>CM038677.1:847291178-849822845 GCA_021605205.1 Aegilops longissima
GAAGAAGAAGAAGAAGAAGAAGAAGAGGAAGAAGAGGAAGAAGAAGAAGAAGAAGAATGAGAGGAAGAAGAAGAAGAAGAAGAAGAAGAAGAAGAAGAAGAAGAAGAAGAAGAAGAAGAAGAAGAAGAAGAAGAAGAAGCTCAAGATGAACCATTCAAAGCAATGCAGCTAACTTTCAACCATTTCGCTTTCATTTGCCATTTCCGCCAAAGTAGAGAGGCTTACGGTTAAAACTAGATGCACTTTGCTTACAAACTGAACAATCTCTTTCAAGAAGTCAGAAGAAGATTTAAATTAAACTCATCTCGTTACAAAGGCATTTTATTACTACTCAGAAGATAAATATAATGTAAAAGAAAAACTAGATGAAAAACTACTCACAAATAAATATAACAGAAAAGAAAAAACTATACAAAAAATAAGAAGAAATAAATAGAAGAAACAGAAAAGAAAAAATATAAAAAAATTGGGGAACTGCCTGTTCAATTAGAGCACAAAGGCAAGGATTACAGCCCTAAAGGCCCAAAGCAGACTCACTGTAAGAAGCGAAGCAGAAATTAGGCCCACAAGCCTGCTATATAGAGGAGTTCAAAGAGGCAACCGCGACCGGCTTATAAACCAAGGCGGCTGCCTTCGCCGGCGAGGTGGGACTAAACTTTGCGAATCGGAAGCTGAGGACTTTAGTACTGGTTGGTGGCTCCAACCGGTACTAAAGACTACTTTTTAGTACCGTTGAGCCACCAACCGTACTAATATCTCTTTTTCCGCCTCTTGGCCTGGTTAAAGTTGGTTTTTAGTACCGTTGGTGGCTCCAACCGTACTAAAGGCCCATCCTATATATATATATAGCACTTACGAAAATTTCAGTTACATATCCTCACTGCCTCCAACCTTCGCGACATCGCCGCTGCCGCCGCCGATCCTGCCGCCGCCGCCTTGCCGCCTGTCCGTCTGTTGCCGTTGCCGCTGTCGCCAGCCGCCGCCTGCTGCCGCTCGTCGCTGCCGCCTTTAACGCCGCGCCTGCCCTGCCGTTGCCGCCGCCATGTCCGCTCAGACGTTTCAGAGACAAGGCTGGCGCTTCTACCAGACAGCCAGAGCCCTCAAGATCAGACGACGCCTCGCCAGACAGAAGATGGGCGGCAAGGACATGATGTATACACACACACACACACACACACACATATACACACACACACACACACATTTTTTACTTATTTTCTGTTTTCTGTTTTCTGTTTTTAGAAAATTTAGTTAGATATTAATTAGCTAGGTATGTGAGATTTGAACTAGTTGAATAATTAATATAACTAGTTTATTTTAGTAAAAAATTGTCGGACTAGTTTATATATTTAGGTATATGTGATTTGAACTAGTTCAATAATTAATATAACTAGTTTATTTTAGTAAGAAAATTTAGTAAGTGCTTAGTATAACTAGTTTAATAATTAATATAACTAGTTTATTAATATAACTTGTTAATGAGTTTTTTTGTTTATTTAATTTTTATATATTTTGAGTTTATATAAATTATTCTATTTTGAGTAAGTACTACATTATTCTATTTATAGTAAGTGCTTAGTAGTTGAACTAGTTGAAGTAGTTTATTTTAGCAAGAAAATTAATAGAACTAGTTTCTTTTTAGTCAAATTGAGAGCACTATATGCAAGGCATATGCATATGATTTGTTGAATAATAATGATCTAATTTAGTCTTTGAATTATGAACGATAGGAAATGTCATTATCGGATCTACTAAAGTCTCCTGGTGCGAAAGTGGTGCCACGACGATCGAGGTGAGTGCGACAGGCCTCACCGGACGATGGTCGGCGCTCAAAGATTAAGCTCGAGGAGACTTTCAAGTTGAAACGGTAATTTTCATCTTTACAATTCGAGTATAGTTTTTTTTCATAATTAGCATGACTTCAACTATTTCAACGGTAATTTTCATCTTTACAATTCGAGTATAGTTGATCACATGCCATGCAAGACGCTATGTCTTGGAGAGGATGGATTTTGAAGACCATGAAAATTTTGAAACGAAGAAAATTCACCTAAAGACCCATCATGATGTGGATTTTGAAGTAAAGTTGTATAATGCTGAGAGCGTAACCCATTTTGGTTGCAAAAATTGGGAAGCATTTTGCAAATTGTATGGTTTTGATGAGGGTATGCTTGTCACCATGGATCTTGGTGATCCTGAAATTGAGCAAGACAATATGGACATTTGGGTCCTTGTTGATACTCCTCCAGTTCTACCGCTATGTGAGTTTCTCAAACATAGTTAATTATTAATAGAACTTATATTGTTCATTTCAAAATAGTTGACAGCTTATTTCCATTGACAGCTTATTTTGAAGTATCAAAGAATGTGCAGAATATGGTAGATAGAACTTACTACACCGATGGCTCTGAGTTAACTTACAAGGAGAAAGCTCATCTGGTTGGATTTTGTAATGATATTGAGAATTACAATATCTACAATCGAACTCCTCAACATTATGGTCAATACGCGCCACCAAGGCACGTGTTGAACTACGGTAACTACCATGGAGATACCCTGTAAGTTTTTTTTACTATTACGACATCCCGGCATCTTTTTATGCATTTCTAAAACTAGTACATCATTGCTAATTACGGTTATTACTATGTTTTTCAACAGCTTATCCCAGAGAATTGTGTGCCTCATTTGATGTATCGTAATGGCGGCAGCGTCGTGTTTTGAACATATATCCAGGTCATCCTACTAATCTCAACTGTCCATACCGGATTTATAAAAGAAGTGGAGACATGACAATCAAAGGATGGAAAAATGTATGGACAGTCGTAAGGAGCTTCTTGGAAGCAAAAGGAAGCGAGGCGCAAGAATTGGAGATAGGATGATTCCATTCTTCATAATGGAGAGTTAGGGTCTATATTGTTTTATGCTATTTTACCTTAAGTGTGTTTAGGTCCGATCCTACCTGATACTGATGATCATGTGCTAAGAACAATTATGTAGGGTTGGGTCTGATGACTATGAGGATGATGATCGATGACTTATTATTAATAACGAGTAGAAGTTGTATGATGATGCTTGATTAATTAGCTAATAGGACTTGTTATTATATATGATGATGTATGATGCAGCATGCATGAGTTATTATATATATATCTGCGGGTGAAACGAAAAAGAATTAAAATGGAAAACACAAAATTAAATGAAAAGAAATCATAAAACCAAACCCCCCAAACATTTTAGTACCGGTTGGTGTTACTAACCGTACTAAAGGGCTCCTGCCCCGGAGCTGGCTCAACACACGGTGGTTTTTAGCACCGTTCGGCTGAACCTGCACTATAAGGGCCTTTAGTGCTCACACTTTAGTGCCGGTTCCTAAACCGCACTAGTGGTTTTACGAACCAAAAGCATGTTCTGTTCTGCACTAGTGATATGCAATAAATCAAACAAGAATCTATTTATAAATTTATTTTGGTGCTGGGTAGGATTAGTAATTTATATTTACAAACAATTATGTGGGACTATTGTGTTAATCAACATCAAAACACTTACTATAATATGTTTATCATGGAACATTCCAAAATAGATACATGGAGGAAGGAACTTTTTGAATGGAATGGTTAAAGCTCAGGCTATCTCAAATTGAAAATTACTCCCGAAAACCTCCTCCCTCAAGCTCTCCCCCTCCTCATTTTTGTGAAGCAAAGACTGTATGGACCAAGTGCCGGTGGCGGCTGCCCACTGGTTCCAAGGTGACATGCTCTTGAGCAAGAGGGGTCATTGTGGTGCGACACAATGTAGCATGCCTCAATTGTGTGTTGTCATGCTTGGTGGTGGTGGAGGACGACGACAGTGATGGCAGCGGAGGCGGTGCAGCTAGTATAGCAACCATTGCATGTGCTCGAGCCTGGATCTAGTCGTGCTCTCATGAGCCGCTAAGATGTGCAAGATAGAGATGACAATCATAGTGGCACGATAGGTGTCTGGCTGGGAAAAGCTTGTCTCGACGGGGATCATTGGCGACGATGATGACAGTTGCGGGTATCCTTGAAACTTTGGAGACATCGACGAAGTGCTCATCCTCTGCTCGAATTGATGCCGAACAGACTCAAGGTGGTTGTTGTATGCAGTTAGTTGGTGCCAACATGCGTCCTCTTCACCCGTGAAAGTGTCGCTGAAGAGCCATGTTTAATCACATGCCTAAGATAGTACTCGTTTTTGTAGGTGGAGGGCAGTTTGGTTCTCCTAGTTGCGGTATAGGGAATGCAAACACCTCCGACAGTGGTAGTTTAGGCATAATTTAGCTAGGTTTGGCTTTATTTTCGCACATTTGTCCTCCAACCAACACTATATTGTAAGTCTCTGCCCAGTTTCCCTCGTAAACTATAGAAATTCGCACGTACACGTAGGTGTGGGGGCTCTCACCTGCCCAGCTGCGCCAGTCGCTCGATTACTTCGTGATCCGCTCGTACAATCGCGCATAAATTTATTTATTTATTTTGTTTCTGAGAACTACGATTTTGTTTTGACACCTAAAACTACGATTTTGTTGGCAGCGGGTTCTGAAACTTACGAGTTTTTCGGTCGCTCGTACCATGTTTTTAAAGTTGAAACTTCAAACTTACTGTTCCGTCGGTCGCAGGTGTTGAAAGTCTTTTTTTTTTTGTCCCTTGTACCAAGTTTCTAAGGTTGAAACTTAACTAGTTTTTATAAACTCGTCAAAGTGTATTCAAAATTGATCTCATTTGAAAGCCATCATCACCAAAAACATGAATATGCAAATGAAATTTAATTTGGATAGCGTGCCCCTGCACCTGCGTCTACAAATAATCTTCCCATAAACTGGGCTAGTCAATGTACTACCTCCGTCCTGGTTTATTGGTCCCCTTTGTAATTTGTGCTAAATTTTGACCAAAGATTTAACTGACAAAATGTTAGTGCATGTTAACATAAATTATATCGTTGGACTCGTATTTGAACATAGTATTCAATGATGTAATTTTTTGTGACACGCATGAAGATTTTGTTAGTTAAATTTATGGTCAAATTTGGCACAGATTACCATGGAGACCAATAAACCAGGACGGAAGTAGTATTTTTTTGACTTTGCCTATCTATATGACATTGCAGGCGTAAACTGGGATAGTTTGACGGGGTTTATTAGGAACTTTTAAATTTTTTATATGAAAAGAAATTCCAAAACCATAAATATATCTTTTATGAAATGTCGTGGAATCTTTCTCGCAAAAAGAAAAGAAAAATGCCGCGGATTCTTGCAATTTCTAGATAGATAAGCATAACGTGTTTGAACAATATGTAAATAAAGAGAAGTTTGGTATTGATATATTTCCTGATTTTCTCACAAAATGTTCTCGTTGTACTGTTGTGGTCTATCTGATGCATATATTTGGATTAAACCATGACAAGTATTTTTTAAACAGATGGAGTAACAATTGTCCAAAATAAACTCGACACGTGGCGAGGGTGCTCCACTTGCAGACGACCAATGCTTGCACAATTTAGCAACAAAGCTTGACCCTCCGATCAACATATGTAGAGACACCCTTCGACAGCGACGAGAGCCACAGAACAGCTAGCACATACTCCTGCATTGCATGATTACAATTACGACGCGCGCGGCGGGTGGCGCCGGCCTAGAGAGACGGCGCGGCCGGCGCCGCCGAGGCGGTTGGGGCGGCAGATCGAGAGGCCTTGCCGGCCCGGGTGTATGCATGACGCCACTATACTTGAAGATAGTGCGCACGCACCATGGGCGACGGATGGATAGATGGATATGTATACAAGCATGGGTATGGACATAGACAGCTTTGCTTCTCATCGTCGTCCAGCCCGGCTGGCCGGCGCCCTTGTCGGGAGGCAACTACACATCGCCATGATCATCATCGACCGATACGTTGCCATGCATGCAATGCAGCGGGTGCAATGGGCACTATCTATATATTCTGTTGTTTGATGTTGACGTGTTGGTGAAGTCGCATTTGTTCATTTGCATATATACTACATGCATGATAGATGCAATGATGTTTTTTTGTTAACATGTATCCTCTAACTCTCATGGTCTAGTGCATGTACATCACCGAAAAGTCACATGCACTTGAGTTGTCTTCTGGAATGCGGGCACCTGCGGTCGGTATTGCCTCCGTCTTCATGTGAATAAGCATACTGCTCGATTGGAGTCATTGTCGTCAGGGTTTTTCAGTGGCTCACTAGCTTCTCAAAACTGGGTCAGCTGACATATAGGATGCATTTGCTTGCCCGCATTAGGCCCAATCAGGCCTGCCCGAAAAGAAAACGGAGTGTTTGGTTGCCTGGCCCGCATCTGAAGCTTGGCCCGCACAAACCCTAAAGCAGTTCCAACCAGACCCGCTAGGAACGCCAGATTCGGTAGTTTCCACCAAGACACACTCGAGCGATTCAGGGGAGGGGAATGCGCAGCTGACCTCCTGCGAGCAGGGAGACGACGGGAGCTCACGCGCGTCTCCGTAAAAGCGGCGGGACGATTTCGCGTCACGGCCCGCCGATTCAGTCGCCCTATATAGCCAAGTTGACCGCAACGGCAAAACTCTCGCCACCATTTCACCCATATCGAGCTTTCACTCCTGTGCGGCTCCACATCGACGGCGCAACTGCTCCGAGGACCGGTTGGCGGCGGCGGCGGCGAATCGACTGTCGTCTTCTCCGACGTGTTCAACGCCTTCTCCGCGGCCCCTCCGATGGCATCTGTGAGTTCAATCACCCCTTCCTCTGTACTAGTTCTAACTGGATCTGTGAGTATGTGGTAGGGTTAGATCTTCCGATTTGTGTGACTATGATGTTCTAGTTGCTAGTTGTGATGGATTTGAAGCATGCTAGGAGTTGTTTCCATATCGGCAAGGATTGATAGGTAGTGGTCATGGATGGATTGGTAGTATGCTTTAATAGAGTGATGGAGGCTTCCATTAATTATCCACTCTTCATTACGCGTCATGTTAGTAAAACAATGAACTAATAGAGGCAAAGCGGATTTGATCTCTGGTTCATAAGTATCAATGACTTCAGAAGTTGGTTTTGAAATTCTGGGAACATATTCCTAGACATCCCGTCTGACTAGACAGTGTGGAAAGATGGGCTCACATCCGAAAATACGTCTGGCATCCACGAGCGGTCGTCTCGGTGTGCGGGTCTGTCACATCCAACCGTCCTATTTCATTCATGTCAGGTGGTTGTTGTGTTGTGCCATGGTCTCTTGCTATCGCGCCCCGTTGGCCGTATGTTGTGTGTTTTAGATGTTTGCCTGGTATTTTGACTTTGTGATCTACCCCGTTGGTCCTGAGTCGGCTCAATTGTTGCGAGTAAGAGTCCCATGTTCAAATGGTTCAGGTCATGTACCGTAGAGGGTTGCGGTCGACCTTTGTATGGTACCGACCATTGGGTTTCCCTGGCCGGCTAAAGAAGGACATGGGAAATTATCATCGTTATCTGTCATTGGTATGTATATACAAGGCACATACAAATGCAATACGAATATAATCACCTGCAAGCCATTCACGATAAACATCTTTCAAATAGTTCACTTAAACTTTCGGTTGTATTAGCTGCTTTGCTTCTTGGGATAACTTTCGGGTGATTTTATTAGTTGCTTGCTTCTTAATTAGTTGCAGTTAATCTCTTGTGATAGTTCACTTAACTTCCATTTTATGTTTCAAATAATTCACTTAACTTTTTGGATGCAGTTGATCCTTGCGCCAAGGGCTCAAAGGCTCATCTAGTACATATAAAAGGTAGAACTTCTTCTCTTGCAAGGATTTCGTGAAAAACTATGTCCGACCCTTTTGAATTTGAATAAAAATACAAAATCGAGAGACTAAAAGTTCTTCTGGGCAAACAAGTTTCTTGGGGGTTCTGTCACTATTGTTTCATAGATGATTTGGTTACATGATTGAAACTCTGAGGAGCTTACAGCTGCAATGACATGATGAAGGTACCAACACTTGCATGACACCTCCCTAGACCAATGGAGTACCGTTGTTATGAGAAAACCCTTGAAGAATGACAAATTATACTGCCATTACGGCCACCACCTCACGAAAGTTGAAGACGGAACAAGACACCTTACACACTGCCCAACATCTGGTTAACAAGGTTCACGGGACTAAACCCTTAAAATCATACCACATGCGTTTGGGAAAACATCATTGGGATGCCGAGGAGGTTAGATGGAATTTCTTCAATCGTGATGCCATTCACGCCTTCATTATCGCCTCTAGGACGCGCAAACAAAGATGTACACAAAATGAGAGAATGCTTTGGAAGAAGAACCGAGCGATCTTGTGAAGTAGGACCTGTCAAAACAAGCTCATACCCAAAAAACTGGCAAACTATTAAAATGGACACCTGGGTGGAGGGGGAGGCTCCCCACCTGAATATATTTTAAAAATGTGGTAAGTTTACAATGTTATCCTTAACCGTATCCGATTTTGCCTAGTGTAAGTGCAAATGATGGTAGCAAGAAGTCTCTATGGTTGTCGGAATGTGCATCCTCTTTTGCTTAGTATTTTTTTAAATAACATGTTCCATTTATTTGTTTTAATTTCCTCCATGTATCACTTCAGAATGGTCCAGGATAAACATAGTATAGGGAAGTGTTTTATGTGAAACATTATACACTCCCATTTAGTGATTTGCACAAACAAATTATTATCATACATGGCATAGTGCAAGAATAATTTTAAGTAGTTGTTGAATTTGTTGCACCTAATGGCAAGAAATTGTGGAAGATTTTCACGTATACGGTAAATATCGTGGTGCTTCATATTTTGCTTTGCATGTTTCTGATATAGTCTGATTTTTTTGCAATATATTTTGTATTGCACCATGATAAGATTTTTTTTGTAAAAACGTGAATAACATTTTGTTCAGCAGATATAATTATATGTATACTTAGGCGAAGAAGGCAATAAAAATGTATATCTCCACATAAATTTCAAAAAGTGCGGCATGTATTTCGTTTTGAAAAGATACATTCTTTTGAGAAACACAATACATACATACATACTCACAAATATGCATGGATATTCACCCCTAGGAAAACGCTTGCACACATACCCAATCCTATGAGCTTATGCACGCTTCGTTAAATTGAGTTGGCTAATTTTGAGATTGACAAAGTTAGCAGAGACACCTTACAATTGATGCACACACGGTAAGAAAATTGTACTGAGATGATGAAATAAAATAAAGAAAAATGCGAGCACCCATGTTGAGTATAGCTATGCTCAGCTTGCTTGAGAAAAATATTACTGAATATAGCACTATAAAGTAGTAATATGGATGGCGACCACGATGATGTTAGTGGCCTATGCAAAAAGCAACAACATAACACGATTTGTTATTAGTGGCTTGTTTGCAAAATACTATTGCCACACGATAGAAACTCGCATGAGTAAGTTTCAAATCAATGCCTGCACGTTAGGTTTACTTCCCAGAATTTATGACATTCGGAAATACAATTTTTGCTAAGTATATGAAGGAGAACTTGATATTAACAGGTTCCAAAAATCCCCTTCCATTCTTTTTAGTAGGTATTCCATCGAACTTATTTACCAACCATTGATCCCATCAGAGAAAACATTTTAATGATCAGCATTATACAGAGGCCACAAGACACAGTATGCACTCGAGATACATACTTATCTAGGTAGTGCAAGTGGCTGTCACTTTGTTGACTATGGATAGATACTCGATGTGTACTGAATGGCGAGTAGGAGACCCATCTATCTGTCTGCATGTCGACTTAATTATGACTCAAACCTAAAATATCATGACGCGTAAAATTAAATTACATAGGAAAAGAGGATTCACAGGGAAACTCAATTAATCAACTCACCATCACACTAAATTGATGTTAACTAATTCCCGTGGGCATATCATGCATTTAATTAACCGTTCGTGTACGGCCCAGACAAATTAACCAAAATTTTATCATGCGTATGGTCAAATGAAAGATTCTTCATTGAGTGAAAGATTCGTCATGCGTACACTGAAGAGTGATGATGATCAGCTGTTCAACAAATTCAGTGAGTGAAACAGAGTGTTATGTCTGCCTGTTGTAAACTAGAACCCACACTACAATGCTAGGTTCACTGAGTGTCCATCAGGTGCAACAGAAACACTAATCTGGGCTCTAGAATGCCTGTACTCCGCAGTAGTGGACTACTATTAGCAAATCATGTGTACGATAAATTAACAGTCCCTGAAATTTACTAAGTGAAACAGAGTAGTCTACAGTGAAACACATAGATTCAGTAAGTGGAACACCATCGTCTACCAAGTGTCCTGGACATCATCTACTATATGTACCCAATGAAATCGATGCTGCTAGGGTATGTCTGCTAACTCTACTTCACTGCTCTAGGTGCAGATGTGACGCAGCAGTCGCAGAGTATTCGTGGAGCTGTGACATGGACAGCAGGCTGTCCAGGAACTTCCAGTCGATTCCGAGCACCGCCTGTCCCTGTCCCTGCTGCTGAAGGGCGGTCGTCGGCGGGCTCTCGATGAGCTGTGGGATATTGCCGAAGAGACTCTCCTTGGACCCCAGCAGGTCCTCGGAGCAGTACTTGACGTCCTGGCTCGGGAAGCCAACGCCGCCGGCTCCGGCAGCGCCAGTGGCGCTCTGCAGGTAATGGAGGTCACTGCCGCCTTGGCTGTGCAGCCACGGCCGCGCGTCGTAGTAGCCCCCGAGGCCCGGCTCGGCGGCGTATGCCGGGAATATGTAGGACGGCCTCTGGTTTGGGGTTGGCTTTTGGAAGGCCCGACACACCACCCAGCCTTCCTCCTGCACACCGTTAACATCCTCACCATGAACGCCAAAATCTCAAGAAGAAGCAGATGAAGAAGAAGTGGAGAATTACGTACCTGGGTGGCTGGGTGCTCGCTAGTCTGGAGGCGATACTCGTGGATGATCCAGTCGGTCTTCCTACCATTAGGCGCACGGCCCCTGTAGAACACCAGCGTCTTCCTCATGCCGATGACCCCTCGGTTCCTCAACGACGTTACCGGCTTGTCGCGGCCGGTGGCCTTCCAGAACCCGGCCGTCGTGGCGCGGTTGGTGCGCGTGCCGCTGGGGTACTTGTGGTCCTTGAAACTGAAGAAGTACCACTCCGACGACAACGGCTCGTCCTCCGCCACCTGACGCGCTCCTCGTCCTCCCCTGCCGCCGACGCACTTCTCTGCACCATCCGTTTTTTTTTAATATTCAACTTGAATCACCCCCTCACTATAACACTATGTACTAAAACCACGACAAGTATTTTGGAACAGAGGGAGTAATAAAAAATACAAAATGAAGTGCCAAAATTCAGATGAGTTGTACCTTGGAGTTCCCATGGCTCGATTCTGTAGAGATCGACCTCCTGGATGATGTCGAGGTCGATCTTCTGGGCGGCCACCTTCCTGGCCAGGTAGTACCCCACCAGCTCCTCCTCAGTGGGGTGGAACCTGAACCCCGGCGGGGCACACGACTCCTCCTGATGGTTGTGCTGGTCCATTGCTAGCATCTACCTTCCTGCCTGGTAGCAAGCTAGCTTGATGTCTTCGAAACTGAAATCAAGCGCACAACCTTTTCAACTTACTACTAGTACTAGTAGATGCATGTGTGGAGGCCACAGTTGTTCTTCAGAGAGGGGCAAAACGCAAAAATGGTGCTAGCTGGTCCACCGATCGATGGATCGTGCATCTATGTTGTATGCGTGTGGACCAAAGAAGGTGAAAAGGATCTTTATAGATAGCTAGAGATCTAGACTGGGTGGGAGCACTCGTGCAACACTGAAATGAGAGGTGAGCACAGACTCTTGACAGCAAGCAGAGCAGAGCACACGTGTGTATGCGCACGCTCATATGAACTGGTATTTGTAGTGTAATCCAGCTCAGTCTATACAGCCCACACCAAATCTGTCTATCTATCTACTTTAAGTGCACTGCAATCATGTCCTGGATCCATTTTCCAAGGACAAAGTACAATTGTAATCTAGGCTGATTGCAAGCACTTGTTGATGGCATGGAATTGTAATCTTGTGTGGTCTAGCTTCAAATGTGAAGTGGGAACGGAAGAAGATTGAAGAGAAAAGAGGAATGAAAAGGACCTGCAGTGGATGCTGCCTATAGGAGCTGTGAGAGCGAAGCTTTTAGGGGCATTAATGCAAAGGCCATCATGTTTCTTTGAGTGCACTTCAGGATTACTCTCTCTCTCTCTCTCCCTCTCTCTCTGTGTGGGTGTGGGTGTGTTATATTTTCCATTGTTTTCCTGCGCCGGCCTACTGGTACTGGACACGTACCTACACTATGGTTAGAGACACAAAATTGGGTCTCTGGTCAATTTTGTGGTGGACTAGACGACTGAACTACAGGTATCTACGATTCTACGTACGGGCCTCGCAGAGACGAATTTCAGGCTCGGCTCAACTGCATCGATGTACTACGAGTACCAGTAGAGGAATATGGTTTCGGAGGTACATCGATCCATCGAGCAGGACTATGGTTGCAGTCCTGAAGAGACGAATTTCAACCACAATTCATACTCAACACAAAGTACCCAACTAGTATGAGTCTATGAGGAGTACCAGCATGAGTATGGTGGTCACTTTAGCATGCAAGTGCATATTGTCCCCTCCTCTTCCCGTATAGTAGCATATGCTAGAGCAATCTAGCTATACATGGAAGTACGTACTAAAAGTAGCCGGGCTCATCGATCAGCGTGTACAGAACTCGCTGGTTGCCCTCAACCAAACAGAATAATTGACATGCAAAGTACTCCCTCCGTCCCATAATGTCAGACGTTTTTTGGTACTAGTGTAGTGTTAAAAAACATCTTACATTATAGGACAGAGGGAGTACTACATAGGACATAGGAGTATATACAAATAGAACCATATTAATCATAGGACGGAGACTCACCCAACCGAGGAGAAGATGAAGAAGGAGATGCAACTAAGCAGCTAAAAAAACGAGGTAGCAGCAGAGGACCACCAGAAGGTAGTTCTTGCGTGCTTGTGAGGCGCTCAATTGCAATTGTATTACTAGTAAGTAAGAATGAGGTTGGTAGCTAGGGAAGCTTGATTGGGGCCCTATTTATATAACACAGAAAGGTCTGGATTGGAAGCAAGCACTGGCTGATCACATCCACCAGTCGAATTTTTGAAAATTGCAATTGTAGTACTAGTAAGTAAGAATGAGGTTGGTAGCTAGGGAAGCTTGATTGGAGCCCTATTTATAACATCCCTGGCTGATCACATCCATCAGTCGATTTTTGCACTGACAGTGACGGGTTAGAGACACACATAGAGAGCCGGCTGGAGCGGGCTAATCGATCTCTTCTACAAGTGAGTGAAAAGCGCTGGATTGCGCGTGGGGGTGGCTACACGGCTAGATTTGGTCGGCTAAGAAGAAGAAGATGGACTAATTAGCGAGCAGCGACCACCTACACTCACGAATCCATAATCATATTTCGGTTGTCTGTCAGTCTGCATCAGCCCCTGTCAGCTGATCAACTCGCTAGCTAGCTTTACCGCCGCCGTTATATTGGTGTGCAAGACTGACTTACTATCTTCCACCAGTGTGGTTTTGTGTAGCTGGAGCTACACGGTACCTCTTATCTTAGCCATCCATTTTGGCATCAAGATCCGTGCAGGCACATTTGTCATTTTTGTTTCTCTCAAATGAAACAACGTATAAACTTCACACTTTGCAGGACAACAAAACATTCTAATTACTACGTGAGAAAAAAACTTTCAGATTTTTTCATGCATTTAAAATGCTAAAATTTATTTTTTTAATCAAAAAAATTCACATTTTGTATATTTATGTTGGTCCAAAAAATCTGAAAGTTTTTTCACACATTGAAGTTGTAAAGTTTGTTTGATCTGGAAAGTTTGAAGTCCATATGTTCTTTCATTTGAGAGAAACAAAAAAAAGAAATCTGCTTGTTGCAAGTTAGTTGAAGAGTACGGATCTCAAAGCAATGTTGAAGGGCTGAAGATAAGAGGTTCCATGTAGGACGAGCTACAAAGGAACTTAGTGATCTTCCACCGGCATAGCTCAAGCTCAAGCTCAGGTTGGAAACGAGGATGTACACATATAGATTCCTTGTGGGAAATCTGAGGGACTTACTGGTGGGCCTTCCACCGGCGAGCGAATCATCCTCGGGCAGTGCACATGAAATCATTGCATCTCCATCCTGTGATGTCCCACTACATTTTCTTTTTAGAGGTCATGTCCCACTGTGATGTAGGGCGGAACCCTACGTGGGCGATCTTTCACGTTGGAGCGGATCCTACGGGGGAAACACGAAGAACGAGCGGAAGAACACGAGGAAATCACGGGGAGGAACGAGGGAAAACACTCAACCAACAAGGAATCGGTCACACAAATGCTAGATCAAAGAACACAAAGGGAGATACATGATTCAAGGTCAACAAAGGACGATACAAACGTTAGCCGTTCTTCTCCGTGAGGAGGTCTTGATGGGGTCCACCCTATGAGGGGGTCTTGAATCCGCTTGGGGGATCTTCTCCGAAGAGGTCCTGAGCTCCGAGGAGAAGTAGCCAAGTGGATGAGCAAAGGCTCTCACACAAACATGAGCTAAACCTAAGCTAACCTTAACTAGGAGGAGGTGGAGGAGTATATATAGTCATGGGCCACGAAGAAGTAAGTGAAGGGGTACATGGGCTGCGGCCCAACACACTGTGCGCAGACAAAGGCCGGATGTCGGAGGGTTCCGGCCGTCCGGAGGCTCGGAAGGTCCGGACGTCCGGTGCTCTTTGGACGTCCGTAGATTCGCTCGGGCATGCTTGGTCGGACGTCCGGAGGGGGTCGGTCGTCCGGAGGCTCATGGGTCCCGGACGTCCGTGATCTTCGGATGTCCGCAGATTTGGTTCGATGGTCGCTGCACGGACGTCCGGAGGGGGCCGGTCGTCCGAGCTCTGGAGTCGTCGGACGTCCGGTCCTGGTCGGACGTCCGCCGCCAGAAGCTTCGCCAGCTTCCTCTCTTGGTCCTTGTACTTGGTGTCCTCGCCGCCTTGTCCATGGTCTTCCTCCTTGTTCCTGGTCATGCATAGCACATATATTTGAGGTAGTAACCATGTCTCACATGTGGGAAGTGAAGGTTCGAGAGGAGCGAGTTCACCTTGTGTCCAATGGCGCTTGTTCGAGGTCTCGCCATATGTCCACTTGGGGCTTGGAGAGTAGTCGGAGTGTACATGGTGATGAACGGGATGCTCCGCATCATCTCCCTCCCTTGGGAAAGATCCGACTCGGATCGTGATCCTCATCACCATGGAAACGGTTGTCGAGACGGACTTGTCATTTGACGGTTGAAGACATGGCGCAATCCAAGTAGTCCAAGGTGTCGCCGGAGTGATAGACATGCAAAAAGAGCAAACACAAGAAGCACTCGGGAATACAATGGTTAGCGCACACAAAGTGTCCATCATGTAAGAATGAGTCCGTGCGGCAAGATTGGTTGTGACAAAGCGCATGAAGATTATCAAGATGATCTAGAATGGTATGCAAAGCATTCATGGGAGAAAATGCAATCATTGTGCACACAAGGGTGTTGTGAATATGATGAATGCAACCACGGTGCAAAATGACGTCATAGTGAGACGGTTTATCAATAGCATGAATATGGCAATGGATGCTCAACATGTGTATGATATCATGCAAGTGATGATAGGCAATGTGATCATTATGTATGAAGATGCCATCAAGAAAGATCACAACAAATTTGCTAAGAAAATGCACAAGTTTATATATCATGGATGACATGAGAAGAGGTGCAACAAGACAATCATAATGTGTGTCAATCCATGCATAGGGTGCAAATTTGTGGTGAGTATGATATGTCCATCGAGCATGAGTATGAGCACAATCAACAAATATGGAGGTGTCGGTATACCAATGCTCGATGTTGTGGCAAGAGTGGAAAACCAAGGTGCATCCAATAAGTGCGAAGCGCCTCAATGTAAAGGTCCAAAGAGCCAATCTCCAATGTCGCCCTCCGCTCAATAGATGTAACATGTAGGCAACAAGAAAGAAACAACACGAAAGATTGACCCATCCAATATGCAAACTTGAGGATGGCTCAAAGAGAAGGAGTTCACCTTTATGAGGATGTCGAAAATGTTGGTGTCGCACATCGTATGCCTTCACATAACCAATATGTCTCATGACGGTAATGCCTTGTGAATCCTTCAAAACGAAAGAACATGACAAACACTCGGAAAAACAAATGAGGTTAGCGGAAGTGCGAAACCTATCATTCGTGTGGTAAGATACCCAACAAGTGTATGCATCATGCTCATCATAAGAAAGTACAAGGGAGCATTTCATAGTATGGAGGCATATGATGCTAGAACAACCAAATACAATAGGCTCAAGTAAATAAGCATGCATCACAAGTAAAGTGTCAAAGTCTCCAAGATCAATAAGCATAGTATGGTTGCACTCAATACAAGTGGATATGAGAGAGGCAACTAATGGACACAAGAGACACTGATCAAGATATATCATGTGAGAGGCATGAGCATATATGTCATCAACCCAAGAAAGCAAGTAATAGTGGAACATGGGTGATGCAACATAGCAAGCAATCGTATCAATCAAGTGAAGCAAGCTAGTAGTGCGAAGATTGAACGTACTAGAAGGAATCATGGCAAGCATGTCATTGGTGCAAATAGTGTTCATGAATATTTCACATGACATAGCACAAGCATGAAAGCAAGATATGAGCAAAATAACATCAATAGCATGGGGCACATGATAAACATGGCAAAAGCAACAAGGATCTCCACCAAGCATGCAAATACACATAGAAGTAGCATAATGGTGAATCATGGGTATATGCAAGCAAGGGTCACAATGGCATGGCAAAGGCATAGGAGCAAGCATAACATGCAAAGTGAACACGGTAAAATGAGCATAAGGTGACAAGTGGTAAATAGCCCATAGCCGTGTGAGAGCCAAGTAGAAGAGATGCGCGTAGTCCTTGCGCAAAAGGAATGGTGGGAATGAAAGTCCACGGGATCCCAAGTCATCATTGCTCTCAAGAGCTCGTTTCGTCAACTCATGGGATTGAGAAGTTGACGAGTGTATGTGGGTACCTACACAAAACAAAGACAAAGGGAAAATTGTGTGTGCGTGGTAGATGTACACATCATCCATCATGATGCGCACATGCATGTGTCGGTTAGCACAAAATATCCAATGCTCAAATAAATGAGATGCGTGATATAGAAACATGTCATCCGTCATGATAGGTTTGTTGTTATGCATGGCATAATGGAGACTCAAATTGTGTAATGCATCATGAGAAATATCTAGAGCATTGTTATTCATGGAATGCATATGGTTCAAGCAATCATGAAAATCATGCAAAGGATGGGATGAATCAAAATCTCCTAATATGCATGAGGAAACTATGGGGGTCTCCTCATGAGCATTAATGGAAACATCACATGGAGAATATTGAAAACATCCAAAACAAAGCATATTTGGTTCAATGTGATCATGGCATGACATAGTAGATGAATTGCACAACTCATGTAAAGGAAGCATGGCAATATCATCACAAGAGAAGCAAAAGCCAATAACCATCATCTCGTCATCTATGCCATAAGTGCAAATAGGATTGATTTTAATGGGGCATGCATAGTTACTATGTTGAGATTGAAATGAGGCTATATGGGAGATCTCACTCATAGCATATGACAAGTTCAATGGATTGTCAAACATGAAGTGACCAATAGAATTTTCACAAGATATCCTATGAAGCATAGCATCACAACTAGGCAACTCAACATGCTCATCATCATATTCATCATAAATAGGTAAGTCAAGACATGAAGAAGTCGCACTAGCATGAAGCATGGGAATAGGAGGGTGAACATCATGGGAGCAATCGATGGTAAGAGAGTCCACTAGTGGGACAAGAGAAGCACCATCACCTATGTTACCTTTGGAGCGTCGCCATGTGTTGTAGGTGAGGTGTTGAAGATCGCCTCGTTGTCATCTTCATCTTGATGGAACCATGTGGGGTGTATCATCGTCCACCATGGCCATCGTCGCCTCCAATGGAGGAATAGACTCATCAAGGATAGGCATGTCGTCATGTAGGAGACCTAGCACCAAAGAAGAAAACACACTAGGAGTAGAGGTTAAGTCGTTAGAAATCATAGTGGCCTCACATGCCGCCTCAACTACCTCACTCACTAAGTGTTGTGGCTCACTCACTCCCTCAAGGATGCTCTCACCGTATGGTGGGTGGAGTCACTCAAATGGCGCCAACCTCACATAGGATGTGTGGCATGCTCTCGTGTGGGGCTAGTGGTGGTCACACTCATCCTCTCATAGGAAATGCTCTCAATGTCACGTATGGTGGAGTCACCATGGGGTGGTGTCTCTCCTCACATGGCAATTGGGGCATCTCGACATATGTGGGTGCCGGAGATATGTAGGTGTAAATGTCTCCATGCGCGGTCGCATAGCTTGACTCGGAGTATGAGTCCAATGTGGGCGTCGTCTTCATGTTGTTGAAGAGGTTCGCCGCCGTCGTGGGTCGAAGGGGATGGCCCTTGCTCGACCTTCTTGTCGCCGCCTTGTTGTTGGAGGCCCATATGATGTGGCACCTTGTAGCTCGCCTCCATGACCGAAGGAATGTCCCATGCTCGCCATCTTCCTTGAGGGGCTTCAAGATGGAAGTGTCGCCTCGTCAGAGGTAGTCGCCTTGGACTTGATGAAGTCGATGTAGGCTAACACGGGAAGTAGGCGAAGATGTCGTACGTCCAAAGGCGAAGATGCCTTGAGAACACTTGGCGAAGATGCCGAAGTGGTTGATGTAGCCGTAGCGCCGTCTTGGTGGTGCTCATCTCGCGGTCTTCTCTTGTGCTTATGAAGCTTCGACTTGGCGTGTTGGGACTTGTGCATTTGCGCTTGTGGAGCATCTTCATGAAGATGATGTCGTTGTCGTGCTTGAGCTCGTAGTAGATGTCGTTCGTCGTCGTCGTGCACATGATGCTTGGAGGTGACTTGCCCTTCATGACGATGTTGATCACGAACGTGATGGTGGTCGCCATGTAGATGTGGACGAGGACGATTTGCACTTGCATCTTTTTCGCTCAAGACTTGTGGCTTGAATGTCGCCGCCTTTGAAGATGACGAAGGGAAGAAGACTTGATCAAGGTCGAATCTCCTCCATCCTTGCATCTTGCTCCTCTTTGTGTGCGGCAAGCTTCTTGTCAAGTAGTCCCTTCTCCTTGCTTCGGAGTGATGAATGTTGATGGAGATGTTCTCGGCGCGCCTCGCAATCTTGCTTGTGTGCCTTGCACTTGTCGTTGTAGATCAA
This sequence comes from Aegilops longissima, assembly GCA_021605205.1. Lineage (NCBI taxonomy): Eukaryota > Viridiplantae > Streptophyta > Magnoliopsida > Poales > Poaceae > Aegilops > Aegilops longissima. The sequence goes on from CM038677.1 coordinate 847,310,566, forward strand.
GAGAGACGCTTTGGTGATGTAGTTGTTCAAGCCGTCGTTGTTGTTGTAGACCGGAGATGAAATGCCTTGCCTATCCATCACAAGACTCGAGCAAATATGAGTGGGAGAAAGAGAAGAACTTATACCAATGTACCTTGACCGATGTTGAAAATGAATCAAGTTCACCCAAATGCAGACAATGAAATAGCACTATTGGTACCAATCCTTGTCGGTTCTCACACCTACACAAGTAAAGCTTATGGAGGAGCTCGGTGAGGATAGTGGCACAAAAATTTAATGCAAAATGTTAGCAAGAGTCAATAATGTTGAAAGAGATTCACAAATTCGCAAGTGAAACAAATGGACCAATAGCAAAGAATGGCACACGGAAACACACACACGGATAGATAAATGGGGTCGTGCAACCAAGGAATGAGCACAAAATGTGGAATCCACGGAAAACGCTCGTGTTGCACAACTCAAGAGAGACGCTAGCACGATTGCTCAATAGGCGGATACGACACTTGTGCACAACCTATAAGATGCAAAATGGATAAACTTCTATCCCAAGTATGCTATGTATGTATGGTTCCCGGTGTTTCTCTCAAGATGATCCAAGATGATCGGATATGACAATCTTATATGCAATATGGTATGATGCTATGGCACTTGCTTACAAGCTTCTTTGCTCTCTTTCTTTTGCTTAAAAGCTTTTTTTTTTCTTTTCTATGTATGGCCACTTTGCACAATGCACAAACCAAGATAGCAATTGTGTATATGCGGGAACAAACTTGTGACACAAGATATGATACCAATATGATATGGTGTGTATGCAATGGATGGTGTAGATCAATGATCACTAATGTGCACAAGTAACGTTGCCGGCAATACTCAAATGGCTAGTCTCGATAGGCAAGTAACGCAAAAGTAAGGCTAGGGGTTAACAATGCAATGGCAAGGGGAATATACAATGGAGGGATACCACGATACCAAGATGATATGGAGGTTACCGTCCGGCGATGATGAGTAGCGGTGTTCTTGATGTAGATACCAAGATGATGGAGACTCGTCCCTAAGTAGCCGAAACACCTTAGGAAACAGAAAAACCGTGAACTCAAAATCTCAAACGTCAAATGTCAAAATGGTGGCAGCGGGAATGCGGTGGTGGTTTGCACTTGGCAATGCGGAAGTGGAATGATGGGCTATACACGTGTCGGAGTTGAAGTTGCCGTCCCTAAGTAGTCGAAACACCTTAGGAGACACAAGCCACAACTCGAAAAAGCTCAAACAACTATTGGGTTAAGTTGAGGTGGTTGAAGTGTATGGTGGGCAAGGTTATGTGGAAGTAGCCGAAACACCTTAGGAGACTCGAATCACTACTCAAACAACCATGAGGAACAAAATTGGTTAGGTTGCGGAAGTCGGTGGAGGCTATGCGGATGATATGGTGGAGGGCCTAGGCAAACTTGCCAAATTTTCAAAAATTTGATGGAGTCCAATTGTGTTGGTGGTATTTTTGTTGGAAGGGGGATGTCAATAGCTTCAAAACGAGCTAAAGAACGTCAAAATCGGAGTTCGGATGAATTAGTTACGGCCGAAACAAGAATCAGCCAAGTCTGAAATTACAGGTTACGGACGTCCGGAAATGGTCGGACATCCGTAAATTCAGTTCGGTTAGGGTTCCGGTCGTCCGGAAAAGGTCGGACGTCCGGACGTTTCAGGGGCTCCGGACGTCCCAGAAACTCCGGTCGTCCGTGGGTCGGGTCAACTCGAAAATTGAGATCCGGACGCGATTTTGGGCGGAAATTGGTGATTTCGAGTCAAAATTCGCGGGATTTTATGGATGAAAGATGGGAAAACTTGGGGAAATGCTAGATCCACTCGAAACCAAGAAAATCCATGGATCAAAATCAACAAAACATCATCAAAACTAACAAATCAAAAAAAATAAATTTGGGGCTCTTTTTGGTGGGGATTTTCGGATTTAGGACAAAATTAACAAAATCAAGCTAGAAAAAGAGGGGTAGGGGCTCCAAAAACATGACCAACCTAAGCTCTGATACCATAATGATGTAGGGCGGAACCCTACGTGGGCGATCTTTCACGTTGGAGCGGATCCTACGGGGGAAACACGAAGAACGAGCGGAAGAACACGAGGAAATCACGGGGAGGAACGAGGGAAAACACTCAACCAACAAGGAATCGGTCACACAAATGCTAGATCAAAGAACACAAAGGGAGATACATGATTCAAGGTCAACAAAGGACGATACAAACGGTAGCCGTTCTTCTCCGTGAGGAGGTCTTGATGGGGTCCACCCTATGAGGGGGTCTTGAATCCGCTTGGGGGATCTTCTCCGAAGAGGTCCTGAGCTCCGAGGAGAAGTAGCCAAGTGGATGAGCAAAGGCTCTCACACAAACATGAGCTAAACCTAAGCTAACCTTAACTAGGAGGAGGTGGAGGAGTATATATAGTCATGGGCCACGAAGAAGTAAGTGAAGGGGTACATGGGCTGCGGCCCAACACACTGTGCGCAGACAGGCGTCGGATGTCCGGAGGGTTCCGGTCGTCCGGAGGCTCGGGAAGGTCCGGACGTCCGGTGCTCTTCGGACGTCCGTAGATTCGGCTCGGGCATGCTTCGGTCGGACGTCCGGAGGGGGTCGGTCGTCCGGAGGCTCGCGGGGTCCCGGACGTCCGGTGATCTTCGGATGTCCGCAGATTTGGTTCAGTGGTCGCTGGCACGGACGTCCGGAGGGGGCCGGTCGTCCGGAGCCTGGGAGTCGTCGGACGTCCGGTCCTGGTCGGACGTCCGGCCGCTGTAGCTTCGGCCAGCTTCCTCTCTTGGTCCTTGTACTTGGTGTCCTCGCCGTCTTGTCCATGGTCTTCCTCCTTGTTCCTGGTCATGCATAGCACATATATTTGAGGTAGTAACCATGTCTCACATGTGGGAAGTGAAGGTTCGGAGAGGAGCGAGTTCACCTTGTGTCCAATGACGTTTGTTCGAGGTCTCGTCATATGTCCACTTGGGGCTTGGAGAGTAGTCGGAGTGTACATGGTGATGAACGTGGGATGCTCCGCATCACACTGTCTTTATACAGCACTAGGAATACTACATACGCACTGTGCTGTACCGTATATTTGACGGTAGAAGTTGTGAGTCGTCCCTGTCCGCCTTGGTCTACTCAATCTGGGATTTACTTGCCAAGATTGTGCACATCATGGCATATGCAGGCCCGTGGCCGCCCATTTCGATCTATTGATGAGGACATGTCGCTGCATGCTTCGTATCTTATGCATAGATAAGACAGATTTTTTTTGGAAGCACTGACCGTAGAACAATTGTTCTACGGTATTTTCATTAATAAGTTATATACAAAGTACAAGAGCGAAAGCCTTACATCAACCAATACCAGTTTTATGAAACATGGAAAATTAACAATGAAAAACTATCCAGTCCCTAATCCTTTGCGCCTTTGCTTGTTTAGCTCTAATTTGCACTGCTGTGAGCCTTTCCTGGAGATAATAAATCCAATTTTGCACATGTGAAGTAGCATGTCTGAAAAATTTATCGTTTCTGACAGACCAAATACCCCAACAGCCCATGATGATAATTTCTAAGGAAATACTGTCAGGCAGATGCTGCAGAGCCAAATGGATATCATCAATAATTGAAATGCCTCTGTTCCTATTTGGGATGATCCTGTCCGAACAAAGCAAAGCAAAAGGACAATTCCAGAATAAATGCAAGTTTGTTTCCTCTGTATGGTCTGCACAGAGCACACGGTTGTAGCTATCCAAGGCCATTGAATTTCTATGAAGAAGATTTTTGGAATTAACTCTATCATGAAGTAGCCAAAAGAAAATCTGGTGCCTCAAACGACAAGCTGTTTTCCAAATATCCTGGAATAAATAGTGAACTTTAGAGGGTCCCATCATGTGTGCATACATTTGGATAGAAGAATATCCTTTGGAACAGCCAATAATAGACCATCTATCATTTCCATGCATGTCATTCCTGCCTTGTAGACATTCTTGTAGAGCATTGAACTGACTAAAAGCCTGCTGGGATAAAGGTGTATGAAAATGGGAAGCCAAATCTTCAGTGCTCAGAATTTGCTGCAAGGAAACATTGTCGTTGTTTCTGAAAGAGCTGAGTTCAGGGAATTTGTTGAGGAGTGGCTGGTCCCACCAGCAGTCTGACCAGAATAAAGTTGAGTTACCAGAATGACCTGAGGAAACAACAAAAGCTTTGTAGCGAGGCATCAGTTTGAGCAGAGTTTTCCACCAAAAGGATCCCACCAATCGATCTCCAGGCAATGAGTTATGGTAGTAAGTTTCCCAAATGATATTCACCCATGGAATATTCTCTCTGTTAAGAAATTTGTGCACTTGTTTCATGAGCAACGCCTGGTTATGCATCTCAATATTTAGAATACCCAGACCCCCATTAGACTTGGGTTGGCAAACAGTGCTCCATGCAATCAAAACTGCCCCTCTGTCTTGAGAGCCATATTTCCTCCAAAAGCAGTTTCTGAAATAGCTGTGAAGTTGATTAACCACTGTAATTGGAATCTGAAGGGAGCACATGAAATAGATGGGCAGACTGGAGAAGGCTGATTTAATGAGTGTGAGCTTATCACCAGTAGAAAGCAGAGTTGAGCAGCTCAGTAGCCTGGATTCAACTCTCTTCAGTAAAGGTAGATAGTCTTCCACCCTTGGTTTGCTGAGGCTGAGAGGAAGGCCTAAATACTGAAGTGGTAGAGTACCAATCTGACATCCCAAAAGGTCAGAGAGAAATTGCATCTTGTCCTCAGGAGTATTGATTGAAATCATGGTTGACTTGGAATAATTAACTTTGAGGCTAGTGTATGCAGCAAAGTGAAGCAAAAGGTTCTTGATGTTGTGTAGTTGTGAGGCATCTGCATTTGCAATCAAAACGGTATCATCTGCATATTGAATAATGGGATAATCCTGGCTGTACTGATGAATCAGTGGTGCTGTGATGAGGTCATTTCTTTTGGCCTCATTCAACATTGTTTGAAGAATATTTGCAGCAATGACAAAGATGAGGGGAGACAGTGGGTCTCCTTGTCTAACACCACATTTGCATAAAAATTGTTTGTCTCGAACCCCATTAAGCAGCACAGAAGAAAAGCCAGTACTGTATATCATCTTAATCCACTGAATCCATCTACTTCCAAAACCTTTAGCTTCAAGAATTTCCAAGATAGTATTATAATTGAGCATATCAAATGCTTTCTCACTACTAGGGAAAACCTTATACACAGAATCTTACCAGTAGCGCGTGTTAAAATGAGGCGCTACTGCTAATTTGCAGTAGCGCGTCTACCAAAACCGCGCCATCGTTATCCCTTAGCAAGAGCGGCGGCAGAACTGAACGCGCTACTACTATAATTGCCACACCGCTCCCGACATGTTAGGTATAGTAGTAGCGCCTTCTAGAAACGGCGCTACTACTACCGATTTTAGCAGCAGCTGCTTTTCCTCGCACGCCATGTTATATCTATTCTCACCTAACCTCTGCTGCCTGATTCCTTCCTCTTCCTCCCCCAATTCACCACTCTCTCTTCTCTCCCTCGTTGCCTCCGCCTCGCCGCCGTCTCCCCGACCCGCTGGCTGTCTCCCCGACCCGCCTGCCGTCTCCCCTGCCCCGCCCCGCTGCCTCCCCGCCCCGCCTCGTCGCTGCCTCCTTGATCCGCCTCGCTGCCTCCCCGACCCGCCTCACCGCCAGATCCCCGACCCGCCTCGCGCCGTCTCCCCGACCCGCCTCGCGGTCGCCTCCCCGACCCCATCTCTCTCCCCGCCTCTGTAGCACTCCCTTCCGATCCCTCTTGTTAATTTGCTTAGTATGAACCCTAGCTATTTAGTTCTAGTTAGTATGAACCCTAGGCTATTTTTAGTGTTAGTTAGTTAATTTAGTGTTAGTGAGTTAGTTAGTATGAACCCTTAGCAGTAGTTCCTAGGTACTAATTAGTTAGTAAGAACTAGGTACTAATTAGCTAGGTACTAGTTTATTTTATTTATAGTAAGTTTATTTTCAGTAAGAACTAATTGAATTAATAGAACATGTTAGTAAGAACTTGTTGCTATTTTTTAGTTAAAGCATTTTTTCCCAAGATCGACGTGGACGATGCCTATCCCGCATCCTCGCTGCCGAGTCTGTGGAGGACGACACCTGCTTGACCAGATGGGCCATGTCCGGGACCTGGCTCCGCCGGGTGGTACTGGAGGCGCTACCTACCAGGGGCGAGGTTGGTGAGGAGCCAGCCTGTCGCTGACCCGAACCTTCTTTGGTGGCGGTCGCGTGGGCTGTTGATGGTCCAGAGGCTCGAGGACCCCATGGAGGTGGTGCGCCACCGTGTCAGTGAGGAGGACGTGCACGTCTGCTGTTACTTGTTTGCGTTGGAGCACATGTTCTCCAATACCGGCAGGTTCTCTGTGGATCTCACCGAGCTATGATCCCGTGATGGTTCCTTCTCTGTGGTGTCCACCGCCTGCGCCGATACCCGTCGTGTGCTAGGGTTGTAGTTGTATTAGTGATCTTATATGTATGACACTATTCGGGATGTATTAGTGATAATATTCGACGATGTACGAACACGCATGCGATGATTTACTTTTGCTTATTCAATGCATGCTAATTTGAGTCCTATAAGATATTTTGAAATGTATATCTTGTGTTGCTCAAATATGATATGTGCTTGCCCAAGTGGCCGGTCATGTTTGTGTTGGGGAACGTTGCAGAAAATTAAAATTTTTCCTACGGTTTCACCAAGATCCATCTATGAGTTCTACTAAGCAACGAGTAACGGGAGAGAGTTTGCATCTACATACCACTTGTAGATCGAGTACGGAAGCGTTCGAGGGAGTGGTGATGATGAAGACGTTCCCAACGTGATTCCGATCACCGATGACCAAAGTACTGAAAGGACAGCACCTCCGTGTTCAACACACGTACGGGACGATGGCGTCTCCTCCGCCTTGATCCAGCAAGAGTGAAGGAGAGGTTGAGGAAGACACCCAATGGCAGCACGACGGCGTGGTGCAGTTGGTCTGGCAGTTCTCCCAGCAGGCTTCGCCAAGCTCGCGTGGAGAAAGAGAGGTGTTGGGAGGGAGGGCTGCGCCACAATGGTGTTAGCAGCCCTCCCCCACCCCTCTATTTATAGGAGGAGAGGGTCAAGGGGGCGGCCCTCTAGGGAAAACCCTAGGGGCGGCGGCCAAGGGAGAGAGAGAGGGTGGCTTGCCCCCAAGCCAGGGCGCGCCTTTAGGTTTCCTCCTCCCAAACCCTAGCCAAGATGGGCCAGGTGGGAGGCGCCCAGCCCACCAGGGGCTGGCTCCTCTCCCACTTAGCCCATGTGGCCCCGGGAGGTGGCCCTCCCGTGGACCTCCGAACTCTCCGGTGGCCCCTGTATTTTACCGGTATACCCCAAACTTTTCGAATCCGCTTAACCACTTTCCATATATAAATCTTTACCTCCGACCATTCCGAACTCCTCGTGACGTCCGGGATCTCATCCGGACTCAACAACATTCGTAATCACATACTTGTCTTCCTATTAACCCTAGCGCCACCGAACCTTATGTGTAGACCCTACGGGTTCGGGAGACATGCGATATGACCGAGACTACCTCAAGTCAATAACCAACAGCGGATCTGGATACCCATGTTGGCTCCTACATGCTCCTCGATGTTGTCATCGGATGAACCACGATGTCAAGGGTTCAAGCAACCCCGTATTCTATTCCCTTTGTCGACGGTATGTTACTTGCCCGAGACTTGATCGTCGGTATCCCAATACCTCGCTTAGTCTCGTTACGCAAGTCACTTTACTCATCAGAATGCATGATCCCGTGACCAGACACTTGATCACTTTGAGCTCATTATGATGATGCATTACCGAGTGGGCCCAGTGATACCTCTCCGTCACACGGAGTGACAAATCCCAGTCTCGATCCGTGTCAACCCAATGGTCACTTTCGGAGATACCTGTAGTGCACCTTTATAGTCACCCAGTTACGTTGTGACGTTTGATACACCCAAAGCACTCCTACGGTGTCCGGGAATTGCACGATCTCATGGTCTAAGGAAGAGATACTTGACATTGGAAAAGCTCTAGCAAAACGAACTACACGATCTTTGTGCTATGCTTAGGATTGTCTTGTCCATCACGCCATTCTCCTAATGACGTGATCCGTTGTCAATGACATCGATGTCCATAGTCGAAACCATGACTATCTGTTGACCAACGAGCTAGTCAACTAGAGGCTTACTAGGGACGATTGTAGTCTATGTATTCACACGTGTATTACGATTTCCGGATAATACAATTATAGCATGAATAAAAGACAATTATCATGAACAAGGAAATATAATAATAATGCTTTTATTATTGCCTCTAGGGCATATTTCCAACAGTCTCCCACTTGCACTAGAGTCAATAATCTAGTTACATTGTGATGAATCGAACACCCATAGAGTTCGGTGTTGATCATGTTTTGCCCATGAAGAGAAGTTTAGTCAACGGATCTGCGACATTCAGATCCGTATGCACTTTACAAATTTCTATGTCTCCATTCTGAACATTTTCACGGATGGAGTTGAAGCGACGCTGATGTGCCTGGTCTTCTTGTGAAACCTGGGCTCCTTGGCAAGTGCAATAGCTCCAGTGTTGTCACAGAAGAGTTTGATCGGCCCCGACGCATTGGGTATGACTCCTAGGTCGGTGATGAACTCCTTCACCCAAATTGCTTCATGCGCTGCCTCCGAGGCTGCCATGTACTCCGCTTCGCATGTAGATCCCGCCACGACGCTTCGCTTGCAGCTGCACCAGCTACTACTCCACCATTCAACATATACACGTATCCGGTTTGTGACTTAGAGTCATCAGATCTGTGTCGAAGCTAGCGCCGACGAACCTGTTACGATGACGAGCTCTTCGTCACCTCCATAAACGAGAAACATGTCCTTTGTCCTTTTCGGTACTTCAGGATATTCTTGACCGCTGTCAAAGTGTTCCTTGCCGGGATTACTTTGGTACCTTCCTACCAAACTTACGGCAAGGTTTACATCAGGTCTGGTACACAGCATGGCATACATAATAGATCCTATGGCTGAGGCATAGGGGATGACACTCATCTCTTCTTTATCTTTTGCCGTGGTCGGGCATTGAGCTGAGCTCAATCTCACACCTTGCAAAACAGGCAAGAACCCTTCTTGACTGATCCATTTTGAACTTCTTCAAAATCTTATCAAGGTATGTGCTTTGTGAAAGACCTATGAGGCGCCTCGATCTATCTCTATAGATCTTGATGCCTAATATATAAGCAGCTTCTCCAAGGTCCTTCATTGAAAAACACTTATTCAAGTAGGCCTTAATGCTGTCCAAGAATTCTATATCATTTCCCATCAAAAGTATGTCATCTACATATAATATGAGAAATGCTACAGAGCTCCCACTCACTTTCTTGTAAACGCAGGCTTCTCCATAAGTCTCAAGATAAACCCAAACGCTTTGATCATCTCATCAAAGCGAATGTTCCAACTCCGAGATGCTTGCACCAGCCCATAAATGGATCGCTGGAGCTTGCATACTTTGTCAAGATTCTTAGGATCGACAAAACCTTTCGGTTGCATCATATACAGCTCTTCCTTAAGATAACCGTTAAGGAACGCTGTTTTGACGTCCATCTGCCATATCTCATAATCATAGTATGCGGCAATTGCTAACATGATTCGGACGGACTTAAGCTTCGCCACGGAGAGAAAGTCTCATCGTAGTCAATCCCTTGAACTTGCCGATAACCCTTAGCGACAAGTCGAGCTTTATAGATGGTGACATTACCATCCGCGTCCGCCTTCTTCTTAAAGATCCATTTGTTTTCTATTGCTCACGAACATCGGGCAAGTCACCAAAGTCCACACTTTGTTTTCATACATGGATTCTATCTCGACTTCATGGCTTCTAGCCATTTGTTGGAATCTGGGCCCGCCATCGCTTCTTCATAGTTCAAGGTTCATTGTTGTCTAACAACATGATTTCCAGACAGGTTGCCGCACCACTCAGTGCGGAACGTGTCCTAGTGGACCTCACGGTTCAGAGCAACTTGATCCAAGTACCTTGATCATCATCATGAATTTTTCTTCGTTGGTGTAGGCATCACAGAACATTTTCCTGAGCTGCACTACTTTCCTGCTCAAGAGGTAGTACTTCATCGAAGTTCTACTTTCCTCCCACTTACTTCTTTCGAGAGAAACTCTTTTTCCAGAAAGATTCCGCTCTGGCAACAAAGATCTTGCCTTCGGATCTAAGATAGAAGGTATACCCAAAGGTTTCCTTAGGGTATCCTATGAAGACGATTTTTCCGACTTGGGTTCGAGCTTTTCAGGTTGAAGTTTCTTGACATAAGCATCGATCCCCAAACTTTTAGAAACGACAGCTTAGGTTTCTTCCCAAACCATAATTCATACGGTGTCGTCTCAACGGATTTAGACGGTGCCCTATTTAAAGTGAATGTAGCTGTCTCTAGAGCGTATCCCCAAAATGATAGCGGTAAATCGGTAAGAGACATCATAGACCGCACCATATCCAATAGAGTGCGACACGACGCTCGGACACACCGTTCGTTGAGGTGTTCCAGCGGCGTTAGTTGTGAAACGATTCCACATTTTCTTAAGTGTGTACCAAATTCGTGACTTAAATATTCTCCTCCACGATCTGATCGTAAGAATTTTATCTTTCGTCACGTTGATTCTCTACTTCATTCTGAAATTCCTTGAACTTTTCAAAGGTCTCAGACTTGTGTTTCATTAAGTAGACATACCCATATCTACTCAAGTCATCTGTGAGAGTGAGAACATAACGATATCCTCCGCGAGCCTCAACGCTCATTGGACCGCACACATCGGTATGTATGATTTCCAACAAGTTGGTTGCTCGCCCATTGTTCCAGAGAATGGAGTCTTGGTCATCTTGCCCATGAGGCATGGTTCGCATGTGTCAAATGATTCATAATCAAGAGACTCCAAAAGTCCATCAGCATGGAGCTTCTTCATGCGCTTGACACCAATGTGACCAGGCGGCAGTGCCACAAGTATGTGGGACTATCGTTATCAACTTTACATCTTTTGGTATTCACGCTATGAACATGTGTAATACTACGCCGAGATTCATTAAGAATAAACCATTGACCATCGAGCATGACCATAAAACATATCTCTCATATAAATAGAACAACCATTATTCTCGGATTTAAATGAGTAGCCATCTCGCATTAAACGAGATCCAGATACAATATTCATGCTCAAACTTGGCACCAAATAACAATTATTAAGGTTCATAACTAATCCCGTGGGTAAATGAAGAGGTAGCGTCGACGGCGATCACATCGACTGAACCATTCCCGACGCATCGTCACCTCGCCCTTCGCCGATCTCCGCTTATTCCGCAGCTCCTGCTGTGAGTTACAAATATGAGCAACGGCACCGGTATCAAATACCCAGGAGTTACTACGATTACTCGTAAGGTACACATCAATTACATGTATATCAAATATACCTTTGGTGTTGCCGGCCTTCTTATCCGCTAAGTACTTGGGGCAGTTCCGCTCAAAGGACCCTTCCCTTGCAATAAAAACACTCAGTCTCAGGCTTGGGTCCATTCTTTGACTTCTTCCCGGCAACTTGCTTACCGGGTGCGGCAACCTCCTTGCCGTCCTTCTTGAAGTTCTTCTTGCCCTTGCCCTTTTTAAACTTAGTGGTCTTATTGACCATCAACACTTGATGTTCTTTCTTGATTTCAACCTCTGCTGACTTCAAGATAGAGAACACTTCAGAATGGTCTTTACCATCCCTTGCATGTTGTAGTTCATCACAAAGCTCTTGTAGCTTGGTGGGAGCGATCGAGGATTCTGTCAATGACCGCCTCATCGTGGAGGTTAATATTCAGCTGGGTCATACGGTTGTGCAACCTGACATCTTCGTAATGTGCTCACCGATGTAACTGTTTTCCTCCATCTTACAACTATAGAACTTGTCGGAGATGTCATATCTCTCGACCCGGCGTGAGCTTGGAAAACAAGTTTCAGCTCCTCGAACATCTCATATGCTCCGTGGTGCTCAAAACGCTTTTGGAGCCCCGGTTCTAAGCTGTAAAGCATGCCGCACCGAACGAGGGAGTAATCATCAAGACGAGACTGCCAAGCATTCATAATGTCTTGGTTCTTCGGGACGGAGCGTCACCTAGCGGTCCTTCTAGGACGATTGTTTCTGGCAGCTATGAGGATGATCTCGGGTTCCGGACCCAGTCCGTATAGTTGCTGCCGCCATCTTTCAGCTTGGTTTTCTAGGAACGCGCTGAAGTTCAAGTTGACATGAGCGCTGGCCATTTGATCTACAAGACATATAATTCAAAAGTTTTAGACTAAGTTCATGATAATTAAGTTCATCTAATCAAATTATTAATGAACTCCCACTTAGATTAGACATCCTCTAGTCATCTAAGTGTTACACGATCCGAGTCAACTAGGCCGTGTCCGATCAACACGTGAGACGGACTAGTCTACGCCGGTGAACATTCTCATGTTGATCGTATCTTCCATACGACTCGTGTTCGACCTTTCGGTCTCGTGTTCCGAGGCCATGTCTTCACATGCTAGGCTCGCAAGTTAACCCTAAGTGTTTCTGCGTGTGTAAATCTTGCTTACACCCGCTGTATGTGAACGTAAGAATCCATCACACCCGATTAACACGTGGTGCTTAGAAGCGACGAACTGTAGCAACGGTGCACGTTAGGGAGAACACTTCTTGAAATTGTTCTAAGGATCATCTTATTTACTACCGTCGTTCTAAGTAAACAAGATGCATAATCATAATAAACATCACATGCAATTATAAAGTAGTGACATGATATGGCCAATATCATATAGCTCCTTTGATCTTCATCTTCGGGCTCCATGATCATCCTGTCACCGCATGACACCATGATCTCCATCATCATGATCTCCATCATCGTGCCTCCATGAAGTTGTCACGCCAACGACTACTTCTACTTCTATGGCTAACGCGTTTAGCAATAAAGTAAAGTAAATTACATGGCGTTCTTCAATGACACGCAGGTCATACAAAAATAAAGACAACTCCTATGGCTCCTGCCGTTGTCATACTCATCGACATGCAAGTCGTGATTCCTATTACAAGAACATGATCTCATACATCACAATATATCATCATTCATCACAACTTGGCCATATCACGTCACATGACAATTGCTGCAAAAACAAGTTAGACGCCCTCTAATTGTTGTTGCATCTTTACATGGCTGCAATTGGGTTCTAGCAAGAACGTTTTCTTACCTACGAATAACCACAACGTGATCTTGTCAACTTCTATTTACCCTTCATAAGGACCCTGTTCATCGAATCCGCTCCAACTAAAGTAGGAGAGACAGACACCTGCCAGCCACCTTATGCAACTAGTGCATGTTAGTCGGTGGAACCGGTCTCACGAAGAGCACGTAAGGTTGGTCCGGCCGCTTCATCCCACAATACCGCGGAAGCAAGAAACAACTAGTAACGGCAAGTAAGTTGACAAGATTCACGCCCACAACAAAATTGTGTTCTACTCGTGCAAAGAGAACTACGATAGACCTAGCTCATGATGCCACTGTTGGGGAACGTTGCAGAAAATTAAAATTTTTCCCACGGTTTCACCAAGATCCATCTATGAGTTCTACTAAGCAACGAGTAACGGAGAGAGTTTCCATCTACATACCACTTGTAGATCGAGTACGGAAGCGCTCGAGGGAGTGGTGATGATGAAGACGCTCCCAACGTGATTCCGATCACCGATGACCAAAGTACTGAAAGGACAGCACCTCCGTGTTCAACACACGACGGGGACGATGGCGTCTCCTCCGCCTTGATCCAGCAAGAGTGAAGGAGAGGTTGAGGAAGACAACCCAATGGCAGCACGACGGCGTGGTGCAGTTGGTACGGCAGTTCTCCGGCAGGCTTCGCCAAGCTCACGTGGAGAAAGAGAGGTGTTGGGAGGGAGGGGCTGCGCCACAATGGTGTTAGCAGCCTCCCCCACCCCTCTATTTATAGGAGGAGAGGGTCAAGGGGGCCGGCCTCTAGGGAAAACCCTAGGGGGGGCGGCCAAGGAGAGGAGAGGAGGTGGCTTGCCCCCAAGCCAGGGGCGCCCCTTTAGGTTTCTCCTCCCAAACCCTAGCCGATGGGCCTAGGTGGGAGCGCGCCCAGCCCACCAGGGGCTGGCTCCCTCCCACTTAGCCCATGGCCCCCGGAGGTGGCCCTCCGTGGACCTCCGAACTCTCCCGTGGCCCCTGTACTTTACCAGTATACCCCGAAACTTTCCGAGTCCGCTTAACCACTTTCCATATATAAATCTTTACCTCCGGACCATTCCGAACTCCTCGTGACGTCCGGGATCTCATCCGGACTCCAACAACATTCGTAATCACATACTTGTCTTCCTATTAACCCTAGCGCCACCGAACCTTATGTGTAGACCCCACGGTTCGGGAGACATGCAGACATGACCGAGACTACCTCAAGTCTCGGTCAATAACCAACAGCGGATCTGGATGCCCATGTTGGCTCCCACATGCTCCTCGATGTTGTCATCGGATGAACCACGATGTCAAGGGTTCAAGCAACCCGTATTCTATTCCCTTTGTCGACGGTATGTTACTTGCCCGAGACTTGATCGTCGGTATCCCAATACCTCGCTTAGTCTCGTATCGGCAAGTCACTTTACTCGCATCGCAATGCATGATCCCGTGACCAGACACTTGATCACTTTGAGCTCATTATGATGATGCATTACCGAGTGGGCCCAGTGATACCTCTCCGTCACACGGAGTGACAAATCCCAGCCTCGATCCGTGTCAACCCAATGGTCACTTTCGGAGATACCGTAGTGCACCTTTATAGTCACCCGATTACGCCAGGACGTTTGATACACCCAAAGCACTCCTACGGTGTCCGGAATTGCACGATCTCATGGTCTAAGGAAGAGATACTTGACATTGGAAAAGCTCTAGCAAAACGAACTACACGATCTTTGTGCTATGCTTAGGATTGTCTTGTCCATCACGCCATTCTCCTAATGACGTGATCCCGTTGTCAATGACATCTCGATGTCCATAGTCAGGAAACCATGACTATCTGTTGACCAACGAGCTAGTCAACTAGAGGCTTACTAGGGACGTATTGTAGTCTATGTATTCACACGTGTATTACGATTTCCGGATAATACAATTATAGCATGAATAAAAGACAATTATCATGAACAAGGAAATATAATAATAATGCTTTTATTATTGCCTCTAGGGCATATTTCCAACAGTTTGCAGGTTACACCTCCGAAGACGAGCGCGGCCTGTGCGACGGATTCTTCCTAGATGATGATAGGCGCTTCAGCATCAAGCTTGACGAGAACTTCGAAGTGGATACAGTAAGTCACAACGACAAGTCTTTTTCGTAATTAAGCATGACATATGCTTCATTTGCTTCAACTTATAATTTGTTTTTACCATTCTACTAGCGTATCCCCTGCCATGCAAGAGTTTTTGTATTGGATAAGATAGGTTGCAGTCGTACTATGGAGGTAAAGAAATTTTACTTGAAAACCGAGCATGGTTATATTTTCCACACAAAATTATACAATTCAGACGACTACACCTATTTTGGATGCAAAACATGACGAGCACTATGCAAGACTTATGCATTTGAGCCTGATATGTTTATCACCTTTGATATTCGCTCGAAGATGATATCAAGGTAATACCGACATCCGGGTCGATGTGCGACGCTTCTCGATTATGCCAAAATCTGAGTTTCCCAACCATATTTATGTCTTTGATATTGTTTATTCAAAAATATTTGACAATTAATTTCTATTGATAGCTTATTTCGGTGCAAGCAAACATGTCCAGCGCTTGGTAGACAGGACCGTATACTGTGCCGGGGCTGAACTCAACTGCGAGGAGATCAGTCATTATATTTCATGGCTTGCGGATCTTGATACTGTCAAGACAAATTTTCTTCCTGGATTTAGAAATGTTAGTACTGAAAACGTGCGACCAATAGTATTTGTATTGAACTACGGTCACATCTATTTAGGAAGGATGGTAAGATTTTTAATATTTGTCCTCAGTGCATCTTTTCCATACATTATTTTTGAAGCTAAACTTCATTACTAAGTATGTTACCATACGATGTTCTTCAACAGGGAGTCCCGATGAATGTTGTGCCTTATGGGATCGAGACTAAAGGTACCATGAGTATTATTAGCTTACGGCCAAGATATCCTACAGATTACTGTAGTGCATTCAAGATTAGCGACGGATGCTTAATAGTGCAATACTGGACCAAATATGTGATAGGGGAGCGCAGAGAAGTACTAGGGGGCAGCAAACAGAAGCGCATCCCATGATTAGGAGACAGGTTCATCTGCATGCTCCAACTTGATCAAGAAGGAGAGGTACACATGTTTTATGTTATTTTACCTAAGAGAGAGCACCAGGAGTGATTAACTAGCTAGAAATGAGTTTGAGGATGATGATGTGCTACACATTTACTATGATGATAAAATAGCTACTGTTGGTGGTAATGACTATGATGATTATTATTAGCTAGTGTTAGTGGTGATTAAATAAATAATGTTGGTGGTAATTACTATGATGATGATTAAATAGCTTGTGCTGGAGGATTAGATTCAAGTGGAGGCAACATGTGGTGCACATCGAAAGTACTACTAGTCCAAACTAGATCAAGTTTGGATTAGTAGTATACTTTTGACATGCACCACATATTGCCTCCACTTGAACCTAATCCACCTTCATTTGACACACTGGACATAATGATGTAAACTCATAACTGGTATTGTACCAATATTTGTACGATGGAGAGAAAACCGCATAAATACACTAAAAATAAAAAAATTAAAAAATGAATACTAGTAGCGATGGACAGAAAACGCGCTGCCACTAGTTTCATTAGCAGTAGCGTGGGGATGAACAAACGCTACAGCTATTTGTCCTAGCACTAGCGCGCGACGGCACGCGTTACTGCTAAGCAATAGCTGTAACGCCTTATTAGTAGCGCACCTACCCGCGCTACTAGTGAGCACAAAACCAGTGCTACTGCTAGGGCTTTCCCTAGTAGTGTCTCAAAGTCCAACTTCAGGAGAATCAGTTCTTTGTTGAACTGCTTGCATTGATGAATATATTCATAAGACCAGGCAAGACAGTCCTGAATGCATCTATTGAAGAGAAAACCATACTGATTTTGATGCACTAAGGAGAGGATTACTTTCTGCAGTCTATTAGCCAACAGCTTGGTGATGATCTTCAAAGTGTAATTCAAGAGAGAGATAGGTCTATAATCATTTGGCAGGAGAGCAGCATCTTTCTTGGGAATGAGTGTGATGAAAGAGTAATTGATGCTTTGAAGGTTGACAGTCCCCTTGTGAAAATCTTCAATTAATCTGTAGAAGTCTGGTGCAATGATATCCCAGCAAACTTTTAGAAATTTGGCATTAAAACCATCTGGGCCTGGGGACTTATCAGCAGGCATGTGCTTAATCATATCATCAATTTCCTCCTTGGAGGAAGGGAGTTCCAAATCAGAGAGATCCAGCGGTTGGTGGAGCATATTGTGCACCAGTAGAGGGTTTTCTGATTTAGATGACGAACCCATCCTGTTTTTAAAAGCTCTGTAAAGAATAGATGCTTTGGCTTGGTGCTCATGATGTTCAAAACCATCCTCATCCCTTAAAACGACAATGTGGTTATTCCTGTGCTTGATGGTGGCTTTAGCTTGGAAATACTTGGTATTTGCTTCCCCCATTTTAATCTTTCTAATGGTAGCTCTCTATTTCCAATAAATGCTTTGTTGCTCATTAATCTCTCTCAGATGCTCAATTAGGATAATTCTACCATTTGCTTCCTCAATAGATAGGTCTCTGTACTCCTCAAGCACATCATAACATAGAATCATGAAGTTGGTGTTTTCAATGGTGGTTTTCAAATTTGAAATGGTACTAACACAAATTTTCAGGCCCTTCCTTAGCCTCTTGAATTTAGCAGCAATACATTTGGCACTATCCACTTCCTGAACATCTTGCTCCCAAATTTGCTTCACAACCTCCTTAAATCGTGGATGTTTAGTCCAGTAGTTTTCGAACCTGAATATCTGTGATTGAGGAATAGAAGTACCAATCTTGATAAGAACAGGAGTATGATCAGAAGTTGTTTTAGCAAGGGGAATGGCCAGAGTCGATGGGAAAGAGAGAGCCCATGATTCAAACGTAAAGCACCAATCTAGTTTCTCTAGCAATGGTGCATCTTGCATATTACTCCAAGTGAAGTTTCTACCCTTGAGAGGGATCTCAACCAGTGCTTGCCTGCTTATTGCCTCATTGAACAGCAACATGTCATTAATATTTCCTCCATCCCTATTTTTGTTTTGAGGGTACCTGATATAGTTAAAGTCCCCAAGTATTATCCAATTCATCTCATCATCAATTTGAAAATTCTAAAGCCAGTCAAGAAAGGAAGTCCTCTCATCAGGGTTACAGGTGAAATGGATTGATAAAGAGAAAGCATTTTGGTGGAAGATGTGACCAGAGAATAGGTTGTCATTCCAAATAGTGAGGATTCCTCCAGAAGCACCAGCGGATGGAAGAAATTCAAACTTTGATAGATTTTTAGGACAAAAGTTTCCGATGTATGATTGATCAAACAACTCTCTTTTTGTTTCCTGAATACATAGCACTGAGCAACCTGACTCCTCAATCTTATTAGAAATTGCATACCATTTTTTTGGATCATTGATGCCCCTAATATTTCAGTTTAAAACATTCCAATTTCTAGCCATGATGAAAAAGTAGCTGAACCAGAACTGAGATGAAATTAAATCTGGTAACTGAACCCCTGGGAAGAAGGTAACACACTGGTAACAGACATTGCAGATAAGCAGGGGGCAAGGATGATTTAAACTTATGCATAAAAAATTCAAGCAAATATGTTTCAGTCAGATAACCATGCATCTCAGTATGTCTTTTTGCAGACCTGATACTAGTGCCCCAAAAGACCAAAATAAAGACAACTAACTGGTGTATTACATGTCCCATTGGACCAACAGGATTAAGACAAGGGCTTGCTGGTGCCTTTGGACACCCTGCCATCCTCCTTTGGTTTGCTCCCACCCTTAGGAGCCATATTTCCTTCCTTGGACTTGCTGGTAGTTTTTGCCTTCTTGGGAATGTTGGAGAGCTTCTCCTCTGAGGTGTTCTGAGCATTCACCTTGCAAAAAGAGGTATTCAAGTTCTTAATCACTTTGGTGGGTAAGGAAGGAGGCAGAGAGTGACAAGCTAAACAATCTTTGTCCATGCAAACATATTTCTTAAATCCTTTTTGTAATTGATGTAGTCTGCAGCTCTTTCTTACCTCAGTTTCCACCAGTGGCCCCTTTTCTTTCCTTTTCCTGTTCTGATGCAGAGCAGATGTTGAGGAAGCAGATAGTTCCTGAGACTCCCCCTTAGAGGAAGGAGTGTTTTCCTGATCCTGAGGAATATTCATTAAATGGGACATGCTGTTAGAATGTGGACATGAATCTGGGATGGCAAAAGGCAGGCAGTTTTTAGTCTCCTAATTCTCTGTAATGATCTCCCACACTTGGGACTTAATAAATTTCTGTGCCCACACAAATTTATCAGGAGTAAGAAAAGTGACAGATAGAAAGTTAACCCACTCCATAGGTACCTGAATGATGAGCCTGCTATGTTCTTTAGGAGCAAAGTGAGTTTCCCATGTGGTGGCTCCTTCCTTACCAAGCAGTTCATTCAGAGGGAGATCTGGTGAAATGTGGGTAGAGGATCTCTCAGCAGGATGCAAATTAGGAAGGTAAATGGGTTGAGAAAAACCAGGGGGTGCAGAGATGTCAGAAAGAGATTCACCTGGATTTTGTGCTTCAGGGATGAGAAGATCTTTGGAGACTTGAGTCTCAGGGTGAATGTGATCATTGTGTTCGTCTGTAGCAAGCTGAACCTTCTCTTTCACATGCTCAACAGCAGGAACAATTATGTTAACTTCTAAAGCGATCCCTTTGTCCTCAACAATGCTCCTATCAGTTTCCATGCCATGGGGAACAACTCTGTCTTCTATGTTGTCAGTCTTACCAATGGGTGATATCTGGCTAGATGTTGCAGGAGTAATGCGAATCACCTTGCTAACCAAAATTGCATTGGAAACCTCCAAATGCATTGGATCCTCAGTAGAAAAGATGGGTTCAGAATGGTGTTGTAGCATAGCAACCAAGCTGGGATCATCATAAAGGGGCCCAGTAACATGAAGTTCTTGGGCCCTTAGAGGAAGTGGATCACTGTGCTCTTGAGGCCCAACCAGAACATTCAAATCAGGGAGGGCTGGCGCCAAAGGCCCAATAGCAGAAGCAGCAGTCTCAGCACTGTCATTTGGAGGTTCCTGTGATATGGTGATATTACTATTACCATTCCCACCCTGTAGATCCTGAGCCTCTCCCAAGGGCTCAATAAGCTCATTGAGATTCAGAAATTCACTAGCATGTAACTCCTGGTCCACAAGCTCATTATCTGCAGGCAGGGCCCAATGACCTCATCCAGGTAAATCATGATCCTCTTCTTCCTCTTCCTCCATCACAGCATCATTGTTGGGGGCAAGCTGCAGATTGAGATCATGCTGAGGCTGCTGATTATTATCTTCTTGTTCATGATGCTGAAGAGGCCCCAGAAAATGATTATGCTGGTTCTGATGAAAACTAGCTTGCACGGGTACTGGATAAGGGTTACCAAAAGGAGGGATTGGGTTCTCATCAGGAGCAACAATGCCCAACATGGTATCTTGTAGGATCACAACCGGAACAGAGAGAGTAGCAGTGTCATCTCCCTCCCCAATCACAATGCTGGCAGGGATGTCACGGAGCTCTTCTACTTTAACTTTCACCATTTGATTTGCACGGGTACTCTTATTCCTATCTCACATCACAAATTTGCCAAACTTATTGACAGCATTACTAATCTCATGAATACTCTTCCTATCCAAGGGGAGACCACAGAGCAAGATCCACACTTCTCTGCTAAGCTCTAGCCTCCTCCAATTCATGCCTTGGTTGTGTTTCTCAAAAATCACATGAACATCCGTGTATTGATGTGGGCTGTTTTTGACCAAATCATCTCTATAAAAAACACTGTTGAGCCTAATATAGGCTTGACCGAAAGGACAAGGAGAGATTCTGAGAAATCAATGTGCTTGACGTCAGTGAGGAATTCAGATAATACCTCACCGATGGTGTTGAACTGAACTTGAAGGTTGGGCATAGGAACAATCGTCGCGATAGCCCATTCCTCATGCAGAGCTGGGACTGGATCCGCCAAGATGCCAACCCTGGCCGGTCGGCCAGCCACATCCATACGTTGGTGGCCTTGAGGGATGAAGGGCGTAGGATCGAAAGGGAAAGACGCCATTGTCGAATCACCCGAGCTCAAAGTGTTGCAGAGGGAGAGGTTGGTGGAAGGGGAGGGTGCATTGGATTGGGATGCAGCTGCGAGAAGTCTCTGTGTGATGGAAGGGAATGAGCCGGAGTAATGGCGGATACCGACTAAAGGAGGCAAAATCGAGGCGCCACCGTAATTTCCCTGAAAAGGTTGATGTATGACTGGCTGATTAGTCGTAATCGTGGGAACAGTGGGATTCTGTCTATGGGTGGGTGGGCTGTTGGTTTGGGCATGGGTGGGTGGGCAGTTGGTTTGGGCCTGAGTGCCAGAAACCGTGGCGGAAGGCCCAACGGAGTAGCAGTCGCGTGCGATGTGCCCCCATTTCTTACATGCACGACACTTGATACGATTCTTGCAGCTGGGCCGAAGATGACCCGTTAATAAGCACCGGACACCGAAAAGCCCAGAAACCCCATTTTGAATAGGCGGAGATCCCGCGCGGACCCCCGTGCCAGCCGCATTAACTGCGCGGCGATTACGGTCAGCAGATTGGGTCTGATCATGATGAACATGATTTGTCCTGGAATTGTCACCAATACGATCATGAATCTGATATGTGGAAGGAGATCTAAGTGCTTGAAGGTAAGATTTCCTAGGGTGATCACGAAAAACGTGTGTCCATTCATCTTCCTTTTCTTGAAGATATTGATCCCAAGATGAGTTTAGCCCTCCCGAACCCCAAAGAAGGAAATTGATGTTAAGTTCAGGGAGTGCAATATTACCTCCTTTGATGATCGAGAAACCCACCTCTTTGGAGGATACGGAGAAATGAAAGGACCAATTTTGGAGAAGTTGGACCTTGAACAATGATGCTCGACCTCCAAAGCATGCCAGGAGAATGGTGGCAACCGAGTCCACCGTGAGACGGATCTTGGAGCGGGTAAATTCCGCCACCAGAATGAATTCCTGGAGATCTTTACCTTCTTCGTAGTTGATGGGCACACCCCACTTTCTCCATACCTCTTGGGCAAAATCTTGACCTTTGTCAAAGTTGAGATCGGCTAACGCCATCAGGATTGATTGGGTGGTGTCCGCCGTGTCGACGGGGATGTTGTGGTGGCCGCCGTGACCGGAGTGGCCAACGACGGGAGGGCTAGGCGGTGGTTGCCGTGGCCGGAGTGGCCAACGGCAGGGCTAGGGCAGCGGAGCGCAGGGGGGGACCCGTATAAGACTTACGCTCCTAACACTACTAGGAAAAGGCCTACTAATGGCGCACACGTTTTGCCCATTAGTATGCCTAGAGGTGCGCCATTACTATCTCACTTAGTAATGGCGCACCACATAGGAGTGCGCCATTAGTAACATTTTTTTTTCAAAAAAAAATTTCAATTTTTTTTTATTTTTTTCTTAATCTCGGGTCACTATGGCTTAATCTCAGGCAGGTAAAATCACACTCTGTGGTCAAACTTCCCGAAAGGTCACCCATCGTCACACTACTCCAGCACAAGCATGCTTAACTTCAGAGTTCTATCCAACCCCAGCATCAGCTCACTTCACAAGCACTTGTAGATATATCTAGCATATCAATCCTATTAAACCTTGTTGATGTTTAGGACTTTGTTCATGTTCATAAGTGTGATGAAATTTTGAAAAATTACTTCAAACTTCCGTTCATATTAGTATCATATTTTGAAAAAAAAATCCCGAAAAAATTTTCGAAACTAAATTTTTTTTTCTGTTACTAGTGGCGCACCTAGCAAACGGTGTGCTACTAGTAACTTTGAAATTTTTTGAATTTTTTTTGCCTCCGGATCTTAAAAACTCCGTAACTTTTTTCTGTTAGGTTTTTGAGGATTTTGAAAATGTTTAACAGGGTTCCCCAGTTAAATTTGGATGTAACTTTTCGAGTAGATGATTTTTCATATAAAAAACTTTTTCATCCGAGTTAGTATGCAAAAGTTATGCCCATTTTACAAATTCTCGAGAGATTTTGCAAATAAAGTCGAAATTTATATTTGCAAATTTTCCCAAACAACTAGACCACATATCACATGGAAAACTTATTTTCTTTTATTTTTTTGACCTTTTCATCATTTTCTTTTATTTTTTTTTAAACTGAAAAGGCGGTGCGGGGGGTGCATTCGGGGAAATTTTGGGTCAAAACTAG
Organism: Aegilops longissima; assembly: GCA_021605205.1. Lineage (NCBI taxonomy): Eukaryota > Viridiplantae > Streptophyta > Magnoliopsida > Poales > Poaceae > Aegilops > Aegilops longissima. The sequence goes on from CM038677.1 coordinate 847,334,224, forward strand.
TAATGGCGCACCGTGGGTGTGGTGCGCCATTACTAGTTTAACTAGTAATGGCGTAATGACGCACCGTAGTAATGGCGCACCACACCCACGGTGCGCCATTACTAACTTTGAAAAAAAAAGTTTGAAAAAAATTTACTAGTGGCGCACGGTGGATGTGGTGCGCCATTACTAGTTTAACTAGTAATGGCGCACTATTACTAGTTTTGAAAAAAAAGTAAAAAAAAATTATTACTAGTGGCGCATCGTGGATGTGGTGCGCCATTAGTATTTGGACACTAATGGCGCACCGACACATGGTGCGCCATTAGTATATACTAATGATGCACCACATGTCTGATGCGTCATTAGTGTCCATATCATCTATAGCCTTTTTTCTAGAAATGTTGGGCCAGATAAGACGGATCCATACAACATATGTTGCAAATTATCATAATCTGGTGACTTGAAAAAGTTGCAGCCTATTTGATTAGCTAATCTCTCAAGCCGCCATCCAGTCATAATCTAACCAATAAGTAGTTCTGGATAGGCACCACAAGACAGAGAATGGTATGGGATGGATAAATTAACAACGATTTTGCTGCTTGCCAGGCAACTGAACAGAACTTGAGATATCAGTCAGTCGATTTTCTACACATAGCTCCCGGCCTGAAGACGGTGACAACGGGGCGTGCACAGCAAGGCGCAAGGGGGCCGACGAGGCCCGGGATGGGAATGACCCCAGCCTGGGAGGTCGCAACAGTGGCACCCCAGTTGGAAGGGTGCCAGAGGTTGATATGGGGCGTCAGCCGGCCGTGGATGGCGGCAGCCAGCGCCCTAAACGATGCTGGATCAGTCAACGGTGGAAGAATTCGGTAGACGCCATCTGTTGGATTTGAACTGACATGATTTTTTTTCTCACACACCTATGGCGGTCTCAATTGAAAAAGTGTGTGGCTAGGTGTCAGCCGACTGAGATTTAATCAAGTCTCAGCCAAGTGACATAATATGTAAGAAAAAAAATTCAAAAAAAAAATTTACACAGATCTTAATGTAATATCTCACGCAGATTGCATTGACTGAGACATTACCAAGTTTAAGTCGACCGAGATTTAGTAAGACTGATTTAAAAAAGCTGCAAATTACACTACCGAGAAAAAGCAAAAACAAAATAAAAAAATCGCTTAGGTCAGATAGTTAATTAGCGCTAATAGAAATCCGACAGTCCTTTATCAAAAAATAATAATACAAATCCAACAGTGGCAGACAAGGGTGCAACGTACGTACCACTGCAAGCTGTGTGTATGTTTCTCCACTCTGTTGCTTGCATCCTACGTTTCGGCTGGGCGGGTAGAATACACAAATCATAGTTAACTCGGTTTATAGTACACTACTGAGCACTGGAGACGTACACAACACTAAAAAGCGTGCTGTGCTCAATGATGGAGTTCTAGCTAGCTATTATAAATATCAACAATAGGTTGGTCCCGGAAGAAACCTCCCTATAAAAAGAGATAGATTATATATTGGTCTTAGATTATATATTCCAGCCATTTTTTTTATTTTTTATTTTAAAAAAGAAGGAAGACCCCGGGCCTCTGCATCTGGACGATGCATACGGCCATTTTATTAATTATTAACACAAGATCTTACAAAGTCATACAACGGTAAGACTAAAGCCACCATCTAAACAACATCTGTCGCTACTCCTATCCAGTTGATGAAGGGGTGCTGATGGTCTGGGCCTAATACCAAACAGACCTCGCAGCCTAACCTAACGTCTAGGACCTGAGATCCCAACCAAGACGCCTGCCGGGTATGGGCACCCACCAGTCCGACATGCTCCTCAACCAAGACGCTTGCCGGGTATGAGGCCGCTGCAGCCACCTGCCACCAATCCATCTCCAGAGCTGTACTACTGCACCAACCTTGCCCGGTCTAGTTGCTGTCGACGCCACCACGATGCCAGACAGCGTCAATCTCCTGCACGTGTCCATCGCCACACATCTGATGCCAAGCCTCCACTGCTCCATGCTGCCAAGAACCGCCGCCATGAATATGTAGAAAGAAACACCGCTCCACCGAAGAAGCCATCCGCTGGTCCCTCGAGCCCGAGTGCATCTCCGAGAATGCCGCCCCCAAGGGGGTAACGACACATGATAGCCGCCATCATCCGATCAACTGATCTAGGGTTTCCCCCGGAGGTATTGGGTGGGGTTGGGAGCTTCACCTCGATTGTACCTTAATGAAGGAAACGATGATAAGGGCATCGTCATCACCGGCTCCGTCCAACGATCGAAGACCAAGTTTTCACCCGGATCTGTCCCAAGAAATCCACCCGACAACCAATGCATTATCTCGATCGCCTTCAAAGCCCCAGATCTAGCCACCTAGATCTGGTGACCAACCGCAACAACAGTGCCACCGTAGGAGCCCTGACACACCGGCCACTGCCTGAGTGTGCCACCACTGGAGCCTGGGAGGAGGGCTCCCACCCGCCTCGCCAAACCGCGAGAGCCACCGAGATGGATCCTGCATGCTTGTCACCATCTCTGATCTGAACCAATCCGTAGCAAAAACCATGAGAACGCCGACGCGGATCCACCTTGAACAGGGACTGCACCACGCCATGCCGCCGCGGGAAGCCCGAGCTTCACCCGCCACCACCTTCCAGGGCCGCCGCCTCGGGATCCGGCCCTCGCTGCCCGCCGGAGCTCACAACCCCACCACGAAGCCAGTAAGCCCCACCTCGCCGTCGCACGCCGCCAATGGTAAGTGTTCACTCACTGAGCTAGTGTAGGTGTACCCATGTTAATATAAGCTTTTCTTTTGCTGGTTACCCATGTTAAGCTTGAATCCGTCCATACGTACAAACTAAAGCTGAGTGCGAAAAGGACTGAGAAGATGTGTCGATCGACTCGAGCTTAAGCGTGGAACACTCATCCATCCTGGACATAACATGCTCAGTTGGGCAATGCAACTAGGAGTAGGGGTCCGAGTGATAAACCAATTAATAATGACAAAAAAGGACGCGTAAATAATGCTGATTGATCACAGTGTACCGACTGTAATAATTCTAAACATGTTACCATCAATTATTAAGGGATTGACATTAGGTAGGATATAAATTAATTACGTGCTGAAATTAGGTACTCCCTCCGTCTAGGTGTGTAAATCATCTTACGAAAATAAAATAATCCTAAAACACTTAGGCGCAGTGCATTAAATTCTACATCGTTTCTTGTTTCTTGACATATCAACCAATAAGAGATATGGAGTGTGCATGCTTTTAATGACTTGAGACTACCAAACACGACATGCAGTGGTTAGTTCATTGCATGCAATGTTATTAATTAGCAAATGAACATTAAGTTCTCTCGTTTTTCCCTCCTCCTTGGTCACGGTGCACAACCTAAGATGACTTACTCACCTAGACGGAGGGAGTAGTAGGATATAAGTTACATGTAGTTACTTGATTTGCGCTGATATTGATGCTCGGTATGGTATTAATTGCATGCTAAACATGTTGAGCGATCGCAATTAGAGTAATATTGGTTGTTTGATTGACATGGTTTAATGGTCTAGATTAAGTGGATCTGCTTCTTTGGGTCTTTTCATATTGGTATAGATGCACGGACTTGATTATTACTATGAACCCGATTTGCATTCGACGTGTTCAGATCACACGAAGGCTATAAATAGGCATTGCTTTTGCCTCGCTATGGTTGAAAACGATGGAAGCTAACAGGTTTAAAGCTAGGCTAGCTTAAATGCAACGATGAAAATATATACATGCGTCCGCCATTTCGGGAACCGGCTGGATTGGCTTGTGCAAAGGAGACATACTACTAGCATATCTTCTTTTCTTTGGCCTCCGAAGTCTGAAGTGACAAAGTGCATGCACCCGGCCATCGCTGCCAAGCAAGATAAGAAAGCTACTGCGATCGATCGATGGTGCAAGGATATGCATGGCCGGCCACACATTTCTCTCTCTACAGAAACGATCGAAGGAAGGAGCTGTTGTGATGAGTACTATTCATAGGTTTCCATCGCAATCGTTTTTATTGGACCAGACGTTACACGATCGCAACGCCAATGACGAGGACACTGGTCAAGGAAGAATCTCACAAGATCTCCGTCCGCGTTTTTTGCGCTGTTTGAATAGTCTGGCTTCAGGTTTCCACGACAATACACACGTAGGGCCATAGGGGTACGTATTATATTGATCATCTGCCTTTTATTTGCTTGTTTCTGTCCTAGATTAATTGACAATTCTCCTTTAGTTGCAAGACTAGTCTTGAATCGATGCCCGGCCGGAAAGAAAGACGGGTCCAAACTGTTTTCTGTCTTCTACTTTTTATGGTCTCTGCTTCTTCTAGTTTGCACGCTTGCTTATGTCTCTTTTTGTGCAGTGTAGTATAGTGCAAAGAAGTCTGGTCGGTGTTCGCACGATAAAATCTCTGGTCAGGGTCGGTTTTGTGGGGATCGTGCAACAATCTCTATTTATCCATTGGATCCATCGGAATCCACCTTTTGCACTTCTTATGTAATCTACAACGATCACATTCTTTATTAATATTTTTTTCAATTTTTACTGTTCCTCACGAATTTGAGCTCGTAGAAGAACACTTATGATACTGCATAAGTACGCACTCAATTATCTAAGTGCGTCTTGTAGCTCTGTATCTCTCCACTCTATTGCATGCATCCTACATTGCAGCCAGACTGGGCGGATAGAAATAGAACACACAAATCATGCGAGTTCGTTCCAGATTAAGCACTCAATTAACTGTACTTAACTCGGTTATAGTACAGTCATTAGCACAAGGGACATGCACACCCGGCTTGCTGCTGTTTGCAAGTTGCAACTACAATTTTCAGGTACATGCTGTTGGATGCAAGTTGTGAGAAGTGTGTTGCGCCGTAATTACGATGCTAATCAGTGATCAAGTACTGGCTACTACAGTACTACTGGCTAGATTGATGTGTATCAAGGAAGTGTGTTGTGAGAAGGATAGATTGGTCTCAGACTCTTCTGGTGATCTTGTGCATCGATGTGACAGTTGCATATCTGAACCAGCCGATAACCATGGAGATACGTGGTAATGGCGACTGAAATGTCGAGTGCTACTGTAATCGATGACGCAATGTTGGTTCAGCAGAGTGTATGGACTGTGTACACATACAGGTCGATGTACACCGAGAGAAAACCGATAAAAACCTTCGAGCCAAGCCTAGCACATGCAGCAGGTATAGGGATCGTGGTCCGACTGATAAATGGTCGAGTGATCTGGTGCATCAATGTGACAGTGGCTGGTAAATCTAGATGGACGACTACTTTTGGAACACTGAACATTTTCGTTCTGTGTTGGTTGCTACTCTAGATAATTAAGGTTACGTATGATGACTGAAAATTCAACAAGGAAAATGCAGCGTCTTTTTTCAGTTTTGAATCCAACACAAAAAGGTTCAACACGGAACGCGTATGGCAAGATATCATTTTGTAAAGGATTATTGAAGAACAAGTATCATTTTTTAAATAAAAATAAAGGAGGACATCAGAATTGAATCAACACGAGGTCGGAGATGGAATGTCCAGACATTAATTTGCAAACCTATCTCCGGCAATTTGGTAAAAGTAATAATGGTCATTTTGAGCTAGAGATAAATCACACATCAAGTGCTGATTCCAAAAAAATACCAGCATAAAAAAGAGTTGTTCCTAAAAAAATCACACACCAACCTATTCCATTGTTAGAGTACAATAAAGCATTGTACAAATGTCGGATGCTAATGCGTCCTTTGCACAACATTTTTGGCCATTGATATCTTCTACCTTGCTTTTTCTGAAAAAATTATGGACACTAATTAATTGATTTATAGTGCAGATGAAAATTGGCGCGTAAATCCGTCCGGCATTCCGGGGACCGATTAGGAATTGGCGCGAGGAGAGGACACATACTCCATCTTCTTCTTTTTGGCCTCCAGAGTGCATGCACTGATGTACCCATCACTATTAAGCAAGATAAGATAGATATTGCTAAGTTAAACGATTTGCTGCAAAGCATGGCCGCCCACACATTCGATATAACCAATATAAACGCGTATACCGATCAATGGCAGTCACCCGCACATCCGGATTGTATCTTGGTCGGCTTCTAATTGATTTTGGCCTTTCCTTTCTCTGGAGAATGAACAAAGAACAAACGATGGGAGGAGTACCTCTATTTATAGGCCGCGGTTGAAATCATTTTTATTGCGCAGGACATTACATGATCGCGAGACGCGACAGAAAGGGTGAGGAGGAGGAGACACCGGACGTCTCCGCCTTGGTCGCTGGTCTAAGAAGATAAGTGAACAGTTTCTTTCTGTCTTCTTCGGATCTTGGAAGATCTCTGTCCGCCTTTGTTGGACAGTTGATTAATTTGTCTTCAGGTTTCCACGACAAGACAGATATGTATCTATTGAACTAGTGCAGACCTCTATTATACTTGTTATGTTTGAATTTATACTGAAAATCCTCTGTTTTCGGGTGAAAATCACCTGTTTTCTGAGATAAAATATGTACAAAAGCACTATTCCCACGAAATAAGTTAGCGGACGCTATCGCCGGCTATAGTGGCCGTAGCGTTTGCACGAGCCAGCCACGAGCATTGTTGGAGCTTCAGCACCAGGTTACCTATCAAAAGAACGCATCATTGTTGGTGAATGCAAAAAAAAAAAAACGATCAACCATTGAGAAGCAGCCCATTCGGCGTGGAGCAGAAGTGCGGCCGAGTGTTTTCGTCCCTTTAGGGTAATGGAGCCGTTCGCTAGCTTCAGCGTCAGCGACCTTCTCGTCCAACTCTGCAAATGCATCTCCCCAGAGTTTTAGGAGATGGGGGCATGGGGCAGCGCAGTGGCAATGGCACGTGGCGGCCGGCAGCTTAGAAACGAACAGGTGTAGGACATAGACAAATAGTCTGCCTATAAATATTAGGAGGGCTTATCTGCAGATTTGCTTTTGCAAGAGGCATAGATTTACTTCTCATGAAGCCACATATTACATACACGACTCTTATAAAGCAACAAAATGATTTTTTTTCTTTCATGAGAAGCACAATTTTGCTTCTCATGGAGGCACAGCTTTGGTTTCGCGTTGTGCCTCTCAAAAAAAGAAAAAGAAAAACGTGTTTTTTTCTTAAGCGAGAGGTGCAGATTTGCTTCTCGTGGAGGCACATATTTGCTTACGTGAGACGCAGAGTTGTGACTCTGGAAAATAGAAAATAAAGTGTGTTTTTGTTCCCACGAGAAGCATATATTTGCTTCTCACAGAGGCACAGGTTTGCTTATGTGATAGGCACAACTTGGAAAGGGTAAAATGTGTTTATTTTCTCCCGCGAGTAGCACATATTTTATTCTCATGGAGGCACAGATTTGCGTCTACGAGAGGCACATATATATATGCCTCTTGGAAAGGGAAAAGTGTGAAAAAAAACCCGTGCTTTCAACTATGTTTTTTTTCTTTCGGGGCTTTTCATGAAAAAATGTTCGTCGAAACTTGTAACATGGGTTCTACTTTTGAAGATCTCAACGCGACAAATCCAATGATGAAAGCGATTCACGATTTGGATGCAGCGTTAAAGATATAAAACGTTTTGAATAAACAAATCTAGAAAAAACTTCTAGGTTACGACAAGTGACGCATTTGCGAGTGACCTTTCAAAGGGATACCCCTTAGTTAGTAATTTTTGGGTATCACTGTTTCTTGGGAAACAACGGAAAACCCGGTATCTGGAAATATCCACAAGGAAAATATCCTTTATTACTAGTACCATTTCTTGTCGGTTGTTCGACAGCACCAGCATGTGAAATCCATCGATTCTAAGGCCAACTTCAATGCAGCAATCCAAACGGACGCGCATTTTGTTTCTGTTGTGTACGTTTGGGTAGTCAAAGCGGACTGTGCTAGTGGACAGTCGGACACCACCAACATACCCAGCACGGAAGACCCATTTGAGTCGGACAAGCAACTTTTTGCAAAGAAAAAAAAAGGATATGTCGCCGACACCACCAGGAACCAGACCATGCACGCCTCTCTCAAGCCCGCAGTGGAACTGGAGCATAGGTCCACCGACCGGATCTCGACGGACCAGGTGGCAGGATCTCCAAGGAGGCGGGCTGGAGGATGAGTGGCGGAAGGAGCTGCAGCTCCTCGGTAGAGATGCATGGGGTTGCCCACGCCGGACGCGCAGCACCGACTGCCTGCGCCGCCACCTTAACTAGCCGAAAGTGGGAACGCTGCCGCCTCGAGTGCCCACGCCGCCACCTTGACTTGCCTTGCCTCGCAGTGCACCGCCTTGCCATGTCGCGCCGCTGGCTTTGCGTTGCCTCGCTGCCGGCCTCGTCTAGTCATCTGCCACAGCGCGTGATTGCGGCATGGTGGGTGGGCCAAAAGACAAAAAGGAGGAGAGAGAAATAAAGGTGGATGGGTGGTGGGCCAGGCTGGATAAAAAGGACATATATGGATGCATGGGTCTGTGTGAGTCTCGACCCAGATCTGACCTAAATTTGGAACGAGTCCAAACGGACACAAAGCAGTTAAGAAAATGTGATGGGTCTCTGTGTTGCGCTGTTGTTTTTGTCCGCACGGACGAAACAGATAGGGTGGAACAGAATGGATCCGTGCAATGGAGTTTGCCTAAGGAAGTCCCCTAACCCTGCTTCATCAATCAAATTAATTAATCTAATAATGATGACCCATTCAAAAATGTGTACGATCCCTTTGAGTGGCTTGCACATGGGATGGGACTGGGACCGAGCAAAGATTCCTGGCTTTGGCAGACGTGGATCAAAATGATTAATAAAAGTTCATTAGCAAAAAACAATGATAACCCCATATGCTGCACCCTCGGTAATATGAGGCGGCGTGGATCTAGAGGCCAACTAAAGTTAATTAACTCTATTGAACATTAAATCTCGGGCTATGTCGGCTTCAGCGCGAATCTCCCTTCCACATCTCTTCTTCTGGATCTCAAGGGTGCGTTTGCTCAAGCTGATTTCCCTGAGGAGCAGCCATGGCGGCACGGCCGCATGCCGCAAGTGGTGACCGGCGCTCTTCGACTTAGAGCAATCATCACAAGCGAAGGCTTCTCGATCTACTCTGGTAAATCTCTTGCCCAGCTCTCCCTGCACTTCTTTTGCTCTGGAACCTTACGGGAGGAATGATTTCAAACGGGTGAACAGTCAAAGTACATGTATAGGATTAGTCTCTTATGTTTTGTTTATAAATATCTTTCTTTCCAGCATCCTATCTATCTCTGGAATTTCTGACCCATATAATGCCCATATAAACATTTATCTATCTCTGGAATTTCTGACCTATATAATGCCCATACTACAGGTTCCTCTCAAGCATAGGTAGAAGCCAAGATTTTAAAGAAAAGTTGTCCGGCAAGAGATGACCGGAATAATGGTGAGCGCTTCTACAGGCGCAATGAACTCCCTTCTGGGTAAGCTGACCACCCTCATGGGGGAACAGTTTGCCAAGATGAAGAACCTGCGAAAAGAGGTGAAGTACATCTGTGATGAGCTTGGCAGTATGAAGGATGCTCTCGCGAGACTTGCAGATGTGGACGAGCCAGATCCACAGACCAAGAGTTGGAGAAACACACTGCGGGAGTTGTCTTATGACATCGAGGATATCATTGATGACTTCATCCAAAACATTGGGGATAAAGACAAGAAATCCGGGTTTGTCCGCAAGACGATTCGACGTCTCAAAACTTCAAGGGCCCGCCACAGGATTGCTGGACAAATTGAAGAGATCAAGAGACTTGTGCATGAGACTAGTGATCGCCACAGAAGATATGACATTGATAAGATTATCCCCCAAACAAGTAATGTTGTTTCCATTGATCCACGAGTTAAAACACTCTATGAAAAGGCGTCTAACCTTGTTGGCATGGAGGGGCCAAAGAATGAGCTTGTTGATTGGCTAACTGATGAGGAGAAGCAGCTTAAGGTGGTATCAGTTGTGGGATTTGGAGGTCTAGGCAAAACAACACTTGCCAATGAGGTATACCATAGGCTAAAGGGCGATTTCGCCTATGGTGCATTTGTGCCGGTGTCCCAAACGCCAAACATTCCAAATCTTCTACGAAGTTTACTATCCCAACTTGGTATACAGCTGCCCATTGATGCTTGTGATTCACATCTTATTGACAAACTAAGAGAATGTCTTCTGACTAAGAGGTATATAATATTGCACCTTGTATTATATTTTGTCATTGTCTTTGATAGCAAGATATCGCAGGGATACTTATTATACATGCCTAATTTGGTCTCAAAAAGAGAATGAAATATATTGTGCAGATAATGTTTTTCTGGAGAAAAAATTCTGATCAGCCTATCAAACAGTCGAAGTGTTGAAACAATTATGCATATAGTAACTGCGCTAAACAATCTGCATGAGAAAATCAATTTAACTTTCAATTGTTTACTAAGTTTCTTATCATCTTATGAATGAAAAATATTTCTTAAACAAAAGGTGTTAAATAATTTTAGCTTAAGTATTATGATTTTTCTGTAATTTTGTGTTTGCTTTTGTTATCCAGCCACAACTAATAATTGATTTAAGGAAGTTAAATCTCTCTTGTTTAAACTTCTATTTTTTTGTAAGTGTTCTTAACATTATGTTGTTTGTATGGCAGGTACTTGATTATAATTGATGATCTATGGGATGTATCAGCCTGGGAATTTATTAAATGTGCTTTCCCAGAAAATGATCTTGCCAGCAGAGTAATAGTGACTACAAGAAGTCTAGAAGTTGCTACGGCATGTTGCTACCCTCACCATGAGTACATTTTACAAATGAAATCCCTCAGCAACGAAGACTCAAGAAAGCTATTTTTTGGCAGGATATTTGGCTCGGAGGACATTTGCCCTAAACACCTCAGGCATGTTTCGGTTGAAATTCTGAACAAATGTGGTGGCTTGCCTCTTGCAATTATCAGCATAGCAGGCCTTCTAGCTAGTGAAGGTCCCAAAGAAGAAGAGTGGGAACATGTACGGAATTCTTTGGGCTCGATGTCTGGAACAAAACTCACACTGAATGGGATGAGGCATATCTTAAACCTCAGTTACAAAGATCTTCCATCTCATCTGAAGACTTGCTTGTTATATCTTGCTATGTATCCGGAGGACTACAGGATAAAGAGGTCCGAACTGGAACGTCAATGGATGGCGGAAGGTTTCATTAGTAAAGAAAATGGACAAGATGTGGAGAAAAATGCAAGAAACTATTTCAATGAGCTTGTCAACAGGAGCCTTGTTCAACCTGTAGAGTTCGATGGTGTAGGGGCAGTGACAGAATGCAAAGTACATGATATGATGCTGGATCTTATCTTGCTTAAATGTAAAGAAGAGAATTTTCTCAGTATAGTGGACGGCTCAGAAGCCATTACAGAAGAGGAATATAAGGTCCGTCGGTTGTCTCTTCGTTTGAATGATTCAAATAATGGAATATTACCAGAAAATATTAGTTTGTCACAGGTTCGCTCCATTATGATCTTTGGAGACTCTGGTAAAACACCTCCTCTATCAAAGTTCAAGTTCCTCCGAGTTCTTTTTGTCAAGGACCACAGTACAATGGACCTCGCTGGAATGAGCGAACTGTATCAGCTAAGATATGTAATGTTTGGCACCTTTGGTGGCTTGCAGCTACCAAGACAGATTAGAGGGCTCCAGCAATTAGAAACACTTGATACACGCAGTTCCAGTATTCCATCTGATATAGTTCATCTGCCAAACTTGTCACATCTGGATACTGGATATCGATCTGAATATAAGCTACCTGATGGGATCGGAAACATGAAATCCCTGAGATTTCTTAGGGAATTTGATTTGGATTTGGAAAGAAACTCACTAGATAACTACAAGGGCCTTGGAGAGCTTACCAATATGAGAAATCTATCTCTCTGTGGCAACTTCGAGGATCAAGACGACAGTGTAAGACGCATGGTTGTTCTATGCTCTTCTTTGAGAAAACTTTGTAGGCTCGAGTCCCTGGCCATACATGGTACCGAAGGATGCATGGATGGTTTGTCTCCTCCCTGCAGCCTTCAGCGACTCCACGCCAGAGATTCACCATGGTCGAACTGTTGGTTTTCCAGGGTCCCTAACTGGACGAGGGACCTTCATAATCTCCATGAATTGCAACTCCAAGTTGACGAGCTGCTCGATGATGGTGTTGGTATTCTTGGGGGGTTGCCGTCCCTCGTCGACCTTGATTTACAGGTCCGAAGATCACCAAAACAAATGATTATCATCGATGGAAGAGGAGCATTCCCTCTTCTAAAGCGTTTTTGGATCGGCTTGAGCAGAGCATCATACCTGATCTTCCAATCCGGGGCGATGCCCATGGTCCAGAGGCTGTGGTTAAGTTTCAAGATGGATGTACAGAAACAGAACGGAGCCGGGCCAGCCGGCATCGAGCACTTGGCTGCACTGGAAGAGGTGTATGCGGTTATCTCGTGCGTCGAGGCTACGGAATCTCAAAAGAGCTGCGCTGAATCTGCCTTTAGGAGTATTGTCGCCAGGCATCCCGGCAATCCTCGCACTACAGTCTATTTATGGGAGTTGCAGTTTTTTATGCCCGACTAATTTCTGCTTCGACTCTGGTACGTGCAGGTAGCGTGCAGGTTTCCACCTCCAACATCCCCCCTCTCCTCCTCTCTCTCTTTCGTTTGATTGCTTGTTTGTTTCATGAGATCTCACTGTGTAGAGTTCCTGTAGCATGATACAGGCTTTATTGCGTTACTATTATCAATAATCGTTTCTTTGTCATGGGAAGGTTTTCCTACAGTGTCATTAGTGAATATACGCACCTTAGTGGAAAAAAAATCGTAGTAGTCTGTGAGCAAGAAAAGAACCTCTCTTCGAACTGTTTACAGGGAACAATAACTGAAACTGATGCGAACATAAGAGAGGTTATTTTCTTGCTCACAGGGAACAATAACGAGTTGTCGGTTTTTTTAATTCGAATGAGGTATTCCGCATCAGTTTTTCGTTTGATTTCACTGTTGCTAATTACAATACTACTATATTTATTAGTACTGTATGCTGTGCTACCCTCCTAAGGTCTTGTCTTCCATGCATGGTGTGATGATGTATGGCTTTTGCTTCCGATTCTTCAAATAGCTTTCCTCATGGTTCTGTAGTCTTTGTGGTAATCTTCAATTTCTTGCGGCAGCTTTTATTGTTAGATTAACGCGAGAAATGAACTAGCACATGTGGTTCTGATGAACTCCCTCACCTGCGTAATTTCAGAGAGGTTTGACCTGTCTCAGTGATATTGGTTTGTAGGAACTGAAAGGGATGTCAATTCCTATTGATTGGGATAGCTTTGTGAGGAGGACAACAATGAAATGCTGCAAGCAGATGTCTACCAATATATACAAGTCACAGCGGATGGAGATGAATTGTTAGATGCAGTGCTGGACGCATCTTCGCTTCTTGTGCCACCTGATTCCATTTACCCTTGGTGAACATTCAATTCATTATCTCACCGAGTTGCATTCTGTTACCTCTATGGGATGAATGATGACCACGTTTTTGTTGTGCTATTGTAATAAGGGTTGGTGCTGGGCAGGAGTTTGCATTGTGATAGATGGTTGCTTGCCCCTTCCTCCCAGCTTTTCCAGCCTCCGAATTATCTTTTTCATTTATTTTGGTGTGCTTGCTCTGTACTAAACTGAAGATTCCATGTTTGAAGATTAAACTTGTTGAAAACACAATTTATTCGAGATGTATTGTAATTTGCTCAGTTCTACTGTATCTTTGTGATGAAATGATGTTTCACTCATTTCATTGGAGGTTGTAGCACCTGCCCTGCATTACAAGGGCCTCATCGCACTAGGTGTCAGGATAACTTAGCTGAGTTACTTGATGTAATTTTGGCTGCGCTATATGTCGCGAGAAACACGAGGTTGGTACATATGTCAATATTCGATCACCACTTGGTGTTGTTTGCGAAAAAGGCTTTCGCCCCGTTTTATATATAAATCACAGATTACCAACAACTCAGTACAACACACGTCACCAACACACGCACACACCCAAGGCAGGATACATAGGCGCTTAGCACAGCAACACCACCCCTAGAAGTACAAGAGCCACCGGGGGCCTCAACCGTGAACACGCCACCGCGAAGAGAAGAAGCTACATACGACGCTCCATAGGCTCCAAGGCGGTGCCAACAGGAAGGTTACGACACCGAAGCGCCGTCACCGCCCGACCCAAGGATCATAGTTTCCTCCGGAGCACCACGACGGGCAGCGAGAGTCGCGGCGACGCCTTCAAGAAGGGAACAAGCTTCGCCGTCGCCGGTCAGTCCGAAGATAGACATGTTTTCACCCCGACCAATATTCACCGCCACCGAACGCCGCACCCTGGCTACCATGCCGCCCACACGGCCATGGCCACCAGGCAGCACCAAGTCACGGGCTTTGCCCAGGAGCACCGCGACACCACCACCAGGGCCGCCGCCCCAGCATCCATGACCTTGACGCCACCTCACCCGCCATCCACCACTACCCCAACCAAAGAGATGAATGGAAAGGAACCGCCTTTCGCACTCCTAAGTCGTCCCCAACGTCGAGACCCGAAGTCCGGCCATACCTGGTCACCATCGACCCGTCCTGCTGCCGGGCGCGAGACGAGCTCGGTCCTGCAGCCGGGAGCGAGACGAGTCAGATCCTGCCGCCGGGCGCGAGACGGGCTCGGTCCTACTGCCGAGCGGGAGACAAGTCCGGTCCTGCTACCGGGCGCGAGACGAGCCCAGTCCAGTCGCCGGGCGCGAGACGGGCAATGGGCGCCGCTGGGAGAGGGCCAACCCTCTGATGACGGTAGCGCCTGAACGACGGGGAGAGGCATCGAAGGTCGTCAAGGGCGCTCACCGATAGGCAGACGCCGAAGAAGTCCGGCCGCCGCCGTGAAACGACCCAGACCACCGCCATGGGCCACCACCACGCTGTGGCAGCCCACATCCACGCCGGGACCCCGAGGGACTGCTCAGAGCCACCCGCCGATGGCCCTGAGCCAGATCCAAGGAGCAAGCCGGCAACCGCCGCGGACCCCTCCTAAATCCACGACCAGGACGAGCCCTGGGCTCCGTCCTACGCCACCAGCCGGGTCCCAGGCAACAAATCCAGCCGGATCTGGTCGGGGACCGGCTCGCCCGCAACCACCAGCACCGCCACCGCCGCGCCAGATCCCGCCGCCACGGTGCGCCCACCACCACGAGGCCCTCCACGCCGCCACCGGACCAGCAGCCCCGCCGCTGACCAAGCAGCCACGCCGCGCGCCGAGAGAGCAGCGCCATCGACCGAAAGCAGGCGCCCGCACCGCCTGCCGGACCAAGCAGCCACGCCGCGCGCCGAGAGAGTAGCGCCATCGACCGAAAGCAGGCGCCCGCCGCCATTGCCGAGCCGGAGAGCGAGCCCGCCGCCGCCAAAGACCAACGGGCTTCGCCGCGGTGCGCAACGGGCGGCGAGGGAGGAAGAAGAGTGGAGGGGAACCGGCTGACGACGCTCTAGGGTTTCCCCCCGGTCGCCCGCAGGGACGACGCGGGAGGAGGGGGGAGGGGGGGTCCTTGGTGTTGTTTAGAAAAACGCGGCTAAAGGGGGACGGATAACTGCGGATAGCACCCCAGCCGAGTCGCCATATGTGATGATCCGAACATCATTGAGCGGGTTGATGCAAGCAGCTGCTTCACTACTACCGATCTGCTCAATGCCTATGGACCTACACACATACACTGTTTGTAAGTATTACAGTGGAGCCGTATGTACTTACTGAATGGATGTGTGACCTACTTCCTGTGTGTAAACAAATATAAGACGGTTTTGGTCCCTAAAGATGAAGGACGAAGAAACAAGAATGTTCATCTCTTCTCATCATCTTTTTTTCTAGCGCCACCAAAAAGTAAGTAAGTACTTAAACTACTGACCGACCCCTGGTAGACCAAGAAAACCACCAGGGCTATTTCTCGCCTATTCCGAGAAGGTACAGTAGCCTCGCCTCTGACGCAGGGCTGGTTCCTTTTCAGGAGGCCAGCTTGTTAAAATGGTTTTTAGGAAGGTTCAATTGACCGGTTTGGACCGATTTTCAAACCTTTCGATGATTTCTTTTCTGTTTTTTGTGTTTTCTTTTATCAGTTTTTCATTGTTTCTTCGATGTTTCGTATTCATTTTTTGTTTTATTTTTTACTATTCATTATTTGTAGTTTTATGTTTGGTTTTCAACAGTTTTTTTGGGTTTCAGTTGTCTGCGTTTCTATGTAGGTTTATTTTGTGTGTTATTTTTTCTCTAAATTTTTTGACTCACGTCTACTTTTCTATACATATTATACATTTTCTATACACATCGGAAATTTTATATACCCTTTCTCAAATTTTCGTATGTATCAGGAAACTTTGTATACATGATCATCATTTTCTAAAATATATTTTTATGCATAATTTTTTCATGTACATTCTACATTAATTATATACATCAGCAACATTATTGAAATATAATTTTAAAATTTTCAAACACGTATATATGTTTTTGAAAATAAAATAAAATATGTGTTAAACATTTTTTGTCAAAAACACTTTGATCTTTCTATTTAATGATATGAAACATTATTTTCAACTACATGAACATTTATTTTACTTTGTATAAACATTTTTAAATGTCACAAAAACATTTTGGAAAACATGTGAACTTTTTATAAAGTGTCTCGTATATTCTTTGAATGTTATGAAGCATTGTTTTTTGAATTACAGCAACTTTTGTTCATGTTGTATAACCATTTTGTAAAATTTCACGTACATTTTATTGAAACCCGGAACAGTTTGAAATGCCAGGAATAATTTTCAAATATTATCAACAATTTGTTAGAGTTGCTCATTTTATTATTCTCACAATATTAAAAAATTTATGTTCACAGAATGGATGTTTTTTTTTAATTTCAGTATCATTTTTTCCACTTAATAAAAATAATATTTATGTACTTTTGAGACACAACGATCGCACAACGGCTCGGTCAATTTAAGGGGGCGCCTCAAGTGAGCGAACACATCTAAATATTGTTTGTGCTTAAATTAATGTCCTTGTTATTATTTTATGCTTCCAATTATTTGTGCAATTTCAACAACTGTTCTCTAATATATAGAAATGTTTGTGTATTCCAACAAGTTCTCATTAAACTAAAAAATCTTGAGTTTTTAAATGTGTACCAATACTGAAAATTATGTCGAACCAACACAACCTGGAATAGGATCAAACCAAAAACACAATAGCATTGAACTAAAAGAAAATGAAACAAAAGGGGGAATACAAACTAACAGAACAAAAGAAAATCGATGGAACTGATCAATACATCGGACGGGACTATGGAATGATGCCTTGTGCCTCGGCATCTTGATGTGGTATGTCTCAAATAGGGATTACTCCATGGTAGCTCCTATACAGCGGCGCCTTCTGCGCCCGGAACCAACTAGCGCTCATGAACGTCAGAGCGGGCCGCGGCCCAGAAATAATTTTCGCTCCCACCGCTAGATCACTCCACCTGCATGCCCACTTCTTTTGCTCGCTCGGCCATGGGCAACTTTATTTTTTGGTTTTTTTCTGTTGGCCTGGTAGAAAAAACCATAGCATTTTTTAATACTTGCAAAAAATGTGAAATCAAAAAACGAAAATTGTAAAGAAAAAAGTTCTTCCATTTTGACAAAAAACTTATCATCGATTTTTAAGAAAAGTTCGTCAATTTTAGAAAGAAAATAAAAATTGAGAAAAGATCATCGATTTTGAAAAAACAAATACCAGTGATATTGAAAAAAAGTTCAACGGCTTTGAAAAAAATTAAATGGGGAAAAAGTTCAGAAATTTGAAAACGTTCACAAAAAATAAAAATTCATCAACTTAGAAAAATAGTTCAAATATTTAAAAACTTGTTCATCCATTCTGAAATGGTAAAAAATAGTCAAAAAGTTCATTGATTTTGAAAAACAGCTCAACGATTGAAGAAGTTCACAAATTTAAGAAAAGGAAAAAAGAAACAAAAAATGAAAATAAAAGAGAAAAGGAAAGGGAAAAGAAAACGGAAAGAAAGAACAAAAGGATGAAAACTGAGTTGATAATCACAAGAAGTATGGTGTCTCTGGTGGTTATACCTGGCCATTCCTTGGGCCAGGCAGCAACATAAGCATGGCTAAAGCGGTCGCCGTCCAACTCACACGTGTGTGCCCACATGCCGCCGGCTGCTCCTGCGTGCGCGTGTTGACAAACAGCCGGCCCAGAGCATTGGCGTCTATGTATGCGGAGCTTATGAATTTTGAATTTATTTTTCACAGAAAACACATTTGGAAATGAAAGGTTCCTTCCAGAATCAAAGTTTTATGTGGTTTTTGAAAAGGGTGGTAGTAGTCCTTACAAAACAAAACCTTGCTAAGCGTAATTGACATGTAACAGAAAATAGTGGTTTTGTGATCACGAGGAGACAATACATGATTTGTTTTTGTCATATCCATTTACTGCCTTGATTGTTTGGCACACCACTAATTTTGTATACAATCATCACAGCCAATGAGTATTCCAAATTTGTTTGGAAACTAGTTGGGTGGTATTATCATAAGTTGAAGGGCCAAATCCATGTAATTGTTGGAATGATTGCATTTTTACTATATCATCTATTGTCCTAATTTCTTGCAGGTTATCCAGAGAGCTACTTCTTGAATGTGTATGTGGTTATCACTGCAACATGTAGATATGCAGCCCATAATCGAAACGATAAGTAGAGACTACTCGAGCGGACTAACATGTGGCTGGATGGTTAGAGGGACTGTGGTATTCCAACCCACCAGGGTTCAAATCTTGATGCCCGCATTCATTTCTAGATTTATTTTAAGATTTCCAGCGATGCGCATTTTGTGGGAGGAGACGTACCCGTCGACGACGAGGTGTCTACGGTGATTTTGTAAATTTCAAGATGATATGTCGGCTTAGTCTTTCGAATGTGCTCGTACGGATAAGTTGTGCGTTCGTGGGGTGAGTGTATGCGTGAGTATACAATCGTTCTGTTATCAAAATCGGCAGTTTCGGATCGACACGTCGGACTGGATCACAGTGACAGCAGAACGAAATATCTCGCTCTATCCGAGGCAAGGGAGCAACGAGGCGCCGCAACCGTGATTTGTGGGAGGGAGACGTGTGGAGTAGAAATATGAAGCAGCATAAGGCTAAGCGGTCGCCGGCCCACACACACATGCGCCCATATGCCGGCTGCCTCTCCGTGCGCGCGTTGACAGGCTGCCAGCCAGCGAGCCGAGAGAGGAGAAAAATCATCCGAGAGCAGAGGAGAGAGGCAGAGAGATGGCGGCCATGGCGGACGCCGAGGCCCCCTTCCTTCTGCCCGCTGAAGACGACGAGGCGGCGCCGCTCGCCGGCGTCTCCGACTTCCGCGGCCGCCCCGTGCGCCGCGCCGGGTCCGGCGGCTGGCGCTCCGCCCTCTTCGTCTGCGGTACGCACCCCATGCTTCCCCTGCTCGTTCGTTAAGCAACAATCTTATTGATCATCTGGCTGGCTGCGTCCTGCGTGCAGTGGTGGAGATGGCGGGCAGCTTCGCCTACTTCGGCGTGTCGGCGAACCTCATCACGTACCTGACGGGGCCGCTGGGCCACTCCAACGCCGCCGCGGCCGCCGCCGTCAACGCCTGGTCGGGGACGGCCTGCCTGATGCCGCTGCTGGGCGCCTTCGTCGCCGACTCGTGGCTCGGCCGCTACCGTTCAATCATCGTCGCCTGCACCCTCTACGTCCTGGTACGCTCCTCAAAGTCCTCCTCCTGTTGTTTCCCGTTCAACTTTTACCTCTCTGTTCGCTGCACCATCACCAATCACCATCATGGTCATGGTAGATGCTATCACACGTGAGACACGCGGTTATAAGATAACGAGATGAGATCTAGTCGTCGTCGCCGTGGTATAATGCTAGGCTGGAATGGAAGATGTGCTCGAGTCGTGTGGGATCAACCAACCGAGTACTGCGTCCACCTCAAGGAATCGTCGCTGATGTTGACTTCGGACAATGCACTATTGAAGCTGATTACTGTAGCAGAAATCGGATTTTTTATTTTGAAAATCTCTACCAACTACTTTGATTTGACGCATTACTGACTTTTTTAGCACACATGTTTGATACTCCATTGGTTCTTAAATATAAGACCTTGTAGAGATTTCACTATTGATTTTAGAGTGTAGATTTACTTATTTTACTCCGTACGTAGTCTATTGTGGGAGGGAGTACTTGATTTCTTCATGTTTTCTGTCGATATATATCTATAATATATGGTGTAGAAATTACACCCTTCGAACTTTGTACTAAGTCAGAAATAATTATTTTAAGACAAAGAAAGTACTTTTTTTTTAGATCAAACTTGGGAGCTTTATTCAACTGAGGCACTCCTAGCATCATCAGCCAGAAGGCTAGTGAGCAGGAAGGAAGGTCTAGTGTCAGTCCAACTCTCGGTTGCCATCAGTGTGCATGCATGTTTAGCGCAAAGATGGGCCGGTAGATTGGCTGACCTGTTTACATGTTGAATACAATAAAGTTGACAGCTAGCTCACCAATTTCTACAAATAAAGATGCCACAACAGAACTACTATTATGGCGAGATTTCCAGAGGTTCACTACCTCCAGGCAGTCTGCCTCCATAATCACATGTGAGAACCCGCGCAGTCTCGCAAAGATAACTCCATCCCTCAGTGCCATGGTCTCACCAATAAACAGATCCATAACCCCATGATGGGGTTTGCTCCAAGCTCCCAGCAAACGAGTGTCAGAACGAGCAACTCCTCCTGCACTGCACTGAGCCAGGACCGAACTCATCGTTGCATCTGTATTAATTTTGATCACCCCCGAATCCGGAGGTACCCAACCGTACCCCGGTAAAATCACAGCAGCAGAACTCGGTATTTCCAAGACGGACAAGTCTTCCTTGATCCTCCGAACAGTCATCACCGGGTCCAGTTTCTCACCGTCGTGTGTAATTCTGTTTCTAGAATGCCAAATCGCCCACATAACGGAGATCATCTGCGCCCTCTGAGTATCTGTGGACTGTGGGTCTTCTAGAATGTCCCGAGCCCACGTATCTGGGTGTAGTCGTGGCCGTCTCACACCCAGCCAGTCATAAGCTTCATCCCAGAACATCTTTGCATGAGTGCAATGCACTAAAGCGTTGTATTTGAACACCGCGCTGGTATCCACCGCAATAAACATTTCTAAGAGCAACTGGTGTAATTGGTACTGGAGTATATTTTTTTGAAAAGAAAAGGTTGTTGTCTTAACCCCGAGTCATTTGGTCAACAAAATGCACAAGTTATTACCGTGTCAACTTGTCTACTTGGCTGGAAAATAGTTTTGTTTGATGTAATATCTCTTTCGCTTAGTCGGCTGGCTTTGACCGTATGTGTTTCGGGTTGGTACTCCGAGGGATGCTGCAGCTGGGGTACTGTGTCGGGTTTTCTGGTCCAGTCTAGTCTTCTTAGACTGCTCCTGTTGTACTGAACTTCTTTCTTCCTTCTAATAAAGATCGGCCACAGGCCCTTCGATAATATCTCTTTCGCTTGTGGGTTATCTCTTATTTCCAATTTGACAATTTCACATTCCACTTTTGCCCTCTTCCCTGTCTCTAAAAAAACAATTTAGTGTAATTATGGATTCATTGTGTTCGTCGCTTGAAGTCGTGTTTTAGTTAAGATTATCATTTTTCTTGCAGCTCATAGTTATTTTGAATGCGACTTTGCAAATGTTATCATTATTTTAGCATATCGACTCCCAGGGTGCTGGAAATGGGTCGTATATTAGCGCTACGAGGTGAAAGGTGAGGGTTTTTCGCCATTCCTGAAAGCCTTGCATCTACTTAAGCGGTCCACTCATACGAAACTCCAGAATCAAATAATTTTACTTCCCTGAAACTGGGTCAAGTTTTGGAGACAACTCTATGGCTCGTAATTTGAGTAAATTGCAACATAGAGTATCTACGTCATGTTAAACCTGACTTCAGTTTTTTTTCACCATGTTGCACGAGGTCATAATTTTATATCTGAATTCTTGATTGAATTGAGGTAAATTAGTCTAGGATTTTTCGTTTAGTTTGTCCCTCAACATTAAGAAGTTCAAAATATGGTTTCAAAAATATTGGCCTAAAAAAATAATTTCTTATAGTTTCGGTTTGTCCTTTACATTGAACATTAAACGTTAGAAAACACTAACCAAGTTTTAAAATATGTGTGTATGCGTGCAGGGATATGGCATGATGACTCTAGTGACCACGCTCCAGACGCCGTCATCGCCGGCCGGCGACATCCATTCCTCTTCCCGCCCTTCGTCGCTGCAGGTGGCCCTCTTCTACGCCTCGTTCTACCTCATTCCTCTCGCACAGGGAGCCGACAAGCCATGCGGCCTCGCCTTCGCCGCTGACCAGTTCGATGCCGACCACCCCAGGGAGCGCGCGTCCCGCAGCTCCCTCTTCAACTGGTGGTACTTCTCCATGGCCATCGGCATCTCCGTCGCCGTCGCTGTCGTCAGCTACATCCAGGAGAACGTCGGCTGGGGGATTGGCTTCGGCATGCTATGTGCCATTATGGTATGCGCCTTTGTCGTCTTCCTCTCCGGCACCCCCACGTACCGCCTCTATGCGCCCACCCCGGGCGCCGAGAGCCCCTTCGCCCGCCTCGGCCGTAGCCTTGTGGCGCTCATGAGGAGCTCGAGCTTCTTCCGTACAAAAGGATGCCAAGACGAGGATGTCGCGGCCAAGTCGGAGGAGGCGCGCGGCGTGCTGCGGCTGCTGCCGATTTGGGCGGCGTGCCTCGCATACGGCGTGGCGTACGCGCAGATCATGACTCTCTTCAACAAGCAAGGACGCACATTGGACCGACGCGTCTTTGGCGGCCTCGAGCTGCCACCGGCGGCGCTTCAGACACTGGGGCCGGCGAGCATCCTGTTGTTCGTCCCCATCTACGACCGCGTCCTTGTGCCGGCGCTGGGCCGCGCGACGGGCAAGCCGTCGGGGCTGACTCTGCTGCAGCGCGTGGGCGTGGGCATGGTGGTGTCGATGTGCGCGGTGATCGTGGCAGCACTGGTGGAGGGCCGGCGGCTGGAGACGGCGCGGGAGCACGGGCTGGTGGACGACGCCGGGGCGACGGTGCCGATGAGCTGGGCGTGGCTGGTGCCGCAGTACGCGATGATGGGCGTGGCAGACGTGCTGACGGTGGTGGGCCTGCAGGAGTTCTTCTACGACCAGATGCCCCGCGAGCTGCGCAGCCTCGGGCTGGCGCTCTACTTCAGCGTGATGGGCATCGGCGGGTTCATCAGCAGCGCCCTCATCTCCTTCATCGACCGTGTCACCAGAAGCGGCGGCGGCGACGGCTGGTTTGCCGACAACCTCAACCGCGCCCACCTCGACTACTTCTACTGGCTGCTCGCTGGGCTCTCGGCCGGCGAGCTCGTGCTCTTCGTCTGGCTTTCCAACTCTTATACCTACAACAACAACCACAAGAGGCTTCAGCACTGAGTGGTCACGGGCACCATTCGAGGTTGTATACAAGAATGGTCCACATTGTTCAGTAGTAGGTAGGAAACAAGAAATCTGCTAGCATTAAGCGGATGGCATTTGTAATTGCAAATGTTACAATGAACAGTGGTGGTGCCCAATGGACTCTTGCTTGAGTGTTCAGTGCATCACCTCAAAAAAAAAAAGTGTTCAGTGCATATGATCTGAGCTGTTGCAATCACAGAGCGGCTGTGATCCATTTGGCTGACGGTACTACAATTCTTTATTCTCAAGGGCTCCTCTGTTTTTTTTGGCTCGATTTTGAATTGGTGTCTACTGTACTGACATGAAAAATCAATCTTGTGTTCTTGATTGAAATTGTTCAACTTGGTAAAAAAGTTTATTTTTGCGGGTTTGGTAAAATCATGTTGTCACATCTTCTCTGGTTTCCAACCATCTAATGATTGAGTATACTGCACTCTGTTTGTGCTCTGTTTCAATGAAGTAGTTCAACAGGGACATCCCAAGGCAAGCAAATCAAGATTGCTCTTATTATCTTTTTCTGAAGTCAAACTTTATAAAGTTTGGCCAAATTTATATTGAAAAATGTCAACATCTACAACACCAAATAAATATGATATGAAAATATATTTCATGATAGATCTACTGATACTGATGTTGTATTGTGAATATTAATATTTTTTTTATGAAGTTGGTCAAATTTCATAGAGTTAGACTTCAGACATATCTAATATATGGAGTCAAAAGAATGGAGGAAGTAATAACAAGCCAAAATGCGGTTGTTTCTTCGAGGACACATCGCCCAAAAATTGCACACGTACACAGTTCTGCACAATGAAAAAGAATGGTTTGATAGAAGGTGCAAGGAATTATTTTTCCCACACTGGTTAGCTTTATGTTAATTGTCAGTTGTACTGACCGGGAAAACCCAACCTCATTTTTCAAAAAAATTTATTAGAACTACGAGCTTCAGCTTTTCTCCAAAAGAGAAAAGCGTAGTTGTGACCCTTCGTTATCTTCAACATTTTTTGCCAGCATTGGCTAAAAGGCTAGACTTTTGGTTGGTAGAGCCATGGCATCAAAAAACCGAACAAACCGGAAATGTGTCCTGCAAGTCCACCTCCATGTCATCGTCATGGATGGCCGAATGGTAGAGGCAACACATAAATGAATCTATCACAGGGCGGTGGAAGATTGGAAGTAGAAACCCTCACCGTCGTCGTTGTGATAACCATTGTCGAAGGGCCGCGTGATAGGCGGAGGTTGATGTCAATGTGATTGTCCACCCGTGTGTTTGATTGCAAGCCAATGCATATTAAAAAAGAACATGCCAAAGCGTAAATAATATCATGAAGTTCTAGAGTAGGGCGAGAAACACAAAAGCGCATAAATTGAACTCGGTGGACAGTAAAATCTGAAAAAAAAAAATCAAAACTGAATTTATTTTGTGCCAACATTTGAGAAATGTTGTACATGCTTCCAAATTTTTATCACAAACAACATTCGTGGAAGTCGTGGAAAAGAATATCAATGCTCCAAAAAAATCTATTTTTGGAGTGCTGGTTTTGTTTTTTTGCCACGACTTCCACGAATGTCATTTCATGATAAAACTTTTAAGCATTCAAAACATTTGTCAAATATTGCCAGACAAAACTTCGGAATATATTGCGCAAAAAAAAACTATTGGTGATATGTATAGACTAAGCTGAAGGACCTCCAGCTTTCTGTGTGCCAAGGTTTTGGCAAATAGCTTCTTGAGATCTTATATTGTCGTTCTTGTCAGCAGTAGCTTCTTGAGATCTTAATGTAAAAACTAAAAGTACACCACCGTGTTGTCGCCGGTGGAACACTAACTCTTAACTAAACTAATAACTGATCAGCTCACTGCTGATGAAGAAAATTAGTTGGCATTTGTACTACTAGAAAGTGAAGCATACAAATAAATGAACTGACTACGCCTTTGTTCTATCGATTTTGAGAAAGGAAATAATAAGGAGCCTTAAAGCAGGAGCCATGGAGGCAGCATCGGCCATGGCTCATTTGGAACATCATAAACTACTCATTTGGAAGGAAAGTGAAGAGAGGATAGTTCATCATGAGCTAGCTAGCATTCAGGCAGTAAAACTGAGGACCCTGGAAATGTAATGGTTCCTGAACCGAGGAAAGCAGATAGAGGATCATGCAATTTTATCTTAGAAGAATGTAGACAGTATTCAACACAACAATAGAAATGGAAATAGGTTAGCTGAGTTCGACGCACACCAGGAAAACCCTCTAGTTACGTTCGCTGGGAACATAACCTAAGGGACCAAAAACCTGGCGCACCACCAAACTAGCCTTATTACGCACTGAGCAAACCAGGTTCAGCAAATAAACAGTACATGCAATTCTCGATGACATAGAAAGAACATGAATTGAAGATGCAGAAGCTCTGAAACATGGCTTGAGCACGCCTCAGCACGTCCATGGCTTGAGAATAATCCTCAGGTCTGTTTCCCTCATTGAAAAGATCAATTCTGAGTTGCTTGAGCGAAGGAAGGTTCCTTATGCTCAAATCGAACTCAGGACTCAGAATGTCACTCACTCGGAGACCGAAGCGAAGGCGTTGAACCATTGGCAGAGCTCCTGGTTGGAACTTAGGATGCACCAGTAATATTTTGTGGAAAAGGCACACTCTCGCGCTAGGGAAGGCACCAGAGCTAACCTCCAAATTTTCCACTGTATTGCCTGCTTTGTCGATGGCGCCTGCGCCGAGGGTGACATAACGGAGATCCAGCAGCATTCCAAGGATCTGAATATCACCAGATTGCACTTTACCAACAGGTAGATCAAGATAGGAGAGTAGGGGAAGCAATGAAGAACAAATCCAAGTAGGCAAGCTCTTGAAACATGTGTCAAATTTAAGCCTGCGGAGGTTTGGAGACGGCACCCACTCCAGCTCCAGCATAAGGACGACAACCCAAGGACCAATAGAGCAGATCTCCAGACTCTCAAGTTTGTGCAGCTTGCCTAGGGACTCGATCAAAGCTTTAGTTGTTCTCAGATCATCCGGCTTCAGCCATGGATCCCATTTAAAGGCCAGCTCCCTTAGCCTGATGAGACACCCCAGCTCTTTTGCGCTGTCTGCAGTAAAAATGCCCACTCCATGTCCCGTCAGCTGTTCAAGGCATGTCAGGTTGCTGAACCCGTTTGGTAGTGGCATACCTAAATCAAGGATAAGGCACATCAAATGCCTCAGCTGAGCAACACTGGACGGCAATTCTTTTGAATTGGTCCATTGCAAGTCTAGTGTCTGCAAAAACTGTAGATTTCCTATTTCCATGGGGAGCTTCCCAACCTTTGTGCCTCTTAACCCTAGGTATCTCAAATGTAACAACTTCTCAACATGCCTAAGATCAATGCCAGGGCTTTTGCGAAGATCACAACCTTCCAGATCCAATACACGTAAAACTTGAAATATAGAGAGAGGGGGGATCTTACTAACAGTAGGACTAAAAGCCGTAAAAGACCTCACTTGTGACATGCTTGTGGTAGCCATCTGAGCATTGGTGAGATCTGTCATGCTCTTCTGGAGGGACACTCTGCGGAACTTCTTTTCCAAAGTTCTGCCTCCCTTGATAACATCCAGTATAGTAACAAAGTTTTCTTCACTTGCTAATTCAAATATAAGATCCAGCATGATATCATGTACGCAACAAGCTTCAACCCTACCATCAGCATGTATGTTTATCGGCATGATCATGTTTCTGTTTACTAGCTCGTTGAAGTAGCTATCTCCAAGCTCAAGCAGGCTATCAGTTTCATCTTTTACTTGGATAAAACCTTCTGAAATCCATCTTCTTATCAACCGATCTCTGCTAATTTTATGGTCTTCTGGAAAGATACTGAGATATAGAAAGCAAGTCTTCAAATAAGAAGGGAGGGCATAAAAGCTCAATGATAATATCCTCGTCATCTCCTTTACATGATCATCACCTTTTTTAAGTCCACAGCCAATAGAGTTGAGCAAAACATACCATTGCTCAATCTGGTTGTTCTTCTCATTATTAGCCAAATAACTAGCCAGACTGATGATGGCTAATGGTACCCCGGCACATTTCTTCAAGATCTTTCTAGATACATCCTCAAATCCAGAACGACACACCTCACTTGAAAATATTCTTCCATAGAAAAGTTTCTGGGCGTCATCATAAGAGAGATGTTTCATCTGATGAATCATATCCTCTTTAGAAGAGCAACATTCTTTAGAGACCTCGACATGGCGGGTTGTAGTAATTATTATACTTCCACACTCATCGTCCAGAAGTGCATATCTGATTGTTTTCCATGCTTCTTTATCCCATAGATCATCGATAATGATAAAGTACCTATGCACATGGCAACGCGAGAGCTGTAAGTTAGCAAAACAAAACAAAATAGTTATAAAAAACATGATGGCATGGCAACCACCTCAATATTCTAAAGTGGTACTATTGTTACCACTTGAGCAGTAGGTGGTGTTTGATTCTTGGATTTGAATGTTTGAAATTTTGGTGGCTGGGTCTTTGGGGGAGGAGATCAATACTGTCTAACAACCCACAATTTGAATCGTACTATCAAACGTATACAGATCATAGTTAAAAAAGGCACGCCGGCGCACCTAGGCTCTAGGCGTTGGCAAAACGCATTGCGTATAACTACGCTTAATCTGTACATAACTGCGCATAAGCATGCGCTTTGGTCAGTAAAGCGCAAGGCGGTGGCAAAACGCACAATTAACGCCTAGCGCTTTTTTGAACTATGATACAGATGTAAAGAGGCGACACTGCCCCATGGAAGTGTGCATGCTACCACATTTAATGGATGTATGCACCCCGATTAAAATAAGAAAACCATGTCGATCTTAGGAATTAGACCCCTCAAAAAAAGCAATTAGACCTAGTGTAGTACGGCGATGCATTTACTCTTGTCACAAACATATCGACTAATGAAAGGCAATACTATATTAAAAGCTAATAAAGAAACAAACCACCTTAAGAAAAACTAGCGAATATTATTACTTATACAAGAGGGGATTAAAGCACATTTTATTGTCCCCACACGTATATGCTCCCTGTTGGGAGTTTCTGATTACAAAACGTTGTGTTTGAAATTGCGAGGATTTATGTCCTTGACAACAAATATGTTGAGAAATATGATAAAGACGAAAGGCATATTCTGCTGATACTAGTATAATATTGACTTATAAGGAATAATCATGCAGAAATCAACACTTACACATGATATGAGGTTGTCAAAATATATTATAATATTGAAGTAATACTATTTCTAGAGTTGACATTTTACAAAGTTAACAAGCATAATAAAATTCTGAAGTAAAAAAGAGTAAATATTGTACACTTGAAGATAAGAAAAATGCCGGCTATTTAGAGAAGTCAAGGATGAAGTTGAGCATGAGAAGGAGCCCCATTGGGGGTAAGAGGCCAAGATAGGCATAGTGAGAAAAATCAGAGGTGTGGGAACATACATAACATAGGCATGTATAGTGGGAAATGCATGAAAAATAAGGTGAGACGATTTTTAGAGTTATGGCGTTCTCCCTTATCTAGTGAACTACAACAAGTATATAAATTCAATATCAAATATAAAGATAAATACATTCGCAAAAAAATATAAAGATAAATATATGTGTCAGCGACGAGTTAGTTATATATTATGCATGATGTCCTTCTAAATTTGACTAAATTATACTCGCGTTTCTGGTCAGGATTGACGCTATGGATATTGCTGAGATGTACACCTAAGAAGTCATAATGTATTATTATGTACTGGAGGTGTATGTGTGCCAGCTTGTGTGGATGAAGTACCTTTTCTTGCCAAGCAATTCTCTGATTATGTGGATGAGCTCGTGTACTTCCAAGTTTGCTGCATTCAGTCTACCATGTCTTCTGTTGTCAAAGAGAAGATTGCTTAATACTTTCTTCATGTCGGGTTTCCGAGACACTGACACAAAAGCTTTGTAAACAAATTTTGTTGGAAGGGCATCATATACTTCTCTGGCAAGTGTAGTCTTGCCCAATCCTCCAAATCCAACAACTGAGAGTATCTTGAGATGCGACTTGGACACACGGTCGCCGTCAGTGATCTTCTTGATAATATCGTCCCTTGCTTTCTCTAGGCCAATGATATTCTTCTTTTCTCAAGAGAAAACCTCCCAGAAAGGATCAGTGGTGGTCACTTTTGCTGCAGGTAGATTAGCAAGCCTATGCCCATACCTTTCATGTCGTTCGGCCACATCTTGCAACCGCTCATGGATCTCTTCGACTGCAGTGGAAATCTCACGGTTGGCCTTGCCCTTTTTAAAGACCTTTAGCATCTTGTCCATGAGCTTCTTGAAGTTGGACTGATCATCATTGGGGTCACTGCCCTCAACACGCACCAGGAGAGAGTCAACGACATCCTCCATGTCGTAAGACAGCTCCCTAACATCAGCAGCCCAAAGCTTGAGCTGCTCATCGAGCTGATCCCGCGGAACCTCTGCCACCTTGCCAAGGGCAGCGTGCATAATATCCAGCTCGTCAGAGAAGGACTTGACCTTTTTCTTGACTCCCTTCTGTAGCTTGTACTCCTTCTTGATAACCTTGCCCAGTTTGCCAAGGAGGGAGCCCATGGCCCCCATGGCCAGATCCATGGCTCACTCAATCTTCTCTTGTTGATGCTCACCGGGCATGGGGTTACGATCTGAACACCACAAGGGAGAAAAAGGCAGAATGTAACAACAAGAGATTACAAGGGAAATAGAGAGATATCACGAAGGGATTCCTGAACCCACTGACTAGTTAGTGAGGGGAACTGACCTAATGTTCTAAATACCACAAGAAAAATAACCGAAATGTTACATCAAAAGACTACTCGTATACTCGTACAAGGGGAACAGAGAGATATCACAAAGGAAATGCCCTTAGAGCTAATGAGCAGTGAGGGGATCTGACCTTGATCCAAAGACAACGGCGTTGCGGTTCGTCCCTCCGATCCGAAGGTGCCGGCAGAGGGGAACGAGGGCCTCCGCAGCCGGCAGGGTCAACCAATCTTTGCTTTCTATCGGAACACAGGCTCGATCTTGCTCTCTTGCTCCATTGCTCGAGAATGTGCTTGTGCGCAGTGGTTGCGGCAGTGTGGCTCTGCTCCAAGCCTAACAATTGTAGTGTACTACTAGTATACTGGGATGGGAAGGGGGAGAGGGGACGAGTGGAAAGAGGACACGTATGTCGTAGGCTTTAATCCAGTTGTCCTGTGTTTGGACAGGGATCAAATTCTGGGATACGAAATGTTTTATTTCGCACCCGCCAAGAGAAAAGGGTGTTATAGGTTATCCACCGCGATACCTCGGACACAGCAAATGTCCGTAGACGCGTCCAAGACACATGTGGCGGACACGGATACGGCAACCGGCTACCCAACCCAACTACAAGCATCAAAGTCCGCCAACACTTCAAATGAAAACTGAATAAGAGCATCTCCAACAGGCGCTGCAAAAGGCGTGCCCAGGCGGTAAAATTGCGTTTTAGCGCGCGCCGGCCGGTTTCGCGCGCTCCAGCGGTGGCGGAAACTTACCGCGCGCGGGAAGCGTTAGCGCGCACGGTAGATTTGGCGCGCCGCTTCGCCCGCGCCTATAAAATCCCGCGCTCGCCACGCCCACAACACACTGCCACGCGCCCTCCTCCTCGCCACCTCGCCGCTTCGCCGCTTTCCCCGCCACCACCGCGCCACCATGCCGCCGCGCCGCCGGGGTTCTTCGGGCTACCGCGTCGTTCGCGAGCGCCCCAACGGTTGGTACTCCGCCGAGATCCGGTCTGGCGACGTCCGGCTCGGCCTCGGCTCGTTCCAGAGCGCGCACGAGGCGGCCCGTGCGTACGACCCGGCGGCGTGGCGCTTGGACAGGCCCCGGTCGCAGATGAACTTCCACGACGTCTTCACGCGCGAGCAGGCGCAACGCGTCGCCCCTCCGCAACGTCTCATCACCGACCAGGACCGTGCGGACCACGTGCGGCAGCAGCCCCGCCTCCTCATTGCCGAGGAGGACGAGCGAGCCATGGCGGAGTGGCGCCATCGCCACCAGGAGGACGTCGTCGCCGAGAACGAGTTCTGGGCAGAGAGGACGGCAAGGCGCCGCGCGGAGCGTGCCGACAGGCGTCGGCGCAAGGCACTGGCTTTATCGCAGTGCGATATCGTCGAGAACGGCGGGCAGGCGATCTTCTCCCCCAACGATCTGCGTTGGGATGACATGTGGCTCGACACCTCGGACAACACCACCGAGGATGATGATGGCGGCTGGGAGTCACCGCAGTTTGTCTCGTTGCACCGTAGTTTCTATCTAGTTCCACCGTAGTTCTATCTATCTATGCTTTCGAACGATATAAAATACCTTTGTATCCGTAGTTTCTATCTAGTTCCACCGTAATTTTATCTATGCTATGAACTATGTACCGTTTTTTATCTATGCAAAGTTTTCATAAAAAAAATGTTGTAGCATGCGTGCGCTGTGCATTTTAGCGCGCCTGCTGGAGCTGCGCGCGCGCTGCATTTTAGTGCGGCCGCTGGAGCCACCGCTGCGCGCCGCGCTAAACCAGGCGATGGGCGCGCGGCAAAGTAGTTTAGCGCGCGGCGCGTTCGGCGGCTGTTGGAGATGCTCTAAGGACAAAAGGCATGTAAACCAGACCAAATTGAAGCAAGTTTGATATATTACATTCAAACCGAATCGATATTTGACAAGTTCAACTAAAATTTTATAAACAACTAAACGAAGCTGTGCGAGGGATCGGAGGCATGGTCATCATGTTTGGCGGAACCTCCGTCATCGCGTAGGGGTCGCGGCAACCCTAATTAGCCACTGCATGCTGCTCGTGGCGCATCTTACCGACTCTGTCCGCCTCCTAGCGCAGGGCCACGTCGACCACAGACACCACCCTAGTCCGCCCGCCCCTTGCCTTGCCCTTGTCGGCAACGAGGGCAGCGGAGTGTAGGATGTTGGATGGCAAAAATTGCCCGGGCAGGCATGTCCAAAACGTTTTAGGGATTGATTCGGGTACACCGTTGGAGATGCCCTTAGAGCATGTGTAAATGAAGCCCAATTCCTCCCCCCACCCACCCAAACATCTGAGCATGCAGCCCGGACACCGTCCGGAATGAAAAGCACCACCCAACCAGGACCCCTAAATCCAGCCCATACGTCCGGGTTGTGAGGCATCCCTTATATCCAGCCCATATGTGGGGCGAATAGGGGGACGTCCGCGCACCTCCGTCACATCGACTTGACAGGAGGGACCCACATGAAAGTCCGTCAAATTGTCGGGAAGGTCGCCCATTTTGTTGCCGCATTCATGGCCCTGCTATGGCGTGCCGCCCGATGGGCCAAGAACCTAGTTATTTGAGTTAGAGCGAGGGAAAATCCTAGCCACCCCATTTCCCTTCCCGCCATGTTTGTGCCATCATCAGATCCCCTATCACATTCTGATCCAACCTCGTCATTCGCC
Organism: Aegilops longissima; assembly: GCA_021605205.1. Classification (NCBI taxonomy): domain Eukaryota; kingdom Viridiplantae; phylum Streptophyta; class Magnoliopsida; order Poales; family Poaceae; genus Aegilops; species Aegilops longissima. The sequence continues at coordinate 847,367,305 of CM038677.1, forward strand.
ATGGTCCAGAAGAAGATCACCTATTACAAAATGGTAACACCCGAACATCAGGTCAGAGATCGTGTGGGAACGTCGCGCTGCGGAGGCACACTGTGTCTCTCACCTTGTGGAGGACAAGGAGAAGGAAGAGGAGGCCGAAGAGGGGGCGGGAGGCATGGAATTTGAGACCGGTGGATTTTTGGATGGAAGAGGCGGAGTGTAGTTCCACCTCGCCCAAACCGAGGAGGTGGAGGGCCTGTGGGAGGCTGGGCATGGAGATTGAGCATGATGGATTTGGAACGGAGGAGGCGAAGGAGCAGTTCTACCTCACCGAAGCTGAGGAGATAGACATGCAATGGGAGGCCGAGCAAGCGGGTGATGTCTCATGACCTGCAAGGCACATGGCTATTCCAATTCACGGTAAGTGGAGTATGTCGATCCCACAGGTAGCGATTGCACCGGCAACTACCAACCCCACAGCTACGTCATCACACGCGCGGTTACATTCACACCGAGTTCGTTATCAGGAAATAATCTATTCATTGATTGCTAACAGAACGATAACGATGATGGTTTGTATCAACATATAAGCGAAGATAGAAACATAAATAAAACAACGAATAAAATAAGGGAGCGACCCCTGAGTAAAAGGGTGTTCTCGAGGTGTTCGGAATCATTACTACCCGCACGTTCTAGAACAGATACTCAAGCCACTTCTCATGTATTTATTTGTGGACGGAGCCTCGTAGAGTATATGGTGCTACGTGTAGTGAACCGTATCATGCACGCCACCACCACTCTCTCCCCCTCCGGCCATCGATCTGAAGGAAATGGAAAGGCCGCCACATGATCTCTTGACGGAGTTTGGAAAGGGAGGCGGCGGAGGAGAAGGAGCAGGGAACCCTGAACCGCCTCGCGGCCAGCAGATATAGCTGTCAGGGGCAGTTTTGCAGGCCGCTCGTATATTTTTACGGGCCGGGCCAAATATATTGCATCTATTTTGGCCGCAATATGGGAAAATACGTAAATCCGACCGAATTATGTGGGCCGGCGTGGTTATATAACATCTGCTAGAGTTGCTATGAGAGCATCTACAGTCCGACACCCCATACCCATCTCAAACGCCCGGGCGGGCTAACCCGTCACAAAAAAATGACCCACTCGGGCGCCTCAAACCAGCCTCAAACGTCCGGGCTTTCCGGCACCCCTCATATCAAGCCCAAATAGGGGTAGATATGGGGCGGCCCGGGCACACCCGCCACGTCGGAGCTAACAGGCCCCGCCCACCACCGACCCACGGCTGCCCCACCAAAAAAACCATTCGGCTCCTCGCTCAGAACCCTAGCTCAATCACTCCCCTCTCTCGCTCCGTCCTCTTCTCCCCTCCCCCCCTCTCTGCGATTCAGATCCATTCCAGGGCAATGCCCAGCTCTAGCAGCCACTCCGGGTCCGACGTTGACGTCGACGCAGACTTGGCCCTCCACATTGCATTGGAGCTATCCAAGGTGGACACCGGGGGCAGCTCCAGATCTGCAGCGTCGCCGCAGCCCCCGAGTTGGACCCTCCCGACACCGGGGGACGCCCGAGTTGGACCCTCCCGGCCCGTGCTCAGCTCTGGCAGGACAGCGTCGTGGCAGAGGGAGGTGGCAGAGCGGTCCGTGCGCAGTCACCGCGGGATGCCGGTGAAGCCCGACAAGGACGAGCGGCTCCTCACATTGGTCTAATACCAGTCGCTCACGACGGTGGAGACGGACGCTCGCTGCCTCCGACGGAAGAACGCAAAGGCGCTCTGACTGGCCATAGAGCAGTCAGAGTGGGAGGCGAAGGAGGCAGCGGCGGAGGCAGCTCGGGTCGCCAAGTTGTAGCGGCAGGAGAACAGGGCTATCCACCGGATGAAGGGCTTGATCGTCCTCTTCGACTTTGACTCCGACAACGGCAGCTCAACTTCCTCCGACGATGACCAAGATCATCCACCAGCTGTGGAGGCCAACAGCTATGCCGGCGACCGGAAGGGGAAAGGCCCGGCGAGGAAGTGGTAAAAAAGCTCCCTTTTATGTTTAATTATCATTTTTAGTTTTTGAACTTGTCTGACGATGAACTGTGGTGATCTTTTGGATGATGTAAAGTGGGTTTATGTGCATTTCGTTGTCCATTTGATGTCGATTTCTCTGTCCGTTATTTGATCAAGTAGAGTAGTTCATCACGTTGCATGCGTAGTATGAATATAGGGCGTCGGATATAAGATATGTGGATGTGGAGAAAAGAAAATTTTTAGGCGTGACCGATCAGTGCCCGCGAACGCGTCCGAACATGTTTACGGGCTTTTGAGGGGTCGGATTTGCTATCCGCCGCTGTAGATGCTATAAGAGTGTTTGGAAGCTGTGGACCATTCTGGGCGTGTAGTATTTGGTGGTGGTGTGGCATCATTTCCCTTTTCTTTTTCTTTTGAGAAGACGGGGTGTGATGGCGTTTATACTCTCTATACCGTGCCGACGGTCGTCCTCCCTTTCAGCCTGCCTGCACAGCGCGGCCATGCAGCGCATAGTCTTTTCAGACCGGCTCACGGACCCGCAATAATACATCTACACCCAATGGTGAGAACACTGGCCAGCGGTCTACGTGCATGCCCATGCCTTACACTCCTTGGTCGTCCGGTCAGTGTGAACCTTTCGCAAACCTGAAATGGGGCTGCCTGCCCGTGATGTACGTGAGCACGCTTTTGTGTTAGGCTATTTTTTAGCACAAGGCGCATCAAGCGCAACGTGAGATGGTACACCATCGATCATTTACTCCATGGCAGTGCCTGCTTTACTGCTCACTCCGTGCACCCCACTAGCACCAGCATGCCCATGTTTTGTTTTTACTTCGAACAATCTCCAAGCATACAAGGAGGCAAAATTTCGTGTTTGACCCTTCTCGTATACAAATTCAGGATCTGACCCTGATTCAATTTTTTTTCGGGATTTGACCCTTTTTCTTACCGCCATGGTTCCTGGCAGGAGGATACTAATCCACGTCAGCACATGGAGACGGCCGCAGTCCCCCTCCGTCGCACCCTACCGCCAGCACCCCTAGTGGTAGGGTGCGAGCAGTTATTTCGCCCGACCCCCCGCCCCTGCCTTTTCTTCCCACCCCTCCCCCTCCCCGTCGGTAGTTCCTCTTCCTCCCCCTCACACCTCTCTCCTCTCTCTCTCCTCCTCCCCCCCCTCGGATCTTCACTGTTTCTTCATTGTTTTTGCGGATTGAGATGGCCTCAAGAGAGAAATGTAAGCTCCTCCAATCCCTCCAAGTAGTTTTTGCAAACTTGCTTCCGATTAGACGCATTATTTTCTTGAAATTCCTCATCTCTTTTTGAACTAAGATTGGAACTTTTTTTCACCTAGCGTTGTTTTAGCTTGATTGTAATTCTAGTTCTTAGTTCTTTGGTAACTAGTGGTATTGAATATGAACTATAATCAATAGTTCATATGTTAGTGTGAAGATGAACCCTAGTTCATAATTTTTTTTGTTAAAAAAGTATGATGTAATGCATGTGGGAGGACTTGTTTTGTTTTTTGATGCATGTTGATATGATGATATGAAGATGTTGTTTGGAGAAAATACATTCAAGATGAACTCTATTTAAAAAAATTGTTAAAAAAATTGATGATATGATGCATGTTGGAGGATTTTATTTTGATATGATGCATGTTGATATGATGTGATCCATCATGTGTAGTAGATGTTGTTGGAGGAATATGCTTAAGATGAACCCTAGTTCATTTAACCAAGAAATTTTATTTTTTGTTTATGTATGCTTATGATGCTTTTGTTTATGAAATTTTATTAAGGTGGGCACATCTTGCGGACAACGTCGGCCCACAGTACTCCATGCTTGACTACACATTCGACAAGGGTCATCGTGCCCATTTCATAGAGAACGGAGTGGTAAGCAATATGGAGGAAATATTGATCAAAGTTTTCGGATTGATGAAAATAAGTTCCTAACTCTTGCCGTCCACTTTTTGACAGATGCTCCCGCCAAAGCGCATGAGGGGTCCCGGGGTTGCTGGGAATATGGACTACGACGAACGCTACGCGCCATACTTCAAGAGAGCCCGACTATTGGGTTTCGTGTTGCAGTTCAAGCGTCAGCCGCCGACGCTTGTCCATGCAGCTCTGACAGCTTTGATTGACCGGTGGCGACCAGAGACCCATTCTTTCCATCTACCATGCGGGGAGATGATGGTGACCCTCGAGGATTGGGCGATGATTACTGCCATGCCGATCGATGGTCAAGCACTGACCGGGCGAGTGGAGACGACCAACTGGCAGCAGAGGGTTACCACCCTAATCGGCGACTGCCCCGATGCTAAGGGTAACCGTACATCCGGTGTACCGTTGCCCTGGCTCTCGGAGCACCGAAAGACATGCCCCGAGGACGCCGATGAGGCGACTGTGGAGTGGTACGCGATGGCCTACCTGTGGTATCTTCTCATGGAGGTCGTGTTTCCAGACAGCTCCGGGAACTCTGCCAACTGGTCGTATCTGTTCTTCCTAGCCGACTGGGATGCAGGGTACAGTTGGGGGACCGCATCTCTCGCCTACCTATACCGTTCGGTAAGAGAGTATCTCATTGCCTACCTACAAAAATATGTCCATGACATTTTGTTATATCTGATCCTCATTTGATGTTTTGCAGGTTGACGACGCAACCCAGAGGACGGGAGACAAGTCCAATATGGGTGGCTTTGTCAGGGGCCTCTCCATTTGGATGTGGGAGCTGCTGCCGGTGGGGCGTCCGGAGAAGCTGCTAAGACGCCCATGGGGTGCCTATAGCGAGGACGGTGACGATACTCGACACCCCACCGTAGCTTACGAGTGGGACGTTGTCAAACTCTACACGGTCCTAAACAAGACTTCGTACAAGGCCTACACCAACGAGATCGATGCTTTGACGATTACGCAGGTATATGAACTCGCTCACCACCTTTCTCTTTGATTCCACTTTTAATAGAGAGTGCGGACTTACCAATGTATATGTAATAGGTAAGCTGACGGCCGTATCATGATCGAGAGTGGGACTTCGATCTGAACGTGATGCGCGATGCGGACCGTGCTCTTTGGCGGTGCATCAGGCCCATGATATGTGTGTACGTCGTCGAGTGGCACTTGCCACACCCCGTGGCCGCGCAGTTTGGCATGTTTCAGCATACCCCACCGAGCCAACCAACCGATACCGGCGGCCACGCACTCCACTTATGAGTGTCCGCGCTTGTTCTTCGTGCTCATGACTTCATTGCGTTCGACTTTATTATGATGTTTCTTGTTGCTAATGCCTTGCAGGATGAGCTGGCAGAAGAACCAGTACAGACTAGGGAGAGGAACATAAAACTCATGTGACGGAGTGGAACCGACGGAACTCTCGTAAAGATGTGGAGAGGAGAGTGATTGACTGGAATACATACGAGGACCAACACATGAGGTGGTACGATGATGGCCGTAAGCACCGTATTCATCCCAGGCCTCGGTGGATGGCGGAAGACATCGCGGAGCTGGAGAGGGATGACCCCGAGGAAGAGGCCTACCAGACCGGCATAAGAGATATGCATTGTGGATTTAGGGAGTTTGCACCCCCCATCAACAGAGTGGTAAGTTTGAACCGACGGTTGTATTTAAATTATTTTCTTTGTCATCGTGACTGACTTATGCCTCTACAGTCCGGTGAGCTCAACAGATGCATCTTCAAGCCACTGGTGCACTAGGTGATATCCCCGGGAGCGTACAATGTGAGAACAAATTGAGGAGGACGATGAAGGTACAATTTCAGTCTCCTCGGAACAGATGCATCTTGTTCAATTGCAATCATAAATCTGATACTTATTATGCCCTTGTTTCATTGTTAGTGCAGAAGTTGGTGAAGCATTGTCACAAGCCGGTAGGCCTGCTTGGGTGTGCTGCAGCTGGGTCGGTTGAATCTTATCATCCTGCAGCCACACAGGTTCACATTGCCTCATCGAGCCATGTTCCCTCGTCGTCTAGGTTGGCTGAGGATGAGGAGGAGGATGAGGAGGAGGAGGCCGCAAATGAAGAAGAAGGGGAGGAGGCCTATCATGAGGAAGAGGAGAATGAGAGCGATGGGGAGGAGGAGTATGATGAAGATTATAGACCTCCACCAACTCAATCATCTCAACCATCTCAGCTGCCGAAGAGGAATCCGAAGAAGAAGGATTTGCTGAGTTCGGACCCATTCCAGAGACCGGTTCCTCGACGCCCAAGAAGAACACTGAAGAGACTCGTTCAAAGAGGAACGAGGACCGTGCCTCCAAGAGCAAGAGGGGAAGGATCAATTAAATTCTGCTATTCGATACTTGGCTCTTGTAGTTGAAAAGTCTAGTGGTTGTGAAACTATGTGTTTGCTATTTGTGAAACTCCATTTGCTATGTGGAACTAAGTAGTTGAACTTCATTTGCTTATTATGCACAAGTTTATGTTGAACTCCGTTTGCTTATTATGCACAAGTTTATGTGGAACTCCGTTTGACATGTGTATGTGATGCCCAAGTTTAATTGTTTGAGATCTGTTATTTTGACTCTATATCATTGTTGTTTTGACTCTATATCATTGTTTGAGATCTGTGTTTTTGAAAAGAAGAAAGAAACTGAACTTGGAAAGAGGCAAGACCCTACCGCCAAGGACCCTGGCGGTAGGGTCAGACAGCCTACCGCCAGCCCCTCTGGTGGTATGTTGACCCTACCACCAGGCCACTCCGATATTTCTTTACAGAAGGTTTTGAAGCCAAAAACCCTGGCACAGCCACTGGCGGTAGGGTTAGACAGCTTACCGCCAGGCCCGTTGGCGGTAGGGTGCTAATCCACGTTAGCACGCGGTGACAGCCGCCATCCCCCTCTGTCGCACCCTACCGCCAGGGTCCCTGGCGGTAGGCTGTATAACCCTACCGCCAGCTCCCCTGGTGGTAGCGAAACGGTCAAATCCCGAAAAAATTTCAAACCGGGTCAGATCCTGAATTGTTATGCGAAAAGGGTCAAGACACGAAATTTTGCCTCCAAGGACGCACGCGTCGAAAGCACTCGAAGATGTGGCTTTGGAATTACCACACTTTACCAGCAAGGAGAGGAGAATTTATACCGAGCTGGTTGTTTCGTCTCATCGTCCTCGCAGCGTCCCCAACGCCCGCAGCTGTGGGCCATGACATTGAGCATGAGCTCGCAGTACCATGCATGCTGCATTATTGCTGGCAAACAGTAGCAGCACAGCACCATGACTTGTGTTGCACAGGGCTATGTGTAGCTGATTCAGACTTTGTGGACTGGCGTGCCGCGTTTGCTTCTCTTTTTATTTGGCGAATGGCGGGCCGTTGTGCCTTCGCTTGCTTGTCGACACGGACGAACCTGGCATTTTCCTTCTTCTTTTTGAATAACTTTATTATTCAACTATTTGGCGAATTTTGTCCTCTTGGTATAGTGTGATTTGTTTTGGAAGCCCTAACGCTATGCATCTGCACAGGAGTACGTAAGCTCATTCTGCAGAGCAGCACGTTACATGGCCGAAATGCTGGAGCAGCCGTGTAGAGAGGGCACTGTTGGTCCCGTCAAGTTCCTCTATGGTGATTTTACTTGTTTCTGAGCTGATTAATGGATGGTTGTTTCATCCCCGTCCACAGCTCCGACTTCTGGCCGTCCATAGCTGTTGGCCGTAGAGCCAGTGGCGGAGCTACGGCAAGGCCAAAGTGGCCGTGGCCCGCCCAGGATATGTATGATTTTCCTTTCATATGCATCGGCAGCCCATAACCTGGTCTACTGGCAGACACCATCTAAGCCCCTAATGATCATCTCTACGCTCCATTCTGTGAGAGATTTGCACGAACGCAAGCCATGGAGCAGTAATTATGGGCCTCAAGGAGCAGTCCAGCAGCACGGGAAGCATCAGCGGCCACCAGCTGGCCAGCACCATCCATCGCACATTCGCACAGCCAAGGAACGACAGCCTTGCCGTGCGTATACATCTGTTTGATCCAGTTAAAAATATGTTGAGGACTGACTCATGTCAAATGAAGTAGCATGACTGATTGTAATTTTGAAAGAAAATATGCTCTTGTTTGCCTGGCCCGCCCAACTATTCCTATGTAGCTCCGCCACTGCATAGAGCTATTGATGTCTGTCAATCACATGGATGGTCAGTGAGCTAGCAGCAGTGCCATGCGCAATTCATTGTTGCTGGCAAACAGCAGCAACACAGCCGCACGACGTGGCCGACTCCTGCAGTCTACGCGCACTAGGCCATGCCTAGCTGAATCAGACTTGTGTGCTCACTGCGCACCCCACTAGCACCAGCCTGCCCATGTTTTTATTTTTACTTGGAACAAGCTCCAAGCATCCAAAGACGCACGCGTCGAAAGCACTCGAAGATGTGGCTTTGGCTCTACCTCCATACTTTGCCTAGGAATTACATTACACATACCGAAAATTTATACAGAGCTGGTTGTTTTGTCTCGTCTTCCTTGCAGCGTCCCCGATGCCCGCAGCTATGGGCCATGACCAGAGCCGGTCCAGACCATTTTTGGACCCGGGGCGATGTGAAACCATTATTTTTTATACCAAATATTTATATTTATTTTAAACTAAGTGTACCATATAATAATTTTAACTAATATAATTTTTTATTACTTAGGCACATAACAATGTTTTCAAATAATAGTTATATTATTCGTCGCTATACAATTTTAATAAATTTTCAAAAATTTTGATTCTACAAAATTATAATGGTAAGGTATTCCAATTTTTTGTTTTCTAACTAATTTTATAATATTGCATAAATTTTATAGTGTATATACATATATTTGCATATCCATGCGCGTGTCCATATATCTTTCAATATTATTGAATGTCGTGGTAGAGATTTATAAATCATAAATATTTTAGTAGAGGTTTGTACTGTATATCAGGCAACCATATTCGTAGAAACTTCTAGGTTATATCAAATGTGACATCCAAGTTGGGTTCAGTGATAGTCATCTAAGAACCAGAGCCTGTCCAAACCATTTTTGGACCCGGGGCGATGTGAAACCATGATTTTTTATACCAAATATTTATACTTATTTTAAACTAAGTGTACCATATAAAATTTTTAACTAATATAATTTTGTATTAATTAGGCACATAACAATGTTTTCAAATAATAGTTATATTATTCGTCGCTATACAATTTTAATAAATCTTTAAGAATTTTGATTCTACAAAATTATAATGGTAAGGTATACCAAAAAGTATCTTTTTTGTTTTCTAACTAATTTTATAATATTGCATAAATTTTATAGCGTATATATATATATATATATATATTTGCATATCCATGCGTGTGTCCATATATCTTTCAATATTATTGAATGTCTTGGTAGAGATTTATAAATCATAAGTATTTTAATAGAGGTTTCTACTGTATATCAGGCAACCATATTCGTAGAAACTTCTAGGTTATATCAAATGTGACATCCAAGTTGGGTTCAGTGATAGAGTCATCTAAGAACCTACTATGTTCTTGAGTGTACTTTTGCGTATAATTATATTATATCTGACATGATCATCTAGATTCACTTAGTTTGATTTGGTGCAAATGAGATGTACTATCTATTTCTCAAATGAAAAGTTATGGATTGTTTCAACATTAGTCTTCCATAGATTAGTCCACTCATTACCCTCCTGTTCTACTGTTGATGTCCCTTCATTATCATCAATACAATTCTCCTAAGTTATTTTTGTTTGCATGATCAACCTATACGCGGATTTTATAGAGAAATTCCCCATCTTCTCTTCACTTCAGGCCCAAAAGTCATCAATATTTCGCATGCAAAGTGGAATAGCCAATATTGCTTCGGCATCTAAGGGCAAAAATACCGACCTCGCCAGGTGCTCATCCTAGTTAGCTTGAGCGACATTTATAAGTTCTCACACCAAATGCGGCAGGTTAGGAATTAAAGGCAAGATGAGTCTCATCATTCCTGGTCTCAGAATCCAATTGTGTGTCCATATTTCACTAGATTTCCCATTGCCAATCCTCCAAATCATCCCTTGTCTAAGCATGTCCCTGCCATCTAACACCGCTCTCCAGATTTGTGAGGGTCTGTTACCAAGCTCCGCCTCCAACAGTGTAGTTTCAGGGACATATGATGCCTTCAAAATGTGTGCACTGAGAGAAGACAGATCATTGAGAACTCTCCAAGCCTGTCTTGCTAGTAGAGCAAGGTTAAAAATCTCCATGTCCCTGAAGCCCGGTCCCCATAGGTGTTTCAGCCGTGTCATGATATCCCACGCTTTCCTGCTTTACTTCCCCACCAGAATTTGCGTATGATGGAGGTAATATGCTCACAAAGTCCCCTTGGTATCCTGAAGCATGCCATGGAATAGACTAGAAGTGCTTGTGCCACTGCTTTGATTAGTACCTCCTTTCCCCCTGCCGATAGGAGCTTCTCCATCCATCCTTCACCTTTTCCCATACTCGGTCTCTGAGATACCTGGATGTGTCCATCTTGGACTGGCACACATTAGTAGGCATACCTAAATAACGCTCACTGAGTGACTCATTTCGGATGTTCAGAGTTGCCTTAATGTTGTCTCTCAACTGTTGTGGACATCCTTTGCTAAAATATATTAACGATTTGTCATGACTGATCATCTATCAGGATGCATTGCAATATACTTTCAATAGGTTTGAAACCATTACTGCCCCCTCATTACTTGACTTGAATAACAACATGCTATCATCCGCAAATAGGAGGTGATTTACAACCGGAGTTGTTGTTGCCACCTTAATCCCACCAAGCGCAGATGACTGAGAACTGGTTTATAGTAGGCACGAAAGGCCCTATGCTACAATCAAGAAGAGATAGGGAAGATCGGATCTCCCTGTCGAATACCTCGTGATGGTTTGAAAGACTCAAGTTTCTCTGTTAAATAGAACCAAGAAAGAGACAGACCTAATCATAGTCATAATGATGTCCATCCACTGCTGTGCAAAGCCCAGCTTGATCATAATATCCTTGAGGTAAAACCACTCCACTCTGTCATATGCCTTCATCATGTCTGCAGTGGTTGTTTGACTTGGCCTTGCTCCTCTTCATGAAATGCAAACACTCGTAAGCACAAATAATGTTGTCAGTTATAAGCTGGCCAGCTACAAAAGCATACTACTCCTCTGATATTTTGTCACACAGAATGACTTTCAACCTGTTTGCAACCACTTTGGAGGCAATTTTATATATGACAATACATAAGCTAATGGGACAAAATTGTGTAAGGAGGGTGCGGTTCATCACCTTGGGAACGAGCACCAGTACCGTATCATTAGCACACTCCGCACTCTCCTCGCCCTTAATTATCTGCAAGACTATTGTAGTCACCTCATCATCATAAATAACCCAATGCGTCTGGTAAAAGTGGGCCGGAAAACCATCTGGTCTCGGTGCTATGTAGAGCACATCTAAAAAGCATCATCTTTACCTCCTATTTTGTATATGGAGGAACCAACATCTCGTTCATTTGTTGTGTAGCCTTCCTGGGCATGTGTTGGAGAACCTGATCCATGTTTGTTACCACCTCGAATGTGTATAGACTCTTGTAAAACTCGCCTAGATCATCAACAATAGCTCCAAGTGGATTTGCTAAAGCTTTAATCATGTTTTTCTTCCTTCTTATGCTTGCACGCAAATGAAAGAATGTGCTATTTATGTCCCCTGATGCAAGCCATTCTATCCTCGATCGCTGCCGCCACATCAGCTTCTCGCGGTGGTAAAGTTCCACCAATCTCTCATTAATCTTGATCTCCATGGGTGATGGTCCAGTTCTTGCTGGGTCACTCCGCAAATGCTCAGTCTCGGTTGTCAGCTTCTTTATCTCTTTCCTGACACTAGCAAAAGTTTCTCTATTCCACTTACCCAGATTGGTGGCCACGTCATGAGTTCTACCTGTATTTCCTCTAAACTTAGAGTCGACTAATCCCTTCCCCAGCATTGCATCATTGTTTCCTTCGAAGTGTCGTGAGTCTCCCACATCACCTCATAACTGGAAGGAGGTTTATGAAGAAGCATATCATGTTCATCAATCATAGTGAGCAAAATCGGATTATGGTCAGAGGTAGCTATAGTTAGGTGCTTCAACGTATGCAGTAGGGAAGCTCGCAGCCGAGTCCACCGATGCAAGCGGCCGGTCTAACTGAACCCGAGTATAGCTCCCCCCCCCCAACGACCTTTTTTTCAAACGTCAAGAAGTTGATAGCCTAAATCCTCCAGCATGCACACGTTAACAGCATCGCGGAAGCCCTGGATTTGGGCATTGCTCCGTTCTCCAACACCTTCTTGTTCTTCCAAACGTAGCACCTCACTGAAATCCATCCATGGGAGCTTTCTCAAACTTGCAATCCCCTTCATTGTGTCCCAAGTCTGATGGCGTAAATGTGTTTGTGTCTCTCCGTAAAAAACCGTGGCTCTCCAAGGATCCTTGCCCGGCTCATCAACCTTGCAATCTATATGAAACACAGAGTAGCCTAAAATCTTAATCTTTATTAGGTTGTTCCAGAAAATTCTAAGACCACCACTGCGGCCCTGACTACTAACAGCAAAAACAATATCATAACCAAGAGTATTTGGTAGATTTTCTACCCTCTATCAGTCTGAATTTCAACAATACAAAACAGGGTAGGGGAAAATTTCCGCGCTAGCTCACGGAGTTCTCGAACTGTCCGGCTTTGCCCCCGCGCGCGGCAGTTCCAGTTGAGGAGGCTCATTGTGATCGACGGTACTCCACCCAGGAGTCTGTCGACGTGGCATCTGATGGTTTTCCACCCTTCTTGCTACTGCCCTTGTCCTGTTTACTCTTCTCCTCTGTCAGACCAGTCTTTGTCCTCTTGGGATCCTGTTTTGGTGGTGTATTGAGTGGTGTCTGCGGTGGTGGCAAGGCCAGCACCTCACCATTATTGGCACCTCCTGATATGGTCAACTGTGTGCTTGTCGTTGCTTTCGCATAGACTTGAGGTCACTTTCTTCAGGTCCTTTTTCCTTTTCTAGGTTTATTATGTTTCTGTTCTTTTTTCTTCTCTATTTTTCTTTCATTCTTTTTTGCATTTTGTTTCTTCCTTTTTTGTTTTGTTTATTTTACTTCTGTTTTCCATTTTTGTTGTTTTGATTATTATTCTACATTTTCTGTAGATGTCAACAATATTTTTAATACACGTCTAACACTTTTCCAGTATAAATTATAAATTTTTGTAATGCATGATCAACATTTTTCTATACACAGTTTTAACATTTCTCAAATACAAAATTATTATTTTTTAATACATGGTAAACATTTTTCTATACATTTCAATCATTTTTCTAAATGCTTGATTAACTGTTTTCACATAAAAATATTAACATTTTTAATTAACTTTCAACATATTTTGATACATTAACATTTTCCAAATGCTTGATTAACATTTTTACACACATGTTCAATAGTTTTTACACACATATATATATATATATATATATATATATATATATATATATATATATATATATATATATATATATATATATATATATATTCGTCACCCTGGGTGAGGAATAGTTATTCTTCACCCATCTATTTTACCATCAATACACCGTAATTTTACGTTCCGTAAGTTTTTTCTTATTTCCGACATAAAAAGAGACCGTAAGAAAATATATAATCGTCGTAAAAAATATTTTATGTCATGTAAAATTACAAACGTAAAAACATAGTGTAAAATACACATAAACTGCAAATTTTCTTGTCTTATGACCTATATTTTTATTTTCTTATGCCAAATTTTACGTAATGAATCAATAGGAATGTAACTATTTGAATTCCAAATGTAATTTAATTATGAAATGATCATAAGATTACCTCGGTGAAGAATAACTTATTCTACACCCTGGGTGATGAATAGGATCACTATATATATATATATATATATATATATATATATATATATATATATATATATATATATATATATATATATATATATATAGGACAAATGTTTCCTACAAGCAGTGGTAGTTACCACCACTTGCGTTTTGTATGTTGTATGTAGTATCTGTCGGAACCTAGAGTATGTATGTGTAGTATGTAGTATATAATAATGATTAGGTAGTATATATACTAATTTTTAGGTGGTATGTACCATTTTTTGAGTATGCTCATTTTACGTACAAATATGTACGTATTTTACAAATATGACAAAAACTATGGGCTCATATGCAATTTTTCATGTAACTTGCTTTGATATATCTTAGATATAGTATATGAACATATTTAAAATAATAAAATAGTATATATACTACCACATGGTAGTATATGAGACATGTGGGGTAACTACCACGGGTGGTAGGATGATCAAAAAATTCATCACTTTTTTATACATTGTCAAAAAAATTCTTAACATATTTAACATTTTCAAATGCTTGATTAATAATTTTGAAATACTTGTTCAATGCTCTTTTAATGCTTGATTAACATTTTTGTATGATGAAAACAATATTTCATCATTTTTATAATACATGGTCAACATTTTTCTATACACATTTAACATTTCCCAAATGCTTGATGAATATTTCTCAAATCCTATTTAAAAATCCTTGATCAATATTTTTATATAAATAATGAAAACAATTCATTATTTTTAATACATGGTCAGCATTCTATAGACATATAACATTTTTCAAGTGCTTGATTAAAAAATTCAGACACTTGTTGAACATTTTTCAAATGCTTGATTAACAATTTTAAATACATGATTAAATTGTTTCACACAAAAAATTATACATTTTTCGTATACGTGATAAACAGTTCCTCTATCCATATTTAACATTATTCAAACGCTTGGTAAACATTTTAAAAAAAATTAATTAGGTTGATTTTGTAATATATTTAATTTGAATATTTGGAAGCATAAACAAACGTAAGAAAAAGAATGCAAAAACAAAACAAAAAACATGAAAAGAAGCGAATCAAAAGTGGGAAATTTCAGCGTGCTTGGGCCCGGCCTAACTCGCGTGAATCTTCAGCGAGCCTTCCGCTCGCATCGTATGGAACACGAGATATAAGCGCCCGATGGGAGCAACTAAACGAGCGCTCCTTCAGGAGCCTCGCAACGATCACTTGCGGGTGGACTGACAGTGTACCACTTGGCGCGCCCTCAGTCATCGTCATGTGTCGCTCTCTGGGCACTTCCTCCAGATTTTATTTTTTTTATTTTACCGCACGCATTTTTGGCTTTTTAACGGGTTTTTTCGGTTTTTTGGACTTTTCGGTTTTCCATCGGTCTTCCTTAGCTTTTGTGCCAACAGAAAATTTTGAAAAAAAAAGTTGCACTAAAAAATGCGTTATTTTTTCTTTCGCGAGAGGCACGTTTTTGCTTTCGTGAGAGGCACGGCGGTGCCTCTCGGAAACGAAAAAAAAATATCTTTTCCATTTTTATTTTCTTCCGCGAGAGACATAGTTGTGCTTCCGCGAGAGGCACGGCCGTGGCTCTCGGAAAACAAAAAAACGTGTTTTTTCCTTCGCGAGAGATACAATTTTGCTTCTGTGAGAGGCATGGTTATGCTATTGCGGGAGGCACGGCCGTGCCTCTTTCGGAAAGGGAAAAAACCGTGCTCTCAGTTCAATTTTTTTGTCTGCTTTTTTCATCCGGATTTTTCCTTAAAAAAAGGTCTGTCGAAACCAATCAACATAGGATCTAGTTTTGAAGATCTCGACGCAAGAAATCTAGCGGTGAAAACGGTTCGAGATTTGGACGCACGGTTGAAGAGATAAAATGTTTTGAATAAACGGATCTACGAAAAAAGGGAAAACTCCCGGGTTGCAACAAGTGACGCACATGCAGCACAACCCAAGAAAGTGGCAATGATCTTTGTAACGAGTACTTCTTAATTAGTCATTTCGCCCTTCTCGTGTAGTGCAAGGTGAAACAAGCAATCGCCTGGGCCAGCCCCAAATCGGTTGTGTGTGTGGTTTTGAGTGGCTTCTAGGCACATTAGCGACTGGTTTTAAGAACCTTCCATGCGCTTTTCGTAGCATTCCATTTGGTTTTACTTTCCTCTTTTTCTTCTATCCTTTTATTCATTTTCTATTTTCTAATACACGTTGAACATTTTGCGTACATAGTTTGTATATTTTTATATACACATTGAAGATTCTGCATATACAGGTTGTATATATTTTAAATACACATTGAACATATATCAGAATAATGTTGAACAGTTGGCGAATACACATTGATATTTTTCAGTTACAGAAACATTTTAATACATATTTTAGTATATGTAAACATTTTTCAAATACATGGGGAGCATTTTCTAAACAAACGTTGAACATTTTTGTCGAATACACGTGAATATATTTCATATAAATGAACTTCTTTAAGATACATGTAGAAGATTTTACAAAATGAACATAACTTTTTTAATAAATGATAACCATTTTTAACCTATGAATAAATTTTTAAATACATTATGAATATTCTTATGCATAATAAACATTTTTAAATACATGATGAATATTTTTATGTAGATTAACTAACATTCCAATACTATCTGAACAAATTTTTTTGAAACCATTACTTAATTATGTACTTTTCAGAACCTTTCAAAAATATAAATATGAAATATAAATATTATTTTATAGAAACTTTCTAGAGAAATAATCAAAAAGTGAAAAAATAAGGAAAGAAAAATGAGGCGAGTGTGATCTCACGGTAGACGTACGTCTCAAGTTGCATGTTGTGCTAGACCTGGCCCAACTAAGGGTGTTACAGGCAAGGGAAATGTTTGGATATGTTGGGAAACATAGCATGTAATTTTAAAAAAATTCCTACGCTCAGCCAGATCTATTTAGGAGATGCATAGCAACAAGAGGGGGAGAGTGTGTCCACGTACCCTCGTAGACCGAAAGTGGAAGCGTTTGCTTAACGCGGTTGATGTAGTCGAACGTTCGTTCCGACTGATCAAGTACTGAACGTACGGCACCTCCGAGTTCTGCACATGTTCAGCGCGATGACGTCCCTCGAACTCTTGATCCAGCAGAGGGTCGAAGGAGTAGCTGAGTTTTGTCAGCACGACAGTGTGGTGACGGTGATGGTGATGTGATCCGCGCATGACTTCACCTAAGCACCGCGAGAATATGACCGGAGGCGTAATCTGTGGAGGAGGTTCCGCACATGGCTTGGAGCAATTGGTGTGTGTTCAAGCCCCCCCCCCCTACCCCTAATATAAAGGAGGGAGGAGAGGAGGCCGGCCCTAGGCGCGCCCCAGGTGGGAGGAGTCCCACTTGGGCTCCTAGTAGGATTCGCCCCCCCTCCTTTTACCGAAGGGGAAAAGTGGGAAGGAGAGGGAGTAGGAGAAGGAAAGAGGGGGAGGGGGGGGGGGGCACATGAAATAACCCGACCAACAACGCCCCGTACATGCAAGTAGACGAAATGATACTAGCCATCGTGACAGCCTCGACAACATCCACTATCCATGCATATGCAAACAAGGTCGTCCAGACAAGCCCCACACGCACACCCACCCGCACGGCAAAGCCGGCTATGCAATGCTAACATGTTGACCTAGGGCGCATTAGCGTAGCCGGCTCGCGTGAACCAAACAACCCAGCAGGAATGAACTACACTCACATGCCGATCTGGAATTTTTTTTTGAATTACTACGTTCCCCAACAGTATTTGTGTGTGTCTATATTTATACTGCGTTATGAGGAAAAATCCGAATATACATAATATTATGGTCCAAACATGTACTCCTGTGTTCCTTGAAAGAGTGTATTTCCAACTTGATTGGAGGAAAATAAATCAAAGGAAAGAAAATTTCTAGAAATAGAGAAATAAAAGAAAAGTGGGAAACAAATGAAAAGAACGTTTTCCGGCCTTAGCTCATTTGCCTCAGTCGTTGCATCCGAACGCTATACGTCTAATTTTGGGTCGTTCTTCTTTTTCTTTTTATGTACAAAGGTTGGAGTTGTTCGCCTTTTTATTTTTTATTTTTCTTTTTTCTTTTTTCTTTGTTTTTATTTACGGGTTTCATCAGTTTTCTTTGGTCTTCACTGTATTTTTCACTGTTTCACGACAGATTTTTTTATGGTTTTTTAGTTTTTCCTTTTTGTTTTTCTATTAATTTTTTCCTTTTTCTTTGGTTTAAACTATATTTCACTATTTCGTATCTATTTCCGTGGTTTTTAGGTTTTTTTATTCTTTTTCTATTTATTCTTTTTTTGATTTTCTTGGTTTTTGACGTTTACTTTTCCCCTTTTTACACATATGCACATTTTTCATATAACGAAGAACATTTTTATGCATGTTTTACATTATTTTTAAATATACGATTATTTTTTCAAATATATGCTTTGAACTACTTTCTTTTAATATACATTGTACATTTTTATATAGTGTATACATTTTTTGTAATCATTCTTTTTCAAATACATTGCTAACTTCTTTTTCAAATAAATGTTTTGATTTCTACATTTTGTACATATTGTACATTTTCTGTATAAGACAGGGCATTTTATTATCCGTTTTCTAGCATTTTTCAAATACATGATGAATAATTTTTCAAATATATTTTTGATTGCTACCTTATTTGATACGCATTGTACATTTTTCGTATACAGTTGAAACATTTTTTTTCAAAACATGTCAGCACAACATTCTCTTTCGGACAAAGTTGCGTAATACTCCCTCTTGTGTCTTCCTCTATGGACACAACGTTAGATACTGGGGGCCCTAACAGTTTCTTATAAACAACTGTGATGTTAGACACAAGGTTCCCTTTTCCTACAATAGTACCTTTGTCCTGCTCAAGCTGAATTGTTTTCTTTTTTTCTATGCTTTCTGTTCGCAATCAAATAGAAGAATAGGGTGTTGCCACCCCTCATCGACTTCCCTCACGTTGGCCCGCTCGCCCCGTTTAATCTCTTCTTCTCTTAAGAGTTCAACAAGTTTCTTCTCAGCCTCTTCTTTGGCAACACATTTTGCTTGGGGGTACTTCATCTCTAATATCAAGTTCACCCGAAGGCGTCCATCTGGCGAGCAGAAAGTGCCCGACGAAAAAAAAACAGTCTCTGCCAACCGGCTAGCCCCGGTAGTGTGCAATAGCCAAGCACATCGACAAGAACAGCTCCGCCAAATGAACACTCTTAGCATTGGGTAAATGTAGAGAAAACAACCTCAAATGACCGATTAACCTCGAAAAAAACGAGCATGCGAGTGGGCAGGATAGACCAAGGAGCGAGCGTGGCAGCGCTGTGGAACAAGAGATGCGGTAACCCGTCAGTGCCGAACAAGTAACCAGCCAAGGGAACCAACATCCATGTGGTCAGAAAGCCCAAGCAAGATCCTCACAACACATGGGACCAGGGGCTCCTCACCCACCCACTCAGACATGCAAGGAATCGATGCGGCAGCCCCGACAACATCCAGCATCCGAGCACGCATGAAAAAACCCGACCAACAACGCCCGATACATGCAAGTAGACGAAATGATACTAGCCATCGTGACAGCCTCGACAACATCCACCATCCAAGCATATGCAAACAAGGTCGTCCAGACAAGCCCCACAAGCACACCCACCCGGAGGGGAAAGCCGGCTATGCAATGCTAACGTGTTGGCCTAGGGCGCATTAGCGTAGCCGGCTCGCGCGAACCAAACAACCCAGCAGGAATGAACGACACTGACATGCCGATCTGACCTCACCCGACGCATGCGGACCAACGCACGAGACGACACACATAGGTGTAACAAAAAACACTAGAAAAAGATGACCCTTAGCGTGTCGACGACCCATGCATCATGGGACCCCCGAGAACGCTGAGGAATGCCCGCTAGGCAAGCAATGGCACGGCGCAGATCGGACGGCACGGAGCAGGCGCCGGATGCGCCGAGGAGACGGGTACTCTCCCACCTTCTATAGGAGTATAATGTATTTGTGTGCGTCTATGCTGTTGTGATCCAAATATCAAAGGATAGCAATAGCAAAGATAGGTAGTAGTGCACTCGACGTGTAGAAATTAATGTCTTCTTTCCCAGCAGAAGAAAAACATGGCTAACAACGCTCCAAGAAAAATCAAGGTGGTTTCTAGGTATATACGGGAGGAGATCTACCTACTCGTATAGGGAAAGTTCCAAAAGAAGGCCACCCAGCACCAGCAGCGAGGGCCGTTAATTGGACGTGTCCAGAGAGAGAATCAGGCGTGGTTGGGACAAGGCATCTTCTTGCGCACAAGCTTCTTTTTTCCAGAGTGGGTCAGCACACGTGATGCGACTGTGAGTTGGTCACCTCACGTGATGTGCGACTCTGACTGTGTGAGATGATTTCTCGAGTGGGTCAAACGTGCAAGGTGAACCGAGCAGGCATGCTACAGGTGCTGAGATAATGTAATACTCCCTCCGATCCATATTATTCGTCGCAGGCTGAATACCCGTTCGGTCTGAAGTTACTTGTCGCTCAAACGGATATACTTAACACTGAAACACATCTAGATTCGTGCATTTTAGTGCCAGCTAATTCCGGACGAAGATAGTATAACTTGGTATTAAATTAAACTAAACACAAGTAGTAATATGAATAGGACGCAGTATCAATCAAACAGTTCACACCTCAAGTTCGGTATTGCAGATGCTTTTCTTGGACTAAGCTCTTGTCTTTCATGGTTATCTAGCAGACAGTACAATACTAATCACACCACCACGTAATGTAATACCAAGTCTTTAGTTCATGGATGTGACAAATTAATTATGAACCAAGTTGTTGTCCCCTAGGGAAAGAGCCATCGGCGTCGCGGCTTGTGATCTCCTCCTGTTTTTTGTCCTAGCCTATTGCTTCTTCGGATGGAATCATGGGAATGGATGGGTTAGCATCTGGAGTGTGCCCCTATATAATAAGCACCTCCTACTCCACATCGCCTCCACCCCCAACTCCGCTCCTCGTCTTCTCCTCTCCCTCTCATCACCTCTACCGGCTGAGCTTTTGCAAGCTCCAGCAAGTGGCTGCGCCGTGTGGACGTCCACGGCGTCTCTCCAATGGCGCTCCAAGCATCGCTACCTTCTGCGTTCCTCGCGGCCCCGACCAGTACTCACGCTTCTTGTTCGCGGCAGGTACATAGGGTTGATCGCGCGGATGTTTGCCTTCGGGCTGGGTCTCCGGTGCCGGTTCGCCGGAGTGCCTGTTTGGTGGATGTGTTGCTAACGGGGTGATTATATATGTTCGTCGTACGTTTGCAGTTCAAAGTGCGTGCGAGCGCAGCGGCCGCGGCTAGCAGCGCCAGCTCCGGCGAGGGGAAGGTGGTGACCAGGAAGGAGCCAACGACGGGCGCATGGAAGATCGAGTACTCCAGCGAGAAGCCGGAGACGCCGCTGCTCGACACCATCAACTATCCCGTCCACATGAAAAACCTCTCCACCACGGTAATAATATAATGGCCTCCAGCTCCAGCTCGGGCTGCCTATATGATTTACATGATTACATCACAGTACCATTTCTAGAGAATGTCAATAAATTCTAAAATCCATTTCGCCGCCCAGTAACTATGACCTTTTTAAATCTTTTTTGAGATATTTTTAAAATCTTTAGTATAGTATAGTTTGCTAAATGAATTTGGGTTGGCACGGCAGGACTTGGAGCAGCTGTCCGCGGAACTCCGGGCGGAGATCGTGCACACGGTGTCCAAGACCGGCGGCCACCTGAGCGCCAGCCTCGGGGTGGTGGAGCTGTCGGTGGCGCTCCACCACGTGTTCGACACGCCCGAGGACAAGATCATCTGGGACGTCGGCCACCAGGCCTACCCGCACAAGATCCTCACGGGCCGCCGCTCGCGGATGCACACTATCCGCAAGACCTCCGGCCTCGCGGGGTTCCCGAAGCGCGACGAGAGCGTGCACGATGCGTTCGGCGTCGGACATAGCTCCACGAGCATCTCGGCGGCGCTCGGGATGGCCGTCGCGCGCGACCTCCAGGGCAAGAAGAACCACGTCATATCCGTCATCGGAGACGGCGCCATGACTGCTGGACAGGCCTACGAGGCCATGAACAACTCCGGCTTCCTCGACTCCAACATGATCGTCGTCCTCAACGACAACAAGCAGGTCTCCCTACCGACCGCCACCCTCGACGGCCCCTCCAAGCCCGTGGGCGCGCTCAGCAAGGCGCTCACCAAGCTCCAGTCTAGCACCAAGTTCCGCCGGCTCCGGGAGGCCGCCAAGACCATCACCAAGCAGATCGGCGGCTCCACGCACGAGGTGGCCGCCAAGGTGGACGAGTATGCGCGCGGCATGATCAGCGCCTCGGGCTCAACGCTCTTCGAGGAGCTCGGGCTCTACTACATCGGCCCCGTCGACGGTCACAGCCTCGAGGACCTCGTCACCATCTTCGAGAAGGTCAAGTCCATGCCGGCGCCCGGGCCCGTGCTCATCCACATCGTGACGGAGAAAGGGAAGGGGTACCCACCGGCGGAGGCCGCCGCGGACAAGATGCACGGCGTGGTCAAGTTTGACCCGACCACGGGAAAGCAGTTCAAGACGAAGAGCCCCACGCTGTCGTATACGCAGTACTTCGCTGAGTCGCTAATCCGGGAGGCGGAGGGGGACGACAAGGTGGTGGCGATCCACGCAGCCATGGGAGGCGGCACGGGGCTTAACTACTTCCAGAAGCGGTTCCCGGAGCGGTGCTTCGACGTGGGCATCGCGGAGCAGCACGCCGTGACTTTCGCTGCAGGGCTCGCCGCCGAGGGCATGAAACCCTTCTGCGCCATCTACTCGTCGTTCCTGCAGCGCGGGTACGACCAGGTGGTGCACGACGTGGACCTGCAGCGGCTGCCGGTGCGCTTCGCCATGGACAGGGCGGGGCTCGTCGGTGCAGACGGCCCTACACACTGCGGCGCGTTCGACGTGACATACATGGCCTGCCTGCCCAACATGGTGGTCATGGCGCCTGCCGACGAGGCCGAGCTCATGCACATGGTCGCCACCGCCAACGCCATCGACGACCGGCCAAGCTGTTTCCGCTTCCCCCGCGGCAACGGCATTGGCGCCGTGCTTCCTCTCAACAACAGAGGCACCCCCATTCAGGTAGGCAAGGGGAGGGTGCTCGTCAGCGGCAACAGGGTAGCACTTCTAGGATATGGCACGATGGTGCAGGCCTGCCTGAAGGCGGCCGAGGCGCTCAAGGAGCACGACTTGTTCATCACCGTCGCCGACGCCCGGTTCTGCAAGCCGCTGGACACGGAGCTCATCCGTGAGCTCGCCGCCGAGCACGAGATCCTCATCACCGCCGAGGAGGGCTCCATCGGAGGCTTCGGCTCCCACGTGGCGCACTACCTCAGCCTCAACGGCCTCCTCGACGGCCCCCTCAAGGTAAACACCCCATTCATATACGAACAGGATAGTGTTCCTTTTAGCATTGGTCGCTGACGGTTATATCTGTCATGTGATGTTGTTGCAGCTGAGATCGATGTTCCTGCCGGACCGGTACATTGACCACGGCGCCGCGGAGGACCAGATGGAGGCGGCCGGGCTGACGCCGAGGCACATCGCCGCCACGGTGCTGTCCCTGGTGGGTCGGCCACTGGAGGCGCTCCGCCTCAAGTGAATCACTCAACAAGTTACACACCCACATCCACAGTATGGCAAGTGCTACGGGAGTTTTGTCAGTGATTCCGGGAGGAGCCAGTTCTGTCAGTTCGTCGGCGCAGGTGGTTCTTTACGTAAAAATTTCCTTGGAAGGGCTCGACAATGCTACAATGCTAGGTGGCTGGAGATGCCATGCTAATGTCCTTCAGTGTGCATGCTCCAATGCTTCCAAGTGCAGAGCATATACGTTGGAGCCTTGCATTGAGCCGGTGGATGGATATATACTCCTTCCGTCCCATAATATAAGATGTTCTTGCGAGCTAAAACAGCTTGCCAAAACGCCTTGTATTACGGGGCGGAGGGAGTACATACATATGCATGCATTCATGTACAGATGGTTATTGCATGCATATTAATTAATCAGAACATGTAGTAATGTAATACTATGTCTTTTGTTTATTGATATGACAATTTAATCATGAACAAGTTATTGCCTCCTACGAAAAGAGCCATGGGCATTGCGGCTTGTGATCTCCTCCTGTATTTTGTCCTAGTGTATGGCTTGTTTTGATGGAATCATGGGAATGGATGGGTTAGCATCTGGAGTTTACGTTGTTAAGTGGAAGAATATTCCCAGGTGCCGTGATATTAGTGAGCTCTTGGCTTCATTCTTTGGACTATTAGCAAGATCCCATATTAAAATCATGACATGACCTCAGTCCGGAGAAACTTAATAGATGGCATTAGGCATTTCCGGTGTCGAAAGTGGAATGTTTGAGCTCGAGCTTCTTGGAGCCCTTTTTCGAAAACTTCAATAATTGTACTCTATTATACTATGACTATAAAGGTCCATCTTTTTTTTTTCTAGCAAGCACCAAAGTGTATTTCATCATGATTTTTGAATTTATCAAAAAAGCAAGCTCCATAAGGCATTTCCGGTGTCTTTCATGATTATATAGCAGACAATATAATATCAATCAAATAGTTCACACATGAAGTTTCAGTATTGCAAATGTTTTTCTTGGATGCAAGTACAAAAGGTTTGCTGCTACTTCAAAGCGAGATTTTTGGACAAACTCTAAATGTCACAACTGGTAATGATTTACGTCAATACGTCATAGCTTTCAAAACTGGTCATATTAATCCAATCCAGCTCAGAAATGCCCCCGCATGGCGCGTCTCCTACGACTTGGGTGGCCACTAGATCCACTTTTCCCGGGCAGTGACACATCTCAAACGTATCTATAATTCTTGAATGTTTCATTCTACTATATTATGACTTTTGTATACTTGTTATGTCAAATTAAATTATTTCTCTGGACTAACATTTTAATTCGGTGCCTAGTTACAGTTGTCGTTTCTGCATGTTTTTATACTTTTAAATCAATATCTATAGAGGTCAAAAAAATCTGCGGATATAATAGGATTTTTTTGGGTACAAAGGTTCTAGAAAGCACCAGAGTGGAACGAGAGGAGCTAAAGGGGCTCCACTCAGACTGGTGGCGCAACCAGAGCCTTGGCCGCGCCCCATTGCCGTGTGGGCCCCACCTGCACCACCTTGCGTTCATTCTTCCACCTATAAATGTATGATATCATAATTACCAAGTCAGCAACTCTACCATCAAACAGATACTCTGGTGAACCGGGACAGGAGACCTAACCCAAATGCAAATGTCTACATGCGAAAGTTAACACGCAAGATCGAATCAATTTTCCTGGAGACCTACCGCAGACAAGAATCGTGAGTATGGTCGGGCCGCGTGGAATGCTAGAGGTAGCGATGTTTGGAGCACCACTGGAGAGACAATGTGGACATGCACACGGTCCAACTACTTGTTGCAGCTTGTAATCAACTATTTCAAGTACAAGTAAAAGCCCAGCTGGTACATGAGATGGGAGGGAGGAGAAGATGAGCAGCAATAGTGGGGTGGATGCGATACAAAGTAGGATCTGCTTGTTATATAGGCACACGGGAGAATGGCTGATGTCTTAAAGATGACCAATGTGGAGAATCAAATTCGAATTGGAGAAAAAGGTAGCTGTGGGAACTTGAAAATGTTGCATTAACTGGATTGTGATGAATTTACTTTATAATCTGAAGTAGCAAATAGCAGTAAAAATTGAAAATGTGACTTTAGTAGGGTTTGGCGATAAGGAAGCCACCAACACTTAACTTAGTCATGTCAGCGCTGCCATGGGTTCTTGTGCCCTCCATCGGCTACTATGGCGGCGGAAGGAATCGGGAACACTAGGTCTGTGTGTCTGATCCTTGTCACATAGGGCCTTTTGAGTTTTTTGTCACTCATGAAGTTGGGGCAGCGACGTCGATGAGAAAAATGGCTCTTAGATTTTCCCAAGTTGATACTTTTCCTTGGAGTGGCGCAAATGATTCAGAGAATGGAGTCGATCATCACGCTTCATCTGCGTGATTTGTTTGTTCATGGTGCCTGCTTCCTGCGTTGCGGCATTTTTTCGTTTTCCAGTTCCATATCTGTTCGATGAAGCTTATCTAAATACGGCTCCATCGGGGAAGTTCATAGATTAGTGTCCCCTCCTCTACCTGGCCGGAGTGAGGATTATCATTTGGTCCTCATCGATGCCGGTTCTCTGAGAAGGCAATATATGCAGACTGTGGTCGCCGTGTCTTCTGGTTTATATCGATGACTTCCCTATCGGTACTACTACGAGTTCCTGGATTTCAAAAAGGGTGCTCTGATAAGGCGGAGGCTCAGAGGCACGAAGGAGCTCTACATACCACACGCCACTTCAGATGTAGAAGGAAGACAATGTTGATTTCTTGAAGGACTTGACTATAATTTTCTATTCTTATAATTCAGACCATGTCACGTATATATCTTTACTATTAAAAGGGAGTCTTCGGTCATGATGGTAGGTTTGGTGTTTGTTTGCCGCCCCTCCTCCCAAAACCCACGTCATGCATTAACTCGACCAAATCAAATCAAAATCAAATCATACCAAAACCCCAACTAGATCAAACAAATTGTTGTTTTCCCTGCTCATACCAAAATTAAATCAAATCTTATCAAACCTCAACTAAATCAAAATGGTCCTTGTCTTTCCCTACCCATACACAAATCAATATCTAAAATAAGATTGGTGTAACGTATATGTCGGATAAGATTGTTGTTGAATCACTCAAATATGTATGTCTTCACTGCAACAAACTGAAAATTAGCTAGTAGCTTCCTTTTTTTTGGCTAGAAAACTTAGACAATTAGCTAGTAACTTCCTAGAAAACATTCAAATGCAATTATACTTTTTTAACATTGACTAGTGATACATACACGGAAACATTTGGACTGGTAGGGTGAAATAATACAATTAGAATTGCCATGAAGTGAATACTAGTATAAGTCTATTTCCAATCCAGAAAAAGTACTCTCTTGCAACAGAAATATAAGATCATTTAGATCGCTAACGTAGTGATCTAGACCATCTTATATTTCTTTTACAAAGGGAGTAGTGGGTCATTCACGTAGATGAAACAAGAAAAAGGGTACCTCTAGCATGCGTGGCTAACACTCGCACATCACGTGTGGTGACCAACTCACAGTCACACATCACGTGTGCTGACAAACCCAGGAAATGGCAAGACCGAGGCGAACCTAAAAAAGAAGCTTGTGCGCAAGCAAAGATGCCTTGTGCCAGCTGCTGGATGGCCATCGTTTTGGAACTTAAGAAAACGATCTTCGTGTTGGCTCTCTTCCTAGAAACCACCTATGTTTTTCTTGGAGCGCTGCCCGCCATGTTTTTCTTCTGCTGCGAGCACGCCGGGACGAGCAGCGGGCACGGGGTCACACTGTGCAACTGAGTTCGACTGAGACAAATCTACTTGACACTTTTGCTTTTGTGATTACCTGAAAGCACCCTCGCGGTAATTAAGTTTCACCCAACATTTAGGATTATCCAAATTGAGAAGAAATTAATTTCTACGGCGATCGAGAGCAGTACAGTAGCTTTGCTCCGGCTATACATTCATATTTGGGCCATAATATTATGTAAATTCGGATATATTTCTTCTTTGTAACACAATATAAACATAGACGCACACAAATACATGGATACAGTTACCCTAGCACTAGAAGAATTCCGAGAGACTGAGCCCCCAGGTTTTAAGATTGACCAAGTCACCACAGTGAGTGGCGGATTTAGGATTTTGAAACAGGATGGCCCACCTTACAAAAATGATAATAAACTAACATTATCAACAGAGCAATAGCAACGTAAGGCTACTCATAGTGGGGAGTAACATAGACTAGTAACATGCATATGTTACTAGTCTATCTTACTACCTCCATAGTGGATAGTGTCATAGATATGGTAACATAGAGGGCTTCATTTATTACTTTGTAGACTCATTTTACATTGGAAACCGCTATGTGATGGTAACATATTATGTTACTCCATTTGCTTCTCTCCTTATTAATTACTTGCCACATCATACTTTTTGCCTATGTGGCATGCATGTTACTACCTATGTTACTCCCACTATGAGCAGCCTAAATCAATTGGACAATGTCACAATGTATTGCAATGGACTTACCAAACCTTGCCCTAATAAATATATCAATCATGATTGATCAATTGGACAACCGTGACACAGAAACCACAGTGTTGACCTGTCCTAACGAATGAAAAATTGGGGACTGGCGCCTGCCTCAGTGGAGCTGCAGGCTGGCTGGCTGCTGCACCTGGTGGGCGGGGCAGGGCTTCCTTGATGAGGGATCGCGGATTAAGCGTTGACACACTGTTTATATTATAAATATATGATGAATATTTTTGTAATACAATGAACCTTCTTATAAAATACATTAAACATTTTTAATACACACTGAACATTTTTAGTATCTTTTGAATATTTTCTCTGTATATGCTCAAGATTTATATAATACACGATGAACTTTCATGTAGTCAACGGCGATTTCTTTCTAAAGGAACACTAATTATTTTTAAACACATACTGGACGTTTTTTAAAATGATTTAAAAAACTTTTTTATTTTTAGAAGTTTCTCCTTTTAAAAATCTAAAAATCTTCAAATGGGGGGGTCTTTTAAAAGAAACCCGACCAAAAACATGCAGAAAAAGAAACCGATTAAAAGATAACTGCTGAACAGAGCTTCCACGAATTGCCAGTCGGCTGGCGGCCCATTACACGTAAACCTGCTGAAGCCTTATCTGTCTTATGCTAACGTTTCTATAAAAAAACTAATCTGTGTTACGCCAACGAACGTCAAATAGGAGCGCAGTACCTCTATGTCGCCTAATGCGAGACCGCCTTCCATCTTGTAGTAGGCGACCACTAGAATGACCCGGCCCAATTATAACATACATGAACGGTTTTGCAAAGGTCTTGCACATCAGTGTATGCAACTACTACTCAAAATTGCCTTGTCTAAAAAAACAAAACTACACAAAATTGCCTCAAAAAAATCACTGCTAAAAAGGCAGTTCATGGAACGTTCTACCGGGTTTTTGACCCGCTTCGGATAGTTTTCACATATTTCTTATATTTTTGTCATTATCAATGTCTTAGTTTTCCTTTTTTTCCTTTTTGTTTGTTTTATTTTTGTTTCAAATATATGTCCACATTTTGAATACATGTTGTACGTTTTTCAGGTACACGATGAACATTTTTCTGAAATAAAATTTAAAAAATAATGAACAGATATTAAATATTTTGAAATACATGTTGAACATTTTTTTGGATCACATGCTTTTTGTAACGTACATTGGTTTATATTATATGAAAGTAATTTATTAATTTCATAAACATATTTGAACATCTGAACACTTTTTCAATATCATGTATATTTTTTAGTGGTATGTAGGGATGAAAATGGAGCGAAAATGAATGAAACTGGGCGCTACCACATTTGTTTTCATATTTTTTGTCGAAGCAGAAATGAATACAAAAATGAAAATGGAAACATATACTGCCGAAAACGAACACGGAGTGAATACGCCGCGGAAACGGTAACGGAAGCAGGTGTTCACCAGAACTAAAAAAAACCCTTGAACCAAAGGTAAAAATACATGAAAACCAACATATTTAATCAATTGTTAGCATGGCAAAAAATTACTATGACGGTAAATATTATAAGATACGCAATTATATATTTTTCAACTATAGCAATACAAACATATTTGTGCCAATCAGGAGGAAAAGCTCCATATATAAGCAAAACATGGTGTATGAGGTCACCATCTTACAACTAAAGGACATTGTAGCATCACAAAATAATCTGCAAAGGGGAGTTTCAGGCCTGGCCTGCATTGTGGTTCCAATCAGGGCTAGCTTACTTGCATGGTAATTGAAGTTGGGCCATACACGAACCATTCTGCTCATTGCTTGATTATGTGATGTTTGATGGTTTGACTACAAAGCAGTCATAGGCCCATAGTAGAAACGAAAAGTTATGTGTCTGTTCCACGGGAAAACGACATTCCATTTTGGTTTCCATTTCCAAAAAAAAAATGTTTCCGTTTCCTTCTGCACATTTCTACTTTCATTTCCATATTTCCTCTCTGCTTCCACTTTTTTACCAGAAAACCGGAAAGTTTCTGCTCCGTTTTCATCCCTAGTCGTATGAAACCTATTTTTAACTTACGAAGTATATTTAATATTGCATAAAATGTTTTAAAATATTAGAACATACATTTTTTTAAAATGTGAACATTCTTGAAATGTCACCAACTTTTTTTTTTGAAAGGTAAAAAATATTTCAAAATTTTGGTGAACATTTTTTTAACATTGGAAACATTTTTCGAGTGTGCGATATCCATTTTATGAAAATTGAATAAAATTCATTTCTGATATATATGTGTTAACATTATAAAAAATTATCAATATTGAAAATGCACATGGGTCCTACATACATGTGCATGTGCTCCTTTTTTAGCTGTACGCGCCGCT
Organism: Aegilops longissima; assembly: GCA_021605205.1. NCBI lineage: Eukaryota > Viridiplantae > Streptophyta > Magnoliopsida > Poales > Poaceae > Aegilops > Aegilops longissima. The sequence goes on from CM038677.1 coordinate 847,397,834, forward strand.
GCCCCACACACTCACTATCAATGAACAAAACAAGCTACTGGGTCGGCTCACTACCGAATCCCCTGGAATCATTCCATTGAAGAAAGAACGTGAAATCCTTTGGTACAGGGCGCACATCCCCTGTCCAAGTGGGCTACCGGCCCTTTAGCTCCCAACCCCCTCTAATTTTCTGCGCTAGGATTTCTCTGGTTTCTGTTTTGGTCGGAATTTTTTGGTATGTTGGTTTTTCTATTTTGATTTCTGTTTTTCTTAATTATAACTTCATGATTTTTTTCAATTTAGGTGAACATTTTAAAATCCGTAATTGTTTCTGAAAATCCATGAACATTTTTCAGATTCACAATCTTTCCTAGAATTCATAAAAGGAATCCATGAAAATTTAATATTTTTTTGTACCTTTTAATGATTCATGATTTTTTTCAAATATATGATTTTTTCTAAAATTTCATGCACATTTGTAAAATTTCTGGATATTTTTCAAATTGGTGAATTGTTTTTCAAATTCCTATTTTTTTCAAACCCACATTTTTTTTTCAAAATTCAACGGTCAAACCTTCAATGGTGAACCCAAGTGAGCGGCCAAGTTGTGTTTGTTGGGACCCGCGCGAGCAGGCATGTGAGCGCTGCTATGCTAGCTAGGTGGCATGGGATGCTAATAAAATATCACTTTCAAAATACAGTATGCTGAAAGTGATATTTTATTAGCACATGAAATTCCTAATTCTAACACAAATTCGTTTATGAGGTGGAAAGAAACAGAATCAGAATTGAATAGAGCCGAACATGAAGCATCACTATTTGTTGCTAAATTTGTTTTAATAGCTCCTAAATGATTTTGTGTTTGAACTTGGAATTTCACATAGCAATATAACATTACCCTCTTAACATACTGTAATTTTTTTGGATTTTTTTAAACTTTCAACGTGATTACTATGAATTGAGACTTAGTTACCTCGCGATACTCTCGTTGCAGTTTTCTAGTACGCTCACAAGCAGACCTGGCCAAGGTGGTGTTGTAACTACTGTAATCATCATTCCAAGATCGTTAGCACCAACGACGTGGCGCAGCAACCGGTGTCTGCTAACAGGATCTCCAGAGCACACTTAATTATTATTTTTGCGGCAAAGAGCACTACTTAATTAGGGATTCTTTACGCTGAACATAGAGCTTTGAGAACTAGCACTAGTAGAAAAACACCTATTAGTCCCGGTTCGCAAGGGCCTTTAGTCCCGGTTCATGAACCGGGACTAATGGGTCGTTACTAATACCTCCCACCTTTAGTCCCGGTTCTAACACTAACCGGGACAGATCAATCCTCCACGTGGCGGTCGCCGAGCCGAGGCAGGGGTTTTTGGTCCCGGTTGGTTGCATCAACCGGGACCAAAAGGCATCCACGCCAGCATTCCGATGGCTGGGGTTTTTGTTTTTTGAAGGGGGGTTTGGGGTTTTGGGGTTAATTTAGGTGTTTCATATATTGTGTTAGCTAGCTAATTAATAGAGAGAAGTGTCCTCTCTTATGTCCGTGCTTGGTCGACGCTACGTACTATATACGTATAGCCCTCGACACGCTAGCTAGTAAGAAAATGAAGGGAACCATCGAGTACAGAAGTTCGTCATGCATATCGAGAGAAATGATCGATTGACCTCTCCTTCTCCGAGAGATTGGTTGAACAACAAGTTTTCGTATCATGTACGTCCGACCTACTGGCTACATACATGTACAATATATAAGATCTCTCAATTACAGTCCCCTAGCATTTGAAATCAACTTCCACATGGTATTCTCCGGCTTTATTGACGACGTGGTCAAGAAAGAATCCCGCCAATTCCTCTTGAGTTGCTTTAATGCGATCTGGTTCTAGGAGTTCATTCCGCATCTGCCACGTCTAATTTGAAGAAGGGGGTTAATTAATACATATATATGAATGAAACTCAACAGAAATGATGGTGTAATAAAATGAAATTGTGAATATTATTAATTGCTTACGCACTTCATATTGTCTTGGAGAGTAGCCCCGCTTATTTTTCAAAGTCGCGTTGTAGATGAACTCGCACACGTAGTATCCACATAAATTATTCCCTTGTTCCTGCCACAAGCAATTTACGAGAAATAGAGGTGTCAATCAAACTGATAATGAAGCATTATAAATGGCATTGATGAAAGTATAGCTATAGAATCAACGGGAGATGCGCACAACTAGCTAGCCAGTAGTACTTACTTTCGGGTATGTATATCGCAGCTCCTTCGGCAGTCCCGGAGCTTTTGCGGTGAACTGTTTCCTAACCCTGCAAGACAAAGAAAATAATAATTATTACTTGAGATATCAGGAAATGAACAAAAAGTTGCCGCTATGGTGCGATAATGATCGGTTAATTGAACTTACTTGCTGAGCATTTCAGTCATGTCCGCATAGGTGCTGGGATATTTCCGTCTCGAGTCTAAGACGGTTACTAGTCCACGCTCAAGCTTAATCTCCAGAAGAATATAGTGGAACTTGCGCACGCATGCATAACTCATCAATTACATTACTATAACCTCGCTCGAGTAATAAGGGAAACCGAATATGCAAACGATCAGTAACACTCACTTGCCGTTATAAGGAAAGAGTATGGTATCTTTGTTTTGATTTTTCATCAACGCTTGTAGCAAGTTGTGCTCGGCCTCTTTGACGTGCTTTTCAACCAGAAATACATCTATGATATTTGTGTTAATGAACCCAATATTATAGATTTCATTTTTTTGCACTCGACGATCTTCAATCTGCATAATATATTGAGGATAATTAATTATAAATACATGCAACGAAAGAGCCGAGCTATATATAGAGACTTAATGACAGAAATAGTATTTACAGGCAGTAGCAAAAGACCGTTAATTTATCGAGGGCCTTTTGATTGAAGAACTCGAAGAACTCGTCAAATGGAACACACAACAGATCAGTTCCAACGAGGTCGTGCTCCTCTTTAATGTTCCGATACAAACAATTCGTCCCCTCAGACTCTCTGCAGATTTTCATGTACCAAGTATGGAATCTTCGCATCATCGTTGTTAGAGATTTTTTCATCTTTGACGAGAGGCTTCCCGTACTCGTATCTGTGTTCTTCCACCTTCATGTATTCAGGAAGTGCATCGTCAGGCAGGTAATCTTGTAGATTGCCATAACCGTCCACCATCCCCGGAACATTAGCGACGATGTTGCCGCTAGACACATTGAGCGGGGGGCATGATTGGTTTGCTTGTTCGCCGAGCTGCTCGTTCTTTTGCTCTTTGATGTCTGACAGTACTTCCCGACCGCTCCGCTTGGAGATATGTCTGTTCAGTAATGCGCTCATAGTTGGTTCTCGGTGGAGACTTTGCCGGTTTGCTCAGGGCAGCCAGAGTGCGCTTCGCTTTCACCGGATCTACCTTCTCCTCTGGAGGTGGACGTCTCTTTGCTTTCAACCCTGCAAACCAGTCATCCACTTCGGTCTGCGCGATCTTCGTGTTTTCCTCCTCGGTCCTCTCGTACGGTAACTTCTCTGGAGTCTTCAGAGAAGGACGGTATCTGTATTTCCTCCCGCCTTTGGCTGTACTGCTAGACGCCGGCAGAGCAGACGGAGCGGATGTCTTCTTTTTTGCTTGCTTACGAGGCGGAGGAGAAGGACTACGATGCGCCGGAGCGGCGGCGGGTCTCTTCCGCCCTTGCTGACAAGGCGGAGAAGGAGGAGGCTGGCTGCTCGGGCGCGCCGGCGCAGGCGGAGAAGGAGGCGGAGTGCCGCCACGCGCCGGAGAAGGAGGCGGAGTGCCGCCACGCGTGCCCTGATCGTCACTCGCCGGAGGAGGAGGCGGTGGAGGAGGCGGAGTGCCCTGACTCGCCAGAGGAGGAGGAGGAGGCGGAGGCGTCCAGTTCGGAAGGTTGATGAGCTCCTTCCGCCATAGGCATGGAGTCTTCAGAGAAGAACCCAGCCTAGTCTCCCCTTCACCGGTAGGGTGGTCAAGCAGGAGGTCCTCAAATCCCTCCGTTATTTCATCAACCATCACCTTAGCATATCCTTCTGGAATCGGCTGGCAGTGATAAGTTGTGCCGGGTCCACTAGGATAAACTTGGCCAACAGCCGCCTTGACCTTCAAAGTCATCCATCGCGCCATAATGTGGCAACTTTGAGACTCCGTGATACCATCCACGGGATAGCCGGCAGGAGCCGTCAAAACATGCTCCGGGTGAAGCAGCTCAGTGGAAGCCTCACTGCTTCTCCGCTGAGATGGCGGGGTAGCTTGGGGGGACGCTTCGGCAGGTCGTTTGTGTTGGGGAACGTAGTAATTTCAAAAAATTTCCTACGCACACGCAAGATCATGGTGATGGTATAGCAACGAGAGGGGAGAGTGTTGTGCACGTACCCTCGTAGACCGTAAGCGGAAGCGTTATGACAACGCGGTTGATGTAGTCGTACGTCTTCACGATCCGACCGATCCAAGTACCGAACGTACGGCACCTCCGAGTTCAGCACACGTTCAGCTCGATGACGATCCCCGGACTTCGATCCAGCAAAGTGTCGGGGATGAGTTCCGTCAGCACGACAGCGTGGTGACGATGTTGATGTTCTACCGTCGCAGGGCTTCGCCTAAGCACCGCTACAATATTATCAAGGTGAACTATGATGGAGGGGGGCACCGCACATGGCTAAGAAACGATCTTGAAGATCAACTTGTATGTCCATGGGGTGCCCCCTGCCCCCATATATAAAGGAGTGGAGGAGGGGAGGGCCGGCCCTCTCTATGGCGCGCCCTAGGGGAGTCCTACTCCCACCGGGAGTAGGATTCCCCCCTTTCCTAGTCCAACTAGGAACCCTTCCATGTAGTAGGAGTAGGAGAGAAGGAAAGGGAAGAGAGAAGGAGAAGGAAGGAAGGGTGCGCCCCCCCTCCCTAGTCCAATTCGGACTAGTCCAAGGGGAGGGGTGCGGCCACTCTTTTGGCCCTTTCTCTCCTTTCCCGTATGGCCCAAAGAGGCCCAATACGAATTCTCGTAACTCTCCGGTACTCCCAAAAATACCCGAATCACTCGGAACCTTTCCGAACTCCGAATATAGTCGTCCAATATATCGATCTTTACGTCTCGACCATTTCGAGACTCCTCGTCATGTCCCCGATCTCATCCGGGACTCCGAACTCCTTCGGTACATCAAAACTCATAAACTCATAATAAAACTGTCATCGTAACGTTAAGCGTGCGGGCCCTATGGGTTCGAGAACTATGTAGACATGACCTAGAACTATTCTCGGTCAATAACCAATAGCGGAACCTGGATGCTCATATTGGCTCCTACATATTCTATGAAGATCTTTATCGGTCAAACCGCATAACAACATACGTTGTTCCTTTTGTCATCGGTATGTTACTTGCCCGAGATTTGATCGTCGGTATCCAATACCTAGTTCAATATCATTACCGGCAAGTCTCTTTACTCGTTCCGTAATACATCATCTCACAACTAACTTATTAGTTGCAATGCTTGCAAGGCTTATGTGATGTGCATTACCGAGAGGGCCCAGAGATACCTCTCCGACAATCGGAGTGACAAAACCTAATCTCGAAATACGCCAACCCAACATATACCTTTGGAGACACCTGTAGTACTCCTTTATAATCACCTAGTTACGTTGTGACGTTTGGTAGTACCAAAGTGTTCCTCCGTAAAGCGGAGGTGCATAATCTCATAGTTACGGAACATGTATAAGTCATGAAGAAAGCAATAGCAATATACTAAGCGATCAAGTGCTAGGCTAACGGAATGGGTCATGTCAATCACATCATTCTCCTAATGATGTGATCCCATTAATAAAATAACAACACATGTCTATGGTTAGGAAACATAACCATCTTTGATTAATGAGCTAGTCAAGTAGAGGCATACTAGTGACTATATGTTTGTCTATGTATTCACACATGTATCATGTTTCCGGTTAATACAATTCTAGCATGAATAATAAACATTTATCATGAAATAAGGAAATAAATAATAACTTTATTATTGCCTCTAGAGCATATTTCCTTCAGTCTCCCACTTGCACTAGAGTCAATAATCTAGTTCACATCATTATGTGATTCAACACTAATATTCACATCTGTGTGTGATTAACACCCATAGTTCACATCGTCATGTGACCAACACCCAAAGGGTTTACTAGAGTCAATAATCTAGTTCACATCGCTATGTGATTAACACCCAAAGAGTACTAAGGTATGATCATGTTTTGCTCGTGAGAGAAGCTTAGTCAACGGGTCTGTCATATTCAGAGCCGTATGTATTTTGCAAATATTCTATGTCTACAATGCTCTTCACGGAGCTACTCAGTATGTATCCAGATTGAGACTTAGAATCATCTGGATCAGTGTAAAAAGCTTGCATCGATGTAACTCTTTACGACGGGCTCTTTTATCACCTCCATAATCGAGAAATATTTCCTTAGTCCTCACTAAGGATGTTCTTGACCAATGTCCAGTGATCTACTCCTAGATCACTATTGTACTCCCTTGCCAAATACAGAGCAAGGTATACAATAGGTCTGGTACATAGCATAACATACTTTATAGAACCTATGACTGAGGCATAGGGAATGACTTTCATTCTCTTTTCTATTTTCTGTCGTGGTCGGGATTTGAGTCTTACTCAATTTCACACCTTTGCAACACAGGCAAGAACTTTTTCTTTGACTGTTCCATTTTGAACTACTTCAAAATCTTGACAAGGTATGTACTTATTGAAAAAACTTATCAAGCGTCTTGATCTATCTCAATAGATCTTGATGCTCAATATATAAGTAGCTTTATTGAGGTCTTTCTTTTAAAAAATTCCTTTCAAATACTCCTTTATGCTTTGCAGAATAATTCTACATTATTTCCGATCAACAATATGTCATTCACATATACTTATCAGAAATGCTGTAGTGCTCCCACTCACTTTCTTGTAAATACAGGCTTCTCCAAAAGTCTGTATAAAACCATATGCTTTGATCAAATCATCAAGCATATATTCCAACTCTGAGATGTTTGCACCAGTCCATAGATGGATCGCTGGAGCTTGTACATTTTGTTAGCTCCTTTAGGATTGACAAAACCTTCTGGTTGCATCATATACAACTTTTCTTTAATAAATCCATTAAAGAATGTTGTTTTTACATCCATTTGCCAGATTTCATAAAATGTGGCAATTGCTAACATGATTCGGACAGACTTAAGCATCGCTACAGTTGAGAAAATCTCATTGTAGTCAACACCTTGAACTTGTCAAAAAACCTTTTGCGACAAGTCGAGCTTTGTAGATAGTAACATTACTATCAACGTCTGACTTCCTTTTGAAGATCCATTTATACAATATGGCTTGCCGATCATTGGGCAACTCCACCAAAGTCCATACTTTGTTCTCATACATGGATCCCATCTCAGATTTCATGGCTTCCAGCCATTTTGCGGAATCTGGGCTCACCATCGCTTCTTCATAGTTTGTAGGTTCACCATGGTCAAGTAACATGACTTCCAGAATAGGATTACCGTACCACTCTGGTGCGGATCTTACTCTAGTTGACCTACGTAGTTCAGTAGAAACTTGATCTGAAGTTTCATGATCATCATCATTAACTTCCTCACTAATTGGTGTAGGTTTCACAGGAACCGATTTCTGTGATGAACCATTTTCCAATAAGGGAGCTGGTACTGTTATCTCATCAAGTTCTACTTTCCTCCCACTCACTTCTTTCGAGAGAAACTCCTTCTCCAGAAAGGATCCATTCTTAGCAACGAATGTCTTGCCTTCGGATCTGTGATAGAAGGTGTACTCAACTATTTCCTTTCGGTATCCTATGAAGACACATTTTTCCTATTTGGGTTCAAGCTTATCAGGTTGAAGTTTTTTCACATAAGCATCGCAGCCACAAACTTTCAGAAACGACAACTTTGGTTTCTCGCCAAACCACAGTTCATAAGGTGTCATCTCAACGGATTTAGATAGTGCCCTATTTAACGTGAATGCAGCTGTCTCTAATGCATAACCCCAAAACGATATTGGTAAATCGGTAAGAGACATCATTGATCGCACCATATCAAAATAAAGTACGGTTACGACGTTCGGACACACCATAACATTGTGGTGTTCCAGGTGGCGTGAGCTGTGAAACTATGCCACATTGTTTTAATTGGAGACCAAACTCGTAACTCAAATATTCATCTCCACGATCAGATCGCGGAAACTTTATTTTCTTGTTACGATGATATTCCACTTCACTCTGAAATTCTTTAAACCTTTCAACTATTTCAGACTTATGTTTCATCAAGTAGATATACCCATATCTGCTCAAATCATCTGTGAAGGACAAAAAATAACGATACCCGCCACGAGCCTTAATACTCATTGGTCTGCATACATCAGTATGTATTATTTCCAACAAGTTTGTTGCTCGTTCCATTGTTCCGAAGAACGGAGTTTTAGTCATCTCGCCCAAAGGCACGGTTCGCAAGCATCAAATGATTCATAACCAAGTGATTCCGGAAAGTCCATTAGCATGGAGTTTCTTCATGCGCTTTACACCAATATGACCTAAACGGCAGTGCCACAAATAAGTTGCACTATCATTATTAACTTTGCATCTTTTGGCTTCAATATTATGAATATGTGTATCACATGATCGAGATTCAATAAACCATTTTCATTGGGTGTATGACCATAGAAGGTTTTATTCATGTAAACAGAACAACAATTATTCTCTAACTTACATGAATAACCGTATTGCAATAAACATGATCAAATCATATTCATGCTCAACGCAAACGCCAAATAACATTTATTTAGGTTTAACACTAATCCCAAAAGTATAGGGAGTGTGCGATGATGATCATATCAATCTTGGAACTACTTCCAACACTCATCGACACCTCACCCTCAACTAGTCTCTGTTTATTCTGTAACTCCTGTTTTGAGTCACTAATTTTTAGCAACCGAACAAGTATCAAATACTCAGGGGCTACTATAAACACTAGTAAGGTACACATCAATAACCTGTATATCAAATATACCCTTGTTCACTCTGCCATCCTTCTTATCCACCAAATACTTGGGGTGGTTCCGCTTCTAGTGACCAGTCCCTTTGCAGTATAAGCACTTAGTCTCAGGCTTAGGTCCAGACTTGGGCTTCTTCACTTTGAGCAGCAACTTGCTTGCCGTTCTTCTTGAAGTTCCCCTTCTATCCCTTTGCCCTTTTCTTGAAACTAGTGGTCTTGTTAACCATCAACACTTGATGTTTTACTTGATTTCTACCTTCGTTGATTTCAGCATCACGAAGAGCTTGGGAATCACTTTCGTCATCCCTTGCATATTATAGTTCATCACGAAGTTCTACTAACTTGGTGATGGTGACTAGAGAATTATGTCAATCACTATTTTATCTGGAAGATTAACTCCCACTTGATTCAAGCGATTGTTGTACCCAGACAATCTGAGCACATGCTCACTAGTTGAGCGATTCTCCTCCATCTTTTAGCTATAGAACTTGTTGGAGACTTCATATCTCTCAACTCGGGTATTTGCTTGAAATATTAACTTCAATTCCTGGATCATCTCATATGGTCCATGACGTTCAAAATGTCTTTGAAGTCCCGATTCTAAGCCGTTAAGCATTGTGCACCAAACTATCAAGTAGTCATCATATTGAACTAGCCAAACGTTCATAACGTCTGCATCTGCTCCTGCAATAGGTCTGTCATCTAGCGGTGCATTAAGGACATAATTCTTCTGTGCAGCAATGAGGATAAACCTCAGATCACGGATCCAATCCGCATCATTGCTACTAACATCTTTCAATACAGTTTTCTCTAGGAACATATTAAAATAAACATATGAAAGCAACAACGCGAGCTATTGATCTACAACATAATTTGCAAAATACTACCAGGACTAAGTTCATGATAAATTTAAGTTCAATTAATCATATTACTTAAGAACTCCCACTTAGACAGACATCTCTCTAGTCATCTAAGTGATCACGTGATCCAAATCAACTAAACCATAACCGATCATCACGTGAGATGGAGTAGTTTTCAATGGTGAACATCACTATGTCGATCATATCTACTATATGATTCACGCTCGACCTTCGGTCTCCGTGTTCGAGGCCATATCTGCATATGCTAGGCTCGTCAAGTTTAACCTGAGTATTCCGCGTGTGCAAAACTGGCTTGCACCCGTTGTAGATGGACGTAGAGCTTATCACACCCGATCATCACGTGGTGTCTGGGCACGACGAACTTTGGCAACGGTGCATACTCAGGGAGAACACTTCTTGATAATTAGTGAGAGATCATCTAAAAATGCTACCGTCAATCAAAGCAAGATAAGATGCATAAAGGATAAACATCACATGCAATCAATATAAGTGATATGATATGGCCATCATCATCTTGTGCTTGTGATCTCCATCTCCAGAGCACCGTCATGATCACCATCTTCACCGGCGCGACACCATGATCTTCATCATCTTGATCTATATCAATGTGTCGTCACATGGTCGTCTCGCCAACTATTGCTCTTGCAACTATTGCTATCGCATAGCGATAAAGTAAAGCAATTATTTGGCACTTGCATCTTATGCAACAAAGAGACAACCATAGGGCTACTGCCAGTTGCCGATAACTTCAACAAAGCATGATCATCTCATACAACAACTTATATCTCATCACGTCTTGACCCTATCACATCACAACATGCCCTGCAAAAACAAGTTAGACGTCCTCTACTTAGTTGTTGCAAGTTTTACGTGGCTGCTACGGGCTGATCAAGAACCGTTGTTACCTACGCATCAAAACCACAACGATAGTTCGTCAAGTTAGTGCTGTTTTAACCTTCGCAAGGACCGGGCGTAGCCACACTCGGTTCAACTAAAGTGAGAGAGACAGACACCCGCCAGTCACCTTTAAGCAACGAGTGCTCGCAGCGGTGAAACCAGTCTCGCGTAAGCGTACGCGTAATGTCGGTCCGGGCCGCTTCATCTCACAATACCGCCGAACCAAAGTATGACATGCTGGTAAGCAGTATGACTTGTATCGCCCACAACTCACTTGTGTTCTACTCGTGCATATAACATCAACGCATAAAACCAGGCTCGGATGCCACTGTTGGGTAACATAGTAATTTCAAAAAAATTCCTACGCACACGCAAGATCATGGTGATGGTATAGCAACGAGAGGGGAGAGTGTTGTCCACGTACCCTCGTAGACCGTAAGCGGAAGCGTTATGACAACGCGGTTGATGTAGTCGTACGTCTTCACGATCCGACCGATCCAAGTACCGAACGTACGGCACCTCCGAGTTCAGCACACGTTCAGCTCGATGGCGATCCCGGACTTGATCCAGCAAAGTGTCGGGATGAGTTCCGTCGACACGACGGCGTGGTGACGATGTTGATGTTCTACCATCGCAGGGCTTCGCCTAAGCACCGCTACAATATTATCGAGGTGGACTATGGTGGAGGGGGGCACCGCACACGGCTAAGAAACGATCTTGAAGATCAACTTGTATGTCCATGGGGTGCCCCCTGCCCCCGTAAGGAGTGGAGGAGGGGAGGGCCGGCCCTCTCTATGGCGCGCCCTAGGGGAGTCCTACTCCCACCGAGAGTAGGATTCCCCCTTTCCTAGTCCAACTAGGAACCCTTCCATGTAGTAGGAGTAGGAGAGAAGGAAGGGAAGAGAGAAGGAGAAGGAAGGAAGGTGCGCCCCCTCCTAGTCCAATTCGGACTAGTCCAAGGGGAGGTGTGCGGCCACTCTTTTGGCCCTTTCTCTCATTTCCCGTATGGCCCAAAGAGGCCCAATACGAATTCCCGTAACTCTCCGGTACTCCCAAAAATACCCGAATCACTCGGAACTTTTCCGAACTCCGAATATAGTCGTCCAATATATCGATCTTTACGTCTCGACCATTTCGAGACTCCTCGTCATGTCCCCGATCTCATCCGGGACTCCGAACTCCTTCGGTACATCAAAACTCATAAACTCATAATAAAACTGTCATCGTAACGTTAAGCGTGCGGACCCTATGGGTTCGAGAACTATGTAGACATGACCTAGAACTATTCTCGGTCAATAACCAATAGCGGAACCTGGATGCTCATATTGGCTCCTACATATTCTATGAAGATCTTTATCAGTCAAACCGCATAACAACATACGTTGTTCCCTTTGTCATCGGTATGTTATTTGCCCGAGATTTGATCGTCGGTATCCAATACCTAGTTCAATCTCGTTACCGGCAAGTCTCTTTACTCGTTCCGTAATACATCATCTCACAACTAACTTATTAGTTGCAATGCTTGCAAGGCTTATGTGATGTGCATTACCGAGAGGGCCAGAGATACCTCTCCGACAATCGGAGTGACAAAACCTAATCTCGAAATCGCCAACCCAACATGTACCTTTGGAGACACCTGTAGTACTCCTTTATAATCACCCAGATTCGTTGTGACGTTTGGTAGTACCAAAGTGTTCCTCCGTGGCAGGAGTTGCATAATCTCATAGTTACGGAACATGTATAAGTCATGAAGAAAGCAATAGCAATATACTAAGCGATCAAGTGCTAGGCTAACGGAATGGGTCATGTCAATCACATCATTCTCCTAATGATGTGATCCCATTAATCAAATAACAACACATGTCTATGGTTAGGAAACATAACCATCTTTGATTAATGAGCTTGTCAAGTAGAGGCATACTAGTGACTATATGTTTGTCTATGTATTCACACATGTATCATGTTTCCGGTTAATACAATTCTAGCATGAATAATAAACATTTATCATGAAATAAGGAAATGAATAATAACTTTATTATTGCCTCTAGAGCATATTTCCTTCAGTATGCTGTGATATGCTGCTTCTCGTTCCTCTAGCCCCATTACCCTTTCATGCAGCGCCTGCAGTTGGTCCTGCTCCAGTTTCTTCCTCCTCTCGTGGGTTTTGTAACCCCCTGCGTCCGGAAAACCAACCTTCCACGAAAGGGAGCCTGGCGTGCCTCGTGTCCGTCCAGGGTGCTCAGGATTCCCAAGGGCCATTGTGAGTTCGTCCTTCTCCCTGTTTGGAAGGAACGTCCCTCGCTGCGCTGCATCGATATAGTGTCGAAGCTTCCTGAATGGTATTTGCAGTTGCTCGTCCGTCCATTGGCACTTCCCTCTTACAGGGTCCAAGGTTCCGCCAGCCCCGATGAACCAAGTCGGGCAACGGTCTGGCCAGTACATTGTCTCTGGTTCCATCCCTTTTTCAAGCAGATCATGCTCAGCCTTGGACCACTTAGGTCGGGCTTTGAGGTAGCCACCTGACCCCGTGCGATGGTGAAACTTCTTCTTCGCAGCATTTTGCTTGTTTGTCGCCGACATCTTCTTACTCTTTTCCGATGTCTTGTGGGCCACAAATGCGGGCCAGTGATCTTTGATCTTCTCATATTTGCCAATGAATTCTGGTGTCTTATCTTTCTCGACAAACTGGTTCAGCTCTTTCCTCCACCTCCTCATTAGGGTTGCCATCTTCTTAAGAGCACAAGACTTGATTAATTGTTCTTTAACTGGCTTCTCCGGATCCTCCTCTGGCGGTAGGGTGAAATTTGCCTTCAGCTCAGTCCAAAGATCTTCTTTCTGCATATCATTGACATAAGACACCTCAGGGTCTTCCTCCTTAGGCTTATACCATTGATGGATGCTGATCGGGATCTTGTTCCTAACAAGAACCCCGCACTGAGCAGAAAATGCCTTCCTTGTCCGCATGGGTTCAATCGGTTCGCCGTCGGTAGCGATTTTATGATCTTAAACTTTTCATCCGAGCTCAACTTTTCTTGGGCCTCGTCTCCTTACCGAAGTTGTGCTCGATCCGGAGGGCTAGAAATTATAAGGAAGAAAGACGAGAGTAATTAATATGTGTACATATACCAAAACAATGGATGCATCAATGGACACTTTGCTGGCCGGACTCGGTTCGGTCACCAGAGCAGGCAGCACGGTCTCCTTCTGCTTGTACCTCCATTGTGTCACCGGAGCCATCATGAACATAGTCCTCTTCTTGTACCGGCATTAATGGGTCAAAGCCATCATGAACATAGCCCTCTTCTTCACCCAGTCCGGTGTCGTTGAGAAATGACGCAACTTCATCACTTCCTTGTGCGATTATGTGCCCCAACATCGCTTCTGTTTCTTCGTCTCGGGAGTGCTCCATAGTTTCTGCAAATATTTACAACATGTCAATTATTATTCAAACATGGTACAGATGGATATATATATATATATATATATATATATATATATATATATATATATATATATATATATATATATATATATATATATATATATATATATATATATAGTGGCAAGCGATAGAACTAGCTAGCTAATCACAATAAGGAATCATGTTAGTGGCCTCGACGCTGCTTCTCTAGGGTTTGGGGTCGCCTCGACAACGCTTCAAGGGTTAATTTGGGTGGCCTCGAGAGAGTTAATTTGTCGGGTAGGGGCGCTGCGGGAGGGGGTAGGAGACCAACATTGTTTTCTCTCTAGGGTTTGGGGCCGCCTCGACACAATGCTTCAAGGGTTAATTTGGGTGGCCTCGAGAGAGTTAATTTGTTGGGTAGGGGGGCGCGGGAGGGTAGGAGACCAACATCGTTTTCTCTCTAGGGTTTGGGGTCGCCTCGACACAACGCTTCAAGGGTTAATTTGGGTGGCCTCGAGAGAGTTAATTTGTCGGGTAGGGCGCGACGGAGGGGTAGGAGACCAACATCGTTTTCTCTCTAGGGTTTGGGTGTCCTCGAGAGTTTTGGTCGAGCGAGAGGGCCGAGGGGGGTGCTGCCGTTGTATAAGTTATCACGGTCGAGAGGGGGTATATATACCGACCGCCCCTCATGTCAAAGTTATCTCGAGGGGGTTATATCGACAACGACGCGACATACATATACATGGGAAAATAATGTTATCGGGGAGGGGGTATCGGTACCCCCCTCGTGTTGAAGTTTCTTCTTTCTCCTCTATTCCTTTCTTCTTCTACTACTCTTCTTTTTCTTCTTCTCGCGAGAAAGGAAAATAAGGAAAAGGAAGAAAAGAGGAAGAAGGAAGAAGAAAAAAAGAAGAAAAAAAAGAGGAGAAGAAGAAAGGAATAGAGGAGAAGAAGAAAAATAGAAAATAAAATAGAAATTTTCTATTTTTCTTCTTCTCTCTATTCTTCTTCTTCTCCTTCTTCTTCTTATTTCCTCATCTTATTTATTTCTCCTGTTCTTACTCTCCTCTTCTTCTCCTTTCTTCCTCTTCTTATTTTCCTTTTCCTCTCATTCTTTTAGTATTGCTTGTTTAAAAAATGTTCAAATAGAAAATTTGAAAAAAACAAAGGTTTTGCCTAATGCATTGTTCATATGAATAGACAAACATTTGCATATTTCTACAATAATTAATATCACCAAAAAATCTATGAACAGAAAAAAACCTAACTTTTCTAAAATCTATCTTTTGCATATATGAAAACATTAATACACATATGAACAAAAATACATATATGAAGAAAACCATGCTCTGAACATTTTTTTATACATTTTGAACATCTACATACACATAGCCACATACATACACATATACATTATATATATATGAACAAAAAAATTAAACTAATAAAATGAAAAAAAAACAGAGCCGGTCTTGGCGTGGCGGCTCACAATGGGCGGCTAGATGGCGATGGCGACGGGAGGGCGAGGCGCCCGTGGCTGGGGCGGGACGACGGGCAGGGGCTTGGGCGGCGGCGGGGGGACGGGCAGGCTCGGGAGGCCGGCGACGAGGAGCGCTGGTTGGGGCGGCAGCCTTGGCGGCGGCGACGGCGAGGTGGAGCAACTTGGCGGCGTCGAGGAGGTCGGCGTCGTCGAGGGGAACTGGCGATGGAATTCTGAAATTTTGCAAAGTGTTTGCTTATATAGCAAAGTCATTGGTCCCGATTCGTGAAACCAACCAGGACTAATGCACCCTTTAGTCCGGTTGGTGCCACCAACGGGACCAAACCTCTTTTGGGCAGCCCAAAAGGCGGGAAGCGGCGACCTTTGGTACGGTTGGTGCCACGAACCGTACCAATGCCCCCTTTAGTCGGTTGGTGCCACCAACCGGGACCAAAGGCCCTGTGCTGCCGTGTCGGGGCCAAAGTTTAGTCCCACCTCGCTAGTTGAGGGGCGCGATGGTTTATAAGCCCCACCGCCGCACCCTCTCGAGCTCCTCTCCACCGCAGCTTCGGGCCTACTTGCTATTGCTGTGCTGATGGGCCTTACAGGGCCTAACGCGGGCCTGAATCTGGCCCATAGTAGGGTTTCATGTCGTATTCGGGCCGTGGGGGCCCGATGAGGAGGCATTTTTTGTTTTTTGTTTTCTTTACTTATTGTTGCTATTTTATTTTTTCTAGTTTTTTGTTTTGTTTTCTGCATTATTTATTTTCTTTTATTTTTGCTTTATTTTTAATTCTTTTTTTGTTTTTTGTTTTCTTTACTTATTGTTGCTATTTTTATTTTTTTCCAGTTTTTTGTTTTGTTTTCTGCATTATTTATTTTCTTTTGTTTTTTGCTTCATTTTTTAATTCTTTTTTGCTTTTAGTTTTAGGAAAATTATAAACTTTCTGTTAGTGTCATTACTTTTCAAATTTGAAAACACTTTTTTGTTTTTTGTTTTCTTTCTTGCTTTATTTATTTTATTTTGTTTCTACTTACAACAAAATACTTACTGTTGTTTTTTTGTTTTGATTTCTGCATTATTTATTTTCTTTTGTTTTTTGCTTTATTTTTCAATTCCTTTTGCTTTTAGTTTTAGGAAAATTATAAACTTTCTGTTAGTGCCATTAAAGCATTTCAAATGAACTCTGAAAAAGTTGAAAGTTGGCATGGTATCATACTCGTCAGTTACAAAGTTGGCATGGTATCATCATAATAGTTGCGGGAGAAAGTCTTCACTTTTTCTTCGCTTGTGTCATTTCCTTATTGCGCCGTAACCATGGATAATCTTCATCGTTTATCAGGATGCTGGGGTCAGCCTTGACTTTGAAGGGAGGAATTTCATGAAACTTTTCATAATCTTTAGACATGTCTGTCTTGTCCTCCACTCCCACGATGTCCCTTTTTCCTGAAAGAACTATGTGGCGCTTTGGCTCATCGTATGATGTATTCGCTTCCTTATCTTTTCTCTTTCTCGGTCTGGTAGACATGTCCTTCACATAGATAACCTGTGCCACATCATTGGCTAGGACGAACAATTCGTCAGTGTACCCAAGATTTTTCAGATCCACTGTTGTCATTCCGTACTGTGGGTCTACCTGTACCCCGCCTCCTGACAGATTGACCCATTTGCACTTCAACAAAGGGACCTTAAAATCATGTCCGCAGTCAAGTTCCCATATGTCCACTATGTAACCATAATATGTGTCCTTTCCCCTCTCGGTTGTTGCATCAAAGCGGACACCGCTGTTTTGGTTTGTGCTCTTTTGATCTTGGTCAATCGTGTAAAATGTATTCCCATTTATCTCGTATCCTTTCCAAATCAATACAGTCAAAGATGGTCCCTGGACAACAAGTACAGCTCATCACAAACAGTGTTGTCACCTCGTCGTGCTTCCAACCAACTGCTGAAAGTCTGATATGTTCACATGTAATCCACTCGTCGTCTTGCTCCGGGTGTTTGGGCGCAGACTGTTCTTGTGTTCATCGACATACGGGTCACCAAGGTAGAGTTACGTAGAACTGTGTAGTGTGCTTGAGACCAAGAATATCCGTCCCTGCATATTAATGAGTCCCTTCCAAGCGTGCCTTTTCCAGTCAGTCTCCCCTCATACCGCGATTTAGGGAGACCTATCTTCTTAAGGCCTGGAATGAAGTCAACACAAAACCCGATGACATCCTCTGTTTGATGGCCCATGGAGATGCTTCCTTCTAGCCTAGCGCGGTTACGGACATATTTCTTTAGGACTCCCATGAACCTCTCAAAGGGGTACATATTGTGTAGAAATACGGGGCCCAGAATGACAATCTCGTCAACTAGATGAACTAGGACGTGCGTCATGATATTGAAGAAGGATGGTGGGAACACCAGCTCGAAACTGACAAGACATTTCACCACATCACTCCTTAGCCTTGGTATGATTTCTGGATCGATCACCTTCTGAGAGATTGCTTTGAGGAATGCACATAGCTTCACAATGGCTAATCGGACGTTTTCCGGTAGAAGCCCCCTCAATGCAACCGGAAGCAGTTGCGTCATAATCACGTGGCAGTCATGAGACTTTAGGTTCTGGAACTTTTTCTCTGGCATATTTATTATTCCCTTTATATTCGACGAGAAGTCAGTCGGGACCTTCATACTGAGCAGGCATTCAAAGGAGATTTCTTTCTCTTCTTTCGTAAGAGCGTAGCTGGCAGGACCTTCATACTGCTTCGGAGGCATGCCTCTTTTTCGTGCAAGCGTTGCAGGTCCTCCCGTGCCTCAGGTGTATCTTTTGTCTTCCCATACACTCCCAAGAAGCCTAGCAGGTTCACGCAAAGGTTCTTCGTCACGTGCATCACGTCGATCGAAGAGCGGACCTCTAGGTCTTTCGAGTAGGGTAGGTCCCAAAATATAGATTTCTTCTTCCACATGGGTGCGTGATTCTCAGCGTCATTCGGAACAGCTAGTCCGCCGGGACCCTTTCCAAAGATTACGTGTAAATCATTGACCATAGCAAGTACGTGATCACCGGTACGCATGGCGGGCTTTTTCCGGTGATCTGCCTCGCCTTTGAAATGCTTGCCTTTCTTTCGACAGTGATGGTTGGTCGGAAGAAATCCACGATGGCCCAGGTACACATTCTTCCTACAGCTTGTCAGGTATATACTATCGGTGTCAAGTAAACAGTGCATGCATGCGTGGTATCACTTGTTTGTCTGTCCTGAAAGGTTACTGAGAGCGGGTCAATCGTTGATGGTTACGAACAACAATGCCTTTAGGTTAAATTCCTCATGTTTGTGCTCATCCCACGTACGTACACCGTTTTCATTCCACAGTTGTAAAAGTTCTTCAACTAATGGCCTTAGGTACACATCAATGTCGTTGCCGGGTTGCTTAGGGCCTTGGATGAGAACTGGCATCATAATGAACTTCCGCTTCATGCACATCCAAGGAGGAAGGTTATACATACATAGAGTCACGTGCCAGGTGCTGTGATTGCTGCTCTGCTCCCCGAAAGGATTAATGCCATCCGCGCTTAAAGCAAACCATACGTTCCTTGGCTCACTTGCAAACTCATCCCAGTACTTTCTCTCTATTTTTCTCCACTGCGACCTGTCAGCGGGTGCTCTCAACTTCCCGTCTTTCTTACGGTCCTCACTATGCCATCGCATCAACTTGGCATGCTCTCCGTTTCTGAACAGACGTTTCAACCGTGGTATTATAGGAGCATACCACATCACCTTCGCAGGAACCCTCTTCCTGGGGGGCTCGCCGTCAACATCACCAGGGTCATCTCGTCTGATCTTATACCGTAATGCACCGCATACCGGGTATGCGTTGAGATCCTTATACGCACCATGTAGAGGATGCAGTCATTAGGGCATGCATGTATCTTCTGCACCTCCAAACCTAGAGGGCATCGACCTTCTTTATTGCGTATGTCTGTCGGGCAATTCGTTATTCTTTGGAAGCTTCTTCTTCAATATTTTCAGTAGCTTCTCAAATCCTTTGTCGAGCACAACATTCTCTGCCTTCCACTGCAGCAATTCCAGACGGTACCGAGCTTTGTGTTGCCATCTTCGCAATTGGGGTACAACCCTTTTTTGTGGTCCTCTAACATGCGATCGAACTTCATCTTCTCCTTTTGACTTTCGCATTGCGTCCTTGCATCGACAATGACCCGACGGAGATCATCATCATCGGGCACATCGTCTGGTTCCTCTTGATCTTCAGCAGCTTCGCCCGTTGTAGCATCATCGTGCACATCGTCTGGTTCCTCTTGATGTTCAGTAGCATCATCGTACTCTTCTTCTTTGCCATCTTCCATCATAACCCCTATTTCTCCGTGCCTCGTCCAAACATTATAGTGTGGCATGAAACCCTTGTAAAGCAGGTGGGTGTGGAGGATTTTCCGGTCAGAGTAAGACTTCGTATTCCCACATATAGGGCACGGACAACACATAAAACCATTCTGCTTGTTTGCCTCAGCCACTTCGAGAAAATCATGCACGCCCTTAGTGTACTCGGAGGTGTGTCTGTCACCGTTTATCCATTGCCGGTTCATCTGCGTGCATTATATATAATTAAGTGTGTCAAAAATCATTACAGAACATCATGAATAGATAACTAAGTGACCAAATTAATAGAAGTTCATCATCACATTAAAACCAAAGTACATACATAGTTCTCATCTAACAACATAAAGCTCTGCAGAGCATCTAAATTAATTAAACCATACACTGAAACTATGTAAAACATTTCAATGCGAAAACAAATGCGATCATAATCGCAACCAATGTAACAACTGATCCAACGGCATAATGATACCAAGCCTCGGTATGAATGGCATATTTTCTAATATTTCTAATCTTCAAGCGCATTGCATCCATCTTGATCTTGTGATCATCGACGACATCCGCAATATGCAACTCCAATATCATCTTCTCGTCCTCAATTTTTCTAATTTTTTCCTTCAACAAATTGTTTTCTTCTTCAACTAAATTTAACCTCTCGACAATAGGGTCGGTTGGAATTTCCGGTTCAACAACCTCCTAGATAAATAAAATCTATGTCACGTTGGTCGGCATAATTGTCATAAACAATAAATGAACCAATAGTTATGAAAAGATAATATATACCACATCCGAATCATAGATAGGACGAGGGCCGACGGGGGCGGATACCAAACCATCGCACTATATAAGATGCAATAATAAAAGTAAGAAAATTATACAAGTATCTATATAAACATACAAGTAAGATTTTTTTCCTTTCAGAAAGAAGATAAGAACAAGAGGCTCACCACGGTGGTGCCGGCGACGAGATCGGCGCGGGCGATCGACGGCGGTGAAGACGGGGACGGGACGTGACGGACCGCTAAACCTAGACAAATATTAAGAAAAATGGAGCTTGGAGGTCGAGCTTGGAGAGGAGAAAGCTTAAGTAGTGTGGCTCGGGCATTCCATCGAACACCTCGTGTGCATAGGAGGTGAGCTAGAGCACCACAAAGCTCTCCCCTCGCCGGCCACGAAACCAGAGCACTGGGAGTGCTCTGCTCGCGGGCGAGGGGTATATATAGGCAACTAATTGGTCCCGGTTGGTGACTTGAACCGGGACTAAAGGACAGCCTTTGGTCCTAGTTCGTCCCACCACCCGGAACCAATGGTGGTGGGCCAGGAGCGAGGCCCATTGGTCCCGGTTCGTTCCACCAACCGGGACCAAAAGGTCCAGACGAACCGGGACCAATGGCCCACATGGCCCGGCCGGCCCCCGGGGCTCACGAACCGGGTCCCATGCCCCCATTGGTCCCGGTTCTGGATTGAACCGGGACTAATGGGCTGGCCGGGCCTGGACCATTGCCCTGTTTTCTACTAGTGTAGGCAGTAGCCGAGTGGCAAGGGAGCACAGTGGTGTAGCCTGCGTCTAGAGTTCGAATCCAGTCGGCAGTGAATTTCTGGTGCCTCATCTTGGGTGGACTTCTTCTGTAAAAATATGTCCTAGGTGCTGCTCATGGATCTCATTTTTTATTTATGCAGACAAAAAGTTTAGTTGACACGGGAGAAAGTTAATTTGACATGCCAGTGGAATAGACTGGTCCTGAATTCACTTAAGACCCACATGGCAGAGGAACCCCTTCTGAACAGGCAGACAAGAGGTGTTGGGTTTGCAACTAACCATGCATATAGAAAACGGTCAGCACAACTAAGGCAATATCCACGGAAGAGAAGTCGTCAGTATTTGACAACCTCTAGAATACAATACACTATTTTCTAACGGTAAACAACAATAATTCTCTATAGATCTTTGTTTAATTTATCCTTACTAGGTAATTATCCGTGTGTTGTAATCAAGTTTCAAAACCAGGGGACGGGGGTGTACATGTTTAGTGTTAATCCTAGTCACTTCTAACATATAGTACGTGTTAGGATTCTCCCGCACATCATATGGCATTGTTGACTATTCTTACCGTTAAATCACTCCTCCCTATCCTTCTCCTCTAGAAATTGCTCGAATTTTAATACGAATATGTCTTCTTTTTTGTTCACCCTTGTTGAGATCTTTCTATAAAGAAGACACATGGAGGAATAGTTGGGTAATGGTGGTTCCCGCGTCTGCAGCGCCTTCGGCCATTCATATAAATACTAATGTTAAGTGATCTTGTATTTATCCATTATTCAAATTAAGGCCTTTCTACATTCTTCTTTGAGCCCACCCCCAAAAAAATCAACCAGTACTACAAACAGAATGTAACTATAATAATGTGACAACTTAATATTGGCATGGTAAACCCATGATTGTATTGTACCAAATCATACTTTCAGCAAGTACTTCAGTGCTGAGAGCCATTATCGTTGCTCATCAAAGCAAAGAACGATTATTTTCACAGCCAACCTCACAGAGCAATCTTGTCTAGGTATATCAAGTAATGGGAATATGCTAGCTCCATTGGCTTCTTTTTTTGATGAATTTCTATTGATAATAAGAATCAAACCTTGAATACACTACAAAAATTTACCATTCAACATTGAATTAGAAAATAGGTAACCTCTGGTGACATCACAAGAATTTAATAAACTTGCATGATCACATCCTTAAATACCTGAGTATCATACACAATACAATCATGGAAAAAATGAAGAACTGAGTAGCCCTTTATGAATGTAGCTAGCATGCGTCATGGAAGAAGAGGCAAAAGATGCGAGCTACATATACAATCTTTACATCAGATGGGTAGATATAACAATCTCAAAGGTGAACATGAAAATAAAGTAGATGTACGTATTTTGAGGACATGGAATTTACAGAATGTTGGTAGAGTTGAGAAAAGGTGAGAGCAAGCTACCAACTAGATTAGTTGATGCTAATTGGTGCTCCATTGTTCTTATCTTAAGCTCAGACTGATGCTAAGGTGATTCATGAGATCTGTAGAACTGGCTCTAGTTGCCTGGTTTTGAAACTTGATTATGAGAAGGTCCATGACAAAGTGAGATGGGATTTGCTTATGGAAATACTCTCTTTTAGAGCTTTTGGGGATAAGTGGATGAGGTGGATTTGTGGCACATTATCTTAGAGCCCCTTTTTGTGTCATACTTAATTAATCTTTACCTAATAATAAAGGACGAAAGCTTTCATAGTTCTCCATACGTCACCTCTTTATATCCGTTGATTTTGTGTTAATCATAGAGATTGATGGATGACATTTATCTACCTTTTTATTTGATATAAAGAAACAGTTTGAATGTAAAATGTATTGCTCCTGTTAAAGATTGAACCTATTGCTCCTGTTAAAGATTGAACCCACAACCTCCACTTTTTATCCCTTGGGGAACAACCAGCCGGGCTAGAGCAAACATTTGTTACAATTTAGGGTTCTCTCGCTAATGAACAGTCCCGATCACGTTTCACAATTTTTTTTCCTTTCTTCGCGTCGATCGTCCACCCATACATGGTCTTCGGATCGCGTTATGGCCCAACAAACATGCCTGGCCCTCAGCTCACGTTATGACCCAACAATGTTTATTTTTTTCCTCAAAAGATAAGTGTTCCCTATATCACATTAATTTCGACCGTCGTCGAGCCAGAATGTGCTTTGCGGCCCAATAAATCTCGCCCATCTATCCCAGTTGAAGCAAAAAAATACATGCGGGTGAGACGAGTCGAAACTAGCACTTAACGATCAGCACATAAAGGCTCAGCCAAATGAGCTAGCTTGGGTTATTCATAGAATTCAAGATTGATTGTAATATTAAAAAGTCCAACATCGCTCCCTTACAACCAATCTACCCAATTTATATCTATACCTACTACTAAAGGAAATAGGTATTCTTGGATTGGTTTAGTCCTTTTCCTTTGGTTTACACACGCTAAGCGATCTGGCCTAGGTACTTGTATGTTGATGGGCCTTGTATGGGATTTCACGAAAAATAATTGGGTCAAAATAAATCAACATTGTGGGAATTGAACACATGACCTCATGTCTAGCTCTTCGATGTAACAACCAACGACCTATGCACCTTTCACATTTACTAATCCCAACTCGCTCTAAATATACGAGTGGCAGTCATCATGTTTAGGCGAGCTAATTAAGGGAATGAGTTAATAAAGGAAGGATTGTGGGCTTAAATAGAATATTTAAACGGATGTGGCTAATTAAAGAAAGAATTATGGGTAAACCGGTGGAATAACTAAAAGAAAATTTTTTGTCTTAATAAATTCTACATGAAGGATTTGAGGTAAAAAGGTAGGATAATTAAAAGGAAGGATCTGCAGGCTTCAATGTGTTGGGGCTACTAAATTAGAAAAGGAAGGATTTGATTCACGACTAAAACGAGTGAGGACGTCATGGTAATTAATGAAAGGATTATACTTAAATGCCATTAAAAAAGATTATAGTTAGATGGAATCAGTGGGAGATTATGCCCGGCAAAGAAAATATGAACACGACTACATTGCAAAGTATTTTTCTATGTTCATTTTGTAGAAGGATGCTTTGTTGCAACATGTTCTTCATAGTGAATCCGGTGCTGTGAGACATTGTGCTTGCATAAAACATCAATTTTCCCTGTTGCAACGCATTGGCATATGTGCTAGTGATACTAATGGACCTCAATTTAATTGGGTCAAAGGAATAACACAGAGTGATCCCCTCTCCCCTATAACTTTAACTTGGTTGTTGATGGCTTTTCTAAGATGTTAAGCTGTTAATACAATTTAATTGATGGTTTAATACCTAATGTTATTCATGGGAGTGTAGTGAGTCTCCAATATGCAGATGATACCGTTCTTTTCCTGAATAATTCTATAGATCATGCTAGGAATCTTTAGTGGATCTTGTCTTGCTTTGAGAAACTTTCTGGTATAAAATTCACTTTCATAAAAGAGATTTTCATCTATTAATGTGGAAGAGCATTTGGCTAACTCTTTAGCTTAGATTTGTCGCTGCAAAATTGGTGATTTTCTTTGAAATACCTGGGCGGGCGTGCCTTTGCACTATAAAAAGCTTAGGAGGGAACGTATTCAGCTTGTGGTTGATAGAATTATTTAGAACATCTCTGGTTGGCTGGGTAAAATCCTATCTTATAGGAGTAAGCTGATTTTGCTTGGTACTAGTATTGCTAGTATTCCCGCCTATCTTATGTCTATGATGAAATATTTCAAATGGACTATCAATGTTATTACCTCCCAGATGCCTCATTTTTTGGGTTAATCTTGGAGATGAGCATAAGTACATCCGGCTAACTTGGGGCTTGTGTCCAGGAAGAAATCTTTCGGACGTGTTGGATTTCCAAAACTTAGAGATTTTAATTTGACTCTCCTTGCCTCGTGGAGTAAAAGGTATTTTGACGTACGGTTGACCCAGTGATTGGAAAATATTGCTAGATACTATTAAATACTACACTCTTGGCTAATCCAGGTTCTGGATCCCCATTTTGGAAAGGCATCATGTGGGCTTCTACTATTTCCAGACCCTTTGTCACTGGAAAGTGGGGATGTGGGAGAAGCATTGCCCTTTTTTAAGTCGGCTCGGGAGGATCTCAATTCATTAGAAAGAAGAGGAGAGTTGACAATTAATATATGAAAAACCGGGCTAAAACAGTCACAACAGCCCACACAAGACAATACTGGCCAACTTGACGCCGTCCACACGAGAGAAGGAAAAAGGAAAGCGGGAAGAGGCAAGAGCGCAGAGGCTCCCTCAAACAATCTCAAAATAATATGTGAGTCGAGCAAAGCGAACAAGTAATGATTGAGGAAAGTAAAGTGGTCATGCCAAGTTGTAGAGCATCCATAGACCTGTCGCCGGCTGATTCAGAGCGCACACACGTTGAGAACACTCTGTTCTCCCTACGTCCTTTTCGCCACATCTTAACTTGGTATGCTAGTGCAAGCATACACGCCTTTCTAACGATTGATGTCGACATGAAATATACTTTTCCTTATGTAGTAGCAGGTGAGCTTCCGCCGGCCGGTTGTATTTGATCGGCCAGACCTCAGAATACGATGCTTTCCTTGCCGCAGTTGACCACGCCCAACTGCGGAAGTGGCGGCCGATGGTTTAGCATAGACGAGGACGACAACGACGACGAAGAGCTAGCAGTAGCACTAGCATTTGACCTTGAGGAAGAGGCTGCCCACGCGGTATATAACCCCCCAACGGACACACATCCCCAAGACACGAACATACCGGCATAGGGGCGTGTGCGTGCGTACACCAACATCGGCCACCTTGGCTTACACGATGGCTGCGGCAGTCACTCGCAGATCCAACGCCCTCCGCGTCGACGTCCCGGATGGCGACGCCGTTGCCGTCTCTGTCACGGCGGACTCCCCTATGGCCAAACGGGGCCTTGGCGCCAAGGACGACGTGTGGGTTGCCGCGGACGAAGGGGTCATGTCCGGCGACGGCAACCGGCCTATGCTGTTCCGGACCATGAAGGTCAAGGGAAGCATCTTGCACCCTTACAGGTCGATGATCATTCCCCATTCTGGTTTTCACACTACTACTACACCTCTGTCCCGTAATAAACATAGTGCGCGTTTGATTGTTTTTTTAAAGGTCATACTTTGAGCAAGTTTGTAGAAACAGTTATCAATGTCTGGAATACAAAGTCAATATCAAAATTCATCATGAAATATATTTTGTATGGTATATACCATACATTATATATTTAAGATAGGCAATCTTTTATTCCATCTGATTCAAAATAAGTGTCGTGGTTTTAGTTCAGCACGACACTTAGTTTGGATGAGAGGAAGCACATGAATTTGGTCAACATTTAAAAAGCTTTGCGAAACCAACGCTCACTAGCAATGTACAGGACGAATGGAGGACTATGATTCTATATGAAGGATTTCACAATCCTACACTTGTGAATAATATTATCTTTTTGTAACAACAGGTTCTTGATGCTCATGCGCTTGGTCGCCGTGGTCGTCTTCTTCAAGTGGCGCGTGGAGCACAAGAATCACAACGCTGTGTGGCTCTGGACCGCGTCTATGACTGCCGACGCCTGGTTCGGCTTCTCATGGCTCCTCAACCAGCTCCCCAAGCTCAACCCCATCAAGCGCGTCCCGGACCTCGCCGCCCTCGCAGACCGACACGACGATGCCACCCTTCCAGGGATTGATGTCTTCGTCACCACAGTCGATCCCGTGGATGAGCCCGTCCTATACACTGTAAACACCATCCTCTCCATCCTCGCCGCCGACTACCCGGTCGACAATTACGCCTGTTACATCTCGGATGACGGTGGCACGTTGGTGCACTATGAGGCGATGGTCCAGGTTGCCAGTTTTGCTGCGTTGTGGGTCCCGTTTTGCCGGAAGCATTGCGTCGAGCCAAGGTCCCCCGAGAGCTATTTTGGGATGAAGACACGGTCCTACGCCAGGGGTATGGCAGGAGAATTCATGAGGGATCATAGGCATGTCCGCAGAGAATACGAGGAGTTCAAGGTGAGAATAGACTCCCTTTCTACGACCATCCGCCAACGATCTGATGCCTACAACTCGAATAACAAAGGTGGTGTAAGTGCCACTTGGATGGCTGATGGGACACAATGGCCGGGTACATGGGTTGAGCAAGCCGAGAACCACCGAAGAGGACAACATGCTGGAATTGTTCAGGTAAAAATTCCTCCTCTTCATGAAAGTGGATATCTTCGAAAAATATTTTGAATAATGCATTGTCGATATATAAAATAGATATTCAGTGTACTGTGAGTTGGCAAATTTCTCAAGTTCATTTGCTCTTTTGACAGGTCCTACTAGACCATCCAAGCTTTAAGCCACAGCTTGGATCACCCGCGAGCACCGACAATCCATTTGACTTCAGCAACATTGACACGAGACTCCCCATGCTCGTCTACATTTCCCGAGAGAAGCGCCCTGGTTATGACAACCAAAAGAAGGCAGGCGCCATGAACGTGATGCTCCGTGTCTCCGCGCTGCTCTCTAACGCGCCCTTCGTCATCAACTTTGACTGCGACCACTACATCAACAACTCACAAGCTCTCCGTGCCCCTATGTGCTTCATGCTCGACCCTCATGATGGTCAGAACACGGCGTTCGTCCAGTTTCCGCAACGGTTTGACGACGTCGACCCAACTGATCGCTACGCCAACCACAACCGTGTCTTCTTTGACGGCACCATGCTTGCGCTCAACGGCCTCCAAGGGCCTACCTACCTCGGCACCGGCACCATGTTCCGTCGTGTCGCGCTCTATGGCATCGAGCCACCACGCTATAGAGCAGAGAATACTAAACTTGTTTGTAAGACAGGTGAGTTCGGTTACTCGACGTCATTCATCAACTCGGTGCCGGATGCCGCGATCCAAGATCGATCTATCACCCCGGTGTTGGTCGACGAGCGCCTCAGCAAGGACCTAGCTACCTTGATGACGTGTGCTTACGAGGACGGGAGCTCATGGGGGAGAGATGCCGGGTGGGTGTACAACATCGCAACGGAGGACGTGGTGACAGGATTCCGCATTCATCGGCAAGGGTGGCGTTCCATGTACTGCTCCATGGAACCCGCGGCATTTCGTGGAACGGCTCCGATCAACCTCACCGAGCGCCTCTACCAAGTGCTTCGGTGGTCTGGCGGGTCCCTCGAGGTGTTCTTCTCCCACAGCAACGCCCTCATCGCCAGTCGCCGGCTCCACCCTCTGCAGCGCATTGCCTACCTCAACATGTCGACGTACCCGATCGTCACGGTGTTCATCTTGTCCTACAACTTCTTCCCGGTCATGTGGCTCTTCTCCGAGAAGCTCTACATCCAGAGGCCATTCGGCGTGTACATGGCGTAC
This sequence comes from Aegilops longissima, assembly GCA_021605205.1. Taxonomy (NCBI): domain Eukaryota; kingdom Viridiplantae; phylum Streptophyta; class Magnoliopsida; order Poales; family Poaceae; genus Aegilops; species Aegilops longissima. The sequence goes on from CM038677.1 coordinate 847,426,854, forward strand.
CTCGTCGCCATCATAGCGATGGTGCACTTGATCGGCATGTTCGAGGTGAGATGGTCAGGGATCACGTTGCTAGACTGGTTCCGCAACGAGCAGTTCTACATGATCGGGGCGACAGGCGTATACCCAACAGCGGTGCTCTACATGTTGTTGAAGCTCGTCACGGGGAAGGGGATATACTTTCGGCTCACATCCAAGCAGACGGAGGCCTGCTCCAACGACAAGTTCGCCGATCTCTACACAGTGCGGTGGGTGCTGCTGTTGATCCCGACCGTCGCAGTCATCATCGTCAATGTTGCGGCCGTCGGGGCGGCGATAGGCAAGGCGGCGACATGGGGCTTCTTCACAGACGAGGCGCAACATGCGCTTCTCGGGATGGTGTTCAACATGGGGATCCTCGTGCTCCTCTACCCATTTGCACTTGGCATCATGGGGAAGTGGGGGAAGAGACCCATCATCTTGTTCATTGTGTTGGTCATGGCCATCAGCGTCGTCGGGCTCTTGTATGTGACGCTGCACGTCCCGTTACCAGGAGAATGGTCACAAGTTTCCGTTTCTCTTGGGGAAGCATAGTGACCGGGCCATCTGGATCTGGGTAGGGACGTACAACTCATCTTTTTTTTTTATTATTATAGTGCAATGATTTATATTTTTCACAACACAATAATGTAAATGTTTGGGTACATATGTAATCATCCCTACTGTACTCTATTCAAGTACCGTGTATCCATCGTTCGAATTATTTCTGGAAATTTCTAATTACCCTTCGTTGGTACCCTCTCCCTCCGTCTGCTGCTCCAGCTGCGGGAGGGAGGGGGGACCCCGTTCCTCCGCTCTGTAGTTAGGTTTTGGTTTTGTATGTCGTGGTGCCTCGTAGGGGTGGTGGGTGCGGCGTCCGGACGAATAAATCTGCCTCAGCTCCACTCCCACACCGGCGGTGTCCTTTATGGCGGCGTCTCGGAGTTGATGGCATCGTGTGTTTGCCGATCCTTCAGATCGGCGAAGTTAGGGTTCATGGATGGTATCGGCGAGGCGGCGGTGGCGACTCCATCAGGTGTGTCTCTCCTTCTGCTCTGTCCCCGTTGCTGTGGCATTGTCTCCGACGTCATGGTGGAGCAGGGAGGTTTTGTCGTCCGGGAGTACGCGCAGACGGCGGCCTGCGCAGTTGACAGCTGGAAGATGGTGCATCCTATGTCGGGTGTGTGGTTGGAGGCTGACAGCTCTGGTTTTCTCCTCCGACGTTGTAGTCGTGCGGGGATGTCAGGTCTGGAGTCCGATGGCGTGTCCGGGGACACGTTGCCCCGGTCTGATTCTTTCAACTGCAATGGTTTTGCTTTTGGCAAACTACTTTGGAGGCCCGTAAAGCTGCAGATCAGCGATGGAGCCGCTTCGAGCTCGGGTGAAGAGGTGATCTGTCTTCTCTCTCTTGGTGGTCGCTTCGGTGATGCCGAAGGAGAGGAACAGGCGGTGGTCTTTTGTGTAGGATTATCCTATCCTTTTAGTACTGTAATGTCGGTGCATACGTGTCTTGTAACCGGATCTTTATTTTATGAATGAGAAACGTATTACCTCGCAAAATAATTACCCTTTATGCACCCTTTTGTTTCGGACTTCTTCCAGAATTATTTTTATTTTTGAAACATCACGTCTTCATGTGAGGCTACTTAGGGCGGGTTTGGATCCCCGAACTCGTGAAGGCCATTCTGAATATCCGATGTTGTTTCAGACGGAAACAGCAAGGAACCTTGATTTGCTTGCTTACCTACTTAATCACGACGTGGTTACTGTAGACTCAATCACGATGTGGTTGGACACAAGAACACAAGATTGATTTGTCCTCCGTACAGTAGACAGCAATTCAGGATCCAGTAAATAAACAGAGCAGCCCTTATAAGAATAAACAGTCGTAGTACCGTGACAGCACCTGTCAGCCAGGTGGATCGCCACCGCGTTCTATGATGCATTGGACACTCAAGCGAGCTCGTGGTAGGTAGCAGCAAGCCACTAATTTCCATTCGGCTCACCTTTTTATAACATTGGCAATTACAAATGCAATCTGTTTATAATACTAAAAGATTCTTGTTTCCTACTCCCTACCAAAGTTAGTACTCCCTCTTTCCGAAAATATTTATGAAAGAAATAGATAAAGATGGATGTATCTAGAACTAAAATATATCTAGATATATTCATTTCTTCGACAAGTATTTTTGGACGGAGGAAATACAAAGTTGCGTCATCTATTTTGAAACGGAGGGAGTAACCTACTACTGAACAACGTGGACCATTTTTTTACACAACTTCAAATTGACCCGGTGATCATTCAGTGCTGAATCCTCTTGTGGTTGTTGTTGTAGGCATAGGAGCTGGCGAGCCACACGAAGAGCACGAGCTCGCCGGCCGAGAGCCCGGCGAGCAGCCAGTAGAAGTAGTCGAGGTGGGCGCGGTTGAGGTTGTCGGCGAACCAGCCGTCGCCGCCGCCGCTTCTGGTGACACCGTCGATGAAGGAGATGAGGGCGCTGCTGATGAACCCGCCGATGCCCATCACGCTGAAGTAGAGCGCCAGGCCAAGGCTGCGCAGCTCGCGGGGCATCTGATCGTAGAAGAACTCCTGCAGGCCCACCACCGTCAGCACGTCCGCCACGCCCATCATCGCGTACTGCGGCACCAGCCACGCCCAGCTCATCGGCACCGTCGCCCCGGCGTCGTCCACCAGCCCGTGCTCCCGCGCCGTCTCCAGCCGCCGGCCCTCCACCAGTGCTGCCACGATCACCGCGCACATCGACACCACCATGCCCACGCCCACGCGCTGCAGCAGAGTCAGCCCCGACGGCTTGCCCGTCGCGCGCCCCAGCGCCTGCACAAGGACGCGGTCATAGATGGGGACGAACAACAGGATGCTCGCCGGCCCCAGTGTCTGAAGCGCCGCCGGTGGCAGCTCGAGGCCGCCAAAGACGCGTCGGTCCAATGTGCGTCCTTGCTTGTTGAAGAGCGTCATGATCTGCGCATACGCCACACAGTATGCGAGGCACGCCGCCCAGATCGGCAACAGCCGCAGCACGCCACGTGCCTCCTCCGACTTGGCTGCGACGTCCTCGTCTTGGCATCCTTTTGTACTACGGAATAAGCTCGAGTTCCTCATGAGCGCCACAAGGCTGCGACCGAGGCGAGCAAAGGGGCTCTCGGCGCCTGGGGTGGGCGCATACAGGCGGTAGGTGGGGGTGCCGGAGAGGAAGACGGCGAAGGCGCATAACATAATGGCACAGAGCATGCCGAAGCCGATCCCCCAGCCGACGTTCTCCTGGATGTAGCTGACGACAGCGACGGCGACGGAGATGCCGATGGCCATGGAGAAGTACCACCAGTTGAAGAGGGAGCTGCGGGACGCGCACTCTTTGGGGTGGTCGGGATCAAACTGGTCGGCGGCGAAGGCGAGGCCGCATGGCTTGTCGGCCCCCTGTGCGAGAGGAATGAGGTAGAGCGAGGCGTAGAAGAGGGCCACCTGCAACGACGAAGGGCGGGAAGAGGAATGAATGTCGCCGGCCGGCGATGACCGTTGCGTCTGGAGCGTGGTCACTAGAGTCATCATGCCATATCCCTGCACGCATACACACATATTTTGAAACTTGGTTAGTGTCTGCTTAACTTTTAATGTTCAATGTAAAGGAAAAACCAAAACTATAAGAAATTATTAATTTTCTAGGCCAATATTTTTAAAACCATATTTTGAACTTCTTAATGTTGAGGAACAAATTAAACGAAAATCCTAGACTAATTTAACTCAATTCACATCAAGAATTCAAATGTATAAAATTATGATCTCGTGCAACATGGTGAAAGAAAAACTGAAGTCGGGTTTTACATGAAGTAATTTAGCTCTATGTTGCAATTTACTCAAATTATGAGCAATTGAGTTGTCTCTGAAACTTGACCCTGTTTCAGGGAAGTAAAAATATTTGATTTTGGAGTTTCGTATTAGTGGACCATTTAAGTAGATGAGGAATGGCGAAAAACTCACCTTTCACCTCGTAGAACTAATATACAACCCATTTCCAGCACCCTAGGAGTTGATATGCTAAAATAATGATAACATTTGCAAAGTCGCAGTCAAAATAACTATGAGCTGCAAGAAAAATGATAATCTTAACTAAGACACGACTTCAAGCAACGAACACAATGAATCCATAATTACACTAAATTGTTTTTTTTTTGAGAGACGGGGAAGAGGGCAAAAGTGGATTGTGAAATTGTCAAATTGGAAATAAGAGATAACCCACAAGCGAAAGAGATATTACATCAAACGAAACTATTCTTCCACCAAGTAGACAAGTTGACCCAGGTAACTTGTGCATTTTGTTAACCAAATGACTCGGGGTTAAGACAACAACCTTTTGTTTTTCTTCAAAAAATATACTCCAGTACCAATTACACCAGTTACACTAAATTGTCGCAATTTGCAAGGGACGTCAAGAAAGTACAGCCTCTTCTCCGGCTAGGGACTAGGTTTATCGTGCATAATGGCGAGGCCACGTGCTTTTGGTTGGTGATGTGGTGTGAGGATGGGAGACTCCGGGACGGCTTCCCGGAAATTTTTGCGATCGCCGAGAACCAGAATGCCAAAGTGGTCGATTGCTGGTGACAGGGGCGATGGACACCACAATTCCGGCGACCCTTAGGGGATGTAGAAAACACCGAGTGGGAAGATTTGCACACTAAATTGAGAGGGTACAACCTTAGTCCTGAGAAGGATGAGGTCGTTTGGCGATTAGAGCCGTCCAGCCAATTCTCCACATGATCCTTGTATAAGGATATTTTCAAGTCCTCGACTCCATGCGACTTGTTTGGGCTGTGGGGAGCACGACTGCCGTCCAAAATCAAGATCTTCTTATGGCAAGTCGCCCGCAATAGAATCACAAGTGGGGACCAGGTGCAAAAAGGGCTGGCTGGGCCGGGGCGATGGCAAATGTGTTTGGTGTGGGGAGAGTGAAGACCCGGATCATATTCTTTTTTGGTGCATTATGGCTCGATTTATGTGGAGTGCCGTACGGTCAGCAACTGGTTCTGCGTGGAACCCAAGTGGGTTCTCAGAATTTTACTGGCTGGCAGCAGCCACTTCTGGGAGGGAGAAGAGGATTACATGGCTTGGGTTAGGGGCCCTTGCGTGGTCTCTTTGGACTACCCGAAACAAAGCATTGATAGAGGGAGTATTTATCAGGCATCCAGCTGATATGCTATATAAAATGATGTCTTTCTTGCAGCTACAGAAGCTTCTGGCAAAGCAGCGGGACAAAGGGCTCGTGGAGGAGCTCGTCATAAGGGTGCGGGCAAGGTGCACTAAGCTACGACGGTCGACATAGGGACACCGCGGACATAACTCTGCATGTCGCCCTCAGCTACCTCGAGAGCACACGATGTTTTACTCGCCTTTACTAGCGCTGCGCTGCTATGTATCCGCCCCGGGCGTGTATCAGCCGTTTTCTTGTACCTTTTCACTATGTTTTTCTGTAGTTTGGACCTGGCCGTTTGGCGGGCCTGTTGGATCGGTAAGGGTCTCACTTTAAGACCGGGTAAGCGCCTCTTTTCTAGAAAAAACATGTGCTAGAAAAGTCACTACTGTGTCAAATATAAATAGTTGTGGAGATTTTCAAAATTAAAAATCAGCTCCAGTACTGCATTGTCGGAAGTCAACATCACCGACGATTCTTTGAGGTGGACTCAGTACTCGGTTGGTTGATCCCACACGACTCTAGCACATCTTCCATTCGAGGCTAGCATTACCACGGCGACGACGACGACTAGATCTCATCTTATTTTACAACTGCGTGTTTCATGTGTGATAGCATCTACCATGATGGTGAATTGGTGATGGTGCAGCGAACAGAGAGGTAAAAATTGATCGGGAAGCAAAAGGAGGACTTTTATCGTACCAGGACGTAGAGGGTGCAGGCGACGATGATTGAACGGTAGCGGCCGAGCCAAGAGTCAGCGACGAAGGCGCCCAGCAGCGGCATCAGGCAGGCCGTCCCCGACCATGCGTTGACGGCGGCGGCCGCGGCGGCGTTGGAGTGGCCCAGCGGCCCCGTCAGGTACGTGATCAGGTTCGCTGACACGCCGAAGTAGGCGAAGCTGCCCGCGATCTCCACAACTGCACGCAGGACGCGGCCAGATCAACCTCATGTCACGCCGGATGGAACAAGAAGATCACTGCTTAACGAACGAACAGGGGAAGAGCGCGTGTGGAGAGTACGTACCGCAGACGAAGAGGGCGGAGCGCCAGCCGCCGGAGCCGGCGCGGACCACGGGGCGGCCGCGGAAGTCGGAGACGCCGGCGAGCGGCGCCGCCTCGTCGTCTTGAGCGGGCAGCAGGAAGGGGGCCTCGGCGTCCGCCATGGCCGCCATCTCTCTGCCTCTCTCCTCTGCACTCGGATGATTTTTTCCTCTCTCGGCTCGCTGGCTTGCAGCCTGTCAACGCGTACGCGCGCACGGAGAGGCAGCCGGCATATGGGCGCATGTGTGTGTGTGTGGGCCGGCGACCGCTTAGCCTTATGCTGCTTCATTTTTCTACTCCACACGTCTCCCTCCCACAAGTCACAGTTGCGGCGCCTCGTTGCTCCCTTGCCTCGGATAGAGCAAGATATTTCTTCGTGCTGTCACTGTGATGTGATCTAGTCGGACGTGTCGATCCGAAACTGCCGCTTTGATAACCGTTCGATCGGCTTGGCCCATGTTTTGAGAGAGAACGAGTGAAGTTGCTGCAGAAGAAGGCGAGGTAACTGCTTCCTTCTGTTGTCCTGCATGACTAAGCTGCCCGCACCGCAACATCAGGAGGATCAGGTATTTGCGCTTGCTATCATCTAGAGCTTTGTTTGGTAGTACAGCACCGTAGTGGGCTCTGTTCATCTGCCTTGTCATACGAATTGCCAGCCACAGTTTTCTACTTTTTTGTTGCTTCACCAAAAACTTTCAGAAGAACCTCTTCTGATGGCCTTGTGTGTAGATTGTTTTAGCTTGAGAAAGCTGTTAACTGTTTTGTTTTTCTGAAGCAAATTGTCAGCTCTCTGAACTTAAATTGCAATGGTCATGCTCTCATCTTGCAGTACAGAGCGCTGAAAGGACTTGCAGAACTCATATGTATATGCTGTTATCAGTTTCAGAGGTGTGGGGCTAATATTTTAGCACTTTTATCTGGACTCTTTTTGTCCCAGCAACAGGACTTCTAGGCCATAAAAAACCAATGAGTAAACATAACTTGCTGAAGCGAAACATTGTGAAACCAGTTGACTAGTGCATGTGGCTATTAAATTGCTTTTCGTGTGCATGTAGTTGTGCTAGTGCTACGGCCAAAATCGATCAAATCGATTGGGTTGTCTAGCCAGTTTATGACTCATGCCAACGAAGAGTCTATGTGCTTCTAAATCGCGGAAAATAATCGCGATCAGAAATAATCGCGGAAAATCCGAGAAAAAGAAAAACTGACGAACATGCTAACGAACGAACGTTCGCTGTCTACGGCTAAACGACGGAAACCGTTCGTTAAAACGAACGTACGAACGTACGTCCGCTAAATAAACTAAACCGAAAGAAAAAAACAGATATAGGGTGTTTAAAAAAAACCGAACGAAAAACCGGCGGAAAAACCGAACGGTTTTCTCTTGGAAAACCGCCGGCGGCGAGGCGTGGCGAGGTCAGCGGGTGGCGACGAGGTCCGCGGGTCGTCGGCGGCGTGGGCGTCGGTGGTGGCGGGCGCGCGATCCGGATCCGGCAGAGGCGGCGGCTGGCGACAATGCGGCTTAGGGTTAGGGTTTGGGCGCGGGGCGGGCTGGTGGCTCGGGTAGGCTCAGGCGGCGCATTATAAAGGCCTGGTCTGGCGGGGTCCTGGCCGAACACGGCCCAAAGTCGGTTTTGTTTTTTTTTAACATTACACGCAGAAAAATAAATAAAATAAATACTAAACGGACTCCAATAATCCCGAAATAAATTTTCCCCGACTTTTAAAATCAAGTGGGTTTAGATGAACATTTATTTGGGGCCTAAATGCAATTTTGAAAAACGCGCATTTTTCCTAAATTCAAATAAAATAGCAATAAACTCCAAAATAAAATCTTATTTGATTTTCTTATCAAATCCTTAATATTTCTTTATTTTGGGAAAGTAATTTTATTCCCTCTCTCATATTTTATTATAGAAATAATTGAAGATAAAATAAATAAAACCAAATGATCCTATTTTCAAAATTTGAGAAAACTCAAATATGAAAATAACGAAATTCCCAACTCTCTTCGTGGGTCCTTGAGTTGCGTGAAATTTCTAGGATCAAGCGAAAATGCAATAAAATATGATATGCAATGATGATCTATGTATAACATTCCAAATTAAAATTTTGGGATGTTACAAACCTACTCCCCTTAAGATGAATCTCGCCCTCGAGATTCGGGTTGGCTAGAAAATAGGTGAGGGTGGTCCTTCAGCAGATCTTCCTCACGCTCCCAGGTGGCTTCATCCTCGGTGTGGTGGCTCCACTGAACTTTGCAAAACTTGACAACCTTGCTGCGGGTGACTCGGCTGGCATATTTGAGAATCTTGACTGGTTTCTCCTCATAGGTCAAATCACTATCCAACTGAATTGCTTCCGGTAACCTTTGTATCTCTCGGTGTATATCTGCCATCTCTGCGTGGCACTTCTTCAACTAGGAAACATGGAACACATCGTGAACTCCTGACAATCCTTCGGGAAATTCCAATTTGTAAGCAACTTCTCCCACTCGCTCCAGAACTTTGTAAGGCCCCACAAAACGTGCCGCTAACTTTCCCTTAACTCCAAAGCGCTTAACTCCCCGAAGTGGAGATACACGAAGATAAACTTTGTCTCCGACTTCGTAAACTGTCTCCTTGCGTTTAGAATCTGCGTAGCTCTTCTGCCTGGACTGGGCTACTTTGAGCCTATCGCGAATCAACTTCACCTTTTGTTCAGACTCCTTAATCAAATCCGGTCCAAACAACTGGCGTTCTCCAACTTCATCCCACGATAATGGGGTTCTGCACCTCCTTCCGTACAAAGCTTCGAAAGGGGCCATCTTTTAGGCTGGATTGATAACTGTTGTTGTAGGAGAACTCTGCATATGGCAAATTATCGTCCCAACTAGATCCATAATCTAGCGCACAAGCTCTCAGCATATCCTCCAAAATCTGAATGACTCTCTCGGTCTGTCCATTTGTCTGCGGGTGAAAAGTTGTACTGAACTCTAGCCTAGTACCCAAGGTTTCGTGCAACTGATTCCAGAAATTTGAGGTAAACTGAGTTCCTCTATCTGATACAATGCTCCTCAGACTCTCCATGCAGACATACAATCCTGGTCATGTATTTCTTCGCCAACTTAGCACTGGTGTAGGTGGTCTTCACTGGGATGAAATGTGCTACCTTCGTCAAACGATCAACTACAACCCAAATCGAGTCGTAGCCTGAACGAGTCCTGGGCAATCCCGTGATAAAATCCATGCCTAACTTATCCCACTCCCATTCGGGTATCAGCAATGGCTGTAACAATCCTGCCGGCTTCTGATGCTCTGCCTTCACTCTCTGATAGACATCACATACTACTGCATACTCCGCTATATCCTTCTTCATTCCGGTCCACCAGAAAGTATCCTTCAAATCCAAATACATCTTGGTATTTCCTGGGTGAATTGAGTATGGTGAATCATGGGCCTCCTGTAGAATCAACTTCCTGATCTCCGGGTCATTGAGCACATAAATGTGGTCCTCAACCCATAGGGTATCGTGCTCATCCTCATGAAATCCTTTAGCTTTTCCTTTGCTCATCTTCTCCTTTATAGAGGCGATCTCCTTGTCGATCTTCTGAGCTTCTCTGATCTTATCCATCATAGTTGACTGAATCTCCAATGCTGCTACATACCTCTTGGAACTATCTCCAAACATAGTTCGCGAAGGTCCTCGGCTAACTCCTTTGGTAACTCTCCGGTCATGAGTGTGTTGACATGGCTCTTACGGCTCAACGCATCGGCTACTACGTTAGCCTTTCCGGGGTGATAATGTAATCTCATATCGTAATCCTTGATGAGTTCCAACCATCTCCTTTGCTTGAGATTCAACTCCTTCTGTGTGAAAATGTACTTCAAACTCTTGTGATCCGTGTACATCTCACAATGGTTTCCGATGAGAAAGTGTCTCCAGTCTTCAATGCATGCACTACGGCTGCTAACTCCAAATCATGTGTGGCATAATTCAGCTCATGCGGCTTAAGCTGTCGAGAAGCATACGAAACAACTCTTCCCTCCTGCATAAGCACGACTCCAAGTCCTCGACGTGAAGAGTCTCAATACACATCATAATCCTTGCGCTGATCTGGCAAAATCAACACTGGCGATGTAACCAAACGTTTCTTCAACTCCTAGAAACTGGCCTCACATTCCTCAGTCCATTTGAACTTGGTATCCTTCTTTAACAATTCCGTCATGGGCTTCGCAATCTTCGAGAAATTCTCAATGAATCTCCGGTAGTATCCTGCCAGCCCGAGAAAACTCCGGATCTCTCCAACTGTTGTTGGTGCTACCCAATTTGTTACAGTGACAACCTTGGTGGGATCTACTGCTATTCCTTCTCCGGATATAACATGTCCGAGGAATCCAACTTCTTTCAACCAAAACTCACATTTGCTGAACTTGGCATATAACTGATGTTCTCTGAGCTTCTCCAGTACCAAACGCAAATGCTCCTTATGTTGTTCCTCGTTCTTCGAGTAAACCAAAATATCATCAATGAACACCACGATGAACTTATCCAAAAACTCCATAAACACCTTGTTCATCATGTTCATGAAATACGCAGCTGCGTTAGTCAGACCAAATGACATAACGGTGTACTCATATAGCCCGTACCTGAAGGTAAAAGCTGTCCGAGGTATATCCTGCTCTCGAATCTGCAACTGATGGTATCCTGATCGCAGATCGATCTTGGAAAATACCTTAGCTCCTTGCAATTGGTCAAAAAAATCATTGATCATCGGCAGTGGGTACTTGTTCTTGATGGTCAATTCATTTAGTCCTCGATAATCAACAACCATCCTCAAAGATCCATCCTTCTTCTCCACTAGAAGCACTGGTGATCCCCAAGGTGAAGAGCTTGGGCGAATACAACCTTTATCCAATAACTCCTTAATTTGCTTCTTAATTTCCTCCAAATCTTGTGCGCGCATCCGGTATGGTCTCTTAGATATCGGCCCTGTGCCTGGCAAAAGCTCAATCAAAAACTCAATCTCTCTATCCGGTGGCATGCCTGGCAAGTCTTCAGGAAATACATCAGGGAAATCCTTCACCACTGGTACTTCCTCCTGCACAACTCATGTTAAGGAATTTACTTGTGTCCTCTTCGGCTCATGCCGTGATACATGCTTGTGTTGGAAATATGCCCTAGAAGCAATAATAAATTAGTTATTATTATATTTCCTTGTTCATGATAATCGTTTATTACCCATGCTATAATTGTATTGATAGGAAACTCAGATACATGTGTGGGTACATAAACAACACCATGTCCCTAGTAAGCCTCTAGTTTACTAGCTTGTTGATCAACAGATGGTTACGGTTTCCTGACCATGGACATTGGATGTCCTTGATAACGGGATCACATCATTTGGAGAATGATGTGATGGACAAGACCCAATCCTAAGCCTAGCACAAAGATGGTAGTTCGTATGCTAAAGCTTTTCTAATGTCAAGTATCATTTCCTTAGACCATGAGATTTTGCAACTCCCAGATGCCGTAGGAATGCTTTGGCTGTACCAAACGTCACAACGTAACTGGGTGGCTATAAAGGTGCACTACAGGTTGTCACTCCGTGTAACGGAGAGGTATCTCTGGGCCCGCTCGGTAGGACATCATCATAATGTGCACAATGTGACCAAGGGGTTGATCACGGGATGATGTGTTACGGAACGAGTAAAGAGACTTGCCGGTAACGAGATTGAACAAGGTATCGGCATACCGACGATCGAATCTCGGGCAAGTACAATACCGCTAGACAAAGGGAATTGTATACGGGATTGATTGAGTCCTTGACATCGTGGTTCATCCGATGAGATCATCGTGGAACATGTGGGAGCCAACATGGGTATCCAGATCCCGCTGTTGGTTATTGACCGGAGAACGTCTCGGTCATGTCTGCATGGTTCCCGAACCCGTATGGTCTACACACTTAAGGTTCGATGACGCTAGGGTTATAGGGAATAGATATACGTGGTTACCGAATGTTGTTCGTGAAGGAAATATGCCCTAGAGGCAATAATAAAGTTATTATTTATTTCCTTATACCATGATAAATGTTTATTATTCATGCTAGAATTGTATTAACCGGAAACATAATACATGTGTGAATATATAGACAAACAGTATGTCACTAGTATGCCTCTACTTGACTAGCTTGTTAATCAAAGATGGTTATGTTTCCTAACCATGAACAAGGAGTTGTTATTTGATTAACAAGGTCACATCATTAGTTGAATGATCTGATTGACATGACCCATTCCGTTAGCTTAACACTTGATCGTTTAGTATGTTAATGCTTTCTTCATGACCCATACATGTTCCTATAACTATGAGATTATGCAACTCCCGTTTACCGGAGGAACACTTTAGGTACTACCAAACGTCACAACGTAACTGGGTGATTATAAAGGAGTACTACAGGTGTCTCCAAAGGTACTTGTTGGGTTGGCGTATTTCGAGATTAGGTTTTGTCACTCCGATTGTCGGAGAGGTATCTCTAGGCCTTCTCGGTAATACACATCACTTAAGCCTTGCAAGCATTACAACTAATGAGTTAGTTGTGAGATGATGTATTACGGAACGAGTAAAGAGACTTACCGTAGCGAGATTGAACTAGGTATTGGATACCGACGATCGAATCTCGGGTAAGTAACATACCGATGACAAAGGGAACAACGTATGTCGTTATGCGGTTTGACCGATAAAAGATCTTCGTAGAATATGTAGGAACCAATATGGGCATCCAGGTTCCGCTATTGGTTATTGACCGAGAATGGTTCTAGGTCATGTCTACATAGTTCTCGAACCCGTAGGGTCCGCACGCTTAACGTTCGATGACAGTTCATTATGAGTTTATAAGTATTGATGCACGAAGGTTGTTGAGTCCCGGATGTGATCACGGACATGAAGAGGAGTCTCGAAATGGTCGAGACATAAAATTGATATATTGGAAGCCTACATTTGGACATCGGAAGTGTTCGAGTGAAATCGAAATTTACGGAGTACCGGAGGTTACGGAACCCCGGGAGGTCTATGGGCCTTAATGGGCCATTAGAGAGAAGAGGAAGGGCGGCCAGGTGGGCTGCGCACCCCCTCCCCTCTAGTCCGAATAGGACAAGGAGGGGGGCGCCTTCCCTCTTCCCCTCCTCCAATCCTAATCCAACTAGGAGAGGGGAGTCCTACTCGGTGGGAGTAGGACTCCTCGGTAGCGCCTCCCAAGGCTGGCCGCACCCCCTTGGCTCCTTTATATACGGGGCAGGGGCACCCCATGACACACAAGTTGATCTACGGATCTTTCCTTAGCCGTGCGGTGCCCCTTCCACCATATTCCACTTGGTCATATCGTCGCGGAGCTTAAGCGAAGCCCTGCGCCGGAGAAGTCATATCGTCGCGGAGCTTAGGCGAAGCCCTGCGTCGGTGGAGCATCAACATCGTCACCACGCCGTCGTCTTGACAGAACTCATCCCGACACTTTGCTGGATCGAGTCCGGGAACGTCATCGAGCTGAGCGTGTGCAGAACTCGGAGGTGCCGACGTTCGGTGCTTGGATCGGTCGGATCGTGAAGGCGTCGACTACATCAACAGCGTTGTTATAACGCTTCGCTTTCGGTCTCACGAGTGCGTGGGCGGACACTCTCCCTCTCGTTGCTATGCCATCACCATGGTCTTGCGTGATCGTAGGAAAATTTTTGAAATTACTCGTTCCCCAACAGTGGCATCGAGCCTGGTTTTATGCGTTGATGTCATGTGCACGAGTAGAACACAAGTGAGTTGTGGGCGATACAAGTCATACTGCCTACCAGCATGTCATACTTTGGTTCAGCGGTATTGTGAGATGAAGCGGCCCGGACCGACATTACCGTACCCTTACCCGAGACTGGTTTCACCGCTTCCGAGCACTCGTTGCTTAAAGGTGACCGACGGGTGTCTGTCTCTCTCACTTTAGTTGAATCGAGTGTGGCTACGCCGGTCCTTGAGAAGGTTAAAACGGAGTCTATTTGACGAAGTATTGTTGTGGTTTTGATGCGTAGGTAAGAACGGTTCTTGCTCAGCCCGTAGCAGCCACGTAAAACTTGCAACAACAAAGTAGAGGACGTCTAACTTGTTTTTGCAGGGCATGTTGTGATGTGATATGGTCAAGGCGTGATGCTATATTTTATTGTATGAGATGATCATGTTTTGTAACGAGTTATCGGCAATGGCGAGGAGCCATATGGTTGTCGCTTTATTGTATGAAATGCAAGCGCCATGTAATTGCTTTACTTTATCACTAAGGAGTAGCGATAGTCGTAGAAGCAATAGTTGGCGAGGCGACAACGATGCTACGATGGAGATCAAGGTGTCGCGCCGGTGGCGATGGTGATCATGGCGTTGCTTGGCGATGGAGATCACAAGCACAAGATGATGATGACCATATCATATCACTTATATTGATTGCATGTGATGTTTATCCTTTATGCATCTTATCTTGCTTTGATTGACGGTAGCATTATAAGATGATCTCTCACCAAAATTATCAAGAAGTGTTCTCCTGAGTATGCACCGTTGCGAAAGTTCTTCGTGCTGAGACACCACGTGATGATCGGGTGTGATAGGCTCTACGTTCAAATACAGCGGGTGCAAAACAGTTGCGCACGCAGAATACTCAGTTAAACTTGACGAGCCTAGCATATAACAGATATGGCCTCGAACACGAGACCGAAAGGTCGGCGTGAATCATATAGTAGATATGATCAACATAGTGATGTTCACCATTGAAACTACTCCATCTCACGTGATGATCGGACATGGTTTAGTTGATTTGGATCACGTAATCACTTAGATGACTAGAGATGTCTGTCTAAGTGGGAGGTTTTAATATGATTAATTAAACTTAAATTTATCATGAACTTAGTCCTGGTAGTATTTTGCAAATTATGTTGTAGATCAATAGCTCGCGTTGTTGCTTCCCTATGTTTTATATGTGTTCCTAGAGAAAATTATATTGAAAAATGTTAGTAGCAATGATGCGGATTGGATCCGTGATCTGAGGTTTATCCTCATTGCTGCTTGAAGAATTATGTCCTTAATGCACGCTAGGTGACAGACCTATTGCAGGAGCAGATGCGAGGCGTTATGAGCGTTTGGCTAGCTCAATATGAGCAGATCAGGCGTTATGAGCGTTTGGCTAGCTCAATATGATGACTACTTGATAGTTTAGTGCACCATACTTAGCGGCTTAGAATCGGGACTTCAAAGGCGTTTTGAGCGTCATGGACCATATGAGATGTTCCAGGAGTTGAAGTTAATATTTCAAGCAAATACCGAGTTGAGAGATATGAAGTCTCCAACAAGTTCTATAGCTAAAATATGGAGGAGAATCGCTCAACTAGTGAGCATGTGCTCAGATTATGCAGGTACTTCAATCGCTTGAATCAAGTGGGAGTTAATCTTCCGGATAAGATAGCGATTGACAGAATTCTCTAGTCACCATCACTAAGTTACTAGAACTTCGTGATGAACTATAATATGCAAGGGATGACGACAAAGATTCCCGAGCTCTTCGTGATGTTGAAAATCGCGAAGGTAGAAATCAAGAAAGAGCATCAAGTGTTGATGATTGACAAGACCACTAGTTTCAAGAAAAGGGCAAAGGGAAAAAGGGAACTTCAAGTAGAAAGACAAGTAAGTTGTCACTCTTGCGAAGAAGCCCAAAGCTGGACCATAGCCGAAACTGAGTGTTTACACTGCAAAGGAAATGGTCCTTTGGAAGCAGAAATGCCCTGAATATTTGGTGGATAAGAAGGATGGCAAAGTGAACAAGAGTATATTTGATATACAGATTATTGATGTGTGCATTACTAGTGTTTATAGTAGCCCTGAGTATTTGATACTTGTTAGGTTGCTGAGATTAGTAACTCGAAACAGGAGTTCTGAGAATAAGCAGAGACTAGTTGAAGGGAAGTGACGATGAGTGTTGGAAGTAGTTCCAAAATTGATATGATCATCATCGCACACTCCCTATACTTTCGGGATTAGTGTGGAACCTAAATAAGTGTTATTTGGTGTTGAGCATAAATATGATTTGATCATGTTTATTGCAATACGGTTATTCATTTAAGTAAGAGAATAAATTGTTGTTCATTTACATGAATAAAACCTTATATGGTTACACACCCAATGAAAATGGTTCATTGGATCTCGATCATAGTGATACACATATTCATAATATTGAAACCAAAAGATGCAAAGTTAATAATGATAATGCAACTTATTTGTGGCACTGCCGTTTAGGTCATATTGGTGTAAAGCGCATGAAGAAACTCCATGCTGATGGGATTTTGGAATCACTTGATTATGAATCACTTGATGCTTGCGAACCATGCCTTATGGGCAAGATGACTAAAGACTCTGTTCTCCGGAACAATGGAGCGAGCAAATGACTTATTGGAAATAATACATACTGATGTATGCGGTTCGATGAGTGTTAAAGCTCACGGCAAGTATCGTTATTTTCTGACCTTCACAGATGATTTGAGCAGATATGCGTATATCTACTTAATGAAACACAAATCTGAAACATTTGAAAAGTTCAAAGAATTTCAGAGTGAAGTGGAAAATCATCGTAACAAGAAAATAAAGTTTCTACGATCTGATCGTGGAGGAGAATATTTGAGTTACGAGTTTGGTTTACATTTGAAACAATGTGGAATAGTTTCGCAACTCACGCCACCCGAACACCACAGAGAAATGGTGTGTCGAGCGTCGAATCGTACTTTACTAGATATGGTGCGATCTATGATGTCTATTTCCGATTTACCGCTATCGTTTTGGGGTTATGCTTTAGAGCGGCCGCATTCACGTTAAATAGGACACCGTCAAAATCCGTTGAGGCGACGCCTTATGAACTGTGGTTTGGCAAGAAACCAAAGTTGTCGTTTCTTAAAGTTTGGGGCTGCGATGCTTATGTAAAGAAACTTCAACCAGATAAGCTCGAACCCAAATCGGAAAATGTGTCTTCATAGGATACCCAAAGGAGACTGTTGGGTACACCTTCTATCACAGATCTGAAGGCAAGATTTTCGTTGCTAAATTCGGATCCTTTCTAAAGAAGGAGTTTCTCTCGAAAGAAGTGAGTGGGAGGAAAGTAGAACTTGATGAGATAACTGTATCTGCTCCCTTATTGGAAAGTAGTTCATCACAAGAAATGGTTCTGTGACAACTACACCAATTAGTGAAGAAACTAATGATGATGATCATGAAGCTTCAGATCAAGTTACTCTGAACCTCGAGGTCAACCAGAGTAAAATACGCACGAGTGGTACGGTAATCCTATTACGGAAGTCATGTTACTTGACCATGGCGAACCTACAAACTATGAAGAAGCGATGGTGAGCCCAGATTCCATAAAATGGCTGGAAGCCATGAAATCTGAGATGGGATCCATGTATGAGAACAAAGT
Organism: Aegilops longissima; assembly: GCA_021605205.1. Classification (NCBI taxonomy): domain Eukaryota; kingdom Viridiplantae; phylum Streptophyta; class Magnoliopsida; order Poales; family Poaceae; genus Aegilops; species Aegilops longissima. The sequence continues at coordinate 847,444,571 of CM038677.1, forward strand.
ATGGACTTTGGTTGACTTGCCCGATGATCGGAAAGCCATTGAAAATAAAGGGATCTTTAAGAAGAAGACTGGCGCTGATGGTAATATAACTGTCTACAAAGCTCGACTTGTTGCGAAAGGTTTTCGACAAGTTCAAGGGGTTGACTACGATGAGACTTTCTCACCCGTGGCGATGCTTAAGTCTGTCCGAATCATGTTAGCAATTGCCGCATTTTATGATTATGAAATTTGGCAAATGGATGTAAAACTGCATTCTTGAATGGATTTCTAGAAGAAGAGTTGTATATGATGCAACCAGAAGGTTTTGTCGATCCAAAGGGTACTAACAAAGTGTGCAAGCTCCAGCGATCAATTTATGGTCTGGTGCAAGCCTCTCGGAGTTGGAATAAGCGCTTTGATAGTGTGATCAAAGCATATGGGTTTATACAGACTTTTGGAGAAGCTTTGTATTTACAAGAAAGTGAGTGGGAGCTCTGTAGCATTTCTAATATTATATGTGGACGACATATTATTGATTGGAAATGATATAGAATTTCTGGATAGCATAAAGGATACTTGAATAAAAGTTTTTCAATGAAAGACCTCGGTGAAGCTGCTTACATATTGGGCATCAAGATCTATAGAGATAGATCAAGGCGCTTAATTGGACTTTCACAAAGCACATACCTTGATAAAGTTTTGAAAAAGTTCAAAATGGATCAGGCAAAGAAAGGTTTTTTACCTGTATTACAAGGTGTAAGATTGAGTCAGACTCAATGCCCGACCACAGCAGAAGATAGAGAGAAAATGAAAGATGTTCCCTATGCTTCAGCCATAGGCTCTATCATGTATGCAATGCTGTGTACCAGACCTGACGTATGCTTAGCTGTAAGCTTGGCAGGAAGGTACCAAAGTAATCCAGGAGTGGATCTTCGGAGAGCGGTCAAGAACATCCTGAAATACGAAAAGGACTAAGGATATGTTTCTCGTATATGGAGGTGACAAAGAGCTAGTCGTAAATGGTTACGTCGATGCAAGCTTTGACACTGATCCGGACGATTCTAAATCGCAAACCGGATCGTGTTTTTATTAAGCGGTGGAGCTGTCGGTTGGTGCAGCTCTAAACAAAGCGTCGTGGCGGGATCTACATGTGAAGCGGAGTACATAGCTGCTTGAAGCAGCAAATGAAGGAGTCTGGATGAAAGAGTTCATTTCGATCTAGGTGTCATACCTAGTGCATCGGGACCGATGAAGATCTTCTCGTGACAATCTGGTGCAATTGCCTTGGCAAAGGAATCCAGATTTCACAAGAGGACCAAGCATATCAAGAGGCGCTTCAATTCCATTCGGGACCAAGTCAAGTGGGAGACATAGAGATTTGCAAAATACATACGGATCTGAATGTTGCAGACCCGTTAACTAAGCCTCTTCCACGAGCAAAACATGATCAGCACCAAGACTCCATGGGTGTTAGGATCATTACTTTGTAATCTAGATTATTGACTCTAGTGCAAGTGGGAGACTGAAGGAAATATGCCCTAGAGGCAATAATAAATTTATTATTTATTTCCTTATACCATGATAAATGTTTATTATTCATGCTAGAATTGTATTAAACCGGAAACATAATACATGTGTGAATATATAGACAAACAGTATGTCACTAGTATGCCACTACTTGACTAGCTTGTTAATCAAAGATGGTTATGTTTCCTAACCATGAACAAGGAGTTGTTATTTGATTAACAAGGTCACATCATTAGTTGAATGATCTGATTGACATGACCCATTCCGTTAGCTTAACACTTGATCGTTTAGTATGTTAATGCTTTCTTCATGACCCATACATGTTCCTATAACTATGAGATTATGCAACTCCGTTTACGGAGGAACACTTTGGTACTACCAAGCGTCACAGCGTAATCTGGGTGATTATAAAGGAGTACTACAGGTGTCTCCAAAGGTACTTGTTGGGTTGGCGTATTTGAGATTAGGTTTTGTCACTCCGATTGTCGGAGAGGTATCTCTAGGCCTTCTCGGTAATACACATCACTTAAGCCTTGCAAGCATTACAACTAATGAGTTAGTTGTGAGATGATGTATTACGGAGCGAGTAAAGAGACTTACGGTAGCGAGATTGAACTAGGTATTGGATACCGACGATCGAATCTCGGGTAAGTAACATACCGATGACAAAGGAACAACGTATGTCGTTATGCGGTTTGACCGATAAAGATCTTCGTAGAATATGTAGGAACCAATATGGGCATCCAGGTTCCGCTATTGGTTATTGACCGAGAATGGTTCTAGGTCATGTCTACATAGTTCTCGAACCCGTAGGGTCCGCACAACAACGTTTGATGACAGTTCATTATGAGTTTATAAGTATTGATGCACGAAGGTTGTTGAGTCCCGGATGTGATCACGGACATGACGAGGAGTCTCGAAATGGTCGAGACATAAAATTGATATATTGGAAGCCTACATTTGGACATCGGAAGTGTTCCGAGTGAAATCGGAATTCTTCGGAGATGCAGGGAGGTTACGGAACCCCGGGAGGTCTATGGGCCTTAATGGGCCATAAGAGAGAAGAGGAAGGGCCGTGCAGGTGGGCTGCGCCCCCTCCCCCTCTAGTCCGAATAGGACAAGGAGAGAGGCGGCGCCCTTCCCTCTTCCCCTCCTCAATCCTAATCCAACTAGGAGAGGGGAGTCCTACTCGGTGGGAGTAGGACTCCTCGGCAGCGCCTCCCAAGGCTGGCCGCACCCCCTTGGCTCCTTTTATATACGGGGCAGGGGCACCCCATGACACACAAGTTGATCTCTGGATCTTTCCTTAGCCGTGTCGGTGCCCCTTCCACCATATTCCACTTGGTCATATCGTCGCGGAGCTTAGGCGAAGCCCTGCACCGGAGAAGTCATATCGTCGCGGAGCTTAAGGCGAAGCCTTGCGTCGGTGGAGCATCAACATCGTCCTGCGCCGTCGTCTTGTGGAACTCATCCCGACACTTTGCTGGATCGAGTCCGGGATCGTCATCGAGCTGAGCGTGTGCGAACTTCGGAGGTGCCGTCGTTCGGTGCTTGGATCGGTCGGATCGTGAAGGCGTCGACTACATCAACCGCGTTGTTATAACGCTTCCGCTTTCGGTCTCACAGTGCGTGGGACGGACACTCTCCCCTCGTTGCTATGCCATCACCATGGTCTTGCGTGATCGTAGGAAAATTTTTGAAATTACTACGTTCCCCAACAGTTCGGAGTCCCGGATGAGATCCCGGACGTCACGAGGAGTTCCGGAATGGTCCGGAGGTAAAGATTTATATATGGGAAGTCCTATTTGGCCACCGGAAAATGTTCGGGATTTTTCGGTATTGTACCGGGAAGGTTCTAGAAGGTTCGGAGTGGGGCCCACCTGCATGGGGGGCCCACATGAACGTGGGTAGTGGGGGCAAGGCCCCACACCCCTGGTTAAGGCGCACCAAGATCCCCTTAGAAGGAATAAGATCATATCCCGAAGGGATAAGATCAAGATCCCTAAAAAGGGGGGATAACAATCGGTGGGGAAAGGAAAGGATGGGATTTCTTTCCTCCCACCTTTGCCAACGCCCCAATGGACTTGGAGGGCAAGAAATAATCCCCCTCCACCCCTATATATAGTGGGGAGGCGCATGGGAGCTGCACCCTTGCCCCTGGCGCAGCCCTCCCCCTCTCCCAAGTCCTGCTCCTCTCCTGCGGTGCTTGGCGAAGCCCTGCAGGATTGCGACGCTCCTCCATCACCACCACACCGTCGTGCTGCTGCTGGATGGAGTCTTCACCAACCTCTCCCTCTCTCCTTGCTGGATCAAGGCATGGGAGACGTCACCGGGATGTACGTGTGTTGAACGCGGAGGTGTCGTCCGTTCGGCACTAGGATATCCGGTGATTTGGATCATGACGAGTACGACTCCTTCAACCCCGTTCTCTTGAACGCTTCCGCTTAGCGATCTACAAGGGTATGTAGATGCACTCTCCTTTCCCTCGTTGCTAGTTTCTCTATAGATAGATCTTGGTGACACGTAGGAAACTTTTGAATTTCTGCTACGTTCCCCAACAGTGGTATCAGAGCTAGGTCTATTGCGTAGATTCTTTGCACGAGTAGAACACAAAGTAGTTGTGGGCATTGATTTTGTTCAATATGCTTACCGTTACTAGTCCAATCTTGTTTCGACGGTATTGTGGGATGAAGCGGCCCAGACCGACCTTACACGTACACTTACGTGAGACAGGTTCCACCGACTGACATGCACTTGGTGCATAAGGTGGCTAGTGGGTGCCAGTCTCTCCCACTTTAGTCGGATCGGATTCGATGAAAAGGGTCCTTATGAAGGGTAAATAGCAATTGACATATCACGTTGTGGCTTTTGCGTAGGTAAGAAACATTCTTGCTAGAAACCCATAGCAGCCACGTAAAACATGCAAACAACAATTAGAGGACGTCTAACTTGTTTTTGCAGGGTATGCTATGTGATGTGATATGGCCAAAAAGGAATGTGATGAATGATATGTGATGTATGAGATTGATCATGTTCTTGTAATAGGAATCACGACTTGCATGTCGATGAGTATGACAACCGGCAGGAGCCATAGGAGTTGTCTTTATTTATTGTATGACATGTGTGTCATTGAACAACGCCATGTAATTACTTTACTTTATTGCTAACCGTTAGCCATAGTAGTAGAAGTAATAGTTGGCGAGACAACTTCATGAAGACACGATGATGAAGATCATGATGATGGAGATCATGGTGTCATACCAGTGACGATGATGATCATGGAGCCCCGAAGATGGAGATCAAAAGGAGCAAAATGGTATTGGCCATATCATGTCACTATTTGATTGCATGTGATGTTTATCATGTTTATGCATCTTATTTGCTTAGAACGACGGTAGTAAATAAGATGATCCCTCATTAAAATTTCAAGAAAGTGTTCCCCCTAACTGTGCACCGTTGCGGAAGTTCGTCGTTTCGAAGCACCACGTGATGATCGGGTGTGATAGATTCTTCCGTTCACATACAACGGGTGTAAGCCAGATTTACACACACGAAACACTTAGGTTGACTTGACGAGCCTAGCATGTACAGACATGGCCTCGGAACACAAGAGACCGAAAGGTCGAGCATGAGTCGTATGGTAGATACGATCAACATGAAGATGTTCACCGATGATGACTAGTCCGTCTCACGTGATGATCGGACACAGCCTAGTTGACTCGGATCATGTAATCACTTAGATGACTAGAGGGATGTCTATCTGAGTGGGGGTTCATAAGATGAACTTAATTATCCTGAACATAGTCAAAAACCCTTTGCAAATTATTTCATAGCTCGCGCTTTAGTTCTACTGTTTTAGATATGTTCCTAGAGAAAATATAGTTGAAAGTTGACAGTAGCAATTATGCGGACAGTAGAAGGCTTATGCCCTTAATGCACCGCTCGGTGTGCTGAACCTCGAACGTCGTTTGTGGATGTTGCGAACATCTGACATACACGTCTTGATAACTACGTGATAGTTCAGTTAAACTGTTTAGAGTTGAGGCACCAAAGACGATTTCGAAACGTCGCGGAACATATGAGATGTTTCGAGGGCTGAAATTGGGATTTCAAGCTCGTGCCACGTCAAGAGGTATAAGACCTCCGACGATTTTCTTAGCCTGCAAACTAAGGGAGAAAAGCTCAATCGTTGAGCTTGTGCTCAGATTGTCTGAGTGCAACAATCACTTGAATCGAGTGGGAGTTGATCTTCCTGATGAGATAGTGACGTTTCTCCAAAGTCATTGCCACCAAGCTGCTAGAAGCTTCGTGATGAACTATAACATATCAGGGATAGATATGATGATCCTTGAGCTATTCGCAATGTTCGACACATGAATGTAGAAATCAAGAAGGAGCATCAATTGTTGATGGTTAGTGAAACCACTAGTTTCAAGAAAGGCAAGGGCAAGAAGGGTACTTCATGAAATGGCAAATCAGTTGCTGCTCGGTGAAGAAACCCGAGGTTGAACCCAAACCCGAGACTAAGTGCTTACGTAATGAGAGGAGCGGACTTTGAAGCAGGATTACCCTAGATACTTGGTAGATGAGAAGGCTGGTAAGGTCGATAGAAGTATATTGGATATACATTATGTTAATGTGTACTTTACTAGTACTCCTAGCAGCACCAGGGTATTAGATACCGGTTCGGTTGCTAAGTGTTAGTAACTCAAAATAAAAGCTACGGAATAAACGGAGACTAGCTAAAGGTGAGCTGACGATATGTGTTGGAAGTGTTTCCAAAGGTTGATGTGATCAAGCATCGCATGCTCCCTCTACCATCGAGATTTGTGTTATTTGGTGTTTGCCTTGAGCATAGACATGATTGGATTATGTCTATCACAATACAGTTATTCATTTAAGGAGAATAATGGTTACTCTATTTATTTGAATAAAACCTTCAATGGTCTTGCACCTAAAAGAATAGTTTATTGAATCTCGATCGTAGTGATACACATTTTCATGCCAAAAGATATAAGATAGTAATGATAGTACCACTTACTTGTGGCACTGCCATGTAAGTCATATTGGTGTAAAACGCATGAAGAAGCTCCATGTTGATGGATCTTTGGACTCACTCGTTTTTGAAAAGTTTGAGACATGCGAACCATTTCTATTGGTGTATACGCATGAAGAAACTCCATGCAGATGGATCGTTTGGACTCACTTGATTTTGAATCACTTGAGATATGCAAATCATACCGCATGGGCAAGATAACTGAAAAGCCTCGTTTTCAGTAAGATGGAACAAGATAGCAACTTGTTGGAAGTAACACATTTTGATGTGTGCAGTCCAATGAGTGCTGAGGCATGCATTGAATATCATTATGTTCTTACTTCACAGATGATTCGAGTAGATGTTGAGTATATTTACTTGATGAAACACAAATCTGAATTATTGAATGGTTCAAGTAATTTCAGAGTGAAGTTAAAGATCATCGTGACAAGAGGATAAAATGTCTCTGATATGATCATAGAGATGAGTATCTGAGTTACGAGCTTTGGCACACAATTAAGACATTGTGGAAATTGTTTCACAATAAATACCGCCTGGAACACCATAGTGTGATGGTGTCCGAACATCATAGTTGCACCCTATTGAATATGGTGCGTATCATGATGTCTCTTATCGAATTACCACTATCGTTCATGGGTTAGGCATTAGAGACAACCGCACTCACTTTAATAGGGCACCACGTAATGAAGGAAATATGCCCTAGAGGCAATAATAAAGTTATTATTTATTTCCTTATATCATGATAAATGTTTATTATTCATGCTAGAATTGTATTAACCGGAAACATAATACATGTGTGAATACATAGACAAACAGAGTGTCACTAGTATGCCTCTACTTGACTAGCTCGTTAATCAAAGATGGTTATGTTTCCTAACCATAGACATGAGTTGTCATTTGATTAACGGGATCACATCATTAGGAGAATGATCTGATTGACATGACCCATTCCGTTAGCCTAGCACTTGATCGTTTAGTATGTTGCTATTGCTTTCTTCATGACTTATACATGTTCCTGTAACTATGAGATTATGCAACTCCGTTTACGGTGGAACACTTTGGTGCTACCAAGCGTCACAACGTAATCTGGGTGATTATAAAGGAGTACTACAGGTGTCTCCAAAGGCAGATGTTGGGTTGGCGTATTTGAGATTAGGTTTTGTCACTCCGATTGTCGGAGAGGTATCTCTGGGCCTTCTCGGTAATACACATCATATAAGCCTTGCAAGCATTGCAACTAATAAGTTAGTTGCGAGATGATGTATTACGGAACGAGTAAAGAGACTTGCGTAACGAGATTGAACTAGGTATTGGATACCGACGATCGAATCTCGGGCAAGTAACATACCGATGACAAAGGGAACAAAGTATGTTGTTATGCGGTTTGACCGATAAAGATCTTCAGTAGAATATGTAGGAGCCAATATGGGCATCCAGGTTCCGATATTGGTTATTGACCAAGAATAGTTCTAGGTCATGTCTACATAGTTCTCGAACCCGTAGGGTCCGCACGCTTAAGGTTTGATGGCAGTTATATTATGAGTTTATGAGTTTTGATGTACTGAAGGAGTTGAGTCCCGGATGAGATCGGGGACATGACGAGGAGTCTCGAAATGGTCGAGACGTAAAGATCGATATATTGGACGACTATATTCGGAGTTGGAAAGGTTCGAATGATTCGGTATTTTGAGATACCGGAGAGTTACGGAATTCGCCGGGAGAAGTATTGGGCCTTATTGGGCCCTGCGGAAAAGAGAGGGGCTGCCTAGGGCAGGCGCGCCCCATGGCCTAGTCCGAATTGGACTAGGGGAGGGCCGCACCCCTCCTTCCTTCCTTCTCTTTCCCCTTCCTAGTCTCCTACTCCTACTACTTGGAAGGACTCCTAGTTGGACTAGGAAAGGGAATCCTACTCCGGTGGGAGTAGGACACCCCTAGGGCGCCTCTCTACTTGGCGGCCCCCTCCTCCTTGCTCCTTTATATACGGGGCAGGGGGCACCCCATGACACACAAGTTGATCTACGGATCGTTCCTTAGCCGTGCAGCGGTGCCCCCTCCACCATATTCCACTTCGGTCATATCGTCGCGGAGCTTAGGCGAAGCCCTGCGCGGAGAAGTCATATCGTGCGGAGCTTAGGCGAAGCCCTGCGTCGGTGGAGCATCATCATCGTCCACCACGTCGTCTTGTGGAACTCATCCCGACGCTTTGCTGGATCGGAGCCCGGGATCGTCATCGAGCTGAGCGTGTGCAGAACTCGGAGGTGCCGTCGTTCGGTACTTGGATCGGTCGGATCGTGAAGGCGTCGACTACATCAACAGCGTTGTTATAACGCTTCCGCTTTCGGTCTCACGAGGGTGCGTGGACAGACACTCTCCCTCTCGTTGCTATGCCATCACCATGATCTTGCGTGTGCGTAGGAAATTTTTGAAATTACTCGTTACCCAACAGTGGCATCCGAGCCAGGTTTTATGCGTTGATGTCATATGCACGAGTAGAACACAAGTGAGTTGTGGGCGATATAAGTCATACTGCTTACCAGCATGTCATACTTTGGTTCAGCGGTATTGTGAGATGAAGCGGCCGGACCGACATTACAGCGCCAGACGCTTACGCGAGACTGGTTTCACCGCCCGAGCACTAGTTGCTTAAAGGTGACCGGCGGTGTCTGTCTCTCTCACTTTAGTTGAACCGAGTGTGGCTACGCCCGGTCCTTGCGAAGGTTAAAACAGCACCAACTTGACAAACTATCGTTGTGGTTTTGATGCGTAGGTAAGAACGGTTCTTGCTCAGCCCGTAGCAGCCACGTAAAACTTGCAACAACAAAGTAGAGGACGTCTAACTTGTTTTTGCAGGGCATGATGTGATGTGATGTGGTCAAGACGTGATGCTATATTTTATTGTATGAGATGATCATGTTTTGTAACGAGTTATCGGCAACTGGCAGGAGCCATATGGTTGTCGCTTTATTGTATGAAATGCAAATGCCATGTAATTGCTTTACTTTATCACTAAGCAGTAGCGATAGTCGTAGAAGCAATAGTTGGCGAGACGACAACGATGCTACGATGAAGATCAAGGTGTCGCGCGGTGGCGATGGTGATCATGACGGTGCTTGGCGATGGAGATCACAAGCACAAGATGATGATGACCATATCATATCACTTATATTGATTGCATGTGATGTTTATCCTTTATGCATCTTATCTTGCTTTGATTGACGGTAGCATTATAAGATGATCTCTCACTAAAATTATCAAGAAGTGTTCTCCTAAGTATGCACCGTTGCCAAAGTTAAGTAGTACCCAGACACCACGTGATGATCGGGTGTGATAAGTTCTCGTCCATCTACAACGGTGCAAAACAGTTGCGCACGCGGAATACTCAGAGTTAAACTTGACGAGCCTAGCATATAACAGATATGGCCTCGGAACACGGAGACCGAAGGTCGGCGTGAATCATATAGTAGATATGATCAACATAGTGATGTTCACCATTGAAACTACTCCATCTCACGTGATGATCGGACATGGTTTAGTTGATTTGGATCACGTAATCACTTAAGATGACTAGAGATGTCATCTAAGTGGGAGTTCTTATATAATATGATTAATTGAACTTAAATTTATCATGAACTTAGTCCTGGTAGTATTTTGCAAATTATGTTGTAGATCAATAGCTCGCGTTGTTGCTTCCCTATGCTTTTATATGTTTGTTTTGATATGTTCCTAGAGAAAATTATGTTGAAAAATGTTAGTAGCAATGATGCGGATTAGATCCGTGATCTGAGGTCTATCCTCATTGCTGCACGAAGAATTATGTCCTTAATGCACCGCTAGGTGACAGACCTATTGCAGGAGCAAATGCAGGCGTTATGAGCGTTTGGCTAGCTCAATATGATGACTACTTGATAGTTTAGTGCACCATACTTAACGGCTTAGAATCGGGACTTCAAAGACGTTTTGAGCGTCATGGACCATATGAGATGTTCCAGGAATTGAAGTTAATATTTCAAGCAAATACCGAGTTGAGAGATATGAAGTCTTCAACAAGTTCTATAGCTAAAAGATGGAGGAGAATCGCTCAACTAGTGAGCATGTGCTCAGATTGTGCAGGTACTTCAATCGCTTGAATCAAGTGGGAGTTAATCTTCCAGATAAGATAGTGATTGACAGAATTCTCTAGTCACCATCACCAAGTTAGTAGAACTTCGTGATGAACTATGATATGCAAGGGATGACAAAAGTAATTCCCAAGCTCTTCGTGATGCTGAAATCGACGAAGGTAGAAATCAAGAAAAGAGCATCAAGTGTTGATGATTGACAAGACCACTAGTCTCAAGGAAAAGGGCAAAGGGAAGAAGGGGAACTTCAAAAAGAACGGCAAGCAAGTTGCTACTCGAGTGAAGAAGCCCAAGTCTGGACCTAAGCCGAGACTAAGTGCTTTTGCTACAATGGAATTGGTCCTTTGGAGCGGAACTACCCCAAGTGTTTGGCGGATAAGAAGGATGGCAAAGTGAACAAAGGTATATTTGATATACAGATTATTGATGTATATTTTACTAGTGTTCATAGCAACCCCTCGGTATTTGATACTGGTTCAGTTGCTAAGAGTAGTAACTCGAAACAGGAGTTGCAGAATGAACAGAAACTAGTTGAAGGGGAAGTGACGATGAGTGTTGGAAGTAGTTCCAAGATTGATATGATCATCATCGCACACTCCCTATACTTTCGGGATTAGTGTTAAACCTAAATAAATGTTATTTGGTGTTTGCGTTGAGCATGAATATGATTTGATCATGTTTATTGCAAAACAGTTATTCATTTAAAGTCAAAGAATAATTGTTGTTCTGTTTAAATGAATAAAACCTTCGATGGTCATAAACCCAATGAAAATAGTTTTCAAAACGGTTATTCATTTAAAGTCAAAGAATAATTGTTGTTCTGTTTAAATGAATAAAACCTTCAATGGTCATACACCCAATAAAAATAGTTTGTTGGATCTCGATCGTAGTAATACACATATTCATAATATTGATGCCAAAAGATGCAAAGTTAATAATGATAGTGCAACTTATTTGTGGCACTGCCGTTTAGGTCATATTGGTGTAAAGCGCATGAAGAAACTCCATCTGATGGGATTTTGGAATCACTTGATTATGAATCACTTGATGCTTGCGAACCATGCCTTATGGGCAAGATGACTAAAGACTCGTTCTCGGAACAATGGAGCGAGCAAATGACTTATTGGAAATAATACATACTTGATGTATGCGGTCCGATGAGTGTTAAAGCTCACGGCAAGTATCGTTATTTTCTGACCTTCACAAGATGATTTGAGCAGATATGAGTATATCTACTTAATGAAGCACAAGTCTGAAACATTTGAAAAGTTCAAATAATTTCAGAGTGAAGTGGAGAATCATCGTAATAAGAAAATAAAGTTTCTACGATCTGATCGTGGAGGAGAATATTTGAGTTACGAGTTTGGCCTTCATATAAAACAATGTGGAATAGTTTCACAGCTCACGCCACATGGAACACCATAACGTAATGGTGTGTCCGAACGTCATAACCGTACTTTATTTTGATATGGTGCGATCTATGATGTATCTTACCGATTTACCACTATCGTTTTGGGGTTATGCATTAGAGACAGCTGCATTCACGTTTAATAGGGCACCATCTAAATCTATTGAGATGACACCGTATGAACTATGGTTTAGCAGTAAACCTAAGCTGTCGTTTCTTAAAGTTTGGAGTTGTGATGCTTATGTGAAAAAGTTTTCACTTGATAAAGCTCGAACCCAAATCGGAGAAATGCGTCTTCATAGAATACCCAAAGGTAACTATTGGGTACACCTTCTATCACAGATCCAAAAGCAAGATATTTGTTGCTAAGATGGATCCTTTCTAGAGAAGAAGTTTCTCTCGAAAGAAGTGAGTGGGAGGAAAGTAGAACTTGATGAGGTAATTGTACCTTCTCCCTTATTGGAAAGTAGTTCATCACAGAAATCAGTTCCAGTGATTCCTACACCAATTAGTAAGGAAGTTAATGATGATGATCATGAAACTTCAGATCAAGTTGCTACCAAACCTCGTAGGTCTTCCAGAGTAAGATCCGCACCTGAGTGGTACGGTAATCATGTTCTGGAAGTCATGTTACTAGACCATGATGAACCTACGAACTATGAGGAAGCGATGATGAGCCCAGATTCCGCGAAATGGCTTGAGGCCATAAAATCTGAGATAGGATCCATGTATGAGAACAAAGTATGGACTTTGATTGACTTGCTCGATGATCAGCAAGCCATGTAGATAAATGGATCTTCAAGAGGAAGACGGACACTGATAGTGGTGTTACTATCTACAAAGCTCAACTTGTCACAAAAAGGTTTTCGACAAGTTCAAGGTGTTGACTACAATGAGATTTTCTCAACTGTAGCGATGCTTAAAGTCTGTCCGAATCATGTTAGCAATTGCCACATTTTATGAAATCTGGCAAATGGATGTCAAAAACTACATTCTTTAATGAATTTATTAAAGAAGAGTTGTATAGGATGCAACCAGAAGGTTTTGTCAATCCTAAAGGAGCTAACAAAATGTGCAAGCTTCAGCGATCCATCTATGGACTGGTGCAAGCATCTTGGAGTTGGAATAAACGCTTTGATAGTGTGATCAAAGAATATGGTTTTATACAGACTTTTGGAGAAGCCTGTATTTACAAGAAAGTGAGTGGGAGCACTACAGCATTTCTGATAAATATATGTGAATGACATATTGTTGATCGGAAATAATGTAGAATTATTCTGCAAAGCATAAAGGAGTATTTGAAAGGAGTTTTTCAAAGAAAGACCTCGGTGAAGCTGCTTACATATTGAGCATCAAGATCTATAGAGATAGATCAAGACGCTTGATAAGTTTTTCAATGAATACATACCTTGACAAGATTTTGAAGTAGTTCAAAATGGAACAGTCAAAGAAAGAGTTCTTGCCTGTGTTACAAGGTGTGAGATTGAGTAAGACTCAAAACCCGACCACGGCAGAAGATAGAAAGAGAATGAAAGTCATTCCTTATGCACCAGCCATAGGTTCTATAAAGTATGTCATGCTGTATACCAGATCTATTGCATACCCTACCACTAAGTTTGGCAAGGGAGAGCAATAGTGATCTAGGAGTAGATCAATGGACAGCGGTCAAAATTATCCTTAGTGGAATAAGGATATGTTTCTCGATTATGGAAGTGAAAGAAGGTTCGTCGTAAAGGGTTACGTCGATGCAAGTTTTAACACTGATCTAGATGACTCTGAGTCTCTATCTGGATACATATTGAAAGTGGGAGCAATTAGCTAGAGTAGCTCCGTGCGAGCATTGTAGACATAGAAATTTGCAAAATACTTACGGCTCTGAATGTGACAGACCGTTGACTAAAATTATCTCACAAGCAAAACATGATCACACCTTAGTACTCTTTGGGTGTTAATCACATAGCGATGTGAACTAGATTACTGACTCTAGTAAACCCTTTGGGTGTTGATCACATGTCGATGTGAACTATGGGTGTTAACCACATATAGATGTGAATTATTGATGTTAAATCACATGGCGATGTGAACTAGATTATTGACTCTAGTGCAAGTGGGAGACTGAAGGAAATATGCCCTAGAGGCAATAATAAAGTTATTATTTATTTCCTTATATCATGATAAATGTTTATTATTCATGCTAGAATTGTATTAACCGGAAACATAATACATGTGTGAATACATAGACAAACAGAGTGTCACTAGTATGCCTCTACTTGACTAGCTCGTTAATCAAAGATGGTTATGTTTCCTAACCATAGACATGAGTTGTCATTTGATTAACGGGATCACATCATTAGGAGAATGATCTGATTGACATGACCCATTCCGTTAGCCTAGCACTTGATCGTTTAGTATGTTGCTATTGCTTTCTTCATGACTTATACATGTTCCTGTAACTATGAGATTATGCAACTCCCGTTTACCGGAGGAACACTTTGGGTGCTACCAAACGTCACAACGTAACTAGGTGATTATAAAGGAGTACTACAGGTGTCTCCAAAGGCAGATGTTGGGTTGGCGTATTTCGAGATTAGGTTTTGTCACTCCGATTGTCGGAGAGGTATCTCTGGGCCTTCTCGGTAATACACATCATATAAGCCTTGCAAGCATTGCAACTAATAAGTTAGTTGCGAGATGATGTATTACGGAACGAGTAAAGAGACTTGCCGGTAACGAGATTGAACTAGGTATTGGATACCGACGATCGAATCTCGGGCAAGTAACATACCGATGACAAAGGGAACAAAGTATGTTGTTATGCGGTTTGACCGATAAAGATCTTCAGTAGAATATGTAGGAGCCAATATGGGCATCCAGGTTCCGCTATTGGTTATTGACCAAGAATAGTTCTAGGTCATGTCTACATAGTTCTCGAACCCGTAGGGTCAGCACGCTTAAGGTTTCGATGGCGGTTATATTATGAGTTTATGAGTTTTGATGTACCGAAGGAGTTCGAGTCCCGGATGAGATCGGGGACATGACGAGGAGTCTCGAAATGGTCGAGACGTAAAGATCGATATATTGGACGACTATATTCGAGTTCGGAAAGGTTCGAATGATTCGGTATTTTTCGAGTACCGGAGAGTTACGGGAATTCGCCGGGAGAAGTATTGGGCCTTATTGGGCCCTGCGGGAAAGAGAGAGGGGCTGCCTAGGGCAGGCCGCGCGCCCCCCCATGGCCTAGTCCGAATTGGAAGGACTACATCAACCGCGTGGACTAGTCTCCTTCCTTCCCTTCTCTTTTCCCCTTCCTAGTCTCCTACTCCTACTACTTGGAAGGACTCCTAGTTGGACTAGGAAAAGGGGAATCCTACTCCCGGTGGGAGTAGGACACCCCTAGGGCGCGCCTCTCTACTTGTCCGGCCCCCTCCTCCTTGCTCCTTTATATACGGGGGCAGGGGGGCACCCCATGACACACAAGTTGATCTACGGATCGTTCCTTAGCCGTGTGCGGTGCCCCCCTCCACCATATTCCACTTCGGTCATATCGTCATGGAGCTTAGCGAAGCCCTGCGCCGGAGAAGTCATATCGTCGCGGAGCTTAGGCGAAGCCCTGCGTCGGTGGAGCATCATCATCGTCACCACGCCGTCGTACTGACGGAACTCATCCCCGACGCTTTGCTGGATCGGAGCCCGGGGATCGTCATCGAGCTGAACGTGTGCAGAACTCGGAGGTGCCGTACGTTCGGTACTTGGATCGGTCGGATCGTGAAGACGTACGACTACATCAACCGCGTTGTTATAACGCTTCCGCTTTCGGTCTACGAGGGTACGTGGACAGACACTCTCCCCTCTCGTTGCTATGCCATCACCATGATCTTGCGTGTGCGTAGGAAAATTTTTGAAATTACTACGTTCCCCAACACGTAATTCCATTGAGACGACACCGTTTGAACTATGGTTTGGAGAAACCTAAGTTGTCGTTTCTTAAAAGTTTGGGGCTGCGATGCTTATGTGAAAAAGTTTCAGGTTGATGAGCTCGAACCCAAAGCGGATAAAAATGCATCTTCGTAGGACACCCAAAACAGTTGGGTACACCTCCTATCTCAGATCCGGAAGCAAAAGTAATTGTTTCTAGAAACGAGTCCTTTCTCGAGGAAAAGTTTCTCTCGAAAGAATTGAGTGGGAGGATGGTGGAGACTTAATGAGGTTATTAAACCATCACTTCAACCAGTGTGTAGCAGGGCACAGGAAGTTGTTCATGTGGCACCTACACCAATTGAAGTGGAAGCTGATGATAATGATCATGATGCTTCGGATCAAGTCACTACCGGACCTCGTAGGTCGACAAGGACGCGTACTACTTCAGAGTGGTACGCAATCCTGTCTTAGAGGTCATGTTGCTAGACAACAATGAACCTACGAGCTATGGAGAAGCGATGGTGGTCACGGATTCCGACGAATGGCTCGAGGCCATAACATCCGAGAGAGGATCCATGACTTTGGAAGAAATACTTGATGGTCCTAAGGACGTTGGGTAAAGATGGATTTTAAAAGGAAGACAGACAATGATGGTAAGTATCACCATTAAGAAAGCTCGACTTGTCGTTAAAGATATTTTCCGACAAGTTCAAGGAGTTGACTACGGTGAGGCTTTCTCACTCGTAGCGATGCTAAGAGTCTGTTGGAATTGGATTAGCAGTTACTGCATTATTTATGAAATCTTGCATATAGGATGTCAAAACATTGTTTCCTTGACAGTTTTCTTGAGGAAAGGTTGTATGTGATACAACCAGAAGGTTTTTGACAATCCTGAAAGACGCTAACAAGTATGCAAAGCTCCTGCTATCCTTCTAAGGACTGGAGTAAGCATCTCGGAGTTGGAATGTACGCTTTGATGAGATGATCAAAGATTTTGGGTCTATACAAAGTTTATGAGAAACTTGTATTTCCAAAGAAGTGAGTGGGAGCACTATAGAATTTCTGGATGAGTATATGTTGTAGACATATTGTTGATCAGAAATGATGTAGAATTTCTAGAAAGCATATAGGGTTGTTTGAAAAGTGTTTTTCAATGGAAAACCTGGATTAAGCTACTAGAACATTGAGCATCAAGATCTATGAGGATAGATCAACAAACGCTAAATGGTACTTTCAAATGAGCACATACCTTGACATAATCTTGAAGGTGTTCAAGATGGATTAGTCAAAGAAGGACTTCTTGCCTGAGTTGTAAGGTATGAAGTTAAGAGTTAAAGCTCGACCACGGCAGAAGAGAGAGAAAGGACGAAGGTCGTCCCCTATGCTTCAGACGTAGGCTCTATAGTATGCTATGCTGTGTACCGCATCGGAAGTGTGCCTGTCATGAGTCAGTCAAGGGGTACAAGAATGATCCAGGAATGGATCATTGGACAGCGGTCAAAATTGTCCTTGGAGTAAATAAGGACATGTTTCTCGATTATGGAGGCGATAAAGAGTTCGGCGTAAAGGGTTACGTCGATGCAAGCTTTAACACCTATCCGAATGACTCTGAGTAGCAAACCGGATACGTATAGTGGAGCAACCATTTGGAATAGCTCCAAGTGGAGCGCGGAAGCAGCATTTACAATATGACCTAGAGATTTGTGAAGTACATACGGATCTGAATGTTGCGGACCCGTTGACTAAAACCTCTCTCACAAGCAAAACATGATCAAACCCCAGAACTCATTGAGTCTTAATCACATGATGATGTGAACTAGTTTAGTGACACAAGTAAACTCTTTGGATGTTAGTCACATGGCGATGTGACCTGTGAGTGTTAATCACATGGCGATGAACTAGATTATTGACTCTAGTGCAAGTGGGAGACTGTTGGAAATATGCCCTAGAGGCAATAATAAATTAGTTATAATTATATTTCCTTGTTCATGATAATCGTTTATTACCCATGCTATAATTGTATTGATAGGAAACTCAGATACATGTGTGGGTACATAAACAACACCATGTCCCTAGTAAGCCTCTAGTTGACTAGCTCGTTGATCAACAGATGGTTACGGTTTCCTGACCATGGACATTGGATGTCGTTGATAACGGGATCACATCATTTGGAGAATGATGTGATGGACAAGACCCAATCCTAAGCCTAGCACAAAGATCGTAGTTCGTATGCTAAAGCTTTTCTAATGTCAAGTATCATTTCCTTAGACCATGAGATTGTGCAACTCCCAGATGCCGTGGGAATGCTTTGGGTGTACCAAACGTCACAACGTAACTGGGTGGCTATAAAGGTGCACTACAGGTATCTCCGAAAGTGTCTGTTGTGTTGGCACGAATCAAGACTGGGATTTGTCACTCCGTGTAATGGAGAGGTATCTCTGGGCCCACTCGGTAGGACATCATCATAATGTGCACAATGTGACCAAGGGGTTGATCACGGGATGATGTGTTACGGAACGAGTAAAGAGACTTGCCGGTAACGAGATTGAACAAGGTATCGGCATACCGACGATCGAATCTCGGGCAAGTACAATACCGCTAGACAAAGGGAATTGTATACGGGATTGATTGAGTCCTTGACATCGTGGTTCATCCGATGAGATCATCATGGAACATGTGGGAGCCAACATGGGTATCCAGATCCCGCTGTTGGTTATTAACCGGAGAACGTCTCGGTCATGTCTGCATGGTTCCCGAACCCGTAGGGTCTACACACTTAAGGTTCGATGACGCTAGGGTTATAGGGAATAGATATACATGGTTACCGAATGTTGTTTGGAGTCCCGGATGAGATCCCGGACGTCACGAGGAGTTCTGGAATGGTCTGGAGGTAAAGATTTATATATTGGAAGTCCTATTTTGGCCACCGGAAAATGTTCGGGATTTTTCGGTATTGTACCGAGAAGGTTCTAGAAGGTTCCGGAGTGGTGCCCACTTGCATGGGGGGCCCACATGAACGTGGGTAGTGGGGGCAAGGCCCCACACCCCTGGTCAAGGCGCACCAAGATCCCCTTAGAAGGAATAAGATCATATCCCGAAGGATAAGATCAAGATCCCTAAAAAGGGGGGATAACAATCGGTGGGGAAAGGAAAGGACGGGATTTCTTTCCTCCCACCTTTGCCAATGCCCCAATGGACTTGGAGGGCAAGAAATAATTCCCCTCCACCCCTATATATAGTGGGCAGGCGCATGGGAGCTGCACCCTTGCCCCTGGCGCAGCCCTTCCCCTCTCCCAAGTCCTCCTCCTCTCACGCGGTGCTTGGCGAAGCCCTGCAGGATTGCCATGCTCCTCCATCACCACCACACCGTCGTGCTGCTGCTGGATGGAGTCTTCCCAACCTCTCCCTCTCTCCTTGCTGGATCAAGGCATGGGAGACGTCACCGGGCTGTACGTGTGTTGAACGCGGAGGTGCCGTCCGTTCGGCACTAGGATCTCCGGTGATTTGGATCATGACGAGTACGACTCCTTCAACCCCGTTCTCTTGAACGCTTCCGCTTAGCGATCTACAAGGGTATGTAGATGCACTCTCATTCCCCTCGTTGCTAGTTTCTCCATAGATAGATCTTGGTGACACGTAGGAAAATTTTGAATTTCTGCTACGTTCCCCAACAACTTGATCCTTCTTCCTTCTGGGGTGGTAAGCAAAATCGACTTACTGGCGCAATCGATGTTTCTTCCATACATCGACAACCAATCCATACCCAGAATTACATCCAAACCTTGTGATTCCAAAATGATTAAATCCGAGGGGAAAACATGCCTACCTATACTCAATGGCACTTGAAAGCATCCTCGACTGGCCATATACTCCGCTCCTGGTGAGCTTACTAACATAGGTGTTCTAAGAACCTTGGTGGGCAGTTTATACTTATCCACAAATCCCCGTGATATGTATGAATGTGATGCACCAGTATCAAAAAGAACGATTGCAGTAAATGACTTAACCAAAAACTTACCTATTATTGCATCTGGCTGGGCTTCAACCTCCTCCACATTAACGTGGTTCACCCGTCCCCTGTTGAAAGAGTTCGGCTTCTTTCCCGAGCTTCCATTGCCATTTCCATTCTGGGCTTCAGGACATTCATTGGCATAATGTCCATTCTTCTGGCACTTAAAGCAAGTGACTTGGCTCAGGTCTCTCTTGGCTGGGGTTGACGGGTTGGTTCGGTTCTGGCCTTTGCTTCCTCCATTCCCGTTACCATTCTTGGGGCCATTATGGTTGTGCGAGCTACCTCCTCCATGGGTATGCTGGAAATGTCCTCCCGATTTCGGGGTAAAACGTGGCTTCTGCTGAGCTCCAGAATTGTACTTCCCTTGTCCATACTTCCTCTTGTGGTTCTCAATCTGCTGCTGCTTCCCTTCAATCATAACAGCACGGTATACCAACTCCTGATAGTTGTTGAAAGTTGCTACCATCAACTGCATGCTCAGCTCATCATTCAGTCCTTCCAGAAACTTCTCCTACTTAGCTGCATCCGTAGCCACGTCATCTGGGGCATACCGTGCTAACTTACTAAAGTCATCCACATACTGGCCAACTGTCCGTCCTCCTTGGCGCAAGTTGCGAAACTCACGCTTCTTCATGGCCATAGATCATGCTGAAACATGGGCAGTACGGAAAGCCTGCTGAAATCGATCCCATGTGACAGTGTCGATAGGATAAGTGGCTGTGAAATTCTACCACCATGATGCTGCGGGTCCTTCCAGCTGATGTGCGGCAAAACGCACCCTCTCCGCATATGTGCATCCTGCAGTGGTTAACTCCCTTGCTGTCTTGCGGAGCCAATCATCTGTAACAATCGGCTTGGTGCTACTGGAGAACACCGGCGGATTTAGCCTAAGAAAACGGGTTAAATGATCAACAGGTGGTGGTGGTGGGTTGTTGTTGTTGTTGTTCCCCTGATTCTGATTCTGGATTAGCAATTGCATCAACGCATTCTGCTGCTGGATCAACTGAGTGAGCTCCGGTGGGAAAGCAAATCCATTGTCACGTCTCGCAGGCATCTGAGGGTTTAGAAAAGATGAGAAAATATAATAGAAAGAGGTCTAGAGAGGAAACACTACCCATGCACATGAGAAAATTGCAAACAAAATCACTTCATTCAATCAAACAAGGGCATACGACGGTCTAACTGGCGTTACTAAAGTGCTCGGACTATACTAGATACATGGGGAATACTACTACTGTTATGGTGGTCGACTAGAAAAAACTGCTCTGATGAAGATTCCATGATATCAGCTCCAGCTTCATCAACGTAGTCATCATCGCTATCGTCTGGGTCCGAGTCGGTGTCGTCGATGATGATGTAGTTCTCTGGACAAGTGCAATCATCTTCTCCTCCAGTTGCGGGAAATCCCATGAACACTCTTAGCTTCTTCTTCATATCACCATTCTTCTCCACTAGTGTTGCTATTTCCTCCTCATAACCATCGCGTGTAGACTTGAGTTCTTCCTCCAGCTCCGTGATCTTGGTCATAGTCTTCTTCAGGTCTAACATGCCTGCGCACATCTGGTTCTCCTGGCGTCGAATGTGCTGATTTAACTCCTGGATGAAAGCTGCAATTGATCTATCCTTCCTGGTACTGATCATCTCCCATTGCTCATCTCGGCGCCCACAAATCTGGTAGATTTTATCCTTGAGATCCTTGTGGTAAACTTCTCTAATACGTCCCGTTGTGATGTGGGCTGCCATGCTCTTTACTAGACTCTAGGTTGGTGCATCAAAGGAAAACTCTATGGGCTCAGTGACAGGCATGAACGTCCTTCCCGGAACTTGAACTTGAACTGTCCAGCGCTCCTCTTCAGGTAAAGTGGCGTTGTAGGTCCCGGTGAAGCTTGGTACTCCGATGTTCAGGTATCTAGTGACTTCCTTCAAGTGTCGTCCAAAGGGTGTATCTTCATCCGGTTGCGTGAACTTGTTCCTTGCATCCGCCATCCTAAAAGAGTAAAAAAGATGAGGAGTCAGAAATGAGAAGAGTGAGTAGTGATCTAGGGCTTTAGCTTAGTGGTCATGTCCTACAGTTAGCGTGTGCTCTGATACAATCTTGTAGCGACCAGACCTCAAACAGTCTGATCTCTGTGCATCAGTGTCATCCCTGGATCAGTAATGCTGACACGCACAGAACTCGAAGGATTTATAACAGAGTAGCAATCACACACTTATTACATCGAATGTCTCAAAAGAGAACTTATTACAATAATATGGCTTAAGGCCATCTAATAACGATAACAGCAAAAGGCTTGGAAGATAAGTGAGTCCATCAACTTCAGCGGCATCACTGAATACAGAACCACGACCTAAAAGCACCTTACTCGTCATCTGAAAAGTCTGCAACATGAACGTTGCAGCCCGAAACGGGTCAGCACATGGAATATGCTGGCAATGTAACACATAGAGAGTAATGAAAGAATAAAGCTATACTACATGCATATATGGCTGGTGGAAAGCTCTATGGTTACAGTTTTTTTGCGTAAAGCCTATTTTTCCCTACTACAAAGGAATAAATTTTATTTAACTATCATGGTGGTTGTTAAACATTGAGAGTGTAGACACCCTCTCAATCCCAATTAAACATCATCATTTAAACCCAACAATATTAATTAAAGTAACCTGATGAGATTCACATGATAATCCAAGTACTAGATACTCAAAACGTCCATAACCGGGGACACGACTAACCATGATTAGTTTATACACTCTGCAGAGGTTTGCGCACTTTTCCCCACAAGACTCGATCTCCTCCGTTGAGATTCTCGCACTACATGGTGTTTGAGAAAACGGATGACCGAGACATAGTCTTTCAGAAGCGCTAGCACCTTACGATCGGGTAGACCGTAACACCTACTTTCCCCTACATCTGCTAGTCTACCACTGTAAGAGTTCGCACAACTTAATCAACTATGCTAGAGCCCATAGTAGCTTGTGGCTGCACACGGAAGTTTCTAGCATGAATAATCTCATGATCCCTTTGAGCCTGGGTGGCGGTCCATAAAGAAAACAGGCAATCGCTGGAATACCGAGGTGCCTCAAACCACCCAGATGTGAATTAAAGTTGCCACCTTAAATAAACCATTTAACTTAACAATCTCACATCTGTCATGGATACACTCACCCAATCCACATCTACTAGCATAGCATGGCATAATAAGCAGACATAGAGTAACTCCCAAGGGTTTGATAATAAAACAGGTAATAGGTACTACCTCATCTACTTCCCAAAACCCACATATTAATCAGATCATAATCATGCAATTGTTTGAGGATTGATCTATTGCAATAAAACTGGGTAATAAAGAGGTATGATCAAAGTGTTACTTGCCTTGCTAATGATCCGTGAAACCTAGAGATTCGAAGTAGCAAGCGGCGCACTCCGGGTACTGTATCGCAAACAAACAAGCATATAATAAGCACTCATCTAAAGCATGGGTAAAACTCAAATAAGAGATCTAACCAGAAAGTTCACCTTAAGAACTCCGATTTGCAAAAAGAATCAAATCAAATGAAGCAACGAAAGTCAAACGGCGAAAGAAACAAGCTTTGTTTACTAATCCGGACCTAAGTCAAATTTTACAGTAGCAAAAACTTGTTTGAGTTGGTTAAACGAAAAGAGGGTTTCGAGACGAAACTCTAGGCGCTTGAATCTCCTGATTCCGATAAACGAGCGAAAAGATAAACTAAAACGAAAAACAGATCGGAAATCGCGATCAGAAATAATCGCGGAAACTCTGAGAAAAAGAAAAACTGAAGAACAGGCTAACGAACGAACGTTCGCTGTCTGCGGCTAAACGACGGAAACCGTTCGTTAAAACGAACGTACGAACGAACGTCCGCTAAATAAACTAAACCGAAAGAAAAAAAACAGATCTAGGGTTTTTTTTTAAACGAGCGAAAAACTGGCGGAAAAACCGAACGGTTTTCTCGAGGAAAACCGCCGGCGGCGAGGCGGCGGCTACCTCCGGCGAGGGGGCGGCGAGGTCCGCGGGTGGCGACGGGTCCAGCTGGGTCGGCGGCGGGGGTCGGCAATGACGGCTGGCGAGATTGAAGCGGCGGCGGCGGCGGCGGCTTTGGGTTAGGGTTTTGGCGCGAGCGGCTGGTGGCTCGGGTGGGCTCGGGCGGCGCGATTATAAAGGCCCGCCAGGCGGAGTCCTTGCCGAACACGACCCGAAGTCGGTTTTGTTTTTCTTAAAAACATTACGCGCAGAAAAACAAATAAAAGAAATACTAAAGGGACTCCAAAAATCCCGAAATAAATTTTCCCCGACTTCTAAAATCATGCCGGTTTAGATGAACATTTATTTGGGGCCTAAATATAATTTTGAAAAACGCGCATTTTTCCTAAATTCAAATAAAATAGCAATAAACTCCAAAATAAAATCTTATTTGATTTTATTATCAAATCCTCAATATTTCTTTATTTTGGGAAAGTCATTTCATTCCCTCTCTCATATTTTATTATAGAAATAATTGATGATAAAATAAATAAAACTAAATGATCCTTTTTTCAAAATTTGAGAAAACTCAAATATGAACTCTCTGTGGGTCCTTGAGTTGCGTGAAATTTCTAGGATCAAGCCAAAATGCAATAAAATACGATATGCAATGATGATATATGTATAACATTCCAAATTAAAAATTTGAGATGTTACATAAGCCCCACACATCTACATGCTGCAGTGATGACGACATACAAGTTGAAGTCGTAGCCCTGTAGATAACCTACAAAAGAATTAGGAGAATAGATGATCTGTTAAAAATATAACTGTTCCGACAATGTCATATTGCCAAGAGAATGGTAGAAACTCACACATGGATTTGGCCCTTCAACTTATGATGAATACTGCCCTACCAGTTTACAAACAAATTTGAAATACTCGTTGGCTGTGATGAATTGTATGTAACACGAGTGGTGTGCCAAATCAAGGTAGTAAATGGACATGAAAAAAAACAAATGATGCGTTATCTCCTCCTTATCACAAAAACAACATTTTTTGTTTCTTTTGTAAGAACTACCTCCCTCTGCAAAAACCACATAAACTTTGATTTTAGAAGGAATCTTTTGTTTTCGAAATGCGTTTTCCGTAAAATATAGATTCGAAGTTCATAAGAGTCAATCCGCATACATAGACTTCAGGGTAAAGACGCCATTAGATGTTAACCTTCACTAAAACGTATATGACATCTACATTAGATTAATCAACATCAACCTATAAACCAAATGGACCCACTTAGTCCATTTATCACTCAGTAAAGCCATTAGAACTGGGTGTTTAAAAGGCTAGCCCCAAACAGACGCCAGTGAATCCTATTTTTCGAATACAATATAATATTGGAGAGCTAATGGGTATCACCAAAACAGGTATCTTCCTAAAAACTCGTCGATTGGCCGTCACAAACCTTAAATGAACCTCTCGTAAAAAAGGATGACTTGACCTTAATCAAGATCCTCCAAGAGGGTAAATCAATAGGTTTAACATCTACCTAGGATAACGTTTTGGAGTACAACTACTTTTTATGCAACAACTCTTGCAAATGCCTTCCTCATTAAGTAGCTTATACAACGATTTGCTGAGTAAACACTTCTTTTTATATTTCAAGGTTTCAATGTCCAACCCACCTTGATCCTTAGGGCTACACAAGATATCCCATTTAGCAAGTTTGTACTTCCTCTTCCGCTCCTCGCATTGCCAGAAGAATCTTGCTCGATAAAAGTCTAGCCTTTTCAACACCCCTTAGATATCTCAAAAAAGGACAACATGACCATTGGTAGGCTAGTAAGGACAACATTGATGAGGGTAAGTCGTCCTCCATATGAAAAAAGTTTACCCTTCCAACTGCTGAGACTTTTTTCGAACATACATGACAAACCAAGCATGCAAACTCAGGATGAGATCGAGATTGATGGAGAGGTTTGTTGCTTTCTAGATGAGTGGGTGCACTCACTCACTTCTACCCAAGAGTTAGGGGTAGAAAGTGCTTTTCGGTTGCATGTTTTTTAGTCATACACTGCTATGTTGCTAGATAATTTCTTTATTTATTCTTAATACACTTTTCATCATGTTTTGTTTTGCCTATATTTTTTGTTTGACGCAGATCCCTTTGGGCATCCAAACTATATAGAACAAGTATAAAAATTTGCATGCGGCAGAGATGAAGTGCATTTTGACTTTGTTTGGGTAGTTTTTATAATCAATCTTCTACAAGCAGTTGGGGTAGCTTTTGGTGAAGCACAGTCCACCGCAACATGCAGTCAGCAGCACATGTGCGAAGTAGGAGATGTTACATTTGACGTCGCAACAACCATTGTAGGTGTGCCTAACATAACCAGGGACGAAGCTCTAGTATGCACGCTGGGGTCAATTGACCCCAGTGCCTTCCAGTATTTGAAGCTAACTACGTCCATCAAACTGCGTCTGACCCCAGCCTAAAAAATTACTTGACCCCAGCCCAGCAGCTAATTCCAATTATTCATAGTCTCAGCGCATAACATCCGTAAATTTTACTCAAATTCTAGTAAAAGATAAAAAAAAACTATCATGGCGTACAACTCTACACAGCGCCAGCACACAAGACCTTTGGCCCAATGCTTAAGACGTGGCTTAGGCTTACACACGTACACGTTGACGTTTGGTCTCCAATTTTTGTAAATATACGTGAAGTCGTGAACAACCAACACATGCCTCTTCATCTCTTCGCCATCGTCAGTTCGCCTCTCCGTCTCATTGCATTCGCCTATTCTTTTCCTCACCCCAACTCTTCATCCCTAATTCCCAATTTCCACCCGCGATCCCTAATCTCCAAGGGTGACGCCGGCCGGCTGCCGCCGCCGCATAATCTTTAATCTCCCGAGTGTTAG
Source organism: Aegilops longissima (assembly GCA_021605205.1). Lineage (NCBI taxonomy): Eukaryota > Viridiplantae > Streptophyta > Magnoliopsida > Poales > Poaceae > Aegilops > Aegilops longissima. Next base: position 847,471,493 of record CM038677.1, read on the forward strand.
TTGCCCACTTGGCACTTGCCCTCCTCGTCGGCAATTCTCAGGCAGGTACGCTAATCTCTTTCTCAGTTTCTCTTGGTCTCACGCACTAACAACTCATTCCCTCCGGATTATTGAGAGTTGGTACAAACATTGAATAGTGGGGCTAAAGCCATAGATTGTAAACGATAGTCCTATTATGCAATGGCATTATTTGAGATTTCAAAATTTATGAGTTGCTCATGTCGATTGTAGGCTTAACTACATGTATTTGCAGGCGCCAGCTGCCTCCAGGAATTCTGATGTGCGATGGCAATGGTTTGGCTGCAACCGTGGCGGTGATGGCGACCTCAACCTCGGTTCTGGTGAGTCCTTGTTCTCCTCCATCTCTCCTTGTGCCTTGAGATGATCTGGATATCTAGTCATGGCTGATTGTGGTGCTGGCCATCAAGCCGATGATTTGGGGTTTGGTTGTGGTCATGCTGTATGTGGTGGTGGTCTTCCGGCCACTAGTCTTTTGATTGCGATGATCTTGTCATAGAAATTGGTCCCTGTGCTGGTTATGCCCTTGTGCTACTGTATATATGCTATTTGGTGTGGTTTGAAACTTGTTTAGGATGTTGGCATGCTACTGGCCTCACGCACTAACAACTCATTCCCTCCGGATTATTGAGAGTTGGTACAAACATTAGCAAATCAGAATGAAGATGAGAGATCAAGAAGGCAAATTATAAAATGCGACTCTCACATCACTGTAACTTTTTGTTAATGCTATTTATTCTCTATATTATTTATTACACACCATTGTTTTTCTTTTTTTGTGATGGCGTACACATCATTGTTGTGAATATAATATATTTCTTTTGTTCATTCTTTTCAGGAAGTTACAAATGTAATTGTCAGAAGTCATTTTTTGCTTATTTTTTCTTGAATATGTAACAAAAATTATGACTTCGCGGAACCGGTACTTGGTATGACAATCTTTTTATTATGATACCAATTATATCATTGGCTCATTGCATATTTTCACTCTTCATGTTGCCCTTGGATGCTATTTCTATTGAGTTATTGTGCGCATATTTTTTGGTTTTTCACCTTTATATTGCGCTCGGCGTGAGTCACGCCATAGCCTGTACTACTGTAGTGTGCATTGGTTGACCCCAGTGACCATTTTTTCTAGCTTCGTCCCTGAACATAACTGCCACAACACAACACGTAGAGCTCGACACTGATGTGCCCATCAATGCTGCAATTATCTTTCCAGCTGAAGGTTTGCTCGGGCCGGCTCCAAGTATTGGACAAAAATCATGTACAAGTCTGAACATGTTACAGCTTGGCGCCTTTTTCTTGGAGGTTTCACCGATGGAGCTGAAGAAGGACACTGCGAAGCCAAATTTCAAAACCCCCTCCAGTAAATTAATATTTGTAATACTATGTTCATGCCCAGTGGGGTAGTTCAAAATCTGCAAGCAAACAAGTCTATATTATGTGATCGGTGTGGCCGGTGATCAGCGTGGCCGGATTTATGAATTAGCTTGCTAATTAAAAGGGGTACTACTTTATTAGAATATAGAAGTCCACGTACAAGTCATGTCAGTTAGCCTGTTCTTTTTCTCTACAAGATGTAAAAAGAGGGGATCGTGCGAGCAGTTGGAGACATTGAGTTGGGTAGTAGTTTAGGCCCTTACGGCTGGTCTGACGAGGTTATAAAAGGTAGCACCGTAAGTCTTGTATGGGGGATCTATTTGTGAACCTTTTTAAAAATCTTATTTTTTTTCTTCATTTATTTCTGAACTTTCTCTGACTTCGTGAACATTTCTTGAGTTCGAGTCTTTTTCAAATTATATTTTTACGAAATTATTAATTTTTCTTAAATTCGTGAAAAAAATCTTTTGAGTTTCCTCATTTTTTGACAATTTTTGAATTCAAAGAATAATGGGTTAACTTTCCACCTGTCACCAGATCAAACAAACAGGCGGCAGCTCCTAATCAGCGCTTCAGGCGCCTGATTAAAAAACTGGCTCCGATGATGTTTCACTTGGGCAGCCCAATAAAACACTTCGCTTGCTGGTCATTGTTTCCTTCGTTTGCCCGTTGCTCTTGTTTAATTTTTGTGCAGTTAACCTGCTGACAAGATAGCGTGGACCATCTGATCAGTTCACTTCTAAAAAAAAATTAAAAATTGTGAAAAGTTCATAGATTTGAATAAAAGCATGAATTCAATAAATTCACAAATTCAAAAAATAATATTTTTTATAAAAATGTGCAAAATATAAAATGTTCGTCGATTTTGAGAAATGTTCACCAATTTGAAAAAAGTATATCAGGTTTGGAGAAAAGTTCATTGATTTTGGGAAAAAGTTAAACCAAACTGAGAAGAGTTTACTAATTTAGAAAAGTTCGTCGTTTTTGAGAAAAAGTTCATCAATTTTGGAAAAAAGATCATGAAAATTGAAAAATTTCAGTGATTCGGAAAAAGTTCATCAAAATTTTAAAAAAGTTCAAAGAATTTCATCAAATTTTAAAAAAGATGATCAAAATCATCAATTTGGAAAAGTTCATCGAGTTGTAAAAAATGTTCATCAATCTGAAGAAAATCTTCAGGTATTTGCGAACAATTCGTCAAACCTGGAAAAAGAAAAACAATAGAAAACAAAAAAGGAAAAATATGAAAATGGGAGAAAATAGAATGAAACACAGAAAAACTGAAGTCTACCAGAGGCCACTGTTCACGTTACCTCTCAGAGGGAGTTCACTAGTTTGATTAAAACACAGAAAAATACACATTAGATGGGCCGACCAGTGCTGGGATCGCTTCATACGCGCATTTGCAAAAAAGTACTAGTAAAGGGCGCCTGAAGCGCTAAATAGGAAGTGCGCAAACAAGCGAGCGAGCCAGCGAAATCACTAATTAAGGAGTACTCCTTGCGGAGATCACTCCAACTTCCCCAGGTTGCGACAAGTGGCGCGCTGCCTGTGCGCCACTTGTCGCAACCTGGGAGTTTTCCCTTTTTTCGTAGATCCGTTTATTCAAAATGTTTTATCTCTTAAACCGTGCGTCTAAATCTCGAACCGCTTTCGCCATTGGATTCCTTGCGTCGAGATCTTCAAAACTAGATCCCTTGTTGATAGGTTTTGACGTACTTTTTTTTTTACAAAAGAAACCGGATGAAAAAAACCGACGAAAAAACCGAACCGGGAACACGGTTTTTTTTCCTTTCTGAAATAGGCACGCCCGTGCCTCTCGCGAAAGCACAACCGTGCCTCTGGCGGAAGCAAAACCGTGCCTCTCGCGAAAGAAAAAAAAATAGAAAACGCGTTTTTTTCCCTTTCCGAAAAAGGCACGCCCGTGCCTCTTTGCGAAAGCACAACCGTGCCTTTAGCGGAAGCAAAACCGTGCCTCTCGCGAAAGAAAGAAAAAACAGAAAACGCGTTTTTTTTCCTTTCCGAAAGAGGCACGCCCGTGCCTCTCTCGAAAGCACAACCGTGCCTCTGGAGGAAGCAAAACCGTGCCTCTGGAGGAAGCAAAACAGTGCCTCTCGTGAAAGAAAAAAAACAGAAAACACGTTTTTCGTCCTTTCCGAAAGAGGCACGCCCGTGCCTCTCGCGAAAGCACAACCGTGCCTCTGGCGGAAGCAAAAGCGTGCCTCTCGCGAAAGAAAAAGAACAGAAAACATGTTTTTTTTCCTTTTCGAAAGAGGCACGCTCGTGCCTCTCGCGAAAGCACAACCGTGCCTCTTGCAAAACAAAATTGTGACTGTCGCGAAAAAAAAATTGCATTTTTTTGCGCAAAATAATTATTTTTTTTGAAATTTTTTTTTGGTCGAAAAGCTAGGGAAGACCGGTAAAAAACCAAAACGTAAAAAAACCCGAAAAAAAAACTTTTAAAAAGCCGAAAACGCGTGCGTAAATATAAAAAAAAACAAAATCCGGATGGAGCATCCAGAGCGCGACACGTGGCGAATGGCTATGAGCGCGCCAAGTGACGCTGATCGTTGCGAGGCTCCCGAAGGAGCGCTCGTTAATTAGTTGCTCTCGCGAGCCAGGGGCGAGCGAGCGAGCGATAGCGATGAGGAAGAACCTAGGCGCGACTATGTCCCGCTGCAAGCTAGATAGAGTCAGCTCTCGCTCAAGGCAGCGGCCTAAATTGGCTGGCCCAGCTCGCGAGGCTATTACCTCTTTTTTTGACTTTTTTCTATTTACTTTTATTTAGTTTTGTTTGAAGTTTCAGAAATTTTGAACATACATATTACAAAATATGATTTTCATAATGTTTTCAAAAATTTCAATTTTGCATTTGATAAATGTTAAATGTGTATTGAAAAAATGTTGACCTTGTATACTAAAAATGTATACAAAACATATACAACGGGTGTGAAAAAGTTGATTATGTATTGAAAATATGTTAAACAAGTATTTGAAAATATTAATCAATCATTTGAAAAATATTGACCATGTATTAAAAAGTGATGACATCTTTTGATCATGTATATGAAAATATTAATCAAGAATTTTAAAAATATTGAAAAAGTATTTTAAAAATGTTAATCAAGCATTTGGTAAATGTTAAATGTGTATAGAGAAAGATTTAGCCATGCATTACTTTTATTTTAATCTTGCATTTGAAAAAGTCGATTTTGTTTGAACAATGTTAAATGTGTATAGAAAAATGTTGACCATGTATACGAAAAATGTATACAAAGAATATACAATTGATGTGAAAATCTTGATCATGTATTTAAGATATGATGAACAAGTATTTGAAAAATGTTGATGAAGCGTTTAAAAATCCAAATTATTTAGAAAATATGTTGACCATCTATTAAAAAATGATGAAATGTTTTGATCATGTATATGAAAATATTAGTCAATCATTCCAAAAATTGTTGAACAAGTAATTCAGATATGTTAGTAAAGTACATGAATAATGTTAAATCTGCATAGAAAAATGTTCTTGACATATATGAAATGTTTTGATCTCCGCGCGAGACACTATACATGAATAACGAGCGGTTCAGGAGCGCCCCGCGCGTGACAAGTGTCTCGCGCGGAGCGCTCCCGCCAGGGAAAACAAGGTGGCGCGGTTGGTTCCCGGTTTTTCCTTTCCGGTTTGTGGTTTCGTGCGTTTTGCACTTTAACCCTCATACTATCACATTTTTCCGTTTTTCCTTTCCGCACGAAAACAAAAATAAATACCAGTTCGCGCGCTTGGTTCCCTGTTTCCCTTTTTTGTTTCCCTTTCTGTTCCCATTATATTTCCGGGTAATGGAGATTTATGGGGTAGTTACGGGCGGGGACTACCAACACTATCATATGTGACCTTTCAAGTAACGAAAAAAAAGCAACTTTTTATTGTAAAACGGCAGTCTTCAGAATTGTTCAATTGTGTGACTTCTTTATAGGCACAGGTGAGCACTAGGAGAGGCACGAGTGTATAACTTTACTAAATTGAAGAAAAACATGCTGGTTCGTGCGGCGCATTGTCCGTCGCGGTGTGACACGGCGCCTCCGGCGCGAGGGAACCTCCTGCTCGCCTTCGGCTCGTTTAATTTTCATAAACATCTTGAAGGGGGGCATAGGCCGAAGTGTGTGTTGGTCGAAGTGTGTGCTGGTTCGTGCGGCGCATTGTGCGTTGCGGTGTGACACGGCGCCTCCGGCGTGAGGGAACCTCTTACTGGCCTTCGGCTCGTTTAATTTTCATAAACATCTTGAAGGGGGGGCATAGGTCGAAGTGTGTGTTGGTCGAAGTGTGTGCTGGTTCGTGTGGCGTGCTGGTTCGTGCGGCGCATTGTCCGTCACGATGTGACCATAGAAGGTTTTCTTCATGTAAAATAGAATAACAATTATTCTCTGTCTTAAATGAATAACCGTATTGCAATTAACATGATATAATCATATTCATGCTCAACGCAAACACCAAATAATATTTATTTAGGTTCAACACTAATCCCGACAGTATAGAGAGTGCTCGATGATGATCATATCAACCTTGGAACCACTTCCAACACACATCATCACTTCATTCTCAACTAGTCCCTATTTATTCTGCAACTCCCGTTTCGAGTTACTAATCTTAGGAACCGAACAAGTATCAAATACCCAGGGATTACTATGAGCACTAGTAAGGTACACATCAATAATGCTTTGAAATCTTATCGAATCCTTCTAAACTATATGAATCTTCTTTGGAGATTCTTCTTTCGAGATGTGTTGTATGTGACAATTTGCGCGAAACAATCTCAATTTTGTATCACAGCCTCCACATATGATATCATGACATCTCGACAGGTTTCATGATTTTTGGACTTCCTTTGCTTTTTGTAGAATTTAAAAACAATTCACCCGCAAGTGAATGGTCATGTTTCGTGAACAAGATGTTTGAAATTTCTTGTCTGTCCCTGTATGCGGCCTCACATTAGGTTCAATAACACGAATATCATTTTTCCATTGATTTTTTCCCATTATATGATTGACTTGTAGTTCAAATTTGACTTATCCAAATAAATTCAATTAAATGAAATAAATTAATGAAATATAGTAAAAAAATCCAAGGGATGTACCAAATTTGAAGATGGAGTACCAAGTACTCTAGGAGGGCTACAGAAAAAGTTTCGAGGTAAAAAAAATAGTTTGCCAAGTGTCGGACGTTGACACTCCGCAAACTCGATCTTTGCCGAGTACACTCCATTCCCTCTCTCTCCTAGATCTAGCTAGCTCACTCACTACTCCTTTTTGCTTGGTTTGTACCGGCGGTCTTGTGCATACCCTGCTGAATACTACGGTACTATATATAGCCACCGCTCTACCCCTTGGTCGATGCATTGCAAGGGATCAGACAACATATTTTTATCAATAAAAGTAAAATGTTACAAAATACAACTAAAAGATACAAGTGGAAGTAGGCAGATCAGCATACACTAGTTCTAGGAATCATAAGTGTGACCATTACAAGAATTGTTCAGACCAGTCTTTTATCTTATCTGCGTTCCCTTCTCTTGCTCTGAGTTGAACAGCCTATAGCCCTTCTTTCAAGTAGAATTTTCACGTATCTATGTGAGGAGGTGCTGTTCTAAAGATCTTATCGTTTCTTACTGACCAGATGCTCCAACAGCTCATAATGATGATGTCCAGTGCAAAGTCCTTTGGTAACTGATTGGCAATGAGAATGAATTCATCAAAAGTTGATATGCCTCTAGTCCTTCCTGGGGAGATGATATCCCAACATGAGAGTGCAAAAGGGAAGTTCCAAAACAGATGGAGCAATGTTTCATCCACAACATCAGAGCATAAAGCACAGTGGTAATCTGGGAGATGCATACTCCTTCTGTGCAGCATGTTTCTGGTGTTGACTCTGCCATGCAGCAAAAGCCAGCAGAAAATCTTATGTCTCAGCCTGCAGGATGTACTCCAGAGGTTTTTGAAAATTACATGGGATGTGTTGGTTCCCATGGTGCGCTTATACATTTTCATTGAGGAGTATTGCCTGGAGGGCCAATGATATTTTCAAATATCATTATTGTATAGCTATCTCTGCTAGCAACCGTCTCTTGCACCCTGTTGAATTGCTGGAAAGCTTGTTGTGAAAGGGGTCTCTGAAATTGTGTGCTGAAATCCTCCTGGTTAATAATGTTCCTCAGAGTCATATCCTTGTTGATGACAAAGGAGAAAAGTTCTGGATATCTTCTTTACAGAGGTTGTCCAGCCCAATTATCTGACTAAAAGAGAGTTGTGTCTCCTTTTCCAGCTTGACAGATAGCATGGATTTTGTACAATGGTAGAAGTTTCAGTAAGGCTTTCCACCAGAAAGAACCAACCATTTTGTCTCCAAGAAGGTCATCTACATACTAGGTTTCCCAGATGATGTGAACCCATAGGGAAATATGTAATTATGGCTTGTAATAATAAGATTGGATCGTAGGGGCCTCGCCCCCTCCAGATTCTTCATAAAAAAGATTGGATCACCGCCTTCTCTTTCTTAATTATGGCTGCTAAGCTGGAGAGATGGGATGATCATTGCCTATATTATTAGAAGATTGGCGAATGAGTACTGGCCATGTGGCTTTCAGAGAGAAAGTCAGCATAACCAGCACCCACCGGTAGCTAGTCTTCTACTGTTTCTGCTCTATTCCATGTATATATGTTAACAATGAAAAATATGATTAGCATTTCAATCTCACGGTGATCTAGTTGACCTTACACATCTCTACTCCTAATGTCTCAGTTCGTAGGTCGCGTTCCGGGTTTTATTTTCGTCCCACCTCACCCGGTTTTTTTTTGGTACCTATTTTGGTACTCCCACCTCCTCCCACCTCACGCTGACCCGCCACGGACCGAAAAAACCACGGACCAAGTCCTCCACCAGTCCCCGCGCTCTTCAGGTCGTAACAACCGATCGCGCTCGAGACAAGCGACGAAGAAAAAATCTACGACGATTACCCAGCGATAAAAAAACCTACGAAACTAAACCAGCGAAAAAAACCCTCACGCATGACTCGTTCGCCGCCGCTCGCCCCTGCCGCTCCATCCCTTCGCCGCCCCAACCCTTGCATCCCCAACCCTCGACTACTTGTCCCAACTCTCCTCCCTACGCCGCCGCGGGTCTCGGGCTCCCTCCTCCCTGCGCCGCTGCGGGTCTCGGCCTCCCTCCTCCCTGCGTCGCCGCGGGTCTCGGCCTCCCTCCTCCCTTCGTCCAGGCAAAGAGAGGGCTGGCCTTGGCGCCTTGCCACTTTGGTGGTCGTTGTGGCTAGATTCGCCGGGGAGCGGCCGTAAAGCCTCCACGACGTCGGAGCAGAGCAGCCCGACAGAAGGTGGATGCCGATCTTGTCCCGCAGATTGCCGTCGGGGCCACGGTGGTTCTTCTCCCCTGTCATCACACGTCTGTGCTTGCTTGCTGATGTGTGTGTGTCGATGCGTCCCTCACGTGCTCTCCCGCCGGGCACCAGCAGCCGTTCGGTGTGCTCTCCGGGATGCTGCAGTCGAAGGGTCGAGCAGGAGCTATGGATGCCAGCAAACAAGCCTGTGCAGACAGCAATGCATGTGAGGGCTCGCATCCTCATCCCCATCCCAATCTCTGACTATAATACTATAGATTAGATTATATGACATGCATTAGTTGCTTACCTTTGTAGCTGGCATGCACATACACCATCGTTTCTGATAATTAACCATATTATTTTGAGTGATCAAGTTTATAATTATATCATACTGAATACCATCAGACTGTATTCAGAATCATCTATTATGGTTGTGATATTGTAATTAACCATATTATTCAGAATCATACGAAATAAAATACTGTACTGTAAATAAATTACAATCAGAGATTCTATTTTTGAGAGGTGCTATATGTTTTGTTTTCACAAACAGTGCTCTCACTGGTTAGTTTTTATACATTTTCTTTCCAGTCATCGTAATAAATGAACCAGTCGTTCATATCAAATTGTGAGATGAAAATTTTGTTTCTTTGTGACCTATTTTACATCAAACACCGCATGGAGTTTGAAGCCGATTTCAAATAAGTGGTGAATATGTCTTATCTCTACTCCTAATACAATGAACAAGATATTATAGCCATTTGTTTTAGTGGAGAAGACTGTGTTGTACACTTGTACTATTTCCTTACCACTCCCCTTTTTAAATCTTTCCATATATCCTTTTCAGCATAAGAACGTAATGGTATATTTCTTGCTCTGGAATTCTAACCACACAAATGTTTAGGTGCTTTTATATTCCTTTTACATTTATTCAAATAGTATCTGAAGTATATCCTAATCTTCCGCAAAACAGTATAATTCTTTAAAGTAACAATTCATGAAACGAGTTGTCCTGTGGCAGCACACATGCACACATGCATTTGCCATATGATTTCTTTTGTGATGCTTATTTGCTCATTTTTGTAGTTTTATTTTATTTAACTTCTCTTACAGCAATCGAATCGGATTGAGAACATCACACAACAGGTAAACATTCTTGTATATTGATATTGAAAAATTACATCTTTGTTTGATTCAGATAGTTTTTAGCAAGAGGATGGATATACTGTGGTGTTATTTCTGATTAATAATTTTTTGTCAAAATTTTCTGATAAGCCTTTCTCCAGGACATAAAGAAAATGGTGGCACTTCGGGTTTTGAACACGCCGCCTCGCGTAGGACTACGAACATGGGACGCTCGGTCAAGTTTTTCTTAACTTGTCAGGATTCTCATGCTGCAAATTTAGTAATGGGGCAATTTTTTGGGTGTCCTGATGTGTTTGCGGATTGATGAAAATTTGGCGAGGGAGATCATAAACCACCGCTCGCTGCAGCACATCAATTGTTGAATTCGCTTGAAGGAGCTGTCAATTGTTGAATTCGCTTGAAGGAGGTGTGTCTGCTCTCTGTTCCCTTGAGTCAATCACCATGATTTTACATCGAGATGATGTTTCTTCTTCAAAAGGGGATGATGAACAACATGGGAACAAGGAGGAACTTTACCCGCCTATTATAGACTAAGCACTAAAAGCATGCTTGCATTCACTTTAGCTTGTTCATTCCATTATAGGGCAGTGCTTTCGTTATGTGTATGATGCTTGCAGTTTATTAAAAGATTTGTTCCAAGGATAAATTCTGATATTTTGAAACTATGTTTTTTTAGTGATAACCTTTATAAGTTGGACTATTTATGGGCGCTGGAAGTTTTGTAATAACCGTTGTTGTACATACATTTATCATCATAAGAGAGATAATATATTTTTTGATCCTCACAATTTTTTGCAGATGGAGCTCATTTGGCTGAATTTGCTACAGAGTTGCCCCATTTGTGCGTTATGTTTCATGCATTATGCTACAGAGATGGAGCTCATAGGCATCAATTCGACAGGTTTTTGCATTATGTTTCATGCATAGACATATGTGCGCATAGACTCGATTCTGGTAGGTCCTGAATTACGTGCAACTCTATGTTATGGGTTATTTTAGTCAAGATCGATGATTTGAACTTGTTATCATTCCAAGCAGGTCAGCTCACTGAAATCTGAAATCCAAATATGAGCTCAATGAATATTGATTGCCTCTAAAAGAAATGCTTAGGTTTTGATGTTTCTATTCAGTTTTTTTAGGGTTGATTAGTTCAAATTTATTTTTTCAGGAATTTTTGTAGGGACCGTGTGTGTCTTGTTTGTGCACTTAATATTGGTCTAATTTTTGTTGCATAAGTTGTATTTGGGTGTCCACGCGCTACAGGGAATTACTGGGCGGAGTAGTAAGAATTGATTTAAACGTAGAGCCTAGACTCTCACTCCATGAGCATCAATGGCCGACAGGAGAGGACCCTCGACCCTCGGCCTCGGTTGAGAAGGATCATTCCATTGTGTCCGATATGTAGTACAGAGCAATCTCATTCCTCTGAAGTTCCTATTCGGAAAAATGGGCAAGATGTGTTTGGTCAGTGGTGCTTTGTTTTTTAGGCTATGGCTATGATAACTTGATGACACCCCTTTGTAGTACAGAGCAATCTCATGCATTTGTCCTCCAGCTTCAGGAATATTTATTAGTGTACAATGGCCAAGCAATTGTTTAAAAAAAATAAGAAACCTGAAATTGAATTGCTAAAACATGGAATTATTCTGCTTATTCGTAGGTTAATGTATGACTATCACGTTCCCCACCAAGTGAAATGTGCTATTTCACCACAAACATTGATGAAGTTAAGTTCAGTGCAGGGAAAATGGATAAGTCTGTAACTGGAACACTGGATAATTGATCCTCTGAATGGCGAAAAATTTATCAAAGTTGCTGGTTCAGGGGTCTGAAATAAAGGTATTGATGCTTTGGGGTGCTTATCTTTTCATTCCCATGTTACAATGCTATGAGTGTAATTTGGTCTTAGTATCTATCAACTTTTCCCAGCTCAAAAAAATATTTTTTTTTCGCCAGGACAGAGCTCAAAATACAAAGACGGACTTTTCCTTGTCTAAATTTGACTGATTTTAGCGTGTGTGTATTAGCTCTGATGTGTGTTCTAAAAAAATATGTAATATTTTCATGTTGCAGCCATTTGTGGATAGTTTATCTAAATGCCCAAAACCCACTTAGAGCTCCAGAGAGGTCTTGTTTTCTTGTACTATGGATTTAAGGTGCTTCTCAAGAGGAACAAGTCGCCATGGACTGATGAGATCGAGAGACGGCTCTGTGGTTGCGTGGAGTGGCGGCTGAGAGGAGAGGCAACAACAACTCAGATGCCGCGACGGCCCAAGCGTTTGCGAGAGGGGATGGAGCGGCGGTTGCATCATCATGGCCAGTTGCCAGAGTGGATGGAGTGGTGGCCGCACGGACGCGCTCCTGGAGGTGCCGATATTCACCCTGATTTTGAACCTGGGAGGTTCCTCGCTCTGCCCTATCCTCAAGGGTGTTCATCTACTTTGGTATCATGCTCTGGAGTCAGGACGATGCACTAATGCAGGTTTGATTCTTTACTTTTTCTTTTCTTTTATTTGTATGCATATCCCTGAATTTTTTGAGCCGTGATTTAAATGTTGTCGTGTGTGCCATTGTGTCCTGTATAATTATTCTATTGAAGAACCGCTGCAACCCAGTTTGTTTATCAAAATGATGCAAGAAACAAACTAATACATAGAGAGTGTGCAGAGCTCTATGGATCCTTCTCTTCATAAAAGGTGAGGCTTAAAGTTTATGCTTTGTGCTTATTGAAAAACAAAGAAAAGGAACGAGTTGCTTGATATATTGACAGGTATAGTTCTAACAAAAACATGAATTTGATTGACCGGGAGTTGTAACAAAAACACGCTTATAGTTCTAACATGAATTTGATTGACCGGAGTTGTGACATAACTGCCTGCCTTCTAAGCATAGCCGGTCCCAAGCCTGTAAAGGTGGAGGGCGTGATAGGCTTGGCGAGCCAACGTAAAACTAGCTGTCCCATAGGTATGAAACCCATTTGAGCGAGAGTAGTACTAGGATGGGTGACCTCGTGAAGTCCTCGTGAAAGGGTTTCATATCTAAGGGTTGTGATAGGCTTGGCGAGCCAACGTAAAAACTAGCTAGTCTTTTGGGTATGAAACCCATTTGGGCGAGAGTAGTACTAGGATGGGTGACCTCCGGAAGTCCTCGTGAAAAAACAAGAGGTAATGTAAACAATAGATTCTCTTGTGAAATTGCGATTCAGCCTTGGGGCATGGATGGAGAGAAGCGGAGGCGCGTGCCTACCGTAACGAGCCATGATGGATTGATGAGCTGATGTCACGTGACGTACTCACGTGGCAGCTGGTTAGGCTCCGGCGGCTAGAGCCATCATCCACCATGATGCCGCGCCAGGAGCACAAGGGCTAAGGCGAGGACATGTTGGTGCCGATGAAATAAGGTTTATTGCGTCGTCCTCTTCCAGCAACATATTACACAATCTACTTAAGCCGATTGATTCTCTTTGGTACAAATATCCCTCATTTAGTTGATGAAACTCTACCTTCATAAAATTAATTGAGTTGGGAACCATAACATATATACATCTATGACTGGTATCTATTTGTCTATATTAAACTGACAATTTATTCTTCTTACTGGAAGGATATGTCGTGAAGATGATTAATTCTACAAACTATACTACTAATTCATCGGAAATGACTACCAACTTGTTTAATTCCACAGGTGCAGGTGCTGCTGGTTGATAGGGGCCTAACCATGAGTCTAACTGAAAGTGAATGGGAGTGATGTGCAGAAAAAAAAAATCTTAGCACGTAGACTGAATTTGTATAGTACTTCGAATTTATTAGGCAGTACTCCCTCCATTTGTATATCGCTTTCGAATACAAGTTCAGGTTATTAGGCAGTACTATTGAATTTAAGGATTGATACTTGGAGATTTTAAAAGGTTACTAAATTTTGCCAAGTCTACTGTTATGTATGGAAAGAACATGCGCTAAAATATTGATATTCATATGAAAGTGATCGTTTGATTATTAAATCATGCCACTAATAAGGAAAGAAAAACTTTGTAGGGATAGGGCTTATGGCTACCGGATTGTCATGGAGTCTAGAAACACGGGAACCAAAAAAATTAGACTGTTCGTGTTGCAGGAAGATACGCCTATGAAGCAGTACATGACTCGGCTCGCCTCGGGCTTCAGTCAAAACATGGGATCTGACTGGATTCTATCTTCCCTGCAAAATCAATACGAGAAAGCCTTGTTTCATTTGAAGTATTGTTCAGGCTTCCTGTGAACCGAACACCACTAAGGAAAATTTTTCCTATGGACGACAGTTCCTTTAAAAAGTCCTGCATATTTCCTGTGAACCAAACGCACCCTTAGAGATGTATTTTTTTTTTCACGTGCCAGGTTGACTCTAAAGTGGATAGGGGCTTTTCTACAGAAGTGCATGCCGAACAAAAAATATGACCTCCCTTTATTAGTAGGATAGATGTCATATTCTTTGTTATTGTTGGTTTGGTGAAATTTCCTAATACTTGATTGTTGCACTGCTAATTAGAGCACCCAAGATTCACCCAAGATGAAAGGATGATAAATGAAAGATACTGATATAAATTTTGAAGAGCCCGTGGCAACGCACCGGCGTTTTACTAGTTAGTTTATGTTTTCCCGGAATGTACATTATATATGGTACTTAAAACAAACTGATCATTGGTAGGGTAGAGCTAGCGGTAACAAGATGAAGAGATGACTATCTGACCATGTGCTTCATTGTCTTTCTTTGAGCGCAAGACCATGTACTTCATTGTCAAGATGAATTTTGCAGACATGGAAAAAGAGAGAACATGAGTTGATTGGATCGTAGGGTCACTACTGCAAAACATAGTTGCCGCGGTGAATATATTTCTTCTATGACAACACATCTTTTCTATCCATGATTGGTTTATTCGAATCTATATCTATATTCATACATGTACCTAATAATAAAAAGATAAAAATATTTGCGCAAAATTTTCCATCCAACTAGATTGACTCGGTCTACCCTCTTTATTTTTTCCTTTTTCCAGCCCTCCCCGTATTCTTTTTGGTGTCCGGTTGTATTATATAGGTTTCCGTATTTCTATCTATGATGCGCGGCTACTCCACGGGGGTCACGTATCTTGTATCCGAAACTTATTAAATACGGATCACTACCGGAGACGGCCTCTTTGCCGAGTGTTTTTTGTCGGGCACTCGGCAAAGAGGCCGTTTGCTAAGTGCAACACTCGACAAAGAGAGGCACTCAGCAAAGAGGCCATTTGCCGAGTGCCCAACACTCGACAGAGAAATGCACTTAGCGAAGAGCCTCTTCGGGACACTCGGCAAAGCCTGACACTCGGCAAACGGTGACACCAGGTAACAGCCGTCCGCTGTCGTTGCTCTTTGCCGAGTGTCGCTAACGGATACTCGATAAAGTGGAGCCTTTGCCGAGTGTCGGATAGGTGGCACTCGGCAAAGATCCAGTCCGTCGAGTGTCCGTTAGTGACACTCGACAAAGAGCAACGGTAGCGGATGGCCATTACCTGGTGTCGCTGTTTGCCGAGTGTCCGACACCCGGCGAAGACGCTCTTTGCCGAGTGTTGGGCACTTGGCAAAGGGCCCCTTTGCCGAGTACCGTTCTCGGCACTCGGCAAACAGCCTCTTTGCCGAGTGCCTCTTTTTGCTGAGTGTTGCACTCGGCAAACGGCCTCTTTGCTGAGTGCCTCTCTTTGTCGAGTGTTGGGCAAAGAGTGCCCAACACTCGGCAAAGAGGCCGTCTTCGGTAGTGATCCGTATTCAATAAGTTTCGGATACATGATACGTGACCCCTGTGGAGTAGCCGCACATCATAGATAGAAAGACGGAAACCTTTATAATACAACCGGACACCAAAAAAATACGAGGAGGGCTGGAAAAGGGGGGGAAAAGAGGGTAGACCGAGTCGATCTAGTTGGATGAAAGATTTTGCGCAAATATTTTTGTCTTCTTATTATTAGGTACATGTATAAATATAGATATAGATATAGATTCGAATAGACCAATCATGGATAGAAAAGATGTGTTGTTATAGACGAACAATATGGTCTCCTCTATAAAAACCTTTTTGACCACCTCGGCAACTATGTTTTGCAGTACTGACCCTATGGTCCAATCAACTCATGTTCTCTCTTTTTCCATGTCTGCAAAATTCATCTTGACAATGAAGTAAATGGTCTTGCGCCCAAAGAAAGACAATGAAGCACATGGTCAAATAGTCATCTCTTCATCTTGTTACCGCTAGCTCTACCCTACCAATGATCAGTTTGTTTTAAGTACCATATATAATGTACGTTCCGGGCAAACATAAATTAGTGTGTAAGGTCAACTAGATCACCGTGAGATCGAGATCGAAATGCTAATCATTGTTAACATATATACATGGAACAGAGCAGAAACAGTAGTAGACTAGCTACCGGTGGGTGCTGGTTGTGCTGACTTTCTCTCTGAAAGCCACATGGCCAGTACTCGTTCGCCAATCTTCTAATAATAATAACATAGGCAGTGATCATCCCATCTCTCCAGCTTAGAAGCCATAATTAAGAAAGAGATGGCAGTGATCCAATCTTTTTTTTTTTGAGGAATCTGGAGGGGCCGAGGCCCCTACGATCCAATCTTATTATTACAAGCCATAATTATATATTTCCCTTATGTTGTCCGATCCCTTGCAATGCATCGACCAAGGGGTAGAGCGGTGGCTATATATAGTATCGTAGTATGCAGCAGGGTATGTACAAGACCGCCGGTAAAAACCAAGCAAAAGGAGTAGCGAGTGAGCTAGCTAGATCCAGGAGGGAGAGGGAATGGAGGGTAGCAGCAAGGCACTTGTTTTGATGGTGCTGATGATGGTGCCGATGATAGCACCACCATCGGCCATGGCCTTCTCAGAGCCGGAGCCGGCGGACTACGGTGTCACCAAGCAGACCACCAAGTCTATCGTGCCCAGGCCCAAGATAAGTATACGACGCCTTCTGCAAGATGACTGTTATCCAGTGTGGAGTCCTTGTGTCTATAGCTACGAATGCTGTGATCAAGGGACCAACGTCTGTGACTTAAATGCCGCTCAAGGCGCTGGATTTTACGGTGCCTGTGTACCCCCTTGCTGGTGGCAAGGCTGTGTCGGTCTCCCTCCTTGGAATTAACCAATGCTCCCTCGATCGATCTCCCTGTTACAAACGGATCAGAGTGCCCCCATGGGGGACGGTTTATTGTGAGAATTTACTTTATTATTGTGAGTTGACCATTACAGGACTATGTTGAGATTTTTCCATCTTTCGACTATTGGGTTTCTACTTGCACTTTGTAATAATGAATCTCCAGTAACGTGCATGGTACTAGGAGAGGCTTGAATATTTGATATATTATCAATGGCTTGTTTGTTTGGATACGCCCGTATCTACCTCAATCTATTTGTGTCACAGTCTACTATTGTTATTGGACTTAGTTTAATTTATATCACAAATCCCCTCTAATACGTCGCTTGAGGTGAATATGAGTGCATTCAAACAAGGCCTGAACAGTTAATGGCAGAGTTGGCTCATGTCTTTGTCTCGCTATCACTGATGTTCGCCTATATCAAAATTGCAAAACCAGCCAAGATGCAGCTTGGAGCAAGATTACAAACTTGTGGGCCCCAATTTCGCACCATGCATGCAATGGGCGCAACAGCGTTTCCAAGGAAACAAGCTCCCAACTATCGTCGCCCCCTTTGAATATAGTCAAGTCATATCCTTTTAAGCACCTTTGAAAGACTAAGAGCATCTGCACGAGTTTAGTACTCCCTCCGTCCCATAATATAAAAGCGTTTTTTACATTATTATAGTGTAAAAAACGCTCTTATATTATGGGACAGAGGGAGTTCGTATAGTTTACTACTCCCTCCGTCTGGAAATACTTGTCATTTAAATGGATGTATCTAGATGTATTTTAGTTTTAGATATATCAATTTTCATTCATTTTGATGACAAGTAATTTCGGACGGAGGGAGTATTTGCTAAACCAATAGATCTAGCAAGTTAGAAGAAGAAATAGCAACATTAAATTTTGTCCTTCTCCAACCGTTTCCTATAATAGCTTCATCTTAAACGATTTTGCATTAGGAATCCCAAACTATTTCTAACCAACTAAACCTTTTTTCATACTTTTTTGTCTCTTACTGTTTTTTCATACGGAACTCTTTATTTTCTTAATTTACTCATGCATCCAATTTTCTTCGATCCTCGATGAAAATGTCAGACATGGAGCAGATATGGAGTTCCTCTCCACTGCGGAAACTTGCGTGAGTTGGAGAGGATATTTGGCACCTTTTTATTTTTCATGAGCTCTTTTTACCAAACTATTGGAATACACTTTTTCCCTTTTTACTACAAAATCAAAGTAGGGAGTTGTTTTACAAATGCAATGATACCCAACTCGTCAGCTACCAAGCATCTAAGCGTGATGCATACATCGGCTATATTTGTTCTAAAGACGATACATCTATCGGCCATTGTTTGTAGGGTTTCTTGCTGAACACTTGGAAAATATTTATTTATTCAAATATCTCTCGTTAATTGCTCTGGGGAGACTATAACCTTGCAACGCCTCCAGCATATATGAATTTCCAAATATTTCTTTAATTAATCACTTTATAAGGATCTTCCAAACTTCTTTCGACTCTCTACACATGCACAAATACTGCAAATCCGGCCTAGCTGTAACTTGGACCAGGATTGGAAAGTTGTGGGCTCCAAATAATGTCACACCATGGAACAGGCCCAACAGGTCTAATAAGTTATTGGTCTCATTGAGTGCTATGTTGGAGACATAAGGCTTACGAGTTACGACGAAGAACAGTAGTAGGTTTATGGTAGAACATTAATAAACCCATTGTTAACAGAATATATGAATATCCAAATCTAGACAACAAAATTACAGCGCTTAGCAACAGACATATTCGTTGTAAATACATCACTCAAATAAAACCTTTTTTTTAATGCATCACTCAAATAGTAATTTCTGGAAATGGTTTGTAGGGGCGGCTCAATGTCCAACCGTCCCTACAAAGAGATCAGCAGGGTGGCTGGAAAACCGCCCCTACAAACCCTCCATTTCTAAATATGGTTGCTTAGGGGCGGCTGGCAAAACCGCCTCTACAAATGCTCACCAGCCGCCGTTAAAATCACCTGCTGTAGTAGTGGAAATCTATTAAGGAAGGACAGCCACAAGAATATACCTTGCACTTTTCCGGAGCCCAAGTCTACTAGTGACATTGGCCAGCGGCCCCGTGTTCGCATCCTCCTCATCCGCAGCGAGACAGGAGAATCACAAGATGATCGGCAAGATGGCAAGGAACCACTTGCCGGCCGGCAGTTGGGGCAAGGGTGAGGTGATACGCCTATTCGCCATGAAGACTTGGTCACAACCCACACTGGCACTCCTGTCATGCAAGAGTCCGATAGAGCTGAGGTTTTCACACGGCCCATTCGTCGTACGTTGTTCGTCTCTAGTAGACAGGAACACCTTGGACAATGCATACAAGTCTAGACCCGCTCGAACAAATATCCTGGAAACACAAAGAAACGAGCCATGTCCGCACAATACACTCTGAAGCACAGTCATTGATCACAAAAAACCAAACACATTTGAAAACGAGAATCTTGGACCAGTAAACGGTCCGCGTGCACCCTTGTTTGCGTCGAAATTGCCGAGGCATGTCACACACACTGACGCAGAAGATCTGTGTCCGATTCCGGCTGAAAAGTAGTGAGTTGAACAAGCGGCAGCGCTCGAGGCTGGGCATGCCACAACAATATTGTCCACCTAATTAAGACAGTGACAGCAGCGACGGACGGCGAGAGAAAAATTGGCCACGGTAACCGACAAGGTTGACTGACCGACTTGAGGTCTTCGCTCCATTGGCGGTCAAGCTTGAGATAACGTGTGAGAATTATTCCCTCGGTAAAGAAATATAAGAGCGTTTAGATCTAAACATTTTTATATTTCTTTACCGAGAGAGTACAAGCTAACAAGACGGGTTGCTAAGCTTTCAAGGAGGTTAGGTATCACAATGTACAAAAAGGACTGATCAGAACTTTAATTCTGCTCCCTATCCACGCAAGCAAGCTTGCGAGTTATTGTAAGAATACCAGCCAGGCGGCTAGTATCCAAGTGTAATTCGCCGTATAAAATCTAATATGGTATGCTGGCTCGCGAATAAATTGTCGGTTCACTTATATCTTTCCGTGCTTCTACTAAGTACGGTGGCGTTGATGTATCACACTTACGCTTATCTCTTTCCTCGAGATAGGATGCTTTTATTGACTCGTAATATACATCAAGGGGATACAACCATACGAGTTCACACCCGACCTCTGCATAACTAAGATGCACACGGCCACCACAAACACACTCAAAAAACGTCGGCAAAATACAAAGTCGCACAAGACCAAGACAATGCCTAAGGCAAGGGGGAGAGGGGGGATGGAGGGTCGATCACACAGACTAAACCGGCGTCCATGTTTGGTAAAAACATCCTTGGCCGTCTGCTGTAAACACGTGCACTCTGCTCTAAGAAGCAGTCAATGTTCTTGTCGCTGAAGAATAGACCACGAACAGAGCCAATGTGTACACTGGTAAATAACATGCAGCGGGGAGTAGTTTTTGCCATTAAAACCATATCATTTCTGCATAGCCACGGTGACAAACCAAGACGGCCCCTCCTGCCCTTATGAGGGCGATAAGAGTGTGATATATGCCATGTAGCCAATTACCAGCCATGTTGGCAACACTATGTGGCAGATGCAAGCTAGAGGCGTGACTTGGATGACTGACCATGTAGCATGCACAAACTTGCAGCGGAAGAGAAGATGTTTTACTGTCTCATCGGATTGACAGAAACATCATCTCTTACTTCAGGGCTAGTTGAGAGGCACAGGCGGACCTTGATCCCCTTCCCTAGTGGCATGTGGTCCACATCATCGATCTCCCTCACCTGATGCCGGACAACTCT
Source organism: Aegilops longissima (assembly GCA_021605205.1). Classification (NCBI taxonomy): domain Eukaryota; kingdom Viridiplantae; phylum Streptophyta; class Magnoliopsida; order Poales; family Poaceae; genus Aegilops; species Aegilops longissima. The sequence continues at coordinate 847,492,438 of CM038677.1, forward strand.
ACGGGTTGAGCCCATGTGGCCAATGGTGTCGGTGGGGCTTGAACAGGATCCCCGATGCCCTCTGCTGCGGTGATGTTCCCTAGTGCGGCATAGGCGTGAGGCATGAAGGCGGCACGTTGCGCGACCACGGCGGATAGCGGCGATCTATGTTGGTAGTGTGGCATGGCAGACGCAGTGCGCGATGACAGTCCTAGTGAAGTCGGCCAGCAGAGCGGCTTGTCAGGACATGTATCTGTTGCCTTGTGCATGGATTCCCAAGGCTTGACAGTTCATATCACTGCGAGGCGCTTCGTGGAGTTTGCATCGCCATGACGGAGCTAGCGGCAATGGCAGTGCAAGTGGCGGTACTAGGTGTATTTTCCAGGGGCCGTGCCTAGATCTACCACCGCCGTGCGCTTGTGAAGAGGTGTGGGGCTACTGGAGTGTCCCAATTGTGGGATTTTGGCAATACCGGTGACCTTCCTCTCATGCCAGTTTGTTCCGTGATCTATGTCGTGTGTGGTTCAATGGATGTCCATGACTCAGCGGGTGGCGCATGGCGGCTGGGTTGCCTACTCTGTGTGGGCACATCGCATGACATTGTCGACGTCTACATTGTCTTTGTTGGGCCAAAAAGTGGTGGAGGCAGCACATGTGGACTTCGTTCGGGGGTGCTTTTCCTCGAGTACCCGGTATCAAGCTCCAGGGTGAAAACCCTAGGCCTGAGCTTAATGGTTATTCCTAGCAGTGGTGGTGTTTTTGCATTGTTTTCTTGTTGAAGGCATTACTTGAAGGTTGTTCGAACCTTACCTTGAAGGTGAAAACACATGATACGACCTTTACAGGTTGGATTTGACAACGAAGACACAAGGTGCGTTGTTCCTTTCCTGGAGGTGTTGCTCGCGGAGAACCATTCTCTCGTAGAAGGGTTGCCGGTGTAGCTGCTTGATGTGGATCATCGGTTTTTCTTTTTTCTTTTTTTTTTCTTTTTTGTAATATGGCTGTGTGCATGCTTGGTGTCTTGAATAAATTTTGATAGTGTGTTATTATTGAGGCCAGGTATAATTGATATCTTCTTAATATTAATACATTTTTTTTATAGAAAAAGAAAAAATGAGTGAACAGGAGTGCGTTCGGTTTCCTCTTATCCACGGGTCTTCGGTCTTAGTATATTTTTCCCAATATATACAATTGATCGGCTCGGAGTATATAAAGGATGAACCTTGAGCCACACCGCATGCGGCAACCACTACGCACAGGCACATGCTTGAGCAACGAAGCAAGAGAGCCTGTGTTCCGATAGAAAGCAAGAGAGCAAGATTGATTGGCCCTCATTCCCCCTCTGCTGGCACCTCTGGAAGCACGCCCCTCCCGCAACGCTGTTGTCTTTACAGGTCAGGCCCCCTCACTACTCATTAGCCTGCATCAGGATGATACAGCTCTCTTTGCATGCTTGGCTCCCTGCTGCCCTGAAGAACGTTGCCGATGTTGGGCGCATGCGCTTCAGGAACCCCTTTATGATATCTCTTTATTCCTCTTGTACTATTAGTCTTTTAAAGAAAATATGACTTTTGATTTTGCTAACCACATGTTCCATGCGGTCCTTGTACTAGTCTCTTGACGTAACATTTGGGCTCTTTTTCTTGTGGTATTCAGATCCATGCCCGGTGGCCATCAACAAGAGAAGACCGGGTGAGCCATGGATCTGGCCATGGGGGCCATGGGCTCCCTCCTCCACAAACTGGGCGAGGTCATCAAGGACGAGTACAAGCTACAGAAGAGAGTCAAGAGAAAGGTCAAATCCTTCTCTGCCGAGCTGGATATTATGCGCGCTGCCCTCGGCAAGGTGGCAGAGGTGCCGCGGGATGAGCTCGACGATCAGATCAAGTTTTGGGCTAATGATGTTAGGGAACTGTCTTACGACATGGAGGATGTCGTTGACTCTCTCCTGGTGCGTGTTGAGGGCAGTGACCCCAATGATGATCAGTACAACTTCAAGAAGCTCAAGGCCAACTTCAAGAACCTGTTTAAAAAGGGCAAAGCTCGCCGTGAGATTTCCAAAGCAGTCGAAGAAATCCATGAGCGGTTGCAAGATGTGACCAGACGACATGAAAGGTATAATCTTGCTAATCTACCTGCAGCAAAAAGGACCACCACTGACCCTTTCTGGGAGGTTCTCTATGGAGATAAGAAGAATATCATCGGCCTAGAGAAAGCAAGGGACGATATTATCAAGAAGATCAGTGACGGCGACCGTGTGTCCAATGAGCAACTTAAGACACTCTCTATTGTTGGATTTGGAGGATTGGGCAAGACTACCCTTGCCAGAGAAGTATATGATGCCCTTCCAACAAAATTTGATTACAAAGCTTTCGTGTCAGTGTCTCGGAATCCCGACATGAAGAAAGTATTAAGCAATCTTCTCTTTAAACTTGACAACAGAAGACATGCTAAACTGAATGCAGCAAACTTGGAAGTACACCAGCTCATCCACATAGTCAGAGAATTGCTTAGCAAGAAAAGGTACGTCATCCACACAAGCTGGCACATACACCTCCAGTACATAATAATACATTATGACTTCTTAGGTGTACATCTCAGCAATATCCATAGCGTCAATCCTGACCAGAAACGCGATTATAATTTAGTCAAATTTAGAAGGACATAATGCATAATATATAACTAACTCGTCGCTGACACATATATTTATCTTTATATTTTTTTTGCGAATGTATTTATCTTTATATTTGATATTGAATTTATATACTTGTTGTAGTTCACTAGATAAGGGAGAACGCCATAACTCTAAAAATCGTCTCACCTTATTTTTCATGCATTTCCCACTATACATGCCTATGTTATGTATGTTCCCACACCTCTGATTTTTCTCACTATGCCTATCTTGGCCTCTTACCCCTGTGCGATAGCTGGAAACGTCTTGCCCGATCTAGGGCGACGTGTTGCGTGTTATATAGGCAGGGTGCGAACCTGACAACGCGTACAGGAGTTGGTTGAAGATTACATGGAGATTACAACTTGGAAAGAAAGGAATACAAGAGATAAGGGACTAGCTAGTTACAACAGAATATATCTGCGCCTAACTATCTATCAATCCAACGTCCATGAATATCTCCTGTAGATGTCGATCTCCTGTACCTGAATAACGTGTTTAACACCCTCCCTTAATCACAACTTCATCAAGTTGAGATTATGCTTGAAGGCTTCAAAACTTCTTGTGGGTAGAGGCTTTGTGAAACCATCTGCAATCTGATCTTTAGAGTGTATAAACCGAATATCAAGTTGCTTTTGAGCAACTCTCTTTTTGACAAAATGAAAATCAATTTCTATATGCTTTGTCCTGGCATGGAACACAGGATTTGCAGAAAGATAGGTGGCTCCAAGATTGTCACACCACAGGCATGGAGCCTTTTTGTTTTTCACACCAAGTTCTTTTAGCATGGACTGAACCCATATGATTTCAGCTGTAGCATTTGCCAATGCTTTGTACTCTGCCTCAGTACTTGACCTGGATACAGTAGCCTGTTTTCGTGCACACCAAGATATCAGGTTAGGACCAAAGAACACTGCAAAACCGCCTGTTGAGCGCCTGTCATCCAGACAACCTGCCCAATCAGAGTTAGAAAAGGCACTAACAAGAGTGGAAGATGACTTGCTGAAATTCAGACCTATACTTAAAGTATGCTTAACATATCTGACTGTGCGTTTGGCAGCTGTCAAGTGAACATTGGTAGGTGCATGCAGAAACTGGCAGACTTTGTTAACAGCAAATGAAATATCAGGTCTAGTAAGAGTTAGATACTGAAGAGCTCCTACTAGACTTCTGTACTTGGTGCTATCTTCCTGACTCAATAGTTCCCCTTCTGTAAGAGACAATTTTTCTGAGCTGGATAATGGAGTAAATGAAGGTTTACAACCTTGCAAGCCTGCCTTCTTGACCAGATCAGTGGCATATTTTGATTGAGAGAGATGAAGTCCATCTTGGTGCTTCTTTACCTCAATCCCAAGAAAATAATGCAAGTCTCCAAGGTCTTTTAACGCAAAATCTGCACTCAAGTCCTTTAAGAGTCCTCTAATTGCTTCATCAGATGAGCTAGTCACAATTATATCATCAACATATATGAGAACAAATATGCACGTGTTGAATCGGTTGTAAATGAACAAGGATGTATCTGACTTAGAAGGAACAAATCCAAGTGTTTGCATCTTGTGACAAAGACGAGAGTACCATGCTCTCGGAGCTTGCTTTAAACCATATAGAGCTTTATCAAGTTTGCACACATAGGAGGGAGTATTCTTACTCTCAAACCCAGGAGGTTGCTTCATGTACACTTCCTCTTCCAGAACGCCATGAAGAAACGCATTCCTTACATCAAGCTGTCTGAGACTCCATCCTCTGGAAACAGCAATAGACAAGACAAGACGAATGGTTGCACTTTTACTACAGGACTAAAAGTGTCCTCATAGTCTATGCCATATCGCTGTTTAAACCCCTTTGCAACTAGTCTAGCCTTATAGCGGTCAATGATTCCATCAGATTTTCTCTTAATTCTGAAGACCCACTTGCAATCAATCAAGTTTTTACCTTGCTGTGGGGGAACCAAGTGCCATGTCTTATTTTCTTTTAGGGCCATATATTCTTCATTCATTGCATTTTTCCACTTGTCATCGCGAAGTGCCACTTCAAGGTTACGTGGCTCATCTGGCTCTCCTGTAGAACAAACAAGACCGTATTTTGTCATGTATTTATAATTTATAGGCTGAGTTACCCCTTGTTGTAGCCGTGTGCGTCGAGATGGTGGAGCAACGGTATCTCCTGTTACAGAAGATCCAGTGGGCTGTGCCGCCGCATCAGCCGCAGATCCTGCAACAGATCCCGGGGCGGATCTTCCAGCAGCCGCGTCAGGTCGCATTGCAGCGACCGGATCTTCTGTGGTTGAGGGCTGAAGCATCGCGCCTGGGGTCGGCGCAGAAGATCCCATCCCGCGGGGCTCGGCGGCACGGATTCTGGCGCCGGTCGATTCGGTCGTGGTGGGACCAGCTCCTGGATCCGCGCCCTCCCTGGCTCGCGCGGGATTCCGCCGCTTGTACGCCACGGGTTGGGCGGCGTACCTTGTACCGCCCGAGGTGGCCCGCGTGTCGGGCGTGGCCCGCACGTCAGAGGCGGAGGCATCGCCGTGGCGTGGATCTAGCGCAGGCCGCGTGTCGGGCGCAGTTCGCGTGTCGGAGACGGAAGCGCCGCGGGGACGCTCGTCCAGCGCGCCTGTCTCCTCTGCACCAGCGGATCCCAAGGTAGATCCGATTTCCTGCTGCACCTGCCGCGTTGCTGATCCCGAGGCTGACCTGCCTCCTGCTACGGGACACATAGAATATGTGCCAATCTGTGCACTATTTTGGTCATTTTCTTCATAATTTGCTCCTGTTTCATCAACACAAAGCTCATGCATGGCATCATTAGATGAGTTAGTCATCACATGATCATCAATATTCTGTCCCCCTTGATCAAAACTAGTGAGGTGAGATGGCAACAAGAGAATTTCTTTGCGAAGTAATGCACCAGCATTAGGGTGAAGATCAGCGAATGGGAATTTCGTCTCGTCAAAGACAACGTCACGGGATATGTAAACACGTCCGGTGGAGACATCGAGGCACTTGACACCCTTGTGTTGAGCACTATATGCAATGAACACACATTGGGTTGATCGAAACATGAGTTTGCGATTGTTGTAGGGTCGAAGATTTGGCCAACATGCACACCCGAAAACACGAAGGGATTTATAGTCTGGTTTGATATGAAGAAGCCTTTCTACCGGAGTTTCATTATTTATGACACGACTAGGGAGCATATTTATAATGTGAACGGCAGTGAGAAACGCTTCATCCCAGAATTTGAGAGGCATGGAGGCACCTGCCAGAAGAGCGAGGCCAACCTCAACAATGTGTCTGTGCTTTCGTTCAGCCGACCCATTTTGCTGGTGAGCATGAGGGCATGACACATGATGTGAAACACCAAGTGTTTGGAAGAAGGAATTTAATTTTTCGTATTCCCCTCCCCAGTCAGACTGGACTGCAATGATTTTACTATCAAATTTTCGTTCAACGAGGGCTTGGAAGTTTTTGAAAACTTGAAACACATCGGATCTTTTCTTTAAAAGATAGATCCAAGAAAATTTACTGTAGTCATCGATGAAACTAACATAATATGTGTGTCTACCAACAGAACTAGGGGCAGGACCCCAAACATCAGAGAAAATCAATTGTAATGGTTTGGTAGAAACACTGATAGAAACTGGGTAAGGTAACTGATGACTTTTGGCTCGTTGGCATGAGTCACAAATTGTTTCATGAGAACGCTCACCAACAAACGGGAGCTTATTTTTCTTAAGCAATCTTTCTACTAATGAAAAAGAAGCATGTCCTAAACGGTCGTGCCATCGTGTGGACGAAAGCTTGATAGCTCCACAAGCTTGTTTATTTGATCTTCTAAACTCCGGAATCAACGGATAGAGGCCGCCAACACATCTACCTCGATAAAGGATTTTCTTCGTTGCCTGATCCTTAATCAAAAAGAAGTAAGGGTGAAACTCGAGAAAGACATGATTATCAATGGCAATTCTATGAACGGAGAGAAGACTTTTGTTGGCACTAGGAACATGTAGAATTTTTCTAAGATAAATTTTTCGACGAGGGGTACGAAATATTGAATGACCAAGATGACGTATACTCATACCTTCTCCGCTGGCAGTGTGGATTTGATCCTTGCCGCGGTATTTTTCCTTCATGGTGACTTTCTCAAGCTCGTTGGTGATGTGGTTGGTGGCCCCGCTGTCGACGTACCAGTTTGTGTCGACACCATAGGAACCATCAGCAGCCGCGGCAACCTTCTCGTCATCTTGGGAGTCGTAGTCGTCCTCGTCATACCGGTACCAGCAGTCCTTTGCTATGTGTCCGGGTTTGCCGCAGATCTGGCACCGGGGGGAGTCGGAGCGGTTTCTGCCACCGCTGTGGCCACCGCGTCCACGACGTCCCCGTCCACCAGAGCGAGGTGACGGCGCGCCGCCACCGTTTCCGCCACCAGACCGGCCCTTGCCGCGTGAGGAGCCACGCGATCGGAAACCACCGACCCGCCCGCGAGTGGCTACGTTGGCGGACGACTTGAAGCCGCCGCCGCCGGAGCCTTGGAACTGCACCATTCGCTGATCAAAGTTTGACAGCATGGCGAAGAGCTCATCGAGAGTTACAGGGGTCACACGAGCGTCAAGAGCGGAGACCAGGGGCTGGTAGTCGGCGTCGAGCCCATGGATGATGTAGGAGGCGAGTTCGTCGTCGGGGATCGCCTTGCCTGCAGCAGCTAGCTCATCGGCGTAGCCCCGCATGGTGGCGAAGTAGGAGGCAACGGAGAGGTTGCCTTTGTGGGCGTTGATGAGGGACGTCCGGATGTTGTTGATGCGGCTGGCGGATTGGGACGAGAACATCCCGGCGAGCGTCGTCCAGAGCGCGCCCGAGGTGGTGACCGTGGTCACTGTGAGCAGGACTTCCCTCGTCAGATTGTTCAGCAAGTAGCCGAGGACCTGCTGATCCTCCCTGACCCAGATTGGGTGGAGAGGGTTGGGCGATGAAGTCTCCTTGCCTTCCTTGGTGGTGACGAGGAGCTTCGCCGGTTCCGGCTGGGTGCCGTCGACAAAGCCGAAGACCCCGGCGCCGCGGAGCTGAGGGATGACCTGCGTGCGCCATAGCACATAGTTTGTGCGCGTCAACTTCTCGGTGACCTGACCATTGAGGCTAGGTTGGAAGGCGCTGGTGGAGGAAGACATGGCTAAGGCTAGATGGAGTTTGCAGAAAGCTTAGATGGGAAAAGGATGGCTCTGAATACCATGTGCGATAGCTGGAAACGTCTTGCCCGATCTAGGGCGACGTGTTGCGTGTTATATAGGCAGGGTGCGAACCTGACAATGCGTACAGGAGTTGGTTGAAGATTACATGGAGATTACAACTTGGAAAGAAAGGAATACAAGAGATAAGGGACTAGCTAGTTACAACAGAATATATCTGCGCCTAACTATCTATCAATCCAACGTCCATGAATATCTCCTGTAGATGTCGATCTCCTGTACCTGAATAACGTGTTTAACAACCCCCAGTGGGGCTCCTTCTCATGCTCAACTTCATCCTTGACTTCTCTAAATGGCCGACATTTTTTCTTATCTTCAAGTGTACAATATCTACTCTTTTTTACTTCAGAATTTTATTATGTATATAGATATATATATTGTCTTTTCTTTCCCAAAACCATATAATGTATTGTCTCATACTTTTTCTTTCTGCTCATTTCTTTTTCCCAACAACAGTTTATATCTTAAAGATATAAAATATAAAAATGTACTTTGTTATTATACTTATTTGATAGACTATCTCCTCCATCCATTTTTAACTTACTTTTTCTATATTAAATCTATATTGTTCTTTACAACTTACTAACAAATTAAATCTCCACCATTATCGTTAGATCAAATTTTGACCATTTGTTAAACTTTGTAAAATGTCAACTCTAGAAATAATATTACTTCAATATTATAATATATTTTGACAACCTCATATCATGTGTAAGGATTGATTTCTACATGATTATCCCTTATAAGTCAATATTATACTAGTATCAGAGAATATGTCTTTCGCCTTTATCATATTTCTCAACATATTTGTTTTCATGGACATAAATCCTAGAAATTTCAAACACAACGTTTTGTAACCAGAAACTCCCAACGGGGAGCATATACATGTCGGGACACTGAAATGCGCTTTAATCCCCTCTTGTATAAGTACAATATTTGCTAGTTTCGCTTAAGGTGGTTTGTTTCTTTATTACCCCCTCCGTTCCAAATTAGTTGACTTGAATTTGTCTAAATACGGATGTATCTATACTTGTTTAGTGTCTAGATACATCCGTGTTTAGATAAATATGGGTCAAATAATTTGGAACGGAGGGAGTAGCTTTTAATATAGTATTGCTTTTTATTAGTCGATATGTTTGTCACAAGAGTAAATGCATCGCCGTACTGCACTAGGTCTAATTGCTTTTTTGGAGGGGTCTAGTTCCTATGATCGACATGGTTTTCTTATTTTAATCGAGGTGCATACATGCATTAAATGTGGTAGTGTGCACACTGTTCCATGGGGCAGTGTTGCCTTGATTTACATCTGTACATGTGTGATAGTAGTATTGGTTGTTAGTTTGTAGTGATCTCCCCAAACACCCAGCCATCAAAATTTCAAACATTCATATCCAAGTCAAACACCACCTACTGCTCAAGTGGTAACAATAGTACCTCGCTGGAATATTGAGGTGGTTGACATGCTTTCATGTTCTTGATAACTATTTTGGTTTGTTTCGCTAACTTGTAGCTCTTGCGTTGCCATGTGCATAGGTACTTTATCATTATCGATGATCTATGGGATAAAGAAGCATGGAGAACAATCAGATATGCACTTCAGGATCATGAGTGTGGAAGTATAATAATTACTACAACCCGCCAGGTTGAGGTCTCTAAAGAATGTTGCTCTTCTAAAGAGGATATGATTCATCAGATGAAACATCTCTCTGATGATGACTCCCAGAAACTTTTCTATGGAAGAATATTTTCAAGTGAGGTGTGTCGTTCTGGATTTGAGGACGTATCTGCAAAGATCTTGAAGAAGTGTGCCGGGGTACCATTAGCTATCATCAGTCTGGCAAGTTATTTGGCTAATAATCAGAAGAACAACCAAATTGACCAATGGTATGTTTTGCTGAACTCTATTGGCCGTGGACTTGAAAAAGGTGATGATCACATAAAGGAGATGAAGAGGATATTGTCATTGAGCTTTTATGCCCTCCCTTCTCATTTGAAGACTTGCTTTTTATATCTAAGTATCTTTCCAGAAGATCATCAAATTAGCAGAGATCGGTTGATAAGAAGATGGATTTGTGAAGGTTTTATCCAAGTAAAAGATGAAACTGGTAGCCTGCTTGAGCTTGGAGATAGCTACTTCAACGAGCTAGTAAACAGAAACATGATCATGCCGATAAACATACATGCTGATGGTAGGGTTGAAGCTTGTTGCGTACATGATATCATGCTGGATCTTATATTTGAATTAGCAAGTGGAGAAAACTTTGTTACTATACTGGATGTTATCAAGGGAGGCACGCCTTTGGAAAAGAAGTTCCGCAGATTGTCCCTCCAGAAGAGCATGACAGATCTCACCAATGCTCAGATGGCAACCACAAGCATGTCACAAGTGAGGTCTTTTACGGCTTTTAGTCCTGCTGTTAGTAAGATCCCCCCTCTCTCTATATTTCAAGTTTTACGTGTGTTGGATCTGGAAGGTTGCGATCTTCGAAAAAGCCCTGGCATTGATCTTAGGCATGTTGAGAAGTTGTTACATTTGAGATACCTAGGGTTAAGAGGCACAAAGGTTGGCAAGCTCCTGATGGAAATAGGAAAGCTACAGTTTTTGCAGACACTAGACTTGCAACAAACCAATTCAAACGAATTGCCGTCCAGTGTTGCTCAGCTGGGGCATTTGATGTGCCTTATCCTTGATTTTGGTATGCTACTACCAAACGGGTTCAGCAACCTGACATGCCTTGAGCAGCTGACGGGACACGGGGTGGGCATTTTTTCTGCAGACAGTGCAAAAGAGTTGGGCCATCTGAGCAGGCTAAGGGAGCTCACTTTTCAATGGGATTCAAGGAAAGATCCCACAGATTTTGTTGGGTGGCCAGATAATCTGAAAACTTTTCGAGATTGGTCTGGGTCCCGCTCAGAGAGTGAGATTAAAGCTTTGATTGAGTCCGCTGGTGAACACATGAAAATTGATAAAGCTTTGATTGAGTCCCTAGGCAAGCTGCAGAAACTCGAGAGTCTGGAGATCTCCAATGCTAGTTCTTGGGTTGTCGGCCTCATGCAGGATTGGGTGCCGTCTCCAAACCTCCGCAGGCTTAAATTTGACGGATATTTCAAGAGCTTGCCTAAATGGATTTGTTCTTCGTCGCTTCCCCAACTCTCCTACCTGGATCTATATCTCAACTGGGTACGAGCCGACGATATCCAGATCCTTGGGATGCTGCCGGCTCTCCGTTATGTCACTCTGATGAGTCGGCTCAACGAAGGCAACAACTTAGTGGAGAAGTTAGTACTTAGCACCGGTGCCTTTCCAGAGGCGAGGGTGTGCCTTTTCCGCAGACTTATACTGGTGCACCCATTCTTCCAACCAGGAGTTATGCCAATGGTTCAACGCCTTCGCTTCGGTCTTCGAGTGCAGGACATGGACAGTCCTTACTTCGATTTGAGCATAAGGAACCTTCCTTCGCTCAAGCAACTAAGAATTGATCTTCTCAATGACGGATCCATGCCTTATTCTGAAGCTGTGGAAACGCTAAGGCGTGTGGCGGACGGCCATCCCAAAAGTCCCACCCTTCACGCTGATGAATTCATCCGAATAGGACGATGGATAGGTACTCCTGCTTCTGCATTTAGTTCAGTACCCTATTTCTTTTGTCTTGTCTAACAATTATTTCTTTCAATTTCAGGCTGAGTCGAGCTGAGCGATGAACAAAATCCTGTGTCCTTAAGGTACCAATTCCGTCCAGTTGTTGTCTACATCACGCATATGTTAGTAACTAGTAGTATTAGTATTATCCTTTCAGCATCTTCTTTAGCACTCCACTGTCTGTTTATTTCAGCTAGCAGGAGGTGGTGATTCCGTCGGCATCGACTCTCTATCGTGTCATCAAGATGAAGTTCCCTAGAAATGTAATAAGGCTAGTTTGGTGTGCGCCAGGTTTTTTGTCCCTTAGGTTATGTTCCCAGCGAACATAACTAGAGGGTTTTCCTGGTGTGCGTCGAATTCAGCGAACCTATTTCCCTTTCTATTGTTGTGTTGAATACTGTCTCCATTCTTGTAAGATAAAATTGCATGATCCTATATTATGTTCTTGCTTTCCTCGGTTCAGGAACCATTACATTTCTAGGGTCCTCAGTTTTAATTACTGCCTGAAAGCTAGCTAGCTCATGATGAACTATCCTCTTTTCACTTTCCTTCCAAATGAGTAGGTTATGATGTACAACTTCACTTTTTAATGATTTGCCTGGCGCCGATGCTGCCTCCATGGCTGCTGTTTTAAGGCTCCTTATTAATTCCTTTCTCAATCAATAGAACAAAGGCGTAGTCAGTTCATTTATTTGGATGCTTCACTTTCTAGTGGTACAAATGCCAACTAATTTTCTTCATCAGCAGTGAGCTGATCAGTTATTAGTTTAGTTCAGAGTTAGTGTTCCACCGGCGACAACACGGTGGTGTACTTTTGGTTTTCGCATTAAGATCTCAAGCAGGAACTTCTGAGAAGAACGGCAATATAAGATCTCACTATATTTGCCGAAACCATGGCGCACAGCAAGCTGAAGGTACTTCAGCTTAGTCTATACAGCGTCACAATTATCGCACATTTAGGTATATTATATATGCACCAATAGTTTCACTTGTGAATTTTCTTATAGTGTCACAAAAGAATCTTCCCAAATCTGAAATTTGAACAAGTCTAACTAGAAATGGCCACGGTTAGCCTTCAATTATTGAATTTCTCGGGTAAATTACAGAGAATAGGCTATGAATAGCTCACCTAGTAGCCACGTGCCGCCAGTGACCCCCACCGTCGCCGATCTAGCCTTGCGGCAGCTACGGAACTCGCCGGTACTCCCCTCTTGGCCACTGCTAAATGGAGCACCGACGAGCCACCGTCCACAGTCCACTTGAGAAAAAATCGCTCCGGAGGGGTCGCCGCCTTAGATCCCCTGCCGCCGATGAGCGACCGATCAATTCGGCTTCAGCTTCCTGTTTTTTTGTTTTTTTGAGACACGCCTTCCTGTTTCTTTATTCACGAGCCTGTGGCCTGCTGCGCTAGCCAGATGTGGCCCAACTAAGAGAAAGACTAAATGGGCCTATGGCTATTATAGGAAAAAAATAGAAAATGATTTTGAAGTATCATAAATTCCGAACACAAATATACATGATCATACAGATGTATGCTACATTCTTGTATAACTTTGTGATGAAATACGCTTTAGTGTGAGCCGTAAAATACAAAATTTTGGACTTTTATGGTGAATAGCATGTGCTAGAAATACATGATTTTTTTGTGTAGCTTTCATCAAAACGTATTTCATCATGAAAATTTACAGAGAAGTAGTATACATCCCTAGATTCATTTGTATTTTTTTCAGAATTTTCAAAACATGAAAAATATGATTTTTTTAGCTTTTATTAAGAAAAAAAGCCCCAGGGGGCATTTCCGTACAATGAGGTCTTGATAGACGGACACGAATGCTATATCTAACCTATTGCATGATGTAGCATCTCGTCGCCAACATGTGCCTCCAATCTGGGCTGGCCGAATATGCTCCACCATTGGTTTGGACGATCTTCTTCTTTCGTGCCTTCCGGTGTCACCTGCGCCTCCAACTATGAAATGGTGTCAAGACATTTATATGTATAATGTTCATTGTATACTAAGAAAATGTTCACCATTTATTTAAAAAAATTCCACCACATATCAAAGGCTGTACATTGTATTATTTTTAAAATGTTCAACACGGGTTAACAAAAATGATCATTGTCTATTGAATAAATTTTCACTATCTATATTTAAAATGTTCAACATTTTTTAAAAGTTTCACCGTGTATCTAAAAAAATCTTAAACATATTTTTAAAAATATCACCAGTATTTAGGAAAACATTCTATGTGAAAAAATATTCAATGATGTGTTAAAATATGTTCACATTGTATTTTTCGAATAATGTTCACCATGTATTTTTTATATATGGTCAATGTGCATTTGACGAATGCTCAGCGTGCGTCTAAAAATGTTCGACGTGTATCTGGAAAATGTTTAACATGCATTCCAAAATAATTCAACATGTATTGGAAAAACACCAACGTGAATTCAATATAGAAAAATGGTACATATAAGATGAAAGAAATTGAAAATGGGATACCCAACAAAAACTGATAAAATGGTACAACAAAACCAAGAGAAGAGATAAAAGAAAAACCCAGACAGAACCTTCTCAAAACCGGACAGAAGGTTCCACAAACCAGAGTCTTTGTACATAAAAAGCTTCTAAAACCCACCCTATTGGGCTGGTCAATCAGGAGCTCTTCTTCCCAGACATCACTAGGCTTCTCTCTGTCTAGTTTCCTCGGACCTCTAGTTTCTGGACATCGGAGTGCTGCTGGATTACCACTTCGGAACGCGGCCAAGACACACGGGCCAGGGGAATAGGGAGTGTTAGAAGGGAAAGAGGGATTTGGTGGAATAGTTGTTGTATTGCTTGAGCCTCGTGGGCATATATATAGGAGTACATGATCTACTTGGAGTACAAGACAAGGTAAAATACTTCCTAGTTTATTCTATGTTTCCTAATACAATCACGTTACTCAACATCCCCCACAATCACAACAGTAGCGACGCAGATGATGAGACTGGAGAAGAATCCAAAGGCAAGCTCACGGACCCGCCCCCCCCCCCCCCCTCCCCCCCAAAAAGTCGTAACGGTCGATGCATCACGGAGTCGTGGCTGGAGTGAAAACCGAAGAGGTTGCTCAAGCAGGCGGTAGCCCTTTGTGCCGTCTGTCGATGTAGCCGAGAGCATGAGTGGTGGAGCCGTGGTCGAGGTAGCCGTGCGAAGAATGCCGTGGTCGATGTGTCGAGTCGGGGTAGCCGGTGTCGAGGAAGTCGCCATGGAGCCGCGGGCGCAAGGAGGCGCCGAGTTAATCATGGGCGCAGTGGTGTCGAAGTAGTGGTGCGCCAGGAAGTAGATGATGTTGATGACGCGTCGCGCCAGTGTTGCCAACCCCGGGGACACATCGTAGACGAAAGCACGCGTCGGTGTTGTCAGCACCGGGCATGCGTAGACCGACGAAGACGCCGCCCCAGACTTGACAGGCATGGGGACACGTCGTGGACGAAGGTACGCGGCGGTGTTGCTAGTAAATTAATTATATGTTTATTAATTACACATGCATGGTCCAATCAATGCCTAGAAAAACCTTCATATGCCGTTGCAAGCATGTTTATTTATAATACGGCTCTTTCAATATGCGCCCTCCGTCCAAGTGTATAGGCATCTATTGAAAATCTAATATGCGTCATGCGTGAAAGAGCCCCCTCATTCCACTGTTAATTTTTTATTTGCATACTGCTCTTTCCATTGGTTGACGCATTAGACAGGATTTGCATGTTGCTATTTATAAAAAATGACAAGGGCTCCTCACATTTTTCCTGGCAGGCTTAACGAGAGTGATTAAATTGCAATTGATTTTTGGTTTATAATATTCTCCGCCCAATCTTCATGGGTCTAGATTGTGATGCAGCTGGCTGATCATAATGTGATAATAGGTGGTATCATGCATGCTAACTAGGCATTTTTGCCGATGTGACACTTAAATAAAGAAAGTATCATGATATGATATTTTATCAGAATAAATGATGTATTAATACTCTGTGTCATGTATGGAAATAAATGAAATCACTATGATACCAACCTATGATACCAAAGTATCATATACATGATACTAGTATATAATATTTTTCGTTGTGACAGCCTTAGATGCCCTATGCACCTGGGCGGAGAGGTATCTTGCTGATGTGGCATAGCAATTAACAAAGAGAGCGGGAGGTTGCAAACTTTGCACACGGTCATGGGCAAAAAAGATAAGATAACCCAGTCACATGTATGCATGAGCCCTAAATCATTAAATTTAAATACAAACTCTGGGAAACAATTAACTGGGTTAGTTGGCTTAAAATTTTATATCCTTTAAGATATCATGGTAAGACGATGCATTGCGAGAGGCTTTAGAGGTTACAAGCGTGTTTTTCTGTTACATGAGGAAATTAACTTTTTCTTTGTGTTAAGATGCATCACATTATGGGCATGGGCACTAGGTGATGGTGTCCTGGGCTAGAGGGTACTCAACACGTCATCTCCTTGCCAGGTGGGCCGACCCGAGGATGCCCATGAAGGTTCACTAATGGGTCATATCCAACAAAGCCGTGGCGTACACATGGAAGGTTCCCGAAGACTTTGAGCGTACTGAAAGACTTTGATGCTGACTACACCCCAATCTACCGTATACCTAGCCGACATATGTGTAATCCTAGACCACTCAGTATCTATATAAGTTAGGGGTAGGGCACATAAAAGATCATAGACATTCTTTTGGTAGACAATCATGTACTCTATACTCAATCTACGATCAATTCAAACAAAAGTAGGCTGTTATCTTTTCGAGGGAGCCCGGACTTGGGTAAAACCTTGTGTCTCCTGTTACCATCGTTTCGAGGCTATTATCTCAGGATCCCCTACCTGAGATTCCCTGGAATTGACTTCGTCATTGATGGCCCATACAGGTCCCCACTAATAGTCGTGACCATTCTAAGGGAATCAACATAGGTGAGAAGATCGGTTCCGACATGACCTTCATGCATGCCAGACTAGGTCTTTGTTTCTTCATTATCATGCATTTTGCTGACTTGACCGGCCACCTGGGCCTAGTCAAGAACCTCACTCCCAGCCAAGTCATGAGATTTGGCAACTCGGAGTACGCCGCGGATTCTCGCAAGGAGATTAACTTCTCGGGTTGGGTGACAGACTAGGTTGAGGAACAACAAGTTGTGCACATCGCAAAGCCGATGTTAGGTTAGGCTTAGCGTGAGGATGAGAACCTTATGTCTGATCCGGACATGATCCAGGACCGGGCAACACAACTCAGGTGCCAGGCTGTGGTCTTGGCCCCGAAGGGACACCCCGGATCCATGTCAGATTGGATCCTGGAAGAAATTCCCCTGGCGCAGATGTCACATCAGGCGCATGAGGACTATGGCAAAGCCCTCCTAAATGAGATGCTAGATCAAATTAGGAGGCTCGCAATATCACACAACCAGTCCTTCATTCACGATTGGATCTGGGAGTCACCTGGGAGGGTCAGATTTTTTGACCCACCCACGACCCACCTAGTCGCTAATATCAAAGACGTAACCGAGGTCCTACAGAGCGGGTCCTAAGAGGTAGACTATAGCGGGTCCTTGGATAGCCCGTCGACAGCCAATGCTCGCACAAGCATGTGGTCGGCTACTTTCACCTATGACATCTATATGGTGGATACCCCACGAGGCAGTGGTGGGGATGACGCAAATGGTGGAGGTGGAGGCGATGATGACAACGACAGCGAAAATAATAACTATGATGGGAACAATGGCAACAATTTCCAAACCCGACGACGCCGGCAGCAGCCTTGGGCAAGGACAACAACATCCTGAACGAGTCCCTCGTCAACCCGAACTATGATGCTTTGAGGGTAAGCTTGCTTCGTATAACAATAGTACCTCGAACTCAGACCGTTAAACCAAATTCTTTGAGATTGAGGACGCACCGAAAGCCAAGATGAAGCAAGCGACGAAGTATACAACACCGGCCAACCTGCGGAACGACCTCAACAAGGCTGTCAAGGAGAGCGCAATATCTAAGCGCCAGTGGGCTACGAGTCTATATAAACGAGACCCAACCGCCCCACCTTGACGGACGATGGGATGACACTGGCAGGTGTGCTCCCGAGGTGAAGGACCGTCGGTGTAAAGGCACCCCGGACAGTGTCCCACCTGGCTTTTTTTTTAAACCACATATTAATCTTTCTATAAAGTAGAAAATTACAACATATGTGGACCGCACTGAACAATACCAGTGAGGATGGCCATCTTGGCACATAAGCACAAAAACACCCAACATAAAAGAAAATTATAAATATGCTTTTAAGAGAGTCGATTGCTGAACCAAATCGTCGCCGTCCACCAACCACCGGCAACACCATTGACATCACCGTCGGAGAAGGAGACAGACACCACAAGTCGAAAAACCGTCGGAACACCATCACATCAATGCTTTGTGAGTCGAAGAAAGCACTGTCGTAGATGACAGAGCACATATCGCTGTGGCGCGTCGACCAGGGTTCAACCCCGTGCTCCTAGGCCTCAGATCCGCCGTCTCCGGTCGACACAGTCGACGAAGAACACTGGATCCGCCTACCTATACTCTGCTTCCCAATGCCAAAGTAATAACCACGCTTCATCACCATATGAAGCAACATCCGATGGCAAACTCCTGCACAAGACGCTTTCCACAGAGTCCTCAGAGCCTCCCGAAGAAGAAGCCCTGTGATGGGACCCGAGTGAGGAACACATTATTCTCCATGGTGGTAGCGATGACATTAAGACACCACCGTCCAGAAAAACTAGCCCTATACTACTAACCAGCCGGACACGGAGCACCGGGATCCCTCACCCCATGCACTGCCGTCAAAGCAGCAGGCAGATGGCGGAGGAATCCATAGGCCCGGCCGGCTGAAGTCGACGGGACTTTTTCGCCTCCTATTCCTCTCGAAGAGGAACAAAAACTGGAACCGCTATGATGACGAATCAATAGACCTTACATCTGGATCGAGGACTATACCCTCGTCGTCCACATAGCAGGAGGTGATGATCTTCACGCCATCAAACACCTATCTTGGATGTGAGCTGCACACAGTAAGGTCAGTACCTAACGATCTTCCAGCTTACTTGCAGCGATTGATGAAGCTCTTGTGAACCCAACTCAATAGAGACCATTACGTCGTGTCGCTAGTGTATTTGTCTTTCCGAGGGAACCATTGGCACGACTATCTCTTGCCTGACATAGCCTCATCTCAAGGAATGCCCCACTGGGTCGGCCCAGTAGCCAAACCGAGTGTTGGGCTTCGATCGTTTCTTTAAATTTTCCTTGCATTCGTTCGTCTTTTTAGTTTTGTACATTTTTTGGAAATGTTCTAAATACATATATTTTGAAAATTTTAATTTTACCTTTTTAAAATATTCATGATTTCGAAAAATGCTAATGTAAAAAAATGGAAGTATAATTTATAAAAAATATTGATAGAATTCAAAAAACAAATAGTGACATTTGAAAATGTTTAAATTGTATTAAAAATGTTAACACATATTCTAGAAAAGTTCAAAAACTTCTATTTCAAAATTTTCAATAACGTCTATAAACAAATACTCCAAATGTATACAAAAGATGTACAATCTGTATGAATAAAGTAGACATCAAAACATATATTGTAATGAAATGTGAACCATGTATCCGGAAAATGTTAACCGTGAATAAAAGCGAAGTTTTTAGACGTGTACAAAAAATGTACAATGCGTCTAAAAAGAGGCATCCTAAACATAAATTTAAAAAATGCTAATTATGTATTTATAAAATGTGAAACATGTGTAAGAAAATATTCCTTATCTATAAAAAAATGTACATACGTATACAAAGAAAAGTAGACATCAAAATTTATTGTTGAAAAAATGTTGACATGTATTTAAGAAAAAGTTAACACGTACAAAAAATGTTTCAAATGTTTACAAAGTATGTAAAATGTATATTAAAAAAGTAAACATAAAATTATATATTTGACAAAAAGGTTATCCATGTATTTAAAAAAGTTCAGCATGTACAAAAATATGTGTTGATTGTATACAAAAAGTTTACATCGTGTGTTGAAAAAGAAAAATACTAGAGAAAACCAAAGAACACATCAAAGAAATTACATACAAAAGGAAAGAAAAAAAAAATCAAAAAACTAAAAAAATTGATAATTGTGTTGAAGAGAAGCAAAAAAAAGCCATAAAGAAAAACAAATAAGGAAAGAAAAGTATAAAATTAGTGGAAACGAAAGAAAATTGTAATGATAACATACAATAAGAAAGAAAACAAAAAAATCCACTCAAAACTGTAAAGAAAAATGCTGGAAAAGAAGGAAATAAAACACCCTGATAAAAACTGGATCACCTCAACCAATAGTGAAAAGGAAGTAAAAAGTCCCATAAAACTCTGGAGAGACAGTGCGAGCGTTCGAAAAAATGAAAAACTTTGAAACGTGTCAGCCAATTAAACAAAACTAGATAAAAAATACTGAGGCGAGACATAACTCAAATCAATACTTGCGACGTATAGCCCTGGCGAGAAACCGCGACTTTCGCAACTTCTTTGTTTTTGGAGAACGCTGCTTATGTAACTCGAATCTCTTAGAAAATAGTTGATTAGGTCAAGCTTTCTCTACATGGGTATGGTCCAACGCGCAACAACACACATGATTCAATAAATGCAAGCGAGAACATGAATTTGTTTCCTTTTTTCTTTAGATTTTTTTTCTTTGTTTTTAATATTTAGTTTTTTTATTTAAAAAACTGTTCATGAATTAATTTTTTTTCTTGATTTTTGAAATGATCAAGAATTTTAAAACAGAATTTGATGAATTTGACAAATATTGATGACTTCAAATTTGTTTAGGAATTTCAAATGATGTTCATGAGTTAAAATATGTTTCTGAATTTAAAATATATTCAATTTAGTTTTTATAATTCAAAAATATATAATGTTCATAAATTAACCAAATGTTTGTGAATTTTACAAATGGTCAGGCATTCTTAAACAGTTTCATAATTTTAAAAGTATTAATGGATTTGAAATTTTGATGAATTTGGGAAAATTATATAAATTTGAAAACATTTTCGCAAATTAAACAAGTGTTTTTCATGAATTATAGAATATTTACAAAATTGAGAAGACCTCTATGAATTGAAAAAGTTCATGACTTGTTTATGATTTTGAATATATTCAAAAAATAAAAAATTGTTATTTTTTTAACATAAAAAAATAGTCTCCAAATGCTTTTCAATTCCGGTTAGAAGCTTCCTAGAATCGACCGAAGTGAAGGGTTAGTCGCCTCCTAGTGAACGGCTCTCATTTGAGAAAGGAAATTGCCTTTTTGGGTGCAGAGATTTGCAAACATTTCTGTTCCTACTAAAAATGTTTGGAGACGTTGGCTTATGGGTTTCGGCCTTGTAGCAAGTACCCAACTCCTCTCCCACTCGCTCCTACCAGCCCACCTGCTCAGCTCACTAGAGCCTATACTGGGCCAGGGCCATGAGCCTAGGCAACTAGTGGCAAACAGCACAACAGAAAAGAAGCCCATGGAGAGTGGCCCACGTTTGTTTGGCGAGGACTCGACTGATTTATTCGTCTCGCAGATGAGTTCGTTGATTTGTTTGTTTTGCTGAGGAGTTCGATGAGAGTTGGTCATACACGCACAGACATGAAATGTTTATTCACAAGAAACAAACAAACATATCTTATCATCACGTCGGTGGCAAGCAAGCGCGTGGTATAGAATACTGTTGGGACGACCGGAGTAGCCACCCTTTCATTTGGCGTTTAGTTTCACTGCAAGACAAATCGAGCGAAGGAAAATGTACAAGTGGCGTGGCACGGTTGCCATGTAGTCTCGCACTTATCTCCATTCGTCCAGACATACCTAACGCTGCTCATTAATTGTAAAGTAGCGATCGATACGCCTCAAGACAACCTACCACATGCCATGAAACATGCATTATGGGCCACGTTCTTTTGTTTCTCCATCCGGAATATCTTTTTAAACGCACGATATCTGAGCGTATTTTAGTTTTATATACATCCATTTTTATCCATTTCCCCGACAAGTATTTTCGGACGGAGGGAGTATGTTGCGATGAGCATATATCGTTCCTGTCAATTACCTGTCGCATTACACGGACCCTTGCATCAATCACCGCACTATGTATATCTTTTTGCTATTATATCATGGACGGCAACAACGACAACGATGCCGAGACAACAACATCTGGTGTCACGCACTTGCTTAGTTTGAAGTTATCTTCAATGATTTGGTACCAAGGGTGGGCTAGCTATAAAACGCTAGTTGGTGTCAAATTATAAAACAATTTGATGGTTGGTGTCAATCAAGAAAGTGAACCACTTAGAGGGACATATGTCACATTTTAATTTGGTAGACACTGCTCTCGTCAAATGCACCCAATACTGCATACCTGGTCGTTGTGAAGTCTATAACTTTTCAGTCATGGGTGATGATGGATACTTCATCACTCCAAATATAAAAAGGAATCTTTATTAAAAAGTACTTTAGTCTATGGAGCGTGGGGAATAGGGAGTCAAAAACAGACCGGGGGAGTAAAACAGGTGATGATGTTATCTTTTTTGTATAGGTCACAACTCGACGTATTTCATCATGAATTTTTACACACATGCGAGTTACATCCTTACATACACGCATATTTTTTTTTCAGAATTTTTCAAGCATAAAAGTTTGAATTTGATTTTTTCAAAAGTAAAGGCCTCCATGGAGCTCGGCCTCCAAAACGCCTTTCTCATATCTAACCTACACTATGCTCTTGCATTACTGGATGGAAAATCGTGAACTTATCGCCAACATACTAGAAAACTTTCACCGAACACATCTTATCATAGACAGATCCTCAAATCTGTCTTCACTATGGAGAAAATCGCAAGCAATTCTTATGTAAAAAAAATAGTAATTCAAGATCTATACTACCGAAGAAATACAGTATGAAAATATATCTCCGGATGGAACTAATAATTTATTTTCCCCGAAAAAAGAACTAATAATATTCGTTGTGGGGGAAATGGAACTAAGAACGTTGATTTGGTGTTGTGGATGTTGCTATATTTTTGATAAACACGGTCAAACTCTACAAAGTGTGAAGTAGGACAAAAATAATTTGCAATGTGTTTTCAAACGACGAGAGTATGAGATTAGAAACAACACTAATTAACACATAATATAAAATCACACATTTTATCATACCGAGCATATATAGATTCATTTTATTACCCATAATAGAAAATCATGCCAGGGAACATGCATTATTAGCGATTGTAACAACACTTCTTTGTCATGAAGTATGATATAAGAAACAACACTTAATTAACACATAATATAAAATCATGCACACATTTTAACAACACCGAGGTTAAACTCGTGGCCTACAACTGAGAAATGTTACGAGGCTTGTTTGCCATTGTTAAAAAAAGGACCTTCTTAAGTTTCCCATGATGCTTTATAGTCTAGAGTTCAAGACTCGGTTGAAATTGCATTAGTAGGATTAAGCCTAAAGCTTAAATCCTCATATTCAAAAAAATAGTAAAATTCTTGGCACTAACTAAAATTGTGAATGATTATCTTACCTCCCTCGTACCACGATCAAGATTTGAATCTTTGTACACAATAATGGGTATCAATTGTATGAGCATTTATCTTTTTAAAAAAACTCATTAAACAAAAAAGACAAGCAAAGGACTAAAGAATGCATTCCTTTCTATGTCACAAGTGTTTGCCTTGGTTTCACAATATTGGTAAAGAATTAAAATAATTCCGTAAGCACATCTTTGAAGCAGATAACCATTGAAATCAACAGGGTGGCCATCCCGCTTTGAACTGTCTTGTGTTCTGTATTAACTACAACTCCCCTCTAGTGGTATTCATCGCATGATTTACACATAAATTGGCATTTCTACATGGTATTCAAATTTAATATTGGTTGATTGAAACTATTGGTTATGTGGTTTTGATTTGCATATGATGATAGTTTTCATGTGATATGGTGTGTTGTAACGCCTTCACTAAAGCTACAAATTCTGACATATTATCTTATTGAACTCAACCCATTTTGTCAGACATTTTGAGAAATTCTAAAATTCTCATAGTAAGGATCTAGGACATTGGGTTGATGACACTACATACTAGTTTTACATTTGAAAAAGAAAGTAGGCTTAAACACACACAGAACACAACATATTTGTTTTACATTTGAAAAAGAAAGTAGGCTTAAACTGATCTGTTATACTAACATTTATTTGGCCAATACTTTTGAACCTCCCACGGAAACTAAATGAATTGTACTGCTAACAAAAAAAACTGCATTGCTAACTGAAAACACTACATGCGATTTTAGGTACTATTTTCGATCCAATTTTTAAACTATTTTCGGAACGTGGCTTCTGATAAACCGTTGCAAAGTTATGAATTATACGCAACTTTGCCATGTTGAACACCTTTTGAGATTCCTCATGGTCTAAGAGCAATTTTGAAAATGGTGCGGCATCCAACGAGTGCTAGCGACCGTTTTTTCACAAGAAATTCAAACAGCTCATCAGAATGATGTAAACGGCACACCTTTGGAAAGATATGGACGAGGTGCATCTTTTTCATGTATAACACTCTTTCTAGTTCCTTACAGTTTACGAGCAGTTTTGAATTTAACGATATATAGGCACTATTTTTCGCAGACCCCAAAATTGACGAAGTGAACTGCTTAGACGGAAAGCGCACTACAATGTCGACAGAATGAACCGCACGCGGCTTTTTTGGTACTGTTCTTGCTGTAATTTTTGAACCGTTTATCAAAGCTAGGCGTGTGTCATGCCGTTGGAAAGCTATGGATTAGGCGCAACTTTTTCATTTAGAACTCTTTTCAAGATTTCTTATGGTTTGAAATTAATATTGAATGCGGTGCAGCAACCAACGAGTGACAACAAGAGTTGTTTCATGATTTATTTCAAACCGCTCATCGGAATAACGCAAATGATACGTTGTTGGAAATATAGCGACGAGATACAACTTTTTTATGAACACTCCCTCCAATTCCTTATGGTTTAAGAGCAGTTTTGATTTCACCGAAACACAAACACTACTTTTCACGGATCCAAAACTCGACAAAGTGAACTCTATCAGATTGAAACCAGATTGCCCTGTTGTCAGAGGGGATTTTGTGCAATTTTTATTACAATGTTTCCTACTAGGCGAGTGCAATTCACATTAAAGAAAGAGTGAACCCTGACACGATTCTAAGTGCGCCGCATGCCTTTTTTATGCCTTTTTCTAAACTTTTTTAGGTAGATCTGGACTACATGGTCAAAGTTACTGAGCCGCAGTTTTTTCTTTTCCTTTTTAATTCGCATCTGTACTATGTGGTCGATTCTAGTGAACTTAATTTTTCTGATTCACGAAAGTGTATTGCAGGGTAGAGTACTAGTGAACTACATCTAAAAAGAAGTGACCTTCTTTGAGATTCTTTTTATCATTTACCAAGTGAACTACGAAGAATTTTACATGGAACCACATTTGAGTATATTTTTTATAACAATCAAGATGAATTTTAAAAAATAGCTTTCTGTTTTTTTACTGCACACATCAACATGAACCGCACAAAACCGAAACATGAATTATTCAAACCACTCCACCCAGTGAACTTCATTGGATATCCAGCTTGGCTACACCGGAGCGTCAAATGAACATGTCGACCCTCACATCTGAGCACACACACACAAACTGCATAGTTTCAACCAAGAAAACGAGCCGCATACATCGGCCTAACTGCACACTGTCGAGCTTTTCCTAGAATTGCACCTCAATGCGCATCCGAACACCCACAGGTGTGCATCCTAGCCACAACAGTCAGCAGTCACGCATCCGAACTGCATCGAAATGTGTTGGTATGGACTTGGGCCTGGCAGTAGTGGCAAAAGGGCATCAGCAGGAGCCCTGTGTGGTGGGGGAGGATCCAAGCCTAACGTGCTCTCCTGGTAGTTGCAGGTGTCTCCGTTGAAAACGTCGGCCAACAAAGAGCCTAGGCGGAGATTTGTGGCCACCGTATCTGGCCAAGGGAAGGGGAGGAGAAGAGCACTAGATCATAGTTGCCGAAAGGTCCGGGCGGAGAGGATTCGACCTAGGGCAAGTGGTCGTCGGGGGAGCTTGACTTCAGTGTGGTTATGGCGGGCACATCAGGTTGAAGAAGCACCCCATTAGAGTTGGATCCACACGGAGGAACTTTAATATGGCCATGGGAATGGGCGGCGACTATTTCTCCGGGGAGTGGATCTAGTGAGGGGGATTTCAGGAGTGTAGGTGGATCCACCAAAGTGGCGGGATAGTGCCCGGGGTGGGCTACGAGGGTGGTGGCCGGGGCGGGTGATGCTGGGTGGTGGCCGAGGCCAGTGGCTGATACGTCTCCAACGTGTCTATAATTTTTTTATTGTTCCATGCTATTATATTATCTGTTTTGGATGTTTAATGGGCTTTAATATGCTCTTTTATATTATTTTTGCAACTAACCTATTAACCGGAGGCCCAGTGCCAGTTTCTGTTTTTTTGCCTATTTTAGAGTTTTGCAGAAAAGAAATACCAAACGGAGTCCAAACGGAATGAAACCTTCGCGATGATCTTTCTTGGACCTAAAGCAATCCAGAAGACCTGGAGTAGACATCTGGAATGCCCCGAGGAGGCCACGAGGCAGGAGGGCGCGCCCGGGGGTAGGCGCGCCCCCACCCTCGTGGGCGCCTCGTAGCTCCACCAACGTACTTCTTTCGCCTACATATACTCTTATACCCTAGAAACACTAGGGGGAGCCACGAAACCACTTTTCCACTGCCGCAACCTTCTGTACCCGTGAGACCCCATCTTGGGGCCTTTTCCGGCGATCTGTCGGAGGGGGAATCGATCACGGAGGGCTTCTACATCAACACCATTGCCTCTCCGATGAAGCGTGAGTAGTTTACCACAGACCTTCGGGTCCATAGTTATTAGCTAGATGGCTTCTTCTCTCTCTTTGATTCTCAATACAAAGTTCTCCTCGATGTTCTTGGAGATCTATTCGATGTAATATTCTTTTGCGGTGTGTTTGCCGGGATCCGATGAATTGTGAATTTATGAATAAGATTATCTATGAATATTATTTGGTTCTTCTCTGAATTCTTATATGCATGATTTGATATCTTTGAATTATTGGTTTAGTTTGGCCTACTAGATTGATCTTTCTTGCAATGGGAGAAGTGCTTAACTTTGGGTTCAATCTTGCGGTGTCCTTTCCCAGTGACAGTAGGGGCAGCAAGGCACGTATTGTATTGTTGCCATCAAGGATAAAAGATGGGGTTTATATCATATTGCTTGAGTTTATCCTTGTACATCATGTCATCTTGCTTAATGAGTTACTCCGTTCTTATGAAGTTAATACTCTAGATGCATGTTGGATAGCGGTCAATGTGTGGAGTAATAGTAGTAGATGCGGAATCGTTTTGGTCTACTTGACACGGACGTGATGCCTATATTCATGATCATTGCGTTAGATATCTTCATAATTATGCGCTTTTTATCAAGTGCTCGGCTGTAATTTGTTCACCCACCGTAATACATGCTATCTTGAGAGAATCCACTAGTGAAACCTATGCCCCCCGGGTCTCTTTCCTATTATATTACATCTCTTTTATTTACATCGCATCTCGTTTACTATTTTGCAATATTTACTTTCCAATCTATACAACAAAAATACCAAAAATATTTACTTTATTATCCCTATCAGATCTCACTTTTGTGAGTGACCGTGAAGGGATTGACAACCCCTTTATCGCGTTGGTTGCAAGGTTCTTGATTATTTGTGCAGGTACTAGGTGACTTGTGCGTTGTCTCCTACTGGATTGATACCTTGGTTCTCAAAACTGAGGGAAATACTTACGCTACTTTGCTGCATCACCCTTTCCTCTTCAAGGGAAAACCAACACATGCTCAAGAGGTAGAAGTGGCGCTGGGTGGTGGCTGGGGTGGGAGTGGGTAATGGGGAACGTTGCATGAAAATCAATTTTTTTCCCTACGAAACACCCAAGATCTAATCTAGACCGAAAGCAGAAGCGTATATAATGCGGTTGATGTAGTTGTACTCTTCGTGGTCCGATCACGATCCAATTCGATCTAGCGCAGAATGGACGACACCTCCATGTTCAGCACACGTGCGAATCAGTGACATATCCTCCTTCTTGATCTAGCAAGCAAGAGAGGAGAATTAGATGGTATCTCAACCAGCATGAAGGTGTGGAGGAGATGGTGGTGGTGCAGTGCCGGCAGGGCTTCGCCAAACGCCGCTGGAACCAATCTGAGGAGAAAACGGATTTATGCGAGAGGTATGGCTGCCGCCGGGGCGTGGGAATTTGTGTTTCCAGCCCCTCCCTCTCCCCCACTATATATAGGAGGCAATGGGGAGGGCTGGGGCACAGGGCACCTAGGGAGGCACTAGTAGAAAACAGGGCATTTGTCCCGGTTCATAAGGGCCTTTAGTCCCGGTTCTTGAACCGGGACTAAAAGGTCGTTACTAATGCCTCCCACCTTAGTCCCGGTTCTTACACAAACCGGGATAGATGGGCATCCACATGGCCGCTGCGGGCAGCCCACACAGGGGGGCCTTTTGGTCCCGGTTGGTGACATAAACCGGGACCAAAAGGCTTCGACGCGTCAGCATTTTAGTGGCTGGTGTTTTTTTTTTGTTTTGAGAGAGGGGGGTTTAGGGGGTTTTGGGGGGTTAATTTAGGTGTTTGTGTTAGCTAGCTAATTAATAGAGAGAATTGTCCTCTCTTATCTCCGTGCTTGGTCGACGCTACGTACTATATATATACACGTATACAGAGGACTAGACACTCTAGCTAGCTAGTAAGCAAATGAAGGAAATAGAAGATCGTCATGAACATATATGCATACAGAGAGAAGTGATATCGACCACCTCTCCTTCTCTAAGAGATTGGTCGAACAACAAGTTCTCGTATATCTATCCGACGCTACTGGCTACATATATACAATATAATTATCTCTTACAATATAATCTCCTAATTCCAAACAAACTAAAGGTCCACATGGTATTCTCCGTCTTTAGCGATCACGTCGTGGTCAAGAAAGAATGCCACCAATTCCTCTTGAATTGCTCGCATACGATCTGGTGGTAGTAGTTCATCCCGCATCCGAAACATCTAATTTGAAGAAGGGGGTCAATACATATATATGAATAAATGAATCTGGACACAAATGATGATAATAAAATAAAATTGTGAATATTATTATTTACGCACTTCATATTGTTTGTCAGAGTAGCTCCGCTCACAGGTCGTGTGGCGGATGGACTCACAAATGTAGTATCCACAGTAATCATTCCCTTGTTCCTCCCACAACCACTTTACAAGGAATAGAGGTCAACCAAACTGATAATTAGCAAGCATGCTAAATGGTATTGATGAAACTAGCGCTTGAATCACTAGGAGATGCGTGGAACATGCTACTATAGTACTTACTTTCGGGTATCTAAATTGCAGCTTCTTCGGCAGTCCCGGAGTTTTTGAGGTGAATTTTCCCAAACCCTACCAGACAAAGAAAACAATTACTTGATATCACGAAATGAACAAAGTTGCTGATATGGTGCGATAATGATCGGTTTAACTTACTTCTCTAGAATTTCAGTCAAGTCCGCATACTCCGTGGGATCTTTTCGTCTCGAGTCTAAGACGGTTACTTGTCTCTGCTCAAGCTTAATCTCTAGCAGAATATAGTGGAACCTGCGCAAGCATGTATAACTCATCAATTACATTACTACAATCTCGACTAATAAGGGATACACAAGATAGTAACACTCACTTGACTTCGTAAGGGTAGAGTATTATAGCTTTGTTTTGATTTAATAGAAACGATTGTAGCAGCTTGGCCTCGGTATCTTTGGCATGAGATTTAACCATAAATACATCTATGAGATTTTTGTTAATGAACCCAATATCACCGACTTGTCTTTTCTTCAATTCGGCGATCTTCAATCTGCATAATTAATATAGTGAGGATAATTAAAAATACATGCAATGAAAGAGCTGACCAATATATAGAGACTTAATTAAGGACAGAAGTAGTACTACTTACAGGCAGTAGCAACTGACCATTAATTTATCGAGGGCCTTTAGATTGAAAAACACGAAGAACTCCTCAAATGGAACATTCAGCTGTTCAATTCCAACGAGGTCATGCTCCTCTCTAACTCTCAGCGTCAAAATATTCCTCCCCTCAGACTCTCTGCAGGTTTTCATGTACCAATTATGGAATTTGAACATCATCGTTGTTAGAGATCTTTCATCTTTGACGAGAGGCTTCCCGTACACGTATCTGTGTTCGTCCGCCTCCAAGAAATCATAATGTACATTGTCGGGCAGGTAATCTGCAGGATTGTTATAACCCGGCACCATCCCGCCCGGATCATTAGCGACGCTATCTTCGGACACCTGAAGCGGGGGGAGCGATTGATTCGCTTGTTCGCTGAGCTGGGCAATTTGTTTCCCAGCTCGTCGTTCTGCTAACCTTTGATCAGTGACAAGATTTGCATCGCTTCGCTTGGACAAATGACTTTTCAAGGATGCGCTCATAGTTGCCTTTCGGCAGAGACTTTGGTGGTTTCCTCAGGGCAGACAGAGTACGCTTCTGTTTCACCGGATCTATCTTCTCCTCCGGAGGTGGATGTCTCTGCGCTTTCAACCCTTCAAAGAAGTCCTTCACTTCGGTCCGCACGATCTTGTTGTTTTCCTCCACGGTCATCTCGTATGGTAACTTCTCTAGAGGCTTGAGAGGTGGACCGTATCTGTATTGCCTCCCGCCTCTAGCTGTACTGCTAGACGCCGGAGCCGACGGAGCGGCTGCGGCTGTCTTCTTTCGTGCTTGCTTACGAGGCGGAGGAGAAGGACTACGATGCGCCGGAGACGCCGGGGCGGCGGCGGGTCTCTTCCGCCCTTGCTGGCGAGGCGGAGAAGGAGGAGGCTGCTGGCTGCTCGGGCGCGCAGGCGGAGAAGGAGGCGGAGTGCCGCCACGCGCCGGAGAAGGAGGCCGACTGCCCTGATCGTCACTTGCCGGAGGAGGAGGCGGTGGAGGAGGCGGAGTGCCCTGACTCGCCGGAGGAGGAGGAGGAGGCTTCCAGTTCGGAAGGTTGATGAGCTCCTTCCGCCATAGGCATGGAGTCTTCAGAGCAGAACCCAGCCGAGTCTCCCCTTCACAGGTAGGACGACAGTGAAAAGTTGCGCCGAGTTCAGAAGGTCGAACTTGGACGACAGCCGCCTTGACTTTTAAGTTCTGCCATTGTGCCATAAGGTGGCAATTTTGATACTCCGTGATAAAATCCACGGGGTAGCTAGCAGGAGCCATCAAGACATGCTCCGGCTGAAGCAGCTCGGTGGAAGCCACGCTGCTTCTCCGCTAAGATGGCAGGGTAGTTTCAGGGGAAGCTTTGGCAGGTCCTTTGCTGCATTCTGCTTCTTCTCGTTCCTCTAGCCCTTGTACCCTTGCGTGCAGCGCCTGCAGTTGGCTATGCTCCACTTTCTTCCTCCTCTCCTGGGTTTTGTAACCCCCTGCGTCCGGAAAACCAACCTTCCACGGAATGGAGCCTGGCGTGCCTCGTGTCCATCCAGGGTGCTCAGGATTCCCGAGGGCCATTGTGAGCTCGTCGTTCTCCCTGTCCGGAACGAACGTCCCTTGCTGCGCTGCATTGATATAGTGCCGAAGCCTCTTGACTGGTATTTTCAGTTGCTCGTCCGTCCAACGGCACTTCCCTGATACAGGGTCCAAGGTTACGCCAGCCCCGAAGAACCAAGTCCGGCAACGGTCTGGCCATTTCATTGTCTCTGGTACGATCTCTTTATCAAGCAGATCATTCTCAGCCTTGGCCCACTTAGGCCGGGCTTTGAGGTAGCCACCTGACCCCGTGCGATGGTGAAACTTCTTCTTCGCAGCATTTTTCTTGTTTGTCGCCGACATCTTCATACTCTTTTCCGATGTCTTGTGGGCCACAAATGCGGGCCAGTGATCTCTGATCTTCTCATATTTGCCGATGAATTCTAGTGTCTCTTCTTTGTCGACAAACTTTTTCAGATCTTTCCTCCACCTCCTGAATAGGCCTGCCATCTTCTTAAGAGCAAAAGACTTGATGAATTGCTCTATAACTGGCTTCTCCGGATCCTCCTCTGGCGGTAGGGTGAAATTTGCCTTTAGCTCAGTCCAAAGATCATCTTTCTGCATATCATTGACATAAGACACCTCGTGGTCTTCGTTCTTAGGCTTATACCATTGGTGGATGCTGATCGATCCTGTCCCTAACAAGAACCCCGTGACCGAGCAGCAAATGCGTTCTTTGTCCGTATGGGTTCAATCGGTTCGCCGTCGCGCGCGATTGCTGTGATCTCAAACCTTTCATCCGAGCTCAACTTTTTCTTTGGGCCTCGTCGCCTTACCGAAGTTGTGCTCGATCCGGAGGGCTAGAAAAAAGAAGAAAGACGAGAGTTAATTAATATGTGTACATATAACAAAAACAATGAATGCATCAATTAGCTAGTCAGCACAGGCTTAACTAATATATATACCTGGCCAGACTCGGTTCGGTCACCGAAGCCATCATCACGGTCTCCATCTTGCACCGTCATTGGGTCACCGGAGCCGTCCTCACGGTCTCCTTCTTGCACCGTCATTGGGTCACCAGAGCCATCATAATCATAGCCTGCTTCTTCACCCTGTCCTTCCAGACCATCGGTGTCGTTCAGAAACGAGAAGACGGCATCACTTCCTTGTGCGATTATGCCCCCCAACAACGCTTCTTGTGCTTTGTCTTGGGGGGTGTCCATAGTTTCTACAAATATTTACAACATGGAAATTATTATTCAAACATGACATATGGATATATTAGCTAGTGGCAAATGTAGGACTAGCTAGCTAATCACAGTAACGAATCATATTAATTAGTGGCCTCGACGCTGCTTCTCTAGCTTGGGTTTGGGGTGGCCTCGAGAATGCTTCAAGGAGGGGGTAATATCGACAACGACGAGATACATACACGGGAAAATAATGTTATCGGGGAGGGGGTATATCGACCCCCCACGTGTTGAAGTTATCGAGAGGGGTTTATATCAACAACGACGGCATATGTACATGGGAAAATAATATTATCGGGGAGGGGGTATATCGCCCCCCCCACGTGTTGAAGTTATCGGGAGGGGTATATCGACCCCCCCCCCCACATGTTAAAGTTATCGACGACGGCAGACCCGATAAAACATAAGAAAATGAAGAAGAAATAAAAAGAGGAGAAGAAAAAAGGAATAGAGGAGAAGATCGAAGAAAAAAAGAAAAAAAGAGGAGAAGAAGAAAGGAATAGAGGAGAAGAAGAAAAAATAGAATATATATTTTTTCTTCTTCTCGTCTATTCCTTTCTTCTTCTCCTCTTCTTTTTCTTCTTTTTTCTCTTCTTATTTATTTCTCCTCTTCTCCTCCTTTCTTCCTCTTCTTATTTTCCTTTTCCTCTCATTCTTTTAGTATTGCTTGTTTTTTAAAAAAAATGTTCAAATAGAAAATTTCGAGAAAAAGTAAAGGTTTTGCCTAATGCATTGTTCATATTTCATCAACATATATGCATACAAAAAAAGCATACGTACATACATATATACATACAAAAAAGCATATATACATACATACATACATATATACAAAAAGCATACATACTTTCCTAGCTAGCAAAAAAGCATACATACATACAAAAAAAGCATACATACATACATATATACATATATGCATACAAAAGTAAAACATATATACATATATATATCATCAACATATATGAAAAAAAAGCATCACTAGCTATGGGCGGCGGTGGCGGCAAGGGGCAGGGGACGGTGTCGGGGCGGCGATGGCGTCGGGGCACGCAGGCTCGGGGACGACGTCGGCGACGGCGACGGCGAGACGGCGATCGCGACGGCGCTGGTCGGGCGGGGCGACGGGGCGGGCGGCGGCGTCGGGGCAGCAGACGGCGTCAATATGGACAGCCTGGCGGCGTCGATGAGCTCGGCGTCGTCGGGCGCGCCGGGGGGCAACTGGCGATGAGTTCGTCAAATTTTCCTAAGTGCTACTTATATACCAGGGCCTTTGGTCCCGGTTCGTGGCACCAACCGGAACCAATGCCCCCTTTAGTCCCGGTTGGTGGCACCAACCGGGACCAAAGGCCAATTTCGGCAGCCAAAGGGCGGCGGCGACCTTTTGTCCGGTTGGTGGCACCAACCGACTAAAGGAGGCATTGGTACCGGTTGGTGGCACGAACCGGGACCAAAGCCCACCTTTAGTCCCGCTTGGTGCCACCAACCGGGACCAAAGGCCTTGCGCTGCCCGCAGCCAAAAGTTTAGTCCCACCTCGCTAGTTGAGAGGGGCTCGGAGTGGTTTATAAGACCTACTGCGGATACCCTCTCAAGCTCCTCTCAAATGCAGGCTTACAGGCCTAATATCACACGGTGCTGCCTGTGGGCCTATTGGGCCTTCTGCGGGCCTGAATCCTGGCCCAGGTTGGGTTTCTAGTCGTATTCAGGCCATGGTGGCCCAATAGGTGGCAGTTTTTTTTATTTTTTTTGTTTTATTTTTTGCATTATTTATTTTCTTTTGTTTTTTGCTTTATTTTTTAATTCTTTTTGCTTTTAGTTTTAGAAAAATTATAAACTTTCTGTTAGTGCCATTAGTTTTCAAATTTGAAAACACTTTTTTTGTTTTTTTGTTTTCTTTGTTGCTCTATTTATTTTATTTTGTTTCTACTTACAACAAAATACTTATTGTTGCTATTTTTATTTTGTTTCCAGTTTTTTTGTTTTGTTTTCTGCATTATTTATTTTGTTTCCATATGTCCACTATGTAACCATAATATGTGTCATTTCCCCTCTCGGTGGCTGCATTAAAGCGGACATCCATTGCCGGTTCATCTGCGTGCATTATATATAATTAAGCGTGTCAAAAATCATTACATAACATCATGAATAGATAATTAAGTGACCAAATTAATAGAAGTTCATCATCACATTAAAACCAAAGTACATACATAGTTCTCATCTAACAACATAAAGCTCTGCAGAGCATCTAAATTAGTTATACCATACATTGAAACTATGTAAAACATTTCAATGCGAAAACAAATGCGATCATAATCGCAACCAAGGTAACAACTGATCCAACAACATAATGATACCAAG
This sequence comes from Aegilops longissima, assembly GCA_021605205.1. Lineage (NCBI taxonomy): Eukaryota > Viridiplantae > Streptophyta > Magnoliopsida > Poales > Poaceae > Aegilops > Aegilops longissima. The sequence goes on from CM038677.1 coordinate 847,527,249, forward strand.
CCTCGGTATGAATGGCATATTTTCTAATCTTTCTAATCTTCAAGCGCATTGCATCCATCTTGATCTTGTGATCATCGACGACATCCGCAACATGCAACTCCAATATCATCTTCTCCTGCTCAATTTTTCTTATTTTTTCCTTCAAGAAATTGTTTTCTTCTTCAACTAAATTTAACCTCTCGACAATAGAGTCGGTTGGAATTTCCGGTTGAACAACCTCCTAGATAAATAAAATCTATGTCACGTTGGTCGACATAATTTTCATAAACAATAAATGAACCAATAGTTATGAAAAGATAATATATACCACATCCGAATCATAGACAGGACGAGGGCCGACGGGGGCGGATACCAAAACCATCGCACTATATAAGATGCAATAATAAAAGTAAGAAAATAATACAAGTATCTATCTAAACATACAAGTAAGAATATTTTTCCTTTCAGAAGGAAGATAAGAACAAGAGGCTCACCACGGTGGTGCCGGCGATGAGATCGGCGCGGGCGATCAACCGCGGTGAAGACGGAGACGGGACGTGACAGACCGCTAAACCTAGACAAATATTGAGGAAAATGGAATTGGAGGTAGAGCTTGGAGAGGAGAAAGTTAAGTAGTGTGGCTCGGGCATTCTATCGAACACCTCGTGTGCATAGGAGGTGAGCTAGAGCACCACAAAGCTCTCCAACGGCCGGGCAGAAAAAGCAGCGGTGAAGTGCTGCTTTCATGGGCGAGGGGTATATATAGGCAATTCATTGGTCCCGGTTTGTGGCATGAACCGGGACTAAAGGGCAGCCTTTGGTCCCAGTTCAAGCCACCAACTGGGACCAATGGTGGTGGGCCAGGAGCGAGGCCCATTGGTCCCGGTTCGTCCCACCAACCGGGACCAAAAGGTCCAGACGAACCGGGACCAATGGCCCAAGTGGCCGGCCGGCCCCCAGGGCTCACGAACCGGGTCCATTGCCCCCATGGGTCCCGGTTCTGGACTGAACCGGGACTAATGGGCTGACCCGGCCTGGACCATTGCCCCCTTTTCTACTAGTGAGGGTGCCTAGGGAGGGTGCCTCCCCCTTAGGAAACCTCCCTCCCCAAGGCACCTAGGGAGGGTGCCTTCCCCTTAGGACTCTTCCTCCTCCCCCGTCTTGGCGGATGAGCCTCTTGGGGCTAGTGCCCCTGGACCATATAGGCCAAGGTGCACAACCTATATCTCATGTGGGCCTTCGGGGCAGGTGGACCCCCGGACACCTTTCAACACTCCCTGTACAATAAAGGTAATACCCGAAACTTTTTCGGCGACCAAAATAAGACTTCCTATATATAAATCTTTACATGAGGACCATTCCGAAGCTCCTCGTGACGTCCGGGATCTCATCCGGGCTTCGAGCAACATTCGTTACCAATGCACATATCCCAATTTTACTCTAGCGCCATCGAACGTTATGCGTGCGGACCCTACGGGTTTGAGAATCATAGACATGACCAACACACCTCTCCGGTCAATAACCAATAGCGGGACCTGGATGCCCATATTGGTTCCTACATATTCAATGAAGATCTTTATCGATTGTACCACGATGTTGAGGATTCGGGTACTCACATATGTAATTCCCTTTGTTCGGCGATATTTTACTTGCCCGAGATTCGATCGTCTGTATCTCCATACTTGGTTCAATCTCGTTACCGTCAAGTCTCTTTACTCGTTCCGTAATACAAGATCCCGTGACTAACTCATTAGCCACATTGCTTGCAAGCTCTTTATGATGTTGTATTACCGAGATGGCCCAGAGATATCTCTCCGTCATACGGAGTGACAAATCCAAATCCCGATCCAGGCAACTCCACAGACACCTTCAGATATATCTGCAGAGCACCCTTATGATCACCCAATTATGAAGTGACGTTTGATAGCTGATACGTCTCCAACGTATCTATAATTTTTAATTGCACCATGCTATTATATTATCCATCTTGGATGTTTTATATGCATTATTATGCTATTTTATATCAGTTTTTGGGACTAACCTATTAACCTAGTGCCAAGTGCCAGTTGTTGTTTTTCCTTGTTTTTGCCTTCCACAGAAAATCAATACCAAACCGAAAGAAACTTTTTGAGGATTTTTCTTGGACCAGAGGACACCCAGGAACCTTCAGGAGGGGGTCAGAGCCTCAGAGGGGCCACCAGTTGGCGACAAGCTCGGGAGGCGCGCCCTAGGGGGGACGCCCCCCAGGCTTGTGGGCCCCCTAATGCTCCTCCAACCCTAATCTTTGCTCTATAAATACCCAAATATTCCCCATATACAAGAGGGCACACCAAAAATACTTCTTCGTTGCCGCAAGTTTCTGTCCTCGTGAGATCCCATCTGGAGACCTTTTCTGGTACTCCGTCGGAGGGGGATTCGATCATGGAGGGCCTCTACATCAATCTTGCTGCCCTTCCGATGATGTGTGAGTAGTTTACCACAGACCTATGGGTCCATAGCTAGTAGCTAGATGGCTTCTTCTTTCTCTTCGATCTTCAATACAATGTTCTCCTCGATGCTTGGAGATCTATTCAATGTAATCTTCTTTTGCGGTGCGTTTTTTGAGATCCTATGAATTGTGGATTTATGATCAGGTTATCTATGAATATTATTTGAGTCTTCTCTGAACTCTTTTATGCATGATTAAGATAGCTTTGTATTTCTCCCCGATCTATTGATTTTGTTTGGAAAATTAGATTGATTTTTCTTGCAATGGGAGAGGTGCTTTGTAATGGGTTCAATCTTCCGGTGTCCTCACCAAGAGATAGAAAGGGCAACAAGGCACATATTTGTATTGTTTCCAGTAAGGATAAAAAGGTGGGGTTTATTCATATTGATTGGATCTATCCCTCTACATCATGTCATCTTGCCTAAGGCCTTACTCCGTTCTTGTTAACTTAATACACTAGATGCATGCTGGATAGCGGTTGATCTGTGGAATAATAGTAGTAGATGCAGGCAGGAGTCGGTCTACTTCTCACGGACGTAACTTTTTATCGACACCTCTCTCTCAAAGCATGTGGACATGTTTTTCGATTTCGGTTTTCGCTTGAGGACAAGCGAGGTCTAAGCTTGGGGGAGTTGATACATTGATATGTCCATTTTGCATCATGTTTTCCTACTGTTATTTATGTTGTTTTATTGTATAATAATGATTTTTGGAGTAATTCTAATGCCTTTCTCTCATAATATGCAAGGTATGCACCAAGGGGGAGAATTCTGGCAGCTGGAAATCTGGACCTGGAAAAGCTACGTTGAGCTACCTATTCTGCACAACTCCATATGAGCTGAAACTCCCCGAGGATTTTTTATGGAATATTTAATGAATATTGGAGAAAATAAGTACCAGAGGAGGGCCACCAGGTGGGCACAACCCACCTGGGCACGCCAGGAGGCCCAGGCGCGCCTTGGTGGGTATTGCCCTACTCGGCCCACCTCCGGTGCCCATCTTCTGGTATATAAGTCATTTTGACCTAGAAAAATAAAATAAGAGGATGACATTCGGGATGAAGCGCCGCCGCCTCGAGGTGGAACTTGGGCAGGAGCACTTTTGCCCTCTGGCTGAGCGATTCCGCGGGGGGAACTTCCCTCCCGGAGGGGGAAATCATCGTCATCATCATCACCAACAACTCTCCCATCTTGGGGAGGGCTATCTTCATCAACATCTTCACAACACCAACTCCTCTCAAACCCTAGTTCATCTCTTGTGTACAATCTTTGTATCAAAACTATAGATTGGTGCTCGTGGGTGACTAGTAGTGTTGATTACATCTTGTAGTTGATTACTATATGGTTTATTTGGTGGAAGATTATATGTTCAGATCCATTATGCTATTCAATACCCCTTTGATCTAGAGCATGGTTATCATTTGTGAGTAGTTACTTTCGTTCTTGAGGTCACGGGAGAAATCATGTTGCAAGTAATCATCTGAACTTCGTATGCGTTCGATATTTTGATGGTATGTATGTTGCCATTCTCTTAGTGCTGTCATGTGAACGTCAACTACATGAAACTTCACCATATTTGGGCATAAGGGAATGCATTGTGGAGTAGTTATTAGATGGTGGGTTGCGAGAGTGACAGAAGCTTAAACCCAATTTATTCGCTATTCCGTATGGGACCGATTGGATCCATAAGTTTAATGCTATGGCTAGAATTTATTCTTAATACTTTTCTCGTAGTTGCGAATGCTTGTGAGAGGGTTAATCATAAGTAGGAGGTTTGTTCAAGTAAGAACAGCACCTAAGCACCGGTCCACCCACATATCAAATTATCAAAGTACCGAACATGAATTAAGCCAACTTGATGAAAGTGACTAGATGAAATTCCCGTGTACCCTCAAGAACACTTTGCTTATCATAAGAAACCGTTTTGGTCTGTCCTTTGCCTCAAATGGATTGGGCTACCTTGCTGCACTTTTGTTACTACTATTGTTACTTGCTCGTTACAAACTATGTTGCTATGAAACTACTCCGCTACTTACAATTTTGGCACTTGCAGACATAACCTTGCTGAAAACCACTTGTCATTTCCTCCTGCTCCTCGTTAGGTTTGACACTCTTACTTATCAAAAAGGGCTACAATTGACCACATATACTTGTGGGTCATTGATAACCCGCAAGTATACGGGATAGTTGTAGCCTCTTTCGATAAGTAAGTGTGTCGAACCCAACGAGGAGCTAAAGGTAGAACAAATACTCTCTCAAGTCCTATCGGCCACTGATACGACTCTACGCACGCTTGACGTTCGCTTTACCTAGAACAAGTATGAAAATAGAGGTACTTTATAGGTGTGATAGGATAGGTTTGCAAGATAATAAAGAACACGTAAATATAAACTAGGGGCTGTTTAGATAAAGATGCAATAAAGTAAATAAAGCAAGTGTGGAAAAGCGGTGGTAGGAGTTGTGAATGTGTCCCTAAACAATTGACTACGTTACTAGACAGATAGCAAGTTTTATGTGGGAGAGGCATAAGCTAACAAACTTTCTCTTCTTGGATCATATGCACTTATGATTGGAACTCTAGCAAGCGTCCGCAACTACTAAATATTCATTAAGGTAAACCCAACCATAGCATTAAAGCATCAAGTCCCTTTATCCTGTACGCAACAATCCCCTTACTCGGGTTTATGCTTCTGTCACTCAAGCAACCCACCATAAAAGAATCATGAACGTATTGCAACACCCTACAGCGGGAATCCCTCACGCTTGCGCGACACGGAGGGCACAATAGGACAACAACATAACCACAAGCAAATTAAATCAATCATAGCAATTCATCAACCACCAATAGGACAACAAAAATCTACTCAAACGTCATAGGATGGCAACACATCATTGGATAATAATATGAAGCATAAAGCACCATGTTCAAGTAGAGGGTACAACGGGTTGCAGGAGAGTGGACCGCTGAATATAGATGGGGGAAGGTGATGGAGATGTTGGTGAAGATGATGGAGGTGTTGGTGAAGATCGCGGTGATGATGATGGCCCCCGGCAGCGCTCCGGCGCCACCGGAAGCAAGGGGGAGAGAGGCCCCTTTCTTCTTCTTCTTCCTTGACCTTCTCCCTAGATGGTAGAAGGGTTCCCCTCTGGTCCTTGGCTCCCATGGCTTGGGAGGGGCGAGAGCCCCTCCGAGATTGGATCTATCTCTCTGTTTTTGCGTTTTGGAATTCTGCCTTGGCACCGTTTCCTTTATATCTGGAGATCCGTAACTCCGATTGGATTGAAACCTTCGCCTAGATCATTTTCCAAAAGTTAGCTTTCTTGCGGCCAAAGAAGGGCACCAACCTCCTTACGGGTGGCCCACGAGGGTGGGGGCGTGCCCACTTTAAGTGGGCATGGGCCCCTATCTCGTGGCCACCTCGGGCATCGTCTCGCGTTGATTCTTCCTCCCAAAAATCACAAATATTCCAAAATAATTCTCCGTCCATTTTTATCCCATTTGGACTCCGTTTGATATGGGGTTTCTGCGAAACATAAAGCATGCAATGCATGTGAACTGCACTGGGCAATCGGATCAATATGTTAGTCCCAAAAAATAGTATAAAAAGTTGCCAAAAGTATATAAAAGTTGTAGAATATTGGCATGGAACAATAAAAAATTATTGATATGACGGAGACGTATCAGTCATCAAGGCAATTTTTTGGCGCCGTTAGTGAAGTGCTCTTGATAAGTGGAAATTGGTAAGTGGAAATTGGATCTTTTAGAAAGAATTAAACGCAACTCTGAAGATTGGGAACTCGAGAAGGTAAAGAGTCAGGTATTGAACCTAAGTTTGATTGTGTTAAATCTTTTATGAATACCGATGCTTTTCGAAAGTTTAGCACTAAATATGGAGTTGACTCTGAGATAGTAGCTTCCTTTTGTGAATCTCTTTCTACTTATGTTGATCTCCCTAAGGAGAAGTGGTTTAAATATTACACACCAATTAAAGAAGAAATTAATGAACCGATGAAAGCTAAAGAAGAAACTATCATTTACAATGATGATCCAGTTGTTCCCACTTCTTATATTCAAAAACCACATTTTCCTGTTAGGATGAAGGAACATGCTAAATCTTCAACTGCGGTTAACAAGAGTTATGTTATAACACCCAAACCTTCTGAACAAATCAAAGTTGAACCTAGTGTTGATATGGTTAAAGATCTCTTAGTTGATAATATTGATGGGCATGTTATTTACTTCTGTGATGAAGCTTCTAGAATTTCTAAAGCTGAAGGAAAAGATAAACATAGACCAGTTGTTGGCATGCCTGTTGTCTCAGTTAAGATATGAGATCACTGTTATCATGGGTTATGTGACCTAGTTGCTAGTGTAAGTGCTATTCCTTTCTCCTTATACCAAGAAATTGAAGATGAAATAGCACCTGCTGAAATAGAAGACATAGATGTTACTATTAAACTTGCTAATAGAGATACTATATCACCAATTGGGATTCTTAGAGATGTTGAAGTCTTGTGTGGGAAAATAAAATACCATATTAATTTTCTTGTTCTTAGCACCCCACAAGATAACTTTTGTCCCATTATATTTGGTAGACCTTTCTTGAATACCACCAATGCTAAAATAGATTGTAAGAAACAAACTATCGGTGTTAGCTTTGGTGATGAATCTCATGAGTTTAATTTTTCCAAGTTTACTAAACAACCTCATAAGAAAGATCTGCCTAGTAAGGATGAAATTATTGGTGTTCCTTCTATTGTTGTGCCTCCTACTGATCCTTTGGAACAATATTTGCTAGACCATGAAAATGATTTGCATATGCGCAAAAGAAATGTAATAGATAGAATCTTTTTCGAACAACGACCTCTTCTTAAACATAATTTTCCTATTGAAACTCTAGGAGGTCCTCCTCCAGCTAAAGGTGATCCTGTGTTTGAATTTAAACAATTACCAGACACTTTGAAATATGCTTATCTTGATGAAAAGAAGATATATCCTGTTATTATTAGTGCTAACCTTATAGAACATGAAGAAGAAAGATTATTGGAAGTTCTAAGGAAGCACGGGGCTGCTATTGGATATACTCTTGATGATCTTAAGGGCATTAGTCCCACTCTATGTCAGCACAAGATTAATGTGGAGCCTGATGCTAAACCCATTGTTAATCACCAATGTCGGTTAAACCGGAAAATAAAAGAAGTGGTAAGAACGAAAATATTGAAACTTCTGGAAACAGGTATAATCTATCCTATAGCTGATAGTAGATGGGTAAGTTATGTTCATTGTGTCCCTAAGAAGGGAGGTATTACTGTTGTTCCTAATGATAAGAATGAGCTTATTCCACAAAGAATTGTTACGGGCAATAGAATGGTAATTGATTATAGAAAATTAAATAAAGCTACTAGAAAAGATCATTACCCTTTGCCTTTTATTGATCAAATGTTAGAAAGATTATCCAAGCACACACACTTTTTCTTCCTTGATGGACACTCTGGCTTTTCGCAAATACCTGTTTTACAATCTCTTCAAGAAAAGACAACTTTTACTTGTCCTTTTGGAACATTTGCTTATAGACGTATGCCTTTCGGTTTATGTAATGCACCTGCTACCTTTGAAAGATGTATGTCTGCTATATTCTCCGATTTTTGTGAAAAGAATGTTGTGGTTTTCATGGATGACTTTTATGTTTATGGGAAGTCTTTTGATGATTGTTTAAACAATCTTGATCGAGTTTTGTAGAGATGTGAACAAACAAATCTTGTCTTGAATTGGGAGAAGTGCCACTTTATGGTTAGGGCCTGTTCGGATCTCCTCCAACTTCACAAAACTTCCCAAATCCAGCTTCTCTTCTAGGCTTCTCACTCCACACAGCGATGTTGTTCCATTCGGCAACTAAATCAGCTTCCATCGTGATTTTGGGTTGGGAGCAGTTGCTGGGCTGTCTAGGACCATATTGGGCCGGCTAGAACAAGCCTAATATGGCTGTCAAGGGGAGATATTCCTACCGATGCCTGGCTATCGAGGGTTGAATCGTTTTCTTTTGCATGGCTCAGCGAACCGTTATCTTTGGCGGTGGCATTTCAGCTGTAATATAGGGGAACTCCAGATTCTCGTTTCTGTGGAGCTGGGTCTTCCTTGCTCCAGAGTTTTACACTACAATCGATAGCTACTTCTCGAAGCCAGTTTCTCGAGGATATTTTGTTTGGCTCCGCTCCGCTCCAGAATTTGGTCAAGCGTGGAGCGGGAGGAGATCCGAACACGCCCTTAATGAAGGTATTGTCTTGGGCCCTAAAATTTCTGAAAGAGGCATTGAGGTGGACCAAGCCAAGGTCGATGCGATTGAGAAAATTCCATGTCCTAAAGATATCAAAGTTATTCGTAGTTTCCTTGGTCATGCTGGTTTTGAAGGAAATATGCCCTAGAGGAAATAATAAAGTTATTATTTATTTCCTTATATCATGATAAATGTTTATTATTCATGCTAGAATTGTATTAACCGGAAACATAATACATGTGTGAATACATAAACAAACAGAATGTCACTAGTATGCCTCTACTTGACTAGCTCGTTAATCTAAGATGGTTATGTTTCCTAACCATAGACATGAGTTGTCATTTGATTAACGGGATCACATCATTAGGAGAATGATGTGATTGACTTGACCCATTCCGTTAGCTTAGCACTTGATCATTTAGTATGTTGCTATTGCTTTCTTCATGACTTATACAAAGTTCCTGCAACTATGAGATTATGCAACTCCCGTTTACCGGAGGAACACTTTGTGTGCTACCAAACGTCACAACGTAACTGGGTGATTATAAAGGTACTCTACAGGTGTCTCCAAAAGTATATGTTGAGTTGGCATAATTCGAGATTAGGTTTTGTCACTCCGATTGTCGGAGAGGTATCTCTGGGCCTTCTCGGTAATACTCATCACCTAAGCCTTGCAAGCATTGTAACTAATGAGTTAGTTATGAAATGATGTATTACTGAGCGAGTAAAGAGACTTGCGGTAACGAGATTGAACTAGGTATTGGATACCGACGATCGAATCTCGGGCAAGTAACATACCGATGACAAAGGAACAACGTATGTTGTTATGCGGTTTGACCGATAAAGATCTTCGAGAAAATGTAGGAACCAATATGAACATCCAGGTTCCACTATTGGTTATTGACCGAGAATAGTTCTAGGTCATGTCTACATAGTTCTCGAACCCGTAGGGTCCGCACGCTTAACGTTACGATGACAATTTTATGAGTATTGATGTACGAAGTTTGTTGAGTCCCGGATGTGATCACGGACATGACGAGGAGTCTCGAAATGGTCGAGACATAAAGATTGATATATTGGAAGCCTATGTTTGGACTTGGAATAGTTCGGCGAAATCAGGATTTTACGGAACACCGGGGTTACGGAACCTCCCGAGGGTTAATGGGCCTTAGTGGGCCATGAGGGAGAAGAGGAGGGCGGCCAGGGCAGGCGCGCCCCTCCCCTAGTCCGAATAGGACAAGGAGAGGGGGCGGCCCCTTCCTCTTCCCGTCCCCCAAGTCCTAATCCAACTAGGAAGGGGGAGTCCTACTCGGTGGGAGTAGGACTCCTCGGCGCGCCTCCTCCTAGGGGCGGCCGCACCCCTTGCTCCTTTATATCTGAGGGCAGGGGCACCCCATGACACACAAGTTGATCTACGGATCGTTCCTTAGCCGTGTGCGGTGCCCCCTCCACCATATTCCCTTCGGTCATATCGTCGCGGAGCTTAGGCGAAGCCCTGTGCGGTGGAGCATCATCATCGTCACCACGCCGTCAGGTTGTGGAACTCATCCCGACACCCTGCTGGATCGAGTCCGGGATCGTCATCGAGCTGTACGCGTGTGCTGAACTCGGAGGTGCCGTGCGTTCGGTACTTGGATCGGTCGGATCGTGAAGACGTCTGACTACATCAACGCGTTGTTATAACGCTTCGCTTTCGTCTCACAGTGCGTGGACACACTCTCCCTCTCGTTGCTATGCCATCACCATGATCTTGCGTGTGGGTAGGAAATTTTTTGAAATTACTACGTTCCCCAACAGTGGTATCAGAGCCTGGTTTTATGCGTTGATGTCATATGCACGAGTAGAACACAAGTTAGTTGTGGGCGATATAAGTCATACTGCTTACCAGCATGTCATACTTTGGTTCGGCGGTATTGTGAGATGAAGCGGCCCGGACCGACATTACACGTACGCTTACGCGAGACTGGTTTCACCGCTTCGAGCACTCGTTGCTTAAAGGTGACCGGCGGGTGTCTGTTTCTCTCACTTTAGTTGAACCGAGTGTGGCTACGCCCGGTCCTTGCGAAGGTTAAAACAGCACCAACTTGACAAACTATCGTTGCGGTTTTGATGCGTAGGTAAGAACGGTTCTTGCTAAGCCCGTAGCAGCCACGTAAAACTTGCAACAACAAAGTAGAGGACGTCTAACTTGTTTTTGCAGGGCATGTTGTGATGTGATATGGTCAAGACGTGATGCTATATTTTATTGTATGAGATGATCATGTTTTGTAACCAAGTTATCGGCAACTGGCAGGAGCCATATGGTTGTCACTTTATTGTATGAAATGCAAACGCCATGTAATTGCTTTACTTTATCACTAAGCGGTAGCGATAGTCGTAGAAGCAATAGTTGGCGAGACAACAACGATGCTACGATGGAGATCAAGGTGTCGCGCCGGTGACGATGGTGATCATGACGGTGCTTCGGAGATGGAGATCACAAGCACAAGATGATGATGGCCATATCATATCACTTATATTGATTGCATGTGATGTTTATCCTTTATGCATCTTATTTTGCTTTGATTGACGGTAGCATTATAAGATGATCTCTCACTAAAAATTATCAAGAAGTGTTCTCCCTGAGTATGCACCGTTGCTAAAAGTTCAGTAGTGCCGGACACCACGTGATGATCGGGTGTGATAAGCTCTCGTCCATCTACAACGGGTGCAAGCCAGTTTTGCACACGCGAATACTCAGGTTAAACTTGACGAGCCTAGCATATGCAGATATGGCCTCGAACACGGAGACCAAAAGGTCGGCGTGAATCATATAGTAGATATGATCAACATAGTGATGTTCACCATTGAAAACTACTCTATCTCACGTGATGATTGGTTATGGTTTAGTTGATTTGGATCACGTAATCACTTAGATGACTAGAGATGTCGTCTAAGTGGGAGTTTTAATATGATTAATTGAACTTAAATTTATCATGAACTTAGTACCGATAGTATTTTGCTTGTCTATGTTTCTGTAGATAGATGGCTCGTGCTGTTGTTCCGTTGAATTTTAATGCGTTCCTTGAGAAAGCAAAGTTGAAAGATGATGGTAGCAATTACATGGACTGGGTCCGTAACTTGAGGATTATCCTCATTGCTGCACAAAAGAATTACGTCTTGGAAGCACCGCTGGGTGCCAGACCTGCTGCAGGAGCAACGCCAGAAGTTGTGAACGTCTGGCAGAGAAAAGCTGATGACTACTCCATAGTTCAGTGTGCCATGCTTTACGGCTTAGAACGGGTCTTCAACGACGTTTTGAGCGTCATGGGGCATATGAGATGTTCCAGGAGTTGAAGTTAATATTTCAAGCAAATGCCGGATTGAGAGATATGAAGTCTCCAATAAGTTCTATAGCTGCAAGATGGAGGAGAATAGTTCATCGGTGAGCACATACTCAAAATGTCTGGGTATAATAATCACTTCATTCAACTGGGAGTTAATCTTCGGATGATAGTGTCATTGACAGAATTCTCCAATCACGCCACCAAGCTACAAGAGCTTCGTGATGAACTATAATATGCAAGGGATGAACAAGACACTTCCGAGCTCTTCGCAATGCTAAAAGCTGGAGGTAGAAATCAAGAAGGAGCATCAAGTGTTGATGGTCAACAAGACCACTAGTTTCAAGAAAAAGGGCAAAGGAAAGAAGAAGGGGAATTTTAAGAAGAACAACAAGCAAGTTGCTGCTCAAGAAAAGAAACCCAAGTCTGGACCTAAGCCTGAAACTGAGTGCTTCTACTGCAAGCAAGCTGGTCACTGGAAGCGGAATTGCCCCAAGTATTTGGCGGATAAGAAGGATGGCAAGGTGAACAAAGGTATATGTGATATACATGTTATTGATGTGTACCTTACTAGAGCTCGTAGTAGCACTGGGTATTTGATACTGGTTCATTGCTAATATTTGCAACTCAAACAGGGACTACGGAAGAAGCGAGCACGGCAAAGGACGAGGTGACGATGCGGCGTGGGAAAGCGGTTCCAAAGTCAATGTGATCGCGGTCGGCACGCTACCTCTACATCTACCTTCGGGATTAGTTTTAGACCTAAATAATTGTTATTTGGTGCCAGCGTTGAGCATGAACATTATATATGGATCTTGTTTAATGCGAGACGGTTATTCATTTAAATCAGAGAATAATGGTTGTTCTATTTATATGAGTAATATCTTTTATGGTCATGCACCCTTGAAGAGTGGTCTATTCTTGTTGAATCTCGACAGTAGTGATACACATATTCATAATGTCGAAGCCAAAAGATGCAGAGTTGATAATGATAGTGCAACTTATTTGTGGCACAGCCGTTTAGGTCATATCGGTGTAAAACGCATGAAGAAACTCCATACAGATGGACTTTTGGAATCACTTGATTATGAATCACTTGGTACTTGCGAACCGTGCCTCATATGCAAGATGACTAAAACACCGTTCTCCGGTTGTATGGAGAGAGCAACAGATTTGTTGGAAATCATACATACAGATGTATGTGGTCCGATGAATGTTGAAGCTCGTGGCGGATATCGTTATTTTCTCACCTTCACAGATGATTTAAGCAGATACGGGTATATCTACCTGATGAAGCATAAATCTGAAACATTTGAAAAGTTCAAAGAATTTCAGAGTGAAGTTGAAAATCATCGTAACAAGAAAATAAAGTTTCTACGATCTGATCGTGGAGGAGAATATTTGAGTTACGAGTTTGGTCTACATTTGAAGCAATGCGGAATAGTTTCGCAACTCACGCCACCTGGAACACCACAGCGTAATGGTGTGTCCGAACGTCGTAATCGTACTTTACTAGATATGGTGCGATCTATGATGTCTATTTCCGATTTACCGCTATCGTTTTGGGGTTATGCTTTAGAGACGGCCACATTCACGTTAAATAGGACACCATCAAAATCCGTTGAGACGACACCTTATGAACTATGGTTTGGCAAGAAACCAAAGTTGTCGTTTCTGAAAGTTTGGGGTTGCGATGCTTATGTGAAAAAGCTTCAACCTGATAAGCTTGAACCCAAATCGGAAAAATATGTCTTCATAGGATACCCAAAGGAGAAAATTGGGTATACCTTCTATCACAGATCCGAAGGCAAAACATTCGTTGCTAAGAATAGATCCTTTCTAGAGAAGGAGTTTCTCTCGAAAGAAGTGAGTGGGAGGAAAGTAGAACTTGATGAGGTAACAGTACCAGCTCCCTTATTGGAAAGTAGTTCATCACAGAAATCGGTTTCTGTGACACCTACACCAGTTAGCGAGGAAGTTAATGATAATGATCATGAAACTTCAGATCAAGTTGTTACTGAACTTCGTAGATCAACCAGAATAAAATCCGCACCAGAATGGTACGGTAATCCTATTCTGGAAGTCATGCTACTAGATCATGGTGAACCTACGAACTATGAAGAAGCGATGGTGAGCCCAGATTCCGCAAAATGGCTTGAAGCCATGAAATCTGAGATGGGATCCATGTATGAGAACAAAGTATGGACTTTGGTTGACTTGCCTGATGATCGGCAAGCAATAGAGAATAAATGGATTTTTAAGAAGAAGACTGACGCTGACGGTAATGTTACTGTTTACAAAGCTCGACTTGTTGCAAAAGGTTTTCGACAAGTTCAAGGAGTTGACTACGATGAGACCTTCTCACCCGTAGCGATGCTTAAGTCTGTCCGAATCATGTTAGCAATCGCCGCATTTTATGATTATGAAATATGGCAGATGGATGTCAAAACTGCATTTCTGAATGGATTTCTGGAAGAAGAGTAGTATATGATGCAACCGGAAGGTTTTGTCGATCCTAAGGGAGCTAACAAAGTGTGCAAGCTCCAACGATCAATCTATGGTCTGGTGCAAGCCTCTCGGAGTTGGAATAAACGTTTTGATAGTGTGATCAAAGCATATGGTTTTATACAGACTTTTGGAGAAGCCTGTATTTACAAGAAAGTGAGTGGGAGCTCTGTAGCATTTCTAATATTATATGTGGACGACATATTGTTAATTGGAAATGATATAGAATTTCTGGATAGCATAAAAGGATACTTGAATAAAAGTTTTTCAATGAAGGACCTCGGTGAAGCTGCTTACATATTGGGCATCAAGATCTATAGAGATAGATCAAGACGCTTAATTGGATTTTCACAATGCACATACCTTGATAAAGTCTTGAAAAAGTTCAATATGGATCAGGAAAAGAAAGGGTTCTTGCCTGTATTACAAGGTGTAAGATTGAATCAGACTCAATGCCCGACCACTGCAGAAGATAGAGAAAAAATGAAAGGAGTTCCCTATGCTTCAGCCATAGGCTCTATCATGTATGCAATGCTGTGTACCAGACCTGATGTGTGCCTTGCTATTAGCTTAGCAGGGAGGTACCAAAGTAATCCAGGAGTGGATCACTGGACAGCGGTCAAGAATATCCTGAAATACCTGAAAAGGACTAAGGATATGTTTCTCGTTTATGGAGGTGACAAGGAGCTTGTCGTAAAGGGTTACATCGATGCAAGCTTTGACACTGATCCGGACGATTCTAAATCGCAAACCGGATACGTATTTTTATTAAACGGTGGAGCTGTAAGTTGGTGCAGTTCTAAACAAAGCGTCGTGGCGGGATCTACATGTGAAGCGGAGTACATAGCTGCTTTGGAAGCATCAAATGAAGGAGTGCGGATGAAGGAGTTCATTTCCGATCTAGGTGTTATACCTAGTGCATCGGGACCAATGAAGATCTTTCGTGACAATATGGTGCAATTGCCTTGGCAAAGGAATCCAGATTTCACAAGAGGACCAAGCACATCAAGAGGCGCTTCAATTCCATTCGGGACCAAGTCCAAGTGGGAGACATAGAGATTTGCAAGATACATACGGATCTGAATGTTCGAGACCGTTGACTAAGCCTCTCTCACGAGCAAAACATGATCAGCACCAAGACTCCATGGGTGTGAGAATCATTCTTGTGTAATCTAGATTATTGACTCTAGTGCAAGTGGGAGACTGAAGGAAATATGCCCTAGAGGCAATAATAAAGTTATTATTTATTTCCTTATATCATGATAAATGTTTATTATTCATGCTAGAATTGTATTAACCGGAAACATAATACATGTGTGAATACATAAACAAACAGAATGTCACTAGTATGCCTCTACTTGACTAGCTCGTTAATCTAAGATGGTTATGTTTCCTAACCATAGACATGAGTTGTCATTTGATTAACGGGATCACATCATTAGGAGAATGATGTGATTGACTTGACC
This sequence comes from Aegilops longissima, assembly GCA_021605205.1. Taxonomy (NCBI): domain Eukaryota; kingdom Viridiplantae; phylum Streptophyta; class Magnoliopsida; order Poales; family Poaceae; genus Aegilops; species Aegilops longissima. The sequence continues at coordinate 847,543,284 of CM038677.1, forward strand.
CATTCCGTTAGCTTAGCACTTGATCGTTTAGTATGTTGCTATTGCTTTCTTCATGACTTATACAAAGTTCCTGCAACTATGAGATTATGCAACTCCGTTTACCGGAGGAACACTTTGTGTGCTACCAAGCGTCTGGCGTAAGCTGGGTGATTATAAAGGTACTCTACAGGTGTCTCCAAAAGTATATGTTGAGTTGGCATAATTGAGATTAGGTTTTGTCACTCCGATTGTCGGAGAGGTATCTCTGGCCTTCTCGGTAATACTCATCACCTAAGCCTTGCAAGCATTGTAACTAATGAGTTAGTTATGAAATGATGTATTACAGAGCGAGTAAAGAGACTTGCCGTAACGAGATTGAACTAGGTATTGGATACCGACGATCGAATCTCGGGCAAGTAACATACCGATGACAAAGGGAACAACGTATGTTGTTATGCGGTTTGACCGATAAAGATCTTCGTAGAAAATGTAGGAACCAATATGAACATCCAGGTTCCACTATTGGTTATTGACCGAGAATAGTTCTAGGTCATGTCTACATAGTTCTCGAACCCGTAGGGTCCGCACGCTTAACGTTACGATGACAATTTTATGAGTATTGATGTACCGAAGTTTGTTCGGAGTCCCGGATGTGATCACGGACATGACGAGGAGTCTCGAAATGGTCGAGACATAAAGATTGATATATTGGAAGCCTATGTTTGGACTTCGGAATAGTTCCGGGCGAAATCAGGATTTTACCGGAACACCGGGGGGTTACCGGAACCCTCCCGAGGGTTAATGGGCCTTAGTGGGCCATGAGGGAGAAGAGGAGGGCCGGCCAGGGCAGGCGCGCGCCTCCCCTAGTCCGAATAGGACAGGAGAGAGGCGGCGCCCCTTCCTCTTCCCTCCCCCAAGTCCTAATCCAACTAGGAAGGGGGGGAGTCCTACTCGGTGGGAGTAGGACTCCTCAGCCGCCTCCTCCTAGGGCGGCCGCACCCCCTTGCACCTTTATATACGGGGCAGGGGCACCCCATGACACACAAGTTGATCTACGGATGGTTCCTTAGCAGGCGGTGCCCCCTCCACCATATTCCACCCGGTCATATCGTTGCGGAGCTTAGGCGAAGCCCTGCGCGCCGGTGGAGCATCATCATCGTCACCACGCCGTCGTCTTGTGGAACTCATCCCGACACCCTGCTGGATCGGAGTCCGGGATCGTCATCGAGCTGAGCGTGTGCTGAACTCGGAGGTGCCGTGTGTTCGGTACTTGGATCGGTCGGATCGTGAAGACGCGTCGACTACATCAACAGCGTTGTTATAACGCTTCGCTTTCGGTCTCACGAGTGCGTGGACACACTCTCCCCTCTCGTTGCTATGCCATCACCATGATCTTGCGTGTGCGTAGGAATTTTTTTGAAATTACTACGTTCCCCAACAGGTTTCTATAGGAGGTTTATCAAAGACTTTTCTAAAATTTCTAGGCCTCTTACTAATCTTTTGCAAAAGGATGTCCCCTTTGTGTTTGATGATGATTGTATGGAAGCCTTTGAAACACTAAAGAAAGCCTTAATTACTGCACCTGTTGTTCAACCACCTGATTGGAACTTGCCTTTTGAGGTTATGTGTGATGCTAGTGATTTTCCTGTTGGTGATGTTCTAGGACAAAGAGTTGATAATAAACTAAATGTTATTCATTATGCTAGTAAAAACCTAGACAGTGCTCAACGAAACTATGCTACTACTGAAAAAGAATTCTTAGCAGCGGTGTTTGCTTGTGATAAATTCAGATCTTACATTATTGATTCCAAAGTAATTGTTCACGCCGGTCATGCTTCTATAAAATATCTTATGGAAAAGAAGTATGCTAAACCTAGACTCATTAGGTGGGTTCTTCTGCTGCAAGAATTTGATTTGCATATCACTGATAGGAAGGAGCAGAGAACCCCGTAGCTGATAACTTGTCTAGGCTTGAAAATATTCTTGATGACCCACAACCAATTAATGATAGCTTCCCTAATGAACAACTAGCTGCAATAAATGTTTCTCATAGTACACTTTGGTATGCTGACTATGCTAATTATATTGTTGCTAAATACATACCACCCAGCTTCACATACCAACAAAACAAAAAAATTCTATAATTTAAGGCATTACTTTTGGGATGACCCACATCTTTATAAACAAGGAGTAGATGGTATTATTAGACGTTGTGTACCCGAGCATGAACAGTAACAAATCCTATGGAAATGTCACTCCGAAGCTTATGGAGGACATTAGCGGAAGACAAAACCGCTCATAAGGTATTGCAATCAGGTTTTTATTGGCCTACTCTCTTCAAGGATGCCCGTAAGTTTGTCTCTTCATGTGATGAGTGCCAAAGAATAGGTAATATTGATAAGCGTCAAGAAATGCCTATGAATTATTCACTTGCTGTTGAACCATTTGATGTTTGGGGATTTGACTTCATGGGACCTTTTCCTTCCTCTAATGGGTATACACATATTTTGGTTGTTGTTGATTATGTTACTAAGTGGGTAGAAGCTATTCCAACCAGTAGTGCTGATCACAACACCTCTATTAAGATGCTTAAGGAAGTTATTTTTCCAAGGTTTGGAGTACCTAGATATTTAATGACTGATGATGGTTGACACTTTATTCATGGTGCTTTCCGTAAAATGCTTGCTAAGTATGATGTTAACCATAGAATTGTGTCACCTTATCATCCTCAGTCTAGTGGTCAAGTTGAACTTAACAATAGAGAAATAAAACTAAATTTACAAAAGACTGTTAATAGGTCTCGGAAGAATTTGTCTATGAAATTAGATGATGCACTTTGGGCTTATAGAACAACTTACAAAAATCCTATGGGTATGTGTCCATATAAAATGGTTTATGGAAAAGCGTGTCATTTACCTTTTCAGTTAGAACACAAAGCATTTTCGGCAATAAAAGAACTTAATTATGATTTCAAACTTGCTGGAGAAAAGAGGTTATTTGATATTAGCTCATTAGATGAATGGAGAACCCAGGCTTATGAAAATGCTAAGTTATTCAAAGAAAAAGTTAAAAGATGGCATGACAAAATAATCCAAAAGCGTGAGTTCAAAGTAGGAGAATATGTTCTTTTGTACAACTCTCGTTTCAGATTTTTTGCAGGAAAACTCTTCTCCAAATGGGAAGGACCCTATGTCATCAAGGAGGTCTATCGATGTGGAGCTATCAAACCAAATAATGCCGAAGGGACTAACCCGAAGGTTGTCAATGGGCAACGAATAAATCACTATATCTCAGGTACACCAATGAATGTAGAAAGTAATGTTATCCAAACTTTGACACCGGAAGAACACATAAAAGAGTCCTTCTGGAACACTCCAGAATTGTGAAAATAAGGAGGTACGTGACACGGTAGATAAACGGACTCCGAAAAATCCGCAAAAGTATTTTTGTCAGTTTTAGAATACTTAGAAAATTAGGAAAATAAAAAACTTCCAGGAAAGTGACCCTGGTGGGCACGATACACCAGGGTGCGCCAGGCTTGGCTGGCCCGCCCAGGTGGGTTGTGCCCACCTCGGGTACTTTCCGGTCTCCTTTTTCTTCCGTTTTGCCTGTTCCCCAAGATAAAAAAAATCTATATATACCTCCCGAACCTGTTAACTTCCGTATCACGGAGAAATCTCTTGTTTTCTTTTCTCCCTGTTTTCCTGTCAGATCTGGAATAATTTCCTCCCAAGACTCAGAGGGTGAGAGCTATGTTGCTAACCTCATCTCAAACCCCAAGGTCTATGGGGATGTGGAGCACTATGGCTGGACTTCGGAAGAAGAAGAAGACTTTGATCCTAAGAGGAAGGAGGAGACAAGCTCGGAGGAGGATGAAGTCTCATTGCCCCAACCCGGGGACATGAAAATAAGCATGATTTATGCAAAAAGGTGTTGGAGCTTGAGTGGGAAATCTGAGAACTAATAGATGAGAACTCTGTCCTCAAGCATAAGCTGAGGAAGAAAGACAAGAAACCTTCTACTTCATGAGCACCAAAAGAAAACTGAGTATTGGGTATGGGCAGTCCCCTTTGCTTTCGCCAAGCTTAGGGGAGGTGCCCCAGTATCGTATCAATCTCCACTATCTTTTGCCTTTACTTTCTTAGCTCGATCATGGTTATCTTTTGCTATTAGATAAATAAAAGTTTAGTTCGATCCTTTCTTTTTGTGAGTTTTCTTAGTGATCAATCCTTGTAATCGTGTGTGAGATATAATAAAGTTTAGTTTGAGTTTTGCCTTCTTTACTTTCTTGCTGCAATAAAAAGAAAGGGAAAAAAAGAAAAAAATCATATGCTAATCTGATGGTAAGTGATGACATTACACAAGGTAAAGTATAAGTAGGAAATTTTATCGTAGATTGACAAACATAGCATTGGTCAATGATGCATCACATGAAATAATTAATAAGGGAAGAGAAGATTCACATATAAATACACTATCATGGAAATCTTTTGTGATTGTGAGCACCCATCAAAATATTATATGCCAAAATTGTTGACGTTGGACAAGGAAGACAACTTAATGATTTATGTTTGTTCATATTCACATAGAAGTCATATTGTCATAGATCCTTCAACATATGGTGCTTGCCCCTATCTTTGCTAGCCAAAAACTCCGCACAAAGTAGAGATACTATTGGTGCATCCAAAACCCTTAAACCCTATCTTGTTTGAGAGTCCACCATACCTACCTATGGATCGAGTAAGATCCTTCAAGTAAGTTGTCATCAGTGCAAAAAGGGCAATAAAAATTGCTTATAAAAATGTGAGATCATTTAGTGTAAGGGAAAATTGAGCGCTGTACGAACTTGTGATGGTGAAGAATAAAAGCGACAGACTGCATAATAAAGGTTGCCATCACAACGGGCAATATAACATGAAGTTCTCTTGCACTAAGGGGTTGAGCATACAAACAAAAAGCGCATGGCAACCTCTGCTTCCCTCTACGAAGGGCCTATCTTTTACTTTCATGTATTTACTTTTATGCAAGAGTCAAAGTTTTTCTCTCTATTCCTTTTATTTTTCTCCTTTGGTAAGCATCATGTGGTGAGGAAAGATCTAGGCACATATGTCTAGTTGAATATGGGTGGCATAAGTTATTATTGTTGACATCACCCTTGAGGTGAGTGTGTTGGGAGGCGAAACTATAAGCCCCTATCTTTCTTTGTGTCCGGTTGAAACATTTTGCTCATGTGTACGCGGTGAGTTTTAGTAATCATAAAGACTAAATGATGGTTGAGTATGTGGACTTGTCTAAAGGCTCCGATACATGACCCTTCCTGGAAAGATGATGAATTGTAGTTGCAAAGTTGACTGAGAACATAGTTGGTTTACAATAGAGTTTATGCTTTATACTTTGATGTTTTGATGAATTGTCACTTGTTCATGAGAAGTCTATGATAAAGGTTCTATAATAAAAGTTTTATATTAAAGTTTGTTGCTGTTATAATAAATCACACGATGCTGCTATGTCCGTATTTTCGTTTTTATCAACACCTCTCTCTCTAAGCATGTGGACATGTTTTTCGATTTCGGTTTTCGCTTGAGTACAAGCGAGATCTAAGCTTGGGGGAGTTGATACGTCCATTTTGCATCATGTTTTCCTACTGTTATTTATGTTGTTTTATTGTATAATAATGATTTTTGGAGTAATTCTAATGCCTTTTCTCTCATAATATGCAAGGTATGCACCAAGCGGGAGAATTCTTGCAGCTGGAAATCTGGACCTGAAAAAGCTACGTTGAGCTACCTATTCTGGACAAATTCAAATGAGCTGAAACTCCCCAAGAATTTTTTATGGAATATTTAATGAATATTGGAACAAATAAGTAGAAGAGGAGGGCCACCAGGTGGGCACAACCCACCTCGGCGCGCCAGGAGGCCCAGGCGTGCCCTGGTGGGTGCTTCCCTCCTCGGCCCACCTCCGGTGCCCATCTTCGGGTATATAAGTCATTTTGACCTAGAAAATAAATCAGAGGAGGACATTCGGGACGAAGCGCCACTGCCTCGAGGCGGAACTTGGGCAGGAGCACTTTTGCCGTCCGGCTGAGCGATTCCGCCGGGGGAACTTCCCTCCCGGAGGGGGAAATCATCGTCATCATCATCACCAACAGCTCTCCCATCTTGGGAGGGCTATCTTCATCAACATCTTCATAGCACCAACTCCTCTCAAACCCTAGTTCATTTCTTGTGTTCAATATTTGTATCAAAACTATAGATTGGTGCTCGTGGGTGACTAGTAGTGTTGATTACATCTTGTAGTTGATTACTATATGGTTTATTTGGTGGAAGATTATATGTTCAAATCCATTATGCTATTCAATACCCCTTTGATCTTGAGCATTTCTATCATTTGTGAGTAGTTACTTTCGTTCTTGAGGTCACGGGAGAAATCATGTTGCAAGTAATCATCTGAACTTCATATGCATTCGATATTTTGATGGTATGTATGTTGTCATTCTCTTAGTGCTGTCATGTGAACGTCAACTACATGACACTTCACCATATTTAGGCCTAAGGGAATGCATTGTGGAGTAGTTATTAGATGGTGGGTTGCGAGAGTGACAGAAGCTTAAACCCAATTTATTCGCTATTTCGTATGGGACCGATTGGATCCAAAAGTTTAATGCTATGGTTAGAATTTATTCTTAATACTTTTCTCGTAGTTGCGGATGCTTGCGAGGGGGTTAATCATAAGTAGGAGGTTTGTTGAAGTAAGAACAACACCTAAGCACCGGTCCACCCACATATCAAATTATCAAAGTACCGAACACGAATTAAGCCAACATGATGAAAGTGACTAGATGAAATTCCCGTGTACCCTCGAGAACACTTTGCTTATCATAAGAAACCGTTTCGGCCTGTCCTTTGCCTCAAAAGGATTGGGCTACCTTGCTGCACTTTTGTTACTACTATTGTTACTTGCTCGTTACAAACTATCTTTCTATCAAACTACTCTGCTACTTACAATTTTGGCACTTGCAGACATAACCTTGCTGAAAACCACTTGTCATTTCCTTCTGCTCCTCGTTGGGTTCGACACACTTACTTATCGAAAAGGGCTACAATTGACCCCATATACTTGTGGGTCATCATACATCCATTTTGCATCATGTTTACCTACTGTTATTTATGTTGTTTTATTGCATAATAATGATTTGGGAGTAATTCTAATGCCTTTTATCTCATAATATGCAAGATATGCACAAAGGGGGAGAATTCTAGCAGCCGGAAATCTGGACCTGAAAAAGCTACGTCAGGCTACCTATTCTGCACAACTCCAAATGAGCTGAAACTTTACGAGGATTTTTATGGAATAAATGAGGATTTTTGGAGCCAGTAAGTACTAGAGGGGGCCCACCAGGTGGCAGAACCCACCTGGGCGCGCCAGGGAGCCCAGGCGCACCCTGGTGGGTTGTGCTCACCCAGGCCCACCTCCGGTGCCCCTTTTCTGGTACATAAGTCATTTTGACCTAGGAAAAATAAGGAGAGGGCTTTCAGGACGAAGCACGGCCATCTCGAGGAGGAACCTGGGCAGGAGCACTTTTGCCCTTCGGCGGAGTGATTTCGCCGGGGGGACTGATGTCTGATGTCTACTACGTAACCTTCTGCTTGTAGACGTTGTTGGGCCTCCAAGTGCAGAGGTATGTAGGACAGTAGCAAATTTTCCTCAAGTGGATGACCTAAGGTTTATCAATCCGTGGGAGGCGTAGGATGAAGATGGTCTCTCTTAAACAACCCTGCAACCAAATAACAAAGAGTCTCTTGTGTCCCTAACACACCCAATACAATGTCAAATTGTATAGGTGCACTAGTTCGGCAAAGAGATGGTGATACAAGTGCAATATGGATGGTAGATATAGGTTTTTGTAATATGAAAATATAAAAAATAGAAAGGTAACTAGTGGTAAAAGTGAGCGTAAACGGTTTAGCAATGCTAGGAAACAAGGCCTAGGGTTCATACTTTCACTAGTGCAAGTTCTCTCAACAATAATAACATAATTTGATCATATAAAAATCCCCCAATATGCAACAAAGAGTCACTCCAAAGTCACTAATAGCGGAGAACAAACGAAGAGATTATTGTAGGGTACGAAACCACCTGAAAGTTATCCTTTCTGATTGATCTATTCGAGAGTCCGTAGTAAAATAACACGAAGCTATTCTTTCCGTTCGATCTATCATAGAGTTCGTACTAGAATAACACCTTAAGACACAAATCAACCAAAACCATAATGTCACCTAGATACTCCAATGTCATCTCAAGTATCCGTGGGTATGATTATACGATATGCATCACACAATCTTAGATTCATCTATTCAAACCAATACAAAGTACTTCAAAGAGTGCCCCAAAGTCTCTACCGGAGAGTCAAGATGAAAACGTGTGCCAACCCCTATGCATAAGTTCACAAGGTCACTGAACCCGCAAGTTGATCACCAAAACGTACATCAAGTAGATCACATGAATATCCCATTGTCACCACAGATAAGCACGGCAAGACATACATCAAGTGTTCTCAAATCCTTAAAGACTCAACCCGACAAGACAATTCAAGGGGAAAACTCAATTCATCACAAGAGAGCAGAGGGGGAGAAACATCATAAGATCCAACTATAATAGCAAAGCTCGCGATAAATCAAGATCGTATCACCTCAAGAACACGAGAGAGAGAGAGATCAAACACATAGCTACTGGTACATACCCTCAGCCCCGAGGGTGAACTACTCCCTCCTCGTCATGGAGAGCGCCGGGATGATGAAGATGGCCACCGGTGAGGGATCCCCCTCCGGCAGGGTGCCGGAACAGGGTCCCGATTGGTTTTTGGTGGATACAGAGGCTTGCGGCGGCGGAACTCCCGATAAATTGTGCTCCCCGATGTTTTTAGGGTATATGGACATATATAGGCGAAAGAAGTCGGTCGGGGGAGCCACAAGGGGCCCACGAGGGTGGGGGCGCGCCTAGGGGGGTAGGGCACGCCTCCCTCCCTCGTGGCCACCTCGAAGCTTCCGTGACTTCCACGCCAAGTCTCCTGGGTTGCTTCCGTTCCAAAAATAACTCCCCCGAAGGTTTCATTCTGTTTGGACTCCATTTGATATTCCTTTTCTTCGAAACACTGAAATAGGCAAGAAAACAACAATTTGGGCTGGGCCTCCGGTTAATAGGTTTGTCCCAAAAATGATATAAAAGTGTTTAGTAAAGCCCATAAACATCCAAAGCAGGTAATATAATAGCATGGGACAATCAAAAATTATAAATACGTTCGAGACATATCAATGTCTGCTAGAACTACGTCGGTATTTTCGAAAAGAGGAAGGGATGATGCAGTATAGCGACGGTAGATATTTGCCTCGGTGATGAGACTAAGGTTATCGAACCAGTAGGAGAACCTCCTAACACCACGTAAACAGCCCCTGCACACAAATAACAAATACTCGCAACCCGACATGTTAAAGGGGTTGTCAATCCCATTCGGGTACGGCGCCTCAAGATAGGCAAATAACGTGAGATAAAAGTGGTAGATAGGATAAATAGATCGCGGAACAAATAAATTGCAGCAAGGTATTTTTGTGCTTTTGGTTTAATAGAGCTGAAAATAAAAGCAAAATAAAATAAATCTCAATGGCAAATATGATGAAAAGAGACCCGGGGGCCGTATGTTTCACTAGTGGCTTCTCTCGAGAAAAATAGCAAACGGTGGGAAAACAATTACTGTTGGGCAATTGATAGAACTTTAAATAATCATGACGATATCCAGGCAATGATCATTATATAGGAATCACGTCCAAGATTAGTAGACCGACTCCTGCCTGCATCTACTACTATTACTCCACACACCGACCGCTATCCAGCATGCATCTAGTGTATTAAGTTCATGGAAAAATGGAGTAATGCAATAAAAACGATGACATGATGTACACAAGATCTATTTATGTAGAAATAGACCCCATCTTGTTATCCTTAATATCAATGATACATACATGTCGTTTCCCTTTCTGTTACTGGGATCAAGCACCGTAAGATCGAACCCATCACAAAGAAGCTCTTCCCATTGCAAGATAAAAAGACAAAGTTGGCCAAACAAAACCCAAATATCAGAGAAGAAATACGAGCTATAATAAATCATGCATATAAGAGATCAAAGAAGACTCAAATAACTTTCATGGATAAAAACATAGATATGATCATAAACTCAAAGTTCATCGAATCCCAACAAACACACCGCAAAAAGGCTTACATCATATGGATCTCCAAGAGACCATTGTATTGATAATCAGAGAGAGAGAGAGAGAGAGAGAGAGAGAGAGAGAGAGAGAGAGGAAGCCATCTAGCGTAGGGCATCATCGGAGAGGCACCGATTTACATGATGAGCCCCTCCGAGATGGTGCCTAGATTGGATCTGGTGTTTCTGGAGTCTGCGGCGACTAGAATTGATTTATGTTGAATCCCCTGGAGTTTGTGGAATATTGGGGTATTTATAGAGAAAAGAGGCGGTGCGGGAGGCCAACAAGGAGGGCACAACCCACCGAGGCACGCCTGTGCCCCCAGGCACGCCCTGGTGGGTTGTGATCCCCTAGGAGGTCCCCTCAGGTGCGTTTCTGGCCCACTGGATGTCTTTTGGCCCAAAAAATCCACAAAAAGTTTCACTGCGTTTGGACTCCGTTTGGTATTGATTTCCTGCGATGTAAAAAACATGCAGAAAACAGCAACTGGCACTCGGCACTATGTCAATAGGTTAGTAACAAAAAATGATATAAAATGACTATAAAATGATTGTAAAACATCCAAGAATGATAATATAACAGCATGGAACAATAAAAAATTATAGATACGTTGGAGACGTATCAGCATCCCCAAGCTTAATTCCTGCTCGTCCTCGAGTAGGTAAATGATAAAAACAGAATTTTTGATGTGGAATGCTGCCTAACATGTTCATCACATTTATTTTCTTTAGAGCATGGACATTTGGAATTTTATATGGTTCAAAGCAATAGTCGAGTTTTGACATGAAGACTTTAATACTCAAGCATACCAACCAGCAACCGTGTCTTTCGAAATATCAACACTAAAGCAAGCTATCAAAAGCCCATTATGCTCAATCATTGATCCATTCATGAAACACACTCGAATATTAGCTACACTCAAATACGATCATAGTGCCCCTTACTTGGTGCTTTATGAGAGAAGACGGAGACTCAAATTCAAAATAAAAATTGCATAAGTAACAGAAAAGCCCTTCACAGAGGGAAGTAGGGATTTGTAGAGCTGCCAGAGATCAAAGCTTAAATTGAGAGATAAAAACATTTTGAGAGGCATACTTTTCCACCAACGGAAACGACTTAGAGCTCCCAACACTTTCCATGCTAGATACATCATAGGCGGTTCCCAAATAGAAAATAAAGTTTATTCCTTTTTCCACCATTACTTTCACTTTCCATGGCTTGTCCGTATCCACGGGTGCCCTCCATACCAACACTTTCCAAGGAATTTATTATTTGACAACATAAAATAAATTCATTTTTCATTTCGGGACTGGGCATCCCTAATACCTTTGTCGTACTCTCGTGCAATGACACATGAATAAACACTCATCGTGAGAATAACCCATCTAGCATGGAAAATATTGGCCACCCCTCACCACCTCGCGAGCGGTAGAGCACACAAAAGAGAAATTTATTTTAAAAATTAGAGATGGCACATGCAAATTTGCTTAGAACGACATGGAAATACCGCATATAGGTAGGTATAGTTTACTCATATGGCAAAATTGGTTTAAAGGGTTTTGGATGCACAAGTAGTGATCATACTTACTGCAAAATGAAGGCTAGCAAAAAGATTGAGAAGCGACCAACCAAAAAGCAAAAAATCTCATATCCAAGCATTAAGCATAATTAACACCGAATAATGCACCACAAGTAGGATATAAATTTCATTGCATAACTATTGACTTTCATGCTTGCATAGAGAATCACAAACCTTAACATCAATATTCTTACTAAAGCACAGTTACTCTCAACATGACTCACATATCATATCGTCATATCTCGAAACCATTACTAAGAATCAAGTTTATTTTGTCCAATGATCTTCATGAAAGTTTTTATTATATCCTCCTTGGATACCTATCACCTTGGGACTATTTTCATATGTTGCTTTTGATATGCTCAAACAAATTTAAGTGAAGAACATGAGCATAATATTTCTTTCTCTCAAAATAATCTAAGTGAAACAAGAGAGAATTTCTTAAAAAAATTAGTAACACCCAAATAAATCAAAGTGAAGCATGAGAGCATTTCTTCAAAATAACAAAGCACACCGTGCTCAAAAAAGATATAAGTGAAGCACTAGAGCAATTCCTTGGCTCTAAAAATTTAAGTGAAGCATAGGAGCAAGCTTAGCATAATTTTTTGCTCTCTCAAAAAGGTGTGTTCAGTAAGGATTCAACACTTAAAACACAAAGCAAAACAAGCAAAGACTCATATCATACAGGACGCTCCAAGCAAAACTCATAATATGTGACGAATAAAAATATAGTTTCAAGTAAAATACCGATGGTTGTTAGAAGAAAGCGGGGATGCCACTCGGGGGCATCCCGAAGCATAGTTGCTTGCTAATTCTTTGAATATTATCTTGGGGTGCCTCGAGCATCCCCAAGCTTAGCATTTTGCTAATCCTTATTCCTTCATCCATCGTAAGATCACCCAAAACTCAACAAAAACCATCGTGAGATCCGTTAGTATAAGAAAGCAAACCACTACTATAAGTACTGTTGCAAACCATTCATATTTTATTTTTGCATTATATCTACTGTATTCCAACTTTTCTATGGCAAAAACTTATCAAATAAAACCATAGAATCATCAAAACAAGCACCCAATGCAAAGAAAACAGAATCTGTCAAAAACAAAATAGTCTGTAGAAATCTGACTACCTCGGATACTTCTGTAACTTCAAAATTCTGAAACATTAGGACGACGTGAATAATTTTTTTATTAATCTTCTGCAAAAATAATCAACTCAAAAGCACTCTTCTGTTAAAAATGAAAAATAATTTCGTGAGCGCAAAAGTTTCTGTTTTTCAGCAAGATCGAATCAACTTTCACCCAAATCATCCCAAAGGCCTTGCTTGGCACAAACACTAATATAAACCACAAAAACACATCTAACCAGAGGTATAATTGGGTATCTTATTGAGAACAACAAGAAAATCAAAAAGCAAAAAGATACAAGTTGGGTTGCCTCCCAATGAGAGATGTCGTTTTACTCCCCTAGCTAGGCATAACGCGTAGGATCTAAGTTTTTTCATTCTTATCCTCCAATTCTTTGATCGAACACTTGGGATTTTCCAAGGATTTAGCATATAAATTCTCAACGACAATACTTCTAGGAACAAGATTGAAAAACTTATTTTCGCAAAAAGGGTCTCTTATGACTTCAATAAAGTTGGGATGGATACTAATCATCTTAAGATCTCCTTTATCATTGCTAGAAGTTGTACGTTTGTTTTTAGTGACTTGAGTAGTCTTACTAATTTTCACGGGAGCTTTAGCGGAGTCAAAATCCGTACCTAGGTTAGTAAAAAAAAATCTTCCCCAGTTTATCGATCCTAGACGGGCTCACTTCGATTCTTTCATGAATTATAGTCCCCTTTTCTTTTAACAACTTAAAAACGTCTCCCGCTTTTGACCCAATTTTAGTAGCATAGCTTTGCATTTTTCTATCCAAATTCTCAATATGTTCTCCGGTAAGCATTTTCTTTTCAATAGCATCTAGTCTTTCCATAACATGCTCAAGGGTAACAATTGTTTCATTTCATTAGAGGGGGTGAACCCACTAAATTTCCCAAAGCATTAAAAGCATCAAGAGAAGGACACATCAAGAAATTTCCACCGGTAATCGTATCAAGGACGAGTCTATACCAAGTGGTGATTCCCACATAAAAACAGCAAAGAAGAACAACGATAGATTGCTTACGAATAGATCTATTATGAGCATTGCAAATCCTATACCAAGCATGTTTTAAATTCTCCCCTCCCCTTTGTTTAAAGTTAAGAACCTCGTTCTTGGGGGTGCACGTAATAGAGGAAGAGATATCCATAACGACAAAAAGTGGTAAAGAGGGCGAATAAAAAAGCAAATTTTTGTGAAGTGTGGGAGAGGAAAACGAGAGGCAAATGGAAAATAATGTAAATTGCGAGGAGATGAGATTTGTGATTAGGAACCTGGTTGATGTTGAAGATCCTCCCCGGCAACGGCGCCATAAATTCCTTGTGATGTCTGCTAGAACTATGTCGGTATTTCCCCAAAGAGGAAGGGATGATGCAGTATAGCGATGGTAGGTATTTCCCTCAGTGATGAGACTAAGGTTATCAAACCAGTAGGAGAACCTCCTAACACCACGTAAACATCCCGTGCACACAAATAACAAATACTCGCAACCCGACATGTTAAAGGGGTTGTCAATCCCTTTCGGGTACGGCGCCTCAAGATAGGCAAATAACGCGAGATGAAAGTGGTAGATAGGATAAATAGGTCGCGGAACAAATAAATTGCAGCAAGGTATTTTTGTGCTTTTGGTTTAATAGAGCTGAAAATAAAAGCAATAGAAAATAGATCGCAATGGAAAATATGATGAAAAGAGACCCGGGGGTCGTAGGTTTCACTAGTGGCTTATCTCAAGAAAAATAGCTAACGGTGGGGAAACAATTACTGTTGGGCAATTGATAGAACTTCAAATAATCATGACGATATCCAGGCAATGATCATTATATAGGCATCATGTCCAAGATTAGTAGACCGACTCCTGCCTGCATCTACTACTATTACTCCACACATCGACCGCTATCCAACATGCATCTAGTGTATTAAGTTCATGGAAAAAATAGAGTAATGCAATAAAAACGATGACATGATGTAGACAAGATCTATTTATGTAGAAATAGACCCCATCTTGTTATCCTTAATATCAACGATAGATACGTGTCGTTTCCCTTTCTGTCACTGGGATCAAGCACCGTAAGATCGAACCCATCACAAAGCACCTCTTCCCATTGCAAGCTAAATAGATCAAGTTGGCCAAACAAAACCCAAATATCGGAGAAGAAATATGAGGCTATAATAAATCATGCACATAAGAGATCAAAGACTCAAATAACTTTCATGGATAAAAATGTAGATCTGATCATAAACTCAAAGTTCATCGAATCCCAACAAACACACCGCAAAAAGGCTTACATCATATGGATCCAAGAGACCATTGTATTGATAATCAAGAGAGAGAGAGAGAGAGAGGAAGATATCTAGCTACGAACTACGGACCCGTAGGTCTACAAAGAACTACTCACGAATCATCGGAGAGGCACCAATGGACATGCTGAACCCCTCTCAGATGGTGTCTAGATTGGATCTGGTGTTTCTGGACTCTGCAACGGCTGGAATTGGTTTTCGTCGATTCCCGTAGGGTTTCTTGAATATTGGGGTATTTATAGAGCAAAGAGGCGGTGCGGGAGGCCGACGAGGAGGGCACAACCCACCGGAGCACGCCTGGGGGGGGGGTGTTCTCCCCTCAGGCGCGTTCCTGGCCCACTGGATGTCTTCTGGCCCAAAAAATCCACAAAAAGTTTCACTGCGTTTGGACTCCGTTTGGTATTGATTTCCTGCGATGTAAAAACATGCAGAAAACAGCAAATGGCACTAAGCACTGTGTCAATAGGTTAGTACCAAAAAATGATATAAAATGACTATAAAATGATTGTAAAACATCCAAGAATGATAATATAACATCATGGAGCAGTAAAAAATTATAGTTACGTTGGAGACGTATCAGGAACTTCCCTCCCAGAGGGAGGAATCATCGTCATCATCATCACCAACAACTCTCCCATCTTGGGGAGGTCTATCTTCATCAACATCTTCAAAAATACCAACTCCTCTCAAACCCTAGTTCATCTCTCATGTTCAATCTTTGTACCGGAACTATAGATCGGTGCTTGTGGGTGATTTGTAGTGTTGATTACATCTTGTAGTTGATTACTATGTTGTTTATATGGTGGAAGATTATATGTCAGATTCATTATGTTATTTAATACCCCTCTGATCTTGAGCATGATTATCATTTGTGAGTAGTTACTTTTGTTCTTGAGGTCATGGGAAAAATCATGTTGCAAGTAATCATTTGAACTATGTATGTGTTTGATATTTTGATGATATGTACGTTGTGAGTCCCTTAGTGGTGTCATGTGAACGTTGACTACATGATACTTCACCATATTTTGGCCTAAGGGAATTGTCGTGGAATTGTCACGGCAGATGTCCTCATGAAAGGACTTAGTCGTAGGGCCATCGCGCGGGTTAACCTAGAGGGGTTAAAGCGGACACAAGACACGGGAGTTATACTGGTTCGGCCCCTTCGATGAAGGTAAAAGCCTACGTCCAGTTGTGATGGGATTGATATGATTTCGGCGACTAGGGAGCAATAGCTTCGCCTTAGCCTCGAATCCTCTCTCCTTAATCCGCCGCCGGGTCGTCCCCTTATATACACGGGTTGGCACCCGGCCGGTCTATAGAGTCCCGATCCGGCTCATACAAGTGTCCGGCTCGGTCTCTTCTCTCTTGTCTTACAACACAAGTTACAACACTAAGGCGGTTTACATAAATGGACCTTAAGTCGCCTCTGGGCTCCGGGCCTCCTCCGTGGGCCTGGATCATGGACGAGGGTAAACCGGCCCCTCCAGGGCGGTTCACACTCAGTAGTTGTATCCCCAACATTAGGCCCCAGATTGACTTGAACCGGTTCAGGTTAATCTTCAACATCTTCAGGAAACTCTTGATCTCCTTTCATATTTTGTAAACCGCCATCCGCTTGAACCGCCGTGACGTCATCCTCCGATCTCCGTGTCAGGGCACCTTGACGTCATCTTTAATAAAGAAATCCAAACGGCAAGATTCCCTTCATTTAATGCTATCACGGGAATCGAGGCGGCCGCTGCACCGTCCGCTGCTTTTGACTCCTCGATTCTCGCGCCCGTTGATTGCTCCGGTCCCTTATAAATAGACCGGTCGCCCCTTTCTCTTCTTCTTCCGCTCTTCTCCTTCCTCGCGACGCTCTAGCCCTGAAGCTCCGCCGTCGCTCCCGACCTTCGAACGACGCTTCAACGCCGGGCCGCTGCATCAACCTGATCGTATCAGAGTTATCGGCGCTCCTCCGCGGTTTCTGCTCGTCAGGTAAGGTTCCTTTCACGCCCTAGATCCCATCTGAAAATCCTGTTCGTTTCATAGCTCGTAGGTGTTCATATCAGTTCTTCATATGTGCTCCGCCATGGCCGTACGGCTCAGCCGCACCGTACATCCTGTGCAGGTGGCTGCCCCGCTGTACAATCAACTCTTTAGGCACCTTTCCTTTTGTTCAGATCCACGAGTGTAGAATACCCGAACCCTCCTGCTCTCTATGAGGTTTGCATAGGTCGTAAATTTTTCTTACTAGAGCTTCGGCAGATCTCAATTACTTCCATTCGCGTGTGAAACCTGTTTCTGTCCACACTTAGTGGATTTTTCAGCTCTGCCTTATTCGGCGGTTTACCTTTTGATAGCTAATCCGTCACTCCATTAGTCCTCAGTTAAACCGGAATGGGAAGCCGGTTGCTGAATCGCCGGTTTAACAATATCTGATATGCCTGAACTGTTTAATGGTGAACCGTTTCTTCCTTTCCCTCGCAGCTTAGTCTTCCGGAATGGCTCCTCAATTCTCAGCTTGCAATTGGGTCCGGTCCAAAATTACTGAAACGCAACTCAACGGCTACGTCACCACTGGCGGTTTGGCTCCAAAAAACGTCCTCCACTGGCGTGTTCCGGATGGCGAGTTTCCTCCCGAGCCACAACAGGGAGAAGTAATTGTGTTTATGCAGCACCTAGACCGGGGATTCTGCCCGCCCGGTTCAAAATTTTTCCGGGACGTCCTTGCAAGTTTGAGACTCCATCCGCAGGATATCGGCCCGAACTCCGTGTCAAACATATGCAACTTTCAAGTCTTCTGCGAAGTCTATCTTCAGGAAGAACCATCTGTGGAGTTGTTCCGGGATTTTTTCCACTTGAACCGCCGTACCGAATTTTCTGATGGCCCCAACACAGAGCTAGGCGGCGTTTCAATCCAGAAGAGGAAGGAAGTGGATTTTCCTCACGCCAAACACCACAGCCATCCAAAGGATTGGAACCAAACCTGGTTCTACTGCCGGAACACTGCTCCTGCCAATGAGAATCCCTTGCCGGGTTATCGTCCTCACCGGCTCAGCAACCAGCATCCACTGCCTGCACGTTTAACCGCCGCGGAACGGAAGAACTTCATGCCTCAAATAATAAAGCTCCGGGCTCTAATGGCCAATGGCTTAACCGGCGTAGACCTTGTGCGGTGTTGGGTTTCTTGGGGCGTCTTGCCACTAAGCCGCCGGCCCGGATTGATGCATGAGTACACCGGCAGCCTCAAAGACCCTCAAAGACGTCACGAGCTGCCCATAACTGAACTGGAGGTCACAGAGATTGTCAAGAAGATGCTTGACGAACCGATCTCCGTCTGCAGCCTAACCGGATTGGCTCCATTCTGTGTTGCCAATCAACCGCCGGCGGTAAAGCTCTACTCACCGCCTTTGGGTCCTTAACACTTTGTTGACATGCATTAATCATTGTTACTTCTCAGGCTGACAGCTCCTTCTGGAAACGCACTAAACCGGTTCGGGCGCCGCGTGTGAAATCCAAGGCCACCAAGAAGGCAGGCAAGAAGAAAGCCGCCGAGTCCTCTGATCCGCCGGAGGGCAAAGAATCAGAAGCTGAGGTAAAACTTGATATTCTTACAGGGGAGCCGCCGTAAACCGGCTTTCCGCTTTGTGTTTCTTCTTGCTTATGACTTGTCCCTTTGTATTCTTTTTACTGACAATTTCACCTCCCAGGATGATGCCGAAGCCAGTCATGCCGACCCTGTTGAGGTAATCATTCTTTCTTCCGAATCCGATCTTGCGCCGGTTAAAAGAATTCGTCGCACCGTCCGGAAAGTGAAAAAATATCCTTCATGTGCTTACTTGAATCCAAATCTTTCCTTGAAGACACAGCAGGCTGAAGAGCGCCGCACGACCCGGCATAGTGGCCAACGGATTACCTCATCCAGTTTACCAGACACACCAACCCGGAAGCGTCGTCCAGAGGTGACTTGCTCTCCTGAAAAGTGTTATCCCTTAAAAGGTTTCTTCCGATGTCCTTTCAATCCGTCTGACCCGAATTATCAGGCCTCTTCCAACTCGTCTGGCGGTTCATCCACCACACAACTGCCTCCGCTGAAAGTTGCCGCAGGGTATGTAATTGCTGTCCGTCAATTCGATTCACCATTGCCTTGGCCGATTTGTCTTAATCCAATTCTTAATATTGCAGCACCAAGGCTCGCTTGAGTAAGAAAGCGAAAACCCTTGATCCTACTGCAGATGTTGATCCGGAAAAGACCCCAGAACAAACACACGAAAATCCTGAAGCCGCCAAGGAAAGCTCTGGCGAGCTGTACAAAGACGATACTGCTGATCCGCCAGAAGCTGAACCGGAGGTCCAAGTGGAAACCTCGCAGCCTGCTCCACCAAACCCGTCCACAGAGCGGGTTGTAATTGTTGAACCGCCGAGCCAGAGCAAGAAGGCACCAAGCCCAAAGAAGACCGCCGATCCAGCCAGCCCGGCCAAGAATGATGATGTTATTGTGACGGGCACTGGCTATACTGCCCCTAGCCAGCCGGTCGCTTTAACAAAACACAGTGCCAAGGGAGAGTCTGCCACCATGGGTAAAGACAAGGGGAAAACTGATCTGTCCGCTTACGACAATTTTTCTGCCCAAGAACTCCACTCCGGGTTTCTGAACCGGCTCTATACCAGCCGTGACTTTGAAGCTGGTCTGGTAAACCGGATGAAGGACCGCTTTGAGGTAACGAGTTATGTCTTTCCTGTACTGTGGCTGTATAGTAGCCCCCAAGGGTCGGTTTAACTTTAGCATAGTTAAACCGGGACCTAACTTTTCATAAAGAACATATGCTTTGAACTGCAGTATTGTAGCCCCCAAGGGTCGGTTTAACTTTAGCATAGTTAAACCGGGACTTAATTTCTGTATCCTCATGGCAAACTGAGATCAACTAGCCATTAGCCCCCAAGTGCCAAGGTGAATATTTATATTGAGCTTGGGACTTTATGATGAAACAACTAACGTGCTCCCTTTGTTACCAGAACGAAATATACCAGCAAAACGTGCAGCTCAAGGATCTGCGAGCCAATCTGGAAACTCAACAAGCAGAAACCACTAAGGCCAAGGACGAACTGAAAACGGCCTTGGCCACTATGGAACAGCTGAAGGAGTGGTACAAATCCGAGCGGGCCAACTGGGACACCGAGAAGGCCGGTTTGAAAAAACGGGCGGAAGAAGCTGAAGCAGACCTTAAACCGGTGACTGAAGAGCTTACCGGACTCAAGCGCCAAGTGCATGCCATGACCTCTGCCGTCTTTGGTAAGAAAATTTGCACTGAATACACCTGCTTTAATATTGCCGCCGGTTTAACTTGAGCTGTCTGAACCTGGTGCAGGCAAGCGTATTGCTCATCTGGGCTCTGACGTGCGGAAGAAGCTCAAGGCTTCTTGCACCCTGATTGAGCAGCTATATACCGGCGCCCAGCGGGTCATATGCGCCACTTCGTACGACAACACGGCGCCGTCCCTGATCAGAGAGACACTGGACCGGCTGTCCATGATTCCGGGGCAGCTTGAAGAGTTGAAGCGATCCGCGCCCGGCTGGCACCCCATCGCTCGACTCGCGCCAAGGCGTGGATAGCGGATCTTGATCCGGCCGACATAGCCAAAGGTTTCCCCAGCGCTCAAGAGAACGGTGAAGCCTTTGATAACGACGCCCTGAAGCGGATAACAAAGGAAATGCGTCCGTTGGCGAGTCAACTGGCAGCTGAAGCCAACCTGGAGGTTCACCGCTCTTTTTATGACGCAAACAACAAGCGGGTGGAGTTTGTCATCCCTGAAGTGCAGAGCCTTGTTCCTCCAATCCGTAAGCACACTTACGCCCCTGACGTTGATCCGGCTGAGCTGATACGTGAAGAAGCTGTCTTTCAGGCCTTAACCCGGATTGACTGGTCTACCAATGACTTCCGGGCTTTGAGTGCGGAAGAAGAAGAGATTGAACCGACGCCAGGCGCCCCCTCTACCTCACGTCAACCCAGCGAAGAAGCGTAATCCGTCAAGCCGGGCGACGCCTCCAAAGCTTCAAGGCAGAACACCACATGAAACAGCGGGCCTTAAAGGCTTTGTAATAGGATAGTCAGCACTTTGCTTTGAACAATGCCTTTACAACCTCAGTCTGTAACCTTTTGCTTGGTGGTGCTGATACTGTGGAGTGATGAACCCTCAACTTATTTTGCCTGCAATCACAAATTCTTTAACCCGCCACAGCGGCTTGTGTCGCCAGCCGGCTTATGATGCCCATATTTTTATATAAGGATGTATATGATCAAACGTTATGATATAAAAATACCTGCCGGCGTCGGGCATGCAGTTGTCTTAGCCAATCTTGAAACGGAGGTTTAGGAACCATCACCGGCAAAGGAGAAAATAACTCCTGTGCTCAAAATGCCGGTTTACCATGTAAACCGTGTCGGGCATGATAAGCCCCCTGTTACTCCATAATGGGATGTTAACAGAAAGAACAAACCGGAATAAAATCACCGGATTAAAAATGGACCGAATTTCTGACAACTTGAATCCGGTTTAAAGAGGTTTGTCGGTTTAAGAAGGCAAACAAAAATCAAATGATTGGCATAAAAAACCATATGGAAGCAAAAGCAACGATAAAAACCGTTTTGCAAGAAAAGGCTTTACTGAGCCGGATCAGATGGTGTTACCATGGTCGGACAGGACCAAGCTCCCTATAAGGTGTAGCGATGGTTCAAGTCAGCCAGGTCCCCAACTGAACTCGTGGCATGATGCCGATCAAGTGGCATTGCAATGGTTCGGGTTCACCAAAGCCCCAAGTGATTCTATGGCCTTAGGCCGACCAAGAGGCGGATCTGGTTCAGACGTGACCATGTCCCCAAGTGATCTGGTGGCTTTCGCTGTCAAGAGGTGTTGCATTGGTTGGACACGACCAAGCCCCCAAGTGACAAAAATTTCTGAAAAAGCAAGGCCAAGGGTTAAACCGGAGGCCGCTTCACGACAACATCTCCATGTACCCAAACCGGACTTTATACAGAACGGATACCCCGCTTTGGCCGAGGATCCGGTTTATTGCTTTTATTCATAATATATACATTGTCTTAATATGTACATAAGTGGAGCCGATGGCTTAGGTATAATAAGGCCGAAGATGAGCTATGTTCCACGGCCTGTTGGTCTCCTCTTCTGACGTGCGTGAGTCTTTCCGCTCTCGAACATCAATCAGATAGTATGACCCGTTGTATAGATTCTTACTGACCACAAAGGGCCCTTCCCAAGGCGGGGATAGCTTGTGCATATCCGTCTGGTCTTGAATGAGCCGAAGCACCAAGTCGCCTTCCTGAAAGGTTCTTGTTCTAACCCGCCGACTGTGATACCGACGAAGATCTTGCTGGTAAATCGCCGAACGAGCAGCCGCCATATCTCGCTCCTCATCCAGTCGATCCAAATCATCCTGCCGGGCTGCCTCACTATCGGCCTCAACATAAGCCGCCACGCGGGGCGAGTCATGACGTATATCACAGGGAAGGACCGCCTCCGCTCCATAGACCATAAAGAACGGCGTGTAACCAGTGGATCTGTTTGGTGTAGTATTGATACTCCATATCACCGATGGCAGCTCCTCGACCCAACAACCCGGCGTCCTCACTAAAGGGACCATAAGCCGGGGTTTAATACCCCTCAAGATCTCCTGATTAGCTCGTTCCGCTTGACCATTGGACTGCGGGTGGGCCATCAAGAAACGCTGCGGATGTGCTCGCCACAAAACTCCTTCATGGCTCCCTTGGACAGATTGGTGCCATTGTCTGTGATGATACTGTGTGGAAACCCAAACCGGAAAATCACCTTTTTAATGAACTGAACCGCCATGGCCGCATCACACTTACTGACAGGCTCTGCCTCGACCCACTTGGTAAACTTATCAACCGCCACCAATAGGTGGGTTTTCTTGTCTTTGGACCTTTTGAAAGGTCCAACCATATCCAGCCCCCAAGTCGCAAACGGCCAAGTAATTGGAATCATCCTCAATTCTTGGGCCGGTACATGAGCACGTCTGGAGAACTTTTGGCAACCATCACATCGTCTGACCAGATCTTCCGCATCAGCATGGGCAGTCAACCAATAGAAACCGTGGCGAAACGCTTTGGCCACCAAGGATTTTGAACCGGCGTGATGACCACAATCCCCTTCATGGATCTCACGCAATATCTCACGGCCTTCCTCAGGGGACACACAACGCTGAAACGCCCCGGATACGCTGCAACGATGCAACTCGCCCTTATGTATGGTCATAGATTTAGACCGCCGAACTATCTGTCGGGCCAGTGTCTCGTCTTCTGGTAATTCGCCCTGGTTCATGTACGCCAGATAAGGGAGAGTCCAATCCGGAATGACATGCAAGGCTGCCACTAAGTGAACCTCCGGATCAGGAATAGCTAAATCGACCTCATCAGGAAGCTTAACTGACGGATTGTGCAGTACGTCAAGGAAGACATTGGGCGGGACCGGTTTACGTTGAGACCCGAGCCGGCTTAAAGCATCCGCCGCCTCGTTCTTCCGGCGATCCACATGGTCCACCTGATAACCTTTAAAGTGTCCTGCAACCATATCCACCTCCCGACGGTACGCAGCCATGAGTGGATCTTTGGAATCCCAAGTACCTGATACTTGCTGGGCCACCAAGTCTCGAGTCTCCAAAGCACTTGACCCGCTTAGATTCATCTCCTTAGCCATCCAGAGACCATGGAGCAAAGCTTCATACTCAGCTGCATTGTTAGTACAGGGGAACATTGCTTAAGAACGAGCAGAACTTGTCACCTCGTGGGGAAGTTAATACGACTCCAGCCCCCGAGCCTTCCAATTGCCTGGACCCATCAAAGTGAATGGTCCAATAGGTATGATCCGGCTTTTCTTCAGGTGATTGCAATTCCGTCCAATCATTAATGAAATCCACAAGTGCTTGAGACTTTACTGCCGTCCGAGGCACATACCTTAAACCGTGCGGCCCAAGTTCTATAGCCCACTTAGCAATCCGGCCAATCGCTTCCCGGTTCTGTATGATATCGCCCAAAGGAGCTGAACTGACCACTGTGATGGGGTGCCCTTGGAAATACTGCTTCAGCTTCCGGCTTGCCATAAAAACTCCATATACCAGCTTCTGCCAATGCGGATATCTTTGTTTGGACTCGATGAGAACCTCGCTGATGTAATAAACTGGCCGCTGAACCGGATACTCCTTCCCTGCCTCCTTGCGCTCCACCACAATGGCCACGCTGACTGCCCTGGCATTAGCAGCAACATATAACAGGAGCGGCTCCTTGTCAATAGGAGCGGCAAGAACAGGCGGGTTGGCCAGCTGCCGCTTTAAGTCCTCCAATGCCTCATCAGCGGCCGAGCACGAACTGATCCGTCTTCTTCAGCATCTGGTACAAAGGAATGGCCTTCTCTCCTAGGCGACTGATAAACCGGCTTAGCGCAGCAATCCGGCCTGCCAAACGTTGGACATCGTTGATACACTTTGGCTTAGCCAAGGAGGTGATAGCTGTAATCTTCTCCGGATTAGCCTCAATCCCCCTGTTGGACACAAGGAAACCCAACAACTTGCCTGCCGGAACACCAAAGACGCACTTGGCCGGGTTGAGCATCATCTTGTACACCCGCAAGTTGTCAAAAGTTTCCTTTAAATCCTCAATCAACGTTTCCTTCTGCCTTGATTTCACCACGATATCATCCACATAAGCGTGCACGTTACGGCCGATCTGTTCGCAGACAATTTCAGACGCAACGCCGATAAGTTGCTTGGGCGCTTTTGAGCCCAAAAGGCATAGATACATAGCGAAGGCTCCAAAAGGTGATAAACGCCGCCTTCTCCTGGTCTTTAACCGCCATCTTAATCTGGTGATAACCGAATACGCATCCAAAAGCTCAAACGCCACAACCCGTCAGAGCATCAATGATCTGGTCAATGCGGGAGGGCGAAAGGATCTGCTGGACAAGCTTTGTTAAGATCTGTAATCCACACACATGCGCCAAGTGCCATTCTTCTTAAGGACCAACACCGGATGAGCAAGCCACTCTGGATGAAAGACTTCAACAATAAACCCTGCCGCTAAGAGCCTAGCAACTTCCTCCCCAATGGCCTTGCGCCTTTCCTCATTGAACCAGCGAAGAAACTGCTTTACCGGTCTGTACTTGGGTCAACATTAAGAGTGTGCTCAGCGAGTTCCCTCGGTACACCTGGCATGTCAGAAGGCTTCCATGCAAAGATGTCCCGATTCTCACGGATGAACTCGGTGAGCGCGCTTTCCTATTTAGGATCCAAGTTGGCACTGATGGTGAACTGCTTGGACGAATCACCGGGCACAAAATCAACAAGTTTTGTCTCAGCTACCGATTTGAACTTTAAATCCGGATCGTGCTCTGTAGTTGGCTTCTTCAAAGGGGTCATATCCGCCGGATCAACATTGTCTTTATAATACTTTAACTCTTCAAATGGCACAAACCTACTCGCATAAGCCGCATCACCTTCCTCACACTCCAAAGCAATCCGCGGCTACCATGAACCGTTATCGCCCCTTTATGGCCCGGCATTTTCAGCTGCAAATAAACATAACAGGCGTGCCATAAACTTAGCATAAGCCGCCGCCCAAAAGGGCGTGGTAAGGACTTTGAATTTTCACCACCTCAAACGCCAACGCTTCCGATCCGAGTCATGTTCATCCCCAAAGGCCACCTCCGAGCTATCTTACCGATTGGGTATGCCGACTTGCTGTGCACCACACCGTGAAACACTGTGCTGGACGGCCTAAGATGCCTATCTGTTAACCCCATACGCCGGAAGGTCTCATAGTACAGGATGTTGATGCTGCTTCCTCCATCCATAAGCACCTTGGTAAACTTGTATCCTCCTACCTGAGGCGCCACTACCAGGGCTAACTGACCCGGATTGTAAACCCGGGGAGGGTGGTCCTCTCTGCTCCATACGATAGGTTGCTCGACCAACGAGGTACGCGGCGCAGCCGGTTCAACAACACTGACCGCCCGCTTCTGAAGTTTTCTGTCTCGTCTGTCCAAGCTGGTGGTAAAAACGTGGTACTGTCCACTGTTTAACTGCTTTGGATTACTTTGGTAACCCGACTGCTGCTGTTGTTGATTGTAACCCGACTGATTGTTCTGATTGCCTTGATTGTTCTGATTGCTCTGATTGCCTTGCCCGCCCGGATTACCACCGAATCCCGGGCCGGAATTTCCTCCACCGTAACCCGGGGCGGATCCTGAACCGCCGCCGGGCCCTTGATCATACCGGAAAGAGTTTTTAAACTCTTGCATAATATAACAATCCTTCCAGAGGTGATTCGCTGGTGCCTCCTTCGTCCCATGCTTCGGACAAGGCTGATTCAACAAGTAATTCAAACGCTCCGGATTGTGACCACCCCGGTTTGATTGCTTACCCTTGCGCCGCTGACTCTTGTCCTGCGCGTTGGTGTTGGCTATGAAGCCCATGTTACCGTTTGCTTTGCGCTTATTCCCGCCATTGCCTGACTGATGCTGCTGGCATCTGGAATTGCCGTTCTGTTTTCCCTTCCCTACTTTGTCATCCCCAGACTCAGGATCCTTGGTACTATCAGAATCAGCATACTTTACCAAAACGCCCATTAGAGTGCCCATGTCATTGCAAAAACGCTTCATGCGACCCAGCTTCAATTTCAACGGTTCAAACCGGCAATTGGCTTCCAAGGTTAAGATCGCGGAATCAGGGTTGATCCGGTCTGAAGAGTGTAAAACTTCCGAAACGCGGCGCACCCAATGGGTTGTGGATTCCCCCTCCGCCTGGACACAAGCCGCTAAATCTACCACAGACATGGGCTGCTTACAGGTGTCTTTGAAATTTTGAATGAACCGGGTCCGCAACTGGGTCCATGAACTGATCGAGTTGGGCGGCAAGTTCTTCAACCAAGTCCGGGCCGTACCTTCCAACATCATAGTGAAGTACTTCGCACATGCAGCTTCATCCACATCCAGCATCTCCATGGCCATCTCATAGCTTTCTATCCACGCTTCTGGAGCCAAATCGGCGGTGTAATTGGGCACCTTGCGGGGTCCTTTGAAGTCCTTAGGCAAACGCACATTGCGTAAAGCGGGGACGAGACAAGGCACCCCCAATGATTCGGACGTGACCCCCGGTTCGAAGATGGTCGGACGAACCAGCGCGAGCTGATAGTCCTCATGTTGCGCTGCTAACTCGGCCTCCCTGCGTGCCCTGGCCCGGTCCACCACCACTTGAGCGTCTTCAAAGCCACCAGCCGAGTTGTTGCCTCGAGGCGGACCGTGCCGCGCATTGCTTGAGACGGCCGGTTCATCTGCGCGCCGGCTATAACTCCGGCTTGGGCGGGGGGTGGAGTGGATCCGATCTCGACTGTATGAATATGCTTCCTGCTGAGCCAGGGCCGTCCTGAGGAGCTCCTTGACCCGGCGTGTCTCTACCGCCTGCGGTGAATCGCCTTCAATTGGAATCGCCTCCAACCGTGCCGCAGCCGCCACAAGGTTATCCATCGGGTTGGAGTAATGACCTGGAGGTGTCTGCACAGTCTGGGGCGCGCCGGTATGATGGTGAGGCAGATCTATCACACGGGGCTGAACCGGCGCGGCCGTCCCAGGTGCTTCCGGCCGGTTTACCACCGGCGGCGGATTACTGGTCCCTGCCCTGTGGGTATTGAAAAGCTCTTCCTCGAAAACCAAGGTAAACGGACCTGTACTTCCTTTTCATGACTTCATGTGACGCGCTCTCGATCCAAAGATGAGCCTATAAGCTGCGCATCCAAAGGCCCGCCTCGCCGCCATCCTCACGTCCGCGGCTGCCAGGTCCGCTTTGGCTTTAGTGATCTGTTCCCTCACCTTTGCAATCTCCGCGTTGTGCAGGTCCTGATCCGGCGGATTAGCCTCTGCCATGAGCACAGCCAATGCGTCGAAAAGCTCTGACAAAACCTGAGCGGCGGGCGACAGGCCTCCTTCCCGCTGCCATCACCATCGTTGAACCGGCGACCAGGGCGCCCGGTCGAAGAGTGAAGCGCCGCCACGCATCGCCATGAAGATCCCAACCCGTTGGGTAGATCGAAGGTCCGAATACTCACCGTCGGAACAGCCCCGATCCGCCATCTTGCAGCTGATACAGAGACTCCGTTTCTCCGGCCGACGACTCGTCGCCAGAGTAGACAACGGTTTCGCCGCCGGATGCTGATCCGTCCTCGTAGCCTCCGTGGACGACTCCCACGAAAGCACGCCTGGCTGCCGGCTTAACCAGGGCAGGATTCTTCCTCGTCCGCTGAGCCGTCTCGACGAGGTCGGTGCAGATGTCCGGCCCAGGCCCTGGCTCGCCGATCTTGCCGATGAACACGTGTATGCCGCCAAAGGGGACCCGGTATCCGTACTCAACTGAGCCGGCCTCGGGGCCCCAGTCCGCATCGTCGGTGTAGAGCTTGCCGCGACGACTCTTAGTCATCCGGCCCACAGCATAGCCTTCGAGTCCTTCGAACTTGCCCTCTAAGATCATCAAACCGTCGCGCGATCGCCCCACGGTGGGCGCCAACTGTCGTGGAATTGTCACGGCAGATGTCCTCATGAAAGGACTTAGTCGTAGGGCCATCGCGCGGGTTAACCTAAAGGGGTTAAAGCAGACACAAGACACGGGAGTTATATGGTTCGCCCTTCGATGAAGGTAAAAGCCACGTCCGGTTGTGATGGGATTGATATGATTTCGGCGACTAGGGAGCAATAGCTTCGCCTTAGCCTCGAATCCTCTCTCCTTAATCCGCCGCCGGGTCGTCCCCTTATATACACGGGTTGGCGCCCGGCCGGTCTACAGAGTCCCGATCCGGCTCATACAAGTGTCCGGCTCGGTCTCTTCTCTCTTGTCTTACAACACAAGTTACAACACTAAGGCGGTTTACATAAATGGACCTTAAGTCGCCTCTGGGCTCCGGGCCTCCTCCGTGGGCCTGGATCATGGACGAGGGTAAACCGGCCCCTCCAGGGAGGTTCACACTCAGTAGTTGTATCCCCAACAGGAATGCATCGTGGAGTAGTTATTAGATGATGGGTTGCGAGAGTGACAGAAGCTTAAACCCTAGTTTATGTGTTATTCTGTAAGGGACCGATTGGATCCAAAAGTTTAATGCTATGGTTAGAATTTATTCTTAATACTTTTCTCGTAGTTGCGGATGCTTGCGAGGGGGTTAATCATAAGTAGGAGGTTTGTTCAAGTAAGAACAGCACCTATGCACCGGTCCACCCACATACCAAATTATCAAAGTAGCGAACACGAATTAAGCCAACATGATGAAAGTGACTAGATGAAATTCCCGTGTACCCTCAATAACACTTTGCTTATCATAAGAGACCATTTTGGCCAGTCCTTTGCCTCAATAGGATTGGGCTACCTTGCTGCACTTTTGTTACCACTACCGTTACTTGCTCGTTACAAATTATCTTGCTATCAAACTACTCTATTACTTACAATTTCAGCACTTGCAGACATTACCTTGCTGAAAATCACTTGTCATTTCCTTCTGCTCCTCGTTGGGTTGGACACTCTTACTTATCGAAAAGGGCTACAATTGAGACCATATACTTGTGGGTCATCAGGAGCGCATATGTACAACTCCTCTCCCCAAGCTCCCAATGGCATGTGGTAGAGCAGCCCTTATAAAGGGGTCTCACTCTCACTCCACTAGCAGTATGATAACAAACTTCCCACCACTTGTCATGCACCTAAATGGGCCTTCGAGATTAACCAATGATTATTTTCTTATATGGGCAGAAGTAGGGGCGGAGCGAAGATTTTGGTATAGGGGTGGCCAAGTCAAGTTCATAAATTTTTTGCACACCAAAGAAATAAATACTATCATACTGTAATTCGCCACATGCCACAAAACATGGATACGCTTGTATGAGTCTAAATTTATCTCTACAACTACCAATAAGATGAAAAAAATCATTGGAAATAGTACTTACCCGCTAAATTTCCTTCGACATATATGATCATGCAATACCGAAGTAAGTCGTCTCCCATTTCGTGGTGCTTAAAATATAAATTAACATTTGAGTGTTTGGGGGAACTTCTTGGCTGATATGGTCCCTCAAATATATTGAAATATCAAGCTTCATCTTGATGGTCTAGTGACATCTCCTAATTTGACATGTTTTTGCTTGTTCAGCAAAAGCATATCCTGGTCATGAGTGTCAATTGGAATGGGATTTGTAACTTGCACATTAGCCACATTAACAATTTCAGTAGGTCGAGAACTTGAAGCAACCGGCTTAAAAATGAATTAATGTTAACGGTGTTTCGCAGCGCTTTTATCTTCATAGTTGCTAAATTGCAATATCTCAATTAGCTATATAGGATAAGTTCGACGTAGGAAAATTTTCAATCACAAATAGGAACTCATAAAAATAATTTGATCATGATCATGATAACTTCTAGGACAAGATAGTAATTATCCATCAATCATAGCATCACAAATCACACAACCAATACAATTAAACAACAAAAATCTTATGTATAAGTTCAACGATGATACAAGATGAATTGAGATTAGTAGATGGTGTGATGTACAAAAGTGCTAAACCTAGCTTGGGTCCTTGGCTAGTTTCTGTTGGTTGGATCCGGAAGATTTGACAAGTGAAGAAGCCCACGTGGGGCCGCTGCCATATGACTAGGATCCGGGGCAGCGACGCATGATGAGGGATAGCCGAGGCGGCCGAGCGGGCGAGGGCACTTAACTAATTACTATAGATCTTTTTTTAAGAAACACCTGCAACTTTATTGATCATAACAATTACAGGTACACTTACTTGGACATAAGATCCAAGAAAGTACAAAGTGATTCTTATGACTAAGAATTACAATGAAATCTTTTGTAAACACCTTCTTCGCGTTACCAATCTCTGCTTGAAGAAGTACTCCAAAGACTTCGGTAAAGAGACTGCTATTAGACTGGAGCAACAATGTTGTTACTCTTTTACCCGCGCGAACATTACCAATAATGGTTTTTGAAAGCGCCTTGAGTCGCCCATCTAAACAGATGGGAAGCCTTGATCGATGAACGTACTTGGGCCGGGATGACCCCCTAGAAGTGTAGGTCATTTTTTTTTGAAAAGGAGGATTGCCTTCGGCCTCTGCATCAGAACGATGCATGCAGCCATATTATTAAACAAACATCCAAAAGGTCTGCAGTCTAGTACAAGCTCATCCAGAGCTAAAAATGAAAGGAAAAATAGATAAAAATTGCCACAACCAACGGAAATAGGACAAGATTACTAAACACCTACCCTATTATTGGACCGCCATGCGAACCGGTTGTATATATCCCGA
The DNA here is from genome assembly GCA_021605205.1 of Aegilops longissima. NCBI lineage: Eukaryota > Viridiplantae > Streptophyta > Magnoliopsida > Poales > Poaceae > Aegilops > Aegilops longissima. The sequence goes on from CM038677.1 coordinate 847,574,902, forward strand.
GCTACCATCTCCTATCGGGTACACCCAGTTCCAAAAGCTCCCTGCCTTCCGCAGGAGTTAGTGGAGACCACATATGGATCCAAATAGTGGCCCTAGAATTAGCCTGCAAAAAATTTATACGAGTTTGTCTGTTAAAAACCATGTCATTTCTGCAGTTCCATATGGCCCAGAGTAATGCGCATACTCATATCCGAATATGCCCCGTGGTGTTTAGCTCCATTCCATTTAGCCACGTCCCAAATAATGTGTTGATACTACTTGGAGGGCTTACATTAAAGGCTATATGAATCGAGCGCCATAAATTTTTGGCACAAAGGGCAATTGAGAAAGAGGTGGTTAATAGTTTCATCCTGATCAAAAATTAGCATGGTTGACTACCCTCCCATCTCCGCTTTGCTAAGTTGTCTTTAGTCAGAATCACCTCCTTGTGGAAAAACCACATGAAGGCTTCGGTCATGGAATCACTATATCTTCACCATGGTATCGATGAAAGATTTCACCTCCACAAAGAATAAAACCACCAAAAAGGGCTTGACACAACAACATAAACTCATCACATCTGAATAATCGAATCTGCGAGGACAGAAAACTCTCTACCCTCATGGCACTGCCAAAGAATGAGAGCAATTTTATTCTCACAAAACTATGAGTATCACTAGGCGTTGACGATAAACATAGAGGTCTTGAAGATCCGAGGTCCCCCCCACCTCTCAATGCCAAGATGACAGTTGGAGACGAGGGGACAAAAATTTCTCAGATGGCGACGACGGCGGCGGCCCGAGGAACCCAATGCCCAGACCAAGAGACTAGCCAATCGCCAACCTGGCCGCTAGTGAGCTTCAATTGGGCCTTTTCCCCTTTCTCTAAAAATTAGCGTTGAGATAGGGGGGGGGGGAGTATGTATATTGTTGGGGAACGTAGTAATTTCAAAAAATTTCCTACGAACACGCAAGACCATGGTGATGGCATAGCAACGAGAGGGGAGAGTGTCCGCCCACGCACTCGTGAGACCGAAAGCGAAGCGTTATAACAACGCTGTTGATGTAGTCGACGCCTTCACGATCCGACCGATCCAAGCACCGAACGACGGCACCTCCGAAGTTCTGCACACGCTCAGCTCGATGACGATCCCGGACTCCGATCCAGCAAAGTGTCGGGATGAGTTCCACAAGACGACGGGGTGGGACGATGATGATGCTCCACCGACGCAGGGCTTCGCCTAAGCTCCGCTGACGATATGACCGAAGTGGAATATGGTGGAGGGGGCACCGCACACGGCTAAGGAACGATCCGTAGATCAACTTGTGTGTTATGGGGTGCCCCCTGCCCCGTGATATAAAGGAGGGAGGGAGGAGGAGGCCGGCCCTAGGAGGAGGGCGCGCAAGGGGAGTCCTACTCCCACCGGGAGTAGGACTCCTTCTTCCTAGTCCAACTAGGAGAAGGGGGAAAGGGGAAGTGGAGAAGGAAGGAGAGGTGGGCTGCGCCCCAAATCCCTTGTCCACCCGGACTGGGCTTGGGAGGGCGCGCCACCTTCTCGCTCCTTCCCACTAAGGCCCATTAAGGCCCAATACTCTTCCCCGTATTCCCGTAACTCCCGGTACTCGAAAAATACCGAATCACTCGGAACCTTTCCGAACTCCGAATATAGTCGTCCAATATATCGATCTTTACGCCTCGACCATTTTGAGACTCCTCGTCATGTCCCCGATCTCATCCGGGACTCAACTCCTTCGGTACAACAAAACTCATAAACTCATAATATAACCGCCATCGAAACCTTGTTGTGCGGACCCTACGGGTTCGAGAACTATGTAGACATGACCTAGAACTATTCTTGGTCAATAACCAATAGCGGGACCTGGATGCCCATATTGGCACCTACATATTCTACGAAGATCTTTATCGGTCAAACCGCATAACAACATACGTTGTTCCTTTGTCATCGGTATGTTACTTGCCCGAGATTCGATCGTCGGTATCCAATACCTAGTTCAATCTCGTCACCGCAAGTCTCTTTACTCGCTCTGTAATGCATCATCCCGTAACTAACTCATTGGTCACATTGCTTGCAAGGCTTATAATGATGTGCATTACCGAGAGGGCCCAGAGATACCTCTCCGACAATCGGAGTGACAAAACCTAATCTCGAAATACGCCAACCCAACATGTACCTTTGGAGACACCTGTAGTACTCCTTTATAATCACCCAGTTACGTTGTGACGTTTGGTAGCACCCAAAGTGTTCCTCCGGTAAACGGGAGTTGCATAATCTCATAGTTACAGGAACATGTATAAGTCATGAAGAAAGCAATAGCAACACACTAAACGATCAAGTGCTAGGCTAACGGAATGGGTCATGTCAATCAGATCATTCTCCTAATGATGTGATCCCGTTAATCAAATGACAACTCATGTCTATGGTTAGGAAACATAACCATCTTTGATTAACGAGCTAGTCAAGTAGAGGCATACTAGTGACACTCTGTTTGTCTATGTATTCACACATGTATTATGTTTTCGGTTAATACAATTCTAGCATGAATAATAACATTTATCATGAAATAAGGAAATAAATAATAACTTTATTATTGCCTCTAGGGCATATTTCCTTCAGTCTCCCACTTGCACTAGAGTCAATAATCTAGTTCACATCATCATGTGATTCAACACTAATATTCACATCTGTATGTGATTAATACCCATAGTTCACATCGTCATGTGACCAACACCCAAAGGGTTTACTAGAGTCAATAATCTAGTTCACATCGCTATGTGATTAACACCCAAAGAGTACTAAGGTATGATCATGTTTTGCTCGTGAGAGAAGCTTAGTCAACGGGTCTGTCACATTCAGAGCCGTATCTATTTTTGCAAATATTCTATGTCTACAATGCTCTGCACGGAGCTACTCTAGCTAATTGCTCCCACTTTCAATATGTATCCAGATTGAGACTTAGAGTCATCTGGATCAGTGTAAAAAGCTTGCATCGATGTTACTCTTTACGACGGGCTCTTTTATCACCTCCATAATCGAGAAATATTTCCTTAGTCCTCACTAAGGATGTTCTTGACCAATGTCCAGTGATCTACTCCTAGATCACTATTGTATTCCCTTGCCAAATTCAGAGCAAGGTATATAATAGGTCTGGTACATAGCATAGCATACTTTATAGAACCTATGACTGAGGCATAGGGAATGACTTTCATTCTCTTTTCTATTTTCTGCCGTGGTCGGGATTTGAGTCTCACTCAATTTCACACCTTTGCAACACAGGCAAGATCTTTTCTTTGACTGTTCCATTTTGAACTACTTCAAAATATTGACAAGGTATGTATTCATTAAAAACCTTATCAAGCGTCTTGATCTTTCTCTATAGATCTTGATGCTCAATATGTAAGCAGCTTCATCGAGGTCTTTCTTTGAAAAAACTCCTTTCAAACACTCCTTTATGCTTTGCAGAATAATTCTACATTATTTCCGATCAACAATATGTCATTCACATATACTTGTCAGAAATGCTGTAGTGCTCCCACTCACTTTCTTGTAAATACAGGCTTCTCCAAAAGTCTGTATAAAACCATATGCTTTGATCAACTCATCAAAGCGTATATTCCAACTCCGAGATGCTTGCACCAGTCCATTGATGGATCGCTGGAGCTTGCACATTTTGTTAGCTCCTTTAGGATTGACAAAAAAACTTCTGGTTGCATCATATACAACTCTTCTTTAATAAATCCATTAAAGAATGTAGTTTTGCCATCCATTTGCCAGATTTCATAAAATGTGGCAATTGCTAACATGATTCGACAGACTTAAGAATCGCTACAGTTGAGAAAATCTCATTTGTAGTCAACACCTTGAACTTGTCGAAAACCTTTTTGCGACAAGTCGAACTTTGTAGATAGTAACACTACTATCATCATCTGTCTTCCTCTTGAAGATCCATTTATATAATATGGCTTGCCGATCATCGGGCAACTCCATCAAAGTCCATACTTTGTTCTCATACATGGATCCCATCTCAGATTTCATGGCCTCAAGCCATTTCGCGGAATCTGGGCTCATCATCGCTTCCTCATAGTTCGTAGGTTCATCATGGTCTAGTAACATGACTTCCTGAACATGATTACCGTACCACTCTGGTGCAGATCTTACTCTGGAAGACCTACGAGGTTTGGTAGTAACTTGATCTGAAGTTTCATGATCATCATCATTAACTTCCTCACTAATTGGTGTAGGAATCACTGGAACTGATTTCTGTGATGAACTACTTTCCAATAAGGGAGAAGGTACAATTACCTCATCAAGTTCTACTTTCCTCCCACTCACTTCTTTCGAGAGAAACTTCTTCTCTAGAAAGGATCCATCTTAGCAACGAAAAACTTGCCTTCGGATCTGTGATAGAAGGTGTACCCAATAGTTGTCTTTGGGTATTCTATGAAGACGCACTTCTCCGATTTGGGTTCAAGCTTATCAGGTGAAACCTTTTTCACATAAGCATCACAACTCCAAACTTTAAGAAACGACAGCTTAGGTTTACTGTTAAACCATAGTTCATACGGTGTCGCCTCGACGGATTTAGATGTTGCCCTATTAAACGTGAATGCAGCTGTCTCTAATGCATAACCCCAAAACGATATTGGTAAATCGGTAAGAGACATCATTGATCGCACCATATCAAAATAAAGTACGGTTATGACGTTCGGACACACCATTACGTTTATGGTGTTCCATGTGGCGTGAGCTGTGAAACTATTCCACATTGTTTTATATGAAGGCCAAACTCAGAACTCAAATATTCTCCTCCACGATCAGATCGTAGAAACTTTATTTTCTTATTACGATGATTCTCCACTTCACTCTGAAATTATTTGAACTTTTCAAATGTTTCAGACTTGTGCTTCATTAAGTAGATATACTCATATCTGCTCAAATCATCTTGTGAAGGTCAGAAAATAACGATACTTGCCGTGAGCTTTAACACTCATCGGACCGCATACATCAGTATGTATTATTTCCAATAAGTCATTTGCTCGCCCATTGTTCCGAGAATGAGTCTTTAGTCATCTTGCCCATAAGGCATGGTTCGCAAGCATCAAGTGATTCATAATCAAGTGATTCCAAAATCCCATCAGCATGGAGTTTCTTCATGCGCTTTACACCAATATGACCTAAACGGCAGTGCCACAAATAAGTTGCACTCTCATTATTAACTTTGCATCTTTTGGTTTCAATATTATGAATATGTGTATCACTATGATCGAGATCCAATGAACCATTTTCATTGGGTGTGTAACCATATAAGGTTTTATTCATGTAAACAGAACAACAATTTATTCTCTTACTTAAATGAATAATCAGATTGCAATAAACATGATCAAATCATATTTATGCTCAACACCAAATAACACTTATTTAGGTTCCACACTAATCCCGAAAGTATAGGGAGTGTGCGATGATGATCATATCAATCTTGGAACTACTTCCAACACTCATCGTCACTTCCCCTTCAACTAGTCTCTGTTTATTCTGTAACTCCTGTTTCGAGTTACTAATCTTAGCAACCGAACGAGTATCAAATACTCAGGGGCTACTATAAACACTAGTAAGGTACACATCAATAACCTGTATATCAAATATAACCTTGTTCACGTTGCCATCCTTCTTATCCACCAAATATTCAGGGGTAGTTCCGCTTCCAGTGACCAGTTCCATTGCAGCAAAAGTACTCAGTCTCAGGCTTAGGTCTAGACTTGGGCTTCTTCACTTGAGCAGCAACTTGCTTGCCGTTCCTTTTGAAGTTCCCCTTCTTCCCTTTGCCATTTTCCTTGAGACTAATAGTCTTGTCAACCATCAACACTTGATGTTTTTCTTGATTTCTACCTTCACGATTTTAGCATCGCGAAGAGCTCGAGAATCTTTTCGTCATCCCTTGCATACTATAGTTCATCACGAAGTTCTACTAACTTAGTGATGGTGACTAGAGAATTCTGTCAATCACTATCTTATCTGGAAGATTAACTCCCACTTGATTCAAGTGATTGAAGTACTCAGACAATCTGAGCACATGCTCACTAGTTGAGCGATTCTCCTCCATCTTTTAGCTATAGAACTTGTTGGAGACTTCATATCTCTCAACTCGGTATTTGCTTAAAATATTAACTTCAATTCCTGGAACATCTCATATGGTCCATGACGCTCAAAACGCCTTTGAAATCCCGATTCTAAGCCGTTAAGCATGGTGCACTAAACTATCAAGTAGTCATCATATTGAGCTAGCCAAATGTTCATAACGTCAGATTCGCTCATATTGAGCTAGCCAAACGCTCATAACGTCTGCATCTGCTCCTGCAATAGGTCTGTCACCTAGCGGTGCATTAAGGACATAATTCTTCAGTGCAGCAATGAGGATAAACCTCAGATCACGGATCCAATCCGCATCATTGCTACTAACATCTTTCAATACAATTTTCTAGGAACACATATAAAAACATAGGGAAGCAACAACGCGAGCTATTGATCTACAACATAATTTGCAAAATACTACCAGGACTAAGTTCATGATAAATTAAAGTTCAATTAATCATATTACTTAAGAACTCCCACTTAGACTGACATCTCTCTAGTCATCTTAAGTGATTACGTGATCCAAATCAACTAAACCATGTCCGATCATCACGTGAGATGGAGTAGTTTCAATGGTGAACATCACTATGTTGATCATATCTACTATATGATTCACGCTCGACCTTTCGGTCTCTGTGTTCCGAGGCCATATCTGTTATATGCTAGGCTCGTCAAGTTTAACCTGAGTATTCTGCGTGCGCAACTGTTTTGCACCCGTTGTATTTGAACGTAGAGCCTATCACACCCGATCATCACGTGGTGTCTCAGCACGAAGAACTTTCGCAACGGTGCATACTCAGGGAGAACACTTCTTGATAATTTTGGTGAGAGATCATCTTATAATGCTACCGTCAATCAAAGCAAGATAAGATGCATAAAGGATAAACATCACATGCAATCAATATAAGTGATATGATATGGTCATCATCATCTTGTGCTTGTGATCTCCATCGCCAAGCAACGCCATGATCACCATCGCCACCGCGCGACACCTTGATCTCCATCGTAGCATCGTTGTCGTCTCGCCAACTATTGCTTCTACGACTATCGCTACTCCTTAGTGATAAAGTAAAGCAATTACATGGCGTTGCATTTCATACAATAAAGCGACAACCATATGGCTCCTGCCGATTGCCGATAACTCGGTTACAAAACATGATCATCTCATACAATAAAATATAGCATCACGCCTTGACCATATCACATCACAACATGCCCTGCAAAAACAAGTTAGACGTCCTCTACTTTGTTGTTGCAAGTTTTACGTGGCTGCTACGGGCTGAGCAAGAACCGTTCTTACCACGCATCAAAACCACAACGATAGTTTGTCAAATAGACTCCGTTTTAACCTTCTCAAGGACCGGGCGTAGTCATACTCGGTTCAACTAAAGTGAGAGAGACAGACACCGCCGTCACCTTTAAGCAACGAGTGCTCGGAGCGGTGAAACCAGTCTCGCGTAAGCGTCACGCGTAATGTCGGTCCGGCCGCTTCATCTCACAATACCGCTGAACCAAAGTATGACATGCTGGTAGGCAGTATGACTTGTATCGCCCACAACTCACTTGTGTTCTACTCGTGCACATGACATCAACGCATAAAACCAGGCTCGGATGCCACTGTTGGGGAACGAGTAATTTCATAAATTTTCCTACGAACACGCAAGACCATGGTGATGGCATAGCAACGAGAGGGAGAGTGTCCGCCCACGCCCTCGTGAGACCGAAAGCGAAGCGTTATAACAACGCTGTTGATGTAGTCGACGTCTTCACGATCCGACCGATCCAAGCACCGAACGACGGCACCTCCGAGTTCTGCACACGCTCAGCTCGATGACGATCCCGGACTCGATCCAGCAAAGTGTCGGGATGAGTTCCGTCAAGACGACGGCAGGACGATGATGATGCTCCACCGACGCAGGGCTTCGCCTAAGCTCCGCGATGATATGACTTCTCGGCGCAGGGCTTCGCTAAGCTCCATGACGATATGACCGAAGTGGAATATGGTGGAGGGGGCACCGACACGGCTAAGGAACGATCCGTAGATCAACTTGTGTGTTATGGGGTGCCCCCTGCCCCCAGATATAAAGGAGGGAGGGAGGAGGAGGCCGCCCTAGGAGGAGGGCGCCAGGGGAGTCCTACTCCCACGGGAGTAGGACTCCTTCTTTCCTAGTCCAACTAGGAGAAGGGGGAAAGGGGAAGTGGAGAAGGAAGGAGAGGTGGGCTGCGCCCAAATCCCTTGTCCAATTCGGACTGGGCTTGGGAGGGGCGCGCCACCTTCTGCTCCTTCCCACTAAGGCCCATTAAGGCCCAATACTCTTCCCCGTATTCCCGTAACTCCCGGTACTCGAAAAATACCGAATCACTCGGAACCTTTCCGAACTCCGAATATAGTCGTCCAATATATCGATCTTTACGTCTCGACCATTTCGAGACTCCTCGTCATGTCCCCGATCTCATCCGGGACTCGAACTCCTTCGGTACATCAAAACTCATAAACTCATAATATAACATCATCGAAACCTTGCGTGCGGACCCTACGGGTTCGAGAACTATGTAGACATGACCTAGAACTATTCTTGGTCAATAACCAATAGCGGGACCTGGATGCCCATATTGGCACCTACATATTCTACGAAGATCTTTATCGGTCAAACCGCATAACAACATCTTTGTTCCCTTTGTCATCGGTATGTTACTTGCCCGAGATTCGATCGTCGGTATCCAATACCTAGTTCAATCTCGTCACCGGCAAGTCTCTTTACTCGTTCTGTAATGCATCATCCCGTAACCAACTCATTGGTCACATTGCTTGCAAGGCTTATAATGATGTGCATTACCGAGAGGGCCCAGAGATACCTCTCCGACAATCGGAGTGACAAAACCTAATCTCGAAATACGCCAACCCAACATGTACCTTTGGAGACACCTGTAGTACTCCTTTATAATCACCCAGTTACGTTGTGACGTTTGGTAGCACCCAAAGTGTTCCTCCGGTAAACGGGAGTTGCATAATCTCATAGTTACAGGAACATGTATAAGTCATGAAGAAAGCAATAGCAACACACTAAACGATCAAGTGCTAGGCTAACGGAATGGGTCATGTCAATCAGATCATTCTCCTAATGATGTGATCCCGTTAATCAAATGACAACTCATGTCTATGGTTAGGAAACATAACCATCTTTGCTTAACGAGCTAGTCAAGTAGAGGCATACTAGTGACACTCTGTTTGTCTATGTATTCACACATGTATTATGTTTCCGGTTAATACAATTCTAGCATGAATAATAAACATTTATCATGAAATAAGGAAATAAATAATAACTTTATTATTGCCTCTAGGGCATATTTCCTTCATATATATGTGGGGAATATCTGCGTTCGTATCGCTAATTATATAGCATCGCTCGTTCATTAGGGGAGCCCCCCCCTCCCCCTTGTCTCTGCTACTGGGCAGAAGCCCATCTATAATCCAACAACCTTTTTCAACGGGAAGTTCAAAGTAAGCAACTCATGGAAGTAAATGTGAAACAATAGTTAATGGCAAAGTTCTTAAATATTTTACTATTGCCGAGATGCGGTGTATACGGCTTTGTTACATTTATAGAAAGAAGATAAAATGAGAAATTTTTGTCATCCAATCTGATTAGAATATCATAAAGAATGAGTGGCAGATTTTTTTTGTAGCAATGTTTTATCAATTCATTTTCATTTCATTTGTACCCCTGGCAAACTCGAACTTTCGTCGAAATGGTCTCTATTCCTATGTATGAAATACATATGTGGAGTTTCCCTAGAATTTCACGTGATTCAGTAAACAAAATATAGATTCCATGATTGCTCGATCGATCCATAGGGATTGATAACTTTGAAGTTGACAAGGCAATTATCGAAATAATAATGAAGTTTTGCTTTGAAGAGTAAAATATTTTCTTTTACATAAAGATGAAAGCTTCCCCGCTTTGGAACCTTTAAAAGGATAAAACAATCCAGTGAACATGAGTAACTTCAAAATAGTCATTGAGTAACATGGTAAAAATCATCACACAACAAGGGAATTGAAGAAGGATCCATCTTTTTTCGATAAAGAAGAAGGATCCAGCTTATATAAGTTGTTGCGCAGATCCAGGCAGCTGGGCGGAAGGTGCCTTAGTGTTGATTTGCACTAGAAAGAATTAAATACTACGTACTATGCGTTAACAAATCAAAGAGATATGTATATATGAAAATGATTCTGTACATAGGAATTACAAATCAAAGGGAAGACGAAATAAGGGAGGAGACCAAAACGGTGTTTGATTAAGTTGCATTATTACTGGGTGCCTTCAGTTAGTGAAACGACTGGCGTATTCCGATGGCTGTTTGCAGCTTGTTGCAGGTTAGCTATTATTGTTGGGTCGACTTGAGGATGGAGCGCGACTTCCTTGAGTTGGTCCATCTGTGTGATGTCGATGCAGGGAGGTCCAGTAATAACATGCAGATCTTCACAGATGATATGAAGTGACACAAGATTAGGCAGCGGGCGAGCTACGACCGTTAGTTCCAGCCTTTGTTCGCAATGGGCACATATCCGCTCAACGCTTATGAGGTGATCAGGCAGTATCTCGATGCGCCCGAGGTTATCTTCAACAAGCTTGAGATATTTCAGTCCCCTCACCGTGCTCAGCCCGTCTAGGATATCCGTCCAACTCAAACCAGTGGACCAAAGGCACAGCTCCTCGACAGCACGTAGCTGTGCAACAAACTGAGGGAATTTGCTCAGTTCGCCGCGCAGCTTGAGCGAGTCAAGCCTGCCCTTCTTGTTAGCATCAGAGCCTATAGTATTTATGAACTCTCCCGAGCATTGCCGGAAGTCCATGGATAGGGACCGGTTAAGATCGGGCTCATTGGTGCCATCACGGATGAACTTCGTAACGGCCAGTGAAATAGCATCCAGGTTTTTCTGACTTGAGTCGGACTTGAACCATATCTTCACCTTCCGCAGCCGCCTCATACGCATCATCAGTTGTGGAAATCCTGGACTCCCACTGGTCACAAATCCTGCTAGCGTCTCCAGCACACTTTTGTCTCTCAGGAACCTCTTTAATCTCCATCCCAATATGGTGTTATCTGTCTTGGATAGCTCAACCCTCCCAAACAGGTGCTTCAATCTGGGCAGCAGGAGGACCTCTTTGAACACCGTCACTGTTTCGGTTCCACTCAGATGGAGGGTCTCTAGCTGATTCAGGTGCTTGATTTTCCTTGTAATGGAAGGAATGCTGTCCAAATTGATGCTCAGATATTTCATCAGCACCTGCTTGTAGATAGCCTGGGTATGACGTTCACTCATGTGAGCACACTCTTCCAGATCCAACACTCGCAGTAATTCATACTTGGTGAAATCTAAAACAGCTTCATAACTGGCGATACTCGCCGCACCAGCAGGGAATACCGCCAAGGTCCGGAGACGAGATAAATCCTGAGGCAGATTCAGCTGTCCACTTGCAGGAGGATGAACAGATAGCCTGCGGGCGACTTGCCCCTGCAACGAGTTGCGCTGCGATGGTTGCGCCGCGCCGTCACAGAACAGTATGAAATTCTCGGACGTTGACTGTTGGGAGATGTACCGGAACAACACGTCCGTAGGTTGGCATCTCCTCACCTCCCCATTGTTGCTTCTCCGGATGGAATTGAAGATACTGGAGTTGGTGAGAATTCTCATGTTCTCCGCAGCGTCTTGTTCTCCCAATACTAGTCCTTCAGCCAGCCATCTCCTTGCTAGGGGCTTAGTCCTGACAGGACGATTACGAGGGAACAAGCACAAATATAGCAAGCAGTTGAGGTTATAATCACCAAGATTCTGAAGCTCTATGGGGACAACAACAGCAGCCTCCGGTACTTGTGCAGTCCTCTTGGAATCCCCTTCTGAAGGGAATCTAAATCTGTGAATCCTTTCCGTCGTTTCAATTGATCTCTTCTTGAGGTCAACAATCTGGTTGGCAAAATCAGTGCGGGTCGTCTTGTTGGCATCGAAGCAATCTATGCAGTCTTCAATGTCATATGCCAAGCGCCTCAGTTGTGCAATCAATACTATCTGCAAAGCAAGCAGCAAGCATGTGTCTTGATATCTCCAACAATAAAAAGCTTGTATTTATAGGAGAGAAAGGGAGAACTGACATGTTCGCTATAGGGACCGTGAAGTTCAATGGCAGCTTGGATCGCCTCGAGATCATCTTTGATGAACCTAACATTAGCTCTAATTTCTGGTGCCTTCTTTAATTTCTTTTCCATCACCACACAGAGCTTGGAGATGACGACACCAGCTACCACTTTAAACGCGGCTACACCAAACTCCATAGATCTCTCCTTCCTTGCCTCCACAGACCGCTCCTCCTGCCTACATCTGCACGCACAACAAAGTGAGGTTGGTGTTGCTTGGAATGAAAGGGAGCAGGGGGGTGGTGGGGGGACACCGTACCTTAACCTGTAGTGGAACTCTCGACATCTTGGGTGCTTCGGATTTGTCTCCCGTCGGCTCCAAAGAATGAATCGGTGGAGTTACGACTTACGACTGGACAGAAGTGAAAAAAAGGTACTCCCTCCATTCCTTTATAAAAGGTCACTATGAAAGTACTTCCATGGACGCGGATTTTTAGAGCACGGACTCCTCGACACCTCCTATCCTCACCATCTAATGTTGCTTTGAGATCCGTGCTACACAAATAACTTACTACATGAAAACTTTCTCTTTTTTGTTTCTTCAAAACGAAACAACAAATGAAGTTGAAACATTCCAGGACAACAAAACATTCTTAGAACAATGTGGGATGAAACTTTCAGATATTTTGGTCCAAGAAATATATAGAAAATGAGATTTTTTTTAATTAAAAAAAATCTTATTTTTAGTATTTATGATGCACGAAAAAATCTGAAAGTTTTTTCCCACATTCTAGTAAGAATGTTTTGTTGTTCTGAAAAGTTTGAAGTTCATATGTCAAACTATATGGGAGAAACAAAAAAAGAGAAAAGTACTTGCACGAATCGCGATGCAGAATTGGATGGCTAGATAAGGGGGTGTCCATGAGTCTAAGCTCCACAGTATATTTTCCGTACTTCCATCGACTAATGAAGACACCAATCCCTTCTTCAGCAACCATCTTTAAAAGGAAAAAGAAGGTACTCATGATAGTACTTCCATCGACTGCAAAGAATCTCATGAAAAAAAGGTGCTCAAAGAGTGAAAATAGTCAACCATCTTTAAAAGAATCGACGGAGGAACTCCATAATTTAAGCTAAGCAATTTTATTTGCGAGGATAACTTCCTTTACAATGGGAACGGGAATGTAAATACAATGTGATGTTCTTTTAAAGATGACAGACCATATATAACGTCTCTTTCTGCCTGTTACTAATCTCGTGCAAAACATGCATCTACCCTCTCTTTTACTTTCTTAGAAATTTCACCAAAGAGTCTTATACCAATGTAGAATTTTCAAAGAAAAATTGCTTCCATATATGGGAATAGAAGCACTTCAGTATATATTAAATTTGCCATGTGAAAAGAATGAAAAATTGCCATGGCAAACAAAAAGTAAAAAATGCCACATGTCAATGAATGCATGTTTGCCATGGCAAAACAAAAGTAAAAAATTGGCATGGGAACAAAAAGAAAATTTTGCCATGTTGTCAAAAAAAATCATATCAAAATTTGAGACATTTCTTGAGATATAAAATCACAAATTTGACATTAGTGTGATAATGGGCCAAATCTAAAGCCTCGCTTATGTTATGTACTCCAATTCAGTGTTGAATTTGTCATATTTGTTCGCCAAGCTATGTTTTGAATTTTGACTTCAATATTTTGATAACCCGCACTGACGTTGTGTAAATGTGCTAAACCTTTTTCAGAATATTATGAACGTGAGTTCGGTGCACCGGTAGCACCACAAGCACCAGTGCACCAGATATTCTCCCTCCCCTGCTTAAAGTTCGTCATCTCATGTACATAAAAAAAGTTCATTGTCTCATGCATTCTCTGTGGATCACTGCCGTAACAATCGGCACCTGCAAGGAAAGGGTGCAAACGAGACAGAGAATCTTGCAACCAGATCCATATTGCTGATACATGCCACACATAGGAACCAAACACTGATCCAACTACTTGTCAAATTGACCTAAAATTGATCATGGTAACTCGTAGCTTGTCGATTCTGCCAACGTTTCTCTTCAACGCAGGGCATAATTAACTACCAACGCTTATCACGGCAAAAAAGAGTGAGAAAACTACGAATAAAGAACGTGTATATCATGGTGGCCTTTTAGGAGTGGTTGCGTTGCTCTCCTTTTCTTGCAGGCGTCAATAGGTTTGGTAGAACTAATGCTGGATGTCACGATAATATTAATATTGGGTGATTATCTAGAAGAAAGCCTGCTAGTGCCCAGTGCTCAATGATAGACGTTTGGTGAATCTTTGTTTATGTCGATGGAGAGATAGCGAAGCACCACTATCGCCGGATAGACCTAACATGGCTAGACTATATAGTTAGACCAATGGAGACATAAGAGCATCTCTAACCGATGCACTGAAAACCTATAAATTCATATTTTCCTCCTTTAACTGCATCTAACCAAACTCTCGAACCATTAGAGGGGAATAATTTTAAAGAGTTGAGTTTAATCCAACGCCCAACTCTCCTATTTTTACTCCTCTGCAACGCTGCTCATAAAAAAATTCCCTTCCTTTTCTCTCGTTCAGCACTGCCGGAATCCACGCTGGTGGCCGTCGGCCGCCCTAATGACCAACTCCAGCTACCTATGCTGGCGCCTCAACCTCGCCGAAGGCGAGGAACTTTATAAAGTCGTGCTTCTGCTGTTGTGCGTATGCCGACCGCTATATGTGCTTGCCTCCGTGGCGTCCTATAAGGGTGCCACGTCTTGGAGTTCTTGGTGGCATCCTGCAATGCTTGCACTGCCACCGGCAGAGGCCTTCTATCCCGTTGTGCACCCACACCATGGATGCACAAGCACAAACAGACACACATGTTGACATCAGATTTTGGCACCCAAGAAAAATTATTAAGATGACCTCAAATGAAGAAGTGCTCTGCATGAAGAAGTTCTGTATTCTTTGAAGTTTGGGTCATTGCTATCCGATCCCATCTCGAGGGCTGAAGTTTTGCTCGTAGTACTAAGATTTTATATTTAGAGTACTGTTCGGCCATTTACACCTCCAAGACGGCCTTGTATGAGAAAATGTTCTACATGGATAATCTTTGCCTCGTCGAAACGGTCGATTTTGATATAAAACGTCTTAATCCGAGGTCGTAGGCAAAAGTTATAGCCCATGCAGCATGACCCTACCATGAACAAAATATGACGCCCGGGACCAGACACACATATGACTATGTCTGATGGGTTGCGTGAGTTATTGCTTGTTTTGTGTGAGCACTTCGGCCATGAAGAAAGCCTCAAATCGAAAAGGTTCAACGTGAAGGTTGTTTGCCTTATTGAAATAGCTAAGTGTGCTTTCAGGCTCATCTTCATTTGAGGTCTTTGTGCCTGTGAGACCCAAAAACCGAACTGTTTTCTCAGCCTTACCTAACTCCGAGTTCAGTAAAGTTTGGAAAGATTTGAACGGATTCGGAGTTCTTTTCTAGTACGGGAAGTCCATCCGCCTCATAAATAAATGAGAGGTGATGGCCGATTAAACAACACACAATTGAACAAATCAATCTAGTGTTCATCAACTTTATCTCTCTCTCTCTCTCTCTCTCTCTCTCTCTCTCTCGCTCTCTTGTATCTTTCTTCTCATTCTTCGTCTTAGAGTGCAGCGATCCATGATCGCCTAGGGGCGATCAGGTCGACCTAGGGTAGCTCATATTCGCCATGTGTGCAGTTTCGAGTCCTCAAAAGCACCTGTCGGATTTCTTGCGTACCGCACTTCCGGACGGGCTCCTTCGATGTCAGCTACGGTGCATCACCCCGGCGTCGAGGGTACACGGCGAAGTGTTCGTGTGCGAACAACACACGTGTGTGCGCGTCTGCACACACGCACTCACTCCTATAGGTACACTCACACCACACACACTCACCTGGTGATGGTGTCCTGGACGAGGGGTCACTCACCACGTCTTCTCCCGGCCAGGTGGGCATGGCAAAGGAACCCCATAGCGGTTCACTAATGGGACAATTCCAGGAGGCCTGACACGCATAGAAGGCATATTCCCGAAGACATGCCGCATACTCCAAGACTAGTGGTCGTCTACAACATGTTATACCTTCTACGCAGCCGACCTAATTATAACACAAGACCCCCTACCTATATAAACCGGGGGTAGGGCGTAGACGGTAGAACACAACAGTCTCATGATACATGAATCTATACATTGTACTCGACCCAATCAATACAACACAAGCATGATATAGGGTTTTATCTCTTCAGAGAGCCCGAATCTGGGTAAACATCATGTCCTTGTTACTATCGTATCTACGCTACTAGCTCGGCATAGCCTACCCGAGATCTGTCGGAATCGGCTCTGCCATAGGTGGCCCATGCCGGTCCCGTTACGTGGTCACGATGATTCGATGGCAGTCAAGATCGGCGATCAGGTCGCTGCTGACATGATCTATATGCCAGGATAGACCTTTGTCTTCGACAACGTCACTTTCCTCACCAATACGACTGGCCACTTGGGCCAGATCAACACCACAGTTCCCAGCAGGACCGTTCGATCGGACAGCCCAGAGCACATCGCAGATCCTCTTGAAAGGCTAGATTCCTCGGCTTGGATGTTAGACCAGATTAAGGATCAGCAAGACGCACCCGTCCCAACACTGATGCTAGATTAGGCTCAGGATGAGGTCAAGAACCTCTTGTTGGACCCGAAGATAGGCTCAGATCTGACAAATCAACTTGTGAGGCACGCAACATATATGGTCCCACGTGAAGGCCCCTGATCAACAATAGATCAAACCCCAGGAAGGCCGCTCCTCGCATTGTTGTCAGATCGGTTCCAAGAGAGGTTCACGGACAATCTCCTGTACGAGATGATGAATCTAGCTAGGGAGGCCATTTTCTTTGGCAAGCAAGCTCTCATCAGTAATCGAAACCAAGGGTCATCGGTATGAGCCGTATTTTCGCGCCCACCCACCACCCACCTTGTCGCAACCATGGAAGGATCAACCAACAATTTTTACACCGACGATTATAGTGAATACACACCGACAGTGGGAGGCCCCAGGGCTGGTGCCAAGCCTAGGACAATGGGATTTTGCCCACTCATAGCATGCTCTAGCACGCTCAACCAATGGCCAGTCCAGATCCGAAATCTCCATCGAGTACTGCCTGGAAATACCGGGAAAAGCGACATAAATGTGGACATCAAGTACTAAGAGGAGGTTTAAGTTTGAGTCTTTCTAGACTCGTGCAGAAGGTTTTTTCGATGTGGTCAAGTTGGCCTGGACATGAATGTGTCCATCAGTACTAAGAGGAGGTTTAAGTTTGAGTCTCTCTGGACTCATGCGGAAGGATTTTTCGATGTGGTCAAGTTGGCCTGGATAACGACACCTGCGGCCTCTCATGATTACCTTACGTTGCGAAATAAATTGAGGGCCACAGCATCGAGCCTTCAAAAGCAGAGTGATCGCTGGATTGGCCGCGTGAAGTTACAGATTGCCATGAAGGCAAGGACTCTTCCGGATGCTGAGAGGGAGCTGCGAAAGTGTTTGAAGAGGAAGCTTTTAGGCTTGAGCTCGTTGGAGTAAACAATCGCTAGGCAGGGATCGAGATTGCTGCAGCTACGTGAGGGTGACGGGAACACGAGGCTATTTCACCAGCAAGCAAGTGATAGGCAACGGAAGAACATCATGCGGTCTGTGAGGTACAATGATCACCTATACTCTAGGAAGGAAGAAGTTGCATCGGCTATTGATGCATATTTTGGCGCGGCCTTTGGTACCTTAGACTCTAGAAGACATGCGCTGAACTTGAAGGAGCTAGGCTTACCGCGCCTAGACCTGCCGCACCTCGTGCAGCCATTTACAGAGGAGGAAGTTGAAGGGGTGATCAAAGCGATGGCCCGGGATAAAGCTCTGGGGCCGGATGGTTTTACGGGCAGGTTTTACGCAACATGTTGAAGCATAATCAAAGAAGATTTCGTGAGGGCCATGGATTGTTTCTACAAGGGAGACATGAGGGGCATGTCAGCCATCAACAAATCCCTAGTCTCACTTCTGCCCAAGAAAGAAGGAGCCCTGGAGGTGGGTGACTTTATATCCATAAATTTGGTGCATGGGGCAATAATATTTCCGAGAAGGTGCTCACGTGTAGACTGGTTGAGGATCAGCCCAAACTGGTCAGAAACCATCAAAGTGCTTTTGTTAAGGGCAGATCACTGCACGACAACTTCATGCTTGTGCAAAGCATGGCAAGACGGCTACATGCCTTGAGAAATTCCACAGTTCTGCTTAAGCTTGAAATTTCGAAAGCTTTCGACTCGTGCAATGACCTTTTCTAATTGAGGTGTTGCAACACATGGGCTTCGGGCCAAAGTGGAGATCGAGGATATGTGGGATCCTTTCAACATCCACCACAAAGGTTATGGTCAATGGTGATCCGGGTGACACGATCTACAACTGCAAAGGGCTGCGGCAAGGGGATCCCATCTCCCCAATGCTTTTCATTCTCACTATGGAGCCACTACAGAAGATGGTTCAGTTGGCCGCGACTAGAGGGGTGCTAGCACACTTGGCGCATGTGGGCATTGAGAAGCGGTTATCCATCTCTGCAGATGACGTTGTGCTTTTCGTCAAGCTCAACAAGGTGGACCTTGCGGCTTGCAAGTGTGTTTTTGAGCTCTTTGGGGAAACAACAGGTCTGAGAATCAACATGCAAAAATCTGCAGCCCTACCTATCAGATGTTCTGAGGAAGAGATTGACATGGCATGCGCTGAGCTTCAATGCCCACTGGGATCATTCCCAATCAAGTACCTAGGGCTGCCACTCTCGTTAAGGAAGCAATCGGCATCACAGTTGAAATACTTGGTGGATCAAATGGCTCTTAGGTTGCCGAAGTGGAAGGCAACGCTTATGCCGAAGAGTGGCAGGTTAACTTTGGTTCAATTCGTGCTATGAACCATGCCAATTCATGCAATGATGGCTTTGGACCTCCTGATGAAAACTATTGCTGCATTGAACAAGATCTGCCGATGCTTCTTGTGGTGCAGACATGCTGAAGCTAATGATGAAAACCGTGTGGTTGCTTGGGATGCGGTGTGTACACCGAAGTGGGCCGGTGGACTTGGATTGCCCATTCTATGCTGGATGAATGTGGCAATGCAAGCTAGATGGCCGTGGCTACCAAGGGCAGACATGACGAGGCCATGGAGTGAGTTCAAGATCAAAGTCCCAGATGAGTCAAAGATGCTATGTTAGGTGGCCATGAGGAGTGTAGCAAATAATGGCCACACGACGCCTTTTTGGGAGGGCCGGTGGTTAGAAGGATGGAGAATACAGGAAATTGCACCGCTCATATACGGCTTGGTTCCACTACTAGGGAAAAGCTTATACACAGAATCTTAGCAGTAGCGCTGAGTAAAATGAGGCGCTGCTGCTACTTAGTAGTAGCGCGTGTCAGTAAGATGCGCTACTGCTATCCTTTTAGCAGCAGCGCGTTTTAGCAAAACGTCTGCTGCTAAATTTGAACTGGGGCATAATGGCTAGCCCCACTTAGTAGCAGCGCGTATCCAGATACCGCGCTACTGCTATGCTCCGTAGTAGTAGCACTTTTTTCGACACGCGCTACTACTAACCGTACCTTATCATCCCCGCGCGACCGACCCCCTCACTCTCCCTCTCACTCACTCTCTCCCCCGCGCCCCCGTCGTCCGCCGCCGCCGTCGTTCCCCGACGACCGCTGTCGCCCACAGCCGTCGTTCCTCCTCCACTGAGGTAGTCCCTCCTCCCTCCTCCCCTACTCCCTCCTTCTCCGTCCGCCCCCTCCTCCTTCGTCCATCGGGCGCCCCTGCTCCCTCCTCCACCGGCCACCCCTCCGTCCTCTTCCTCCGGCCCAAAAAAAGAAAGGCCCATAAAAAGGGAGGGGGGACAATGCTACTATCTTTTTCCACACTTGTTCTTCAAAGTAGCACCGCGTTCTTCATATAGAGAGTCTCATTTGTTGTCACTTTCATATACTAGTGGGAATTTTTCATTATAGAACTTGGCTTGTATATTCCAACGATGGGCTTCATCAAAATGCCTAGGATATCGTGAGCAAGGAAGTTGGATGCACACTCACTAGTTTCTTTTGTTGACCTTTCATAAATTTATAGCTCTAGTGCATCCGTTGCATGGCAATCCCTACTCCTCATGTTGACATCAATTGATGGGCATCTCCATAGCCCGTTGATTAGCCTCGTTAACATGAGACTTTCTTCTTTTTTGTCTTCTCCACACAACCTCCATCATCATATTCTATTCCACCCATAGTGCTATGTCCATGGCTCACGCTCATGTATTGCGTGAAAGTTGAAAAAGTTTGAGATTACTTAAGTATGAAACAATTGCTTGGCTTGTCATCAGGGGAGTGCAAGATGAGAGATTTTGTAGGGATGAACTTTCTTTAGCCATGCTATTTTGAGAAGACATGATTGCTTTGTTAGTATGCTTGAAGTATTACTATTTCTTATGTCAATATGAACTTTTATTTTGAATCATTTGGATCTGAACATTCATGCCACAATAAAAGAAATTACATTAAGTATTATGCTAGGTAGCATTCCACATTAAAAAATCTGTTTTTATCATTTACCTACTCGAGGACGAGCAGTAATTAAGCTTGGGGGTGCTTGATACGTCTCCAACATATCTATAATTTTTTATTGTTCCATGCTATTATATTACCCGTTTTGGATGTTTATGGGCTTTACTTTACACTTTTATATCATTTTTTGGACTAACCTACTAACCGGAGGCCCAGCCCGAATTGCTGTTTTTTTTGCCTATTTCAGTGTTTCGAAGAAAAGGAATATCAAACGGAGTCCAAACGGAATGAAACCTTCGGGAGAGATCTTTTCGAAACAAACGCAATCCAGGAGACTTAGAGTGGACGTCAAGCTGTAAACGAGGCGACCACGAGGGTGCCCGGCGCACCCTAAGGGGGTGGGCGCGCCCCCCACCCTCGTGGGCCCCTCGTTGCTCCACCGACGTACTTCCTTCGCCTATATATACTCCCATACCTGAAAACATCCAGGAGCACCACGAAAACCTAATTCCACCGCTACAACCTTCTGTATCCGCAAGATCCCATCTGGGAGCCTTCGCCGGCGCTCCGCCGGAGGGGGAATCGACCACGGAGGGCCTCTACATCATCTACAAGGCCTCTCCGATGAGTTGTGAGTAGTTTGTCACAGACCTTCGGGTCCATAGTTATTAGCTAGCTGGCTTCTTCTCTCTCTTTGAATCTCAATACAAAGTTCTCCTCGATCTTCTTGGAGATCTATTCGATGTAACTCTTTTTGCGGTGAGTTTGTCGAGATCCGATGAAGTGTACTATGTTCTTATGAACTTAATACTCTATATGCATGCAAGAGTCGGTCGATGTGTGGAGTAATAGTAGTAGATGCAGAATCATTTCGATCTACTTGTTGCAGACATGATGCCTATATACATGATCATGCCTAGATATTCTCATAACTATGCACTTTTCTATCAATTGCTTGACAGTAATTTGTTCACCCATCATAATACTTATGCTATCTTGAGAGAAGCCACTAGTGAAACCTATGGCCCCGGGGTCTATCTTTTATCATATAAGTTTTCCATCTACTTTTATTTGCATCTTTTACTTTACAATCTATATGATAAAAATACCAAAAATATTTACCTTGTCATATTATCTCTATCAGATCTCACTTTTGCAAGTTACCGTGGAGGGATTGACAACCCCTTTATCGCGTTGGTTGCGAGGTTCTTGTTTGTTTGTGTAGGTGTGTGGGACTTTTGAGGAGCCTCCTACTGGATTGATACCTTGGTTCTCAAAAACTGAGGGAAATACTTACGCTATTTTGCTGCATCACCCATTCCTCTTCAAGGAAAACCAACGCAGTGCTCAAGAGGTAGCACCTTCCACTAAGCTCGGGGACTTTCTCCCTGACATGGATGGATGGCACGACATGTTGGAGTGATTGTCGATATATGACAATGTGTCCGTTTAGTCCATACTTTCTGTATGACAAAACTTCGAGTTATGCACGGCGAAACTTTATTTGTGATGTAATTAAACCGTCCTCCTCCTCGACTAGCGAAGATCACTCTAGTTAGGGCATTTTCGGTACGATGAACTTTGTTATTTATGCTTATGATATGTTGCTTCTATTTTTGCCAAGTCTGTCTCTTTCTATTGCTCAACTATATATGTTGCATATCATCGACTCATGTGACGATGCAGGTGCATAGATCATCGATGGCGAAGAAGTGCTACACCAGGAGTATACGACGAGTGGCCGGAGTGTCAGGCCCAGGTGTACCGGTTTCCGGTTTCCGAGCGACAGCCAGTAGTTAGTTTAGGTTCACGCTAATGCGAGAGAGGGATACGAACTCATGTACTTCATAGTTCTGCTTTCACTCGTAGTGTAGCTCTTCTCGTGTATATCATTGTTTAGATGGATGACTATGTAGTTGCAAGTAATCGAGACTTGTATCGCTATTTTAGAGATGATGATGAGATACCACTTTGTGTTGGATGATGTTATGATGATGACATGATTTGATGAGACTATTTGTATGTATATGCTATGATTATATTTGTATGTGTATGATATGCTAAAGATTATTGTATAAAGCCTATTCAAATACAAAACAAATATGCAGAAAAAAACAGAAACTAATAAAACTAGCAGTAGCGAGGGGAACAAAGTTAGCAGTAGCACTCCCTTACCAGTAGCGCTTCCAGCAAAAAACGCTGCAGATATTAGCAGCAGCTCTCTGCACTAAAGCGCGCTACTGCTAGCCATGTATAGCAGTAGCGTGGGATGACAAACGCTACTGCTACACGTTAGCTATAGCGCCTTATCAGTAGCGCGTCGTCCCGCGCTACTGATAGGCAAAATACCCGCACTACTGCTAGGGTTTTCCCTAGTAGTGATTCATTGAAAGTAATTGACTATTTTTTAAACTTTATTATGCGTGATAGGCATGCCCCTCGCGGAATCAGTTATCGGACAACCAGTGGTCGGATACTACGATTATATTCGACCAACGAGACCACTCGATAGGCATCAATCACCGAGGAGTTGCCACCCTTGTCCTCGATCCTATAATTGAAGGTGTCCATCTGACAAGAGTATTAATGGATCCTCATGTTACGTTTTCTGATACATATGTCGTGTTTGAAGGGCGGGGGTCATCGAAATAACATACAAGGGCCAAGAGGTGTATGTGGAGTTAGTGAAACCAAATGGATTGAAACCCTCAGATGATATCGCAATGGCTACACTATCTTGTTTACCAGCTTTATCTGGGTACAGCTCAATGAACTTCTTCCATGCTCAGCATCCGATGGACGTACAATCTTGTGAGGACAATACCTAGTGCCTCATGACGCCCATCTCATTTGTTTGGTGGACACCGCAGACATAAATGGTTGTTGGATCCTTGGTATGGGTTCAAGATACCTAAGGACCTTTTGGGGCATTTTAAGATGTCTCTCCAGACCATCACCATTCATCCTCGATGTACCTAGAGGCTTTGCGCTCTACGCAGTAACTTAAATCTGCATGTTCTTTCTTAAAAGACATACATGTGTTTGGACAAACATGTACCTGCTCATACGACAACTTAAGCTCATGGAATATTTTGTCCATCTCATACATTTTCTTTGGCAAAATGTGGTCTTTCGGCTCCAGAGTGCCAAGAAAGTTCATAACTGTATCGAAGGCAGATCTAGTCTAGTCAAACCGAGCCTTCACGGCAAGCAAGCATGCAATGGCATCCAGTTGAGTATCCTGTGTATGCTCGTGAAGGGGTCTTTGTGCCCCACTCAAAGATTCATTGAACTTGTTCATCCTTTCCTCCTCTTCCTCATGTGACTCTTCACCTCTGCCTTGATTTTCAGGCACACGTGCATTTTTCACGTCATCTAACAAGACTCCAACATGACCATCATATTCGCCCACGTGTTGTCATACCACCTCCGCTCTCGCACGCTCATGCTCGGAATCACCATGTATGACCCACTAGTGATAGCCTGGCTTAAACCCGTTCTTTAGAAGGTGTTGACCGATAACCTCCTTTGTTTTCTCATGGTTGTTATCACAAATGGTGCAGGGGCTCCACACTACAACATGTCTCGTGCATCAGGAAAATGTCCCTTCCAAGAACGGGTTTGTGTTTGCAACCCATTCTAGACTCACACTACCATCACCTAGTCGGCCATTGTACATCCAACCAAGACCCTCCATCTAATGTCTTTCCATTGACAAGGTAGTTTCATCTAGTATTAGTTCAATTGATTACAATTACTCATGTTTTATGGCATTGACTCAAACTATCTAATAGGCAAGGATAGGTCCTAATCGCACCTGAGTATGTGTAGGCTGGATTTGTTTTCCTACCCTAGTCCAATCCGAGACAGAATTTGACAGCACCTCTAGAGTGTTCTCCAAATACATGTCTCGTCAAAAGCCAGAAGAATATGCATCTGGAGAACATAAGGGAGACGCTGCCGAAATTCCAGCTTGGATCATAGTAGAGCATGAAAACGAAGCCAGCCTATACATCCTCGGGTTGTCCATGGAAAAATTGGACATTCAAAAGAGTTACGGTTACAAATATGCAAGATCTTCATATTTATAAATATAACACTTCTGAAGGGGAGACACATAGGCAACACGTCTAGCTAGCTACATGATCTACAAAGACATAAATCCTAGGTAAAATGATTGAAAGGGACGTGAACAATTCTTACCATCAAAGCGTGATCAGCAAAGAAGATCTGGGCCTTGTTGCATGAAGCTCAATGATGATGACGTTCCCTGTGTCAAACTAGATGCATATCCCACAAGAAAGAAGTAAGTTGTATTTTGAGTTGTTTGGTTCATATATGCAATAAACATGCACTAATACATACACTAGTAAACCTCACATCAACAAAGCACAAGCAGACCTATTTATACAAGAGGGAATTGTTGGGGAACGTAGTAATTTCAAAATTTTCCTATGCACACGCAAGATCATGGTGATGCATAGCAACGAGAGGGGAGAGTATGCCCACGTACCCTCGTAGACCGAAAGCGGAAGCATTAGAACAACGCGGTTGATGTAGTCGTACGTCTTCACGGCCCGACCGATCAAGCACCGAAACTACGACACCTCCGAGTTCTAGCACACATTCAGCTCGATGACGTCCCTCGTACTCCGATCCAGCCGAGTGTCGAGGGAGAGTTCCATCAGCACGACAGCGTGGTGACGATCTTGATGTTCTACCGTCGCAAGGCTTCGCCTAAGCACCACTACAATATTATCGAGGAGGACTATGGTGGAGGGGGACACCCACACGGCTAAGAGATCAAGAGATCAATTGTGTTGTGTCTATGGGGTGCCCCCCTGCCCATGTATATAAAGGAGCAAGGGGAGGAGGCGGCCGGCCAGGGAGAGGCGCGCCAAGGGGGAGTCCTACTCCCACTAGGAGCAGGACTCCTCCTATTTCCTAGTAGGAGTAGGAGAGGGGGAAGGAAAGGGAGAGGAGGAGAAGAAAAGAGGGGGCCGCCCCCCTTGCCCTAAACCAATTCGGTTTGGGCCTTGGGGGGCGCCCACACTCCCCTTGCTGCCCTCTATTTCCACTAAGGCCCATGTAGGCCCATTAAGCCCCCGGGGTGTTCCGGTAACCCCCAGGTACTCCGGTAAAATCTCGATTTCACCCGGAACACTTTCGACATCCAAATATAGGCTTCCAATATATTAATATTCATGTATCGACCATTTCGAGACTCCTCGTCATGTCCGTAATCACATCCGGGACTCCGAACAACCTTCGTTACATTAAAACTCATAAACTCATATTAAAACTGTCAATGAAACCTTAAGCGTGCGGACCCTACGGGTTCGAGAACTATGTAGACATGACCGAGACACGTTTCCGGTCAATAACCAATAGCGGAACCTGGATGCTCATATTGGCTCCTACATATTCTACGAAGATCTTTATCGGTCAAACCGCATAACAACATACGTTGTTCCCTTTGTCATTGGTATGTTACTTGCCCGAGATTCGATCGTCGGTATCCCAATATCTAGTTCAATCTCGTTACCGGCAAGTCTCTTTACTCGTTATGTAATGCATCATCCCGTAACTAACTCATTAGCTACATTGCTTGCAAGGCTTATAGTGATGTGCATTACCGAGAGGGCCCAGAGATACCTCTCCGACAATCGGAGTGACAAAACCTAATCTCGAAATACGCCAACTCAACATGTACCATTGGAGACACCTGTAGAGCTCCTTTATAATCACCCAATTACGTTGTGATGTTTGGTAGCACACAAAGTGTTCCTCCGGTAAACGGGAGTTGCATAATCTCATAGTTGTAGGAACATGTATAAGTCATGAAGAAAGCAATAGCAACATACTAAATGATCAAGTGCTAAGCTAACGGAATGGGTCAAGTCAATCACATCATTCTCCTAATGATGTGATCCCGTTAATCAAATGACAACTCATGTCTATGGCTAGGAAACACAACCATCTTTGATCAACGAGCTAGTCAAGTAGAGGCATACTAGTGACACTATGTTTGTCTATGTATTCACACATGTATTATGTTTCCGGTTAATACAATTATAGCATGAATAATAAACATTTATCATGAAATAAGGAAATAAATAATAACTTCATTATTGCCTCTAGGGCATATTTCCTTCAGGAATAGCAGGTTCACCTCAAGCTTATCAAAACAGAAACTACATGTAAATGTAATGAGTTATGTTTGCTTATATGATTGTGAGCCTCCATCAAATATTTTCATCTTGGTAAGTTGTTGTTGGACAAGGAAGACAACATAATGAGTCATGTTTGCTTATATTCACATAGAAATTATATTGGCATGGATCCTCTAACATGTGGTGCTTGCTTACAATCTTTTGCTAGCCAAAATTTCGTACTAAGTATATATACTACTTGTACATCTGAAACCCCTCAAACAAATAATTCTTTTAATCAAGAACATCTTGTTTGCACCTTCCTTTTGGGCAAAAAACTCCTCCAGTTTATGTGTGGATGTGTCTCTTCAATGATCTCATTCAAAACGTTGTAATCGACCAGTTGTCGAATAAATCCATAAGTTTGGTGATGAAGTACCTTCCACCGATCTTCATCAATACCTTCCAGCATCACAGTGGAGAACACTGACTTCCAGTGGTCTTTAACATATAACAAGTCCTCCACCTTGCCCTTCCATGCTTGATAATTTGTATCATTCAAAGATATCATCCTGCTGGTATGCACCTCCATCTTTCACCACAAAAAACTCAACAATCAACAGAAGAAAATCAAATCTCTAATACCACTATGCTGGGGATGTACTGCAAAGATGTGATGCACAACTTCACTGACATGGTAAATATGCACACTAAAGATCCCCCTTCACGTGTAGTGAACTTTGAGGAAGGCTTCAACATATATGTAAGTGGTGGAATAAACTCAATCTCCTGGACATATGACATAGGATTTAACGTGAAAAAACATTCTCACCGAGTAAAATCACGGTTGTGGTCCGACCGGTTCACACAACTTTACTATGAGGATGATGAGTTCAAAGTCTTCTCTAGAATCTCTAGAGAGATTTACAACACACTCTCCATGCTGCCAACCAGCAATAGCAACAACAACCACAAGAGGCATGATTTCAGCAAAGCAGAGTACACACAACTTTTGTCCCCTTCAGTATTTTTACAAACTACTCTCAAACCACTTAACCAAACAACACCAAATTTCACAGACAAGTAGACACATGAATTCCTGAGATCCCTTAAAATTTCGGCTCAATCGGACACCATTTTCCTATCCAATTCGTTCCTCTCCCAAAAATACATTGTGCTGAAACTGCAGCAGCCTGAGCTGAGAAAATCACTCTTAAATCTAATGCTTCACTAATTCAATCCTCATATCAGCTAACCAAATCAAAGAACGAGCTCACCAAGTTTGGGGTCAATCGAAGCACGTTTGAGCCTCCAATCAACAACTTGAACACTATCTAATAAGATGGCGTTGAATTGGACAGAACCTACACTTGTTCCTTGTTCTCTCTCTCTCTCTCTCTCTCTCTCTCTCTCTCTCAAGGTTTGTGTTCTTCTCTTGTGTTCTCTTCTCACACTAACAATGGCAGCCACCATCAGCTGGGTGAGGTGGCTAGGGTTTTCTTCTTCTCTGACTTCACTGGGAAGCACTCACAACCGTTGGATTCTAAACATATCAACTGTTTATGTGCGTTGGACTTATGGGTTGATATTGGGTTGCCAACACACCTCCATGTAGCGGGACTTAGGGCGTGTTTTGTTTGTGTCCTCGTCCGAACCTGACTGTCCTGAAGCCTCCTTGGAAGTTGCCTGCACATTGTGTGGTTTGTGTCCTGGAGAAAAAAGGGCTAGCCTGGCCTGGGTCATCCGGAGGGGTCCTTAGCCTGGCCCAGGCAATCGAAACCGGACGCTTGTGACGAGTAACCTCAGCTGCCTGGGCCAAATAAAGCGATTTTCAGTACAATTGCAATTGTCAGATACTAGTACATCACCATCTGTGTAGCACTTTCTCCAGGCCATGTCCTCAGCCAAACACCATCTACCCAGGCGTGCCTGACAAGGCAAAAATTGAACGATATCCAGGCTGCACTTTTTGCCAGGCACAACGCCCAGGGATGGAACCAAACTAGCCCTTAGCCCAACAAGTCATCCGCGCTTTGCCAAGCTGCCGTGGTTGGCATTTGTCTCTTCTTCTTTTTCTTTTGGCTTGTTGTGCTGCTCGCCACAACGATCTTTGTATTCGGTGTTGGTTGCTTTTGAATACAAAGCGGGGGAAACCCTTTTTCGGTAACAACAGACTCATCTTCTTATACAAATCCAATCGTTGCTGCATGCATGTAGGAAGGCAGGATTGCCGTGCAAGGTAGCAAGAGGCGCCGCACTTGGCGATTGGCATACAAAAAATTCAATTTACTTCCGTGAGCTGCCTTTCTCTGAAGTCCGAAGTCTGAACTGCAGCACGAAAGAGACGACCAAGGGCAAATATGTGTTTATTTTAGTTTGTTTTACACTAGTGGTATTTTGGCATAAAAAAACTGATCCGATAGTATTTTGGCACTTTGGTTTTCGCTAGTGCTATTTTGTCTATTCCACCCAACCCCCTTTCTCTTCGTCCCATAGCGTGTGAAGAGCCTGCGCGACGTGCTCGTCAAAGTCGAGATTTCCCTGGTAAAGTTTCCCCTTCTCGCATATTCTCGTGAGCTTTCTTTCTTTCTTTAGCATGGGTACAATTAGACAATTAGAAGCTTAAAGATCTGCTTCTTACTTACCGCGGAGATGGATCTTCTGGTATACTGATTTCTGGAGATCTAAAAAAATTCCTACCGATCTGGCCAGGGCGAATATGGAGGATCCTGAAACTAATATGGCATCCCCTTCACCGCCGGCGGAGGATCCTGGTCTTCAAGCGGCGATGGAGCTTCCTATCACAGTTTCGCTGGGGCCCATGGGCCCTCTCCTCCGGAAGCTCGATTCCATCGGTCCCGAACAGTTTCCCCCAGATGAGATCCGTCATCTCAAGGTATTATGTATCTCCCTGAAGGATGTGTCGGAAGATGTGGAGGCTAGCATCACCAGCCGGTGGTGGATGAAGATAGTTCGAGAGCTTTGTTATGATACGGAGGATCACCTGGATGAGTTCTTCGTTGCCGGCGGCGCTCATCTCGATTTTTCAGAACTAGTTTCTCGTGCAAAGGATGCCAGTGAAAGACGCCAACGTTTCCAGTTGTCTCCTATCCAAACCATCAAGCAAGCTGACCGGGGCGGATCCGGTGTCAGCCACCTCGCCTCCGAAGCATCCCCCAAGCTGCCGCCGGTTACGATATACGGTGGTAGCAAAGCTGGTATTATGGAGCCTCCAAACAGACTTGTCGAGCTGCTGGCTTTAGACCGCGCCGACAACCAGACACTCAAGGTGATATCCATAACTGGATGTGCAGGTACAACCTATCTTCAACACGAATTTCATGTCTTCTCCTGTTCCATTAATAGAGTATATATATGTTCCGTTAAAAAAATTAACAGATTATATGTCAAGTTTCTCATGCAGTTTCCCTCGTTCTTCTTTTTGGGACTTGCAGGTGTTGGAAAGACAACAGTTGCCAGAACCTTGTTGCACAATCACGGTGGCAAATTTCAGTGCCGCGCTTTCGTAATTGTATCTCGGAATACAGACATGAGGGCGTTTCTCAAAAACATGATGTCACAACTTAAGGCGCCATTACCCTGTGGCTTTCCTGATGTGCCGGACCTTATTGATGCTGTCACTAAACATCTGCAAGACAAAAGGTGATTAATCTATACTGTCGTTCAAGTAAAAACAAATTGTGTGTCCAAAAAGAAATCACAGAAATAGCAAGAGTTGTTTTCGACTGTTGAGCGCAATAAATGCATGAACATCTCTTGTGTTTTTATAGGACATGTGAAATTATGTGTGTGTGTGTGTGTGTGTGTGTGTGTTATACATATTATAGATTTTTTAAATTTTGTGGACGCATGCTAAATTTAGCACATGGTCCAGAAAAAATAGGTATTGTAGTCGCTTATTTGCAACAGAGGTAACTATATTTTTCGTCCCCGAACTTTGGACAAAGTTTAAAAATCGTCCCTCAACTCCAAACCCTCTAAAACTCAGTCCCTCGACTAACTAAACCGGATGCTTTTCGTCCCTGGTAATGCTAAGGTGATTTTATTCTGACATGGACCCTGTTCAACTATATTCGGTTCAGACTATGTCCAGCTATATTTGGTTCAGATGGTCCAACTAAATTCAGTACAACGCTCTGAAATGTCAAGACTATACTCATATTTTGTTAAACTATATTCAATAAAATTTGTTCAATTCAAACTATGGTATACACTTTCTTTGTTCAGACCGTGTCGGGCTGTCCAGTTTTGGGACAAAATATATATCAATGAAATGCTGAACATATACTGGAGTTGCCCAGGATGAAGAAAGAAACTTAGAAACACACGGATCAAGCTCTGTGTAGATATTTTGGTGAAATCTATACTAGTGAAAGATATTTAAAAAAAATTACCTAAATGATAAGTGTCACAAGTCAAGTGTGTGGCACTTCGGTTCTGGCAATTTTTTTCACTCACGCAAGGATGGAAAATTCCAGTGACATACGACAAGTTTCTGTCAAAAATAACTGAAGCATGAAAATTGTCATGCTCACTAGTCATCCTCATGTAACTAAACTTACCATCAAAGACATTCGGAGTTGCCATGTGCTCGCACCTGACATCTGGCACTTATCATAGTCCGTATTTTAATTGATTTTTACACATGGGGTCTTTATGGTTTTGCACCGGGTTCAGATTTCTTAGAAGCGGCCTTGTAGGGGAACCTGATGAGGTAGCTTTCATCTTGAACAGCCAAGTCTGTACTGCGCAGTTTCAAAGTAGTTGTTTTCAGGTATACCTTCCTTGACTCAAACAGGGAACGGGATGTACCCTTTGCTATTTACATTATCCTTTTGTGTTATTAAGAATTTGGTCTGCTAGTCGCTACTACACAAAGCCTAGAAGCTCGTCAGCGGAGACAGGAAAGGCCCATTTTAGTCAAAACTAGAGTCCACGTCATACTAAAAACACCTTAAGCGTTACCACACACAAAAGTATCCGGTTTAATTAGTTGAGACACTGAGTTTTAGTGGTTTTGGAGTTAAGGGACGATTTCTAAACTTAATCTTTCAATAGTGTTTGAGGACAAAAAATATACTTATCCCTTTACAATATGTAGGTCGCTATATTAATTTGATATATTTTTTGATTCATTGATTGAAATAGGGCCCTCCGGATCAATTGCCAAATGATTATGTTTTTAATACATATATTATATTAACTTTACTAATTTTTTGGACGCATGCCAAATTTAGCACATTGTCCCAAAAAATTTTAGGATCATATAGTTACTTAGTACTCCCTCTGTTCCAATATATTAGTTCAGCGACACTCACTTTCGGACAGAGGGAGTACAATATATTAGTTTGCTTTGTCTGACCCAACATAAGAATTATGTAGGTACTTCATCGTAGTTGATGATATATGGACTGCATCAGTATGGAATATTATTAGTAGTGCATTTCCAAGTGGTGATCATTCCAGCAGAGTAATCATAACCACACAAATTGATGATGTAGCACGGGCATGCTGTAGTTATGAGCAACACTGTACATATAAGATGGAACCTCTTAATAATCATGATTCTAGAAAGTTATTCCTTGATAGAGCGTTTGGCTCTGAGAATGGTTGTCCAACAGACATCAAAGGAGCCTCATACGAAATAATCAGGGAATGTGGTGGTTTGCCATTAGCAATTGTAAATATAGCTAGTCTGTTTGCAAGCGAATCAAATGTCGTAATGGAAAAATGGAAACACATACAAGATTCTTTGTCGTCCACTTCTGAAGGGATGAAAGATGTTCTAAACCTTATGTACAAGAGTCTTCCACCTCGTTTGCAAACATGCTTGCTATATCTCAGCATGTACCAGCAAGGCTGTGTGATCAAGAAAGATGAATTGGTGAAGCAATGGGTGGCTGAAGCTTTTCTCAGTGATAACAGAGGGCAAGACACAGAAGAAATTGCTGAGGGTTATATTGATGAGCTTGTCAGCAAAGGAATGGTCCAGGCAGTGGACACTGATTATAACGGTGAAGTGTTGTCATGTTCAGTTCACCAGATTGTACTGGATTTCCTTAGGCACAGATCTAGGGAGGAAAATTTCATCATCACTGTGGACTATTTCCAATCAACTCTCTCACTTCCTGACAAAGTTCGCCGATTATCCATCCAGTTTGGAGGGGTCAAAAGTGCGTACATACCAGAAAACATCGTAACATCCCATGTTCGATCGTTTATATTTTGGGGTTACTTCAAGTGTGTACCTTGCATTACGGATTATGGACTTCTTCGAGTACTGATTCTGCATATTTGGGCTGATCGAGACAAAAAGATTTTTGACCTCACCACAATCGGGAAGCTATTTCAACTGAAGTATCTTAAGATTGAATGTAACATCACCATCAAGCTTCCAAGCAAGATTCGAAGGCTGCAACACTTGGGTACGCTGCAAATAGATGCAAGATTATCTGCTGTCCCATCAGATATTGTTCATCTCAAGAGATTACTGCATCTCCACCTTCCCAGCGAGTCTATTCTGCCACATGTGGTTGGCCAGCTGACATCTCTTCGCACTCTGGGGTATTTTAATATTAGCAATCACTCAGAAGAGAATATATTGCATCTTGGACGGCTGACCAATCTTCAGGATCTTCAGCTCTCCTGTTCTACGGTACAGCCACCAGAAAAGCTGGAAAAGAATGTGCAACTCCTAAGCTCGAATCTTGAGAAACTCCGCGTCTTGCAGTCTGTAACTCTGATACCAGATGCTTCAGGCTCCTCTGGTGTAAATATTCCAGAGGATAGCTTCAGCATAGCGTCTCCTCCTCCGGACCTGCTTATTCAGAGGCTGGAGTTGTCGCGACGCTGTTGCATCTTCTTCAGCCTCCCTAAGTGGTTTGGGGTGCTCAAGAAACTCAGCATTCTAAAGATTGGAATTAGGAGGCTGTCTATGAATGACATTGATATGCTGAAAGGACTGCCTGCCCTTACTGCTCTCACCCTGTATATCCAGACCGTTTCTGAACAAAGGATCATCATCAACAAGTGTGGATTCCAAGTACTCACGTACTTCAAGTTCATGTGTGCTGCGCCTGCGCCATGCCTGTCCTTCATACAAGGGGCAATGCCTAAAGTGCAAACGCTAAAGCTGGGCTTCAACTCAAACAAAATGAAGCCACATGGTCTTGGAAACGTTGGCTTTCGTCACTTGACAGGCCTTACGGAAGTCTCTATAAAAGTTGGGGTTCGGCCTGATGACGATGTCAGCATAAAAGGTGTCGAGTCTGTGTTGGAAGTTGCCGTCAAGTATCACACGAACTCTCCTATAATCATCAGTGTACAATTCATCGATGTGATTTTTGATGGAGAGGAGGAAAAGAGTACCGGCACTGAAGTAAGACAGGAAAAGCTACAAGATGCTCCCGTGTCCTCTGTGCTGGCGACGGATGATCCTGCTACCGCTTCTATTCAGAAGTACAAGTCTTTTGATCGAGAGAGAGAGAGGCTAGGAATGGAGAAGTACGAGCCTGTCAAGGAAACTGGGTCGGGCAACTTCCGGATGGCCAAGCTGATGCGTAACCGGGACACCCGCGAGCTTGTCGCTGTGAAGTTCATCAAGAGAGGATACAGGGTAAGTTCTTCAATTTGAGTATATATGTGTGTCGTGTGTGTATTCTGATTGATCGAGTCTCTTTTGCAAAAAGATCGACGAGAACGTGTTCCGGAAGATTGTGAATCACCGGTCGCTGCGGCACCCCAACATCATCCAGTTCAAGGAGGTGGTGCTGACGCCAACCCACCTGGGCATCGTCATGGAACACACGGCGGGTGGCGAGCTCTTCGAGCGCATCTGCAAAGCCGGCAGGTTCCACGAGGACGAGGCGCGCTACTTCTTCCAGCAGCTCGTCTGCGGCGTCAGCTTCTGCCATGCCAAGCAGATTTGCCACCGCGACCTCAAGCTCGAGAACACGTTCCTCGACGACAGCCCCGCGCCACGACTCAAGATCTGCGACTTTGGATACTCCAAGGTTTTTTGATTCTTCTTTTACCTCTGGTTTCAATGGAATCAAACAGCTAAAGAAACCTTTTGGGCGTGCAGTTGTCAGTGCTGCACTCGCGGCCCAAGTCGTCAGTAGGCATGCCGGCGTACATCACACCGGAGGTGCTGTCGCGGCGGGAGTACGACGGTAAGCGCGCGGACGTGTGGTCCTGTGGGGTGACGCTCTACATCATGCTCGTCGGGGGCAACCCGTTCGAGGACACCAAGGACCCCAAGAACTTCCACAAGACCATCGCGCGGATGGTGTCGGTGCAGTACAAGATCCCTGAGTACGTGCACGTCTCGCAGACCTGCCACCATCTGCTCTCCCGCATCTTCGTTGCCGACCCGCGCAAGCGCATCACCATGGTTGAGATCAAGGCGCACCCGTGGTTCCTCAAGAACCTGCCCCGCGAGCTCAAGGAGGAAGCGCAACAGGCATACTACAACCGCGGGCATGCCGAGACGCCGGTGCACTCAGCACAAAGTGAGGAGGAGATCATGAAGATCTTGCAGGAGGCACAGACGGTGCCTAAGCCCGAGAAGCCGGTGTCCAGGTACCGCTGGGGCGCTGGCGATGGCAAGGCCTCTGACGACGACGATGACAACCAGGAGGGGGAGTATGGCGAGGATGAGTATGACAGGACAGTGCGAGAAGTTCACGCTAGCGGGGATGTAGACTAATTGTTTGGTGCAAGACAACTGTATTCAACTCATGGGTGTGTAAAATAGGGTCTTGTATATTGTACTCGTACACGTATTTGTATACGTATGTAATTGCAATTGTGATCATCTACTCCCTCCGTTTCATAATATAGTGCCTATAGATTTTTACAAAAATCAAACATTACAAACTTTGACCATGTTTATAGAGAAAAATAGGTACATCTAGAATACCAAATGCTCCTCATTGGATACATCGTGAGTTATATTTTCAGAATATACATGTTTAGTATTGTAGATGTAGATAGTTTTCTCTATACACTTGGTTAAAGTTGACAACGTTTGACTTTTACCAAAATCTATAGGCACTACATTTTGGAATGGAGGGAATATATAATAAGATGTGAGACTGGATGTCAACCACCCAGGCCAAAACCCTAAACCCTACGTTTAACTTGGTATCAGCCAGGTTCGGGCCGCCGCCGCAAGTGCTACGCGCTGCCACCCGATCTTCCCGCCGCTGCCGCGCGCTACTCCCCTCCGCGACGCCGCCGCGCGCTGCTACCATCTGCGCCGCCGCCGAGAGTTCCTATGCCGCCGTCGCGTGACGTCCTCATCCGCGCCGCCGTTGCGATGTCGTCCTCCTCTCTGTGCGTCCCCCAAACTGCGGGCGCCCTCGTCTCGTCCCCCGTCGCCACGATTCCCGCCATGCTCGCCGTCCCGACGATCTCTGTCCGGCGCGGCCGCCACAACTTCATGCTATGGGGGGGCATCACCAGCACCGTTCTTGCCGGTGCCAACCTCCACGGACACCTTGATGGAACTAAGATGGCACCGGACAAAGCACTCGCTGTCGGTACTGGTGACGCTGCTACCACCATCGCCAACCCGGAGTACCACCAATGGTGGGTTCAAGATCAGCGGGTCAAGGGGCTTCTTCTCACCTCCATGGATGAGGATATTGCGTGCCAAATCATTGGCTGCGAGTCGGCGTGTGTGGTGTGGACGGCTGTCGCTGCCATGTTCGGTGCTCAGAGCCGCGCCAATGTTCGCCACATCCGGCACCAACTTCATCGCTGAGGAAGGACGAGCTCTCCGCTACGGAATATATGCACAAGATGAAGGCCCTGGCCAACACTATGGCCGCCACCGGCTCCCCGATCCGCGATGATGAACCTATCGATCACATCCTCACCGGACTCGGCTCCGCCTACAACTCCATCACCGCCTCCTTGGGCGTGAGTAACGCACCCATGCCCTACTCCAGCTTTTACTCACTGGTTCTATCATTCGAGGCGCTGCAGGCACAGCAGAGTGCGGTGGAGGGGTGGTCTCCATCCACGAACGCCGTGACCCGTTCGGGTTCATACGGCGTGGGAAGACACGCGCCCTACTCCGATCCCTCCCAAGGGGGGGGGGGACGCCTGGCTGATGGACACGGCCAGCCAGGGCAGAGTCGCTAGGGTGGTGCTGGCGGCAACACCGGTGGCCGTGACCGCAACGCTGGTTATGCCAGCAATGGCCGGCAAGGTGGAGGGGGCAACGCCGGCAACAACGGCGGAGGAGGTGGTCGTTGCAACACTCGCTAGCGTCTCCGGTGCCAAATTTGCAAGAACTGGGGCCATGAAGCCGACGACTACCGCAAGCGCTATGATCAGGATCACAATTCCCGCTCCGCCAACTCGGCCTCCACCAACACCGTCGATTTTCCTTGGATGCTGGATACCGGGGCTACGGATCACTTGACTAATGATCTTGACCACGTCCAGGTTCACGAGCGCTATGACGGCAAGGATCAGGTTCAGGTGGCCAATGGTGCAGGTTTGTCTATTTCACACATTGGTCATTCGCGTTTACCCGGTTCATCTCTTAAACTGCGTAACATCCTCCATGTTCCACACAACAGCCACCATCTTCTCTCTGTTTATCGTCTTCTTTGTGATAATGAGTCATCAACTGCCTTATTCCACTTCATCTCATGTCACTACTGTACCTCTTGAATTAATACATTTAGATGTTTGGGGTCCCGCTATTGCTTCATCGGGAGGGTACAGGTATTATGTTAGATTTATTAATGACTACACGCACTTTACCTGGATTTATTTGCTCAAAGACAAGTCTCATGTTGAGCAAGTTTTCTACAACTTTCAGGTTCATGTCGAATGCCTTTTGGATTATAAAATCAAGGTTGTTCAGTCCGATTGGGTGGTGAATACCACAAACTCCATCGCTACTTTCAATGCACTGGCCTTTCTCATAGTGTGTCCTGTCCATATACCTCTCAGCAGAACGGTATTGCCAAGCGCAAACACTGACATTTGGTAGAGACCGGTCTTGCCTTGCTTGCGCACTATTCTCTTCCACTTCGTTTTTGGGACGAGACTTTTCTTACAGCGTGTTACCTCATCAACCGTATGCCCACTCCGGTTCTCAACAAGGACCTTTCAGGTTCATGTAGAACGCCTTTTGGATTATAAAATCAAGGTTGTTCAGTCCGATTGGGTGGTGAATACCACAAACTCCATCGCTACTTTCAATGCACGGGCATTTCTCATCGTGTGTCTTGTCCATATACCTCTCAGCAGAACGGTATTGCCAAGCGCAAACACTGACATTTGGTAGAGACCGGTCTTGCCTTGCTTGCGCACTCTTCTCTTCCACTTCGATTTTGGGATGAGGCTTTTCTTACGGCGTGTTACCTCATCAACCGTATGGCCACTCCGGTTCTCAACAAGGACACCCCTTTGTTCCATCTGTTTCATGTTCAGCCCAACTACTCCTCCTTTTGGATTTTTGGGTGTGCTTGCTGGCCTAGTCTTCGCAAGTACAATGCTCACAAGCTTGAGTTTCGTTCCAAGATGTGCGTCTTCCTTGGCTATAGTCCTTTGCATAAGGGCTATATGTGTCTTGACCGTACCTCCGGTCGGATATACATCTCTCGTGATGTTGTTTTCGACGAGACTGTGTTTCCTTATTCCAACCCCGTCGTCTCGGTTGATCCTGCTTCTCTTGAACATGCCATCACTTTTCCATCCGATGAACCGGTTCCGGATGTCCATGTGCGTAAATATGACTTGTCCTATTTGTCACCTAACTTGTCCTCTGCAGGCGATATTGCTTTGAGTTCTTCTCAGGTACCTGTTGCTGCTCCGCCGCCTCCTGATGTGCCCGACGTGCATGCTCAGGACGTGCATGTCATGCCGCCCGAGGAAGGCGCGGCCGCCTCGCCAGATGGCGAGACCGCGGACGAAGCTGGGTCGCCACCCTCTCCCAGTGTGTCACCCGGGCCGCCGCCCTCGCCTGGACCGGTCTAGCCCATGGTCGTCCCTTGACCCGTGTTGCCTCTCGCTAAGGTCTCCTCAGCCGCGGCACCCCTGGCCGAGCCCTCGTCCCCGCCGTCTTCTTCTAGCGGCGATGCAGCTCCGGGGCATGCTATGGTTACACGCCATCGTGATCATACGCGCAAGGAGAAGTCTTACACTGATGGCACGGTTCGGTATGACTCTCGC
Organism: Aegilops longissima; assembly: GCA_021605205.1. Taxonomy (NCBI): domain Eukaryota; kingdom Viridiplantae; phylum Streptophyta; class Magnoliopsida; order Poales; family Poaceae; genus Aegilops; species Aegilops longissima. The sequence goes on from CM038677.1 coordinate 847,614,135, forward strand.
TGCCGTGCCTTCTTTGCCGCGCCAGTTTCCCATGGTGATGCTTTGGGTGAACCTGCCTGGCGTGCCGCCATGTCTGAGGAGTTTGTTGCTCTCCGTCACACTAACACCTGGGTGTTGGTGCCTCGGCGACCTGGTGTTAATATTGTGGATTGTAAGTGGATTTTCAAAACCAAGCATCGTCCGGATGGGTCTGTTGATAAGCACAAAGCTCGTCTCGTTGCTCGCGGTTTCACTCAGCAGCATGGGATTGACTATGGAGATACTTTTAGTCCGGTGGTGAAGCCTGCCACGGTTTGCTTGGTTCTGTCTCTTGCCGTGTCTCGTGGTTGGAGCCTCCGACAGATTGATGTGAGCAATGCCTTTTTACATGGGTTCTTGGCCGAAGATCTGTATATGCAGCAGCCACCCGGGTTCGAGGATGCCACTTATCCCTATCATGTCTGCAAACTTCAGCGGTCTATTTATGGTCTCAAGCAGTCGCCCCGTGCCTGGTATGCTCGTTTGAGTCAGCGCCTTTCGCAGCTCGGTTTTGTTGCCTCCAGATCAGATGTGTCTCTGTTCATCTTCTCCCAGGGTGCTATTTAGATATACATGCCAGTGTACGTCGATGATATTGTGATTGCTGGCTCTACCCCCACCGCGGTGGATCGCCTTGTGCAGTCGTTGTCTGCTAGCTTTCCCATCAAAGACTTGGGTCGCCTCGAGTACTTTCTTGGTTTGGAAGCGTCCTTTCATTCAGGGGGCATAACCTTGACGCAGAAAAAGTATGCTTTAGATCTTCTTCATCGCGTCAACATGGAGAACTGCATGGCCACTTCCACTCCGCTTGCTACATCCGAGAGTCTCTCACGTCATAATGGTGCACTACTAGGTAGAGATGACTCCTTCCGGTACCGCAGTGTGGTTGGAGCACTTCAGTATTTGACCCTCACTCGTCCTGATATCTCCTTCGCAGTGAACAAAGTGTGTCAGTTCTTGTCTCAGCGAACAGAGGATCAATTGGAAAGCAGTCAAGCGTATTTTGAGATATGTCAAAGGTACGCTAGTCATGGGACTATGGATTCGTAAGTCCAGATTTACTGGATTGAGTATATTCACCGATGCAGACTGGGCAGGCTGTGCTGATGATAGGCATTCCACTGGTGGTTTTTCTATATTTGTTGGACCCAATCTTGTATCTTGGAGCTCGAAGAAGCAACCCACAGTCTCGAGGTCGAGTACCGAGGCAGAGTATAAGGCATTGGACAATGGCGCGGCTGAAGCTATTTGGATAGACTCAGTTCTCACAGAACTTGGAGTCCCACGGCAGCGCACACCTATACTGTGGTGTGATAACTTAGGGGCAACTTATCTGACAACGAATCCATTGTTTCATGCTCGAACTAAACACATTGAGATTGATTTCCATTTTGTGAGAGAATGAGTAGCTGCTTGTGAACTGGAAGTCGGGTTTATTTCTACAGATGATCAGTTAGCGGATGTATTTACTAGACCCGCTACTAGACAGATGCTAGACCGCTTTAAAACCAATCTGAATCTTGTGTGTAGTTCAGATTGAGGGGGCATGTAAAATAGGGTCTAGTATATTGTACTTGTACACGTATGTAATTGTAATTGTGATCATCTATATAATGAGACATGACGATGGATGTCAACCACCCACGCAAAACCCTAAACCCTACGTTTAACTGGGTGTTCATATATAACACGTACAAGGGCATGTCTGTCCACAACTAGAACCGTACTTACAGAGTACAGACTTGGGCTACAAGCAGGACAACTATACGAATACATGTGCGTCTACACAGGAAACAAATAAATCATGTTTCAACCCCCACCACCCCCCACCCCGCCCGTCCCCAATCGAAACGTTGTGTCTGGCGATGCAAAAACTAGACCAGAACTCATGAAAAGTGTACGTTGGCAAGCCTTTGGTCATGATGTCGGCAAACTACTGCGTTGTGGGAACATGAAGAACTCAAATCTTCCCAAGAGCAACTTGTTCACGTACAAAATGAATATCCAACTCAATATGCTTAGTCCAACGATGATGAACTGGGTTGGTGGAGAGGTAGACCGCAGAGACATTGTCGCAGTAGACCATGGTGGCTTTGTGAACCGGATGACAGAGCTCATGAAGGAGCTGTCGAAGCCACGTACACTCGGCAACAGTGTTCGCCACGCCATGATACTCTACCTCAGCACTGGATCGCGAGACTGTCGGTTGTCGTCTAGATGAAAACGAAATGAGTGATGGTCCAAGGAACACACAGTACCCTAAGGTGGAGCGACGAGTGTCCGAACAATCAGCCCAGTCAGCATCCGAATAAGTGACTATGTCGGTGGAGGTTGCTACTTCTTGAGCTTATGTTGGTTTTTCTTTTGAAGAGAAAAGGGTGATGCAGCAAAGTAGAGATAAGTATTTCCCTTAGTTAAAAACAAAGGTATCAATCCAGTAGGAGGAACACCCAAGTCTCAAATAATCTTACCTGCACAAACGAACAAATACTTGCACCTAACGCGATAAAGGGGTTGTCAATCCCTTCACGGTTACTTGCAAGGATGAGATCTGATAAAGATGGATATAAAAGATAGGTAAAAATGTAAAGTAATATAAAAATAAACAAATTGCACCAAGGTGTTTTTGGTTTTATTATTTTGTAGATCTTAAAATAATATGATAAAAGATAGACCAAGGGGGGCGGGGCATAGTTTTCACTAGAGGCTTCTCTCTTGAAAGAAAAGCATATGGTGAGTAAATAAATTATTGTTGAGCAATTGATAGAAAAACGAATAATTATGGCGATATCCAAGGCAATGATCATGTATATAGGCATCACGTCTGAGACAAGTAGACCGACTCCCGTCTGCATCTACTACTATTACTTCATACATCGACCGTTATCTAGCATGCATCTAGTATATTAAATTAATAAGAACGAAGTAACGCCTTAAGCAAGATGACATGATGTGGAGGGATAGATCCAATCAATATGAATAAACCCCATCCTTTTACCCTTAATGGCAACAATACAAATACATGTCATGTCTCTTTCTATCACCGGGATTAAGCACCGCAAGATTGAACCCATTACAAAGCCCCTCTCACATTGTAGGAAAAATCAATCGAGTTGGTCAAACCAAATCGATATATCGGAGAGAAATATAAAGTCATATAAATCATGCATAAAAGAGTTCAGAGAAGACTAAAGTAATATTCATAAATAATCTGATCATAAACCCGCAATTCATCGGATCTCAACAAATGCAATGCAGAAGAATATTACATCGAATAGATCTCCAAGAACATCGAGGAAATCATTGTATTGTAGATCAAAGAGAGAGAAGAAGCTATCTGGCTACTAGCTATTGACCCGTAGGTCCGTGGTAAACTACCCACACATCATCTGAAGAGCAACAAGGTTGATGTAGAAGCACTCTGTGATCGAAACCCCCTCCGGCGGAGTACCAGAAAAGGCCTAAAGATGGGATTTCACCAGAACAAAAGCTTACAGCGGCGGAAAAGTGTTTTTGGTATGCCCTCTAGCCTTCGGAGAATATTTGTTTATAGAAGAAAGATTAGGCTTAGAGGAGCCACGCGGTCCCTGGGGCGTGCCCCCTGTGCTCGTCGCCGCCTCGTGGCCCTTCTGGCCTCCTCCTGAAGCTTCCAAGGTGTCTTGTGATCCAAAAAAATCGTCAAAAAGTTTCATTCCATTTGGACTCTGTTTGGTATTTATATTCTGTAAAGACAAAATTAAGAAAAAAATAGCAACCGACACTTGGCATTAGGTTAATAGGTTAGTCCCAGAAAATAATATAAAGTAGCATAATAATACATTAAAACATCCAAGATTGATAATATTATTGCATGAACCAATCAAAAATTATAGATACATAGGAGAAGTATCAAGCATCGTCAAGCTTAATTTCTACTTGTCCTCAAGTAGGTAAATGATAATAAAACAGAATTTTTGATGTGGAATGCTGCCTAACATGTTTATCGTGTAATCTTCCTTTATATGTCATAAATATTTAGATCCGTTTGATTCAGAGCAAAAGTTCAATACTATAAACATATTAGAAAGAATCATGTGTTTTCAAAATATCATGGCTAAAAAAAGTTATCCCTATAAAATCATATAGTCTTGTTATGTTCCATCTTCTTAATGCAAAGTATTTATCATGCACAACCCCGATGACAAGGCAAGCAATTGGCTCGTACTTTCTAACGCGCTTTAGCATTTTTAACTCTCACGCAATACATGAGTGTGAGTCATGGATATAGCATTTTAGGTGGAATAGAAGGTGGTAGTAGACAAAAAAGAAGAGAGAAATTCTCATATCAACTAGGCAAATTAATGGGCTATGGAGATGCCCATCAATCGATATCAATATGAGTGAGTAGGGATTATCATGCAACGGATGAACTAGAGTTATATGTGTATGAAAGCCAAGAAAACTAAGTGAGTGTGCATCCAATCGGGCATTTGAGGAAACTCATTATCGAAATATAAAAGCCAAGTTCTATAATGAAATATTTCCACTAATAATATATGAAAGTGATAAAATAGAAGACTCCCTATCATGAGGAACATGCAAAAATCCACTGGCGTGCTCGTTCGCGCATGCTCACGGTATCTCCGAGCGCCCCTTCTTCTTTTATCAAAATTGGATCAACGACGCTGCTATACAGACGATATACTTTGAACGATTTTCGCAGGATGGTACATATCAAGCCGTCCATGCGCATGGCAAAAGGGGACAACACCGTTCAATCCTGCGTTGTGCATGCCTAGTGGTTTCGTTGGATCAAACAGGTTAGCTACTTACATTGGACAAAACTGGGCATCTTACACCTAGTCCAAGAACACTTTTTTGAACTCTTGCTTTTGTTGCTATTACTTCTTATGATGAACATTGATCCGCCTCAAAAGATACCAAAAAAACATGACCGGCTTCATCTTAGTTATACACTGGGCATCATTTGTCAAATATGCTTCATGCTTGGAGAACTTGCAATTACTTGGAGAAGGCTGCGGTTAAGGTACCAGCTAAGACTGATGATAAAGAGTAGCAGATACAACGAATCTAGATGTAATTTTTATTTTTGGTATTCGTTGTACTGCCATGATTGAAGATGAATAGATTGGAATATTTTCCGCAAAAAAAAAAAAAGTAGCAGATACAATCGCAGAGCAAGGAGGGAGAAGAGAGAGAGCCGTCCATCCATCGTACGTTCTAGCTGTTCGGGTTGATGCCTATCAACTGCTACAACTACGTACGACCTAGCACAACTAGCTAGTTGACCCATTCATTCCCTATTACTTTTGGGTTGGCCTTTCGCTTCCGCTTCTGTGAAGCACTGGTATCTAGCAGGGCACAAACCATGCTATCATCCGAACCATAAACATAGCACGATAAACAGTCGATGATGGCGTTCCCGCGGAATTCATGTTCCGTGCTTCTATCCAGCAGGTGGTAGGCGTTAATTCTTGGCCGGTAGTCAGTCGACTCGCCCCCGTCGCAGCACGTGTACACTGTGTCAGCACTGATAGACGAGGACAGGCCGGCGGGCACGATAGCATGCGGCTAGTACCTAGGAACACGGCGCGCCCACGCAGCCCGTCCATGGGCACCGTCTTGCCCGCGTCTAGATCCACCTGGTGCGTCTCGTACCGTGCCATCTTGGTTTTCGTCCGATACACCAAGATTAGCTCGTTGTCATTGTCGACAAGGTACACAAAGTCAAGGTGAAACAGGAAGAGATCTTCGTTCATCTCAACCGCCACCACAAGTTGTGGCCTCTGGCCAGCAGCCGTGAGGTCCATCACCATAATGCCCTTCTCGGTGAGGCCATAGAAGCGGCCCGCGGAGGACAATGTTGTAATCATGGGATCCGAACCGGGCAGCGCATACAGGCTCCATCACTCAACATTGGGCTTGGCGATCACTAGCACTTGCCCATAATCGTCGAAATTGAGCGCTATAGTCGAGCCATCCGCGAGGCCGGCAGCGTACATTCGCAATCTTTCCAACCTAGTGCTGCAGCCTACAGCTGATATCCTCGCGGTTGAGCAAACACAAGAGTGTGGTCGCGCTTGGGAGGGCCATGAGCTGCCGGGTTAGCGGATTAAAGATCTGGATGGCATAAGTGCGCTTGTCGCACATCAGGATGAGGCCCTCCGAGGTTGGCCCGAACATGAGTTGACGCTGGAGCTCTGGGAAGCCCACCTGAATGCGCTCCCGCTCGAAATGTTGAGGAAACCAAGGCGCTTGTGCTTCCAGATGTCGTCTAAGGTCTGCTGTGGGAGCATGATCCACCGCCGAGGGTGGAACCGGCGGTCCATACAGTTGTGCGCGTGCGGGGACTCAGGTGCATCGCCGCCATGGACTGCACACCGCACGGAAGCGGAGGTTGTCGGCGACATCGTCCATAAGTAGACGTTCGGCGATCTTGCCCGCTGGCCCGTCCATTAGGTTGGCCCAGTCTCTCCGGCAAGCCATGCATAACGAGTCGAGTCGTGTCATGTGAGATTTTTTTTTTACCAAAAGCATACAGAAAGACTACATGCATTAGATCATAATTACAGAAGAAGAAAATCCCAAGAGAATACGTGTTAGTAACGGTACGTACAAAAGCAGAACACAAGCACGATTTTCTGCTTATCTTCTGAGATTAAATGAAGATGATGGAATGATGGGTCGAGATCCGATCGAGAGGAACAGCAAATCCTTACTACTACTCACCAGCAGGGGCGGAGACAGGGGGGTGCGAGCAGGGGTCAGACACCCCCCATCGCTTCGCCCCCCCCTATGGATTTACAGCGGTTAATACTATGCGTATAATGGCAACACACGGATAATTAGCACTAATTAAGGATTAAGCCCAGCAGACTTACATGGCCCAACGAAAAGCAAAGGGGCCTACCTACGAGGCCCTAGGCCCTATGCCATCTCGGGATTGGACGAGGGTACACTGATAATTTCTATCTTCACTTTAGTTCCCATCTATATCTACTCAAAAAAATAGATCTTCTCTTATTAGTACCCTAGCGCCGCCGCCTTGCTGCCGCCGCTCCACCAAGAAAGGGAACTGTCGCGTGAATTCGATCGCTGGTTCGTTGCAGTCTGAAACTTGAAGGTATGACATATACATCACCTGAAGTCTAAAAGGTAGTCTAATACAACTATCTCTTTTCAATCTCAGTGGCCCTTCAAGAATGCTTGCGACTTGCCGTGATGGATTTCACACTGACTCGATCGTTGGCGCTCTCGAAGGAACACTATGCCGCCGGGCCACAGCATCTGGGCATTGTTGTTTGTTAGTTATGTCTACTCATCTTGATCTAATCAAGGTAAAGCTGCCGCCGCGCCACGGCATCTGGGCATTGTTGTTCGTTAATTATGTCTACTCATCTTGATCTAATCAAGGTAATATAAATATGTATACAGTCTCTACTTTTTAGATTGATTACTGGTTACTACATTTATACATTTACTGGTTACTAAATTGTTTTTTAATAAGCCATACAATTTACTTACATACTCCCTCCGTCATAGTGTCAAAAAAACATCTTATATTTTCATTCAGAGGGAGTAGAAGATAAAGATCATATATTTATCAAAAGGCGCGAAATTAATAACTAATTATCCCTTTTTGTTGACTATTTTTCTGCAATAACAAAGAAATCATGACTCATGAGCCTTATTATACACTCTAGTACTCTAAACATTATCTTTATTTTCATTCTAGCTTATGTCCAAAAATCACTGTACTCGGCAGACTATGTATACTATCTAGAATAATCTATCATCATGTCTCCTTAGCCCCCCCTATGTCCAAATTCTGGCTCCGCCCCTGCTCACCAGTTGGGGTGGGCGGAGGCGGAAAGGGCACGCGGCGAGTCGACGTCGACGAGCTCAGTGCGTGCTTGCTTTGCACTGTGGCAGCACGTTCCGACGGACATGTTGTTAATCGGGGCCGCCATGACATGATGGACTCGTGGCGTTGCGCGTGGTTAGGCTGGAGGGCGTCGCGGGTACGGCGGAGTAATATGGTGGTGGCGTGGTGACGACGATGTTTTCTTGTGCTATTCAGAACAGAAAAGACTCCTCCAAGAATTCCAGTCCGAAACCCAGCCAAGTACCACGCTACTGTCAGCCCCTGGATCGTTCGCTGCCAAATGCTATTCTCGACCCTTTCTTCCATTCCCGCAAACGGGCACGCTTTCTTTGCTAAAGGGGTATTTCCATGGGTTTCCCTCCGCTGCGCTGGGCTGGCCCATTTTGATTTTTTTTTTCTGTTTCTAAACAGCTGCAAAAACTATGCAAGAGAGAGCTGGGATTTGAACCATGGACCAGCGGCCAGAGTACGACACAACAACCACCAAGCCACTTCACTAATCGTGTTTACTTTAAGATTTCTCACGTTTTCTTCTATCTCATTTCTTTTTTCCTTAATAGTGATGCCTTTGAATTGCTGTTGCTCTCTTATACTGTTTTGTGTATTCAACTGGCATGCATGTGAAAACAATATATTGTTTAATATCTATGTTTTTACAGTTTAAGTATACATATGATCCAATATCACTAGTAGAAAACAGGGCATTTGTTCCGGTTCGTAAGGGCCTTTAGTCCCGGTACATGAACCGGGACTAATGGGTCGTTACTAATACCTCCCCCTTTAGTCCCGGTTCAAACACCTAACCGGGACAGATCAATCCTCCACGTGGCGGTGCGCCAAGCCCAGGCAGGGCCTTTGTCCCGGTTGGTGGCACCAACCCACCAAAAGGCATCCATCGTCGACATTCCAGTGGCTGGGGTTTTTGTTTTTTTTAAAGGAGGGGAGGGTTGGGGGTTTTGGGGGGTTAATTTAGGTGTTTCATATATTGTGTTAGCTAGCTAATTAATAGAGAGAAGTGTCATCTCTTATGTCCGTGCTTGGTCGATGCTACGTACTATATACATAAGTGATCGAGAGAACCATTGAGTACAGAAGTTCGTCATGCATACCGAGAGAAGTGATCGATCGACCTCTCCTTCTCCGAGAGATTGGTCGAACAACAAGTTTTTGTATCATGTATCCGACGCTACTGGCTACATACATGTACAATATGTATAAGATCTCTTAATTACAATTCCCTAGCAATTGAAATCAACTTCCACATGGTATTCTCTGGCTTTACTGATGACGTGGTCAAGAAAGAATCCCGCCAATTCCTCTTGAATTGCTTTCATGCGATCTGGTTCTAGGAGTTCATTTCGCATCTGCCACGTCTAATTTGAAGAAGGGGGTTAATTAATACATATATATGAATGAAACTCAACAGAAATGTTGGTGTAATAAAATGAAATTGTGAATATTATTGCTTACGCACTTCATATTGTCTTTGAGAGTAGCCCCGCTTGTTTTTCAAAGTCGCGTTGTGGATGAACTCGCACACATAGTATCCACAGAAATCATTCCCTTGTTCCTGCCACAAGCACTTTACGAGAAATAGAGGTCAATCAAACTGATAATGAAGCATTATAAATGACATTGATGAAAGTATAGCTATAGAATCAACGGGAGATGCGCACAACTAGCTAGCCAGTAGTACTTACTTTCGGGTATGTATATCGCAGCTCCTTCGGCAGTCCCGGAGCTTCTGCGGTGAACTGTTTCCAAACCCTGCAAGACAAAGAAAATAATTATTATTACTTGAGATATCAGGAAATGAACAAAAAGTTGCCGATATGGTGCGATAATGATCGATTGAACTTACTTGTTGAGCAATTCAGTCATGTCCGCATAGGTTTCGGGATCTTTCCGACTCGAGTCTAAGACGGTTACTAGTCCCCGCTCAAGCTTAATCTCCAGAAGAACATAGTGGTACCTGCGCACGCATGCATAACTCATCAATTACATTACTATAACCTCGCTCGAGTAATAAGGGAAACCGAATATGCACACGACAGTAACACTCACTTGCCGTTGTAAGGAAAGAGTATGGTATCTTTGTTTTGATTTTTGATCAACGATCGTAGCAAGTTGTCCTCGGCCTCTTTGACATCCTTTTAAACCAGAAATTCATGTATGATATTTGTGTTAATGAACCCAATATCATAAATTTCTTGTTTTTTACACTCGACGATCTTCAATCTGCATAATATATTGAGGATAATTAATTATAAATACATGCAATGAAAGAGCCGAGATATATATAGAGACTTAACGACAGAAATAGTACTTACAGACAGTAGCAAAAGACCATTAGTTTATCGAGGGCCTTCTGATTGAAGAACGCGAAGAACTCATCAAATGGAACAGTCAACAGATCAGTTGCAACGAGGTTGTGCTCCTCTGCAGGTTTTCATGTATCAATTATGGAATCTTCGCATCATTGTTGTCAGAGATTTTTCATCTTTGACGAGAGGCTTCTCGTACTCGTATCTGTGTTCGTCCACCTCCAAGAAATCAGGAAGTTGATCGTCAGGCAGGTAATCTTCAAGATTGCCATAACCGGCCACCGTCCCAGGAGCATTAGCGACGATGTTGCCGCTAGATACATTGAGCGGGAGGCACGATTGGTTTGCTTGTTCGCCGAGCTGGTCAATTTTTTTCGCAGCTGCTCGTTCTCTTAACCTTAGATGTCTGACAGTACTTCCCGACGGCTCCGCTTGGAGATATGTCTGTTCAGTAATGCGCTCATAGTTGGTTCTCGGCGGAGACTTTGCCGGTTTCCTCAGGGCATCGAGAGTGCGCTTTGCTTTCACCGGATCTACCTTCTCCTCCGACGGTGGATGTCTCTTTGCTTTCACCCCTTCAAAGAACTCCTTCACGTGGGTCCGCACGATCGTATCGTTTTCCTCCTCGGTCCTCTCGTACCGTAACTTCTCTAGAGGCTTGAGAGGTGGACCGTATCTGTATTGCCTCCCGCCTCTGGTTGTGCTGCTAGACGCCGGAGCAGACGGAGCGGCTGCGGCGTCTGTCTTCTTTCGTGCTTGCTTACGAGGCGGAGGAGAAGGAGTACGACGCGCCGGAGCAGCCGGGGCGGCGGCGGGTGTCTTTCGCCCTTGCTGGCGAGGCGGAGAAGAAGGAGGCTGCTGGCTGCTCGGGAGCGCCGGCGCAGGCGGAGAAGGAGGCGGAGTGCCGCCACGCGCCGAAGAAGGAGGCGGAGTGCCGCCACGCGTGCCCTGATCGTCACTTGCCGGAGGAGGAGGTGGTGGAGGAGGTGGAGTGCCCTGACTCGCCGGAGGAGGAGGAGGAGGCGGCGGAGGAGGCGGAGTGCCCTGACTCGCCGGTGGAGGAGGAGGAGGCGGAGGCGTCCAGTTCGGAAGGTTGATGAGCTCCTTCCGCCATAGGCATGGAGTCTTCAGAGCAGAACCCAACCTAGTCTCCCCTTCACCGGTAGGGTGGTCAAGCAGGAGGTCCTCAAATCCCTCCGTTATTTCATCCACCATCACCCTAGCATATCCTTCTGGAATCGGACGGAAGTGATAAGTTGCTTCTGGTCCAGTAGGATAAACAGAGCCAATAGCCACCTTGACCTTCAAATTCATCCATCGCGCCATAATGTGGCAATTTTGAGACTATGTGATAGCATCCACGGGATAGCTGACAGGAGCCGTCAAGACATGCTCCGGCTGAAGCAGCTCGGTGGAAGCTTCGGGGGAAGCTTCAGCAGGTCGTTTGCTGCGATCTGCTGCTTCTCGTTCCTCTTCTCGTTCCTCTAGCCCCATTACCCTTTCGTGCAGCGCCTGCAGTTGGCCCTGCTCCAGTTTCTTCCTCCTCTCGTGGGTTTTGTAACCCCCTGCATTCAGAAAACCAACCTTCCACGGAATGGAGCCTGGCGTGCCTCGTGTCCGTCCAGGGTGCTCACGATTCTCGAGGGACATTGTGAGCTCGTCCTTCTCCCTGTCTGGAACAAACGTCCCTTGCTGCGCTGCATGTTGGGGAACGTTGCAGAAAATTAAAATTTTTCCTACGGTTTCACCAAGATCCATCTATGAGTTCATCTAAGCAACGAGTCATGGGAGAGTGATTGCATCTACATACCACTTGTAGATCGCGTGCGGAAGCGTTCAATGGAACGGGGATGATGGAGTCGTACTCGCCGTGATTCAGATCACCGATGACCTAGTGCTGGACGGACAGCACCTCCGCGTTCAACACACGTACGGAGCGGATGATGTCTCCTCCTTCTTGATCCAGCAAGGGGGAAGGAGAGGTTGATGATGATCCAGCAGCACGACGGCGTGGTGGTGGATGCAGATAGAACTCGGCGGGGCTTCGCTAAGCAACTACGGGAGGAGGAGGAGGTGTTGCGGGGAGGAGGAGGCGCCAGGCTTTTGGGTGCGCCACCCCTCCCTCCCTCCCTTTATATAGGTGCAAGAGAGGGGGAGGCGCAGCCTTGCCCCTTCCTCCAAGGAAGGGTGCGGCCAAGGGGAGGAGTCCATCCTCCCAAGGCACCTCGGAGGTGCCTTCCCCTTTAGGACTCTCCTCCCAAGTCTCCTTGGCGCATGGGCCTCTTGGGCTGGTGCCCTTGGCCCATATAGGCCAAGGCGCACTTCTACAGCCCATGTGCCCCCGGGCAGGTGGACCCAGTGGACCCCGGACCCCTTCGGCACTCCCGGTACAATACCGATAAAGTGCGAAACTTTTCCGCGACCAAAATAAGACTTCCCATATATAAATCTTTACCTCCGGACCATTCCGAACTCCTCGTGACGTCCGGGATCTCATCCGGACTCGAACAACATTCGTTCGCTGCATACTCATATTCATACAACCCTAGCGCCACCGAACCTTAGTGTGTAGACCCTACGGGTTCGGGAGACATGCGACATGACCGAGACGGCTCTCGGGCAATAACCAACAGCGGATCTGGATACCCATGTTGGCTCCTACATGCTCCTTGATGATATCATCGGATGAACCACGATGTCGAGGATTCAATCAACCCGTATACTATTCCCTTTGTCAATCGGTATTTTACTTGCCCGAGATTCGATCGTCGGTATCCCAATACCTCGTTCAATCTCGTTGCCGCAAGTCACTTTACTCGCATCGTAATGCATGATCCGTGACCAAACACTTGGTCACTTTGAGCTCATTATGATGATGCACTACCAAGTGGGCCCAGTGATACCTCTCCGTCATACGGAGTGACAAATCCCAGTCTCGATCCGTGTCAACCCAACAGACACTTTTGGAGATTCCTGTAATGCACCTTTATAGTCACCCAGTTACGTTGTGACGTTTGGTACACCCAAAGCACTCCTACGGTATCCGGGAGTTACACGATCTCATGGTCTAAGGAAGAGATACTTGACATTGGAAAAGCTCTAGCAAAACGAACTACACGATCTTGTGCTATGCTTAGGATTGGGTCTTGTCCATCACATCATTCTCCTAATGATGTGATCCGTTATCAATGACATCCAATGTCCATAGTCAGAAACAATGACTATCTGTTGATCAACGAGCTAGTCAACTAGAGGCTCACTAGGGACATATTGTGGTCTATGTATTCACACGTGTATTACGATTTCCGGATAATACAATTATAGCATGAATAAAAGACAATTATCATGAACAAGGAAATATAATAATAATACTTCTATTATTGCCTCTAGGGCATATTTCCAACAGTCTCCCACTTGCACTAGAGTCAATAATCTAGTTACATTGTAATGAATCAAACACCCATAGAGTTCTGGTGTTGATCATGTTTTGCCCGCGGAAGAGGTTTAGTCAACGGATCTGCGACATTCAGATCCGTATGCACTTTGCAAATTTCTATGTCCCCATCTTGAACATTTTCACGAATGGAGTTGAAGCGACGCTTGATGTGCTCTGGTCTTCTTGTGAAACCTGGGCTCCTTGGCAAGTGCAATAGCTCGGTGTTGTCACAAAGAGTTTGATCGGCTCCGACGCATTGGGTATGACTCCTAGGTCGGTGATGAACTCCTTCACCCAAATTGCTTCATGTGCTGCCTCCGAGGCTGCCATGTACTCCGCTTCACATGTAGATCCTGCCACGACGCTCTCGCTTGCAGCTGCACCAGCCATCGCTCCACCATTCAACATATACACGATACTGTTTGTGACTTTGAGTCATCCAGATCTGTGTCGAAGCTAGCGTTGGCGTAACCCTTCTGACGAGCTCTTCGTCACCTCCATAAACGAGAAACATGTCCTTTGTCCTTTTCAGGTACTTCAGGATATTCTTGACCGCTGTCCAGTGTTCCTTGCCGGGATTACTTTGGTACCTTCCTACCAAACTTACGGCAAGGTTTACATCAGGTTTGGTACACAGCATGGCATACATAATAGATCCTATGGCTGAGGCATAGGGGATGACACTCATCTCTTCTTTATCTTTTGCCGTGGTCAGGCATTGAGCCAAGCTCAATTTCACACCTTGCAAAACAGGCAAGAACCCTTTCTTGGACTGATCCATTTTGAACTTCTTCAAAATCTTTATCAAGGTATGTGCTTTGTGAAAGACCTATGAGGCGTCTCGATCTATCCCTATAGATTTTGATGCCTAATATGTAAGCAGCTTCTCCAAGGTCCTTCATTGAAAAACTCTTATTCAAGTAGGCCTTAATGTTGTCCAAGAGTTCTATATCATTTCCCATCAGAAGTATGTCATCTACATATAATATGAGAAATGCTACAGAGCTCCCACTCACTTTCATGTAAACGCAGGCTTCTCCATAAGTCTCAGATAAACCCAAACGCTTTGATCATCTCATCAAAGCGAATGTTCCAACTCGAGATGCTTGCACCAGCCCATAAATGGATCGCTGGAGCTTGCATACCTTGTTAGCATTCTTAGGATCGACAAAACCTTCCGGCTGCATCATATACAGCTCTTCCTTAAGGTAACCGTTAAGGAATGCGGTTTTGTCGTCCATCTGCCATATCTCATAATCATAGTATGCGGCAATTGCTAACATGATTCGGACGGACTTAAGCTTCGCTACGGGAGTGAAAGTCTCATCGTAGTCAATCCCTTGAACTTGTCGATAACCCTTAGCGATAAGTCGAGCTTTATAGATGGTAACATTACCATCCGCGTCCGTCTTCTTCTTAAAGATCCATTTGTTTTCTATCGCTCGCCGATCATCGGGCAAGTCTGTCAAAGTCCATACTTTGTTTTCATACATGGATCCTATCTCGGATTGCATGGCTTCAAGCCATTTGTTGGAATCCGGGCCCGCCATCGCTTCTTCATAGTTCGAAGGTTCACCGTTGTCTAACAACATGATTTCCAGGACAGGGTTGCCATACCACTCTGGTGTGGAACATGTCCTTGTGGACCAACAAAGTCCAGTAGTAACTTGATCCAAGTACCTTGATCATCATCATTAATTTCCTCTCCAGAGGTGTAGGCACCATAGGAACATTTTCTGAGCTGCACTACTTTCCGGTTCAAGAGGTAGTACTTCATCGAAGTTCTACTTTCCTCCCACTTACTCCTTTCGAGAGAAACTCTTTTTCCGAAAGGATCCATTCTTGGCAACAAAGATCTTGCCTTGGATCTAAGGTAGAAGGTATACCCAATGGTTTCCTAGGGTATCCTATGAAGACGCATTTTCCGACTTGGGTTCGAGCTTTTCAGGTTGAAGTTTCTTGACATAAGCATCGCATCCCCAAACTTTTAGAAACGACGGCTTAGGTTTCTTCCCAAACCATAATTCATACGGTGTCGTCTCAACGGATTTAGGCGGTGCCCTATTTAAATTGAATGTAGCTGTCTCTAGGCGTATCCCCAAAATGATAGCGGTAAATCAGTAAGAGACATCATAGATCGCACCATATCCAATAGAGTGCGATTACGACGTTCGGACACACCGTTATGCTGAGGTGTTCCAGGCGGCGTGAGTTGTGAAACGATTCCACATTTCCTTAAGTGTGTACCAAATTCGTGACTTAAATATTCTCCTCCACGATCTGATCGCAAGAATTTTATCTTTCGGTCACGTTGATTCTCTACTTCATTCTGAAATTCCTTGAACTTTTCAAAGGTCTCAGACTTGTGTTTCATCAAGTAGACATACCCATATCTACTCAAGTCATCAGTGAGAGTGAGAACATAACGATATCCTCCGCGAGCCTCAACACTCATTGGACCGCTTTTACATCGGTATGTATGATTTCCAATAAGTTGGTTGCTCGCTCCATTGTTCCGAGAACGGAGTCTTGGTCATCTTGCCCATGAGGCATGGTTCGCATGTGTCAAATGATTCATAATCGAGAGACTCTAAAAGTCCATCAGCATGGAGCTTCTTCATGCGCTTGACACCAATGTGACCAAGGCGGCAGTGCCACAAGTATGTGGGACTATCGTTATCAACTTTACATCTTTTGGTATTCACACTATGAACATGTGTAACATTACGTTCGAGATTCATTAAGAATAAACCATTGACCATCGGAGCATGACCATAAAACATTTCTCTCATATAAATAGAACAACCATTATTCTCGGATTTAAATGAGTAGCCATCTCGTATTAAACGAGATCCTGATACAATGTTCATGCTCAAACTTGGCACTAAATAACAATTATTGAGGTTTAAAACTAATCACGTAGGTAAATGTAGAGGTAGCGTGCCGACGGCGATCACATCGACCTTGGAACCATTCCCGACGCGCATCGTCACCTTGTCCTTCGCCAGTCTCCATTTATTCCGCAGCTCCTGCTGTGAGTTACATATATGAGCAACGGCACCGGTATCAAATACCCAGGAGTTACTACGAGTACTGGTAAGGTACACATCAATTACATGTATATCAAATATACCTTTAGTGTTGCCGGCCTTCTTGTATGCTAAGTATTTGGGGCAGTTCCGCTTCCAGTG
This sequence comes from Aegilops longissima, assembly GCA_021605205.1. Lineage (NCBI taxonomy): Eukaryota > Viridiplantae > Streptophyta > Magnoliopsida > Poales > Poaceae > Aegilops > Aegilops longissima. Next base: position 847,630,989 of record CM038677.1, read on the forward strand.
ACCCTTCCCTTTGCAATAAAAGCACTCAGTCTCAGGCTTGGGTCCATTCTTTGACTTCTTCCCGGCAACTGGCTTACCGGGCGCGGCAACATCCTTGCCGTCCTTCTTGAAGTTCTTCTTTCCCTTGCCCTTCTTGAACTTAGTGGTTTTATTGACCATCAACACTTGATGTTCTTTCTTGATTTCAACCTCTGCTGACTTCAGCATTGAAAATACTTCGGGAATGGTCTTCACCATCCCCCGCATATTGCAGTTCATCACAAAGCTCTTGTAGCTTGGTGGGAGTGACTGAAGGATTCTGTCAATGACCGCCTCGTCCGGGAGGTTAATGTCCAGCTGGGACGGCGGTTGTGCAACCAGACATTTTGAGTATGTGCTCACCTTGTGAGAACTGTTTTCCTCCATCTTACAACTATAGAACTTGTCGGAGACTTCATATCTCGACCGGGCATGAGCTTGGAAAACCATTTTCAGCTCCTCGAACATCTCATATGCTCCGTGTTGCTCAAAACGCTTTTGGAGCCCGGTTCTAAGCTGTAAAGCATGCCGCATTGAACGAGGGAGTAATCATCAGCACGAGACTGCCAAGCATTCATAATGTCTTGGTTCTCTGGGATGGGTGCATCACCTAGCGGTGCTTCTAGGACATATTGTTTCTTGGCTGCTATGAGGATGATCCTCAGGTTCCGGACCCAGTCTGAATAGTTGCTGCCATCGTCTTTCAGCTTGGTTTTCTCTAGGAACGCATTGAAGTTCATGGTGACATGAGCGTTGGCCATTTGATCTACAAGACATTTTTCAAAGATTTTAGACTAATGTTCATGATAATTAAGTTCATCTAATCAAATTATTTAATGAACTCCCACTCAGATTTGACATCCCTCTAGTCATCTAAGTGATTACATGATCCGAGTCCGCTAGGCCGTGTCCGATCATCACGTGAGACGGACTAGTCATCGTCGGTGAACATCTCCATGTTGATCGTATCTTCCATACGACTCATGTTCGACCTTTCGGTCTCTTGTGTTCCGAGGCCATGTCTGTACATGCTAGGCTCGTCAAGTTAACCCTAAGTGTTTATGCATGTGCAAAACTGTCTTACACCCGTTGTATGTGAGCGTAAGGATCTATCACACCGATCATCACGTGGTGCTTGAAGCAGACGAACTTTAGCAACGGTGCACAGTTAGGGGGAACACTTTCTTGAAATTATTATAAGGGATCATCTTATTTACTACCGTCGTTCTAAGTAAACAAGATGCATAAAACATAATAAACATCACATGCAATTATATAAAGTAGTGACATGATATGGCCAATATCATATAGCTCCTTTGATCTTCATCTTCGGGGCTCCATGATCATCTTGTCACCGGCATGACACCATGATCTCCATCATCATGATCTCCATCATCGTGTCTCCATGAAGTTGCTCGCCAACTATTACTTCTACTACTATGGCTAACACGTTTAGCAATAAAGTAAAGTAATTTACATGGCGTTGAATCAATGACTCGCAGGTCATACAATAATTAAGACAACTCCTATGGCTCCTGCCGGTTGTCATACTCATTGACATGCAAGTCGTGATTCCTATTACAAGAACATGATCTCATACATCACATTCATCATTCATCACAACTTCTGGCCATATCACATCACATGACAATTGCTGCAAAAACAAGTTAGACGTCCTCTAATTGTTGTTGCAAGTTTTACGTGGCTGCAATAGGGTTCTAGCAAGAACGTTTTCTTACCTACGTGAAAGCCACAGCGTGATTTGTCAACTTCTATTTACCCTTCATAAGGACCCTTTTCATCGAATCCGCTCCAACTAAAGTGGAGAGACAGACACCGCTAGCCACCTTATGCAACTAGTGCATGTCGATTCGGTGGAACCAGTCTCACGTAAGCGCACGTGTAAGGTCGGTCCGGCCGCTTCATCCCACAATACCGCTGAAGCAAGAAAAGACTAGTAGCGGCAAGGAAGTTGACAAGATCTCGCCCACAACAAAATTGTGTTCTACTCGTGCAATAGAGAACTACGCATAGACCTAGCTCATGATGCCACTGTTGGGGAACGTTGCAGAAAATTAAATTTTTTCCTACGGTTTCACCAAGATCCATCTATGAGTTCATCTAAGCAACGAGTCATGGGAGAGTGATTGCATCTACATACCACTTGTAGATCGCGTGCGGAAGCGTTCAATGGAGCAGGGATGATGGAGTCGCACCGTCGTGATTCAGATCACCGATGACCTAGTCTTTGACGGACAGCACCTTCGCGTTCAACACACGACGGAGCGGATGACATCTCCTCCTTCTTGATCTAGCAAGGGGGAAGGAGAGGTTGATGATGATCCAGCAGCACGACGGCATGGTGGTGGATGCAGCGAGAACTCGGCAGGGCTTCGCTAAGCAACTACGGGAGGAGGAGGAGGTGTTGCAGGGAGGAGGGAGGCGCCAGGCTTTCGGGGTGCGGCCACCCCTCCCTCCCCTCCCTTTATATAGGTGCAAGAGAGAGGGGGGAGGGCGCAGCCTTGCCCCTTCCTCCAAGGAAGGGGTGCGGCCAAGGGGAGGAGTCCATCCTCCCCAAGGCACCTCGGAGGTGCCTTCCCCCTTTAGGACTCTCCCCTCCCCAAGTCTCCTTGGCGCATGGGCCTCTTGGGGCTGGTGCCCTTGGCCCATATAGGCCAAGGCGCACCCCCTACAGCCCATGTGGCCCCCCGGGGCAGGTGGACCCCCCCGGTGGACCCCCGGACCCCTTTCGGCACTCCCGGTACAATACCGATAAAGTGCGAAACTTTTCCGGCGACCAAAATAAGACTTTCGATATATAAATATTTACCTCCGGACCATTTCGGAACTCCTCATGACGTCCGGGATCTCATCCGGGACTCCGAACAACATTCGGTTTGCTGCATACTCATATTCATACAACCCTAGCGTCACCGAACCTTAAGTGTGTAGACCCTACGGGTTCGGGAGACATGCAGACATGACCGAGACGGCTCTCGGGCAATAACCAACAGCAGGATCTGGATACCCATGTTGGCTCTACATGATCCTCGATGATATCATCGGATGAACCACGATGTCGAGGATTCAATCAACCCGTATACTATTCCTTTGTCAATCGGTATTTTACTTGCCCGAGATTCGATCGTCGGTATCCCAATACCTCGTTCAATCTCGTTGCCGGCAAGTCACTTTACTAAATACCATAATGCATGATCCGTGACCAAACACTTGGTCACTTTGATCTCATTATGATGATGCACTACCGTGTGGGCCGGTGATACCTCTCCGTCATACGGAGTGACAAATCCAGTCTCGATCCGTGTCAACCCAGCAGACACTTTTGGAGATACCTGTAATGCACCTTTATAGTCACCCAGTTATGTTGTGACATTTGATACACCCAAAGCACTCCTACGGTATCCGGAGTTACGATCTCATGGTCTAAGGAAGAGATACTTGACATTGGAAAAGCTCTAGCAAAAGCGAACTACGATCTTGTGCTATGCTTAGGATTGGGTCTTGTCCATCACATCATTCTCCTAATGATGTGATCCCGTTATCAATGACATCCAATGTGCATAGTCAGGAAACCATGACTATGTGTTGATCAACGAGCTAGTCAACTAGAGGCTCACTAGGGACATATTGTGGTCTATGTATTCACACGTGTATTATGATTTCCGGATAATACAATTATAGCATGAATAAAAGACAATTATCATGAACAAGGAAATATAATAATAATACTTTTATTATTGCCTCTAGGGCATATTTCCAACACTGCATTGATATAGTGTCGAAGGTTCCTGACTGGTATTTGTAGTTGCTCGTCCGTCCAACAGCACTTCCCTGATACAGGGTCCAAGGTTCCGCCAGCCCCTAAGAACCAAGTCCGGCAACGGTCTGGCCAGTACATTGTCTCTAGTTTGATCCCTTTTTCAAGCAGATCATTCTCAGCCTTGGACCACTTAGGCCGGGCTTTGAGGTAGTCACCTGACCCCGTGCGATGGTGAAGCTTCTTCTTCGCAGCATTTTGCTTGTTTGTCGCCGACATCTTCTTACTCTTTTCCGATGTCTTGTGGGCCACAAATGCGGGCCAGTGATCTTTGATCTTCTCATATTTGCCGATGAATTCTGGTGTCTTTCTTTTGTCGACAAACTTGTTCAGCTCTTTCCTCCACCTCCTGAATAGGGTTGCCATCTTCTTAAGAGCACAAGACTTGATTAATTGCTCTTTAACTGGCTTCTCCGGATCCTCCTCTGGCGGTAGGGTGAAATTTGCCTTCTGCTTGTACCTCCATTGTGTCACCGGAGCCATCATGAACATAGCCCTCTTCTTGTACCAGCATTAATGGGCCGAAGCCATCATGAACATAGCCCTCTTCTTCACCCAGTCCTTCCTGACCATCGGTATCATTGAAAAATGACGCAACTTCATCACTTCCTTGTGCGATTATGTGCCCCAACATCGCTTCTGTTGCTTCGCCTCGGGAGTGCTCCATAGTTTCTGCAAATATTTACAACATGTCAATTATTATTCACACATTGGTACAGATGGATATATATATATATATATATATATATATATATATATATATATATATATATATATATATATATATATATATATATATATATATATATATATATATATTTGTGGCAATCATAGAACTAGCTAGCTAATCACAATAAGGAATCATGTTAGTGGCCTCGACGCTGCTTCTCTAGGGTTTGGGGTCGCCTCGACACAATGCTTCAAGGGTTTGAGGTGGCCTCAACGACAATGCTCTTTTAACTTGGTAAATTTGGGTGGCCTCGAGAGTTTTGGTCGAGCGAGAGGGCCGAGGGGGGTGCTGCCGTTGTATAGGTTATCACGGTCGAGAGGGGGTATATATATCGACCGCCCCTCATGTCGAAGATATCTCGAGGCGGCAAGGCGAAAAGCGAGCAGCAGCTGACAGACTTCGACAAAACATAAGAAAACGAAGAAGAAATAAAAAGAGGAGAAGAAGAAAGGAATAGAGGATAAGATCGAAGAAAAAAAAAGAGGAGAAGAAGAAAGGAATAGAGGAGAAGAAGAAAAAAATAGAAAAATTCTATTGTTTCTTCTTCTCCTCTATTCCTTTCTTCTTCTCCTCTTCCTTTTCTTCTTTTTTGTTCTTCTTATTTATTTATCCTCTATTCCTTTCTTTCTTCTTCTCCTCTTCTTTTTCTTCTTCTCCCTCGAGAAAGGAAAATAATTAAGGAAAAGGAAGAAAAGAGGAAGAAGGAAGAAGGAAGAAGAAGAAGAAAAAAAAGAAGAAAAAAAAAGGAGAAGAAGAAAGGAATAGAGGACAAGAAGAAAAAATAGAATTTTTTTTCTATTTTTTCTTCTTCTCCTCTATTCCTTTCTTCTTCTCCTCTTCTTTTTCTTCTTTTTTCTTCTTCTTATTTATTTCTCCTCTTCTTTTCCTCTCCTCTTCTTCTTTCTTTCCTCTTTCTTATTTTCTTCTTTCCTATCCTTCTTTTTCTAAAATTGTAACTTTTACATATATAAAACTTTTCTAAAATTGTAACTTTCTATATATGAACAAAAACTTTCTATGAACAAAAAACATTTTTAACATATATATTTAGCAAATTCTAGCCACATACATCACATACACATATACATTATAGCCACATACACATATACATCACATATGAACAAAACAACAAACTAATAAAAATAAAAAAACATATAGCAACATATGAACAAAAATATATAGCCACATACATACACATACATTATATATATATGAAAAAAATAAACTAATAAAAAACAAAGCCGGGCAGCGGTGGCGCCGGCGGGGCAGGGCAGGGGTGCAGGTGCGCGAGACAGGGCAGGGGTGCGGGAGCGTGGCAGGTGCTCACAGGAGGGTGGCTGGGCACGGCGGGCAGCGTCGGGGCGAGGGGAGTGGCGCCGGCGTCGGGGCAGATGGCGTCGAGGGTGGCGGGGACGGCAAAGTTGAGCAGCCTGACGGCGTCGGAGGCGGCGACGACGGTGAGGTGAACTAGCCTGACGGCGTCGGAGGCAGCGGCGACGACGAGGTGGAGCAGCCTGACGGCTCGGCGGCGACGGCAACGAGGCAGATTGAGCAGCGGGCGTCGAGCGGAGAAGAAAGGGATGGATTTTGGAGAAACTGCTAAGTGCTAGTTATATATGAAGAGAATTGGTCCCGGTTCGTGAAACCAACCGGGACCAATGCCTACTAGTCCCGGTTGGTGCCACCAACCGGGACCAAACCTCTTTTGAGAGCCCAAAAGGCGGGAAGCGGCGACCTTTGGTCCCGGTAGGTGGCACCAACTGGGACTAATGCCTCCCCCTTTAGTCCCGGTTGGTGCCACCAACCGGGACCAAAGGACCCTGTGCTGCCCGCGTCGGGGCCAAAGTTTAGTCCCACCTTGCTAGTTGAGAGGGGCGCGCAGTGGTTTATAAGCCCCACTGCCGCACCCCTCTCGAGCTCCTCTCCACCGTAGGCTTACGGGCCTATTTGCTACTGCTTTGCCTGATGTGCCTTCTGGGCCTACTGCGGGCCTGAATCCTGGCCCATGGTAGGGTATCTAGTCGTATTCAGGCCGTGGGTGCCAGTAGGAGGCATTTTTTTTGTTTTTTTGTTTTCTTTCTTGCTTTATTTATTTTATTTTGTTTCTACTTACAACAAAATACTTATTGTTGCTATTTTTAATTATTTTCTAGTTTTTTTTGTATTGTTTTCTGCATTATTTATTTTCTTTTGTTTTTTGCTTTATTTTTTAATTATTTTTCTTTTAGTTTTAGAAAAATTATAAACTTTCTGTTAGTGCCATTAGTTTTCAAATTTGAAAACACTTTTTTGTTTTTTGTTTTCTTTCTTGCTTTATTTATTTTATTTTGTTTCTACTTACAACAAAATACTTATTGTTGCTATTTTTAATTGTTTTTTTTGTTTTGTTTTCTGCATTATTTATTTTCTTTTGTTTTTTGCTTTATTTTTTAATTCTTTTTTCTTTTAGTTTTAGAAAAATTATAAACTTTCTGTTAGTGCCATTAGTTTTCAAATTTGAAAACATTTTTTTGTTTTCTTTCTTGCTTTATTTATTTTATTTTGTTTCTACTTACAGCAAAATACTTATTGTTGCTATTTTTAATTATTACGAGGGCCGAACCATAAGACATTAGTGTTGGGGAACGTAGTAATTTCAAAAAATTTCCTACGCACACGCAAGATCATGGTGATGCATAGCAGCGAGAGGGAGAGTTTTGTCTCGCACCCTCGTGAGACCGAAGCGGAAGCGATCTGGCGTAGAGGAAGTAGTCGACGTTCTCCTCGCGATCCAACCGATCCCAGCGCCGTTACTCCGGCGCCTCCGAGTTCTTGACACACGTACAGCTCGGTGGCGCTCCTCGGGCTCCGATCCAGCAAAGCTCGGGGAGAGAGATCCGTCGACGACGCGGCGTGGTGGCGATCTTGATGTTCTACCGACGCAGGCTTCGCCTAAGCACCGCTCTGATATGACCGAGGTGGAATATGGTGGAGGGGGCACCGCACACGGCTAAGGAGCGATCTCAAGGATCAACTTGTGTGTTCTAGGGTGCCCCCTGCCCCAGATATAAAGGAGCAAGGGGAGGGCCGGCCGGCCCTAGGAGGCGCGCCAGGAGGGGGAGTCCTCCTCCTAGTGGGAGTAGGACTCCCTTTCCTAGTCCAACTAGGAAGGAGGAAGGGGAAGGAAAGAGAGGAGAGGGAGAGGGAAGGGGGCGCGCCCCCTCCTTGTCCTATTCGGACTCCCCATGGGGGCGCGCCACCTCCTGGTGCGGCCTCTCTCTCCCTCTTGGCCCAATAAGGCCCATTACTTCCCGGGGTTCAGTAACCCCTCGGCACTCCGTTTTCTCCGGAACTTCCGAACCTTTCCGTGTCGAATATAGCCGTCCAATATATCAATCTTTATGTCTCGACCATTTGAGACTCCTCGTCATGTCCGTGATCACATCCGGGACTCGAACTCCTTGGTACATCAAAATACACAAACTCATAATATAACCGTCATCGAAACCTTAAGCGTGCGGACCCTACGGTTCGAGAACAATGTAGACATGACCGAGACACGTCTCGGTCAATAACCAATAGCGGGACCTGGATGCCCATATTGGCTCCTACATATTCTCTGAAGATCTTTATCGGTCAGACCGCATAACAACATCGTTGTTCCTTTGTCATCGGTATGTTACTTGCCCGAGATTCGATCGTCGGTATCAATACCTAGTTCAATCTCGTTCTTGGCAAGTCTCTTTACTTGTTCCGTAATACATCATCTCACAGCTAACTCATTAGTTGTAATGCTTGCAAGGCTTAGTGATGTGCATTACCGAGAGGGCCCAGAGATACCTCTCCGACAATCGGAGTGACAAATCCTAATCTCGAAATCGCCAACCCAACATCTGCCTTTGGAGACACCTGTAGTACTCCTTTATAATCACCCGATTCGTTGTGACGTTTGGTAGTACCAAAGTGTTCCTCCGTAAACGCAGTTGCATAATCTCATAGTTATAGGAACATGTATAAGTCATGGATAAAAGCAATAGCAACATACTAAGCGATCGGGTGCTAAGCTAATGGAATGGGTCATGTCAATCAGATCATTCAACTAATGATGTGACCTTGTTAATCAAATGACAACTCCTTTGTCTATGGTTAGGAAACTTAACCATCTTTGATTAACAAGCTAGTCTAATAGAGGCATACTAGTGACACTCTGTTTGTCTATGTATTCACACATGTATTATGTTTCGGTTAATACAATTCTAGCATGAATAATAAACATTTATCATGAAATAAGGAAATAAATAATAACTTTATTATTGCCTCTAGGGCATATTTCCTTGATCTCCCACTTGCACTAGAGTCAATAATCTAGATTACATAGTAATGATTCTAACACCCATGGAGTCTTGGTGCTGATCATGTTTTGCTCGTGGAAGAGGCTTAGTCAGCAGGTCTGCTACATTCAGATCCGTATGTATCTTGCAAATCTCTATGTCTCCCACGGACTAAGTCCGGATGGAATTGAAGCGTCTCTTGATGTGTTTGGTTCTCTTGTGAAATCTGGATTCCTTTGCTAAAGCAATTGCTCGATATTGTCACAAAGATTTTCATTGGACCCGATGCACTAGGTATGACACCTAGATGGGATATGAACTCCTTCATCCAGACTCCTTCATTAGCTGCTTCGAAGCTGCTATGTATTCCGCTTCACATGTAGATCCCTTCTGACGCTTTGTTTAGAACTGCACCAAATGTCAGCTCCTCCGTTTAGTGTAAATCGATCCGGTTTGCGATTTAGAATCGTCGGATCAGTGTCAAAGCTTGCATCAACGTAACCGTTTACGATGAGCTCTTTGTCACCTCCATATCTGAGAAACATATCCTTAGTCCTTTTCGGTATTTCGGGATGTTCTTGACCGCTGTCCGATGATCCACTCTGGATTACTTTGGTACCTCCTGCTAAGCTTATAGCAAGGCACACATCAGGTCTGGTACACAGCATTGCATACATGATAGAGCCTATGGCTGAGGCATAGGGAACATCTTTCATTTTCTCTCTATCTTCTGCGGTGGTCGGGCATTGAGTCTTACTCAACTTCACACCTTGTAACACAGGCAAGAACCCTTTCTTTGCTTGATCCATTTTGAACTTCTTCAAAATTTTGTCAAGGTATGTGCTTTGTGAAAGTCAATTAAGCGTCTTGATCTATCTCTATAGATTTTGATGCCCAATATGTAAGCAGCTTCACGAGGTCCTTCATCGAAAAACTCTTATTCAAGTATCCCTTTATGCTATCCAGAAATTCTATATCATTTCCGATTAGTAATATGTCATCTACATATAATATCGAAATGCTACAGAGCTCCCACTCACTTTCTTGTAAATACAGGCTTCTCCAAAAGTGCATATAAACCCAAATGCTTTGATCACACTATCAAAGCGTTTATTCCAACTCGAGATGCTTGCACCAGTCCATAAATGGATCGCTGGAGCTTGCACACTTTGTTAGCTCCTTTGGATCGATAAAACCTTCTGGTTGCATCATATACAACTCTTCTTCCGAAATCCATTCAGAATGCAGTCTTTACATCCATTTGCCAAATTTCATAATCATAAAATGCGGCAATTGCTAACATGATTCGGACAGACTTAAGCATCGCCACTGGTGAGAAGGTCTCATCGTAGTCAATCCCTTGAACTTGTCGAAAACCCTTTGCGACAAGTCGAGCTTTGTAGACGATAATATTACCGTCGGCGTCGGTCTTCTTCTTGAAGATCCACTTGTTTTCTATTGCTTGCCGACCCTCGGGCAAGTCAACCAAAGTCCACACTTTGTTTTCATACATGGATCCCATCTCAGATTTCATGGCCTCAAGCCATTTTGCGAATCTGGGCTCACCATCGCTTCTTCATAGTTCGTAGGTTCATCATGATCTAGTAGCATGACTTCCGAACAGGATTACCGTACCACTCAGTGCGGATCTTACTCTGGTTGATCTACGAGGTTCGTAATAACTTGATCTGAAGTTTCATGATCAACATCATCAACTTCCTCACTATTTGGTGTAGATGTCGCAGAAACGGTTTCGTGATAAACTACTTTCAAATAAGGGAGAAGGTACAGATTACCTCATCAAGTTCTACTTTCCTCCCACTCACTTCTTTCGAGAGAAACTCCTTCTCTAGAAAGGATCCATTCTTAGCAACAAATGTCTTGCCTTCGGATCTGTGATAGAAGGTGTACCCAACTGTCTCCTTTGGGTATCCTATGAAGACACATTTCTCCGATTTAGGTTCGAGCTTATCAGGTTGAAGCTTTTTCACATAAGCATCGCATCCCCAAACTTTAAGAAACGACAACTTTGGTTTCTTGCTAAACCATAGTTCATAAGGTGTCGTCTCAACGGATTTTGACGGTGTTCTATTCAGCGTGAATGCGGCCGTCTCAAGAGCATAACCCCAAAACGATAGCGGTAAATCTGTAAGAGACATCATAGATCGCACCATATCTAGTAAAGTGCGATTCGACGTTCGGACACACCATTGCGCTGTGGTGTTCGGGTGGCGTGAGTTCTTGAAACTATTCGCATTGTTTCAAATGTAGACCAAACTCGTAATTCAAATATTCGCCTCCACGATCAGATCGTAGAAACTTTATTTTCTTATTACGATGATTTTCAACTTCACTCTGAAATTCTTTGAACTTTTCAAATGTTTCAAACTTATGTTTCATTAAGTAGATATACCCATATCTGCTTAAATCATCTGTGAAGGTGAGAAAATAACGATATCCGCCACGAGCCTCAACATTCATCGGACCACATACATTTGTATGTATGATTTCCAACAAATCTGTTGCTCTCTCCATAGTACGGAGAACGGGTTTTAGTCATCTTGCCCATGAGGCACGGTTCATAAGTGCCAAGTGATTCATAATCAAGTGACTCCAAAAGTCCATCAGTATGGAGTTTCTTCATGCGCTTTATACCGATATGACCTAAACGGCAGTGCCACAAATAAGTTGCACTATCATTATCAACTCTGCATTTTTGGTTTCAACATTATGAATATGTGTATCACTACTATCGAGATTCATTAAAAATAGACCACTCTTCAAGGGTGCATGACCATAAAAGATATTATTCATATAAATAGAACAACCATTATTCTCTGATTTAAATGAATAACCGTCTCGCATCAAACAAGATCCAGATATAATGTTCATGCTCAACGCTGGCACCAAATAACAATTATTTAGGTCTAAAACTAATCCGAAGGTAGATGTAGAGGTAGCGTGCCGACCGCGATTACATCGACTTTGGAACCATTTCCCACACGCATCGTCACCTCGTCCTTTGCTAGTGTTAAGCAATCCGTAGTCCCTGTTTGAGTTGCAAATATTAGCAAGAACCAGTATCAAATACCAGTGCTCTGCGAGCTCTAGTAAGGTACACATCAATAACATGTATATCACATATACCTTTGTTCACCTTGCCATCCTTCTTATCCGCCAAATACTTGGGGCAGTTCCGCTTCGGTGACCAGTCGCTTGCGGTAGAAGCACTCAGTTTCAGGTTTAGGTCCAGACTTGGGTTTCTTCTCTGAGCAGCAACTTGTTTGCTGTTCTTCTTGAAGTTCCTTCTTCTTCCCTTTGCCTTTCTTCTTGAAACTAGTGGTCTTATTGACCATCAACACTTGATGCTCCTTCTTGATTTCTACCTCCGCAGCCTTTAGCATTGCGAAGAGCTCTGCATAGTCTTTACTAACCCTTGCATATTATAGTTCATCACGAAGCCTTTGTAGCTTGGTGGCGGTGATTGAAGAATTCTGTCAATGACACAATCATCCGGAAGATTAACTCCCAGTTGAGTCAAGTGATTGTAATACCCGGACATTACGAGTATGTGCTCACCGATGGACCCATTCTCTTCCATCTTGCAGCTATAGAACTTATTGGAGACTTCATATCTCTCAATCCGGGCATTACTGTTGAAATATCAACTTCAACTCCTGGAACATCTCATATGCTCCATGACGTTCAAAACGTCGTTGAAGACCGGTTCTAAGCCGTAAAGCATGGCACACTGAACTATAGAGTAGTCATCAGCTTTGCTCGCCAGACGTTCTTAACGTCGTCGGTTACATCGGAAGAGTCTGGCACCTAGCGGTGCATCCGGGGCGTAACTCTTACGTGCAGCAATGAGGATAATCCTCAGGTTACGGACCCAGTCCGTGTAATTGCTACCATCATCTTTCAACTTTGCTTTCTCAAGGAACGCATTAAAATTCAACGGAACAACAGACGAGCCATCTATCTATAAACAAACATAGACAAGCAAGATACTATCGGTACTAAGTTCATGATAAATTTAAGTTCAATTAATCATATTACTTAAGAACTCCCACTTAGACAGACATCTCTCTAGTCATCTAAGTGATCACGTGATCCAAATCAACTAAACCATAACCGATCATCACGTGAGATGGAGTAGTTTTCAATGGTGAACATCTTATGTTGATCATATCTACTATATGATTCACGCTCGACCTTTCGGTCTCCGTGTTCGAGGCCATATCTGCATATGCTAGGCTCGTCAAGTATAACCTGAGTATTCTGCGTGTGCAAAACTGGCTTGCACCGTTGTAGATGGACGAGAGCTTATCACACCCGATCATCACGTGGTGTCTCGGCACGACGAACTTTGGCAGCGGTGCATACTCGGGAGAACACTACTTGATAATTTTAGTGAGAGATCATCTTAAAATGCTACCGTCAATCAAAGCAAGATAAGATGCATAAAGGATAAACATCACATGCAATCAATATAAGTGATATGATATGGCCATCATCATCTTGTGCTTGTGATCTCCATCTCAAGCACCGTCGTGATCACCATCGTCACCGGTAGCGACACCTTGATCTCCATCGTAGCATCGTTGTCGTTACGCCATCTATTGCTTCTCGACTATCGCTACCGCTTAGTGATAAAGTAAAGCAATTACAGGCGTTGCATTTCATACAATAAGCGACAACCATATGGCTCCAGCCATTGCCGATAACCGGTTACAAAACATGATCATCTCATACAATAAAATATAGCATCACGTCTTGACCATATCACATCACAACATGCCTGCAAAAACAAGTTAGGCGTCCTCTACTTTGTTGTTGCAAATTTTACGTGGCTGCTACGGGCTTAAGCAAGAACCAATCTCACCCACGCATCAAGACCACAGCGATACTTCGTCAAATAGACTCGTTTAACCTTCTCAAGGACGGGCGTAGCCACACTCAGTTCAACTAAAGTGAGAGAGACAGACACCCGCCAGCCACCTTTAAGCACGAGTGCTCGTAGCAGTGAAACCAGTCTCGCGTAAGCGTCTGGCGTAATGTCGGTCCGGGCCGCTTCATCTCACAATACCGCTGAACCAAAGTATGACATGCTGGTAGGCAGTATGACTTGTATCGCCCACAACTCACTTGTGTTCTACTCGTGCAAAACATCAAACCATAAAACCTGGCTCGATACCCATTGTTGGGGAACGTAGTAATTTCAAAAAATTTCCTACGCACACGCAAGATCATGGTGATGCATAGCAACGAGAGGGGAGAGTTTTGTCTACGTACCCTCGTAGACCGAAGCGGAAGCGATCACAACGTAGAGGAAGTAGTCGTACGTTCTCCTCGCGATCCAACCGATCCCAGCGCCGTTACTTCGGCGCCTCCGAGTTCTTGACACACGTACAGCTCGGTGACGCTCCTCAGGCTCCGATCCAGCAAAGCTCCGGGGAGAGAGAGTTCACAAGACGACGGCGTGGTGGCGATCTTGATGTTCTCTCGACGCAGGCTTCGCCTAAGCACCGCTCACGATATGACCGAGGTGGAATATGGTGGAGGGGGCACCGCACACGGCTAAGGAGCGATCTCAAGGATCAACTTGTGTGTTCTAGGGTGCCCCTGCCCCGTATATAAAGGAGCAAGGGGAGGGCGGCCGGCCCTAGGAGGCGCGCCAGGGGGGGAGTCCTCCTCCTAGTGGGAGTAGGACTCCCTTTCCTAGTCCAACTAGGAAGGAGGAAGGGGAAGGAAAGAGAGGAGAGGGAGAGGGAAGGGGGCGCGCCCCTCCTTGTCCTATTCGGACTCCCCATGGGGGCGCGCCACCTCCTGGTGCGCCCTCTCTCTCCCTCTTGGCCCAATAAGGCCCATTACTTCCCGGGGTTCGGTAACCCCTCCGGCACTCCGTTTTCTCCGAAACTTCCGGAACCTTTCCGGTGTCCGAATATAGCCGTCCAATATATCAATCTTTATGTCTCGACCATTTGAGACTCCTCGTCATGTCCGTGATCACATCCGGGACTCGAACTCCTTGGTACATCAAAATACACAAACTCATAATATAACCGTCATCGAAACCTTAAGCGTGCGGACCCTACGGTTCGAGAACAATGTAGACATGACCGAGACACGTCTCGGTCAATAACCAATAGCGGGACCTGGATGCCCATATTGGCTCCTACATATTCTACGAAGATCTTTATCGGTCAGACCGCATAACAACATCGTTGTTCCCTTTGTCATCGGTATGTTACTTGCCCGAGATTCGATCGTCGGTATCAATACCTAGTTCAATCTCATTCTTGGCAAGTCTCTTTACTCGTTCCATAATACATCATCTCACAGCTAACTCATTAGTTGTAATGCTTGCAAGGCTTAGTGATGTGCATTACCGAGAGGGCCCAGAGATACCTCTCCGACAATCGGAGTGACAAATCCTAATCTAGAAATCGCCAACCCAACATCGCCTTTGGAGACACCTGTAGTACTCCTTTATAATCACCCGATTCGTTGTGACGTTTGGTAGTACCAAAGTGTTCCTCCGTAATTGGAGTTGCATAATCTCATAGTTATAGGAACATGTATAAGTCATGGATAAAAGCAATAGCAACATACTAAGCGATCGGGTGCTAAGCTAATGGAATGGGTCATGTCAATCAGATCATTCAACTAATGATGTGACCTTGTTAATCAAATGACAACTCCTTTGTCTATGGTTAGGAAACTTAACCATCTTTGATTAACAAGCTAGTCTAATAGAGGCATACTAGTGACACTCTGTTTGTCTATGTATTCACACATGTATTATGTTTCCGGTTAATACAATTCTAGCATGAATAATAAACATTTATCATGAAATAAGGAAATAAATAATAACTTTATTATTGCCTCTAGGGCATATTTCCTTCATCTCCCACTTGCACTAGAGTCAATAATCTAGATTACATAGTAATGATTCTAACACCCATGGAGTCTTGGTGCTGATCATGTTTTGCTCGTGGAAGAGGCTTAGTCAACGGGTCTGCTACATTCAGATCCGTATGTATCTTGCAAATCTCTATGTCTCCCACCTGGACTAAGTCCCGGATGGAATTGAAGCGTCTCTTGATGTGTTTGGTTCTCTTGTGAAATCTGGATTCCTTTGCTAAAGCAATTGCTCCAGTATTGTCACAAAAGATTTTCATTGGACCCGATGCACTAGGTATGACACCTAGATCGGATATGAACTCCTTCATCCAGACTCCTTCATTAGCTGCTTCCGAAGCTGCTATGTATTCCGCTTCACATGTAGATCCCGCAACGCCTTTAGGTGAAATTCCTCTTGTTTGTGCTCAATTCACGTACGTACACCGTTTCCATTCCACAGCTGTAAAAGTTCTTCAACTAATGGCCTTAGGTACACATCAATGTCGTTGCCGGGTTGCTTAGGGCCTTGGGTGAGAACTGGCATCATAATGAACTTCCGCTTCATGCACATCCAAGGAGGAAGGTTATACATACATAGAGTCACGGGCCAGGTGCTGTGATTGCTGTTGTGCTCCCCGAAAGGATTAATGCCATCCGCGCTTAAAGCAAACCATACGTTCCTTGGGTCACTTGCAAACTCATCCCAGTACTTTCTCTCGATTTTTCTCCACTGCGACCCGTCGTGGGTGCTCTCAACTTCCGTCTTTCTTACGGTCCTCACTGTGCCATCGCATCAACTTGGCATGCTCTCTGTTTTACGAGCAGACGTTTCAACCATGGTATTATAGGAGCATACCACATCACCTTCGCAGGAACCCTCTTCCGGGGCTCGCGTCAACATCACCAGGGTCATCTCGTCGATCTTATACCGTAATGCACCGCATACGGGCATGCGTTCAGATCCTTGTACGCACCTTGTAGAGGATGCGATCATTAGGGCATGCATGTATCTTCGCACCTCAATCCTAGAGGGCATCGACCTTCTTTGCTGCGTATGTCTTTGTCGGGCAATTCGTTATCCTTTGTAAGCTTCTTCTTCAATATTTTCAATAGCTTCTCAAATCCTTTGTCGAGCACTGGCATTCTCGCCTTCCTTTGCAGCAATTCGATGACGATACCGAGCTTTGTGTTGCCATCTTCGCAATTGGGGTACAACCCTTTTTGTGGTCCTCTAACATGCGATCGAACTTCAGCTTCTCCTTTTGACTTTCGCATTGCGTCCTTGCATCGACAATGACCGGCGGAGATCATCATCATCGGGCACATCGTCGGTTCCTCTTGATCTTGAGCAACCGCTGTTGCAGCATCATCGTGCACATCGTCTGGTTCCTCTTGATCTTCAGCAGCATCACCGTATTCAGGGGGCACATAGTTGTCATCGTACTTTTCTTCTTCGCCGTCTTCCATCATAACCCCTATTTCTTCGTGCCTCGTCCAAACATTATAGTGTGGCATGAAACCCTTGTAAAGCAGGTGGGTGTGAAGGATTTTCCGGTCAAAGTAAGACTTCGTATTCCCACATATAAGGCATGGACAATACATAAAACCATTCTGCTTGTTTACCATAGCTCACGTCGAAGGAGTCCCGACCGACAGCACGATACGCAAGACAGTCGACGGGTGCTTTTGCAGACCTGTTGGGGATATAACTACTGAATCTAAACCGCCCTGAAGGGGCCGGTTTACCCTCGTCCATGATCAGGGCCCACGAAGGAGGCCCAGAGCCCAGAGGCGGATTAGGGTCCATTTATGTAAACCGCCTTAGCCTTGTAACTTGTCTTTGTAAGATAAGAGAGAAGAGACCGAGCGGACACTTGTATGAGCCGGATCGGGACTCAGAGACCGGCCAAGCGCCAACCCGTGTATATAAGGGGACGACCCGGCGGCGGTTTAGGGACAGACAATTCGAGGCTTAGGCGAAGCTATTGCTCCCTAGTCGCCGAAATCACATCAATCCCATCACAACTAGACGTAGGCTTTACCTTCATCGAAGGGGCCAAACTAGTATAACTCCCGTGTCTTTGTGTCCGCTTTAACCCCTCTAAGTTAACCCGTTCGATGGCCCTGCGACTAAGTCCTTTCACGAGGACATCTGCCGTGACAATTCCACGACAGTTGGCGCCCACCGTGGGGCTATCGCGCGATGGTTTGATGATCTTAGAGGGCAAGTTCGAAGGACTCAAAGGCTATGCTGTGGGCCGGATGACCAAGAGTCGTCGCGGCAAGCTCTACATCGACGATGCGGACTGGGGCCCCGAGGCCGGCTCGATTGAGTACGGGTACCGGGTCCCCTTTGGTGGCATACACGTGTTCATCGGCAAGATCGGCGAGCCAGGGCCTGGGCCGGACATCTGCACCAACCTCGTCGAGACGGCCCAGCGGGCGAAGAAGAGTCCTGCCCTGGCTAAACCGGCTGTCAAGCGTGCTTTCGTGGGAGTCGTCCACGGAGACTATGAGGGCGGATCAGCATCTGGCGGCGAAACCGTTGTCTACTCTGGCGACGAGTCGTCCGCCGGAGAAACCGAGTCTTTGTACCAGCTGCAAGATGGCCAGATCGGGGGCTGTTCCGACGGTGAGAGTATTCCGGACCCCTTTGATCTACCCAGCCGGGTTGGAATTTTCATGGCCGGTACACAAGCGACGCTTCACTCTTCGACCGCGGCGCCCATCGTCGCCGGTTCAGCAGCGGTGGTGGCAGCCGGGGAAGGAGGCCCTGTTGGCCCACCGGCTCAAGTTTTATCAGAGTTATTCGACGCATTGGCTGCGCTCATGGCAGAGGCTAATCCGGCGGATCAGGACCTGCACAACGCAGAGATTGCAAAGGTGAAGGAACAGATCGCTAAAGCTAAAGCGGATCGGCGCAGCCGCGACGTGAGGATGGCGGCGAACGGGCCGCTTTGGATGCATGAGCTTATAGGCTCATCTTTGGATCGAGTCGCCACATGAAGTCATGAAAAGGAAGTACAGATCCCGTTTACCTTCGGTTTTCGAGGGAAGAGAGCTCTTTAATACCCCGGGGGCAGGGACCAGTAATCCGCCGCCGGTGGCGAACCGGCCGGAAGCACCTGGGACGGGCGCGCCGGTTCAGCCCCGAGTGATAGATCTGCCTCGCCATCATACCGGCGCGCCCCAGGTTGTGCAGACACCTCCGGGTCACTACTCCAACCCGATGGATAATCTTGTTGCGGCTGCGGCACGGTTGGAGGCAATCCCAATTGAAGGTGATTCACCACACGTGGTAGAGACACGCTGGGTTAAGGAGCTCCTCAGGACGGCCCTGGCTCAACAGGAAGCGTATTCACACAGTCGGGATCGGATCCACTCCACCCCCCGCCCAAGCCGGAGCTATAGCCGACGCGCCGACGAACCGGCCATATCAAGCAATGCGCAGCGCGGCCCGCCTCGAGGCAACAACCCGGCGGGTGGCTTTGAAGACGCACAAGTGGTGGTGGACCGGGCCAGGGCACGTAGGGAGGCCGAGTTAGCAGCACAACATGAGGATCATCAGCTCGCGCCGGTTCGTCCTACCATCTTCGAACCGGGGGTCACGTCTGGCTCATTGGGGGTGCCTTGCCTCATCCCCGCTTTACGCAATGTACGTTTTCCCAAGGACTTCAAAGGGCCACGCAAGGTGCCCAATTATACCGCCGATTTGGCTCCAGAAGCGTGGATAGAAAGCTATGAGATGGCCATGGAGATGCTGGATGTGGATGAAGCTGCGTGTGCGAAGTATTTCACAATGATGTTGGAAGGTACGGCCCGTGCCGTTGAAGAACTTGCCGCCCAACTCAGTTAGTTCATGGACCCGCTATGGACCCGATTCATTCAAAATTTCAAAGACACCTGTAAACAGCCCATGTCTGTGGTGGATTTGGCGGCTTGTGTCCAGCAGAGGGCGAATCCACAACCCATTGGGTGCGCCGCGTTTCGGAGGTTCTACATTCGTCAGACCGGATCAACCCTGATTCCGCGATCTTAACCCTAGAAGCCAACTGCCGGTTCGAACCGTTGAAGTTGAAGCTGGGTCGCATGAAGCGTTTTTGCAATGACATGGGCACTCTCATGGGCGTTTTGGTAAAGTATGCTGATTCTGATAGTACCAAGGATCCCGAGTCTGAGGATGACGAAGTAGGGAAGGGAAGACAGAATAGCAACTCCAGAGGCCAGCAGCATCATTCGGCAGGCAATGGGGGAAACAAGCGTAAAGCAAACGGTAACATGGGCTTTGTAGCCAACACCAACGCGCAGGACAAGGGTCGGCGGTGCAAGGGTAGGCAATCAAACCGGGGCGGTGCGCAAGGTCACAATCCGGATCGTTTGAATTACCTGTTGAATCAACCTTGTCCGAAGCATGGGACGAAGGAGGCACCAGCGAACCACCTCTGGAAGGATTGTTATATTATGCAGGAGTTCAAAAACTCTAATGCTTTCCGGTATGATCAAGGGCCCGGCGGCGGTTCAGGGTCCGCCCCGGGTTACGGTGGAGAAAATTCGCCCGTGGTTCGTGGTAATCCGGGCGGGCAAGGCAATCAGAGTAATCAGAACAATCAGAACAATCAGAACAATCAGAACCAAGGGGGTTACAATCAACAACAGCAGCAGTCGGGTTACCAAAGTAATCCAAAGCAGTTGAACGGTGGACAGTACCATGTCTTTACCACCAGCTTATGACAGACGAGACCGGAAACTTCAGAAGCGGGCGGTCAGTGTTGTTGAACCGGCCGCACCGCATTACCTGCGCTGGTCAGAGCAGCCTATTATATGGAGCAGAGAGGATCATCCTCCCCGGGTTTACAATCCGGGTCAGCTAGCCCTAGTGGTGGCACCTCAGGTGGGAGGATACAAGTTTACCAAAGTGCTTATGGATGGAGGGAGCAGCATCAACATCCTGTACTACGAGACCTTCCGACGTATGGGGTTGACGGATAGGCATCTCAGGCCGTCCAGCACAGTGTTTCACGGTGTGGTGCCTGGCAAGTCAGCGTACCCGGTCGGTAAGATAGCTCTGGAGGTAGCCTTTGGAGATGAACATGACTCCAGATCGGAAACATTGACGTTTGAGGTGGTGAAAATCCAAAGCCCTTACCACGCCCTGTTTGGGCGGCCGGCTTATGCTAAGTTTATGGCACGGCCTTGTTATGTTTATTTGCAGCTGAAAATGCCGGGTCACAAAGGGACGATAACGGTTCATGGGAGCCGCCGGATTGCGTTGGAGTGCGAGGAAGGTGATGCGGCTTATGCAGAGTCGGTTTGTGCCACCGAAGAGTTAAAGTATTATAAGGACAATGTTGATCCGGTGGATATGACCCCGTTGAAGAAACCAACTACAGAGCACGATCCGGAATTGAAGTTTAAGTCAGCGGCTGAGACTAAACTTGTTGATTTTGTGCCCGGCGATTCGTCCAAGCAGTTCACCATCAGTGCTAACTTAGATCCTAAATAGGAAAGCGCGCCATCGAAGTTCATCCGTGAGAATCGACATTTTGCATGGAAACCTTCCGACATGCCGGGTGTACCGAGGGAACTCGCTGAGCACACTCTTAATGTTGATCCCAAGTACAGGCCGGTAAAGCAGTTTCTTCGCCGGTTTAACGAGGAAAGGCGCAAGGCCATTGGAGAGGAGGTTGCCAGGCTCTTAGCGGCAGGGTTTATCGTTGAAGTTTTCCATCCGAGTGGCTTGCTAATCCGTGTTGGTCCTTAAGAAGAATGGCACTTGGCGATGTGTGTGGATTACACAGATCTTAACAAGGCTTGTCCAAGCAGATCCTTTCGCCTCCCCGCATTGATCAGATTATTGACGCGACGGCGGGTTGTGAGCATTTGAGCTTTTTAGATGCATATTCCGGATATCATCAGATTAAGATGGTGGTTAAGGACCAGGAGAAGACGGCGTTTATCACCCCTTTTGGAGCCTTCTGCTATGTATCTATGCCTTTTGGGCTCAAGAGCGCCCAAGCAACTTATCAACGTTGCGTACAGAATTGCTTGCATGAACAGATCGGCCGGAATGTGCATGCTTATGTGGATGATATTGTGGTTAAGTCAAGGAGGAAGGAAACGCTGATTGAGGATCTAAAGGAAACTTTTGACAACTTGCGGGTGTACAAGATGATGCTCAACCCGGCTAAGTGTGTCTTCGGTGTTCCGGCAGGCAAGTTATTGGGTTTTCTTGTGTCCAACAGAGGGATTGAAGCTAATCCGGATAAAATTACAGCTATCACCTCCTTGGCTAAGCCAAAGTGCATCAATGATGTCCAGCGATTGGCGGGTCGGATTGCCGCGCTAAGCCGGTTTATCAGCCGCCTGGGAGAAAAGGCCATTCCTTTGTACGAGAGATGTCAAGAAGACGGATCAGTTTGTCTGGAGTTCAGCCGCTGATGAAGCATTAGAGGACTTAAAGCGGCAGTTGGCCAACCCGCCTGTTCTCGCCGCTCCCATTGACAAGGAGCCGCTTCTGTTATATGTTGCTGCTAATGCCAGGGCAGTCAGCGTAGCCATTGTGGTGGAACGGAAGGAGGCAGGGAAGGAGTATCCGGTTCAACGGCCGGTTTATTACATCAGCGAGGTCCTCATTGAGTCTAAGCAAAGATATCCGCATTGGCAGAAGCTGGTATATGGGGTTGTTATGGCAAGCCGGAAGCTGAAGCAATATTTTCAGGGGCACCCCATCACGGTGGTCGATTCAGCTCCTTTGGGCGATATCATACGTAACCGGAAGCGATCGGTCGGATTGCTAAGTGGGCTATAGAACTTGGGCCGACGGTTTAAGGTATGTGCCTCGGACGGCAGTAAAGTCTCGTGCACTTGTGGATTTCATTAATGATTGGACGGAGTTGCAAGCGCCAAGAAAAGCCGGATCATACCTATTGGACCATCCACTTTGATGGGTCCAGCAATTGAGGGCTTGGGGCTGGAGTCGATTAACTTCCCCGCGAGGTGACAAGTTCTGTTACGTTCTCCGCTTAATGTTCCCTTGTACTAACAATGCAGCTGAGTATGAAGCTTTGCTCCACGGTCTCCGGATGGCTAAGGAGATGAATCTCAGCCGGTTAAATGCTTTGGTGACTCGGACTTGGTGGCTCGGCAAGTATCGTGTACTTGGGATTCCAAAGATCCACTCATGGCTGCGTACCGTCGGGAGGTGGATGTTGTTGCAGGACACTTTAAAGGATATCAGGTGGACCATGTGGATCGTCGGAAGAACGAAGCGGCGGATGCTCTAAGCCGGCTGGGCTCTCAACGTAAACCGGTCCCGCCCAATGTCTTCCTTGACGTACTGCATAATCCATCAGGTAAGCTTCCTGATGAAGTAGATTTGGCTATTCCTGATCCGAAGGCTCAGTTGGTGGCAGCCTTGCATATCATTCCGGATTGGACGCTCCCTTAATTTGGCATACATGAACCGGGGCGAGTTACCAGAAGATGAGACGTTAGGCCCGACAGATAATTCGGCGGTCTAAGTCTATGACCATATATAATGGCGAGTTGCATCATTGCAGCGTGTCGTATGCTTTCAGCGTTGTGTGTCCCCTGAGGAAGGCCGTGAGATATTGCGTGAGATCCATGAAGGGGACTGTGGTCACCACGCCGGTTCAAAATCCTTGGTGGCCAAAGCGTTCCGCCATGGTTTTTATTGGTTGACTGCCCATGCTGATGCGGAGGAACTGGTCAGGCGATGTGATGGTTGCCAGAAGTTTTCTAGACGTGCTCACATACCGGCTCAGGAATTGAGGATGATTCCAATTACTTGGCCGTTTGCAACTTGGGGGCTGGACATGGTGGGGCCTTTTAAAAGGTCCAAGGACAAGAAGACACACTTGCTGGTCGCAGTTGACAAGTTTACAAAGTGGGTCGAGGCAGAGCCTGTTAGCAAGTGTGATGCGGCCACGGCGGTTCAGTTCATAAAAAGGGTGATCTTCCGGTTTGGGTTTCCACACAGTATCATCACGGACAATGGCACCAATTTGTCCAAGGGAGCCATGAAGGAGTTTTGTGAACGAGAGCACATCCGGCTTGACGTTTCTTCAGTGGCCCACCCGCAGTCCAATGGTCAAGCAGAACGAGCTAATCAGGAGATCTTGAGAGGTATCAAACCCCGGCTTATGGTCCCTTTAGAAAGGACGCCGGGTTGTTGGGTAGAAGAGCTACCATCTGTGATATGGACTATCAATACTACCCCCAACAGATCCACTGGATACACACCGTTCTTTATGGTCTATGGAGCGGAGGCGGTCCTTCCTTGCGATATCCGTCATGACTCGCCCCGCGTGGCAGCCTATGTTGAGGCCGATAGCGAGGCGGCACGACAGGACGCTTTGGATCGACTGGATGAAGAGCGAGATATGGCGGCTGCCCGTTCGGCGATTTACCAACAGGATCTTCGTCGATATCACAGTCGGCGGGTTAGAACAAGAACCTTTCAGGAAGGAGACTTGGTGCTCCGGCTCATTCAAGACCAGACAGATATGCACAAGCTATCCCCACCTTGGGAAGGGCCCTTTGTGGTCAGCAAGAATTTGCACAATGGGTCATACTATCTGATTGATATTCGAGAGCGAAAAGACTCACGCACGTCAGAAGAGGAGACCAACAGGCCGTGGAACATAGCTCATCTTCGGCCTTATTATACCTGAGCCATCGGCTCCACTTATGTACATATTAAGACAATGTATATATTATGAATAAAAGCAATAAACCGGAGCCTCGGCTAAAGCGGGGTATCCGTTTGTAAAAAGTCCGGTTTGGGTACATGGAGTTGTTGTCGCAAAGCAGCCTCCGGTTTAGCCCTTGCTTCTCAGAAGTTTTTATGTCACTTGGGGGCTTGGTCGTGTCCGAACCAATGCAACACCTTTTGATGGGCGAAAGCCACCAGATCACTTGGGGACATGGTCACATCTGAACCAGTCACGCCTCTTGGTCGGCCTAAGGCCATAGAATCACTTGGGGGCTTGGTCGAACCCGAACCATTGCCATGCCACTTAATCGGCATAATGCCACGGTTTCAGTTGGGGGCCTGGCTGACTTGAGCCATCGCTACACCTTATGGGGAGCTTGGTCCTGTCCGACCATGGTAACACCATCTGATCAGGCTCAGTAAAGCCTTCTTCTTGCAAATGGTTTTATAATTGCCTTTGCTTTCACATTGATTTCATAACTGTTATTTGATTTTATTGGCCTTTTTAACCGATGACCTCTTTAAACCGGTTCAATCTGTCATTTAATGGAACTTCGTCTATTTTTAATCCGGAGATATTTGTTTCGGTTTGATTTTTTCTGTTAACATCCCATTATGGAGTAACAGGGGGCTTGTCATGACCCAACACGGTTTACACGGTAAACCGGCATTATAAACACAGGAGTTGTTTTCTCCTTTGACGGTAATGGTTTATACACCCTCCATCTCAAGATTGTCTAAACCAATTGCATGCCCGACGCTGGCAGGTATTTGTTTTGTATTACCAAGGTTTGAGCATATACATCAATATTTTCTTATAGAAACATATCGGCATCACAAGCCGGATGGCGACACAAGCCGCCGTGGCGGTTTAAGAATTTGTGATTGCAGGCAAAATGCATTGAAGGTTTCAAACCAAAGTATCATCACCTCCGCGCAAAGGTTACAGACTGAGAGCGTAAAAGCATGTTCAAAAACAAAGTGCTGGCTATTCTATTACAAGGCCTTCCAAGGCTCGGTGTTTCGCATGGCGTTATGACTAGCAGTTTCGATGCATCACCCGCTTGACGGATTAAGCTTCTTCGCCGGGTTGACGGAGGAAGAGGGGCGCTGGGTCGGTTCAACTTCTTCCTCTTCATCACCCAAAGCCCGAAGTCATTGGTAGACCGGTCAATCCGGTTAAGGCCCGAAGACAGCCTCTTCACTTATAAGCTCAGCGGATCAACGTTAGGGGCATAAGTGTGCTTACGGATTGGAGGAACAAGGCTCGACTTCTGGGATGACAAACTCCACCCGCTTGTTGTTTGCATCATAAAAGAGCGGTGAACCGCCAGTTGGCTTCGCTGCCGTTGACTCGCCAATGACGATCTCCTTGGTTATTCGCTTGTATGCCATTATCAAAGGCTTCACCGTTCTCTTGAGCGCTGGGAAACCCTTGGCTATGTCACCGGATCAAGATCCGCTATCCACGCCTTTGGCGAAGTTAGAGCCGAGAGAGTGCCAGCCCGGCCGCATGGATCGCTTCAACTCTTCAAGCTGCCCCGGAACCATGGACAGCCGGTCCAAAGGTATCTTTGATCAGGGACGGAGCTGTGTTGTCGTATGATGTGGCACATATGACTCGCTGGCGCCGTATACAGCTGCTCAATCAGCGTAAGCTGCCTTGAGCTTCTTCCGCACATCGAGCCGGATGAGCAATACGCTTGCTCGCACCGGTTTCGCATAGCTCAGGTTAAACCGCGGAAATATCAAAACAGAGATAATCGGTGCAAGTTTTCTTACCAAAGATGGCAGAGGTCATGGCATGCACTTGGCGCTTTAGTCCGTAAGCTCTTCATCACCGATTTAAGAGCTGCTTCAGATCTTCCGCCCATTTTTTCAAACCGCCTTCTCGGTGTCCCAGCTTGGCCTGCTCGGATTTATACCACTCCTTCAGTTGTTCCATAGTGGCCAAGGCAGTTTTCAATTCGCCCTGGCCTTGGTGGTTTCGCTTGTTGAGTTTCCAGATTGGCTCGAAGGTCCTTGAGTTGCACGGTTTGCTGGTATATTTCATTCTGATAACAAAGGGAGCACGTTAGTTGTTTCATTATAAAGTCCCAAGCTCAATACAAATATTCAACTTGGCACTTGGGGGCTAATGGCTAGTTGATCTCAGTTTGCTATGGGGATACAGAAATTAAGTCCCGGTTTAACTATGCTAAGTTGAACCGGCCCTTGGGGGCTACAATATTGCAGTTTAAGGCGTATGTCTTCTATGCAAAGTTAAGTCCCGGTTTAACTATGCTAAGTTGAACCGACCCTTGGGGGCTACTATACAGCAAAAGTACAAGAAAGGCATAACTCATTACCTCGTAGCGGTCCTTCATGCGATTTACCAGACCGGCTTCAAAGTCACGGCTTGTGTACAGCCGGTTCAGAAAGCCGGAGTGAAGTTCTTGGGCAGAAAGGTTGTCATAAGCTAACAGATCAGTTTTCCCCTTATCTTTGCTCATAGTAGTAGAATCTTCCTTGACGCTGTGTTTTGCTAAAGCGACCGGTTGGCTAGGAGTGGTGTAGCTAGTGCCTGTCACAATAACATCATCATTTTTGGCTGGGCTGGCCTGACCGGCGATCTTTTTTGGGCTTGATGTCTTCGCACTTTGGCTCGGCGGTTCAACAATTATGACCCGCTCTGTGGCCGGACTCGGTGGGGCAGGATGTGAGGTTTCCACTTGGACCTCCGGTTCAGTTTCTGGCGGATCAGCGGTGTCGTCTTTGTACAACTCACCAGAGCTATTTTTGGCGACTTCAGGATTTTCGTGGGTTTGCTCTGGGGTCTTTTCCGGATCAACATCAGCAGTAGGATCAAGGGTTTTCGCCTTCTTACTCAAGCGAGCTTTGGTGCTGCAATATTCGGAATTAGATTAAGATAAATCGACCAAGGCAATTGTAAACCGAATTGGCGGGACAGCAGTATGGTGCGTACCCTGCAGCAGCTTTAAGCGGAGGCAGTTGCGTGGTTGATGAACCGCCAGAAGAGTTGGAAGAGGCCTGATAATTCGGGTCAGACGGATTGAGAGGACATCGGAAGAAACCTTTTAAGGGATAACGCCAGAGAACAAATCACCCGGACGACGCTTCCGGGTTGGTGTATCCGTAAACCGGATGAGGTAATCCGCTGACCATCGTGCCGGGTCGTGACGGGCGCTCTTCAGCCTGCTGTGTCTTCAAGGAAAGGTTTGATTCAAATAAGCATAGGAATGAGATTTTTCACTTTCCGGACGGCGCGATTTAATTCTTTTAACCGCACGAGGTCGGATTCGAAGAAAGAAAGATTACCTCAACAGGTCGGCATGACCGGCTTCAAAGATCATCCCGGAGTTAAAATTGTCAAGAAAAGGAATACAAAGGGACAAATTACAAGCAAGAAGAAACACAAAGAGGAGAGCGGTTTACTGCGACTTCCTCGTAAGGATATCAAGTTTTACCTCAGCTTCTGATTCTTCGTCCTCCGGCGGATCAGAAGACTCGGCGGTTTTCTTCTTGCCAGCCTTCTTGGTGGCCTTGGACTTTACACGCGGAGCCCGGGCCGGTTTGGTACGCTTCCAGAAGGAGCTGTTAGCCTAAGAAGTAACAAGGGTTAATATATATCAACAAGGCATTAATGTCAGAAAAGCGGTGAGTAGAGCCTACCGCAGGCAGTTTGTTGGCAACACAGAAGGGAGCCAACCCGGTTTGGCTGAAGACAGAGATCGGTTCGTCAAGCATCCGCTTCATCGCTCTCGTGACTTCAAGCTCTGTTATTGGTAGCTCGTGACGTCTTTGAGGGTCTTGGAGGCTGCCAGTGTATTCGTGCATCAATCCGGGCCGGCGGCTTAGTGGCAGGACGCCCCAAGAAACCCAACACCGCACAAGGTCCACACCAGTTAAGCCATTGGCCATTAGAGCCCGGAGCTTAATAATTTGAGGCGCAAAGTTCTTCCGTTCCGCGGCGGTCAAGCGTAAAGGCAACGGATGATGGTTGCTAAGCCGGTGAGGATGGTAACCCGGCAAAGGATTCTCGTTGTCAGGAGCAGTGTTCCGGCAGTAGAACCAGGTTTGGTTCCAATCTTTTGGATGGCTGTGGTGTTTGGCGTGAGGAAAGTCCACTTCCTTCCTTTTCTGGATTGAAACGCCGCCCAGCTCTGTGTTGGGACCATCAGAAAATTCTGCAACGGCGGTCAAGTGGAAAAATCCCGAACAGCTCCACGATGGTTCTTCTTGAAGATAGACTTCACAGAAAACTTGAAAATTGCATATGTTTGACACAGAATTCGGGCCAATATCCTGCGGATGGAGTTGAAAAGACGTCCCGGAAGAATTTTGATCCGGGCGGGCAGAATCCCCGGTCTAAGTGCTGCATAAACACAATTACTTCTCCTTCTTGCGGATCGGGAGGGAACTCGGCATCCGGAACACGCTAGTGGAGGACATTTTTTGAAGCCAAAGCGCCAGTGGTGACGTATCCGTTGAGTTGCGTTTCAGTGATCTTGGACCGGACCCAATTGCAAGCTGAGAATTGAGGGGCCATTCCGGAAGACTAAACTGCGAAAGAAAAGGAAAAATGGTTCACCGTTAAACGGTTCAGGCACATTATACAATGTTAAACCGGCGATTCGGCAGCCAGCTTCCAATTCCGGTTTAACTGAGGACTAATGGAGTGACGGATTAGCTATCAAAAGTCAAACCGCCAAAAGAGACAGAACTGGAAAATCTACTAAGTGTGGACAGAAACAGATTTCACATGCGAATGGAAGTAATTTAGATCTGCCGAAGGATCAGTGAGAAAAATTTCTGCGACCTATGCAAGCCTCATAGAGGGCAGGAAGGTTCGTGCGTCCTAAACAAGAAGATCTGAATAAAATGAAAGATGAACAAGGAGTAAAACTGATGGCGGAGCGGTCGCCGCACAGGATGTGTACTACGGTTCAATCGTACGGCCATGGCAGGGCAGGTATGAGACACTACGATGAACACCTATGAACTACAAGATGAACAGGGCCTCTAGATGCGGATCTAGGGTTCAAGAAGGGGCTTTACCCGATGTGTAGAACAGCGGAGGAGCGCCAAGAGTTTCTGGTCCGGTCAGGTTGATGCAGCGGCCTGGCGCTGACGCGGCGGTCGAAGGTCGGGGGCGACGGCGGAGCTTCAGAGCTGGAACGTCGCGAGGAAGAAGAAGTGCGGAAGAAGAAGAGAAAAGGGTCGGCCGGTCTATTTATAAGGAAACGGGGCAATTAACGGGCGCGAGAATCAAGGAGTCAAAAGCGGCGGACGGCACAGCGGTCGCCTCGATTTCCGGGATAGTATTAAATGAAGGGAATCTTACTGTTTGGATTTCTTTATTAAAGATGACGTCAAGGCGCCCTGTTGCTGTGGCTGGAAGATGACGTCATGGCGGTTCAAGCAGATGGCGGTTTACTTAAATCTGAAGGAGATTCAGAGTTTCCTGAAGGTGTTGAAGATTAACATGAACCGGTTCAAGTCAATCTGGGGCCTAATGTTGGGGATATAACTACTGAATCTAAACCGCCCTGAAGGGGCCGGTTTACCCTCGTCCATGATCAGGGCCCACGAAGGAGGCCCAGAGCCCAGAGGCGGATTAGGGTCCATTTATGTAAACCGCCTTAGCCTTGTAACTTGTGCTATAAGATAAGAGAGAAGAGACCGAGCCGGACACTTGTATGAGCCGGATCGGGACTCTGTTGACCGGCCGGGCGTCAACCCGTGTATATAAGGGGACGACCCGGCGGCGGTTTAGGGACAGACAATTCGAGGCTTAGGCGAAGCTATTGCTCCCTAGTCGCCGAAATCACATCAATCCCATCACAACTAGACGTAGGCTTTACCTTCATCGAAGGGGCCGAACTAGTATAACTCCCGTGTCTTTGTGTCCGCTTTAACCCCTCTAAGTTAACCCGTTCGATGGCCCTGCGACTAAGTCCTTTCACGAGGACATCTGCCGTGACAATTCCACGACAAGACCCGAAACCCCACACCCCCGGGAGGGACCCCGCCAGGGAGTGCGCAGCTATGGGCTGCCCTAGGTCGATTCGCTCGCCCCTAGAGCCTCGATATTTGCATCTCTTAAACACGAAGAACGAGAGAGAAAAATGGTGGAGAGACAAAACGTAAATTGAAAAAGTAGTATATTGATTTGTTCGATTGTGTGTTGTTTAATCGGCCATCACCTCCAACATATATAAGAGGCGGGAGGACTTCCCGTACAAGTAAAGGATTCATCTAGGCTTTCCTTACAAAAAGTTACATCAATTCATGTCCTAGAGTCCTTGTTCTATTCCAATTCGGATTCAATCTGAATCTGGCCCAACTTCTGTCTTCCTCCTTGCACGGGCCGTCGAGCTTGTATATGATCTCCGATCAAGACGGACCAAATATCAAACTTGTGAGCCTCGACGAGACGAACAACTATCATGTTGATCATTTTTTCAAATAAGGTCATCTTGAATAATTTTCGAGGTCACCTTTACCTTCCAGTCGGACTCGGTCTTGCAGCAGACTGGATTATCCGAGTCTCGTACTGAATTTGCAGGCCATATACTATCTCGGATAATGATGACTCCAAAACCAAAGTTTACTGTTTCGACGGTACGCACAACTTCTGTATTGAACACTTCTCCATCCAAGGTCATCTTAATAAACTTTGGGGCACATGTTCAGTTTCACTCGGATTCGAGCTCATCCACTTGGATATTAGAGTCGCTCGGATCGTCCGACTGGACTTTCTCACTCGGATGTTTAGAATCTTTCACTCGGAAGACAATCCTTCACTCGGATGACTATATTTTTACTCGGAAGGCATTATCTTACTCGATCAGCAAGTTTTCATTCCGACGGTAATCTTTTCACTTGGAATATTTTCACCTGAAAGACAATTTCACTCGGATGACTATATTTTCACTCGGATGATAATAAGTTCACTTGGGCGGCAAACTTTCACTCGATCAGTAAGCTTTCACTCGGATGGTAAGCTTTTCACTCAGATTTCCCTACTGAAAACATAACCTGATCTTGATTTGTCTCTCCAGGTCTCATACGACCTCGGATTGAGACGAGTTATATATGAAAATTGATCGGCTTGACGAGGCGAACCTTCTCTTGTTGAAGGTTTTTTGATTCAAGGCCTTCTTGAGGGCCGAATTTCTCACTCGACCCATCAGAAAGGGTGTCTGGTATCTCGCGCGATATTTCCGTTTAGGTTCGGTCTACAGTGTATTGCCTCTAACTTTTGCATACGAACTCGGATTGAGATGATTTATATATAAAAATTGATTGCCTCGACGAGACGAAGACAATTCCTTTAGGGTGCTCCTTCATCAGAGGTTGTCTTGAAAGCATGATCGGCCGAAAACCACTCAAAACATTGAATTCTGCCACTCGGTGTACATTTTCGATCCCCAAGATGGGTTCAGATGATGATAACCTAAACATCAAAGTTGTTCCACTCGGCGATGTGAAACTTTCCATGCTGAAATCCATTTCACTCAAAGCCATCTCATTTTTTTACGCCGTGCCAAAATCTGATGTCAATAGTTCCCAGCATAAGTCTAGCCACACACCATAAAAGTTCAACACTAACAACTTACTTAACTACATAGCATGCTCGATGTCACCAAGATAGTTGTGCCTGCTGCAACGGAACCTACACATGACCGAGGAGTCATGGTTGTAGATCTGAAGCTTCAGTCCGAGTCCTAAGATGCGCACAACGACGAGGTCGCCGGGGACGATCCGGTGGCGGCGGCAGAAGTAGTTCCAGCCCCGGCCAAGCACCATGTGCCCCTCAAAGTTCTGGACCTGCACCCAGAACACGCACCGCTTGTTCTCCGACAGCCTAACCACGCGCGGGAGCTGCTTGATGACCAGCCAGGTGTTCATCACCTCCACGAACTTGCGAGGGACGACGAGCATGGCGAGGTCCTCGTTGTCCTTGATCTGCTGGAAGAAGCGTAGCGGCTCCCGGGCCCCCTCCTCGTGGCCCTGCCTCGGAGATCGTCCCCTTGAATCATAACTTGCCTCGTTAAGATCGTCTAATGCGAAGGTTGTTTCCTCTGCGCGTAACTCTCGGTTGATATTTCTATCAGAGGGAGTTCCGGGGCCATTGTTTCAAAGACTGGGTCTTCCTCTTCATCATCTTCCCCAGCTTCCTCTGCATCCACCTCCTCTGCATCATCGTCCTCTCCATCCACCTCCTCTACATCCACCTCCAACTGAGTTCTTTCTGGCGAAACTGCATCAGTCTCGTCCTCCGTCGCCACATTGTTGTTCAGATCTAAACCACCAACCACATTTTCCTCAGCTTCTACAAGCTCTTGTGTTACAAGGGTGCTAACTTCTGCTGTTGGCTTACTACCGGTCATGGTATCGAAGATCTCTGGACTAAGGACACAATGACTAGGCACACTATGGCTGCCTACACATGACCTATGGCCGTAACCATCACAGCCTTGAGGCATGCGATTGAGGTCTATGTCTGAGAGGTTCTGACCTGCCTCGACCATTGCATATATAACAAGGATATTCATGCAAGATTCACCGACCATTGACTTGTAGTTATCCCAAGCAGGTGAGATCTTTGGGTGTCTTCGGGGCGCATTAGCCGGATCGTCCAGACTGGGGTCCGGATCGTCCGGGCTCTGTCCGGATCGTCCGGCCAGTCTGGGACTTGGCGCTTTTCCTCTCCGTCTTCACGCATGTCTTCTGCTTCCGGTTCTCCTCGCTTCCTAGCTTCTCCATGGTTAACTCCTTGGTACCTGAGTATGCAAAGCGTCTCCGTTTGAGGTAGTAACCATGTCTCATGTGAATCGAGAGGGAGTTGTGAGAGGAGTGATGTCACCTCGGTTTCCAGAGCTCTTGCACGTGCTCGAGTCATAGGCCCAAGTGGTGTTGTAGGGGATGTAGATGCGTCCATGGGGATGATCGTGGGATGCTCCGCATCACTTCCCCACTCCAGCGACGCGTGCCTCCTCGTAGCCCGACAACCAAACCCTAGCCTGCTGCTCCTCCACCTCCCCGCCGCCGGCAATCGTGGGCCCCTTGTTCCCCGGCTGCAAGACAAGGCACGGCCACGAGGCTGGGTTGTCGTCCCGCCGCACTCACCTCTCCACTACTCCACCTCCACCCCACCTCCATCACACGCGTTTCACATCTCGTCGGACAGCGCTCGGCCTCGCCAGAAGCCGTATGTCAAGGCGGAGATCGGCCAGAGATACTGGGAGACGGGCACGCCGCTGCTGTGGAGCAACGTGGACCTCCCCAACAACTGGCACCTCTCCGCTGATCGGGTGCCCGTCCTGCCGGTCCCGGTGAGCGGTCGCGGCCGCTGTAAGGAGATCAACCGTTGTCGCAACCGCCTGCCGCCGACCTCATTGACGACTGGAGGTATGTCGTCGACTCGCCGCTATGGGATACGTGGCTCTGCGACGAGCACGACATTCGGCGGCAATAGTTTTTGCAGGCCATCCACTGAGCCCGCAGCAGGCATTTTCTAACCGCCATGCGCGTGCTCCCAGCCAGCCCCAGCCGCATGGCCGCGCGCTAGTTCGCGGACTGACTCCTATGCTGTCGCCATGTCCATCCCCGCCACTACCGAGCCAATGACGGTCGACAAGGAGGACCTCATGAAGAAGGTGATGGAGGACTCCCTCCAACCCATGACGAGCGCCAATGGCAGGGCCTCGAGGAGATGGTGGCCCTGTCAGCGGCACGTCGCCTTACCCGAGCTCGACGCCTACGTCAAGGAGGAGGCCATGGAGGAGGTGCGGCCAGAGGCCATGGAGGAGGAGCCGATGGGATGGAACCCGACCTTGGTCGGGCAAGCCATGGTCGTGCACGCCCGAGGAGCTGGACGCCGACCAATGGTCACCATCCCCACCGCGTGAAGAGGTCATGCAGGCGCCACCGAAACCTGCACAACATGCGCCTCCGACCTGGCAGGGGCCGCCATCCCACCTCTGGCAGTCACCTTCATATGCCGACCTCACTGATGACAACTACCTACTAGTAGACGGCGGCTACGAAAGACGACGGCGGCCACGGTGGCGATGACGACCCTTATCTAGTTTTTTAAATGCTTTTGTTTATATAAATGTGTTAAACTTGGGTAATGTGGATGTTTTAATGTTTATATTAATGTTCAAGTTATTTGCAATGTTTATTAGTGTTTTTTTGAAGGTTTAAATTCAAGTCGAAAAAACAGAGAGTGTGGGATGCGGTCGGCCCGCACCGACGGCTGCACGATCACAAGCGGATGGCCGTGTCCGTTTTTCTATCTCAAACGACAAAATACGGACAAAATGTTTGCGTCATGTCGCTGGAGTTTGCCTTACACGGACTGCGTGGTTAGAACTAGGTACCTAAAGTATCTCTCCGATGCAGAGGCCGGGGAAATCCTCCTTTTCAAAAAAAATGCCCGTAAGAAGTACTCCCTCCGTTCCATATTACTTGTCGCTGATTTAGTACAACTTTGTACTAAATCAGCGACAAGTAATATGGAACGGAGGGTGTACTAAATCAGCGATAAGTAATATGGAACGGAGGGAGTAGGTACCTAATGCCTACACCTACTGCTAGACCTTAGGTCCTAGTAGGTAGCTTTGTGCACCGCAATTAGAGTTGCTAAATGGACTGAGAAACTGCTCTGCTGCTGATAATGGTCTGATGCTCCTCAGCCCTAGTTGCACTTCTATAGATGATGTAGCAGGAGCTGCCATGGCCATCACCTCCTTAGAAGAAAGCAGTCGCCAACTCCTCATCATCACCGATGTCTGGCTGATTTTTCATCATAGATCGATAAACTCCTACAGTAGTATTTGACAACCTAAACGCACTACTTAATTAGTTCTTTAGCTTAGATATATTGTCCACGACATGTTGATCGCAAAGACATCGAAATTGTTGGTACTATTCCACTGAGAAACAGCAAATACAGAGGAGCAGAATAATACTAATAATTCACAAGTAGCACAAGTTGCCATGGCACCAAGCTAGATCTAGCCACAAGAAGCTAGTATTAGCCATTCATCATCACAATTGCAGGTAAACTCCTAATAAACCATCCAATGCTTAACGTTACGAGATCAACAACTAGTAAGTCTAAACGCATGCACTAGTACTTGCTTGGAGCTGGTAGAATCCGTGTGCAGGACACGGAACGACGGCCATCGATCACCTCACCTCAGTAGTCCTCCTTAGAGGAGCCATACTCATCGGACGAGTAGTAGGATAGGAGTCATCTTTTTCCTCCTGCTGCTCATCATCATCATCAGAGGAGGAGGAGAAGCAGGAGTAGTCACCGGTGAGGAGCTTCCGGCCGACCTCGAAGGAGACGAACGCGTCGATGCAGGCGTACTTGATCTGCTCATGGGAGAGGCGGTAAGCATCCCATGCTCCCGTCCTCACACGCTGTGGCTTCTCCAGGTTGGCTCCCATGACGGCGCCGACGATGTCCTTGAGCCCGGCCTGACGGAGCCACGGCCTGCCCATCTCGTCGGCCGCGAGGCCGCGCAGGTCGACGGTGTTGTTGACCACGAGGCCGTGGTCGTTGCGGAGGCGGTCGGCATCGTCCTGAACGCCGACGCCGACGAACCGGAAGTCCCCGTCGGCGAGGAAGCTCTCGAGGGCCTGTGGGACGTAGTCGGCATGGAGGAGCTGGAAGACAAGGCAGCGGCGTCCGACGCATAGCTGCAGCAGCGCGACGCGGTTGTACCCGGGGCCGAAGTGGGGCGCCACTCCACGTCCAGCCCCACGATGAGCTTGTGGCATACCCACCGATAGGCGTGGCGGATCCTGCGGAGCCAGGTCACCACGGCGTCGCCGGAGGACATGACGGTGGTGCTGATAACGTCGTCTTCGAAGGCCACGTCAGTGACGAACGTCTCGGTGCCGATTGTGATCTGTGTTGGACCCACGAGCGACAAACATAGGCAGAGATGAAGAAGCTGGCGAACACCAAACGAATGGGACATCTATATCTGCTATTTATATTGTTGTGCGACCAGACATCTCATTGGTATATTTATTAGTACAAATGCCCGTGCGTTGTACCAGACAAAAAAAAACACAATCTGCTCCATGTGCCATTGTGCATTATTTTTATATCTAATTTAAATAAACATTGGTAATTAGGTTAATTTTGGTAAAATTATTATTTTTAATAAAAGTTACGTTTTCATAAAAATTGAACACTATTTGGGCTTGTCCCAAACAAACACTTCTTTTTTCGAAGTTTACACCCCCACTTTATTAAACTAAAGGACAGTGCTAACTTCCAGACGTCCTGATTTTAGCGATAGATCCGGACGATCCACGTGCAGCTCATTCTACCTCGCGATTGCATGCAGTCTGTTTTTCTCCACATGCATGTGATAATTAGTGATTTTTTTTCTCTGTCATGTAAGTCATGTAATACGATGCATGACATTTTGTAGAAAGCTTAATTACATGCATGTATGTGAAACGAAATTGATGACATCACTATAGATTCCCTCATGATTAAAAAAATTCAAAATGTTTTGTAGGCCAAACCATCGCTCCGATCGAAGTTATCGTGGTGTTTGTACCTAAGTTATCATCCTATTTACACAAAATCATCGGTCATATGTTTTCAACAACTTTTTTTCACGGATCAAAGTTATCGTGGTGTTTGTACCTAAGTTATCAGATCCGTGAGTCTATATTATCGTGTTGTTTGTAAGTGAGTTATCAGCTCTACTATGCCTATACCACCATGTTATTTACATATGAGTCATCAGGGGTGTTTCAAACTTTTCTTTCCTGGTTAAAAGTTATCACGTTTGGGCTAAGTAAGTTATCAGCTCTGATGTGCGTGTATTACCATGCAATTTACAGAGAATTTACTATGAGTATATTTTTAACAACCTTTTTCGTGGGTCAAATAGTTAGCGCAGTGTTTTGTATGTGAGGTATCATCTCTATGGTGCGTATATTACCATGCTATCTGCACATAAGTCTGGTACCACAAGATGAGCAGCTAGATAACTTGAACATGAACAGTTTGGTAACTATAACTATGATGATAATTGTACCTTTAGGAACTTGATAACTATTCCGAGGGCTACTACTTAACTACAAAATTACCAACATCGAAAAGTCAGAGAAACGGCGTGATAAAATTTTCGTTGAACGAAGGTTGGCAATTATAGTACGATTATCCTGTAGTGACCACAAAACAAGCACTAGTCAGTTGGTTAGTTGCCAAATTTCCTTACCAGGACAATGGGTGATCGATTCCCATGTACTAGCAGGGGCATGTGGTTATTTTTGCATTAAAAAACAACTTTCTGCTCGTTCTAAAACTGATCAGGGGCATGTGGAGTACATCATGAGATCGATCTCCCAGCCCAGGTACTAGAAAAGATCGAGATCAACCTCCGCCAAAAAATCGCTGCTGCCCACGTACGAGGATCAACATCCGCCCAAAATTCGATGCCCATATACGAGAAAAAAGGAATCTGATTTAACCTTCCTTGCGCCAAAAAATTAGGAAACAAACCCCGCCTATCACGTTCACGATCTCTAAAAATCCAAGCGAAATCATCGGGAGCAACCGCGGTGAACGAAATCATCGGGAGCGAACGCAAAAACTGCAGGAGAGAAGAAGAAAACATGGGGTCGCGCACGACCGTAGGATCTAGAACGGACAAGATCCAATGCGTTCAGATCCGTTGCAGAATTACTGCCGACTGGATTTTAGCTTTCTCCTAAACTAAATTAGGAATGCAACGCACATATCATAATCTATAATAAAATATTTTTTATCTTATTTATTATTGTATGGCGAGTTCTTTGCCGAACCATTTAAATGTGTCTCGTGCCCACGACGTGAATCCGAACACATGTCTTCACATAAAATTCACAGTCACATAAATGTATTATAATTAGTTACAAAAATATTTAGAGAAAACAACTAAGAAACAATATCTACTATTTGTTCTTTGACGATGATTCTCTCTTAAAGTTTCATGTATTGATGCAATTTGAATGCTTCGTTCCATGGCTGAGATATTGTTTAGACCTTCATTCCCTTACTTCAAAACATGTCCAAAATTTGCCTCCTCAGCCGAATATAATCCTACATATGCATTCTACATCATTGCCATTTAAAAAAAATACCATGTGCAACCTATATAGAAATGACTATGGTGTAAATAATCACCCCGTGTACTGGAAAATGTAGCCCACCATCATACCATGAGTGCATGAAATTAGAAACCAAATAACCATGTAGTGAACTGGAATGTCTCCAACAAATTAGACGCTGTGCTGCGCTAATATACGCACAACAATATTAAAGCAGTCAGCATCCATCTATTCATCATTCTTTAATTTGTTCCTTATTTGTCTCAAACTTAAACTAATATGATAATGATTATAGCTTTTCCCCTCATTCACTCCTGTGAAATCGCAGTTATGTCAATTTTAATAACACAAGATTATATTAGCTAGAGCACAAAATGATATGAAAAAATGTGGCTTACTACAACAAAGGGACATCATCAAGCATGTTAGTGCACAAGATGGTGAAAGAAGAAACAATTGCCAAGTTAAGCTCAAGTTTTGATGATGTGTTCGATGTAGGTAAATTCTTAGGGAGTCTATCCAGAATCATACAATCCGTGGGATCAGTGTTGATTTCTTACATTATCATCATTTAGTTTCGAGTCCCCTAAATGACAGCTAATTTTGTCATGAAATATGTCATGCGATCATATTAAGTAATAAATTAGAGTTAGAATTCAAATAGTAATACAACATAGAATAAATATAATGATAAGATATTATAAAACCTTCAGGCCAAATCCAAACACATCCTGTCCGTCCGCGTCCTTTGGGGATAAATAGGACACATGCAACGTCCCAACACGCGTGAGCATCCTCATTTTTTGTCCCGGACGCGTTCGTTTTGCTCCATTCCCAGACCAGGTGCGGGTGGTGCTCGCGCGGGACGTGGCCGGAGCAAGGCGAGGAGGCTGTGGGCGGGCCGGCGTTCTGGCGAGGTGCGACAGGGCCACGGCGGGCGCTGTAGGCAGCGGGCGGGCCGTGTGGCGCGGCGCCCGGCGCAATAACGGGTGGCGGGCGGGTAGCGGGCGCGGCAGCCGGGCAGCGCAGCTGCGGGCTCGCGGGCGCGACGACGATGCTGCGGCGGGCGGGCGAGCGCGCGCTGGCGATGACGGCGCGACTGCGGGTGGCGGGGCACGACGGCGTGTGCTGCGGGGCGCGGCTGCGGTTGATGCGTGAGCTGTGGGCCCGAGCTGTTTGTTTGGGATGCGTCCCGTGTTGGGTGCCCAGCCGGCACAAACACAATTTCGAACGGACAAGACCTCATTGTCATCCGAAACAGACGAAATTCGGACAAAACAAACGTCCTTTCAACCATTGATATATGACCGAACCAGATTTGTTAACACTTGCCGTAAAAAAACAAAGAAATCGACAACCGGAGCAAACACTCGACTCCCTCACTATACACTATACAGACGCAGGCGGATAAAAGCTACCTTCTCCCTCCCAGAACACGACCGCCCCTCTTCTACTGCATCCCCACCGGCGGCGAGACGAACATCCATCCCTGCCTGGTCCATGGCGGCCGCCCTTCCCCAGCCACTGATCTATGCCCCCCCCCCCCCCACCCCCTCCTGCCGCTGCGCCGGTCCATGGTGGCCGCCCTTCCCTTACCTCTCTTCACGCAGCCCGGATCTGCCGCTTACGGCTTCCACCTCGCTTCCCTTTTCCCCAGCGCTCTCCAGCCCCGCGACGAACCCCTTTGCCGCCATCAGCCTACTCCGCAGCCACGGCTCCGCTCCGGCTGCCATGGATGAGCTTTGCCTCCAACAGATCGTCGGCACCGACCACCGGGCAGCCTTGGAGGGATCCGGCAGAGGCTCCCCACCTCGGCTGCGGCTGGAGGAGGCCATCGATGCCTCATACTTCGCGCCGTCCCAGCAACAATGAGCGCCGCCACGTCCGTCCATGGGTACCCCCTGCTCGGCGTAGTTCGTAGACGGTGAGGAATCCGAGATCCCCGTTAGGATAAGTATATGTGACTGCTTTTTGTCTAAATCTTGCGTGAACTGAACATAGTTGTGTGCATACTGAACTTTGACTGAAATAATTGCTTGAGAGAATTAGCTATCATCAAATTGTCTACTTTGTTAAATTTAATGTGTTTGTTCAAAGTCTGCTAAAACAACTTGGAGACGTGCTTTATATTTGTAGGTTGACATGATGGATGAGTAGTCTGCTGATGACGAAGACCCTTAACTATGATGTCAGGTACTCTCATTTGGTACTACACTATTCTTAATTGCGGACACTTCCTTTGTAATACGATTAATGGGGACATACAAAAACAGAGGTAGGAAGGTGTACCCATATGTCTGCAGTCTGCTCTAAATACACTCTTCCCTTGGCCATGTTGTGATTGTTAGGTCCTTCCACTTATCAGATATTAGTTCCATGTGAAGCGATGCAAATTGGAATACA
The DNA here is from genome assembly GCA_021605205.1 of Aegilops longissima. Classification (NCBI taxonomy): domain Eukaryota; kingdom Viridiplantae; phylum Streptophyta; class Magnoliopsida; order Poales; family Poaceae; genus Aegilops; species Aegilops longissima. Next base: position 847,672,064 of record CM038677.1, read on the forward strand.
TTTTCCAATACTTTCAGCTGTTGCATGAATAAATGACAAAGCAACAAAGCATCCGCCTCACAAGCAAAAAACAACATAAATCGTCTTATCAAAGATGAGGCAGTGGGGCTAATAACTAACCATAGCAGTGAGGTCTTCGCGATTAATTCCCGTGCCTGATGAGTGTTGATATTTACCTGATGACTGTTTTTGTAGTTAAAAACGGAATGAACAATTGCAACTTACTGTTAGTTATCTCCGAGCTGCACTGAGCATTCTTACCTCGTTTGGCTTGTAATACTGTATAATTTCCTAAACACCATCAAGTTTCCAGAAAGCTCATTGTTAGATGCATTGGATAATGTGACCGGTGCAACATATGCGCGAAAGGGCTCTTAAGGCCCTTTTCTTCTTCTATTTAGATAACAGAGGTCCTGCTCTTCTAGGATTTACACTTGTTTCAGTCATAAACCTGTTGTTGCCTTTTTAGTGTGCTGAAAATCATGACTTTATTGTTCGGATCATTTGAACGCTGCCTTGTTTCAGCTACCACCATATTTTCCTGAGAGACGTTATTTTGTCCTTTTCAGATGTTCTACAAGCAGTCTTGCCCGGGAAGAAAATGCACATCATGGGGAACTTGAGAGTGGAGAAGAAAAACTCAGTCCAGGTATTTCATTTCCTTGACCAAAACCCTCCAAGAACTATCAAAAAGAGAATGACTATGTCCTTAATAGATCATTTACATGCTAAGTTTGATTATGTCCTGGATAGGTTCATTTACATGCCAAGTTGACACAGATTCATCCATAGAGCCTGAATGTTAAAACAAATTTGAATAGTATATTGTTGAAACAAATGAGTTGGTTTCATATTCTTGGACTGGGACTTTCTTCTCCTCTCTCTTTGGACTGGGTTACAAATACTCCCTCCGTCCGGAAATACTCGTCGGAGAAATGGATGTATCTAGATGTATTTTAGTTATAGATACATCCATTTTTATCGATTTCTGCGACAAGTAATTTCGGACGGAGGGAGTAGATCATACAGGGTTTTATTCATTCAGTCATACAGATTCGAATACTATACTGTTAAAACAATATGATGGTTTGCTGCACCGTTAAAATTCATGCTGAAGTCACAGGAGGTAGATCTATTATGGTTTGCCCAAAAATTATGCATTGATCAGCACATTGTTGTAAATATGCAAAACAGTGAAGAACATTCTTATAAAGATGCAAATTTAACAGGGATTAGGGAAGCAATAAAGTACACACATATTTGTTAAATAGAATTTCCCTTGTGCAGGCAGGTGCGTTGGCTGAGGACTTGGTTGGCGCCGACGTCGTCGGCTGCGGAAGGCAGTGATGGCCAACACTTGCTGGACGGCGATGGCGCAACAGTGGCTTGGCAGCGCCGACGTCTCACTGCAATGTGCCTTTGAACGGTGACATCAAAGAAAGACATCGAGATTAACTGGGATGGAACTGGCCACATACTGCGCACAAGAGGATAGTCTGCACCTACGTTGGCTTGGCTAGAAGCTCGTCGGCGCGGGCGTCGTCCGCTGCGCATGGCGGCGATGGCGCAGGACAGGCTGGGCGGCTGCAACGTTCGTCCAGGTGGGCAAAGGCAGGAAGATCGAGTTGATTCCCGTAAGTTTAGCCGTTTGTTGTGAGGCGGACGTATCAATTGCCGTAATTGTGGCTATTTTTCCGTAGTTGATTGGCATGATTTTTTTTATTTCTTTTTTGCGGCGAGGTGGAACTGTTCGATCGATGGCAGAGTTTCGTCCGCTATTGTAAATTGCTAAACGCACACAGGTGGGGCCTGACTTCTATGTGGACGGTTAGATGCCTAATCTTGGGGTTGTAGTTTGTCTTGTATTTCCGTGTGTACGTTTATTTGGGTGGGCTAGTGAAGAATATGTTTTCTTGTTTAATAGTAGTAGAGAAGAGAAGCGCGCCAGCAAATGGGCAGCACCATTTGTTGTCCTTCGTACTCAGGTGATCTTGAATTCACTCAAAGTTCTGATCATGGTTTTTACCTCGACCACCACTTGTCCCACAGATGATAAGTTCCTATCCCGATCATTAAGTTTCCCGGAAAGTAGGACGTAGTGTTTCCCCTTAGCTACTGATTTTGGTGGTACATATGCACATGGAATTATTCATATAGATTGCACAAACATTATAAAGAAGGACCACAAGACTAATCAAAATGTTAAATAACGACGAACGAGTCATTGCAAACATTATAAAGAAATATCCATTAACGATTTACTGGTTCAGTACATGTAGACATCCTCGATCAAGTAGTCCAACTTTTCTGTGTACTAATCTAGCCGTTCAATCTCTGAAATTTTCCTCTTCCACATCCGATCCAGTAATCCGTTTCCTTTTAGTTTGTGATCAGTAGTAGTCTGTTAAGGACATAGATAGTACAAAATCCTCAAATACATCTCTCCGCTGCTTCCAGGTGGACGTGTTCTGGTTGTCCTCGTAGCTGCCGGAGAATTCCTCTCACACGAATGGAGCCACATATGAGTGAATAGCAAAAAACTACCACATTATGGACTATCGTTCCGAAAAACTACCACTTTTTTTTAATTTTCCAAAAAACTACCACAAAAGTGGCTGGCTGTTCGAAAAAACTCAAGTGGTCGAACGGTTAAGTTTTAACCGGGGTTATGACATGTGGGGCCCGCCCGTCAGGGTTTTATCGGCTACGGGCTCACGGCGTGCGGGTGACGGCTGTTAGGGCGCACGCGAGCCGTCCCAACCCGGTCAAGATGGGTCCGACCCACCCTCACTCTGTCTCGCTCTCTCTCTCGCGCGCGCACGCGCCTCCCTCTCCGACCTAGCCAATGGCGTCGGCAGCGGTGAAACCAGGCGATGGAGGCCATTCAACGGGTGGAGGTGGAAGGGGGGATGGAGGCGGCGAGTACTCAGAGGTTGACAATTGGCTGGGCAGCGGTAGCTTCGCAACCAAGCCGACGGCGCCGCTGCCGCTGCAGTTAACACCACAGGCTGCAGCTCTGACGCGGGCTCCTATGCCACAGGCTGCACCGCCGTCGCCTGATGATTGCCAGTTCTCTCTTGAGTACAGAGCAGCGAGGTCTCTTGCTGGCACTGTGCAGGCGGATCAGGCGAACTCCCAGCACTGGGCCTCTGCATTTGGAGGGGTGGAGTAAGTTTTGATTTCTTCTCTGCTTGTTAAACAGTTTCTGCATTTCTGCTTGTTCAGTTCAAACAACATAGCATAATTTAGTTAGTTTTTTGACCAAACCCTAGGTTGATACTGATTCATCTTAGAACATGAATATGCACTGAATCAAAGTTGAGGAAACACTCTGTGGCATGTTTTGAATGCAGCAGTATCATTTAGCACTGAAGGATTAGTTAGATTTAGTAGGAATGCATGGTGGATTCAGATAAGCATTTGTTGGATTCAGATTCCTTACTGTACTTTTATAGTTATTGTGCACTGAATTTTGTAGCAAAAACACTTAGTTAGTTAGGCTTGTGAACTAACATATTATGTAATGCAGGCTGGATGATGAAATTTGGGAGGTGAGGCTGCATTTCCAGGAGAGATAGCATGGAAAGGACGTTTTCTATTTCAGACATCACTTTTCTGAACTTGATAGCACTTACTGAAACTGAAGGCTATCGGTCAGATGACTACATGTACTGGGTAAGAGAACAAGGGATTGGACATGAAGGTTTATTGCTTCTGGACAGTCAAGATGCAGTTGAAGAAATGATAGACCACTCAGATTTCACAGTGATGAATATCATTGTTTCCAAGGCAAATGAAGATAGAGATGTTGAATGTAACAGAGCTCACAATATTTGTGAAGAACAAATTCCAATAGGCAGTCCAGGGGGGTCCTGGTTTTGTGTTAAGTCTGTCACAAGATGGAGTGGTCCACCCTGTCGAAGTTAATTTGAACACACAACAAAGCTATAACTTGAACATTTCAGAAGCTCATGGTGGAGATGATGATGGACATGCTGCTAGTGAAGAGGATGATGATATTGACAAATCATCCTCAGACTTTGAGATTGATAGGGGTGACTATAGTGGGATAAAGATGTCTTATAAGGCTTGGAAGAGAGGTGAAGAAAATATTGGGAATGAAGAAGAAAGAGATGCTGTAGAAGACAGACCACAGTTTGAAGGTGACAGTGATGTTTCAGAGTTTTGGCAGGAGGAGAAAGAGGCTGACAGTGGAGAGGAGATAGTTGTGGCAAAAGGCAGGGCCTGAGAAACTGAAGCCTGTGAGAAGAGCAACAACAAATCTAGGTCCTACTTCCAGAGCTCACAGTCAGGCAGAGATCCCAAAGTTTCAAGATTTTGTACCTGAAGCTGATGAGTATTGCTTCCCTGGTGATGTGGGCATTTCTGACTCAGATGGAGAGGCTCCAAGACTACCTTCTGGAAGGAAGAGAGGATTGAAGAATAAGAAAGAGAGGAAATGGTATGACCCAAAGTTACCTGATGCACATGAGCAGCTGTGCAAGAACCTTTGCTTCACCAATGTGTATGAGCTTAGGAAGGCTTTGAGAAATTTTCATGTTAGGACTTTGAGAAACTTTCAGTACCATATGAATGAACCATCAAGGGTTATTGTTTGGTGCCCAGAGAGGAAGTATGGATGTGAATTTTTCATGACTGCCTCCAAAGTACCCCATGAAGATACATTCACAATCAAGAAGTGCCACATGGATCATAGTTGTGGAGCTTGTGGAGAGAGTACAAAGGTTACTGCTGAATGGGTTGCAGAAGCTGTGGAGGACACGGTTAGATCAAATGTAAAGGCTGATGTAGAGACAGTTCTCAAACATACTAAGAAGAAGTTTGGGGTGCATGTACCTAGGAGTTTGGCATATAGGGCAATACTGATGGCTGTTGATGTTGTGCAAGGTGATCATAGAAAGCAGTATTTGAGGTTGAGGAACTACCTACAATGTGTGCTTGACACAAACCCTGGAAGCAGGTGCATAGTGACAACTTTTGAGGATCCTTTGAACCCAGCCCCCACACCATCCTGCCAATCAAACATCTTGCTAACATAATCAACCATTTTATGATACTCGGTGAAGAGATGATCATACTACTTCTTCAACTTGGCAACCTCATCCTCGTATGCATGCTTGTCTTGAATCCTTCCAAGGTTTTGCTCATGGAACATTTCCCATAGCTTGATTAGGCAGTTCTTAAGTGCATCAGGCCAGATATGATCAACCCACTGAACTACACCACAATTCACACCTCCCTGTAGTTTGATCAGACAAAACATACATCAGAAAATGCATAAATTCATTACTAACTTCACTTCAAAAAGGGTATTGCTATACAAGGAGGAGATGTAACCATAAATAGTACTACATTCAGTTAACTGAATCCACCTACACATTAACTGAATCCACCCAGCATAACTGAATCCACTAGGCATAACTGAATCCAGCCAGCATAACTGAATCCAACCAAAGTACTCATCCAACCAGCATACTAAATTACTCACCTGAATAGGGCATCCATAGAACCTCCTCCCAGTGTTAGCACCTTCAAAAGCAACACACTTCCTAGGCTTCATCTGGTGCAGAGTGCACTTGGCAACTTCCTCCATGGGAGCACCACACAAGAGTGGCTTAGGGATGGTGTCAGGTGTGTCCTACATGCAGTACAAGGTAGATCAGAACCAATGCATCAACTAGTTCAACTTGAGTCAAGCTTTGCCTTGCTCAAGGTCAGATCGGATTTACAAGGTAGATCAGATCAGACATCACAGTGCCATCCATACCCTAGATCAAAACTAACAGTTAACCAAACCAAACAAATCCATCCATACAAATATGCAGCTCATCAGCCCTCATTCCCAAATCGATTCAACCCTAACCCTAACCCTAGATAATGACAGAGAGGAGGAGGATGAGGCTTACAAAGTACTCCATGTCCTTCAGGTTGCCCCCCATGCTGTCATCGTCGGAGCTCTCATCCCCATCATTCCAAGAAGGCATCCTAGCCGGCGACGAGGAACTGAGGTGGTCGGCGATGATGGCGAGCTCGGCCAGGGGAAACAGAGCGGGGGGGGGAGAGTGAGTCAGCGAGGAGGGAGACAGAGTGAGGGTGGGCCGGACAGGTATTTACCTGGTCGGGACGGCTCGCCCTAACGGCCGTCACCCGCACGCCGTGAGCCTGTGGCCGACAAAACCCTGACGGGCGGGCCCCACATGTCATAACCCCAGTTAAAACTTAACCGTTCGGCCACTTGGGTTTTTTGGAACAGCCAGCCACTTCTGTGGTAGTTTTTTGGAAAATTTAAAAAAGCGGTAGTTTTTGGAATGATAGCCCGTAATGTGGTAGTTTTTTGATATTCACTCAGCCGCATATGGTCATGGATCTCGCTGACGATCTTGTGGTCCCGCACAGCGGCAACAAACGCCCAGTCTCATGACGATCATACACGCTCTTTTCCTCCATGACCTCCGGTACTGCATGAGAATGTTTTGTTGCATAACAGGAAAGATCATTTTGCAAGTCCCTAAAGAGCAGTTCTAAGCATCATGCCTGCAACCCAATTCTGAAATTCTCTACATTATCACTGTCCGTGGCCACAAAAGGAGAACATGCCGAGGCCGACCATGTCCCGGCTATGCCATGTAAACGGCGCCATCCGGACCACGGGTAGGACGTCGCAGTAAGGGTGCTGCTCGATGATAGATGCCACACAAGTGCTACCAAGCTGGTCGCCGAACTCTCAAGCCTTTATATTTTATTTTTCTGAATCCAGTTTCGTCGATGTGCACTGAACTGTTGGGAATGCGGTAATATCAAAAAAATTCCTACGATCACACAAGATCTATCTAGGAGATGCATAGCAACGAGAGGGGAGAGTGTGTCCACGTACCCTCGTACACCGAAAGCGGAAGCGTTTAGTTAACACGGTTGATGTAGTCGAACGTCTTCGCGATCCAACTGATCCAAGCACCGAACGTACGACACCTCCGCGTTCGGCACACGTTCAATTCGATGACGTCCCTCGTGCTCTTGATCCAGTTGAGGACGAGGGTGAGTTTTATCAGCACGACGGCGTGGCGACGGTGATGATGCTACTGCCGGCACAGGGCATCGCCTAAGCACTATGATGATATGATCGAGGTGTGTAACTGTGAAGGGGGGCACCACACACAGTTAATAGAAACTTGTGTGTTCTAGGGTGCCCCCCTGCCTCCGTATATAAAGGAGGGAGGGGGAGGCCGGCCGGCCCTATGGCGCGCCCCAAGAGAAGGAATCCTACTAGGACTTCCTAGTCCTAGTAGGATTCCCCTCCAAGGAAGAGAGGAGGAAGGGAGGAGAGGGAAAGGGAGTAGGAAAGGGGGCGCTGCCCCCCTTCGCTTGTCCAATTCGGACTGCTAAGGAGGGGCGCGCGGCCTGCACTGGCCGCCCTCCTCTATCTCCACTAAGGCCCATGGTGGCCCATTAGTTCCCCCGGGGGGTTCCGGTAACCTCTCTGCACTCCGGTTTTACCCGAAACTTCCCGGAACACTTCCTGTGTCCGAATAACATGGTACAATATATCAATCTTTATGTCTCGACCATTCCGAGACTCCTCGTCATGTCCATGATCTCATCCGAGACTCCGAACAAACTTCGGACATCAAAAGCACATAACTCATAATACATATCGTCATCGAACATTTAAGCATGGGGACCCTACAGGTTCGAGAACTATGTAGACATGACCGAGACACATCTCCAGTCAATAACCAATAGCGGAACCTGGATGCTCATATTTTCTCCTACATATTCTACGAAGATCTTTATCGGTCAAACCGCATAACAACATACGTTATTCGCTTTGTCATTGGTATGTTACTTGCCCGAGATTCGATCGTCAGTATCATCATACCTGGTTCAATTACTGAAAAGTCTCTTTACTCGTTTCGTAATACCTCATCCCACAACTAATTCATTAGTCATATTTCTTGCAATGCTTATAGTGATGAGCATTACCGAGAGGGCCGAGAGTTACCTCTCCGAAACATAGAATGACAAATCCTAATCTCGATCTTTGCCAACCCAACAAACACCTTCGGAGACACCTATAGAGCATCTTTATAATCACCCATTTACGTTGTGACATTTGATAGCACACAAAGTGTTCCTCCGATATCCGGGAGTTGCGTAATCTCATAGTCTGAGGAACATGTATAAGTCATGAAGAAAACAGTAGCAATGAAACTGTAACGATCATAATGCTAAGCTAACAGATGGGTCATGTCCATCACATCATTCTCCTAATGATGTGATATCGTTCATCAAATGACAACACATGTCTATGGTTAGGAAACATAACCATCTTTATAAACGTGCGAGTCAAGTAGAGGCATACTAGGGACACTTTGTTTTGTCTATGTATTCACACATGTACTAAGTTTTTGATTAATACAATTCTAGCATGAATAATAAACATTTATCATGAAATAAATAATAACTTTATTATTGCCTCTAGGGCATATTTCCTTCAGTCTCCTACTTGCACTAGATTCAATAAACTAGATTACAAAGTAATAATTCTAACACCCATGGAGTTTTGGTGCTGATCATGTTTTTCTGTGGAAGAGGCTTAGTCAACGGGTCTGCAACATTCAGATCCGTATGTATCTTGCAAATCTCTATGTCTCCCTCCGACACTTGATGACGGATGGAATTGAAGCGTATCTTGATGTGTTTGGTTCTCTTGTGAAATTTGGATTCCTTCGCCAAGGCAATTGCACCAGTATTGTCACAAAAAAAATTAATTGGACCCGATGCACTAGGTATGACACCTAGATGGATATGAACTCCTTCATCCAGACTCCTTCATTTGCTGCTTCTGAAGCAACAATGTACTTTGCTTCACACGTAGATCCCGTCACGACGCTTTGCTTGGAACTGCACTAATTGACAGCTCCTCCATACAATAAAATTATGTATCCGGATTGTGACTTAGAGTCATCTGGATAAGTGTCAAAGCTTGCATCGACGTAACCGCTTACGACAAGCTCTTTGTCACCTCCATAAACAATAAACATATCCTTAGTCCTTTTTAGGTATTTTAGGATGTTCCTGACAGTTGTCCAGTGCTCCACTCTGGGATTACTTTGGTACCTCCCTGCTATACTTATAGCAAGGCACACATCAGGTCTGGTACACAACATTGCATACATGATAGAACCTATGGCTGAAGCATAGGGAATGACTTTCATTTTCTCTCTATCTTCTGCAGTGGTCGGGCCTTGAGTCTGACTCAACTTCACACCTTGTAACATAGGCAAGAACCCTTTTCTTTGACTGATCCATTTTGAACTTCTTCAAAACTTTATCAAGGTATGCGCTTTGTGAAAGTCCAATTAAGCGTCTTGATCTATCTCTATAGATCTTGATGCCCAATATGTAAGCAGCTTCACTGAGGTCTTTCATTTAAAACTTCTTATTCAAGTATCCCTTTATGCTATCCAGAAATTCTATATCATTTCCAATCAACAATATCTCATCCACATATGATAGTAGAAATGCTACAGAGCTTCCACTCACTTTCTTGTAAATACAGGTTTCGCCAAAATTCTGTATAAAACCATCACTACTAGGAAAAGGGCTACTAATGGCGCACCGGTTTTGCCTACTAATGGCGCACTACCGGTGCGCCATTAGTAGCACGCCACTAGTATTTTTTACTAATGGCGCACCACTAGTGCGCCATTAGTATCTGGTATACTAATGGTGCACCACATGATGCGCCATTAGTTTTGCCCTGATGCGCCACTAGAGTCTGCTATACTAATGGCGCACCACATGGTAGTGCGCCATTAGTAACAATTTTTATTTTTTTCTTAATCTCAGGTCACTATTTCACATATGAGATATCCAACACATATATATACAATAAGCATCCATATAACAATCATAGCGAACACACAAGTTCCACCATATATACATACATAGCCAACACATAGTTCCATCGTTACATATTACAAAAGTTTCACATTGTTCATATAACACCGTTATCCATCAATTCACAAAAGTTTCACATTGATACAAAATAAAAACACAAATGGAAAAGAAGCACTCCATCCATGCAAGCTTCCGTGAATTAAATCAAATCTGTAAAATGATAAACAAGAAGTTAGAAGAAGAAGAAGAAGAAGACTAGAAGAATACTAGAAGAAGAAGAACACTAGAAGAAGAATAAGAAGAATTCTCGAAAAGAAGAAGACTATAAGCTTATTATGTAAACTTGATCATTTTGTGTTAACATAAGTAATTTTGGAGCTAACCTATAGGAAACTAAGCATATAAGCTCTAAGTTAGCATATTAGAGCCAACTTAGGTAAAATGAAGCTAACCTATGTCATTTTGGAAAAGAAGAAGAATAAGAAGAAGACTATAAGTATATTATGTAAACTTGATCATTTTGTGCTACCATAAGTTATTTTGGAGCTAACCTATAGGAAACTAAGCATATAAGCTCTAAGTTAGTATATTAGAGCCAACTTAGGTAAAATGAAGCTAACCTATGTCATTTTGAAAAAGAAGAATAAGAAAAAGACTATAAGCTTATTATGTAAACTTGATCATTTTGTGCTAACATAAGTTATTTTGGAGCTAACCTATAGGAAACTAAGCATATAAGCTCTAAGTTAGCATATTAGAGCCAACTTAGGTAAAATGAAGCTAACCTATAGGAAACTAAGCATATTAAAGATAATATAGGTAACTAAGTATATATATATATATCATTTTGGAGATCTGACATCCCTGACAAAGTTCAGTTCTCATGCATTGTTCTTCTCCTTCTCCTTCCTCAGCCTGATGCGCCAAGAGCGGCGAGGCGGTGGAGGCAGTGGGATGTAGTATTCTACCACAATTGGCGTGGTCATGTCGCCCAGCTGTTGGATCGCCGGCGCCACCACCGGTGCATGGTCATTGTCAGGCAAAACAAGTAATGAAACCTCCACCAAGAACAGAGCCATACTATAGCAGCAAGACTGTAGTAAGAAAGAACCAATTCCCAAGTCCCAAAATTACTCATGGTACAAAGGCACATGCAAATCCTTATGCAAGAAGTGTAGATTACAAAAGCTAGACACTCATCACTATAGTAGTCTACAACAACTGCAGAATAACCAACACTGAAAGTCAAATCTATGGGTACCATGGAAAGAAGTTAACATGGACAGCAAGGAGCTGACACAAAACGAATATAGCTTAATTTAGCTAAGAAAACCCTCAGGTTGTAGTAGCAGATACTTCTCTAAAACATGTGATCGTTTTTGCACGCTAGGTTTAGTTAGTGTTACCTGCCAAGTGCACATGTGACAGTAGTTCTAGCAAGCAATGTTGCTGGAGAGTATAGCATGTAAATTGGATCTTGGTCTATAAGTTTAGTGAACTACAGGCTACTGGGCTTCATGGCTATGAATATCTCACAGAGATTTTAATCTCTTCGCTAGCTCTAGAAAACTATTAGGTATTTGTCCGTTATTTGTTGCATATCTTACATTTGGTCGGAGAGCGCAAGGCAAATGTGACAAATGCCACAACCAACCTCTGTTTCCCTGATGCTTCTTACAGGGCTGATGCATCAATGTGCCTGGGCATACAAAGATTAGTATATAGTGAAGGACACTGTGCATGCTGGATCTCCTTTTTGTTAAACAATTCGGTAAACTAACTATGATCAAGTTAACTGCATATCGAATTAACCAACTTATGATGACAAACTGAAGGAAGCTATAATCTACTACAATTATCACAAGATAGCAGAAGAACTCATCTAGCAATGCTAGTTGCTAGTAACCAAAGAACCTTCAAACGTGACTGGCTCATGGTTTTTTCGTTGTTATTAGATCAAAGCATTTAAAAATTGATGATCTGCTCTAACTACAGGCCTGTACCACTTCTACACATTGCGTAGCTGCACATTCAGAACAAAAAAAACACAGAAATTGCAACAAAATGTCACCTGTCAGGCTGTCACTTGAATTACAAGAGGCAGGTATGTCCAAGGAAAAGATGTTGAGGATGCAGATCTGCTCGCTAGAGAGGAGGGCCGAGGGTTTGCTGCTTCAGGGGCGTGTGGAGGGGGCAGACCCGCGGCTTGGTGCTCGGTGACGCTTGCGGGGAGGCCTGCTCGAGGAGGAAGCACGCGAGGATGGTGGCTGCCGGTGGAGTGGCTCGGCGACGACGGTGGTGCTTCCTGTCAAAGTAAGCAAGAAGACAATCAAACACATTGCGGACATCATATGTAAAAAAAGAAAAGGAAGCAACACTATGATCACTAACTAGTGGATTGAAAGGTACATATGACCGGATCACAATCATACAACCAAAACAACCTATCTTAGACCAAGGAATAGGGATGCTCTCAACCAGCCTAAGTACACAGTCACACAGCCCCACCAATGTTTTCAGCGAGCCTCGACTACTGAATTGCTACCTCTTATCAGACTAACACTTGATTGATGCCTACTGAAGAACATAATAGCCGTATGCAGCTACAGGAAATCATCCAGATGGCCATGTTTCGTGATCAGCATCTACTTGAGTCGCTTGCAGAAGAAAGAGGTTCAAATAATAATTCACACGCAACCGTAATTATTTCTCCCCCAATTCTGATAACGGGACACCTAATACCTAGAACATATCCGCCAATTCTATCGTAATTCCTGGGCCGCCAAAAGCAATCAAGCCCCTCTCCCCGGCTAATCTAACCCAATCCAGAGGCGATTCAGATCGGAGGGACGCGAACAGAGTATTTACTTTATCCCTCTCGAGCTACTCTCGGCACGGCAGCGCCCCGCGCCGATTCGACAGAGGCGGGCAGAAAGAGGAGGGGATCGACGGGTGCGTATCTAGCGCGAGGCGCGTGCGGCGGAGACGGCGGCCGCCGCGCGACGAGGAGACGGCGGCGGCGGAGACGGCGGCAGCTCGTCAGACCAAGGGCGCGCGGCACGCACGAGCGACGGAGAAGTGAGGGGCGCGGGGGAGGGGAGGCAGGGGCTTATTGGGGAGGAAGAGGCCGCCGTCCATCGTCCCCTTGGCCGGAGGAGGCCGCCGCGGCTGTGTCGACTGCCTCCACGCGGAGTCGCCGCCTAGGGTTAGGGTTTGCTCTGGCTTCCGTCGGTGTTGGGGTTGGGGTTGGGGTTGGGCCGGGCTTTGCGCGGATCGGGGTCGGGGTTGGGGTTGGGGTTGGGCTGGGATTCTCTCCGCGAGCCAGATATCGGCCGTCACCGCGAGCCAGATAGTCGTGTATAGTGCAAAATATATATATACTAATGGCGCAACACGTAGTAGTGCGTCATTACTAGTTTAAACTAGTAATGGCGCACTATGACACGATGCGCCATTAGTAGTTTTGCAAAAAAAGAATAAAAAAAACAGTACTAGCGCACTCCTTGTCTGGTGCGCCATTACTAGTTAGAACTAGTAATGGCGCACTTCGGTAGGATGCGCCATTAGTATGTATGTAAAAATGAAAAAAAAATATCACTAGTGGCGCACCTTTTGTCTGGTGCGCCATTAGTGTCTTACACACTAATGGCGCATCACCAACTAGTGCGCCATTAGTATATAGTAGTGGCGCACTACATCCCTGGTGCGCCATTAGTGTCAATCCTATCTATAGCCCTTTTCCTAGTAGTGCATATGCTTCGATCACACTATCAAAGCGTTTATTCCAACTCCGAGAGACTTGCACCAGTCCATAAATGGATCGCTGGAGCTTGCACACTTTGTTAGCACCCTTTGGATCGACAAAACCTTCTTCTTGCATCATATACAACTCTTCTTCCAGAAATCCATTTAGGAATGCAGTTTTGACATCCATCTGCCAATTTTCATAATCATAAAATGCAGCAATTGCTAACATGATTTGGACAGACTTAAGCATCGCTACGGGTGAGAAAGTCTCATCGTAGTCAACTCCTTGAACTTGTCGAAAACCTTTCGCAACAAGTCGAGCTTTGTAGACAGTAACATTACCGTCAATGTCGGTCTTCTTCTTGAAGATCCATTTATTTTCTATGGCTTGCTGATCATCGGGCAAATCCTCCAAAGTCCACACTTTATTCTCATACATGGATCCCATCTTAGATTTCATGGCCTCAAGCCATTTCACGGAATCTGGGCTCATCATCGCTTCCTCATAGTTCGTAGGTTCACCATGCATGGTCTAGTAACATTACTTCCAGAACATGATTACCGTACCACTCTGGTGCGGATCTCACTCTGGAAGACCTACGAGGTTCGGTAGTAACTTGATCTGAAGTTTCATGATCATCATCATTAGCTTCCTCACTAATTAGTGTATTAATCACTGGAACTGATTTCTGTGATGAACTACTTTCCAATAAGGGAGAAGGTACAATTACCTCATCAAGTTCTACTTTCCTCCCACTCACTTCTTTCTAGAGAAACTCCTTCTCTAGAAAGGATCCATTCTTAGCAACAAAGATTTTTCACTCTGTGATCGAAGGTGTACCCAACAATTTCCTTTGGTATCCTATGAAGACACACTTCTCCGATTGGGATTCGAGCTTATCAGGTCAAAGATTTTTCACATAAGCATCGCAGCCCCAAACTTTAAGAAACGACAACTTTGGTTTCTTGCCAAACCACAGTTCATAAGGCGTCGTCTCAACGGATTTTGATGGTGCCCTATTTAAATTGAATGCAGCCGTCTCTAAAGCATAACACCAAAACGATAGCGGTAAATCAGTAAGAGACGTCATAGATCACACCATATCCAACAAATTACGGTTACGACATTCGGACACACCATTTTGCTGTGATGTTCCAGGTGGCGTAAGTTGTGAAACTATTCCACATTGTTTTAAATGAATACCAAACTCGTAACTCAAATATTCGCCTCTACGATCAGATTGTAGAAACTTTATTTTCTTGTTATGATGATTTTCCACTTCACTCTGAAATTCTTTGAACTTTTCAAATATTTCAAACTTATGCTTCATTAATTAGATATACCCATGTCTGCTCAAATCATCTATGAAGGTAAGAAAATAACGATACCCGCCACAAGCCTCAACACTCATTGGACTGCATACATCGGTATGTATTATTTCCAATAAGTCAGTAGCTCGTTCCGTTGTTCTGGAGAACGGAGTTTTAGTCATCTTGCCCATGCGGCACGGTTCGAAAGGACCAAGTGATTCATAATCAAGTGATTCCAAAAGTCCATCAACATGGAGTTCCTTCATGCGCTTTACACCGATATGACCCAAATGGCAGTGCCACAAATAAGTTGCACTATCATTATCAACTTTGCATATTTTGGCTTCAATATTATGAACATGTGTATCATCAATATCGAGATTCAATAAAAATAGACCACTCAGCAAGGGTGCATGACCATAAAAGATATTACTCATATAAATAGAACAACCATTATTCTTTGATTTAAATGAATAACCGTCTCGCATCAAACAAGATACAGATATAATGTTCATGCTTAACGCTGGCACCAAATAACAATTATTCAGGTCTAAAACTAATCCTGAAGGTAGATGTAGAGGTAGCATGCCGACGGCGATCACATCGACCTTGGAACCATTTACGTCGCGCATCGTCACCTCGTCCTTAGCCAATCTTCGTTTAATCCGTAGCCCCTCTTTCGAGTTACAAATATGAGCAACAGAACCAGTATCAAATACCCGGGCGCTACTATGAGCATTAGTAAGGTACACATCAATAACATGTATATCAATTATACCTTTCATTTTGCCATCCTTCTTATCCGCCAAATACTTGGGGCAGTTCCGCTTCCAGTGGCCAGTCCCTTTGCAGTAGAAGCACTCAGTTTTAGGCTTAGGTCCAAACTTGGGTTTCTTCTCCTGAGCAGTAACTTTCTTGCCGCTCTTCTTGAAGTTAACCCTTCTTTCTTTGCCCTTTTTCTTGAAACTAGTGGTCTTGCTGACCATCAACACTTGATGCTCCTTTTTTATTTCTACCTCCGCAACCGTTAGCATTGCGAAGAGCTCGGGAATTGTCTTGTTCATCCCTTGCATATTATAGTTCATCACGAAGCCTTTATAGCTTGGTGGCAGTGATTGAAAAACTCTGTCAATGACACTATCATCAGGAAGATTAACTCCAAGCTGAGTCAAGTGGTTATGGTATCCAGACATTCTGAGTATGTGTTCACTGACAGAACTATTCTCCTCCATTTTGCAGCTGTAGAACTTGTTGGAGACTTCATATCTCTCAACTCGGGCATTTGCTTGAAATATTAACTTCAACTCTTGGAACATCTCATATGCTCCATGACGTTCAAAACGTCTTTGAAGTCCCGGTTCTAAGCCGTAAAGCATGGCACACTGAACTATCGAGTAGTCATTAGCTTTGCTCTGCCAGACGTTCTTAACGTCATCAGTAGCATCTGCAGCAGACCTAGCACCTAGTGGTGCTTCCAAGACGTAATTCTTCTGTGCAGCAATGAGGATAATCCTCAAGTTACGGACCCAGTCCATGTAGTTGCTGCCATCATCTTTCAACTTAGCTTTCTCTAGGAACGCATTAAAATTCAAAGGAACGGTAGCACAGGCCATTGATCTACAATAACATAGACATGCAAAATAACTATCAGGACTAAGTTCATGATAAATTATAATTTAATTAATCATATTACTTAAGAACTCCCACTTAGATAGACACCCTCCAGTCATCTAAATGATCACGTGATCCAAATCAACTAAACCATGTCTGATCATCACGTGAGATGGAGTAGTTTTCAATGGTGAACATCACTATGTTGATCATATCTACTATATGATTCATGTTCGACCTTTTGGTCTCAGTGTTCCGAGGCCATATCTGCATATGCTAGGCTCATCAAGTTTAACCCGAGTATTCTGTGTGTGCAAAACATGCTTGCACCCGTTGTATGTGAACATAGAGCTTATCACACCCGACCATCACGTGGTGTCTCGGCACGACGAACTGTAGCAACGGTGCATACTCAGGGAGAACACTTATACCTTGAAATTTAGTAAGGGATCATCTTATAATGCTACCACTGTACTAAGCAAAATAAGATGAATAAAAGATAAACATCACATGCAATCAAAATATGTGACATGATATGGCCATCATCATCTTGTGCTCATGATCTCCATCACCGAAGCATCGTCACCAGCGCGACACCTTTATCTTCATCGTAGCATCGTTTTCGTCTTGCCAACTATTGCTTCTACGACTATCGCTGCCTCTTAGTGATAAAGTAAAACAATTACATGGCGATTGCATTGCATACAATAAAGCGACAACCATATGGCTCCTGCCAGTTGTCGATAACTATGTTAAAAAACATGATAATCTCATACAACAATTTATATCACGCCATGTCTTGACCATATCACATCACAACAAGCCCTGCAAAAACAAGTTAGACGTGCTCTACTTCGTTGTTGCAAGTTTTACGTGCCTGCTACGGGCTTTTAGAAAGAACCGTTCTTACCTACGCATCAAAACCACAACGATTTTTCGTCAACTGTGTTGTTTTAACCTTCTACAAGGACCAGCCGTAGTCAAACTCGATTCAACTAAAGTTGGAGAAACAGACACTGCCAGCCACCAATGTGCAAAAGCACGTCGGTAGAACCAGTCTCATGAACGCGGTCATGTAATATCGGTCCGGGCCGCTTCATCCAACAATACCGACGAATCAAAGTAAGATGTTGGTGGTAAGCAGTATGACTATTATCGCCTGATACGTCCATTTTGCATCATGCTTTTATATAAATATTTATTGCATTATGGGTTGTTATTACACGTTATGTCACAATACTTATGGCTATTCTCTCTTATTTTACAAGGTTTATCATGAAGAGGGAGGATGCCAGCAACTGGAATTCTGGCTGGAAAAGGAGCAAATATTGGAAACCTATTCTGCACAGCTCCAAAAATCCTGAAACTCCACGGAAGTCACTTTTGGAATTAATAAGAATTATTGAGCGAAGAAAATACCAGAGGGGGCCCACACCCTGGCCAGGATGGTGGGGGGCGCACCCACCCCTACTGGGCACGCCCCCTGTCTCCTGGGCCACTTGGTGGCCCTCCGGTGCCCATCTTCAGCTATATGAAGCCTCTTACCCTGGAAAAAATCATAAGCAAACTTACGGGACGAAACTCCGCCGCCACGAGGTGGAACCTTGGCGGAACCAATCTAGGGCTCCGGCGGAGCTGTTCTGCCGGGGAAACTTCCCTCCGGGAGGGGGAAATCATCACCATCATCATCACCAACGATCCTCTCATTGGGAAGGGGTCAATCTCCATCAACATCTTAACCAGCACCATCTCCTCTCAAAACCCTAGTTCATCTCTTGTATCCAATCTTGTATCAGAACCACAAATTGGTACCTGTGGGTTGCTAGTAGTGTTGATTACTCCTTGTAGTTGATGATAATTGGTTTACTTGGTGGAAGATCATATGTTCAGATCCTTAATGCATATTAATACTCCTCTGATCATGAACATGAATATGCTTTGTGAGTAGTTACGTTTGTTCCTGAGGACATGGGTGAAGTCTTGCTATTAGTAGTCATGTGAATTTGGTATTCGTTTGATATTTTGATGAGAAGTATGTTGTCTCTCCTCTAGTGGTGTTATGTGAACGTTGACTAAATGACACTTCACCATTATTTGGGCCTAGAGGAAGGCATTGGGAAGTGATAAGTAGATGATGGGTTGCTAGAGTAACAGAAGTTTAAACCCTAGTTTATAAGTTGCTCGTAAGGGGCTGATTTGGATTCACTAGTTTCATGCTATGGTTAGGTTTATCTTAATAATTCTTTTGTAGTTATGGATGCTTGCATTACGGATTAATCATAAGTGGGATGCTTGTCCAAGAAAGGGAAGTACCCAAACACCGGTCCACCCACATACAAGGTTTTAAATAGCGGATAGCGGGCTCGTTGCGATTTTGGTTGGCATAGCGGATTGCGGATTGCGAGCGCTGTTGCGGGTGCTATGTCCACATAGCAGATTTGATAAAATGCTCAAAAAGTTTAAATTGTTGTGTATATTTTTATACAATTAATAAAGAATGATATGCCCTTCATTCTATAATTTGCGCCCGCGCTTTTTGGGATTTAATTTTGACGATAAATTTAAACAACATGGGCGGCTGCGGCAAGAGCAAAAATTATACCGGGGAAGTACGTACTTAGATTGTGGTTCACTAAGTTGCACGTACAAAAGATCTCTTCAGTGTAAAAAATCTATTGGCTATAGTATAAATATACTAAAGAAATGCATCGAGCCTCCCACTTTAACATTTTAGATTAAATAACTCCTCCAGCTGGACGCGTTGTACTAATGGAGGAAGTATCAACTTAATTAGCTAGCTATACATCACGTCAGTGGCGGAGCTTGAAAGAAATCTCAGGAGGGGTGAAGAAATCTCAAACGGGGTTGCATAGCACCAAGCTTCAAATATTCTCGCCGCACATATCTCTTTGATTAGGTGGATATTGCCAAATTTATGGACGTAGTGTTGGATCCTGCTGCAAGAATTCAATCCCTTGAAATATGACTTCATTAGTTTGCTGGCCTTATTGTTGCAGCATTGAAGGATGTGGTCAAATTCCAGCAACATTAGAGGAGACTGAACATTTATTGTTTTTGTTTGTGTGGGTTCGTCAGCTTTACATTCAATTGAATCACCTCTCTTTGTTTTAAAAATATGCATCAATTGTTTTCCCCACAAGCATCACTGCTTCCTTCTGTAAAAGACATTTTCTATTAAGCACAAAATCCATGATCTAATTAGACTTTTTCCCGAAAGAAAATGCAGAATCAAAATACTCGAAATTTTCAAAATTACTACAGCGAGGGTAGTTTGCTCTCCAGCTCTGTTTGGCACTGTGCGCGGCGTCGGTGTTGCTTGATTTTGTCTGCATCGATGCAGCGACAGAGGTCAGGACTCAGCAGGCAGGAGTGGAGATGCCTCTGACCAACAATAACCAATCCCTATCCGTCCGCCAGCGGCCAAACTCCATGCCGGCAAGCCACAACGGCCGCCGGCCAGTCCGCCTATGTGGTGCCACACCCCCACTCTCAGGCGTCTGCCGTTGCAGGTCAAACGTGAATCTTCGTCGTTCTAGCTCGCTCATTAGGTCGCTTCGTTCCCCTCCAGGAGGTGGTGAGAGCAACGAGTAGAAGAGAAAATGGGCCTTGTGGGCTGTAATACATAGGGGTAGTAAAAAGAAATAGCTTTTGCTGGGGGGCGACGGCCCAGGTTCGCCCGAAGCTCCGCCGTTGCATCGCGTGTAGCAGTAGTTTGTATTGGTCCACGGTCCCGTGTAACAAGTTAGCAGCAGCAGAACCAATAAGAGAGAGGCATCGTACTGCAGCTTGGACGTTACTGCGTGTGACGCATGCAGGCGCTGGCCCACGAGCTCTAACAATCATCTTTTATTAAGTTATAAGCTCTATGCCCGCATCGCAAAGCTAATATATCGCCCGCAATAGCGCTCTAACACGTGCAATAGCGGATGCATTGTGCCAAAGGCGCTATATACAAACGCAACAAAAATACATAGCGTTAGAGGTGCGCTACCATAATAGCGGCCGTAATAGCGGTGGTAGCGGACGCTATTTAAAACCTTGCCCACATATTAAATTATCAAAGTACCAAACGTGAATCTTATGAGCGTGATGAAAACTAGCTTGACAATAATTTTCATGTGTCCTCAGGAGCGCTTTTCTCATTATAAGAAATTGTTCAGGCTTGTATTTTCTACAAAAAGGATTGGGCCACCTTGCTGCTTTTATTTACTTTCATTGCTTGTTACTCGTTACAAATTATTTTATCACAAAACTATCTGTTACCTACAATTTTAGTGCTTGCAGAGAATACCTTACTGAAAACCGCTTGTCATTTCCTTCTGCTCCTCGTTGGGTTCGACACTCTTACTTATCGAAAGGACTACGATGGATCCCCTATACTTGTGGGTCATTAAGACTCTTTTCTGGCGCCGTTGCCGGAGAGTGAAGCGCCTTTGGTGTGTGGAACTTGGTAAGGAAACATTTATATAGTGTGCTGAAATTTTCTGTCACTTGTTACTATGGAAACTAATCCTTTGAGGGGCTTGTTCGGGGTATTTTCACCCCGACCAGTAGAGCAAAGAGTTGCTCCTCAACCTACTGAACCTACTGAAAATATTTATTTTGAGATTCCTTCGGGTATGATAGAGAAACTGCTAGCTAATCCCTTTACAGGAGATGGAATATTGCATCCCGATTTACACCTTATCTTTGTGGATGAAGTTTGTGGATTATTTAAGCTTGCAGGTATTCCTGATGACGTGGTCAAAAGGAAGGTCTTCCCTTTATCTTTAAAGGGAGACGCATTGACATGATATAGGCTATGTGATGATACGGGATCTTCGAATTATAAACGATTGAAGTTAGAATTTCACCAGAAGTTCTATCCTATGTATCTTGATAGTAATTACATATATAATTTTTGGTCTCGCGAAGAAGAAAGCATTGCTTAAGCTTGGGGGAGGCTTAAGTCAATGTTATATTCATGCCCCAATCATGAGCTCTGAAGAGATATGATTATTCAAAAAGATTATGCTCGGCTTTCTCTCAATGATCGCACCATGCTTGATACTTCCTGTGCTGGTTCTTATATGCTGAAGACTATTGAATTCAAGTGGGATTTATTGGAAAGAATTAATCGTAACTCTGAAGATTGGGGTTCCGATGATGGTAAGGAGTCAGTGTTGGAAATATGCCCTAGAGGCAATAATAAATTAGTTATTATTATATTTCCTTGTTCACGATAATCGTTTATTATCCATGCTATAATTGTATTGATAGGAAACTCAGATACATGTGTGGATACATAGACAACACCATGTCCCTAGTAAGCCTCTATTGACTAGCTCGTTGATCAACAGATGGTTACGGTTTCCTAACCATGGACATTGGATGTCATTGATAACGGGATCACATCATTAGTAGAATGATGTGATGGACAAGACCCAATACTAAGCCTAGCACAAAGATCGTAGTTAGTATGCTAAAGCTTTTCTAATGTCAAGTATCTTTTCCTTAGACCATGAGATTGTGCAACTCCGGATACCGTAGGAATGCTTTGGGTGTACCAAAGCGTCTGGCGTAACTGGGTGACTATAAAGGTGCACTACAGGTATCTCGAAAGTGTCATTGGGTTGGCACGAATCGAGACTGGGATTTGTCACTCCGTGTGACCGAGAGGTATCTCTGGGCCCACTCGGTAGGACATCATCATAATGTGCACAATGTGACCAAGGGGTTGATCACGGGATGATGTGTTACGGAACGAGTAAAGAGACTTGCGATAACGAGATTGAACAAGGTATCGGTATACCGACGGTCGAATCTCGGGCAAGTACAATACCGCTAGACAAAGGGAATTGTATATGGGATCGATTGAGTCCTTGACATCGTGGTTCATCCGATGAGATCATCGTGGAACATGTAGGAGCCAACATGGGTATCCAGATCCGCTGTTGGTTATTGACGGAGAACGTCTCGGTCATGTCGCATGGTTCCCGAACCCGTAGGGTCTACACGCTAAGGTTCGATGGCGCTAGGGTCATAAAGGAAGTTTGTATGTGGTTGCGAATGTTGTTGAGTCCCGGATGAGATCCCGGACGTCACGAGGAGTTCGGAATGGTCCGGAGGTAAAGATTTATATATGGAAAGTTGTTGTTCGGTTAGGAAAAAGTTTGGGTTTTTCGGTATTGTACCGGAAGCTTCGAGAAGGTTCGGAGGATTCGGAGGGTCGGAGGTCCGGAAAGTGTTCCACAACGTCAATACAGTAGCATGGGCTGTGGGGCGCCCTAGCCTTAATGGGCCAGGGCACCAGCCCCCAAGGCCCATGCGCATGGGAAGGGGAAACCCTAAGGGAGGGCCTCCACTTGACTTGGGAGGCACTCCTCCCCTCTTGGCCGCCCCAAGTCCCATCTAGGGCTAGCCGCACCCCTTGGGGTGGGAAACCCTAAAGGGGCGCAGCCCCCTTCCCCTATATATACTTGAGTTTTGGGCTGCCCAACAGACATGAGAACTTCTCCTCTTGGGGCAGCCCCGCCTCCTCCTCCTCCTCTCCCTTGGTGCTTGGCGAAGCCTGCTGGGATTGCCACGCTCCTCCATCACCACCATGCCGTTGTGTTGCTGCTGGATGGAGTCTTCCTCAACCTCTCCTCTCTCCTTGCTGGATCAAGGCGTGGGAGGCGTCACCGGGCTGTACGTGTGTTGAGCGTGGAGGTGCCGTCCGTTCGGCACTAGGATCTCCGGTGATTTGGATCACGGCAGCACGACTCCTTCAACCCCGTTCTCATGAACGCTTCCCTTAGCGATCTACAAGGGTATGTAGATGCACTCTCCTTCCCTCGTTGCTAGTTTCTCCATAGATAGATCTTGGTGATCGAGGAAAATTTTGAATTTCTGCTCGTTCCCCAACAGTGGCATCATGAGCTAGGTCTATTGCGTAGATTCTTTGCACGAGTAGAACACAAAGTAGTTGTGGGCGTTGATGTTGTTCAATATGCTTACCGTTACTAGTCCAATCTTGTTTTCGACGGTATTGTGGGATGAAGCGGCCGGACCGACCTTACGTACTCTTCGTGAGACAGGTTCCACCGGTGACATGCACTTGGTGCATAAGGTGGCTAGCGGTGCCGATCTCTCCACTTTAGTCGGAACGGATTCGATGAAAAGGGTCCTTATGAAGGGTAAATAGCAATTGGCATATCACGTTGTGGTTTTGTGTAGGTAAAAGCGTTCTTGCTAAAACCCATAGCAGCCACGTAAAACATGCAAACAACAATTAGAGGGCGTCTAACTTGTTTTTGCAGGGTATGCTATGTGATGTGATATGGCCAAGAAGAATGTGATGAATGATATGTGATGTATGAGATTGATCATGTTCTTGTAATAGGATTCACGACTTGCATGTCGATGAATATGACAACCGGCAGGAGCCATAGGAGTTGTCTTTATTTATTGTATGACCTGCGTGTCATTAAACGACGCCATGTAATTACTTTACTTTATTGCTAACCGGTAGCCATAGTAGTAGAAGTAATAGTTGGCGAGACAACTTCATGGAGACACGATGATCGAGATCATGATGATGGAGATCATGGTGTCATGCCGGTGACAATGATGATCATGGAGCCCCGAAGATGGAGATCAATGGAGCTATATGATATTGGCCATATCATGTCACTAATATATAGTTGCATGTGATGTTTATTATGTCTATGCATCTTGTTTACTTAGAACGACGGTAGTAAATAAGATGATCCCTTACAACAATTTCAAGAAGTGTTCCCCCCTAACTGTGCACCGTTGCCAAAAGTTCGTCGCTTCTAAGCACCACGTGATGATCGGGTGTGATGGATTCTTACGTTCACATACAGCGGTGTTGTGAGCCTAGCATGTACAGACATGGCCTCGGAACACACGAAATACACTTAGGGTTAACTTGCGAGCCTAGCATGTACAGACATGGCCTCGGAACACGAGACCGAAAGGTCGAGCATGAGTCGTATGGTAGATCGATCAACATGAAGATGTTCACCGATGATGACTAGTCCGTCTCACGTGATGATCGGACACGGCCTAGTTGACTCGGATCATGCAATCACTTAGATGACCAGAGGGATGTCTATCTGAGTGGGAGTTCATAAGATGAACTTAATTATCTTGAACATAGTCAAAAGACCTTTTGCAAATTATGTCGTAAGCTCGCGCTTTAGTTCCACTATTTAGATATGTTCCTATAGAAAATATAGTTGAAAATTGACAGTAGCGATTATGCGGACAGTAGAAAGCTTATGTCCTTAATGCACCTCTCAGTGTGCTGAACCCCAAACGTCGTTTGTGGATGTTACGAACATCGGACATACACGTTTTGATAACTACGTGATAGTTCAGTTAAATGGTTTAGAGTTGAGGCACCAAAGACGTTTTTCGAAACGTCGCGGAACATATGAGATGTTTCGAGGGCTGAAATTGGGATTTCAAGCTCGTGCCCACGTCAAGAGGTATAAGACCTCTGACGATTTTCTTAGCCTGCAAACTAAGGGAGAAAAGCTCAATCGTTGAGCTTGTGCTCAGATTGTCTGAGTGCAACAATCACTTGAATCGAGTGGGAGTTGATCTTCCTGATGAGATAGTGATGTTTCTCCAAAGTCATTGCCACCAAGCTGCTAGAAGCTTCGTGATGAACTATAACATATCAGGGATAGATATGATGATCCTTGAGCTATTCGCAATGTTCGACACATGAATGTAGAAATCAGAAGGAGCATCAATTGTTGATGGTTGGTGAAACCACTAGTTTCAAGAAGGGCAAGGGCAAGAAGGGACACTTCATGAAGCGGCAAATCAGTTGCTGCTCCAGTGAAGAAACCCAAGGTTGAACCCAAACCGAGACTAAGTGCTTACGTAATAAGGGAACAGCCTTCGGAGCGGAACCACCCTAGATACTTGGTAGATGAGAAGGCTGGCAAGGTCGATAGAAGTATATTTGATATACATTATGTTAATGTGTACTTTACTAGTACTCCTAGTAGCACCAGGGTATTAGATACCGGTTCGGTTGCTAAGTGTTAGTAACTCGAAATAAAAGCTACGGAATAAACGGAGACTAGCTAAAGGTGAGCCGACGATATGTGTTGGAAGTATTTCCAAGGTTGATGTAATCAAGCATCGCACGCTCCCTCTACCATCGAGATTGGAGTTAAGCCTAAAATTGTTATTTGGTGTTTGCGTTGAGCATAGACATGATTGGGTTATGTCTATCGCAATCTGGTTATTCATCTAAGGAGAATAATGGTTACTCTGTTTGTTTGAATAATACCTTCAATGGTCTTGCACCTAAATAAATGGTTTATTGAATCTCGATCGTAGTAATACACATTTTCATGCCTAAAGTATAAGATAGTAATGATAGTACCACTTACTTGTGGCACTGCCATATAAGTCATATTGGTGTAAAACGCATGAAGAAGCTCCATGTTGATGGATCTTTGGACTCACTCGTTTTGAAAAGTTTGAGACATGCGAACCATGTCTATTGGTGCATACGCATGAAGAAACTCCATGAAGATGGATCGTTTAGACTCACTTGATTTTGAATCACTTGAGATATGCAAATCATACCACATGGACAAGATGACTGAAAAGCCTCGGTTTCAGTAAGATGGAACTAGATAGCAACTTGTTGGAAGTAACACATTTTGATGTGTGCAGTCCAATAAGTGCTGAGGCATGCAATGAATATCGTTATGTTCTTAATTCACAGATGATTCGAGTAGATGTTGAGTATATTTACTTGATGAAACACAAGTCTGAATTATTGAATGGTTCAAGTAATTTCAGAGTGAAGTTTAAGATCTTCGTGACAAGAGGATAGAATGTCTATGATATGATCATAGAGATGAATATCTGAGTTCTGAGTTTTGGCACACAATTAAGACATTGTGCAAATTGTTTCACAATTAATACCGCTGGAACACCATAGTGTGATGGTGTGTCCGAACATCATAGTTGCACCTTATTGGATATGGTGCGTACCATGATGTCTCTTATCGAATTTCCACTATCGTTCATGGGTTAGGCATTAGAGACAACCGCACTCACTTTAATGGGGCACCACGTAATTCCGTTGAGACGACACCGTTTGGAGAAACCTAAGTTGTCGTTTCTTAAAAGTTTGGGGCTGCGACGCTTGTGTGGAAAAGTTTCAGGTTGATAAGCTCGAACCCAAAGCGGATAAAATACATCTTCATAGGACACCCAAAACAGTTGGGTATACCTCCTAATTCAGATCTGAAAGCAATAGGGATTGTTTCTTGAATCGGGTCCTTTCTCGAGGAAAAGTTTGTCTCGAAAAGTTGAGTGGGAGGATGGTGAAGACTTGATGAGGTTATTGAACCGTCACTTCAACTAGTGTGTAGCAGGGCACAGGAAGTTGTTCCCGTGGCACCTACACCAATTGAAGTAGAAGCTTATGATAGTGATCATGAAACTTCGGATCAAGTCACTACCGAACCTCGTAGGACGACAAGGACGCGTACTGCTTCAGAGTGGTACGGTGATCCTGTCTTGATAAACCTACGAGCTATGGGGAAGCGATGGTGGGCCCAAATTCCGACAAATGGTTAGAAGCCATGAAATCCGAGATAGGATCCATGTATCATAACAAAGCATGGACTTTGGTGGACTTGCCCGATGATTGGCAAGCCATTGCAATAAATGGATCTTTAAGAAGAAGACGGACGTGGACGATAATGTCACCTTCTATGAAGCTCGACTTGTGACGAAGAGTTTTTCACAAGTTCAAGGAGTTGACTACGATGAGATTTTCTCATCCGTAGCGATGCTTAAGTCCGTCGGAATCATGTTAGCATAAGCTACATTTATGAAATCTGGCAGATGGATGTCAAAACAAATTTCCTTACCAGTCTTCGTGAGGGAAGGTTGTATGTGATACAATCAGAAAGGTTTTGTCGATCCTAAGGATGCTAAAAGGTATGCTAGCACCAGCGATCCTTCTAAGGACTGGAGTAAGCATCTCGGAGTTGGAATGTGCACTTTGATGAGATGATCAAAGATTTTAGGTTTATACAAAGTTTATGAGAAACTTGTATTTCCAAAGAAGTGAGTGGGAGCACTATAGAATTTCTGATGAGTATATGTTGTTGACATATTGATGATCAGAAATGATGTAGAATTTCTGGAAAGCATATAGGGTTATTTGAAAGATGACTTTCAATAGAAAACCTGGATTAGGCTACTTGAACAATAAGCATCAAGATCTATAAGATAGATCAAAATGTTTAATAATACTTTCAAATGAGCATGTACCTTGACATGATCTTGAAGGTGTTCAAGATGGATCATCAAAGAAGGGTTCTTAGCTGAATTGTAAGGTATGAAGTTAAGACTTAAAGCTCGACCACGACGAAGAGAGAGAAAGGGCGAAGGTCGCCCCTATGCCTTAGACATAGGCTCTACAGTATGCTATGCTGTGTACCGCACCGGAAGTGTGCCTTGCCATGAGTCAGTCAAGGGGTACAAGAATAATCCAGGAATGGATCATTGGACAGCGGTCAAAATTGTCCTTGGAGTAAATAAGGACATGTTTCTCGATTATGGAGGTGATAAAGAGTTCGGCGTAAAGGGTTACGTCGATGCAAGCTTTAACACCTATCCGAATGACTCTAAGTAGCAAACAGGATACGTATAGTGGAACAACCATTTGGAATAGCTCCAAGTGGGGCGTGGAAGCAGCATTTATAATATGACCTAGAAATTTGTAAAGCACACACGGATCAGAAAGGTTCAGACCCGTTGACTAAAACCCGTTGACTAAAACCTCTCTCACAAGCAAAACATGATCAAACCTTAGAACTCATTGAGTCTAAATCACATGATGATGTGAACTAGTTTACAGACACTAGTAAACTCTTTGGGTGTTGGTCACATGGCGATGTCACCTATCAGTGTTAATCACATGACGATGTGAACTAGATTATTGACTCTAGTGCAAGTGGGAGACTATTGGAAATATGCCCTAGAGGCAATAATAAATTAGTTATTATTATATTTCCTTGTTCACGATAATTGTTTATTATCCATGCTATAATTGTATTGATAGGAAACTCAGATACATGTGTGGATACATAGACAACACCATGTCCCTAGTAAGCCTCTATTGACTAGCTCGTTGATCAACAGATGGTTACGGTTTCCTAACCATGGACATTGGATGTCATTGATAACGGGATCACATCATTAGTAGAATGATGTGATGGACAAGACCCAATACTAAGCCTAGCACAAAGATCGTAGTTCGTATGCTAAAGCTTTTCTAATGTCAAGTATCTTTTCCTTAGACCATGAGATTGTGAAACTCCGGATACCGTAGGAATGCTTTGGGTGTACCAAGCGTCTGGCGTAACTGGGTGACTATAAAGGTGCACTACAGGTATCTCCGAAAGTGTCATTGGGTTGGCACGAATCGAGGCTGGGATTTGTCACTCCGTGTGACGGAGAGGTATCTCTGGGCCCACTCGGTAGGACATCATCATAATGTGCACAATGTGACCAAGGGGTTGATCACGGGATGATGTGTTACGGAGCGAGTAAAGAGACTTGCCGATAACGAGATTGAACAAGGTATCGGTATACCGACGATCGAATCTCGGGCAAGTACAATACCGCTAGACAAAGGGAATTGTATATGGGATCGATTGAGTCCTTGACATCGTGGTTCATCGATGAGATCATCGTGGAACATGTAGGAGCCAACATGGGTATCCAGATCCGCTGTTGGTTATTGACGGAGAACGTCTCGGTCATGTCGCATGGTTCCCGAACCGTAGGGTCTACACATAAGGTTCGATGGCGCTAGGGTCATAAAGGAAGTTTGTATGTGGTTACCGAATGTTGTTGAGTCCGGATGAGATCCGGACATCACGAGGAGTTCGGAATGGTCCGGAGGTAAAGATTTATATATGGAAAGTTGTTGTTGGGTTAGGAAAAGTTCGGGTTTTTCGGTATTGTACAGGAAGCTTCGGAAGGTTCGGAGGATTCGGAGGGTCGGAGGTCTGGAAATTGTTCCACCACGTCCAATACAGTAGCATGGGCTGTGGGGGCACCCTAGCCTTAATGGGCCAGGGCACCAGCCCCGAAGGCCCATGCGCATGGGAAGGGGAAACCCTAAGGGGAGGGCCTCCACTTGACTTGGGAGGCTCCTCCCCTCTTGGCCGCCCCAAGTCCCATCTAGGGCTGGCCGCACCCCTTGGGGTGGGAAACCCTAAAGGGGGCGCAGCCCCCCTTTCCCCCTATATATACTTGAGTTTTTGGGCTGCCCAACAGACATGAGAACTTCTCCTCTTGGGGCAGCCCTGCCTCTCCTCCTCCTCCTCTCCCTTGGTGCTTGGCGAAGCCTGCTGGGATGCCACGCTCCTCCATCACCACCATGCCGTTGTGTTGCTGCTGGATGGAGTCTTCCTCAACCTCTCCCTCTCTCCTTGCTGGATCAAGGCGTGGGAGGCGTCACCGGGCTGTCGTGTGTTGAGCGTGGAGGTGCCGTCCGTTCGGCACTAGGATCTCCGGTGATTTGGATCACGACAATCGACTCCTTCAACCCCGTTCTCATGAGCGCTTCCGCTTAGCGATCTACAAGGGTATGTAGATGCACTCTCCTTCCCTCGTTGCTAGTTTCTCCATAGATAGATCTTGGTGATACGTAGGAAAATTTTGAATTTCTGCTACGTTCCCCAACAGTCAGGTATAACACCTAAATTTGATTGTGTTAAATCTTTTATGGATGCCGATGCTTTTCGTGGATTTAGCGCTAAATATGGACTTGACTCTGAGATAGTAGCTGCTTTTTGTGAATCTTTTGCTACTCACGTTGACTTCCCTAAGGAGAAGTGGTTTAAATATAATCCTTCCATTAAAGTAAAAGTAGTTGCACCTATTACAGTTGAAGAAAAGACTATCACTTATAATGATCCTATTTTCCCTACTAGTTATGTTGAGAAACCACCTTTTCCTATTAGGATGAAGGATCATGCTAAAACTTCAACTGTTGTTCGTAAAAGTAATACTAGAACTTATACACCTCCTGAGCAAATCAAAGTTGAACCTAGTATTGCTATGGTTAAAGATCTCTTGGATGATAATTTAGATGAGCATGTTATTTACTTCTGTGAAGAGGCTGCTAATATTGCTAGACCAGATGTTAAGATACATAGACCTGTTGTAGGCATGCCTGTTATTTCTGTTAAAATAGGAGATCATTGTTATCATGGATTATGTGATATGGGTGCTAGTGCTAGTGCACACTAGTAGAAAAAGGGCCTATAGTCCCGGTTGGTGAGGGCCTTTAGTCCCGGTTCATGAACCGGGACTAAAGGGTCGATAATAATACCCTCACCCTTTAGTCCGGTTCTATCCGAACCGGGACAGATCAAACCTCCACGTGGCCTGTCCGCTGAGCCAGGCGGGAGGGCCTTTGGTCCCGGTTGGTGGCACCAACCGGGACCAATAAACATCCACGCGTCAGCATTTCTTTAGCTCTGGTTTTTTTTTTTTTTCAAAGGGGGGATTTGGGGGTTTTGGGGGTTAATTTAGGTGTTTCATATATTGTGCTATAGCTAGCTAATTAATAGAGAAAAGTGTCATTTCTTTTGTCCGTGCTTAGTCGACGCTACGTACTATACATACGTATAGAGGACTAACTAGACATGCTAGCTAGCTAGTAATTAAGCAAACAGAAGATCGTCATGAACATATATATGCATACGAGAGAAGTGATATCGACCACCTCTGCTTCTCCGAGAGATTGGTTGAACAACAAGTTCTCGTATATCTATCCGACACTACCGGCTACATATATACAATAATTATCTTTTACAATACGGATAGCGTGGTCCACATGGTATTCCCGTCTTCAGCGATCACATAGTCAAGAAAGAATGCCGCCAATTCCTCTTGAATTGCTCGTATGCGATCTGGTGCTAGGAGTTCATCCGCTTCGAAACATCTAATTTTAAGAAAGGGTCAATATCATATATATATATATATATATATATATATATATATATATATATATATATATATATATATATATATATATATATATATATATATATATATATATATATATATATATATATATGAATGAATGAAACTCAACACAAATGATGGTAATAAAATAAAATTGTGAATATTTTATTTACGCACTTCAAATTGTTTGTCGGAGTAGCCCTCTCACAGGTCGTGTGGCGGATGGACTCATAAGCGTAGTATCCACAGAAATCATTCCCTTGTTCCTGCCACAACCACTTTACAAGAAACAGAGGTCAATCAAACTGATAATTAGCAAGCACATGCTAAATGGTATTGATGAAACTAGCGCTTGAATCACTAGGAGATGCGCGTGGAATATGCTACTATATAGTACTTACTTTGGTGTCTAAATTGCAGCTTCTTGGTAGTCCGGAGCTTTTTGGTGAATTTTCCACAAGCCCTGCCATACAAAGAAAACAATTACTTGATATCAGAAATGAACAAAGTTGCTGATATGGTGGATAATGATCGATTTAACTTACTTCTCGAGCATTTCAGTCATTTCCGCATACTCCTTGGGATCTTTTAGTCTCGAGTCTAAGACAGTTACTACTCCTGCTCAAGCTTAATCTCTAGGAGAATATAGTGGAACCTGCGCAAGCATGCATAACTCATCAATATTACATTTCTATAACCTGGACTAAATAAAGGAAACCGAATATGCCACAAGACAGTAACACTCACGTGTAGTTGTAAGGAAAGAGTATTGTATTTTTGTGTTCATTTATTTCCAACGATCGTAGCAAGTTGGCCTCGGTTTCCTTGGCACGATATTCAACCTCATTTGCATCGATGAGATATGTGTTAATGAACCCAATATCACCCACTTGTTTTTCTTCATTTCTGCGATCTTCAATCTGCATAATATAGTGAGGATATTTATAAATACATGCAATGAAAGAGCTGAGTTATATAGAGATACTTAATGACAGAAGTAGTACTACTTACAGACAGTAGCAGGTGACCGTTGCTTTATCGAGGGCCAATTGATTGAAAACTGATAGAACTCCTCAAATGGAATAGGCAACAGTTCAATTCCAAGGAGGTCATGCTCCTTTTAACTCTCACATACAAAGTATTCCTCCCTCAGACTCTTTGCAGGTTTTCATGTACCAATCATGCAATCTTAGCATCATCGTTGTTAGAGAGCTTTCATCTTTGACGAGAGGCTTCCGTACTCGTATCTTTGTATCTGCACCTCCAAAAAATCAAATTGTACATCGTCGGGCAGGTAATCTTCAGGATTGCCATAACGGGCACCATCCTCGGATCGGCGATGTCGCTAGCAGGCACCTTGGCGGGGGCATGATTGCCCGCTTGTTCGCCGAGCTGGGCAATTTGTTTCCCAGCTCGTCGTTCTTTCATCCTTTGATCACTAACAGTACTTCCCGATCTCTCCGCCGGCAAATGCCTTTCAATAATGCGCTCATAGTTGCCTTTGGCGAGACTTGGGTGGTTTTGTCGGGGCAGCGAGTGCGCTTCGCTTTGACCGGATCTACCTTCTCCTCCGGAGGTGGATGTCTCTTTGCTTTCAACCCTTGAAACCAGTCATCCACTTGGTCTGCACGATCTTCGCGTTTTCCTCCTCGCTCCTCTCGTGCGGTAACTTCTCCGGATTCTTGAGAGAAGGACCGAATCTATATCTCCTCCGCCTTTGGCTGTACTGCTAGACGCCGGCAGAGCAGGCGGGCGGATGTCTTCTTTCCTTGCTTACGAGGCGGAGGAGAAGGACTACGACGCCGGAGCAGCCGGAGCGGCGGCGGGTCTCTTCCGCCCTTGCCGACGAGGCGGAGAAGGAGGAGGCTGGCTGCCGGGACGCGCGGTGCAGGCGGAGAAGGAGACGGAGTGCCTCCACGCGCGGAGAAGGAGCCGGCCGAGTGCCTGATCGTCACTCGCCGGAGGAGGAGGCGGTAGAGGAGGCGGAGTGCCTGACTCGCCGGAGGAGGAGGAGGAGGCGGAGTGCCTGACTCGCCGGAGGAGGAGGAGGAGGCGAGGCGCCCAGTTCGGAAGGTTGATGAGATCCTTCCGCCATAGGCATGGAGTCTTGAGCAGAACCCAGCCGATACTCCCTTCACCGGTAGGGTGGTCAAGCGGAGCTCCTCAAATCCCTCCGTTATTTCATCGACCATCACCTTAGCATATCCTTACGGAATCGGCGGCGGTGAAAAGTTGAGTCGGGTTTAGTAGGATAAGCAGAGCCAACAACCGCCTTGACCTTCAAATTGCTCCATTGCGCCATAAGGTGGCAACTTTCAGCATCCGTGATAGCATCCACGGGATAGCTGGCAGGAGCCGTCAAGGCATGCTGCTCTGGCTGAAGCAGCTCGGTGGAAGCCACGCTGCTTCTCCGCTGAGATGGCGGGGTAACCGGGGAAGCTTGGCAGGTCGTTTGTTGTGATCTGCTGCTTTCGTTCCTCTAGCCCCATTACCCTTTCGTGCAGCGCTGCATTAGGCTCTGCTCCAGTTTCTTCCTCCTCTCATGGGTTTTGTAACCCCTGCGTCCGAAATCCAGCCTTCCACGAAAGGGAGCCTGGCGTGCCTCGTGTCCGTCCCGTGGTGCTCGAGTTC
The DNA here is from genome assembly GCA_021605205.1 of Aegilops longissima. Lineage (NCBI taxonomy): Eukaryota > Viridiplantae > Streptophyta > Magnoliopsida > Poales > Poaceae > Aegilops > Aegilops longissima. Next base: position 847,706,321 of record CM038677.1, read on the forward strand.
GAGGGCCATTGTGAGCTCGTCCTTCTCCCATGCGGAGCGAATTTCCCTTGCTGCGCTGCTTCGATATAATGCTTAAGCCTCTTGACTGGTATGTCCAATTGTTCGTCCGTCCAAATGCACTTCCCGTTATAGGGTCCAAGGATCCATGCCCCGAAGAACCAAGTCCGACAGCGGTCTGGCCAGTTCATTGTCTCGGGTTCGATCCCTTTATCAAGCAGATCATTCTCAGCCTTGGCCCACTTAGGCGGGCTATGAGGTAACCACGACCCGTGCGATGGTGAAGCTTCTTCTTCGCAGCATTTCTCTTGTTTGTCGCTGACATCTTTTTACTCTTTTCCGATGTCTTGTAGGCCACAAATGCGGGCGATCATCTCTGATCTTCTCATATTTGCCCGTGAATTCTGGTGTCTCATTTTTTCGACATACGTATTGAGGTCTTTCTTCCAATTCCTGAATAGTTCTGCCATCTTATTAAGAGCAAAAGACTTGATTAATGGCTCTATTACTGGCTTCTCCGGATCATCCTCTGGCGGTAGGGTAAAATTTGACTTCAGCTCAGTCAAAGATCATTTTCTGCATATCATTGACACAAGACACCTCGGGGTCTTCGTTCTTAGGCTTATACCATTGGTGGATGCTGATCGGGATCTTGTCCCTAACCAGAACCCATGACTGAGCAACAAATGCCTTCTTTGTCGGTAGGGTCAATCGGTTGGCCATCGCGCGATTTGTGTGATCTCAAACTTTTCATCCGAGCTCAACTTCTTCTTGGGCCTCGTCTCTTTACGAAGTTGTGCTCGATCCGGAGGGCTAGAAAAAGAACAAAGGCGAGAGTTAATTAATATGTGTACATATATACCAAAACAAAGGCGAGAGCTAGTCAGCACAGGCTTAACTAATATATATACCTGGCGGACTCGGTTTGGTGATCAGCGAGCCGTCCTCACGGTCTACTTCTTCACCCTCTCCTTCTTGCACGGCATTGGGTCATCAGACCATGTAAATCATAGCCAGCTGCTTCTTCACCCTCTCCTTCCAGACCATCGTTGTCGGCGTTGAGAAACATCATCGAGGAGGCGGCATCACTTCCGTGTGCGATTATGTCCCTCAACAACGCTTCTTGTGCTTCGTCTCGGGGGTGTCCATAGTTTCTACAAATATTTACAACATGGCAATTATTATTCAAACATGACAGATATGGATATATTAGTGCCAGCGTAGAACTAGCTAGCTAATCACAATAAGGAATCATATTAGTGGCCTCGGCGCTGCTTCTCTAGGGTTTGGGGTGGCCTCGACAACGCTTCAAGGGTTAGGGGTGGCCTCGAGAGGCGCTTCAAGCTAGGAGGGGTGCGTAATCGACCCCCCCACGTGTTGAAGCTATCGGGAGGGGTCGGCGTTGAACAGTACATCTATGTCCCACAAGTAGGGTAGAGGGTCGTGGATCGCCGGCGGTCGAGGTCAAGGGTCGAAGATCGCCGAGGGTCGGGAGGTTGCCTAGTGTCAAAGGATTCAACAAAACCATGTCTTCATCATTAGGCGAAAGTAACAGGTGCATGATGGTGCAAGCTCTCCAAAGTTGTTTTGGAGCGGAGTCCCAGATAGGATAATTAGCTTTTTGGTACAAAGTTCAGCAAAAGGCAAATTATCCTATCCGGACTCCATTCTAGAACAACTTTGGAGGACTTCATACCATCATGCCATGGTTACTTCCGCTAATGATGAAGCCATGGATTTCTTCAATACTTTGACACTATAGGAACCTCGACCTGAAACCTTCGACCCTTGACCCTGAGCGACCCTCGACCCTCTACCCTAGTTCCCGACCCTTGACCCCTCGGCGATCCTCGACACCCTCGTTATATCGACAACGACGCAACATACATATACATGGGAAAATAATGTTATCGGGAGGGGTATCGTACCCCCCTCGTGTCAAAGTTTCTTCTTTCTCCTCTATTCCTTTCTTTCTTCTTCTCCTCTTCTTTTTCTTCTTATCCCTCGAGAAAGGAAAATAAGGAAAAGGAAGAAAAGAGGAAGAAGGAAGAAGGAAGAAGAAGAAGAAGAAAAAGAAGAAGAAAAAGAGGAGAAGAAGAAAAGAATAGAGGAGAAGAAGAAAAAATAGAAAAAAAGAGGAGAAGAAGAAAGGAATAGAAGAGAAGAAGAAAAATAGAATTTTCTTTTTCTTCTTTTTTCCTCTTCTTATTTATTTCTCCTCTTCTTCTCCTTTCTTCCTCTTCTTATTTTCCTTTTATATGAACATATCATCATATATATTAACATACATTTTCTTTGCATATGCATATGAACATACATACATACATTTTTCTTTCATATGAACATACATACATACATTTTCTTTGCATATGACCATACATACATTTTTCTTTGCATATGACCATTCATACATTTTCTTTGCATATGCTTTGCATATAAACATACATACATATGAACATACATACATACATATAAACATAACATACATACACAAAAATTCTAAAATCTGCCTAAAAATCTAAAATCTGCCTAAAATTATCCATCCATCCATCCATCCATATAATGAACATATATAATGAACATATAATCATATAATCATCCATCCATCCATATAAACATATAATCATCCATCCATCCATATAATGGACATATATAAAATCTGCCTAAAATTATGAACATATAATGAACATATAAAATCTGCCTAAAAAGCATGCATACATCATCCATATTATGAACATATAATGAACATATATACATGAACATAAATCTGCCTAAAAAATTATATGAAAAAAAATTTATGAAGAGGACGAGGGACAGGGAGGAAAGGGGTCGCGGAGCCGGACCGAGCGGGAGGAGGGCGGCGTCGAGGCAGAGGCGGCAGTGGGGGCGAGGCCGGCGGCAGCGACAATGGTGAGGCGGGCAGGGCGAGGGGGCAGGCGGCGGCGGCGTCGGGCGCAGGGCGCGGCGTGGCGCGTGTTCGGGACGGGCAGGGGCACGGGCGGCGGGCGCGCGAAGGCAGGGCGCGGCCGCGCGCGCTTTCGGGACGGGCAGGGGCACGGGCGGCGGCGGCGCAAGCGTGCGGCGAGGCAGGGGCACGGGAGACGGGATGATGGCGGCGGCGGCGGCGCTGACGAGGAGCGCTTGATTTGGGCAGCCTGGCGGCGGGGGCAACTGGCTAGGGAGGCGAGGAGATGTGAAATTTTCACAAGTCATGTATATATAGAAAGAGCATTGGTCGGTTCGTGGCTCCAACGGGACTAATGCCCTGCTAGTCCCGGTTCGTGCCACCAACCGGGACCAAAACAAATTTCAGCAGCCCAAAGGGCGGAAGCGGACCTTTGGTCGGTTGGTGACACCAACCGGGACTAAAGAAGGCATTAGCCCGGTTGGAGCCACGCACCGGGACCAATGCCCCTTTAGTCCCTGTTGGTGCCACCAACCGGGACCAAAGGCCTGTGCTGCCCAGCGAAAAGTTTAGTCCCACCTCGCTAGTTGAGAGAGCTCGAGAGTGGTTTATAAGCGCTGTTGCGCCCACCATCTCGAGCTCCTCTCAACTGCTGAGCTTTGGGCCTAACATTGCCATCTGTGCTGTGGGCCTAATGGGCCTCCAGCAGGCCTGAATCTGGCCCATGGTAGGGTTTCTAGTCGTATTCAGGCCGTGGGGGCCCACTAGGTGGCACTTTTTTTTTTTTTTGTTTTCTTTGTTGCTTTATTTATTTTATTTTGTTTCTACTTACAACAAAATACTTATTGTTGCTATTTTTATTTTTATTTCCAGTTTTTGGTTTTGCTTTCTGCATTATTTATTTTTGTTGTTTTTGCTTTATTTTTAATTCTTTTTGCTTTTAGGTCAGCAAAATTATAAACTTTCTCTTAGTGCTTTTAGTTTTAGAAAAATATAAACTTTCTATTAGTGCCATTAGTTTTAAAATTTGAAAACACTTTTTTTGTTTTCTTTGTTGCTTTATTTATTTTATTTTGTCTCTACTTACAACAAAATGCTTATTGTTGCTATTATTATTTTTTTCAAGTTTTTTGTTTTGTTTTCTGCATTATTTATTTTCTTTTGGTTTTTGCTTTATTTTTTAATTCTTTTTGCTTTTAGGTCAGCAAAATTATAAACTTTCTGTTAGTGCCATTTGTTTTAGAACAATTATAAACTTTCTGTTTGTGCCATTAGTTTTATAAAATTTGAATTCTTTGAAATTTGTGTGAATCACAAGTTTGTGAGCTCAACAAGGTGTAGAGGGACGGGCTTATAAACGGTGTGCGCCCTTGGTTGGCGAGGTTTTCAAATTCATAATTTTCAAATGAACTCTGAAAAAGTTGGCATAGCATGTTCATGAACAAAGCGGACAATGGTATCATACTCGTGTGTTACAAAGTTGGCATGGTATCATCATAATAGTTGCGGGAGAAAGTCTTCACTTTTTCTTCGCTTGTGTCGTTTGCTTATTGCGCCGTAACCATGGATAATCTTCATCGTTTATCAGGATGCTTGGGTCAGCCTTGACTTTGAAGGGGGGAATTTCATGAAACTTTTCATACTCTTGAGACATGTCATCTTGCCCTCCACTCCCGGGATGTCCCTTTTTCCTGAAAGAACTATGTGGCGCTTTGGCTCATTGTATGATGTATTCGCTTCCTTATCTTTTCTTTTCCTCGGTCTGGTAGACATGTCCTTCACATAGATAACCTGTGCCACATCATTGGCTAGGACGAACGGTTTGTCGGTGTACCCAAGATTTTTAGATCCTTGTTGTCATTCCGCATTGTGGGTCTACCTGCACCCGCCTCGACAGATTGACCCACTTGCACTTAAACAAAGGGACCTTAAAATCTACTCCGTAGTCAAGTTCCCATATGTCTACTATGTAACCATAATATGTGTCATTTCCTTGTCGGTTGCTGCATCAAAGCGGACACCGCTGTTTTGGTTGGTGCTCTTTTCATCTTGGTCAATCGTGTAAAATGTATTCCCATTTATCTCGTATCCTTTCCAAATCATTACAGTCGAAGATGGTCCCTGGACAACAAGTACAAGTCATCACAAATAGTGCTGTCACCTACGAGGCGTGTTTCCAACCAACTGCTGAAAGTCTGATGTGTTCACATGTAATCCATCGTCGCCTTTGCTCCGGGTGTTTGGGCGCAGACTGTTCTTGTGTTCATCGACATACGGGTCACCAAGGTAGAGTTTACGTAGAAGCTGTGTAGTGTGCTTGAGACCAAGAATATCCGTCCCTGCATATTATTGAGTCTCTTCCAAGCGTGCCTTTTCGGTCAGTCTCCCCTCATCCCGCGATTTAGGGAGACCTATCTTATTAAGGCCAGGAATGAAGTCAACACAAAACCCGATGACATCCTCTGTTTGATGGCCCATGGAGATGCTTCCTTCGGCCTAGCACGATTCTGAACATATTTCTTTAGGACTCCATGAACCTCTCAAAGGGGTACATATTGTGTAGAAATACGGGCCCCAGAATGACAATCTCGTCGACTAGATGAACTAGGGCGTGCGTCATGATATTGAAGAAGGATGGTGGGAACACCAGCTCGAAACTAACAATACATTGCGCCACATCACTCCTTAGCGTTGCTACGATTTCTGGATCGATCACCTTCGAGATATTGCATTGAGGAATGCACATAGCTTCACAATGGCTAATCGGACGTTTTCGTAGAAGCCCCTCAATGCAACCGGAAGCGATTGCGTCATAATCACGTGGCAGTCATGAGACTTTAGGTTCGGAACTTTTCTCGGCATATTTATTATTCCTTTATATTCGACGAGAAGCCAGTCGGGACCTTCATCTTGAGCAGGCATTGAAAGAATATTTCTTTCTCTTCTTTAGAAGAGCGTAGCTGGCGGGACCTTCATCTGCTTTGGAGGCATGCCCTCTTTTTTCGTGCAAGCGTTGCAGGTCCTCTCGTGCCTCGGTGTATATTTTGTCTTCCCATACACGCCCAAGAAGCCTAGCAGGTTCACGCAAAGGTTCTTCGTCACGTGCATCACGTCGATCAAGAGCGGACCTCTAGGTCTTTCGAGAGGGTAGGTCCCAAAATATAGATTTCTTCTTCCACATGGGTGCATGATTCTCAGCGTCATTGAACAGCTAGTCCGCGGGACCCTTTCCAAAGATTACGTGTAAATCATTGACCATAGCAAATGCGTGATCACCGATGCGCATGGCGGGCTTCTTCCGGTGATCTGCCTCGCTTTGAAATGCTTGCCTTTCTTTCGACATTGATGGTTGGTCGGAAGAAATCGGCGATGGCCGGTACACATTCTTCCTGCAGCTTCCGGTATATACTATCGGTGTCAAGTAAACAGTGTGTGCATGCGTGGTATCCCTTGTTTGTCTGTCCTGAAAGGTTGCTGAGAGCGGGCCAATCATTGATGGTCACGAACAGCAACACCTTTAGGTCAAATTCCTCCTTTTTGTGCTCATCCCACGTACGTACACCGTTTCCATTCCACAGATGTAAAAGTTCCTCAACTAATGGCCTTAGGTACACATCAATGTCGTTGCCGGGTTGCTTAGGGCCTTGGATGAGAACTGGCATCATAATGAACTTTCGCTTCATGCACATCCAAGGAGGAAGGTTATACATACATAGTCACGGGCCAGGTGCTGTGATTGCTGCTCTGCTCCCCGAAAGGATTAATGCCATCCGCGCTTAAAGCAAACCATATGTTCCTTGGGTCCTTTGCAAACTCATCCCAGTACTTTCTCTCGATTTTTCTCCATGCGACCCGTCGTGGTGCTCTCAACTTCCGTCTTTCTTACGGTCCTCACTGTGCCATCGCATCAACTTGGCATGCTCTCCGTTTCGAGCAGACGTTTCAACCGTGGTATTATAGGAGCATACCACATCACCTTCGCAGGAACCCTCTTCTTGGGAGGCTCGCCGTCAACATCACCAGGGTCATCTCGTCTGATCTTATACCGCAATGCACCGCATACCGGGCATGCGTTCAGATCCTTGTAGGCACCACGGTAGAGGATGCAGTCATTAGGGCATGCATGTATCTTCTCCACCTCCAATCCTAGAGGGCATACGACCTTCTTTGCTGTGTATGTACTGTCGGGCAATTCGTTATCCTTTGGAAGCTTCTTCTTCATTATTTTCAGTAGCTTCTCAAATCCTTTATCAAGCACAGCATTCTCTGCCTTCCACTGCAGCAATTCGAGTACGGTACCGAGCTTTGTGTTGCCATCTTCGCAATTGGGGTACAACCCTTTTTTGTGATCCTCTAACATGCGATCGAACTTCAGCTTCTCCTTTTGACTTTCGCATTGTGTCCTTGCATCGACAATGACCCGACGGAGATCATCATCATGGGGCACATCGTCTGGTTCCTCTTGATCTTCAGCAGCCGCCGTTGCAGCACCATCGTGCACATCGTGCAGTGCATCTTGATGTTCATAGCATCACCGTATTCAGGGGCACATAGTTGTCATCGTACTCTTCTTCCTCGTCGTCTTCCATCATAACCCCTATTTCTCCGTGCCTCGTCCAAACATTATAGTGTGGCATGAAACCCTTGTAAAGCAGGTGGGTGTGAAGGATTTTCCGGTCAGAGTAAGACTTCTTATTCCACATATAGGGCATGGACAACACATAAAACCATTCTGCTTGTTTGTCTCAGCCACTTGAGAAAAGCATGCACGCCTTAATGTACTCGGAGGTGTGTACATCACCGTACATCCATTGCGGTTCATCTGTGCATTATATATAATTAAGTGTGTCAAAAATCATTACAGAACATCATGAATAGATAATTAAGTGACCAAATTAATAGAAGTTCATCATCACATAAAACCAAAGTACATACATAGTTCTCATCTAACAACATAAAGCTCTGCAGAGCATCTAAATTAATTAAACCATACATTGAAACTATGTAAAACATTTCAATGTGAAAACAAATCGATCATAATCGCAACCAAGGTAACAACTGATCCAACGGCATAATGATACCAAGCCTTGGTATGAATGGCATATTTTCTAATCTTTCTCATCTTCAAGCGCATTGCATCCATCTTGATCTTGTGATCATCGGCGACATCCGCAACATGCAACTCCAATATCATCTTCTCCTCCTCAAGTTTTTTATTTTTCCTTCAAGAAATTGTTTTCTTCTTCAACTAAATTTAACCTCTCGACAATAGGGTCGGTTGGAATTTCGGTTCAACAACCTCCTAGATAAATAAAATCTATGTCACGTTTGTCGTCATAATTTTCATAAACAATAAATGAACCAATAGTTATGAAAAGATAATATATACCACATCCGAATCATAGATGGGACGAGGGCCGACGAGGCGGATACCAAAACCATCGCACTATATAAGATGCAATAATAAAAGTAAGAAAATAATACAAGTAAGAATATTTTTCTTTCAGAAAGAAGATAAGAACAAGAGGCTCACCACGTTGGTCTTGGCGATGAGATCGTAGCGGGTGATCGACGGCGGTGAAGACGGGACGGGTCGTGACGGACCGCTAAACCTAGACAAATATTGAGGAAAATGGAGGTTAGAGGTCGAGCTTGAGAGGAGAAAGCTTAAGTAGTGTGGCTCGGGCATTCCATGAACACCTTGTGTGCATAGGAGGTGAGCTAGAGCACCACCAAGCCCTCTCCCCTCGGCCAGAAAAAACAGAGCAAAGTGTGCTCTGCTCTTTGTGAGGGGCTATATATAGGCAGCACCATTAGCCCCGGTTGGTGGCATGAGCCGGGACTAAAGGGAAGCCTTTGGTCCCGGTTCATGCCACCAACCGGGACCAATAGTGGTGGGCCAGGAGCCAGGACCATTGGTCCCGGTTCGTCCCACCAACCGGGACCAAAAGGTCCGGACGAACCGGGACCAATGGCCCACGTGGCCCGGCCGGCCCCCTGGGCTCACGAACCGGGGCAAATAGCTCCATTGGTCCCGGTTCTGGATTGAACTGGGACTAATGGGCTAAACTGCCCTGGACGATAGACCCTTTTTCTACTAGTGGCAATACCCTTTGACTTATATACAGAAATTATGCATGATATTGCACCTGCTGAAATAGAAGGTATTGATGTTACTATTAAGCTTACCAATAGTGACACCATTAAGCCAGTTGGGATTGTTAGAGATGTTGAAGTCCTGTGTGGGAAGGTTAAATATCCTGCTGATTTTCTTGTTCTTGGTTCCCCATAAGATGACTTTTGTCCCATTATTTTTGGTAGACCCTTCTTGAATACTGTTAATGCTAGGATTGATAAAGAATCACCTAGTAAGGATGAGATTATTGGTCTTGCTTCTATTGCCGTGCCTCCTACTGCTCCGTTAGAACAATATTTGCTAGACCATGAAAATGATATGTTTATGAATGAAAGAAGGGAAATAGATGAAGTGTTCCTTCAACAGGGTCCAATCCTGAAATTCAACTTGCGTGTTGAAATCCTAGGGGATCCCCCTCCACCCAAGGGTGATCCCATGTTTGAGCTCAAACCATTACCTGATAATCTTAAGTATGCTTATCTTGATGAAAAGAAGATATATCCTGTTATTATTAGTGCTAACCTTTCAGAGTAAGAAGAATAAAGATTATTGAAAACTCTGAAAAAGCACCGTGCTGCTATTGGATATACTCTGGATGATCTTAAGGGCATTAGTCCCACTCTATGCCAACACAAAATAAAAGGAGAAAATTCCTTATTTGACACTATCTTAAAGTCTGCTTCCTTATATGACATTGAAAAGTTTTTCTTCCCTATTTGACACAAGTTCTAAATTTTATTCTCTATATGACATTTTCGTCCATTTTGAGCCTAAATGACACCTGAAAAGACTCTTTTGCCCCTCATGTGGTATGTGTGTGTGCGGGGCAGTAGCACACACATGCAGCATCAGTGCGAGGGCAGGAGCACACACGCAACAACACATACACATGCAGCAATACACACGCAGCAACACGCGTGCGCGCACACACACACACATGCAGCAACACACATGCACGCGCACACATATGCAGCAACATGCACGCAGCACACACACACACACACGCAACAGCGCACACGCATGCAGCACATAGGCACGCAACAACACACACACACATGCACGCACGTACACACGCAGTAGCAAACACACATGCAGCAGCACACACGCACACGCAGCAGCACCCACGCACGCAACAGCACAGACGCGCGCATACACACACATACTGCATGAGGGGCAAAATGGTCTTTTCACGTGTCATTTAGGCTCAAAATGGACGGAAGTGTCGTATAGGGAATAAAATTTAGAATTGACGTCAAATAGGGAAGAAAAACTTTTTCAGTGTCAAATAAGGAACCAGATTTTAAGATAGTGTCAAATAAGGAATTTTCTCAAATAAAAGTGGAGAAAGATGCCAAACCAGTTAGAGATCCTCAACGACGATTAAATCCTAAGATGAAAGAAGTGGTAAGAAAGGAGATACTAAAGCTCCTTGAGGCAGGTATAATTTATCCCGTTGCTGAAAGTGAATGGGTAAGTCATGTCCATTGCGTTCCTAAAAAGGGAGGTATTAGTGTCGTTCCTAATGATAAGGATGAATTGATCACGCAAAGAATCATTATAGGTTATAGGATGGTAATTGATTTCCGTGAATTAAATAAAGCTACTAAGAAAGATCATTACCCTTTACCTTTTATTGATCAAATGCTAGAAAGACTATCCGAACACACACATTTCTGCTTTCTAGATGGTTATGCTGGTTTCTCTCAAATACCTGTGTCAGCAAAGGATCAATCAAAAACTACTTTTACTTGCCCTTTCGGTACTTTTGCTTATAGATGTATGCCTTTTGGTTTATGTAATGCACCTGCTACCTTTCAAAGATGCTTGATGGCTATATTCTCTGACTTTGGTGAAAAGGTTTGTGAGGTATTCATGGATGATTTCTCCGTTTATGGATCCTCTTTTGATGATTGCTTGAGCAACCTTGATCGAGTTTTGCAGAGATGTGAAGACACTAGTCTTGTCTTGAATTCGAAAAAGTGCCACTTTATGGTTAATGAAGGCATTGTCTTGGGGCATAAGATTTCCGAGAGAGGTATTGAAGTTGATAAAGCTAAAGTTGATGCTATTGAAAAGATGCCATGTCCCAAGGACATAGAAGGTATAAGAAGTTTCCATGGTCATGTCGGTTTTTATAGGAGGTTCATTAAGGACTTTTCTAAAATCTCTAGGCCTCTGACTAATTCATTGCAAAAAGATATTCCTTTTGTCTTTGATGATGATTGTGTAGAAGCATTTGAAATACTTAAGAAAGATTTGATCACTGCACCTATTGTTCAGCCTCCTAATTGGAATTTACCTTTTGAAATTATGTGTGATGCTAGTGATTATGATGTAGGCGCTGTTCTAGGGAAAAGAGTTGATAAGAAATTGAATGTTATCCATTATGCTAGTAAAACTCTTGATACTGCCCAGAGAAATTATGCTACTACTGAAAAAGAGTTCTTAGCAGTCGTATCTGCTTGTGATAAGTTCAGACCTTACATTGTTGATTCTAAAGTTACTATTCACACTAATGATGCTGCTATTAAATATCTTATGGAAAAGAAAGATGCTAAGCCTAGACTCATTAGATGGGTTCTCTTGCTCCAAGAATTTGATTTGCATATTATTGATAGAAAGGGACACTACTAGGGAAAACCCTAGTAGTAGCACGGGTTTTGAGGCTAGCAGCAGCGCGGGTGGCCGCGCTACTAATAAGGCACTACACCTAACTCATAGTAGTAGCGCGGCCCTTACCCGCGCTACTACTGTTGATGATATCAGCAGCGCTTTTTAAGAACGCGCTACTATTACCTAGCTGTAGCGATTTCGCCATCCCTCGCTACTGCTATATCTTTCATCATTTTCCCATTACCCCTTTCCCTTTCAGTTTCCCTTTCAGATACTAGATACTAGGTACTGCTAGTAGATATCAATTCATAAACCATTACTAGGTAGTACTCCCTTCGTTCCAAATTACTCGTCGTGGTTTTAGTTCAAACCATGACGAGTAATTTGGAACGAAGGGAGTACTAGATAACAATTTCATGCATAGTCAACATGCATCCTCAAGCAGTACAAGGTCATATCAACGGCCATCATCATATGTAGTTCTAGATGATATCGACGACGATCATCATATGTAGTTCTAGATGATATAGCCACACACACATATGTAGTTCTAGATGATATAGCCACACACACATATGTAGTTCTAGATGATATCGAAGACAATCATCATCCTCAAGCTCAGGCGGTTGGTGTTCTGATAGTAATTAGGATGGCATGTCCAACATGAAGATTCTTGCCATCGAGGAATTTCTTCCACCCAACCGAGTTTAAGTGTGTGCGACCGTCCGTGTCCACGCGGTAAGTACAGGTTGTGACGGAGCCCCTTGCAGTAAGGCGTAGTCCAGCTGAGCCTTCTTCATCAGGCTCGATTCCATAACTCACAGATATGCTCTTTGCCAATTTCTGAATAAGAAAAACATATCAATTAATAAATAGCCTCGCAAATAAGTACATATGGATTATCTACACTATTAATAGTTTCCTTAGATTCTACACTAATAAGCATGTGATCGAACTCTACACTAAAACATATCATCGACTAGATTCCACACAACATACCATATCATTGGACTGTACACTAAGTAATTCATCGGATAATTTGCATTTGTAAGTATAACATACCATATCATGTCGATCAACCATGGTATTTGTCAAGCGAGTCACGAATGACACCCCGACAAAGTCAGCACTCAGCCTTGTTCTTTTAGCTATGATGGCTTCATGAAGTGGGTCCTCATCATCTTCATCGAGTGGGTCCTCATTATCTTCATCATCTTCATCGTCTTCGTCATCTTCATCATCTTCCACCAGGTTGAGATAAATGACAGCTAGCTTGGGTCTTTCTGCTCGGAAGGAGAAGCTGATCAACTCACCACCAGTAAGACGCATGCGAGCGACGAAACAGGCCCATCCATCTCCTCCAATCTGCGACATATTGCGTCCTTTCTCGACCTCCATAGTGTACGGCCCCCAGGAGCCTCAAATGTCATAGTGTCTCCTGTCAGCTTGTTGAATTTCAACCTCACATTGCATGGGACGATCTGTGTAAAATAAGCAAAATGACACAATGCAGTAATGCCAACACTAAAAATAAAATAGTTATTACAGTTCATCTAATTTCTTACTACCGCATGACGAAAACTCGGCTGGAAGTAGATGCCGAACAGCTTGCCAGTTGCAAGGCTGCTGGCGCATCTTGACTTGCACAGTCGACATAGTGGTGGTGGTGGTGGCGCCACTTTTCCTAAAGCAATATGAGCAAAGGATTAACGATCAACTAAATCAAAATGTTCTAAGTCAACTAAATCAACTAGCCCACTAATTCAACTAAATCAAAATGTTCTAAATCAACTAAATCAACTAGCCTACTAAATCAACTAAATCAAAATGTTCTAAGTCAACTAAATCAACTAGCCTACTAAATCAACTAAATCATATCAACTAAATCAAAATGTTGCATATGAACTAGCCTACTAAATCAACTAAATCAAAATGTTCTAAGTCAACTAAATCAAAATGTTCTAAGTCAACTAAATCAACTAGCCTACTAAATCAACTAAATCATATCAACTAAATCAAAATGTTGCATATGAACTAGCCTACTAAATCAACTAAATCAAAATGTTCTAAGTCAACTAAATCAACTAGCCTACTAAATCAACTAAATCAAAATGTTCTAAATCAACTAAATCAACTAGCCTACTAAATCAACTAAATCAAAATGTTCTAAGTCAACTAAATCAAAATGTTCTAAATCAACTAAATCAACTAGCCTACTAAATCAACTAAATCAAAATGTTCTAAGTCAACTAAATCAACTGGCCTACTAAATCAACTAAATCAAAATGTTGCATATGAACTAGCCTACTAAATCAACTAAATCAAAATGTTCTAAGTCAACTAAATCAACTAGCCTACCAAATCAACTAAACCAAAATGTTCTAAATCAACTAAATCAACTAGCCTACTAAATCAACTAAATCAAAATGTTCTAAATCAACTAAATGAACTAGCCTACTAAATCAACTAAATCAAAATGTTCTAAGTCAACTAAATCAACTAAATGAACTAGCTACTAAATCAAAATGTAGCGGGCAGGAGGGAGAAGGAGGGGCGACTCGAGGAGGGAGAAGAGAGTAGGATGGAGGAGGAAGGCGGAGCGAGGAGGGGCCGGCCGGCGCGGCCAGTGGAGGGAGGACGGAGGAGGAAGGCGGAGCGAGGAGGGGCCGGCCAGCGGCGAGTGGAGAGGGAGGATGGAGGAGGAGGCCGGTACCGAGTCCAGCAAGGAGGAGGAGGTGACGGCGGCGCAGACGGAGGAGGGGCGACGGGGTAGACCGGCGCGGGTGATTGAGAGGGGATCCAGTGAGCTAGTGTGTGACTGTGTGAGTGGATCGGATAGAGGAGATGGGGGTGGGAGATGAATGGCTTAGCAGTAGCGCGCTGTTGTAAAAGACGCTACTGCTAAGCTATCTAGCAGCAGCGCCTTTCACAATAAAGCGCTACTGCTATGTGTCAGCATGTAAAAATCGACTTTGTTCAATATATCAAAAATACATTGATCATCAACGATCTTTTTGTGTACAATCTGATTTGTCAATATGAGTCCTCACCGGTTTAGGAATAGGTGAAGACTCATATTGCAGCCATAAATTCTACACATAGAGTTCAATGAAGACCAAGTGCTTGTCAAAGTTTGAGAAGTAACATATTTAAGGTGGTAGAAACTCTCTTCATGGAGCGAGGTGGGACTAAATTTTTGTAGTAAACTTAGGAGTAGCGCTTATTGGAGAAATTCGCTGCTACTATGCTACGTAGCAGTAGCGCCCGTCGTTATAACGCGTTGCTGCTATAACTAGCCTCGCGGCGGCCTCGTGGGAATTATAGCAGTAGCGCGTCTTTGAGCGGGCACGCTACTGCTATATTTGTTTCAGCAGCGAGTTACCCCTGAGCACGCTACTGCTAATTAGCAGCAGCTCCTTATTTTAAAGCGCGCTGCTGATAAGATTCTGTGTATAGGCTTTTCCCTAGTAGTGGGAGCTGAGAACCCCGTTGCAGACAACTTGTCTAGGCTAGAGAATGTTCTTGATGACCCACTACCTATTGATGATAGCTTTCCTGATGAACAATTAGCGGTCATTAATGCTTCTCGTACTGCTCCATGGTATGCTGATTATGCTAATTACATTGTTGCTAAATTTATACCACCTAGTTTCACATACCAGCAAAAGAAAAAGTTCTTTTATGATTTAAGACATTAGTTCTGGGATGACCCACACCTTTATAAAGAAGGAGTAGATGGTGTTATTAGACGTTGTGTACCTGAGCATGAAACAGGAACAGATCCTACGCAAGTGTCACTCTGAACCATATGGAGGACACCAAACTGGAGATAGAGCTGCACATAAGGTATTGCAATCCGGTTTTTATTGGTCTACTCTCTTCAAAGATGCTCGTAAGTTTGTCTTGTCTTGTGATGAATGTCAAAGAATTGGTAATATTAGTAGAAATCAAGAAATGCCTATGAATTATTCTCTTGTTAGTGAACCATTTGATGTTTGGGGCTTTGATTATATGGGACCTTTTCCTGCCTCTAATGGTTACACACATATTTTAGTTGTTGTTGATTACGTTACTAAATGGGTAGAAGCTATTCCAACTAGTAGTGCTGATCATAACATCTCTATTAAGATGCTTAAAGAAGTTATTTTTCCAAGGTTTGGAGTCCCTAGATATCTTATGACTGATGGTGGTTCACATTTTATTCATGGTGATTTCCGTAAGATGCTTGCTAAGTACGATGTTAACCATAGAATTGCATCTCCTTATCACCCGCAGTCTAGTGGTCAAGTAGAGTTGAGCAATAGAGAGCTCAAATTAATTTTGCAAAAGATTGTCAATAGATCTAGAAAGAACTGGTCCAAGAAACTTGATGATGCATTATGGGCCTATAGAACTGCATATAAAAATCCTATGGGTATGTCTCCGTATAAGATGGTACATGGAAAAGCATGTCACTTACCTCTTGAACTTGAACATAAAGCATACCGGGCTATTAAAGAGCTCAACTATGACTTCAAACTTGCCGGTGAGAAGAGGTTGTTTGACATTAGCTCACTTGATGAATCGAGAACCCAAGCCTATGAGAATGCCAAGTTGTTCAAAGAAAACGTTAAACGATGGCATGACAAAAGGATACAAAAGCGTGAGTTTAACATAGGTGATTATGTGTTGCTATTCAACTCTCGTTTAAGATTTTTTGCAGGAAAACTTCTCTCTAAATGGGAAGGTCATTACATTATCGAGGAGGTCTATCGTTCCGGTGCCATAAAAATCAACAACTTCGAAGGCACAAGTCCGAGGGTGGTGAACGGTCAAAGAATCAAACATTATATCTTCTTAGGTAATCCTATCAATGTTGAAACTAATAATTTTGAGACCGTAACCCCGGAGGAATACATAAGCGACACTTTCCAGAACGTTTCAGACCCTGAAAAGGAATATGTATGTGGTACGGTAAGTAAACCGACTCCAAAACAGTTCTAATGGCAATTTTTCTCCGTTTTGGAATATTTAAAATTTTTGGAAAGCAAGAAGTAATCCGGGAAGGACATGAGGCCTCCACGAGGGTGGAGGGCGCGCCCACCCTTACTGGGCGCACCCCCTGTCTCGTGGGCGCCTCGCGTGCCTCCCGAACTCTGTTTTCTTCCATGCTACGTATTTTTGTCGGTAAAAATTCATTATATAATCTCCCGAAGGTTTTGACCACCGTAGCATGCAAAACTCCTCTGTTTTCGTTTTGAGCTGTTTTTCTGACAGATCTAGAGCACCATGACGTCGCCCTCCTACAACAATGAAGACAAGGATGCTTGGCTATTGAAGATAGAGCTGAAAAGAGAAGAACCAGAGGATATCAACAAGGATGAAGGGATCAAGAGGGTCACGGAGGATCATGCTCCGAAGGTAGAAGAAGAAGACATCCCTCAACCTCTACCAAACCTCTTTACTCCAACTGAGATTGAAGCTTTCAAGATGATTGAGTTAGCTTGCATACACAAAACAAGTATCTCACGCAAGAAAATATTCTGTTGAAGGATCATATTGTCGGACTCAAGGGCATCATCCGCAAGTTGGAAGAGCTTTTACGCTCGATGTGCGATTATCCACCATCATCATCACCACCTCCATCACCTCCCATGACATAATTGCATGGATATGGGCACTCCCCTTGGCAACTGCCAAGCTTGGGGGAGGTGCCCTGGTATCGTATCACCATCACACTCCTATCTTTACCATTTTACTTAGCTCGATCCTTTTAGTAATATCTTGATCTAGTAGATTGAAGTTTTGGTATCAAGTAGTTTTGAGTTTTGCTTTGTGATCTCTTTATGTAATCGAGTCCGTGAGCTATATAATAAATATTAGTGTTGAGTCAAGGGCTTTGCTATCTTGCCATGATCTTGAGAAAGTAGAAAGAATAAAGAGAAATAAAAGAGTTCATATTGATTTTATGGATAGTAATGACTTCACTTATAAAGAGTTTGAGGCATAAAAGTTGTTGAGAGTTGACAAAACATAGTTTTGGTCATCGTTGCAATAATAGGAAGTAATAAGGAAAGAGAGGTTTTCACATATAAATATACTATCTTGGACATATTTTATGATTGTGAGCACTCATTAAGTATGACATGCTAAAAAAGTTGATGTTGGACAAGGAAGACAACGTAATGGTTTATGTTTTCCCACATCTCAGTTGAAGTATATTGTCATCGATCTTTCCAACATGTTGAGCTTGCCTTTCCCCCTCATGCTAGCCAAATTCCTTGCACCAAGTAGAGATACTACTTGTGCTTCCAGATATCCTTAAACCCAGTTTTACCATAAGAGTCCACCGTACCTACCTATGGATTGAGTAAGATCCTTCAAGTAAGTTGTCATGTTGCAAGCAATAAAAATTTCTCTCTAAATATGTATGACTTATTAGTGCGGAGAAAATAAGCTTTATACGATCATGTGATATGGAAGTAATAAAAGCGACGGACTGCATAATAAAGGTTCATATCACAAGTGGCAATATAAAGTGACGTTCTTTTGCATTAAGATTTTGTGCATCCAACCCTAAAAGCACATGACAACCTCTGCTTCCCTCTGCGAAGGGCCTATCTTTTACTTTATGTCTTTTACTTTATGCAAGAGTCAAGATGATCTTCACCTTTCCCTTTTTCATTTTATCCTTTGGCAAGCACCTCGTGTTGGAAAGATCCTGATATATATATATATATATATATATATATATATATATATATATATATATATATATATATATATATATATATATATATATATATATATATATATATATATATACAATTGGATGTAAGTTAGCGTGAATTATTATTGTTGACATCACCCAAAGGTGAATACGTTGGAAGGCAACATTATAAGCCCCTATCTTTCTCAGTGTCTGATTAAAACTCCATAACCACAAGTATTGCGTGAGTGTTATCAATTGTAGAAGACTATATGATAGTTGAGTATGTGGACTTGCTGAAAAGCTCTATTCTTGACTCTTTCTGATGTTATGATAAATTGCAATTGCTTCAATGACTGAGATTATAGTTTGTTAGTTCTCAGTGAAGTTTATGAACCATACTTGACATTGTGAATCGATTGTTACTTGAGCATAAGAAATCATATGACAAAATCTATATATGTTGTTGTTATAAGAATGATCATGATGCCCTCATGTCCGTATTTTATTTTTATCGACACCTCTATCTCTAAACACGTGGACATATTTTTCGATTTTGGCTTCCGCTTGAGGACAAGCGAGGTCTAAGCTTGGGGGAGTTGATACGCCCATTTTGCATCATGCTTTTATATCAATATTTATTGCATTATGGGTTGTTATTACACGTTATGTCACAATACTTATGGCTGTTCTATCTTATTTTACAAGGTTTATCATGAAGTGGGAGGATGTCGGCAGCTGGAATTCTGGCTGGAAAAGGAGCAAATATTGGAAACCTATTCTGCACAGCTCCAAAAATCATGAAACTCCACGGAAGTCACTTTTGGAATTAATAAGAATTATTGAGCAAAGAAAATACCAGAGGGGGCCCACACCCTGGCCAGGAGGGTGGGGGCGCGCTCACCCCTACTGGGCGCGCACCCCAGTCTCCTGGGCCCCTTGGTGGCCCTCCGGTGCCCATCTTCTGCTATATGAAGCCTCTTACCCTGAAAAAAATCATAAGTAAGCTTACGGGACGAAACTCTGCCGCCACGAGGCGGAACCTTTGCGGAACCAATCTAGGGCTCCGACGGAGCTGTTCTGCTGGGGAAACTTCCCTCCGGAAGGGGGAAATCATCACCATCGTCATCACCAACGATCCTCTCATTGGGAGGAGGTCAATCTCCATCAACATCTTAACCAGCACCATCTCCTCTCAAAACCCTAGTTCATCTCTTGTATCCAATCTTGTATCAGAACCATAAATTGGTACCTGTGGGTTGCTATTAGTGTTGATTACTCCTTGTAGTTGATGATAATTGCTTTACTTGGTGGAAGATCATATGTTCAGATCCTTAATGCATATTAATACTCCTCTGATCATGAACATGAATATGCTTTGTGAGTAGTTACGTTTGTTCCTGAGGACATGGGTGAAGCCTTGCTATTAGTAGTCATGTGAATTTGGTATTCGTTTGATATTTTGATGAGATGTATGTTGTCTCTCCTCTAGTGGTGTTATGTGAATGTCGACTACATGACACTTCACCATTATTTGGGCCTAGAGGAAGGCATTGGGAAGTAATAAGTAGATGATGGGTTGCTAGAGTGACAGAAGTTTAAACCCTAGTTTATAAGTTGCTTCGTAAGGGGCTGATTTGGATCCACTAGTTTCATGCTATGGTTAGGTTTACCTTAATAATTCTTTTGTAGTTGCGGATGCTTGCATTAGGGGTTAATCATAAGTGGGATGCTTGTCCAAGAAAGGGCAGTACCAAAGCACCGGTCCACCCACATATCAAATTATGAAAGTACCGAACGCGAATCATATGAGCATGATGAAAACTAGCTTGACGATAATTCCCATGTGTCCTCGGGAGCGTTTTTCTCATTATAAGAAATTGTCCAGGCTTGTCCTTTGCTACAAAAAGGATTAGGCCACCTTGCTGCATTTTATTTACTTGCATTGCTTGTTACTCGTTACAAATTATCTTATCACAAAACTATCTGTTACCTACAATTTCAGTGCTTGTAGAGAATACCTTACTGAAAACCGCTTGTCATTTCCTTCTGCTCCTCGTTGGGTTCGACACTCTTACTTATCGAAAGGAATACGATAGATCCCCTATACTTGTGGGTCATCATCACCCACAACCCCTTGTGTTCTACTCGTGCATAAAACATCTACGCATAGACCTGGCTCGGATGCCACTGTTGGGAACACGGTAATTTGAAAAATTTTCCTACGATCACCTAAGATCTATCTAGGAGATGCATAGCAACGAGAGGGGAGAGTGTGTCCACATACCCTCGTAGACCGAAAGCGGAAGCGTTTAGTTAACGCGGTTGATATAGTTGAACGTCTCCGCGATCCAACCGATCCAAGCACCGAACGTACGGCACCTCTACGTTCAGCACACGTTCAGCTCGATGACGTCCCTCGTGCTATTGATCCAGTTGAGGACAAGGGTGAGTTCCGTCAGCACAATGGCGTGGCGACGGTGATGATGATGCTACCGACGCAGGGCTTCGCCTAAGCACTACGATGGTATGATCGAGGTGTGTAACTATGGAGGGGGGCACCGCACACGGTTAAGACAAACTTGTGTATTCTAGGGTGCCCCCGGCCCCCATATATAAAAGAGGGAGGGGGAGGAAGGTCGGCCCTATGGCGCGCCCCAAGAGGAGGAGTCCTACTAGGACTTCTAGTCCTAGTAGGATTCCTCTCCAAGGAAGAGAGGGGGAAGGAAGGAGAGGGAGAGGGAGTAGGAAAGGGCCCCCCTTCCCTTGTCCAATTCGGACTGCTAAGGGGAGGGGCTGCCCTAGCCGCCCTCCTCTCTGTCCACTAAGGCCCATGGTGGCCCATTTAGTTCCCTTGGGGGTTCCGGTAACCCCTCCGGCACTTCGGTTTTACCCGAAACTTCCCGGAACACTTCCGGTGTCCGAATAACATGGTCCAATATATCAATCTTTATGTCTCTGCCATTTCGAGACTCCTCGTCATGTCCATGATCTCATCCGGGACTCTGAACAAACTTTTATCATCAAAAACACATAACTCATAATACATATCGTCATCGAACATTTAAGCGTGCGGACCCTACGGGTTCGAGAACTATGTAGACATGACCAAGACACATCTCCGGTCAATAACCTATAGCGGAACCTTGATGCTCATATTGGCTCCTACATATTCTACGAAGATCTTTATCAGTCAAACCGCATAACAACATACGTTGTTCCCTTTGTCATCGATATGTTACTTGCCCGAGATTCGTTCGTCGGTATCATCATATCTAGTTCAATCTCATTACCGGCAAGTCTCTTTACTCGTTCCCTAATACTTCATCCCGCAACTAACTCATTAGTCATATTGCTTGCAAGGCTTATAGTGATGAGCATTACCGAGAGGGCCCAGAGTTACCTCTCTGAAACACGGAGTGACAAATCCTAATCTCGATCTATGCCAACCCAACAAACACCTTCGGAGACACCTGTAAAGCATCTTTATAATCACCCATTTACGTTGTGACGTTTGATAGCACATAAAGTGTTCCTCCGGTATCCGGGAGTTGCATAATTTCATAGTCTGAGGAACATGTATAAGTCATGAAGAAAGCAGTAGAAATGAAACTGTAACGATCATAATGCTAAGCTAATGGATGTGTCATGTCCATCACATCATTCTCCTAATGATGTGATCTTGTTCATCAAATGACAACACATGTCTATGATTAGGAAACATAACCATCTTCGATAAATGTGCTAATCAAGTAGAGGCATACTATGGACACTTTATTTTGTCTATGTATACACACATGTACTAAGTTTCCGATTAATACAATTCTAGCGTGAATAATAAACATTTATCATTAAATAAGAAAATAAATAATAACTTTATTATTGCCTCTAGGGCATATTTCCTTCATGAACATGATACACATTCAGTCCCTCCACATAATGTACAGCCTTACTGACCTGCAAATCAATCAGCCTGCCCACATAACGTAATCTTACATCCTAGGAGAAAAGGACATTTTTGAAGTGACTGGCCGGCTTCACAAACAAAAGAAGCAACTAAAGAGTTTTTCTCCACGCAAGAGAAGTAATTAAATCGGTCGCATGAACTGAGCATGGTAACTAATACTTACTGCAATTCATATCCCATAAGCTTGGTCCAATAATGAAAAGCTTTTGTAGAAACACAGATGAGATGTGGTGCTTCCAACTAAAGAAGACCTGCTATTTAGATGCTTGTTCAAGATTGAATTGATTGTCACTGAAATGCGACCAACTGCTGTCACATAGTAAGACATGAGACGCATCCTGGTACAACCATGCATCACTCCCAGATCGAAGTATGCAATTATAAATATTACCGAATGGCAAAAATATGGCACAAGAATACCACGTTATAGAGGGTTCGGGTATAAGCATATGCGATAGATGATCCAAATTCTGAACAAATACTTCTAGTGAGCTTAGAATCGATTAAGCTATTGAGATTGATAATGTAGTGTCAAGATTTTAACAGAGAAAGCATCATTGTACTGGTAATGAAGGGGGCAAGGGAACAGGGAGAACACCTACAGAAGGATTAATGGAACCTAACTACTGGTCCTTTGTTTTATTTTTCATGATTGCAGAAGCTTAAGTACTTGAGCTATCTACAAAAACACTAAAACTACTTACGAATCCACTGCACCACTATCAAGATAAATCATATTGGAGGTGTTGGCATCTATGATCATTCCCCTATTCATATTCTGCAACTCCGGTCACACATATAAGATAAGCTTTTTGTTCACATACTAACAAAAGTGTAGCTTCTATGAATCTACTTCAAGCACTACATACTTGAATCAACTTTCAGACCTGAATCAACTTTCAGAACTGAATTAACGTGCACAAAATCAAGAGCTGCCTATGGTAAGGTGTCATCTCTATTCTTGAGGTCCAATTAACAGGATAACGGTGATCAAATTAAGCAGCATGTATAACAAATTATGTAATTTGCACGTGCTCCTAGCAATATCATGTAAATGCAGGGTGTCTCGCACCAATATATCGAGACTGAGGGAGGAAACATACAGTCTGCACGTCGGTGTCATCGAGCGTTATGGGTGGCATGTCCGAAAGCCGAACCTCTTTGGCCTCCAACTGAGTTCGATCGGATATTAATTGTCATTCGCCTAAGTGAAAACAACCCATAGGTACAGATGTCTAAGGCATCCAGCACATCTGAACAAAAACCATGATTTAGACTTGGCTGTTTTCAGCCATTAGAAGACAAACATCAGTTTTTTCGTCAGTTAACAATACAAACAACAGCTACTGAAAAAGAACACTTACTGAATAAAAAACATTGCAGAAAAGCTATCATGTATACTTTCATTGCATAAACATGAGCAGAAACAAAGCAAGAGTTTTGTGCAAAGAAATAATTGACAAGAAGCAGCAAATAATATTGCCATCCTTCCACAGTACAATTTTCTTCAGATTTCTGAAGAGACTCAGACAACGAGCCAAGCTAAAAATTGAAAGCATTTGTACACCAGGGAAAGACAATGAGCCAAATTAAAAATTTAGAGCTGCCAAAGAAAATGATTAAAATAAAGATAAGCAGTCAAGCAGTACATTTAGAGCAATTTGTACGGTTGATCTAGTGTACGACTAAGAGCATCTTCATCCAAACTTAAAATTCAGACAATGTTGCAGCCTGAATATGAAGAGCAGTGGACTCACGGTTGAGCCTGGTGCAAGCTCCGAGGAGTTTCAAGCAGAATCACGTGGTGCGGTGGTGGCTTCTCTCCCCCCTCCTATGCAGGGACGCCGGAGCCCCTCGCAGCTCACCTCTGTGGCGGCGTAGTCCAGCCCCTCCTCGCTCTCCTTGGCGATGGCGCCGGGTTGCCTGGCTTCTAGTGAACGGGCACAACTTTCCTCCCTCTCTCCTGCTTGGTGGTTACCCTTCTTCTCCTCCGCGATGACGACTAACACCCTCCACCCTCTCGTCAGCAGCGCGGCATGGAAGAGCACAATAACGAATAACGGCTATTTACAGATGTTTCTTGTAAGTACAGACAATCTGTTTCTGATAATAGAAATCAGAGCTAGGCAAAAAGATTTATCAAAATATATTGTGTGATCATCTGTTCAGGAAGGAATTACTTCGGAATATAAATACCTAGCATGGACCCATAATTACTAATGTTAGTATAGTACATAGTCATGGATACTATTACTTCATGTGTAATCATCTGTTCCTAAAAGAACTGCTTCAAAATAGAAATAGGTGGCACGGACCCATAATTACAATGTTACTATAGTACACGGTCCTGGATACTGTTTCTTTCTCATCCTCTGTCTTCACAAAAAACAGATTAAGGATAATATTATTATAGAGCTCGAAGATCAATACGTAGTCAAATATGTGGTTTAATTTCTCCAGAAATAACTTAGGGTTCACAGGCTACTTCGCCATGCGTTGGTCTTGGGATTTCAATGGTCAATAGATACAAACAACATGCTTTTGTTGCACATTCTCGGATAAAAGTTGCATTCCTATGCATCTGAATTGAGGAGACTAGTTGCTGATGGTTGAGAACTTGGGAGTGTGTTCAAGGAACATTCTGGAAAATAAATTGCAATGTTGTACCTGGTAGTAATCATGATCTCACAACGCAGGCTTTAGTGAAGGAAAGGCGGACAAAGTACATCGATCTGCAGACCTTGTCTAAAATATGATGTTCTTGCTACACTGAATTAGCTTCTTACAGAATTACATGTTTATATGGGTGGAAGAGGGACAGGAACATATCTCAAAGTGTTCGGTCAACAATTGTAAGCATAGTTATCGTCCATCTAGTACTGCAGGTTCCCGATCTAGAGTTCAATCCGCACACCACCTACATCTTTCACCTGAATCCGCTGTATAATGTGGGAACCGCAATTGTACACGCCTCTGCAACGCCACACTCTTTCGTATGTAACCTGCTAGTGACAGAGATGACCAAATCAATTGCGCAGGTCTGTAGTAAAATTGTTGCTTGATTCTTCCAATTGCCTCATCAATTTTTCTATTAATTAAATGAAATAACAAAGCAATCACATCATCTATTCATAGAAAGTAACCCAACTTAGATCAAGTCCGCACCCATTCCTCCTCGGTCCTTGATTTGTACCTCTCTTGTGGTAACAACTCTATTTCTGTCAAACAAATGGCCCTTGCTGCATCAAATCCTGCATATATAATGGTGATGTCAGTGGCAAATTCCGCAGCTGCACTCATATAGGTTAAAAACACAAAAAAGAAATAAGAGGAGGCAGTGCTGACTTAAACACCAGCATAAAACCCTTATATCATAATTTTGAAGACAGGAAATTAACCTCAACCTCAAGCATGTGAGGTCTTCTTAGCAAAAGGAAATTTAACCAGTGTTTGCACAAAGTATAGTGAAAACTTAAACTGCTGAAATTAATTTCATCGTATAGTTGGAACCCTCAATCACTTTTTTGCTTGAGGGCTGAAAATCACATCCCCTCAATTCCAAACGAAATTTAGGACAATATCATCAATACAGGAAAGATCTGTAAACTACCAAGGGAAGAAACATGAAGTAAACCTATAGTTTGACCAACTAGTGCTCAATTTCACGAACGAAAAGCCTTAAATATTGGTACAAGCATCCAATTGCACAAGAAAATACCTCGCAGCAGAATAGTCATGCTAGAATAGGCCGGTGTTGAAGCAGTGCAGGACGAAATTCGTGTCTGCCTCAATCCTCCTCCCTAACATGCAGAGTGGCAATGCTCCTCAACAACGGAGCTTCAGGTCAATGGCAAGTCAGAAACTTCGCCCGTCCACCCGGGTCGAGCAGGGGGAGGCCGGCGGACGGGGCGGATCGGCGTGGGAGGCTTGGTGGTCGCCGGATCCGGGGCACGGCGAAGCGGAGGATGCGGATCCGGGAAGGGGCGGCCGGATCCCGCCGGATTCATGCCCGGAGGTGCGCGGCGCGGCTGCCGGCAAAGCTTGGGCCGGCAATGGCGGCGCTGCAATGAGAGGGAGAGAGAGATGGTGAGAGGGACGGAGGAAGGAGAGGGAGGAGGAGAAGGCAGGTGCGGCGACGTGATGTGGTCGCGGCGGCGGTGATATCCGGTGAGGCTGGCCAGCGCGGCGAGGCGGCGGAGGAAGGCGGGGTCGGGGCGAGCGCCTGGCGCGGAGCCGAGCTCCCTGGCTTGGGCGCACGCGTTTTTGCACCTAAAAAGGACCGCGGGTTGAATAAGGCATAATGTAGGGTTCTTTATGTAAAAACGAAACATTTTCTTTGATTAGCCAGTTAAAATAGGACTGCGGGGTAATTTCTTATAAACCGAGGGACTTTTATGCAAAATCGCTAGCGGTGACGGACTCCCAAAAACCCAATTTTCTTTATTATTAGGTAAAGATAAAGATTGCAAACCAATATAGCACCTAAGAAGGAGTTTTTTTCTTGTGATTTTTTGCGCCGTTTGTTTTATGGGTTCCTTTTCTTTTTAATTTCGAACATATTCATGAATTGAGTCTTTAAAGAATTTGAAAAAATGTTCATGAAAATGTGGATTTTTTTTCAAAACTATCACCTTTTTTGAAGCAAATTCGGAAACTATATCACAGAATGAAAAAAATGCAAAACTATGACCCTGTCGGCCACGTGGAGGCCGAAAAGGGACTTTTCGGCCAGCCTTCGACCGAAAAGAGGACGTCGGCCCGCGGTTGACCGAAAACGGGCTGTGGTGGGCCGAAGAGTTGCTGTCGGTGGTGGCCGGGCCGAAAATAATAGCTTCGACCAGCTGCTGGCCGAAATGGGCCCTTTTCGGCCCAGCCC
The DNA here is from genome assembly GCA_021605205.1 of Aegilops longissima. NCBI lineage: Eukaryota > Viridiplantae > Streptophyta > Magnoliopsida > Poales > Poaceae > Aegilops > Aegilops longissima. Next base: position 847,733,503 of record CM038677.1, read on the forward strand.
AGGCCGAAGTGTACTTCGGCCACCCGTAGGCCGAAAAGGCAGGATAAGCCCGAGCGGTGGCTTCTTCCTCCTGTGTCGCTGCTGTTCTTCTTTCTCTCCTTTCTCTCTCTCGTTCTTCTCTGTAGGTCGCCACCCCACCCCGATCTCCTCCATTTGCCATCCATTTTCACATCCAAGCCACAGAATCGGTAGATCGTAGCAAACTCCGACGGCCTATGGTGTTTTTTTTGCTATGGGATAGTTTTTGATGCATTTTGGGACCAAAAAGTACTTTTCGGCCTATAGTAGACCAAAAAGTGCTTTTCGGCCTAGTGTAGACCGAAAACAGCCATTTCGGCCAGCTCAAGCACTTTTCGGCCATGGCACGGCCGAAAACACTACTTCGGCCAACAGTTGGCCGAAAACTACCTTTTCGGCCTCCACGTGGCCGACAGGGTCATAGTTTTGCATTTTTTTCATTCTGTGCTATAGTTTCCGAAATTGCTACAAAATACGTCATAGTTTTGAAAAAAAATCGAAAATGTGTTCAAAATATGACAAATATTCACGACATAAAAAAATGTTTACGTATTTGAAAGATTCTTTCGAGTTAATGAATTCAGAAAATGTTTGCAAATGTTAAATATAGTCATAAGTTTTACAATATTCATGATTTTAGAAAATCACTAACTATAAAAATGATCTAGAATTTTATGTTCACGAATTTATAAATAGTTGAATACTTGTTTAAAATATTGTTGGTTCAGGATTGTTTTCTTAACTTAAAAGTTGTTCATGAATTTGCAAAATGTTGATAAATTTGGATACATGTTTACAAATTTGGTTTTTCATGAATTTTATAAAATCAGCAAATATGTAATATTTCCAAATTCAAAAAGATATTGACGTATATAACAGGTGTTCACGAATGTTTATGAATTTAGAAAATATTATTGAATTTAGAATGTATTCAAGAGTTACAAAAATGTTTGTTATTTTTTAAAAAGGAAATAAGCCCATGAAGTTGTTTAAAACTGGAGAGATATGCAAACATTTATGTTCCTACCAAAAATGTTCCGAGACTTCGGCTTGTGGGTCGGCCTTCTAACCACCAACTCAGCTTGCTAGAGCCTATACCATATTTCCCAGAGCAACTAGTTGACGAGCGCTACTTCGTCAGCCTCACAGCGCTCTCAGCCGTCCGTCACGTGTCGCGTTCTGGGCGCTCCCTCCGAATTTTGTTTTTTATTTTATATTTCTGCACGTGTTTTGGGCTTTTAAACAGTTTTTTTTGGATATTTTGATTTTTCACCGGTCTTCCTTAGCTTTTGGAAAGAAAATTAATTTTTTTTCTGGAAAACCGCCTTTTCCTTTTTTTTCCTTCCGCGACAGTCACGGATGTGCCTGTCAGGAACGAAAAAACGTGTTTTCTATTTTTTTTCCTTCCGCGAGAGGCACGGTTGTGTTTTTACGAGAGTCACGGCCGTGCCTCTCAAAAACGAAAAAATGCGTTTTCTATTGTTTTTCGTTCCGTGAGAGGCACGGTTTTGCTTCCGCGAGAGGCACGGTTGCGCTTTTCGCGAGAGGCATGACCGTGCCTCTCGAAAACGAAAAAAAATGCATTTTTCTTTTTCTTTCCTTCCGTGAGAGGCAAGTTTTGCTTCTGCGAGAGGCACGGCTTTGCTTTCGTCAGAGGCACGGCCGCTGTGCCTCCTCAGAAAAGTAAAAAAACATGTTTGCTCTTCTTTTTTCTTTTTCCGCGAGAGGCACAGTTTTGCTACCGCGGGAGGCACGGTTGTGATTTCGCGAGGGGCAAGGCGTGCCTCTTTCGGAAAGGGGAAAAAACATGTGTTCCTAGGGCGGTCGTCCGGCATTTTTCGTGATTTTTTCTTGTTAAAACCTATTAACATGGATCTAATTTTAAAGATCTCGACGCGAGGAATCCAACGATGAAAGCTGTTCGAGATTTGGACGAACGATTTAAATGATAAAACGTTTTGAATAAAAAATCTATGAAAAAGATAAAAACTTTCAGGTTGCGACAAGTGGCTCACATGCAGCGCTCCACTTGTTACAATTTCAGAAAATATGAGTGATTTTTACAATGAGTACTCTTAAATTAGTGATTTTGCACATTTCCTCCTGGCTCGACACTCCAACCGGGCCAGTGGCAAGCAGTACAGCAGAGAAGAAGCTCAGGGAGCGCGTCTCACCTCTATTTGACGAGAACACCGCTGATTTATTCGTTTTGCGAGGGGAAGAAGCACTGCGTTGGTGTGTTTGTTTAGCTGAGGAGGTTGATGAGAGTTGGTCATACGCGTATAGAGATGAAATTATTATATTCATGGACTGTGCTAACGTCCAGTTGACCGGACGTTAGCAACAGATCCACACGCATTATCCCGCGATCCACTTCTCACGTCCCGTCGCTATCTTCGATTTTTCTGGCGCACAACGATCCCACCACTTCTCCCGCTTTTTTTTTGTGTCGTAAAAAAAAACATGGTAAAAAGGTTGTTGGAGGCAGGAATCGAACTCATTAGCTCTTGGTCCATCATAACTTGTCATATCTACCTGGTCTAGATTCAAGTTGTGATTACAAAGAAGTTCGATAGGTATTTATACTTCTACACATGCGATCATAAATATTCCCTTTTGCCATTTTTCTTCCCTTTTTTACACGGTAATTCATCTATCACAGACCTGATAACTCACAAACACGGTTGGAACTTTCGACCCGAGGAAAAAATATTGTTGTAACACATACCCATAATTTATTTGTAAAAAGAGCATGTTAATTATATGCCATGAAACTCATACCTCACTCACAAACATCGTGATAACTTTTGACGGGAAGAAAAAATATTGTTGTAGCACATCCTGATAACTAATTTGTAGAAAGAGCATGGTAATTTATATGACATGAATCTGGAAACTCACGCATAAAAATTGTGGTGACTTTTTGACCACATGAAAAAAAAATATGTTGTAAGACACCCCAAATACCATCTCTATAAAGAGCATGGTAAACCCACTCACAAACACTGCGGTAACTTTTGGTCCAAAGAAGAAAAGTTGTTGTAACACACACCAATAACTTCTCTACAAAAGGGCATCATAATTTATATGCCACAAACCTGATAACTCATGCACAAACACGATGGTAACTCACGCACAACAACATTTCTCCAAAGTAAAAAAGTTACCATGGTGTTTGTACTAAGTTATTAGAACTGTGGTGTGTATACTACCCTGGTATTTACACAAAAGTTACATTATCATGTCTTCGGGACACAAAAAATATCATGTTATTTGCACAAAATTATCATGGTATGTTACAACAACTACCCCCATCCCCACACTCGTCGCCAAAGAACTACGGTGCGTAAGTTATCAGGTCTGCGGCGTGTGAGTTACTGTGCTATTAGCATAAAAGTTATTGTGGGTATATTTCATCACCCTCTTCTCCAAAGTAATCAGGACCGGGGCACATAAGTTATCAGGTTTGCAATGTGTGAGTTACCATGCTATTCACATAAAATTTATCAGGGGATATTTCATCGACTCCTCCCCCTCCCCCCGCCAAAGTTATGAGGAACAGAGTACATAAGTTATCATGTATGTCATGTGTATCATGTTCTTCATATAAAAGTTACTGGGGCGTATTCCATCACCCCCCCCCCCCCTCGGCGTCAAAGTTTTTAGGTCGGGGTACATAAGCTATCAGGTCTACGATGTGTGAGTTATCATGCTATCCAGTATTCACACAAAAGTTACCTGGGGTACATAGGTTGTATACTTTTGATCATACGTGAGTTATCAGGTCCGATATAAGTGTACAACCATGTTATTTACACCGAAGTTATCGGGGTATATTTTTTAACAACTTTTATCTTGGGGGGTGAAAAAGTACCTATGGTATTTGTACATGAGTTATCATCGCTGATGTGTATATATTACCATGCTGTTTACAATGAAGTTATAGGGGGTATATTTTTCAACAACTTTTATCTTGGAGTCGAACTTTACCGTGGTGTTTGTACGTGAGTTATCAACTTTTATCCCTGGCCATTTAAAAAAAATCACGGTTCAAAGTTATCGTGCTATTTGTACCTAAGTTATCAGGTCAAAAAGCCTATATTATCATGCTATTTACATAAAAAAATATCGGTGGTATATTTTTCCCTCGAATCAGAGTTACCACGGTGTTTGGTATTCGAATGTCAGTTATTAGGCCACAATGCATGGGCTAGTTAGTCTTTTAATAGAGCAAATGTTCATCAATGTCTAGGTATTAAAACAAGTTTTGACTTCAACTCACAACAAGAAGTAATTGTACCTGGATTGGTTAGCTCGGTAAACTCACTAGTAGATGTTCAGAGTTCGATTCTTCGCACAAGTAATTTTTGACGCTATTTTCTACTTAAAAGTCAAGCTGAAGTGGCACTAGAAAAACTTCCTAAAATTGCTCATGTGATCACGATCCGGAAATCACGCCATCTATTTCCTTTCCCACTAATAAAACACTCTAAAATCGAGCCCATAAAAACTTTCTAAAAATAGCTCCCGCGATAAGATCCGACAATTACGTAGAAAAATGCGCCCGCGCGATCACTCCAATCCAAAAAAAACCGCCCTGAAATCACGGCCGCAAGATCTAAAACGAACGACATCGGATGTGTGCGGATCTGTTGCAAACTGCCAGTCGGCAGGAATTTAGCATTCTCGTATATTCATATAAGCATCGGGACAGGCAGGCACGCAGTATTGAATACTGTAGGGACGGCTAGAGGAACCATCCTTTCATTTGGCGCGTAGTTTCACTGCAAGACATGTCGAGCAAATATAAAAAATGCACAAGTTGCGTGGCAGTTGGTTGCCGCGAAGTCTCGCCCTTACCTTCATCGGTTCAGACGTACCTAACGCTGCTCATTAGTTGTGAACCACAAAAAAAACACAAAATTTCAAAAAATGTTCACGAACTATAAAAATATTCATGAATTAAAAAAGTTTTCATGAATTTATAAAAAGTTCAATAATTTTTAAAACCAGTGATGGTTTTGAATTTTTTTATGAACTTAAAAGTTGTTCATGAATTTATAAAATGATGATAAATTTGATCATGTTTGCAAATTTTTTTTATTTCCTGAATTTGATAAAAAAATCATGAATTCGAAAATATTTACAAATCTGAAAAGATATTGATGAATATAAAAGGTGTTCACAAATTGTTACGGACTCAAAGATATTCAAAAATTTGGAAACTATTCAAGAATTTAGGAAATGTTTGTAGATTTATTTAAAGCAAAAAAGCCCTAAAAGTTCTTCAAAACTGGGTCAGAAGTGAAGCGCTCGGGTGCCTCTAATGAGCCGACCCACTTATGGAGGACACATGTGGACGATCACTATGATATGTATGGTTCTCATTTCCGAAAGGTAGTTGCTTTTGTTTGAGGAGGGATTTGCAAACATTTGTGTTTCTACCAAATATGTTTGGAGACATGTTTTGGCCTGGTAGTCAACAAGGCCAGTACCCTACTCCTCTCCACTCGCTACTAATAGCCCACCAGCTCAGCTCAGTAGAACCTATACCACGTTTCCTCTGGTCTCAAAACCCCAGCAGTTCCTATATGGCGCATAGGTCGCCCGCTAGCGAGTTGGCGCGTACCTCCCCTGAGCGTCCGCAGCTTTTTGGGCCGGCCCATATAGGGATTCCTCCCCACCGGGTGCCTCTAAAAAATGAACTGGTTGTTTCTTGTTTATTTTTACCGATTTTTTATTTTGTATTTACTTTTTATTTTTACCTATTTTGGTTAAATTTTTTTCTCTTTTCTTTAATGTGCTGTTTCTCTTTTTTTTTCTGAAATTGTGAACATTTTTTTTGAAATCATGAACATCTTTTTCTCTTTTCTTTAATGTTCTGTTTCTCTTTTTATGAAATCGTGAACTTTCCTTTTGAAATCATAACACTTTTTTGAAACCGTGAACATTTTTCCGATATCATGAACATTTTCTTGAAATCATGAACATTTTTTAAAATCATGAATTAGTTTTTAAATTCCCGAACATTCGTTGAAATTGTGTACATTTTTTTGAAAACGGTGAACATTTTTTTGAAATTTCTGAATAATTTGTGCAATTCAGGAACATTTTTATGTATTTGGGAAACATTGTTTTAGTTCCTTAATAGTTCTTGAAATAGCAAACATTTCTTGAATTTTGTGAACATTTGTTTAAATTTGTGAACATTTTCAAAATTCCTGAACATTTTTTGAATATCGTGAACATTTTGTAGAAATTCATAAGCATTTTTGGAAATATAAACATTTTCTGAATAGATGAACATTATTTTTTAAATTGAGAACATTTTTTGAATCCTTGAGAATTTATCATTTCCTGAAAAAAATTAAAATCTTGAACATTTGTTGAATTCAAGAATAATTGGAAAATTTGTTAGTTTTCTGAAATACTAGTCATATTTAAAAACAAAATAAAGCTGAGAACAGAAAGAAAAAAAAAGGGCTAAAAAACAAGGGGCTCCCCGCCCCGCACATGGGCCGGCCCCATGGGGGCCCCAAAATCCCAACCGGGCCAGGGGCATGACAAGTGGCAAGCAGCACAACAGAGAAGGCATGATTTATTGGTTTTGCTTTTAAAGGGGAAGAAGCCCCGCCTTGATTTGTTTGTTTCACTGAGGAGGTTGATGAAATGTTTATTCACAAAAAAGCAAACGCCATATCTTAATCATAATAAGCGTTGGGACAGGCAGGCGCGTGGTATTGAATATTGTTGGGACGGGAGGACGAGCGACCCTTTCATTTGGCGCGTAGTTTCACTACAAGGCAAATCGAGTAAATAAAAATATACAAGTTGCGTGCCAGTTGGTTGCCGCGGAGTCTCGTCTTTTACACCTCCATGGGTTCAGACCCACCTAACGCTGCTCATTAATTAATTACTAATGCCTCGAGTAGAAAATTGCAGCGGGGTGATAGGCTCGACTCGAGACAATATGTTCAGGAAATATGAATGCATTGGTGGTGGTTCATTTGTATGTTGTGATGAGCATATATCGATCCTGTCAATTACGTTATTATTACACGGCCACTTGCAGCTGTCAGCGCGCTATGTATATCTTTTTGCTGTTATGGAAGACCACGCACTTGATTCGCGGAACTAATCATGCCTTTACACGGGGTAAGTAAACTAATCATGCCTTTACATGGGGTAAGTAGGCATGCTTTAAAAGCATGATTAGTTCCACTTGCAAAGACACACTCATAGGACTTGTAAAGACATACTAATGTGATTCGTGGAACCAATCCTACTCACAGGACTGCCTATCAAATTAAAGTATGCCTTGATTCATGGAACTAATCATGCCTTTACCGGTTGGTGTCAAATTATAAGACAATATATGATGGTTGGTGTCAATCAAGAAACTGAACCACTTAGAGCTGTCAGCGCACTATGTATATCTTTTTGCTGCTATAGAACACCACGACAATGATGCCGACAACAAGCGTCTGGCGTCACGCATTTGTTTAGTAAGCTATCTTCAATAATTTGGTATCATGTACTAGTATAAAACAAGGCATCATTCCCCGTTCTGCAATCGGGACTATGTAATCAGAACTAAAGGTCCTCATTTTTAGTCCCACTTGTGTTACGAACCGGGATTAAAGGAGCTTCACGTGATCGCTGTGGGGCGCATAGGCAGGAGGACCTTTAGTGCCGGTTGATAACACCGACGGGAAGTAAAAGGCAGGCACGCGTCAGCAGCTGACATGCGTTGGCGTTTTTGTTTTTGTTTTTTTAAGAGATGTTTAGGGTTTTGGAGGGTTTAGGGGTTTCATATTGTGTTTCCCCTGTTCTTTTTTTCTGTTACCATTCAATTCTTTTATATTTAGGGTTTCCATTTTTCTATTATGTTTTTCATTCAACTAGATGCTAGCTACTACATATAGCAATGAAGAAACCATTACACAACATTGTCATGAATATAGAGAGAAGTGACCTCTGTTTCTTCGTTCTTGGTCGAACAACAAACGTATATCTATTCGATGGTACTGCATATAGTACACGTTTATGCATATATACAAAATAACATATCTAACGATCCCTAATATCTAATTACCAACTTTTATTTCCACTTTGCAATGGTATACTCGGGTTTTAGCTGTGATCTCTTCAAGGAAGAAACCCGCCAATTCCTCTTGAATTGCTCGTATGCGAGCCTTTGGTAGGAGATGTGCGGACCTAGCTAGTACTACTTACATTGAGTTGTTGAAATCACAACTCCTCTCTCCATTCACCAGGAGCCTGCTTGGTGAACTCTTTCCAAACCCTGCCCGGCAAAGAAAATGAATAAAGAAGTTATTAATTACTTGATATCAGGAAATGAACGAAAATTGCTGATATATTGCGATAATGATTAAAATTACCTCTAGAGCATTTCTCTCATGTCCGCCCACATCTCCATGTCTTTACGTAAGAAGTCCATGGCAATTACTTTTCCCACGTCAAACTGAATGATTAGCATAATAAAGTGGAACCCGCGCACGCATAGTTCATCAATTACACTTAACATCGAGTAAGCGAAACATTATGCTGTGTACAAGACAGTATAACACTCACTGGAAGTTTTAAGGAAATAGTATTTTTCTTTTGGTTTGTTGTTCAATTAACGCCATTAGCAAGATCGTCTCTGCATCCTTGGTGTTCCATTGTACTGTAGCTTCATTAATAGTATTTGGGTTAATGGACCCAATGTCCCGGATTTGTCCTCTTTTGCATTCGAGGATCTTCTTTCTGCATAATATAGCGAGAATAATTATACATGTAATGAACGAGCTGAGCTAGAGACTTAATTATAGAAATGATACTTACAAACAATAGCAACTGACGATAGATTTGTCAATGACATCTTGACTGTATAACCCAAATAATTCTTAAAATTGAACGTAATTAAATCTCCTTGTCTCCATTGAAGTAATGCTCATCTTTAACCCCCTCAATGATATAGTCGGCCCCTTCCTTTGAGGCTTTCAAGTACCAGTCATGCAATCTTCGCATCATCGTTGGTAGATGTGGGAGCTCCTCAGGTCTGATGAGAGGCTTCCTGTGCTCGAATCTAAAGGCTAACTCAGCCATTTCGAACTGTACCTCATCGCCTAAGTAATCACCAAGAGTGAAACCAGGATCAGCGGCCGCTACCCCTGGATAATTAGCGATATCGGTAAACACCTTGAGCCGGGAGGGGGGGGCACGACTTTCCACAATAGAGCAGTCATAGTTTGATAGCAGCGGATGCGGCGGTGGTTTTGTAAGGTTTTTTAGACAGTGCCTCGCTTTTACCGGATCTATTTTCTCCGTTGGATCTGGACGGGTCGGTGCAAGCTGGCGGTCACGTCAGCAGCCATGACCTCCTTGGTTTCCTCCTCAGTCATGTTGTATGGTAACCTGGCAGGAGCCTTCTTCATGCTACCTGCTCTTGAACTCTTTGTTGTTCTACTACTAGCCGCCGGGGCGGCGACGGATCTCTTCCGCCGGTGTTGAAGCGGTGGAGGAGGCAGAGTCTGCTGACGCGCAGATTCTGCTGAGGGTGAGGGAGTCCTGGATTAGGGGGTCCTCGGGTGTCCGGACAACTCGATATGGGTCAGACTGATGGGTCGTGAAGATAAATCAGAAGACTATCCCGCGTGTCCGGGTAGGACTCCCATATGCGTGGGTGGCAAGTTTGGTGTCCGGATGTGTTATTTCCTTCCTCTACAAACTAACTCTGTACAACCCTAGGCCCCTCCGGTGTGTATATAAACCCGGGGGTTTAGTCTGTAGAGGCTATCAAAATAATCATAGGCTAGACAACTAGGGTTTAGCCATTACGATCTCGAGGTAGATCAACTCTTCTAACCCCAATACTCATCGAATACAATCAAGCAGGACGTAGGGTTTTACCTCCATTAAGAGGGCCCGAACCTGGGTAAACATCGTGTCCCCATTGTCCATTGTTACCATCGATCCTTAGACACACATCTTGGGACCCCTTACCCGAGATCTGCCGGTTTTGACACCGACATTGGTGCTTTCATTGAAAGTTCCGTTGTGTTGTCGACAGAAGGATCGATGGCTCGCCTTGTCATCAACGACGACGCTGTTTTCGGGAGATTTTTCTCCCTGGTCAACTCTTTGTGTTTGGCGGCTTTGTACTACGTGCCAACTCGACCGGTCACCTTGAGCAGGTCGACAGATATGCCCCTGGTCACCAGATCAGGTTTGGAAGTTTGAACTATGTCACCGATATCCGAGGAGATCTAATCTTCGAGGGGTTCACGGCCTCGGTCGCGGCTCCCCACCCATACAAAGAAGGCCCTTAGGATCTGCTATCAGATCCCGTCCAGGGATCGACTATCATGCACGTCCTGGCCTAAGATCCGGAGCGAAGATGGGGGGAGGTGAACCCCGCCGGACTCCCTCCCATTATGGAGCTTCTCACTAGTGCAGAACCGGGCTTTAGCGCCGGTTCGTAAGGGCCTTTAGTGCCGGTTCTACAACCGGCACTAAAGAGTGGAGACTAAAGGCCCCCCTCCTTTACTACCGGTTCGGCATGAACCGGCGCTAAAGTGCCACCATGTGGCACGAGCCAGGCCAGGGTGCTGGTAGACCATTAGTACCGGTTGGTAACACCAACCGGTACTAAATGTTGGGGGGGGGGGTGTTGGTTTTATTTTTTATTTTCTATTAATTTTGTGTTTTCCATTTAATTCTTTTTTGTTTGCTGGTATTTTACGTTACTACATATTGTACACGTTATGCATATATATAAATAGATTTTCTCGTACGTAGAACCACATATATATATAAACATATATCATTGAATGTCTCACAACCAACACCATTAATTATTCACGCATACACATGTATATATATACAATTTCTCCTACATGTTGCCTTGGTGCCTTCGGAGCACGATGACAAGTGGTTCATGGGGGTGGTAGCGGGTAATAGTATTCTCCTTTGGGATCTATGACCTGGTCGAGCAAAAATCCCGCTATTTCCTCTTGAAGTGCTAGTATGCGGTCCGTTGGTAGGAGCTGCGGCTCCTGCACCTCTCTGAACTGTTAAGAAGGAGATCAATATGCATGTGTATTAGTTGTGTGACAAGATATCGATAATGGTGTGAATAGTGTTCTGACAAACGTACCCAGTCCTGTCTTTGAGATCCGCTCCTTTCAGACGCCATCATGCGAATGTTCTCGCAAACGTAGTATGTACAGATCATTCCCCGGCGCCTGCTTCAGGGCCTTTACGAGAATGGAATTGAATCGGATAATGATTAATCAAGCATGATAATTAATTAATGGTATTGAAACAAGAATTAAAGAGATGGTAGCTAGCTAGCTAGCTAGTACTACTTAATTACTTACCTTTGGTCTATACCAAAACAACTTTTTTGCCCATTTGCCTGGAGTCACCTTATGAACTTTGCCCAAGCCCTGCCCGCCGGCAAAGAAAAATAATAAAGGGGTTATTAAATAGTTCATATCAGGAAATGACGAACTAAATAGGCCGAGACATAGTTAATAATGATTGAAATTACCTGTTGACTATCCCCTTCACGATGGTGTAGTCACTTTCTTCTTTAAGTAGTGAGTCCAGTACTTCAACTTTTCCTTCGTCAACTTTAATGTCTAACAAGATCCAGTGGAAACTGCATGCGCACACGTTTGCATGTCTTAATTAAGCGGGCATGTTCATAACACTAATCAACTACCATAAACCCTATACACTTAATTATTAACATCTAGCTAGCTAGTAAGAAAAAACAGAATTTGTAGTACAAGACAGTGTGACTCACAGGAAGTTGTATGGAAGTAGTATATCTTCATTGGTATTGAGGCACTTGAAGAACTATAGCATGCTTTCCTCTAAACTTACTCGACAAGTTGGAAGATTCCATGTTTACTCATTAATGGTATTTGGGTCAATGAACCCAATGCCATAGCGTCCAGATTTTTTCATTTCATACATCTTCATCCTGCATATAATACCACAGAAAATAATATAGTGAGGATAATTACATGTAATGATTGATCAAAATGATCACTACAACTAGCTTGAGACTTAAATTACAGAAAGAAATCACTTACAGACAATAGCAACTGACGATAGATTTGTCGAGTGCGTCTTGATTGTATAACTGAAATAGTTCTGAATACTCAACGGACAGAGCTTTCTCATGGAAGTAATGCTCCTCCTTGACATTCACCATGAGGGACTCTCAATTGGAAATCTTGGTATTGTTCATGTATCATTGATGTAATTCATACATTCTCGTTGGGAGGTTCTTGACCTTGTCTGGCTTGACCAAAGGTTGGCCCCGGACATATTTCCGTTTTATTTCCTCCTCTCTAAGCGGAGACATGGGCTCGATTTCGAGGAGTTGTCCAACAGTGATCTTGAGCATTTCAGCATGCATTATATGCTCCTTGGTTATTACCACATCGCCCAGCTGGGGAACGTTAATGGTTTGCCCACAATAATATTGGGCGCGTGTACTCCTCTCATGTGTTGTTGGCACAACAAGCGGGGGGATCGATTGCGCCGCCTGTTCTCCCAGCTAGGGAACAATTTTTCCGCATTTTTTGCCAGCTGCTTGTTTTCTCGAGCTCGAGCTCGCTTCCTTCTGCAGTCGTGCTCGATGTGCCTTCCTGATTTGGCGCTCATAGTCTGAGTAAAAAAGGCTTGGGAGATGGTGGTCTAGCCATACGAATGAAGTGGTCAATCATTTCCTCAGGCACTTTCTTCCTTGGCGACGGTGCCGGTTTCGGTCCAAAATGGGCGTCCACTTGGGCCCGCACTATGGCTACGTTTTGCTCCCCGGTCATGTCGTAAGGCCTCTGAGGAAGAGGAGCGAGGCTTGGACCATATTTATATCGCTTGTCTCCGCCTGTACTTCCTGTACTACCTCGACTCATACCGCTACGCACCATAGCTGCAGCGTGTCTCTTCTGCGATTGCTGAGACGGTGGATACAGCTGATGTGGCTGAGTTGGAGCAGGAGGAGTGGCCTGACGCTGTGCCGGACTTGAAGCAGGAGGTGTGGCCTGACACGGTGTCGGACTTGAAACAAGAGGAGTGGCCTGACGCTGTGCCGGACTTGAAGCAGGAGTCTGCTCACGCGTTCGTGGACTTGGAGGAGGTGGCGGACTTCGAGGAGGAGTCGGCTCACGCGTTCATGGACTTGGAGGAGCAGGAGTCTGTTGACTCAGTGGCGGACTTAAAGGAGGAGTCGGCAGACGCGGTGTCGGTGGACTTCGAAAGATGATGCAATCCTTTCTCCATAGGATAATACAATGTATGGCCTCTCCTAGTGTGCGCTCGTCTTCACCTCTAGGAATGTCAAGCTGTAGCCCCGAATATGGGTCCACCACTTCATCAACAAAGACACGAGCATAGCCCACTAGAATCGGGGTGCAATGGAAGGTTGCTTCGGGGGTAATTGTAAAAGCAACGGTGTCCGCCACCTTCATGGATATGTTCTTCATTTTGGAGTGTAGCTCACAGTTAGTGTTCTCTATGATGTCATCCACAGGGTATGTATCCAGCAGTGTGTCGCCCAGGACGGAACCAATGCTGCTTCTCGGCATGGATGGGATGGTGCTATCCAATGCTGGACGATCATCCGCTTGCTGCTGCCGCTGCTGAGACCCCCTTTCCTGGCTAAGTGAGTCGATCTGCTGCTGCTGCTGCTGGAATTTGAGTGCCAAGTCCGCGTGCCTTGCCTCTAGGCCTTGAAGGCGTTCTGCGTCCTGCTTCCTCTTCTTATCCTCCTCCATCCTCTTTCTTGCACGGGTCCTGTAGTCGTCGTTCCATTTTGAAAAGCCCTCATACCAGGGAATAACGCCCTTGCCTCGTGTTCTTCCTGGGTGTTCAGGATTTCCCAGGGCGCGCGTGAGCTCGTCGTTCTCTCTGTTGGGCGTGAACACCCCCTTTTGAGCATCCTCTATTGCGTCAAGTATCTTTTGTTCGGCTCCTTTTAGACTTTCCTTCTTCGAAACCAGGCCTGTCTTCGGGTCCAACGCCCCCCCCCCATGCGCATAGAACCAAGTTCTGCACCTGGGGGGCCAGCTCCTAGTAACCGGAGTGACCCTTGCATCCTCCATCTCTTGCTCAGACTTATCCCACTTAGGCATTCCCACCGCATAGCCACCTGGACCCAGCCTATGGAACTGCGTCTTTTTTGCGGCATTGGCCTTGTTTTTTATCGACCATTCCTTAGATAATTCCGATTCCTTGAATTTCACGAAATCGGCCTAGCGTTCTCTTTGCTTTCCCAGTGTTCCCTTGAATTCTGGAGTCTTCCTTTCTGCAGCGAGGTAGTTGGCCCATACAGTTTTCTTATGGATGTTGAATGCAATTGCCATCTTCTTAAGAGCAGCGTCCTTGACTTTCTGCACATCTGCATCAGTGAAATAATCTGGTAGGGTGAAATGTTCCATCAGAGATTCCCAAAGGTTTTTTTTGCTCTGTTGTCGACCCAAGTAACACCTGGATGTTTAGTTTTTGGCTCTTTCCATTCTTGAATGGAGATCAGGAGTTGGTCCTTCACAAGAACTCAGCACTGACGAGTCCACTTGTTCGCAATGTTCTTAGGCATGAGGGGTTCGCCACTAGCTTTGATGGAGTCGATGTTGTACTTTACACCCTACTTCAACTTTTTGCCCTGGCCTCGCTTTGTCCTGCTGTCTATAGAAGCAGATTTGCTCGAACCGGAGGGCTGAAAGAAGAAAGATCGATTCGTTAATATATCTTCAAATGAAAAAACATGTGATGATCAACAGATGCATGCTTATATAAATATACCTCACCTATAGTCTTTGTTATTTCAAGATCAACATTGTCGTCTGTGTCATCATAAGCATTGTCAGCGTCATCATAATCATAATCATAGTTCATGACTTCATCAGCTCGGTCGTTGAGATCGAATATCTTATCATCACCCTCTTCGGTATTGTTCAGATATTGGGAGCCGTCATTTGCTTCATTCAGATCATCTAGCCTGCGAGGGCTGCGTATGATCTCGAACAATTCCTCTCCTCTCTCTCTGCCGGTATTGTCTGCCATAGCTTTTACTTAACTAATACAGAAGAAATATAAAACAATTTAGTATTCAAATTACAATGCATGGATGCAATCAATAAGGAAAAATTGAATCATATAGTACATAATATGCATCGTCTAGATTAATATATAATCTCGAATACATTGTCTCGAATAATATATATAATCTCGAATACATCGTCTCGAATATTATATATCGAATACATCACTGGCTAGGTACCTAATAAAGATCGAATACTACAGAAAAATCTAGGCCACTCGCGGTTCCTAGGGCGCGGGCGGTGGACACCCAAAGATAAGGAACCATCACAGGATCATATCTCCGGTCATCTGCCCAAAGAACCTGCCAAGTATTAGAGAACCTGATGTCCATAGCAGCCATGTAGAGATGGACGTGCTCGTCCTCCTCCCTGATACGGTGATGCACCACCTCCGGCGGGGCCGGCTCCCTCTGCACCGAATGTGGCCCACGCGAATGCCATCAAAGGAGATCAGGGTCGACGACGGGACCCGAGGCCGGGTTCCTCACCAAGCGGCGGCCCCCTCCAGGTAGCACCTCCCAGTGCCAGCCCGGCGGAGCCCAGTCCCGGACATGGGTCAGCCGAACGTTGTCGCGAACGGGTCGACGGCGAGGATGCGGGCTGGGCATCATCGAGAACAAATACTAATATGCCCGCAAAAAGTAACATTTTTTAAATGATTGGATTGTGATAACTAAAATTCTATATGCAAAATTCTAACAATTTGACATTAATCTAATTCATCTAACTAAAACTAATTCTAATATTTCTAACATTCATATATATATATATATATATATATATATATATATATATATATATATATATATATATTCTAATATTTCTATAACTAAAAACAGAAAAATTGCTAACATTTCTATAAATATTTCTATAACTAAAAAACAAAAATTCTATATAACTAACATTTCTATAAACTAAAAACAGAAAAATTTCTAACATTTCTATAGATATTTCTGTAGCTAAAAAAGAAAATTTTCTATAACTAAAAACAGAAAAATTTCTATAACTAAAATTTATAACTAAAAACTAATGTGTGTGTGTGTGTGTGTGTGTGTGTGTGTGTGTGTGTGTGTGTGTGTGTGTGTGTGTGTGGACATGGCGGCGGGCAGGAGCTCACCGGCAGGCGCGGCGACGGGACGCAGACAGGCGGTGACGACGGGATGGGGACGGGCGGCGACGACGGGACGGGACGGGCAAGGGGACGACAGGGCGAGGCGCAAGGCCGGAGCGGGCGCGCGACGGGACGGGACGGCGGGCGGCGATGGCGATGGGGACGGCGACGGACGGTGACGGGACAGCGACAGATGGCGACGGGAGGGCGAGCGGCGGCGGCGACGAGGGCGGCGGCGACGGGACGGAACGGGGCGAAGCGGCGAGGGCGGCGGCGACGGGGCAGAGGAGAAAGAAGTAGAGGGAGAGATGAGAAACTGAATTTTTTTGAAGTGCTTTCTTATATAGAACACACCTTTAGTACCGGTTGGAGCCACCAACCGGTACTAAAGATCTGTTTTGGCCAGGCCAAGCGGCGGGAAACGTCCCCCCTTTAGTACCGGGTGGTGGCACCAACCAGTACTAAAGACCCCCTCTTTAGTACCGGTTGGAGCCATGACCCGGTACTAAAGGTGGTGCACTGGCGCAGGTGCGGTGCAGCAAGTTTAGTCCCACCTCGCTAGCCGAGGGGTGTCCGCACTGGTTTATAAGCCCCAGTGCGGTAGCTCTCTCGAGCTCCTCTCCAAAGCAGGCTTACTGGGCCTACCTGTTCTCTGCTGCCCTGTGGGCCTACTGGGCCTTTGCGGGCCTGCATCCTGGCCCAACAACACGTTGGGTTTCTAGTCGTATGCAGGCCGCTCTGGCCTAGTAGGCGGGCTTTTTTATTTTCTTATTTTTTTGCTTTATTTATTTTTGTTTTATTTATTTTTGAGTTGTTTTTTTTTGTTGTATTTAGAGTTTCTTTGTGAATATTTTTGCTTTAGGTACAAAAAATTACAAACTTTCTGTTAGTGCCGGTAGTTTTCAAATTTGACTAGTTTAAATTTTGAATTATTTGAAATTTGTGTGAAGCACTAGTTTGTGCATAACTTAACTTTGAAAATAGATTTTTCAGTGATTCTTTTTTCTTATGTTTAATATTAGTGTGTTTTATCATTATATTCAATTTGGTAGTGCTTAGGATATTTAAAAAATGGAACGCCTTTGTAACATATGAGTTTTCGTCCGAAACCCTGATACTTCGAAAGAGATTGTCCATTTTGTACATAAAGTGCATCCAGTTTTTACGGTAACCCTCTCTACTTTTTTGCACATGCTATGTGGATGAAATTATGATACCATGCCAACTTTCAACCTTTTCTGAGTTTATTTGAAATGCTTTTCAATTTCAGGGTCATTTAGCTGAAAATATAAGTAAATGCATGAAAGAATTTGTTTGCACATAAAATTTCTTCGCGTTTCAAATGCCAAAACACATAACTACCCTAACTATTACAGAGATTCCCTCCTGGGTGTGAAACACAGAAGAAAGTGATGGTAGTGAAGCCGACCACATCCCAGATCTTTGGGTGTGAAACTTTTTCTTCACGTGTGTCCCTTTGTGCCGTAGCCATGGAAAATCTTCATCATTTAACTGGATGCTCGGGTCAATATTCACTGTGAATGGAGCAATTTCATCAAACTTTTTATAATCTTCTGACATGTCTGTCTTTTCATCCACTCCCACGATGTTTCTTTTCCCTAAAAGAACTATATGGCGCTTTGTCTCATCGTACGATCCATTCGCTTCCTTATCTTTTCTTTTTCTCGGCCTGGTAGACATGTCTTTCACATAAAAAACCTGCGCCAAATCATTGGCTAGGACGAATGGTTCGTCTGTATATGCAAGATTGTTGAGATCCACTGTTGTCATTCCGTACTGCGGGTCTTCCGTTACCCCACCTCGTGTCATATTGACCCATTTGCACCGAAACAAAGGGAACTTCAAACCACCTCCATAGTTAAGTTCCCATATGTCCTCTATGTAACAATAATATGTTTCCTTTCCCGTGTTGGTTGTTGCATCAAAGCGGACACCACTATTTTGGTTGGTGCTCTTCTTATCTTGGGTGATCGTGTAAAATGTATTCCCATTTATCTCGTACCCTTTGAAAGTCATTATATTCGAAGATGGTAACTGGGACATCGAGTACATGTCATATTCAATATCGCATCATGCATGGCACGTTTCTGCAACCAACCGGCGAAAGTCCTCGTTTGTTCACGTGTAATCAAGTCGTCAGACTGCTCCGGGTGTTTGGAGTGTAGAAAATTCTTGTTTTCCTCCATATACGGAGCCACCAAGGCGGAATTCTGTAGAACTGTGTAGTGTGCTTAAGTGAGAGAATGCCCGCCCATACATATTATTTGATCCCCTCCTAGCATGCCTTTTCCATTCAGTCTGCCCTTATGCCGCGATTCAGGAACACCAATCGGCTTAAGGTCAGGAATAAAGTCAATACAAAACTCAATGACCTCCTCATTTTCATGGCCCTTCGAGATGCTTCCTTTTGGCCTAGCACGGTTATGAACATATTTCTTCAAGACTCCCATGAACCTCTCAAAGGGGAACATATTGTGTAGAAATACAAGACCCAAAACGTTAATATCTTTGCAAAGGTGAACTAGGACGTGCTTCATGACGTTGAAGAAGGATGGTGGGAACACCAACTCGAAACTGACAAGACATTGCACCAAATCATTCTGTAACCTTGGTATGATTTCTAGATCGATTACCTTCTGAGAGATTGCATTGAGGAATGCACATAGCTTCACAATGGCTAATCGAACGTTTCCCGGTAGAAGCCCCCTGAATGCAACCGGAAGTAGGTGCGTCATAATCACGTGGCAGTCAGAGACTTTAGGTTCTGGAACTTTTTCTCTGCCATTATTATTCCCTTTATATTCGACGAGAAGATAGACGGTAACTTCATACTGAGCAGGCATTCAAAGAAGATTTTCTTTTCTTCTTTGGTAAGAGCATAGCTGGCCTGACCCGGATGTATGTCGTCTTTTCCGTGCATACGTTGCTGGTCCTCCCGTGCCTCTGGTGTATCTTTTGTCTTCCCATACACGCCCAAGAAGCCAAGTAGGGTCACGCAAAGATTCTTCGTCACGTGCATCACGTCGATTGCGGAGCGGACCTCTAGTTCTTTCCAATATGGCAGGTCCCAAAATATAGATTTCTTCTTCCACATGGGTGCGCGTCCGTCAGCGTCCTTCGGAACAGGTTGTCCGCCAGGACCCTTTCCAAAGATTACCTTCAAATCCTTGACCATATCCTGTACATCAGCACCAGTACGGTGGCGAGGCTTCGTCCGGTGATCCGCCTCACCTTTGAAATGCTTGCCTTTCTTTATTACGGGATGCCTGCTCGGAAGAAATCGATGATGTCCGAGGTACATATTCTTCCTACAACTATCCAAATATATACTGTCAGTATCATCCAAACAGTGTGTGCATCCGCGGTATCCCTTGTTTGTCTGTCCTGAAAGGTTACTGAGAGCAGGCCAATCATTGATGGTCACAAACAACAACGCCTTTAGGTCAAATTCTTCTTGTTCATGCTCATCCCACACACGTACACATGTTCCATTCCACAGCTATAATAGTTCTTCAACTAATGGCCTTAGGTACACATCAATGTCGTTGCCGGGTTGCTTAGGGCCTTGGATGAGCACTGGCATCATAATGAACTTCCGCTTCATGCACAACCAAGGAGGAAGGTTACACAAACATAGAGTCACAGGCCAGGTGCTATGGTTGCTGCTCTGCTCCCCAAAAGGATTAATGCCATTTAGACCAAACCATACGTTCCTTGGGTCACCTGCAAACTCCTCCCAGTACTTTCTCTCACTTTTTCTCCACTGCAACCCGTCAGCGGGTACTCTCAACTTTCCGTCTTTCTTACGCTCTTTTCCGTGCCACCGCATCGCCTTCGCATGCTCTTTGTTTTGGAACAAACGTTTCAACCGTGGTATTATAGGAGCATACCACATCACCTTGGCAGGAATCTTATTACTGGGGCGCTCGCCCTTGACATCACCAGGGTCATCACGACTGATCTTGTAACGCAATGCACCGCATACCGGGCAAGCATTCAAATCCTCGTACTCACCGCGGTAGAGGATGCGGTCATTAGGGCATGCATGTATCTTCTGCACCTCTAACCCTAGAGGGCAGACATCCTTCTTTGCTTTATGCGTACTCTCGGGCAATTCGTTTTCCTTTGGAAGCATATTCTTTATCATTACCAGCAACTTTCCAAATCCCTTGTCAGATACACCATTCTCTGCCTTCCATTGCAGCAATTCCAGTGTGGTGCCCAACTTTTTTTTGTCAGCTTTGCAATTCGGGTACAACAATTTCTTGTGATCCTCTAACATGCGCTACAACTTCTTCTTCTCCAAATCACTTGCGCATTTTCTCTTTGCATCGGCAATGGCCCAACCTAGATCATCAGCGGACCCATCTGATGCCTCTTCTTCAGCTTCTTCCCGCATTGCCGGCTCGGCTTCTTCCCCCATTGTTGTATCATCGTATTCAGGGAACCCATGGCCAGGATAGCTGTCGTCGTCCTCTTCTTCTTCATTGTCTTCCATCATAACCCCTCTTTCTCCGTGCTTGGTCCAAACATTATAGTGGGGCATGAAACCGGACTCAAATAGGTGGACGTGAATGGTTCTTGATGTAGAGTAATTGTGACCATTCTTACAGCCAACACATGGACAAGGCATAAAACCATCCGCCCGCTTGTTTGCCTCAGCGGCAAGCATAAAAGTATGCACGCCATTAATGAACTCGGGAGAGCATCAGTCATCATACATCCATTGTCGGCTCATCTTCATTACACAACACCGAATAGACCAAAGTAATACAAGTTCATACATAAAGTTCATATACAACACTTAATTAAATGCAACATACAAATAACTCTCTAGCTAAAGAATTTAAATGCAACCACAAATGTGATCAAGATCGCAAGTAAGGTAACAATTGATCCAAAAGCATAATGATACCAAGCCACACTATCAATGGCATATTTTCTAATCTTTCTAATCTTCAAGCGCATTTTCTCCATCTTGATCTTGTGATCATCGACGACATCGGCAACATGCAACTCCAATTCCATCTTCTGCCCCTCAATTCTTTTCAATTTTTCTTTCAAATACTCGTTTTCTCTTTCAACTAAATTTAACCTCTCGACAATAGGGTCGGTTGGAATTTCCAGTTCACATACCTCCTAGATAAAAATATCTATGTCAACTTGATGGGCATAATTTGTCATAAACACGAAATGCAACAACTATTTTTAAAAGAGAACATACCACATCCGAATCATAACAAGGACGAGGGCCGACGGGGACGGATATCAAAACCATGGCACTATGTATAACAAACAACGTACGGGTAAGATAATTATACGAATAACTATATATCCAAATCACACAAACATCAATTTGGTAATGTAAAACATTCATGAACAAGAGCCTCACCACAAGGTGGCGCCGGCGATGGGACGGTGCGGGCGATCGATGGTGGTTACGACAGAGATTTAGAAGGCACTAAGTAAACCACACCTACATATTTTGACCTCAAATTGCACATAAATCAAATTCTAGCACATATAATTCCTCCCAAATTACTAAACTCAAAAATTAATCACTATACAAAGCATTGCAAGAGCTAATCTAGCAATGAGAGATGAAAGGACAAAGTTGCTAACCTTTGTGATCATTTGAATGGATGGGGGCCTTCAAATCTTGACAAATTTCGGGCAAAATGTGTGATGAGCTCGAGGAAGAGGGGAAGAACAGAGGAGGAGAGGGGAAAGGGGAAGAATAGAGCGAGCTCGGGTGGACGAAGGCTTTATGTAGGACGACCTTTAGTACCGGTTCGTAACACAAACCGGTACTAAAGGTGCTAGAGGGGCCCCAGACTGACAACATCCTGCCACACTCACTTTAGTACCGGTTCGTGGCACGAAAAGGTGCTAAAGGTTCGCCACGAACCGGTACTAAGGAGAGAGGCCGGCTAGCCATTGGAACCGGCACTAATGGACTCATTAGTGCCGGCTCAAAATCAAACCGGCACTAATGTGATTCACATTTGACCCTTTTTCTACTAGTGTCTAGCGGGAGACCCAGATGCAACCATGCCGTCGGCGGACCCGAAGTCAAACAGGACTCTCCCCATCATCGGGAAGCCGGATTCTTCTCTGGACGTCAACTCCGAACTCTCGAGGTCTGCATCTATCGGGCTTGGTCTAGTGGTTATCACGTTCACTCCTCCTACTTAGATCAAAATATGTATGTTAATTCTCTAATTAAAGATGGAACCAACAAGAAGTCTTGGTTGGAGAATGTACAAAAAAACACATACTAATGTCGGTTCTCTAACTAAGATGCAACAAGTATTATTTAGAAGAATGAATGAAAAATGACTCCTTTATCATGTTAGTGTGTACTTAGCCCCTTATAAGCATTACAAAGCAAACATGAATGCTAAAGTGGCAAGGTTGCTAGTCTAATGATCATCATGATGTAACATGTTGATTATATATGACCAACTCATTTATAATCATATGTGACACTTCACTCAAGTGGCAAGTTTGTCAGTATCATGTGGTATGTGGTTATATTTCTGACTAACGTCGTTTATAATCATTTGCCGCAGTTCATTAAGTTCTTTTCCATCTTCAGCCCAACGGTGTTGTGGTTTACAACTGAGATGATTGTTATCAAGATTTTGGATTTAATTTTCATCTTCTAAATAAAGTGATCATCAGGAACCTGGAGCGTATGAACATTAATCTTAAGGATAAACTCCATTAGATCTTTGTTCATATGCATCACGTAAATTGGGGCTCTCAACAATTCTAATGCAACACTTGGTGTTGAGACTCTCAACCATTTCCCTATGATTGATAATGTGTGTGAATAGTCATCTTAGTGACTTGTTGCCATATAGGATGAAGATTGTGAGCTCTAATGATGTATGGAACTCTATAAAATTTTCTCAATGAGTTGTTGTGACGCTTGTGTTGTTACTACGACATGCTCTTATGTTGACTTAGCTGAGAATGTATGTATGACCCAACCGTACGGTTTTGTCATGGGTGAAGTTGACATAAGGCATGTTATCTAAAGAAATGCAATTATGAGATAATACAAGCGTTGGGACACTCATACTATAAGATGAAGGGGAGTAAGATTACTACCATGTGGAGATGGAACATTTTGGCGAGCCAAGTAATTTCTATCTTGTGTTTGTAACATGAAGGATCTTGGTGATGCCTCATACTTTGCTTGTATTGAGTTTCGCCAAGATAAAGGTCCAAAAGGAGTATAAGTTTTATTATGATGACATATCTATCGCACCTGCCACTAAAGTCAAGGGCAATAAAGGTGGGCATTTTAGTGTCCAAGGAACCATTATGAACTGATTAGGTAATGTTAGTTCCATATATATGCTTCAGCTGTCAGAAGCAATGTAAGTATTCAATTATGAACGTGCCCTTATTTGTGATCGGGAAAATTGGAAAATATACAAGTAAGTCCTCAAATGGACCACTAGAAAAGCCGCGAAAAGTCTTTCTTATATTCAAGACAATAAAGTTTACATGCCCATTAAAAGGAACTCTGATAACCTTCATATCCTGGTTATCTAGACATTGTTTCTGCGAGATGTGTGGATATTAAAGTTTCCACGTCATGTTACATCCTCACTCTCGCATATGGAGCTCTATCGTGGAAAAGCTCCATAATGACACTGGTGGCATTGGAAATAATGCACTTAATTATGTGGCATGTTAAGAGGCTATTGGGCAAGTTGTATGTCAAGAAATTTATTCCTGAAATTATGGTGGTAGACAGCATTTTGTAGCCACCTATTGCAATATGAACACGCAGTTTTCTATGCGAGTAACAACAAGTTAAATGGTGTTCCCAAAACCATTGACAATATGTTTAGTGTTGTGAAAGATAGAATCCAGGATCAAGCTATTGAAATTGAGAGTATGAGTATGTTTGAATATTTTATGGATCCGCTTATCGAAGGCTTACCACCCAATTATATGATTATGTTGCTGGCATGGGTTAGGAAAGCTTTTATTTATCCTGGAAATTAGGACCATCCTTAAACTATCTCCCATTTCGAGATAGAATAATGTACTATAGGTCCCGAGGTTCGGTGGCATTTCATTGGCCATTGTAACACTTTACCTCGGTACATTACTTCTG
The DNA here is from genome assembly GCA_021605205.1 of Aegilops longissima. Taxonomy (NCBI): domain Eukaryota; kingdom Viridiplantae; phylum Streptophyta; class Magnoliopsida; order Poales; family Poaceae; genus Aegilops; species Aegilops longissima. The sequence goes on from CM038677.1 coordinate 847,757,912, forward strand.
CTGAGAGTGGGCTCATGATGTTTGTTAACCTTATGATCAAGGGGGAGAATGTTGGAATTGATCTCACGGTTAACAAACCGAGAGAGAAATAAGGGAGACAAAGTCTCCACCTCTCACGACCGTGCCTTGATCGGGAGCACATATAATAACTTTTGGTTTTGGTCCCATGTACCAAGCATACATATATAAGGAGAGGGGGGGGGGGTCGTTATGGACAACAGAACCACGATCTAAACCCACCTAACTGTCGATCCTAAAGATGTGCTGAGGTATGTGAAGGCCATCTCCACCACCGGCCACCGTAGGGCTGTGCCGTTTGCTCCCTGCACGTCCATATCCCTACTTCCCCTTCTTCCCCGTCCATCCCTTCACTGTCGGTGACCCCAAGGTGCAGCCATATGGGCTACCCCACTGGTTTCAGTCAATTCTGGTCAGTATCTAATTTTCACATCATGCATTAGGTGATCTAATTGTTAGGCTTAAGATCCTGTGACGCTTCATCCCTAAGGATTATTTGTAACACTGTGGGCATGCTCTCACCATGCAACGCGGGACCTACCGCGCTGCTCCTTTCAGAGCCGGCCCAGCTAGCTCTAGCGCCAAGAGCAAATGGCGCTACAGCTAGCTGGGCCGGCTCTGAAAGGAGCAGCGCGTGAAGTTGCAATCCTTGGGGAAAACTATGTTTGGGCCATGCTTGCGGCCTTCCCTCATGGTACATAGTTTCCCCCCTGGATTGCAACTTCCTCGTCTGGAATTTGTGTGGGCTGAATAACCCCGTAGGTCATACTATCGTTCGCTCTGTTGTTTTCAACAATAATGTATCTGTCCTCATGTTGCAAGAGTCAAAGCTAGAATTTTTTGATTTGGGTGTTGCCCAACAGTGTTGTGAGAGCCGGCTCTCTGATTTCATCTTCGCACCCGCAGTTAGTACTAGAGGATGGTTGATTCTGGCTTGGGATAGCTCAATGGTCAATCTGTAATCCAGTCATTACTACTAGTTTCATTGCTACCAAAGGAACTTTTATTTAGTCTGGATAAGAATTCAATCTGATTAATGTCTATGGCCCACAAGATGATCAAGCCAAGTTAGTGTTGCTTGATGAGCTCAAATTACTGTGTCAAGCGGTTTTCCTGCCGATGCTCCTTGCATTTTAGCTCGGGATTTCAACCTGATTACCAGACCATAGACAAGAATAACTTGAACATCAACAGAAGGTTGTTGGCTGCTTTTAGAAATTTTATCAATGAGTTGCAGCTTCGAGATCTGTTCCTGCATGGCCGGTGCTATACTTGGGGTAACGAGCAGGCGAATGCCACCATGGTAGAGCTGGATAGAGTTGTCTTTAATGAGGAATGGGATGCTCTGTTTCCTAGTTGTCTGCTACAAGCTCTTTCTACCGATATGTCTGACCACTTCCCCTTGCTCCTCTCATGTGATGCTGATTTCAATCCATTTTGAAGATTCAGATTTGAGAACCACTGGGTCCGATTGGAGGGGTTCCATCATACTGTTCTTGAGTCTTGGCACCAGATTCCAAATTGTAATGATGCCTGATCCAGGTTGCACATGAAGCTTATTTCCACAGGCCGAGCACTTCGTAAATGGAATTCTTGTATGATTGGCGATCTACAGTTAAGAGCAGTGGTCTCTGGTGAGCTAATTTTTATGCTAGACCAAGCCATGGACAAGCGCATGCTCTCGGACAATGAGAGGCAATTCAGGGTGATGCTCAAGGTTAACTATCTCGGAATCGCCGCGCCGCAACACTCTATGTGTAGGCAACAGTCCAGGATCACCTAGATTCGAGAGGGGGATGCAAGTTCGAGATTCTTTCAGGGCAACGTGACTACTAGGAGAAGAAAGAGCTTTATCCACCGCCTCACGATTGATGGGGTTCCCGTTACCATCCAAGTTGGCAAAGAGCATGCTGATACGTCTCCAACGTATCTATAATTTTTTATTTTTCCATGCTATTTTATTATCTGTTTTGAATGATTATGGGCTTTATTACACACTTTTATATTACTTTTGGGACTAACCTATTAACCGGAGGCCTAGCCCATATTGTTGTTTTATTGCCTGTTTCAGTATTTCGAAGAAAAGGAATATCAAACGGAGTCCAAACGGAATGAAACCTTCGGCAACGTGATTTTTTGGAAGAATATCACCCATGAGACTTGGAGTTCACGTCAGAAGACCCTCGAGGAGGCCACGAGACAGGAGGGCGCGTCCCCCTACTAGGCACGCCCCCTTGTCTCGTGGGCCCCTCGAGCACCCCCGACCGACTTCTATCGCCTATATAAGCCTACGAACCCTAAAACTATAGAAAATCAAGATAGATCGGGAGTTCCGCCGCCGCAAGCCTCTGTAGCCACCAAAAACCTCTCGGGAGTCCGTTCCGGCACCCTGCCGGAGGGGGATCCCATCACCGATGGCCATCTTCATCGTCCCGGCGCTCTCCATGACAAGGAGGGAGTAGTTCACCCTCGGGACTGAGGGTATGTACCAGTAGCTATGTGTTTGATCTCTCTCTCTCTCATGTTCTCTCTCGTGTTCCCTCTATGGCACGATCTTGATGTATCCCGAGCTTTGCTATTGTAGTTGGATCTTATGATGTTTCTTCCCCCTCTACTCTCTTGTGATGAATTGAGTTTCCCCTTTGAAGTTATCTTATCGGATTGAGTCTTTTATGAGAACACTTGATGTATGTCTTGCCGTGCTTATCTGTGGTGACAATGGGATATCATGTGCCTCTTGATGTATGTTTTGGTGACCAACTTGCGGGTTCCGCCCATGAACCTATGCATAGGGGTTGGCACACGTTCTTGAATCTCCGTTAGAAACTTTGGGGCACTCTTTGAAGTACTTTTATGTTGGTTGGATGAATCTGAGATTGTGTGATGCATATCGTATAATCATTCCCACGGATACTTGAGGTGACAATGGAGTATCTAGGTGCCATTAGGGTTTTCGTTGATTTGTGTCTTAAGGTGTTATTCTAGTACAAACTCTTTTATAGATCGATTCGAAAGAATAACTTTGAGGTGGTTTCGTACCCTACCATAATCTCTATGTTTGTTCTCCGCTATTAGTGGCTTTGGAGTGACTCTTTTTTGCATGTTGAGGGCTTGTTATATGATCTATCTATGTTATTATTGTTGAGAGAACTTGCAGTAGTGAAAGTATGAACCCTAGGCCTTGTTTCCTACCATTGCAATACCGTTTACGCTCACTTTTACCACTTGTTACCTTGATTTTTTTATAATTTCAGATTACAAAAACCTATATCTACCATCCATATTGCACTTGTATCACCATCTCTTTGCCGAACTAGTGCACCTATACAATTTACCATTGTATTGGGTGTGTTGGGGACACAAGAGACTCTTTGTTATTTGGTTGCAGGGTTGTTTGAGAGAGACCATCTTCATCCTACGCCTCCTACGGATTGATAAACCTTAGGTCATCCACTTGAGGGAAATTTGCTACTGTCCTACAAATCTGTTCACTTGCAGGCCCAACAACGTCTACAAGAAGAAGGTTGTGTAGTAGACATCAAGCTCTTTTCTGGCGCCGTTTCCGGGGAGGCAAGGTAAACGGCACTCACACCCCGTCAACTAAGCTCTTTTCTGGCACCGTTGCCGGGGAGGTGAGTGCTTGAAGGTATATCTTTAGATCTTGCAATCAAATCTTTTTGTTTCTTGTTTTATCACTAGTTTAGTTTATAAAAGAAAACTACAAAAAAATGGAGTTAAGTTTGTCTCATACGCTTCATCTTTTTAATATCTTTCCTGAGAATGATGGAAGGGAAAATGGTGCTCAAGTGCTAGAAGAAGAATGCATTAGAATGTTTGGTACTATATCTTTGTATGATGAGCATGATTGCAATGTTGTTAGTATGAATTCCTTGAATATCCATGATGCTAATGATATACAAAGCCACAAGCTTGGGGAAGCTATGTTTGATGAATATGATATATTTTGTCCCCCAAGTTTTGATGAGCAAATTTATTATGATGAAAGCATGCCTCCTATTTATGATGATTATATTGATGAAAGTGGGTTTGGAAGAGTGTCAACTTTAGGAAGTAGTGATCCCACTATTTTGGAGGATGTTGAATCTTATTGTGATGAATATGAAAGTGGATTTGGAAGAGTGTCAATTTTATTTAGTGATGATTCCACTATTTCGGAAGAGGTTCCAATTGATTATGAGAACAAAGTTGCTATCTATGATGATTATTGTGATGACTTGTATGCTATTAGGAATAATGATAACCATGAAACTTGTCATCATGATTTTAGTTCTCAATTGGATTATGCCTCACATGATAGTTATTATGTTGAGTTTGCTCCCACTATTATTCATGAGAAGAATTTTGCTTATGTGGAGAGTAGTAAATTTCCTATGCTAGTAGATAATGAAAAGAATGATTTAGGTGCTGGTTATATTGTTGAATTCATTCATGATGCTACTGAAAATCATTATGAGGGAGAAATATATGCTTGTAGGAATTACAATAATGTCAAGTTTCCTCTCTATGTGCTTAAAATTTTGAAGCTATGCTTGTTTTACCTTCCTTCGCTAGTTGATTATTGTTCCCATAAGTTGTTTGCTCAAAAAATCCCTATGCATAGGAAGTGGGTTAGGCTTAAATGTGCTAGTCATATGCTTCATGATGCTCCCTTTATGTTTCAATTCTTATCTTTTAGGTGAGCATGGTTGCCATCATCATGCCTAGCTAGAAAGGCATTAAAGAACAGCGCTTGTTGGGAGACAATCCAATATTTACCCTTACTGTTTTTGTGTTTCCACTTGATTATGCTACTGTAGTAATCATGTTTTATAGCTTTTGTTTCAATAAAGTGCCAAGTAGAACGTTTGGGAAGACTTGGGTGAAGTTTATGTGATCTTGCTGTGAAAAACAGAAACTTTAGCGCTCACGATATTAGCTGCCATTTTTTACTGGAGAGTGCTTTTAGGTTGATTCTTTTTGCAGATGATTAATATACAAATTACTCAGGTCCAGCAATTTATTTCATAATTTTTGGGGTTCCATAGGTATACGTTTGATGCATATTACTACAGACTTTTCTGTTTTTGGCAGATTCTGTTTTCTATGTGTTGTTTGCTTATTTTGATGCATCTATGAGTAGTATCGGAGGGTATGAACCATAGATAAGTTGTAATAAAGTAGGTTTAACACCAATATGAATTTAGAATGAGTTCATTACAGTACCTAAGTGATGGTTTTATTTTCTTATACTAACGGAGCTTACGAGTTTTGTGTGGTTGGAGTTTTCAAGTTTTATGTAAAGATTCGATGGACTATGGAATAAGGAGTGGAAAGAGCCTAAGCTTGGGGATTCCCAAGGCACCCCAAGGTAATATCCAAGGACAACCAAGAGCCTAAGCTTGGGGATGCCCCGGAAGGCATCCCCTCTTTCGTCTTCGTTCATCGCTAACCTTACTTGGAGCTATATTTTTATTCGGCACATGATATGTGTTTTGCTTGGAGCGTCAATTTCTTTTGTTAGTTTTTCCTTGATATTAGTTATAATAATGTTTTGCATCTTTAGGTTCAATAAAAAGTGCCAAGGATAGCCTTTACCATGCTTATTTTGCTAGTATACTTGTTGCTGTTTGAAAACAGAAAGTTTACCGCTGTTGCAAAAATTCCCTAGAAATGTCAGAGAATGGTATTATGTTGAATATTTTTGCACATTGAGCTCTGATAAATTTATACAGTGGAAAGTTTAGTTCATAATTTTTGGAGTCAGGGAAGTATTGTTACTCTTGCATTCTTTACAGACTGTACTGTTTTGGCAGATTGCTGTTATGTTTGCATTGTTTACATATGTTTGCTTGTTTAATGATTCTATTTGAGGATAGGAGTATTAAATATGCATAGGCATTTAGTATGCAATGTTGAATAATAATTTAAGCGATTTGTTACAGTAGAAAATGATAAGGTTTTGCATTGGTTTATACTAACCTATCTCACAAGTTCTTGTTGAGTTTGTTGTGAATGAAGCTTTTGATAAAAAGAAGATAAACCATGATATGAGAGGAATTAAGGAGACATAAAAACTCAAGCTTGGGGATGCCCAAGGCACCCCAAGATAATATTTCAAGAATTCTCAAGCATCTAAGCTTGGGGATGCCCCGGTAGGCATCCCACCTTTCTTCTTCAACAACTATCGGTTAGTATTGGTTGAGCCTAAGTTTTTGCTTCTTCACATGAGTTGTGCTATCCTTGCAATATCTTTTTATTTTGCTTTTCTTGCTTCTTGAATAAGATACCAAGATCTGAACTCTTTAATTGGAGAGAGCCTTCATTTAGTTGCATAATTATTTAGCTACTCATCGATCTTCACTGATATCTTTCGGAGTAGTTTGTCGCTTGCTCTAGTACTTCACTTATATCTTTTAGAGCACGGCGCTGGTCTTATTTTGTAGAAATTAATGAACTCTCATGCTTCACTTATATAATTTTGAGAGTCTTAAACAACATGGTAATTTGAATGAAAACTATCATAGGAAGTGAATTGGATGCTATGATCAATTTGATACTTGATAATTGTTTTGAGATATGGAGGTAGTGATATTAAAGTCATGCTAGTTGGGTGATTATGAATTTAAAGAATACTTGTGTTGAAGTTAGCAAGTCCCGTAGCATGCACGTATGGTTAAAGTTATGTAACAAATTTGAAACATGAAGTGTACCTGGCTTGTGCATCCTTATGAGTGGCGGTCGGGGACGAGCGATGGTCTTTTCCTACCAATCTATCCCCCTAGGAGCATGCGCGTAGTACTTGATTTTTGATGACTTCTAAATTTTTGCAATAAGTATATGAGTTCTTTTGGCTAATGTTGAGTCCATGGATTATACGCACTTTTATCTTTCCACCATTTCTAGCCTCTTCGATACCGTGCATTGCCCTTTCTCACCTTGAGAGTTGGTGCAAACTTCGCTGGTGCATCCAAAGCCCGTGATATGATACGCTCTATCACACATAAGCCTCCTTATATCTTCCTCAAAACAGCCATCATACCTACCTATTATGGCATTTCCATAGCCATTCCGAGATATATTGCCATGCAACTTTCCACCGTTCCGTTTATTATCATCATGACATACTTTACTTTTGTCATATTACCATTGCATGATCATGTAGTTGACATTGTATTTGTGGCAAAGCCACCATGCATTATTTTTCATACATGTCACTCTTGATTCATTGCACCATCCCGGTACACCGCCGGAGGCATTCATATAGAGTCATATCTTGTTCTAGTTTTGAGTTGTAATTCATATGTTGTAATAAATGAAAGTGTGATGATCATCATTATTAGAGCATTGCCCAAAAAGAAAAAAAAGAATAAAGGCCAAAATAAAAAAAAAGAGGCCCAAAGAAAAAAAAAGAAAATAAAGAAAATAAATAAAAGGGCAATGTTACTATCTCTTTTTCCACACTTGTGCTTCAAAGTAGCACCTTGTTCTTCATGTAGTGAGTCTCATATATTGTGCTTCAAAGTAGCACCATGTGTTTCATTTAGTGAGTCTCATAGTTTGTCTTTTTCATACTAGTGGGAATTTTTCATTATAGAACTTGGCTTGTATATTCCTACGATGGGCTTCCTCAAATGCCCTAGGTCTTCGCGAGCAAGCAAGTTCGCTGCACACCCACTAGTTTTCTTTTGTTGAGCATTCATTTATAGATCTAGTGCATCCGTTGCATGGCAATCCCTACTCCTCATGTTGACATCAATTGATGGGCATCTCCATAGCCCGTCGATTATCCTCGTCAATGTGAGACGTTCTCCTTTTTTATCTTCTCTACACAATCCCCATCATCATATTCTATTCCACCCATAGTGCTATATCCATGGCTCACGCTCATGTATTGCGTGAAGGTTGAAAAAGTTTGAGATTATTTAAGTATGAAATAATTGCTTGGCTTGTCATCGGGGGTATAGAAGTTGGGAACATCTTGGTGTGACGAAAATGAGGCATAGCCTAACTATATGAATTTGTAGGGATGAACTTTCTTTTGCCATGTTATTTTGAGAAGACACGATTACTTTGATTAGTATGCTTGAAGTGTTACTATTTCTTTTGTCAATATGAACTTTTATTTTGAATCATTTGGATCTGAACATTCATGCCACAATAAAGAGAAATTACATTGAGAATCAAGCTAGGTAGCATTCCACATCAAAAATTCTGTTTTTATCATTTACCTACTCGAGGACGAGCAGGAATTAAGCATGGGGATGCTTGATACGTCTCCAACGTATCTCTAATTTTTGATTGTTCCATGCTATTTTATTATCTGTTTTGAATGATAATGGGCTTTATTATACACTTTTATATTACTTTTGGGACTAACCTATTAACCGGAGGCCCAACCCATATTGCTGTTTTATTGCCTGTTTCAGTATTTCGAAGAAAAGGAATATCAAACAGAGTCCAAACGGAATGAAACCTTCAGCAATGTGATTTTTTGGAAGAATATCACCCAGGAGACTTGGAGTTCACGTCAGAAGACCCTCGAGGAGGCCACGAGATAGGAGGGCGCCCCCCCTACTGGGCGCGCCCCCCTTTCTCGTGGGCCCCTCGAGAACCCCCCGACCGACTTCTTTCGCCTATATAAGCCTACGTACCCTAAAACTATCGAAAATCAAGATAGATCGAGAGTTCCACCGCCGCAAGCCTCTGCAGCCACCAAAAACCTCTCGGGAGTCCGTTCCGGCACCCTGCCGGAGGGGGATCCCATCACCGATGGCCATCTTCATCATCCCGGCGCTCTCCATGACAAGGAGGGAGTAGTTCACCCTCGGGGCTGAGGGTATGTACCAGTAGCTATGTGTTTGATCTCTCTCTCCCTCTCTCTCTCTCTCTCTCTCGTGTTCTCTCTCGTGTTCCCTCTATGGCACAATCTTGATGTATCCCGAGCTTTGCTATTGTAGTTGGATCTTATGATGTTTCTTCCCCCTCTACTCTCTTGTGATGAATTGAGTTTCCCCTTTGAAGTTATCTTATCGGATTGAGTCTTTTATGAGAACACTTGATTTATGTCTTGCCGTGCTTATCTGTGGTGACAATGGGATATCATGTGCCTCTTGATGTATGTTTTGGTGACCAACTTGCGGGTTCCGCCCATGAACCTATGCATAGGGGTTGGTACACCGTCTTGAATCTTCGGTAGAAACTTTGGGGCACTCTTTGAAGTACTTTTATGTTGGTTGGATGAACCTGACATTGTGTGATGCATATCGTATAATCATGCCCATTGATACTTGAGGTGACAATGGAGTATCTAGGTGACATTAGGGTTTTGGTTGATTTGTGTCTTAAGGTGTTATTCTAGTACGAACTCTTTTATAGATCGATCCAAAAGAATAACTTTGAGGTGGTTTCGTACCCTACCATAATCTCTATGTTTGTTCTCCGCTATTAGTGGCTTTGGAGTGGCTCTTTGTTGCATGTTGAGGGCTTGTTATATGATCTATATATGTTATTATTGTTGAGAGAACTTGCACTCGTGAAAGTATGAACCCTAGGCCTTGTTTCCTACCATTGCAATACTGTTTACACTCACTTTTACCACTTGTTACCTTGCTGTTTTTATAATTTCAGATTACAAAAACCTATATCTACCATCCATATTGCACTTGTATCACCATCTCTTCGCCGAACTAGTGCACCTATACAATTTACCATTGTATTGGGTGTGTTGGGGACACAAGAGACTCTTTGTTATTTGGTTGCAGGGTTGTTTGAGAGAGACCATCTTCATCCTACACCTCCTACGGATTGATAAACCTTAGGTCATCCACTTGAGGGAAATTTGTTACTGTCCTACAAACCTATGCACTTGCAGGCCCAACAACGTCTACAAGAAGAAGGTTGTGTAGTAAACGTCACATGCCATGTTCGATTTCTTCTCGCAACTTCTTCTTCATCATCTTAGATTCATCCATGTGTCGAACCTTCATATACATTGGACTTGAGATACGCCATGAGCACCACTGCTACTCACAGACTTCATGTGACTCCACCTGTAACTGTAGTCCCTTCTCATCTTCTTCAAAGTCAACTTTGTGCTCCTCACTCTACTTTGTGCTCCCAACTTCCGGAATATCCGTTCAACACCATGACACACCGATCACTGATCTGTGTGAAAATGAACAAGTCACATATTGGACGCAAACACCTCAGGTATGTAGCCCAATGACACAACGTGCTAGGGCAGACACACGCCGCCGCCACGATTGATTTGTTGCTTTTATACATGTGCCATGCGATACCGCCGCCACTGTTGCTTTCGACTGCTTATGATTCCTGTCAGTGTTTCTATTCTGGCCGAGAATTTTCCATCTAGACTAACAGATATCCCCTACGATCCATCCGCAACATCAAACGGCCGGCAACCTCCACCGCCGCCTAATCACACCGCTCTTGTCGACCTTTCCAACAACCACAACCTTCTCTAGATCAACGATCAACTATCACTTGTTAGAATTAATCCGAAGTGCACAGTCGATGTACCTAGGACCAAGAAATCACACGAACACGACATTGAGATTTGTGAACGAGGCTTGACTACGGCCGTTCCTCCCCGTGACACCGCTGCAGCACCGCACTCCGGCCGCCGGCACACACCATCGGTGCCCCTAGTGTGCATGTGTTATTAGGTTGGCATGGGTTACATCGTGTGTCGACCCCCGCATTATATGAGAGGTTTAGGACACAAGAGTCATATTAGAACACTACATCATATCTTGTCTACACACTATACGACTCCAAGTCTAACTGTAACCTGTCTTATACAATAATACTCGACACAACTCTAACACAATTTATCTTTTTTAAACTCCAAATGTACATCGAGTTTTGAGCTAAGTTCTTTTGGAGTTGTAGATATACCCCACATGGATGATGTTAAATAATTTCATATTTTTCCAAAACATCTAAATATGAATTTTTGGGGTTGATCTCATGATCTCGGGTGTTCGTATCATTGTGTACCGGGATTCCTCAACGACATGCGTGCCATAGAACGAAGGCTCATGTGGTGAAACAGGTCCCCGCGTCACCCTCCCGCTTGGGCGGCTCGGGTGAAAACCCTTGCCGCCGCCGCCGGGCACGTCCATCCTCCCCCTCCCCTCCGCCGCCGCTAGAGGAGGTCGCCGGGCAAAGCCCCAGACAGTTGATGGCGACGGCGAAGGCTCTCTTCCCTCCCGCGCCAGATCAGGTGAGGCGGGTCACCCATGGCGCCGGGGCGCTCCCCCCCGATATGCGTCACGGCGGCGCGTTAGGCGACGGCGCAAGGCAGCAGCGTGGTGCTGGGCGGGGGAGGCGGAGCGGCGGCTCCAAGGAAGATCTGGTGGCGCCGGCCGTTCGATGGGCTCGCGGGCATTGCAGCCTTGGTCACGGTGGCCGGCGGCTGGATCCCGGGGCGGCGGCCCTGGAATGTGGCGGCAGGTGAAGCTCGGGCTTCCCGCGACGGCATGGCGTGGTGCTGTCCGTATCCAAGGCGGATCTGCATCGCCCATCTCGTGGTTTTGCCACAGATTGGTTCAGATCAGAGATGGTGATGAGCGTGCGGGATCGATCTCGGCGGCTCTCGCGGTTTGGCAAGGTGGAGTGGGAGTCCTCCTCCCAGGCTCCAGTGGTGGTGCATTCAAGCAGTGGCCGGTGTGCCAGGGCTCCTACGGTGGCACTGCTGTTGCGGTTGGTCGCCGGATCTAGGCGGCTAGATCTGGGGCTTTGAAGGCGGTCAAGACAGTGCACAGGTTGTCGGGTGGATGTCTTGGGACGGATCCGAGTGAAAACTTGGTCTTCGGTCGTTGGCCGGAGCCGTTGATGATGATGCCCTTATCATTGTTTCCTTCATGAAGGCATCATCGAGGTACAAATCCCAAACCCACCCAATACCTCCCAGGGAAACCCTAGATCAGTCGATCGGATGACGGCGGCATTCATGTGTTGTTACCCCCTTGGGGGCGGCATTCTTGCAGATGCACTCGGGCTCGAGGGACCAGGGGACGGCTTATTCGGTGGAGCGGTGTTTCTTTCTACATATTCATGGCAGCATGGAGCAGCGGAGGCTTGGCGTCAAATGTGTGGTGATGGACACGCACAGGAGGTCGACGCTGTCTGGCGTCGTGGTAGCGTCGGCGGCAGCTAGACCGGGCAAGGTCGATGCAGCAGTACAGCTCTGACAATGGATTGGTGGTAGGTGGCTGCGGCGGCCTCATACCCAGTAGACGTCCTAGTTGAGGAGCACGCCGGACTGGTGGGTGCCCATACCCGGCAGGCGTCCTGGTTGGGACTTAGGTTTGGCTGCGAAGTCTGTTTGGTATTAGGCCCAGACTATTAGCGCCCGTCGGTGTCAAAACCGGCGGATCTCGGGTAGGGGGTCCCGAACTGTGCGTCTAGGCGGATGGTAACAGGAGACAAGGGACACGATGTTTTTACGCAGGTTCGGGCCCTCTCGATGGAGGTAAAACCCTACTCCTGCTTGATTAATATTGATGATATGGGTAGTACAAGAGTAGATCTACCACGAGATCGGAGTGGCTAAACCCTAGAAGCTAGCCTATGGTATGATTGTTGTATATTGTATATGTGTCGGCTAGCCTAGCCCTGGTTTATATAATGCACCAGAGGCCTAGGATAACAAGAGTCCTAGCCGAATACGCCGGTGGGGGAGGAGTCCTTGTCTTGATCACCAAGTCTTGTGGAATCTTCCTTGTATGCCGGACGGGCCCATGAGTATGCGGCCCTGGGGGTCCTCGGCCCAATCTAACCGATTGGGGGACGACATGGTGAGTACCCCCTAGTCCAGGACACCGTCAGTAGCCCCCTGAACCGGTCTTCAAGTTAGGGACGCTCCTCGATTCTTCCGAACTGTTCTTCATCTTCGGTTGCCGGTCTTGAAAACTGGTTCAACAAATCTTCTCATCTTCGATCTTGAGGATCGCCGAAATGCATTCGACGAGTTTACGCGTCGGGTATCCGAGGAGCCCCTTTAATTTTCCGGCCTTTATCAATGCCTTGTTATTTTTATGCCACACCTCGGGTTCGGAGTTGTTCCCGGGAGGCAGTGTCCTCTTGCGTCCGAGCTCTAACGCCGGACTGCATTCAAGGTATCTCTTGCAGCCGAGCACCAATGCCGGACTGCTTCCCGGCTCCAACTCCGGAATGTATCCGAGCTCCAACACCAGATTATGTATCCGAGCTCCAACGCCGGACTGTATCCGAGCTCCAACGCCGGACTATGTATCCGGGCTCCAACGCCGGACTGTATCCGAGCTCCAACGCCGAACTATGTATCCGAGCTCCAACGCCGGACTGTATCCAAGGTGTCGTAAATCACCTTGGTTCAAAGAAGTTTGAAGGAGTTTTGCCGAGCTTAATGCCGGAAATGCCCTCTATGGAGCCAGCCACTAGCGCCCGAGCTTTATGCCGGACTGCTTCCGAGGTGGTGCACCTCCCCGAATGTGGGCTGATTTTTGTCAATATTTTTTATTGGTGCAATTTATTCTCTGCCGAGATACATAGCCAGTAGCCCTCCAGGTGGGTATCGGTCTAAAACCTGAGATGCACCTGAAGGATGACATAAGACGGCTGATCCCCGTAGCCACTGAGACTCAGGTTGATTTGCAAAATCGGTCTGAGGATCAAGTCCTAGCTCGGCAGAATACTTCGGGACACAAAAAGTGGCGTGCTCAGTCCTCGAGACTCAGATTGGGTGCGGCCGACCAACCTGAGGATCAAAATCTCCTCAGAAACTGTATTGCACTTAAAATTTTCTGCATAGAACAGGCAATGCAGTAGCCCCCGAGACACTGTTCGGGTGGCAACACCAGATCAGGGGATCGATGTGCCCCTTTAATATTTGTAAATAATAAGCCCGAAGCCCAGTAGCCCCCGAGCCTTAATGCGGGCACGGGAGGCCCAATTAAGGATCGATATCCATAGTAAAATCACAAATTATGTGTAGTGACTCTATGTATCCAAGTACTTTACGTCATTAATGCTCGGATCCGCATTGTACAAAACTTTGTTGACCGACCATCGGCTTCCACCTCCTCGGCCAATAGCCCAGGACTGTTTGTCCTACTTTATAAAGCCTTTATGAGGGCAAAGATTTACAACAAACAAGGCAATCTGGCCATACGGTTTTATAAACAAAGGTACGCGGAGAGACATGTTATATTACTGTTTAACAGAAGAAATGTCTTCCAAAGAAAATAGTCCCGCTATCGGTTCCTTTCTTTGGGTTGTCATGCTAAGCATGATCATGAAACCTTAGCTCCAATGTAAGAGCAAAATATCGAGGATTTAGTTTGGGAGGCCAGTTAATAGCCCCCGGTAGTGTTCGGCGACCGTCGAGGTCAAGCCGTAAACACTTCGGCCATTGTTATAAATGGCCCGTCGTTTAATGCCGTCATCGGATCGCCGACCAGTTTACGCTTATTGTGACAGTCAGTTTTTGGCTTTCTCCACTGAGGTGCTTAACCATGTGAGCTGGAAGCATAATCGCAGTGGTTCTCCCTTTGCACACCTAGCCGATCAAAGCAGAACATAGGAGGCAAGCGCAGGAGCCGGGCAACCCAACTATTGACCGAAGACACAATTCGAAACCGATGCATATATAGCAATATCCGAGAATGTTTTTGCCGAATCTCTAAAGGTGTCCGGCGTTGCACTGCGAGACTTGTGCTGAAAACACACAAATAGTTTAAAAGTGCCATGGGCTCGAAAAGCCAAAAAACTTATTCAAAAGGTTAGTGTCCGAACTAGATCAAGTGTTCCGTGCCAATCCGAAAATTGGACTTTAGAAAAAAAAGGTGCTTCTGCCGTGCTTTAACATGACACATCCTATCTCAAAACTTCAAGCGGGTCAGCCTACGGCTTCAACCTCCTATCCCGAAGGCGGAGTACTTCTTACTAGGCCAGTTTAGCAAACTAAACTCTAGCGGCTTTGAGAGAGAAATTAGGCTCCCCGGCTAGTGACCGCACACTTGTGTCGAAAAAAGGAGTGATAAATAATAATAAAAACTTTGCAACGACTAAGAAGAAAAACACTTATCATAAAACGGCTCATACAAATTTAAGAGCCCCCAAGTGACTTGGGTAAAAGAATGATTGCATGTACCGAAGTACTTATATCATATCTATGTTCAACCGAACTTTAAACGTGTCTTAACCGACCGTCGGCTTCTCCCTCTTCGGTCAAGGACCTAAAAGTGTTATGTATTCCATCTGTCGAGAATATCGACGGTGTTTTCAATAACCAGGCAATCAGGCCATAAGGCTGTAATAGACAAAGCGCGCTCAGGGAACTTATGCTATATTACTGCGAAGTGTAAGAAGCATCTTCGAAGAAAATAGTACCCCCACCGATACCTTTCTTCGGTGCTCATTGTTATTATGAGACTTGTGCAATAGATTTTTTGTACTCATGAGTTCCGTTGTGTGCACCATGATTGAAAACAATAAGAGCGCTTAGCTTCGGCTTCACCGGTCGAGGTCCGCTCGGGTGACCCAATCGTGATAATCGCAGAGGTGCTCCTTTACTCCCTAGCCGAACAATCGGGAACGAGGGGTAAGCACAGGAGCCAGGCAACCCAGCTTGCAAATCGCTTAAGTCAATATGGTGCATATTGTGGCGTAATACACGAACAAGGAACGAAGCCGTACAAGTATAACCATATGCAAGAGGAAAAAGCTTCATGAAGGAAGCCCCCAAGTAAACGGGGTATTTGAATTTGTGCGTCACAAACAAAGTTTGGGCAAGGAAATTTTTACAAGCAACTTTTTTCCAAAAAAAATATAATGCTTGGCCGAGCCGAACACAAGTTAAAAATTTAAAACTTTGAGCATGAAGACAACTTAGCTGGTTAATGTGTTCGGTGTTGATGACATGGTCCGAGCTTGATGCGGGACAAGGTTCCATCCCCGAGCCGGTCCCGAGGTGGCGTTGCAAAGAACTCGGCACTCCGAAGTGGTGACATAGCACGGTCAATGCAGGATGGCAGGGTGATGCCGAAGTCCCCGGCATGGGGTAATGAAGTGTTGACGAAGCCCCCCGTCCAGCCGAGGTGACGCCATAGGATATAGTCCGGCTGGATCATTTTCCTGTGCACAAAAAATAGTGCAAACCGGAGATAATAGTAATAATAATAAAAATAAAAAATTCATTGCATAACAAATAATTTATGCAAAGTGAGTAATAAAAGAAATATGGCCTGGCGCCGAAGTCAATGTCGATGCAGGGCGGTGGCGTGATGTGGTAAAGGCATGGCAAGGCCTGAATTCACAGGTCGGTTCGAGTTCCGGATGCAGCGTTCGCCGGACTATGTACGGAAAGTGACTGAACCACCATGCGATCGTCGTTAATGCTGCCACCATTTGATAGACCTTATTTGTTGTAGCAATCCGAAGAAAGGTGATTCCCAAAATTGGGACTCGATCCGCACACCTATCACCTGATGGGCGATAAAGCAACGACATGGCGATGCTGGCAAAGGTTGGCTCGCCGAGGCAAAGCCCTCAGTCCAGCTAAGGTGACGGAGCTGGTCGGCCAGCGACGCCGAAGTCTCCGGAGTAGGTTGATGAAGAGATGATGAAGCTCCCGGTCGAGCGATGCAGGTCGTGACATGGTCGATGCCGGCTTGATGAAGTGACCGTGTGGCGATGCAGGTGTGCCCGCTCCGTGTAATCCGCGGGGCGGCGATGTTGGTGAAGATTTATCCTTCGCGATGCCGAACTATTGTTCGGCTGGCCGAGATAATGATTCGAAGAAATTGAGCTCGGCTCAACAAAGCGACGACGTGTCTAACGCAGGTCGGCCACCGTGGAGTGATGTTGTCGGGCTGGTTTGACACTGACGCGACGGTGAAGTTCGTATTGCAAGAATACTTTTAATACTACTGGGATGTGTTTGAGAATAAAGCACAACACCCCATACGAAAACTTCCTTCAAAAAGGATGTCCGAGATCCCGTTCATAAAGAAGATGAATTCGGGTCAGATTCGTTCTCGCGCAGAAAACAGATCCAAAAAGTGATGCACTAATCGGAAGTTTCCCAGAGTTTGGACGGTCGGATCGAGCGGAATTTTTGGCAGGTGGTAGATATGGGAATTCCGCAGCAAATCAACGGTTGGATCCTCCAAAGGACATCCGAGCTAGATGCTGGATACCACGCCCTAAACTCGTCCGGATTCTCGTCCAGATTCAACAGGGCTCCGGTATATCGGAGATTGCCGGAGATTCCTCCATCGGAACTCGACGAAATTTTTGCAGGGTTGTTGTAGACTTAATTCCGCATAATTCCACCGAAGTAATCGTTTAAGAGACACTCGAAGAGGCGGTGGCAGCGGATACAAGTTTGCTGTCCAGAAAAACAGCACGGTCGCCTGAGGGCAATGTTGACGTTGAGCCCCCGAGCTCCATGAATTACTCCTCCATGATCTTGATAGAGATCAGAGTTGGTGTTGATGAAGGCCTTCATCCGAACATGACGATCGGAGGTAGGGTGCAGTCCTCGGTCAAGCCAAGGTGACCAGTCGAGCTGGTGACGAAGAAGCCGACGTCGCAGTTGACTTGCGGTCGAGCCATTGATCATTTCGCCGATCACACAACGGAACTCTCAATGAAAGCACCAATGTCGGTGTCAAAACCGGCGGATCTCGGGTAGGGGGTCCCGAACTGTGCGTCTAGGCGGATGGTAACAGGAGACAAGGGGCACGATGTTTTTACGCAGGTTCGGGCCCTCTCGATGGAGGTAAAACCCTACTCCTGCTTGATTAATATTGATGATATGGGTAGTACAAGAGTAGATCTACCACGAGATCGGAGTGGCTAAACCCTAGAAGCTAGCCTATGGTATGATTGTTGTATATTGTATATGTGTCGACTAGCCTGGCCCTGGTTTATATAATGCACCAGAGGCCTAGGATAACAAGAGTCCTAGCCGAATACGCCGGTGGGGGAGGAGTCCTTGTCTTGATCACCAAGTCTTGTGGAATCTTCCTTGTATGCGGCACCTGTCCGGATGGGCCCATGAGTATGCGGCCCTGGGGGTCCTCGGCCCAATCTAACCGATTAGGGGACGACGTGGTGAGTACCCCCTAGTCCAGGACACCGTCATCGCCCCTTCATGAACTGGATAGGAGTAGCGACAGATGTTGCTTAGACGGTGGCTTTGGTCTTACTGTTGTACGACTTTGTAAGGTTTTGTGTTAATAATTAATAATATGGCCGTATGCATCGTTCAGATGCAGAAGCCGGGGGTATTCACTACTGGAATCCTGTGGTACGCCGAGTGCCGCGGACACTCGGCAAAGGGCCAAAAACCGTCGGCAAAGCCTTTGCCGAGTGTCACCCTCGGCAAAAGCCACCCGGCGTACACCTCTTCGGCAAACAGGAGTTTGCCGAGAGCCGTAACACGGCACTTTCGGCAAAGACTTTGCCGAGAGTCAAACAGTACCACTCGGCAAAATAAAGTAGCTAACGGATAGCAGACGGTGACGGCGGTTCCTGACACGTGGGACCAGGGGGAGCAGGCCGAGGGCTATCTTTGCCGAGCGCCACGCTCGGCAAAGATAGCCAGTAGGTGGCTGACACATGTCAGCTCCTGACACGTGGGACCAGGGGGAGTAGGCTGAGGGCCATCTTTGCCAAGAGCCACGCTCGGCAAAGACAACCAATAGGTGGCTGACACATGTCAGCTCCTGACACGTGGGACCAGGCGAATAGGCCGAGGGCCATCTTTGCCGAGAGCCACGCTCGGCAAAGACAACCAATAGGTGGCTGACACGTGTCAGCTCCTGACACGTGTGACCAGGCGAACATGCCGAGGGCCATCTTTGCCGAGAGCCACTCTCAGCAAAGACAACCAATAGGTGGCTGCATGTGTCAGCTCCTGACACGTGGGACCAGGCGAACAGGCCGAGGGCCATCTTTGCCGAGATCCACTCTCGGCAAAGACATCCAATAGGTGGCTGACACGTGTCAGCTCCAGACACGTGGGACCAGGCGAACAGGCTGAGGGCCATCTTTGCCGAGTGCCGCGCTCGGCAAATACAACCAGTAGGTGGCTGAACCGTGTCAGCTCCTGACACGTGGGGCCAGGCCGACAGGCCGAGGGCCATCTTTGCCGAGCGCCACTCTCGGTAAAGAGAGCCAAGTTTGTCGAGCGCCTCTGTCGGCAAACGCTATGTTTGCCGAGTGTGACTCCCGGCAAACTCAGCCCGGGGAGGGCCACGTCACTTCTCCTAAAAGCCGTGAAAATATTTTGCCGAGAGCCACCGTCGGCAATTCTTTTTCCTTTACCGAGAGTCTCTCGGTAAAGTTGCCAGGAGGGCTACAGGTTATTATCCTTTACCAAGAGGCCTCTCGGTAAAGTTGCCAGGAGGGCTACAGGTTATTATCCTTTACCGAGAGGCCTCTCGGTAAAAGGGTGCGCTCGTCCACACACCATTGCCGAGAGCAGCCATGGGCAATGGTGTGCCCAAGAGCCTTTTTTCCCTGTTTCTGTTTCTTTCCTGCAGCGAAACATATACATCAGCAGCATATAGTTCATCACACATAGAGCATGTCACATATAGGCATCATTGAACAAAAGAAGCAATGATTGATTCTGAAAAACATTCCACATAAAAGCAATAGTGCATCAAAGCAATAGACCACAAGTTTACAAGTCTCAAGATGCAAGAGTTCTCAACATACAAGGAACAGTTTCAAACATAACATGAAGTTCACGTGATTTTGGAGATCGGAGTGATAACATCGACATTAGAAGGCATCATTCCGTTTGCTTCCCAACTCCATCAACCGGAGTGATAACATCAACATTAGAAGGCATCATTCCCTTTGCTGCCCCAACTCCACAAACTTGAGGTGGAACTACCGGAACATTGTTCGAACCTTGTGATGGGTTGAGCTGTGATGGATTGACCCAATAGTGAGTTGAATGCATATGGTAATGCCGAAAATGGTGATAGAAATAGTTTGAACAAAACTCACAATGTCCCACTCTGGCATCGGTGGCATCTCTGGCACTGGTTGGCCTTGCATGGAATAAAGATTGGCCACCATATGTCGTAAAGACTTCACTAGATCATCTTGTGCCTTCAGCTTGGCCCGGTTTTCATATCGTTCTTTCTCGGGGTCAATCAGTTGAGTCTAAAATATGGCAATGCAAATGTCGTTCATGTTCAAATGCAAATATCCTCAATAATGAAGAAGGATCAATGAATAAGGACCATGAAGGATCAATGAAGAAGCACTGACCTGCATATCCTCAATAATGCTCACGGAATGTGGTACATGACGCTCTACGGTAGGACTAGAACCAGTACTCATAGCACGGAGCGTGTTGACTCTCGGAAGGGAGGAGGTTATGACAGAATCGAGGTGAACCGCCATCCGGCCATTCGGTCTACCGCCTGCCGCGGCAATGGCCAGAAGAGGGTCAAACGGTAGCACGTGAGGATCAGCGTCAGGCCCGTATGTCTCCTTCATATTTTTGGTGTAGTTCTCTCCATCTGACTGGGCTTTAGAGCTAATCCAGTCTATCTTCGGGTGGAGAGGGTCCTTGTCCTTGTCGTCTTTGGTACATTTGATGGTACATGCCTCGAAGTAAGTGATATCCTTGCCAGTGTCTTCTTTCTACAAAAGAAAGTGATCCAAACAATCAAGGGAATGCTCACAAATGAAAGAGAACATGATGAAAAGAAAAGGATGTGGTTGCCTACATGTTTTGAGATGACACCCGGGATGGTGAGGTTGCCTTGACGGTGTCCTCGACCCCCCATCAACTTACGCCGTTCATATATTACTTTGTGTTCATCCTGCCACCCTGGATCTGTCCACCGTTCGACGATCTTCTCCCAGCACGGACGTTTGTCAGCGCACGACCGAGGAATCACCTGTAGATTAAACAAATACATCTTAGTAAGGATTCTAATTTTGTCATAGTGTAGGAAATAGCAAGCATCCATCGTCACTTGCCTTGAAGTAATTGTCCCATGAAAGATGCATCCTCGAGCCTCCTGCTTGGAAATCCTATGGTTGAGATAGTCCGTGATACTTGACCACTAACCGAAGCGCCTCATAGTGCATGTCGTGGACTAGTTTCCGGCAATATTCTCAACCACCACATTTGCACGATCCTTCCGACCTCAACGCATGTATAGAAATCCTACAAACATGCATACATGTAAGAGGGTTAAATCATGACTATGGAAAATTTAAACCTTTTGGTATTGACATTTAGGTGTTTGAAAGGAATTACCAGAAATCGCTGACCACTCGCATGGCTCTGTTATCAAAAACCCTCCGACGATATCCAGAAATCCGTGCAAGTTTGTAGTGATCCCATGACCAACCTGGCTCAATGATACCGCTCGCAAAGTGACCAGTCCAAGATAATTTAACCTACAAAGACCCCTAATGAGGCCACTCGGTGACCGTGGCGACGCCTCACCACCTTTACTAAGCTTCGATTTCAAAGAGTGAAGTCATATTATATGTGAGGAAATGACAAAAGGTACAATTTATATGGGATGAGTCGAGATAACCACTTACTTCTCTCCCATTGGTTTAATCAACACGTCTCTATGCACATATAGACGTCTTGGAAGCTTTGAAGGACCACACAGCCACACTTTCCCTCTGGAACTAGTGCTGATAGTCGAACCGCTCGGTTGCGAACCGCTCACCTCGTGGTGCTCTGTCACCCGTGAGGGTCCATCCCCACCCTCAGAAACCTGACGAACAACCAGCCTCCTCTCGGCGGCGGCGTCCTCCACCACCTCCTCCTCCTCATCCTCCACCACCTCCTCCGCAAAATCCTCCTCATCCTCCTCCTCACACGCCTCATCCCCATTGCGGGAGTCCCGGATTAGGAGTGTCCGGATGACCGGACTATGACCTTTGGCCGGACTCCTGGACTATGAAGATACAAAATTGAAGACTTCGTCCCGTGTGCGGATGGGACATTCCTTGGCGTGGAAGGCAAGCTTGGCGATACGGATATGAAGATCTCCTCCCATTGTAACCGACTCTGTAACCCTAGCCCTCTCCGTGTCTATATAAACTGGAGGGTTTTAGTCCGAGGGACTAACAACAATCATACCATAGGCTAGCTTCTAGGGTTTAGCCTCTCCGATCTCGTCAGAGATCTACTCTTGTACTACCCATATCATCAATATTAATCAAGCAGGAGTAGGGTTTTACCTCCATCGAGAGGGCCCGAACCTGGGTAAAACATCGTGTCCCTTGTCTCTCGTTACCATCCACCTAGACGCACATTCGGGACCCCCTACCCGAGATCCGCCGGTTTTGACACCGACATTGGTGCTTTCATTGAGAGTTCCTCTATGTCGTCGTCTTTAGGCCCGATGGCTCCCCCGATCATCAACAACGACGCGGTCCAGGTTGAGACTTTTCTCCCGGGACAGATCTTCGTATTCGGCAGCTTTGCACTGCGGGCCAATTCGCTTGGCCATCTGGAGCAGATCGAAAGCTACGCCCCTGGCCATCAGGTCAGATTTGGAAGTTTGAACTACATGGCACACATCCGCGGAGACTTGATCTTCGATGGATTCGAGCCACGGCTAAGCGCGCCGCACTGTCACGATAGGCATGACCTAGCTCTGCCGCCGAACAGTGCCCTGGAGGCCGCCCCAGTGTCCGCTCCGACCCTTAGTTCGGAGCCGACTGCGCCAATCGAGTACGAGTGGCTGGACACCGCCTCAGGGGCTGCAATCTCCACGGCGATCGAGCCGAACACTAGCCTTGTCCTTTGCAAAGCTCGTGACTCCAAGATGTCGGACTCCTTTCCGGACTCCGAACCTTCCGCGCCCCTGCCAATCGAACCCGATGGGGCGCCGATCATGGAGTTCGCCGTCGCGGACATCTTTCAGCACTCGCCCTTTGGCGACATTCTAAATTCACTAAAGTCTCTCTCTTTATCAGGAGAGCCCTGGCCGGACTATGGCCAGCAAGGTTGGGATGCGGACGACAAAGAAATTCAAAACCCACCCACCACCCACTTCGTAGCCACTGTCGATGATTTAACCGACATGCTCGACTTCGACTCCGAAGACATCGACGGTATGGACATCGATGCAGGAGACGACCAAGGCCCAGCGCCTCTAGGGCACTGGAAGGCCACCTCGTCATACGACATATACATGGTGGACACCCCAAAAGAAGGGGATGGCGATGGAACAACGGAGGATGACCCCTCCAAGAAGCAGCCTAAGCGCCGTCGTCAGCGGCGCCGCTCTAAATCCCGCCAAAGCAAAAACGGCGATTCCGGCATGGGAAATAATAACACCCGGACAATGCCGAAGACAACCCCCTCCAGCTAGATTCAGCACAGGAGGATGGAGAGACCAGCCCTCATGAGAAAGCGGCAGACAGAGAGGTAGAGGACAATAATTACATGCCTCCCTCCGAAGACGAGGCAAGCCTCGATTTACTTATTTAATTTGTCATGCCTGAGGATCCCGTCGAACAAGAGCATTTCAAACGCAGGCTTATGGCCACGGCAAGCAACCTCAAGAAAAAACAGTAGCAGCTTAGAGCTGACCAAGACTTTCTAGCCGATAGATGGACCGAAATCCTAGCGGCCAAGGAATACGAACTCGAACGCCCCTCCAAGAGCTACCCAAAGCGCAAGCTGCTACCCCGATTAGAGGAGGAAGCACCAAAACCCGCATCACCAGCGCATGACGTGGCCGCGACAGAGAGGCCTCTCGGCCATCAATTCAAGCCGCACCCCGGCGCCGCTATACCAAGGCACGGGGAAATGCGCCGGACCTACAAGACATATTGGAGGACAAGGCAAGGCAAACAAGATCGATCTACGGATCGCGTGGGCGCCCCACAGCACGTAATGATAACCGTCATGTCGGATATGGCAAATACGGCCAGGCCGAACACAACACACAAAGCTCATTTCAGCTACGTCGTTATATAGCCCAGTACAGAGGCGCCGCACACCCACTATGCTTCACAGATGAAGTAATGGATCATCAAATCCCCGAGGGTTTTAAACCCGTAAACATTGAATCATACGATGACAGAACAGATCCGGCGGTATGGATCGAGGACTATCTTCTTCATATCCACATGGCCCGTGGTGATGATCTACACGCTATCAAATACCTCCCACTCAAGCTTAAAGGACCAGCTCGGCATTGGCTTAACAGCTTGCCAGCAGAGTCAATTGGTTGCTGGGAGGACCTGGAAGCCGCATTCCTCGACAATTTCCAGGGCACCTATGTGCGACCACCAGATGCCGATGACCTAAGACACATCATCCAGTAGCCAGATGAATCGGCCAGACAATTCTGGACACGGTTCCTAACCAAGAAAAATCAAATAGTCGACTGTCCGGACGCGGAGGCCCTCGCAGCCTTCAAACATAACATCCGTGACGAATGGCTTGCCCGGCACCTAGGACAGGAAAAGCCGAAATCCATGGCAGCCCTCACAACTCTCATGACCCGCTTTTGCGCGGGAGAAGACAGCTGGCTAGCTCGTAGCAATAACATGACCAAGAGCCCTGGTAATTCGGATACCAAGGACAACAATGGCAGGTCACGTCGCAACAAACACAAGCGCCGCATTAAAGGTGACAACGCAGAGGATACGGCAGCTAATGCTGGATTCCGAGGCCCTAAACCCGGTCAGCAGAAAAAGCCATTCAAAAGAACTACTCCGGGCCCGTCCAATTTGGACCGAATACTCGATCGCTTGTGCCAGATACACGACACCCCTGACAAACCGGTCAGTCACACCAACAGGGATTGTTGGGTGTTCAAGCAGGCAGGCAAGCTAAGCGCCGAGAACAGAGACAAGGGGCTGCATAGCGAGGACGAGGAGGAGCCCCGGCCTCCGAACAATAGTGGACAGAAGGGCTTTCCCCCACAAGTGTGGACGGTGAACATGATATACGCAACCCACATCCCTAAAAGGGAACGGAAGCGTGCACTCAGGGATGTATATGCGTTGGAGCCAGTCGCCCCAAAGTTCAACCCATGGTCCTCCTGCCCGATCACTTTCGATCGAAGGGACCACCCCACTAGCATCCGCCACGGCGGATTCGCCGCATTGGTTCTAGACCCAATCATTGACGGATTCCACCTCACCAGAGTCCTTATGGACGGCGGCAGCAGCCTGAACCTACTTTATCAGGATACAGTGCAAAAAATGGGCATAGATCCCTCAAGGATTAAACCCACAAAGACGACCTTTAAAGGCGTCATACCAGGTGTAGAGGCCAAATGTACTGGCTCAATTACACTGGAAGTGGTCTTCGGATCCCCGGCTAATTTCCGAAGCGAGGAGTTAATCTTCGACATAGTCCCGTTCCGCAGTGGCTATCACGCCCTGCTCGGACGAACCGCATTTGCAAAGTTCAATGCGGTGCCGCACTACGCATACCTCAAGCTAAAGATGCCAGGCCCTCGAGGAGTCATTATGGTCAATGGAAACACCGAACGCTCTCTCCAAACGGAGGAGCATACGGCGGCCCTAGCGGCGGAAGTACAAAGTAGCCTCTCAAGGAAATTCTACAGTCCGGCTATTAAGCGTCCGGACACCGTCAAGCACGCCCGGAGTAGCCTACAAATAGACCGCCTGGCACGTTCCGAGCAAGCACGCAGTGCGGCCCCAACCCCAGCCCCTGGGAAATTGTGAAACTAGTGTTACGCGTACATAATTGTGCTCTAAAAGTACCATGGGCATAACATAGGGGCACAACCATGGCACGCCCAATGTGCGGCTTAACCGCACTAGGGGCTCCAAATTTTGTCATTTCTTTTTTCGTACTTTCAGGACTCCACTATTCGGAAGGCCTGTTCGGCAGTACAATCGCCGAACACCCGATGCAACAGCCAGGGAAGCAGCAAGCTACGTCGAACATTCAGGTGGTTTCTATAACGAGCTAAATACCTGTCTTACATAAAGTCTCGCAGCTTGCCCCTGGAGGGGGACATGTTAAACAATCCCACCTGTCGCTTATCGCACTATTTGTATCGTTCTGCTTTTACAGCAGCGTTTTAATAAACAATACATAGCTCTTGTCCATTATTGCATTCATTTTTTCTTTAAATATGTTTAGTTATGGCATTACGTAACCGCACACTTTGGTACGGCTAATACACCAGGGGCTTAAGTACCCTAGAATATGGTGTGAGAAGTCCGAACACTCTCACGAGTGCGGCACCCCGAACTTATAGCATTATATGCATCGGCTCCGAATCATGTCTTGGGTCAATAGTTGGGTTTGCCCGGCTCCCATGTTTTGGTACCTTACGTTCCGTTATATCGGATAAGGTAGCGCTGGGAGAACTACTGCGATTGTGCCCCAATTGAGCTAGGTTAAGCACCTCAGCAGAGAAAGCTAAAACTGACCGTCATGATAGGGCGAGAGCCGGTCGCTGTTCGAGAGGTTTTTGAGTCCCTAAAGACTTATGCCGCTTAGAGCGAGGAGCTGGCTTTGTCCGGCCTAGGCGTGGATAGCGCCCCGAACTCGGTCTTCCGAATACTAGGGGCTTCGACGAAATTTAAAATTATAGAATTATGTGGCTAAGTGAGAGTGATAAAGCATTATAGTCCGATTTCCTTGTTCACAGCTGAGCGCCTCAAGGACCCAAGAATGGGAACAAGAGCGCTCAGGTTTATCCCGAACACCCCAGCACTCGCGGCATGGGGGCAGAAGCCGACGACTCGCATCTCTCAGATTTACTAAAGGGCCGCATAGAAGGTAATATTTTAAATTCAAAAAGCGTTGCTTAGTGCATATGAACAAGTTTTCAGCGCACAAGATAAACACGAGCGAGTTTACTCAAAAATTAAATCCTTGGAACATTCATTTCCCACAAGGCGGGCACCCTTCAGGACGCCCTCATAATACGTCTCGGGTTTGTGATGCTCCTTGCCCTCCGGCGGCCCATCTGTCACCAGCTTCTCAGCATCCATCTTGCCCTAGTGTACCTTAGCACGAGCACTTGATGACTTCAAGCCGTGGACAGGCATCCACCAGCCGCCTCACTAGCCCAAAGTAGCTCCTGGCCACGACCTCGCCAGGCCATAGCCGGACTATAAGGCCCCTCATGGCCTGTTCGGCTACCTTATGGATCTCGACCAGCTGCTTCAGCTGGTCGCTCAAGGGCACCGAGTGTCCGGCCTCATCATACTGGGACCAGAACACCTTCTCCGTCGAGCTCCCTTCCTCGGCCCGGTAGAATGCGGCAGCATCGGACAAACTGCGGGGCAGATCTGTGAATGCTCCTGGAGAGCTCTGGATTCAGGTAAGTAACAAGTAACTTACTTTCACGTGCTTTCTTTGCATAAAGAATGCCTTACCCACCGCTATCTTTTTCATCGCCTCAATTTCCTGGAGGGCTTTTTGGGCTTCGGCCTTGGCGGATTTGGCGCTCTCAAGAGCCGAGGCAAGCTCGGACTCTCGAGCCTTTGAGTCAAGCTCCAATCTCTCGTGTTTCTCCACAAGAGTATGGAGCTCTTGCCGCACCTCCGCCACCCGCGCCTCCTACTTTTCTCGCTCAGCGTGCTCCACGGCCGCATTGTCTTCGGCCTTGGACAGTGCTTCCTTCAGGGTCGCCACCTCGGTCGTGGCCCCTCTAACACTCACGTTGGTCCTGTCATTTTTTGCAACCAGGTATTTTTTATATACTAACATCAGGTATTACTCACCTTCCTTGTCCTCGAGCTGCTTCTTGGCAAGGCCGAGCTCGTTCTCGGACCGCTCGAGACTCTGCTTCAAAGCATCGACCTCCGCAGTCAGTGCGGCAGAGGTCAGCAGCGCAGCCTGCATTCCCATATTGACATATTTATGTTAGACTCCTGCGTATACTTTCTAGATCCTCAGTCCGACTTTTCTTCCCGAACACCAAACTGAGCATCAGGGGCTAATGTCTATGCGGTAATATTTTTACATATCTTAAATACATACCTTGAAGCCTGTTAGAATGCTGGCACAGGCTTCTGTCAGCCCGCTCTTGGCGGACTGAACCTTCTTGACCACCGCACTCATAATAGTGCGGTGCTCTTCATCGATGGAGGCGCCTTTAAGCACCTCTAGCAAATTGTCCGGTGCCTCCGGATGGACGGGGGTCACCGGCGTCGTAGGCTTGCCCTTCTTATGAGGGGGCCGCCTGCCGGACTCCGGAACCACTGAAGGTTCCGGTGCAGCGTCCGGTCCAGGGCCGGACATAGAGCCCTTTGGGGTTTTATCCCCTTGGCGTCTGGAATCCGGAAGGTCGCCTTGCGGCGCCTCCGGGGCTACCTCCTCCTGGCTCGTCCCCTTTTGGGACTCCACCTTGGCATCGTCCGTAGGGCGAGGGGAGGTAGCGGTCGGAAGTGAAAGACTGTTCACATCCGACGAATCCAGGGATCCGCTCGACGAAGCGTCGAGCTGGGCCTTGGGCGGACTGCATGATTATGTTTGGCGTTAGAAGATATTGTGTGCCATAAAAGGAACACCGTGAGTTATTCTGATATCCGGATACTTACGATTTTGCCAGGGGCTTGGCCCTGGATGGACACTCCTCTTCGTCGTCGGCGGCGTTGGTGGAGAAGTCCGGGAGAAGGGTTTTTCCCTTCTTGGACCCCCCGCCCCCTAGTCGGGTTGGCCTTCCTTTTCTTTCCTCCCCCCGTTGGAGGGGGAGAGGCCTCTTCTTCCTCCTCCTCGCCTTTGTGGGAGGAGCACGCTTCGGAATCCTCGGACGAGGAATCCGACACTACCAGGCGCCGGGAAATCTTCTGAGTTCCCGTGGCCTTCTTCTGGGCCTTCTTCTCCGGAACCACGTGAGGTGCCGGGACCAGCAGCTTTGCCAAGCGGGCATCTGCCGGACCTTCGGGCAAAGGAGCCGGACAGTCGATCTGTCCGGACTTCTTCTGCCAGTCCTGTCAAAGGAATAGGAGCTTAGATCCCGCATAGAGTCAAACTATGAAAAACAAATATCCGGTGATGGGCAAGATAAACTCACCGCGTTGGCTTGGCGCTCCGTGCAGAATCCGCGATCCTCGGTGGTGGGAGGATGAACCTCGAAGCCCTTGAATAGCACCTTCCAGGCATCTTCGTGCGTTGTGTCAAAAAGCCTGGACAAAGTTTGGTGCTGGGCCGGGTCGAATTCCCACAAGTTAAAATGCCGTCGTTGACACGGGAGGATGCGGCGGAAGAGCATGACTTGGACTACGGTGACGAGTTTGACCTTCTTGTCCATCAGGTTTTGGACGCAGGTTTTGAGTCCGGTCACCTCTTCCGAATTACCGCATGACAGGCCCGTCTCTTTCCAAGATGTGAGCCGTGTTGGGATGCCAGATCGGAATTCGGGGGGCCGCTGCCCATTCAGGGTCTCGCGGCTCGGTGATGTAGAACCACCCCGATTGCCACCCCTTGATGGTCTCCACAAAAGAGCCCTCGAGCCATGTGACATTGGGCATTTTGCCCACCATGGCGCCTCCGCACTCCGCTTGCCGGCCGCCCACTACCTTCGGCTTGACATTGAAGGTCTTTAGCCATAAGCCGAAGTGGGGCTTAATGCGGAGGAAGGCCTCGCACACGACGGTAAACACCGAGATGTTGAGGATGAAGTTCGGGGCCAGATCGTGGAAGTCCAGGACGTAGTAGAACATGAGCCCCCAGACGAATGGGTGGAGTGGGAAGCCCAGTCCGCGGAGGAAATGGGGGAGGAATACTACCCTCTCATGCGGCCTAGGGGTGGGGATGAGCTGCCCCTCATCTGGGAGCCGGTGCGCGATGTCGTTGGACAAGTATCCGGCCTTCCTCGGCTTTTTGATGTGCCCCTCCGTGACGGAGGAGGCCATCCACCTGCCTCCTGCTCCGGACATGACTGGAGAAGGTTGAGGTGGGAAGTGCGGGCTTGGGCGTTGGAGCACGAGTGCGCGGAGATGGATAAGCAAAGGAGGAAGAAGGCGTGAATGGAAAGGGTGAATCCTTATCCCCTTGTATGGGCGGACCAAGATATGTACCCCCACCAGCCTAGTAAAACTCGCTTATCTCCCAAGCGCCACAATTAATGGCGCGGTTGGGTTACCCATGCCCGTATTAATGAGAATCCCGGAATACGGGGACACGATCTCTGCTTTGACAAGACGTGCCAAGGAAACCGCCTCGCTAAACGCGCTGAGGTGGGACAGTAAAACGATTCGAATAAAGGCTTGGCCGTGGCATGATGTCACGCTGCGGAATATGTCAGCAGATTAGATTTGTTCAAATGTTATTCTCTCGACGGTGGTATGTGGAACTTATTTTGCAGAGCCGGACACTATCCTTGTGTTCAAACATCTTCTATGAAGTATTCGGAGGAGGAACCCGCCTTGCAATGCCGAAGACAATTGGCGCGCGGGACTCGTCGTCATTGAAGCTTGGTTCAGGCGCTACTGAGGGAGTCCTGGATTAGGGGGTGTCCGGATGACCAGACTATGACCTTTGGCCAGACTCCTGGACTATGAAGATACAAGATTGAAGACTTCGTCCCGTGTCCGGATGGGACATTCCTTGGCGTGGAAGGCAAGCTTGGCGATACGGATATGAAGATCTCCTCCCGTTGTAACCGACTCTGTGTAACCCTAGCCCTCTCCGGTGTCTATATAAACCGGAGGGTTTTAGTCTATAGGATGAACAACAATCATACCATAGGCTAGCTTCTAGGGTTTAGCCTCTCTGATCTCGTGGTAGATCTACTCTTGTACTACCCATATCATCAATATTAATCAAGCAGGAGTAGTGTTTTACCTCCATCGAGAGGGCCCGAACCTGGGTAAAAACATCGTGTCCCTTGTCTCCTGTTACCATCGGCATAGACGCACAGTTCGGGACCCCCTACCCGAGATCCGCCGGTTTTGACGCCGACACCCATCCTCTGTTTCCTACTCCTGAGCACGGTGAAGCACTGCATCAGAGGGTCGAGGAGAAGAAAGAGGTGCTCTACTCCGGGCTGCTTTACGTACTCCTCGTCAGCCTCCTCCTCCTGCCTCACCAACCCCCCCTCCTCGTCCGCCTCCCTGTCCGCCTCCTCCTCCTGCCTCACCTACTCCCCCTCCTCGTCCGCCTCCTCGTCCTCCTCCTCCTGCCTCACCTACTCCCCCTCCTCTTCTGCCTCCTACTCCTCCCCCGCGTGGTACTCGACCTTGTTTCACATGTTTTGCCGGACGGGTGTCTAGACCCGCCAATCCTTTGGCCTTCTTGGTGGTTGTGGCAACCAATGAAGGAGCGGCCACCACTTTCACGAGTAGGTTGATCATTGTACAAATCATTCACTTTTTTCAAACTTTCCTTTGGAATCTTCTTGCTACCTGTCATGTTCAATCACCTGATACAAAGAAGAACAAACCAGTTAGTACAGATGATACAACTTGATGTAAATACAATAAATATATCACATATGAAGAATAAATGGAATTGTCACAATAATACATATAGTTGTTACACACACAAATACATAGAGTTGTTGCACACATGAATACATAGAGTTGTTACACACACGAATACATAGAGTTGTTACACGATTTAATACATAGACTTGTGACACACATACATAGAGTTCTCACACGATTACATGGAGTTGTTAGAAATAAGGGTCAATATTAGGTGCAACATTTGGATCAGGGCTTTCATCATCGCTATCACGCCCGTCCATACATTCATCCTCGAAGTCTTCAGGGGGGCCCTCATCCTCATCTAGCCCCATGTGCCATCACATAAGTAATGCCAAATCTTGAGGGTCAGAAACATCCTCATATTCGTCCTCTGCATTATCTACTTCCATGTCATCCATGGCCTCATGTTCCATAGCATCATGTTTGTGATGCACGCCATCATCTTCCTTTGCATCATCTTCATCTTCGTCAGTGTTTGCTTCTTGAAAGAACTCTCCCTCGTATGTGTTGGGGATTATAGGGTAATCTTCCTTGTTTGGGGTAGGTACCTTGATATGCGGGGGTACCTTGTACATGACATCCCACTTCAAGAGATCTATATATTCCATAGATGTGCACGCGTATGGGAGAAAAAACACTTTTGTAGCTTGTTGAGCCATAATATAGACATCATTTCCTGCATATTTCGAAGCTCGTTCATCTTCGACAAAGCCAATACTAGGGGTTCGTCTCACTTTCTCAGGATTGAGCAAGCTACATCTGAATACGATGGGCTTCACTCCTTGTAAACCACAATACTTCAACTCATAAATTTCTTTGATGGTTCCATAGTAGTGACGTCCATCTGTCCCTAGAAAATAGACCGCACTATTTATTGACCTTCGGTTGGGCCTCTCACGCGTGTGTTTATCAGTGTGGAAGCGATACCCATTCATGTCGTAAGCCTTAAATGACTTGGCCTCGTATTCAAAACCTTTGGCTACTTCTCTCACTTTGGCGTCCATATCAACCTCCTGATATGCCTACAAGATTAATAGGAAATTGTCTGGTTCATTAGTGGAAGCATTACAGGCAAGTAAGATCAACTTGAAGTAACATAAAGTTAGAAAAGTTACTTTTCTTGAGAACTAAGAAATTAAACTACCATCAACATTGGTATCTTCAAGAAGGTTTGCTGATTCTTCGTCGCTAGGAGGCTATGGCAGCTTCCAGAATTCGTTCTGGAATTCCCTAGCAATATGAAGAATTCGAGTTAGAACTCAAGACTAGTGAGTAGTTGTCAATAAAGGTGTTCTACACTTACTTTATGTATGGTTGCACTTCTTCCATGTTGGTCAAGACATAGATCATAATAGTCGACCACTCAGTAGGTGAAAAGTTCTTGGGCTTCGGTCCACTTGCTTTGCCACCTTGTCCTTCGAAGAGGCTAAGGTCGGAAACGTTACTGGTGGGTTCTTCATTGTAACGAGGAGCTGGATTTAACCTAGTCTGAATACTGTCATGATAGTACTTTGTCGTGGTTGTGGCCACTTCCTCGTTCAGGTATGCCTCAGCTATGGAGGCTTCAATGCGGGCTTTATTCTTACATTTCCCATGAAGATGGTTGAACTCCCGTCTAGGTGCATACTACCATCGGAACTGCACAGGTCCTCCCATTATATCCTCATACGCGAGATGTAAGATCATATGTTGCATCGGATTAAAGAAACCTAGCGGAAATGTCATCTCTAACTTGCATAGCAACTCAGGTGCTTGTTCCTCCAACTTTGCAACCACTTCATAATCTAGTTCTTTGGCACAAAGCTGACGGAAGAAGTAGCTCAACTCCGCCAGCACTCGCCAAATATCCTCTCTGACATACCCTCGAATCATCACAGGCATTATCCGCTCAAGCCATACATGGTAGTCATGACTCTTGAGGCCTCCTATTCGCTTTGTAGCCATATTCACTCCCCTCATGATATTAGCTGAATATCCATCAGGGAAGTACAATTTGTTCACAATCCATTGGAGAATTTCCTTCCTTTGGGGCATTGAAGGGGTGAAAGGGGCTGGTGGCTTCTTCCAAGAATTACCTTTTGCACGAGGCACCAAATTTAATTTTGGCCTGTTGCATAGTTTGGCTTGATTGATCATAGCCTGAATGTTATCCTTTGACTTCTCGGTGTCGAGGAGCGTGCCGAGTAAGGCCTCCACAATATTCTTTTCAGTGTGCATTACATCAATGTTGTGTGGAAGTAGAAGATCTTTAAAGTAAGGGAGCCTCGATAAGCTTGGAATGTGAGTCCACTGGTGTGTCTCTCCATACCCCACACAACCTTTCCCATCGAGCTTTTCCTCGAGAGCATCTAACTCATCCTTAAGCTGGGCACTGGTCATAATAGGTAGTGGCGGGTCATCAACAATAACGCCTTTTTGGAAGTGCATAGAGTCTTGCTTGTATGGGTGATCAAGACGAAGGAACTGCCGATGTTGGTCAAAGCATACATACTTGTCACCCTTAGCCAGCCAAATGAAAGTCACACGCTGTCGACACACTGGGCAAGGCCACTCCCCCTTTACACACCAACCACAAAATATTGCACGTGCCGGTAGGTCATGTAGCAATGTGTGGTACCAGATATGCATATTTGAAGTGCTTCTTTGAAACGGCATTGTATGTCCGGACCCCGTTGTTCCAAGCAACAAGTAAGTCGTCCACCAATGGCTCCATATACACACTCATATGCTTCCCGGGATAGTTAGGACCTGGAATTATCAACGTCAGGAACATGTGATGTCGTTGCATGCAAACGCCAGGGGGGCAGATTCAGGGGGATAACATATACTGGCCAACAATTGTATATGGCAGCCATCAAACCATATGGATTGAACCCGTCGGTTGTTATCCCAACAGCTACACTCTTCCAGTCATCTGTTTTCTTATGAACTTCAACAAATTTCTTCCATGCTTCACCATCCCGTGGATGTTGCATCTTTGTTGTATTGTACATCTTACCTTCGGCGGCCCATCTCATATATTGGGCAGTTTCCTAGGTCATATAAAGCCTCTGGATCCTTTATGTGAATGAAAGATATCGAAGGATATTGACGGCAATTCTGAGCTACCTCTTGCTACCATAATCATCTATTACCTCAAAATACCTAGAGGATTTGCACTTGACACAATAATTCGTATCTTTATGTTCATTTCTAAATAGCATGCATCCGTTTGGACAAGCATGCATTTGCTCATACGGCATCTTAAGTGAACTTAGGATTTTGTTCGACTCGTACATGTTCTTTGGCAATATATGTTCTTTAGGTAACAGGCTAGCAATAACTGGCAATAAATCATTGAAGCAAATTTTGCTCATGTTATGGTTTGCCTTCAGGGCCATTAGGCGTGCAATTCCATCTAGTTGAGTAACCTCTGTATGGGCGTGAAGGGGTTTTTGTGCCGCAAACAAAGCTGCATGATACTCTTCAGGGCTTTTCGGCAGCTCCTCGGAGTTCGGGTCCTCTCGCGGATCCGCACGGCGGATGTGATCTAACAGGTTTTCAATCCGAGTATCATATTCGCCGGTGCTTTGTCGCACCACCTCCGCCCTGGACTGTTCTGTCTCACCATGAAAGATCCACCGGTAATAGCCTGGCGTAAACCCATATTTTCCTAAGTGTTTACTCATAGTAATCTTATCTCTTTCATTCTAGTTATCACACTCCATGCATGGGCACCAAATTCCACGAACTGGCGTTTCTCCAGCAAATACTAATTCCAGGAAATCATTGGTCTTCGACCTCCACTCAGGGGTCATACCCTCCATGCTGGGATGTCCGGTGTACATCCACTCACGTTCTTCCATCCTCTGATATAAAGTGAAACACACACATAATTTTTTTATGTAACAAGTGGTTCCATGAAGTTTTACGACATGCACTGAGCTATGTAATAGGTAAAGATAGGTCCTAATCCCACCCGAGAATGTGTAGGCTGGGTCCACTTTCATGACGTACTCCGACCCGAGACAAAATTTCGGCAGCACCTCCCCGATGTCCTCCAAATACACGTCTCAGCAATAAGCCAAGAGGATGTGCATGTATCTAGAGAACAACAAGGAGACACTGTCGAAATTCTGTCTCGGATCTTAGTACATCATGAAAACTACCCGCCTACACATCCTCGGGTTGTCCATGGAAAACATGGACAATTCGAAAGAGTCGAGGTTATAAATATGCAAAAACTTGCATAGTTATAGATACAACCCTTCCGAATGGGAGACACCTAGGTTACGCGACTATTTAGGTGATCTACAAATAATGAGAACATACACATGAACGGGAAGAGATTACTCGTGAAGCGTGCAACGGAATTCACTCTCTCTTGTCAAAATAGATGCATGTCCTGCATGAAAGAATGAAGTTGTGTCAATCATATGTCAAACAAACAAACATCAATAACACTCACTCACACACACCCCACACACAAACACACTCACATATCCATACACACACATCACACACTCACTCATACATGCACACACATAGTGGCCCTCGCCGGCTCTCGTGGCGCCAACCGCGCCTCCCGCGCCTGGCCCCAGCCAAGCGATGGCAGATCTTGGCTCAAGGCTGCCCCTGCCGCGTCAACCGCGTCGGCCGTGCCGGTCCAGCTAATCAAGCAAAGAAGCAATCATTATTTGCTTGGCTTCCCTTAGGGAGCCGGGAGACCTAACCCTAGTCGCCTCTTGCGTCGCCGCCGCCTCTCCCTCTCACAAGACGACAGCGCCTTGCACGGGCGATCATGAAGCCACACGCCCAGCCCCTCCTTCCCCTAAAACCTACGCCCTAGACCCGTTAGGGTCCCAGCTCCTACCACTAACACACACACATACAAAGCACACACTCACACACATTATTCACTATATATGCATATATATATACACCTTTTGTTGTAATGGAAAGGGGGGAAACCCCTTTTATTTCAAAAAAAACGAGATTGAGTAGGGGGGGCTCACCAACGGGGCAGGGGCGGCAGGGGAGGTGGATGCCGAACGAGGTAGCGATCAGTGGAGGGGATGCCTTGCCGGTGGTGCTCGCTGAAGCTTGGCCAAGACGGTGGCGGTGGACGAGCTCGGTGGAGGTGGCGGTGGGGGGACTCGGTGGAGGTGGAGGGGCGGGGGAGGCACTCCCGGTGGCGGCGGCGGCAGAGCTCGCCGGATGGGGCGGCGGCACTAGGGGGCGGATGCGGACAGAGGGGGCGGGGGCGAGAGAAACAGAGAGAGAAGAGAGGAGTGAGCGCGTGCGAGGGGGAAATTTTGCATAAGTCCCCGCAGGAAACATTTCCGAGAGCCAACATTAAGCGACACTTGGTAAAAGTCTTAACCTAGATCTCGGGGGCTTTTCCGAGAGCCGCACCGATAGTAGTTACCAAGCGCCGTCCAGCAGAACTCGGCAATGACCTCATTTTCCGAGAGCGACTCTCGGAAAATCATCCTTCTTGTGCATTCCCCATAATATGTATTATGCTCTTTTTTTGTTTTCTTCCATTCTTGGCAAACAACCTTAGCACATCATAATTACCATCTTGTGTTTTCTTTTTCAAATTATGGGCCTCGCCCGTTTCTAGAGACCGGCACCCTTCCGGTGGCCCCGGCGGTCTAGGGTGTTGATCGGCACCGAGAGGGTGTAGTCCATGGTGAATAACTGCTTCTCCATGTTAGTGCATGTCATCGCGAGATGACAGACAAAGTCTAGGCCAAAGCCACAGTAAGATCCCATCCGTGTAGACCCGACGCGTTCGTTTCCCCCCTCTAGGTGCCGGCCGTGAGGGGGGCCACATCCCTGAGAGGCGTGCCGCCTCTTCGGACATGCCACCACACCATACGACATGTATGAGGGCCCGATGCGATGCTCCGGTGGCATTACTACCCCCCAGGGCCCCCGTCCCGCCTAACCCTGTAGCGTTTGACCACGGGATCTAGCCCTTTGACTTTGTAGGGACGGGATTTGACCAGTGGAACTCTCCACCCGGTTGTGTTAGGTCAGCCCATAGGAACACTTTGGAGCAACATCTGGGCCTAAGCCATAGCAAGACCCCATCCGTGTAGACCCGACACGTCCGTTTCCCACCTCCAGGTGCCGGCGGCGGCGCCGTCCGTGAGGAGGGCACACCCCGGAGAAGCGGGTCGGGCGTTTGCAACCGCCACAACACTTCCAGACTTGTGAGAGGCCGCCTACGCAAGGTTTGACAGCATGTGCCAGCCCCTGAAGGCCGCCGGCCACAGTCGTAGACACGGGAAGAGCAATCTGCGGAGAGGGAAGTGTTCAGATACTTCTTTAAAGTTCTCTCTCGGTGCCGGTCTAGAAAGATGACTGACACCGAGAGAGGAGTAGTTCACGGTGAATAACTGCTACTCCGGTGTTAGTGAATGTCATCCCGAGATGACAGACCAAGTCTAGGCTCGTTCTGTCACGGGATCACCCACCGAAGATTCTGCCTCGGGAATGGACGCAGCCGGTCATTGACGTTCCCGCCCGTGTGTGTGGTTTGTGAGGCACGTGCCACGTCAAGGACGTGCATTGCTTATTCAAATACACACCACCCCTCCATGCATATAAATGGGCCAGGCGCATGTAGGGGTGACTTCCCCACCCTCGTGCGGTCTCCATATCGAGCGCCCATCCCGTGGCCCCAGCGGTCTAGGGCGTTATTCGGCACCAAGTCTAGGCTCGTTCTGTCACGGGATCACCCACCGAAGATTCTGTCTCGGGAACGGACGCAGCTGGTCCTTGAAGTTCCCGCCCGTGTGTGTGGTTTGTGAGGCACGTGCCACGTCAAGGACGTGCGTTGCTTATTCAAATAGCACACCACCCCTGCATGCATATACATGGGCCACACGCATGTAGGGGTGCCCTCCCCCCCTCGGGCGGTCTCCATATCGAGCACCCATCCGGTGGCCCCGGCGGTCTAGGGCGTTATTCGGCACCATGAGGGTGTATTCCACGGTGAATAACTGCTTCTCCGTGTTAGTGCATGTCATTGCGAGATGACAGACCAAGTCTAGGCCAAAGCCACAACAAGATCCCATTCGTGTAGACCCGGCGCGTCCGTTTCCCCCCTCCAGGTGCCGGCCGTGACGGGGGCCACACCTCGGAGAGGCGTGCCGCCTCTTCGGACATGCTACCACACCGTACGACATGTATGAGGGCCTGGTGCGATGCTCCGGTGGCATTGCTACCCTCCCAGGGACCCCGTCCTGCCTAACCCTGTAGCATTTGACCACGGGATCTAGCCCTTTGACTTTGCACTGACGGGCTTTGACTAGTGGAACTCTCCACCCAGTTGTGTTAGGTTAGCCAATAGGAACACTTTGGAGCAACATCCGGGCCTAAGCCACAGCAAGACCCCATCCGTGTAGACACGACGCGTCCGTTTCCCCCCTCCAGGTGCCGGCGGCGGCGCCGCCGTCCGTGAGGAGGGGCACACCCCGGAGACGCATGCCGGGCGTTTGCAACCGCCACAACACTTCCAGACTTGTGAGAGGCCGCCTACGCAAGATTTGGCGGCATGTGCTAGCCCCCGGAGGCCGCCGGCCACAGTTGTAGGCACGCGAAGAGCAATCCGCGGAGAGGGAAGTGTTCAGATACTTCTTTAAAGTTCTCTCTCGGTGCCAGTCTAGAAAGTTGACCGGCACCGAGAGAGGGGGTAGGCCACGGTCGACAACATCTTCTTCTCATGTTTTTTTTACTTTACACACTCTTTAAAGTTGAGTTTTGAAAAAAATCATCAGAAGTCATGGAATTTATAAACTTTTGTCGTAAAAGCATATGAAATATGTGATACAAAAAAGATAGTGCAAAAAAAGACAAAAAGAGAGGGAGAAAAATTAGAGCAGTCATTACCGAGAGTCTATTCTTGGCTCTCGGTAATTTCCACCTTTTTCGAGAGCTACTCTCGGTAAACCATCCACCTACATCTCTTTCCTTCTTGTGCATTCTCGATAATATGTATTATACTTTTTTTGTTGTTTTCTTTCATGCTTGGCAAACAACCTTAGCACATCATAATTACCGTCTTGTGTTTTCTTCTTCGGATGAGCCTTGTCCGGTTCTAGAGACCGGCACCCCTCCGGTGGCCCCGGCGGTCTAGGGCGTTGTTCGGCACCTAGAGGGGGTAGGCCACGGGGAATAACTTCTTCTTCGTGTTAGTGCATGTCATCGCGAGATGACAGACCAAGTCTAGGCTTGTTCTGTCACGGGATCACCCATCGAAGATTCTGTCTCGAGAACGGACGCAGCCGGTCCTCGACGTTCCCGCCCGTGTGTGGTTTGTGAGGCACGTGTCACGTCAAGGACGTGCGTTGCTTATTCAAATAGAACACCACCCCTGCATGCATATGTATGGGCCACGCGCATGTACGGGTGCCCTCCCCCCCCCCCTCGGGCGGTCTCCATATCGAGCACCCTTCCGGTGGCCCCGGCGATCTAGGGCGTTATTCGACACCAAGAGGGTGTAGTCCACAGTGAATAACTGCTTCTCCGTGTTAGTGCATGTCATCCCGAGATGACAGACCAAGTCTAGGCCAAAGCCACAGTAAGATCCCATCCGTGTAGACCCGACGCGTCCGTTTCCCCCCTCCAGGTGCCGGCCGTGAGGGGGGCCACACCCCGGAGAGGCGTGCCGCCTCTTCGGACATGCCACCACACCGTATGGCATGTATGAGGGCCCGGTGCGATGCTCCGGTGGCATTACTACACTCCCAGGGCCCCCGTCCTGCCTAACCCTGTAGCGTTTGACCACGGGATCTAGCCCTTTGACTTTGCACGGACGGGCTTTGACTAGTGGAACTCTCCACCCGGTTGTGTTAGGTCGGCCCATAGGAACACTTTGGAGCAACATCCGGGCCTAAGCCACAGCAAGACCCCATCCGTGTAGACCCCCGACGTCTGCTTCTCCAGTGCCGGGCGACGGCCGTCCGTGAGGGGGGGCGCACCCCGGAGACGCTTGCCGGGCGTTTGCAACCGCCACAACACTTCCAGACTTGTGAGAGGCCGCCTACGCAAGATTTGGCGGCATGTACTAGCCCCCAGAGGCCGCCGGCCACAGTAGTAGACACGCGAAGAGCAATCCGCGGAGAGGGAAGTGTTCAGATACTTCTTTAAAGTTTTCTCTCGGTGCCGGTCTAGAAAGTTGACCGGCACCGAGAGAGGGGGTAGGCCACGGTCAACAACTTCTTCTTCGATCTCATGTTTTTTACTTTACACACTCTTTAAAGTTGAGTTTTGAAAAAAAATCATCAAAAGTCATGGAATGAGATATAAGAAAGATAGTGGCAAACAAAAACACAAAGAGAAGGGAAAAAATATTAGAGCAGTACTTACCGAGTGTCGGAGTACGACCCTCGGTAATGTATGCTTGTTCCGAGGGTTACTCTCGGTAAAGGATCTAACCTAGATCTAGGGGGACGTATTTTCTGAGAGCGGCTCTCGGTAAATCATCTGACCTAGAGTTGATTTCTTTTCCGAGTGCCGCACCGACAAGCACTCGGTAAATGTGGCGTCGACTACTTAAGCATATTTCCCCCCTGTTGTTTCTTCACCCAGCTGCCCACTGACCGGCGCCCCTCCACCGCCGCCCCCCACACCACACCGAGCTCCTCCCTCCGGTAAGCCCCCCTCCTCCTCTCCATGTGTTTATAGATAGATGGATTGATAGATGGATGCATAGATAGATGGATGGATTGATAGATGGATGCATAGATAGATGGATGGATTGATAGATGGGTGCATAGATAGATGGATGGATGTATAGATGGATGGATGCCATGTAGATACTTTTTTTTAAAAGAAAAAATGTAGATAATTGTTGATAATGTTGTATGCATGGATGCTATGTGCGGATGTGACCGATGAGATATGTGAGAGAGTGTCGATGAGAGTTGTTCTTGGAGGAAGAAAAATCAACTTTTGAGCGATGACGGTTGTTTTAGGTGAGCTCCTCATGTTATATCTTGATAACGCGCGAGGGGCTCACCCAGCTCAACCATCATAGAAAGTTGAAATACCCATGAGAGAGTGTCCACCATATATACCACCACCAGCGAGAGTTGTTCTTGGAGGAAGAAAATCGACTTTTGATGATGGAGGTCGATCTACCTGAGCTCTTCATCTTATATCTTTCATGTTTGATTCTTATGTTATTTTCCATTGTGTGATGAAAGGTGTTAGCATCGATCGATTTTTTGGCTATGGCCTCCAACGGAGAAGCTTCCATTAGGGTCGACTCCACGGACATGGAGAAGAGCTCCGAGTACCGCTTGGAGGAACTCCTTGAGAAGAACCCATAGCTGATCCTAATGAAGTTTTTTGTGGATCTGGCCAAGAAGAATCCCCCAGCTAAGGAGGGCAAGGATCCACCACGCAAGGATCCATTGAGTCCACCGACCATCATTCCCGACGATGCTTGGTCCTCCACTGTGGGGGATGCCCCCACGTGCTCTGACTCAACGATCACTGGTTTCACTGACTACACCTCGGAGTAGTCACCTAGATAGTTTGACGTTGATTTAGTGGTATAGTTATGTACTTGCTGATATGGACTTGGATGGCTACTTGCGATGCTTTTGATTGTATGAGTGATGAATGCTTATATTGATTATGTATGATGTGCCTTATTTCTCTTCTTCTATAGATGAAGTGGTATGTGGTGTACAGAGGACGGTGTCCATGAGTCTACAATTCATGGTCGGAATGAAATGAACAAATACTTCATTATGAAGGCAACTCCTTCGCCTCATTCAACAACAGAGAGACGGCAGAGTATCATCACAATCAGTATTTGCTTAAGCAAAAGAGAAAAACAGAATTACGCAATGGTGCAAGCCAGACACAGCTTAGTTGGTTCAGTGGGATGAAGAACTTCATAATTCTCTTTCAGTTTGTCATAATTGTGGTGTTGCTTTTTATCATATGGTGCGTACATGCAGACCACTTTGTTGTTTAATTAGTAAGTAGGCACTTGTACTAAAGAGCTACTTTGTGATTTGAAATGAAGCTTGTGTGAACTATTTATGGATTAATGCTTATGTGAGTTTGTTATTAACCTATGTGACTTGAAATGCAAGTTTGAGTATTGTATAAATGTTTTTGCTGCACCAACTCGAGCAAAAAACAGTATGAACAGAACTGGGAACAAAAGTTTACCGAGGGCCGCACTCGGCAAACAGGCATGCGCTGGAAGGTGGAGGAACTTGGCTGTTGCAGTTATGCCGAGAGGGCTCTCGGTAAAGAAGAAGTTACCGAGGGTCGACTCCTGGCTCTCGGTAAATGAGCAGGTGCCGAGCGTCACTCTCGGTAATGATTAGGGCACCATCAAAGTTTAGTCCAACCTCGCCTAGAGACAAGCAACAAAACCTATTTAAATAGTGGGATAGTCCAGATGCAGTAAGCTTCGGTATTCCTTACACTCTTGTTAAGGAGATGGACTATCACTTTGAATGTTCACCTGTCTCGAGCAGAGAACATTCAAAGTGATAGGCTGTCTTCTTAATGGTGGATTCCGGTGTTTTTTGTTGTTGTTTTCTTTCATGCTTGGCAAACAACCTTAGCACATCATAATTACCGTCTTGTGTTTTCTTCTTTGGTTGAGCCTCGTCCGGTTCTAGAGACCGGCACCCCTCCGGTGGCCCCGGCGGTCTAGGGCGTTGTTCGGCACCTAGAGGGGGTAGGCCACGAGGAATAACTGCTTCTTCGTGTTAGTGCATGTCATCGCGAGATGACAGAGCAAATCTAGGCTCGTTCTGTCATGGGATCACCCACCGAAGATTCTGTCTCGGGAACAGACGCAGCCGGTCCTCGACGTTCCCGCCCGTGTGTGTGGTTTGTGAGGCACGTGTCACGTCAAGGACGTGCGTTGCTTATTCAAATAGCACACCACCCCTGCATGCATATGCATGGGCCACGCGCATGTATGGGTGCCCCCCCCCCCTCGGGCGGTCTCCATATCGAGCACCCATCCGGTGGCCCCGACGGTTTAGGGCGTTATTTGGTACCAAGAGGGTGTAGTCCATGGTGAATAACTGCTACTCCGTGTTAGTGCATGTCATCGCGAGATGACAGACCAAGTCTAGGCTCGTTCTGTCACGGGATCACCCACCGAAGATTCTGTCTAGGGAACGGACACAGCCGGTCCTTGAAGTTCCCGCCCGTGTGTGTGGTTTGTGAGGCACGTGCTACGTCAAGGATGTGCGTTGCTTATTCAAATAGCACACCACCACTGCATGCATATACATGGGACACGCGCATGTAGGGGTGCCCTCCCCCCCTTGGGCGGTCTCCATATCGAGCACCCATCCGGTGGCCCCGGCGGTCTAGGGCGTTATTCGACACCAAGAGGGTGTAGTCCACGGTGAATAACTGCTTCTCCGTGTTACTGCATGTCATCGCGAGATGACAGACCAAGTCTAGGCCAAAGCCACAGCAAGATCCCATCCGTGTTGACCCGACGCGTCTGCTTCTCCAGTCCGGTGCCGTGCCGGGGGCCACACTGGAGAGGCGTGCCGCCTCTTCGGACATGCCACCACACTGTACGACATGTATGAGGGTCCGTTGCGATGCTCCGGTGGCATTTCTACCCCCCTAGGGCCCCCGTCTCGCCTAACCCTGTAGTGTTTGACCACGGGATCTGGCCCTTTGACTTTGCACGGACAGGCTTTGACCAATTGAACTCTCCACCCGGTTGTGTTAGGTCAGCCCATAGGAACACTTTGGAGAAACATCCGGGCCTAAGCCACAGCAAGACCCCATCCATGTAGACCCGACGCGTCCGTTTCCCCCCTCCAGGTGCCGGCAGCGGCGCCGTCCGTGAGGAGGGGCACACCCC
Source organism: Aegilops longissima (assembly GCA_021605205.1). Lineage (NCBI taxonomy): Eukaryota > Viridiplantae > Streptophyta > Magnoliopsida > Poales > Poaceae > Aegilops > Aegilops longissima. Next base: position 847,802,238 of record CM038677.1, read on the forward strand.
GGGGACGCGGGCCGGGCGTTTGCAACCGCCACAACACTTCCAGACTTGTGAGAGGCCGCCTATGCAAGATTTGGCGGCATATGCTAGCCCCCGGAGGCCGCCGACCACAGTCGTAGACACGCGAAGAGCAATCCGCGGAGAGGGAAGTGCTTAGATACTTCTTTAAAGTTCTCTCTCAGTGCCGGTCTAGAAAGTTGACCGGCACCGAGAGAGGGGGTAGGCCACAGTCAACAACTTCTTCTTCTCATGGTTTTTACTTTACACACTCTTTAAAGTTGAGTTCTGAAAAAAATCATCAAAAGTCATGGAATTTATAAACTTTGATCGTAAAAGCATATGAAATATGAGATACAAAAAAGATAGTGCAAAAAAAGACAGAAAAGAGGGGGGGAATTAGAGCAGTCATTACCAAGAGTCGATTCTTGGCTTTCGGTAATTTTCACCTTTTTCGAGAGCTGCTCTCGGTAAACCACCCACCTAGATATCTTCCCTTCTTGTGCATTCTCAATAATATGTATTATACCCTTTTTTTGTTGTTTTCTTTCATGCTTGGCAAACAACCTTAGCACATCATATTACCGTCTTCTGTTTTCTTCTTCGGATGAGCCTCATCCGGTTCTAGAGACCGGCACCCCTCCGGTGGCCTCGGCGGTCTAGAGCGTTTTTCGGCACCTAGAGGGGGTAGGCCATGAGGAATAACTGCTTCTTTGTGTTAGTGCATGTCATCGCGAGATGACAGACCAAGTCTAGGCTCGTTCTATCACGGGATCACCCACCGAAGATTCTGTCTCGGGAACGGACGCAGCCGGTCCTCGACGTTCCCGCCCATGTGTGTGGTTTGTGAGGCACGTGTCACGTCAAGAACGTGCGTTGCTTATTCAAATAGCACACCACCCCTGCATGCATATGCATGGGCCGCACGCATGTACCGTGCCCTCCCCCCCCCCCCCCTCGAGCGGTTTCCATATCGAGCACCCATCCGGTGGCCCCGGCGGTCTAGGGCGTTATTCGGTACCAAGAGGGTGTAGTCCACGGTGAATAACTGCTACTCCGTGTTAGTGCATGTCATCGCGAGATGACAGACCAAGTCTAGGCTCATTCTGTCACGGGATCACCCACCGAGGATTCTGTCTCGGGAACGGACGCAGCCGGTCCTTGACGTTCCCACCCGTGTGTGTGGTTTGTGAGGCACGTGCTACGTCAAGGACGTGCGTTGCTTATTCAAATAGAACACCACCCCTGCATGCATATACATGGGCCACACGCATGTAGGGGTGCCCCCCTCATGGTATGTCGCCGACACAACGACGGTAGTCTACCTTCGGATTGGGCGATGGGGACAGCCGCCGACGAGATGGAGATAGAGGGGAGGGATGAGTGATGGAGATGGACGGAAGAAATCAGGGGTGAATGTTGTGTGTTTTAAGAGGACGGGAGAGGAAGAGGCATGTGGAGAAGTGCAGAGGACGCGATGAGTGTGGGCAGGTCACACGAGCAGCCGAGTGTGAAGATGAAAAAGTGAGAACGGGATGCGAGTTGTCACATGATTGGCTTCGTCTTATTCGGAAAATAAAATAGCAGTTGCTTTTGTGGTAAAAGACGTGGGGTTGTAAGGACCAAAACTTGATGACGTGGAAGGACTGATGATGTTGACATGTTGCATGTTTAGATAAATAGGTTAGTGGGGATGAATCTCTTAGGTATATAGGATGTCAGATAAAAAAAGATAGTGCAAAACAAAAACAAACGGAGAAGGGAAAAATTAGAGCAGTGGTTACCGAGGGTCGATTCTCGGCTCTCGGTAATGGACACCTTTACCGAGCGCTGCTCTCGGTAAAGCATGTAACCTAGATCTTAACCTTTCCCCTTTTGTTTGTATCTTCACTCACCTCTCGTCTCTTCCCACCGCCGCCGACGATGCCGAAATCGCCACCGCCGCCGCCGCCAACCCGCAGCCACCGCCACCCCCTCCTCCACCGCCACCCCCTGCGGCCGCCGCCACCCCCTCCTCCACTGCCCCCAACTGCGGCCGCCGCCGCCCCTCCTCCACCGCCGCCCCCTCCTCCACCGCCGCCCCTCCTCCACCGCCCTCCACCGCCACCCTCCTCCACGACCCCCAACCACGGTCGCCGCCCCCCTCCTCCACCTCCACCCCCTCCTCCAGCGCCATCCCCTCCTCCACTGCCCTCCACCGCCACCAATCGGCCGCCACCCCTCCTCCACCACTCCCCACTGCGTCCACCGCCACCCCCTCCTCCACTGTCCCCAACTGCGGCCACCTCCCCCAAGCTTCATGGCCGGCAACCGGCGCGGCGGTTCTTCAATGCGGCCCAAGGACGGCCGCCACAGCAGAGCTTCTCCAGTAGCGCAGCAGCTGGAGATGCCCTCATGTATGTAGAATATTTTGCACAAATGTATGAAATATGAACAAATGTGATTAAAAGTAGTAGATGAAGATGGTCCTGTTTAGTAATGCCTAGAGTAGTCCAGACTATAATTGATGCATGTCCTATTGCTTGATTGGAGTGCTTTTTTTTAGATATGTAGAATATGCCTGATGCATATTGATGTTCCTTAGATATGCATAATGCCCTCAGGTATGTAGAATATGCCTGATTGGAGTGCTTTTTTTAGATAAATACTAGAGTAGATCAATGAAACTATATACTTGTGCTTATTTCCTTGTCAGTGGTGAACTCTGATCTTTGGTTGCCTTTGCTTTTTTAATAAAAAGTTGGGGCAGGGGGGCAACCCCTTTCGTTTCAAATTTTTTTCCCTTGTCAGTGCTATGGCATTATAAATGGAACTATATATTTGAGACTTGATTGAGCTATTTGTGTTATTTTTTGCCATATATTATATGAAACTTAGATTAGGAAGATTTTGCTTTGGAACTGAGAGTAACCATATATATTTTGTTTTTCAGATTCTGATGAGAGCACTCGTAATAAGTACCGGAGAGTCCCGATTGGTAGGGCCGAGTCGTCCGCCCGCCGAACCACGTCATCGGCTCCCTCTTGAGGAAGCACTTCCCTGGATTGTCCAAGCCGGGTGATGATGATCCGCCGTCGCCAGGTTTAACCTGGGAGCATTACGTACACAACAAGGATGAGCATGATGTCACCATGGCCACTCGGGTCATCAATGCTTTTTTTGTAAGTATCTTAGCTCCGACCACTGTATTTTTTCATATCCAAATCCTTGCTTGCGTGGATGGTGAGAAGATGCCATATGCTTTCTTGTAGCAAAAATTTGCTTGCGTGGATGGTGAGAAGCAGAAGGCGATCAAAGGCATCGTGAAGTCTGCCCGAAAGATACTCTCTGACACCAAGCACACGCTGCGGTACAAAGCCGTGATGCAGTGTCGGCCGCTGGACTCCAATGGAGAGAAGATGACAAGGAAGACTGCTTGCCAGACCAACTTGTCGCGAGAAGAATACCTGTCAGTGGTAAGTGACTACATCGGTTGCTAGTACTTTGATTCATCCTTCTTGTTCCTCAATTATTCGATTTTGTCTGACTAGGTGAAGGAACCCTGGATGAAGGACGATTGCTGGGAGGCCCTGGTTGACATGTGGTGTGACCCAGCATGGCAGGCGCAGCATGTGGAGAAGGGAAACGAACGAGCCAAAATGCCAGGCCCGGCTCATGTCCAGGGGAGCCGGAACCTAACCGCTCTCAAGCAACACATGGTATGTGGATTAAGATGTTAACTTTTTCGCACGGTGCATCTTGGTTCATTCAACTTGATGGTTAATTTTGTAGGAGGCGAAGGTTGGTCGACCGGTCCACATCCTGGAAGCCTGGAAAGAAGGCCACAAGGGGAAGGATGGTGCCGAGTTCTGCAGCGAGTCGGTGGAGGAGAAGTGGGGGACCTTCAAAGAGGTCTTCCAGGAGGTGCACGGGCAGGAAGCCGAACCTACGTCCAAGCCCCTTGACCCTGAGCTTCTCATCATTGCTGGCGAGGGGAAGGGCCATGGCCGCCACCTCCTTTGCAACGGGGCGATCGCCACCTCCGGGCACCGCAAGCTGCATGAGATACGCGCGTGGAGCACCAGCTCAACTCCGTCCATATGGAGTCGCCCAACCGCCGCATCACGTGAGATAGCGCGTCTCAAGGTTAGCATCCTAACCTTTTATTTATGTCCATGCCTCGAAATAGCACCGTTTCATCCTATATGAGCCTAATGCCATGTTACAGGATTTAATGGCGCAGCGGGCTGTTGAAGAGGAGCAAAGGCGGAAGGCTGAGGAGGAGTCCAGAGAAAAGGAACGGGCAGACACTAACAATAGGTTGAAGATGCTTGAGGATCAACTACAGGTAGAACATTATCTAAACTAGAGTAGAAGATTCATTACATAGGGACGAACCACCCTCACGTGACTCTACTCTTATAGGTTCTTATGCAATCTTGAAGCAGTGCAAGTGATGCCCCTCCTCCTCCTCCGGAATGTTAACCCGATGGCCTCTCCTCCTCAAGATGATCTATATATGAACAAGTGTACTTCTATTGTGACGTGCACATGTTTTGCAAGTAGTGACAATATGTATGAATTTACGACTTGTGTGTGATGTCTACTAGGATAATACATTCGACTTGTGTGTGACAATATATGGACTATCCCTAATTATGCATATATATGTGGACTAGATCAAATTATGCCTATATATGATCAAATTATGCCTATATATGTGTGGACTAGCTCAAAATGCACTGTAGTGGTTTTTATCTGCAGGGATCAGAAAAGAAATAGATTGACAACAAAATGGATGGGAAAGATTTCCGAGAGCTACACTCGGAAAAAGGTAGACTACCGAAAGCAACTCTCGGAAATATGGTCGTCTGGGACTACTGTTGTGCCACAACTTTTCCGAGGGAAGCTCTCGAAAAAGAAGGAGAGCATTGCCGAGCCTAGCTCTCGGCAAAGCTATGTAAACTGTCAGCTCCCATGAAGGATTGCTGAGAGCCACTCTGGGCAAGCATATCGTCATTTTTTTACTGATAAATGTGACCAGTGGGACCACATGTCAGTTAGAAAGAACACACAAAAAAAAAGATGTTGCATGTGCTTTGCCGAGAGCCACACTCGGGAAAGTAGACAGTAACTGACGGAGCCGTCTGTTGCGGAAAGGCATGCCACCTGGCTACTCTTTGCCGTGAGCGGCTCTCGGCGTCTGCAGGGTTTGCCGTGCGGTGCCTCTTTGCCGTGAGGCAGTGACGGCAAAGAGTGTAGTTTGCCGTGAAGGTGGGTTTGCCGAAAGTGACACTCGGTCAAAACTTGCTTTGCCGAGTGTCCGTGTTTTAGCACTCGGTGAAGAGCATTACACCCGGCGTACGTGAAACTTTCAGTAGTGATTCCTCCTTTTCTAAAATAATAATAATCATAGTCTTTCCCCGATTAAAGCCGGCGACATACATGTCCTCTTCCCACTCGTCCCCTCTCGCCCTTCCCAGTATACTACAATTGTTAGGCTTTGGGCAGAGCCACACTGCAGCAACCACTACACGGACAAGCGAGCTGGAGCCTGTGTTCCGATAGAAAGCAAGAGAGCAAAGATTGATTGACCGTGCCGGCTGCGGAGGGCCTCGTTCAGATCCCCTCCACTGGCACTTTCGGAGGGACGAACGGCAACGCCGTTGTGATCGAGGTCAGATCTCAGATCCCCTCACTTCTCATTAGCTTCAGTAATCCCTTTGTGATATCTCTCCATTCCCCTTGTAGTCTCTTGATGTAACATTTCCGTTCCTTTTCTTGTGGTATTCAGATCGTAACCTCATGCCCGGTGTCCATCAACAACAGAAGATTTGGTCAGCCCCCCTCACTAACTACTCAGTAGCTTTAGGAATCCCTTTGTGGTATCTCTCAATCCCTTCTAATATCTTGTTGTTACATTCTGCTTGTTTTTCTCCCTTTTGGTATTCAGATCGTGACCCCATGCCCGGTGACCATCAGCAAGAGAAGATTGAGTAAGCCATGGATCTGGCCATGGGGGCCATGGGCTCCCTCCTCAAAAAATTGAGCGAGGTTATCAAGGAGGAGTACAAGCTACAGAAGGGCGTCAAGAAAAAGGTCAAGTCCTTCTCTGCCGAACTGGATATTATGCGCTCTGCCCTTGGCAAGGTGGCAGAGATGCCACGGGATGAGGTCGACGAGCTGGTCAAGCTTTGGGCTGCCGATGTGAGGGAGTTGTCTTACGACATGGAGGATGTCGTCGACTCTCTCCTGGTGCGTGTTGAGGGCAGTGACCCCAATGCTGATCAGTCCAACTTCAAGAAGCTCAAGGCCAACTTCAAGAACCTGTTTAAAAAGGGCAAAGCTCGCCGTGAGATTTCCACAGCAGTCGAAGAAATCCATGAGCGGTTGCAAGATGTGACCAGACGACATGAAAGGTATAATTTTGCTAATCTACCTGCAGCAAAAAGGACCACCACTGACCCTTTCTGGGAGGTTCTCTATGGAGATAAGAAGAATATCATCGGCCTAGAGAAAGCAAGCGAGGATATTATCAAGAAGATCAGTGACGGTGACCCTGTGTCCAAGGCGCATCTCAAGATACTCTCAGTTGTGGGATTTGGAGGACTGGGCAAGACCACACTTGCCAGAGAAGTATATGATTCCCTTCCAACAAAATTTGATTACAAAGCTTTTGTGTCCGTGTCTCGGAATCCAGACATGAAGAAAGTATTAAGCAATCTTCTCTTCAAACTTGACAAGGAAAAACACGCTAGTATGAATGCAGCAAACTTGGATGTAGAGGAGCTCATCATCCTAGCCCGTGAACTGCTTAGCAAGAAAAGGTACGCCTCACGGATCCAACCAACCATGTCATTTATATTGCTGCAGATGCCATCCACGCTAATGGCACGTATACATCTCCAGTATGTAATACATTAAGACTTCTTATGGCCTAGTTGTACATCTAAGAAGCATCCATAGCGTCAATCCTGCCGGAAACGACGATTATATTTTGGTCAAAAGAAAAGGATAACTAGCTAGTGGGTGATGCATATATGTATCTTTCTATTTAATATTAAATTTCTGTACATGTTTTACCTCATTATTAGATAAGGGAAAACGACAACACCTTGGAAATCATCTCACCTTATTTTCCATGCTTCTCTGATTGTGCATTCACATGTTCCCAGGCCTACTTCTATTTTTCTTAATATACCCAACTTGGCCTCTTGCACCTGCAGCCGCAAAGTAGGGCCCATTGTCATGCTCGACTTGATCCTTGATTGCTCTAAATAACTGACATGTTCTCTTTTTTGAAGTGCACAGCATATAGTCTCCTTACTTTCAGAATTGTAATAATTATATATTTTACCTTTCTTTTCCCTAAACCATACAACATATGGTCGCTTGTCTCATTTCCTTTTCTCTGACAACAGTTATATCTTATATAGATATAAAATATTTTTTTATTTTCATTTGATAAGGAAAAAGACTTCATCTCTTAAAATCATCTCACCTTATTTTTCATGCATTTCCAATTGTACATCTCCTATATATATATATATATATATATATATATATATATATATATATATATATATATATATATAGGAAAATGCATCCTACTACCGGGTGTAGTTACACCCGTTTCTCATATACTATCATGTGGTAGTATATACTCTACTTTATTATTTTTAGTATGTTCCCACGCCTACTTGTATTTTTCTCACTGTACCTACCTTGACCTCTTGCCACCAGTGGGGCTCTGTGTCATGCTCAATTTCATCCTTTTTTCTAGAATACACTTAAGCATGTGTATCATATATTCATAGGAGAAGTGGGCAAAGAAGACCCATCCACAGTCCACGGTTTACATAGATGGCATTTAGCCAGAGGAGACCCAACTACTCCTGGTATGCCCACCTAAACAACCTCTGCAAGAGGGCTGACATAGCACCCTTAAACAGCCCAGCTGATTGCGACACACACACCCCTCATCATAAACTCTTCTCAGCAACGGCGGCGCCAGGAAAAAAAAACTCTGTGGGGTCAAAGCTTTACAATACTCACGAAGACCTCCTTTCCGTTCCTCTTGCCACAGTGTTTGCTACAGTAGACACATAGGCCGGCTGCTTTGGCGGCAGTAGGACGGGCGATGGGCCAGCGAGGCAGACTCGGCAGGCAGTGCGAGCTCTGCCTGCACGGGAAGAGAGATGGAAGATCCGATGGTTTGGAGAGAGAGAGAGAGCACGTGAGCTGGAATGGTTTTCCTGCTAGATGGCCCAAAATATGCACCGTATGTGTCAATAAGAGCGGGGTCAGCTGCTGTGACCTATGGGTTCAGAGGAGTACTCATAGCTGGGTTTCAATCAGCAGACAAAAACCTAACAGACCCCACAGCTCTAACGTGACCTAACTCAATAAGAAAAAAAAATGTCGGTTTTTCTTCAGCTATCTTGACAGCTTTAAACAACCGACATTTTTTTCTTATTGAGTTAGGTATATATTTTGACTTTACGATGTCTAAGTGTTTGTTTCTGAATAATTATCCTTTTTAAGTCTATATTATAACATCAGTAGAACATGTCATTTGTCTTTTATCATATTACTAAACATATTTGTTTTCATGGGCATAATTAAACTCTATCGATTTCAAAGACAACATTCTGTAATCACATACCCGGAAGTTGTGCGTATAAGTATATTTGCTAGTTTTTGTTCAAGCTGGTTTGTTTCTTTGTCAACTTTTAATATATTATTGGCTTTTATCGGCCTACATATTTGTGATGAGAGTGTTGGAAACAAGAGTTTGACAATGCTTCACGATATATTGATCGGTGCATAGCGCACGTATATATGGAGTACAAGGTGGGCCACAACCTCAACTATACAATGACTAGAAGGTGGGCCAGGGTATACAATATACATGCACAAACCATATATTAAAACCCCCCTCCCCCCTTCCGCCCGCAGCCAAAGCGTCGCCGGAGATGCAAAGACTGGACCTGAACTCCTCGAAGACAGAAGTAGGCAGTCCTTTCGTCATGACGTCGGCGAACTGCTGCGCCGTCGGGACGTGGAGGACCCGGATGCGCCCAAGAGGCACCTGCTCACGAACGAAGTGTATGTCGAGCTCAATATGCTTCGTTCGACGATGGTGGAATGGGTTGGCGGAGAGGTAGACGACGGAGACATTGTCGCAGTAGACGAGCGTGGCCTTGTGAACATCACAAAGCAACTCCTGGAGCAGCTGACGGAGCCAAGAGCATTCAGCAACGACGTTAGCCACTGCTCGATACTCAGCCTCGGGCCCTCGGCACTCGAGCGGGAGACGGTGGGCTATCGCTTGGAGGACCAAGAGATCAGGGACGGCCCAAGGTAGACACAGTACCCCGAGGTGGAGCGCCGTGTGTCCGGGCAGCCGACCCAGTCCGCATCAGAGTAGGCGACGAGGTCGATGGAGGTAGAGGCCGTCAGTATAAGTCCCAGGGACTAGGTGTCGCGTATGTATCGGAGGATACGCTTCACCAGAGTCCAGTGAGAGTCGCGCGGAGCATGCATGTGCAGACCTGCAGAACAACATACTGCAAGTCGGGGCGCGTCAGGGTCTGGTACTGCAAGGCGCCCACAATGGAGCGGTAGAAGGCCGCATCAGATGCGGGCAAACCCTCCAAAGCGGAAACCTTGGCCTTGGTGTCGACGGGCGTGGGAGCGGGCTTGTAGTTAAGCATGCCAGCTCGACCGAGAAGCTCATGGGCGTAGCGCTGCTGATGCAGGAAGAACCCATATGGCCGTCGAACCACCTCAATGCCAAGGAAGTAATGCAGGGGACCCAAGTCCTTCAGGGCAAACTCATCGCGAAGACGAGCAGCGAGCCGCTGGAGGAGTGCGGCAGTGGATGCCGTCAGAATGATGTCATCGACGTACAGCAGCAAGTAGGTCGTGTCAACTCCGTGATGATACACGAAGAGGGACGCATCGGAGCGAGTCGATGTAAATCCGAGCGTCTGCAGGAAGGCGGCGATGCGCTGGTACCAGGCCCGAGGTGCCTGCTTCAACCCGTAAAGAGAACGGGAGAGCAAGCACACATGATCTGGATGCGTGGCGTCGGCGAAGCCGGTGGGCTGTTCACAGAACACCTGCTCAGCGAGGTGGCCGTGCAAGAAGGTGTTGGAGACGTCCAACTGATCCACAGGCCAAGCTCGGGACACGGCTAGCTAGAGCATGGCACGGATTGTGCCCGGTTTAACAACCGGGGCAAATGTGTCGGTGAAGTCCACGCTCGCGCGCTGCCGAAAGCCCCGGACCACCCAGCGAGCTTTATAGCGCTCGAGAGTGCCATCCGGACGAGTCTTGTGCCGAAAGACCCACTTGCCCGTGATGATGTTGGCACGGGGCGGCCGAGGGACGAGCTGCCAGGTACGATTCCGCTGGAGCGCATCGAACTCTTCCTGCGTCGCAGCGAGCCAATGAGGATCCCGAAGGGCGGCTCGAGCTGATGATGGGAGAGGGGACGGCTTAGAGACGGAAGCAGCGAGAAGGTACTCATCGCTGGTGTACCGCGTGCTCGGGCGGAAGGTGCTAGCCCGAGAGCGAGTCATCTGGCGGGGCAACGGGTCCGGGGTGGAGACGGGCGACGACGAAGAAGAGCCCACCTCCTCTCGAGGCAGCGGGCGAGCCTGGCCGGGCGAGGGCGGCGGGCGAGGCCGCCACGGGCGAGGTGGCGGGCGAGGCCGCCGGGAGGCCGACGGCGTGGTCAGGGCAGGGACGCCAAGGGCGTCGCGTGCGTCGAGGGAGGTGCAGCCCCTAGGGCAGCCAACCGGGGAGAGACTCGACCCGTGGCGCGGGGGGCACCCTCAAAGCCGGGAGGCGGCCCAAGAGAAGCACACGAGCGGCCGTCACCGGGAGCGGGCAAAGCCGCAACATTCGAAGGTACCTGCTGAAACGAAAAAATCATCTCATCAAAGTAAACATGTCGTGAAGTGATCACTCGATGTGAGATAGGATCATAGTAGTGGTAGCCTTTGGTGTTGGCGGGATAGCCGAGAAAGATGCAGGCCACGGACCGAGGTGCGAGCTTATGAGGAGCAGTGGAGCGATGCTAGGGTAGCACAGGCAACCGAAAATGCGGAGCTCAGCATAGGAGGGTGGCGTGCCAAACAAGAGGTGATGAGGTGCAAAATTCCCGTGAGTGCGACAAGGACGGATGTTGATGAGGAGTGATCCGGTGGCGAGCGCGTTGGGCCAAAAGCATGGTGGCACGTTGGCATGAAGGAGGAGGGTGTAGACGCAATCATTAAGAGTGCGAAGCACACGCTCAGCGCGGCCGTTTTGTTGCGAAGTGTACGGGCAAGTGAGACGAAAGATCGTGCCATGTGTGGCGAGAAGGTTGCGGATCGCAAGGTTATCAAACCCCTTCCCGTTGTCTGTTTGCAACGCATGAATGGGACGTCCAAACTGCGTGGAGACATAGGAGTAGAAAGCGGTGAGAGTAGCAACAGAGTCCGACTTTCGCCGCAACGGGAAGATCCACACATAGTGCGAAAAATCATCAAGTATGACAAGATAATTAAAATAGCCCGTGTTACTTGCAACAGGAGAGGTCCAAACATTACTATGAATTAACCCACACGGGTATGATGTGACATGCAAGGAAGTGCTAAAAGGAAGACGAACATGTTTGCCGAGACGACAAGCATGACAAGTGTGATCGTCGATCTTATTACACGTGAATGAAAAACTTTGAAGAATATGACGTAGGGTGGCGTGGGATGACTGAGACGAGCATGCCAAAGGTCCACTCCTGCGGAAAGTGCCATGGGTGCAGCGACGGAGGAGGTGGATGAGTGGACCGGGTAAAGCTCGTTGGGGCTGTCACATCGGTGAAGCACCATCCGGGTACGGGCATCCTTAACAGAAAAGCCAAACATGTCAAATTCAATGGTAACAGGATTTTCACGTGTAAGAGAACGAACGGAAACAAGATTTTTAATGATGTCAGGAGAGACAAGTACGTTAGAAAGATATAATGGCATGGAGTTAGAAGGAAAAGCAGCATGGCCGACATGAGTAATAGGCATGGAAGAACAGCCACCCACGGTAATGCGAGCAATGGTGTGAACGGGGTGAGTCGCAAGAAGGTTACCGGGGTTGGCGGCCATGTGAGTCGTGGCTCCGGTGTACATATATCAGTTGCCACCGCCAGTGTACTGCTGCGGCGTGGGGGCGGTGTGGAGGGCCGCTAGGAGCGCGGGGTCCCAAGGTGCCGGCGGGGAGCCGGGGCTGACGGCGCCGGCTGAGGCGGTGGCGCCACGAACCCACCGACCGAAGGCAACCCATAGGCCGCAGAAGGGCCGTAGAGCGGCACGGGCGGGTACATCTGAGGGGCCACGTGAAGCGCCTGATTAGAGGCCGGGCGGGCACCGAAGAGGCCCGGAGCGGGGGCACGCGGTACAGGCATGCAGTATGCATGCACAACCCCGGTCCAGGGGTTCTGGCCGGCCTGCCAGGGCGCCGGTGGGAGCTGCTGCTACTGTTGGCGCGACACCCCGCCGGGCGCAGCCGGCTGCTGCTGTTTGCTGCTGCTCGGCAGGGGGCTGTGAAGGGGCAGCTGCGGCTGCGGGTATGGGAACCCGAGCGGCGGCGGCGCCTGGAAGAGGCCCGGGCGGCCTCGGCGGGCGGCGGGCGGCGCACCGCCGCTGGTACCGGCGGTGAGGGCTGTGTGGGTGGCCTGGGTGTGTGACATCCGCATCCTCCTTTCCTCCAACTTCAAGTACGCAACGATCTTGGGGAACATCGGGTTGGTGATGAGGGGGATGTTGGAGGCGGCGTTCCCGAAATCGTCGTTAAGGCCGGCGATGAGGGTGCTGAGGAGGAGCTCGTCGGAGACCGTCTCACCAAGGTCATGGAGCTCGTCAACAAGGTTCTTGAGGCGCATGCAGTAATCGTCAACAGACGAGTCGAGCTACTGGCACCCAAAAAACTCGCCGTGCAAGAAAATCTTGCGTTGGAGCGTGCTGTCGGTGAAGAGGCCGTTGAGCTTGGTCCAAACGGCGTGAGCATCATCATCGGCGGAGACCACCATGTGGAAGAGGTCCTTCGAGATGGTCGTGTAGAACCAACGAATGAGAGTTGCGTCGATGGACATCCACTCCTCATCGTCCTCCATGAAGCGGCAATCCATGCAACCATCGATGTGATCCCGGATGTTGTACTCCCGGAACACAAGGAAGAAGTACGTCTTCCATGCATAGTAGGTGGAGTTGAGATGGTCGAGGATGACGGGAACCCGAGCGAGGATGTTGAGATCGCGGATGACGACGGGGTCGGGACCCTCAAACGGGTTGGTGCGGCGGCTGCGGGTGGTGCCGGAGGAGCCGGTGGAGGCCATGAGGATATGGGGTGGCGGCGCCATGCTGGAGGCGACGCGGCGGAGTGGTGGCGGCGCGCGGCGGGTGGGGGCGGAAGCGGCGGCGGCAAGACACGGGCGGCGGTCGCGGCGGCGTGGAAACGCGGGCGGCGACGGGCGGTGGTGGTGGCGGCGGCGGTGGTGTTTGGCAGCGGCGGCGGCGGCGATGGGATCGCGGCGGCGGCGGCACAAGGGTTAGGGTTAGGATCTTAGGGATGATACCATGTTGGAAACGAGAGTTTGACAATGCTTCACGATATATTGATCGGTGCATAGCGCACGTATATATAAAGTACAAGGTAGGCCACAATCTTAACTATACAATGACTAAGAGATGGGCCGGGCTATACAATATACATGCACAAACCATATATTCAACACAGAGTAAATGTGTCTCCCTCATGCACAATGTTCAATTCTTTTATAATCGAGGTGCATGCAGCGTTCGATGTGGTAGTGTGCACACTGTTCTGTGAGGCCGTGATGCCTCCATTTACATTTGTGGACCTGGTGCGTCGGTTGAACCAGTATTCCCAAACACTGAGCCATCGGGCATGTTAAGGAAAACCAACCCCACCCCCCGTCTCTCTCTCTCTCTTTCTCGTCCCCTGCGTCACCTCCCCGAGCGCTCTTTTCCCTCCTCCCGCCGTCGCCAGCGTGTGCCTCCGGACCTTGCCCGTGTGGTGGTGGCGGCGGCGTGACTGTCCTTTCCAGCGCACGGACCTCCCTGCTCGGGCGGCGGCGGCGGTGCCTTTCGGCCGACGGCGGTGTGGCCCGGCGGCAGCAGTGTCGTGTGCCATGGTGGTTCTCGGTGCGGCGGCACGGCTGTTGGTCGTGGGGTGGCGTGGTGGCGCTAGTGGCTGCCAGCGCACACCCGGCCCAGATCCGGACCCGTTCGGGCCCTATCTGGGTTCGTATGGCCCGATGGCTTGGCACTAGGCGGCGTCGCTCCCTGCTGGTGGGGCGAGGCGGCGGCGGTCTGCGGGCGGCGGTCACTTCGTCGGTCGGCGAGTTGCAGCGAGGTGATCTAGACTGTCTGGGCCAAGGTGGGCCTGGCCGGGCCGTCAGGGCCTGGCCAGTCCTCGTCGTCGCGTCAGGTGAGCTCCGCTCAGGCGGTGGAGGTTGTCCCCTCCCTCCGATTGATTAGTGGTCTCTCCCATGGCCGTTGTCTCATTTCCCTCTCCAGGCCTCGTGTTGGCAGCTCCAGAGAGATGGTGAGGATGGTCAGGTAACCGTGGTGACACAGGCTGGTGGGCGGCTGAGTGGGTGGTGCACTACGAAGTGCCTGGGTGGTGGTTGTGGATCTTGCCCGGCACCGACGCGATGACACCCGCGGGCGCCGCCGGACCTTCCTGAAGGGCGTCGGGTATATCCCTTCCCCACTGCCCTTCGCTTACCGTGGAAACCCTAGCATTTGTTCGGGCAACAACGGCGGCATCGTCGCATTCCTTCTTAAAGGTGTTGCTTGGTGTGTGACGCTTTGGAATGTTGGGGACGCGATGGTACTTCTCCTGTGGGTGCAGCGGTTGCCAGTATTCTTCTCTTCATCGATCTGCCGGTGTTGGGGTTTGTTTCTCTTTTCTTTCTTTTGTTTTTTCTTTTGGACTTGGTTGTGTTGTGGCCCCAGCGAGCTGCGTGTATCAGATGGTTGCTTTATATAATATAAAGCGGGGGAAACCCTTTATCATCAAACACTGAACCATCAAATTTCAAACATTAAAATCCAAGAATCAAACAAACCCACTGCTCAAGTGATAGCAATATAGTACCTCATATGGATTACTGAGGTGGTTGACATGCTTTCATGTTTTTTGATAAATAAAATTGTTTTTTGGCTAACATGTACCTCTTGTGTTTCCATATGCATAGGTACTTTATAATTATCGATGATTTATGGGATAAAGAAGCATGGAAAACAATCAGACTTGCACTCGTGGAAAATGGGCGTGGAAGTATAATAATCACTACCACCCGCCATGTTGATGTCTCTGAAATATGCTGCTCTTATAATGATGATATGATTCATAAGATGGAACCTCTCTCAGACAATGACTCCCAAATACTTTTCTATAGAAGAATATTTGGAAGTGAGGTTTGTCCTCCTAGATTCCAGCAAGTATCCAAAGAGATCTTAAAGAAATGTGCTGGGGTACCATTAGCCATCATCAGTTTGGCTAGTTATTTGGCTAATAATGAGAGGACCAACCAAATTGATCAATGGTATGTTTTGCTCAACTCTATTGGCCATGGACTTAAAAAAGGTGATGATGATGTGAAGGAAATGAAGAGGATATTATCATTGAGCTTTTATGACCTCCCTTCTTATTTGAAGACTTGCTTTTTATATCTAAGTATCTTTCCAGAAGATCATCGAATTAGCAGAGATCGATTGATAAGAAGATGGATTGGTGAAGGATTTATCCAAGTAGAAGATGAAACTGCTAGCCTTCTTGAGCTTGGAGATAGCTACTTCAACCAGCTAGTAAACAGAAACATGATCATTCCGATAAACATGCATGTTGATGGTAGGGTTGAAGCTTGTTGTGTACATGACATAATGCTGGATCTCATATGTGAATTATCAAGCGAAGTAAACTTTGTTACTATATTGGATGTTATCAAGGGAGACACAGCTTTGAAAGAGAACTTCCGCAGATTGTCCATCCAGAAGAGCATGACAGATCTCACCACCACTCAGATGGATACCACAAGCATGTCACAAGTAAGGTCTTTCACGGCTTTTAGTCCTGCTGTTAGTAAGATCCCCCCTCTCTCTATATTTCAAGTTTTACGTGTATTGGATCTGGAAGGTTGTGATCTTCGAAAAAGTCCTGGCATTGGCCTTAGGCATGTTGAGAAGTTGTTACATTTGAGATATCTGGGGTTAAGGGGCACAAAGGTTGGCAAGCTCCCTATGGAAATAGGAAAGCTACAGTTTTTGCAGACATTAGACTTGCAATTGACCAATTCAAAAGAATTATCGTCCAGCGTCGTTCAGCTGAGGCAGTTGGTGTGCCTAATCCTTGATTCAGGTATGTCACTACCAAAAGGGTTATGCAACCTGACATGCCTTGAACAGCTGATGGGGCACAATATGGGCTTTCATTCTGAAGAAACCGCAAAAGAGCTGGGCCATATGACCAGGCTAAGAGAGCTCTCCTTTAGATTGGATGTTGGGGGAAATGATAAAGTTAGTAAAGCTTTGATTGGGTCCATAGCCAAGCTACACAAACTCGAGCGCCTGGAAATCTCCGTTAATGGTAATTGGCGTGACCTAGTGCACGGTTTGGTGCCGCCTCCAAACCTACGCAGGCTTAGTTCATACAATCAATTGCGGTTCATTCCTGCATGGATTTGTTCTTCGTCGCTACCTCTACTCTCCTACCTTGATCTAACTGCCATTGAAGTGCGCTCCGGAGATATCCAGAGCCTTGGGATGCTGCCGGCTCTCCGTTATATCGCCCTTGACACAGGCAATGTCAAAGTAGTGGTGGAGAAGCTAGAGGTTAGCGCCGGTGCCTTCCCGGAGGCGAGAGTATGCCTTTTCCATAGAATTATACTGGTGAACCCTACGTTCCAACCAGGAGCTATGCCAATGGTTCAACGCCTTCGCTTCGGTCTCCGAGTAAATGACATCCTCAGTCCTGAGTTTGATTTGAGCATAAGGAACCTTCCTTCGCTCAAGCAACTCAGAATTGACCTTTCCAATAAGGAAGTCAGCCCTGAGGATTATTCTGAAGCCATAGACGCGCTGAGGTGTGTGGCAGAGAGCCATCCCCAAAGCCCCACCCTTCGTGCCGATGAATACTGACATGATGGAGAGGTACTCCTGTCGTTTCTGCATTTAATTCTGTTCCCTGTTTCTTTTGGCTTCTCTAACAATTGTTTCTTCGAATTTCAGGCCGAGTTGAGTCGAGCCGAGTGATGAACAAAATCTTGCGTCCTGAAGGTACTAATTCCGTCCAGTCGTTTTCTACATCACGCATGTGTTAGTTAGTAACTATAGTACTCGTATTATTCTTTCTGCATCTTGTTCAGCTCTCCACTGTCTGTTTACTTCAGCATCTTCTTTGTGCAACCTGCACTGTATGTGATTATTTGTCTCTGCCTTTGGTTTCAGCTAGCAGGAGGTGATTTCGTTGGCAGCATCGACTCTCTATCGTGCAATTCTCCACCCTCCCGGTCACTATGTTGATTTCATGTTCCTTATGTGTAAGCGAGATGAACTTCTGTGTGCTTTTGCCTGTACTGTTACTTTATTTGGTGAACCAGCTGGTTTATTGACCAGTGTGTAATAAGGCTAGTTTGGTGGTGTGCCAGGTTTTTCGTCCCTTAGGTTATGTTCCCAGCGAACGTAACTAGAGGGTTTTCCTGGTGTGCGTCGAACTCAGCAAACCTATTTCCTTTTCTATTGTTGTGTTGAATACTGTCTACATTCTTGTAAGATAAAATTGCATGATCCTCTATTATGTTCTTGCTTTCCTCGGTCTTTTAGTTTCTAAGGTCCTAAGTTCCACCGGCGACAACACGGTGGTGTACTTTTAGTTTTTACATTAAGATCTCAGGAAGCTACTGCTGACAAGAACGACAATATAAGATCTCAAGAAACTATTTACCAAAACCTTGTCACACAGCAAGCTGGAGGTCCTTCAGCTTAGTCTATACATATCACCAATAGTTTTTTTTTTTTTTTGCGCTGTATACCACCAATAGTTTCACTTGTGAATTTTCTTAAATTTGAACAAGTCTAACTAGAAATGGCCACAGTCAGCCTTCAATTCTAGAATTTCTAGGGTAAGTTACAGAGAATAGCTCACCTAGTAGCCACGTGCCGCCGGTGCCCCCTGCCGTCGCCGATCTGCCGCTGCTTGCTACTTTTCTGGTTAGCCTTGCGGCAGCTAGGGAACTCGCCAGTACTGCCCTCTTGGCTACTGCTAAATGGAGCGCCGACGAGCAATCGTCCACTGGAGTAAAAATCGCACCGGAGGGGTCGCCGCCTTAGATCCCCTGCCGCCTCCGCTCGTCGGCAAAGCTTCCCGTTTCTGTATTCACGAGCCTGTGGCCTGCTGCGCTGGCCTGCTATGGCCCAACTAAGAGAAAGACTAAATTGGCCTATGGCTATTCCATGGAGCTTTTTTTTTTTTGGAATTTTAGAGTTTCAAAAAGTTCCTAAACTAAATATACATGAACATACATATGTATACTACATTCCTGTATAAATTTATGATGGAATACGCTTTCGTGTGAGCTGTACAAAAAAACAAAATTTGAACTTTTATAGTGCATATCATGTGCTACAAATACATGTTTTTTTTGTAGCTTTCATCAAAACGTATTTCATCACAAAACTTTTACAGAGATGTAGTATACATCCCTAGATTCATGTATATTTCATAAGAATTTCTTAAAACGTGAATATAGGATTTTTATTTTTTTCCCAAAAAAAAACAAGCCCTAGCAGGCATTTCCGTACAAGGAGGTCTTGTTAGACGGGCACGGATGCTATATCTAACCAATTGCGAGATGTAGCATCTGGTTGCCTACATGCGCCTGCAATCTGGCTTGGCCAAATATGCTCCACCGTTGGTATGGACGATCTTCTTTTTTCGTGCCCATCAGTGTCACGTGCGCCCACAATAAAGAAATGATCGTCAACACAGTTAAAATGTACAATGTTCACTTTGTACCTAGAAAATGTTCAACATTTATTTGAGAAAATGTTCACCGCGTATCAGAATATGTTCATCGTATTTTTTATTGAAATGTTCATCGTATTTTTTGTTGAAATGTTCATCGTGGGTTAAAAAAGTGATCCTTGTGTATTGAATAAATTTTCACTATTTATCTAAATAATGTTCAACATATTTTCACCATCTATCCGAAAAATACTCAACTTATTAAAACAAATCACCATGTATTTAGAAAATGTTTGATGTGTGTTTGAAGAATGTTCAATATTGTGTTAAATACGTCCACATTATATCCTTTTAAATGTTCACCCTGTATTTTAAATATGGTCAATGTGCACTGTAAAAATGTTCAACATGTAATCGAGAAAAGTTCAATGTGTATCTAAAAAATCTTCAACATGTATCTGGAAAATGATTAACATGTATTCCAAAACAATTCAATGTGTATTTGGAAAAAACAGCAATGTGGAAATTAAAATAGAAAAAAATAAAAACAAATTTGAAAATTGAAAACCAAAAGAAAACTGATAAAATGGTACAAAGAACCACAGAGAAAAGAGAAAGGAAAAACCGGAGAGAATCTTCTCAAAACTAGGGCTAGTTCTTTTGGACGGCTTAAAAATAAGCTGCCTCTCCTCAACTTAAAAAAATAAGCTGCTCCTCAAATTTGTTGAGACTTCTAAATTAGTTATTCCATAACTACTTTAGTAGCCTCAATGAAAGGACGGCTTATGAGATAAGCTGGGGAGAGGCGGCTTATTTATTTAGTTGCCAAAAGAACTGGCCCCTAGACAAAAAGTCTTCGTACATAACTCGGGAAATAAATTTAAATTACCCCAAATGCTATCAATCCAGGTATAGTAAGGTCATAAATCGGGAAATATTAAATATGATAATCTTCTACTCCTAATGGAGCAGTACGTAGGTCGTTCCTTCGTTCCCTTCCTCACCCAGGTCGTTCGTTCGTCCGCTTGCTCGCCTCCACCCCTCGATCGCCCTCGTCTCCACCGATTTTTTTCCTTTTGTTTCGGCCCACACCGCTCCGATCGATGGGGTAGACCGCGATGGCGAACTCACTGGATGACCTGGCGACGTCCAGATCTCCGGATGGTGGTGCGAGGCGTCTCGAAAGGGGCGGATGGCCTGTGGAGGCGACTTTGGATGATGTCCATGCTTAGGCAATATTGTACACGATCCAGATCAATCTTTTGGAGATGCTCTATACCAAGGAAATAGAAGGAAAGGAAAGGACAGGAGAGGCGATAATGGAAAACACGTAGAATAATTACGCCTAAGATATCTATGCCCGATTATGACGAGATCATGGTCAATCTGGCCGTCGCCACACTCCATGCTTTTGGATCCAGTGAGGAAGAGGGGGATGGCCGAGAAGAGGAGCGGTGGGCTGTTGATGCCTTTCTGGGGACGAGAGGAGGAGCTGCTCGTTGATGTGCACGGGGTAAGAGCATCTCCAGCCGCGCCCCTAGGATGGCTTCCCTCGGCGATTTATTTGCACCGGCGTTAAAAAAATGGCCCAGTCGCGCCCCCAGGACGCCGAATTCCGCCGGCTCGGCCCGTTTTTGCACCCGGCGCTCGCAGGACGAACCCGGCGCACTGGGGGCGCTCGGGGGCTCCGGCGCAAGGGAAAAGTGTTCCTGGGGCCACATTGACAGGCGAAAAGTCAATCCACCCGCCTAGATTCGCCCTCCTGCCCCCCGCGCTCCGCCGCCACCCTGCCAATCCCGGCGCCGTCCATCGCCCGCCGCAGCTAGGTAAATCGTCTCCAGCCGGAAAAAAAGAAGGAGCGTCGCCGAGGCAGCCTCTTCGCCGCCGCCCCGGGCACCTTTTCCGATGCTCCGGCGGCGTAGGGCCTGTACTCCGGCGGGCTTCCGCCCACCCTCGCCCACAAGGTGTTCGGTGAATTGCCCGGCCCGGCGATGGACTCCGAAGATGAGGAGGCGCTGGCGGCGTTAATGGATGAGGAAGTCGAAGTCGACGTCTAGGAGCAGGAGCATCTCATGGTGCTCGCCGCCCTCGCCGGCCTGCTCGCGAGCAGTGAGAAGCCGCGGCGAGGTGGCTCGGCGCTAGGGCGGGTGAAAGCAAAGAACCGGCATTGTCTGGAAGGCTACTGCATGCTCTACTCGGACTACTTCGCCGACGCTCCATTGCACGGTGAGAAAACATTTCGGCGCCGTTATCGGATGAGCCGAAAGCTTTTCCTCCGGATTGTGAATTCCATCTGGGAGTTCGACAGCTACTTCAAGTGCAAGAAGGATTGCACCGGCAAACTTGGATTCACCTCAATCCAGAAGTGCACGACAGTTATGAGGATGCTTGCATACGGAGCTCCCGGTGATTCACTCGACGACTATGGGGCATGGCCGAGTCCACCACCATTGAGTGTTTCTACAAGTTCTGCAGGGCAGTGGTGGCAGTGTTTGGACCGCAGTACTTGCGAACACCCAATGCGGAAGACACTGCTCGAATCCTAGTATAGAATGAAGCAAGAGGATTTCCTGGGATGCTTGGAAGCATCGACTGCATGCATTGGAAATGGAAGAACTGTCCATTTGCTTGGCAGGGGTTGTACAAAGGCGCCAAAGGTGGTTGCAGTGTGGTGCTTGAGGCAGTGGCCACACAGGACCTCTGGATTTCGCACTCTTTCTTTGGGATGCCAGGAACTCACAATGACATCAACATCCTGCAGTGCTCCCCAGTCTTTGCCAAGCTTGTTGAAGGTCATTCTCCTCCGGTGAACTTCGAGGTCAATGGACAGCAGTACAACAAAGGGTACTATCTAGCTGATGGCATCTATCCGAGATGGTCGAAATTTGTGAAGACCATCTCAAACCCTGTGCCAGGAGGCAAGAACGCCTGGTTTGCGAAGATTCAGGAGGCTTGCAGGAAGGATGTCGAGCGGGCATTTGGTGTGCTCCAATCTCGATTTGCTGTTGTCCGATTCCCTGCTCAGACCTGGTCGAAAGATCAAATGTGGGAGATCATGACTTGATGTGTCATCTTGCACAACATGATCATTGAGAGCGAGTAGGAAGAGCCAGTGTTTGACACTGAACCATACCACAGGCAGGGTCCTCTTGCCCAAATTGATCATCAGCTACCGGCAAACTGGACTGGCTGCCTCAATATGCATTAGGAGA
Organism: Aegilops longissima; assembly: GCA_021605205.1. NCBI lineage: Eukaryota > Viridiplantae > Streptophyta > Magnoliopsida > Poales > Poaceae > Aegilops > Aegilops longissima. Next base: position 847,824,452 of record CM038677.1, read on the forward strand.
TCCGAGACCCATATGTGCATCAAGAACTGCAACACGATCTGGTGGAGCACCTATGGAGGCTCAAGGGCGAGGCCGGGAATGACATGTGATGAAACTTGAGTTTTTATTTGTTAAACGATACTCCCTCCATTCCTTGATATAAGGTGTATAGATTTTTGAAAAAAAATCCAAAATATAAGGTGTATTCCGTTGCACCACTCGTTTGGATAATTTTTGTAGGGATTCGATTACACTTCCTTGTATCAGACAAGCTCCTCTATTTTCTCATGTCAATTAGTTAGGTGTAATCTGACCCAAAACTTGTGAAATTTTCCCTCCACGTGCGTTCTTTAATTTCCGTGCCAAAAACTATACACCCTATATTTAGGAACGGAGGGAGTATAATTTATAGTGAACTATTTGATTTATGTGATGAAACACGCCGAAACACGTCGAATTATGTGAGGAGCTAATTGATTGCTATTTGTTTGCGAAAAATCACGCCGAAACGCGCCGAACCGGGGCGATTATGGGCCTATTCACGCAGTTATCGGGCCGTTTTTGAACATATTTGGGCCGAAAACTGGGCTGAATTCGGCGCCTGGGGACGACGGCTGGGTGCCGAACCGCCCCCAGCGCCGAGTTTATCGCCGGCGCACCCCCAGGACGCTTTTTTTCGGCGCCCTGGGGTGCCGAACGGCTGGAGATGCTCTAAGGGTTGCTTCTTCAGCCATCGCCGACACCTAAGCTGCTCTGCCATCGAGAACGGGGTGGAGTGAGAACTGTCGAGTAGAGAAGAGATATGGAGAAGAGATATGGAGAAGAGATATGGGGAAGCGTCGATCCCCAAAGGTAGAAACCATCGTTCTCAATCTTAATGTTTTTGCCTGCCACATTCGTCCATGTAGTGTACTGTTATCGTCTATCATCGTACATGTGTTTCATGTGGTATCTACGGTTTACATCAATTCTTTCTATTTCATGGCCGCAATGTTTCTTTTAGTATGCGATTACCATAGTGATGCCAGTTCCACAGCAAGCTTGAGCGACGGCAGTAGCATCTCTAAGTACTTGACCCAGACTCTGCAGGTCGTGCATACGCCGAGGACTTCCGCGGCCGCCTTGACTGTCGTTGTCTCATACAAACCGGATTAGGTCAGTCCAGTGCAGAAACATGTACAACAGTACTTCGGACGCATGGCAGTCAATGTCGGATCACACACGATCTGTCCTACGGCTCCGGGTCCGTACGCATTAGCTCGTATCCACCTGTATCCGACTCACAGTTCACAAGGTATTGTTCTTATTCCATGGCTGCAATGTTTTCTGTACAATTGAGTATTATTATATGTTGCTAAGAAGTATATTCATGCTAACTGGAGAATAACTGTTTGTAAGAAACTCACGTCAGATGTTTGCGATGGTATTTGTATGGCATTGAGCAATATATGTTTTCCCAGAGTGTTTCATGTTTCGCTGATGTATGATGGCAGTGAGTAATCGTAGTTATTTATGCCATGGCTGTGAGAAAATTATCCTTGATTTTAACAGTCATGTTTAATTAAGAAAAGACAGGTGAAGCAACTACCTTTGTTCGAATTTAACTATTTAAGTCAAACCATGCAGTAGGAGAAGAAACCTAACGTGTAGACTTACATAAACATGCCATTCTGTATTGGTATTACATACACAGTATCATCTGATGGAAAATGTTCATGCTCAAATTTTTCTCATCAACAGTTGGTTTATCAGCACTCACATGTCAGGAAGTAGAATGCGAAGACATACTAGGAAACCACATGCAAAGAACATTATGATGGACTTATGTTTCTTCTCCTATTCTGTAGCTTTAAGGGGTTTGAATGATATTAGATCAGAAAAATATAAATCAAATTGATCTAATCTTTGTTTTGCTAATTGTTTGAAGAATGATTGCAAAGAGAGCCTTGGCTCAGTGGTTGGGTATGCGGTTGTGCGGCCTAGCGACCCGAGTTCAATTCCTACAATTGACAGGTGATGCACAGGGGTATTCCCCCATTTATTGAGGATCAAGCTTGGTGTATGGTGGAACCTCTCATCAGGAAATATCTTGATATTCATTTAAAAAAATTCTGAGGACCATGTTTATCTTGGTACTCATACTAAAATGGCCGTATGCATCCCTAGTTAGTGCAGAGGCCGGGAAGTGAAAATCTCTCCCATTTTTAAGAGGACCGTTCGTTGCGTGACCTAGCATCCCTCGCGTCGCCTCCCCCCGGGCGACGCCAGGGGCCCCAACCCTAGCGCCGCCAGAACCTCTCCCTCCACCCCTTCCTGCCGCCACTGTCGCCGGCGTGGGCCGCGGTGGCGGCGGCCCCGGTGCCATTGGTTCTGGGCAGGGGGAGGCGGCGGGGGCGGCCCTTCTCATGCGATCCAACGGCGGCGGCTAGGACGGAGATTCCGGGCTGTGCGGCGGGGGCCTGAGCACCATCGCCGACGGAGCGGTGGCCCTGCATGGACGGCGGCGGTGGCAGCGCCCCATCCGGCGAGGTGGGCTGTCCTGCTTGTGATGGTGACGACGGCTACTGTGGATCCAACGCCCCGTTTGGATCCGTCGCGGGGAGGCTTTTCGCCGACCGGCGGCGCGTGGAGGGACCGGTGAGGAGATGTCGGATCTTCGCCGGAGTACCGACGGCAACATACGTCTTCGTGGCGAGGTTCTGCTCGGTTCCAGCCAGCCACGAGATCGGGAAGACGTGGCTTCCGGTGAAAATCGCGCCAGACTGCGGTCTTGGCGGACGATGGCGGCGTCTCAGACGTCGTTTCCTTCTGGAGGCATCGTCGTTGCAGGTCTCATCAACCTGATCGGGAAGCTCCGGGGGAAACCCTAGATCTGGGTCTACCGGATCGGACGATTACGGTGCTATCGGTACCATTCTCCCTCCTGGGATCTGGCGTCATGGTGGCGTCGGTGGCAGTTGGACCGGCCAAGGTTGATGCAGCAGTACAGCTCTAAAGATGGGTGCGTGGCAGGTGGTTGCGGCGGCCTCATACCCGGCAGGGGTCCTGGTTGAGAAGCACGCCGGACTGGTGGGTGCCCATACCCGGCAGGTGTCCTGGGTGGGACCTCAAGTCTTTAGATGGTTAGGTTTGGCTGCGTGGTCTGTTTGGTATGAGGCCCAGACTTTCAGCGCCCCTACATCAACTGGATAGGGATAGCGACAGTTGTTGCTTAGTTTGGTGGCTTTAGACTTATTGTTGTATGACTCTGTACGGTCTTGTGTCAATAATTAATAAAGTGGCCGTATGCATCGTCCAGATGCAGAGGCCGGGGGTCGTCCTCCTTTTCTAAAAAAAAATATCCCATGGAAACGATGAACAAATCATAAGACCATGCTTGCAATTATTATTATAAAGTAATTCGTTACCTGGTAAGTTCACCTCAGTGGAGCTTGCCATTGTTGCACTCACTCATTCTATATTTTGTATTTTTCTTGTTCTATGCATTGTTGCACTCACTCACCCATCGGAATTCTGGACAATTTTTTTTTTCTGTTTTATGCATAATTCTTGCATTGTAGATATGCCTCTATGGTATATTTACCACAAAGTTTAGTGCCACAAGATGATAAGAAATAAGTTGAAGAATGAGCATTCTTTAGCAGCAACGAAGGCTCATGGACCGAATAACAACTTGAACTTCATACAACTACAATACTTCTGTTCCGTTGAAAAGTTCTTGTGCGATGTACATAGCGATATGATGCTTAACTGTGCGGTCTAATGTTTCTTTTACATGTTACACTAGCAAATATCTACACCCCAAAATTTGGAAGATCAAGAATTAGGAGGATAACACGAGTACCGAATTCTGGAAATGGATCATGGGTGTCATGCTCAAAGAAGGCCTTCATTCCATGAAGCATTGTATATGCCGTTTACGAAGATAATTATTCGATCTCGAGTGATCGATCAAGTCGATGCATGCGATCTCCTATTGATACCAAATTGATCCAAGACTAAGATTTTCATCATTGCTGATACTTTTGTCTACACAAGTTGTAATACCTCCCTATAGCCCACATTACTTCCTTAACCTCCAAATTATCATACTCTGACTAAGCACTCCAACAATTACTGCATTTAGTTGACAAGCTCCCGTTTATAGGGACTCGTATGATATTTCTATTTCTGTTGGATCAGAACCCTGAACTTGGCTTTCCTATAGGGTTGCCCTTCTTTTTGAGGGCTATAGATGGGGATCGCCCGCCTGTCTCATTTGTTTTATAATTGACCATAGGAATTCAAGAACCATTGCTCTGATCAAACTGTTGCCAAGTCGGCGCCAAGCTTTATCTATATTTAACTAAGAAGAAGAACAAAATTGATCAAATCAATTAACTGTTCCCTAAAAACGAGATCAAAACCTTTTGAAATTATATAATACTTCCTCCGTTCCACAATGTAGCGCATATAGATTTTTCTAAAAGTCAAACTTTATAAACTTTGACCAAGTTTATAGAGAAAATCATATACATCTAGAATACCAAATACATGTGCTTAGATACATCACAAGACATACTTTCATATTATATACATCTTGTATTGTAGATATAAATAGTTTTCTTTATAAACTTGGTCAAAGTTTATAAAGTTTGACTTTGTAGAAAATCTATATGCACTACATTATGGAACGGAGGGAGTATGTAGAAATACAAGATTATGAAAAAGAAGTTATACATGTGATCCAAGTGAAGGTTTAGGGGAAGGATGTGGTGGGAGAAAGTTGTTGATTTGTCTTCATGTAAGGTGAGAGCGGTTAAGAAGCCACAAAGACGGTCAGGGAGGAAAAGAGCGGGAGAGAGAATCAATTAATTAACACCATTACGTATAAATGCATAGAGCTGAAAAAGCTACACCAAGGACCTCTCCCCCCTCCCTCCCCTGCCACCACCCGCGAGGCGTCAAGGAGGGTTCCCGATCCCCGCCGCCGAACCTCCCTCCTCCTCCCTCCTCCACCCTCGCCGCCGCCAAGGGGTGCGGCCGGGCGAAACCCGGGCGTCGCCGGTGGCGGCGGGGCTCCTTCGTCCCTCACTCGTGGGGTATGGCGTGGGCCAGATCTCGCGGCTGGGCGGGGCGGCGCCCCGGAGCAGGCCGGCGATGGTGGCATTCGACGTGCGGCAGACGGCATGGTGGTGGTGCGGCCCGGTGGTGGCTTCGGCGGCGGTGCTTCCAGCAGTGCTTCGGAGTCGCCTCCGGCGCCACGGGTCGCGATTGACCGAGTCGCGGGCGGCCCTCACGCCGTGGTGCTCTCGGTGGGGCGGGGGCAGCGGATGTGGTGGGTTGCTCCCACCCAGTCGGGCCCTCGTGGCTGGGTGCCGGCACTCGTCTCGGGTGGATCACCTGGTGGCGTCTTTAGGCGGCGACGGCAACAGCTCTGCAACCCTCCCTCTCCGGCTTTCTGGCGACGACCGATGCCTCCTGATCCTCTGGGCCTTCGAATCGGGGGCGGAACACGGTCTGGGGGGAAGTTGGAGCCGACACGGGTGCCGGTCGTGGCCATGGACCACTCCTCTGCCTTCCCCTTCCCCCAGTCGATGTGGTCACGACCCTTCTCGAGGCAGCTTGGCCGGCGGCGGTTCTGGAGGTGGTTGGGGTTGTGGATCTGGATAAACGCGTGGCCTTTGGTGGCTTCAGGGTGGTCTCATGGCGGGGCGGCGGCCCTGGCGATGGGAGTCGTGTTGGTCGTGGGCGGGTCGCGCGGCTCGGATGCGGGCAAGCAACCAAGGCCGCTCGGGAGGCATGGTTGTGGGTGTTTGCGGACCGGGGTGGCGGCAGGGGAGCTGAAGCACCGGGGTACATCACCTACCCAGTCCCGTTCTGGTCTTCGGTGATGGCGTCCGTGGACGTCGTGTTCCTCCTTGCAGGCTCCGTCGTGGTGCTTCTTCTCCCTCCATCTTACTCCGGGTGAAAACTTGATCTTCGGATCAGACGGTGGCGACGTTCTTGCTCGTGCCCTTCCTGGAGGCATCGTCTTGGAGTCCTCGGTCCGGCGTGTCCGCCGCACATCCTCCCGGATGATCGCTCCTTGGTGGTGGTCTCTGTCGGCTCTTAGCGGATCCTTTTTTGCTCATCTTTAGATGCTTGGTGTCGTTGAGGTTGTGTGTCGATGCCCGGCATTTGTGTATCTTGCCTTGGGTCTGTGTGGCGTGCGTTTGTATCAGATGCTTGATGTTGTGGTTGTGCTTTATAATATAAAGCGGGGGGAAACGCTTTTTTATATAAATGCATAGAGCTTAATCATTTGAGTTTAAAATAGTTATGGGTGCAAATCGAAGAAACAAAATGTACTAATATCGAACCACAACAAAGATGGGCAACTAAGGTTGTAGCAGAAACAGGAAGAATCATTCGATGGGTTGCAAGTGGGTCGAGATAGAAATGTATTAACAAACATGGGCTACTGAGGTTGTAGGAGAAATAGGGAGATTCGACGGGTTGGAAGTGGGTCAAGATAGAAAATTATGTACATTAGATACTGATACTGACTTGGTTTTCTAAAAAAAAGTTGCATTGTAGAGATCTATTATTTAAGAAAAGTTGTGGCAGTGGCTCACGATAGATTCATTCGTTTGCCCCGTGGCAACGCACGGATACTTAGCTATTTAGTACGACAACTATGGGTGTTTGCGTCGCGGGTGTCGTCGGAGTAAATATTGAGGACGGTGTTTTCTTGTCCTCTCCAGAAACGGGTCATCCAAGAATTCCAGTCCGAAGCAAACGAAGAGACGGTTCTCAAAACAAAAGAACGCTAACGCGCTTATGGCGTAGTCCTTGTGGCTGGAGGTTGATTAGCAAAACTAACCATTCCCCTAACCATTTTAGGAAGAATTGATTATAACCCCCAGCTCGTGTGGATCTTAAGCCCCTTTCTTCGTCTCCCTTCCTTCGTACCCCTCAGTTCGGTCTAGTTGTTGCTAATTCCCTCCTTTGGCATAGTTATCTCTTCATTAAGCTAATAATCTAATATATTAGTCTAATTATATTCTGAAATGACCACTCTGCCCTCGTTTATTTTTCTTAAGTCGAGACAGAGACGTTGCTCGTTCTTTTTTCTGTTTCTGCTCGTTCCATTCGTCGCGAGACAAAGAAGGCTCACTCGGCCATGTTCGTCGTCAGACTGGACTGAGTGCCAGGAAAAACGGAGGAGGAAGGGAGATAGTAGAGTTGGGCGCGCTCGCTCGGTAAGTCGGTAGCAGCGGACGACCGGGAGACGCGCAACCTCCATCTTCCAAGCGCTTCTGCATGTTCAGTTTATGTTCCTCTACTGTTCATTTGGTGAACCATCCGGCAGATAGGCAGGCAGCGCTCATTCGATCGGTTCATGGTTGACCTGTCAAATGTTGACAATTAAATTTTGGACCCTAATAAAATGTCACACATGTGGCACGAACACATGATAACTCCGAAAGTTTTTATAGTAAATTTAGTGATGCGAGGATGGCAACTTTAGTTGTCGAAGTATGACAACTTTTTTTTCGGATGGCAAGTTTTAATTCTTTTTCTGGATGGCAACTTTAGTTGTAAAAAACCATCAAGACCAAAGTGCTTAGTGTCATACGTGTGGCATTTATTATTTAGGTAAAAAACTCATACCAAACCTTTTTTTTCTTTTCTTTTGCATATGCCCCGCTTAATAAAAAGTGGGGTGGGAACCCCTTTCATTCAAAAAAAAAACCTTTTTTGCATATCTTGAAAAAATTCACGGATTTGAAAAATAGATCATGGATTTTGTGGATTCGAGAAATGTTCATGGATTTAACAAAAAAAATTAAAAAGATTGACGAACTTGAAAAAAGTTTACTAATTTAAAAAACACTCGTGGATTTGATGCATCCAAAAGAAAGTACACTGATTTTGATTTTTTTGAAACAATCGTGAATTTGAAAAAAAAATATAGCGGATTTGAAAAGGTTCATGAATTTTATTTTTTAAAAAATACTGAAAATAAAAAATATAAAAGGAAAGAAAAAATAAAACCGAAAACAAACAAATAAAACAACTAGAAAAAACCGACAGAAAAGTGATGGAAATAAACTGAGCTTCCTGAAACCAAAGCTAGCTAGACACTACTAGAGAAAACCTTATACACAGAATCTTATCAGCAGCGCGCCCCAAAATTAGGCGCTACTGCTACTTAGCAGTAGCGCGCGTGCGACAACGGCGCTATTGATGTAAATATAGCAGTAGCGCGTTAGGGAAAAACAACGGTATTACTAATATTGCCTTGACGTAGCCACCAGACTAGGAATAGTAGTAGCGCCTGTTCTGTAAACGCGATGTTGCTATTAACCTTAGCAGCAGCGCATTTTGCTAACACTCGCTGCTGCTAACTTGCAACTAAGTTTAGTCCCACCTCGCTCCACGAATAGGTTGTTTACCACCTTAAATACGTTACTTCTCAAACCATCACAACCACTTAGTCTTCATTGAACTCTATGTGTAGGATCTGTAGCCGCAATAGGAATTTCGCCGGTTCTTAAAACCGGCGAAGATTCCTATTGACAATTTAGATTCTATACAAAAAGATCATTGATGACCAATGTATTTTTGATTTTTCTTACAATCTTAGCCTTAGCTTAGCAGTAGCGCGTTTTGCAACCGCCGACAATTGTCGTCCGCCACCGCCGACGATCCTGCACCTCCTCCACTGAGGTAGCCCCTCCTTCCCTCCTCCTCCTCTCTCCTCCCTCCTCCTCTGGCCAAGCCCTCCACCGGCAGCCCTCCTCCCCCTCCTCCTCTCTCCTCCCTCCTCCTCTGGCCAAGCCCTCCAACGGCAGCCCTCCTCCCCCTCCTCCTCTCTCCTTCGTCCTCCCACCCTCCTCCTCCTCCTCCTCCTCCTCCTCCTCCGCCCGCCCCTCCTCCTCCTCCTCCTCCCCTCCTCCTCTCTCCTTCCTCCTCACATCCCCTCCTCCCTCCTCCTCCCTCCCAACTAGTTAAAATTTTATTACTGTTCTTACTTGAATTAGTAAGTGCTTAGTTGAATTAGGAAGAAAATTAATTGTTTTTATTTATAGTAAGTGCTTAGTTGAACTAGTTGAATTAATATAACTAGTTTATTTTAGTAAGAAAATTTGGGTATCTGAGATTTGATGATCTCATTAAAATTTTACTATAGAACTAGTTTATATTTAGTAAGAAAATTAATAGAACTAGTTTATTTTTAGTAAGTGCTTAGTTGAATTAATTGAATTAATAGAACTAGTTGAATTTATGTCATTATCACTTTGTCATCAAAGAATGCTATATGAGATTTGATGATCTAATTAAAATTTTACTCGGTGGAATATGCAGGCTTAGTCGTGTCTCCTTGGAGTGATCATCATCCGAGCTACCTCCACTTCCTCTACACCCAAGTCGGTGAGCTAAAAGCCCACCTCCTCCTTCTCCACATTCCTCTACATCCGAACTAGGGTATTTAGTTATGCTTCTTAACAAAATGAAATGTTCGGATTATAAGATATATTGAAATGTTTTTGTCAATATTGAACCATTGAAATGCAATGAGCACCATTTAATGCTCATGTGCGAAGTGTTCATTCATTTACGAGCGGCCTATGTTTTGCCGGAGTGTTGATTCATTTCCGTTCTGGCAAATTTCAGGCTCTCAATATGTCCTATTTTAGCAAAAGTCATGCCGGATTTGTCCATGAATTTAAGCATGACTTTTCCTAGAATATGTCGAAAATATTGAGTGCCCCGGATTTGCTAGAAAGAGAATTAAACGACATTTTGAGTTGACTTTAAGTGTGTCGGGGCTCCATACATGACAGTCCAAAAATCGATGAGGGAGAGTCTCCACCATATATGAGAGAAGAATGTTTACTGTTGTCGTGGGGGTCGCTTTTCCTTCTTCTCTTTGTGCTAGACCTTTGTTATGCACTCGGGGAAGAAGGAGTAGTGACCATCATCGACTGCCGGAAAATCGGTGAGGGAGTGTCCATCATATATGAGAGAAGAAGAATGCCGACCGTTGTCGTGAGGGTCACTTCTCCTTCTTTTCCTTGTGCTAGATATTTGTAATGCACTAGGGAAAGGAGGAGTAGCGACCATCACCAACGGTCACGATATCAGAGAGGGAGTGCCCACCATATATGTGAGATGAGAGTTTAGGAAGGAAGACTCGACAGACCTAAAGTCAATCCATTGCATATTGAGTAATAGTGATATGTGTGTTGCGTTTCCTGGTAGTTGCCTTCGGTCGATTTTTAATTAATGTTTCAACTATGAACATAGGAAATGTCTAACAACGAAAAGGAATTCGGTATGTGCGAATACCGCGAAGACTAGCGCGGCATGTGCTAGTTGGTGGTAGGCGCTTCAGCATCAAGCTGGATGACACATTCGAAGTGGATACAGTAAGTCACAATGACAAGTCTTTTTTCGTAGTTAAGCATGACTTGTACTTCTTTTGCTTCAACTAATAATTTTAACTTTTTACTATTCCACTAGCATATCCCCTGCCATGCAAGAATATATGTCTTGGATAAGGTTGGTTTCAGTACTATGGAAACTATAGAGGTAAAAATAGTTAACTTGAGGACCGAGCATAGTTATAGTTTTGCCGCAAAATTATACAATTCAGACACCTACACCCATATTGAATGCAAATAATGGAGAGCACTATGCAAGGCCTATGCATTTGAGCCTGATATGCTTATCACCTTTGATATTCGTCCGGAAGATGATATTGAAGATAATATCGACATCTGGGTTGACGAGCAGACGCCTCCAGTTCTATCATTATCTGAGTTTGTCAACCATATTTATATCTTGGATATTGTTTATTCAAAAATAGTTGACAACTAATTTCTATTGACAGCTTATTTCCATTCAAGCAAACATGTCCGGCGCTTGGTAGACATGACCTACTACTGTCCCGGGACTGAACTAAACTGCGAGGAGATAAGTCATTATGTTTCATGGCTTGAGAATCTTCATACTGTCAAGACAAATTATTTTCCTAAACTTGAAAATCTTAGTACTCAAACTGTGCGACCAATAGTGTTCGTACTAAACTACAATCACATCTATTTAGGAAGATGAGAAGATTTTTACTATTTGTCCTTAGTGCATCTTTTGCATACATTATTTTTAAGCTAAACTTCATTGCTAAGTATGTTACTACAATATTCTTCAACAAGGACCCCCGATGATAGTTGTGCCTCAGTGGATCGAGGCTAAAGGTCGCATGTCCATGGTTAGCATACAGCCAAGACATCCTACATTGCACATGAGTGCATTCAGGATTTCTAGAAGCAAGCAAGTCTTAATAGTCAAAGACCGGAACAAAATTGTGAAGGATCGCACAGAAGTATTAGGGGGCAGCAATCAGAAACGCAGATGACTATTAGGAGACAGGTTCATCTGCATGCTTCAATATGATGAATCAGGAGCACTACACATGTTCTATGTTGTTTTACCTGAGAGAGAGCAGTAGGAATGATTAGCTAGCTAGAACGAGTGTTGGTGGTGATGACTATGATGATTATTATTAGCTAGTGTTGGTGGTGATTAGCTATAACTATGATGATTAAATAATGTTGGTGGTAATAACTATGATGATTATTAGCTAGTGTTGTTGGTGATGATATGATGCAAGAGTTTTTTATTAATATGATGATGATGATGATGATGATGATGATGATGATGAGTACGTTATTATATCATTGGGTGAAAGAACCGTGGATTAGTTTTAAGTGGATGGATCCTAAGTGATCAAGTCATGGATTATCGTGATAATCCATGACTTGGTCACTTAGGATCCATCCATTTGAAACTATTTCACGGTTCTTTCACCTAGTGATTTAATAACTCATTATAATATAAAAACAATCTCTAAATTGCTACTGTATGAAAACTTGTATAGAGGTGTATGAATACGACCTAAAATTAAAAAGAAATAGAATACGGAATAGTAGTAGCGCGGGCAGTGAGAAGCGCTACGCGTACCGACATCTCTAGTGTGGTCTGCTTTGACCGGTCTTCACCAACGTTGTTGTCAACATCTTTTTGCAGCAGCTACAATTACAAAGGAATAGTATGTGTGTCCAGATATGTTCAGGACTCTTAACTAGGGTTTGTTGTTACATGTGCGTTGCTAGTGTGTACATGTTTTCCTGTTCATTTAGTATGCTAGACAATTGCGTCCTAATAAGTCATAATCTATATTCTGGAACTAATAACAAAATTGCCTAATTTTCCAACACCACAAGGATTCAAATCTTGCTGGTCATATCTACGTCCATCATTGGTCTCCATTAGACTTGTGTGTGATGCTCCGTGGTGGCGCCCTGGCGGGCATGGACATGTACATCCGGCGTTCATGGTCAATCCATCTTCCACAAGTAGGACGTTCGCGGCATCTCTTCTCCGACGCCGCTCAGCAAGTAGACAGCCGTGGTGGACCGTGGACTTGAACAATGACATGCAGGTGCGGGTGCCATCTTTTCTCAGTTGTCGCAGCATGTCCTATCGGACTATTTAGGCCCACCGCCGGGTTTATTCGTCCATGGAAAATGGCCGTCGATCTCAACCTGTATCCATTGAGTCACGCAAACAAGGCCGGTCTTCGCCGTGGCTGCGATGCAATATTTATAGTTGTTGCCATTTCCTTACGGGTGACAATGACCGAAAAAATTGACATCTCTTCAGAGACTGTGAAATTGCATAACAGCACACACAGATCGAGATTATTGAGAATTAGGACGGAAGATGTATATCTTTGTTCTATATATAAAAAAAGACATAAATCTGAGGGCCGTTTGCACAAAATCTCCTATGAGATGTGAGGCTGGGAACGCCAAGAACCTAGAAAGAAAGGTGGACACTCGAGCAAAGCATATCAACCACACCGTGCACAAACGAGCGGAAGTCAGGAAGAGGCCCACTGAGTCCGCTCGTGCTCATGCTCATGCTCATGGCGCGCGGAAGAGAGAGCAGATCAGCCGCACACGCACGGTGGCTCCGCCAGCTCGTGCTCATGCTCGTCCTCTTCTCAGTGATGCTGATGCCCCAAGGAGCGCACTCGCGGGAACTGGGGCTACCGCCGGGGGCGGATCCATCTCGCGGGAACACTGGGCCGAAGATAACGTGCAACAGCATCCCCTATCCGTTTGGCGTCAGAGGCAGATCCATACCAGGCTTCGAGGTAACATGTGGGCCAAGCCAGGAAGCCATGCTGCCGATCGGCAAGCATAGCTATGAAATCCACGATGTGTCGCTTCAAGGAGGCTTCGTCGTCATCTCTGCCGGGCCCGTCAGCCAAGTCTGCTACGACCGCAACGGTACACAGATGCAGACCACGGGAATCAGTGATATCACCTTGGAGCAGACGCCCTTCTCCCATGGCGCAGGTGGTGACCACAGGATGATCTTGGATTGGGCAATTGGACGAGGCACGTGCGACCAGTTCTCGACCTACTACAACTTGGCGCCGCTCCACTGCAACAATATGAGCGGGTGTATTGACGCGCCCAGTGGAGCGGGCTATCTCTGCGAGTGCTACGTAGGGTATGACGGGAATCCGTACGCCGCGGATGGATGTGTAGGTAAATATTTCTTCATCCACCATAGATATTCGTGGCCTATAAGATAAGATTGAGTAGAATTTCACCTGCAGTTTCACAGGAATCACATGAAAGCACACAATGGTTACTTTCACCTAAGGTCCTGTGATTTAGCCTAGGTCGATTAGCAAACCTGTTTTTCTTTTGAAGGGCAACCACCCTGGTTCCATTTCTTTATCTTTTTTACTCCACACTCAAACTTATGAAGACTCTGAAATCTAGGCAAGAAAGTTACCACAAAATCAAAAAACAAAGGTGGGTGGTTTTGGTTACTACCACATCCTGACGTTTCAGAAAGAAATTATCCTGTGCAACAGCTATCAGGAGCAGAAATGAAACTAACTGAATATAAAATTATAAACCACTGGGTGAGCAGCCGAACAAGACAATCAGGTTCAGCAGTTAAAGAAATTCTACTATTACTTAGCCTGCTTTTATGAATAGAAATATGCCTCTCTGATTTCTGAAATGAAGTGTTGCACTGTTGGTTTAGATATCGACGAATGCCGAACTTTCGAAAGCAACAATTGCAGCTTTTGGGACTTCTGCCACAACACCGACGGAGGGTTTACTTGCTCGTGTCCCCATAACTGGACCGGTGACGGTTACAGTACAGGGACAGGCTGCACTAAGCCACTCAGTCCATCTGGTAATATCTAACACTTGTATTTAGAAAAATCAATAAAAAATGTGTATTGACAGAATGTACTTTTAACATTTCGCACAGTATCAAAAGCTACAACTAAGCTACTTTTATGTCTGTTGCTTTGTACTACATGTTTTAACATATGGATGCCGTCTTCAATGTATACCTTTGAGCATTGTCCGTACAATTACTCTACATGTCAATTGGAATTATATTTTAAAAGAAAAAACAGTAACGAATTAAAGTATTTCTGATGACAGATCTATTTATTAGATCCATACATGAGCATCCAAATACTTTCGTGTATACTAGCTTAGTTGTACAAGTTTTATCAAGTTGATTGCATGCACCCTAAAAGGAAATGTAGAAGGAAAACTCATATACTCATCATATCCATTTTGTTCTATTTTCCATTTTTTTTCTTAAGCATACACTTTCATCTTGGTCTCCAAGCTGTACAAAGATATCATATATATGTCTATTTTATGGTAGAACTACCTCAGGTTCTCAAGCACTGATGTAACCATAGAGGATTAAATTATTAGTGACATTGATGATTTATGGCTATCTCTTAGGTCTGAGTGTGTGCGCTCAACCTGAAAGGAACCCCTGCATATACCTAGAGTTCTGCAGCGAAGATGGGCAAGGAGTAGCTGCGTGTCATTGTCCTCTAGGCATGCGTGGCGATGGCAGGCAAAGAGGAAGTGGGTGTCAAAAGCACCACTTTCCATTGGGTAACTTACTCAAGACACTTGGCCTTACCAATTTTCATTATTATATTTTGCTTTTACATCATTCTTATTCTATTGAGGCAATTTAGATAGACCAGTTCTACAATGGTGCCATGTTGGTCTGCTGATGTAGTACCTTGTTTATATGTACGATAATTCGTAACAGAGTTCATCATGTGGGAGGGTGTGTGTGTGTGTGTGTGTGTGTGGGGGGGGGGGGGGGGGGGGCGCTCACACAAACATTACCTGCATCTGCAAAATTTTGGTGCATCATCTTTACCTTTTTACTGCAGACAACAAAATGACAAATTCATCAAATTGAAATGTGCATAGAGTGTTGATACATCTACAAGTTTTAGACCATCTAAAAAAACTTGCAAACATACCTTTTCTAACGAAGTGTGTAGCGGTACCCGAGCTCCAAAAATTTGTGTCCCTATACAGATCTTAGGATGGCTGATATCAATAGCAAATGAACTACATGCATAAATATTTGACAAGTTTACATAGAGTGTTCATAATTTATGACTATAAGAGAAGGTTACCTAGATCAAACACATCTTCCCTAATGGTTAGTGTTAAGGAGATTTCTTGGGGGGCCGCCATAAAGATTATGTCAATATAGCATCTACATGGGAGTAATCAAAAGTAACTTGGTAACTATTAGCATTTAAAACAGATCAAAAAATACAGCATGAGCCTAGAACAAGCCTAAACACCTCGCCGAGGCCCGACCAAAGAATCCTGAGTGTTTGAGTGTTTGCGCTCAACCTGAAAGGAACCCCTGCATGTACCTAGAGTTCTGTAGTGAAGATGGGCAAGGAGTAGCTGCGTGTCATTGTCCTCTAGGCATGCGTGGCGATGGCAGGGAAAGAGGAAGTGGGTGTCGTTCAAAGCACTTTCCATTGGGTAACTTACTCAACACACTTGGCATTACCATTTTTCATTATTATCTTTTGTTTTTACATCATTCTTATTCTATTGAGGTAATTCAGATAAAGCGGTTCTGCAATTGTGTGGTGGTGTGCTGATGTAGTACATTGTTTATATGTACGGTAATTCGTAACAAAGTTGAGTACCTGACCCAAGAAAAAGGGTTAAAATATTTTTTGAGGGTGAGGGGGCTCAAACAAATAGTAGCTGCATCTGCAGAATTTTGGGGTATGCGAAATTAATTGGTTTTTAGCCCCTCGTCGTTACCTTTTTACCGCTGACAACAAATGGCAATGCAACAAATTTTATTTTATTTTTGCGGGGTAAAGGGATTGTATTGATTAAATAATAGTCACATTACAATTCCTTAGGATGAGGTCTAATATTTCGTCTGGTCCTGATCCTAACCAAACTAGTGTTCGTTCCTCTAGACGGCCAAAACGAGCAAGCAGATCGCTCGCTTGGTTCATTTCCCTGGAGATTTTGTTGACAATGAAACACCTCCCTTGGTTCATGAGATGCTTCACGTGCTCAACTAGATGACCCAGCTGTGAGCTATCTCGAGATGGATTATTAATCATCTTACCGACCTCCATGAAATCTGTTTCAGCAAGGACATCCTGCTGACTCCACTCCAGTGCAAGGGACATGTCTTCCATACAGGCACTTAGTTCCACCTCAAGTGCTGATCCGCAACGGTTAAGAAAATGGAAGGAAGAGAAAACAATTCGTCCTTGCTCACCACGGAGAATCATACCTGCCCCTGCCGCCCATGTACTCTCACTGTATGACACATCAATATTCAGCTTCAGCATGCCAGCAGGTGGTCTCTCTCAACTATTGGTTGTAGCATGTGTCATATGCGAAACCACAGCTAGGGCCGGTCCATTCACTACACCTTTTCCTCTGATAATTTGCTCAGTAGTCTGGTTCTTGACCTGCGATAAACTCGCCAGGTAACTGCATAAGAAACATCAGGATCCTTCCACAGATGGAAAAGGCTTGTCATGAGTAAGCTCATTATGCCCATGCCATACTCTCCAGAGGATCATCAAGATATGAGCACAGTCTTGGTCAGTGCGTGGGAATAGGAGCTCGGGGATTGTGAGAACCCGGAATTAACTTCCAGACCCTCCTGTGTATATTTGTCAACCCCAGGATCATTGTTGCCAACACAGCGGAATGATATCATTGCACAATGCGTAAAAGGTATAACAAGTTTAAATATATCTTGCCAGAAGGCATACATAGAGAAATGTCTCATGACATTTATTACAACCAGAAAGCAGCGGAAAGTACAATGCGTAGCGACTCCATCTCAGCCACAGGCAGTCGATGTAGTCAACGTGTCCTCACTCCTCAGGATCATCATAATAATCGTAGTCGACGCTCTCGTCTTCATAGATCTCTGTTGTTCAACAAAAATATTGCCATGAGTACATTACGTACTCAACATGCCTCCCACGGGGAAGGACCTAATAGCTACATGTGGCTTCAAAGGAAGGCTGTATGGCTCATTTGCATAAAGCTAATTTTGTTTGACAAATAAGGTAGTTGAATAATAGCAGTTTTAGATGAAAACATGTTTTATCTCCAGAATAACTTTCATAAAGTGAGGATCCTCGATCAACTCAAGTCCTTCATAGGTTTCAAGAATAGGGACAAAAGAGGGAATAAGCAAGACAGGTCATGTATGTCAAGAAAGATTCATGTGTTGTCCATGACCGTGGACACGGCTATTCGAATAGTTTTACACTCTGTAGAGGTTGTACACTTTACCCACACGACACAATCCTGACTTGTTGCCACCAGTGGCCGCTGGTATAGTACTCCATTTGGTGTACCGGCAGGGAGATTGTGACGAGGTATTTCATTAGACCAAACTTACTGTGTCAAGCCCACTAGGTTTCAACACGGAAGTAACCGCAGTTCACAGTACGGGCCCCCCTTTTGTGTCGAGGATACTCCTCGCAAGGCAGCTATCCCATCTGCGGTACGGCGATGACGACAATAAGAGTGAACTAACTAATTAACCAAGCCAGTGCCCATATAACATGTGACTGTACTATTATCACAATCTTCAAATCCAAGACTTATTAGGCCTCATGCGGCACGGACGACTGATTGCCCCCTTCAACTCGTGAATGGCGGCCAATCACTCCATCAATCCTTGATTCAGCTGTCGCCCGCGCCAGTATTCAGATGGTAAGTTTCACCCAGAGTAGAAGAGAGTAGAGGAGATCAATAAGGGCCAACCGGCCTAGCTCAGCGATACGTTTCAACTGTCAATGACTCAGAGGTCATTCAACAAAGCACCTATAGGATAAGCATGGCTAAGCATTTCTACTCTACCGGAATACTATAATTCTACTCAGGTGTCAAATGAATAGGTGACAAGCGGATCAAGGTAATGTGTCAATCGACACGCTAGCTACGAGAAATAAAAATTGCATGCATATAGTAACCATAAAACACAATGCAATTTTGTAAACATAGGATAAATATGATCAAAGGAGGCATGCCTTCGTTGTTGAGTCCTTCGATAACCTGGTTGTCTCCATGTCCAACATCGTCACTACTTAATCGTTGTAACGATAGCAAATGGAAAACAAATAAATACCAAAACAATAGTAAATCCAAATAACATCCAAAATAAATTAAGAGAGGATGGGTAACAAGATATTGATCAAGATGGAGATTCACGATAGGGAGGTAAGTAGAGAGGAATCAGCGAAGTGACAAGGTTTAGGTTGACACAACTATGGAAGGCTTGGCGATCAAGACTAACGCTCTAGTTTGAACTGTGCTACTAACCGATAGTAGTGCCCACTACACATCTCGACTAACTCTACATGAAACAAGTATATAACAAACACAATGGCATCCACGTACACATGAAATGGAACCATCCTATGCATTTTAACTACACAATCACAACATGGCATGATAAAGGTAAAAGTTCAGCACAAATAAATATTTAGATAGAATCTAAATATTTATAAATGGTCAGCAGTAGCAAACATATACATCAACTATATAACAATTGAAAAGCAAGTGTTCCATAAGACAAACAAACACACATTTCAAACCATACTAGTTAAGCAATCAAACGTCTTTCAACCACAACTTGAATTGAGTTGGATCGAGGTTTGGTCCTAAAGCAAAACTAAATGATATAGATGCAATATTACAAACAAACATATGTCAACTAATATAAACAAGTTAAACATCACATCAAATAAATAAGAGTTGTCCTATACATGGCATGGTAATAGATGCTAATGTAACCACAAACTACCACAAGAAAGAACATGGCATGTTTAAGAGTAACAATTAACCATAAGTAAATATTTAGATGCTACTAAATATTTATAATGGTTAACATCAAGTAGAACCAAACATCAACCATAACAACTATCAGAAAACATGATATAACAAGAGCCAACCAACACTATGGTGAAAGCTAATTAAACAACTAAATAATAAGACCCATCTCATACAAGGCATATGAGTAAAAAATCACAAAGAGGTCTTATATAATAAAACAAGAATCACACTTATGAGTTATCATGGAAACATACTAAAGTAGGATATGGTCTTACTACTAAAAAAAATTATACTCAAGTAACCACTAGCAATAAGATTACCACTTAATGCTTAAATAACAAATCAACTATGCACCCTAAGCATATGAGGAAGATACAACTCAACTAACATGACTATCAAGAATGGCATTAGCACACATCACTATCATGCTAGTTGTGACTTATAAGCAAAAGGGAAAAACATACTAAGCAGGTAACATCTAGGTCATGGCATCAATCACATCAAGCAATGTGCTATACTAGCATGAATAACATGAAGACATGTATTTCTAACTAGTACAACCTAGACATGCTAATACATAACTGGACAACCTAAGCATCATACAACACACAGGTCGTTACACACATGTTATGAAATCCATTTATACAATCCCAACAACATGGCATAGTATTGATCAAGTAAGAAGTTGCTCAATAAAGGAATGTACAAGATCAACAAACTACTATAATGTAAAGCAAGGCTAACCATATGTGTAGTCATACAATGCAAACTAGAAATGATATAGTACATGGTGCGCATACAACCAAACATGCATTCTACTGTAAGCAATTGTTAACACGGCATGGTAATAAACTAATATAAATAAACACACATGCAACATGGATAAACATGAATATGTAAAACATATCTAAGATATATTCATGCTAAACAAAAGGAACTAGTCAAAACATGAAATATGCCACGACTCGATAAAGAGAGCAAAGCTTAGAATAACTCTACGACATTATAAGCTTGGCAATCATTCACCAAATTTTGTACATGTGCACAAAAGAGGACTACATGAGCTATAAAGAAATAACAACATGCAACACCATACAAAACTATAAGAAATGATTTAAAGAAATCCTTACAATAAATCTAGACAATCAAACCTAACTCCTATAATTATGGAATGATTAGGAATGACTCCTAGGCATGTCATGACCATATAAAAATATCAAATCAACACAAAAGTTCAACGATCGACTACTACACATGATAACAAATCACAAGGACCAATATGAAACAAAAGTATAACACACTACTACGATTAGGCATGCAATATGTACACGAAACCATACAAAACTATATTAAAATTTATAGACATGTCTAACCCAAGACAAAAAATATTATCAACTTGTGTCAACTAAAACTATAATCAATAAACAAATAAATCTAACAAGTTATTTGTCAAACACAAAAATTATCAGACCAATAGGATATACTCCTAGGCATATTGCGAACATATGAACAATAACATATTAATACAAAATCTAACCGATGAACAAACCTCATTCAATCTTGGGCAAGAACGACTATAACAAAAATTTATACTAAACTCCTAATGATGAAATTAGCGGTCTAACTCCACCATGGGGTTACTATGGGCATGAGAAACAATTCATATGTTTAATACAAGATCATCTGAGAAACTAAAAAGTACGCGAACATGTCGATAGAATCCGTTCATGCATCGGCGCGAGCAACGACATAGATGAGTCGAATGATGATGTCTACGAGATAGAGTAGGTGATGATGAGTATGCGTGCAAAAGGAATTTGATAGAGGCTCACCGAGTTTGACAGAACGGCGCGGAGAACTCGGCGAACAGTGTAGACGGACATGCGAAATTCTGCGCGTGTGGTGAACGGATCGCGTTCTTTCTTCCCTGAATGGATTCGTGGTGTGGAGATGGACCTTGGGGCGCAAGGGTGCTGATGGAGATGGTCTATGTCACCGGGATCGAGACCTCGCGGTTCATGGACAGCAAGAGTTCAACGTGAAAACTTGGAAGAACTGGTAAGGGAGAGAGAACGGGTTGTTGCGGGCATGGAAGAGGAGGTAGAGGCGCACAATATGATGGCTTCAGTATTGGAATTGGTTGGGACTTAATGGGAACGGGAGGAGTGGATGCTAGTGCTTGTACGTTTCATCTTCTGTGTATGTGAGCGTAGAGAGGAAGGAGAGGAGGCGTGGGAAGAAGAAGAGGTTTCCCTGGATGGATGGGAGAGATGGCAAGTGGAGAGAAATAGGCAGGGAGGAGGAATTAAAGGAGGATGCATCAGTTTCCTATGTAAGTGTAGGTGGTGTCTCTCCTGGATGCGAACATACACAGAATGGAGAAGAGGAGGTGCTAGCTGGTTTGGTATTGGGCCATTTGGCCAGGGCCATGAGGAAGAAGTGATGGGAAATAAAATAAGAGAGGAACAGAAAAACAACAGATGGGCTGGGCCCATGCGGTTTGGGAAAGTGAAGATGTGGGTTGCTCACGGGAAGAATAGAGAGATGTATCGGGCTACGAAATTCATCACATAGTTTGGCAAGGAGAAAATGAAATGTTTTCCTTTAAGAAAGGAAAATCTAGAAAGGAATTACAAGCTCGAACACACATCAAAAGAAATGAGAAAACCAAAAATGCAGACTCGCATTTCTAAATATGGCGAAAACAAAACAAAATCCAGTTAAAAGAAAAGAATGAAACGCAAATTTAATTTAAGTTGGCATTAGATCAAATTAACTCCACCAAAATTATAAAAACTCAATTTAAGCTTTATATTAACAAACAAAATTTTCTCGCTCTGAATTTTGGAAAACTTTTTCTTAAACATTCCGAGAATCGGGATGTTACAGGGATCCACTCAGTTTGTAGGCGCTCCATAATTAGAAGGTGCTTACAGTGTTGACACATCCACATGTTCTATACCCTCTATTTTATTTTTATTTTTGCAAGCACACATTTTTATAATGAAGTGTGTAGCAGTACCCAAGCTCAAAAATATGTGTCCCTATACAGCTCTTGCCTCTTAGGATGGCTCATATCAATGGCAAATGAACTATAGGCATAAAGTATTTGGCAAATTTACATAGTGTTTTCATGATTTATATGACTATAAGAGAAGAATGCCTAGATCAAACACATCTTCCCTGATGGTTAGTGTTAAGGAGATTTGACAGTTTATGCTTGCCCTGAAGATTTATGTCAATAATATAGCATCTGCATGGGAGTTATGAAAAGTAACTTGGTAACTATCAACATTTCAAAGCAGATCAAGAAATACAGCATGAGCCTAGAACAAGCATGACATCTCGCCGAGGCCCGACCAAAGAGTCCTGAGCTCCACAACAATGCCCCCAAGAGGGTGATGGCGAGAAGCGTCACCACTGCTGAGTCCGAGCACAGATAAAGGTTTTCATCCCAGCGTGCTGGCACATGGACGAGACCCATAAGGACAGAAGCAAGCGGCATCAACGGGCACTGCTGGCGCCGGCGCCAGAATCGTGAAGCTTTCACTCGAAAACTCGCCAACACCACCAGGAGGAGTCCCGGTCACCACCGCAACGAGGGTCAACTCATCTATACCAGATCTGGGCATTGCTAGATCAGAGCCCCTCGCCACCACGGAGCCTGTCGGAAAGCCAACCGTGAAGCCCGCCATCGAGGACTACCACCCCAGAATCCATGCCCCAAGGCATCACCGACCATCGACATCACAACCACCCAACCATAGTAGGAGGAGTGAAAGGCACCCGCATTAGCCACCGTGTCTGGGTCGGCGACTTCACTTTAGGAAGCGCCCACACCTGCTTGCCCAGCTGGTCCTGATGGACCGAGGGGTACAACCCGATGACTGCCGATGGCCGCCACTGAGCACGCTTGAACGTCGCCATGTCCGTGGTCATCAGAGCCGATCCGGCCGATGACACGATAACACCTCGAAAGCCAGCCTCGAACAAATGTCACGAACAGGCATCAAGCAACAAGAGAACAACATGAATGCAACCAACACGGACCAAGTCAGCCCTCAGTACCTGTGTACCGCCGGACATCGTCCACCACCACAATCTAGATGTGCGCCACCCGCTGACGATGCCAGCGACCCGGATCGTGTCGCCGCCAAACCACAGTAGTTGCGGTGCCCCAGCGCCTCCCGGAGGACCCTGAGAAATGCCACCACAACCCACCATGCCCACGAGGAGAGACATCTAACCACCGACGAGCACCTCCTGCTGAAATCTGAGATGGGCTCTAGGCCCATATTGCAATTTCTGAAAAATCTCTAAGGGCTCATGTGGGTTATATGGCACTAGGTGTGGTGGGAAGTTTAGTCCCACCCCGGAAGTGGAAGGAGAGTTGGAGTGGTTTATAAGGGTTTCTCTGCTACATGCTATTGGAGCTTGAGAAGAGAAGAGGCCCTCGCGCGCTCCTCCTCCGCCGCCCGCAGCCGAGCCACGATCAGAGACGTCGGATCGTGGGCTGTCACGGACTCGGACGCCCACGTCTCTCCACGCGGCTGCGTCTATATAAGTGTGTTGTGTCTCCTAACCCTAGCCGCCACGAACAGATCACATCTGCCACCAAAGCCGCGGCCTCTGCATATGTGTAGATTTGTCTACTGTTTGCTTAGTACGTGCATGTTTAGATCAAAATCGGTACATCATCAACTTAGTCAATGTCATGCTAGTGATTTACTCATGGATTACCCATCGGGGGCGAGAGCTCCAATCCGACTCAGGCCAAGATCTGGGCCGCCCGAGCACAAGCCCCAGGTCAAAGCATACCTAGGAGAAGGGAGTTCTCCACCACCACCACCTGCACCCTGCCAATGAACACCAACCATTACCGCCAAAGGCTGCAGCGACACGACCTGTGGAGCCACCGCGAGCTCCACCAACGGCGCCAGCATAACCGGAAGAGGTCCGAGTCTCTGCCAAGTGTGGGCACGACGGGCACAAGCAACTGACCACTGCCGGGGGAAGCCCCACGCCGCACGCAGCCCCGGTGGCCATATCTGGTTGAACCAAATTGAGCAGGCATGATTGCGCACCCAAACCCCCGCCGGCAATGCATACCAAGGCACCAGTGTGACACGGGAGGTGTCGAGAGCCCACCCTCACCGTATAACGCCCTTCCTCCATGCAACATTAGACTCCTCCAGATCCTCATGCCGCCAAAAGCCACCTCGCACCAGACGCCAGCGACCCTTGCCGCCCACGCGCCGGCAAGCCAGCGAAGCCGCTGCAGCCCTAGCGCCCGCCCAGACCACTGACACGCATGGTCGCCTTGCTGCCGTTGCGCCCCATGCGAGCGCCGCGTTCCCTAAGTGGACTCGCATGACGCGCTACGTAGACCACCTGCGAAGGAAGAGAAGCCCACTGCTGCCTACGCCGGCCGGGCTTGGCCCGCAGGAACTCACCGCTACCACCGGCTGCGGCTGGTGTCGGTGTCAAAACCGACGGATTTCTGGTAGGGGGTCCCGAACTATGTGTCTAAGGCTAATGGTAACAGAAGGCGGGGGACACAATATTTACCCAGGTTCGGACCCTCTCGATGGAGGTAATACCCTACTTCCTCCTTGATTGATCTTGATGATATGAGTATTACAAGAGTTGATCTACCACGAGATCGAAGATGCTAAATCCTAGAAGCTAGCCTATGCTTATGATTGTTCTCGTCCTATGGACTAAACCCTCCGGTTTATATAGACACCGGAGGGGGCTAGGGTTATACAGAGTCGGTTACAGAGAAAGGCATCTTCACATCCGAATCGCCAAGATTCCACGCAAAGGAGAGTCCTATCCGGAAACGGGACGAAGTCTTCTATCTTGTATCTTCATAGTCGAACAGACCAGCATTCGCATATTGTCCGGCTATCCGAGGACCCCTTAATTCAGGACTCCCTCAGCAGGGGTGGGTGCACAGGAGAGAGGCAGGGCCATTTTTGTTGGTCCCACCGCGGCTATTTTTCCATAGAATAAGTTCAAGAAACTACGTTTTAGCAGCTCCAAAATGAGCCTTATTCTTGAATTTCCATGAGACTTCATTTGATTTATACAATGTAATATTTTCTCACACTGTCTTACATTGTCGATAAACCGGAAATTCGCATGGGTATGCAGGTGCGGGAGCACACACCTGCCAGCCCGGCCCGGCCACCCGATTGCCCCACCATGTGCGAAGTCATTGGATCTCGCATGAGGGCACAACAAGTTTTAAGTTTAGTTTCTAAAACTTTGTAGTTTCTAAAAATTTCTTATTTTCTCATTCGCTCGCCCTAAGTTCCAGGTTTCGACGTTTGGAGTTTCTGAAATGTGCGATTTTGTCGTTCTCTCATACTAAATTTGAATGGCTGAAACTTCATGAACTTTTAAAAATTCATCAAAACATATCCAAAATGAATCTAATTTGAAAGCCCTCGTCACAAGCAACACGAATCTGTGAAAACGAAACTTAATATTAACTTTTGATTGGTGTGTGTATGTGGGGCGTGCCACAAATCCTCTTCCGTCATTCAACTGCAAATATACCCAAGTTGGACAAAGTTTACTGCAGATTTTAATGTACCAAAATTTCTTCATACTTGAAAATCGCATTTATTCAAAATTCACTGGTTTTTTTTATCATACTTTATAGATGGGCCTCTGCTAGGAGTTGGCGGTGGCATATGTCTAGTGCTTGGTATCATATTTTTCATGCGGACCTTAAAGGCTCGACAGGCTAAGAGGCTCAGGGCGAAGTACTTCAAACAAAATCGGGGTTTGTTGTTACAACAATTAGTGGACAAAGACATTGCTGAAAGGATGATTTTTAACTTAGAAGAACTTGAGAAGGCAACAAACAAGTTCGATGAGGCCCGTGAACTTGGTGGTGGTGGTCATGGTACCGTGTACAAAGGAATACTATCAAATCAGGATGTGGTTGCCATAAAGAAATCAAAAATTGCAATCCAAAGAGAAATCGAAGATTTCATAAACGAGGTTGCCATCCTTTCACAAATTAACCACCGGAATGTTGTGAGGTTATTTGGATGCTGCCTAGAGACACAAGTCCCACTATTGGTTTATGAATTCATTTCAAATGGAACTCTTTCTGATTATCTTCATGTTGAAGGCGCCCTGTCCTTGTCTTGGGGGGATCGAATGAGGATTGCTCTTGAAACAGCAAGTGCTCTTGCCTATTTGCACTCCTCTGCTTTGACATCCATAATACACAGAGATGTTAAATCTGCCAACATTTTACTAGATCAACGTTTAATTACTAAAGTATCAGATTTTGGAGCTTCTCGAGGTATCCCTATCGATCAAACAGGAGTGACAACTGCCATCCAAGGTACATTTGGGTACCTAGACCCCGAGTACTACCAAACAAGTAGGTTAACGGATAAAAGTGATGTTTATAGCTTCGGTGTCATACTTGTGGAGTTGCTCACAAGAAAGAAACCATCCACTGGCATGCACTCAGATTGCGGAAGCCTTATTGCACAATTCATCTTGGTGATAAGGCAGGATAAGTTATGTGAGATATTAGATCCTCAAGTCATATCGGAGTGTCTGGAGGGTGCAAAAGATGTTGCATCACTGGCATTGACATGCCTAAGCTTGAAGGGTGAAGATAGGCCAACCATGAGACAAGTGGAGATGGCACTGGAAAGGTTGTTAGTAGAAAATAAAAACAATGGACAAGGGCGTTCAGTCGAGCTAAACTACACACCAGCTCAAAATAGCAATAACAATGATGACAATAGCAGACAGTATAGCGCTGAGCAGGCACTCTTACTATCAGCAAGCTTTCCTCGCTGATCCGCTTCCTGGTCTGGTTGCATGCTTCTGAGCACTTCTGCATGTTCAGTTCATGTTCCTTCTATCTAAGCAATACGAACTTAATTCTGTGTGCTTTCGACCGTAGTGTTTATTTGGTGAACCTGGTTTGTTCACTTTGTAATAAGGCTAGTTTGGTGGCATGCCTTCCTGGAGTGCATCATACTAATCAGACCTATTTCCATTTTCCATTGTTGTGTTTAAATTTTAATACACTCTCTACATTCTTGTAAGACAAAATTCTGTGATATTCAATTCTGTTCTTGCTTTCCTCGGTTCAGGAACCATTACATTTCTAAGGTCCTCAGTTTTACTGACTGAGAGCTAGCTAGCTCATGATGAACTATCTATTTCACTTTCCTTCCAAACAAGTAGCTCATGATGTACTAGTTCACTTCTTTGTGATGTACACTACTACCCGGGTGCCTCTGCTGCCCTCATGGCTGCTTTAAGACTCCTTATTCCTTTCTCAAAATCAATAGAGTGAAGCCCTGGTCAGTTTGTTTATTTGGATGTATCACTTTTTGTTTCTAGTGGCTCAAATGCCTATTAATTTTCTTCATTCCCAGTGAGCTGATCTGCTATTGCCTTAGTTCAGAATTAGTGTCCCACTGGAGACAGAGACAGAGCAGCTACCTATTTTTGGTGTTCGTATCATGTGGTAAAACATATTGAGTCCACATTATGATCTCAAGCAGGCACTTTTGACAGAACACAAAGAATACAACTTCTCACTGACAGTTTCACTTGTGAAGTTCTTGTGGTTCAACAAGAAAAACTTCCTAATCTGAAAGTTTGAACAAGTCTAATTAGGAATGGCCACGGTGGGCCTTTTAATTGCGGAATCTCCCGGTAAATTACAGAGAATGGCTCGCCTAGTTGCTGTGTGCCGAGCCGCCGGCCGCCGATCTGCTGCGGTTTGCTGCCTTCTGGTTATGGCCTTGCGCAGGTTGGGGGCTCGCCGGTGCTGCTCGCCCAGCTATTGCTAACTGGATCGCCGACGATCCACCGTACGCCGGAGTAAAAAGTCCCACCGAAGGAGTAGCTGCCTGAGGTCCGGTGCCGCCTCCGGTCATCAATGCACGCAACAGAACAGTCTTGAGCCGACAACGATGGGCGATGGATGGATTCATCTCACGAGCATGTGGACTACATCGCTGGCCTACTGTTTTTTTTTAGGGGTAATGTCCTGCAGGTTAGCCACATAGCTGGTTTCTGGATATGTAAATGTTAACCTTCCCAAACCGGTTTTCCGTTTTCTCTTGGGAAACGTTTACGATCGGTGTGCCGGCGGAACTTTTGCGCCGGTCCGCTGCACGCGCTTGACGTGGACATGGGTCCCACGCACGTCTTTATCCCAGCGCTGCTAGTCCACAGAAATCTTATCCCTTCGATCGTCTTTTCTCCTTCGAGAGCTCGTCCACCTGCATCGCTTCTTTCCTCTCCTTCGTGCCATGGCCAGCAACCAGGCTAGACCGGCGAGGCTGCTTGCGTCGTCGTCGCCATGGCCAGCAACCACCCCAAGATTTCCTAGGATGGCTCCGTCGGCACTGCTCCGGCGAGCGCCACCATCCTCCTCTGCTGGAACTGCCCTCCTCCTAGTCCTATGGTTGCATCACCGAGGAGCAGACAGCAAAGCTGGAACCAGCCCTTTTTTTTGATACAATCGACCAACGCAAAAGCTGGAACCATTGTTGGTTTTTGCTTCAACCAACAAGCGAGCTGGAACAAACAACTGATGCTACAACTGCATCGCATTTTTGCTACAACCAGCGTCGATATTTGCTACAATCGGTGGCTGTGCAGTTTTGTGGCCGGCGACGACAAATGGATGCAGTTGGAGATCAGGAAGCTACAACCGTGCTTTGGAAAAGCTACGAGAGGCTACAAAAATGTTTCAGCGGGGTGGACTGACATGTTTGCATCGAACGACGGCGAACTTGTGGCCGGTGATGGCAGGCAGCTTCAACCTACGACTAGCAAGCTGCAACCGGCAGAAGTAAATGTTAGAACCATACATGCACGAAGCTACATCCATGTTATCCAGATGAAGCTTTTTTCATCGTCGGATGAAGCATTTTTTGTTGCCAGATGAAGCTTTTTAGTGATCCTAGAAGACGTCCTGGAAGGCGTCGGGAGGAAGAAGAAGCAGTCAACTATCTGTGCCTGCGCGAGCGAGATTAGCGCCACGGGGCGAGATGGGGAGGCGTGCGCGAGCGAGATTAGCGCCAGGGGGCGAGATGGGGAGGCGTGCGCGAGCGAGATTAGCACCGCGGGGATGGAGGGAGTCGTTGCCGCTCGTGCGCGCGAGGAAGGGGGCGATCTAACGGCCCGGGCGAAGTGATCGGACGCTGGGCATTGGACCGGCCGAATCGTTCGGCCGGCGCATCGGCGCTGATCAGTTCCCTTTTCTCTTGACTTTTATTTTATATTTTATCACCTTTTTCATTTTAATTTTTTCCTTTTTATTTAAATTTTCTTTTCCATTACCTATTTCTATTTATCGTTTTCATTCAATTTTCCTTTTATTTTATTTTGTGAAAAAATTACAATTTGTGAACATTTTTTTAACCGTGAATTTTTTTGGAAATCACAAACATGTTTCAAAATACATGAACATTTTTAAAAATTCTCAGGCTATATTTACAAATTCGGGATTTTGTTAAAATGTGAACATTTTTGAACCCCATGAATGTTTCTTTTTCACCGGCGAACAGTTTTTCTACTAATAAATATTCACATGTTCAAAAATCGATGAACTTTCTTTTGAAATTTGGGAAAGATTATTAGCAATTCACGAACATTTTTATTTTTGGAAAACTCTTTAAAAATTATGAATATTTTATGAATTCAGAACAAAATTGACATGAGTATTTATAATTTTATTGAAAAAAGGAAATCGTGAACATTTTTTGCATAAGCAAGTATTTGCTACAAATTCGCAAACATTTTTCGAATTTGTGAACATTTGTTTTAAATTAGTGAACATTGTTTTAAAACTTGTGAAATTTTTAAAAACTTTGTGAACACTTATTTACAAATCACGAATATTTTTCGAATCGATGAACATTTTATGATTTCTAGAATATTTATTTCAAAGTTCATATTTTTGGAATTTTGGATCCTTTTTACTATCCCAAAGTATTTTGAGGAAGAATAAAAGCAAAAATGAAAAAAAAAAGGTACGTCCAGCAGGGAGAATAAGCCAGGCCAAAGTGGCATGATGGGAGAAGAGAAGATGCGTGCTGCCTCGTTCGCCAGCGCACACCGCGCCTATATAGGAGCTCCCGCGGCGGGTGCGCGGCTATGTGCCGCACCTACTGATTCCTATCGCAGCAGGGGGCGCCTGCTTCTGTTGGGCTGGCCCAGTGACCGCGCATGCTGAGATCATACTGCGTCATTAATTTGGTTTTCTTCCGATTTTTGTTTTCATTTTTCAACATTAATTTTTAGTTATCTGTTTCAAAACATTTCAAATATAAATACCTTACAAAAAAATAATCATGCATTTCGTGTATTGAAAAATGGTAATCATGTGTTTAGAAAATATGTGTGACATTGAAAATGTTACTTTTTCAAAAATTGTGCATGTCATTTTAGAAAATGTTTATACAATGTACAAACAGTGTCCATACAAAAACATAAATTACATTTAAAAGTTAACAACCTTCCAAAATGTTTTTTGGATATTTTCAAAGAAATTGTGCAAAATGTAAAAAATAAATGTTTGCCTACTGTAAAAAAATTAGAACCATTAGAAAATGTGCGTGAAATTTCAAAGAAAAATTCTGATGATTCAAAAAAAACATGACATGATGAACAACGTTTATACAATGTTCAAAAAATGTTTCCTAGGTTAAAAAATACTTCTTCCATTAAAAAATCTACTTTAAATAATAAACAAATATTCAAATAAATATTTTTGGATGCCTATTTATTTTCTTCATTCCCAGTGACCTGATCTGCTATTACCTTAGTTCAGAATTAGTGTCCCACTGGAGACAGGGCAGCTAAGTATTTTTGGTGTTCGTATCATGTAGTAAAACATATTGAGTTCACATTATGTTCTCAAGTAGGCAATTTTTACAGAACACGAAGAATACAAGTTCTCAGTAATAGTATGCACTGACAGTTTCACTTTCACTTGTGAATCTCTTGTGGTGTCAACAAAAGAAACTTCATAATCTGAAAGTTTGAACAAGTCTAGTTAGGAATGGCTAGGGTCGGCCTTTTAATTGCGGAATCTCTCGGTAAATTACAGAGAATTGCTCACCTAGTTACCGTGCGCCCCGCGCTTGCCGTAGCCGATCTGCTGCGGTTTGCTGCCTTCTGGTTATGGCCTTTGCGCAGGTTGGGGGCTCGCCGGTGTTGCTCGCCCAGCTATTGCTATCGGGAGCGCCGACGATCCATCGTACACCGGAGTAAGAAATCTCACCAGAGGAGTAGCTGCCTGAGGTCCCCTGCCGCCTCAGTTCATCAGCGCACGCAATAGAACGGTCTTGAGACAACAACGATGGATGGATATATTTTTTTAGAAAATTCTTTCAAAAATTATGAACATTTCCAAAATTCAGGAAAAAATTGAACATGCAAACTTCTTATTTATGAACATTTTCAACGATGGATGGAACACGCAAAATTCAGGAAACAATTCAGGAAAAAATTGAACACGAAAATCATGAATATTTTTTGAAAAAGCGAGCATTTGTTACAATTCGTGACATTTTTCGATTTTGTAAACATTTTCTTAAAATCGTGAACATTGTCTTGAAACTCGTGAACCATTTTTTAATGATTTCTAGAACATTTGTTTCAAAATTCATATTTTTTGGAATTTTGGGACTTTTTTGTAATCCCGAATTATTTTAAAAAAGAATAAAAGCAAAACAGGAAAAAGAAACACAAGGCGCATCCAGCACCGAGAATGAGCCGTGCCAAAGTGGCGCGACGGGGTAAGAGAAGGTGGGCGCTAGCTCGTTCATCAGCTTGCACCGCACTATATAGTAGCTCCCGCGCCGGGTGCACGGCTATGTGCCGCCCGCACCGATTCCTATCACAGGGTCGTCTGCCGCTGGTGGACTGGCCCAGTGACTGCACATGCTCACGTCACACCGCGTCGTTCAAGTTTTTTCTTTTTTTATTCTTTTTTTTGTTTTAATTTTTTGTTTTTTGTTTTATTTTCTGTTTAAAAATATTCCAAATATAAATATTTTACAAGAACAACTTTACATTAAATTTCATAAAAATATCAATCATACATTTGAAAAATGTTAAACGTGTATAGAAAAGTAGTAATCATGTATTTACAAAATGTTGTGACATTTCAAAAAATGTGCGTGTCATTTTATAAAGTGTACAAAAGTGTTCATATAAATAAAAAACAAACCGTACATTGAAAACACAAATGTTGCATTTCAAAAATGTTAACGACCTTCAAAATTATATTTTTGGATATTTTCAAAGAAATCGTGTGAAATATAATAAAAAATCGATCCACTAAAAAATGTGTGTCACATTTCAAAGGAAAATTTCAATCATTAAAAAATCACGAAATTTTGAAAATGTTTATACAGTGTTCAAAAATGTTCTGTAGGTTAAATAAATGCTTATTCCATTAAGAATTGTGCATGACATGTTAAAGATATATGTCCATGAAAAATAAAAGGATCTATACAATTTTAAAATTATTCATGTAGTCTTCAAAAATGTTTATTGCCATTTAAAAATGTACAAACTGGATCTGGAATATGTTATTGTGTATTCAAATAAATTTTCAAAACATGTCTTTTTAAACGTACATCATGTATTTGTAAAATGTCCAAAGTGTATCAAAGAATGTTTCACCCGTGCTCTAAAAAGGTACATTTTGTACTCACAAAACGTGGACATGTGTTAGAAAAGGGAAACTAGATAAAACCAACAAATCAAAAAAAAAAGCAACAAAAATTGAGGAATACGAAGAAAACCAAGAAAGAAACAAAAAAGAACAAAAACTAGAACGAAGAAACAAAAATCTAGAAATCCTATGAAGAAACAAAGTATAAAGAAGGACAAAAGAAAAACCAAGGAAAACAAGTGAAAAACAAAGAAAAAAAAAAGAAAACAAAAAACTGAGGAAAACCGGAGTGCGTGAGAGAACCTAGAGCGACGCTATAGCGGTAGCAAGCGATCCGCTAATGGCCTAGCCCGATTCGCTCACCTGTAGGACGATTACTAATAGGAGTCATTACATCTTTCTCAAAAGAAGGAATCATGCGAGGCATAGCCCTGGCGGCTATTAGGGGCTTTCCTTGGGAGCTCTCCCACGTCAAGGCTAGTCATAGTGGGGAGTTATTTAGACTAGTAACATGCATATGTTACTAATCCATATTACTACCTTCATAGTGGGTAGTCTTATAGATGTGGTAATATAGAGAGCTTCATTTATTACTTTCTAGACTCATTTTACATTGAGAACTGCTATGTGATGGTAACATATTATGTTACTCCATTTGCATCTCCCCTTATTAAATACTTGCCACATCATATTTTTTGCTGATGTGGCATGTATGTTACTACTTATGTTACTCCTACTATGAGCAGCCTAGGTGGTCGGCGGATCTGCTTCCGGTCGTTATCAATAAATTGATCGCTACACACATCTCCCAGTGACCAAGCGGACAGTTTGTTTCCTTCTTTTTTCCTCTTTCAATTTTTTCACTTCATATTTCTCGGTCTATTGAAGTTGGTGATTCACACTTCAAAAATTTGAACTCTAAATCATCTTTACAAATGACTTCGGAAAGTTAATTTAATGTTTGGAATCAAACTCCTCCCTAGAATTTTTTTAAAGAGGATCTGAGTATCATAAGATTCATCGCTAGAGAGGGGGTCATTGGTGAAGAGTACATCATTTTCTTCATTCCTTGCAACTCGTGTAAAAGAAACATTTCTTCAAAGGCAGTAGCGATCCACTTTGGGCCATTGATTGTCACAACATTATCACAAAAAGTATCTAGACACAAGTAGTGAATATGATGCGCTTTCTTATAAATCTGATCAAGTATGGTGCATTCTAGCCCCATAGTTCTTTTTCTGCGAAGAATCTCACCGGCACCTACAATAAGTACTAGTTGTATGGCCTTTATACTTCACATTCTTCACAAAGTAGAGAGTATGATAGCACATATCATTGAGGAACATCTATTCACCAATTTCAACCATCTTTTTGCTGTCGCTTCTTTGATAGCCAAACGTGGTAGCTTTGTATTATTTCTCATCCCTTGTTGCAGTATTTCGTGAGTTGTCATCTCAGAAGACATGATTATTAGAGTTTTTTAAGACATGGGGCTTAAAAGAAAAATAGTAAGATAAATGGCCACAAAAAAATAAACTATGTGCGAGCGGGTAGGTAATCAGCAAGGGCTATGCTCTTCGCCGATGGTGCCAGAGAATGTTTGATGTCCTGCAAGAGCACGGGGTGTTATAACACTTTTACGATAAGTAGTGTCGAACCTAGAGGGAGCGAAAAGGAAGGACTACTAACGACATAACTACGTCGTCACCAGCTTAGCTCCATACACACCCAAACCGGAGTTTGGAAATAGCCTATTCTATAAGTTGATAAGGAAACAAAATAAAGAGGAGGTTTTACCAAACTACGAACAGAAAGGTAAAAATAAGAAATATAAATATGCTAAGTTAGTAAGGGTGGTGATGTAGTAGTAAGGTATTCTCAAGGATTCAGAGTCATCACTAATATGATTCGCGCAACATATGTGAGCATCTCCGTCATATCCCTAAGCTACTCTTTATGTGTCTAAGTGGGAGGATCCGGGTACATAATACGTTTTACTCTAGGTAGACTTCGTATCACGCATGCCACTATCGTAATTTCCCCACTCCTGTTCTCACTGCTGTAATCAAGGGTCTCTTGTGGACGCGGCCTCACCAAGGGTTCTCCATTACTCCCTTACCAAATGCAAAGGAGAGTTAGAGAGAATTTTACTGCCACCTCGAATTACCTCATCATCCTAACCTTTACAAAGACAGTAATATGGTTCATAGCCAAACAAGTCAATGGTGTCCGCGAGGCCTCCTTGCAATATTCATACAGGCTATTAACTCAAACATCAACAGAAGATATTGGATCTCTTTAAGAAATTTAATTCTAATCATAAAAGAGTTCATCCATATCCCCGAGAATTTAGATACTCAACCATGTAGATGTATAACATAGAGAAGAAGATCAAGTTACAAGACGGCATCAAGACAGGGGAGGAGAAGGCCATGGCGTTGTTGGTCGAGGCGGCACCAGTGGGAGAGACGGCATCAGCGGTGAGGGTGAAGTGTAAAAGGCAACAGCCTGGAGGCCGGTGCGACGCGGTGGTGAAGCCTCCTCTTCCTTCTCCTCATCTTGTCCCTTCTTCTATGGAAGTGATCTTGAGCAGCAATGGAGATGGATGTTCATGACGATGGATGACGATGATGGCGGTAACAAGGGTCAGAGTGTATATATAGGAGGCCTCTTCGGGTATCCTCCATTGATGTAGCGCCTTCACTTTGATCCAAGGGCTCCAGATGAGCCGAATCCAATCTCAATACCTCCCTTGATGACCAAGGAAGCGGTCAGAACAAACAGGGACAAAATCCATGAAGAATCACATGTGATCTGGGCGATTTCATACATGTCTGGGTGTTGTACGACCCAGTGCAGTCATACTGTGCATCGTCGAATGCTCTAGACCCCGTTAGTATACCGGTTGTGACTTTTTCATACGAACTCTGAGTTGGACGTTCTTTATCTTGTTGGAATTGCGTGAACGATGATGATGCACCTGTGTTATTAGATCTTGCTTTCAAGCATTTTGTAAAAATGCCGTTTTTGACATTCCAAATGCGGAAGACTATTGCTTGGAAGTCCTCTAGATTGAACTCATCCTTGGCCTTTTCATCATGTTTTGGTTGCTCCAAAACGCCCATAGACACACAAAAAACTAGTAAAACACTAGTAAAAAAAGGGGCATTTGTCCCGGTTCGTAAGGGCCTTTAGTCCCGGTTCATGAACCGGGACTAATGGGTCGTTACTACTACCTCCCCCTTTAGTCCCGGTTCATGCGTGGCCGGTGCGCCGAGCCCATGCAGGGGGGCCTTTGGTCCCGGTTGGTGGACAGATGGTCCTCCACGTGGCCGGTGCGCCGAGCCCATGCAGGGGGGCCTTTGGTCCCGGTTGGTGGCACCAACCGACCAAAAGGCATCCAGCGTCGACACAAGATTCCAGGGTTTTTTTTTTAAAGGGGGGTTGGGGTTTTGGGGGTTAATTTAGGTGTTTCATATATTATGTTAGCTAGCTAATTAATATAGAGAAGTGTCCCCTCTTATGTCCGTGCTTGGTCGACGCTACGTACTATATACATATAGCCCTCGACACGCTAGCTAGTAAGAAAATGATGGAAACCATTGAGTACAGAAGTTCGTCATGCATACCGAGAGAAATGATCGATCGACCTCTCCTTCTCCGAGAGATTGGTCGAACAACAAGTTTTCGTATCATGTATCCGACGCTACTGGCTACATACATGTACAATATGTAAGATCTCTCAATTACAGTTCCCTAGCAATTGAAATCAACTTCCGCATGGTATTTTCCGACTTTATTGATGACGTGGTCAAGAAAGAATCCCGCCAATTCCTCTTGAATTGCTTTCGATTCAAGAGGCTTTTTCAGTTATTTTATGGGATGGAAACCAGAAGCATCACTGTCCTTGACTAGAATCACCATGGCCAGATTAAAGACTGCAAGCTGGCAAGTTCTTCCTTTCGATTTCTCAATCTTTAGGTTATGGATCATCTCCCCCTTGCTAGCTGATATTAAACATGACCACGAGGGACCACGAGGAGGAGGACCATTTGGTTAGCTATGGACAAAAGGTCGAGCGGGGCAGAAATCTCTGGTGCTGTACTGTTGCGTACGCATGCGTACCGGCTAGGATCGTTGTATCTGTTTACCTTTAGTTGCTGACGCAAAAGGCCGTTCCGTACTCTGACCGCCAAATGACAAACAAACGTGATACACGCCCATGAGGTGTAGTACAAGAAATGAAGACAGCAGACACCACTAGTATTGCATGTGACACATTAATCCATAGGTCACCATCAGAGCTGGATGTCGGGGGGCGGATACAGAAGAGTCGCTGCACTGTACTCTAGCGGTCGTTTCTCAGTAGTAGTAAAAAGTAACAACTTTTTTTAACACAGTACAGACGTAAGCGCTTATATAAATGCCGCTTCTTCTTCTTCGAGTCAGTTTTTCAGGCTCCGATCCTCACAAAATTTGTCCGTCGGGACGGATTAGACGAAGCTCCGTTATAGATTTCAGCTAGCT
This sequence comes from Aegilops longissima, assembly GCA_021605205.1. Taxonomy (NCBI): domain Eukaryota; kingdom Viridiplantae; phylum Streptophyta; class Magnoliopsida; order Poales; family Poaceae; genus Aegilops; species Aegilops longissima. Next base: position 847,861,892 of record CM038677.1, read on the forward strand.
CCTCGGGGCGGCGAGGTTTTGGTTGCGAGATTTGGTGTCTGGTTCTTTGGATCGATCCAAGGGTTCAACAGTGATGGTTGCGGCTCCGGGGCGCTGGTCCTTAGGGGCACATCCATGAAGACTTCTCAGATGTCATCGACAAGGTTCGGCCGGCTCTGATATGGAAGCGGCGACAACGGCGTGTCGGCGACTCGTTCTGGCGGCGGCAATGGTCATTTGATGGTCCAGAGATTTTTGACATAGTTTTTGTTACAGTTGGGGTGCTTTGTACCTCTGGTGAACCTTAATAATAGATCTGAGTCCTTTAAAAAAAACACAGGGAGACAGGAGGCACGAACGTGAAGTGGTATGAGCTGAGAGAATGCGAGATAGTTTAGAAAAAGAGAATGCGAGGATGAGGCGAGGTGCCCCACAGCTAGCCGGTGAACCCAGCTGCATGTGAATCGCACGGGTGAGCTCGTTCTCTTCTCTCCACGGCTTGGCTACACTATCGGAATCTACACTCAAAATATACCATTACATGATACATGTCAAAATTTAGCATTTTGCAGGCTTCATTTGCTATGTTTAAGTCATTAAGTGCATTTCCTTGGCATTTAGTGAACATAATTTAAATGTTAACTGCAAGTGCATGAAAGAGTTGCCGAAAATGGGTTGAAAAATCCTATTTGTTTTCTTGAGTTTATGTTTGGCACTTATCCAAAAAGAGAAGAGAAGAAAGAAAAGAAAAAAAAAGAACAGGAAAAAAAAGGTTTCTCGAGTTGCCGAGTGCTAAAAAACGTGCACTCTGCAAAGTTCCTGAGTTCTGATTGGTCGGCGTAGCCCTCACACGGATCATGCCGTGCGGCCGTTGGATTCTCTTAGATCGGACACCCTCTCTCTCTATCTCCTCTCTCTCTCCCTTATCTCAACCGCACCACACATGCACTTCACCACAGCCTGCACGCCACGCCGCCGTCCCCGCTTCTCCTCAGCTCACTCACCTCGCCAACAAGCTATGCTACCACCGCCAAGTGCCATTGCCACCAAGGCTTGCACGCCATGAGCGCGGCTAGCAGCGCATGCATCTGACGGCCTGCGGCGGCAACCTCCTCCTCGTGGATGGCGTGGAAGGAGAGGATGCGGCGCGCAGTGTCGTGTGTCTTCATCAGGGCACGCGCCCCATTCTGGGAGGACACCACCCGCGTGGGCATGTCGCCAAGCCGGAGTAGCATGGCCATCATGTGGCGGCACGCTAGGTCATGCGTCACACGGTGAGGGAGCTGGCCGTCGAGGACGAGGTGGTGCTGGCTCCCGATCACCGGCAGCTGTCGTGGCCCCGGCGGCAGGCGCAGGCTGTCGCCATAGTCCCCACGCGCCCCCTTGTGCCTGAGGGTAGCAAGCACGATGAGCAGCAATACTAGAGTTCCGTGGCGAGTTTTTTTTAATTATGCTAATTGTCTTTGCCGAGTCCGCTGGGTAGAGGACTCGTCAAATATTTTCCAGCCGGCGAACCAACCTGTGGTTGGATGGTTAGAAGGACTGTGGTATCCCCAGCTAACCAGGGTTCAAATCCTGGTGCTCGCATTATTCCTGAATTTATTTCAGGATTTCCGGCGATGCGCATTCAGTGGGAGGAGACGTCCACGTCGACAACGAGGCGCCTACGGTGACTTCGTAAATCTCAAGATGATATACCAGCTTAGTCTCTCGGAGGTGGTTATAGGGGTAGGGTAAGCGTGTGTGCGTTCGCAGGAATGAGTGTACGTATGAGCGTTTATATGAGCGCTTGCATCTGTACTGTGTTAAAAAAACATTCTCCAGCCGTTACGCACTGTTCCGTGTACGTTAAACCATTGCCGAGCACACGTTTTTTTGGTACACGGCAAAGACTTCCGTACGTGTTTGCCGAGTACCCATGAGAAAGAACCCGGCAAAATTAACTTTGCCGGCCGGAGACCAGCCGAGTCATGTTTGCTAAGTGTGAAACTCGGCAAAGTTGGAAATTCCAGTAGTGCTAGCACGTGAACCAGAGAGGAGAGATCTTTCTATAAATATACCCCTACATCGTCACCCACAACACACACAAACTAAGACAAGCTCAGTCCAGCTAGCCATCCTAGTAAGCTACAACTTGAGCATTACTGTTCTCCCCGCCACTCACCCATGGCCAAATTCCAGATTACACCGTTCCCTGGACTCGTGGAAAACACCGAGTTTAACTTCGGTAGTTTTTACTTGTACAACATGTTTAATCCCACAAGCTATGCCAGCATAAAAGAGAACAATGCTACCTCTGGGTGGGGAGGGGCAAGCCTTGTCAACTGGCAAATATATGATGGCGATGGCTCGGGCGCAAAGCTAGTCGGTCATGCTCAAGGGATGCAAATCCATGCTGGTGTATTGCACCAATCCTTCACCCTTGTGTTCGAGAATGGAAGGTATATGTACATGTTATATTTGTATTTTTCAGGTGTATTTAGGCCACAATATTCTACTTTAGGTATATCTTGCTTTATTTGTAGTTCTACGACTTAGTCTAAAGTTTACAGAGAGTAGTAGTCTTGCCCCTTGTTGTGCATTATAATTATAAGCACCCGACGCTAGCCCTTGATTTTAAGAAAGAAAGAAAAAAGCTTTTATAAGAGTTGTCAGGTGTACATTCAGGCGCGGGCCAAATAAACAATACTAGAAGGTTAGGATACTTAAAAGTCCAATTACACAGGTTTAAGGGGTCCACGCTCTATGTAGTTGGACAGACAGTGCTCGTTGGACAAGCAGGTGAGTGGTCTATCATTGGCGGGACAGGTGATCTTGCGATGGCGCGTGGTGTAGTCAAGGTGAAATTCCATGAAGCAGTAAAGGATGGAAACACATGGGAGCTTCGCTTCCATGGATTTTGCAGCATGCAGGTGAGAAGAGTATTTATTAGTTGAAGCTTTGTTTTTGGGGTGCTTTAATTATGTGCAAGTTCATCGACATACCGATCCTTGTTGGCCAGCCATTAGGAATGAATATAAGCTATCTGATGGGGAGCATATTGCTTGTGGATGTTACAGAGCTTGCCCACTCTCACAAAGACTGGCCCATGGGGTGGACATGGTGGTTCAGTTACGGAATCAGAACAACCATGGCGCATAGAGAGTATGACAATCGTCCATGAGGGGATAATTGCTATGTTTTCATGCAGTTACGTTGACCTATCTGGCAAGAGGCGCACCACAGGTTCCTGGGGTGGTGGTAATGGTATCCGCACAAAGGTAGTATGTTTTTCATGTTTTGGTTCTGGGATTACTAATTTTGCATTAATTCGATCGATAGAATCCATATATGCATGCGTGCATGGTCCATAATCAATGTAGCTGGCTAGCTAGGTTTGGCCGGTGTTCTTTGTAAAAATACAAGCTCAGTTCATCAGTTGATGCTCAATCATTTGCTTTCCTTCACGTTTTGCAGGTTGAGCTGGGGCCTCGAGAGATTTTAAAAGCAGTATCTGGAACATATGTTTGCCTTAACAATGGGCAGACTGTTATTGAGTCACTTAAGTTTGTCACGAACGAAGGAACGTACGGACCATATGGCCGTACAACCGGTACACGTTTCAACGCTGACGTGCCGGAAGACCAAAGCATCGTCGGGTTCTTTGGGCGTGCCGACGATACGCAACTCATCGCATTTGGGGTTTACACGGTCTGAATTATGACAGAGCCTGCCGACGGCGACGCGCGCAGTTTCTGTTTTATTTCAACCAAGCGTACGTGTTTTACTTTGTTTGATTCAGTAAGATAGATGAACTGTCCATCAGGACCTCCATGTTGCAGTTTTAGTTCGCCCCCTGTATCTGGATGCGTGCTTTGTCGTCACTTATTATGTCGAGTAAATCTATTATGTTTGATGAGAAATAAAGTTCCCCCGTTCAGTGACGTGTTGTCCTCGTCGATGTTTCACTGAATTTGTCTGCTTTCTTCTGCTCATGAGATGGTGATGGCGCCCGTAGACCTCATGCATGAATCATGTGTATGCCCCGGACTACAACTCATCCCTGACTGGTTTAGCCCAAAGAGACGAGAGAACAAGTCCGAGAAGACCCTGCAGAGGGGATTTTTGGCGTGGCGCATCGAGGTAGGAGAAGATAAGCACGCACAGGCTGCATACCAGCTCGTAGGCCTTGACTTGCGGGGTGATGGTGAAGCGAACCAGGAGGAGCACACTACCTGCTCCGACGAGGAGTGCTGCAGTTAAGTCGAAGCGCAACCATTTGCACAATGACGAGGTGGCGGCGTCTGAGATTCTTAGGCATGATGGGATGTAATCGCTACACGTGATCGACATCCCTAGCTATCCGGCCCCGTAAACAATCAATGAAGCTTCTCCCTTTTGGAAAAAAAGGAGGACGAGCTCTAATGCTATTTTCTAATGCTATTTTCGCTCAAGCGGGGCCAAGCATAATTCATGACAGTACCCATTCATTTTGGCAACAGATCCGATGTTGATAAGTTTTGATGAACATTTTTTGATGCAGGTTGTACTTTTCACGGTAATATCTTTGTACTTCTCATGGTATTATACTTGTACTTCTCATGTTAATGTGCATTTTTGTATGTATGTGTACTTCTGGTATTTGTGTGAGTGCATTTCCCCAAATAGCATGTGTTTGTATGTGAGTGTGATTCCGGTATTTGTGTGTATGTATTTCCCGCGGTAATATACTTATACTTCCTTTATCAATGTGTGTGTGCGTACTTCCTGTGTTGTATTTTTGTATTTGTGTTTACTTTTCGTGTATTGTATGTGTGTGCATGTACTTTCCAAAAATGTGTGTGCTTCAGAATGTGTTTTTATATGTATATTTTCCGGAAAGACTTGGGTGAACTGCCCATATATACGTTGATGCGTATTTGAACACGTTATAACCACCGAAGGCGCCGTGAGCTAGCAAGCCGGTAGCACATGCTTCGACCTATGTCGCCTTCAAGATCTTTATCAAAATTTGACGTGCCGATGTCAATGCGGACCAGCCAGCGGCGAGGCCATGAGGGTACGTGGTGGCAATCCATGAGACTCTTTGGAAGCCATATAAGGCGAGGATCATGGCCACCTTGCTCCTAAATTTCCTTGTCTAAAAAGATCCAGTCTCCAAACTAGGAAACCGTAACCTTAATTCTAAAATATAAAACTGGTTTATCTAAACCTTTGTGTTTTGCGTTCAAACCTTCATATTTTGGATTGTTTTATTCTTTCGGCTTCTTTTGTCAAAGTTTTTCCTTGGTGTTTTTTCCCTCAAACGACCGTATGCTTGAATTTCAATATCAGAAGATAATGGAATGGAAGAATTTACAACATCTAGCTGTAACTAGAAAAAGGAAAAAAAAAGGAACATCTTTCCTTCCATCTTGAACTAAAAAACGCAAACATTTATCCTTAGTGACAATAATAAATGCAAGCATTTTCCATTTACTGTCACCATGGTAGTTTACTTGCTAGATTAAACCCATCTAATGCACACCCTTCCCACTACTGATTACCCATCTAAACTGGCCAAGAGAAGACAAATAACCGGAGACAACTATGCATCTATAAATCAAACATGGGGCATCAACACAATCTGAACATAAAAGAATAATTCATCACATGATCAACATGAACGAGTAGGACTCCCCCCTTGGTGCGCCTCCTCCCTTGGCCGGCCACCTCCTCCTTGCTCCTTTATATACGGGGGCAGGGGGGCACCCCATGACACACAAGTTGATCTACGGATCGTTCCTTAGCCGTGTGCGGTGCCCCCCTCCACCATATTCCACTTCGGTCATATCGTCGCGGAGCTTAGGCGAAGCCCTGCGCCGGAGAAGTCATATCGTTGCGGAGCTTAGGCGAAGCCCTGCGTCGGTGGAGCATCATCATCGTCACCACGCCGTCAGGCCGACGGAACTCATCCCGACACTTTGCTGGATCGAGTCCGGGATCGCCATCGAGCTGAACGTGTGCGCGAACTCGGAGGTGCCGTGCGTTCGGTGCTTGGATCGGTCGGATCGTGAAGACGTCGACTACATCAACCGCGTTGTTATAACGCTTCGCTTTCGGTCTCACGAGGGTGCGTGGACGGACACTCTCCCCTCGTTGCTATGCCATCACCATGGTCTTGCGTGTGCGCAGGAAATTTTTGAAATTACTACGTTCCCCAACAGTGGTATCGAGCCTGGTTTTATGCGTTGATGTCATATGCACGAGTAGAACACAAGTGAGTTGTGGGCGATATAAGTCATCTGCTTACCAGCATGTCATACTTTGGTTCAGCGGTATTGTGAGATGAAGCGGCCGGACCGACATTACGCAGACACTTACGCGAGACTGGTTTCACCGCTTGAGCACTAGTTGCTTAAAGGTGACCGCGGGGGTGTCTCTCTCTTACTTTAGTTGAACCGAGTGTGGCTACGCCCGGTCCTTGCGAAGGTTAAAACAGCACCAACTTGACAAACTATCGTTGTGGTTTTGATGCGTAGGTAAGAACGGTTCTTGCTCAGCCCGTAGCAGCCACGTAAAACTTGCAACAACAAAGTAGAGGCGTCTAACTTGTTTTTGCAGGGCATGTTGTGATGTGATATGGTCAAGACGTGATGCTATATTTATTGTATGAGATGATCATGTTTTGTAACCGGTTATCGGCAATGGCAGGAGCCATATGGTTGTCGCTTTATTGTATGAAATGCAAAGCCATGTAATTGCTTTACTTTATCACTAAGCGATGGCGATAGTCGTAGAAGCAATAGTTGGCGAGACGACAACGATGCTACGATGGAGATCAAGGTGTCGCGCCGGTGACGATGGTGATCATGACGGTGCTTCGGCGATGGAGATCACAAGCACAAGATGATGATGACCATATCATATCACTTATATTGATTGCATGTGATGTTTATCCTTTATGCATCTTATCTTGCTTTGATTGACGGTAGCATTATAAGATGATATCTCACTAAAATTATCAAGAAGTGTTCTCCCGAGTATGCACCGTTGCTAAAAGTTCAGAGTACCCAGACACCACGTGATGATCGGGTGTGATAAGTTCTACGTCCATCTACAACGGGTGCAAGCCAGTTTTGCACACGCAGAATACTCAGGTTAAACTTGACGAGCCTAGCATATGCAGATATGGCCTCGGAACACGGAGACCGAAAGGTCGAGCGTGAATCATATAGTAGATATGATCAACATAGTGATGTTCACCATTGAAATTACTCCATCTCACGTGATGATCGGACATGGTTTAGTTGATTTGGATCACGTAATCACTTAGATGACTAGAGAGATGTCTATCTAAGTGGGAGTTCTTAAGTAATATGATTAATTGAACTTTAATTTATCATGAACTTAGTCCTGGTAGTATTTTGCAAATTATGTTGTAGATCAATAGCTCGCGTTGTTGTTTTCATATGATGTGTTCCTAGAGAAAATTGTATTGAAAAATGTTAGTAGCAATGTTGCGGATTGGATCCGTGATCTGAGGTTTATCCTCATTGCTGCACGGAAGAATTATGTCCTTGATGCACCGCTAGGTGACAGACCTATTGCAAGAGCAAGATGCAGACGTTATGAACGTTTGGCTAGCTCAATATGATGACTACTTGGTAGTTTAGTGCACCATGCTTAAACGGCTTAGAATCGGGACTTCAAAGACGTTTTGAGCGTCATGGACCATATGAGATGTTCCAGAGTTGAAGTTAATATTTCAAGCAAATACCGAGTTGAGAGATATGAAGTCTCCAACAAGTTCTATAGCTAAAAGATGGAGGAGAATCGCTCAACTAGTGAGCATGTGCTCAGATTGTGCAGGTACTTCAATCGCTTGAATCAAGTGGGAGTTAATCTCCCAGATAAGATAGTGATTGACAGAATTCTCTAGTCACCATCACTAAGTTACTAGAACTTCGTGATGAACTATAGTATGCAAGGATGACGAAAACGATTCCCGAGCTCTTCGTGATGTTGAAATCGACGAAGGTAGAAATCGAGAAAGAGCATCAAGTGTTGATGATTGACAAGACCACTAGTTTCAAGAAAAGGGCAAAGGGAAAGAAAGGGGAACTTCAAGTAGAATGACAAGCAAGTTGTCACTCCCACGAAGAAACACAAAGCTGAACCAAAGCCTGAAACTGAGTGCTTACATTGCATAGGAAATGGTCACTGGAAACGGAAATACCCGAGATATTTGGTGGATAAGAAGGATGGCAAAGAGAACAAGGGTATATTTGATATACAGGTTATTGATGTGTGCTTTACTAGTGTTTATAGTAGCCCCTAAGTATTTGATACTTGTTCGGTTGCTAAGATTAGTAACTCGAAACAGGAGTTACAGAATAAACAGAGACTAGTTGAAGGGGAAGTAACGATGAGTGTTGGAAGTAGTTCCAAGATTGATATGATCATCATCGCACACTCCCTATACTTTCGGGATTAGTGTGGAACCTAAATAAGTGTTATTTGGTGTTGAGCATAAATATGATTTGATCATGTTTATTGCAATACGGTTATTCATTTAAGTAAGAGAATAAATTGTTGTTCTGTTTACATGAATTAAACCTTACATGGTTACACACCCAATGAAAATGGTTCATTGGATCTCGATCATAGTGATACACATATTCATAATATTGAAACCAAAAGATGCAAAGTTAATAATGATAGTGCAACTTATTTGTGGCACTGCCGTTTAGGTCATATTGGTGTAAAGCGCATGAAGAAAACTCCATGCTGATGGACTTTTGGAATCACTTGATTATGAATCACTTGATGCTTGCGAACCATGCCTTATGGGCAAGATGACTAAAGACTCGTTCTCGGAACAATGGAGCGAGCAAATGACTTATGGAAATAATACATACTGATGTATGCGGTCCGATGAGTGTTAAAGCTCACGGCAAGTATCGTTATTTTCTGACCTTCACAGATGATTTGAGCAGATATGGGTATATCTACTTGATGAAACACAAGTCTGAAACATTTGAAAAGTTCAAAGAATTTCAGAGTGAAGTGAAGAATCATCGTAACAAGAAAATAAAAGTTTCTACGATATGATCGCAGAGGAAAAATATTTGAGTTACGAGTTTGGCCTTCATTAAAACAATGTGAAATAGTTTCACTACTCACGCCACCGAACACCACAGCTTAATGGTGTGTCCGAACGTCAGAATCGCACTTTATTGGATATGGTGCGATCTATGATGTATCTTACCGATTTACCTCTATCGTTTTGGGGTTATGCATTAGAGACAACTGCATTCACGTTTAATAGGGCACCATCTAAATCCGTTGAGATGACACCGTATGAACTATGGTTTAGCAGTAAACCTAAGCTGTCGTTTCTTAAAGTTTGGAGTTGTGATGCTTATGTGAAAAAGTTTTCACCTGATAAGCTCGAACCCAAATCGGAGAAGTGCGTCTTCATAGAATACCCAAAGGTAACTATTGGGTACACCTTCTATCACAGATCCGAAAGCAAGATATTTGTTGCTAAGATGGATCCTTTCTAGAGAAGAAGTTTCTCTCGAAAGAAGTGAGTGGGAGGAAAGTAGAACTTGATGAGGTAATTGTACCTTCTCCCTTATTTGAAAGTAGTTCATCACAGGAATCAGTTCCAGTGATTCCTGCACCAATTAGTGAGGAAGTTAATGATGATGATCATGAAACTTCAGATCAAGTTGCTACCAAACCTCGTAGGTCTTCCAGAGTAAGATCCGCACCAGAGTGGTACGGTAATCATGTTCTGGAAGTCATGTTACTAGACCATGATGAACCTACGAACTATGAGGAAGCGATGATGAGCCCAGATTCATGAAATGGCTTGAGGCCATGAAATCTGAGATAGGATCCATGTATGAGAACAAAGTATGGACTTTGATTGACTTGCTCTATGATCAGCAAGCCATGTTAAATAAATGGATCTTAAAGAGGAAGATGGACACTGATAGTAGTGTTACTATCTACAAAGCTAGACTTGTCGAAAAAGGTTTTAGACAAAGTTCAAGATGTTGAATACAATGAGATTTTCTCACTTGTATCGATGCTTAAAAGTCTGTCCGAATCATGTTAGCAATTGCCACATTTTATGAAATCTGGCAAATGGATGTCAAAAATGCATTCCTTAATGGTTTTCTTAAAGAAGAGTTGTATATGATGCAACCAGAAGATTTTGTCAATCCTAAAGGTGCTAACAAAATGTGCAAGCTCCAGCGATCCATCAATGGACTGGTGCAAGCATCTCGGAGTTGGAATATACGCTTTGATGTGTTGATCAAAGCATATGATTTTATACAGACTTTTGGAAAGGCCTGTATTTACAAGAAAGTGAGTGGGAGCACTACAGCCTTTCTGATAAGTATATGTGAATGACATATTGTTGATCGGAAATAATGTAGAATTGTTCTGCAAAGCATAAAGGAGTATTTGAAAGGAGTTTTTTCAAAGAAAGACCTCGGTGAAACTGCTTACATATTGAGCATCAAGATCTATAGAAATAGATCAAGACGCTTGATATGTTTTTCAATGAATACATACCTTGACAAGATTTTGAAGTAGTTCAAAATGGAACAGTCAAAGAAAGAGTTCTTGCCTGTGTTACAAGGTGTGAGATTGAGTAAGACTCAAAACCCGACCACGGCAGAAGATAGAAAGAGCATGAAAGTCATTCCCTATGCATCAGCCATAGGTTCTATAAAGTATGTCATGCTGTGTACCAGATCTATTGCATACCCTACCACTAAGCTTGGCAAGGGAGTGCAATAGTGATCTAGGAGTAGATCAATGGACGGCGGTCAAAATTATCCTTAGTAGAATAAGGATATGTTTCTCGAATATGGAAGTGGAAAAAGGTTCGTCGTAAAGGGTTACGTCGATGCAAGTTTTAACACTAATCTAGATGACTCTGAGTCTCAATCTGGATACATATTGAAAGTGGGAGCAATTAGCTAGAGTAGCTCCGTGCAGAGCATTGTAGACATAGAAATTTGCAAAATACTTACGGCTCTGAATGTGACAGACCCGTTGACTAAAATTATCTCACAAGCAAAACATGATCACACCTTAGTACTCTTTGGGTGTTAATCACATAGCGATGTGAACTAGATTACTGACTCTAGTAAACCCTTTGGATGTCGGTCACATGTCGATGTGAACTATGGGTGTTAACCACATATAGATGTGAACTATTGATGTTAAATCACATGGGATGTGAACTAGATTATTGACTCTAGTGCAAGTGGGAGACTGAAGGAAATATGCCCTAGAGGCAATAATAAAGTTATTATTTATTTCCTTATATCATGATAAATGTTTATTATTCATGCTAGAATTGTATTAACCGGAAACATAATACATGTGTGAATACATAGACAAACAGAGTGTCACTAGTATGCCTCTACTTGACTAGCTCGTTAATCGAAGATGGTTATGTTTCCTAACCATAGACATGAGTTGTCATCTGATTAACGGGATCACATCATTAGGATAATGATCTGATTGACATGACCCATTTCGTTAGCTTAGCACTTGATCGTTTAGTATGTTGCTTATGCTTTCTTCATGACTTATACAAAGTTCCTGCAACTATGAGATTATGCAACTCCCGTTTACCGGAAGAACACTTTGTGTGCTACCAAACGTCACAACGTAAATGGGTGATTATAAAGGTACTCTACAGGTGTCTCCAAAAGTATATGTTGAGTTGGCATGAATCGAGATTAGGTTTTGTCACTCCGATTGTCGGAGAGGTATCTCTAGGCCTTCTCGGTAATACACATCACATAAGCCTTGCAAAGCATTGCAACTAATGAGTTAGTTGTGAGATGATGTATTACGGAACGAGTAAAGAGACTTGCCGGTCACGAGACTGAACTAGGTATTGGATACCGACGATCGAATCTCGGGCAAGTAAACATACCGATGACAAAGGAACAACGATGTCGTTATGCGGTTTGACCGATAAAGATCTTCGTAGAATATGTAGGAACCAATATGGGCATCCAGGTTCCGCTATTGGTTATTGACCAAGAATAGTTCTAGGTCATGTCTACATAGTTCTCGAACCCGTAGGGTCCGCACGCTTAAGGTTTCGATGATGTTATATTATGAGTTTATGAGTTTTGATGTACCGAAGGAGTTCGAGTCCCGGATGAGATCGGGGACATGACGAGGAGTCTCGAAATGGTCGAGACGTAAAGATCGATATATTGGACGACTATATTCGGAGTTCGGAAAGGTTCGAATGATTCGGTATTTTGAGTACCGGAGAGTTACGGGAATTCGCCGGGAGAAGTATTGGGCCTTATTGGGCCCTGCGGGAAAGAGAGAGGGCTGCCTAGGGCAGGCCGCGCGCCCAAGGCCTAGTCCGAATTGGACTAGGGGAGGGCCGCACCCTCTTCCCTTCCCTTCCTTCTCTCCTACTCCTACTAGGAAAGGAGGAGTCCTACTCGGTGGGAGTAGGACTCCCCCCCTTGCGCCTCCTCCTTGGCGGCCACCTCCTCCTTGCTCCTTTATATACGGGGCAGGGGCACCCCATGACACACAAGTTAATCTACGGATCGTTCCTTAGCCGTGTGCGGTGCCCCCTCCACCATATTCCACTTCGGTCATATCGTCGCGGAGCTTAAGCGAAGCCCCGCGCCGGAGAAGTCATATCGTTGCGGAGCTTAGGCGAAGCCCTGCGCCGGTGGAGCATCATCATCGCCACCACGCCGTCAGGTTGACGGAACTCATCCCGACACTTTGCTGGATCGAGTCCGGGATCGCCATCGAGCTGAACGTGTGCAGAACTCGGAGGTGCCGTGCGTTCGGTGCTTGGATCGGTCGGATCGTGAAGACGTACGACTACATCAACCGCGTTGTTATAACGCTTCCGCTTTCGGTCTACGAGGGTACGTGGACAGACACTCTCCCCTCTCGTTGCTATGCCATCACCATGGTCTTGCGTGTGCGTAGGAAATTTTTTGAAATTACTACGTTCCCCAACAATTTCCAACAGTCTCCCACTTGCACTAGAGTCAATAATCTAGTTTACATTGTGATGAATCGAACACCCATAGAGTTCTGGTGTTGATCATGTTTTGCCCGCGGAAGAGGTTTAGTCAACGGATCTGCGACATTCAGATCTGTATGCACTTTACAAATTTCTATGTCTCCATCCTGAACATTTTCACGGATGGAGTTGAAGCGACGCTTGATGTGCCTGGTCTTCTTGTGAAACCTGGGCTCCTTGGCAAGTGCAATAGCTCCAGTGTTGTCACAGAAGAGTTTGATCGGCCCCGACGCATTGGGTATGACTCTAGGTCGGTGATGAACTCCTTCACCCAAATTGCTTCATGCGCTGCCTCCGAGGCTGCCATGTACTCCGCTTCACATGTAGATCCCGCCACGATGCTCGCTTGCAGCTGCACCAGCTATCGCTCCACCATTCAACATATACACGTATCCGGTTTGTGACTTAGAGTCATCAGATCTGTGTCGAAGCTAAGCGCCGACGTAACCCTTCTGACGAGCTCTTCGTCACCTCCATAAACGAGAAACATGTCCTTTGTCCTTTTCAGATACTTCAGGATATTCTTGACCGCTGTCCAGTGTTCCTTGCCGGGATTACTTTGGTACCTTCCTACCAAACTTACGGCAAGGTTTACATCAGGTCTGGTACACAGCATGGCATACATAATAGATCCTATGGCTGAGGCATAGGGGATGACACTCATCTCTTCTTTATCTTTTGCCGTGGTCGGGCATTGAGCTGAGCTCAATCTCACACCTTGCAATCTGAGGCAAGAACCCTTCTTGGACTGGTCCATTTTGAACTTCTTCAAAATCTTATCAAGGTATGTGCTTTGTGAAAGACCTATGAGGCGTCTCGATCTATCTCTATAGATCTTGATGCCTAATATATAAGCAGCTTCTCCAAGGTCCTTCATTGAAAAACACTTATTCAAGTAGGCCTTAATGCTGTCCAAGAATTCTATATCATTTCCCATCAAAAGTATGTCATCTACATATAGTATGAGAAATGCTCTGAGCTCCCACTCACTTTCTTGTAAACGCAGGCTTCTCCATAAGTCGCATAAACCCAAACGCTTTGATCATTTCATCAAAGCGAATGTTCCAACTCGAGATGCTTGCACCAGCCCATAAATGGATCGCTGGAGCTTGCATACTTTGTCAGCATTCTTAGGATCGACAAAACCTTCCGGCTGCATCATATACAGCTCTTCCTTAAGATAGCCGTTAATGAACGCTGTTTTGACGTCCATCTGCCATATCTCATAATCATAGTATGCGGCAATTGCTAACATGATTGGACGGACTTAAGCTTCGCTACGGAGAGAAAGTCTCATCGTAGTCAATCCCTTGAACTTGCCGATAACCCTTAGCGACAAGTCGAGCTTTATAAATGGTGACATTACCATCCGCGTCCGTCTTCCTCTTAAAGATCCATTTGTTTTCTATCGTCGCCGATCATCGGGCAAGTCACCAAAGTCCACACTTTGTTTTCATACATGGATTCTATCTCGGACTTCATGGCTTCTAGCCATTTGTTGGAATCTGGGCCCGCCATCGCTTCTTCATAGTTCAAGGTTCATTGTTGTCTAACAACATGATTTCCAGGACAGGGTTGCCGTACCACTGCAGTGCGGAACGTGTCCTAGTGGACCCTCTGAGTTCAAGAGCAACTTGATCCAAGTACCTTGATCATCATCATGAATTTCCTCTTCGGTTGGTGTAGGCATCACAGAACATTTTCTGGGCTGCACTATTCTCCTGTTCAAGAGGTAGTACTTCATCGAGTTCTACTTTCCTCCCACTTACTTCTTTCGAGAGAAACTCTTTTCCGAAAGGTTCCGTTCTTGGCAACAAAGATCTTGCCCTCGGATCTTAAGTAGAAGGTATACCCAATGGTTTCTTTAGGGTATCCTATGAAGACGCATTTTTCCGACTTGGGTTCGAGCTTTTCAGGTTGAAGTTTCTTGACATAAGCATCGCATCCCCAAACTTTTAGAAACGACAGCTTAGGTTTCTTCCCAAACCATAATTCATACGGTGTCGTCTCAACGGACTTAGACGGTGCCCTATTTAAAGTGAATGTAGCTGTCTCTAGAGCGTATCCCAAAATGATAGCGGTAAATCGGTAAGAGACATCATAGACCGCACCATATCCAATAGAGTGCGATTACGACGTTCGGACACACCATTACGCTAAGGTGTTCCAGGCGGCGTTAGTTGTGAAACGATTCCACACTTTCTTAAGTGTGTACCAAATTCGTGACTTAAATATTCTCCTCCACGATCTGATCGTAAGAATTTTATCTTTCGGTCACGTTGATTCTCTACTTCATTCTGAAATTCCTTGAACTTTTCAAAGGTCTCGGACTTGTGTTTCATCAAGTAGACATACCCATATCTACTCAAGTCATCTGTGAGAGTGAGAACATAACGATACCCTCCATGAGCCTCAACGCTCATTGGACCGCACACATCGGTATGTATGATTTCCAACAAGTTGGTTGCTCGCCCATTGTTCCGGAGAACGGAGTCTTGGTCATCTTGCCCATGAGGCATGGTTCGCATGTGTCAAATGATTCATAATCTAAAGACTCCAAAAGTCCATCAGCATGGAGCTTTTTCATGTGCTTGACACCAATGTGACCAAGGCGGCAGTGCCACAAGTATGTGGGACTATCGTTATCAACTTTACATCTTTTGGTATTCACACTATAAACATGTGTAATACTAAACCGAGATTCATTAAGAATAAACCATTGACCATCGGAGCATGACCATAATACATATCTCTCATATAAATAGAACAACCATTATTCTCGGATTTAAATGAGTAGCCATCTTGCATTAAACAAGATCCAGATACAATATTCATGCTCAAACTTGGCACCAAATAACAATTATTAAGGTTCATAACTAATCCCGTAGGTAAATGAAGAGGTAGCGTGCCGACGGCGATCACATCGACTCTGGAACCATTCCCGACGCGCATCGTCACCTCGTCCTTTGCCAGCTTCCGCTTATTCCGCAGCTCCTGCTGTGAGTTACAAATATGAGCAACGGCACCGGTATCAAATACCCAGGAGTTACTACGAGTACTGGCAAAGTACACATCAATTACATGTATATCAAATATACCTTTGGTGTTGCCGGCCTTCTTGTCCGCTAAGTATTTGGGGCAGTTCCGCTTCGATGACCCTCCCTTGCAATAAAAGCACTCGGTCTCGGCTTGGGTCCATTCTTTGACTTCTTCCCGGCAACTTGCTTACCGGGCGCGGCAACCTCCTTGCCGTCCTTCTTGAAGTTCTTCTTGCCCTTGCCCTTCTTGAACTTAGTGGTCTTATTGACCATCAACACTTGATGTTCTTTCTTGATCTCAACCTCGGCTGACTTCAGCATAGAGAACACTTCAGGAATGGTCTTTACCATCCCCTGCATGTTGTAGTTCATCACAAAGCTCTTGTAGCTTGGTGGGAGCGATGGAGGATTCTGTCAATGACCGCCTCATCGTGGAGGTTAATATTCAGCTGGGTCATACGGTTGTGCAACCAGACATCTTCGTAATGTGCTCACCGATGTAACTGTTTTCCTCCATCTTACAACTATAGAACTTGTCGGAGATGTCATATCTCTCGACCGGCGTGAGCTTGGAAAACAAGTTTCAGCTCCTCGAACATCTCATATGCTCCGTGATGCTCAAAACGCTTTTGGAGCCCGGTTCTAAGCTGTAAAGCATGCCGCACCGAACGAGGTAGTAATCATCAAGACGAGACTGCCAAGCATTCATAATGTCTTGGTTCTGCAGGGACGGAGCGCCACCTAGCGGTCCTTCTAGGACATATTGTTTCCTAGCAGCTATGAGGATGATCTCAAGTTCCGGACCCAGTCCGTATAGTTGCTGCCGTCATCTTTCAGCTTGGTTTTCTAGGAACGCGTTGAAGTTCAAGTTGACATGAGCGTTGGCCATTTGATCTACAAGACATATCATTCAAAAGTTTTAGACTAAGTTCATGATAATTAAGTTCATCTAATCAAATTACTTAAATGAACTCCCACTCAGATTTGACATCCCTCTAGTCATCTAAGTGTTACATGATCCGAGTCGACTAGCCCGTGTCCGATCATCACGTGAGACGGACTAGTCTCGTCGGTGAACATTCTCATGTTGATCGTATCTTCCATACGACTCGTGTTCGACCTTTCGGTCTCCGTGTTCCGAGGCCATGTCTGTACATGCTAGGCTCGTCAAGTAAACCCTAAGTGTTTTCGCGTGTGTAAATCTGTCTTACACCCGTTGTATGTGAACGTAAGAATCCATCACACCCGATCATCACGTGGTGCTTAGAAACGACGAACTTTGGCAACGGTGCACAGTTAGGGGAAACACTTCTTGAAATTGTTGTAAGGGATCATCTTATTTACTACCGTCGTTCTTAGTAAACAAGATGTATAAACATAATAAACATCACATGCAATTATATAGTAGTGACATGATATGGCCAATATCATAAAGCTCCATTGATCTCCATCTTCGGGGCTCCATGATCATCTTGTCACCGGCATGACACCATGATCTCCATCATCATGATCTCCATCATTGTGCCTCCATGAAGTTGTCACGCCAACGACTACTTCTACTTCTATGGCTAACGCGTTTAGCAATAAAGTAAAGTAAGTTACATGGCGTTCTTCAATGACACGCAGGTCATACAAAATTAAAGACAACTCCTATGGCTCCTGCCGGTTGTCATACTCATCGACATGCAAGTCGTGATTCCTATTACAAGAACATGATCTCATACATCACAATATGTCATTCATCATTCATCACAACTTGGCCATATCACATCACATGACAATTGCTGCAAAACAAGTTAGACGTCCTCTAATTGTTGTTGCATCTTTACGTGGCTGCAATTGGGTTCTAGCAAGAACGTTTTCTTACCTACGAATAACCACAACGTGATCTTGTCAACTTCTATTTACCCTTCATAAGGACCCTTTTCATCGAATCCGCTCCAACTAAAGTAGGAGAGCAGACACCCGCCAGCCACCTTATGCAACTAGTGCATGTTAGTCGGTGGAACCGGTCTCACGAAGCGCACGTGTAAGGTTGGTCCGGCCGCTTCATCCCACAATACCGCGGAAGCAAGATAAGACTAGTAGCGGCAAGTAAATTGACAAGATCCACGCCCACAACTAAATTGTGTTCTACTCGTGCAAAGAGAACTACGCATAGACCTAGCTCATGATGCCACTGTTGGGGAACGTTGCAGAAAATTAAAAAATTTCCTACGGTTTCACCAAGATCCATCTATGAGTTCTACTAAGCAACGAGTTACTAGAGAGAGTTTGCATCTACATACCACTTGTAGATCGAGTACGGAAGCGATCGAGGGAGTGGTGATGATGAAGACGTTCCCAACGTGATTCCGATCACCGATGACCAAGTGCTGAACAGACAGCACCTCCGCGTTCAACACACGTACGGGACGACGGCGTCTCCTTCGTCTTGATCCAGCAAGGAGGAAGGAGAGGTTGAGGAAGATCACTCCAATGGCAGCACGACGGCGTAATGCAGATGGAGGGATTGCTCTCCGGCAGGGCTTCGCCAAGCTCACGCGGAGGAGGAGAGGTGTTGGGGAGGGGAGGGGCTGCGCCTTCAATGTTGTTTGCAGCCCTCCCCTCACCCTTGTATTTATAGGGGAAAGGAGGAGGGGGCCGGCCCCCTCTAGATGCATCTAGAGGGGGGGCGGCGGCCAAGGGAGGGCTTGCCCCCAAGCAAGGGGCGCCCCTTTAGGGTTTCCCCTCAACCCTAGGCGCATGGGCCAAGGGAGGGGTGCGCCCACCCCATGAGGGGCTGGCTGCCCCACGCAGCCCAAGTGGCCCCCAAAGGGGTGGCCCCTCCCGTGGTCCTCCGAACCCTTCCGTGGACCCTCCATAAACCGATGTGACCAAACTTTTCGGTGTCCGTTTGACGACTTCCCATATATAAATATTTACCTCCGGACCATTCCGAACTCCTCGTGACGTCCGGGATCTCATCCGGACTCGAACAACATTCGTAATCACATGCAAGTCTTCCTATTAACCCTAGCGCCACCGAACCTTAAGTGTGTAGACCCTACGGGTTCGGGAGACATGTAGACATGACCGAGACGCTCTCCGGTCAATAACCAACAGCGGGATCTGGATACCCATGTTGGCTCCCACATGCTCCTCGATGTTATCATCGGATGAACCACGATGTCGAGGGTTCAAGTAACCCCGTATGCTATTCCCTTTGTCAGACGGTATGTTACTTGCCCGAGACTCGATCGTCGGTATCCCAATACCTCGTTTAGTCTCGTTACCGGCAAGTCACTTTACTCGTACCGTAATGCATGATCCCGTGACCAGACACTTGATCACTTTGAGCTCATTATGATGATGCATTACCGAGTGGGCCCAGTGATACCTCTCCGTCATACGGAGTGACAAATCCTCGTCTCGATCCGTGTCAACCCAACAGACACTTTCGGAGATACCGTAATGCACCTTTATAGTCACCCGATTACGTTGGACGTTTGGTACACCCAAAGCATTCCTACGGTATCCGGAGTTACACGATCTCACGGTCTAAGGAAGAGATACTTGACATTGGAAAAGCTCTAGCAAAACGAACTACACGATCTTTGTGCTATGCTTAGGATTGTCTTGTCCATCACGTCATTCTCCTAATGACGTGATCCCGTTGTCAATGACATCTGATGTCCATAGTCAGGAAACCATGACTATCTGTTGACCAACGAGCTAGTCTACTAGAGGCTTACTAGGGACGTATTGTAGTCTATGTATTCACACGTGTATTACGATTTCCGGATAATACAGTTATAGCATGAATAAAGACAATTATCATGAACAAGGAAATATAATAATAATGCTTTTATTATTGCCTCTAGGGCATATTTCCAACAGAGATTACACCTTAGCTACTTCAATGAAACCGTAGTCCATGGGGTGGACTACTCTGGAGAAAGGGGGTCCACCCTGAAGCCTTTTGTGTGTGTTCTGGGTGTTCCCCCTTCGTCGATTTATAGAAGGAGGGGCAAGGGCAGCAGCCTTAGCTGTGCGGCGGCCATCGGTGGGAAATCCTCCCACTTGGCTGCCCCCCCCCCCACCCCCCAAGTTACCTTATGGGGCTGGCCCAACGGGCCTTAGTGCGCTATGCCCCAGGTCCAATAGGGGCAAACCATTAGTGACCTTCCGGAACCTTACAAGCCCTTGTGGGCACTTTCGGGACACTCCCGTCATCACTGAGACACTCCTGAGACCTCTCGGAACACTTACGGGATCATCCGAAACATCTTTGGATCCCATCTACTTACTCTTCAATGTCTCCTAGCTCTCAAACATACCTTTAGTCATTAAGCGTGTGACCCTATAGGTTTGGTAATATGCGGACATGACCCGGAACACCTTCCTGTCAATAATTAACAATGGGATCTGAACACCCATATTATTTCCCACATATACACGAAGATCTTTATCGAGCGAACCTTTTGTTTCCGTACACAGTTCCCTTCACTTCATGATTTGTTATAAGACCTAAGGCGAGACTTTTATCGGTACCCTTGTGGAGTAACTCCTTTATCACAATACCAAGTTATCGTCGTTACTGGTTTTGTTCTCTTTTCTCGTTTTTGTATTCTGGTATCCCTGTGAGCACTATCACGATGTGTCTGGCCTGACGATGATGGATACCGCAATACCGAGTTGGCCCGGAGAGTATCGATGCATCGTCGGAGGAGCAAATCCCAGTCTTGAACTATCGAGTCCCTTGACATACTTTTTTGATATACATGAAAGTTACCTTTATGGTTACCCTATTATGGGTAACATTTAGCAACCCCAAATTTATCATCTGGTATGAAGGTCTCTCACATTCTCGTGGTCTAAGAATGTGAGTATACGTTAACATATAATATGATAATACCGACAACAAGGTGACAATGGAATCTTGCAGTATATCATAAGTTTGGTCCTTTCACGGTTAGTGCCTCCCTCTATTTTCACCTGATTTGAGACTTCTTTTGCTTGGATTTTGCAATGATTGTTTGTGCTAATAGAAGAATCACATGACGGGTAGATTTCGCTAGACACGTTCTCTGGCGGGTAGCTGCACACAACCGCAGGAGGAGGTGCTGTTGTGGAAGAATACGGCCTGGGCAAAGCCATACTTTTGCATCTCTTTCAACTGGTAAGATGCTCCCTTCTCTCTCAATCCTTTTGTCAATTATTAAGTTCAAATTTCCGTTGTTGTAATTTAAATGCCTATGAATCTGACGAGCAATGCTAGGAAAGTGATTCAATAATCCATAGAATTATTCCCCCAAGCATATGCTTGATTAGCCTACTACAGCTAAAAGAACAGGAAAAAAATTGTTCGGGGTAAGTGGTTTGATAGCTTGCTTGTATAAAAAACATGCATATGCATATGAAATATTCCAGAGAGCAATTCCTTCCATTGTATATGAAGCTCTGCTAGGTTCCGAACATAAAGATCTGTTATTGCAGTGTAAACTGCTAGCAGAGCTACATTGAGGAATACATAGTTGATATGAAGCTCAGTTGATAACCTTAGCCTATTGATAAACTTATGGTTATCAACACAAAGCTAATTTGTACTATGTTCTACACTACTGTCCCTTGGACCATGATCCCGCAAAAGAGAGGAAGCCAGACATAGATACATGTATTTTCCTTCACCAATTAATGGATTTTTCTTAAGGCCATTGAATACATCATGTAACCCCACATAAGTGGTTGGGAATTGGATAAATTTAATTTATCTACAATAACCTCTCCAAAATATTGCTGCTGCACGTATTAGGAAGGATCCATAAGGGTTCTTGCTATGTATATGTTGTGAATCCATCAATGTAGTCAATTTGCGGTTCTATCATATTTCTTAGTTCAAGCCTCTAGGATAATGCTGTTAAATTTATGAACTCAAATAGTTCAAGATTTAGTAAAAATGCACGATTTCCCTTTGCGCCGTTGGGTATTCACATACATGTATAATCTACCTTGATATAGACCTATGACATTGTTAGGGTAAAATGGTCATTGCATTTAGACCCTTACAAGAATGAATTGTTGTATGTCTGTCTCGGGTGTTTTATATCCATGGTGCTTTTCATTGGGATGCTGGTGTTTTAAAGGCATTAGGTTCCCGGTATTTTAAGCGAGAAAAATTGATCACATATGTCAGCTATTCATATTCATCTGAACTGATTATTTATTTTGACTGCTGTTTCTTTCTACAGACAAGAAAATCTATTAGGCCCACTCGTGCTGGATTGGGCTCAACCCAATTACAAAACAGTAGCAAATGAGAGGAATACAAAGAAGTAAGAAGACCCTTCTCTCCATGTCTTAAGTTTCACACTACCTCGCCTGGATCCGGAAGTGCGGCTACAGTGACCTCGACATAGTCTAGGTACAAACCCTACCCCTCTTGATGGATCTCGGTTGATCAATCTTGGTCGACTCTTGCCCCTCATGCCTCTCCCTGATTCTCCTGCTTGCTCCTGCTCTTTTTCCCTGCTTTCTTTTACCCAATGTTCATAAAATAGGAAAGAACCATGGAAATGAACCCAATGACGCCCGCAGATGCGGTCACCGTCTATTCTGATATGTTTCTTGTGCCTATATCCTCACTCTCCCACTCTTCATTTATCTGTCCGTCTATCTTTCACTTCCTTTTCCTTCCTAAATTTCTATTTGATATACCATGGACAGTTGACTCTGAGATGTGCAAGTAGTAGATGGAAACCAGTCCAAATACAATTTACCAATATTAATTTCTTGCTAATTGATAAAC
This sequence comes from Aegilops longissima, assembly GCA_021605205.1. NCBI lineage: Eukaryota > Viridiplantae > Streptophyta > Magnoliopsida > Poales > Poaceae > Aegilops > Aegilops longissima. The sequence goes on from CM038677.1 coordinate 847,884,762, forward strand.
ATATGAGTACATAGGATATACCAGTCGTACGAGTAAATGAAGATACGGTGAAAAATGTATAGGTTTGGTTCTACTGTACCCTCCACTATAAGTAACCAATGTGGTTGCTGATGTTCATACCATGATAAATCTCACTAGATACATACTAACAACAATCCTCTTGGTTTAAATTTGAAATTTACTAGGGATCCTTTTGGTTCTACTGTAGTTGTAATTGACATGCTGATTGGTTTGGTTATTCAGGTAGACACCCAGTGGTTAAGACTTTGTAGTGAACCATGCGTTTGTGAGAGGACCAAGAAAAGAAAGGCATGTTGTACCTACCCTACATTGACAGTGATTATTAGCCCATTGTGGTACTTCAAATATGATAAAGAATATATTTCATGACTGAGACATGAGATTTGGAGTCTCGGTTCTGATATGTACGGAACCTCTTATTTTGTCATGCTGCTGATAATTTTGATATGGGACTATTTGTCTGTTTATGTCTTATAAATAATGAAATGGCCTATATGTTAAGTTATCCTATTTTAATTATATTATGTTGTTGATGATGTATGGTTCTGGAATTTGAAGATTAACGCTCAGGCTGTTGGTATCTTGAATCTTTTTTGCTTTCTCTGAACTTGATGCAAACAGTTTGTCCTATCTGGCAGTAGCTCTGGCTTTTTGAAACAAATTTTGTCATGTGCTTGCAAATTAATTATCCTGTTGACTTAGTATACTCAGTATACCATGTTTTTGATATATCTCTACTGTCTGTAATCGACACTAAACACATTAGTCTTGAAAGATTTATACATGCTCGGACATGGAACTCGGACGGGTAATGTGCGCCAAGGCGCGTTTCCCATCTAGGGCCACAATAACAACAATTGGTCAAGCTTTGTCAGGGCGGCAGGGATCAGGGAGTATCAGATATGTTCCTTTGCCTTCGAAATTTCAAGTGCATTATCTATAGAGAAATCATTATATGCCATATATCTCACAGATTGTTTGCATCAGGTTGCCTATGAAGCTCATCAACAAGGCAGTTGAATGAAGCCACTTATTAGCATGCTTAATATCTATGACTCTGTAGTTCGTTCTGTTTTATCATGTTCATACTCTATCCACTGCCTCTCTCGCATTCACGCTTTTAGTATCAGCCTTAATGTCGAGTGGCTATCTTTTGTGTTCTCGTGAATGCACTAAACTCGATCAGTCTTACGATAATGTCATGGTGATGTTGAACTCCATATTGTCTTGCTTCTATCACGTGTGAATATTTCTTCTTTCTTTTGTATTTTTATCTTGTTTGAATATGTAATGTTACTCATACTACTAGTAACTAGTAGCTATGTTAGACTAGCCACAGTGGGAGTAACTTCAGTAGTAACATCGAGTCCAATTCAGCAAATTTGCTTATGTGACAATGAGTTAATGAGGAGAGAGGTAGTTATAGTAACTTAGCTAGTTACTGTAACATCGCATGTCCCAATGCAATATGAGTCTATAACCTAATAAATGAAGCTTTGCATGTTACCACACTTATGTTACTACCCTTATGAAGATAGTAACATAGTCTAGGGATATATGTATGTTACTACTCCCTTCGTTTCAGTTTACAAGTCCTCTGGCAGATACCTAGGTTGTCAATTTTATCACCCTAATATAAACTGCATAACACAAAAATTATAACGTTTGAAAATAGAACATCTAAAGTTTATATTGACATATTTTTTGCAATATATGATTTGTATTAGGTTGGTCAAAATGACGACCTAGGAGTACGGGCACGCCCTGTAAATTGAAAGAGAGGTAGTAGTGTATGTTACTCACCATTATGGCTAGTCTTATCACTTTCCTCCATTTCTTCATTTATTGCCAGGGGCGGAGCTGGAGCTAATGCCACCCTGATGCACCCCTTTAACATGGTGTAAATTTTTCAATGAATGGTATATTGAATAGAGGTGTATTCCATAACATCTAGAACATATTATCAGACATAATAGAAGGCGATGAATATATAAAAAAGGTACCAGTCAAAATGGTTACCGTAATGATGAATCAAAGAACAAAATTACTTGAAAAGTATGTCTTGGGTTTCTTACCCTACAAGATAAAAGTAGAATTAAACTTTCAAGTAAAACATAATAAAATGAACGAAAGTACTTAAGAGCCTTTCTAAAAAAACTAAATATGGGAAACTGATGTCTCTTGGCTGACAATGTCTATCAACCAAGTACTTTCTTACCAGATCTCTCAAATTAGAATGATAATGTTCTATCAACTTCATTTTGGCTCGATCATATTGAATCTCCCATTCCCTATTCATGTCTTCTATCTTGTATTATCACTTTCTAGAGTATACACTAATTAGGAATTTACTTTACTAGTTACAACTTCATACTGTACCTAATAAAGCGGGTTCATAGTTCATACCAAATAACTGCTGCAATTTACAAATATATTTATAAAAAACAAACACAGACTACTGAGGGAAAATTAGGATCAGTTAGAGTCGACTGTTTTACCGCGTGTGGTGTGCCTGCCTGGGCCGCCGGCATCATCGTGGTAATCGATCGCTTAAAGGTCCGTGTGCCCGAGTGGGTGTCAGGGCTTGGGTGCTGCCGTGCTAGCCGGCGTCGGGCATATCCCCGTCGTCGCCGTCGATCTGGCCGCCGCCTGGGCGCGACCGAGCGAGGAGTCGGCTGGGCAGGGAACAACCAAAGCCGTACGATTCTACGATGCGTACGCATCTACAGGAGGTCCATCGATTGATTGATCTTTTTTTAGAGCAAGATTGGTCGATTGATCGGTCAAATCGATGGCAACAAGTGGCCTAACGTCACATGTGCGTGAAGCCCATTGAATGTGCATGGCTGGCTGACCCTGATGCACTCGCCTCGTCCTTCCCTGATGCCCATGGGCCTTTTAAATGGGCAGGTACTACTAAAATATAAATTCGACATCAGGGTGGGCCTATTGGGCTCCGCCCCTATTTATTGCTTACCACATCATCTATTTATCTAGATATGTGTGATGTTACTCCCTATGTTACTCTCATTATGGATTGTCTAAAACAGCTTGAGTTCACATTATGATCTCAAGCAGGCACTTTTGACAGGATACGAGGAATACAAGTTCTCACTAATAATACTAGTATTGTAGCGACCAGACCCGAATGGATCAAGTCTCTGTGCTCAGTGTCATCCCTGGATCAGTAATGCTGACACCACACAGTACTTCGAAGGATTTATAGCAGAGTAGCAATCACACACTTATTACATCGTTGTCCACAAGGGAACTTATTACAATAATATGGCTTAAGTCCATCTAATAAAACAGCGGAAGGCTTGGAAGATAAGTGAGTCCATCAACTCCATCGGCATCACTGAGTATAGAACCACGACCTAACACCTTACTGTAAATTCGAAAAGTCTGCAACGTGAAAGTTGCAGCCCGAAAAACGGGTCAGCACATGCAATATGCTGGCATGTAACACATAGAGAGCAAATGAAGTAATAAGCCTATACTACATGCATATATGGCTGGTGGAAAAGCTCTACGGTTACAGTTTTGCATAAAGCTAATTTTTCCTACAACAAAAGAATAATTTTATTTAACTATCATGGTGGTTGTTAAACATTGAGAATGGTTGACAGCATCCTCAATCCCAATTAAAAGTACTCATTAGAACCCAATAACATTTATTAGAAGTAACATGTTGAGATTCACATGATATTCAAGTACTAGATACTCAAAACGTCCATAACCGGGGACACGGCTAATCATGATCAGTTTATACACTCTGCAGAGGTTTGCGCACTTTTCCCCACAAGACTCGATCGCCTCCGCTTGGTTCTCGCACTACAGGGTGTTTGAGAAACGGATGACCGAAACATAGTCTTTCAGAAGCACTAGCACCTTACATGTGGGTAGACCGTACCAACCTACATCCCCTACATCAGCTAGCCTACCCGTAAGAGTTCGCACAACTTAGTCGACTACGCTAGAGCCCATAATTGGCTTGTGGCTGCACACGGAAGTTTCCAGTTTGAATAATCTTATGATCCCTTAGAGCCTGGGTGGCGGTCCGAAGAAATATAGGCAAGTCCTGATAGAAACCAGGTGCCTCAATCCACCCAGATGTGTGTTTAGGTTGCCACCGTAGATAAACCATTAATTAACAATCTCACAACTGTCATGGATATCACTCACCCAATCCACGTCTACTAGCATAGCATGGCATAATAAGCAACGTAGAAGTAACTCCCAAGGTTTCATAAGAAAACAGGTAATAGGTACTACCTCAATCTACTTCCCATCCCATAATTTAAGTTGATCCTAAACATGCAAGTGTTTGAAGGTTTGATCTAATGCAATAAAACTGGGTAGTAGAAAAGGTATGATCAAGTGTTACTTGCCTTGCTGATGATTCGCGAGACCTAGAGATTCGAAGTAACAAGCGGCGCACTCCGAGTGATCTAACGCAGACAACAACAAGCATACAATAAGTACTCATCTAATTCACAGGGAAATCTCGAATAAAAGGATCTAACCAGAGAGTTCAACTTAAGAACCCTGGTTACAAAAGAATCAAATCAAATCAAACATCGAAAGTCGAAAGTCGAGAGAGAACGACTCGGTTTTAGCAATCTGAAACTAGGTCAAAATTTTACAGTAGCAAAACTTTGTTTAAGTAGGTTAGTCGGAACGGCGGTTTCGTAACGAAACTCCAGGCGCTTGAATCACCTGATTCCGATAAACGAGCGAGAAAATAAACAGATTTGAAAATCGAATCGGAAATCGAAATCGGAAAATAACGGATTAAATCCGATTAAAAGAAAAACGATGAACAGTTAAAACGACGGACGTTCGTTAACAGAACAAATCCGACGAACACGTTCATTGAAACGAACGGGTCGGTGAACGTTCACTAAATAATAAAACCGAAAAAGAAAAATAAATAAACCATCTAGGATTTTTTTTAAACCGAACACGAACGAAAAACCGGATCGGTTTTTAAAGCAAAACCGGATGGGGGGCGAGGTGCTACCTCCGGCGAGTCGCCGCGGGCTCGAGGGCTCCGTGGGTGGCGGGGTCCGCGAGGTCGGTGGGTGGCGGGGTCGAGGCGACGGCGGCGCTGGCGACGGCAGGAATGGCGGGGCCTTGAGGCGAGGCGCGGGGGCTGGTTGAAGGGGCGGCAAGGCGGGGTGAGAGAGAGAGGGGCGGTATAAATAGGGGGGGCTCCGTGCCTTGGGAGGGGGCAACGGCGGCGGGGCGGTGGGTCCGAGCCGGACTCGGGAGGCGGCGGGGCGGTCTCCTCCTGGGAAGCGAGGGAGGAGGGCGGCTGGGCGGGCGGCGGCGGTTGGGCATTGGGCCCTTGGCCCAAAGGGAAGCCATGTTTTTTTTTAAAAAAAAACAAAACTAAACGAATTTAAAATAAAACCAAACGAACTCCAAATTAAATAAAATTAATTTTTCCCGACTCCTAAAAATGAGTCGAACAAAATGAACTTTAAAACGGGGCAAATATGCATATTTTTTAAAATACTCATTTTTTTCCTAAAGCAAATAAACTTTCGAAAACCAAATTTGATTTATTTATAAAATCTTCATTTTTCCTAAATGTTGGGAAAGTCGTATTATTCCCTCTCTTAATTTTTTTATCGGAAAAACTTATGAAGATAATTAAATAAATCCAATGATCCTATTTTCAAAATTTGAGAAATCCCAAATATGAAAATAATGAAATCTCCAACTCTCTCCGAGGGTCCTTGAGTTGCGTGAAATTTTCTAGGATCGGAAAAATGCGAGAAAATATGATATGTATGATGACCTAATGTATAACATTCCAAATTGAAAATTTGGGATGTTACAAACCTACCCCCTTAAGATGAATCTCGCCCTCGAGATTCGGGTTGGCTAGAAAATAGGTGAGGGTGGTCCTTGAGCAAAACTTCCTCTCTTTCCCAGGTGGCTTCGTCCTCAGTGTGGTGGCTCCACTGAACCTTGCAAAACTTGATAACCTTGCTGCGAGTAACTCTGCTGGCATAATCGAGAATCTTAACCGGTTTCTCCTCATATGTTAAATCATCCTTCAACTGAATTGCTTCCAGTGGCACTGTGTCTCTTAACGGTATCTCTACTATCTCGGGGTGACATTTCTTCAGCTGAGAAACATGGAATACATCATGAACTCCTGACAGTCCTTCTGGCAATTCCAGCTTATAAGCCACTTCTCCCATGCGTTGCAAAATCTTATATGGTCCAACAAAACGTGGTGCTAACTTTCCTTTAACTCCAAAACGCTTAACTCCTCGAAGCGGGGATACTCTAAGGTATACTCTGTCTCCAACTTCATACTCAATCGCTTTGCGCTTTGAATCTGCATAGCTCTTCTGTCTGGACTGGGCTACCTTGAGCCTATCTCGAATCAGTTTAACCTTCTGTTCAGACTCCTTAATCAAATCTGGTCCAAACAATTGACGATCTCCAGTTTCGTCCCAGGACAACGGTGTCCTGCATCTCCTTCCATATAGAGCCTCGAAAGGTGCCATCTTCAAGCTGGTTTGGTAACTGTTGTTATAAGAAAATTCTGCGTACGGAAAATTATCATCCCAACTAGATCCATAATCTAGTGCACAAGCTCTCAGCATATCCTCCAAAATCTGATTGACTCTCTCAGTCTGTCCATCGGTCTGTGGGTGGAAAGCTGTACTGAATTCCAGTCTGGTTCCCAATGTTTCGTGCAACTGGTTCCAAAATTTTGAGGTAAATTGGGTTCCTCTGTCTGATACGATGCTCCTCGGAACTCCGTGTAAACACACAATTCTGGTCATGTATATCTTTGCCAACTTAGCACTGCTATAGGTAGTCTTGACTGGAATAAAATGAGCTACCTTCGTCAAACGGTCGACTACAACCCATATCGAGTCATATCCTGAACGGGTCTTTGGCAAACCTGTGATGAAATCCATGCCTAGTTTATCCCACTTCCATTCGGGTATCGGCAATGGTTGTAACAATCCTGCTGGCTTCTGATGCTCTGCCTTTACTTTTTGACATACATCGCAGACTGCTACATACTCCGCAATATCCTTCTTCATTCCGGTCCACCAGAAAGTATTCTTCAAATCCAAATACATCTTGGTATTTCCTGGGTGAATCGAATAGGGTGAATCATGAGCTTCTTGCAAAATCAACTTCCTGATCTCCATGTTATTAGGCAGATAAACACGGTCTTCAAACCATAGGGTATCGTGCTCATCCTCACGAAATCCTTTAGCTTTTCCTTTGCTCATTTTCTCCTTTATAGAGGCAACTTCCTTATCTGCCTTTTGGGCTTCTCTGATTTTGTCCATCGGTGTTGACTGAATCTCCAATGCTGCTACATAGCCTCTCGGAACTATTTCCAAACATAGCTCTCGAAGGTCCTCGGCTAACTCATTTGGTATCCCTCCCATCATTAGGGTATTGACGTGGCTCTTACGGCTCAATGCGTCTGCTACGACATTAGCCTTTCCGGGGTGATAATGCAATCTCATATCATAATCCTTGATAAGCTCTAACCATCTCCTTTGTCGAGATTCAATTCTTACGTGTGAAGATGTACTTCAAACTCTTGTGATCCGTATATACTTCACAATGATTTCCAATGAGAAAATGTCTCCATGTCTTTAAGGCATGCACAACGGCTGCTAACTCCAAATCATGTGTGGCATAATTCAACTCATGGGGCTTAAGTTGTCGTGAAGCATCTGAAACAACTCTTCCTTCCTGCATAAGCACTGCTCCAAGTCCTCGGCGTGAAGCGCCGTAATACACCTCATAATCCTTGGTTTGATCCGGCAATATTAAAACTGGTGAGGTAACCAATCTTTTCTTCAACTCCTGAAAACTTGCCTCACAGTCCTCAGTCCATATGAATTTGTTATCCTTCTTCAACAACTCTGTCATAGGCTTCGCAATCCTTGAGAAATTCTCAATGAATCTTGGTAGTATCCTGCGAGTCCAAGGAAATTCGAATCTCTCAACTGTCGTTGGTGCTTCCCATTTGGTTACGGTCTCAACCTTTGTGGGGTCAACTGCTATTCCTTCTCCGGATATAACATGTCCGAGAAATCCAACTTCCTTTAGCCAAAACTCACATTTGCTGAACTTGGCATACAAGCGGTGTTCCTCGGTTTCTCCAAAACCAATCTCAAATGTTCTTTATGCTCTTCTTCATTCTTGAGAAAATCAAAATATCATCAATGAACACCACGACGAACTTATCCAAAACTCCATAAACACTTTGTTCATCAGGTTCATGAAATAGGCTGGTGCGTTAGTCATCCAAATGACATAACGGTATACTCATACAGTCCATATCTCGTGGTAAACGCTGTCTTGGGTATGTCTTGCTCCCGAATCTTCAACTGATGGTACCCTGATCGCAAATCGATCTTGGAAAACACTTTAGCTCCTTGCAAACGATCAAACAGATCATTTATCATAGGTAGTGGGTACTTGTTCTTGATTGTGACTTCATTCAATCCACGATAATCAACAACCATTCTTAACGATCCATCCTTCTTCTCCACTAACAATACAGGTGATCCCCAAGGTGAAGAACTTGGGCGTATAAAACCTTTATCCAATAGTTCCTTAATCGCTTCTTGATTTCTGCCAAATCTCGTGCGGGCATCACATGACGGTCGCTTCGATATCGGGCCTGTTCTCGGCAACAGCTCGATCAAAAACTCAATGTCTCTATCCGATGGCATTCCTGGCAACTCTTCCGGAAATACATCAGGAAAATCCTTCACCACTGGTACTTCTTCCTGCACCACTCCTGATAGGCAATTTACTTGCGTTCTCCTCGGCTCATGCCGTGATACATACTTAATCCTTCTTCCTTCTGGTGTGGTGAGCAAAATTGACTTTGTGGTGCAATCTATGTTCCCTCCATACTTCGATAACCAATCCATACCTAATATCACATCCAATCCTTGGGATTCAAGAACTATTAGGTCTGAGGGGAAAACATAGTGTCCAATCCTTAATGGTAATAGATCACACCATTTACTGGCCATGTATTCTGCTCCGGGTGAGGTTACTAGCATGGGTGACCTAAGGGCTTTGGTCGGTAGTTTGTACTTATCCACAAATCCCCTTGATATGTATGAATGTGATGCACCAGTATCGAAAAGAACAACTGCAGTAAAAGACTTAACCAAAAACTTACCGATTACTGCATCGGGCTGATCTTCAACCTCCTCCACATCAATGTGGTTCACCTGTCCCCTGTTGAAAGGGTTGGGCTTCTTTCCAGAGCTTCCATTGCCATTTCCATTTCGCCTTCAGGCAGTCATTTGCATAATGCCCGATCTTGCAAAGACTTAAAACAAGTGATGTGACTCAGTCTACCTTGGATGGTGTTGACGGGTGGTGCGATTCTGTCCATTGCTTCCTCCATTCCCGTTCCCATTCTTAGTGCCATTATGGTTGTGCGAATTACCTCCTCCATGGGTATGCTGAAACTGAATTCCTGATTTAGGGTATAACGAGGCTTCGGGCTCCGAGTTATACTTCCCCGTCCATACTTCCGCTTGCAGTTCTCAATTCTCTGCTGCTTTCCTTCAATCATGAGGGCTCGGTCTACCAACTCCCGGTAGTTGTTGAAACTTGCTACCATCAACGGCATCTGAACTCATCATTCAGTCCTTCTAGAAACTTCTCCTGTTTAGCAGCGTCAGTAGCAACGTCATCCGGGGCATAACGTGCTAACTTACTAAAATCATCCACATCTTCGCCAACAGTCCTTCCTCCTTGGCGAGGTTGCAAACTCACGCTTCTTCATGGCCATAGCTCCTGCTTTGAAACATGGGCGGTCTGAAAAACTTGTGAAACTGATCCCATGTGGCGGTGTCTACGTGGTAAGTGGCTGTAAAATTCTCCCACCATGTCTGCTGCGGGTCCTTCAAGCTGATGTCTGCAAACTTCACTCTTTCTTCATCATGCATCCCGCAGTGGTCAACTCCTTCCTATCTTGCGGAGCCAATCATCTGCTACAATCGGCTCGGTGCTCTTTGGAATACACCGCGGATTTAGTCTAAGGAAACGAGTCGGTGATCCGCGGTGGTGGTGGTGGTGGGTTGTTGTTGTTGTTGTTGCCACAGTTACGCACCAATTTTTGAATCAGGTGTTCTGCTGCTGAATCAATTGGGTGATCTCTGGCGGGAAAACGAACCCGGGGTCGCGTCTCGGAGGCATCTGATGGGTTTAGAAGAGACGAGAAATTAGGAATAGATTGAGGTCTAAGGGGAAACACTACCCAAATGCACATGAGCAAATGCACACAAAATCACTTCATTCAATCAAACAAAGGCTTACAACGATCTAACTATCGCAAAAGTGTGTGTACTATAATGTTTACATGGAGGAATACTACTAATATGTGGGGACTTCTACTAATTTGAACCGTGGAAGACTCCATGATGTCTGCTCAACCGTCTTCAAAGTCGGGTTCACTTGGACCCGAATCGGTGTCGTCGATGTTGATGTAGTCGCTGGACAATCGACATACTGGTCTTCATTCCTGAGCGCCAACTTCTTCTTGAGTTCTTCGATCTCGTACTTAAGATCGTTATTGTGTCTTGCTAGAGCTACGATCTCGTCCATGTAGTCCTTGTGTGTGGTCTTTAGTTCTTCTTCAAGTTCGATGATCCTTCCCTTTGCCTTCTGCAACTCCAACATATCATTGCACATCTGGTTTTCCTGGCGTCGAATGTGCTGGTTTAGCTCCTGGATGAAAGCTGCAATGGATCTATCCTTCTTGGTGATGACTATGTCCCATTGTTCATCTCGGCGTCCGCAAATCTGATAGATGGTGTCCTTGAGGTCTTTTTGATAAACTTCTCCAATGCGTCCCATGGTGATATGAGCTGTCATGCTCTTTCCCAGACTCCAAGTTGGTGCACTGAAAACACTATCTATAGGCTTGGTGATTGGGGCGAATGTCCTTCCCGGAACGTGAGCTTGAATCTTCCAGCGCTCCTCTTCAGGCAGAGTGGCGTTGAAAGTTCCGGTGAATGTCGAGTGGCTATCTTTTGTGTTCTCGTGAATGCACTAAACTCGATCAGCCTTACGATAATGTCATGGTGATGTTGAACTCCATATTGTCTTGCTTCTATCACGTGTGAATATTTCTTCTTTCTTTTGTATTTTTATCTTGTTTGAATATGTAATGTTACTCATACTACTAGTAACTAGTAGCTATGTTAGACTAGCCACAGTGGGAGTAACTTCAGTAGTAACATCGAGTCCAATTCAGCAAATTTGCTTATGTGACAATGAGTTAATGAGGAGAGAGGTAGTTATAGTAACTTAGCTAGTTACTGTAACATCGCATGTCCCAATGCAATATGAGTCTATAACCTAATAAATGAAGCTTTGCATGTTACCACACTTATGTTACTACCCTTATGAAGATAGTAACATAGTCTAGGGATATGCGTATGTTACTACTCCCTTCGTTTCAGTTTACAAGTCCTACGCGTATACCTAGGTTGTCAATTTTATCACCCTAATATAAACTGCATAACACAAAATTATAACGTTTGAAAATAGAACATCTAAAGTTTATATTGACATATTTTTTGCAATATATGATTTGTATTAGGTTGGTCAAAATGACGACCTAGGAGTACGGGCACGCCCTGTAAATTGAAAGAGAGGTAGTAGTGTATGTTACTCACCATTATGGCTAGTCTTATCACTTTCCTCCATTTCTTCATTTATTGCCAGGGGCGGAGCTGGAGCTAATGCCACCCTGATGCACCCCTTTAACATGGTGTAAATTTTTCAATGAATGGTATATTGAATAGAGGTGTATTCCATAACATCTAGAACATATTATCAGACATAATAGAAGGCGATGAATATATAAAAAAGGTACCAGTCAAAATGGTTACCGTAATGATGAATCAAAGAACAAAATTACTTGAAAAGTATGTCTTGGGTTTCTTACCCTACAAGATAAAAGTAGAATTAAACTTTCAAGTAAAACATAATAAAATGAACGAAAGTACTTAAGAGCCTTTCTAAAAAAACTAAATATGGGAAACTGATGTCTCTTGGCTGACAATGTCTATCAACCAAGTACTTTCTTACCAGATCTCTCAAATTAGAATGATAATGTTCTATCAACTTCATTTTGGCTCGATCATATTGAATCTCCCATTCCCTATTCATGTCTTCTATCTTGTATTATCACTTTCTAGAGTATACACTAATTAGGAACTTACTTTACTAGTTACAACTTCATACTGTACCTAATAAAGCGGGTTCATAGTTCATACCGAATAACTGCTGCAATTTACAAATATATTTATAAAAAACAAACACAGACTATTGAGGGAAAATTAGGATCAATTAGAGTCGACTGTTTACCGCGTGTGGTGTGCCTGCCTGGGCCGCCGGCATCATGGCGGTAATCGATCGCTTAAAGGTCCGTGTGCCCGAGTGGGTGTCAGGGCTTGGGTGCTGCCGTGCTAGCCGGCGTCGGGCATATCCCCGTCGTCGCCGTCGATCTGGCCGCCGCCTGGGCGCGACCGAGCGAGGAGTCGGCTGGGCAGGGAACAACCAAAGCCGTACGATTCTACGATGCGTACGCATCTACAGGAGGCCCATCGATTGATTGATCTTTTTTTAGAGCAAGATTGGTCGATTGATCGGTCAAATCGATGGCAACAAGTGGCCTAACGTCACATGTGCGTGAAGCCCATTGAAGTGGCATGGCTGGCTGACCCTGATGCACTCGCCTCGTCCTTCCCTGATGCCCATGGGCCTTTTAAATGGGCAGGTACTACTAAAATATAAATTCGACATCAGGGTGGGCCTATTGGGCTCCGCCCCTATTTATTGCTTACCACATCATCTATTTATCTAGATATGTGTGATGTTACTCCCTATGTTACTCTCACTATGGATTGTCTAAAACAGCTTGAGTTCACATTATGATCTCAAGCAGGCACTTTTGATAGGATACGAGGAATACAAGTTCTCACTAATAATACTAGTATTGTAGCGACTGCATCGAATGGATCAAGTCTCGTGCTCGGTGTCATCCCCGGATCAAGAATGCCGACACCACACAAGACTTGAAGGATTTATAGCAGAGTAGCAATCACACACTTATTACATCGTTGTCCACAAGGGAACTTATTACAATAATATGGCTTAAGGCCATCTAATAAAACAGCGGAAGGCTTGAAAGATAAGTGAGTCCATCAACTCCATCGGCATCACTGAGTATAGAACCACGACCTAACACCTTACTCGTCGTCTGAAAAGTCTGCAACATGAAAGTTGCAGCCCGAAAAACGGGTCAGCACATGGAATATGTTGGCATGTAACACATAGAGAGCAAATGAAGTAATAAGCCTATACTACATGCATATATGGCTGGTGGAAAAGCTCTACGGTTACAGTTTTGCATAAAGCTAATTTTTCCCTACAACAAAGGAATAATTTTATTTAACTATCATGGTGGTTGTTAAACATTGAGAATGGTTGACAGCATCCTCAATCCCAATTAAAAAGTACTCATTAGAACCCAATAACATTTATTAGAAGTAACATGTTGAGATTCACATGATATTCAAGTACTAGATACTCAAAACGTCCATAACCGGGGACACGGCTAATCATGATTAGTTTATACACTCTGCAGAGGTTTAGCACTTTTCCCCACAAGACTCGATCGCCTCCGCTTGGTTCTCTGACTGAGGGTGTTTGAGAAGCGGATGACCGAGACATAGTCTTTCGAAGCACTAGCACCTTACATGTGGGTAGACCGTACCAACCTACATCCCTACATCAGCTAGCCTACCCGTAAGAGTTCGCACAACTTAGTCGACTACGCTAGAGCCCATAATTGGCTTGTGGCTGCACACGGAAGTTTCAGTTTAAATAATCTTATGATCCCTTAGAGCACAGGTGGCGGTCCGAAGAAATACAGCAAGTCTGATAGAAACCAGTGCCTCAATCCACCCAGATGTGTGTTTAGGTTGCCACCGTAGATAAACCATTAATTAACAATCTCACATCTGTCATGGATATCACTCACCCAATCCACGTCTACTAGCATAGCATGGCATAATAAGCAACGTAGAAGTAACTCCCAAGGTTTCATAAGAAAACAGGTAATAGGTACTACCTCAATCTACTTCCCATCCCATAATTTAAGTTGATCCTAAACATGCAAGTGTTTGAAGGTTTGATCTAATGCAATAAAACTAGGTAGTATAAAAGGTATGATCAAGTGTTACTTGCCTTGCTGATGATCCGCGAGACCTAGAGATTCGAAGTAACAAGCGGCGCACTCCGGGTGATCTAACGCAGACAACAACAAGCATACAATAAGTACTCATCTAATTCACAGGGAAATCTCGAATAAAAGGATCTAACCAGAGAGTTCAACTTAAGAACCCTGGTTACAAAAGAATCAAATCAAATCAAACATCGAAAGTCGAAAGTCGAGAGAGAACGACTCGGTTTCAGCAATCTGAAACTAGGTCAAAATTTTACAGTAGCAAAACTTTGTTCAAGTAGGTTAGTCGGAACGGCGGTTTCGTAACGAAACTCCAGGCGCTTGAATCACCTGATTCCGATAAACGAGCGAGAAAATAAACAGATTTGAAAATCGAATCGGAAATCGAAATCGGAAAATAACGGATTAAATCCGATTAAAAGAAAAACGATGAACAGTTAAAACGACGGACGTTCGTTAACAGAACAAATCCGACGAACACGTTCATTGAAACGAACGGTCGGTGAACGCTCACTAAATAATAAAACCGAAAAGAAAAATAAATAAACCATCTAGGATTTTTTTAAAAACCGAACACGAACGAACCGGATCGGTTTTAAAGCAAAACCGGATCGGGGGCGAGTGCTACCTCCGTGAGTCGCCGGCTGGCTCCGGACTCCGTGAAGGTGGTGAGGTCCGTGGGGTCGTGGGGTGGCGGGGTCGAGCGACGACAAGGCGTGGCGACAAGTGGCAGCGGTGGCCTTGAGGCGAGGCGGCGGCGGCAAGGGGCTCAAGGGGAGAGAGAGAGAGCGGTATAAATAGGAGGGCTCCGTGCCTTGGGAGAAGAACGACGGCGGCGGCCGTGTGGTCCGAGCCGGACTCGGAGGCGGCGGCGGCGGTCTCTCACTGAAGCGAGGAGAGGAGGGGCGGCTGGGCCGGGGCGGCGGCGGTTGGGCTGGGCCCTTGGCCCAGAGGGGCGCGTGTTTTTTTTAAACAAAACTAAACGAATTTAAAATAAAACCAAACGAACTCCAAATTAAATAAAATTAATTTTCCCCGACTCCTAAAAATGAGTCGAACAAAATGAACTTTAAAACGGGGCAAATATGCATATTTTTTTAAATACTCATTTTTTTCCTAAAGCAAATAAACTTTCGAAAACCAAATTTGATTTATTTATAAATCTTTATTTTTCCTAAATGTTGGGAAAGTCATATTATTCCCTCTCTTAATTTTTTTATCGGAAAAACTTATGAAGATAATTAAATAAATCCAATGATCCTATTTTCAAAATTTGATAAATCCCAAATATGAAAATAATGAAATCTCCAACTCTCTCCGAGGGTCCTTGAGTTGCGTGAAATTTTCTAGGATCAAAAAAATGCGAGAAAATATGATATGCATGATGACCTAATGTATAACATTCCAAATTAAAAATTTGGATGTTACAAGTATGCACCAACAGTTTCACTTGTGAATTTCTTGTGGTGTCAACAGAAAGAAACTTCCCAAATCTGAAATCTGTAAATAAAATGCTAATTACGAATAGCCACGAACGGCCTTCAATTGCGGAATTTCTCGGTAAATAACAGAGAATGGATCACCCAGTTGCCGCGTGCAGCCGGCAGTCCTCGCTGTCGCCGATCTGTTGCGGCTTTTTGCCTTCTGGTTATGGCCTTGCGCAGGTTGGGGGCTCGCCGGTGCTGCTCTCCCGGACGATCCACTGTACACCGGAGTAAAAAGTCCCACCGGTGCTGCTCACCGGTGTTGTTTATGGTTTTGTAAAGGTTAACCTTCCCAACCTGGTTTTTCTTTTTCTCTTGAGTTTTATTTTGGGTTTTTCGCCTTTTTCATTTTTCTTTTCCTTTGCCTTTTAATTTTTTATCTTTTCATTCATTTTTTACTTTCTCTTTTTATTTTGTGAAAACTTTAGAAATTCATGAACATTTTTATATTGTGATTTTTTTAAAAATCATAAACATGTTTCAAAATACGTCAACATTTTTAAAATTTGTCAAGGTTGTTTTACAAATTGGGTATTTTTTTAATTCTGAATTTTTTTTGAAACTCGTGAATGTTTTTTTTTAATTGGTGAACAGTTTTGAATCAATGAACTTTCTTTGAAATTTGGGAAAGATTTTTAGAATTCATAAACTTTTAATTTTTTAGAGCATACTTTTAAGAATCTTGAATATTTTCTGAATTCATGAACAATTTTTAGCACGCTATTGTTTTTATTTTTGACAACAATTTTAGGAAATTGTGAGCTTTTTTTGAATCAGTGAGCTTTTGTTACAAATTCGTGAACATTTTTCGAATTTGTGAACATTTGTTTTAAACTCGGGAACATTGTTTTGAAACTCGTAATTTTTTTAAAAAAATTATGCGAACATGTGTTTACAAATCACAAAAGTTTTTTGAATCCATGAATATCTTATAATTTCTCGTATATTCATTTCTAAATTCATATTTTTGGAATTTTGGAACCTTTTTGTAATACCAAATTATTTTGAAGAAAAATAAAAGAAAAACTGAAAAAAAAACTAGGCGCGTCCAGCACCGAGAATGAGCCGGGCCAAAGTGGCGCGACGGGAGAAGAGATAGTGCGCGCTGGCTTGTTCGCTATGTGCCGCTATGTGCCGCCCGCACCGATTCCTATCGCAGGGTCGCCTGCCTCTGCTGGGCTGGCCCAGTATCTGCGCATCCGACGTCACACTGCGTCGTTCATGTTTTTTATCTTTTGTCTTCAGATTTATGTTTTCATTTTATAATATTAAATTTTAGTTTATGTTTCAAAATATTCCAAATATAAATACCTTAAAACATAAAGTTTACATTAAATTTTATAAAATGTTAATCATGCATTTCGTATATAGAAAAAATGGTAATCATGTGTTTACAAAATATTTCTGACATTTCAAAATGTTACTTTTTAAAAAATGTGAATGTTATTTTAGAAAAATTTATATAATGTACAAAAACTTGTTGTGTAATTCAAAAAACATACGTTGCATTTAAAAATGCTAACGACTTCAAAAATGTTTTCGGATATTTTCAACGAAATTATGTAAAATGTAAAAAAGTAATGTTAGCCTACTGTAAAAAATGTTTCGAACCATTAAAAAATGTGTGTGACATTTCAAAGAAAAACTCCAATGATTCAAAAAAATCATGACATTTTCAAAAATATTTGTACTATGTTCAAAAAATGTTTCGTAGGTTAGAAAATGGTTATTCCATTGAGAAAATGTACGTGACATATTAAACAAATATTCATGTATTTCCTAAGAATGTCCATGAAAAAGGTAAACATATCTATACAATGTAAGAAAGTGTTCGTGTAGTTTAAAAAAATGTTTATTGCCATTTTAGAATGTACAAGGTCTGAGTGCTAAGAGCATCTTCACTAGGTCCCCCACCCCCGAGCTCCTTTTTTAGCACCGGCGCAAAAAAAAGGCCCCAGTCACGCCCTCAAGACATTGTTTTGCACCAGATTTGGGAAAAAATAGCCCCAGCGACCTCAGGCGAAACCCAACCCATCAGGGGGCACTTGGGACCGCCGGCGTTAATTTTTGCATGGCAAACCCCCGATCACCTCTCACCTCTCTCTCTCTCTCTCTCTCTCTCTCTCTCTCTCTCTCTCTCTCTTTTCTGCTAGGCCCACCTGCATGTGCATGCAAAAGTAATCTTTTCCTCTGTTTGCCGAGCTCACTTTGAGCCCGCCTCCTCCGCCCCGCTCCACTTTGCTCATGCTGCGCTCGTCCTGCCCGCCGCCTCGCGCTGCGCCCCCTCCCTCCCGCCCAGCTAGCCCTCAAGGCCGCCACTTCACCGGGGCTCCTCCTTGATGGACTGCCTGAAAGGGCGGGCGCCATGAGACGGCGAGGCCGTCATGAGGCGACAGCTCAGGCGAGGCTCGTTGAAGCGGTGCACGGAGGGCTCGTCGGGGCACGGGCTAGACGACGCGTGCGGGGCGGTCGGCGTCGCTGTCCTCGACCTTGTAGGAGACGCCGCGGAGCAGGGATGGGTCGTAGCCGGATGTGGCGGTGGCGCGCTGATCCAGCAGGCGGCGGAAGCCCCGGTCGAGGATGATGCGACGCCGCGGCTTAGCAGCCTCCGCGCAGCGCATGGCGGAGACGGCGTTGGAGACGGAGGGAAGGACGGAGACGGCGCCGGTGAAGCTGTGGCTCCTCTGCTCCGCCGGCTTGCGCTCGCGCTCATGCTGCTTTGCTCGAGCTCGGCGGCGAGGCCGGGCCGGGCGCGGCCTGGGCACGACTGGAAAATTTTTCACCCCCAGGCCAAAAATTCCGCCAGGAGCCCCCAAGCGGCCAAAAAATGCTTTCTAGGGGGCTCAACGGCTGGAGATGCTCTAACCCAGCGTCCCCATTGTGGCACGAGTCAAGTGGCAGCGCTCCGTCCCCGACACCTCGACACTGGTGGAGTAGCGGCAATTAATGCGTCTAGCTCGTCCGACAATCCAGCGCAGAGCGTCCCTATCTATGTGAAGGAAATATGCCCTAGAGGCAATAATAAAGTTATTATTTATTTCCTTATATCATGATAAATGCTTATTATTCATGCTAGAACTGTATTAACCGGAAACATAATACATGTGTGAATACATAGACAAACAGAGTGTCACTAGTATGCCTCTACTTGACTAGCTCGTTAATCGAAGATGGTTATGTTTTCTAACCATAGACATGAGTTGTCATTTGATTAACGGGGTCACATCATTAGGAGAAATGATGTGATTGACTTGACCCATTTCGTTAGCTTAGCACTTGATCGTTTAGTATGTTGCTATTGCTTTCTTCATGACTTATACAAAGTTCATACAACTATGAGATTATGCAACTCCCGTTTACCGGAGGAACACTTTTGTGCTACCAAACGTCACAACGAATCGGGTGATTATAAAGGTACTCTACAGGTGTCTCCCAAAGTATATGTTGAGTTGGCATAATTCAAGATTAGGTTTTGTCACTCCGATTGTCGGAGAGGTATCTATGGGCCCTCTCGGTAATGCACATCACTATAAGCCTTGCAAGCAATGTAGCTAATGAGTTAGTTAAGGAATGATGCATTACGGAACGAGTAAAGAGACTTGCCGGTAACGAGATTGAACTAGGTATTGGATACAGACGATCGAATCTCGGGCAAGTAACATACCGATGACAAAGGGAACAACGTATGTTGTTATGCGGTTTGACCGATAAAGATCTTCGTAGAATATGTAGGAGCCAATATGGGTGTCCAGGTTCCGCTATTGGTTATTGACCGAGAGTAGTTCTAGGTCATGTCTACATAGTTCTCGAACCCGTAGGGTCCGCACGCTTAAGGTTTCGATGACAGTTATATTATGAGTTTATGCGTTTTGATGTACCGAAGGAGTTCGGAGTCCCGGATGAGATCGGGGACATGACGAGGAGTCTCGAAATGGTCGAGACGTAAAGATCGATATATTGGACGACTATATTCGGACTTCGTAAAGGTTCCGAGTGATTCGGGTATTTTTCGGAGTACCGGAGAGTTACGGGAATTCGCCGGGAGAAGTATTGGGCCTTATTGGGCCATACGGGAAAGAGAGAGGGGCTGCCTAGGGCAGGCCGCGAGCCCCCCCAAGGCCTAGTCTGAATTGGACTAGGGGAAGGGGCTGCGCCCCCTCCTTCCTTCCCTTCACCTTTCCCCTTCCTTCTCTCCTACTCCTACTAGGAAAGGAGGAGTCCTACTCCCGGTGGGAGTAGGACTCCCCCCTTGGTGCGCCCCCTCCTAGGCCGGCCACCTCCTCCCTTGCTCCTTTATATACGGGGGCAGGGGGGCACCCCATGACACACAAGTTGATCTACGTGATCGTTCCTTAGCCGTGTGCGGTGCCCCCCTCCATCATATTCCACCTCGGTCATATCGTCGCGGAGCTTAGGCGAAGCCCTGCGCCGGTGGAGCATCATCATCGTCACCACACCGTCAGGTTGTGGAACTTATCCCGACACTTTGCTGGATCGAGTCCGGGATCGCCATCGAGCTGAACGTGTGCTGAACTCGGAGGTGCCGACGTTCGGTACTTGGATCGGTCGGATCGTGAAGACGCGTCGACTACATCAACCGCGTTGTTATAACGCTTCGCCACGGGTCACGAGGGTGCGTGGACATGCACTCTCCCTCTCGTTGCTATGCCATCACCATGATCTTGCGTGTGCGTAGGAATTTTTTGAAATTACTACGTTCTCCAACAAATGGCATCCGAGCCTTGTTTTATGCGTTGATGTCATATGCACGAGTAGAACACAGATGAGTTGTGGGCGATATAAGTCATACTGCTTACCAGCATGTCATACTTTGGTTCAGCGGTATTGTGAGATGAAGCGGCCCGGACCGACATTACGCAGACGCTTACGCGAGACTGGTTTCACCGCTTGAGCACTCGTTGCTTAAAGGTGACGGCGGGTGTCTGTCTCTCTCACTTTAGTTGAACCGAGTGTGGCTACGCCCGGTCCTTGCGAAGGTTAAAACAGCACCAACTTGACAAACTATCGTTGTGGTTTTGATGCGAGGTAAGAACGGTTCTTGCTCAGCCCGTAGCAGCCACGTAAAACTTGCAACAACAAAGTAGAGGACGTCTAACTTGTTTTTGCAGGGCATGTTGTGATGTGATATGGTCAAGACGTGATGCTATATTTTATTGTATGAGATGATCATGTTTTGTAACCGAAGTTATCGGCAATCGGCAGGAGCCATATGGTTGTCGCTTATTGTATGAAATGCAACGCCATGTAATTGCTTTACTTTATCACTAAGCAGTAGCGATAGTCGTAGAAGCAATAGTTGGCGAGACGACAACGATGCTACGATGGAGATCAAGGTGTCGCGCCGGTGATGATGGTGATCACTACGGTGCTTCGGAGATGGAGATCACAAGCACAAGATGATGATGGCCATATCATATCACTTATATTGATTGCATGTGATGTTTATCCTTTATGCATCTTATTTTGCTTTGATTGACGGTAGCATTATAAGATGATCTCTCACTAAAAAATTATCAAGAAGTGTTCTCCCTGAGTATGCACCGTTGCTAAAAGTTCGTAGTGCCCAGACACCACGTGATGATCGGGTGTGATAAGCTCTACGTCCATCTACAACGGGTGCAAGCCAGTTTTGCACACGCGGAATACTCAGGTTAAACTTGACGAGCCTAGCATATGCAGATATGGCCTCGGGACACGGAGACCGAAGGTCGGCGTGAATCATATAGTAGATATGATCAACATAGTGATGTTCACCATTAAAACTACTCCATCTCACGTGATGATCGGTTATGGTTTAGTTGATTTGGATCACGTGATCACTTAGATGACTAGAGAGATGTCTATCTAAGTGGGAGTTCTTAAATAATATGATTAATTGAACTTAAAATTATCATGAACTTAGCACCTGATAGTATTTTGCTTATCTATGTTTGTTGTAGATAGATGGCTCGTGCTGTTGTTCCGTTGAATTTTAATGCGTTCCTTAAGAAAGCAAAGTTGAAAGATGATGGTAGCAATTACACGGACTGGGTCCGTAACTTGAGGATTATCCTCATTGATGCACAGAAGAATTACGTCCTGGAAGCACCGTTGGGTGCCAGGCCTGCCGCAGAGCAACGCCGAAGTTGTGAACGTCTAGCGAGCAAAGTCGATGACTACTCTATAGTTCGTGTGCCATGCTTTACGGCTTAGAACGGGTCTTCAACGACGTTTTGAACGTCATGGGGCATATGAGATGTTCCAGGAGTTGAAGTTAATATTTCAAGCAAATGCCCGGATTGAGAGATATGAAGTCTCCAATAAGTTCTATAGCTGCAAGATGGAGGAGAATAGTTCGTCGGTGAGCACATACTCAAAATGTCGGGTATAATAATCACTTGATTCAACTGGGAGTTAATCTTCCGGATGATAGTGTCATTGACAGAATTCTCCAATCACTGCCACCAAGCTACAAGAGCTTCGTGATGAACTATAATATGCAAGGGATGAACAAGACACTTCCCGAGCTCTTCGCAATGCTAAAAGCTGCGGAGGTAGAAATCAAGAAGGAGCATCAAGTGTTGATGGTCAACAAGACCACTAGTTTCAAGAAAAAGGGCAAAGGAAAGAAGAAGGGGAACTTTAAGAAGAACAGCAAGCAAGTTGCTGCTCAAGAAAAGAGACCCAAGTCTGGACCTAAGCCTGAAACTGAGTGCTTCTACTGCAAGCAAGCTGGTCACTGGAAGCGGAATTGCCCCAAGTATTTGGCGGATAAGAAGGATGGCAAGGTGAACAAAGGTATATGTGATATACATGTTATTGATGTGTACCTTACTAGAGCTCGTAGTAGCACTGGTATTTGATACTGGTTCATTGCTAATATTTGCAACTCAAGCAGGGACTACGGAATAAGCGAGCACTGGCAAAGGATGAGGTGACGATGCGCGTGGGAAACGGTTCCAAAGTCAATGTGATCGCGGTCGGCACGCTACCTCTACATCTACCTTCAAGATTAGTTTTAAACCTAAATAATTGTTATTTGGTGCCAGCGTTGAGCATGAACATTATATCTGGATCTTGTTTAATGCGAGACGGTTATTCATTTAAATCAGAGAATAATGGTTATTCTATTTATATGAGTAATATATTTTATGGTCATGCACCCTTGAAGAGTGGTCTATTCTTGTTGAATCTCGACAGTAGTGATACACATATTCATAATGTCGAAGTAAAAAGATGCAGAGTTGATAATGATAGTGCAACTTATTTGTGGCACTGCCGTTTAGGTCATATCGGTGTAAAACGCATGAAGAAACTCCATACAGATGGACTTTTGGAATCACTTGATTATGAATCACTTGGTACTTATGAACCGTGCCTCATGGGCAAGATGACTAAAACACCGTTCTCCGGTTGTATGGAGAGAGCAACAGATTTGTTGGAAATCATACATACAGATGTATGTGGTCCGATGAATGTTGAAGCTCATGGCGGATATCGTTATTTTCTCACCTTCACAGATGATTTAAGCAGATACGGGTATATCTACTTAATGAAGCATAAATCTGAAACATTTGAAAAGTTCAAAGAATTTCAGAGTGAAGTTGAAAATCATCATAACAAGAAAATAAAGTTTCTACGATCTGATCGTGGAGGATAATATTTGAGTTACGAGTTTGGTCTACATTTGAAGCAATGCGGAATAGTTTCGCAACTCACGCCACCTGGAACACCATAGCGTAATGGTGTGTCCGAACGTCGTAATCGTACTTTACTAGATATGGTGCGATCTATGATGTCTCTTACCGATTTACCGCTATCATTTTGGGGTTATGCTTTAGAGACAGCCGCATTCACGTTAAATAGGGCACCATCAAAATCCGTTGAGACGACACCTTATGAGCTATGGTTTGGCAAGAAACCAAAGTTGTCGTTTCTAAAAGTTTGGGGTTACGATGCTTATGTGAAAAAGCTTCAACCTGATAAGCTTGAACCCAAATCAGAAAAATGTGTCTTCATAGGATACCCAAAGGAGACAATTGGGTATACCTTCTATCACAGATCCGAAGGCAAGACATTCGTTGCCAAGAATGGATCCTTTCTAGAGAAGGAGTTTCTCTCGAAAGAAATGAGTGGGAGGAAAGTAGAACTTGATGAGGTAACAGTACCAGCTCCCTTATTAGAAAGTAGTTCATCACAGAAATCGGTTCCTGTGACACCTACACCAGTTAGCGAGGAAGTTAATGATAATGATCATGAAACTTCAGATCAAGTTGTTCTTGAACTTCAGAGATCAACCAGAATAAAATCCGCACTGAGTGGTACGGTAATCCTATTCGGAAGTCATGCTACTAGATCATGGTGAACCCACGAACTATGAAGAAGCGATGGTGAGCCCAGATTCGCAAAATGGCTTGAAGCCATGAAATCTGAGATGGGATCCATGTATGAGAACAAAGTGTGGACTTTGGTTGACTTGCCCGATGGTCGGCAAGCAATAGAGAATAAATGGATTTTCAAGAAGAAGGCCGACGACGGTAAAGTTATGTTTACAAAGCTGGACTTGTTGCAAAAGGTTTTCGACAAGTTCAAGGAGTTGACTACGATGAGACCTTCTCACCAGAAGCGATGCTTAAGTCTGTCCGAATCATGTTAGCAATCGCCGCATTTTATGATTATGAAATATGGCGATGGATGTCAAAACTGTATTTCTGAATGGATTTCGGAAGAAGAGTTGTATATGATGCAACCGAAGGTTTTGTCGATCCTAAGGAGCTAACAAAGTGTGCAAGCTCCAACGATCAATCTATGGTCCGGTGCAAGCCTCTCGGAGTTGGAATAAACGCTTTGATAGTGTGATCAAAGCATATGGTTTTGTACAGACTTTTGGAGAAGCTTTGTATTTACAAGAAAGTGAGTGGGAGCTCAGAGCATTTCTAATATTATATGTGGACGACATATTGTTGATTGGAAATGATATAGAATTTCGGATAGCATAAAAGGATACTTGAATAAAAGTTTTTCAATGAAGGACCTCGGTGAAGCTACTTACATATTAGGCATCAAGATCTATAGAGATAGATCAAGACGCTTGATTGGACTTTCACAATGCACATACCTTGATAAAGTCTTGAAAAGTTCAATATGGATCAGGCAAAGAAAGGGTTCTTGCCTGTATTACAAGGTGTAAGATTGAGTCGACTCAATGCCCGACCACCGCAGAAGATAGAGGAAAATGAAAGGAGTTCCTATGCTTCAGCCATAGGCTCTATCATGTATGCAATGCTGTGTACCAGACCGATGTGTGCCTTGCTATTAGCTTAGCAGGAGGTACCAAAGTAATCCAGAGTGGATCATTGGACAGCGGTCAAGAATATCTGAAATACCGAAAAGGACTAAAGATATGTTTTCGCTTATGGAGGTGACGAAGAGCTTGTCGTAAAGGGTTACGCCGATGCAAGCTTTGACACTGATCCGGACGATTCTAAATCGCAAACCGGATACGTATTTTTATTAAACGGTGGAGCTGTAAGTTGGTGCAGTTCTAAACAAAGCGTCGTGGCGGGATCTACATGTGAAGCGGAGTACATAGCTGCTTCGGAAGCAGCGAATGAAGGAGTCTAGATGAAGGAGTTCATTTCCGATCTAGGTGTTATACCTTGTGCATCGGGACCAATGAAGATCTTCTGTGATAATACTGGTGCAATTGCCTTGGCAAAGGAATCCAGATTTCACAAGAGGACCAAGCACATCAAGAGACGCTTCAATTCCATTCGGGACCAAGTCCAAGTGGGAGACATAGAGATTTGCAAGATACATACGGATCTGAATGTTGCAGACCCGTTGACTAAGCCTCTCTCACGAGCAAAACATGATCAACACCAAGACTCCATGGGTGTAAGAATCATTCTTGTGTAATCTAGATTATTGACTCTAGTGCAAGTGGGAGATGAAGGAAATATGCCCTAGAGGCAATAATAAAGTTATTATTTATTTCCTTATATCATGATAAATGTTTATTATTCATGCTAGAATTGTATTAACCGGAAACATAATACATGTGTGAATACATAGACAAACAGAGTGTCACTAGTATGCCTCTACTTGACTAGCTCGTTAATCAAGATGGTTATGTTTCCTAACCATAGACATGAGTTGTCATTTGATTAACGGATCACATCATTAGGAGAAATGATGTGATTGACTTGACCCATTTCGTTAGCTTAGCACTTGATCGCTTAGTATGTTGCTATTGCTTTCTTCATGACTTATACAAAGTTCCTACAACTATGAGATTATGCAACTCCTGTTTACGGAGGAACACTTTGTGTGCTACCAAACGTCACAACGAATCGGGTGATTATAAAGGTACTCTGGTGTCTCCCAAAGTATATGTTGAGTTGGCATAATTCAAGATTAGGTTTTGTCACTCCGATTATCGGAGAGGTATCTCGGCCCTCTCGGTAATGCACATCACTATAAGCCTTGCAAGCAATGTAGCTAATGAGTTAGTTACGGAATGATGCATTACGGAACGAGTAAAGAGACTTGCCGATGTGAGATTGAACTAGGTATTGGATACGACGATCGAATCTCGCAAGTAACATACCGATGACAAAGGGAACAACGTATGTTGTTATGCGGTTTGACCGAAAAAGATCTTCGTAGAATATGTAGGAGCCAATATGGGTGTCCAGGTTCCGCTATAGGTTAATGACCGAGAATAGTTCTAGGTCATGTCTACATAGTTCTCGAACCCGTAGAGTCCGCACGCTTAAGGTTTCAATGACAGTTATATTATGAGTTTATGAGTTTTGATGTACCGAAGGTGTTCGGAGTCCCGGATGAGATCGGGGACATGACGAGGAGTCTCGAAATGGTCGAGACGTAAAGGTCGATATATTGGACGACTATATTCGGACTTGGAAAGGTTCCGAGTGATTCGGTATTTTTCGAGTACCGAGAGTTACGGAATTCGCGGAGAAGTATTGAGCCTTATTGGGCCATACGGAAAGAGAGAGGGCTGCCTAGGGCAGGCGCATGAGCCCCCAAGGCCTAGTCCGAATTGGACTAGGGGAGGGCTCGCGCCTCCTTCCTTCCCTTCTCCTTTCCCTTCCTTCTCTCCTACTCCTACTAGGAAAGGAGGAGTCCTACTCCGGTGGGAGTAGGACTCCCCTTGGCGCGCCTCCTAGGCGGCCACCTCCTCCCTTGCTCCTTTATATCTGAGGCGGGGGCACCCCATGACACACAAGTTGATCTACGTGATCGTTCCTTAGCCGTGTGCGGTGCCCCTCCACCATATTCCACCTCGGTCATATCGTCATGAGCTTAGGCGAAGCCTGCGCCGGTGGAGCATCATCATCGCCACCACGCCGTCGTCTCGTGGAACTTATTCCGACACTTTCTTTGGATCGAGTCCGGGATCGCCATCGAGCTGAACGTGTCTTTGAACTCGGAGGTGCCGATGTTCGGTACTTGGATCGGTCGGATCGTGAAGACGCACGACTACATCAACCGCGTTGTTATAACGCTTCCGCTTACGGTCTACGAGGGTACGTGGACATGCACTCTCCCCTCTCATTGCTATGCCATCACCATGGTCTTGCGTGTGCGTAGGAAATTTTTTGAAATTACTACGTTCCCCAACACTATGTACTCCCTCCGTCCGGAAATACTTGTCATCAAAATGAATAGAAGGGGATGTATCTAGATGTATATTAGTTCTAGATACATCCCTTTTTATCCATTTTGATGGCAAGTATTTTCGGACGGAGGGAGTATGTTGTTAGAGCGGAGAATTTATTTTGGCACAAACCAATGCTTACTGTGGACGTATGGGGTGGCAATTTGATGGTTACCCTTCGATATGCCCTTATATCCATATGATTCGTTGTTTTCTTTGGCCGCCACTTCTTTTATGAAAAGGATCAGATCTATTATAAAGATTCACCGGAAGTACAAAAGCACTTCAAGCATAATAGAAACTACATTGAGGTCCATTGACCACCGAACGACCATTGCGGCTGCCAGAATAAGCCGCCGACGCGCCGCTGTCACCGCTCTCATACCAGAGCTGGCCTGACCTTGTCGTTGACAGCCGGGACATATTCATGCACGTGCCCCTAAAGACCAGCGCCCTGAAATGGCAATCGTCGTCTTTGAATCCTTGAATCGATCTCAAGAACCTAACACCAAATATCGCCATTGCGTATGCACGACGAGATATCCTAACCTCGCCGCCCCAAGGAGTTGGCGGCGAGACATTTGCATTTGGGGTGTGAATCCAGGACAAGGTATCATCAAGCTCAGCATTTATGACAGGAGTATTTTAAAACATCATTTTTAAAAGTTTCACCAAAATAGGATAGTAATCCAGCTTGGTAAGGCACAAGCAATGAACAAGCACATGCAAGAGAGAGAGAGAGAGAGAGAGATGGACTCAAATACTACAAACAACAGCCGATCTGGCCCCCATGAACTAAACCAGATGCTAACCATGGTTTTGGCTCGAGGTTAGGTATCACTAACACCAGTCCAACCATCACTTAATAATAAAGCCACCACACCCAGCTAAGAAGCCAGGTAGGTTCCTTGTCCCTTTCATTCCCCAAGGACAAAATAAATAAGTAGGCTCCTGATGCATCCCCATTCGACGGCTGAGGGCCACTTGGGCTAATTTTAGATCACAAGGCGTCAAGATCACACCCAACCGAACTCAATGAATGAATGATGGATGGATGTCCCCTCCAGCCTCAGAGCATATCCACTCGCACCATTCTCCGCATCCGTCCGCCTCACCATAACAGAAAAAAGCAACTTTCCTCTCCTAGCAGAAAAAAGGATAATCTTCTAAAAAAAAATCTTCTTTTTACAAAACACTTTCTGCTGGATATGTCCGTTTGGGTTTCAACTAATTTCAGACGGAGGGAGTAGAAAAGAGGGAGTATCGTAAATGGTGTTTCTGTCTTGGTTAGGGCGCTACTCCGGCATAAACGATTCGGGGTGTCATTTTCTGTCGGAGAAACAAAACACATATTTTTTCTAAACACTTCTGCTGGATACATCCGTTTGAGCTTCAACTAATTTCGGATGGAGGGAGTAGAAAAAAAGAGGCATCGTAAATGGTGTTTCCGTCTTGATTAGGGTGCCACTCCAGGATAAATAATTCTGGTGTCATTTTCTGTCGGAGAAACAAGACCCATATTATTTTTTAAAAATATAGAAGTTAAAAATCATATCTTTTTTCTACCAGAAAAAAGAAGAGGGTCCGCCATTTTTCCGCAGGCTGGTCAAGTACGGATAGGCTCCCCCTCCCCTGCCCTGTCCACCTCCCTCCCCTCCCACTGCCCGCGGCGCCTCGGCTCGATCCCCTCCCCCCTGCCCGCCGCCGCCGCCGGCGATCCCGGCTCCGGTCCTCCGCCACCCCGCACTTCACACATGATGGAAGCCGACGTCGCCATTTCCACCCCCGTGCTCCGCCCTCAGGTATCCCCACCCGATTCCCATCCATCCCGTCCGCGCCGATTCCCCTCTCACATCTCCGGTGCCCGTCCCCCCTTTTTTCCTTTTCGGGTCAAGCCATGTCAAAGATTCCGCCCTCGCCTCGTCAATTCCCTCCCCTTTTAGATTATAAAGATTTAGTCTTGCGGCGGCGATTCGAGTTGCGTGCGCTGACTATTTATTTGACAGACGGCGGCGACCGCTGCGGAAGGCAGATTCGCTTGCTCCTTCCGTCGTCGGGTTTCCAGTGGCGTTGAGCTGAATTGGAGTGGTGGTGATGATTTAGATGCCGACTTGAGAGCATATCCAGCTTCTGACTGATATTTTGGTGTTGTGGCCAGATTTGATTGGCCTATCCATCCCTAAGAAACCTGCTGGATGCATATGCCAGCATCATACTTGCTAAATCCGCTATGCTGGTGATTCGGTTGTGCTTGTCGGGATGCGACGTTTCGGAGTGCCGGAAGCTTGGAATGAACCAGGCAGGATGGTATATTCCAATTGAGTGAAACAGGTGGAATTATGCGCGAAACGGTCGGTCGGTCGGCGGAACTTTTATTCCTGTTTGCTTGGTGGTGGTGAAAAGTACCGGTCGGTCTGGCGGAATGTGATAAGCCTGGTTACGGTTACTAGTACTAATCTCACTCACCACGTGATAAGTTCAGGAAATTGCTGAAGATTTGGAGTTCTACGCACCGTTAACTTATTTTTGACTTGTTTGTGTATAACGTTGGAGAGGGTCTTGCTTTTGGAAATTTATTGTTGGCTGTCCAGTTGCCATCATAACCGTGTTTATGGAAATGGAAAATACGTGATTCCTTTACTAAAGGTCTACACTATGTGATGGGAACAAGGCTGGAGTAGAATAATTTTGGTGGATTTACTTGTGATTTAGTTAGGGCTAGACTCTGTTTCTTGTCGTATTTGTGACCTGTTACCATTTAAAGCATGTAATTATTTGGAACCTGTGGGTGCAAAGCCTGTAATTCTCTATGTTCCGTGTAAAAGTCCTGCTCCTTTTGGCGTAATGTGAGTGATAAAATGCCAAATGAATCTCAACATTGTCGGTTTCCGTTGCAGGAATCGTAGCTGATTGGATGCTTTCGAGCTGCAGATTCAGAGCACACAGTTGTCGTCGAGTGCTTGTGGAGACGTGGGTTTGAAGCATTGAAGTGTTAGGTGGATTTTCCATTGCGTAGTTGTAACCTGTAAAAACAAGTTGGGTTTTTGTCAAGAGCTGAAGATGAAGAGTTCTCAAGGAGCAATGTTATCTCCTCTCTGTCTCTGGGCAGTGGTTTGCCTCATGGCTCAGATAGGAGCTGCCAATGTAGTTCTGATGGGGAATAATCTTACTTTGTCGTTCGACGATGTTGAGGCAAACTTTTGTAAGTTCTGAACATCTTACCATCATCTACCAACTTCTACTATTTGACTGTCACTACATTTTTTATTGCATGCTTTCTCCTGTTCTCCACCTACTGGTTATGGCATATTTAGGTGCTAATGTCTGGCTGCATACTTCTTGGCTGCGATGTTGATTTATGGTGGCATGTAAAATATGTTGTAGTAATCCTATTATGTTATTCCGTCTGTGTCCTGCCAACTCTCTTAACGACATTAAGCTTGATTGTTATTCCATTGATTGTGCCATGCACTCATGGTGCATTTGCATTATAACCTTTTCCCTTCTACTTTGCACTTCTCTGTGGAGTCTGCAAGACTGTAACTCTGCATTATGTTATGTACTTTGCACTTTTCCGTGGAGTCTGCAACTCTGCATTATGTTATCTGAAGGACTAATTATGCCATTTCAATTTGTTTGCAGCTCCGGCAGTAAAAGGGTCAGGTGTTAATGGCTTAGTTTATACTGCCGAACCTTTGAATGCCTGCAGTGCATTGACAAGCAAGGCAGTCGAGGGTCCACCGTCTCCGTTTGCCCTGGTTATAAGAGGTGGCTGCACATTTGATGAGAAAGTGAAAAACGTGCAGGATGCTGGATTCAAAGCTGCAATAGTGTATGACAACGAAAACAGTGGAGTTCTGGTTTCAAGTAATGTACCTTGTCCCTCTCAACCATTCTTCTTTTTTACCTTTCATGTCCTGTAGATGGCCACATATTGAGTAGAGATGGAACAGACTGAGATGCACAGAAAATGCTTTCAGATCTGTTCTCCATAATGATGAAGCTGAAATACTTATGCAGATTATTAAAAGCTAGAAATAACTGTAGATGTTGATATGTTTTTGGGAACTGTTCCTACACCTATAGTTTTCACTAGTTTCGTTTTAGTATTGTTCGGATCATATATTCTCTGCACTTCCTAACTGAGAATTAGGTGTAACAGTGGCTGGAAGCTCAAGCAGTATTCAGATATACGCTGTGTTCATCTCAAAGGTCTCAGGGGAGGTGCTGAAGAAATTTTCAGGCCGTACTGATGTGGAGGTGTGGATAATACCGTCATTCGAGAACTCAGCCTGGTCGATCATGGCGATTTCATTCATATCACTGCTCGCAGTGTCTGCTGTTTTAGCTACCTGTTTCTTTGTGAGAAGACATCGAATAAGGCGGGACCGGCCTAGAAATCTAGATTCCCGAGAATTCCATGGGATGAGCAGTCAATTAGTTAAGGCGATGCCAAGCCTTATTTTCACCAAAGTGCAAGAGGACAACTGCACGTCGTCGATGTGTGCCATTTGCTTGGAAGATTACACCGTCGGAGAACAGATAAGAGTGCTGCCCTGCCGTCACAGTATGTCTCGCAAACTCTGTCTTCTAAAAACTAGTACCTTGCATATTTGATCCTTTGCCATGCCCATAGTATTTTAGGTAAAACTAGTCACCTCTATTTGCTGTACTTCTCCAACCCTCGAATTTGGTATTAAAAATAATGTTCTGTGCTAGTTTTTGAGTCTGTTGTCATGATGACTGTTGGTGTGTTGTAAAGTTTACTTAAGTACTCTCTCAATTTATTTTCATCTAGTTGGAACTTGAAAAATCCTTAAGAACATAAGAATATAAAATACTGGTGCTGCACTTGAAATTTCATTGTAACAGTGTGTGTGTAATTCATTTATGTGAAAATCATTAACATTGTAGATTTACGAGTCAACTAGTATTGCAATAAAGAAAGTACTACAAATTGAACCAATTGGATGACTCTCCTTTCATACAATCAGCTTATCTGTATCAGTATTTTCTTTCTAAGGCAGCACTCTGATAATTGTTTGAATTGCCTTGCAGAGTTCCATGCAGCTTGTGTGGACATGTGGCTCACATCCTGGAGATCATTCTGCCCCGTATGCAAGCGAGATGCAGGCGCTGGAATGACAGGCCCTCCTGCCTCGGAGACCACCCCATTGTTCGCTTCCGCAGTACACTTGCCTTCTCCGTCATCCTCATTCCGGTCGAGCGTGGGAGCATCCCCTCCCAGACCAATAAACCTGCGTCCTTCGTCGCAGTCCATATCTCGGGTCTACTCTGCTTCTGGCACCCCGCACTCTCTGAACACCCAAAGACCATACAGGAACTCATCAGCCATGAGCATGAGCAGAAGTAGCGCAGACCTTGCAAACATGTCTTCGCCCTACCTCCGCACCTCACTCCTCCGTGGAGGCTCCACACACTCCCTGGTCGGCAACCACCTGTCTCCACCAGTCAACATAAGTTATGCTTATGCCCCCCCACAGATGTACAATTCCGGTTATGGGTCGCCCAGCGCGCATGCCGGTTCTTCATACATCTCCAATTCGGGGTATGGATCGTCGTCAGGCTACTACCTGGGCTCGTCCAGCCAGCATCGGTCTTCGGCGTACCTGAGGCATTGTGGGGAGTCGGGGCCGAGCCTGTCCACCATGGCCCCTCAGTCACCACAGCAGCAGCAGTCCCAGCTGCTGCGGCACGGCGGCGACTCAG
Source organism: Aegilops longissima (assembly GCA_021605205.1). Classification (NCBI taxonomy): domain Eukaryota; kingdom Viridiplantae; phylum Streptophyta; class Magnoliopsida; order Poales; family Poaceae; genus Aegilops; species Aegilops longissima. The sequence continues at coordinate 847,917,964 of CM038677.1, forward strand.
ATGCGAGCCTGAACCTGGCGGGCGCGTCTTCGGCCCAGTCCTTCCGTCAGTCCTACTTGAGGCACTGCGGTGACTCGGACGCGAGCCTGTCGGCCATGGCGTCGTCAGGGCAGTCGCTGCCGGGATGCTGATCATGGCTAGTCGAAGCTCGCTCTGAACTCTTCTTCTTTGCGCGCGAAAGAGACGGCGTGGCTTGTGAATACATCCAGGGCGGCGTGTAACTGTAACATAAGGCAATTGGTTGCCTGAAGAGTGAGTCGGTGAGGGAGAGAGAATTGCATAGATTTTATTCTTGTTTTGTTCTGGATTTTTTCTTCTGGTTCTAGTGATTGTGGATTTATTTTCGGCGCTTATGGATGTACATTACAGGTATATAAGACAGCATAGGGATGATGTTTTTGAGCTTTGTCTTCATGGTTATTTAAGTGGAATTAATGGTAAAGTTGGTTTTAGATGCATCAGTCCTGGCGTATGTATATGATCCTGTCTGATCACTGCTCTCTGTCCGGTTTACCGGGCTCATTTATCTCGTCTTGAATCAAACTTATCTAAGTTTGACCAAATTTGACATGTGTAAACTTAGTTAACTTTGGCCAAGTTTTATCATGAAGCGTGTGATGTCAAGCAAGTCTGGGGATAAGGAAACCTCCAAAACATATAATCTCCTAATCTCACCATATATATTTAGGGTTGCTTTTGTAAGTGGATTCAGTCTACCAGCACAACCCTTAAATTTACGCTGGAAGAGGGTGGCATTTCGAACGTTAGAAAATGTCATGTTGTTCCGAAGAAACTGCACCCCACATACAACTAAAAATGCCACCAAAACGTCTGCAAATGCCACCCCTCCTAGCAAATGTTTGTCAGTTAAAGGAGTCCTAATTTTTTTATATATTCAAATGGTTGCAACTTGAAAGGAAGGCGTGAATGCAACGATATACAGACACTAGGTAGGTTATGTGCCTGATAATGATAGTGTAGTCATGATCACGGGTTTCGTGAAAAATTAAAATAGTTCACTTTAAACCATCGCATTTGCTATTTGTCAGGCAACCGAAGTAGTTTTTTGGATCGCGCCTGAGGTTGAGAGAGACGGGACGCTGGGGTCCATCATGGTGTCGCTGGCGGAGGCGAGTCGGTGGGTTCTATATAGAGAGATGGATGAGGGCGATGGTAACATGACGGATGCGTCGGTTCAAGCAGTGGACATTGGGGGTGGGGCCGTGGGGGATCGGACCGGCCGGCCGTACAGGGTTGGGTGGTCGCGTGGGATCTAATGGTTTTAGAGCAAATCAACTAGTTTGGAATATTTTTCTAGTTGACTGAAGACGGCCTAAATCATAGTACTACCGGAGAACTAACTTTTCCGGCTATCGTATGAAGAATGCCCTCCGCTTTTCTTTTTCGAGTTTTCATGGATCTCTCCGACGAAGTAGCGGAAGCATGAAATGCTATTCACGAATGAGCATTGCTATCTGATTCCTACAAAAGAGGTAGGGAAGGCTCACTTTTGTCAAATGGGGCTAGAAAGCATAGAAACCGTGCTAAATCAAGCGGTGAATTCAGAATCAAAGTGAGGAGAACATGATATATCAATCACCACATGAAAGATAGAGAATCCACTCCAAAAATGACGAAATTTTCAACAAAAATACTGTAGAAAAATAGGCTGAAAAATCGATAGCTACAGCAGGCTGAAAGTTTACAATCGATGCTGAAAGATAGGCTGAGTAGGGTAAGCAGACTGCCGGAGCCTTCCTCTTAGCTCGCCGTCGCCGGCCGCAGCGCCCACCCCTCGCCCCTCCACGGATCCTAATCCTCCTCATCATTCCCGGCCGCCGTACCGAGCTCCCAATCCCCATCTGCCCTGCCAGCGCCGTCCTCTGCTTCGGCCAGTGTGGTGCCCGCCACCCGTTCGACATTTGGCCTTCTGCCTTCTCTCACCGACACCGTCGGCGGGCTTGCTCTGCCAACCCCTCTTTCTGCAGCGCCCGCCACCTGTTCGACATTTGGCCTGCTGCTCTACTGCTGCCTGCTTCGCCCTCCTTGGGCCCTACATAAGTTGGTTGTCTTCCCATCCTGGTCAGGTTGCAAGGTGGACGGGATATCCTGCCTCGCCGCTGCGCCGTCCTGCATAGCTGCCGCTGGGCTGACCGCATATTCAACAGCGGGTTCAAGCGGACGCGCCGCATAACCGCATCAGTGCAGTCACACCTGCCTCTCCAGAAGAAAAAAAAACTACTCTTACTCTCTCCCGATGGAACGCCTCCGACCTGATGCCTCCGCCGACCTGACGCCCTGCTCAGCGTTCCTTAAGCTCTGGACAAGTTGGAGCACCTCCACGGATGTCGTGCCATCCCGGGGCGCAGGCATGCAGCTCTGACTCGGCCCTCCATACTGCTGCACTAGGTGATGTGCCACTGTTGTTGGTCGGGCATCCATAGCTTCCTCGGCCTCCCTTTCCATCCTCCTTCAATCAAGGTGTGATCCATTCTCCTGTCGTGCTCTGCGCACGGAGCTGCATTCTGGGATCGCTGCTTCCCTTGTCGAAGCTCTGCTACAATTCTCCATCACCGGTATGCTCTTCTCCAAAAATCCTCTTATTTTTGTGAGGGAAATGTGATATCCTTGCACATGCGTTTCATTCAACTTTCAAGTTTAACAGTTTGCTGTGCAAGTTTAACATCTTTACAGTGGCGTGGTTACTTCATCTGTAGTTGGGCTTAAACCTTAATGTAAGACCAGTTTATTAGGTGTAGGGAGAAAAAACAGCCAAGTCGAAAATGATGTAGTTCCCATGCTGAACTTTATTGTATATAGGCTGAACTACAGTTTGCCTTCAGTACACACATAGATTTCATACTGAAATAGAAGATAGTTCACAACGTACATAGCAAGCTTCCGATGAAGAAAAATAAAGCCTTATGTAAATAAAACAAGTCGTAGGTCGTCATGCACCAGACCAGCAGCGTGTGGGCAATCGATAGATATATACGGTTGAAATGCTTCTTCTCCTCAGCGCTGCAGTGCTGAAAATGCTTCTTTGATTGTGATGGCATCAGCGTAGACGTCCTGCATTGCTGGGCGATCTTTAGGCGTCTCCGCAGCGCACAGCAAGCCAAGCTTAGCAAGGGCCGTGATGCAGCCCATTATTCCTGCAGCAATTTGATGATTTTCCTGGTCTGAAGAACTGCCTGCTTCTTCTTCATCTCGGTTCCCATAATAGGGGATGATCATTCTAGGATCTAGAATTTCCCCAATATTTTCAGGAAATGAATCTTCCACAAATTTGTAGAGGCTCAGGCCATCTTTAAACATCTCATCAGTTGGACGCTTCCCTGTGAGCATCTCTAAGATGATGACTCCATAGCTGTAAACATCACCCTCCGTCGAGATTTTGCTCCCAAAGCCATATTCTGCAATTAATATGTATAGGTATTCAAAAAATTAATTAGGACATAAAGATTGGTGCAGAAGAATCAAAAGAATTTCTGGGAAAAAACAAAGTAATATATACTTGCATGTCCAGAAGAGAATATAGGATATTGTCCAAAAATACATTAAGAAACCGTTACCTGGTGCAATGTATCCAACTGATCCTCTTGGCCCTACTAAGCTTGTACAATCATCAGTAATCCCCGAAGAAGTATAACCATGTAGGAACTTAGCCAACCCGAAGTCACCAACACGTGCGGCCATGAGATCATCCAGAAGGACATTGCTAGGCTTCAGATCACAGTGGACCATAGGAGGCATGCAATGGTTATGGAGATAATCCAAAGCAGCGGCTATGTCCACTGCTATTAGTATTCTTGAACCCAAGCACAATGGATTTTTCAGGTGACGCTCGTGGAGTGTTGGATAGAGCCAACTCTCTAGGTCACCATTTATCATAAGTTCAAGAACAAGAGCTTTGAACTCATTTCCTGCTGGGTCACTTGTCGAGCATACGCTGATCACCCTTACAAGATTACGATGACGGGTGTTTCTCAGTGCCTCACATTCAGCAAGGAAGCTCTTTATTGCTCCAAGTTGATCAAGTTTGAAAACTTTGATGGCAACTGTATGATGTTCTTCAGATTCAATTCTACCTTTGTATACGGACCCATATTTTCCTGAACCAACCTTGTTGGTTAAAGAGAAACCATTTGTTGCTCTCACTAAATCAGCATATGTGAACTTCTTAAACTCCTTCACAGATGGATGTGCAGATGGATGTGCTGCTTGTTTGACTTTCTTTCTCTTCTTTAGAATTATGAGTCCAAAGGAAGATAACAGAACCAGAGGAAGAGCAATAATTGCTACTATCTTCAGAATCTTGGAGGTGTACATCTTTTGTTTGGATATCACTTCATTGCAAAGTGGCAACTCTAGCAATGAGGTGCTCACACATAAGTTCTTATTCCCTTGTAAGAACACTTCACTTTCATTCTGAAACATTTTTGGTGGTACTGGTCCCTCGAGGTTGTTGAATGACAAATTCAGAAGCTTCATGGAGCTAAAAAACTCAAAGAAGTCAGGGATTTCACCGGACAAATTGTTTTGAGATAGATCCATCTCAATGATGCCTCTCAAATTCATGAAAGATTTAGGGATTCTCCCATGAAAGTTGTTCCCCTCCATGTGCAGTGACTCTAAGCGGACGCACTCACCGAGAGTGGAGGGTATTTTTCCTGACAACTGGTTATTGGAAATATTCAATGGGCCTAGATTGGCCAAGTTGCCAATCTCCAATGGTATTTCTCCTGAGAGTTTGTTGTTAGACAAGTCCAAGCCTTCTGCCAAGGAGGAAAGAGTAAAGAGCTCCTTTGGTATGCTATCATCAAAGCTGTTGCAAGAGAGGTTCAATGTTTCCAAATTTTTGCACTCCCCTAGAGCTCTTGGGATTGGGCCACTCAAATTATTTTCTTGCAGATATAGCTCACTCAATTGACTTAGATTGCCAATTGATAGCGGAATTTCTCCGGAAAGTTTGTTCTGGGATAAGCTTAGGACAAACAAGCTTTGAAGATTTCCAAGTGATTCAGGGATACTTCCACTAAGTAAATTTTTTTCCATCAAAAGAAGTTTGATGTTTTTGAGTTGCTCAATCTCATGTGGAATAGTGCCTGATATTTTATTTGCACTTAATAACAATACCTCCAAGCTCTTTGAAAGGCCTGCAATAGAACTTGGCAAATCTCCTTGAAGAATGTTTGCACCCAAGGATAAGTCCACAAGTTGGGTGCAATTGGTCAATGAGGTTAGGAAAGACCAATCTCCTGCTTCGAGACGATTCTCACCTAGATTCAAGTAGAATAAGTTTGGAAGAGTCCCAAGAGAAGGCACAATACCATGAAATGAATTGTTACCAAGATCAATCGCTTGAAGGTTCGTTGTGTTGGCTAGTGAAGTAGGGATTTGGCCATGGAATTTGTTCCCTCCTATAATCAAAGTTTGGATTCTTGGAAGCGTGTATCCAATGTTATTTGGAATTTCCCCTGTCAGAGTATTGGCTCCCATGCCGAGGTATGTGAGTTTTGATATATTGTATATAGAGGCGGGGACACTCCCTGACAAGAAGTTATAAGTTATTTCTAGTACTTGCAGGTTGTGAAGTTTACCAATACTCACTGGGATGCTACCTTGAAAACTATTCTCTCCGAGCAAGAGCCAGCAAAGGGAAGAAAAATTTCCTAGAGTAGAAGGTATTGTGCCTGAAAGATTATTTGATGCCAAGATAAGATATTGCAAGGGTGAGTCAACAATATTCGGAAGAACAATAGGTATGGACCCAGTAAAGTTGTTCACTCCCAGGTTTAATACTTCCAGTGATGTGCTGTTAAATAGTGCAGGTGGAATCTCTCCACTAAGGAAATTGTTGGTCAAGACCAAAATTTGAAGTGATGAACTATTAGCCAGGAAAGGCGGGATGGGTCCTGTGAGGCTATTGTTGGTGAGATAAACAGAGTGGAGAGAAGAGCTGCTTCCTAGTGAAAGTGGAATCTTCCCCGTCAGAGTATTTTTATCAAGACGCATAACTGAAAGGTTGCGGAGTGTCCCTAACCCTTCTGGGATGCCTCCAGTGAGCTTGTTGTCATCCAAGTTCAACTGCTGCATATGTGAACATCGGCTTAGGTTTGGTGGGATCTCACCACTGATGTAGTTGCTCCCAAGATCAATGACTCGAAGCTGAGAACATGAGGCTAGAGTTGTTGGGATCGTGCCACTAAGATTGTTTGAGCTCAGGTTAAGATACTGCAACCCATTTATTTGGCCAAGTTCAGCCGGGATCAAACCCGTAAGCTGATTTTTTGGGAGATGGATTCTTGTGAGGAGAGTGAGATTTGCAATGCAGGGAGGTATTTGCCCATCAAGGTGGATAGACTCGAGGTCCAGTGAGACAACACGAGATGGGTGGCTCTTGCTGCAAGTAACACCAGACCAAGTGCAGAACTGTTGGAGGGAATCATCAACCTTCCATGAGGTTAGGAGTCCAGGAGAAGTGCTCAGATGGAGTTTAAGGCAACGCAGGGCTTGGAAGTCGGTGCTAGCATGATTGAGGTTGTGGAGAGTTGTGGCACTTACTAATGTACATGTGAGAAGAGAGGATAGGATAAAGATTAGTAGAGGCGGTGACTGCACATGAGACATGAGGACTTGTGCTCTACAACTCTAGTGGATGGATTATGCATTGGGACATGGTTTCTCTACTGCATTTATAGAAGGCTGATGGGTTCAATTGCTATTTCGCCATTCAGACTTGTGAAGTGATGCAAAGACTTTGACTTAGTGTTGTGCTGCTCAGCATGCCAGTTCCACAAATTCCCGATCAAAAAGTTGAGTGCTACCTCCAATTCACAAGTGGATGTGTCATTCATCTCTTGGTGTAAGTTCTCACAAATTTCCGGTCAAAAAGTTATGTACATAATTGAGCTTTTATAGGTATACATAGGTGCTACCACATTGCGGTTTCCAGTACGCTAGTTGTTCCATCTCAGTGCTAACTAGCTAGGTCTAGCGCTTGCCGTTCGATTCGGATGATCACCATCATCCTCGTGTCGTTCCTTGGTCTGCTTCTCCATGCTTTCTAGGGGTTCCGCAAGCCCGATTACTCCTGCGACCCCCACGAGGATTGCTTACCCCCCTCCCCCAAGCGCGATCACCCTCTCGTCTACCCCTTCTGTTCGACCCATCGTAGTAAGTATTCATTCTGTAAGGTCTTGACCTTGTATTATAGCTTTCTTAACCAACTCTCTGTATAGGTGGTTCTCTGTCTAGTAACAGTACAATTATTACACATTATTATCTCTATATTATCCTCTTCTCTCGTACTTACATTTCTATTTGTTCATAACCTGATATTTTCTAGATCATAACAGCAAACCCGTTCTGCTCCTAACCATAGCACTGTCCATGAGCCAAAGATACAAGTCGTATGTCTCGTAATTTAAGATGATTAGTTTTTGTGGCAACTAAAGATTTTTGAGTATATTTTTGTTTTTTTGTCAAACTATATACAAGAGACTGTCATCTCAAATTTATAGGCAGAACAGAGGGTCATGAACCAGCAAATAAATCCCAACTCTGCTCCGAAAGGCACAGCTTGCCTATTTTGAAATTGTCCGATTATTTTTAGTACTTCTCAGTTATTTTTCCTAGCATTTTGGACCAACATCCAACAATAATTATCGCAATTTCACGTATGTAACTGCCTTTTTTGGACTAGAAGTTGCGCTTGGATTTTGGTAGAATTGCACCTTTTCAATGATGGAAATTTGTCGCAAAATATGTACAATTTCTTTTGACTAGTTTTTTTAAATGCAACTGAAGGTTATAAAAACTACGTTTTTTTTTTCAAACGGAGGCCTGAGAACTAGCTGGGGCTAGGTCGACATGGCTATAAGGGAATGTGTTCCTCATGTCATCTATACTGGATGCTCATGTAGCTTGTTCTTTGTACAGGAGCATTTGTGTATCTGCCCTTCCTCAGTAATATTTGATGTTATAAGCAAGGGATTTAACCTCATTTTTTAAAACTAGATAGGCAAGCAGGGAAACCCAAGCCGTTGTGGCCCCTAACCACCTCCTCTGTCCTCCTCAGCTCCTCTATATGACGATGGCGAGTGAAGCTCGCACCACCGGCTGGGGTGGCAGGGCAGTGATTGCTCTTATCCAGTAATGTGGAGCGACCCTGACCGCCCTAGTTGCTCGAGGCGATGACAATCAGGGCGGCTCATTTTTTCCCCAAGAGAAACTAACTGGTGCGGCAGTCTCCGTCGCCGGCCGAAAGCTCGCCATTACCTTGATAAAAGTGTCAAAGATGCGGTTATATCCTCCTATTCTCACTGCTCTAGGGGAAACCCAAAGGTCTGGGTGCCCTCAGTACCCATCTATTTTTATGGGGAAGACCCTTCATCTGACCTCCGGGCTACCCATCACACTGAATCTATCATTTGTGCTCATAACAAATTAAAAGTTGCTTCTATCATTTGGGATGATAACAAATTAAAAGTTGCTCCTACTACTCAGCCTAGAGCCTTGAGCATTAGACAAGGACGATTTAGTTTCTTGCTCTCCCTTAGTAGCGGGAAAGGAGTGTATATATCTTCCTAGCTTTGGTAGATTTCCTCCAACGCAGTTCAAAAACAGAAATTCCACGAATCCTTGAGGTGGACGGAGCCAGTCTTTCCTGCTGTGAATTTCCAAGGTCGATTTGCAGATGAAACAGAAGTAGGCAAAAGGCAGAGGACCCAGAACAATGACAGAATGCCCCGAGGAATCGTAGCTGAAGATGACATCACATGTATGATGGTACCCTCTTGGAGGCATTGTTTTGGGCATGAAGACATCACCTGTGTCATGGTACCCTCTTGGGGGCATTGTTTTGAACATGGATCTAGCTGGACGAGCCCATGGCTGGTGGTTTCTTGTGCTATAGTGGCCTTTTCCCTGTCTTTCTAGTGCCTTGGTTTGGGTGGCGAGACATTGATGCGGTGTGTGGCGGCGAATAGCAACGAGCCATCATGACGGTGTGGTGCCACGTAGGTGGTGCACGTCGGTGGTATTGGTGATGTTGGTTACAAATGGCCGGGCCATGGATCCAAATGTTTGAGAGATTTAGTGGTGGCGGATCGCGGCTTTGGGGGTGCGTTGACGGTTCATTGTGTATGTTCTAGGGGCATGTGGCAATGCTCCGATTTATCACCAACTTACAATTGCGAGGAGATGTGGGATCGCCGAAGCGTCTCCAATGTGGGCCCTATGGGGGTCGGATTTCCCAAGTTTTCCAATGACATACAAATGCCAGGTGGCATGTGGGCCATTTGGCCCCTCTAGTTTCACATTTTGGCGCATGTGCTTTTATGTTGTAAAACCCCTCCTGATTAATCCTAAAAAAAATCCCTCCTGATTTTTCACATATTTTTTCGACATACAAAACAAATACCTGTTTTTTTCAGTAACCAAATACACTAAAAATATCAGCCGACACTACTAATATGTTAGCCCAAATAAACTATAAAACATTGCATATTCAATTAGATTATGTCATGAAAACTATAAAAAAAATTATAGATATGTTTGAGATGTATCAGTGGGCCATCGCGATTGAGCTCCTCTCTCACACATCATTTTTTATCAACGTTAGACCACTTCAAAACTTGCGAGTTCATCTTTGTTAGCTCTTTCCACATGAAATTGAGATGTATGGACCAACACTATTGTAATGCAAATAATACAACTGCACCCGATTAAGTAAATCAATAATGCAATCCATCCAATTAGTGGCTTAGATAGTGGCCCTTCAACTTTGGCATAGTTGACTCGACCATAAATAGACTGCATGACCGGATCATCAATGCCGAAGGAATATTATTGAACATGACATGCTAATTTTGTGAGAAAAGTAATACATGTCCTTGTCCTTAACTTGTACTGCATAGGCCCTTGCGTATTACTGAACTAGCTAATGCAAACTAATAAGCCTAAAAGGTTGTAAGCACTACATATCAACTACTGGAGCACTCAGCATAAATTCAAAGTAGCTTGTTATTAATGCTTTCCTTTATTCTACTAATTTTTCCTGTGGAGTAGACATAAGCAAGGGTCTGCAAAATATTATTTAATAGCGATTCATGTTTTGATGCTATTGAAAACCCGGATTCTATATGCATTATAATATCTGCTTAGATTAACAAAGTGAAGTCACTGCCACTCAATTGATTTTATGATGTCAGACTTATCTTGATAAAGCAGCTCTAGGTTGATAGGAGATCATGATGGTGGGGTGGGTTGCATCTGTAGAAATTGTGAAAATCAGCTTTGGTTGATAGTAAATACAACTTCTGTCAATTCATAAATTAAGAGTTCAAACCATCCCATTAGTAGCTGAGATAGTGGCCCTTCCACCTTGGCGTCAATTCGTAAATCAAGAGCCCGAACCATCCCATTAGTAGCTGAGATAGTGGCCCTTCCACCTTGGCGTCAATTCATAAATCAAGAGTTCAAACCATCCCATTAGTAGCTGAGATAGTGGCACTTCCACCTTGGCATAGTTGACTTGACCTGAAATAGAGTGAAATGCATAAAACCACCACAATAGTTTTGGTGTCCTGATATGCAAAAATAACACCCCAACACAAATCATGACAAAATGCAAAGAACGCAATGTCTGACAGTGGCAAAAAACAATAATGGTAAACAATAATTGTTTTGATGACGTTTCTAACTGTCCGACCCGTCCATCGGGTTGCGTTGCATAAAAAACTACCACACGGGCATGTTGACTTGGTCTTGCTCTTCCTCCTTCCTCATTTCTCTCTTTGGCATTCTAGATTGCGGGATACCCTCCCGCTCGTGCTCCCGGACTATCCGGACACGGTATCTTGGCGGCTCGCGCCGTCGGCGGAGTTTTCTGTGTGCACGGCTTACCAGGCCCTCTGCCAGTCGCTGGCCACCCCTTGGCTGTCCCCATTATGGAAAGCCCCCATACCTCTAAATATTAAGATCTTCATTTGGAAATTACTACGGGACCGCCTCCCCTCGGGGACAGAGGTTCGTAAGCGGCCCGGACCTGGTGATGGTCTATGCCCTCTATGTGTTGTACCAGAGACTGGGACCCATATCCTATTCTCGTGTATCGCAGCAAGGGTTCTTTGGACGTATGTCCGCGAGGCCTTGGGGCCTGAAAGGGAGGCCCTAAATCTCGCTGAGTACCTCCAGCTTAGAGTTGTACAACCTTCACGCCATTGCCGCCTATTTTGGCTTATTTTTGCGACGATGTCGTGGACTCTTTGGCCTATTAGGAATAAGATGGTGATAGAAAAGGTTTTTTCGAGGTAGGCGTCTAACTCCTTCAAATTCCTTGCTTTCCAGCAGCACCGGCACCCGCTCTCGAGGCAGCGTGATCGCGACCGTCTTGGCTTGAAGATGGACGAGCTACTGGCTTCGGCGCGTCGACTATCTTCCTCGTAGGGCTGCTTTGCGGCCGCCACTAGGTGGTTTTTTTTTCTATTTCTCTTATGTTTTATTGGGCTTGACTGTGCTGTGGCCGCAGCCGTTATTTGTCGTATGCTGTGGAACTGACGATGTATGGACCGTTGCTTTATTTATAAAGCGGGGCGAAAGCCTGCTTCGAGCAGAGATCAAGCACATTGTGTGCAGTTAAGCAGGGGAAAGCCGAGCAGGCATGGAGCTGCTTGGGACGGAGGCTCTTGAGGTTGGCGGCCGTGACGATGGTGAAGTCGATAAGGCTGAGATCGTGGAAGTAGGGCAGGTGGCGACAACTCGGCGTAGCCCGGCATCGGTGATGGACAAGGAGTGGAGATGGATGACCTCGAGCATGGCGACCATAGCGTTGGCGAACGCAGTGAGGTGGAGCCCACACACCGATAACCAGGCTAGGAGCAGGCTCGCGATGGGGAAGTGCACGGTGAATGCGTCGGCGCAGCGCTAGCCCCGGTGGACGCCCTTGACCCCTGCACGCGTCCCTTCTGCCGCGGCCGTCGAGCTTGAGCTACATGTCCTCAATGCCACACGATGAAGTGTAGTCGGCACAGCGCTTGAGGTCATGCTGCACGAGCCGTCCCGCGTGGAAGGCGAGCGGGAAGGCGTCGACCCGCCTCCTCTTGCGCCGGTCGACAACCGCTAGCTAGGCAGCTCTCGAGCATGAGTATTGAGTACCCAGAGGCAGAGCCCAAACACGATGGAGGAGGGGAACTGGATGAGAAGGGGGTTGGGGCTGCTCCTCGAGGCTTGATGTGGTCACACTAGTGCAGAACCGGGCAATAGCACCGGTTCGTAAGGCCCTTTAGTGCCGGTTACATAACCGACACTGAAGTGTGGTCACTAAAGGCCCCCCCTCCTTTAGTACCGGTTCAGCACGAACCGGTGCTAAAGGGCAACCACGTGGCACGAGCCAGCTCCGGGGCAGGAGTTTTAGTACCGGTTGGTAACACCAACCGGTACTAAAATGTTTGGGGGGTTTTTGGTTTTATGATTTCTTTTTCATTTAATTTTGCGTTTTCCATTTTAATTCTTTTTCGTTTCACCCGCAGATATATATATAATAACTCATGCATGCTCGCATCATACATCATCATATATAATAACAAGTCCTACTAGCTAATTAATCAAGCATCATCATACAACTTCTACTCGTTATTAATAATAAGTCATACGATCATCATCCTCATAGTCATCGAACCCAACCCTACATAATTGTTCTTAGCACATGATCATCAGTATCAGGTAGGATCGGACCTAAACACACTTAAGGTAAGATAGCATAAAACAATATAGACCCTGGCTCTCCATTATGAAGAATGGAGATCATCCTGTCTCCAATTCTTGCGCCTCGCTTCCTTTTGCTTCCAAGAAGCTCCTTACGACTGTCCATACATTTTTTCCATCCTTTGATTGTCATGTCTCCACTTGTTTTAGAAATCCGGTATGGACAGTTGAGATTCGTAGGATGACCTGGATATATGTTCAAAACACGAAGGCTGCCGCCATTCTGATACATCAAATGAGGCACACAATCCTCTGGGATTCTCTGTTGAAAAACATAGTAATAACTTCGTAGTTAGCAATGATGTACTAGTTTTAGAAGTATGCAAAAAGATGCACGGATGTTGTAATAGTAATAAAACTTACCAGGGCATCTCCATGGTAGTTACCGTAGTTCAACACGTGCACTAGTGGCACGTATTGACCATAATGTTGAGGAGTTCGATTGTAGATATTGTAATTCTCAATATCATTACAAAATCCAACCAGATGAGTTTTCTCCTTGTAAGTTAACTCAGAGCCATCGGTGTAGTAAGTTATATCTACCATCTTCTGCACATTCTTTCATACTTCAAAATAAGCTGTCAATGGAAATAAGCTGTCAACTATTTTGAAATGAACAATATAAGTTATATTAATAATTAACTATGTTTGAGAAACTCACATAGCAGTAGAACTGGAGGAGTATCAACAAGGACCCAAATGTCCATATTGTCTTGCTCGATTTCAGGATCACCAAGATCCATGGTGACAAGCATACCCTCATCAAAACCATACAATTTGCAAAATGCTTCCCAATTTTTGCAACCAAAATGGGTTACACTCTCAGCATTATACAACTTTACTTCAAAATCCACATCATGATGGGTCCTTAGGTGAATTTTCTTCGTTTCAAAATTTTCATGGTCTTCAAAATCCATCCTCTCCAAGACATAGCGTCTTGCATGGCACGGGATTAACTATACTCGAATTGTAAAAGATGAAAATTACACGTTGAAATAGTTGAAGTCATGCTTAATTATGAAAAAACACTTGTCGTCGTATGCACCGTTTCAACTTGAAGGTCTCCTCGAGCTTAATGCTGAAGCGCCGACCATCGTCCAGGTGAGGCCTGTCGCACTCACCTCGATCGTCGTGGCACCAGTCGCACTCCCCCGGGAGACTTTCGTCCTCCGATGATGACATTTCCTATACGTTCATAATTCAAAGACTAAATTAGATCATTATTATTCAACTAATCATATGCCCTCCAACGCAACCATGTAGCGACGGACGTGCTCGTCCTCCTCGCTGACACGGTGACGTACCACCTCCACGGTGTCCGGAAGCCTCGGCACCGTCACTGGCCCACGCGACCGCCACCAAACAAGGATCGGGTCAACGAGGATGCGGGATAGGCATCGTCCACGTCGATGCGGGAATAATTGCTTTAACTAAAAAAATAAACTAGTTCTATTAATTTTCTTGCTAAAAAAAACTACTTCTATAGTAAAATGAACCAGTTTTATTAAATCAACTAGTCAACTACTAAGCACTTACTATAAATAGAATAATGTAGTACTTACTAAAAATAAACAAGTTTCTCTAGTTCTAACTAAGTCCATTAAACACTTTCTAAGTAGTCCATTAGTCCATCTAACTATATATTCAATTGACATTACTATATATTTAACTTTTCTATCTAATTCATCTAACATTCGACATTAATCTAACATTTATATAAACTCAAAATATATAAAAATTAAATAAAAAACTCATTAACCTAGTTATATTAATTATTGAACTAGTTCAAATCTCATATACCTAAATTTTCTTACTAAAAATAAACTAGTTATATTAATTATTGAACTAGTTATAATCTCTAGTTCGACAATTTTTCTATCTAGCTAGCTAATTCATCTAACATTCGACATTAATCTAACATTCGACATTAATCTAGTACGTATGTGTGTATGTGTGTGTGGTATATGTGTGTGTGTGCGGCCAGCCCATCGCGCCGCCGCATCTTGTCTGACGAAAGGCGCCAGACGGGCGGGCGCCGTGTTCGGCGGCGGCGGGGGATTTGACGATGCGGCGCTTGGCGTTCGGGCGGACGGCGGCGGCGGCCGGGTACGCTGAGAGAGAGAGAGCGAGATACGACTGACGACGGCGGGACGACGATCGACGGCAGCGCAAGCGGCGTTGAAGCGGCGGCGGGGGGACGACGACGACGACGGCGCGGGCGCATGGCGGCGACGACGGAGCGGGCGAGAGAGGTTGACGAAAAAGTGGGGAGATGTAACTGAAATTTCGTAAGTCTGTATATATAGGGTGAGCCTTTAGTACCGGTTGGAGCCACCAACCGGTACTAAAGGCCAGGCAAAGAGGCGGGAAGAGCAGGCCTTTAGTACCGGTTTGTGGCTCCAACCGGTACTAAATGGTGGTCTTTAGTACCGGTTGGAGCCACCAACCGGTACTAAAGGCCTCGCGCTGCCACCCCAAAGTTTAGTCCCACCTCGCCGGGCGAAGGGCAGCCGCACTGGTTTATAAACCCAGCAGCGGCTACCTCTTCGAACTCCTCTATATAGCAGGCTTGTGGGCCTAAATTCTGCGCGCTGCCCTGTGAGTCTGCTGGGCCTTTAAGGCCTGTAATTGCACTCCTGTGGCCTAGCAGGCCCACAGGGCAGCGCCCCAATTTTTTTTGTAGTTTTTTCTTTTCTGCTATTTTTCTTCTATTTCTTTCTGTGTAGTTTTTGTATAGTTTTTCTTTTCTGTTATATTTATTTTCTTCTATTTATTTGTGAGTAGTATTTCATCTAGTTTGCCAAAATTCAACATTTTCAGAGTTCATTTTGTAGTGATTTTAAATTTCACGGTCATTTTGTAAACGATTGAAAAATAGCAAATATAATTTTTCCTTTTCTGCTTTATTTTTCTTCTTTTATTTCTGAGCAGTTTTTATTTTCTGTTATATTTATTTTCTTCTATTTATTTGTGAGTAGTTTTTCATCTAGTTTGCCAAAATTCAACATTTTCAGAGTTCATTTTGTAGTGATTTTCAATTTCACGGTCATTTTGTAAACGATTGAAAAATAGCAAATATGATTTTTTTTCTTTTCTGCTTTATTTTTTCTTCTATTTATTTCTGAGCAGTTTTTTCTTTTCTGCTATATTTATTTTGTTCTATTTATTTCTGAGTAGTTTTTTTATATAGTTTTGTTCTTTTCAGCAATAGTTTTTTTTTCTTTTCTGCTATTTTTTCTTTTCTGCAAAACTTGATGGTGAAAGTCTGGAGTTATAATTAAAGATAAAAAAAAAAGAAATGCCGACGTGCAATTAGTTTTTGCCATAACAGAAGAAGTCCGGAGTTGTAATAAGTTATTAAAAATAAAAAAAGGTGCAATGCTCGTTAATTTGCTTTAAGCCTTTTGGAATAGTGTAAACTGCACTGCGCATAGCTCCGTGCAATCTACCATATTCCTGAAGGCTTGAAGCTAAGCAACGTGAGCATTGAGCCTCTTCTTTATCGTCTCTGCACTCAGGGCTTATAAACCGCTCCTAGTCCCTCTCTCTTGGCGAGGTGGGACTGAAAAACAGCTTCCTAAGCAACTGTAGTACTGGTCACCCTTTAGTACCGGTTGGAGCCACCAACCGGTACTAAAGGTGGTGCGCTTAAAACAGTTATGGCAAATGAAGGCAGAAATGGTTGAAAGTTGATGGCTTCGCTTTGAATGGTGCATACTGAATGCACAAAAAGTCTGGAGTTGTAATAAGTTTAAAAAAAATGAAATGCCTTTGTAACAGATGAGTTTAATTTCGTCCGAAACCTGAATACTTCGAAAGAGATTGTCCAGTTTGTGAACGAAGTGCATCTAGTTTTTGCCGTAACCCTCTCTACTTTTTTGAACAATCTATGTGGGTGAAATGTTGGGTTCTACGGTAGGGTGCGTCGACTGCAAATTAAAAATTCCTACGCGCAGAACATCCAGGAATATGCTACGGGAGATGGATCATAGTTCGTTACCACTAGACGCGCAGTGCCGTGCAATGAAGAAGAGTTGGGGCAGCAGCGTCTGCGTGGATCGTCTCCTCCTCGCTCGATCTCCCTCGGCGGCGGTTGTTCGATCCCACGTCACGAAGTTCGCCGGAGCGGCGCAAGTGCACCGCCTCTAACGGTATCCGCGCGCGGGAGGAACGTCGTCGCGGCGGACTGCTAGGTCCGATCACACACGGGCGGCGAGTGGAGGTGGCTATTCGCAACACATGCAAACCCTAGTCGCAGCGCCGGCGATCAACCGCCTGAGTGTGCCGCACCTCCACTTTATATAGGCGTCCGTCGCGAGCTCAACACTTGGGCCTCGACGGACCCTAAAGCAAAGTCTACTCGGTCACGTTCCTAGTCCAGTTCGGATCACATCCGACCAGTGTCCTCTGAACTAACCTCGAGGTTCCTTCCCTAAGCGCCGACCCCTTAGGTTCAAGTCAGCTTGGTCACAGTTCGGATCACCTCCGACCTGTACGGTTGGTAGCGGCCTCTAGCAAGGCGTGCCGACCACCAAGCAGACTATGAAGCTGGTTAGGCGAACCTGTACAACGTGTCACACTTCTGTTCCCTTTGCCACACGATATATGTTGTCGGGCTCAAGGCGAGACTGTCATCCTTGTGCTAACCCGACCTCTTTCTCGTTCCAGTGATACCGACCACTGTCCGGATTATCTCATAATCCTTGTCGCATGGCCATGCTGTTCCTGGTCAGATCACACGAGGGGCCCAAAGTATATCTCTCCTGATCGGAGGGGCAAATCCCATCTTGCTCGACCATGTCTCGCAGCATGGGACTGGACAAACCCGAAACCTACCTTTGTAACTACCCAGTCACGGAGTAGCGTTTGGTCGGCCCAAAGCAAGTCTATCACCATCTCGAGTACATGCGTCAGCTCAGGTCTTAGGACATAGAACGTATGTTGTACTAGAGCCTCACAGATGACATATCGCTGCGTCTCATAGTTGGGTCTATCCGACTCGGACCTTATCTCGACTCGGATCCGACTATGTCGAATCCGACCAGACCTTTCCAAGTCCATATTATCCGGTTAGCATCCAATGCTCCATGTCTAGTGAGACCGAGCCATCGACCGTGTCATATGCTAGTCTAGTCGGCTGCGCGTCCACACAGCCCTTTCGACTAGGGACCTTTTAGGACAGTCATCATACAATGCATAGTCCCACAAACAAGTCACGTACTTGCTGATACACATCATTGATAATGTCCAAGGACTATCTTTATTCATAAACACATAGGAAATATCATCATACATGATTGCCTCTAGGGCATATCTCCAACATGAAATGATGATACCATGCCAAGTTTTAACTTTTTCAGAGTTCATTTGTAGTGCTTTTCAATTTCCAGGTCATTTAGTTCTCAAAACAAATCATTGAATGCATGAAAAATAGCAAATGAAGGCAGAAATGGTTGAAAGTTGATGGCGTCGCTTTGAATGGTGCATACTGAACGCAAAAAATATAAGAGCATTTACATCATGATCTTATATTTCTTTACAGTCTAAATTGTCAATATGATCATATAACATCAAAAAAATACTTTGATCATCAATGATCTTTGTGTGTACAATCTGAATTGTCAATATGAGTCATCAACGATTTATAAACCGATGAAGACTCATATTGAGGCCACAAATTCTACACATAGAGTTCAATGAAGACCAAGTGCTTATGATAGTTTGAGAAATAACATATTTAAGGTGGTAAAAGGCTTGTTAGGGGAGCGAAGTGGGACTAATTAAAACATCCTGCCACAACGTCATTAGTACCGGTTCGTGGTCCGAACCGGCACTAAATGGTGATGGTGGGGCCATAGCCTGACCGCAGGCTGACACAGCCTCTTTAGTACCGGTTCGTGGCATGAACCGGTACTAAAGGTTCGCCATGAACCGGTGCTATTGATCGCCCCCACGAACCGGCACTAATGCATACATTAGTACCGGCTCAAATTCAAACCGGCACTAATGTACTTCACGTATGACCCTTTTTTACTAGTGTCAGCGTCCTCCAGCCACCGCGAGGTCCAGAGGAACGAGGAGTTATGAGCCAGGATCCAGGGTGGTGCGACTCCTGGGCGGCCGGTGGCCCGGGCGGTGGGGATCACCATGGTACATCAGCCAAGCTTTACGGTTGAGTCCGCTGCTCCTCTCTCACACATCATTTTTTATCAACGTTAGACCACTTCAAAACTTGCGAGTTCATCTTTGTTAGCTCTTTCCACATGAAATTGATATATATGGACCAACACTATTGTAATGCAAATAATAAAACTGCACTCGATTAAGTAAATCAATAATGCAATCCATCCAATTAGTGGCTTAGATAGTGGCCCTTGAACTTTGGCATAGTTGACTTGACCCTAAATAGACTGCATGACCGGATCATCAGTACCGAAGGAATATTATTGAACATGACATGCTAATTTTGTGAGAAAAGTAATACATGTCCTTGTCCTTAACTTGTACTGCATAGGCCCTTGCATATTACTGAACTAGCTAATGCAAACTAATAAGCCTAAAAGGCTGTAAGCACTACAGATCAACTACTGGAGCACCCAGCATAAATTCAGCTTGTTATTAATGCTTTCCTTTATTCTACTAATTTTTCCTGTGGAGTAGACATAAGCAAGGGTGTGCAGAATATTATTTGATAGCGATTCATGTTTTGATGCTATTGAAAACCCGGATTCTATATGCATTATAATATCTGCTTAGATTAACAAAGTGAAGTCACTGCCACTCGATTGAACTTATGGTGTCATACTTATCTTGATAAAGCAGCTCTAGGTTTATAGGAGATCATGATGGTGGGGTGGGTTGCATCTGTAGAAATTGTGAAAATCAGCTTTGGGTGGATAGTAAACACAACTTCTGTCAATTCATAAATTAAGAGTTCAAACCATCCCATTAGTAGCTGAGATAGTGGCCCTTCCACCTTGGCGTCAATTCATAAATCAAGAGTTCAAACCATCCCATTAGTAGCTGACATAGTGGCACTTCCACCCCTGCATAGTTGACTTGACCTGAAATAGAGTGAAATGCATAAAACCACCACAATAGTTTTGGTGTCCTGATATGCAAAAAGAACACCACAGCACAAATCGTGACAAAATGCACAGAACGCAACATCTGACAGTGGCAAAAAACATTAATGGTAAACAGTAATTGTTTTGATGACGTTTCTAACTGTCCGACCCGTCCATCGGGTTGCGTTGGCATAAAAAACTACCACACGGGCATGTTGACTTGGTATTGCTCTTCCTCCTTCCTCATTTATCTCTTTGGCATTCTAGATTGCGGGATACCCTCCCGCTCGTGCTCCCGGACTATCAGGACACGGTATCCTGGCGGCTCGCACCGTCGGCGGAGTTTTCTGTGTGCACGGCTTACCAGGCCCTCTGCCGGTCGCTGGCCACCCCTTGGCTGTCCCCATTATGGAAAGCCCCCATACCTCTAAAGATTAAGATCTTCGTTTGTCAATTACTACAGGACCGCCTCCCCTCGGGGACTGAGGTTCGTAAGCGGCACGGACCTGGTGATGGTCTATGCCTTCTCTGTGCTGTACCAGAGACTGGGACCCATATCCTATTCTCGTGTACCGCGGTAAGGGTTCTTTGGATGTATGTCCGCGAGGCCTTGGGGCCTGAATGGGAGGCCCTAAATCTCACTGAGTTCCTCCAGCTTAGAGCTGTACAGCCTTCATGTCATCGCCGCCTATTTTGCCTTATTTTTGCGGCGATCTCGTGGACTCTTTGGACTACTAGGAATAAAATGGTGATAGAGAGGGTTTTTCCGAGGAAGTCGTCTGACTCATTCTTTAAATTCCTTGCTTTCCTGTAGCACTGGCACCCGCTCTCGAGGCAGCGTGATCGCGACCGTCTTGGCTTGATGATAGACGAGCTACTAGCTTCGGCGCGTCGACTATCTTCCTCGTAGGGCCGCTTTGCGGCCGCCACTAGGTGTTTTTTTTCTACTTCTCTTATGTTTTCTTGGACTTGACTGTGCTGTGGCCCCAACCGTTATTTTCCGGATGTTGTGGAACTGATAATGTATGGACCGTTGCTTTATTTATAAAGCGGGACGAAAGCCTATTTCAAGCAGAGATCAAGCACATTGTGTGCAGTTAAGCAGGGGGAAGCCGAGCAGGCATGGAGCTGCTTGGGAAGGCTCGTGAGGTTGGCGGCCGTGACGATGGTGAAGTCGGTAAGGCTGAGATCGCGGAAGTAGGGCAGGTGGCGACAACTCGGTGTTGCGCGGCATCGGTGTTGGATAAGGAGTGGAGATGGATGACCTCGAGCATGGCGACCATAGCGTTGGCAAACGCAGTGAGGTGGAGCCCACACACCGATAGCCGGGCTAGGAGTAGGCTCCCGACGGGGAAGTGCACGGTGAATGCGCCGTTGCAGTGCGAGCCCCCGTGGACGTCCTTGACCCCCGCACGCGTCCCTTCTACCGCGGCCATCAAGCTTGAGCTACATGTCCTCAACGCCACACGATGCAGTGTAGTCGATGCAGCGCTTGAGGTCATGCTGCGCGAGCTGTCCTGCGTGGAAGGCGAGCGAGAAGGCGTCGACCCGCCTACTGTTGCGCCGGTCGACAACCGCAAGCTAGGCAGCTCTCGGGCATGAGTACCCAGAGGCAGAGCCCAAACACGATGGAGGGGAACTGGATGAGAAGGGGGTTGGGGCTGCTCCTCGAGGCTTGATGTGGTCAGCGTCCTCCGGCCACCGCGAGGTCCAGAGGATCGAGGAGTTAGGAGCCAGGATCCAGGGTGGTGCGACTCCTGGGCGGCCGGTGGCCCGGGCGGTGCGGAGTACCATGGTACAGGAGCCAAGCTTTACGGTTGAGTCGCTACTTGACGCTGCCGGCAACCGAGAGAGAAAACTAGGGATTGTTTCCCTGGATTGGTCCCATATGCCCTCCTGGCACTTTTCATTTTACCAACTAAGCCTGATGGATGGTCGGACTATTTAGAAACATCATCAAAGTAATTAATATTTACTGTCAGTGTTTTTTGCCACTGTCAAACGTTGCATTAGGTGCTTTTTGTCACGATTTGTATTGTAATGTTTTTTTTGTATATCAGGACATATTGTGGTGGTTTTATGCATTTTACTCCCTGAAATAGACTCTGGACCCGGACCTAAATAAATTCCTAGTCAAAAAGTTGGGTGCTAACTCTGATACACAAGTGGATTGTCATTCATCTTTCTGGGGCAAGTTTCCTGGTTCCAGATTCCTAGTCAAAAAGTTGGGTGCTACCTCCAATTCACTAGTGGATGTATCATCATCTCTTGGCACAAGTTTACCGGTTCCACAAATTTCCAGTCAAAAAGTTCAGTTCACAGCTGAGCTTTAATAGATAGGTGATGCAGCATTGCGGTTTACAATACGCTAGTTATTCCAGCTCGGTCCTAACTAGATTTCACCCTTGAGCAAAGGCGTGAAGCTCACCCCGGTTCAGAAAGAATGCTACCTAGGGCTCACCATTTGATTCAGTTGGTTACCATCGTCCTCGTGCTGTTCTTTGTCCACTTCTGCCTGCTCTCGAGGGGTTTCACGCAGCCCAATTATTCCGATGGCCCCCCAATCCTGCATGATCACCGTCCTAGTAAGTATTCATGTTGTGTAAGGTTTTTTGTTTGTTTTGTGGCTATGTTGTGTAAGGTTTTGACCTGGTAGTGCAGCTATTTGAACCAAGTCGCAGTTGTGTAAGGTTTTGACCTCGTAGTACAACTTTCTAAACCAAGTCACAGTAGACATGGTTCTCTGTCGGATAACAGTACAACTTTTACCCGTTATTGTTAACTATGTGTTGTGCTTTTCGTTTGTACTTAGATTTTTCTTTGTTCATAGCTTGATATTTTCCAAATTGTAACAGAGAACCTCCCAGGGTCCCTACTCGTATTCACGACGACCGACACCCATCATGGTAAGTATTCATCTTGTATAAGATTTTGACCTTGTAGTGCAGCTTTCTATTAATTACCATTTTCATTCCACATTATTACCTCTGCATTTTGCTCCTCTTGCGCTTACATGTTTATTTGTCCATAGCCTGATATTATCCAAATTGTAACAGACCTGCCGATATTTCAGTACAGAGCGATACACAATCGATACTCCTTCCCACCGCGCTACGGATAGGAAGGGTACTGGTTCTAGGAAATGGAAGGTGCGAATATGTTGATGGCGTTCCTCTCTTTCTCCACGACCCATTGCGCATCAAGTCTTCTACCAATAAATGGAGCGTTCATAATTCTACAGGAGCTATTTACTTTCTTCTTGTGTAATCCGTTCAATCTATTGTAACTAGCAACTTTAGATGATTAGTTTCTCTTAGCAATTGCCGCCAGGATATATTTTTCAGCGAAAGTATATACTGATATCGACCACTGCATCTACCCTATTTTTTTCTGCAGGAGCTAGCCTGTCATTATTTCAATTTCATAGGCAGAAATTGAGTGCCGTCCATGTATCAACAAATAAAGACACTATATACAGCTGCCCTATTCTGAAGTTGTCTGATTATTTTTACTAATTCTCAATTTTGTTCCTAGCATTTTGGACCAACATCCAACGATGATCATCTCATGAACCAACACTATCCTATTGCAGTGCAATAAACCCCTGAGCTGGAGCACTGCCGATGAACTAGTAAAACATACATGCAAATTTTGTGAGAAAAGGAACACATATCATTGCCCGGAAGTTGTATACAAGAAGCCTATAAATACGTAAAACAGTTCAATTATTACATGCAAAATATTGGGTGTTATATGCAAACTAGCTGAGATTAGCTGGACATGTCATACGCCTCTAGGGTAGTCCAGACCAGAGTTCTAAATTTTACTTTAAAAACACATACAGTTTTTAAGAAGATTATCTGGAGAGATTACATGCAAAGAGAAAATAAAGCCCAACACTCAATATTACTCCCTCCGTTTCTAAATATAAGTCTTTTAGAGATTTCAATACGAACTACGCATGGATGTATATAAACATATTTTAGAGAGTAGATTCACTCATTTTGCTTCGTATGTGGTTCATATTAAAATCTCTAAAAAGCCTTATATTTAGGAACGGAGGGAGTACATGCAAGCCTGATCTATCTGCTCAATCGACCATAGCAGCGTTCATAGTCTCCTATGCAGCTGGCCCTTCCACTTTTGTATAGTTTGACTTGATACCAAATAGACACTGGACCCGGATCATCACTACCAATGAACTAGAAAACCATGATATGTGAATTTTGTGAGAAAAGGAACTCATTTCCTTGTCCATAACTTTACATACTATTCAACTAGTAATGCAACCAAATAAACCAGAAAGGCTTCGAGCACTATGGATCAAATATCGGAGCACTCCATGTGAATTCAGCTGAGCATGTGCCAACCATATATATGTTTCATTATCATTAGTTCTTTGATTTATTCTAATATTTTTAGTGGTGCAATACTGAGCAGGCATATGCAAGGGTTTTAGAACTATGTTATATTTAATTGAGATATACATTCGATATTGTTGAAAAATCGGATACTATATGCATTACAATAGCCGTTAGGTTAACCAGACACGTCAGGGTCACTCAGGGGAGTATCTTGCCCCTCCACTCCATTAATGCATGGCTAGCTAGCTAGCTACCACTAACTAGCTCTCTCCCTTTCCACTAGTTACTCTTATCTGCCCCAAGTAGATCTACTACTTAATCACCTACCTCTCCACTCATTAAATGAACTAAGCTAACTACCTCCCTAATTAATGAAGAAGCATTAAATATCTTTGTCCACTTCGATCCCAAGCGACACCGTCCTCGTCACCGTGCTCTCTCGAGATAGGCAAGTAAATAATATTGTTGTGCAATAATCGAATTTATGTGTGTGCAATTTGACCGAATTGTGCGTGACCATGATGAAATATAGTAATTGTGCATGACATGAGTTGCCTATGTTTTTTTTAAATGTTGATTTCTTTCCGTTTTGGTGAATTTCGGGCAAACTCGATATGTCCAATTTTTAGGGAAGGTCATGCAAATTTTTTATATGACTTTGATGCATGGTTACAATTATTTTGCTTATACCGTGCAGGCGATGAAGGTCAGTGGAAGGATCGTGGATAGATATTTGTGATCCGCGGTGACCGACATGTATCAAAATAAACGCGATGAGATAAAATGTCCGTATCGAATATGCAAAGAAGGATGCTCGGTCGACCCCTTTTTATCTGGAAGTTGGAAGGCGCACGTGCTCATCAATGGTTTCATGGATGGCTATACTCGGTCGATATGTGAAGATGATGAGTACGTCGATGGGGCAGACAATAACGACATGGGGACAGACGAAGAGACAACCGACGAACATGAAGAAGAGGCTGGACATGAAGAAGAGGCTGAAGATGGAGAAGACGCGGACACGCTACAGTCTTAGTCGCTAGTATGTTTAGTCGTGCAGGACCGTCATGTTCGAAACCCAGTTCGCGAGAAGACGACTAGCGACAGAGCTGCTTCTAGAGCGGAGGCTAAGCTGGCGCAACTAGAGTTAGACTCGAAGACTCCATTGTATAATGGTTGCGACCCCGACGACACCCGCTTGAGTTTCATGCTCAATCTTTAACAGACGAAGGCGAAAAACAAATGAAACGACGCAAGCCTCGATGCACATTTGAAGTATCTACAGAAAGTTCTTAGTATCAAGGAGGCCAAGAAAATAATGTGCCCTCTTGATTTACCACACATTAGATATCACGCATGCATCAACGATTGCATCATTTATCGGAACGAGCATGCAGAAAAAACCAACTGTCCAATGTGCAATTCTTCTCGATACAAAAAGGATGGAAATAAAGCTCCTCAAAAAATAGTATGGTACTTTCCGCTCACTCCCTGTTTGGAGCAGTATTTCTTAGATCCTAAGAAAGCAGAGCTCATGTGCTGGCACGCGAACAGGGTGAAGCCAAATGATGGAGATGATCTGAAGCTAAGACACCTCACAGATGCTAGCCAGTGGAGAGCTTTAAACATTGAAGATCCAACTTTCATTGAAGAACCAAGGTATCAAATGATTGGTGCGAGTAGTGATGGCATGAATTCGTTTGGCAACCAGAACACTAATTATAACACATGGCCCATGTTTCTATGGATGTACAACCTCCCCCTGAGAGTGCATGAAGAAAAAGAACATACACATGAGTATGCTGATTCAAGGGCCGGTACAATAGGGAAACGATATTTATCTGTATCTCTAGCTACTAAAAAAGGATATAGACACATTATGGGCAGGGGTTAGGACATGGGACGCCAGTGCAGGAGATTATTTCCGTACGAGAGCCGCGTTGATCACGACAATGGATGACTTTCTCGGTTACGGATATGTCTCAGGCCATGTGTGCCATGGACATTGCGAATGTGTGAAGTGCATGGAAGATACAACGTATCTGCAGCTACCGAAAGATGGCGGGTCTTTGAAAACCATGTACATGGGGCATCAAAAATGGCTTGAGAAGGATGACGTGTGGACAAAGTGTGGAGATCTGTTCAATGGTCAGGTTGAGAAGCGAGGACCTCCACGTTAGAGGAGTGGCATTGAAATAGATACATTGTTGAGAAATTGGGAAGAGTGCCCTGTGCCGGGAAAGAAGAAAAAAGGCACCGGAGCAGCTGCTGAAGGTATGGAAAGCGAGGTCTATTTTTTAGGACTTGTCGTACTAGCGCGTCCTCGACACGCCTCGTAGCCTTGATGCCATGCATACCACGAAGAATGTTACCGAGAGCTTGCTTGACTCACTGATGAACATGCCGGAGAAGACCAAAGATGGGCTTGTAGCGACCTGACCCAAATGGATCAAGTCTCTATGCTTAAGTGTCATCCCTGGATCGGTATGCTGACACACACAGTACTCGAGGATTTATAACAGAGGTAAATCACATGTATAAAGTAACGTAAATACTATTACCTCAATCCAAATAACAGAAGTAACAAGGTTGTGGATTCCCATCAACACCAACGACAAAGTTGAGTGTAGAAATCGTAACCCTAACGTATCACTTACTCGTCGTAAGATCCTGCAACATGAGACGTTGCAGCCACAAAGGGTCAGTACATTGAATATACTGGCAAATTCACACCATAGAGCAATGATGAATAAAGGCTATCACTATATGCATATATGGCTGGTGGAGGCTCTATGGTTATAATGTTTTTGCGAAAAGCCAATTTTTCCCTACTGCAAATGAATAAGTTTTATTTAACTATCATGGTGGTTGAAACATTGAGAAGGTATAACCCCTACTCAATCCCAAATTAAAGTGATTAACAACCCAACAATATTAATTAAGAGTGATGAGATACATGTGATAACCTAAGTACTAGATACTCAAGATTGTCCATAACTGGGGATACGGCTAACCATGATTAGATTGTACACTCTGCAGAGGTTTGTGCACTTCTTCCCACAAGACTCGATCGCTTCCGTTGGATTTCTGGCACTGCACGGTGTTTGAGAAATGGATGACCGAGACATAGTCTTTCAGAAACATTAACTCCCTACTCCAGGTAGACCATACCAAACCTACAAAACTCACTACCTACTGATCTACCTCATCGAGAGCTTCACGTAACTTACTCAACTATGCTAGAGCCCATAATAGCTTGTGGCTGCACACGGAAGTTTCTAGCATGAATCATCTCAGTTCCCTTTAAGCCTAGGTGGCGGTCCATAGGAATATCACACGGGTACCCCGGGATTTCGAGAAAAATACAGACAACACTGGGTTCCCCAGGTGCCTCAATCCACCCAGATGTAAATTTAAGTAGCCACCTTAAATAAACCATTAATTAACAATCTCACATCTGTCATGGATACACTCAAACCCAAACCACGTCTATGAGCATAGCATAGCAATATAAGCATAACGTAGAAGTAACTCCCAAGGTTTGAATGCAGGACAATAGGTTCTACCTCATCAACTACTTCCCAATACCCACTAGTTAATGACATCCTAACCATGAAATGTTTGAGGATTGGACTAATGCAATAAAAACTGGGTATGAAAAGAGTATGATCAATGTGTTACTTGCCTTGTACTGTAGATGAAGATGATTCGCACTCATAACTCCTGATAGTTCTACTTGTCACACTCCGATCAATCTATCGTAATCAAGCAATTTCATACATCAGCACTCACTCAAAGAATCGGAAAAGACGAAGAAAACAAATCGGAAAGCATCAAAATCAAGCAAATAACTCTTGCAACATAAAACAATTTCTAACAGTACCAATATTATGTGAATTTGGCCTTATCAGAAAGTTTAGGTCAAGAGCTTTAATTTGCAAAAAGAATTAACTCAAACAGAGTTACGGAACTCAAACTACGATCAAACGAAGTTCGAATACAAATCTGTTTGAATTCAAATTTTAAAACTTCCAAAAATATGTTTAAGTTGATTATCCTGATAGAGGGGATCATAACGAAGAAGTGGGCGTTGGTTTCGTCTAATTCCGACTATCGAGCAAAAAGTTATGGTCGTTTGAAAACTAGAGGCTAATCTGTAAATAGATATATTTACAGATAGGTCCCTGACGAAAATAACAGAAAAAGAAAAGGCTAAAAAGCGAACGTTCGTTAAACAGATCAATAGGACGAAAACGTTCACTAAAATTTACTAAGCTGAAAGCGTTCATTAAATAACTAATCTAAAAAACGGGTTTCAAAACAAAACCGAACCTTAAAAAAACCGTTTGGGCCGGGTTCGGTTTGTCTCCAGTTCAGCAGCGGTTCGGCGCCGGCGGGGAATTCCGGCGGCGGCGGCGACGGTTGGCGGTGGCGGCGGGCTCGGACGACGGTGGGACAAGCGCGGGTGGCGGGTGCGGTGATGGCGTCGGGCGGTCGACGGCGACGAGAGTGGTGGCGGCTGCGGCTTCCGGCGGCGGTGGCGGCGGCGGTGAGATGCGACGGCGGCGCGAGATGCGGAGAGGGGCGAGGAGAGGAGAGAGAGAGGGGCCCGGGGCGAACTCCTTTATAGGAGGGGAGGGGAGGCGCAAGGCGTGGAGGAGGGGCAAGGGGAGGCGTGCCCGACCGGGACTCGGCGGCGGCGGTGGAGTCGTCCATGCTCGGGACTTCGTCCCGAGCTCGGTGACGGAGGCGGTTGGGGAGCTGGGCTGGGCCTGGCTGAGGAGCTGGGCCGGCCCAGTCGGCGGGAGATTTTTTTTTAAAACATATTTTTCAGACAAAGAAAAATAAATAAAACAAAATAAACAAAATATTATATAGGCATATAATATACCAAAATTTGCAGAAAAATATTTTCTACAATGTGAACATTAATATAGCATCAAATAAACTCCTCAAAAATCGTAATAAATCAAACAGTGCTACTGCTCTAATAAAATCCAATAAAAACATTTGGAAAATACCAAAATGATTTCAAATTTATTTCTCTCCAATTTTTGATGTAGGGAATCATGTTACCCTATTTTTCATATATTTTATTTTTGGAGAAAAATAATTTAAATAAAACCCAAATAACTCCAATTTGAAAATAATTTCCAAAAGGACTTTAAATTTGATCCTTTTTAAACTCCCAACTCATATTTCATATATTTTGAAGAAGTCATTTTATCTTCTCTCATGAAAATCATTGAGTTGCATGAAGTTTATGAATTGGAAATAATTTCAAATGAAATTCAAATATTTTCAACACCCCTTGTCATTTAAATAAATGGAAGAAGTCATGGCATCTTCTCTCTAGGGTTTTGTGATGAAATGAATTTGAATTCATGGAGATCATAAATGAAAAATGAAAGTTTGGGAAAGTCCTTTTATTCCCTCTCATTAAACTTCCATAAAGTTTCGAATTTCACTCAATTTCACTCAAGCAATCAAAACTATCTATTTGTTTATAACATTCCAAAATTTAGAATTTTGGGATGTTACAAACCTACCACCCTTAAAATCGAGATTCGGAGAGGCTTGCAAGAAATAGGTTAGGGTAGGGGGGTCTTCAAAATCCATCAATCGTCTCTGGAGGTCTGGGGTGCTACCACCCTTAAAAACATGGTTACGGTTCCAGCAAAACTCATATACTCCATCCTTTTGTTGACAGGGTCGATCTTCTCAGATCTTCAGGAAAATTCCTTCTCTGGGCTCTTCCGGTGGTGGCATAACCTTTTCCTCAATTCATGTGTCCATTCCATCTTGGTAAGGTTATTCCATGACTGGGTCTTCTTAGCTGATGGGTCTGGCGCCAATACTAATCAACTATCGATATCTCATGGTGGTCAACAATTTATGGTTTCTCCTGCAGGAAATGGGTCTGGGTTGAACCTCACCGTATGACCTACATTTGGCAGCAGCTGCCTTGTACAAGGGAAAATACCTATACTATTATAAGGTTTAAACAAGGTTTTGATCGTCGTCTCTCTACTATAGGTAAGTCACTCAGATCTACCATCCCACATGGCAAGGCGAATAATAAGAGTAAGTCGGTATGGTGATCAATCCATCCCGCACCCAAATCATTACCTTGTATACGGTTTAGCGAATCTCGCATTCTAACACTCGGTAATCCTCACAAGCATTGCAGAATTTCTCTTGTCGACGAACCAAGTTCGGATAAATCCATTGATTCTGCAAGCCAAACAAACATCAATCGGTCCTTCACAACTCTCAGGTTTTGCGTTACTCTTATAAATTCGTCTGTGGGTAAGGTCGTAATCTCTTCCAGGGTTTTTCCTTCAGCAAGAGTGTGCTTGCTTCTTGGCAGGTCCTGGGGCCTATGGGTTATGGCCCATCTCATCACTTGTAAACCTTGAACTCATCCTCTGGGCAACTGATCGTTATTACAACATTCAACTTCCATCTTCCTAGCATACTCAAAATCCATCAAATTGTAATGTCTTTCTTCCTTCTATTTGTACCAAACTAAGACGTGATTACTCAGACTCATCATGGAATTTCCATTGATCCATATTTCCAACATCATACCTCCTTTATATCCAATAGTAATTCATCTCTTCATCCTCGTGGGATATCCCACATACCGAGATAAAAACTTATACTTATGAAGTCCATACTCCACTTCGTGGAACATCATTATCCTTTCCAGGGTCAAGCATCCTTACAGGGGAATATTGGCCATCTCTGCATGGCACTTCTTCAACTGGGAAACGTGAAACACATCATGAAATTCTGACAGTCCTTCGGGTGACTCCAATTTGTTGGCCACTTCTCCCATACGGTCCAAAACTCGGTATGGTCCTACAGATCTCGGGGCTAACTTTCCCTTAACTCCAAATCATTTAACTCCTCGCAGAGGGGACACATGAAGACATGCTCTGTCTCCAAATTCATAGACTACCTCCTTGCATTTTTTGAGTCCGCATAACTCTTCTGCCTGGACTGAGCTACCTTCAGTCTATCTTGAATCAACTTAACATTCTCTTCTGACTCCTTGATCATATTTGGTCCAAACAACTGACGGTATCCAACTTCATCCCGCATCAATGGTGTCTGGCTCCTTCTCCCGTACAAAGCTTCAAAATGGGTCATCTTCAAACTGGATTGGTAACTGTTGTTGTATGAGAACTCCGCATAAGGTAGATTATCATCCCTACTAGATCCATAATCTAGCGCACACGCTCTCAACATGTCCTCCAGAATCTGATTGACTCTCTCGGTCTATCCATCTGTCTGCGGATGAAAGGCTGTACTGAACTCTAGCCTAGTACCCAAAGTGTGGTGCAGATGATTCCAAAACTTTGAGGTAAACTGTGTTCCTCTATCTTATACGTTGGTCCTCGGAACTCCATGCAGACATACGATCCTGGTCATATATATCTTGGCCAACTTCGCACTTGTATAGGTGGTTTTCACTGGGATAAAGTGAGTCACTTTGGTCAAGCGAATCAACTACTACCCAGATAGAATCATATCCCGTTCGGGTTCTGGGAAATCCGGTAATGAAATCCATGCCAAGCTTATCCCACTTCCTTTCGGGTATCGGCATAGGTTGTAGTAATCCTGCTGGCTTCTGATGCTCTGCTTCTACTCTCTCTGGCATACATCACCTACGACTACATACTCCGCAATGTCCTTCTTCATACCAGTCCACCAGAAATGCTCCTTCAAATCGAAATACATCTTGGTGTTTCAAGGGCGAATCGAGTATGGTGAGTCATGAGCCTCCTGAAGTATTAACTTCCTGATCTTTGCATTATTTGGCACGTATACATGGTCCTCGAACTATAAGGTGTCGTGCTCATCCTTACGAAAACCTTTGGCCTTTCCTTTGCTCATCCTCTCTTTTATCTCAGCAATCTCTTTGTCATACTTATGAGCTTCACGAATCTTTCCCAACAATGTAGACTGAACTTCCATTGCTGCAACAGAACCTTCGGGAACAATCTCCAACCGAAGTTCCCTGAGATCCTCGGCTAACTCCTTTGGTAATCCCCCGCTTATTAGGGTATTCGTCCTTATTTTCTTTATGGTTGTGTCCTATTTCTCCACAAAGCTTGTATGCACAATGCTTCATATTCTTTCCATAAGGCTTCAACTTCTGGGACATAAGCAGAGACCTTTGCAGAGTCAACTTAAATTCTTCTCAAGTGGTTACTCTTTGCCATCCATTGATGGTTTGATACATCCTCCACCAAGTAGCAGCAACTCTTACAAAGCACCGAAGAGCATGCTGGGTCATATCCTTTCCAACTACAGGGTTATTCTTCATGTGATCCCTCATGTTATGAATCCATTGGTCCGTCTCCAATTGACTCATCGGTCCAGATAATACGAGCTCGTCTCCATTCATCCTCTATTGGGTCCCAAGGGTTTTGGGGTGGGATAAGAGAGATAGAGAGGGATGCACACAATACAAACAACAGTTTTGAAAAGACAGATTTTATTGTGGCTGTCGAAAAACCATCAAACAAAAGACAGCTCACAATCGTCGCATCTAACGTAGGTACAACGGGGTTTGGTCTTCTAATGGTCAATAAATCTTCAATGTCACCAAACTCTTCAAGTCTTGTTCATGTCTCCGATGGCTTCTTCTGATCATGCTTGTCCTTCTCAAGTTCCTATGCCAGATCTCTGTTGATGCGAAGTCTCTAGTGACATCCTTTAATATTTCTGGAGTTGCGTTCCAAACTTTTGGGTTTCAACATCCTTGCTATGAACCGTGTCCTTCTATCCTTCAGCTCCTGACGAATCTCCGGTATCTCGAGGTTTTGCTCCTCCAGCTTGGCTACTTTCAGCTTCTGGGCCTTGAGTTGTTCACGAACTGCTTCCTTATCACATACAGCTTCCCGAAGGTCCATCTTAAACGTCATGATGTAATACTCCAGATCCTAGTGATACACCAGCTAAGGTTAAAACTTGATCTCTTGCTGGCAGGTGCTCCATTAGTCCTTTTGTCATCCAATTCTTCCGAAAGATGCGTGCTTAACACCTCACGGTGACAATAACACGAGCGAGCGATAGCATCATGGATATCCATGTTTATGACTATGTCTCTGTCATGAGCTATCATTCCATAGTTGATATTTACTGTCTTGGGCTTTCTTGACAGAACTTTGAGTTTTTAACTCTCCATGCTCCGGTCTTTCTCCGATACACCTTGATCTCGGGTATTGTCAACTTCCATAGTCTGCCAAGTTCCATAAGGGTAGCCTTCCTAGGTCATAAAAAATCTGGGAATTCTTCAGAGCCTTCAAATTCTCCTAGTCTTCAGAGTCTTCAACAGTTGTAGTTTCCATTATCATAATGTATGGTAAAATCATCTTCGTTCCGAATGGTCGTAGTTGTCCGATATCTTGTACTTCTTGGAGTGGTCTCATCAGTCGAATCTTCGAGTGGTCAAAAGGGGAAAGGGGTATAGTCTCACTAAAAGGGAATATTTGAATAAGCTCAGAAGAGAAGAGAGGTAAAAGATCTTTTTGAAAAGAAAGTTGTAGAGAAAATCTTTCCTATGGGCTTGCCAGTTTCTAGGGTCACGTCCTACAGTCAACATGTGCTCTGATACCATCTTGTAGCGACCCGACCCAAATGGATCAAGTCTCTGTGCTTAAGTGTCATCCTCGGATCGGTATCTTGACACACAAGACTCGAGGATTTATAACAGAGGTAAATCACATGTATAAAGTAACGTAAATACTATTACCTCAATCCAAATAGCGGAAGTAACAAGGTTGTGGATTCCCATCAACACCAACGACAAAGTTGAGTGTAGAAATCGTAACCCTAACGTATCACTTACTCGTCGTAAGATCCTGCAACATGAGACATTGCGGCCACAAAGGGTCAGTACATTGAATGTACTGGCAAATTCACACCATAGAGCAATGATGAATAAAGGCTATCACTACATGCATATATGGCTAGTGGAGGCTCTATGGTTATAATGTTTTTGCGAAAAGCCAATTTTTCCCTACTGCAAAGGAATAAGTTTTATTTAACTATCATGGTGGTTGAAACATTGAGAAGGTATAACCCCTACTCAATCCCAAATTAAAGTGATTAACAACCCAACAATATTAATTAAGAGTGATGAGATACATGTGATAACCTAAGTACTAGATACTCAAGATTGTCCATAACCGGGGACACGGCTAACCATGATTAGATTGTACACTCTGCAGAGATTTGCGCACTTTTCCCCACAAGACTCGATCGCTTCCGTTGGATTTCTCGCACTGCACGGTGTTTGAGAAACGGATGACCGAGACATAGTCTTTCATAAACATTAACTCCCTACCCCGGGTAGACCATACCAAACCTACAAAACCCACTACCTGCTGATCTACCTCTTCGAGAGCTTCACGTAACTTACTCAACTATGCTAGAGCCCATAATAGCTTGTGGCTGCACACGGAAGTTTCTAACATGAATCATCTTAGTTCCCTTTAAGCCTGGGTGGCGGTCCATAGGAGTATCACACGGGTACCCCGGGATTTCCAAAAAAATACAGACAACACTGGGTTCCCCAGGTGCCTCAATCCACCCAGATGTGAATTCAAGTAACCACCTTAAATAAACCATCAATTAATAATCTCACATCTGTCATGGATACACTCAAACCCAAACCACGTCTACGAGCATAACATAGCAATATAAGCATAACGTAGAAGTAACTCCCAAGGTTTGAATGCAGGACAATAGGTTCTACCTCATCAACTACTTCCCAATACCCACTAGTTAATGACATCCTAACCATGCAATGTTTGAGGATTGGACTAATGCAATAAAAAATGTGTATGAAAAGAGTATGATCAATGTGTTACTTGCCTTGTACTGTTGATGAAGATGATTCACACTCATAACTCCTGATAGTTCTACTCGTCACACTCCGATCAATCTATCGTAAGCAAGCAATTTCATACATAAGCACTCACTCAAAGAATCGGAAAAGATGAAGAAAACAAATCGGAAAGCATCAAAACCAAGCAAATAACTCTTGCAACATAAAACAATTTCTAATAGTACCAAAATTATGTGAATTTGGCCTTATCAGAAAGTTTAGGTCAAGAGCTTTAATTTGCAAAAAGAATTTACTCAAACGGAGTTACGGAACTCAAACTACGATCAAACGGAGTTACCGGGACCACCGAAGGGGTTCCGCGGGTCCACCTT
Source organism: Aegilops longissima (assembly GCA_021605205.1). NCBI lineage: Eukaryota > Viridiplantae > Streptophyta > Magnoliopsida > Poales > Poaceae > Aegilops > Aegilops longissima. Next base: position 847,953,401 of record CM038677.1, read on the forward strand.
CCCCAGAGGGCCCTATGGCTGAATATGGAGGGGAACCAGCCCCTAGATGGGCTGGGCGCCAACTCCCCCTAGGGCCCATGCGCCTAGGGTTTTGGGGAAACCCTAAAGGGGGCGCCCCCCTTGGCTTGGGGGGCAAGCCTCCCCCCTTGGCCGCCGCCCCCCTCTAGATCCATCTGGAGGGGGCCGGCCCCCCTCTCCTTGCCCCTATAAATAGTGGGGAGGTGGGAGGGCTGCCGCACCCTTCCCCCTGGTGCAGCCCTTCCCCTCTCTAACACCTCCTCCTCCACCGTAGTGTTTGGCGAAGCCCTGCCGGAGAACTGCAAGCTCCACCAGCACACCGTCGTGTTGCCGGAGCTCTTCCTCAACTTCTCCTCTTCCCTTGCTGGATCAAGAAGGAGGAGACGTCCCCGGGCTGTACGTGTGTTGAACGCGGAGGCGCCGGCCGTTCGGCGTTAGATTGGATCTTCCGCGATTTGAATCGCCACGAGTACGACTCCATCATCCGCGTTCTAGTAACGCTTCCGCTTAGCGATCTTCAAAGGTATGAAGATGCACATTCTTTCTCTCTCTTGTTGCTAGAATCTCCTAGATTGATCTTGGTGATACGTAGGAAAATTTTAAATTATTGCTATATTCCCCAACAGGGGTTCTCTAATTTTGTTCAAGCAATGGAACCGGGGGCCTTTTTGGCCCTCTTGGTAGTCTAAAACTGGGTAAGAGCAAGGAGGGAGGGGTGATTAGACCGCCCACCGGTAGCTTAGGTGGTCGCGTGGGATCTAACAGTTTTAGAGCGAATCGACTAATTCTGAAATCTATTTCTAGTTGAGTGAAGATGGTCCTAAATCTACTGTATATCACCATATGAAAGATAGAGAAGCCAATCCAAAAATGCCTAAATTTCCAACAAAAACAGAAAGATAGACTGAAAAATCCATAACTAGAGATTACAGCAGGCTGAAATTGTAGGCTAGAGAGATGCATGATGAGTAAGGGTGAGCAGGCGAAAAACACAAAATGGATACTCCAAGTTACGGATCATCACCACTATGAAAGATACAAAAATCTCCAAATCTTGAAGCACATAGAACAATAGGCTAAAAAATTGATTACTACAGTAGGCTGAAAAAATTACCCGTATACTAGTATAGACTAGACCCGGTCATGGACAACCCGGCCCGCCGGCCCGAACCCGTAGCCCGACATTCGGGCCAGGCTCGGGCTCCATTTTCTGACCCAAATCCCGGCCCGAAAGCCCGAAATATATATAAAAACATATTTTATACGAAATATAGGTATAATAAATTAATATAATATCCCATAAATGATTAATTTAATTAAAAATGTCACTGTTCATGTACTTCGGGCCGGGCCGGGCCGGGCTCAGGCTCGGGCTTGGGATTTTTTCTTCGGGCTTTGTCAAACCCGACCCGGGCCGACGTTTGCCCGGGTTTAGTACAGAGAGATGCATCGTGAGTAGAGGCAGCAGCCGGCGTGAATCGCCTTCCTCATCTGCCGGCGCCTTTCCTCCTAGCTGGCCGTCGCCGGCCGCAGCGCCCACAACTCCTCGGAGACGGTGGACGGCTTCTGCTCCTCCTCCCCGGCTGCCGTCCCCAGCTCCCAACCCCCTTCTCCTGTCGCAACCCCCGTCATCCCTGCCATCGCTCGCCTCTGCTTCGGCCAGGGTGGTGCCCGCCACCTGTTCGACGTTAAGCCTTGCGCGCCCTCCGCCTTCTCTCACCGTCTACGGGCTTCCCAGTTCCCAGCGCTGCTCTAATGCTCCTGCTCAGTGTTCCTTGGGCTCCGGACAAGTTGGATCGCCTCCATGCATGGATGTCTTCCCATCCCGGGGTGCAGGCGCGCAGCTCTGACTCGGCCCTCCATACTGCACCCGGTGCCGCGTCACTCTTGTTGGCCGGGCATCTGTAGCTTCCTCGGCCACCTGTCGCCCTACTTCAATCAACCTGCAGCTGGTGAGGTGCAGTCCTCTTATTCGTCCGTGTGCTTTGGCTTCCTCTCACCGTCATGGGTGGTGCTGACGGTCCGTTATTCGTCGGTGTGCTTTGGCTTCCTCTCACCGTCATGGGTGGTGCTGACGGTCTGTTTTTCGTCGGTGTGCTTTGGCTTCCTCTCGTCATCCACGCCTTCTGTGCGCTGCACAAGGAGCTGCATTCCAGGGTCGCTTCTTCCCTTTCGAAGCGCTGCTACAATTCTCTGTCGCCGGTAGTATGCTCTTCTCCAACAATCCTCTTATTTTTGTGAGGGAAATGTGATATCCTTGCAAATGTGTTTCATTCAACCTTCAAGTTTAACAGTTTGATGTAAAAGTTTAACATCTTTACAGTGGTGTGTTTACTTCATATGTAGTTGGGCTTAATAAACCTTAACGTAAGACCAGTTTATAAGGTGTAGGGAGAAAAACAACCAAGCGGAAAATAATGTAGTTCCCCTGCTGAACTTTATTGTATATAGGCTCCTGAACTATAGTTTGCCTTCAGTACACGCATATATTTGCTACTGAAAAAGAAGATAGTCACAACGTACATAGCAAGCTTCCGATGAAGAAAAATAAAGCCTTATGTAAATAAAACTAGTCGTAGGTCATCATGCACCAGATCAGTGGCGTGTGTGCAATCGATAGATGCCGTTGAAAATGCTTCTTCTGCTCAGACCTGTAGTGCTGAAAATGCATCTTTGATTGTGATGGCATCAGCGTAGACGTCCTGCATTGCTGGGCGATCTTTAGGCGTCTCCGCAGCGCACAGCAGGCCAAGCTTAGCAAGAGCCGTGATGCAGCCAATTATTCCAGCAGTAGTTTGATGATTTTCCTGGTCTGAAGAACTGCCCGCTTCTTCTTCATCTCGGTTCCCATAATAGGGGATGATGATTCTAGGATCTAGAATCTCACAAATCTTTTCCGGAAATGAATCTTCCACAAATTTGTAGAGGCTCAGGCCATCTTTAAACATCTCATCAGTTGGACGCTTCCCTGTGAGCATCTCTAAGATGATGACTCCATAGCTGTAAACATCACCCTCCGTCGAGATTTTGCTTCCAAAACCATATTCTGCAATATGTATAGTTATTCAAACAATTAATTAGCACAAAAAGGATTGGAGCAGAAGAATCAATAGAATTTTTTGGAAAAAATAATGTAATATAAACTAATTGCATTTACAGAATAATGTATAATATATTTTAAGAAAATAGAACATCCTGCATTAAGAAATCATTACCTGGTGCAATGTACCCAACAGATCCTCTTGGCCCCACTAAGCTTGTAGAAGTAGAACCATCATCAATTCGAGAAGAAGAATAATAACCATGCAGGAACTTAGCCAACCCGAAGTCACCGACACATGCGCCCATGACATCATCCAGAAGGACATTGCTAGGCTTCAGATCACAGTGGACCATAGGAGGCATGCATTGGTTATGGAGGTAATCCAAAGCAGCAGCTATGTCCACTGCTATTGCTATTCTTGAACCCATACACAATGGCCTTTTTGGATGATGCTCGTCGATTAGTGTTGGATAGAGCCAACTCTGTAGGTCGCCATTTACCATAAACTCAAGAACAAGAGCTTTGAATACATGTCCTGTCAGGTCACTTGATGAGCATACGGTGATCACCCTTACAAGATTGCGATGACGAGTGTTTCTCAGTGCCTCACATTCAGCATGGAAGCTCTTTGTTCCTCCAAGTTGATCAAGTTTGAAAACTTTGATAGCAACTGTATGATGTTCTTCCGACTCAATTCTACCTTTGTATACGGACCCATATTTTCCCGAACCAACCAAATTGGCTAGAGAAAAATGATTTGTTGCTTTCACTAAATCAGCATAAGTCAACTTCTTGAACTCCTTGACAGATGGATGTGTTGCTTGTTGGACTTTCTTTCTCTTCTTAATTATAATGACTCCAAGGCATGATAACATAACCAAAGGAAGAGCAATAATTGCTACTATCTTTAAAATCTTGGAGGTGTAAATCTTTTTCTGCGATATCACTCTATTGCAGAGTGGCAACTCTAGCAATGGGGTGCTCGCACATAAGTTCTTGTTCCCTTGTATGAACACCTCACTTTCATTCTGAAACATCCCACCTGGTGGTACTGGTCCCTCGAGGTTGTTGAATGACAAATTGAGAAGCCTCATGGAACTAAGGGATTCAAAGAAGTTAGGGATTTCACCGGACAAGTTGTTTTGCGATAGATCCATCACAATGATGCCTCTCAGATTCATGAAAGTTTGAGGGATTCTCCCATGAAAATTGTTCCCCTCCATGCACAATGACTCCAAGTGGACGCACTCACCTAGAGTGGAGGGTATTTGTCCAGACAACTGGTTATTTGAAATATTCAATGGACTGAGATTGACCAAGCTGCCAATCTCCGGTGGTATTTCTCCTGAGAGTTTGTTGTGAGATAAGTCCAAACCTTCTGCAAGGGAGGAAAGACTAAATAGCTCCTTTGGTATACTATCATGAAAATTGTTAAAAGAAAGGTCCATTCTGATCAATTTTTTGCAGCCTCCCAGAGCCCCTGGGATTGGGCCACCCAAATTATTTTCCTGTAAATATAGCTCACTCAATTGGCTTAGATTGCCAACTGATGGAGGAATTTGTCCAGAAAGTTTATTCTTGGATAAGCTTAGGACAAACAAGTCTTGAAGATTTCCAAGTGATTCCGGGATACTTCCACTAAGCAAATTTTTTTCCATGTAAAGAATTTTCATGTTTGTGAGCTGCTCTATCTCCTGTGGTATAGTGCCTGATATTCTGTTTGCTCTTAGTAACAGTTTTTCTAAGCTGTTTGAAAGGCCTGCAATGGAACTCGGCAAATCTCCTTGAAGGATGTTTGCATCCAAGAATAATTCCACCAGTTGGGTGCAATTAGTCAATGAGGTTAAGAAGGACCAATCTCCTGCTTCGAGACGATTCTCGCCTAGATCTAGGCTGATTAAGCCGGGAAGGGTCCCAAGAGAAGGCACAATACCATGGAATGCGTTGGTAGCGAGATTAATCTTATTAAGATTCGTTGTGTTGGCTAGTGAAATGGGGATTTGTCCATGGAATTTGTTCACTCCCATAATCAAAGCTTGGATGCGTGGAAGGGTATATCCAATGTTATATGGAATTTCCCCTGTAAGATTATTCACAGCCACGCCAAGGTATGTGAGTGTTGATATGTTGTAAATAGAGGCAGGGACACTCCCTGACAAGGAGTTGTAACTCAAGTCTAGTGCTTGCAGGTTGGGAAGCTTACCAATACTCACCGGGATGCCAGCTTGAAAACTATTCTCTGCAAGCAAGAGCATGCAAAGGGAGGAAAAATTCCCTATATTATATGGTATTGCACCTGCAAGATTATTTGATGTCAAGATAAGATACTGCAAGGGTGAGTCAACAATATTTGGGAAAACAACAGGAATGGGCCCAGTAAAGCTGTTAGCTCCCAGGTTCAAGAATTGGAGTGATGTGCTGTTAAATAGCGCATGTGGAATCTCTCCACCCAGGTAATTGTTAGCCAAGGCCAAAAATTGAAGTGATGAACTATTAGCTAGAAGAGACGGGATAGGTCCTGTGAGGCTATTGCCGGTGAGATCAACAGACTGGATAGAAAGGCTGCTACCAAGTGAAAGAGGAATATTGCCCGTCAGAGCATTTTCAGCAAGACCCAAAACTGAAAGGTTGCGGAGTGTCCCCAACCCTTCTGGTATGCCTCCAATGAGCTTGTTTTGACCCAAGTTGAGCTGCTGTATATTTGAGCATTGGCTCAGGTATGGTGGGATCTCACCGCTCATGGAGTTGCTCCCAAGATCAATAACTCGAAGCTTAGAACATGAGGATAGATTGCTTGGGATTATGCCAGTAAGATTGTTTGCACTAAGGTTAAGATACTGTAACCCATTAATTTGGCCAAGTTCAGCTGGGATTGGACCCTGAAGCTGATTGTTTGGGAGGTGGATTCTTGTCAGTAGAGTGAGATTTGCCACACAAGGAGGTACTTGGCCATCGAGGTGGAGTGACTCGAGGTCCAGTGCAACAACACGAGATGTGTGCCCCTTGCTGCAAGTAACTCCGGACCAAGTGCAGAATTGTTGGATGGAATCATCAGTCTTCCATGAGGCTAGGAGTCCGGCAGAAGTGCTTAGATGGAATTTAAGGCAACAGAGGGCTTGGAAGTCGGTGCTAGCATCACCGTGGTCGTGGAGAGCTGTGGCACCTACTAATGAACGTGTAAGAAGAGAGGATATGACAAAGATTATTAGAGGCAGTGACTGCATAGGAGACATGAGGACTTGTGATGTGTTTTCTCTACAACTCCAATGGACAGATGATGCATTGTGATGTGGTTTCTCTGCTGTATTTATAGAAGGCTGGTAGGTTCAACTGTTATAAACACAATGTTAAAATTTGCTATCACTGTCACATGAGCCATTCAGATTAACTTGTGAAGTCATGCAGAGACTTTGACTCAGTGTTATGCTGCTCATGGGTGATGGCTTGTATGCCACCCTTTACAACACATGGGCAAGTTGATGTGTTATTTCTTGGCTCTAGTTTTCCAGCTCCACAAATTCCTAGTCAAAAAGGTCAGTTCACACTTGAGATTTAATAGATACTAGGTGCTGGACCATTGTGATTTGCAGCATGCCAATTGTGCCATCTAGGTGCTAACTTATTGCACGGGCGTCATGCCGGTTTAGAAATAATGCTACCTAGCTAGTGCTTGTCGTTTTATTCGGTTGCTTACCATCCTGATTGGTACACATTATTATTATTATCTCTGTATTCTGCTCTGCTCTTGTAAATTTGTGTTTGTTCATAGCCTTTTATTTCCAAGTTGTAACAGACAACCCAATGCCACTCCAACAGATATACCCTCCACAATGCTAACCGGGCTGTGGATAGGAAGGGTACTGGTTGACAACGGAACATGCGAATATGAGATGGTGGCTGATCCGAGGCATCTACCACGCTATTTGGACTAGCTGGATTTTTCCACCAACAATTACACATGAAGTCATCTTTGAACGTAAGCCGTCCAATTGATCATAGTTTTTCCAGTAAGTGCAGTTGCAGACCTGTCTAGGTATCGTTCAGGGATTATATTTTTCGCCAAAAGAATGGACAGGAGCCTGTCATTTCAATATCACCAGCCAATAAAGCCAACGTTTGAAAGACACATGCCTCCTGTTTCAAAGTTGTCTGATTATTTCTAGTACTTCCAAGTGATGGAGGACGAACTAAAATTATTTTGGTATATATATGGCGAAATCTCCATAGCTCAGCCCAGCAGGGTTTATGTTCTAGACTGGCACTAGTGCTCGCGTTTTCCTGAATTTGTCTTTCCGGCAATTTTCCTTCAGGCGAAGGAAACGTACCCGCCGACTACGAGGCGCCTGGCCAAGCCATTGTCGTGGGGGCGCCATGGTGGAGTAGCACCCGCCACCATGAATCCCTCACCCATAGGCGAGTAGCAAGGCAGGGGAGGTGATTCCTGAGCGCAGACTAGCCTGACCTCGTGCCCGCGACTTCCCTTGCCGTTACACGTGCTACTCCTGTAGCGGCTCTCGTTCGCCCTTGCCTCAGTCTCGCTCACAAGCTCCGCTCCCGTCCAATTGCTTCTTTGGAGATCCTAGCCGCTCCAATTTGGCCCAAACACGACCTGTCGTGGCTGTTGTCCAGGGGCTCGGCGGAGCTGAGCCGGATGGCGGATCTACATGCCGAGATGGAGCGGCTGGCCTTGCTGCCCTAGCCCTGGCCTTTCTGCTGCTTGCTCGCCGGCGAGGCTACCAGGACGGCCACCGCTGGAGCCAGTTTGTAGCGCATAGGAGGTGGGGTAGGGGAGAGGATGAGAGAGCCCGAGGCAAGGTCGTGCGGCGACCAGGTTCGGCGGGTGGCCCTGCTGCTGACGTACTCCAGTTTCCCAGAATCTGCCCGATGAATTGCCCCGTAGAAAGAGATGTGAAGAAGATGACCATCTAGTCACTGACAGGTGGGCCCATGTCTTATTTGCCACATCAGTTGGTCTAAGTTTTTGGTCTTTGCCATGTCAGCCCGACAAGTGGGCCATATCTATCGGAAACGCTGTGTTCGCAAGACCAAACTGTCATTAGTGCAATTTGTTGCTGATTAGACTCAAAAGTGGTGGTTCACTGTGAGTTGTCTCAAAACTGTACAAATCGGTTATCCTAACCCCAAATGTGGTTGTTTTGAGCAATTACCTCCTATTATCTTTGTCATGTTTTATCTACTGTTATTTGGAATTAAACTTATTGGAAATTGCTCACATATTCAACATAATAAAAGTAATTACTCCTTTGAAATTTCTGCTCCCTGTGGTTGAATATAAAAGGCTCATTTGGGAAATCAGAGATAGTAAGGACGATTCCAACAAGCAAATGCTCTAAATAGTTTATCTACTGTCTTAGTGTTCCATAGTCTTCTATATTCCGTAACTACATTGCAGACCAGCCTATCATGGTAAACCTTATCAGTTAATTTGAAGTCATGTGGAGACTTTGACTAAATTTGATGCTTATATATGCCGTCCTTTGCAAGGCACGGCCAAGTGGATGTGTCATCTCTTGGCGCCACTACTCGACAAATTCCGAATCAAGGTCCAGTTCACGCTTGAGCTTTTTAATAAACAAGGTAGACCTGGGCGAGAGCATTGCGATTTCCTTTACGTGGGCCAATTGTCCATTCCAGCTCCGTGCTAACTAGCTAAGTTTTGCCCTTGTAAAGGCGGTTCAGAAAGAATGCTATCTAGCTATTGCCATTTGATTCGGTTGCTTACCATCCTCCTGATGGTGTTATTTGTCTACTTCTGCCTGCCTACCAGGGGTTTCGCGCAATTCGACTACACATCTTGTAAGTATTCATGTTGTATAAGGTTTTAACCTTGTAGTACAGCTTTCTACACTAGCTTGCAGTATGGGCGGTTTTCTGTCCAGTAACAATACAATTATTGCTCATCATTTCTCCTGTATTCTGCTCTTCTCTCGTACTTACATTTTTATTTGTTCATAGCCTGATATTTTCTAAATCATAACAGACAACCCGAGACCCTGCCAACCAGTATTCTGCCCACCGCACACTCCGTACTGCATACCGAAGTGCTTGTAGGAAGGGTACTGGTTGTTGTTCTAGACAATGGAACTCATACGAATATGAGGATGGCTGGTCCGTGGCATCTGCCGCTTGTTTCTCTTCATGATTCATTGCACATCAAGTCTTCTATCTGTAAACGGAGTGTTCATCATTCTACAAGAGCGATTTAGTTTTTGGAGTGTAATCCTTTCAGTAGTTATAACTTGTAATTTAAGATGATTATTTTTTAGAGGAAGAATATACAAAGTTACTTTCCTAGCCTTTTGGATCAACATCCAACAATGGCCATCTCAATTTGTGAATTGAATTCATACATAAGCTATGGTCTAGAAGTTGCATTTCGATTTGTGAGAGTTGCACATTTTCAATAATAACACAAATTTAGGTTAAATGATGTACACCCTTTTTATGATTTACTTTGTTAAAGAAGTAGTTGAAAATTCACAAAACTATGATAAAGAAAAACTTAAAGAGAGACCAGGCTGGGGATAGATCATGGTTATGACGATTCGATGAACTCGTTGTACAAAAAATCTTCATCTGTGTCCACTGTGTGCCCCTGCAAATGTGCAACAAAAAGGTGGACAAGCTCTGATAGACCATTTTAACGAACATCTGGTGTGCGAGGTGGATGATAACGACAACCGATGGTCATATCAGGTGATGTAGGACGAACACTAGGTGTGGGTGGAAGGAATTAGAAGACGAGGGGTATAGTGGAGATGAGTGGGAAGATGTGGAAAATTATATGAAAGCTAAGATGAAGCAAGGATAGGGATTAGCGGGACTTGCTATACCATGGACTTGTTCTTCTATTCTGTTCGATCAACGTCAACCATTAATGCATATAGCAAGTTGCGCCAACGGTCTGCAGGAATAACAGAAAATGAGTCAAGATGAATACATGCTCTTGAAAATTCGATGAGAAGTAATATGACAGCAAGGATATGGAGACATGATGTCCTGGGCAAAGTTTCTAATCTATTGGGTCAACAGTGATACTGATGGGTAGCAATATCAACAAGTGATAAAAATTGACTGCAAGACTAGTAAAAATAGACATGCCCTGGAAAATTATATGAAAGCATTGTTTGTTACCGTGGAAAATTCTATGAAAGCTAAGATGAAGCAAGAATGGGGATTAGCGAGACTTGCTACTATGGACTATTTTTTCTATTCTGTACAATCAACGTCGACCATTAATGCATATAGCAAGTTGCGTCGACGGTCTGCAAGAATAACAAAAAAACGAGTCAAGATGTAGCCACTCCTGGAGGTGATTGTACCCTGTAAATGTGTCAATAGATCATGAGACTAGACTTACCAACAATTTGTGACTCAATTTGTTCTTTTAGAATGACTAACTCAGTCATTCAAGCAAGTTGCAAAAAAAAAAAAATTATGTGCACATCAATGGCCCTCTTAATGATATCCACTAAAGCCCAAATGGGCGACTTAGTCTGTGCACATGTTGGGCTCGGAACGGGCTAGGTAAAAAGTGGCCCGACCAGCATTGTAAAACAAAATAAATATCCCGAAAAATGTTGCATAACCATGGGTTTTACACATTATTATATCCGATATGTGACATGTCATAAAAATAAAAATAAAACACGTGTTGTACTTCTCCGTATCCTACACCATTTAGCTATATTTGAGCACCTGTACGTTGTTGTTACCCGGTCGTTAATGCATGATCTATGCATCTAAATTGAACCGTGAGCGTTTGTGCATTGTTGTCAGTTAGCCATTCATGCATGACCGAGTCATGTGAAATACAGTTCATTAACTTGTTGTCCAAACTACATCCTTATTGAAGAAAGCGATCAAATAAAGCAAGAACACACATAGAAAGCGACATGGATCCTTGTTAACTTACAAGCACCTTGTTGAGATAATTTATTGAGCAATAGTACTAGGAAAGGGAATCGAAAACAAATCAAAAGGGAGAGCACTAACTTTATATGGTTCAAGTCATGCGCAAAAAGCGTGTGATACAAAATCTTGAGTGTAAAGTGAGGCAGAAACAATGCTCCTTTGTTAATGTGTGTTGTTTAGGGATTGTCTCGGTTTTTTGTCTGTATCATTTACAATCGTGCTTCAATCCTATTTCCAACTGTGTGGAGGCGGTCGATCGGTGTTAGATTCTTCAACCACTTTTTAATTAGAACAAGTTGAAAAGAACTGGGCCTGAACCATCACGCTTCCAAAGCAGGCCTGACCACAATGCTATTGTCCAGCTAGGCCAGGCGACGGCCTGACAAACCAGGGCTAGGCTGAGGCGGAATACATAACCATTTGTGTCACACCGATTGAATTCTCAAACACCGATTTTGAGAATACATGACATTTGATGAGGTTCATTTGAGGATCCGCGTTGAAGATACCCTGAGTCAGTGGAGTTTCTTTGTTCTGCCCCCGGTGGCTCACTTGAGCTCCTGTAACACATCATCCTTCTTCAAAGCTATTTAGACTACCCCAACACTTGTCAGTGTCTTTGCACTGTCCATACAATTAGAATATCTAGATTTACTACCTTTACCAGGACCAACCATTAGCCATCAAATTGTTGTATGACTTTCCGACTAGGACTCGAAATGTTAATTGACTAGCAAAATGGTTTGTGTAGTTGACAAAAGAAGGTTGTTCATGTGTGAACATTACATTTGTAAACTTTCCAAGAGGATTGTGTGAATTCCATTATATATATGTATGGGTCACATCCAATAAAAGTTTGGTTATTGACATTATTTCTGTTTTTAAACTTTGTGCTTTACAATCATATATGCTAATCATAGAAAGTCATGTTACTAGACCATGATGAACCTACGTACTATGATGAAGCGATGATGAGCCCAGATTCTGCGAAATGACTTGAGGCCATGAAATCTGAGATCCATGTATGAGAACAAAGTGTGGACTTTGATGGATTTGGCCAATGATCGGCAAGCCATAGAAAATAAATGGATCTTCAAGAGGAAGACGAACACTGATAGTAGTGTTGCTATATACAAAGCTCGACTTATCGCAAAAGGTTTTCGACAAGTTCAAGGTATTGACTACAATGAGATTTTCTCAACTGTAGCGATGCTTAAATCCGTCCGAATGATGTTAGCATTTGCCATATTTTATGAAATCTAGCAAATGGATGTCAAAATTGCATTCCTTAAATGGATATGTCTTGAAGAAGAGTTGTATATGATGCAACCAGAAGGTTTTGTCGATCCTAAAGGTACTAACAAGGTGTACAAGCTCTAGCGATCCACCTATGGACTGGTGCAAGCATCTCGGAGTTGGAATATACGCTTTGATGAGTTGATCAAAGCATATAGTTTTATATAGACTTGCGATGAAGCCTGTATTTACAAGAAAGTGAGTGGGAGCACTACAACCTTTCTGATAAAGTATATATGATTGCCATATTGTTGATCGAAAATAATGTAGAATTTTTTGGAAAGCATAAAGGAGAGTTTGAAAGGAGATTTTGAAAGAAAGACCTCGGTGAAGCTGCTTATATATTGGGCATCAAGATCTATAGAGATAGATCAAGACGCTTGATAAGACTTTTCAATGAATACATACCTTGACAAATTTTTGAAAGAGTTCAAAATGGATCAGTCAAAGAAGGTGTTCTTGTCTATATTACAAGGTGTAAAATTGAGTAAGACTCAAAGCCCAACCAAAAGAAGATAGAAAGAGAATGGAAGTCATTCCCTATGCCTCAGTCATAGGTTCTATAAAGTATGTCATGTTATGTACCAGACCAGTTGTGTGCCTTGCTATAAGTTTGGAAAGGGGGTACGATAATATAGCGGTCAAAGTTATCCATAGTTACCTAAGAGGACTAAGGAAATATTTCTCAGTTATGGAAGTGATAAAGAGTTCGTCGTAAAGATTTACGTCGATGCAAGCTTTTACACTGATCTAGATGACTCTGAGTCTCAATCTAGATACATATTGGAAGTGGGAGCTATTAGCTAGAGTAGCTCCATGTAAAGCATTGTAAACATGGAATATTTGCAAAATACATACAGCTCTGAATGTGACAGACCAGTTGACTAAAATTCTCTCACGAGCAAAATATGATCACACCTTAGTACTCTTTGGGTGTTAATCACATATTGAATCTAGTAAACCCTTTGGGTGTTGGTCACATGGCGATGTGAACTATGGGTGTTAATCACATACATATGTGAACTATTCATGTTAAATCACATGGCGATGTGAACTACATTATTGACACTTTTGCAAGTGGGAGACTGAGGGAAATATGCCCTAGAGGCAATAATAAAGTTATTATTTATATTTCCTTATATCATGATAAATGTTTATTATTCATGATAGAATTGTATTAACCGGAAACTTAGTACATGTGTGAATACATAGACAAAACATAGTGTCCCTAGTATGCCTACTTGACTAGCTCGTCAATCAAAGATGGTTATGTTTCCTAACCATAGACATGTGTTGCCATTTGTAAACGGGATTACCTCATTAGGAGAATGATATGATGGACATGAATCATCCGTTAGCTTAGCATTATGATCATTACAGTTTAATTGCTACTGCTTTCTTCATGACTTATACATGTTGCTCAGACTATGAGATTATGCAACTCCCGAATACCGGAGGAACACCTTGTGTGCTATCAAACGTCACAACATAACTGGGTGATTATAAAGATGCTCTACAGGTGTCTCCGAATGTGTTTGTTGGCTTGGCATAGATCGAGTTTAAGATTTGCCACTCTGTGTTTCGGAGAGGTATCTCTGGGCCCTCTCGATAATGCACAACACTATAAGCCTCGCAAGCAATGTGACTAATGAGTTAGTTGCGGGATTAAGCACTATAGAACGAGTAAAGAGACTTGCCTGTAAGGAGATTGAACTAGGTATGATGATACCGACGATCGAATCTCGTGCAAGTAAAATACCGATGACAAAGGGAACAACGTATGTTGTTATGCGGTTTGACCGATAAAGATCTTCATAGAATATGTAGGATCCAATATGAGCATCCAGGTTCCTCTATTGGTTATTGACCGGAGATGTGTCTCGGTCATGTCTACATAGTTCTCGAACCCGTAGGGTCCGCACGCTTAACGTTCAATGACGATTTGTATTATGAGCTATGTGTTTTTGATGACAGAAGTTTGTTCACAGTCCCGGATGAGATCACGGACGTGGCGAGGAGCCTCGAAATGGTCGAGACATAAAGATTGATATATTGTAAGGTTATGTTCAGATACAGGAAAGGTTTTGGAATGGTTTGGGCATTTTTCGGAGTACCGGGAGGTTACCGAAACCCCTGGGGGACTAATGGGCCTTAATGGGGTTTACTGGAGAAGGAGAGGAGGGCCGTAGGGTGGCCGCCCCCCCCCCCAAGGCTGGTCCGAATTGGACTAGGAGGGGCCGGCGCCCCTCCTCTTTCCTTCTCCCTCTCCACCTCTTTCCCTCTCTCCCCCTCTTGGAAAAGGAAGGGGACTCCAACTAGGATTGGGAATCCTAGTTGGACTCCCCCTATAGGCGTGCCCCTCCTTTGCCGGCTTCCTCCTCCTCCCTCCTTTATATACAGGGGCAGGGGGGCACCCCAAAGCACAATAGTTATTCTCTTTGACGTGTGCGGTGCTCCCCTCCACAGTTACACACCTCGGTCATATCGTCGTAGTGCTTAGGCGAAGCCCTGCGCTGGTAACATCATCATCACCGTCGCCACACCGTCGTGCTGACGGAACTCACCCTCATCCTCAACTGGATCAAGAGAATGAGGGACGTCATCGAGCTGAACGTGGAGGTGTCGTACGTTCGGTACTTGGATCGGTTGGATCGCGAAGAAGTTCGACTACATCAACCGTGTTACTAAACACTTCCGCTTTTGATCTACGAGGGTACGTGGACACACTCTCCCCTCTCATTGCTATGCATCTTCTAGATAGATCTTGCGTGATCGTATGATTTTTTTTAAATTACCGCGTTAGCCAACAGTACAGTATTATGGTAATTTGATAGCAGTAGCAGTAAAAATAGTAGCACAACAATAGTAACTTAGCAAGAACAATATGTGAAAAACACGTAGGCATTGGATTGGTGGTTTGATTGGATGATATTCATCATATAACAGTCATAACCTAGGGTGATACAGAACTAGCTCCAGTTCATCAATTTAATGTAGGCATGTATTCCTTAAATAGTGATACATGCTAATGCAAAAGAACTTGCATGAAATCTTTTGTCCTACCCTCCCATGGCAGCGGGGTCCATAAGGAACCTAAGGGATATTAAGCTCTCATTTTAATAGAGAACCAGAACAAAGCATTAACACATAGTGAATACACGAAGTCCTCAAACTACGGTAATCACTGGAAAGTATCTCAATTGTTATCACCTTGGGGTATGTGATACGTCTCCAACGTATCTACTTTTCCAAACACTTTTGCCCTTGTTTTGGACTCTAACTTGCATGATTTGAATGAAACTAACCCGGACTGACGCTGTTTTCAGCAGAACTGCCATGATGTTGTTTTATGTGTAGAAAAGAAAAGTTCTCGGAATGTCCTGAAAATCCACTGAGGCACTTTTTGGAATTAATAAGAATTTTTGGACGAAAGAAATACACCAGGGGCCCAGGGCCTGTCCACGAGACAGGGGGCCCCCCCGTAGGGCGCGCCCTCCTATCTCCTGGGCCCCCTGGACCTCCACCGACCTCAACTTCAACTCCATATATTCACGTTCGGGGAGAAAAAAATCAGGGAGAAAGTTTCATCGCGTTTTACGAAACGGAGCCGCTGCCAAGCCCTCATCTCTCTCGGGAGGGCTGATCTGGAGTCCGTTCAGGGCTCCAGAGAGGGGGATTCGTCGCCGTCGTCATCATCAACCATCCTCCATCACCAATTTCATGATGCTCACCGCCGTGCGTGAGTAATTCCATCGTAGGCTTGCTGGACGGTGATGGGTTGGATGAGATTTACCATGTAATCAAGTTAGTTTTGTTAGGGTTTGATTCCTAGTATCCACCATGTCCTGAGATTGATGTTGCTATGACTTTGCTATGCTTAATGCTTGTCACTAGGGCCCGAGTGCCATGATTTCAGATCTGAACCTATTATGTTTTCATGAATATATGTGTGTTCTTGATCCTATCTTGCAAGTCTATAGTCACCTATTATGTGTTATGATCCGACAACCCCAAAGTGACAATAATCGGGATACTTCTCGGTGATGACCGTAGTTTGAGGAGTTCATGTATTCACTATGTGCTAATGCTTTGTTCCAGTTCTCTATTAAAAGGAGGCCTTAATATCTCTTAGTTTTCGCTAGGACCCCGCTGCCACGAGAAGGTAGGACAAAAGATGTCATGCAAGTTCTTTTCCATAAGCACGTATGACTATTTACGGAATACATGCCTACATTACATTGATGAATTGGACCTAGTTCTATATCACCCTATGTTATAACTATTGCATGAGGAATCGCATCTGGCATAATTATCCATCACTGATCCATTGCCTACGAGCTTTTCATATATTGTTCTTCGCTTATTTACTTTTCCGTTGCTATTGTTACAACTACTACAAAAACCCAAAAAAAATTATCTTTACTTTTGCTACCGTTACCTTTATTATCATACCACTTTTGCTACTTAACACTTTGCTGCAGATACTAAGTTATCCAGGTGTGGTTGAATTGACAACTCAACTGCTAATACTCAAGAATATTTTTTTGGCTCCCTTGTGTCGAATCATTAAATTTGGGTTGAATACTCTACCCTCGAAAGCTGTTGCGATCCCCTATACTTGTGGGTTATCAATCCCCTTCCCCATTTTTCGTGCCGATCAACCACCGCGATCGAGGGAGATGAGGCAAGTGTCGCGGCCGTGACACCCCCCGAGCTAAGAAGGAAGATTCGGTGTCTCTTAAGCCATTTCCATGCTGTAACATACATTTTAATGTCGTACATTATCACAAAACAAAAATATGATATTCGCTGTTGGGCATGCAATTAATGCGACACAGTGTCCATTAGTAACTCTTAAAGAAACTAGCCAATGCATTTACCCTTCTATCCTCATAAAAAAATTGTATGCCTTGATGGGAAAAAAATGAACAGCTCGCTCATGCAATTTGTTGCAAAGTCATCTCTAATGAAATGCAATTTGCCATATTTTCATTAGGAAAATTATTTTACTCAGTCAGACGTAATTTAATAGACCAACCCCACCCCCACCTTGCTCACTCTCAAGCCTGACTATTATCACAAAATCCACTAACTCATGATGTAAGTGAGGCAGTGAATGACGCCGCCATGGCAAGCTAGCAGCAAGGGACAAAGGCGACAACCGCCTTCCCATCTTAGTGCTATACCTCCTAATTCTATACTGGACCCACCCTTCATCCTGGACTCTACCACAATGGCGCCACGCCCATGCATTGCCATGGAAAAGAAAGCCATGAATAGAAATGTTCATGCTTGATTCATGGTAAAAGTTTATGTATCCGTTAGAGAAGAGCGAAAAATGATTCCCCCTGTTTTCTATCTCACAAACCTAGACTCCTTTTACGTCGCCAAATTTATGAATTCTATGCTCCAATAAACCAAATGAAAGAGAGGGCATATTAAGTTGGAACCTTGAGTTTCCCTTCAACAAAAATTGGAGCCCTAACCTAAATATATGAACCTAAAGAGGTAAAATTCAAAATGTTCTGAGGTACCAGGGAAAACCATCTAATACCTAATAAACCAAAATCTAAGTCAAATATAGATATTTGATTAATAGTGCATGGATACAACAATCATGAAAATAGAATGAACAAAGAGAAAATTTAAAGCGCACACCCAATGAAGGAATCATGTTTCGCGAGGATCACATGACGACTTAAGCTTATTGTTGTTATTCTAATATTTTAAGATATGGATCAACGTGATCCAAAGGGTTTTTAGGCCTGATCTTTCACGGCGAACCAGATGATAACTTCGATCGGTGAATAGATTGAATTCTACTCCTCGATACGCAAAACATATTCTAACGAATCAGCAAGCACGGAGGTTTTTGGACAGCTCCCTCAAAACTCAATACGGGTATCTATCCTCGAAAACACATCATGGTTATAAACTCAAAACATAACCTCCTATTACATTGCCGCACCTGGCTTTATATATTAGCCGACTCAACTTGTCCTACAAGGAAAGCAAAACCAGCTGGAAAATAAAAACAACTTGACTCGGACCCAATTTTCCTAAACAGAAAATAAAATAACACCCTAAAAATAAAAGGACTGTTTGATGCGCCACAATTGCCATGCCTGTAGGTGGACCCCAGCCGGACTCCTTCAAACACAGCACGCTCCACCATGAAGTCATAAACCTGCATGTTATTCCTTTGATCTTCTCTTTGCGTGGCAGAAACAGAAACAATAGGTGTCTCTTAACAACATCAACAGCAGGCAAAAGAATATACACATCACTCGTTGGAGGTGTCGTATCATTTGAGAACTACAAACTTTAAATGACACTTTTTTTGCGAGGAAACTTTAAATGACACTTGACCAGGAAAGGGCGGGAAGTTCAAAACTCAATTCACCCTTGTAGTTGCATGTCACTGCAAGGATAGATAACCACTGAGAGATAAATATCATGCACAATTTATTAAACGTATCAATAATTAATTTTATGGTGCGAAATATCTTGATAATATCGGGAATTAGCCAAATTGGACCTATATATGAAACAACCACAACCCACTATAAGAGCAGAGAAAAAAATTGTATAGGATAAAGCTCATATGGGATATTTTCCCCATCTCCTCCCATAGCATGACCATCTAATCCTTAGCATTTTTTATTCCCATATTAATTCATTACATAACTAAAATTTTTTAGGCGAATAAATCCTTACGTTTTCTCTTTAGGGGGATATATCCTTATATTTTTTTTGAGAATCGGATAAGTCCTTACGTTGTGTGTTGGAATCTGTTACGATCGAATTGGTTGTTTGTGCTGTGTTCGTTCATGTATCAGGACCAATGTTGCGATAGAGGGGTTTGACGATAGAGGAATAGGAAATATTGTATCGGAAGATTTGAAGATTCTCTTAATCACAACACGCGATTAAATGATACGATATTGTTGCTTTTATGTACAGAAATTAATGATGATTGCGTGCATGTATCGGCTCATTGGAAAGTCCTATCACCTTTCTTGGTACGTAATTATGTATGGGAAGATATTTTTTAGGAAGAGAATTATTAAAAAAACCAGTGGGAGGTGGTGGTGGGAGGTGGGATAAAAAAACCGGACGATAAAAAGACCGTACAAGGCTACCAAGTCATCTATTAGAAGTAGAGATGTGATGGTACTGAATTGTTCAGTTGGGGCGCTTGGAGGAAACTGATTGGGGAGGGAATTGCTCATGCAGCACGCTACGTGTACCTTGATAGCTGGACCCAACTGACCGAATGTGCTAAAAATATATTAATATGGGTAAAATTTGTAAGAAATTTACCTAAATGGGTAAAACAGATGAAAATATCTTAAATCGGGTAATTTCCCTGAAAAAATCGATAAAACTGGAATTTACTCTACATAGGAAAATCAATCGGGTCAGTTATCTTTGGTATAAAGTTCTCTAACAAAGACATGCAACTTTTTCTAATATGACAACTACAACAGTTATGATACGTTGCTATAGTTGACTTGGCCCTATGTCTATAGACGTTGGACCTGGATAATTGTATCGGTGAACTAGTAATTACATGTGAATTTTGATAGAGATGGAAATAGTGTCCTTGTCCATAACTTTATATTACCTCCATCCCAAATTACTTGTCAAGATACAAAAGTTTCTAGATATATCCATATCAAAACAAATCTAAGACAAATAATTTAGGACAAAGGAAGTACTACTTTACAAGCCACTTGGTGAGAAATATTGGATGCTATAACCATACTGGCATGTGAGAGTCTGTCGGCCGATTCAGGGTACTCCAGACCAAGAGAAGGTGATAGGAAAGAAGATCAGTCGCGAAGACACCGATGGAGATCATAGCTAGGGAGGGCCTATGGGAAGGAACATTCGATCAAACAGGCGTGTCGTGAAGTTATCCAGACTTGAAAACAACGATGGAGATGAGTCGGATGGCACTGGGCAAGCGTTCCTTGCTGTGTTCGCACAGTAGCCTGACCAAGCCCTGCCACCAATTTTTTTTATCCAAAAATTTCACACACATCTACCATACATTTGTAAGTACATGTGTATTTATTTTCAGATTATTTTGACAATTTAATAGTTGTTTTCCTTCTGATTTTTGAAAATTTCGGGCTCCATGGTGCCCGAGAGCGAAAAAATAAATCCTCTATTGTCTTAGGCGGAGATTGTCCGAGAGCAATAGAAACCACGTATTTCCATGTCTTTCTATAGTTTGACTACAACGGGCATTCTTTTATTTTAATTTTTAGACTATAACAAGCATGCTTTTATTTATCTTTTTGGAAAATGAATAAGCACACTTTTATGTATTTTATACTTGTAATCATATATGAACACTCGTCGATACAGAGACGAAGCCCTTTGCACGGTCCATTCAAATATAATATCTAGCTTGGCAAGATTACTAGGTCCAACCATTACCCATCAAATTGTTCTATGACTTTCCCAGTGGGACTCAAAATGTTACTCCCTCCAATCCATAATAAGTGTCGCAAATTCAAACTAAGATTAAACTAACCTTAGTTCAAAACCGCGACACTTATTTTGGATTGGAGGGAGTAGACTAGCAAAATTGTTTGTGTGGCTGACAAAAAAAGCTTGTTCATGTGTAACCTTTCCTTTACACGAGAGGAAGATATATTTGTGTGAATTCCATTATACACATGTATGGTTCACAACCAATAAAATTTATTATCTACTTGTATCGAATGCGCTGCACGAATAATAAAAGAATACATGCTCTTGAAAATTCTATGACAACTAATATGACAACAAGGATATGGAGACTTGATGTCCTGGACAAAGTTTCTATTCTATCAGGTCAACCCCGACACTGATGGATAGCAATATGAGCAAGTGGTATAAATTGACTGCAAGACTAGTAAAAGAAGACATGCTTGGGAAAATTATATGAAAGCATTTTTTGTTAATGTGGAAAATTATATGAAAACTAAGATGAAGCAAGGATAGGGATTAGCGGGACTTGCTATACCATGGACTAGTTCTTCTATTCTGTTTGATCAACGTCAACCATTAATGCATATAGCAAGTTGCGCCAACGGTCTGCAGGAATAACAGAAAATGAGTCAAGATGTAGCCACTACTGGAGGTGGACATTGTACCGTGTAAATATGTGGATAGATCATGAAACTAGACTTAGCAATAGTTTGTGACTCAATTATTTATTTTAGAATGAGTGACTCGGTCATTCAAGCAGGTTGCAGAAATTTTATATGTGCACATCAGTGGCCCTCCTAGTGATATCCACTAAAGCCCAATGGGCGGCTTCGTCTATGCATGTGTTGGGATGAGAATGGGCTAGGCCAAAAATGGCCCGAGCTGCATTATAAAACAAAATAAATATCCTGAAAAGTGTTGCATAACTACGGGTTTTACACATTATTATATCCGCAAAACTTATTGATGTGTGACATGTCATAAAAATAAAATCAAAACACATGTTGTACTTCTCTGTATCCTGCACCATTTAGCTGCATTTGAGGATATGTACACTCGTCGATATAGACATGGAGCCCTTTGCACAGTCCATTCAAATAGAATATCTAGCTTGGCAATATTACTAGGTCCAACCATTTCCCATCAAATTGTTCTATGACTTTCCAAGTGGGACTCAAAATGTTAATCCCTCCAATCCATAATAAGTGTCGCAATTTTAAGCTATGATTAAAATAACCTTAGTTCAAAACCGCGACACTTACTTTCCAATTGTTTTTGTGGTTGACAAAAAATGCGTGTTCATCTGTAACCTTTCCTTTTCCAGAGAGGAAGATATATTTTTGTGAATTCCATTATACATATGTATGGGTCACAACCAATACAATTTATTATCTACTTATTTCAAATGCCCTGCACGAATAATAAATGAATACATGCTCTTGAAAATTCGATGAGAACTAATATGACAACAAGGATATGGAGACATGACATCCTGGGCAAAGTTTCTAATCTATCGGGTCAACAGTGATACTGATGGATAGCAATATCAACAAGTGATAAAAATTGACTGCAAGACTAGTAAAAATAAACATGCCCTGGAAAATTATATGAAAGCATTGTTTGTTACCGTGGAAAATTCTATGAAAGCTAAGATGAAGCAAGGATGGGGATTGGCCAGACTTGCTACTATGGACTATTTTTCCTATTCTGTACAATCAACGTCGACCATTAATGCATATGGGAAGTTGCGTCGGCGGTCTGCAAGAATAACAAAAAACGAGTCAAGATGTAGCCACTCCTGGAGGTGATTGTACCCTGTAAATATGTCGATAGATCATGAGACTAGACTTACCAACAATTTGTGACTCAATTTGTTCTTTTAGAATGACTAACTCAGTCATTCAAGCAAGTTGCAAAAAAAAAAAATTATGTGCACATCAATGGCCCTCTTAATGATATCCACTAAAGCCCAAATGGGCGACTTAGTCTGTGCATATGTTGTGCTCGGAACGGGCTAGGTAAAAAGTGGCCCGACCAGCATTGTAAAACAAAATAAATATCCCGAAAAGTGTTGCATAACCATGGGTTTTACACATTATTATATCTGATATGTGACATGTCATAAAAATAAAAATAGAACACGTGTTGTACTTCTCCGTATCCTACACCATTTAGCTATATTTGAGCACCTGTACGTTGTTGTTACTCGGTCGTTAATGCATGATTGATGCATCTAAATTGAACCGTGAGCGTTTGCGCATTGTTGTCAGTTAGCCATTCATGCATGACCGAGTCATGTGAAATACAGTTCATTAACTTGTTGTCCAAACTACATTCTTATTGAAGAAAGTGATCAAATAAAGCAAGAACACATATAGCTTGTTAACTTACAAGCACCTTGTTGAGATAATTTATTTAGCAAGAGGACTAGGAAAGGGAATCGAAAACAAATCAAAAGGGAGAGCACTAACTTTATATGGTTCAAGTCATGCACAAAAAGCGAGTGATACAAAATCTTGTGTGTAAAGTGACGCAGAAATAATGCTCCTTTGTTAATGTGTGTTGTTTGGGGATTGTCTCGGTTTTTTGCCTGTATCATTTACAATCATGCTTCAATCCTATTTCCAATTGTGTGGAGGCGGTCGATCGGTGTTAGATTCTTCAACCACTTTTTAGAACAAGTTGAAAAGAACTGGGCCTGGACCATCACGCTTCCAAAGCAGGCCTGACCACAATGCTATTGTCCAGCTAGGCCAGGCGATGGCCTGACAAACTAGGGCTAGGCTGAGGCGGAATACATGACCATTTCTATCACACCGATTGAATTCTCAAACACCGATTTTTAGAATACATGACATTTGATGAGGTTCCTTTGAGGATCCGCGTTGAAGATACCCTGAGTCAGAGGAGTTTCTTTGTTCCGCCCCCGGTGGCTCACCTGAGCTCCTCTAACACATCATCCTTCTTCAAAGCTATTTAGACTACTCCAACACTTGTCAGTGTCTTTGCACTGTCCATACAATTAGAATATCTAGCTTTACTACCTTTACCAGGACCTACCATTAGCCATCAAATTGTTGTATGACTTTCCGACTAGGACTCAAAATGTTAATTGACTAGCAGAATGGTTTGTGTAGTTGACAAAAGAAGGTTGTTCATGTGTGAACATTACATTTGTAAACTTTCCAAGAGGATTGTGTGAATTCCATTATACATATGTATGGGTCACATCCAATAAAAGTTTGGTTATTGACGTTATTTCTGTTTTTAAGCTTTGTGCTTTACAATCATATATGCTAATCATAGAAAGGACTCTAATGCTATAGTTTTGTTGGTATTAATTCAGTTGTGCACCTTTGGTCAGAATTATATTTTAAGACCAAATAGATACCCATAAAAGTTCAAGTCATGCAAATTCATAGGCATCTTAGGCACTGATCACTACGAACGAACTATTGGAGCATAGTTTGATGCAAATTCATACTAGGAATCCAACAGAGTTCGTTCTTACGCTATGCATGTTTCTGTTATGCTTTTGTGCTTTATTCTGCCAACACAAGAGTATTAAGAAGAATTTTAAATATAAGTTCCAATTTCCTAGATTTGATGTATTTTATTTTGTTGATTAATGAAGTTTGATCATTTTCTCATCAAAACAATTACATGATGAAATGTGTGGCTTACTAAAACGGTGGGATTGTGTGAGTGAAAATACGCACTTTTGAAAAATTTATGAAAGCAAATTGACATCAAGGGTAACAAGACTTGGTATCGTGGAGAAAGTTTCTACTCTAGTATGACCATTAATGCATAGAAATATTAAATAGTTATGCTGACTACATGCAAGAATAATAGAAAAAGACGTGCTTTTGAAAAATCTACCAAAGCTAATATGACCGCAAGGGAGGCGAGACTGGGTGTGGAGTGTTTACAAAGTTTCTACTCTAGTAAGTCAACATCGACCATTAATGCATGGAAATATTAGCTAATTAGTAATGGTTGCCTATAGGAATAAAAACAAAGACACACTAGCTCATGAAAATATCGTGAATGGGTAGCAAAGAGATTTGGTGTCCTGGACAAAGTTTCTAGTCTAGTATGTCAGTGTCGACCATTAACGTATGGAAATATTATCTAGTTGTATCGAATGCCCTACAAGAATAATAAAAGAAGAAATGCTCTTGAAAATTCTATGAAAACTAATATGACAGCAAAGACATGGAGAGTTGGTGTCCCAGACAAAGTTTCCATTAAATTTGGTCAACACTGATACCGAAGCTTAGCAATATGAGTAAGTGGTATAAATTGACCGCGAGACTAGTAAAAGCAGAGACGCTCTTGGAAATTATATGAAATGTTTGTATTTCACCATGGAAAATTCCATGATTGCGAAAATGAAGCGAAGAGAGGGATTTGCGAGACTTGCTACCATGGTCTATTTTTTGTATTCTATTCTATCAACATCGGCCATTAATGCATATAGCAAGTTGCGTCAACGGTGTACAGGAATAACAAGAAACGTCTCAAGATGTAGCCACTACTGGAGGTGGTTGTACTACCCTGTAAATATGTGCATAGATCATGACACTAGACTTACCAATAGTTTGTGACTCGATTCATTCTTTTAGAATGAGTGACTCAGTCATTCAAGTAGGTTGCAGAAATTTTTTGTGCACATCAAAGACACCCCTAGTGATATCCACTAAGGCCAAATGGGCGGCTTTGTCTATGCATGTGTTGGGTTAGGAATGGGCTAGGCCAAATATGGTCCGATCCGCATTGTAAAACGAAATAAATATCCCAATAAGTGTTGCATAACCATGGGTGGTACACATTATTATATCCGCAAAACCTACTGATATGTGGCGGATCAGAAAAATAAAATCAAAACAGATGTTGTACTTCACTGTATCCTACACCATTGAGTTGCATTCGAGCATATATACATTGTTGTTACTCGGTCATTAATGTATGATTGATTCATGTAAACTGAACCATGAGCATTTGTGCATTGTTGTCGGTTAGTCATTCATGCATGACCGAGTCATGTAAAATGTAGTTCATTAACTTGTTGTCCAAACCGCATCTTGATTGAAGATAGCAATCAAATCAAGCAAGAACACACATATGGTAGCAACATGGATCCTTGTTAACTTACAAGCAACTTGCTGGGATAATTTTTGGAGCAAGAGTACTAGGAAAGGGAATCAAAAATAGATCAAAAGGGAGAGCACTAACTTTATATGGTTCAAGTCATGGACAAAAAGTGAGTGATACAAAATCTTGAGTGTAAAGTGAAGCGGAAACAACGCTCCTTTGTTGATGCGTGTTGTTTAGGGATTGTCTCTATTTTTTGTTTGTATCATTTACAATCATGCTTCAATCTTTTTTCCAACTGAGTTGAGGCGGTCGATCGGTGTGAGATTCTTCAGCCACTTTTTAGAACAAGTTGAAAAGAACTACACCCGGACAATCACGCTTCCAAAGCAGGCCCGACCAAATCTATTTAGACTACTCCAACACTTGTTAGTGTCTTTGCACTGTCCATACAATTGAAATATCGTGAATAAAAACAATGACACGCTCTTGAAAATACCGTGAATGGGTAGCAAGAGATTTTGTGTCCTGGACAAAGTTTCTAGTTTAGAAGGATGGAAAAAGCTGTAGGCGTAAGCGAGGCGGTTGGCATTCGCCTAGTGCCTAGGCGGTGCCTAAGCGCCCTAGGCGCGGCCTAGGCGGTGATATATTTTTTACTCGTAGTGTATTTGTGATTATTACATGGGTGTTGATATTAGTTTAGGGTTTATAAATAAGTTAATTACCGTCTACTGCCATTGGTATATAACCCATTTGGCGTATCAGTGTTGTATGTGGCATGATTTCTTGCTTGGGTAGGCAATTCTTTGCTTACCCTGCCTAGACCTCCACTTATGCCCTAGACGAGGCGTTTGGCCATTGCCTAGCGGCTAGGCGTGCCTAAGCGCCTTCTAGGCACTGCCTTTTCCAACAGAGCTAGTATGTCAGTGTCGACCATTAATGTATGAAAATATTATCTAGCTGTATCGAATGCCCTGCAAGAATAATAAAAGAAGACATGGTATTGAAAATTCTATGAAAACCAATATGACAGCAAGGACATGGAGAGTTGGTGTCTCGGACAAAGTTTCTATTAAATTTGGTCAACACTGATACTGAAGCATAGCAATATGAGAGAGGGGTATAAGTTGACCGCGAGACTAGTAAAAGCAGACAAGCTCTCGGAAATTATATGAAATCTTTGTTTCTTACCATGGAAAATTCCACGAAAGCGAAAATGAAGCAAAGATAGGGATTAGCAAGACTTGCTACCATGGTCTATTTTTTGTATTCTATTGGATCAACATCGGCCATTAATGCATATAGCAAGTTGCGTCAACGGTCTACAGGAATAATTAAAAAGAGTCAAGATTTAGCCACTACTGGAGGTGTTTGTACTACCGTGTAAATATGTGGATAGATCATGACACTAGACTTACCAATAATTTGTGACTCGATTAATTCTTTTAGAATTAGTGACTCAGTCATTCAAGAAAGTTGCAGAAATTTTTTGTGCACATCAATGACACACCTAGTGATATCCACTAAGGCCAAATGGGCTGCTTCGTCTATGCATGTGTTGGGTTAGGAATGGGCTAGGCCAAATATGGTCAGATCCGCATTGTAAAACAAAATAAATATGCCAAAAAGTGTCGCATAACCATGGGTGTTACAAATTTTTATATCCACAAAACCTAGTGATATGTGACGGATCATAAAGATAAAATCAAAACACATGCTGTACTTATCTGTATGCTACACCATTGAGCTGCATTTGAGCATATGTATGTTGTTCTTGCTCGGTAATTAATCTATGATCGATTCATGTAAATTGAACCATGAGCATTTGTGCATTGTTTTCAGTTAGTCATTCATGCCTGACCGAGTCATGCAAAATGTAGTTCATTAACTTGTTATCCAAACCGCATCCTGATTGAAGAAAGCGATCAAATCAAGCAAGAACATGCATATGATAGCAACGTGGATCCTTGTTAACTTACAAGCACCTTGCTGAGATAATTTTTGGAGCAAGAATACTAGGAAAGGGAATCGAAAACAGACCAAAAGGGAGAGCACTAACTTTATATGGTTTGAGTCATGCGCAAAAAGAGAGTGATACAACAACTTGAGTGTAAAGTGAGGCGGAACCAATGCTCCTTTGTTGATGTGTGCTGTTTAGGGATTATCTCACTTTTTTGTCGGTATCATTTACAATCACTCATCGATCTTTTTTCCAACTGTGAGGAGGCGGCCGCCGGTGTGAGACTCTTCAACCACTTTGTAGAACAAGTTGAAAAGAACGGTGCCTGGACCATCACTCTTCAAAAGCAGGGCCAGACACAATGTTTTTGTCCAGCTAGGCCGCGCGGCGGCCCGACAAACCAGGGCTGGGCTGAGGTAGAATACATGACCATTCATCTCACACCGATTCAATTCTCAAACACCGATTTTGAGAATACATGACATTTGACGAGGTTCATTTGAGGTTTTGCGTTAGACATACCCTGAGTCAGCGGCGTTTCTTTCTCGTGCTCCCGGTGGCTCACCTGAGCTCCTCTAACACATCATCCTTCTTTCAAAGCTATTTAGACTACTCCAACACTTTTCAGTGTCTTTGCACTGTCAATACAATTAGAATATCTAGCTTTATAACCTTTACCAGGTCCAACCATTAGGCATGAGATTGTTCTATGGCTTTTTGACAAGGACTCAAAATCTTAATTGACTAGCGAAATGTTTTGTGTAGTTGAGAGAAGAAGGTTGTTCATGTGTGATCACTACATTTGTAAACTTTCCGAGAGGATTGTGTGAGTTCCATTGTACATATGTATGGGTCACATCCAATAAAATTCTGGTTGTTAATATTATTTCAGATTTTAAGTTTGTGCTTTACAATCATATATGCTAATCTTAGAAAGGACACTAATGCTATAGTTTTGTTGATTTTCATATTTTTTGTGGAACTTTGGTCAAAATTATGTTTTAGAAACCACACATAGATACCCATAAAAGTTCAATTGATGCAAATTCATAGGCATCTTAGGCACTGATCACTACGGACGAACTATTGGAGCACACTTTGATGCAAATTCATACTAGGAATCCAACAGGGTTCGTCCTTAGGCTATACATGTTTCTATTATGCTTTTGTGATTTATTCTACCAACACAATAGTTTGACGAAGATTTTTGAATATAAGTTCACATTTGAAAAGTTTAAAAAGAACTCAAAAAGCTGTAAAGATGCATGCTTCTCCAATTTTATAGATTTGTTGTGTTTTATTTTGTTGATTAACAAAGTTTGGTCATTTGCACATTGAAACAACTCTAAAATAATATGTGTGGCTTACTAAACGGTGGAATTGTGTCGGTTACAAACACGCTTTCAAAAAATCTAAAAAAATTAATTGACAGCAAGAGTAACAAGACTTGGTGTCGTGGACAAAGTTTCTACTCTAGTATGACCATTCATGCATAGAAATATTAAATAGTTGTACTGATTGCTTGTAAGAATAATATCATGCTTTTGAAAAATCTACAGAAGTTCAACAAAAAAGGAACAACGTAGAACTGCCCCTATGTCGCCCATCTGGCGGCTCTGGCGGAAAGCCAGGAAGCTGCCGTCGGGACCCTTCCTCGCCCTCCCTCTCACCTCGCCATCGCTGGAGGATGCTGCCGGGCTAAGCCCGCGTGCCGGACTGCGGCGTGGCATTCCTCTCGCTCGAAGGGAGGCACGTGCGATGGGGGAGGCTCAGCCCATCTTCCGCGCGACCTGGCGGCTGCAACGCAGTCGTGTGCTTGAAGGGCTCCGGCTGATGGCCCCTCTCTGGCGACCAAGGCGGGGTGGTGGCCCCCATTCTGCCAAGGGGGGTTTCCCCGCTTCTGAATCTGTTGGCATGGCGCCTGTTCCAGCGGCGGCTCGCCAAATCCACGCGGCTCCGGCCAGATCTGGCCCTCCCGCGATGGTTGTGACGCCTAGGGGCTCCGGTGGTGGACGTCGTCGTGCGGAAGCGGCGGGATTGGTTCGATGGGTCAGGATGGGGTGGCAGCCCTCCCTCCCAGCTCTGCTAGTGCTCGTCAGATGCAGTTCTGTGGTGCCGTGGTGGTGGGCGCCAGATGATGGCCCGACTTTGCAGGCGGCGAGGTATGAGGTGGCTCAAGTGTGGCGGTGGCGTGGTTGCTATGCAAGAGGTGTATGGGTCAGCGGATTGCGTTGCGTGGGGGTGGCGTTCGAGATGCTCTGGGTGAAAGCCTTGTCTGGTGCTGCCGGCTAGCGGCGGCGGCGGCGGCGGCGGGCGTCGTTTCCCTCCTTGGAGGCACAGAAGTGGAGATCTCCGACCTCGCCTACCCTCGGATCAAGATTCTTCAGGTGAAAGCCTAGACCCGGCTGGGTTGGGCAATGACGTCGTCCATGCGGTGTTTCCTCCTTTGGGGCATTGATTTGAATACAATGATCTCCTCTATGCTTTCCTTGGGTTGGACGTGCATGGCATCACGGTTGGCAGGTGCCTAAAAAGTGATGCGAGTGTTAGCGTTGCTACTCATGAGGGGACGACGATGATTACATGTGGAGCTGGGTTGCGGCTTGTCCTTCTGATGTCGATGGTTCAGTTCACCAATGGGTGCGTTTATGCTGGTTTCTCACTATGACAGAGAAGTCGGAGCTGCATGTGGCGGGGCTCTTGCGTTAACGATGACTCCATGAGGGTGGTTTCCAGCGGGTGGTGCTCTCCGGAGGTTGCGTTGGTGTAACACCTTGGATTTTGGCTTTTTATTTTTCCTTTGTTCTCGTTGGATTATTGCTTTGATTTGTTTTTCTGTGCTATGTGGTCTGAAAACTTGGGAAGAATATATCTTCCTAGGTTTCATAGTGGCTTGTCATGCCCTAAATCATCCCAAGACCCTGTCATTTCTTATCCTATCCCAAATCCCAATATTCCTTTTATTGGGTATATTCCTTTTCTATTGAAGGAATATTTTTTTTTGCCCTAGGTTGTGAAGCAACCTATATTTCTGTCACTCCCAAAATTCCTGAATAATTCTCATAATTTTTTGGGGTCATATCTTCCTCAAATATGTCAAAACCTTCCTTGGCATCATCAAAGATAATTCGCAAATATTCCTTTTCTAATTCTGCCCTAAGTGGCTTTTTGAGAAGGAAGTGTCATTTATCTTTGCTTGATTGACCCCAAACTTTTTGGACACCTTTTCATGTCCATATCATTGCCTCCTGTCAAAATTCAACTCAATTTTCCTAGTGAATATTCCTGAGCAATTTTTCAAAGTTCCTGTCTGAGGGAATTCTTTGTGAAGGAAGTGCTAGCTAGGTTAATCCAAATGAGTTTACATTTTGCAAGGTCCTTCACATGATCAAATCATCACTCTCCTCAAGATTTGGGCGCATGTCATCACTCTATGTGAGCTGAGCATCAAATCTTGGTTTCTGGTCAGATTTTCAGGTTGTGAAGCAACTATTTTTATATTCCTACATTATGGATGAAAATTTACCCGGACATTATCATATCTATATAAACTCTCTCCACAAATTTTTGACTCATTTTATCTAGCTAATTTTCCTCGGCTATTTTTCTTAAATTCTCTCCAGAGAGCTACATTGTGAAGCAAGTACCATTTTGGTATTTCCAAATGGCATGAAACTTTTACAACAGCTTCATATAATAAAATAACTCATCTTCTCCAATTTTCAGCTCAATCCAATTAGCCATGAGAGTACCACTACAAGATTTGCATTGCTGACCAGTGGGGTGCATTGCACAACAAGTGCTAGCTAAACCCTTCCTCTTAAGCTGATTCTTGGTCATCTCAGTCATCTTAGGATGTGATCATCAGCAGACAAATCCATTCTGTCATTCTCACGCTTGTGTCCCCACTCCACAGCACAAACACTTTGTTGTTGATATGTTTTGGAGCCTCCTGCCAATCTCTTGTTTGCCCCTGGACCGAATTCTTTCTTCATTTGGACTAAGGGCAGTATGGACTATCTACTGGACATGGTCGGTCTGGCCAAAACGCGCCGCTTGCACCAGTGCACGCGGTGATCACGCTTGCGTCATGCAAATAGCAAGCTCTCGCTTGTTTCGGCCGCTGTTCTCGACCGCTCGCTCCGTGTCTCGACGTCCCTCCATGTCTTGTAGCTCCCCCATGATCCTCTGCATCGACTCGTGCCTCTGCCTCGTCCTGGTTCGCCATGAATGTGTCGCCGACGAGCTACCCGTGACGCTAACCTCCTGTGTCCTCCATTAACAGTCAGCTTGAGCTCGCCCATTAGCTCTAGGACCCTCCCCGTGGCTATATAAGAGTGCCCGGAGCTCTTCCGCACCTCACCACTTCCTCCTATGCCTCTTTTTCCCAGCGGAGTGCCCCATCTGGCCCGATCTTGCCGGTATTCATCTCTGCCATCGCCGACCTTCATCTTTTTTGGCCACCACAGGCCTCCTCTCCTCCTCTAGCCACCTCCATCACCTCCCTCTCCTTCCCACGGTTCGCCCCACCCCTTGCCCCCTCGCGGGAGCGCCTGCATCACCGGCAACCACCACTGCCCGCCCTCCTCTGCCTCTTCCTGGCGCTGCCCGTTGCTGCTCCTCCACTCCTCCCGCGCCTAATTCATATGGTTATGTTGCTTGATACGTCCATTTTGCATCATGTTTTCCTACTATTATTTATGATGTTTTGTGCATAATAATGCTTTTTGGAGTAATTCTAATGCCTTTTCTCTCATTATATGCAAGGTACACACAAAGAGGGAGAATTCCGGCAGCTGGAAATCTGGACCTGGAAAAGCTACATCAGACTACCTATTCTACACAACTACAAACAAGCTGAAACATTACGGAGATTCTTTTATGGAATATATGAGGAATATTGGAGCCAATAAGTATCGGAGGGGGCCTACCAGGTGGGCACAGCCCACCCCGGAGTGCTAGGGAGCCCAGGTGCGCCTTGATGGGTTGTGCTCACTGAGGCCCACCTCCGGTGCCCATTTTCTGGTATATAAGTCATTTTGACCAAGAAAAAAATAAGGAGAGGACTTTCGGGATGGAGCGCCGCCGTCTCGAGGCGGAACTGGGGCAGGAGCACTGTTGTCCTCCATCGGAGCGATTCTGCCGGGGGAACTTCCCTCCCGGAGGGGGAAATCATCGTCATCATCATCACCAACAACTCTCCCATCTTGGGGAGGGCAATCTCCATTAACATCTACAACAACACCATCTCCTCTCAAACGCTAGTTCATCTCTTGTGTTCAATCTTTGTACCAGAACTATAGATTGGTGCTTGTGGGTGACTAGTAGTGTTGATTACTTCTTGTAGTTGATTACTATATGGTTTATTTGGTGGAAGATTTTATGTTCAGATCCATTATGCTATCTAATACCTCTCTGCTCTTGAGAATGTTTATCACTTGAGAGTATTTTCTTTTGTTCTTGAGGTCACGAGAGAAATCATGTGAACTTGATATGTGTTCGATATTATGATAGTATGTATGTTGTGATTCCCTTAGTGGCACTGGTACGCGTCGGTGCTATACAAACGGTTTTTAACCCCTTTCCACGACGGCATTTGGAACCGTCTCCAAGTGAGTGTGGGCGATAGGGGGTCCTTCCCACACAACCCAGAAACCGTCGGGGATAGGCCCTCCTGGCACACAAGATGGCTCGTGTGCGATCGGGCGAGGCATCAAAACCCAATTGTTTCCGTTCATATGTACATCCCACACGGTGAATCCCAGAAAAACATTTCCGTCTGTATGTATATCACACACAGTCAATCCAAGGAGTACGTTTCCGTTCTGATGTAAATCCAACACAGTTAATCCAGGGAAAACATTTCCGTTCATATGTACTTCCCACACAGTCAATCCAGGGAAAATGTTTCCGTTCATATGTACATCTCACACAATCAATGCAGGGAAAATGTTTTTGTTCGTATGTACATGCCAAACGATTAGGCCGCTATAGTCGTGTGAAAAAGGTGGACATCAACATTTTATCTGCCGATATGTTTGTGATAGGTACGTTATCGCACACGGTTCAAGAATGTAAAATGTGTGCGGTGCCTCTACTAACGCCAACGAGTACAATTTTGTAACTGTGTGCGATTGGTATACCTATCACACACACTAGTTTGAAACGTTTGTCGTATTACCATGAATCATACACGCATATGAGACGAAACCATGTGTGTGTCCGATGGGCATCGCAAACGTCTCACGTCAAAGAACCATCTATTTTATTTTTTCATCACACATGTTGTCTTCTTTCTAACCGTGTGCACATTATTTTATTCGCTCATGTACAATTTTTTGGCTATACTTTATTATTCGAATTAGAAATTTTGAAATATGAAACGTGCAATTGAAATTCTCAGCACAATGGTTCAACAACGAATCCATAAATAAAATTGTCAGTACAATATGTTCAGTAATTACAGGATTATACAAAAATTAACTATGATGAACCATAATATTTACAGGCGGTAAAGGTGAAGAGACAAGTGTAAATTATTTTGACTGCCGATGTTGTTGAAGAAGCGGAATGCCCATAATGTGCCTTCCTGCATGCCATAGGCACGAACAGCTTTTGTCCAACCCCTTGTGACGATCGCCCGCTCATCCTTCACCGCCTTCAGGAAGACTTCTAGAGCATTATCATAGTAGCTTGAATTATATACTTTAACCTTAGTTGCCTCCACTCCGGTCATGTAGTTTGCAAGGTAATCATCAGTAAAAAGCTTCGAAAACCACTGAAAAGAGAAATATATCAGATCATGAGGTCTAATAGAGTAACTTGTTGTGGGCAGGGGAAAATGGCAACAAATTACTTACCATGCATCCTAAAGTTCACTGATGTCTTGGACAAAGTGTAAATAAAGAGCTTAATTCCCATCACCCATTTCTTTCGCCTAACAATCTTTCTCAGTTTCCTCACTAGACGCTTGTTCATGGATATCTCATTGCCCCATACGCAAAAGGGATCAAAGCGTGGATCAGTACCTCTCATATACATACCTACAAGCAACCAGTAAATGTTAGAAGCTAAATGAGATTGCACAAATGATGTAAAGTACAACTACCTACATTCCTAAGTACAAGTATTTTTAGAGATTTCAATATGGACTACATACGGATGTATATAGAATTATAGATATAGTTTAGATTAGAATCTAGATTCACTCATTTTCCTCCTTATGTAGTCTATATTAAAATCTCTAAAAATACTTAACAACTCCTTGTGTAAGTACATGGAAAGCCAATGTTAACTAAAACAGGGTTAACATCCACCAAAAATAGCAAATGGTAATAAAATGGCAGCATCTGTAGTGATATCTTCATTGCGAAAGAGTAGCACGGTAGCAAAGGGACGGATTAAAAAATGGATGCAACTGTTAATTGCAACAGGATTAACAACATCCTAGTTCATGTTTTGTAAGTTTGTAGCCCTTGAAATACAACAGTTTAAAAATGGATACAATGGTTAATTGCAACAGGCTTAATGGCCATTGAAACCGGTACTAATAAAAATGTAATTGGTAGAGTTAAACATCACAAGGCAGGTGCTGCCAGAGCAGATAATGGCCTAGTTGTCTATAAAAAGGTAGGGAAAATAGCTAAAATGTGTTAGGCATGTTTACTACAAGATGCTTAAGACATCGACCGTAGAAAACATAGCCATTAATTGCAACTGGTATTGGTAAGATTGAACTGGTGAGTTCATACTTGGTTAGCCCAGAGAGGTAGTTGTTGGGGCACTTCATCTTGGCCAGAGCCCGCCCAAAGTCAGCGGTGGCAGAGGCGAGCTCTTCCTCCGGGTAAAAGCATGGATCAGTGCCCCCGACATGTGTACCTACAAGAAGCAAGTAAATGTTAGAAGCCAAACTACAATTGTACAAATGATGTAAAATACTGTAAGACATGGGATGCAAGTAACCTCGACGGCAAACAACAGCATCACCCGTAATGGCCGTGCGTAAGTACATGGATAGGCATGTTAAGTACAACAGGGTTAGAATCCACCAAAAATAGCAAATGGGCAGCATCTCTAGTATATCTTCATTGTGGAGAGTAGCATGTTAGCAAAGTTTGTTGCTGGTATTGGTGAAATTGAACTGAACAGTTAATACTTGAACATCAATAGTGTGCAGTACTGAAATAAACAAGGCACGGACATGCTTAATACATCAACCATACAAAACATAGCCATTGCAAGTGGTATTGGTTAGATTTAGCTGGTCAGATCATACATGTTAAGTCCTGGGGCTAGTCGCCGGGGCACTTCTTATGGGCCAAAGCCTGCACCATGTTGGCGGCAGTGGAGGCGAGGTGTTCCTCCGGGTCAACACGCACAACGGCCATCGCGCCATGGACTGCCATCAGCTCCTTGACCTCCATGTGATATGTGGTTAGGTTTGCGTGGCAATGCTCTGGAGGTAGTGACGGTGGGGATTTGGAGGCATGAGGATGTTTCGTAGGTTCAATTTAAGCAATCGGGTCGGGGTCGTGATAGAGATCGGTGGGTTACCTAACTGGATCCGAGTAGAACGTAGATGTGGTTGACACTGTGGTTGCGGCAGCGGCGGTTTGAGCTGCCGGTAGGGGGAGGCGCGGGGGGGGGGGGGGAGATATGATATGTCTCCAAGGTATCTATAATTTATGAAGCATTCGTGCTATTTTATTGTCTGTTTTGAATGTTTATGGGCTTTATTATACACTTTTATATTACTTTTGGGACTAACCTATTAACCGGAGGCCCAACCCATATTGATGTTTTATTGCCTATTCAGTGTTTCGAAGAAAAGGAATACCAAACGGAGTCCAAATGGAATGAAACCTTCGGGAGCGTGATTTTTGGAACGAACATGATCCGGGAGACTTGGAGTACAAGCCAGGGAAGCTTCGAGGAGGCCAGGAGATAGGAGGGCGTGCCCACCCCCCTAGGCACACCCCCCTGTCTCGTGGGCCCCTCGAGCCTCCCCCTACCGACTTCTTTCGCCTATATATTCCCATATACCCTAAAACCATTGAAGACGAAGATAGATCGGGAGTTCCGCCGCCGCAAGCCTCTGTAGCCACCAAAAACCTCTCGGGAGCCCGTTCCGGCACCCTGCCGGAGGGGGGATCCCTCACCGGTCGCCATCTTCATCATCCCGGCGCTCTCCATGATGATGAGGGAGTAGTTCACCCTCGGGGCTGACAGTATGTACCAGTAGCTATGTGTTTGATCTCTCCCTCTTGTGTTCTTGAAGTGATACGATCTTGATGTATCGCGAGCTTTGCTATTATAATTGGATCTTACGATGTTTCTCCCCCTCTACTCTCTTGTAATGGATTGAGTTTTCCCTTTGAAGTTATCTTATTGGATTGAGCCATTAAGGATTTGAGATCACTTGATGTATGTCTTGTCGTGCTTATCTGTGGTGACAATGGGATATTCACGTGATTCACTTGATGTATGTTTTGGTGCTCAACTTGCGGGTTCCGCCCATGAACCTATGCATAGGGGTTGGCACACGTTTTCGTCTTGACTCTCCGGTAGAAACTTTGGGGCACTCTTTGAAGTACTTTGTGTTGGTTGAATAGATGAATCTGAGATTGTGTGATGCATATCGTATAATCATGCCAACGGATACTTGAGGTGACAATGGAGTATCTAGGTGACATTAGAATTTTGGTTGATTTGTGTCTTAAGGTGTTATTCTAGTATGAACTCTATGATAGATTGAACGGAAAGAATAGCTTCTTGTTATTTTACTACAGACTCTTGAATAGATAGAACATAAAGGATAACTTTGAGGTGGTTTCGTACCCTACCATAATCTCTTTGTTTGTTCTCTGCTATTAGTGGCTTTGGAATGACTCTTTGTTGCATGTTGAGGATAGTTATATGATCCAGTTATGTTATTATTGTTGAGAGAACTTGCACTAGTGAAAGTATGAACCCTATGCCTTGTTTCCTACCATAGCAATAGCGTTTACGGTCACTTTTATCATTAGTTACCTTGCTGTTTTTATACTTTCAGATTACAAAAACCTATATCTACCATCCATATTGCACTTGTATCTCCATCTCTTCGCCGAACTAGTGCACCTATACAATTTACCATTTTATTGGGTGTGTTGGGGACACAAGAGAATCTTTGTTATTTGGTTGCAGGGTTGTTTGAGAGAGACCATCTTCACCCTATGCCTCCCACGGATTGATAAACCTTAGGTCATCCACTTGAGGGAAATTTGCTACTGTCCTACAAACCTGTGCACTTGCAGGCCCAACAACGTCTACAAGAAGAAGGTTGTGTAGTAGACATCAAGCTCTTTTCTGGCGCCGTTGCCGGGGAGGTGAGTGCTTGAAGGTATATCTTTAGATCTTGTAACCGAATCTTTTTGTTTCTTGTTTTATCACTAGTTTAGTTTATAAAAGAAAATCTCAAAAAATGGAATTAAGTTTGCCTCATACACTTCATCTTTTTAATATCTTTCCTGAGAATGATGGAAAGGAAAATTGTGCTCAATTGCTAGAAGAAGAATGCATTAAAATGTTTGGTACTAGATCTTTGTATGATGAGCATGATTGCAATGTTGTTAGTATGAATTCCTTGAATATCCATGATGCTAATGATATGCAAAGCCACAAGCTTGGGGAAGCTATGTTTGATGAATATGATATTTTTTGTCCCCCAAGTTTTGATGAGCAAATTTATTATGATGAAAAGCATGCCTCCTATTTATGATGATTATATTGATGAAAGTGGGTTTGGAAGAGTGTCTACTTTAGGAAGTAGTGATCCCACTATTTTGGAGGATGTTGAATCTTATTGTTATAATTATGAAAGTGGATTTGGAGAGGTCATGACTTTATTTAGTGATGAATCCACTATTTCGGAAGTGGTTCCAATTGATTATGAGAAAAAAGTTTCTATCTATGATGATTATTGTGATGACTTGTATGCTATTAAGAATAATGATAACCATGAAACTTGTCATCATGATTTTAGTTTTCAATTGGATTATGCCTCGCATGATAATTATTTTGTTGAGTTTGCTCCCACTACTATTCATGAGAAGAAATTTGCTTATGTAGAGAGTAGTAAATTTTCTATGCTTGTAGATCATGAAAAGAATGCTTTAGGTGCTGGTTATATTGTTGAATTCATTCATGATGCTACTGAAAATTATTATGAGGGAGGAACATATGCTTGTAGGAATTGCAATAATATCAAGTTTCCTCTCTATGTGTTGAAAATTTTGAAACTATGCTTGTTTTGCCTTCCTATGCTAATTGATTATTGTTCCCATAAGTTGTTTGCTCACAAAATCCCTATGCATAGGAATTGGGTTAGACTTAAATGTGCTAGTCACATTCTTCATGATGCTCTCTTTATGTTTCAAGTCTAATCTTTTATGTGAGCATCATTGTCATCATCATGCCTAGCTAGAAAGGCATTAAAGAAAAGCTCTTGTTGGGAGACAACCCAATATTTTCCTTTACTGATTTTGTGTGTCCACACGATTATGCTACTGTATTAATCATGTTTTATATCTTTTGTTTCAATAAAGTGCCAAGTAAGACCTTTAGGATAGCTTACGGTGATAGTTGTGTTGATCCTGCTGAAAATCAGAAACTTTTGCACCCAGTAAATTAGTTTTCATAATTCACATAAACGTGATTTTCATCTGATTATTTTTGAACTGGATTGGTAAACAAATTTCTTAGGACTTCCTAATTTGGTAGGATTTTTGTTGTTCCAGAAGTATACCTTTGATACAGATTACTATAGACTGTTCTGTTTTTGACAGATTCTGTTTTCTATGTGTTGTTTGCTTATTTTGATGAATCTATGAGTAGTATCAGAGGGTATGAACCATAGATAAGTTGGAATAGAGTAGATATTACACCAATATTAATTTAGAATGAGTTCATTACAGTACCTAAGTGGTGGTTTTATTTTCTTATATTAACGGAGCTTACGAGTTTTCTGTTGAGTTTTGTGTTGTGAAGTTTTCAAGTTTTGGGTAAAGATTCGATGGACTATGGAATAAGGAGTGGCAAGAGCGTAAGCTTGGGGATGCCCAAGGCACCCCAAGTTAATATTCAAGCACAACCAAGAGCCTAAGTTTGGGGATGCCCCGGAAGGCATTCCCTCTTTCGTCTTCGTTCATCGGTAACTTTACTTGGAGCTATATTTTTATTCACCACATGATATGTGTTTTGCTTGGAGCGTCATTTCATTTTGTTATTATTTTCTTTCTGTTATTTAGAATAATTTTTTTCATCTTTCTTTTCAAGAAAAATGTCAAGGATAGCCTTTGCCATGCTTATTTTGCTAGTATACATGTTGCTGTTTGAAAGTAGAAAGTGTACCGCTGTTGCAAAAATTCTCTAGAAAAGTCAGAGAATGATATAATGTTGAAAATTTTTGCGTAATGAGCTCTGATAAATATTCTACAG
The DNA here is from genome assembly GCA_021605205.1 of Aegilops longissima. Taxonomy (NCBI): domain Eukaryota; kingdom Viridiplantae; phylum Streptophyta; class Magnoliopsida; order Poales; family Poaceae; genus Aegilops; species Aegilops longissima. The sequence continues at coordinate 847,993,711 of CM038677.1, forward strand.
CTTAGTATGTTTCTCATTATTTTTGGAGTTAGGGAAATATTGATACTCTTGCATCCTTTACAGACTGTACTGTTTTGGCAGATTGCTGTTATGGTTGCATTGTTTGCATATGTTTGCTTGTTTAATGATTCTATTTGAGGATAGGAGTATTAAATATGCAGAGGCCTTTAGTATGCAATGTTGAATAATAATTTTAGTGATTTGTTACAGTAGAAAATGATAAGGTTTTACATTGGTTTATACTAACTTATCTCACGAGTTCTTGTTGAGTTTGGTGTGAATGAAGCTTTTTTAGAAATAGAGAAACCATGATATGAGAGGAATTAAGGAGGCACAAAACTTCAAGCTTGGGGATTACCAAGGCACCCCAAGATAATATTTCAAGAATTCTCAAGCATCTAAGCTTGGGGATGCCTCGTTAGGCATCCCACCTTTCTTCTTCAACAACTATCGGTTAGTATCGATTGAGCCTAAGTTTTTGCTTCTTCACATGAGTTGTGCTATCCTTGCAATGTCATTTTATTTTTATTTTCTTGATGTTTGAATAAAATACCAAGATATGAAATTCTTTAATGAGAGGGAGTCTTTGCATAGCTACATAATTGTTTAGCTACTCATTGATCTTCGCTTATATCTTTCTGGAGTAGTTTGTCATTTACTCGTGTGCTTCACTTATATCCTATGAGTAAATGGTTGATTGAGTTGAATGTCATAAATCTGAAATTATATATGTTTCATTTTTCTTATCCCATGGGGAGTAATGACTTCACATCTAAGAAGTAGAGGTTGTAAATTTATTGAAGGTTAGCAAGCATTGCATTGGTTATTTGAACAATTCATGAAAGAATATTGAAGGAAGAGAGATTTCACATATAAATATACTATCTTAGACATCTTTTACAATTGTGAGCACTCATTAAGTATGACATGCTAAAGAGTTGATGTTGGACAAGGAAGACAACCTAATGGGTTATGTTTTCTCACATGCCAGTTAAAGTATATTGTCATGGATCATTCAAATATGTTGAGCTTGCCTTTCCCCCTCATGCTAGACAAAATTCCTTGCACCAAGTAGAGATACTACTTGTGCTTCCAAATATCCTTAAACCCAGTTTTTGCCATGAGAGTCCACCATACCTACCTATGGATTGAGTAAGATCCTTCAAGTAAGTTGTCATCGGTGCAAGCAATAAAAATTGCTCTCTAAATATGTATGATCTATTACTGTGAAGAAAATAAGCTTTATACGATCTTGTTATGGAAGCAATGAAAGCGACGAACTGCATAATAAAGGTCCATATACAAGTGGCAATATAAAGTGACGTTCTTTCGCATTAAGATTTTGTGCATCCAACCAGAAAAGCGCATGACAACCTCTACTTCCCTCTGCAAAGGGCCTATCTTTTACTTTATGTCTTTTACTTTATGCAAGAGTCAAGGTGATCTTCACCTTTCCCTTTTTATTTTATCCTTTGGCAAGCACCTCGTGTTGGAAAGATCCTGATATATATATATATATATATATATATATATATATATATATATATATATATATATATATATATATCCAATTTGATGTAAGTTAGCATGAACTATTATTGTTGACATCACCCAACGTGAATAAGTTGGAAGGCAACACTATAAGCCCCTATCTTTCTCAGTGTCCGATTAAAACTCCATAACCATAAGTATTGCGTGAGTGTTAGCAATTGTAGAAGACTATATGATAGTTGAGTATGTGGAGTTTGCTAAATCAAAGCTCTAACATAGGCCCTTCCTGAAAATAGGATGAATTGTAATTGTTTGATGCCTAAGAATGAAGTTTGCTAGTTTTCAAGAAAGTTATGGTCTATGCTTTAACATGTGAATAGCTTGTTACTTGTTCGTGAGAAGCTTTATGAGATGAACTAATGTTATGACATATAATCATGCTAGAAAAGGTGATTGAAATTATCATTGATCAAACTTGTGCACCTTCTAGCATTCACACTTCATAAATTCTTTCTTTTATCATTTACCTACTCGAAGATGAGCAGGAATTAAGCTTGGGGATGCTGATACGTCTCCAATGTATCTATAATTTATGAAGCATTCATGCTATTTTATTATCTGTTTTGAATGTTTATGGGCTTTATTATACACTTTTATATTACTTTTGGGACTAACCTATTAACCGGAGGCCCAACCCATATTGTTGTTTTATTGCCTATTTCAGTGTTTCGAAGAAAAGGAATATCAGACGGAGTCCAAACGAAATGAAACCTTTGGGAGCGTGATTTTTGGAACGAACATGATACGGGAACTTGGAGTACAAGCCAGGGAAGCTTCGAGGAGGCCAGGAGATAGGAGGGCGCGCCCACCCCCTGGGCGCGCCCCCTGTCTCGTGGGCCCCTCGAGCCTCCCCCGACCGACTTCTTTCGCCTATATATTCCCATATACCCTAAAACCATTGAAGACGAAGATAGATCGGCAGTTCCACCGCCGCAAGCCTCTGTAGCCACCAAAAACCTCTCGGGAGCCCGTTCCGGCACCCTGCCGGAAGGGGGATCCCTCACCGGTGGCCATCTTCATCATCCCGACGCTCTCCATGACGAAGGGTGAGTAGTTGACCCTCGGGGCCGAGGGTATGTACTAGTAGCTATGTGTTTGATCTCTCTCTCTCTCTCTCTCTCTCTCTCTCTCTCTCTCTCTCTCTCGTGTTCTTGAAGTGATACGATCTTGATATATCGCGAGCTTTGCTATTATAGTTGGATCTTATGATGTTTCTCCCCCTCTACTCTCTTGTAAAGGATTGAGTTTTCCCTTTGAAGTTATCTTATCGGATTGAGTCTTTAAGGATTTGAGAACACTTGATGTCTGTCTTGTCATGCTTATCTGTGGTGACAATGGGATATTCCCGTGATTCACTTGATGTATGTTTTGGTGATCAACTTGCGGGTTCCGCCCATGAACCTATGCATAGGGGTTGGCACACGTTTTCGTCTTGACTCTCCGGTAGAAACTTTGGGTCACCCTTTGAAGTACTTTGTGTTGGTTGAATAGATGAATCTGAGATTGTGTGATGCATATCGTATAATCATGCCCACAGATACTTGAGGTGACAATGGAGTATCTAGGTGACATTAGGGTTTTGGTTGATTTGTGTCTTAAGGTGTTATTCTAGTATGAACTCTATTATAGATTGAACGGAAAGAATAGCTTCTTGTTATTTTACTACGGACTCTTGAATAGATAGAACAGAAAGGATAACTTTGAGGTGGTTTCGTACCCTACCATAATCTCTTCGTTTGTTCTCCGCTATTAGTGGCTTTGGACTGACTCTTTGTTGCATGTTGAGGGATAGTTATATGATCCAATTATGTTATTATTGTTGAGAGAACTTGCACTAGTGAAAGTATTAACCCTAGGCCTTGTTTCCCTACCATTGCAATACCGTTTACGCTCACTTTTATCATTAGTTACCTTGCTGTTTTTATATTTTCAGATTACAAAAACCTATATCTACCATCCATATTGCACTTGTATCACCATCTCTTCGCCGAACTAGTGCACCTATACAATTTACCATTGTATTGGGTGTGTTGGGGACACAAGAGACTCTTTGTTATTTGGTTGCATGGTTGTTTGAGAGAGACCATCTTCATCCTACAAGTCCCACGGATTGATAAACCTTAGGTCATCCACTTGAGGGAAATTTGCTACTTTCCTACAAACCTGTGCACTTGCAGGCCCAACAACGTCTACAAGAAGAAGGTTGTGTAGTAGACATCAAGATAATGAGAAAATTTGATGGGTGGGGATGTGGTTGGAGGTATAAATTCGGAAATCGCGCGCCTAATGAAAATTTCACTGCGAAACTTGAAACTTGGGCGGGGGAAGCACACAACGGAGACGAAGCGCGTAAAATACTCGTGTGCGAGAAAATAGAAAATTGGTAGTTCCCGTCTCCAAAAAAATGTACACTTGGAGCCGATTTTTCTCAGTCAATGGTACGCCTGGTTTATTAGGATCCATCGCACAGGTAACAGACTTATGGATCACTAACGCAAAAAACGCACATGGGTACGGCATAAAAACCGTGTGTTTTGTGATCTTCTAATGATTAACACAAACAAGCGCACATGGTCACACATGCTAATCAACGCTCAAAGCCCTCAAAGGATGCTCTTACCGACATTGTACATTAATACTACAAACTTAAAGCCCTACTGGTAATTTGCTCTAATACTACAAAATTAAACTACTTCTCACATGCTACCATCAGGGCATGCTGGCTAGACGCCGGCGTTCTCCTTCCCGTCGTTGTAGGCGGCAGCCAACCGTCCTTCGATCTCCGCCAAGCTCTCCTCATCATGGCGTGCGGCCTCTTCTTTCTTGCAGCGGCGGGACTATCTTTTCTTGATTGCTTTCTGCCTTTTCCGATCATCCTGTGTGGCTTTGGCCGCCTCTAGATCCACCGCCCATTCGGCCATGGCAGCCTCAAAGTCTGCCCACGTAACTATGTGGCCGGCGGCGGTGATGAACTCCGCGCGGCGAGATGCCATCGCTTGCTTACCATGTGTGCGGTCGCGGGCGGCAATGAACGTGGCATGGCGGGATGCCATCGCTTCCTTACCAGTTACAGTGCGTCGCGGTGCCATGAACGATGCTTGGAGAGAGCTCTGGGACGGAGGGGCCGGGCAGCCGTACAGTGCGGTGGTTTTTAGGAGCTCAACGACAAAGGAAATTTGGCTTCCCTTACAATTTTACTCGTTCATTATCGCACACGGTTCATCTCGGTCGCTTCCGAAAATAGTGTGCGCTGAGGCTATTGTGTGTTGCATTACGATTGGCCAAAACCCCAGCCATGCGGATCACGCATGTGCACCATAGGATGCGCCGCGATCGAACAGCAATCCACGTCCCTCACATCACATCCTTGCAGCTGTAGCTAGATTGGATTTATATGCGTCAAATGCCTAGAAAATGCACATAATCCCTTAAATATGGTAAATGAGCCCCGAAAAATGCCAAATTTGAAAATGGTGATTTGCAGGGTGTATGTTCTTCGTAGAAAAAAACTCCAGGGCAAAGAACAAAGAAAATTTGGATTCCCCTTCAATTTTGGTGATTTCCCTCTCGAAAGCATGGAACTTCCCCGACGATGGTTCGATTTATGAAGGGTGTGCATGACGACATAAACCAAACCTTCTCAAATTTTCACCAGGGCATGGTGAGGTCATACCATGGCACCATGCCAGGCGTCATGTTTTTCAATCATTTATTTCATTTTTTCTATAGTTGAAAACACAGTAAACGACACGTTTATGGTTGACTATTGCCACACATTTCCTCAAAATATCTGTCCATTCCTTGTAAAAGGCTTGAGAATTTACTAAATGGCACGAGGATGGTTTTCCAGACCGTTCTTGTGCACCTTTTCATTGTAGCGAACAGACCTCAAACAGTCTGATCTCTGTGCTCAATGTCATCCCTGGATCAGTAATGCTGACACCACACAGTACTCGAAGGATTTATAACAGAGTAGCAATCACACACTTATTACAATCGAATGTCTCAAGAGAGAACTTAATAAAATAAATATGGCTTAAGGCCATCCAATACGATAACAGCGGAAGGCTTGGAATAATAAGCGAGTCCATCAACTCCAACGGCATCACTGAGTATAGAACCATGACCTATGCACCTTACCCGTCGTCTGAAAAATCTGCAACATGAAACGTTGCAGCCTGAAAACGGGTCAGCACATGGAATATGCTAGCAATGTAACACATAGAGAATAATGGAATGAATAGCCTATACTACATTCATATATGGCAGGTGGAAAGCTCTATGGTTACTGTTTTTCATAAAGCCAAATTTTCCCTACTGCAAAGGAATAAATTTATTCAACTATCATGGTGGTTGTGAAACACTGAGAATGGTTGACAGCATTCTCAATCCCAATTAAAAGTACTCATTAACAAAACCCAACAATATTAATTAGAAGTAACATGATGAGATTCACATGATATCTAGGTACTAGATACTCAAAATGTCCATAACCGGGGACACGGCTAACCATGATTAGTTTATACACTCTGCAGAGGTTTGCGCACTTTTCCCCACAAGACTCGATCGCCTCCGTTGGATTTCTCGCACTACATGATGTTTGAGAAACGGATGACCGAGACATAGTCTTTCAGAAGCACTAGCACCTTACTTGTGGGTAGACCGGTACACCTACTTTCTCCTACATCTGCTAGTCTACCCGTAAGAGTTCGCACAACTTAGTCAACTATGCCAGAGCCCATAATGGCTTGTGGCTGCACACGGAAGTTTCTAGTTTGAATAATCTCATGATCCCTTTCAGCCTGGGTGGTGGTCCGAAGAAATACAGGCAAGTCCTGATAGAAACCAGGTGCCTCAATCCACCCAGATGTGGGTTTAAGTTGCCACCTTAAATAAACCATTAAATAACAATCTCACATCTGTCATGGATTCACTCACCCAATCCACGTCTACTAGCATAGCATGGCATAGTAAGCAAACGTAGAAGTAACTCCCAAAGGTTTGATAATAAAACAGGTAATAGGTACTACCTCAACTACTTCCCATCCCACAATTTAATTAGATCCTATTCATGCAAGTGTTTGAGGATAGATCTAATGCATAAAAACTAGGTATGAGAAGAGGTATGATCAAAGTGTTACTTGCCTTGCTGATGATCCGCGAAACCTAGAGACTCGAAGTAACAGGCGGCGCACTCCGGGTAATCTATCGCAGACAAACAAACAAGCATACAATAAGTACTCACCTAATGCACAGATAAAACTCAAATAGATCTAACCAGATAGTTCAACTTAAGAACTCCGGTTTGCAAAAAGAATCAAATCAAACGAAGCAACGAAAGTCAAACGGCGGAAGAAAACAACTTCGTTCTACTAATCTGGATCTAAGTCAAATTTTACAGAAGCAAAAACTTGTTTAAGTAGATTATTAGGAAAGAGGGTTTCGAGACGAAACTCTAGGCGCTTGAATCGCCTGATTCCGATAAACGAGAAAAAAGTTATACTAAAACGAAAATCGGATCTGGAACCGCGATCAGAAAAATCGCGGATTAAATCCGAGAAAAAGAAAAACGACGAACGGGTTAACGAACGGACGTTCGTTAATTAATCGAAACCAAAAAAGAAAAAAATAAAATAAAAAATATAAATAAATAAATAAATAAACAAAAAAACCCGAAGAAAATCGCTCGTTTTTTAAAACCGCATGTAAATCGAGGCGTGAACCTCTGGCGGCGGCTCGGCGGCTGGCCGGTAGAGGCGCGGCGGGGCCAGGCGCACTAGGGTTTGGCGGGCGGGCCGGCTCGGGTGGGCTGGCGGCTCGGCGGCGGCGCTTATAAAAGCGCCCGAGCGGAGACCCGCCGGCACGGCTTGTAAGGCGGTCGCGTTTTTTAAATAATTACGTGCAAAAAAATCAAAAGAAGTACTAAACGGACTCCAAAAATCCCGAAATAAATTTTCCCCGGCTTCTAAAATCAAGCCGGATTTAATGAACATTTATTTGGGGCCTAAATGCAATTTTGAAAAACGCGCATTTTTCCTAAATTCAAATAAAAAGGCGAAAACTCCAAAATAAAATCTTATTTGATTTTATTATTAAATCTTCATTATTTATTTATTTTGGGAAAGTCATTTATTCCCTCTCTCATATTTTGATAGTAGAAATAATTGAAGATAAAATAATTAAAATCAAATGATCCTATTTTCAAAATTTGAGAAAACTCAAATATGAAAATAACGAAAATCCCCAACTCTCCCCGTGGGTTCTTGAGTTGTGTAGAATTTCTAGGATCGAGCAAAAATGCAACGAAAAATATGATATGCAATGATGCTCTATGTATAACATTCCAAATTGAAAATTTGGGATGTTACAAACCTACCCCATTAAGATGAATCTCGCCCTCGAGATTCGGGTTGGCTAGAAAATAGGTGAGGGTGGTTCTTAAGCAAATCTTCCTCTCGCTCCCAGGTGGCTTCATCCTCAGTGTGGTGGCTCCACTGAACCTTGCAAAACTTAATGACCTTGCTGCGGGTGACTCGACTGGCATACTCCAAAATCTTAACCGGTTTCTCCTCATAGGTCAAATCATCATTCAACTGAATCGCTTCTAGTGGCACAGTATCTCTCAGTGGTATATCAGCCATCTCTGCGTGACACTTCTTCAACTGAGAAACATGAAACACATCATGGACTCCTGACAATCCTTCGGGTAGTTCCAACTTGTACGCAACTTCTCCCATGCGTTCCAAAACACGATAAGGTCCTACAAATCGAGGTGCTAACTTTCCCTTAACTCCAAAACGCTTAACTCCTCGAAGTGGCGATACTCCAAGATAAACTCTGTCTCCGACTTCGTATTCTGTCTCCTTGCATTTTGAATCCGCATAACTTTTCTCGTCTTGGTGGGCTACCTTGAGCCTATCGCGAATCAACTTTACTTTCTGTTCGGACTCCTTAATCAAATCCGTCCAAACAATGGCGGTCTCAACTTCATCCCATAACAACGGGTCCTGCACCTCCTTCCGTACAAGGCTTGAAGGTGCCATCTTCGACTGGTTTGGTAGCTGTTGTTATAAGAAAACTCCGATACGGCAAGTTGTCATCCCAACTTGATCCATAATCCAAAGCACAAGCTCTAAGCATATCCTCCAAAATCTGGTTGACTCTCTCGGTTTGTCCATCCGTCGTGGATGAAAAGTTGTGCTAAACTCAGCCTGGTTCCCAAAGTTTCGTGCAATCGCTTCCGAACTTTGAGGTGAATTGGGTTCCTCTATCTGATACGATACTCCTCGGAACTCCATGCAAGCATACAATCCTGGTCATGTATATCTTAGCCAATTTGGCACCGATGTAAGTAGTCTTTACTGGAATGAAATGAGCTACCTTCGTCAAACGATCGACTACAACCCAAATCGAGTCATAGCCTGAACGAGTCCTGGGCAATCCCGTGATGAAATCCATACCTAGTTTATCCCACTTCCATTCGGGTATAGGCAATGGCTGTAACAATCCTGCTGGCTTCTGATGTTCTGCCTTCACCTTCTGACATACATCACAAACTGCTACGTACTCTGCAATATCCTTCTTCATTCCGGTCCACCAGAAAGTATTCTTCAAATCCAAATACATCTTGGTATTTCCTGGGTGAATCGAATATGGTGAATCATGTGCCTCTTGTAGAATCAACTTCCTGATCTCCGGGTCATTGGGCACATAAACACGGTCCTCAAACCATAGGGTATCGTGCTCATCCTCACGAAACCCCTTTGCTTTTCCTTCGCTCATTCTCTCCTTTATGGAGGCAATCTCTTTGTCAGTCTTCTGAGCTTCCCTGATCTTGTCCATCAAAGTTGACTGAATCTCCAATGCTGCTACATATCCTCTCGGAACTATTTCCAAACATAGCTCTCGAAGATCCTCGGCTAACTCCTTTGGTATTTCTCCCGTCATTAATGTGTTGACGTGACTCTTACGGCTCAACGCGTCTGCTACAACGTTAGCCTTTCCGGGGTGGTAATGCAATCTCATATCGTAATCCTTGATGAGCTCCAACCATCTCCTCTGTCTGAGATTTAGCTCCTTCTGCGTGAAGATGTACTTCAAACTCTTGTGATCCGTATACACCTCACAATGATTTCCAATGAGGAAATGTCTCCATGTCTTTAACGCACGCACTACGGCTGCTAACTCCAAATCATGCGTAGCATAATTTAGCTCATGAGGCTTAAGCTGTCGTTAAGCATACGAAACAACTCTCCCCTCCTGCATAAGCACTGCTCCAAGTCCTCGACGTGAAGCGTCGCAATACACCTCATAATACTTGGTCTGATCTGGCAGAATTAACACTGGTGAGGTAACCAAACGTTTCTTCAACTCTTGGAAACTAGCTTCACTCCTCAGTCCAAATGAACTTGGTATCCTTCTTCAACAATTCTGTCATAGGCTTCGCAATCCTTCAGAAATTCTCAATAAATCGCTGGTAGTATCCTGCTAGTCCAAGGAAACTCCGGATCTCTCCAACTGTTGTTGGCGCTTCCCAGTTTGTTACAGTGACAACCTTAGTGGAGTCTACTGCTATTCCTTCTCCGGATATAACATGTCCAAGAAATCCAACTTCCTTCAACCAAAACTCACACTTGCTGAACTTGGCATATAACTAGTGTTCTCTGAGCTTCTCGAGTACCAAACGCAAATGCTCCTTATGTTCCTCTTCATTCTTCGAGTAAACCAAATTATCATCAATGAACACCACGACGAACTTATCCAAAAACTCCATAAACACTTTGTTCATCATGTTCATAAAATAGGCAGGTGCGTTAGTCAGACCAAATGACATAACAAGATACTCATACAGCCCGCACGGTGGTAAAAGCCGTCTTAGGTATATCCTGCTCTCGAATCTTCAACTGATGGTACCCTGATCGCAAATCGATCTTTGAAAACACCTTAGCTCCTTGCAACTGGTCAAACAAGTCATTGATCATCGGCAGTGGGTACTTGTTCTTAATGGTCACTTCGTTCAATCCTCGATAATCAACAACCATTCTTAATGATCCATCCTTCTTCTCCACTAGAAGTACTGGTGATCCCCAAGGCGAAGAACTTGGGCGAATAAAACCTTTATCCAGTGACTCCTTAATTTGCTTCTTAATTTCCTCCAAATCTTGTGCTGGCATCCTATATGGCCTCTTAGATATCGGCCCAGTGCCTGGCAGTAGTTCAATCAGAAACTCAATGTCTCTATCCGGTGGTATGCCTGGCAACTCTTCCGGAAACACGTCCGGGTAATCCCTTACCACTGGTACTTCCTCCTGCACAACTCCTGATAAGGAATTTACATGTGCTCTCCTCGGCTCATGCCGTGATACATACTTGATTCTCCTTCCTTCTGGGATGGTAAGAAAAATTGTCTTACTGGCGCAATCGATGTTTCCTCCATACATTGACAACCAGTCCATACCAAGAATTACATCCAAACCTTGGGATTCCAATATAATTAAATCCGTTGGGAAAACATGCCTCCCTATACTTAATGGCACTTGAAAACATCCTTGACTTGCCATATACTCCGCTCCCGGTGAGCTTACTAACATGGGTGTCTTAAGAGTTTTTGTAGGCAAGCTAAACTTATTCGCAAATCCCCTTGATATGAATGAATGCGATGCACCAGTATCAAAAAGAACAACTGCAGTAAATGACTTAACCAAAAACTTACCTATTACTGCATCTGGCTGAGCTTCAACCTCCTCCACGGTAACGTGGTTCACTTGTCCTTTGTTGAAAGGATTCGGCTTCTTTCCTGAGCTTCCATTGCCATTTCCATTCTGGCCTTCTGGACACTCGTTTGCATAATGCCCAGTCTTGCGGCACTTAAAGCAAGTGATGTGGCTCAGGTCTACCTTGGATGGTGTTGACGGGTTGGTGCGGTTCTGTCCATTGCTTCCTCCATTCCTGTTCACATTCTTGGTGCCATTATGGTTGTGCGAGCTACCTCCTCGATGGGTATGCTGAAATTGTCCTCCTGACTTCGGGGTAAAGCGGAGTTTCTGCTGAGCTCCAGAGTTATTCTTCCCCTGTCCATACTTTCTCTTGCGATTTTCAATCTATTGCTGCTTCCCTTCAATCATGAGAGCACGGTCTACTAACTCCTGGTAGTTATTGAAGGTGGCTACCATCAACTGCATGCTCAGCTGATCATTCAGTCCTTCTAGAAACTTCTCCTGCTTAGCTGCATCCGTAGCAACGTCATCTGGGGCATAACGTGCTAGCTTACTGAAATCATCTACATACTGCCCAACTGTCCGTCCTCCTTGGCGCAAGTTGTGAAACTCATGCTTCTTCATGGCCATAGCTCCTGCTGAAACATGGGCGAGACGGAAAGCTTCTTGAAACCGATCCCATGTGGCAGTGTCTCTGTGGTAAGTGGCTGTAAAATTCTCCCACCATGCTGCTGCGGGTCCTTCAAGCTGATGTGCGGCAAACTTCACCCTTTCTCCATCTGTACATCCTGCAGTGGTCAACTCCCTCCCTATCTTACGGAGCCAATCATACGCAACAATCGGCTCGGTGCTCTTTGGAAAACACCGGCGGATTCAGCCTTAGGAAACGGGTCAAATGGTCAACAGGTGGTGGTGGCAGTGGGTTGTTGTTGTTGTTGTTGTTGTTGTTGTTGTTGTTGTTGTTGTTGTTGTTGTTGTTGTTGTTGTTGTTGCCTTGGTTCTGTACCAATGTTTGAATCAAGGCATTCTGCTGCTGAATCAACTGAGTGATCTCTGGCGAGAAAACAAATCTGGGGTCGCGTCTCGAAGGCATCTGAGGGGTTTAAGAAAAGACGAGAATTAAGAATAGAATGAGTTCTAGAGAGAAACACTACCCATATGCACATGAGACAAATCACACAATATCACTCCAATCAATTCAAACAAGGGCATACAACGGTCTATCTATCGTTACAAAGTGCTGGAACTAAAACTAAAATAACATGGGGGTAATCTACTACTGTTATGGTGGTCAACTAGAAAAACTGCTCCGATGAAGACTCCAATGATATCTGCTCCAGCTTCATCTTCTTAATCATCATCACTAGGATCGGAATTCGTGTCGTCGATGATGATGTAGTTCTCTGGACAGGTGCTATCTTCATCTTCCCCTCCGGGTGCTAAATTTCCCATGAGTTCTTCAATCTTCTCCTTAAGATCGCCATTTTGTCCCACTAGAGCTACTATCTCCTCCATGTAGTCCTTGCGAGTGGCCTTCAGTTCTCCTTCTAATTCGATAATCTTGGCTTTTGCTGTCTTCAACTCCATCATGTCTGTGCACATCTGGTTCTCCTGACGTCCAATGTGCTGGTTTAACTCCTGGATGAAAGCTGCAATGGATCTATCCTTCTTAGTGCCAACTATCTCCCATTGTTCATCTCGGCGTCCGCAAATCTGGTAGATAGTATCCTTGAGGTCTTCTTTGTAAAATTCTCCAATGCGTCCCATGGTTATGTGAGCTGCCATGCTCTTTCCCAGACTCCAGGTTGGTGCATAGAAAACACACTCTATGGGCTCCGTGATTGGCGCAAACGTCCTTCCGGGAACTTGAGATTGAATCTTCCAGCGCTCTTCTTCGGGTAAAGTGGAATTGTAAGTCCCGGTGAAGCTTGGTAATCCGATGTTAAGGTACTTAGTGACTTCCTTCAGGTGTCGTCCAAAGGGTGTATCTTCATCCGGCTGGGTGAACTTGATCCTCGCTTTCATCATCCTAAAAGAGTAGAAAAGATGAGGAGTTAGAAATGAGAAGAGAGAGTAGTGATCTAGGTCTTTAGCCTAATGGTCGTGTCCTACAGTCAGCGTGTGCTCTGATACCATCTTTGTAGCGACCAGACCTCAAGCAGTCGATCTCGTGCTCGGTGTCATCCCCTGGATCAAGAATCTTGACACCACACAAGACTCGAAGGATTTATAACAGAGTAGCAATCACACACTTATTACAATCGAATGTCTCAAGAGAGAACTTAATAAAATAAATATGGCTTAAGGCCATCTAATACGATAACAGCGGAAGGCTTGGAAGAATAAGCGAGTCCATCAACTCCAACGGCATCACTGAGTATAGAACCACGACCGATCCACCTTACCCGTCGTCTGAAAAGTCTGCAACATGAAACGTTGTAGCCCGAAAACGGGTCAGCACATGGAATATGCTGGCAATGTAACACATAGAGAATAATGGAATGAATAGCCTATACTACATGCATATATGGCTGGTGGAAAGCTCTATGGTTACAGTTTTGCATAAAGCCAATTTTTCCCTACTGCAAAGGAATAAATTTATTTAACTATCATGGTGGTTGTGAAACATTGAGAATGGTTGACATCATTCTCAATCCCAATTAAAAGTACTCATTAACAAAACCCAACAATATTAATTAGAAGTAACATGATGAGATTCACATGATATCCAGGTACTAGATACTCAAAATGTCCATAACCGGGGACACGGCTAACCATGATTAGTTTATACACAATGCAGAGGTTTGCGCACTTTTCCCCACAAGACTCGATCGCCTCCGTTGGATTTCTCACACTACATGATGTTTGAGAAACGGACGACCGAGACATAGTCTTCGAAGCACTAGCACCTTACTTGTGGGTAGACCGTACACCTACTTTCTCCTACATCGCTAGTCTACCCGTAAGAGTTCGCACAACTTAGTCAACTATCCCAGAGCCCATAATGGCTTGTGGCTGCACACGGAAGTTTCTAGTTTGAATAATCTCATGATCCCTTTGAGCACTGTGGCGGTCCAAGAAATACAGCAAGTCTGATAGAAACCAGTGCCTCAATCCACCCGGATGTGTGTTTAAGTTGCCACCTTAAATAAACCATTAAATGACAATCTCACATCTGTCATGGATTCACTCACCCAATCCACGCCTACTAGCATAGCATGGCATAATAAGCAAACGAGAAGTAACTCCCAAAGGTTTGATAATAAACAGTAATAGGTACTACCTCAACTACTTCTCATCCCACAATTTAATTAGATACTATTCATGCAAGTGTTTGAGGATAGATCTAATGCATAAAAACTGGGTATGACAAGAGGTATGATCAAAGTGTTACTTGCCTTGTCGATGATCCATGAAACCTAGAGACTCAAGTAACAAAGGCGACTCGGGTAATCTATCGCAGACAAACAAACAAGCATACAATAAGTACTCATCTAATGCACAGGTAAAACTCAAATAGATCTAACCAGATAGTTCAACTTAAGAACTCCGGTTTGCAAAAAGAATCAAATCAAACGAAGCAACGAAAGTCAAACGGCGGAAGAAAACAGCTTTGTTCTACTAATCTGGATCTAAGTCAAATTTTACAGAAGCAAAAATTTGTTTAAGTAGATTATTCGGAAAGAGGGTTTCGAAACGAAACTCTAGGCGCTTGAATCGCCTGATTCTGATAAACGAGCGAGAAGTTATACTAAAATGAAAATCGGATCTGGAATCGCGATCAGAAAAATCGCGGATTAAATCCGAGAAAAAGAAAAACGACGAACGGGTTAACGAACGGACGTTCGTTAATTAACCGAAACCGAAAAAGGAAATAAATAAATAAAATAAAAAATAAAAAAACCGAAAAAAAACCGAAGAAAAGCGCTCGTTTGGCGCTAGGGTTTGGCGGGGCGGGCCGGCTCGGGTGGGCTGGCGGCTTGGGCGGTCGCGCTTATAAAGGCGCCCCCGAGCGGAGTCCCGCTCGGGTACGGCCCGGTAAGGCGGCGCGCGTTTTTTTAAATAATTACGCGGAGAAAAAAAATCAAAAGAAGTACTAAACGGACTCCAAAAATCCCGAAATAAATTTTCCCCGTCTTCTAAAATCAAGCCGGATTTAATGAACATTTATTTGGGGCCTAAATGCAATTTTGGAAAACGCGCATTTTTCCTAATTCAAATAAAAAGGCGAAAACTCCAAAATAAAATCTTATTTGATTTTATTATTAAATCTTCATTATTTCTTTATTTTGGGAAAGTCATTTTATTCCCTCTCTCATATTTTGATAGTAGAAATAATTGAAGATAAAATAATTAAAATCAAATGATCCTATTTTCAAAATTTGAGAAAACTCAAATATGAAAATAACGAAAATCCCCAACTTTCCCCGTGGGTCCTTGAGTTGTGTAGAATTTCTAGGATCGAGCAAAAATGCAACAAAAAATATGATATGCAATGATGCTCTATGTATAACATTCCACATTGAAAATTTGGGATGTTACATTCATGCACCGATTTTTGAATTTGAATTATGTGCATTAATGCCTAGAGAATGCAAATAATCCCCTAAATATGGTAAATGAACACGGAAAAGTGTCAAATTTGAACATGGTGATTTGCAGGGTGTATGTTCAACGTAGAAAAAAACTCATGGACAAAGGACAAAGGAAATTTGGATCCCCCTTCAATCTTGGTGATTTCCCCCTTGAAACCATGGAACTTCCTCGGTGATGGTTTGATTTATGAAAGGCGTGCATGACGACATAAGGAAAACATTATCAAATTTTTACCAGGGCACGGTGAGGCCATACCATGGCACCACATCAGGCGTCGTGTTTTTCAAGAATGTATTTAATTTTTGTATAGTTGTTAACCCAGTAAAGGACGCGTTTATGGTTGACTATTGCCACATATTTCCTTGAAATATCCGCCCATTCCTTGTAAAAGGCATGAGAAATTACTAAATAGCACGACCATGGTTTTCCAGACCGTTCTCGTGCACCTTTTCTGATTGTTTGAATTTGAATTATGTGCATTAATGCCTATAAAATGCACATAATCCGCTAAATATTGTAAATGAACCCGGAAAAGTGCCAAATTTGAATACCGTGGTTAGCAGGGTTTATGTTCATCATAGAAAAAACTCATGGACAAAGGACAAAGGAAATTTGGATTCCCATTCAATCTCGGTGATTTACTATCGCGCACGACTCATCTCCGTCGCCTCTGCGAACCGTGTGTGTTCACTCACACATGCAAAAGGAAAAAGAAAACTCTCGCCCCCTTCGTCCCCACCCACTCGCGGCGGACTCCTCCGCAACTCTGCACCTCATAAACTTCTATCGCGGCGGCCACCCTAAGCTCGACGGCGCTATTGTCGGCGGGCGGAGGTCGCGCTCCAAATGGCACGGAATTTCGCCCCTACCGCTTTTCACCGCCTATCTGCATCGACATTCTAGACTCTGGCCGACTAGGGTTTTCTGCGGGATTGGCCCGGGGATTTTTCTCATGGAGAAGGTAATCAACTTAGCGAAACATTAACTCGTGTATTATCGCAGTCTGTCCATCGCCGTTAATCAACCAGCGGAAATCATCATGGAATCATTTTTGTTCTAGCTGATTCGTGGGTGTTCATTCATGTGTCCACAGTGCGAGCACAAATCGGGCAAGTGTGGTCGCGGCCAGTCGGAAACGAAGTTCTATCTCACGATTACGGATGACTTCAGGGAGTGCTCGATTTGTTACATTATCTGTTTTTAATTATATATTTTTGTACTTTGCTTTCATCTATATATTGATCTGTTCTATCAGTTACTCCCACATTTAAATCTTGCTATGTTATTTCAATATATCTAATTTATGATCTTAATTTTAATTTCAAGCAGTACATCCCTTGCTTTGCAAGAACAGGAGTAGAAGGAAATCTTTGGCTTTGCTTTGTTGATTACTCCTAGGATGTCATATTGACAATGCAGCATGGACATACAATGGCGGTTAGCATAAAACTTGATAAAGATGCTCACTCCTATTTTAATGCGGACCTTTGGAGAGAAATGTCTAAGTGTTATGAACTGAAAGCTGGCAATAAAATTCTAGTGCGTCCACCACAGCCTGATCTAACTAACATGGATGTTTACTTCCCCAATGTCATTAGCTGATCAAAGTCTGATCGAGTTTAGTGTCCTTTCAACTTTCTCCATGTTGTCATATTACTTAGAAAAATCGGGGTATTTGTTCTGACTAGTTGATCACTATTTAAGAAACCAATTGTGATTTAATTTTCTAACTCCGTTCCTAGGCAATAACAAATTCTATTTACCAAATTATGCGCACTATATATTGTTCTGCCATGTTCGGAGTAAATAATACCTTTCCACCTTTTAAGCAGCATATGTTGGATGCATATTGAATGATCTGTATGTTACTAAGCGTACCAAATTTCACTAGAAGGACTTGAAGCATGTCATAAACTTTGTTGATAATCTGACAGAGATAGCACAGCGTGTGAACGCAGGATTTTGGATGGGATTAATTATACCTATAGTGCACATATTGAACAAGACAAACTGTGTGCACAAGACGCTGGTAAAAAGTCTTATTTTAATGTGGATGCTCATAAACTATATATATATCTTCAATGATATGTTACAATTGGTTTTTATTCTACATTTCAACAGAAAGTGCCCGCTGTAGCAGTTCCTGGTTCGATTTCCCGGCGTGGTCGAATTACACTTGTGCCTACTAATAACGCCAAAGTGATTGCAAGGTACTGCATTTCCCGTAGAAATGGAACCATTCAAATTAACAAGTTCTCGCTTGTCGTGGCAATGCATCCATATTGGAAAATTGGAGACACTGTTCTACTTATGCTCTATCAAGGCACAGGAGGGCTCTTCCTTTTCATTAACGAGATGCCAAGTCGCCGTGATCAAGCTGCTTCTAGCAAATAGTTGTGGTTGTTAGCCCTCAGCCTCTTAAAATGTGCTAGCTGTTACTATGTTAAGTATGTAGATATGTATGATATGGTTGTTGGCCGTTAGCCTCTTAAAATGTGATAGTTGTTACTATGTTAAGTATCTATATATGGACCATATGGTTGTCAAAACCGTGTTACAAAGATCCTCCTTTTGTCAAATCGTGTAACCACTATATATATGTTACTCAAATGTTGGTAGCCAAGTTCTTAAATTTTCATGGAAAGTATTAGTATCATACACAGTTCTTTGAGTTTAAGCATGTCCTGATGTCCAGAAGGCATTTGCATTTTAGCTGTCCATATTGCAAATTCACACACATGTTAACATAAGGAAACGTATGTGTAACTTACTAATAATCGCACACGATTACTCGCAGACGCATCGTGTGCGATACTCCTAGCCACCGCAAGCAACTAGTTTGCATTTTTCAAAGTTATTTGTATGAACAGAAACGAACACGAACTTACTATAGTAACCGTCTGTGTTATAATTTCTCATCGCAAACAGTTCATCTGAGTGGGCTGTTTGCTGCGTATCACACACATCTGGTTTACACGAATGTTTGTGTTCTTTTGGCTGATCGCAAATGACGCATATCACACACATCTTGTTAAGATGAACCATTTTCGTTCTCTTACCTAATCGAAAACAGTTTGTCCGAGTGAACCGTATGCTATATATCACACGCACCTTGATCTGGCTGACCGTTTCTGATGCATTCCCTAATAGCACATAGTTCATTGGAGCGAACTATATGCCGTATATCACACACACATTGATATGGCTGCCCGTTTCTGTTGTTCTTCCTCATCGCAAACAGTTCTACTGGATCAACCATATGCCCATCATCAGACACGCAAGTAAAATCTGAACCGTGTTAGATGTGTCCGCCATCGCAAACGTTTTACACCTTTTTGATGGTTTTTTACACCACCGTGTGTGATTATTGCATCGCACACAGTTTCGTCGAAGGGTCTTTGATCGTAGTGTCGCGTTAGCAGCATCCTACAGTAGTGTGGTGTCATGTGAACGTCGACTACATGACACTTCACCATATTTGGGCCTAAGGGAATGCATTGTGGAGTATTACTAGTTATTAGATGATGAGTTGTGAGAGTGACAGAAGTTTAAACCCTAGTTTATGCGCTAAATCGCAAGGGACCGATTGGATTCAAAAGTTTAATGCTATGGTTAGAATATATTCTGAATACTTTTCTCGTCGTTGCGGAGGCTTGCGAGGGGGTTAATCATAAGTAGCGGGTTTGTTCTAGTAAGAACATCACCTAAGCACCGGTCCACCCACATATCAAATTATCAAAGTAGCAAACACAAATTGAATCAACATGATGAACACAAATTCCCGTGTACCCTGAAGAACGATTTGCTTATTATAAGAGACCGTTTTGGCCTGTCCTTTTCCTCAAAAGGAGTGGGCTACCTTGCTGTACTTTTTTTTACTATTATCATTACTTGCTCGTTACAAAATATCTTGCTGTCAAACTACTCTGTTACTTACAATTTCAGCACTTGCAGGCATTACCTTGCTGAAAACCACTTGTCATTTCCTTCTGCTCCTTGTTGGGTTCGACACTCTTACTTATAAAAAAGAGCTACAATTGATCCCCTATACTTGTGGGTGATCAAGGCTATTTTTTGGCGCCGTTGTCGGGGAGTGAAGTGCCTTTGGTAAGTGGAAATTGGTAAAAAAACATTTATATAGTGTGCTGAAATTTATTTTCACTTGTTACTCTGGAAAAAAAATCCTTTGAGAGGTTTGTTTGGGGTATCTTCACCTCGAACGGAACCATAATTAGCTACCCCTCAACCTACTTCACCTACTGAAAATATTGAATTTGAAATTCCTTCGGGTATGATAGAACAACTACTAGCTAATCCTTATGCAGGAGATGGAACCGAACATCCTGATATGCACTTAATATATGAGGAACAAATTTGTGGATTGTTCAAGCTTGCAGGTTTACCCAAAGATGAAGTTAAGAGGATGGTTTTCCCTTTATGTTTGAAGGGAAAAGCATCGGCATGGTATAGGCTATGTGATGATACTGGATCTTGGAATTGGAATCGATTGAAATTGGAATTTCACCCAAAAAAAATTATCCTATGCATCTAGTTCATCGTGATCGGAATTACATATATAATTTTTGGCCTCATGAAGGATAAAGTATCGCTCTAGCTTGGGGGAGGCTTAAGTCAATGTTATATTCATGCCCCAATCATGAGCTCTAAAGAGAAATTATTATTCAGAATTTTTATGCTCGGGTTTCTCGAGATGATCAATCCATGCTCGATACTTGTACTGGTTCTTTTATAAAGAAGACTATTGAATTCCGGTGGGATCTTTTGGAAAGAATTAAACGCAACTCTGAAGATTGGGAGCTTGAGGATGGTAAAGAGTCAGGTATTAAGTTCAAATATGATTGTGTTAAATCTTTTATGAATACCGATGCTTTTCAAGTGTTTAGCACTAAATATGGACTTGACTCTGAGATAGTAGCCTCCTTTTGTGAAACATTTGCTACTCATGTTGATCTTCCTAAGGATATCTGGTTTAAATATCACCCACCTATTATTAAATAAGAAATTAAAGAACCGGAACTAGCTAAAGAGGAAACTATACTTTATAATGTTGAACTAGTTGTTCCTACTGCTTATATTGAGAAACCACCTTTCCCTGTTAGGATAAAGGAACATGCTAAAGTTTCAACTGTGGTTAACAAAGTTATATTAGAACACCTAAACCTAATGAATAAGTCAAAGTAGAACCTAGTGTTGCTATGGTTAAGGATCTCTTGGAAGAAAATGTAGATGGCCATGTTATTTTCTTCTGTAATGAAGCTACTGGAATTGTCAAACCCGATAGAACGGATAGTCATAGACCCGTTATTGGCATGTCTGTTGTATCAGTTAAAATAGGAAATCATTGTTATCATGGTTTATGTGACATAGGTGCTAGCGTGAGTGCTATTCCCTATACCTTGTATCAAGAAATTATGAGTGACATAGCGCTGCAGAGATAGAAGACATTGATGTTACTATTAAACTTCCTAATAGAGATACTGTATCACCAATTGGGATTGTTAGAGATGTTGAAGTCTTGTGTGGGAAAATAAAGTACCGTACTGATTTTCTTGATCTTGGTTCCCCACAAGATGACTTTTGTCCCGTTATCTTTGGTAGACCTTTCTAGAACACTGTTAATGCTAAAATTTATTGTGAGAAACAAACTATCGCTGTTAGCTTTGGTGATGAGTCTCATGTGTTTAATTTTTCCAAGTTTAGTAGAAAGCTTCATGAAAAGGAATTCCCTAGTAAGGATGAAATAATTGGTCTTTCTTCTATTGTTGTACCTCCTACTGATCCTCTAGAACAATATCTGCTAGACCATGAAAATGATTTACATATGCATGAAAGAAATGAAATAGATAAGATTTTCATTGAACAACGTCCTCTGCTTAAACAAAATTTTCCTATTGAAACTCTAGGAGGTCCTCCTCCACCTAAAGGTGATCCTGTGTTTGAATTAAAACAATTGCCAGACACTTTGAAATATGCTTATCTTGATGAGAAGAAGATATGTCCTGTTATTAGTGCTAACCTTTCAGAACATGAAGAAGAAGGATTACTGAAAGTTTTAAGGAAGCACCGATCTGCTATTGGATATACACTTGACGATTTAAAGGGCATTAGTCCCGCTCTATGTCAGCACAAGATTAATACGGAACCTGATGCTAAACCCGTTGTTGATCACCAAAGTCGGTTAAATCCAAAGATGAAGGAAGTGGTAAGAACGTAAATATTAGAACTTCTGGAAGCAGGTATAATCTATCCTATAGCTGATAGTAGATGGGTAAGTCCTGTTCATTGTGTCCCTAAGAAAGGAGGTATCACTGTTGTTCCTAATGATAAGAATGAACTTATTCCAAAAAGAATTGTTACAGGCTATAGAATGGTAATTGATTGTAGAAAATTAAACAACGCAACTAGAAAAGATCAGTAACCTCTGCCTTTTATAGATCAAATGCTAGAAAGATTATCTAAGCACACACATTTTTTCTTCCTTGATGGATACTCTGGTTTTTCACAAATACCTGTTTCTCAACCTAATCGAGAAAAGAGCACTTTCACTTGTCCCTTTGGAACTTATGGTTATAGACGTATGCCTTTTGGTTTATGTAATGCACCTGATACCTTTCAAAGATGTATGACTGCTATATTCTCTGAATTTTGGGAAAAGATTGTTGAGGTTTTCATGGATGAATTTTTTGTTTATGGGAAGTCTTTGATGATTGTTTAAGCAATCTTGATCAAGTTTTGCAGAGATGTGAACAAACAAATCTTGTCTTGAATTGGGAGAAGTGCCACTTTAAGGTTAATGAAGGTATTGTCTTGGATCATAAAATTTCTGAAAGGGGTATTGAAGTGGACAAAGCTAAGGTTGATGCAATTGAGAAAATGCCATGTCCTAAAGATATCAAAGGTATTTGTAGTTTCCTAGGTCATGCTGGTTTCTATAGGATATTTATCAAAGACTTCTCTAAAATTTCTAGGCCTCTTACAAATCTTTTGCAAAAGGATGGGCCTTTTGTTTTTGATGATGAGTGTTTAGAAGCCTTTGAAACACTCAAGAAAGCCTTAATTTCTGCACCTATTGTTCAACCACCTGATTGGAACTTGCCTTTTGAAATTATGTGTGATGCTAGTGATTATGTTGTTGGTGCTGTTCTAGGACAAAGAGTTGATAAGAAGCTAAATGTTATTCATTATGCTAGTAAAACTCTAGACAATGCTCAAAGAAACTATGCTACTACTGAAAAAGAATTTCTATCAGTGGTGTTTGCTTGTGATAAATTTAGATCTTACATTGTTGATTCAAAAGTAATTGTTCATACCGACCATGCTGCTATTAAAATATCTTATGGAAAAGAAAGATACTAAACCTAGACATATTCGATGGATTTTCTTGCTACAAGAATTTGAGTTACATATCACTGATAGAAAAGGAGCAGAGAACCTCGTAGCTGATAACTTGTCTAGGCTTGAAAATGTGCTTGATGACCCACTACCTATTGATGATAGTTTTCCTGATGAGCAGTTAACTGCAATAAATGTTTCTCATAACACTCCTTGTATGCTGACTATGCTAATTACATTGTTGCCAAATATTTACCACCTAGATGTACATACCAACAAAAGAAAAAAATCTTCTACGATTTAAGACATTACTTTTGGGATGACCCACATCTTTATAAAGAAGGAGTAGATGGTATTGTTAGACGATGTGTACCTGAGCATGAACAAGGACAAATCCTATGGAAATGTCACTCCAAAGCTTATGGAGGGCATCATGCGGGAGACAGAACTGCTCACAAGGTATTGCAATCTAGATTTTATTGGCCTACTCTCTTCAAGGATGCTCGTAAGTTCGTCTTATCTTGTGATGAATGTCAGAGAATAGGTATTATCGGTAAGCGTCAAGAAATGCCTATGAATTATTCTCTTGCTGTTGAACCATTTTATGTTTGGGTATTTGATTACATGGGACCTTTTCCTTCCTCTAATGGGATACACATATTTTGATTGCTGTTGATTATGTTACTAAGTGGGTAGAAGCTATTCCAACCAATAGTGCTGATCACAACACCTCTATTAAAATGCTTAAGGAAGTTAATTTTCCCACGGTATTGGAGTCCCTAGATATTTAATGACTGATGGTGGTTCACACTTTATTCGTGGTGCTTTCCGTAAAATGCTTGCTAAGTATCATGTTAACCATAGAATTGCATCATCTTATCATCCTCAGTCTATTGGTCAAGTTGAACTTAGCAATAGAGAAATAAAATTAATTTTGCAAAAGACTGTCAATAGCTCCCTGATGACCCACAAGTATAGGGATCTATATTAGTCCATTCGATACGTAAGAGTGTCGAACCCAACGAGGAGCAGAAGGAAATGATGAGCGGTTTTCAGCAAGGTATTCTCTGCAAACAAAGAAATTATCGGTAACAGATAGTTTTGTGATAAGATAAATCGTAACGGGTAACAAGTAAATTAAGTAACTAAGGTGCAGCAAGGTAGCCCAATCCTTTTTATATCGAACGACAAGCCCGAATGAACTCTTATATAAAGCAAAGCGCTCCCGAGGACACATGGGAATTGCCATCAAGTTAGTTTTCATTATGGTCATATGATCCGCGTCCGCTACTTTGATAATTTGATATGTGGGTGGACCGGTGCTTGGGTGCTGCCCTTCCTTGGACAAGCCTCCCACTTATGATTAATCCCTCTCGCAAGCATCCGCAACTACGAAAGAAGAATTAAGGTAAATCTAACCATAGCATGAAACATATGGATCCAAATCAGCCCCTTACGAAGCAACGCATAAACTAGGGTTTAAGATTCTGTCACTCTAGCAACCCATCATCTACTTATTACTTCCCAATGCCTTCCTCTAGGACCAAATAATGGTGAAGTGTCATGTAGTCGACATTCACATAACACCACTAGAGGAAAGACAATGTACATCTCATCAAAACGTCGAACGAATACCAAATTCACATGATTACTCATAACAAGACTTATCCCATGTCCTCAGGAACAAACGTAACTACTCACAAAGCATATTCATAATAATAATCAGAGTAGTATTAATTATCATTAAGGATCTGAACATATAATCTTCCATGGGATAAACAAACTAGCATCAACTACAAGGAGTAATCAACACTACTAGCAACCCACAGGTACCAATCTAAGGTTTTGGGACCATGATCGAATACAAGACATGAACTAGGGTTTGAGAGGAGATGGTGCAGGTGAAGATGTTGATGGCGATTGACCCCCTCTCGATGAGAGGATCGATGGTGATGACGATGGCGCTGATTTCCCCCTCCCGGCGGGATGTTTCCCTAGTAGAACAGCTCCGCCAGAGCCCTAGATTGGTTCTGCCCAGGTTCCGCCTCAAGACGGCGGCGCTTCGCCCCGTAAGCTTCCTTCTAATTTTTCCTGGTCAAAACACACCGTATAGCCAAAGATGGGCACCGGACACCTGCCAGGGGGCCCACAAAGTCGGTGGGCATGCCCTCCACCCTTGTGGCTGGCTGGTGGCCCCCCTCTGGTTCTTTCTTCGCCCAATATTTTTTATATATTCCAAAAATAAGCTCCGAGAAGTTTCAGGACTTTTGGGGTTGTGCAGAATAAGTCTCTAATATTTGCTCCCTTTTTAGTCCAGAATTACAGCTGCCGACATTCTCTCTCTTCATGTAATCCCTATAAAATAAGAGAGAATAGGCATAAGTATTGTGATATAATGTTTAATAACTTCCCATGATGCAATAAATATCAACATCAGAGCATGATGCAAAATGGACGTATCAACTCCCCCAAGCTTAGACCTCGCTTGTCCTCAAGCGAAAGCTGATATCGATAAATATGTCGACATGTTTAGAGATAGTGGTGTCGATAAAAATAAAATACGGACATGAGGGCATCATGATCATCTTTAGGACAACAACATATAATGCCATATAATTTCTTATGCTAAAGTAACAATTCGTTCACAAGGTAAAGTATGAATCAGAAACTTCATTGAAAACTAACAAACTATGATCTCAGTCATTGAAGCAATTGCAATTTATCATAACATCGGAAAGAGTCAATATAAGAGCTTTTCAGCAAGTCCACATACTCAACTATCATTTAATCTTTCACAATTGCTAACACTCACGCGATACTTATGGGTACAAAGTTTCAATCGGACACAGAGAAAGATAGGGGCCTATAGTTTCGCTTCCCTACCTTTCACCTCAAGGGTAATGTCAACAATAATACTTTATGAAAACCTACATCCGAGTGGATATATATATTCGGATCTCTCCACCACATAGTGCTTGCCCAAGGAAAAGGTGTAAAAAGGAAAGGTGATGATCACCATGACTCTTGTATAAGGGTAGAAGATAAAAGTAAAAGATAGGCCCTACGCAGAGGGAAGCAGAGGTTGTCGTGCGCTTCTATGGTTGGATGCACAAAATCTTAATCCAATAGAACGTCACTTTATATTGCCGCTTGTGATAAAGACATTTATTATGCAGTTTGTCGCTTTTATTTCTTTCATATCACAAGTTCGTATAAAGCTTATTTTCTTCACATTAATAGATCATACACATTTAGAGAGCAATTTTATTGCTTGCACCGATGACAATTTACTTGAGGATCTTACTCAATCTATAGGTATGGTATGGTGGACTCGCATGGCAAAACTGCGTTTAGGGATGTTTGGAAGCACAAGTCGTATCTCTACTTGGTGCAAATAATTTGGCTAGCATGAGAGGGAAAGGCAAGCTCAACATGTTGGATGATCCATGACAATATAACTTCTATTCGGGTATAAGCAAACAAAACTCATTATGTTATCTTCCTTGTCCAACATCAGCGTTTTAGCATGTCATATTTTAATGAGTGTTCACAATTACAAAAGATGTCCAAGATAGTATATTTATATGTGAAAACCTCTCTTTCTTTATTACTTCCTATTAATTGCAATAATGATCAAAACTATGCTTGTCAAATCTCAATCACTTTTATTCATCATACTCACTACACCACGACACTACAAAGACGATGTGCATCTGTTGGTATAAGTGAACATCGCCGACACTTTTTTGTCCCAAACTATACCGACGCACAATATGTTAGTGTTATATAATCTTGTGACACATTATCTGTCGCCAAAGCTCACAAAAACACCGATGAAATTTCTGTCGCCAAATAGAGGTATTACCTATTGTTTGTGTGTCGCCGATTCGTGGGGACATAAAAAGTGTCGGCGTTGTTTGCTACGGCCCAAGTCCGAAATATATGGCGCGTAAAGAGAGGCTCGCGCGCGCCATGTGCACCTGATTCGCACCAGAACGTGGAAAAAAAACCACCCGACCCCGAGTCCCCGACCTGTTCTATCCCCAATCTCACCTCTCTTTCTCTCGCCACCCACACACCCTAAACCTAACCCGACCGCGCCGCCGCCGCAGCCCCCTCGCCGTTCCCCTCGCGCCACCACATCTCGGGCCCCGGCCTCCCTTCCCTTAGTCCGCAGCAGCAGCAGCGCCGTCTGCGACAGAGGAGCACCGTTCGCCGCCGAGCAACAGCAGCGCCGTCCGCCACCAAGGATCCGCCGTGCGCCGGGAACGGAAGCACCATACGCCGGAGGATCCGCCGCACCGACTGCTGCTGAGGAGACCCCGTCGTTCTTCTTCCTCCACCGGCGACCCCTGTCCTGTCCCGGTTGACTCCCCTTGCCTCCAGATCTCAACAAATAAGATGCAATTTTTTTTCCTTACCTATCTTCTCGTATGTTGGTATATGTAGTTCACATTTTAGTGTGAATGGCTTATAACCTGATGGCATGCATTTCGTGATTTTGTTTTTCAGTTTATGCATTATATAGTTGCAGATTTGCTTGTATGAATCTTACTTGTTGTGATATATTAATGCTTAGTGAACTGGTAGTTCATCACAGATAGATCCCTTGCTTGCAGATAGTTCTTCCGCTGCAGCTTCTCTTTGAGAAGTTTTATTATTCACACTTTCAGCAGCTACATAAATATGGTGTATTCCATGTTTACCAAGAGAAACCATATCTCCCTAGTGGCACTAAAATCATCGAGTTCATCTGTAAACTATCTCTTCTCTTCCAACTTCAGAACGGGTGGCCTGCACAGTTTTTCTCACACACAGCATTCTTTCTTTGAGCCTTGATGATACTTGTGAGCTTTCATTCAGTTTCTTCTGCTCCTTTAACTGTGCAAGCTTAAATTATTGTAAAACATACTTCAATTCTTAGTGATGGACTACTGGTTGTTTTTGTTTGATTTGTCAAACCCTCAAGCTCAATTTTTGCTAGGAACACAGTTGGCTCTTATAAGCATGCAAGCAAACCAATAATGGGAAATCTGCAAATATTTTACCATCCCCGACTAATTAACCATTTGACATATGGTAGATATATCACCGTAATTATTTACAATTTTGTTCTGTAATGTAACACTGGCTAAGATTAATATCAGTACACATTATCAGGTTTTTTCCTATTTAGTGCACATTTTTGTGGTCTTTGGAATAGTATAAAATATCTGAAATGTTGTCATTGGGCTAACTGTAAGATGTGTATCAGATGCTCCAAATTGGATTTTGTAATCTCATCTTCCTTCTTCATGGTCGCATCTGTCTACATGTTGGAGTTCTCTAAATTAACAAAACCTGTTGATACCCCCTGAACTGTTGTATTCTAAGCTACTACTACTCCGTGTTTATATATACAGCTATTGTATCCTAAGCTGCTCAGACAATTTTTAACCCATGTGATGTGCTTCATGTGTCCAACTGTACTAGTGCTTTTATTAATTCCAGGAGTTGGTGGTTATATATGCTTATTTATAAGAGCCTCTTTGGTGGGTTCGCTTGATAACAAGTAAGCTCCTTCCTCTTTGCTCTGTTTTATTTCTCTAGGTACCTAAATTTGCAGTGTCGATATTTCTGAATTCTCTCGT
The DNA here is from genome assembly GCA_021605205.1 of Aegilops longissima. NCBI lineage: Eukaryota > Viridiplantae > Streptophyta > Magnoliopsida > Poales > Poaceae > Aegilops > Aegilops longissima. The sequence continues at coordinate 848,022,557 of CM038677.1, forward strand.
CACCTTAGCAAGTGATTTCCTCCTGGATGTTTGTACAGGAGCTTGCTATGGCTTCCATACTGGTTTGCTCTGTTGGTCAAGTTAGTGTTGCTCCCTCTGCAGTGCAGGAGAATAATACCCCTGGAATTGCGCGGAGTAGGCTGTGTCATCCTATGACCACAACGATTGGCTGCTACTGACGACGCGAGGTGATATTTCTAAATATTCGATTCATCAATTGTCGTTTCAAATTCTTGGACTGGTGGCTGGGATTGTATTAGTTATTTGGAGCGACCTACTTGTGCCCAAGTCCAATTAGTAAGTTGAATATAGCCATCTTGTTCTAACCAGGTGCAGTTGAACTGGATGTTTTTGATCCACTGCTTATTCTTGTTTTTCTACAAAAAACTAATCCTTGGTCATGGCATGTTAATTCTACATTGGTTGCTAGTTCTATGCACATACAATACTTATTTGGGAATGAAAACTGTAGCGCTTTAGCAAGAAAGGCTGATTAGTGATTCATTAGCATGTCAATAAGCCAATCTGGTCTCCCTCTATGTACTTGTCGTGGCTCATTAATAGCATGGTTCTGCTCACTGAAATAGGAGAGATGCTGAACAAGACAGATGAAGAACAAATGGCCAAGTACACTTCTTTGGAAGATTGATGAAACAGAGAGCACAGGTAAAACTTAGACCAAAGGCCTTTGAGACTTGAGTAATAGTTCCAGTCATCTCAAAGTACTACTTCCACAACCGCAAATTATAAATTTTAGAAGTACGAATGAAGGCATAAATATTAACACAGATTGCTAGTTTAGGTCTTCAATGATTTCCGAACAAATTGAAACTGTAAACCTCAATGAATTCACGGTCCACATGTGTTTTAAGAAGTATTTTAAATGAAACTGCAATTGAAATCCATATGCAACTACGTGTAGATATATTTGTTGCTATTAGTACACTTTTTTTCCTATCCAAAGGTCTTCTATTATTTCGATACCCATCATATGTGAAAATCTGTGGTAATAGAAGAAACATGTCTACAGTCTGATGTAATGGTAGGCATGATTTCATTTTCAGTTTTGCATATATTTATCCAAGCAATTACTCAGAGTTGACATCTGGTAATATATGTTTTACTCGATCGAGCTCCTAGATGCGAGTTTTGCATATATTTATCCTAGCAATTACTCATAGTTGACTCCTAGATGCCTAACTGGAGTGCATTTGTTGTCTCGAAAAACAAGATGTATGTGCAAGCATATGGTCTTTGAAATGGCTATGTTTCATCAAGTGTACTCTTGCTACTACATATATGACTGCTGGTACATGTATATATACAAGTGCATATCTGATTGTTTGCTGATGGAGGAACTTCAAATGCAAATCTCTAAAATTACAATAAGAACCTTATTCCTGATGATGTATAACAGATCTGATTGCTTATCAATGAGTGCATAATTTTTCAGAGTAAGCCATGTGATATGCTATGTGCTAGCCTGACTCGGTTGATGTTCGAGAACGGTATCTTTTGTAATCTGTTTGCAGTGCATCTACTTTCTAGATCTTTAGGATCGAAACTCTCATTTTCTAAAGATTGCTCAAACGCATTTGAGTTATTTTGCAGGACAGATGGCAAAACGTAGCAAGGCCACAAGTTGATCTAAGATGTTTTGGTGATTGCTTTGTTCATAACATGGTTGACACATTTTGTTCACATGGAAGTTGATGTCGGCTTGGTGATCAAAGACTTAGTCTCTTTTTAATGTTGAAAAAGGAGACTTGGCTCTTCCATGATATTTTTTAGTAGTCATAGATGTTCTGGTGATTGAACAATTGGTCTCATAGGAACTTGGCCACTACATTTTGTAACAGACCACGGTTTGAATGCCAACTTATGTATGTCCTTAATTGTTGGATCTAACTTCAGTGAAGAAAACTAATGGATTTTCTATATATGTTGAATGGTATCTTGTGATGAATAGAAGAGTGTAATTGTTTGTATATGTATTGGGTACCGAACATGCATTTAGTATTACGAATCTAATTTCATATTAATATATGGTGAATTTACGTTTGTGCTGAAGTGTAGACCCTTGCAGCAAGTGTGTCGGCGGAAGTATTAACGTCGCATAATCTGTTGGTGTAGCCCAGTGTCAGATGAACTGTCGGTATATCTATGGACATTGCACAATCTGTCGCCATAGCACAGTGTCAGATGAACTATCGGTAAAGCATTGTCTATCGGTGTAAAAATGTCTGTCGGCGAAGCTCTCACCAACATTGTCACACTATCTGTCGGCACAGATTTATCTGTCGGGAAAGACCTTTCCCGGCAGGACTATAGGCGACAGCTCCTTTCTGTCGGTAAAGGTCTTTCCCAACAATAAATGTGTCGCCTTAAGTGACCTATGCCGACAGATTGTTTGACGCTGCTTTGAGTGTCGTGGTGTAGTGACTCTTTATAGGTGAAGTCATTACTCTCCATAAGATCAATATATGAACTTTTTATTTCTTTTTATTCTTTCTTTTATCTAGTTCCCTCAAGATCATAGCAAGAAAGCAAAGCCCTTAACTCAAAACTACTCTTTATTATACATCTCACTGAAGGAAATATGCCCTAGAAGCAATAATAAAGTTATTATTTATTTCCTTATTTCATGATAAATGTTTATTATTCATGCTAGAATTGTATTAACCGGAAACTTAGTACATGTGTGAATACATAGACAAAACTTATAGTCCCTAGTATGCCTCTACTTGACTAGCTCGTTAACCAAAGATGGTTATGTTTGCTGACCATAGACATGTGTTGTCATTTGATGAACGAGATCACATCATTAGGAGAATGATGTGATGGACATGACCCATCCGTTAGCTTAACATTATGATCGTTATAGTTTCATTGCTATTGCTTTCTTCATGACTTATACATGTTCCTATGACTATGAGATTATGCAACTCCCGAATACCGGAGGAACACTTAGTATGATATCAAATGTCACAATGTAACTGGGTGATTATAAAGATGCTCTACAGGTGTCTCTGATGGTGTTTGTTAGGTTGGCATAGATCAAGATTAGGATTTGTCACTCCGTGTTTTGGAGAGGTATCTCTAGGCCCTCTTGGTAATGCACATCACTATAAGCCTTGCAAACAATGTGACCAATGAGTTTGTCACGGGATGATGCACTACGGAACGAGTAAAGAGACTTGGCGGTAATGAGATTGAACTAGGTATGGTGATACCGACGATCGAATCTCGGGCAAGTAACATACCGATGACAAAGGGAACAACGTATGTTGTTATGTGGTCTGACCGATAAAGATCTTCGTAGAATATGTAGGAGCCAATATGACCATCTAGGTTCCGCTATTGGTTATTGACCGGAGATAGTCTCGGTCATCTCTACATAGTTCTCGAACCCGTAGGGTCCGCATGCTTAACGTTCGATGACAATCGGTATTATGAGTTTATGTGTTTTGATGTATCGAAGGTAGTTCAGGGTCCCGGATGTGATCATAGACATGACAAGGAGTCTCGAAATGGTCGAGACATGAAGATTGATATATTGGAAGGTTATGTTTGAACACTGGAATGGTTTCGCATGAGTTCGGACATTTACCGGAGTACCGGGAGGTTACCGGAACACCTCGGGAGCTTAATGGGCCTACATGGGCTTTAGTGGAAGAGAGAGGAGGTGGCCAAGAGGAGGGGCGCCCCCCCCCCCAAGCCCAATCCGAATTGGGAGGGGGCCCGGCCCCCTTTCCTTCTTCTCCTCTTCCCCTTCCTTCCCCATCCTAGTTGGACTAGGAAAGGAAGGGAAACGTACTCCTAGTAGGAGTAGGAATCCCCCCTTGGGCGCGCCATAGGAGGCCGGCCGGCCCCCTCCTCCACTCCTTTATATACAAGGGAGGGGGGCACCCCATAGACACACAACTTGATTGTTTAGCCGTGTGCAGTGCCCCCCTCCACAGATTTCCACCTCGGTCATATCGTTGTAGTGCTTAACCGAAGCCCTGCGTCGGTAATTTCATCATCACCGTCATCATGCAGTCGTGTTGAAGAAAATCTCCCTCGACCTCACTTGGATCTAGAGTTTGTGGGACGTCACCGAGCTGAACGTGTGCAGATCACCGAGGTGTCGTACCTTTGGTGCTAGGATTGGTCGGATCGTGAAGACGTACGACTAAATCAATTGCGTTGTCATAACGCTTCCGTTTTCAGTCTACAAGGGTACGTAGACAACACTCTCCCCTCTCGTTGTTATGCATCACCTAGATAGATCTTGCATGATCGTAGGATTTTTTTTTTGAAATTACTGCGTTCCCCAACAGTGGCATCCGAGCCAGGTCTATGCGTAGATGTTATATGCACGAGTAGAACACAAAGAGTTGTGGGCGATAATAGTCATACTTCTTACCAGCATGTCGTATTTTGATTCGGCGGTATTGTTGGATGAAGCGGCTCAGACCGACATTACGCGTATGCTTACGCGAGACTTGTTCTACCGACGTGCTTCGCACATAGGTGGCTAGTGGGTGTCTGTTTCTCCAACTTTAGTTGAATCGAGTGTGGCTACGCCCGGTCCTTGTTGAAGGTTAAAACAACACACTTGACGAGAAATCGTTTTGGTTTTGATGTGTAGGTAAGAATGGTTCTTGCTAAGCCCGTAGCAGCCACGTAAAACTTGCAACAACAAAGTAGAGGACGTCTAACTTGTTTTTGCAGGGCACGTTGTGATGCGATATGGTCAAGACGTGATGATATATAAATTGTTGTATGAGATGATCATATTTTGTAAAATTTATCGGCAACTGGCAGGAGCCATATGGTTGTCGCTTTATTGTATGAAATTCAATCGCCATGTAATTGCTTTTCTTTATCACTAAGCGGTAGCGATAGTCGTAGAAGCAATAGTTGGCAGGATGAGAACGATGCTTCGATGAAGATCAAGGTGTCAAGCCGGTGACGATGGTGATCATGATGGTGCTTTGGAGATGGAGATCAAAGGCACAAGATGATGATGGCCATATCATATCACTTATATTGATTGCATGTGATGTTTATCCCTTATGCACCTTATTTTGCTTAGTTTGACAGTAGCATTATAAGATGATCTCTCACTAAATTTCAAGGTATAAATGTTCTCCCTGCGTATGCACCGTTGCTACAGTTCGTCGTGCCGAGACACCACCTAATGATCGGGTGTGATAAGCTCTACGTTCACATACAACGGGTGCAAGCCAGTTTAGCACACGCAGAATAGTCGGGTTAAACTTGACGAGCCTAGCATATGCAGATATGGCCTCGGAACACTGAGACCGAAAGGTCGAGCATGAATTATATAGTAGATATGATCAACATAGTGATGTTCACCATAGAAAACTACTCCATCTCACGTGATGATCGGACATGGTTTAGTTGATTTGGATCACGTAATCATTTAGATAACTAGAGGGATGTCTATCTAAGTGGGAGTTCTTAAGTAATATGATTAATTGAACTTTAATTTATCATCAACTTAGTCCTGATAGTTATTTTGCAAATTATTTTGTAGATCAATAGCTCGCGTTATAGCTTCCTGATACGTCTCCAACGTATCTATAATTTTTGATTGTTCCATGCTATTATATTACCCGTTTTGGATGTTTATGGGCTTTACTTTACACTTTTATATCATTTTTGGGACTGACCTACTAACCGGAGGCCCAACCCAAATTGCTGTTTTTTTTGCCTATTTCAGTGTTTCGAAGAAAAGGAATATCAAACGGAGTAAAAACGGAATGAAACCTTCGGAACCGATCTTTTTGGAACTAACGCAATCCACGGGGCTTGGAGTGGACGACAAGCAACAGAGGAGGCGGCCACGAGGGTGCCCGGCGCGCCCCCTGGGGGTGGGCGCGACCCCCATCCTCGTGGGCCCCACAAGCGTCCACCGACCTACTTCTTCCTCCTATATATACCCACATACCCCGAAAACATCCAGGAGCACCACGAAAAACTATTGCCACCACCGCAACCTTCTGTATCCGCGAGATCCCATCTTGGAGCCTTCGCCAGCGCTCCGCCGGAGGGGGAATCGACCACGGAGGGCCTCTACACCATCTCCAAGGCCTCTCCGATGAGTTGTGAGTAGTTTACCACAGACCTTCAGATCCATAGTTATTAGCTAGATGGCTTCTTCTCTCTCTTTGAATCTCAATACCAACTTCTCCTCGATCTTCTTGGAGATCAATTCGATGAATTGTGGGTTTATGATCAAGTTTATCTATGAGAAATATTTGAATCTCCACCGAATTCTTTTATGTGTGATTAAGTTATCTTTGCAAGCCTCTTCGAATTATCAGTTTGGTTTGGCCTACTAGATTGATCTTTCTTGCAATGGGAGAAGTGCTTAGCTTTAAGTTTAATCTTGCGGTGTCCTTTCCCAGTGACAGCAGGGGCAGCAAGGCACGTATTGTATTGTTGCCATCGAGGATAAAAAGATGGGGTTTGTATCATATTGCATGAGTTTATCCCTCTACATCATGTCATCTTTCTTAATGCGTTACTCTGTTCTTATGAACTTAATACTCTAGGTGCAGGCAGGAGTCGGTCGATGTGTGGAGTAATAGTAGTAGATGCAGGTAGGAGTCGGTCTAATTTTCACGGACGTGATGCCTATATACATGATCATGCCTAGACAATCTCATAACTATGCGCTTTTCTATCAATTGCTCGACAGTAATTTGTTCACCCACCGTAATACTTATGCTATCTTGAGAGAAGCCACTAGTGAAACCTATGGCCCCCGGGTCTATCTTTTATCATATAAGTTTACAATCTACTTTTACTTTCCAATCTATATCATAAAAATACCAAAAATATTTATCTTATCATATTATCTCTATCAGATCTCACTTATCGCAAGTGGCCGTGAAGGGATTGACAACCGCTTTATTGCGTTGGTTGCGAGGTTCTTCTTTATTTGTGTAGGTGCGTGGGACTTTTGAGGAGCCTCCTACTGGATTGATACCTTGGTTCTCAAAAACTGAGGGAAATACTTACGCTACTTTGCTGCATCACCCTTTCCTCTTCAAGGAAAACCAACGCAAGCTCAAGACGTAGCAAGAAGGATTTCTGGCGCCGTTTCCGGGGAGGTCTTCGCTCAAGTCAAGACATACCAAGTACCCATCACAAACTCATCTCCCTCGCATTACATTATTTTCCATTTGCCTCTCGTTTTCCTCTCCCCCACTTCACCCTTGCCATTTTATTCGTCCTCTCCTTTTCGTTCTCCCCTTTTTCTTGCATCTTTGCTTGCTAGAAGTTTATGGATCCTCATCCACTTGCTAATCTATTTAAGAGATCCAATTATGCTGAACCAATTACTAGTGAGTTGTGTGCACTAGATTATCTTTATGAGGTTTTCTTGAAATTTGTGAATCTGAAAATTGTGATGAAGAAATTATGAAGAGATTCACGATAGATCCTTGAATAAAAAGCATGATTGCATTGATTTTATTATAAATTCTATTAATGTCAGTTGTGCTAAAAATATGCAAAAGCCTAAGCTTGGGGATGCTAGTTTTGCTATGTCTACTACTTGTTGCAATGATCATGATTGGGGTGACTCTTCTTATGATCTTGAAAATTTATTTAAGCCCCATGATGAATATGAGATTGATAATAGTGTTTGCAATAATACTGAAACTGGGTTTGGAAGAGTGTCAACTTTAGATCCCACATATTTGGAGAATATTCAATCTTATGGTATTTTTGATAAAAGTCGGTTTGGAGAGGTCATGACTTTAGTTAATGATAATCCCACTATTTTGGTAGAGTGTCAACTTCACATACATGTGGATCGTATTGAGAATATGTTATGTGATAGCTATTTTGTTGAATTTTCCCATGATCCTACATGTAGTTATTATGAGAGAGGAAAATATGGTCGTAGAAATTTTTATCTTACTAAATTACCTCTCGTCATGTTGAGATTGCTATCGTCTCTTTCTTCTTCCTTGCATATGCTAGTTTTTGCTTGTCTTGCAAATTTGTTTTCTTATAATATTCCTATGCATAGGAAGTATGTTAGACTTAGATGTGTTTGTCACGTGTTTTATGATGCCCTATTTGCGCTTCAATTCTTGTCTTTCATGTGAGCATCATTAAAATTATCAATGCCTAGCTAGGGGCGTTAAACCATAGCGCTAGTTGGGAGGCAACCCAATTTTATTTTTGTTTCTTGCTTTTTGCTTATGTTTAGTAATAAATATTTCATATAGATTCTGTTTAGATGTGTTTTAATGTTTAAATTAGTGTTTGTGCCAAGTAGAACCTATAGAATAACCTACGGTGATAGTTAATTTGATTCTGCTGAAAAACAGAAACTTCTGCGTGCACGAAAATAATTTTAGTAATTCACAGAAACGTGCTTATGCGTTGATTCGTTTTTCTGTAGATCAATAGACCAAGTTCCCAGGACTTTCTATTTTGGTAGGACTTTTAGAGTGTCAGAAGTATTCGAAAGTTACAGATTTCTACAGACTGTTCTGTTTTTGACAGATTCTGTTTTTCGTGTGTTGTTTGCTTATTTTGATGCATCTATGGATAGTATTGGTAGGTATGAACCATAGAGAAGGTGGAATACAGTAGGTTTAACACCAATATAAATAAAGAATGAGTTCATTATAGTACCTTATGTGGTGGTTTTTATTTCTTGCACTAACGGAGCTTATGAGATTTCCTGTTGAGTTTTGTGTTGTGAAGTTTTCATGTTTTGGGTAAAGACTTGATGGAGTATGGAATAAGGAGTGGCAAGAGCCTAATCTTGGGGATGCCCATGGCACCCCAAGATATTCAAGGATAACCAAAAGCCTAAGCTTGGGGATGCCCCGGAAGGCATCCCCTCTTTCGTCTTCGTCTATCGGTAACTTTACTTGGAGCTATATTTTTATTCGCCACATGATATGTGTTTTGCTTGGAGCATCTTGTATGATGTTAGTATTTGCCTTTTAGATTACCACAATCATCCTTGTTGTACACACCTTTCGGGAGAAACCCACTTGGTTGGAATTTATTAGAATACTCTATGTGCTTCACTTATATCTTTTGAGCTAGATAGTTTTGCTCTAGTACTTCACTTATATCTTTTAGAGCACGGCGGTGGTTTAATTTTGTAGAAATTGTTGATCTCTCATGCTTCACTTATATCATTTTGAGAGTCTTTTAGAACAGCATGGTATTTTCTATGCTTATAAAATTGGTCCTAGAATGATGGGCATCCAAGTTGGGTATAATAAAAACTATCATAGGAAGTGAATTGGATGCTATGATCAATTTGATACTTGATAATTGTTTTGAGATATGGAGGTGGTGATATTAGAGTCATGCTAGTTGGGTAATTGTGAATTTAAAGAATGCTTGTGTCGAAGTTGGCAAGTCCCGTAGCATGCACGTATGGTAACCGTTGTGTAACAAATTTGAAACATGAGGTGTTCTTAGATTGTCATCCTTATGAGTGGCGGTCAGGGACGAGCGATGGTCTTTTCCTACCAATTTATACCTCTAGGAGCATGCGTGTAGTGCTTGGTTTTTGAGGACTTGTAGATTTTTGCAATAAGTATATGAGTTCTTTATGAATAATGTTGAGTCCGTGGATTATACGCACTCTCACCCTTCCATCATTGCTAGCCTCTTCAGTACCGTGCATTGCCCTTTCTCACCTTGAGAGTTGGTGCAAACTTCGCCGGTGCATCCAAACCCCGTGATACGATACGCTCTTTCACACATAAACCTCCTTATATCTTCCTCAAAACATCCACCATACCTACCTATTATGGCATTTCCATAGCCATTCCGAGATATATTGCCATGCAACTTTCCAGCATTCCGTTTATCATCATGACACACATCATCATTGTCATATTGCCTTGCATGATCATGCAGTTGACATCGTATTTGTGGCAAAGCCACCATGCATAAATTTTCATACATGTCACTCTTGATTCATTGCCCATCCCGGTACACCGTCGGAGGCATTCATATAGAGTCATATCTTGTTCTAGTTTTTGAGTTGTAATTCATGAGATGTAAATAAATATAAGTTTGATGATCATTATTATTATAGCATTGTCCCCAAATAAAAAAAGAGAAAAAAAGAGAAAGGTCAAAAAAAAGGCCCAAAAAAAGAAAAAAAAAAGAAAGAAAGAAAATAAAAAGGGGCAATGTTACTATCCTTTTCCACACTTGTGCTTCAAAGTAGCACCATGTTCTTCATGTAGAGAGTCTCATATGTTGTCACTTTCATATACTAGTGGGAATTTTTCATTATAGAACTTGGCTTGTATATTCCTACGATGGGCTTCCTCAAAATGCCCTAGGTCTTCGTGAGCAAGAAAGTTGGATGCACACCCACTTAGTTTCTTTTGTTGAGCTTTCATACATTTATAGCTCTAGTGCATCCGTTGCATGGCAATCCCTACTCCTCATGTTGACATCAATTGATGGGCATCTCCATAGCCCGTTGATTAGCCTCGTTAACATGAGACTTTCTCCTTTTTTTTCTTCTCCACACAACATCCATCGTCATATTCTATTCCACCCATAGTGCTATATCCATGGCTCACGCTCATGTATTGCGTGAAAGTTGAAAAAGTTTGATATTACTTAAGTATGAAACAATTTCTTGGATTGTCATCGGGGGTGTGCAAGATGAGTGCATTCTTGTGTGATGAAAATGGAGCATGACCAAACTATATGATTTTGTAGGGATGAACTTTCTTTAGCCATGTTATTTTGAGAAGACATGATTACTTTGATTAGTATGCTTGAAGTATTACTATTTCTTATGTTAATATGAACTTTTATTTTGAATCATTTGGATCTGAACATTCATGCCACAATAAAGAAAATTACATTGAGAATTATGCTAGGAAGAATTCCACATCAAAAATTCTGTTTTTATCATTTACCTACTCGAGGACGAGCAGGAATTAACCTTGGGGATGCTTGATACGTCTCAAACGTATCTATATATTTTGATTGTTCCATGCTATTATATTACCCGTTTTGGATGTTTATGGGCTTTACTTTACACTTTTATATCATTTTTGGGACTAACCTACTAACCGGAAGCCCAACCCAAATTGTTGTTTTTTTGCCTATTTCAGTGTTTCGAAGAAAAGGAATATCAAATGGAGTCCAAACAGAATCAAACCTTCGGAAGCGATCTTTCTGGAACAAATGCAATCCACGGGACTTGGAGTGGACATCAAGCAACAGAGGAGGTGGCCACGAGGGTGCCTGGCACGCCCCCCACCCTTGTGGGCCCCTCGAGCATCCGTCGACCTACTTCTTCCTCCTATATATACCCACGTACCACGAAGACATCCAGGAGCACCACGAAAAACTATTGCCACCGCCGCAACCTTCTGTATCCGCGAGATCCCATCTTTGAGCCTTCGCCAGCGCTCCGCCGGAGGGGGAATCGACCACGGAGGGCCTCTACATCATCTCCAAGGCCTCTCCGATGAGTTGTGAGTAGTTTACCACTGACCTTCGGGTCCATAGTTATTAGCTAGATGACTTCTTCTATCTCTTTGAATCTCAATACCAAGTTCTCCTCGATCTTCTTGGAGATCTATTTGATGTAACTCTTTTTGCGGTGCGTTTGTCGAGATCCAATGAATTGTGGGTTTATGATCAAGTTTATCTATGAGAAATATTTGAATCTCCTCTGAATTCTTTTATGTGTGATTAAGTTATCTTTGCAAGTCTCTTCGAATTATCAGTTTGGTTTGGCCTACTAGATTGATCATTCTTGCAATGCGAGAAGTGCTTAGCTTTGGATTCAATCTTGCGGTGTCCTTTCCCAGTGTCAGCAGGGGCAGCAAGGCACGTATTGTATTGTTGCCATCGAGGATAAAAATATGGGGTTTATATCATATTGCATGAGTTATTCCTCTACATCATGTCATCTTTCTTAATGCCTCTGTTCTTATGAACTTAATACTCTAGATGCAGGCAGGAGTCGGTCGATGTGTGGAGTAATAGTAGTAGATGGAGGCAGGAGTCGGTCTACTTGTCACGGACGTGATGCCTATATACATGATCATGCCTAGATAATCTCATAACTATGCGCTTTTATATCAATTGCTCGACAGTAATTTGTTCACCTACCATAATACTTATGCTATCTTGAAAGAAGCCACAAGTGAAACCTATGGCCCCCGGGTCTATCTTTTATCATATAAGTTTACAATCTACTTTTATTTGCATCTTTTACTTTCCAATCTATAACATAAAAGTACCAAAAATATTTATCTTATCATATTATCTCTATCAGATCTCACTTATCGCAAGTGGCCGTGAAGGGATTGACAACCCCTTTATTGCGTTGGTTGCGAGGTTCTTGTTTGTTTGTGTAGGTGCGTGGGACTTTTGAGGAGCCTCCTACTGGATTTATATCTTGGTTCTCAAAAACTGAGGGAAATACTTACGCTACTTTGCTGCATCACCCTTTCCTCTTCAAGGAAAACCAATGCAAGCTCAAGACGTAGCACTTCCCTATGTTTTTATATGTTCCTAGGAAAACTTAGTTGAAAGATGATAGTAGCAATGATGTGGACTAGGTCCATGGTCTGGGGTTTATCCTCATTGCTGCACAGAACAATTATGACCTTGATGCACCGCTAGGTGACAGACCTATTGCAGGAGCAGATGCAAACGTTATGAATGTTTGGCTAACTCAATATGATGACTACTTGATAGTTTAGTGCACCATGTTTTACGGCTTAGAATCGGGACTTCAAAGACGTTTTGAATGTCATGGACCATATGAGATGCTCCAGGAGTTGAAGTTAATACTTCAAGTAAATGCCCAAGTTGAGAGATATGAAGTCTCCAACAAGTTCTATAGATAAAAGATGGAGGAGAATAGCTCAAGTAGTGAGAATGTGCTCAGATTGTCTGGGTACTACAGTCACTTGAATCAAGTGGGAGTTGATCTTCCAGATAAGATAGTGATTGACAGAGTTCTCTAGTCACCATCACCAAGTTACTCGAACTTTGTGATGAACTATTTTATTCAAGGGATGACGAAAGAAATTCGCGAGCTCTTCGTGATGCTGAAATTGACGAAGGTAGAAAACAAGGAAAAGCATCAAGTATTGATGATTAAACAAGACCACTAGTTTCAAGTAAAGGGCGAAGGGAAAGAAAGGGAACTTCAAGAAGAATGGCAAGCAGGTTGTCACTCCCGTGAAGAAGCCCAAAGCTAGACCTAAGCCTGAAACTAAGTGCTTCTACTGCAAAGGAAATGGTCACTGGCAAGCGGAACTACCCAAAATATTTGGTGGAAAAGAAGGATGACAAAGTGAACAAAGGTATATTTGATATACAGGTTATTGATGTATACCTTTCTAGTGTTCATAGTAGCCCCTGGGTATTCGATACTTGTTCGGTTGCTAAGATTAGAAACTCGAAACAGGAGTTATAGAATAAATAGAGACTAGTTAAGGATGAAGTGACGATGTATTTTGGAAGTGGTTCCAAGATCGATATGATCATCATCGCACAACCCCTATACTTTCGGGATTAAAGTTGAACCTAAATAAATGTTATTTGGTGTTTGCGTTAAAGCATGAATATGATTAGATCATGTTTATTGCAATACTGTTATTCTTTTAAGACAGAGAATAATTGTTATTCTGCTTACATGAATAAAAACCTTCTATGGTCATACACCCAATGTTGATGGTTTACTGAATCTCGATCGTGGTAATACACATATTCATAATATTGATGCGAAAAGATGCAAAGTTGATAATGATAGTGCAACTTATTTGTGGCACTGCCATTTGGGTCATATCAGTGTAAAGCGCATGGAGAAACTCCGTGAAGATGGAATTTTGGAATCACTTGATTATGACTCATTTGATACTTGCGAACCGTGCCTTATGGGCAAGATGACTAAAACTTCATTCTCCGGAACAATGGAACGAGCTACTGACTTATTGGAAATAATACATACCGATGTATGCGGTCCAATGAGTGTTGAGGCTCGTGGTGGGTATCGTTATTTTCTAACCTTCACAGATGATTTGAGCAGATATGGGTATATCTACTTAAATGAAACACAAGTCTGAAACATTTGAAAAGTTCAAAGAATTTCATAGTGAAATGGAGAATCATCGTAACAAGAAAATCAAGTTTATATGATCTGATCGTGGAGGAGAATATTTGATTTACGAGTTTGGCCTTCATTGAAAACAATGTGAAATAGTTTAACAGCTCACGCTACCTGGAACACCACATCGTAATGGTGTGTCCGAACATTGTAACCGCACGTTATTAAACATGGTGCAATCTATGATGTCTCTTACTGATTTACCACTAGCGTTTTGGGATTATCCATTAGAGATAGTTGCATTCACTTTAAATAGGGCACCATCAAAATTCGTTGAGACGTCGCCTTATGAATTGTGGTTTGGCAAGAAACCAAAGTTGTCATTTCTTAAATTTGGGGCTGCGATGCTTATGTGAAAAAGCTTCAACCTGATAAGCTCGAACCCAAATTGAAGAAATGCATCTTCATAGGATACCCAAAGGAAACTGTTGGGTCCACCTTCTATCACATATCCAATGGCAAGGTCGTTGCTAAGAATTGATCCTTTCTAGAGAAGGAGTTTCTCTCGAAATAAGTGAGTGGGAGGAAAGTACAACTTGATGAGGTAATTTTACCTTCTCACGAATTGCAAAGTAGTTCATCATAGAAATCAGTTCCAGTGATTCCTACACCAATTAGTGAGGAAGCTAATGATGATGATCATGAAACTTCAGATCAAGTTACTACATAACCTCGTAGGTCTTACAGAGTACGGCCCGCACCAGAGTGGTACGGTAATCCTGTTCTGGAAGTCATGTTACTAAACCATGATGAACCTACGAACTATGAGTAAGCGATGATGAGCCCAGATTCCGCGAAATGGACGGAGGCCATGAAATCTGAGATAGGATCCATGTCTGAGAACAAAGTGTGGACTTTGGTGGACTTGCCAGATGATCGGCAAGCCATAGAAAATAAATGGATTTTCAAGAGGAAGACGGACGTTGATAGTAGTGTTACTATCTACAAAGCTCGACTTGTCGGAAAAAGATTTTCGACAAAGTTCAAGGTGTTGACTACAATGAGATTTTCTCAACTGTAGTGATCCTTAAAACTGTCTGAATCAAGTTAGCAGTTGCCATATTTTATGAAATCTGGCAAATGGGTGTCAAAACTACATTCCTTAAATGGATAGTTTTTAAAAGAAGAGTTGTATATGATGCAACCAGAAGGTTTTGTCGATCCTACATGTACTAACAAGGTGTGCAAGCTCCGGCGATCCATCTATGGACTGGTGCAAGCATCTCGGAGTTGGAATATACGCTTGGATGAGTTGATCAAAGCATACAGTTTTATACAGATTTGCGGTGAAGCCTGTATTTACAAGAAAGTGAGTGGGAGCACTACAGCCTTTCTGATAAGTGTATGTGATTGACATATTGTTGATCGGACATAATGTAGAATTTTCTAGAAAGCATAAAGGAGAGTTTGAAAGGAGATTTTTCAAAGAAAGACCTCCGTGAAGCTGCTTATATATTGGGCATCAAGATCTATAGAGATAGATCAAGACGCTTGATAAGTTTTTTCAATGAATACATACCTTGACAAGTTTTTGAAATAGTTGAAAATGGATCAGTCAAAGAAGGAGTTCTTGTCTGTATAACAAGGTGTAAAGTTGAGTAAGACTCAAAACCCGACCACAACAGAAAATAGAAAGAGAATGAAATTCATTCCCTATGCCTCAGCCATAGGTTCTATAAAGTATGCAATGTTATGTACCAGACCTATTGTGTATCTTGCCATGAGTTTGGCAAAGGGGTACAATAGTGATCTAGGAGTAGATCACTGGATGGCGGTCAAAATTATCCTTAGTGAGAACTAAGGAAATGTTTCTCGGTTATGGGGGTGATAAAGAGTTTGTCATAAAGAGTTACGTCGATGCAAGCTTTTACACCGATCAAGATGACTCTAAGTCTCAATTTGGATACATATTGAAAGTGGGAGCAATTAGCTGGAGTAGCTCCATGTAGAGCATTGTAGACATAGAATATTTGCAAAATACATACGACTCTGAATGTGACAGACCGTTGACTAAACTTCTCTCATAAGCAAAACACAATCACACTTTAGTAATCTTTGGGTGTTAATCACATAGCAATGTGAACTAGATTATTGACTCTAGTAAACCCTTTGGTTGTTGGTCACATGGCGATGTGAACTATGGGTGTTAATAACATACAGATGTGAACTATTGATGTTAAATCACATGGTGATGTGAACAAGATTATTGACTCTAGTGCAAGTGGGAGACTGGAGGAAATATGCCCTAGAGGCAATAATAAAGTTATTATCTATTTCCTTATTTCATGATAAATGTTTAGTATTCATGCTAGAATTGTATTAACCGGAAACTTAGCACATGTGTGAATACATAGACAAAACTTATAGTCCCTAGTATGCCTCTACTTGACTAGCTCGTTAATCGAAGATGGTTATGTTTCCTGACCATAGACATGTGTTATCATTTGATGAACGGGATCACATCATTAGGAGAATGATGTGATGGACATGACCCATCCGTTAGCTTAGCATTATGATCGTTACAGTTTCATTGCTATTGCTTTCTTCATGACTTATACATGTTCCTATGACTATGAGATTATGCAACTCCAAAATACCGAAAGGAATACTTAGTGTGCTATCAAACGTCACAACGTAACTGGGTGATTATAAAGATGATCTACAGGTGTCTCCGATGGTGTTTGTTGGATTGGCATAGATCGAGATTAGGATTTGTCACTCCGTGTTTCGAAGAGGTATCTCTGGCCCTCTCGGTAATGCACATCACTATAAGCCTTGCAAGCAATGTGACTAATGAGTTAGTCACGGGATGATGCACTATGGAACGAGTAAAGAGACTTGCCGGTAACGAGATTGAACTAGGTATTGTGATACCGACGATCGAATCTCGGGCAAGTAACATACCGATGACAAAGGGAACAACGTATGTTGTTATGTGGTTTGACCGGTAAAGATCTTCATAGAATATGTAGGAGCCAATATGAGCATCCAGTTTCCTCTATTGGTTATTGACCGGAGATAGTATCGGTCATGTATACATATTTCTCGAACCCGTAGGGTCTGCACGCTTAACGTTCGATAACGATCGGTATTATGAGTTTATGTGTTTTCTTGTACCGAAGGTAGTTCGGAGTCCAGGATGTGATCACAAACATGACGAGGAGTCTCGAAATTGTCGACACATGAAGATTGATATATTGGAAGGTTATGTTTGGACACCGGAATCGTTTCGGATGAGTTCGGGCATTTAGCGAAGTACCGGGAGGTTACCGGAACCCCCCGGGGGCTTGATGGGCCTACATGGGATTTAATGGAAGAGAGAGGAGGCGGCGAAGAGGAGGGGCGCCCCCTCCCCCAAGCCCAATCCGAATTGGGAGGTGGGCCGGCCCTGATGTCTACTACACAACCTTCTTCTTGTAGACGTTGTTGGGCCTGCAAGTGCACATGTTTGTAGGACAGTAGCAAATTTCCCTCAAGTGGATGACCTAAGGTTTATCAATCCGTGGGAGGCGTAGGATGAAGATGGTCTCTCTCAAACAACCCTGCAACCAAATAACAAAGAGTCTCTCGTGTCTCCAACACACCCAATACAATGGTAAATTGTATAGGTGCACTAGTTCGGCGAAGAGATGGTGATACAAGTGCAATATGGATGGTAGATAAAGGTATTTGTAATCTGAAATTATAAAAACAGCAAGGTAACTAATGATAAAAGTGAGCGTAAACAGTATTGCAATGCTAGGAAACAAGGCATAGGGTTCATACTTTCACTAGTGCAAGTTCACTCAACAATAATAACATAGATAGATCATATAACAATCCCTCGACATGCAACAAAGAGTCACTCCAAAGCCACTAATAGCAGAGAACAAACGAAGAGATTATGGTAGGGTACGAAACCACCTCAAAGTTATTGAGGGAGTCCTGGATTAGGGGGTGTCCGGATGGCCGGACTATGACCTTTGGCCGGACTCCTGGACTATGAAGATACAAGATTGAAGACCTTGTCCCGTGTCCGGATGGGACTTTCCTTGGCGTGGAAGGCAAGCTTGGCGATACGGATATGTAGATCTCCTCCCGTTTGTAACCGACTCTATGTAACCCTAACCCTCTCCGGTGTCTATATAAACCAGAGGGTTTTAGTCCATAGGACGAACAACAATCACACCATAGGCTAGCTTCTAGGGTTCAGCCTCTCTGATCTCGTGGTAGATCTACTCTTGTACTACCCATATCATCAATATTAATCAAGCAGGAGTAGGGTTTTACCTCCATCGAGAGGGCCCGAACCTGGGTAAAAACATCGTGTCTCTTGTCTCCTGTTACCATCCGCCTAGACGCACAGTTCGGGACCCCCTATCCGAGATCCGCCGGTTTTGACACCGACATTGGTGCTTTCATTGAGAGTTCCTCTGTGTCGTCACCTCTAGGCCGATGTCTCCTCCGATCATCAACAATGATGCGGTCCAGGGTGAGACTTTTCTGCCCGGACAGATCTTCGTATTCTGCGGCTTTGCACTGTAGGCCAATTCGCTTGGCCATCTGGAGCAGATCGAAAGCTACGCCCCTGGCCATCAGGTCAGATTTGGAAGTTTAAACTACACGGCCGACGTCCGCGGAGACTTGATCTTCGACGGGTTCGGGCCACAGCCAAGCGCGCCGCACTTTCATGATGGGCATGATCTAGCTCGCCGCGAGCAAGTGCCTCGAGGCCGCACCAGTGTCCGCTCCGACCCTTAGCTCGGAGCCGACTGCGCCAATCGAGGACGGGTGGCTGGACACCGCCTCGGGGGCTGCAATCTCTACGGCAATCGAGCCAAACACCATGCCTGTCCTTTGCGAAGCTCGTGACTCCAAGGTGCCGGACTCCTCTCCGGACTCCGAACCTTCCGCGCCCCTGCCAATCGAATCCTATTGGGCGCCGATCATGGAGTTCACCGCCGCGGACATCTTTCAACACTCGCCTTTCGGCGACATTATAAATTCACTAAAGTCTCTCTCTTTATCAAGAGAACCCTGACCGGACTATGGTCAGCAAGGTTGGGATGCGGACGACGAAGAAATTCAAAGCCCACCCACCACCCACTTCGTAGCCGCTGTCGATGATTTAACTGACATGCTGGACTTCGACTCCGAAGACATCGACGGTATGGATGACGATGTAGGAGACAAATAGGAATCAGCGCCTATAAGACACCGGACAACCACCTCATCCCACGATATATATATGGTGGACACACCTAAAAGAAACGACGACGAGGAACAAAGGGGCGCAACGAGGGATCGTTCCCTCGAAAAGCAGTCAAAGCGGCGGCGTAAGCGCCGCTCCAAACCCCACCTCGACAGAGACCCAGCCATAGAGCAGGGCGAACCGACGGACGACGAACATGCCATCGAGCAACCGTCCGAACAGGGCAACTTGGATAAACAACCCGTCCCCGGCGAAGATAACAGTCCGGACGACCTCACGCCGGACAGATTGCTGGAGCAGAAGAACCTCCAGAAAAGGCTCATCGCCACTGCGCGCAGCCTGAAAAACCAGAAACGGAAGCTCAAAACAGCGGAAGATGCACTCAGAATTAGATGGAGCAAAGTACTCAACACCGCAGACAAATACGGCGACTGTCGCTGCACAAAGAGTTATCCGAAGCGAAAATTACTGCCGGAATTCTACGAAGAGGCCTTAGAGCCTCTGCAATCAAAAAATAAGGAAGCCACTCGGTCGGATAAACGATCCCATGGCAAACATAGTGCGGCAAACGGCGCCGCACACAAGCAGGCACGCGATCCGCACAAGGATTCACATCAAAAAGATGGCCCAGCTAGATCTATCTACGGGCCAAGAAAGCAAGTTCTAGCAAGAAATGCAACGCGTCAAGTATCCGAACATCACGGTACACCCAAATATAGGGGCGCCGCACACCCCCTATGTTTCACCGATGAGGTGCTGGATCATGAATTTCCAGCGGGATTCAAGCCCGTAAACATAGAGGCATACGACGGAACAACAGACCCTGGAGTCTGGATTGAGGATTACATCCTCCACATACACATGGCTAGAGGAGATGATCTCCACGCCATAAAATACTTACCCCTCAAACTCAAAGGGCCAGCCCGGGATTGGCTTAAAAGCCTTCCCGAAAACACCATTAGAAGTTGGGAAGAGCTCGAAGTTGTGAAGAGCTCGAGGATGCTTTTCGGGCAAATTTTCAAGGGACCTATGTCCGACCTCCGGATGCAGATGATTTAAGTCACATAACTCAACAACCCGGAGAGTTAGCCCGGAAACTCTGGAACAGATTTCTTACTAAAAAGAACCAGATAGTCGACTGTCCGGACGCCGAAGCCTTAGCAGCTTTCAAACACAGCTTTCGAGACGAATGGCTCGCCAGACACCTCGGCCAAGAAAAGCCGAGAACAATGGCCGCACTAACAAGCCTCATGACCCGCTTTTGTGCAGGAGAGGATAGCTGGTTGGCAAGATGCAGTACCAGCGACCCAAGTACATCCAAAGTTAGGGATGGAAACGGGAAACCGCGATGCAACAAGGACCACCGCCAGACCAAGGGAAACAGCCCGAAGAGCACGGCAGTCAATGCCAGATTCAAAAGCTCTCGGCAGAATCAGAAAAGTCGGCCCCTCAAGGATAACAGGGACAAGCTATCTAACCTAAACAAAATCTTGGACAAGATATGTCAAATCCACAGTACTCCCGGGAAGCCTGCAAACCATACCCACAGATATTGTTGGGTCTTCAAGCAATCCGGCAATCTAAACGTCGAACACAAGGGGCTCGACACACCAAGCGAGGACGATGACGAACCCCACAAGCAGAGCACCGGAAAACAAAAGAATTTCCCACAAGAAGTCAAAACAGTAAACTCACTTCACGTGACAAAAGGGAAAATCATAGTGGCGCCTATAGAGATACGCGCCATACGGCCTATCCCAGAGGAGTCCCGCCACTGGTTGTTACAACCAATCACCTTCGACCAACAGGATTACTCTAGAAGTATCCGGAACGCAGGCTTGACTGCCTTGGTATTAGATCCGATAATTGACGGACACCACTTTACACAAGTCCTAATGGACGGCTGCAGTGACTTAAACCTGCTATATCAGGACACAATCCGCAAAATGGGGATAGACCCAACAACAATTCGCGATAGCAACACTTCCTTTCAAGGGGTAACGCCAGGCCCAGATGCCCATTGTATGGGCTCTCTCCTACTAGAAGTTATGTTCGGCTCACCCGACAACTTCCGCCACGAAAAGCTAACCTTCCACATCGCCACATTTACAAGTAGCTATCAAGCAGTATTGGGACGCGAAGCCTTCGCCCGCTTTAACGCAGTACCGCATTATGCATCACTTATACTTTAAATGCCCGGTCCACGAGGCATCATCTCATTACAGGGAAATATCGAGTGTTCCTCGAGTGCAGAAGATCGTGCGGCTGCCTTGAAGCCACACACTAAGCCGGCTTCACTAATCAAAAGCACCTAAACGGTGGTTCAGACCCCGGACATGGCTAGACGAGTCCGGTGTAAACATACAAGGGCTTACTAGCCGCATACCACCGTACAAGGGGCTCTGCGCATATACAACAAGAGACAATAAAGCTCAATCTTATTCATTTTTTAAATTGTACTTTGTTTATTTAATATAACGTACATTTTCGCACGATCTTTTTCAATTAAGTTCCTCTCTTTTACAGATGAACACCGTGATACACCCGTCCAGGATACGGCACAACGGAGACACAGACGCAGACGTGCAGTAGGGACCCGTTCCAAGGATTCTTTTCATATTAAGACCCTGCGTAAACCTTTTTTACTTTCTCTTGTTGATACACATCCCCCGGTTTCTTGCTATAACCGAGGTGGAGGCTGGCGTCTTGGCATTGGCCACGTCAGGATTTTGCGCGTACCTGGACACCAGGGGCTTATTACTAAGGGCGTTGTTCAGCCCGTTTTCATAAAGACCGAATACCTTAGGGAGTGTTCGGCGTCACGAGTTTGGCCTTATATGCATCAGCTCTGAATCATGTCTTTGGTCAAATGTTGGGTTTGCCCGGCTCCTGTGTTTTGCTGCCTTACATTCCGCTCTACCGGCTAAGGCGGCACCAGGAGAACTACTGCGATTGTGCCCCGGTTCGGCCAGGCGAGCACCTCAGTAGAGAAAGCCGAAAACTGACTGTCATGATATAGCGTGAGACTAGTCAACCACTCGATGACCCACCGGAATATTTGGATTCCTCCGCATTAACGAAGGGTCGTTTCCGGGTCAGGCACACACGCGCCCCGAATTCGGGCGAGCGCGGTGCCCCTAGGGGCTATATAGTAGCCCCGCTGTCAAACTCCTATGGCTAAGTGAAAGTGATAAAGCATTATAGTCCGGTTGCCTAGTTCGCTGCGCTATCACCTCCTTTATAGGACCAAGACGTTGGATCAAGTGTGAAAATGCGCCTTCTGTGAACACCCCCGCATTATATGCGTGGGGGCTGAAGCCGTAGACTGCCATCTTTCAGGTTATATACACATATACATCAACGGCCGCACAGGAGGTACTTTAATTCTTGCAGGCACAAGTATAAAAAGCTTTTACATTCCATCGAAACATTGTTTTACAATAATACATGTTATTCGAACATAATATCCTTCGAGCACTGCGTCTCTATTAAATGAGCGCCCTGCAGAACTTCCTGAAAATAGTGCTCGGCAGGTACTCGGCTCCTGTCCGAATCTTGGGATGCAACGTCGGTGGCCTTCATCTCTGCCCAGTATGTCTTGACACGGGCAAGAGCCATCCGCGCACCCTCTATGCATGCTGACCTCTTCATCGCATTGATATGCGGCACCGCGCCAAGGAACTGCTGCACCAAACTAAAATAACTCTTCGGCTCGGGCCTTTCCGGCTAGAGATGACTCACGACAGCCTTCATGGCGAGTCCGGATAACCTATTCAGCTCCGCCCATTCGGCCAAATGCTCGAATAATGGAAGTGGGCGCTCTGGATTGTGGAACTGCGACCAAAAAAGCTTTTCCACTTCGTGATCCTGTTGATCTCGGAAGTGTTCGGCCACGTCCGCGACACTTGCCACCAAGTCCAGATATGTATCCACCGCACTCCACAACCGGTCCAACTGAGCATATTTAGGATCTCCGAACTTCATTCGCAGCATAAAGGGCTTTCCAGCCGCGATCTCTCCGGCCTGACGTAGCTCCTGCTTCATGGCTCTCATTGCAGAGCGAGCATCCTTGGCCTCGGTAGTGGCCTTCTCCAGGTCCTTCTGTTCCGCACGATCTTCTTTTTCAAGAAGCTTGCAGCGGTCGGCAGCATCCTTCAACTTCACAACCATCTCGGTCATTTCCTTCCTGCTTCGGCAGTGAGCAGCCTGTTAGGCTTTCAGCTGTTCGGCCGCCTTTAAGGCAGCCGCATCACTTTTTCTGGCCCGCTCCTTGGCTCGGGCGAGTTCCTCCCGAAGGTTCTCCATGGCAGCGGCACCATCTGCATCAAGCATAGATGCTGTAAGGCACGGGCATCAAGCCCCCTTACCAGGTGTCCGCGGAGAAATTGCATACCTTGTGACTCGTCAAGCCGCTTGTTGACAAGCGCGATGTCGGCATCCGCCACGTTAAGTTGCCGCTTTAGCTCGGCAAATTCATCAGTCCGGCTAGCCACCGGACACTTCGCCACCTACATGGGAAGAGCGACACATTATACCTGAGATTATGATCCTCGGCGCGCTGTCATTTTTGACAACGCACCGAGTCTCAGGGGCTACTATCTACACAGGGCGCATCTTTTATATGCGGAACTGTCAAAAGGTGCATCATTTCGCGTACCTCAAAACCTGTCAGTAAACTCCTGACGGCCTCGTGCAACCCGCTCTCCACGGATGAAATCCTTTTAATCACCGTGCCCATCAATGCACGGTGTTCTTCTGAGATAGACGCTCGCCCGAGCAGATCCTTCAGCTCCTCCGACCGTGCACCGGACGGTGCCGGACTCGTCCGATGGCCTTTTTTGAAGACTGGACACGGAGGGCTTTGGGGAGCCATATGGCTGCTTTCCAGCCCAGCCGGATTCGGAGAAACCCTCCGTGACGACACCTCGGGGTCGCCCGCCTCGCAAGGAGGTACTGCAGGGGGAGGCGTTCCGCTCTCCATCATCTCTGGACGAAGATCCCCTGAAGATGAGCTCTGCTGAGAAGGGCTGAGATCCGAACTACAAGGTAAAAATTCAGTTATCTTTCTCAGGAATAGAATAGGGATGTCTCTTATTCTAAAACTCCCCTCTATACTTACGGCTCGCTGGAGGGCTGATCCCCATGAGGGCACAGTGCGGCCGAGGCATCTCCTGGCGCAGGACCCTCTGGCGAAGATTTCTTCCCCCGCTTTGAGACCATGGTCTCCGGGTCTTCAAAGGCGGTCCTCTTCTTTCCCTGGATGGAGGGATTCTCGATTCCTCCTTTCCTGGCAGCCTCCTTCGGGGAGATGGTAGCTTCCTTGTTCCCCCCCCCCTTCGCCTTCTTTCAAAGGCGCAACCTCCAGCATCCTGGTTAACACGGGATTCGGCGTGGTCTCGGGGAGGGGGGCCGGATACCTGATTAGCTTTGCTTTCGCTATCCACTCCTGTTTAAGGGGCAGCTCTTTTAAAGGGCAATCTTATGATAAATATATGGATAGTGTGTCCGGGTTTAGGGCTACTTACTTGAGTATCCGGGCGATTGCAGCTCAGACCTGCATCCTCGGTCGAGTCCGGACATATTGCTTGTGATCTGAAGAACAATTTGTACATCTCCATGGGCGTTGCGCCCGTAAAGTGTTGGAAAGCTCGTGTTCCCTCCGGATTAAACTCCCACAGGCGAAGGGGGCGGCGTTTGCAGGGCAAAGTGCGGCGAATCAACATGACCTGCGTCACTACTGTCAGGTTGATGTCTCTTTCTAGGAGATCTTGAATGCGGCCCTGCAACAAGGGCACGTCCTTGGACGGCCCCCAGTCATGCCCTTTATTGACCCATGGCGCTAGCCGTGGGGGAGGACCCGAGCAAAAGGCAGGAGGCGCCACCCACTTGGTGCCCCTGGGAGCTGTGATATAAAACCACTCTCGTTGCCATAAGCTGAACTCCTCTTGAAAAGAGCCCTCGGGCCATGAAGCGTCAGCATTCTTGCTTATGACAGCCCCTCCGCACTCCGCTTGCTGCCCCTTAATCGTCTTCGGCTCCACTTTGAAGGTCTTATGCCACAATCCGAAGTGAGGGGTAATGCGGAGGAAGGCTCCACTTTGAACGATGAGATGTGGAGGATGGACTCCGGATCCAAGTCGCGAAATTCCAACCCATAATAAAACATGAGCCCCCTCACGAAGGGGTCCGTCGGGAAGCCTAGCCCCCGAAGGAAGTGAGACGCGAACACTATGCTCTCACCAGGCTTGGGAGTGGGAATAACCTTCCCTTGAGCGGGCAGCCTATGGGAAATTTCGCCGGTTAAATACCTGATATCTCTTAGCTTTAGCACGTCTTCTTCCGTAACGGAGGAAGACATCCACCGGCCTTGAAGGTCGGAGCCGGACATCATTGAAGGTCCGAAGCGCCTGAATCTGGAGCTTTGGGTGTTGGAACTCGAGGCGAGGGGCGGATTCGATTGAGATTGAAACAAAGGAGTAGAGCCTTGGTCTCTTTATAAAGAGGTTGAATACCAAGAGCCTTCCCCGTGACCGTTTGGGACTCGCCTTCGATAGAGGAGACGTGCCAACGGACATGATTGGGTTACCCACGCCCATGTTAATGAGAATCCCGGAATAAGGGGACACGATCTCTACTTTGACAAGACGTGCCAAGGAAACCGCCTCGCTAAACGCGCTGAGGTGGGATAGTAAAAACGATTTGAATAAAGGCTTGGCCGTGGTGTGATGTCACGCTGCGAAAAAGGTCAGCAAATTTGATATGTGTAAATATTATTCTCTCTACGGTAGTATGTGGAAATATTATGAAGTATTCAGAGGAGGAACCCGCCTTGCAATGCTGAAGAAAATCTGCACGCCGGACTCGTCGACATTGAAGCCTGGTTCAGGGGCTACTGAGGGAGTCCTGGATTAGGGGGTGTCCGGATGGCCGGACTCCTGGACTATGAAGATACAAGATTGAAGACCTCGTCCCGTGTCCGGATGGGACTTTCCTTGGCGTCGAAGGCAAGCTTAGCGATATGGATATGTAGATCTCCTCCCGTTTGTAACTGACTCTATGTAACCCTAACCCTCTCTGGTGTCTATATAAACCGGAGGTTTTTAGTCCGTAGGACGAACAACAATCATACCATAGGCTAGCTTCTAGGGTTTAGCCTCTCTGATCTCGTGGTAGATCTACTCTTGTACTACCCATATCATCAATATTAATCAAGCAGGAGTAGGGTTTTACCTCCATCGAGAGGGCCCAAACCTGGGTAAAAACATCGTGTCCCTTGTCTCCTGTTACCATCCGCCTAGACGCACAGTTCGGGACCCCCTACCCGAGATCCGCCGGTTTTGACACCGACAGTTATTCTTTCGGATCAATCTATTTAAGAGTTCGTACTAGAATAACTCCTTAAGACACAAATCAACCAAAACACTAATGTCACCTAGATACTCCATTGTCACCTCAAGTATCCGTGGGCATGATTATACGATATGCATCACACAATCTCAGATTCATCCAACCAACACAAAGTACTTCAAAGAGTGCCCCAAAGTTTCTACCGGAGAGTCAAGAAAACGTGTGCCAACCCCTATGCATAGGTTCATGGGCGGAACCCGCAAGTTGGTCACCAAAACATACATCAAGTGGCACGTGATATCCCATTGTCACCACAGATAAACACGGCAAGACATACATCAAGTGTTCTCAAATAAAGACTCAATCCGATAAGATAACTTCAAGAGGGAAACTCAATTCATCACAAGAGAGTAGAGGGGGGAGAAACATCATAAGATCCAACTATAATAGCAAAGCTCGCGATACATCAAGATCGTGCCATAGAGATAACACGAGAGAGAGAATGAGAGAGAGGGATCAAACACATGGCTACTGGTACATACCCTCAGCCCCGAGGGTGAACTACTCCCTCCTCGTCATGGATAGCGCCGGGATGATGAAGATGGCCACCGGTGATGGGTTCCCCCTCCGGTAGGGTGCCGGAACGGGCTTCCGAGAGGTTTTTGGTGGCTACAGAGGCTTGCGGCGGCGGAACTCCCGATCTATCTTGATATTCGATGTTTTTAGGGTACGTAGGCTTATATAGGCGAAAGAAGTCGGTCGGGGGAGCCTCGAGGGGCCCACGAGACAGGGGGCGCGCCGTCCTCTCTCGTGGCTGCCTCGAGGATCTTCTGACGTGAACTCCAAGTCTCCAGGATCATATTCTTCCAAAAAATCACGCTGCCAAAGGTTTCGTTCCGTTTGGACTCCGTTTGATATTCCTTTTCTTCGAAATACTGAAACAGGCAATAAAACAGCAATATGGGTTGGGCCTCCAGTTAATATGTTAGTCCCAAAAGTAATATAAAAGTGTATAATAAAGCCCATAAACATCCAAAAGGGGAAATATAATAGCATGGAACAATCAAAAATTATAGATACGTTGGAGACGTATCATGCATCCCCAAGCTTAATTCCTGCTTGTCCTCGAGTAGGTAAATGATAAAAAAGAAATTTTTGATGTGGAATGCTACCTAGCATAATTCTAAATGTAATTTTCTTTATTGTGGCATGAATGTTCAGATCCAAATGATACAAAATAAAAGTTCATATTAACATGAAAATGGTGATACTTCAAGCATACTAATCAAAGTAATCATGTCTTCTCAAAATAACATGGCCAAAGAAAGTTATCCCTACAAAATCATATAGTCTGGCTGTTGCTCTATCTTCATCACACAAAGTATTTAATCATGCACAACCCCGATGACAAGCCAAGCAATTGTTTCACACTTTAGAAATCTCAAACTTTTTCAACTTTCACGCAATACATGAGCGTGAGCCATGGACATAGCACTATATGTGGAATAGAATGGTGGTTGTGGAGAAGACAAAAAGGAGAAGATAGTCTCACATCAACTGGGTGTATCAACGGGCTATGGAGATGCCCATTAATAGATATCAATGTGAGTGAGTAGGGATTGCCATGCAATGGATGCACTAGAGCTATAAACATATGAAATCTCAACAAAAGAAACTAAGTGGGTGTGCATCCAACTTGCTTGCTCATGAAGACCTAGGGAATTTTGAGGAAGCCCATCATTGGAATATACAAGCCAAATTCTATAATGAAAAATTCCCACTAGTATATGAAAGTGACAACATAGGAGACTCTCTATCATGAAGATCATGGTGCTACTTTGAAGCACAAGTGTGGAAAAAGAGATAGTAGCATTGTCCCTTCTCTCTTTTTCTCTCATTTTTTTTCTTCTCTCTTTCTTTTTTTCTTTTTCTTTCCTTTTTTTCTTTGGCCTTTCTTTTTTTCTTTTTGGCCTTTCTCTTTTTTTTATTTTTGTAAAGTCCGAAGTCTCAACCCGACTTGTGGGGGAATCATAGTCTTCATCATCCTTTCCTCACTAGGACAATGCTCTAATAATGAAGATCATCACACTTTTATGGATTTACAACTCAAGAATTACAACTCAAAGCTAGAACAAGATATGACTCTATATGAATGCCTCCGGCGGTGTACCGGGATATGCAATGAATCTAGAGCGACATGTATGAAAATTATGAAGGTGGCCTTGCCACAAATACAATGTCAACTACATGATCATGCAAAGAGCAATATGAAAAAAGTAATGCGTGTCATATGAACGGAACGGTGGAAAGTTGCATGGAAATATATCTCGGAATGGCTATGGAAATGCCATAAAAGGTAGGTATGGTGGCTGTTTTGAGGAAGGTATAAAGTGGGTGTATGGTACTGGCGAAAGTTGCGCGGCACAAGAGAGGCTAGCAATGGTGGAAGGGTGAGGTGCGTATAATCCACGGACTCAACATTAGTCAAAAGAACTCATATACTTATTGCAAAAATTTAGAAGTCATCAAAAACAAAGTACTACGTGCATGCTCCTTGGGGGATAGATTGGTAGGAAAAGACCATCGCTCGTCCCCGACCGCCACTCATAAGGAAGACAATCAATAAATAAAATTGTGCTCCAACTTCATCACAAAGTGGTTCACCATATGTGCATGCTACGGGAATCACAAACCTCAACACAAGTATTTTTCACAATCACCTCAACTAGCATGAATTTAATATCACTACCTCCATATCTCAAAGCAACTATCAGGCATCAAATTGATCATAGCATCTGTCGTGGAATTAACACGTCAGATGTCCTTAGTGTGAGGACTTAGTCGTGAGGCCAACGCATCTATGTGGTAGCTTGAGAGGGGTTGAGCGGAATCGAGAGACGCAACACGCAAGACAAGGGTTTAGACAGCTTCGGTCCCCGGGAAACATCATCCGGTAACAACCCTACATGTTGTTTGAGGCTAGATCTCATTATCATCACGAGGGAGTCGCCGTAAACCGGCTCTCCTCTAGTTGTGTCTAGCCCTAGAGATTACTTCTTGCTTCCCCCCTTTGGGGAGCCCTGCCCCTCCTTATATAAGTTGAAGGAGCGGGTTACATGTAGAGTCCATCTTAGACTAAGACAAAATATTTTTGACTTCCCTTCCTGGGCTTCTTAACGTCTGCCGGTTTAACATTGTCTGCCGGTTTAACATTGTCTGTTGGTTTAACATTGTCTGCCGGTTTAACATGGTCTGCCGGTTTAACACCAGCCGGTTTACCGTCTGTTTTAGCCATCTGTCTTGACTCTGTCTTAACTCTCCGCCGGTTTACCATCCGCCGATTTACCAAGTCCCAGCCGGTTTACAACTCCAGTCGGGTCATACCGCGGGGTATATGCCCGACAGCATCCAATTCACTTTCTATGATAGTTTTTATTATACCCAACTTGGATGCTCATCATTCTAGGACCAAATTGTAACCATAGCAAATACCATGCTGTTCTAAAAGACTCTCAAAATAATATAAGTGAAGCATGAGATACTAGTAATTTTTACAAAATATAACCACTGCCGTGCTCTAAAAGATATAAGTGATGCACTAGAGCAAATGACAAACTACTCCGAAAGATATAAGTGAAGATCAATGAGTAGTCGAATAATTGTGCAACTATGTGAAGACTCTCTAACATTTAGGAATTTCAGATCTTTGTATTGTATTCAAATAGCAAGCAAAACAAAATAAAATGACAATGCAAGGATAGCACAACTCATGTGAAGAAGCAAAAACTTAGGCTCAACCGATACTAACCGATAGTTGTTGAAGAAGAAAGGTGGGATGCCTACCGGGGCATCCCCAAGCTTAGATGCTTGAGACTTCTTGAAATATTATCTTTGGGTGCCTTGGGCATCCCCAAGCTTGAACTTTTGTGTCTCCTTAATTCCTCTCATATCATGGTTTCTCTTTTTATCAAAAGCTTCATCCACACCAAACTCAAAAAGAACTCGTGAGATAGGTTAATATAAACCAATGCAAAACCTTATCATTTTCTACTGTAAAAAATCACTAAAATTATTATTCAACATTTCATACTAAATGCCTCTGCATATTTAATAATCCTATCCTCAAATAGAATCATTAAACAAGCAAACATATGCACACAATGCAACCATAATAGCAATCTGTCAAAACAGTACAGTCTGTAAAGAATGCAAGATTCATCATACTTCCCTAACTCCAAAAATTATGAAATACAATTCCACCTGTATTAAATTTATCAGAGCTCATTATGCAAAAAGTTTCAACATTATATCATGCTCTGACTTTTCTAGGGAATTTTTGCAACAGCGGTAAACTTACTATTTTCAAACAGCAACATGTATACTAGCAAAATAAGCATGGTAAAGGCTATCCTTAACTTTTTTTATTGAAACTAAAGATGTAAAAAATTATTCTAAATAACAGCAAGCAAATACTAACAAAAGAAAATGACGCTCCAAGCAAAACACATATCATGTGGTGAATAAAAATATAGCTCCAAGTAAAGTTACCGATGAACGAAGACGAAAGAGGGGATGCCATCCGGGGCATCCCCAAGCTTAGGCTCTTGGTTGTCCTTGAATATTACCTTGGGGTGTCTTGGGCATCCCCAATCTTAGGCTCTTGCCACTCCTTATTCCATAGTCCATCGAATCTTTACCCAAAACTTGAAAACTTCACAACACAAAACTCAACAGAAAACTCGTAAGCTCCGTTAGTATAAGAAAATAAAACCACCACTTAGGTACTGTAATGAACTCATTCTAAATTCATATTGGTGTAATGTCTACTGTATTCCAACTTATATATGGTTCATACCCTCTGAAACTACTCATAGATTCATCAAAATAAGCAAACAACACATAGAAAACAGAATCTGTCAAAAACAGAATAGTCTGTAGTAATCTGTATCAAAAGTATACTTCTGGAACTAAAATAATTCTACCAAATTAGGAAGATCTGAGAAATTTGTGTACCAATCCAGAGCAAAATGAATCAGATCAGAAGCACGTTCATGTGAATTAACAAAACTAATTTACTGGGTGCAAAAGTTTCTGATTTTCAGCAGGATCAACACAACTATCACCGTAAGCTATCCTAAAGGTCTTACTTGGCACTTTATTGAAACAAAAGCTATAAAACATGATTACTATAGTAGCATAATCATTTGGACACACAAAAAAAGTTAGGATAAATATTGGGTTGTCTCCCAACAAGCGCTTTTCTTTAATGCCTTTCTAGCAAGGCATGATGATGACAATGATGCTCACATAAAAGATAAGAATTGAAACATAACGAGAGCATCATGAAGCATATGACTAGCACATTTAAGTCTAACCCACTTCCTATGCATAGGGATTTTGTGAGAAAACAATTTATGGGAACAATAATTAACTAGCATAGGAAGGTAAAACAAGCATAGCTTCAAGATTTCAAGCACATAGAGAGGAAACTTGATATTATTGCAATTCCTACAAGCATATGTTCCTCCCTCATAATAATTTTCAGTAGCATCATGAATGAATTCAACAATATAACCAGCACCTAAAGCATTCTTTTCATGATCTACAAGCATAGAAAATTTACTACTCTCCACATAAGCAAAATTCTTCTCATGAATAGTAGTGGGAGCAAACTCAACAAAATAATTATCATGTGAGGCATAATCCAATTGAAAACTAAAATCATGATGACAAGTTTCATGGTTATCATTATTCCTAATAGCATACAAGTCATCACAATAATCATCATAAATAGCAACTTTGTTCTCATAATCAATTGGAACCTCTTCCGAAATAGTGGAATCATCACTAAATAAAGTTGACACTCTTCCAAACCCACTTTCATCAATATAATCATCATAAATAGGAGGCATGCTTTCATCAAAATAAATATTCTCAACCTTCTTCTTGTAGACGTTGTTGGGCCTGCAAGTGCACATGTTTGTAGGACAGTAGCAAATTTCCCTCAAGTGGATGACCTAAGGTTTATCAATCCATGGGAGGCATAGGATGAAGATGGTCTCTCTCAAACAACCCTGCAACCAAATAACAAAGAGTCTCTTGTGTCCCCAACACACCCAATACAATGGTAAATTGTATAGGTGCACTAGTTCGGCGAAGAGATGGTGATACAAGTGCAATATGGATGGTAGATAAAGGTATTTGTAATCTGAAATTATAAAAACAGCAAGGTAATAATGATAAAAGTGAGCTTAAATGGTATTGCAATGCTAGGAAACAAGGCATAGGGTTCATACTTTCACTAGTGCAAGTTCTCTCAACAATAATAACATAGATAGATCATATAAAAATCCCTCAACATGCAACAAAGAGTCACTCCAAAGCCACTAATAGCGGGGAACAAACGAAGAGATTATAGTAGGGTACGAAACCACCTCAAAGTTATTCTTTCGGATCAATCTATTCAAGAGTTCGTACTAGAATAAAACCTTAAGACACAAATCAACCAAAACCCTAATGTCACCTAGATACTCCATTGTCACATCAAGTATCCGTGGGCATGATTATACGATATGCATCACACAATCTCAGATTCATCCAACCAACACAAAGTACTTCAAAGAGTGCCCCAAAGTTTCTACCGGAGAGTCAAGAAAACGTGTGCGAACCCCTATGCATAGGTTCATGGGCGGAACCCGCAAGTTGGTCACCAAAACATACATCAAGTGGCACGTGATATCCCATTGTCACCACGGATAAACACGGCAAGACATACATCAAGTGTTCTCAAATAAAGATTCAATCCGATAAGATAACTTCAAGAGGGGAACTCAATTCATCACAAGAGAGTACAGGGGGAGAAATATCATAAGATCCAACTATAATAGCAAAGCTCGCGATACATGAAGATCGTGCCATAGAGAACACGAGAGAGAGAGAGAGAGAGAGAGAGAGAGAGAGAGAGAGAGAGAGAGATCAAACACATAGCTACTGGTACATACCCTCAGCCCCGAGGGTGAACTACTCCATCCTCATCATGGATAGCGCCGGGATGATGAAGATGGCCACCGGTGATGGGTTCCCCCTCCGGCAGGGTGCCGGAACGGGCTCCCGAGAGGTTTTTGGTGGCTACAGAGGCTTGCGGCGGCGGAACTCCCGATCTATCTTGATATTCGATGTTTTCAGGGTACGTGGCTTATATAGGCGAAAGAAGTCGGTCGAGGGAGCCTCGAGGGGCCCACGAGACAGGGGTGCGCGCCCTACAGGGGGGGCGCCCTCCTATCTCGTGGCTGCCTCGAGGATCTTCTGACGTGAACTCCAAGTCTCCAGGATCATATTCTTCCAAAAAATCACGCTGCCGAAGGTTTCATTCCGTTTGGACTCCGTTTGATATTCCTTTTCTTCGAAATACTGAAACAGGCAATACAACAGCAATATGGGCTGGGCCTCCGGTTAATAGGTTAGTCCCAAAAGTAATATAAAAGTGTATAATAAAGCCCATAAACATCCAAAAGGGGTAATATAATAGCATGGAACAATCAAAAATTATAGATACGTTGGAGACGTATCAGGCCCCCCTTTCCTTCTTCTCCTCTTCCCCTTCCTTTCCCCTCCTAGTTGGAGTAGGAAAGGGAGGGAAACCTACTCCTAGTAGGAGTAGGAACCCCCCCCCCCCCTTGGGGCGCGCCATAGGAGGCTGGCCGGCCCCCTCCTCCACTCCTTTATATACGGGGGAGGGGGGCACCCCATAGACACACAAGTTGATTGTTTAGCCGTGTGCGGTCCCCCTCCATCGATTTCCACCTCGGTCATATCGTTGTAGTGCTTAGGCGAAGCCCTGCGTCGGTAACTTCATCATCACCATCATCACGCCGTCGTGCTGACGAAACTCTCCCTCGACCTCAGCTGGATCTAGAGTTCATGGGACGTCACCGAGCTCAATGTGTGCAGTTCGCGGAGGTGCCGTACCTTCAGTGCTAGGATCGGTCGGATCGTGAAGACGTACGACTACATCAGCCGCGTTGTCATAATGCTTCCACTTTCGGTCTACGGGGGTACGTAGACAACATTCCCCCCTCTTGTTGCTATGCATCACTGACGGTGTCCTGGACTAGGGGGTACTTACCACGTCGTCTCCCGATCAGTTGGATTGGGCTGAGGACCCCCATGGCCGTATACTCATGGGCCAGTCCGGACAGTTGCCGCATACAAGGAAGATTCCACAAGACTTGGCGATCAAGACAAGGACTCCTCCCCACCGGCGTATTCGGCTAGGACTCTTGTTATCCTAGGCCTCTGGTGCATTATATAAACCGAGGCCAGGCTAGTCAATAGACAATATCATATACAACGATCATATACCATAGGCTAGATTCTAGGGTTTAGCCTCTTTGATCTCGTGGTAGATCCACTCTTGTAACACACATCATCAATATTAATCTAGCAGGACGTAGGGTTTTACCTCCATCAAGAGGGCCCGAACCTGGGTAAAACATCGTGTCCCTTGTCTCCTGTTACCATCCGCCTAGACGCACAGTTCGGGACCCCCTACCCGAGATCCGCCGGTTTTGACACCGACATTGGTGCTTTCATTGGGAGTTCCTCTGTGTGTCCGGCAAAAGGTCGATGGCTCGCCCGCAGATCAACTGCGACTTCGGCATATTCTTCACCAGCTCGACTGGTCACCTTGGTTCGACCAAGGACTGCGGCCTACCTCCGATCGTCAAGTTCGGATGAGGGCCTTAATCAACATCAACTCCGATCTCTATCAAGATCATGGAGGAATCATCCAGGGAGCTCGGGGGCTCAACGTTAACATTGCCCTCGGGCGACCGTACTGTTTTTCTGGACAGCAAACTTGTATCCGCCGTCACCGCCTCCTCGAGCGTCGATTTAACGATTGCTTCGGTGGAATTGTGCGGAATTAAGTCTACAACAACCCTGGAAAATTTCGTCGAGTTCCGATGGAGGAATCTCTGGCAATCTCCGATATACCGGAGCCGCATTGAATCTGGACGAGAATCCGGACGAGTTTAAGGCGTGGTGTCCAGCTTCTAGCTCGGACTTCCTTTGGAAGATCCAACCGTTGATCTGGTGCGGAATTCCTATATCTACCGCCCCTCAAAATTTCAGCTCGATCCGACCGTCCAAACTCCGGGAACCTTCCGATTAGTGCATCACTTTTCGGATCTGTTTTCTGCGCGAAAACGAATCCGACCCGAGTTCGTCTTTTTTATGAACGGGATTTCGGACAGCCTTTTTGAAGGAAGTTTTGTACGGGGTATTGTGTTTTGTTCCCGAACACATCCCATTAACTTTAAGATCTTTTGAACATGATCTTCAACATCATGCTGGTGTCAAACCAGTCCGGCAATATTGCTCCACGGTTGTCGACCTGCGCTAGACACGTCGTCACTTTGTTGAGCTGACCTCAACTTCTTCGGATCATCATCTCGGCAAGCCGAACAAGAGTCCGGCATCGCGAAGGATAAATCATCACCAACATCGCCGCCCCACGGATTACACGGAGCGGGCATACCGGCATCACCGCACGGTCGCTTCATCAAGCCGGCATCGACCACGTCACGACCTGCATCGGCAGGGCCGCACTATTGCTTCTTCAAGCTGGTGTCCATCACGCCGACCTACTTTGACGTCTCGGTTGGACCGGGGGCTTCGCCATCTCTTCATCAACCTACTCCGGACACTTCGGTGTCACTAGCCGACCAGGCAATGGGTGCGCGGATCGAGTCCCAATTTTGGGAATCACCTTCCTCCGGATTACTACAACAAATAAACTAGGTGCTATTAATCCTAGTATTTTTTGCTTATTTGGGTTCATTTTTTCCAAGAAATTGTTACTCTGGTTTGTCCATCATATGTACACAGGTCTATCAAGTGGTGGCCGCATTATCGACGGTCGCATGATGGTTCGGTCAGTTTCCGTACATAGTCCGGCGAACGCCGCATCCGGAACTCGAACCGACCTGTGAATTCAGGCCTTGCCATGCCTTTACCGCATCACGCCGCCGCCCTGCACCGACATTGACTTCGGCGCCAGGCCATATTTTCTTTTATTAATCACTTTGCATAAATTATTTATTATGCAACGATTTTTTTTCATTATTACTATTATCTCTGATTTGCACTATTTTTTGTGCACAGGAAAATGATCCAGCCGGACTATATCCTTTGACGTCACCTCGGCTGGACGGGGGGCTTCGTCAACACTTCATTACCCCATGCCAGGGACTTCGGCATCACTCTGCCGTCCTGCATTGACCGTGCTATGTCACCACTTCACGGTGCCGAGCTTTTTGCTCCGCCACCTCGGGACCGGCTTGGGGGATGGAACCTTGTCCCGCATCAAGCTCGGACCGCATCGTCAATACCGAACACATTAACCAGCTAAGTTGCCTTCATGCTCAAAGTTTTAAATTTCTAACTTGTGTTCGGTTCGACCAAGCATTATACTTTCTTGGAAAAAGTTGCTTATAAAATTTTCCTTGTCGAAACTTTGTTCGCAGACACTTGACGCGCTACCCGCTCATTATACTGGGGCTTCTTTAATGAAGCTTATTAATTCGGCTTTATGCCCAACACATGTGTCACACTTCCGCATGTACCTTTTATTCACCATTATATGCATCGATATGACTTAAGTTTTGGCCAAGCTGGGTTGCCTGGCTCCTATGCTTACCCCTACGTTCCCGATTGTTCGGCTAGGTGGTAACGGGAGTACCTCTCTGATTGTTACTGCCGGGTCAGCCGGATGTGTACCTCAGACTGGGTGAAGCCGAAATCTAGCGTTCTTAAGGGAATACTCGGTCGGTGAACTAAAAGATGATTTCTTACCTATTTATTTACCTGCCCCCAGATGTTTTTCTACTCTTTTCGCAGTCCGGACATGCACTTTAGGGCATGCCTCCCAGGGAAAGGAACCCCTAACGGCACTATTCTCCCTGGAAGATGTTTCTTACTAACCATGTAATATAACATAACTAGTTGGGCACTTGTCTGATAAAGCACTAATGACCCCTACGCCTGGTCTCCACGCATGCCCCGGTTTTTATAACCGCGAGGGTATTCGGACACACTCCGGACTCTTGGGTCCAGAGGTTGAAGCGAAAAGGTCCGCTACGACAGACGATCTACAATCCAGCTAGAAGGCATTCTACATGTCACCTTACATTATATAGTCAACTTTTACCCAAGTCACTTGGGGGCTCTTATGTTTATTTGAGCCGTTTCATACTAAGTGTTTTTCTTCTTAGTCGTTGCAAAGTTTTTATTATTTATCACTCCTTTTTTTTGACACAAGTGTGCGGTCACTAGCCGGGGAGCCTAATTTCTCTCTCAAAACCGCTAGGGTTTAGTTTTCTAAACTGGCCTAATGGGAAGTACTCCGCCTTCGGATGGGAGACTAAAGCCGTAGGCCGACCCGCTTGAAGTCTTGAGATAGGATGTGTCATGTTAAAGCACGACAGAAGCACTTTTTTTCTAAAGTCCAATTTTCGTATTGGCACCGAACACTTGATCTTGTTTGGACGTCATGTTTTTACTGACGTTTTTTAGTTTTCCAAGCTTTTGGCACTTTTAAACTATTTATGTGTTTTCCGCACAAGTCTCGCAGTGCAGCGCCGGACACCTTTAGAGATTCGGCAAAAACATTCTCGGATATTGCTATATATACATCAGTTTCGAATTGTGTCTTCGGTCAATAGTTGGGTTGCCCGGCTCCCGCGCTTGCCTCCTACGCCCGCTTTGTTCGCTAGGTGTGCAAAGGAGAACCACTGCGATTGTGCTTCCAGCTCGCATGGTCAAGCACCTCAGTGGAGAAAGCCGAAAACTGACTGTCCCAATAGGTGTAAACTGGTCAGCGATCCGATGACTATATTAAATTCATAACATTGGCCGAAGTGTTTCCGGCTTGACCTCGACTGTCGCCGAACACTACCGGGGGCTAGTAACTGGCCTCCCAAACTAAATCCTCGATCTTTTGCTCTTACATTGGAGCTGAGGTTTCATGATCATGCTTAGCATGACAACCCAAAGAAAGGAACCGATAGCGGGACTATTTTCTTTGGAAGACATTTCTTCTGTTAAACAATAATATAACATATCTCTCTGCGTACCTTTGTTTATAAAACCGTATGGCCAGATTGCCTTGTTTGTCGTAAATCTTTGCCCTCATAAAGGCTTTATAAAGTAGGACAAACACTCCTCGGCATGGTCGGTCAACAAAGTTTTGTACAATGCGGATCCGAGCATTAATGACATAAAGTACTTGGATACATTGAGTCATTACACATAATTTGTGATTTTACTATGGATATCGATCCTTAATACGGCCACCCGTGCCCGCATTAAGGCTCGGGGGCTACTGGGCTTCGGGCTTATTATTTACAAGTATTAAAGGGGCACATCGATCCCGTGATCTGGTGTTGCCACTCGACCAGTGTCTCGGGAGCTACTGCATTGCCTGTCCAATGCAGAAAAATTTAAGTGCAATACAGTTTCCGAGGAGATTTTGATCCTCAGGTTGGTCGGCCGCACCCAACCTGAGTCTTGAGGACTGAGCACGCCGCTTTTTGTGTCCCGGAGTATTCTGCCGAGCTTGGACTTGATCCTCAGACCGATTTTGCAAATCAACCTGAGTCTCAGCGGCTACGGGGATCAGCGGTCTTATGTCATCCTTCATGTGCATCTCGGGTTTTAGACCGATACCCACCTTGAGGGCTACTGGCTATGTATCTCGGCAGAGAATAAATTGCATCAATCAAAAATATTGACAAAAATCGGCCCACATTCGGGGTGGTGCACCACCTCAGAAACAATCCGGCATAAAGCTCAGACGCTAGTGGCTGGCTCCATAGAGGGCATTTCCGGCATTAAGCTCGGCTAAACTCCTTCAAACTTCTTTGAACCAAGGTGATTTACGACACCTCGGATACAGTCCGGCGTTGGAGCTCGGATATATAGTCTGGTGTTGGAGCTCGGATACAGTCCGGCATTGGAGCTCGGATACATAGTCTGGCGTTGGAGCTCGGATACATTCCGGCGTTAGAGCTGGGAAGCGGTCCGGCGTTGGTGCTTGGCTGCAAAAGATACCTCGAATGCAGTCTGGCGTTGGAGCTCGGGCGCAAGAGGACGCTGCCGCCCGGGAACAACTTCAAACCCGAGGTGTGGCATAAGAATAACAAGGCATTGATAAAGGCCGGA
This sequence comes from Aegilops longissima, assembly GCA_021605205.1. Taxonomy (NCBI): domain Eukaryota; kingdom Viridiplantae; phylum Streptophyta; class Magnoliopsida; order Poales; family Poaceae; genus Aegilops; species Aegilops longissima. The sequence goes on from CM038677.1 coordinate 848,062,474, forward strand.
AACTTAAAGGGGCTCCTCGGATACCCGACGTGTAAACTCGTCGAATGCACTTCGGCGATCCTCAAGATCGACGATGAGAAGATTTGTTGAACCCGTTTTCAAGACCGACGACTGAAGATGAAGAACAACTCGGAAGAATCGAGGAGCGTCCCTAACTTGAAGACCGGTTCAGGGGGCTACTGACGGTGTCCTGGACTAGGGGGTACTCACCACGTCGTCTCCCGATCAGTTGGATTGGGCCGAGGACCCCATGGTCAGATACTCATGGGCCAGTCCGGACAGTTGCCGCATACAAGGAAGATTCCACAAGACTTGGCGATCAAGACAAGGACTCCTCCCCACCGGCGTATTCGGCTAGGACTCTTGTTATCCTAGGCCTCTGGTGCATTTAAACCGAGGCCAAGCTAGTCGATAGACAATATCATATACAACGATCATACCATAGGCTAGCTTCTAGGGTTTAGCCTCTTTGATCTCGTGGTAGATCCACTCTTGTAGCACACATCATCAATATTAATCTAGCAGGACGTAGGGTTTTACCTCCATCAAGAGGGCCCGAACCTGGGTAAAACATCGTGTCCCTTGTCTCCTGTTACCATCCGCCTAGACGCACAGTTCGGGACCCCCTACCCGAGATCCGCCGGTTTTGACACCGACAATCACCTAGATAGATCTTGCGTGATCGTAGGAAATTTTTTGAAATTACTGCGTTCCCAAACACTCACGGACTCGGTTACATAGGTAGGGATCGAGGCAAAACTCAAAGCTAGATAATACTAAAACTTTATTCTACTAGATCAAGATATAACCAAAAGGATCGAACTAAGAAAAACGGTAAAGATAAAGGTGTGGTGGTGATGCGATACCGGGGCACCTCCCCCTAGCTTGGCAGTTGCCAAGGGGAGTGCCCATACCCATGTATTTATGTCTCTTTCTTCGGAGGTGGTGACGACGGAGTTTTTGATTATACAGGTTTGTCGTCCATCTTCCAAGGCATAGGCTCACCATCATAGAAAGATGAGAGAGTCTCCGGGATCCTCAAATCTGCAGCCAAACTCATCCTCTTGAATCTATATTCATACTCACAGTTTTGGTTTTGCAGGTCATAGATCTGGGCTTGAAGGTGCTCGATTTTCTCATGAAGCCAGAAGATGGCCTCCTCAGTGCTCTTGGGGTCCTGCTTGTGCCTGTTGGTGAACTTCGCGATCATCATGTGATTGGCATTGAGTCCACATTCCACCATCCCTTGACACTTGAAAACTTGCTGCTCCATTGCTTCGAGTCTTGTCTCCACGCTTTCGGTCTTCTTCGACCCCTCAATATTGTGGATGTGCAGCACCCCCTCACGCATCTCAATGGCTTGAGGGTGTCGCAGCACCTCCGCAAGGTAGGGGTTGATGACCTTCTCGAAAAACTTGTCATCGGGGGCGCTTGGAGACGTCATGGCGATCTATATCTATCAGAAAAACAGCTCGAAACAAAAACAGGAAATATTGTCGTGGTACAGTGGTCAAAACCTTCGGGAGATTATATAATAAATTTTTACCGACTAAAATAAGTATCGTGCTAGAAGACTGAGTCCAGAGGGCACACGAGGTGGCCACAAGGACAGGGAGCACGCCCTCCACCCTTGTGGTGGCCTCGTGTCTCTTTCAGACTACTTTTAATTTTCCTAATTTTTTAAATATTCTGAAATGGAGAAAATTTATCATTGGAAACGTTTTGGAGTCAGTTTACTTACCGTACCACATACCTACTCCTTTTCGGAGTCTGAAATGTCCTGGAAAGTGTCCCTTATGTACTCCTCCGGGGTTATGGTATTAATTATATTGGTCTCAACATTTATGGGAGTACCTGAGATATAATGCTTGATACTTTGACTGTTTACCACCTTCGGATTTGTGCCTTCGGCGTTGTTGATTTTTATGGCACCAGAACAATAGACCTCCTCGATATTGTACAGACCATCCCATTTAGAGAGAAGCTTTCCTGCAAAAAATCTTAAATGAGAGTTGTAAAGCAAAACATAATCACCTACGTTAAACCCACTTTGTTGTATCCTTTTGTCATGCCATCTTTTAACCTTTTCTTTAAACAACTTGGCATTCTCATAGGTTTGGGTTCTCCATTCATCAAGTGAGCTAATATCAAATAACCTCTTCTCACCGGCAAGTTTGAAATCATAATTGAGCTCTTTAATAGCCCAATATGCCTTATGTTCTAGTTCAAGAGGTAAGTGACATGCTTTTCCATAAACCATTTTATACTGAGACATACCCATAGGGTTCTTATAAGCAGCCCACAAAGCATCATCAAGTTTCTTAGACCAATTCTTTCTAGATCTATTAACAGTCTTTTGCAAAATTAATTTAATCTCTCAATTGCTCAATTCTACTTGACCACTAGACTGAGGATGATATGGAGATGCAATTCTATGATTAGCATCATACTTAGCAAGCATTTTACGGAAAGTGCCATGAATAAAATGTGAACCACCATCAGTCATTAAATATCTAGGGACTACAAACCTCGGAAAAATAACTTCTTTAAGCAACTTAATAGAAGTGTTGTGATCAGCACTACTAACTGAAATAGCTTCTACCCACTTAGTAACGTAATCAGCAACAACTAAAATATGTGTATACCCATTAGAGGAAGGAAAAGGTCCCATATAATCAAAGTCCCAAACATCGAATGGTTTAATAACAAGTGAATAATTCATAGGCATTTCCTGACGTATACTAATATTACCAAATTCTTTGACATTGATCACAAGACAAGAAAAACTTACGAGCATGCTTAACGAGAGTGGGCCAATAGAAACCGGATTGCAATACCTTATGTGCAGTTCTATCTCCAGCATGGTGTCCTCCTTAAGACTCGGAGTGGCACTTGTGCAGGATCAGTTCATGTTCATGCTCAGGTACACAACGTCTAATAACACCATCTACTCATTCTTTATAAAGGTGTGGGTCATCCCAAAAGTAATGTCTTAAATCATAGAATTTTTTTTGCTGGTATGTGAAACTAGGTGGTGTAAATTTAGCAACAATATAACTAGCATAATCACCATACCACGGAGTACTATGAGAAGCATGTATGACATTTAATTTTTCATCAGGAAAGCTATCATCAATAGGTAGTGGGTCATCAAGAACATTTTCTAACCTAGACAAGTTGTCTGCAACGGGGTTCTCAGCTCCCTTTCAATCAATAATTTTTATCAATAATACGCAAATCAAATTCTTGTAGCAAGAGAACCCATCTAATAAGTCTAGATTTAACATTTTCTTTTCTATAAGATATTTAATAGCAGCATGATCAGTGTGAACAGTTACTTTGGAATCAATGATATTAGGTCTGAACTAATCACAAGCAAAAATCACTGCTAAAAATTCTTTTTTAGTGGTAGCATAATTTCTGTGAGCACTATCTAGAGTTTTACTAGCTTACTAAATAACATTTAATTTCTTATCAACTATTTGTCCTAGAACAGCACCAACAGCATAATCACTAGCATCACACATAATTTCAAAGGGTAAATTCCAATCAGGTGGCTGAACAATAGGGACAGAAATCAAGGCTTTCTTAAGTATTTTAGATGCTTCTACACAATCATCATCAAAAATAAAAGGAACATCTTTTTGTAAGAGATTGATGAGAGGCCTAGAAATTTTAAAGAAGTCTTTAATAAACCTCCTATAGAAGCCATCATGACCAAAGAAACTTCTTATACCTTTAATATCTTTAGGACACGACATCTTTTCAATAGCATCTAATTTAGCTTTATCAACTTCAATATCTCTAGGACAAATAGTGTCCTTGTCCATAACTTTATATTACCTCCATCCCAAATTACTTGTCTTAATACAAAAGTGTCTAAATATATCCAAATAAAAAAATCTAGGACAAATAATTTAGGACAAAGGAAGTACTACTTTACAAGCTAGTTGGTGAGAAGTACTAGATGCTATAACCATACTAGCATGTGAGAGTCAGTCGGTCGATTTAGGGCACTCCAGACCAAAGAGAGGGTGATAGGAAAGAAGATCGGCCGTGAAGACAGCGATGGAGATAATAGCTATAGGGAGGGCCAAAGGAAGGAAAATTCGATCAAACAGACGTGTCGTCTACTAGCTAGCCAGACTTGAAAACAACGATGGAGTTGAGTCGGATGGCACTGGGCATGCGTTCCTTGCCGTGTTCGCACGGTGGCCTGGCCAAGCCCTGCCACCTATTCTTTTTCTCCCAAAAATTTCACACACATCTAGCATACATTTGTAAGTACTTGTGTATTTATTTTAAGATTATTTTGACATTTTAATATTTTTTTCCTCCTTATTTTGGAAATTCGGAGCCTGAGAGCAAAACAATAAAAAAATCTGCTCTCATCTTAGGCGGAGATTGTCCGAGAGCAAAAAAGAAAAATATGTATTTCCAAGTCTTTCTATAGTTTGACTACAACAAGCATTCTTTTATTTTAATTTCTGGACTATAACAAGCATGCTTTTATTTATCTTTTTGGAAAATGAATAAGCACGCTTTTATGTATTTTATACTTGTGATCATATATGTACACTCGTCGATAAAGACATGGAGCCCTTTGCACGGCCCATTCAAATAGAATATCTAGCTTGGCAACATTACTAGGTCCAACCATTACCCATCAAATTGTTCTCTGACTTTCTCAATGGGACTCAGAATATTCCTCCAATCCATAATAAGTGTGGCAATTTTAAACTAAGACTAAACTAACCTTAGTTCAAAACTGCAACACTTATTTTGGATCACAGGGAGTAATTGACTAGCAAAATTGTTTGTGTGGTTGACAAAAAAAGCTTGTTCATGTGTACCCTTTCCTTTACAGGAGAGGAACATATATTTGTGTGAATTTCATTATACATATTGTTAGAGTTGTGTCGAATATAGTGTACAAAGTAGATTATAGTTAGACTTGTAGTTGTATTGTGTTTACATAGAATATGGAGTCGTGTCCTAGTAGGACACTTGTATCCTAGGCCTCTCATATATAGCGAGGGTAGACACACGATGTAACCTATGCCAACATAATAGCACCGGAACGCAAGGGAAGCCGGCAGCATGTGCCAGTGTCCAGGGCGACCGGGTGCAGTATTGTGACACCACGGTGTCACGGGGAGGAACGCCCGTAGTCAGGCCCCGGGGATGTAGCCATATCGGTGAACCTCGTTAACAAATCTTGTTGTCGTGCTCGTGTGATTGCTTGGTACTCGAAGGATCGACGGTGTGCCTCGGATTTATTCTAACAAGTGGTATCATGAGCTAGGTTTTTCGGAGGCCGTAGATTGTTGATTCAGAGAAAGTTTCAAGCTCAAGATGTAGCCGGTTGCGGCGTGGTTCTCGGCAAGATTGAAGAAAGCATATCAGCGGAAGGCACTGTACGCGCAGCAAGCTTGACGTGCGGCGATGGATGGAGGATCGATCGGGCGAGCGTACAGCGGTTAGAAACGCAGAAGCGGCGGCGGCGAAAGCGCGCTCGAGAAGGCGGCAGCGATCAATCGATTGGGATCGTGCAGCTACGCCAGGTCGACGAGCGGCCAAACGCGTGACGTGTCCAGGCGCTGGAAGCCCACGTGGGGCAGCGCAGCGGCCCATGTAGGATGGGTTATCCAGCAGCGCTCAGTTGGCCACCGCAGGCGTTTGATCATGACAGCAAGGTTGCGTACGAGATTTGTTTTTGGAGCAAAAAGAATAGGACCGAGTCCTGGTATACGACACAGGCAGATCAAATCTTGCGAAGGAAACATCCATTGATACATACATCGGGGACAGATCAAATCTTGCGAAGGAAACATCCATTGATACATACATCGGGGATTAGCAAGGATGGTTGGCAAGGAAAAAGCAATTAGCTTAGCATCAGGAGTTAAAGCCAAGACAGGAGCTGCTCACGTGAAGACCAAGTTGGTTGGTTTTGCTAATAGCGTCGCGTGGAAAGCTCAGCTAGTTTTTTCACCGGGTCAGCTGTACGAAGAACCAGGACGTCAATGTGTTCCGGGTTTGAGGTGGAGAAGTTTGTGGAACTGAAAACCTTTGGTTATGGCAGACAAAGGTGAAAGATTTGTTGGCACAACAGGGATGCTTGAAAGCGTTGTGGGAAGTCAATTCAGCTAAGATGGAATTATCACATGATGGATGGAAGTTTCGTGGAAGACGATTTAAGAGCCTTGAGCGTGTTATACAGTTGAACGAGTTCGGCTGGGTCGGACTGGGAAGTCTGACGGGATCGACGTAAAGTCGGTTGGTACAGAAGACGTTAGTGGGATCGGCAACAACGACGTAGGAGCGTGATGCTGATGGTGACCGACTTCTGGGCGTGGAAACACGTGGCACAGGCCTGAGTGCTTGTGTGGCTTCGACAAGGCTATGGCGCGGGGTTGATTTAAGACGGTGCACATGGAGCTTGATGTCGACGGGGCGCGGGGTGGACGTATCCTCTACCATGAAGTCATGTTGAAGGTGGAGCTGGATTGAGGGGCTACGGGTAAGTCGACAAAGAGTCGAAGCCTATTCAGCAGGGGGAAAAGCGAGTGACACGCAATTCGGACTGGATCCCAGTGGTCTGATGGAAGCGTGAAACTCGTCATCGGTTGGTGATGATCGGTGGTACTCTGCAGTGCGGGTTGAGTGGTGTTGTTTCACGACCCTTGAGACTCGACCGGGACAGCGGAGGCTCGACGTGGTAATGGCGGCGAGGCGTGCGGTATGCACGGGACATGGAGACGGACCAGGGCTCTGGTGGTCATACATGTGGTGAGACAACTGCGAATTTGACTCGGGATGACTATAAGCAATGGTGAAATTTTTTCAAGTTTCAGACAGGCGGTCAAGGAAGAGCGGTGATGTTGAGTTCAGGTAACTTTTATGTGTGACACCAAATATGTGAGTTGTTCACTTTCACGCAGGTCAGTGATTGGTGTGTGATGGCTTTGAACGGATACTCTAGAAGTTGGGAGCACAGACTAGAGTAAAAAGGAACTTAATTTTGCTGGAGTTTTGACTATGGTCAAGAAAAGAAGGGACTACAAATTGCAGGTGGAGTCACATGGAGTCTTTGGAGTAGTAGCAATACTCATGGGATAAGCACAAGTCCAATGTATATGGAAATTTGACACATTGACAAATTCAAGGTGGTGGAGAATATTCGCCAAGGTGAACTTTGTTAGAGTTGTGTCGAATATAGTATACAAGGTAGGTTACAGTTGGACTTGTAGTTGTATTGTATTTACATAGAATATGGAGTCGTGCCCTAGTAGGACACTTGTATCCTAGGCCTCTCATATATAGCGGGGATAGACACACGATGTAACTTATGCCAACATAATAGCACCGGAACGCAGGGGAAGCCGGCGGCATATGCCGGTGTCCAGGGCGACCGGGTGCGGTATTGTGACGGAGAGTGCCCGTAGTCAGGCCCCGGGGATGTAGCCATATCGGTGAACCTCGTTAACAAATCTTGGTGTCGTGCTCGTGTGATTGCTTGGTACTCGGAGGATCGATGGTGTCCCTCAGATTTATTCTAACACATATGTATGGGTCACAACCAATAAAATTTATTATCTACTTGTATCGAATGCCCTGCCTGAATAATAAAAGAATACATGCTCTTGAAATTCTATGAAAACTAATATGACAACAAGGATATGGAGACTTCATGTCCTGGACAAAGTTTCTATTCTATCGTTTCAACAACGACACTGATGGATAGCAATATGAGCAAGTGGTATAAATTGACTGCAAGACATGCTCTGGAAAATTATATGAAAGCATTGTTTGTTACTGTGGAAAATTCTAGGAAAGCTAAGATGAAGCAAGGATAGTGATTAGCGAGACTTGCTATACCATGGACTATTTCTTCTATTCTGTTCGATCAATGTCAACATTAATGCATATAGCAAGTTGCGCCAACGGTCCGCAAGAATAACAAAAAACGAGTCAAGATGTAGCCACTACTGGAGGTGGAGTTGTACCGTGTTACCCGTGTAAATATGTGGATAGATCATGACACTAGACTTACCAATAATTTGTGAATCAATTATTTCTTTTAGAATGAGTGACTCAGTTTCAGAATTATATATGTGCACATCAGTGGCCCTTCTAGTGATATCCACTAAAGCCCAATGGGCGGCTTCGTCTATCATATGTGTTGGTCTGAGAATGGGCTAGGCCAAAAATGGCCCGATCCGCATTGTAAAACAAAATAAATATCCTGAAATTTTTTGCATAACCACGGGTTTTACACATTATTATATCCGCAAAACCTAGTGATATGTGACATGTCGTAAAAATAAAATCAAACCACATGTTTTTTCTTCCCTGCTGATCCTACACCATTCAGCTGCATTTGAACATCTGTATGTTGTTGTTACCCGGTCGTTAATGCATGATCAATTCATGTAAATTGAACCGTGAGCATTTTGTGCATTGTTTTTTTTTTTTTTGCGAGGAGCATTTTGTGCATTGTTGTTAGTGAGTCGTTCATGCATGACCGAGTCGCATCCCGATTGAAGAAAGAGATCGAATCAAGCAAGAACACACATACGACAACAACATGGATCGTTGTTAAGTTACAATCACCTTGCTGAGTTAATTTTCTGAGCAAGAGTACTAGGAGAGGGAATCGAAAACATATCAAAAGGGAGAGCACTAACTTTATATGGTTCAAACCATGCGCAAAAAGCGAGTGATATAAAATCTTGAATGTAAAGTGAAGCGGAAAAAATGTTCCTTTTTTTATGGGGAAAAATGTTCCTCTGTTGCTGCGTGTTGTTTAGGTATTGTCTCAGTTTATTGTCTGCGTCATTTACAATCACGCTTCGATCGGTGTGAGATTTTTCAACCACTTCCTTTTTTTTTGAGAAAACTTCCAGGGAACAAGTAGAGCAGACATGGGCCTGGACCATCACGCTTTGAAAGCAGGCCCGGCCAGAATGTATTGTCCAGCCGGGCCGGGCCGGGCTGGGCTGAGACGGAATACATGACCATTCATCTCACACCGATCGACCGCTTCCTCCTTCTTCGAAGAAACCCTAAGCTAGGACCAGCCGCCGGCGGCGACGGTGACGGCGGACGGCGGACGGCGTGCCTTTTGTTAGCCAGATTTCAACACGGGAAGGCGAGCAACGGCGGACGGGGCGGGAGAAAAGATGGAGTTGGAATGGGATTCCGGTAAGTCCCGTTGATTCTCGTGGCCAGAAGAATCCCAGGGATCAAGCTCTGCTCCGAGAACTGAGGGAGGAGGAGAAAGAACTGATCAAGTACATGCCCGAGCATCAGAGGTTAGATTCGTCCAGCCCCGACTGCAGTTCGATTAAGCAGAGTAGAAATTTGTTGGATAGGATAAACTGGTTCTTCTTGTTACTAATGAAATCAGGCACTTGAGCGAGCAGATGAGGAATGTCAAAGTGCGCAGCATGTCGGCTAATTGCGGGGAGAATAAGATGGAGACTGCGGCCTTGGATGCGCATGATGATGAGGGTCATGCTGCTAGTGGCGGCTGTGGTGTTGAGGAGCAGATGGACTGGGACATTTCATCCATGGAGGAGCAGGTGCCGAGGATTGACTCCAAGTCAGAGACAGAGGGGGCGTCACTTCCAGAAACCAATGAGTCGGCGATTGAATCAAATATCTCTGTATCAGATAAGTTAATACCCAAACCTACAGATCATGTTCCCATCAAAAGAGGTGATGATGTTGTTGAGAAGATGGACAAAGGCAAGTCCCTTGAACAATTAGCCACTGAGGCCAAGACGATGATTGCTGAACAGGAGAATTTTGATCGGTTTGTGGATGACTGGGATGCTAAATGGGGTTCGGCTGGGTTCGGTCTCTTCCATTACATGAGTGAGTAAACATACATGCATGCATGTTGTTTGTCTTTCTCAATTTTGTTTAACTAGTTTCCTTCCTCTCTCTTTTTTTTTACCTTGGGTCCTACGTCTTTCTAAGTGAAGGGATTTACTTTGCTGCTTATCTAGTACTTGTTCATGTTACGAAAATTTTAACACCTGCTTCCATTGATCGATTTCTGCAGCGACGGTCAGTTCCATGCAATATACACACTTGATACCCGGGAGCGCCCCAAGGCAATATTGTCGAGCCGCGCCTAGCCTCCAGGTCGTCTCCATCAGACTGGCAGAAATTCAAGGTGGTCTGGAATGGCCGTTGCCAGTGTACGGTATGATTGCTGTCAGAGACCACGTGGATCACAATCGCAACCTTCTGTTTGTCTGCTATAGGAGCAGGTGTCAGATACTCAAGGAAAAGGTATGTATACCATCTTAATATACACACCTTTGTTAATAAGGTGATATTGTTTGCCTTCCTGGGCCTTCATATTTGTCAGTAGCTAATAAGGTGATCGATGATGCTTGCAGGAGCCCTTTTTGGCCTTGACTGGCCCCTCCCGTGCAATTGTGTGCGAGGAATCGGTTGACTTTGAAATCCAACTGAAAGTAAGAGGTACAACAGAGTCTGAAGATAGAGCATTGATCACTGGTGTGTGCACTTACAACAGAGGGGATGATACTGTTTGCTTTACCAACTGCTTCTGCACCGTAGAGTTTAGATTGGAGGTACTTCAGGAAGCAGTCCAGGCCACTGTTTTGGGCGTCCGTGTCAAAGATGGGTCATGGCCTTCTGGATGGGGAGGTCGAGTCGCTTGCTCAGTCATTGATGGTGAAATTGACGACACACCCGGGCAACTTGAGCTGCTTGTTTCTCGTGGCAGTGCCATGCCCGTGACTTCTAAGGGTTACCTTCTTCTGTCAAGGAATGTCATTTCTGTAGATGTTAACAAGAGCCTGAATTTTCTCCTAGAGGCCTGCTTACCATCTGGTGATATCATTGCACAAAAAGAATTGTCCTTCGAACCCAAACTTTGCAACATAAGTCAGGATAGTTGTGAACTTAATGGTATTGAGTTGGAGATCACTGTTGCTTGGTCTAGTCTTGTTTGTGAGAAGCGGGATATTTCGGTACAGGGATGTGTTGGTAACGAGGAGCAGGACTGGGACGTTGCATCAATGGAGCAGCAGGTGCCGAAGATAGACTCGAAATTGACATCGGAGGTGGGGCCAGAGGCGGAAACAGAGTTGGCGGTGAGTCTGGATACCAGTGAATTGGCGAATGAATCGAGTACCTCCATGTTCGTATCAGACAAGTCAATACTCGAACCTGCAGATTCTGTTGCCGCCAACACAGGTTACGATGTTGAGAAGATGTATAGAGGCAAATCAGACGAACAATTAAAAATTGAGGCCAAGGAGATGGCTGCCAAACAGAAGAGTTTTGACATGTATGTTGATGCCTGGGAAGGGACATGGGGGGGTTCTGATGGGTTCAGTTGCTTCCGAGACATGAGTGAGTAAACATGCATGCTTATCTTACTGAACTTCGGTTATCTAGTTTCCTTCCTCCTTTTTACCTTTGGTCGTACTTCTTTGCATAAGGGAAGTGGAGGGAATTACTTTGTTGCTTATCTGGTACCTGTTCATGTTACAAGATTTCTAACACCTGCTTCCATTGATCTTGTTCTGATGCATGCAGCGGCAGTGAGTTCCATGCAATACACACACTTGATACCAGGGAGCACCCCGTTGCACTATGGTCGAGTCGGGCCTAGCCTGCAGATCTTCTCCGTTAAACTCGCAGAAATACGAGGTGGTCTGGAATGGCCGTTGCCAGTGTACGGCACGGTCGCTGCCCGAGACCATGTGGATCACAATCGTAACCTTCTGTTTGCCCGCAACAGGAGTGAGTGCCAGATACTCAATGAAGAGGTATCTATCTGTACCATCTTAATCTTATCAATATGCTCTTGGTTTGATTTTGGGGATCCTCTTGTTTATCAGTTGCTAATAAGGTGATTGCTGATGCTTGCAGGATTCCTTTTTGACCTTGACTGGCCCCTCTCGTGCAATTGTCAGCGAGGAATCTGTTGTCCTGGAAATCCAACTAAAAGTAAGAGGTAGAACCAAGTCTCAAGATATGCCACTGATGAATGGCGTGTGCAGTTACTACAGCAGAAGAGAAGGCCCCATTTGCTTTAGGAACTGCTTTTGCACCGTAGAGTTAAGTTTGGAGGGACTTCAGAGAACAGTCCAGGCGACTATTTTGGGCGTCCGTGTCAAAGAGGAGGGGTCATGGCCTAAAGCATTTGGAGGTCGAGTTGCTTGCTCAGTCACTGGACCTGACGCCAGTCCTCAGGAAATTGAGCTGCTTGATTCTCGTTATACAGCCATGCCGATGACTTCTCAGGGTTACCTTGTTCTATCAAGGAATGTTGTCTCTGTAGCCTATCGTGGAAGCCTGAATTTTGTCTTTGAAGCCTACTCAGATTCCGGTAATAAAGTTGCACAAAAAAATGAGTCCTTCAAGCCCAAGTTTTCCAACATAAGCCAGCAAACATGTAAACTCACAGGAGGCATTGAGTTGGAGATCACTGTTGCATGGTCCAGTCTCGTTTCTGAGAAGTGGGACATCTCGGTACAAGGATGTGTATTATTATAAGATGTTATCTGGAGGAGAAGAGAGAGGCCAACACGAACCAATAAGATATTATGGTGAGAAGAAAAGAGGCCAATGTCAACCAACCTTTGCTCTGTCCATTCGGTTATTGTATGAAGTATCCTCATCTCGACAACAACTTACATTATCCAACTATGTGTGTGTTGACTGTTGACTTTCAGTGGAGGTTATGGCGCAAGATGGGAGAAAGGGGAAGGAGACAACACTAGAGCCCAGACTTTGGTCGGTGAAGGAACGGAACAGATCAAATCGATGTGACTAGGAGAGGAAGAAACTAAGCCAAAACACTTGTGACAAGAACAAAAAATCACCAACCAAGTTCGAAAATCAGATGTTCCGGCAACGATAGGGTTCTAGGTGAGCTCCGGTAGTAGAGATACCGGCAGCTTGTCTTCATCTCTGGTGGTTCATTTTCGTCATCTGCAGCGTCCACACTCGCTTCTCACTGCCGGAAAGGTGAGCTCCATTAGGCTTGTTCTTGCTCCTCTCCTGATATGTAGTGAAACCAAATTCAGAAAAGCAATTAATTCAGTAGTAGTACCATTTCAGAGTCACTATACTTTGTGTATGTACAATCAAACTGCATGTCGTGTATGATTGTCAGTTAATTACTCATATATGTATGTATGTCAGTCCTGCACTCAGTTAATTAATCATATATGTCAATCCTACACTTAATTAATTAATCCTAGCAAGCTATTTTTTCCTGCTGTGCCGCGCCACTCGAATTCATTAGTATTCCCAGCTGATGTGATGTGTTGCTTTGCTTCGACATGGAGGGAGTAAACTAGCACCCTAGTAGTTTGGCTTTACTCTCCTTGAAAGGTAACCCCCCTAACTCCTACACTGTAGTATAGTACAGCACAGTTTAATTAGATATGGATTTATACTTGGAAATGCCTACCTTTGTCGACCTGCTCCTGTAATGGCCTAGATGATACATCTGTTCAGTTTTGCATAGAAATTGTAACTACATTTGTTTTATTCTACATTTTTTAAGTTTTGCAAAGAACATGCAATGAAAAAATATGTTATTTATTATAATAATGGAACTTTATACTATTATTTGAGAGCCCTGGAACAATCTTATATGTTATATGTATGGCTTACATCTGCTTGGTACCACGGTATGGATATGTTTGGCTGGCTAGAGACCTATGTTTGGCCTCTTGCAGTTTAGTGGGGGGTAGTGAAATCTTGAATTGTTATCTTTTATCAAAATGAACATGAACTTACTCAGTTCAGCATAGAACTTGTAATTATTATCTTTCTTTTAGTGGGAGAATGTGATATTTACTCCAATGCGCATAATGTCTGCATATAGTGGACTAGTAAAACAAGCAGACTTGATCTAGTAGTGTGTTTTAACTCCTTGCCTTTTTTACAAAAGGAATTCGAAGGACATGGTAATGAAATGTACTTCTGGTTCTATTACTTTGTAGGTATTAACAAACGAGTTTGTGATTTTGTAGGAGAAATCACTCAAAGTGGTCTAAATGCGCTTGGTTGTATATATTCAAGCAAACCCCAGCCGTGCATATAGCTTTTCATGTGTTGGAAATCGTTTCTACAGGAGCTTCACTAGATCTTGGTTGCAGAAGATGTATATAAATATTGAATAAGATGGATGCGTCTTACGTAAAATCTCAGTCAAGATAATCCCACACTTACTGATATTTCGTAGGTTGCTCCGTAAGTGACAAAAGGTTGCTGTTATCTGCAATGCCATGATTTCTCCCTGTTAGTTTGACACTGCAAAATGCAGATGTGTTTTGTCACTGAAATCTGTATTTCCAACAAACTATGTTGATTATTCATGTAAGTTTATCATCTGGTAAACTCATTCACTACTAATAGTCTGAGCATCGCGAAGTTCATGAATTACGGCTCTTCTGCATCAACATCGTGTGTACCGGCTCTGTCCGCCATCTCGCACGTCCATAGAGTTGTCCAAAGGTTTGTTGGTTTCAGTCGCAACCTAATTACCCTGTTTAGTGAGACGAACTTGGTATGTTTTATGCATCGGCATAATAATGCCGAATGACACATGCATATCTTCAGGTCTGAATTCAAAGCAAACCATGAGGAATGGGTAAACATGGTGAAACCTAACCTTGGCCTCGACATCCGAGAGCGAATGCATGAGGACATTGCATCGGCGGCTGAATCCGTATCGGATTCAAGTCTGCACTTGCTGCTCTGCTCAAGGTAAATGCATCCACTATTCATTGTTCAAACAGAACTTGGAACAATAATCCCATTGCTGAACCTATTTTCTAAACATGTAGTCTGTCATGCAGCAATAGGAGTTGATTTATTTTTCTTGCTCTGCTCGAATGGATCTGTAGGAGGATGGGATCCTGGGGATCCCTAAGGTACCCGGCATGCCACCGAGGCTGCAAATGGAGGTGGCGCTGTTGGAGGACTTCCGGGCGAAGGCCTTCTCCCTGTTGTCCATCGCCGGCCTGTCGGGATTCTGGCAGGTCAGCATCCCGCTGGGCATCTGCGGCAGCGTCCCGGTGTCGGTCTGGCTGCTTGCACGGTATGGCATGGACCGCTTCCTCATCGTCGTGGCACAGGATCTCCACAAGGCGCTCCGAGCCAAGGTCCCAGTAGCCTGGGGCTCGTTAGCTTAGCCTAATTGTCATATCTTGCTGAATACTCCAGTACAGGAGGTTGTATGATTCTGTGTGAAAATATGCAAAATATAACATTAATAGCAGAGCAGAGCTGGCAGAGTGTGTGGAGTACAAACAGATTTTGATGATGATGTATACAAACAAATTTTGACCGATGATTTAAAACAAACAGAAATACTTCACACAACACAACACCACCTGCTAACAAAGAACATAGGGGTGCTACCTTGAAAAAATTGATCCAGTGCCAGCAGGCTTACAGAACATAGGCAGATAATGTCAAGCACATCCATGTTCACAAGCCACATGGCAGGGATAAACAAGTGGCTAACACTATCTGCATAAAAAGACCGCGATGAATACTGCCACCTAAGCAAACCGTCTCATAGAGGCTAATTAAGCAGAAAGAAACCTTTTCTCTGCTCCCAAGTCTGAACTTTTACCGCCTTCTCTTTGATGCCCTCCTAGTTTTTGTAATGGGCTTCAAAACTAGAAAGACTGCACCACCATGTGCCGATAACCAAACCATACTGTATTCCGTCATACCAGGTTGACGGATGAAACAATCAATTGCCTCTGTTTGTATTTCCTCCTCCTTTTGGTGTAAGCTACTCCCGTCCAGCTGGAATTCATTCGAGAGATGAGGGTAGAAGAAAACTTTCATCTGTAGAGGTGACCAGGCCTTTATGGCGTTTATACGCGCTTCATCAGTTGAGCTCCGCGAGCAGTACTCGGAAGCTGAAAAACAACAGTTGAATACAACGAACAAAACTTCTTGTGGAAATCTGCCGGTTAACTCAGATGAGATGATATTGCTGGCACAAGGCTGGTTGAGTCCACTAGCTGTGCAACAAAATGGGTCTGGACTCCGACGTGTAGTCACTTCAACCATGGTCTCAGACCATACTGAATCGAAATATGAAACGTCTTGTGTGGGTAATTGGGTGAGTTCCCCAGTTGCCTCTTCAACCAAAGACTTGAATTGAGGTCCAAGCGACCCCAAACATTTTGCGGTAATTCCAACTATGTTTGTGCTTTCGTATAGTCTTAGAATCAGCGTTAGATCACCATTTTTAAGTGGCGCCTTGCGATCTTTGTAATCAAAATTTAGCAGTGCGACTCTGCCATACTCTTCCATATAACCCGTCAGTATAAGAAGTGAGAAACCCTTGCTTTCTTGCACCATATAATAGGAGAGACCCTTGCCTTCAAGAAGATGTCTGATGGGAGAAGTGAGAAACCTGTAGTGAGAAAGTGAACATCCGGATTCCACGTCCTTGACAAACCTGTCGGCTTCCTCGACAAACCGCTCAAATCTTGCAACAACAGAGCTGCTCAGCACATCTTGATTTGGGACAACGAAAGAGGGCAGAACAGTATGCATAATCTTTCTGCGTAAAGAGGGTACCATTTGCTGACGACCCCTCGCCCTGCTGAGCAGATCACCACACTCCTTGGAGACATCCATCAACTTCTTCTTCAGGCAAAACAACGGCTTGATGGTGATGGGCATCATCCTGGTCCTCTCCAGCCCCAAATTCAGCCTCATGTGCGCCATCTCCAGCCTCTCCATGAGTTCCTCCTGGGACGCCTTTTCGCCGCGGCTGCTGAACAGGAAGGAAAAGGCTCCACTCACGGCCTCCTGCACAACTGCTGATGCTACCATTTCCTCCATTGTTTTCTTTTCCTGCAGAGAAATTAAACCAGGAAATATGAGTGAGTTCACAGCTGGTTCATGAACCCATGCCATGATAGATCGATAGATAAAGAGAGAGAGAGAGAGGTCACCTTCTCCTCGACGATTTTACCTCAGTTCTTGGGTAGCAGATGTAAGCGGGTGAAGTGAAGAGAGGGTATATAGATGGATGAGAAAGCTAGCTGAGTGCGAATGCAAGAAGTGAGACGTGTGGAGATATTAATAGCAAGTGTGAAATAGGGAGTGTGCAGGAAGCAGCGAGGAAACTTTGGGTAAACGCTTAAAGCTAAGACGAAGCAGCGAGGAAAGTGGTGGGCGCTTGGAATGAAGGAGCGAGGTATTTTACACCTCCTTTCCACGGCAATGGAAGATAAGTTAGAGGAATAGTGCCGCAAGTGCACATGGCCGGGCAGTAGTGCTGTCAGATCATTGCGGTGCTGTCTGCCTGCGTAGGGGCAAGAGAACGTGCCCCTTTTTTGCATGGCCATGCTGTTTGTGGGGAACACTGTGTGTGATGGCTGCTTTTTCCTCACTCTCCAAAGCAAACCAAAATACCTTGGATCCTTTCAGCAGCGTGGTTTGCTCTCACGCGCTGCTGCTAAGTAGCAGTAGCGTCGTGTTTTGAGGAGCGCTGCTTATAAGATTCTGTGTATAGGCTTTTCTCTGGTAGTGTTAGATCAAAAGAAGTTCTTGGAGATGCGAAGAAGGATCGGCATCGATACTGTGACATGACGACGTCGAGTTTAGGGAGGTGATTCTTGGAATTAAACCCGATGGCCGTGTCCGTATCACGTACGTATACATCTCCGAGTTGGACTCTAGCTTGTAACCGTAGGCTAGCTTGTAGTCCTAGATACTATATATGTACGTGAAACCCCCCTGTAAACAATACCGTGAGTTGAAGGAATAAACTCAAGGCTCGATACGAGCCTTTGGCAACCGAGCGTTTCGCGTGCGTGCGTGTATTACGCCCAGCCTCAGAATGGATCAAGTAGATTAGGCTTTGTACATGCGTGTGGAATTTGCTTCGGCCAGCGGTAGATCAATCAGGCGCACCTGCTTTGCTAGTTGGAGGCTAGCTTTGTATTGCGCTGGGTGGATTGACCGGACGATCGTCGTCTGCCGGCGGTCGTCATCTGTCGCTGGAAAGTACTCGGCGGCGTGGACTGGGCCAACAAAGGTTCTCCTTGCAGCTGCTGAACACGAAAGAGACGGCTCCACTCACAGCCTCCTGCACAACGGCCAATATGAGTACTAGGATTTTCAATCTGGAGTACTTTATACTCCCACTTGAGCTCTATGGAATTATGTCCGTTGGCAAGATCAGTGAGCTCCCATGTATCATTGTCTCGGATCGAACCCAATTCTTTATCCATAGCACGACGCCAACACTCTTCCGTCTTTGCATCTTTAAAATTTTCCGGTTCCTCGATGTGCAAACATCGTTGCCCTTTACTTTTCATCACCGAATTTTATTTGAAGTGCTTCCTTTGGAGAGAGAGAGATCCAATAAGTTCGCCCGTACGCTATTGGAAAAGAAACACTTGCTTCTGAACTTGCGGAAGTTCTGTTTTCTGGCGATGTAGGTTTTTCTCCTGGTTCTGCTGTTGTCAAAAGGGTCGTCGAAGTCGACGTGACAACTGCAGGCAACAGTGCGCACGCTGGAGCGCCTTCTGCATCAGACAGAGTTGGCGATGCGACGTCTTCTGGCCTTTCTGGACCGCAGGCTGACTGTGCTGCTCAAACTAGGCCACCATTGCTTCCTGGGCTGAACGACCCATGGAAATTTGCTGGGTTTTGCTCCCCTTCAGGCCCATCACGTAGGCCTTGCACTTCTCTGCTGCATGGGATGCGCATGCTAGCAACCCAACCCAAATAGAGCTAGTCGAAGCCCTCAAAAAAAAAAAAAAAAGAGCTAGTCGTGCACCTTTTTTTTTGCAAGGAACTAGTCGTGCACTTGCCGCTGCTGCTGCATATGGCCGTACGTACTTCGGCACTTTCGTCAGCCAGCGCCATGCATGAACCGGATGATACGCCTCGGTCGCCTGATGCAACGCGCGTAGTGTCCGGAGCGTCCCGGCTCGTGCCGTCCGCGCAACATGTTGTTGGACTGTCCAACTTAGTGCGACGTTCGTCTGGTCCGACTACAGCTGGCCGCATGCTGCGCTCTTCTGCGGTGACCACTTCATCACACCTCGTATTGTGGACTTTTGGCGTCACTTCTTCGCCTGCTTCTAACGTGACCACACCGTCACACCTTCCGTCATGGTCTTCTGGCGCCACGACTTCGCCCGGGTTTACTGGCGTAATCACACTGTCACGCCTTGGCTCAGGGTCTTCTGGCGCCACAACTTCGCCTGGTTCTACCGACACGGATGCACTCGCCGGACCTGTCTCCAACTGATCGTGATCATCTGGATCCTCTTCGTCCACTAGCTCGCACATCAGCATCATATCCGCGCCGTCTCCTTCCTCAGCCATGAGCGTCCGCTGCTTCGGTGCTTCCTCGCAGTTAGCCTTGAAGTGACCGAGGAGGCCGCACTTATGACACCTCACTTTCCTGATGTTAAACTTCCTCCTCGATGGTGCAGGCGCAACCTCGTCGTCAGAGTCGGCGAAGTTCTTTCTCGCCGAGCGCTGCTTCCCCTTCCCCTTCTTCTTGCCACTGCTTGTGGATCCGCCTTGCTTTCTTTCGACAGGGCGATCCATTGCGCCTTGGTCAGCATCAGGTGCTCACTCGCCTCCGCATCGCCGAAACTGAGACAAATTCTCTCGTCGTGGGCCTTGAACCTTCCGACGAGATCCTCAACCGTGAGAGTTTTCAGGTCGAGACATTGCTCGATCGACGTGACGATATGGATGTAGCGTGCCGGCGCGGCGCGCAAAAATCATCGGACGATCGCAACTTCTTCTAGGGTTGAACCATAGCTGCTTATGCCCTTGACGAGGGTCTTGAGACGGGAAGCAAACTGATCAACCGTCTCACTTTCATCCATCTTCAGGCACTCGTAGCTTCTCATCAGGGACTGGAGGTGTGCTTCCTTGACACGATCATGACCCTGGTGCAGGATCTTGATGGTCTCCCATGCCTCCTTCGTCGAGTTCTTTCCGACAAGGTGTTGCAGCACATCCTTCGGCATGGCGGAGTAGATCGCCGTTAACGCCTGACGATCCTTCTGATACATCGCCGCGCCCTTCGTGTACTGGGTGCCGCCGGGGTCGACGCTTCCCAGTAGTCAGCTCCGTCCATCGCGACCTCCATGTTCATCGCCCATAGTGCGTAGTCCTCTCGATCCAGACGGGGGAATTGCGACACCCCCACCATCGGCATCGGCGCTCCCGCTGCCGCTGTCACGATCTCCTTGCCTGTGTTCGACATGATCCTTCGATTGCTTTCCGAAGATCACGAACGACAAACCAAGCTCTAAATACCAATTGTTGGCACAGACCCGTACGTCGAGTACTTTCCGGCGTACTTCGTACGACGTGATTCCGTCGGCCAGTTCTTCATCTGGATCCTCCTTCGTCTACTGTGGCATATTCAGCCTCTGGCCTTACCATGGATTGTTTCTGCCGAAAATGTCGTCCCCATGGCGCAGATGTTCGACACTGTCGGCAATTTCAGTCTAGTTAACTGTCAGTGTTCAGCACACAAATCTGTTCATTCAGTTGTCATAATTTCTACAAATTGTTTCAAGATCTTGGGCTCTGTGGACGACCACACCTACGAGAGATCCTGAATGACTCAGCGGCCAAGATATTCGGCAACAAGTAGCTAGCATGAACTCAACCCTATGATCATAGCCGAGTGGAGCAGAGCAGGGCAGAGCAAGCTTACATGGAGTATAAGTATTTTGAAGCTCTGCTTTTGTTTGTTGACTGACTGGCAGGTCATGCAGTAGACAATAGTAACCTCAATGAATTCTTGTTTGTTGACTGACTGGCAGGTCATGCAGTAGACAATAGTAACCTCAGTGAATTCGTGTCCAGCAATGTTTTGAGCACCGGGAATTTCATGAATGACCGCTTGTCTGCATCATCGTCGTGTGTGCCGGCTATGTCCGCCATCTCGCACGTCATGCGAGTCCTCCAAAGGTTTGTTGGTTTGAGTCACAACCTACTTACCCTGTTTAGTAAAACGAACTTGGTATATTTTACGCATCGATTGTGCAAGTGCCTTTGTCAGTTTATAATTGCGTGTCCAATCGATAACACACACCACCATGCCGACTAGCTTCATTATTCAGTCAGACATATTGGCTCAATCGGCATAATAATGACATTTTTTTTCTTTAAAAAAAATGGAACTCCCCGGCCTCTGCATCAGAACGATGCATACGGCCACATTTATTAGAGAGTAATAAGGTTTAATAAGGTCTTAAAGTCTGCAAGCAAAAGCAACAGCTAGCTCACACCGAGCCTCAACGCCAAAACAAAAAGCCCAATAAACCACAACCGGCAGGCATAATAATGACGTGCATGCACTAGCCACCCTTCTCAGGCCGAATTCATGTCTGCCATTTTTCCCAGACTAAAAGTTGAGAGAGAACAATTGATAATCTCGATTTAGGCATTCAACGTCACGTCATCTGGGTTCCTGGCTGCTCGAAGGGATTTGCATTCTGTACAAGGATGTGATCCTGGCGATGCCGACGGTACCCAGCGCCAGGCCGATGCTGCCTATGGATGCGGCGCTGCTGGAAGACTTCCGGGCGAGGGCCTTCTCCCTGCTGTCCATCGCCGGCCTGTGGGGGTTCTGGCAGGGCAGCATCCCGCTGGGCACCCGTGGTGGTATCCTTGGTGTGGGTCTTGCTGCTTGCACGGCATGGCGCGGACCCCAGTAGCACAGGATCTCCGCGAGGCGCTCTGAGCCGAGGTCCCAGTAGCCTGGGGCTCGTTACATTAGCCTAATTCTGTCGTATAATTATGTCTGAAGATATGCAATATATACCGTGAAGAGCAGAGCAGAGCTGGCAGAGTGTGTGGAGTACAAACACATCTTGAGGATGATACCAACAAATTCAGACCGCTGATTATAACAAACAGAAAACCGTCAAATAACACAACAACACCTACTAATGCTATGCACTTCAGAATGATCACAAGCCATGCACAAATGTATTAACAAAGAAAAAAATAGGAGTGCCTACTTAAAAAAAAAACATGATCCAGTGCCAGCAGCAGCAGGCTTACAAAACATAGGCAGATAAACATGGCAAGGATAAACAGTAGCTGCATAAAAATAAACATTTTGTCTGATCCCAAGTCTGAACTTCTACCGCCTCCTCTTTGAGGCCCTCCTAGTTTTTGTGATCGGCTTTGAAACATGGAGGGATGCACAACCATGTGCCGAGTGCCAATACATATTGTATTCCGTCATACCAGGTTGTCGGATGAAACAATCAATTGCCTCTGTTTGTATTTCCTCCTCCTTTTGTTGTAAGCTACTCCCGTCGGGGAATCGATATGAGCAATGAAGCATGAAGAAAACTTCCATCTGTAGAGGTTGCCAGGCCTTTATGGCGTTTATACGTGCTTCATCAGTTGAGCTCCACGAGCAGTACTCAGAAGCTGAAAAATTGCAGTAAAAAGAACCTGCCATAACTTCGTGTGGAAATCTCCCGGTTAACTCGGATGAGATGATATTGCTCGCACAGGGCATGTTGAGCCCATTAGCTATGCAACAAAATGGGTCTGGAATCCACTTTGGAGTGTCTTCAACCATGCCTTCCAGCCATACTGAATTGAAATATGAAATGTCTTGTGTAGGTAATTGGGTGAGTTCCCCAGTTGCATCTTCAACCAGAGACTTGAATTGAGGTCCAAGTGACCGCAAACATTTTGCGGTAATTCCAACTATGTTTGTGCTTTCGTATAGTCTTAGAAGCAGCACTATTTTACAATTTTTAAGGGGCGCCTTGCGATCTTTGTAATCAAAACTTAGCCATGCGACTCTACCATACTCTTCTACATAATCCGTCAATATAAGAAGTGAGAAAGCCTTGCTTCCTTGCACCATGTGATAGAAGAAACCCTTGCCTTCAAGAAGATGTCTGATGAGAGGATTGAGAAACCGGTAGTGAGAAAGTGAACATCCGGACTCCACGTCCCTGACAAACCTGCCGGCTTCCTCGACAAACCGCTCAAATCTTCCAACCACAGAGCTACTCAGCAAATCTTGATTTGGGACAATGAAAGAGGGCAGCACGGTATGCATAATCTTTCTGCGTAAAGATGGTACCATTTGCTGACGATCCCTCGCCTTGCTGAGCAGATCATCGCACTCCTTGAAGACATCCTTCAGTTTCTTCCTTAGGCGAATCAGCTGCATGATGGTGATGGGCATCATCCTGGTTCTCTCGAGCGCCAAATTCAATCTTATGTGCGCCATCTCCAGCCTCTCCATGAGTTCCTCCTGGGATGCCTTTTCACCGCGGCTGCTGAACAGGTAGGAGACAGCTCCACTCACGGCCTCCTGCACAACTGCTGATGTTACCATTTCCCCCATTGTTTTCTTTTCCTGCAGAGAAATGAAACGAAAATCTGAGTGAGACTCAGTGATCCATAAACTCATGACAGAAAGACAGACAGATAGAACTGATTCATAAACCCATGATAGAAAGAAAGAAAGATAGATAGAGGAATGTATGCATAGAGTGAGAGACCATTTTGCTGTGTGGCTTTAATAAGAATTTTGAAAACGGCCGAGATCCTGTTTCGAGAGTGTGAGAGAAATATTACCTTCCCTTGGACCTGGTTGATTTAGTCTTGGGTAGCAGAACTAAGCGGGCGAAGCGAACTGAAGAGAAAGAGTATACATGGATGAGATCGCGGCTAGGTTAGTGCAAATGCAAGACATGTGGAGATATTAATAGGAAGTGTGGAAGTGGTTTTCCACAAAGGAAGTATGAAAGTGAGATGTATGTAACATAGCAGAGGGAAGGCGAAAGTGCGCGGAAACTTCTAGGAAGCAGCGAGGATTGTCAGTGGCGAGAGCATGAAGATAAGAGGAAGCGGCGAGGTATATATTGTAAATCTCCACTCCATGGCACTGGAAGATAAATTAGTGGATGCTGCCGGAGAGGCAAGGAGAAAATGTAAAAAAGTAAGCCGCCCAGAGTGTTTTAAACCCCCAAGTGGATGCTTGCCTGACCTGTCCGTTTGGGGTTGCCAGCAACTTTCCAGAAAATGCAGGTTGCTGGGGAGACAGCAAGTCTCTGTCTTCCTTAATGAATTCAGGTGACGACATTTCATCTAATAATTATAGAACTGTTATGAAGATGACCTCGATCCATTAGGGCCTGTTCTGATCTCCTCCAACTTCAGAAAACTTCTCAAAAACCAGCTTCTCACGCTAGCTTCTACTCTGCCTGGCGATCGCAATACGTTCGGCTCGATCGATAGCTTCTTCGATCAGCGCTCCATTGCCTGGCAGCCCAACTAACCAAAATTTGGCCTGTTCGGAGGCATTTGGGCCGACTGAAACAGCCCATTTTGAGGGAGAGAGGAGAGCGAACAGTTTTCTTTACGTACCGGTTCGTTTTCCTTACGAGCGTCGAGCGAACCGTTTTTTTAGCGGTGGCAGTCCTGTCGTAATATCATCCAACTTCATCTTTTCGTTTTTGTGGAGCTGGGCCGACCTCGCTCCATATTTTAACACTACGATCGATTACAGCTTCTCGAAGCCAGCTTCTCGGGGCTAAATCGTTCTGCTCTGCTTCGCTCCAGAATTTTGGAAAGCTAGAAGCGGGAGGAGATCAGAACAGGCCCTTAGTTTTGCATTTAGACTCCGGAGTGGATACGTGCTGATCTCACCTTGTTTTGTGATGGTTAGCAAGACTAACATGTAGCGGCCACTCAGGATCAGAACAATCATTACTAATAATGCTAGTGGCGCATGAGGACCAGAAGAGCAGACATCGCGGCGGCAAAATGAAGGATTAGAATAGAGGATACCAAGCACCATGCATGGACAATAGGTATGCTATGGTGAGCAACCTGCATCACCCTCCATCTCATAATACACTTCCGCTTCGGTACACCCCGCTAAACACACCTGGGCCGGCCCATCGGCAGGTGTGCCACATTCACTATAGAAAAATAACGATAAAATGGACGCCACCTGGAATCGAACCTGCATCTATCAGTCTGTGTGGACGCTAAGCTAACCACTATGACAACCAATCTGCTATGTCAGAGTTCCAGCGCGAATCATTAAGAAACTAAAGATCGCCGCAAAATTTAAGAAAATAGTTCGCAAAATTAAGATAAACCAAAGTGTGCAATAGGGATCGAATCAGGGACATCATACCAGTCAACCATGACAGTAGCCACTACACCAACTGAGATTTCGTGTCCAAAAAGGTAACCCAGTCTATATGAACCAAAAGCCGCGACAATATTAAAAAAAAATCGGACCTCATTTTTTAATTGGAAAAGGTAAATATTTGTAGAAACGCGGTCATTTAATTTTTTTTGATAGTTTAAAAAGAACTAGAACATTTTGTGAAAACGTGAACATTTTTTGGGAATCATAAAAGGAACAAACTAAAAATGATAACATATTTTGGAATTGCAAACAATTTTTTGGGAGACTTGAACACAAATTTGTGTTTTTGAAAAAACCTAAAATATTTTGTGAAAACACGAGTTTTGGGACTCTCAAACATTTGTTCTACAAAGGAAAAAAGCAATGAAAAGGAGAACATTTTTTGAAAAATAGGAACTAAACTGAAAACACGATCCTTTTTAAAAATTACGAACAATTGTTTCAAAGTGTGAACATTTTTTTGAAATTCTCAAACATTTTATTGAATTTGCGAACAACTGTTGAAATCAAGAATATTTTTGGAATTTGCGAACAAATTTTGTAACCTCGTCGTCCTGATTACACTACTTGCCGTCCGACTACGCTGCCACTCATGATATTTAAAAGCATGAAATGTATAAGGGTCAACTACCGTATCGATGGAAGAAAACTTGCATTCGTTTACCATGCCTACATGTATAAGCATGCACACACGCCTGTTATAAGGAAACATGTTCTCTCAAACATGATAAGAATAAACTAATTTTCTAAATCTTTTTCAACAAGAACTTTATTGACTTTGTGAACAAATTTTGTGTAAAAAATATAAAAAATGTGAAAAATGAAAAAGGAGAAACAACAAATATAAAAGATAAATATAAAAGATAAATATAAAAGATAAATATAAAATATAAAATATAAAATATAAATGACAACAAATTTTGCCAACAGTTGGGCATGCCCAATGTTGTCCACCATGCAAGCTTTGAACGAGTTCGGTCTTGTGTTTTAGGGTTTTTTCACCGAAAAATCTAGAACAAAGATATAAAATGTCAGCAACTAACATGCAAGCTGGCCATGGTGATGCGAGGGTGCGGAAAAAATTGATTGAGTTCGGAGGTGAAAAAAAGTGGTTCAAAACTTGCCCTTCCGGCCTACCCGAACATACCAAATTGTACACTGTGTGTCTGGTTCCAAGCATAAAACCACTGAAAAATGTTCCATGTGCTGATGAAATTTTTAAAAAGCTCACAAGTTTGAAATAAACCGCAGACTAAAAAATTTCATGAATTTGATATAAAATCACAGACTAAAAAAATCATGAATTTGAAAAAAGGTCATGAGTTCGTAAAAAGTTAATTTAAAAAATTATAAATTTGAAAAAGATGACAAATTTAAAAAAGTTCTGTGAAAAAATATAGGAAGAAAAATATTAAGAAATAAGGAAAAAGGAAAAAAACCAAAGAAAAACGGCCAAACTGAAAAAATAATCAGATGGGAAATGCGTGTTTTTTTATTAGCATTATACTTCGATAAGTAGGAGGAAATAAGTTTTATGGCACAACAACTGAAGTAGCGCAGTGGTTACCAGCTTCACTAGTAGAGGTGGCTGTTGTGGGGTTCGAATCCCACAAAGCGTAGTACATCCGTATATATCCAGCAAACTGTGTATTGATATGTCAAAGGACAATATTGCCCTTTATACGTTATAATATAAGACATTTTTTGACACTACAAACATGATTGGATCTTTTGACCCATTTTACTTGGGCATTAGATGATTTACCCCATTTTACATAGGACTAGATCATTTGCCCTTTTTTCATTTTCATTTTTCTTTTGATGATTTGCCCTTTTCAATTACCGTAATCATTTTTGATTTTGTATCCCTTTTTTCTCCATGCGAAAAGACACAACTGCCCCTATGGCTAATTTACAATTTGACATTGTACAAATCTTTTTTCTTTACAAGGCTATATCCAACCGAAGCAACTAATTAACAGGGAACAAATCACATTACTTGATTTACATGGCTTTACCCAACGGAACCAACTACTAACAAATCATAGATTGATTCTGTTGTGTCGTGGTGTTCGTGGCTAGTGGAGAAGCGGATCCACCGCCGGCCCCCAAGTCATCAACTCCGACGACCCCTGCACGGCAAGGCTTCACACAGATGACCGCTGAGACGATCCCACAGACTGCCGGACAGGGAGGCGACTGTTGCGTCCATGGATCACCACGATCTGCTTCAGATTGGTCAGTATATTATCTCCCCTTCCTCCCACCCCACGCCAAACACACACAGTGCCACACGGATCCAGGGTTTGAACCTCTTGGCATCTCATCGCTAGGCAGCCCCTAAGGCTGCTACACTTGTAGTAACCCTGCAACTGCAACAATATGATGGACACATAATTATCAGGATTCAGGAGTATAAAGTTCTAAAATTATCCAAATCTTTAAACCATGTGGATGAATACTTCTAGGAGGATCATGAATCCAATGACATGGGCATACACTTAGTTTTACTGGAAAATGAATATTAAACAATTTGTTACTTGTTTCCTAACATAACAAAATGACAGGTAGATGATGCCCTTATGTCCCCTCCATAACTAAAAATCTTTTGTTCTCCAAGTAGGTCTCGGCCGGTGGCTAGCAATGATACATATGCATCAACTATGGAAGGAAGTTTTGATTGGTCCAAGATTGAGATAGCACCAATGAATGATGAAGAAATTGATGTTCCTATAACAAAAGAGAACATGTGCTCAGTGCTTGGCATCAATGACGAACCTGGGCATCGGAAAATTGTATCTGAAGCAGCTATGAAAGCCTCCATTGCATATGTTGATGCATGTGTGGCTGATATTGATGAGGATTAACTTGCTGATGCGGCTTGATATGTCTCAAACGTATCTATAATTTATGAAGCATTCATGCTATTATATTATCTATTTTGAATGATTATGGACTTTATTATACACTTTTATATTACTTTTGGGACTAACCTATTAACCGCAGGCCCAGCCCATATCGCTGTTTTCTTGCCTATTTCAGTGTTTCGAAGAAAAGGAATATCAAACGGAGTCCAAACGGAATGAAACCTTCGGGAGCATGATTTTTGGAACGAACATGATCCGGAAGACTTGGAGTTCACATCAGAGAAGCTTCGAGGAAGCCACGAGGGTGGGGGGCGCCACCCCCCCCTGCTGGGCGCGCCCCCTGTCTTGTGGGCCCCTCGAGCGTCCCCCGACTGACTTCTTTCACCTATATATCTGCATATACCCCGAAAACATCGAAACAGAAGATAGATCGGGAGTTCCGCCGCCGCAAGCCTCTGAAGCCACCAAAAACCAATCGGGACCCTGTTCCGGCACCCTGTCGGAGGGGGATCCCATCAGCGGTGGCCATCTTCATCATCCCGGCGCTCTCCATGATGAGGATGGAGTAGTTCACCCTCGGGGCTGAGGGTATGTACCAGTAGCTATGTGTTTGATCTCTCTCTCTCTCTCTCTCTCTCTCTCTCTCTCTCTCGTGTTCTCTCTATGGCACGATCTTCATGTATCGCGAGCTTTGCTATTATAGTTGGATCTTATGATGTTTCTCCCCCTCTACTCTCTTGTGATGAATTGAGTTTTCCTTTTGAAGTTATCTTGTCGGATTGAGTCTTTAAGGATTTGAGAACACACTTGATGTATGTCTTTCCGTTCTTATCTGTGGTGACAATGGGATATTCACGTGATCCACTTGATGTATGTTTTGGTGATCAACTTGCGGGTTCCTCCCATGAACCTATGCATAGGGGCTGGCACACGTTTTCGTCTTGACTCTCCGGTAGAAACTTTGGGGCACTCTTTGAAGTACTTTATGTTGGTTGAATAGATGGATCTGAGATTGTGTGATGCATATCGTATAATCATGCCCATGGATACTTGAGGTGACAATGGAGTATCTAGGTGACATTAGGGTTTTGATTGATTTGTGTATTAAGGTGTTATTCTAGTATGAACTCTATGATAGATTGAACGGAAAGAATAGCTTCATGTTATTTTACTACGGACTCTTGAATAGATCGAGCAGAAAGGATAACTTTGAGGTGGTTTCGTACCCTACCATAATCTCTTTGTTTGTTCTCCGATATTAGTTTCTTTGGAGTGACTCTTTGTTGCATGTTGAGGGATAGTTATATGATCCAGTTATGTTATTATTGTTGAGAGAACTTGCACTAGTGAAAGTATGAACCTTAGGCCTTGTTTCCTACCATTGCAATACCGTTTACGCTCACTTTTATCATTAGTTACCATGCTGTTTTTATAATTTCAGATTACAAATACCTTTATCTACCATCCATATTGCACTTGTATCACCATCTCTTCGCCGAACTAGTGCACCTGTACAATTTACCATTGTATTGGGTGTGTTAGGGACACAAGAGACTCCTTGTTATTTGGTTGCAGGGTTGTTTTAGAGAGACCATCTTCATCCTACGCCTCCCACGGATTGATAAACCTTAGGTCATCCACTTGAGGGAAATTTACTACTGTCGTACAAACCTCTGCACTTGGAGGCCCAACAACGTCTACAAGAAGAAGGTTGTGTAGTAGACATCAAGCTCTTTTCTGGCGTCCTTGCCGGGGAGGTGAGTGCTTGAAGGTATATCTTTAGATCTTGCAATCGAATCTTTTTGTTTCTTGTTTTATCACTAGTTTAGTTTATAAAATAAAACTACAAAAAAATGGATTTGAGTTTGTCTCATACGCTTCATCTTTTTAATATCTTTCGTGAGAATGATGGTAAGGAAAATTGTGCTCAAGTGCTAGAAGAAGAAATCTATAAAATGTTTGGCACAAAATATGTGAATGATGAGCATGATTGCAATGTTGTTAGTTTGAATTCCTTGAATACCCATGATGCTAATGATATGCAAAGCCACAAGCTTGGGGATGCTATGTTTAATGAATATGATATTTTTTGTTCCCCAAGTTTTGATGAGCAAATTTATTATAATGAAAGCATGCCTCCTATTTATGATGATTATTGTGATGATACGTATGCTATAAAAAATAATGATAACCATGAAACTTGTCATCATGATTTTAGTTTTCAATTGAATTATGCCTCACATGATAATTATTTTGTTGAGTTTGCTCCCATTACTATTCATGAGAAGAAATTTGCTTATGCGGAGAGTAATAAAATTTCTATGCAAGTAGATCATGAAAAGAGTGCTTTAGGTTCTGGTTATATTGTTGAATTCATTCATGATTCTACTGAAAATTATTATGAGGGAGGAACATATGCTTGTAGGAATGGAAATAATATCAAGTTTGCTCTCTATGTGCTTAAAGTTTCGAAGTTATGCTTGTTTTGCCTTCCTAAGCTAGTTGATTATTGTTCCCATAAGTTGTTTTCTCACAAAATCCCTATGCATAGGAAGTGGGTTAGACTTAAATGTGCTAGTCATATTCTTCATGATGCTCTCTTTATGTTTCAATTGTTATCTTTTATGTGAGCATCATTGAAATCACCATGCCTAGCTAGGGGCGTTAAACGTTAGCGCTTGTTGGGAGGCAACCCAACTTTATTTTTGTTCCTTGCTTTTTGTTCCTGTTTAGTAACAAATAATTCATCTAGCCTCTGGTTAGATGTGGTTTTTTGTTTTAATTATTGTTTGTGCCATGTAGAACCTTTGGGAAGACTTGGGTGAAGTCTATATGATCTGGCTGTAAAAAACAGAAACTTTGCGCTCACGAGATTAGCTGCCATTTTTTACTGGAGAGTGATTTTAGGTTGATTCTTTTTGCAGATGATTAATAGACAAATTCCTCAGGTCCAGCAATTTATTTAGAATTTTTGAAGTTACAGAAGTATTCGAATGATACAGATTACTACAGACTGTTCTGTTTTTGACAGATTCTGTTTTCTATGTGTTGTTTGCTTATTTTGATGAATCTATGAGTAGTATCGGAGGGTATGAACCATAGAGAAGTTGGAATACAGTAGATATTACACCAATATGAATTTGAAATGAGTTCACAACAGTACCTAAGTGGTGATTTATTTTTTTATACTAACGGAGCTTACGAGTTTTGTTTTGAGTTTCGTGTTGTGAAGTTTTCAAGTTTTGGGTAAAGATTCGATGGACTATGGAATAAGGAGTGGTAAGAGCCTAAGCTTGGGGATGCCCAAGGCACGCCAAGGTAATATTCAAGGACAACCAAGAGCCTAAGCATGGGGATGCCCCGGAAGGCATCCCCTCTTTCGTCTTCGTTCATCGGTAACTTTTACTTGGAGCTATATTTTTATTTACCACATGATATGTGTTTTGCTTGGAGCGTCAATTTATTTTTTTATTATTTTCTTGATGTTATTTAGAATAATGTCTTTCATCTATATTTTCAATAAAAATGTCAAGGGTATCCTTTACCTTGCTTATTTTGCAAGTATACATGTTGCTGTTTGAAAACAGAAAGTTTACCGCTGTTGCAAAAATTCCCTAGAAAAGTCAGAGAGTGATATAATGTTGAATATTTTTGCATCATGAGCTCTGATAAATCTTCTACAGAGTAGTATTTTTCTTATAATGTCTGGAGTTAGGGAAGTATGATGAATCTTGCATTCTTTACAGACTATACTGTTTTGGCAGATTGCTGTTATGTTTGCATTGTTTGCATATGTTTGCTTGTTTGATGATTCTATTTTAGGATAGGAGTGTTAAATATGCAGAGAAATTTAGTATTCAATTTTGAATAATAATCTTAGTGATTTGTTACAGTAGAAAATGATAAGGTTTTGCATTGTTTTATACTAACTTATCTCACGAGTTCTTGTTGAGTTTTATGTGGATGAAGTTTTTGAGAAATAGAGAAACCATGATATGAGAGGAATTAAGGACACATAAAAGCTCAAGCTTGGGGATGCCCAAGGCACCCCAAGATAATATTCCAAGAAGTCTCAAGCATCTAAGCTTGGGGATGCCCCGGGTAGGCATCCCACATTTCTTCTTCAACAATTATCGGTTAGTATCGGTTGAACCTAAGTTTTTGCTTCTTCACATGAGTCGTGCTATTCTTGCATTGTTATTTTATTATGCTTTGCTTTCTGTTTGAATAAAATACCAAGATATGAAATTCTTAAATGAGAGAGAGTCTTCATATAGTTGCATAATTATTTAACTACTCATTGATCTTCACTTATATCTTGTTGGAGTAGTTTATCATTTACTCGTGTGATTCACTTATATCCTATGAGTAAATGGTCGAATGAGTTGAATGTCATAAATCTGAAATTATATATCTCTCATTAGCTTATCCCATGTTGAGTAATGACTTCACATCTAAGAAGTAGAGGTTGTAAATTTATTGAAGGTTAGCAAGCATTGTATTGGTCATTTGAACAATTCATGAAAGAATATTGAAGGAAGAGAGATTTCACATATAAATATACTATCTTAGACATATTTTATAATTGTGATCACTCGTTAAGTATGACATGCTAAAGAGTTGATGTTGGACAAGGAAGACAACGTAATGGGTTATGTTTTCTCACATCTTAGTTAAAGTATATTGTCATGGATCATTCAAACATGTTGAGCTTGCCTTTCCACCTCATGCTAGCCAAAATTCCTTGGACCAAGTAGAGATACTACTTGTGCTTCCAAATATCCTTAAACCCAGTTTTTGCCATGAGAGTCCATCATACCTACCAATGGATTGAGTAAGATCCTTCAAGTAAGTTGTCATCCGTGCATGCAATAAAAATTGCTCTCTAAATATGTATGACTTATTAGTGTGAAGAAAATAAGGTTTATACGATCTTGTTATGGAAGCAATAAAAGCAACGGACTGCATAATAAAGGTCCATATACAAGTGGCAATATAAAGGGACGTTCTTTTGCATTAAGATTTTGTGCACCCAACCATAAAAGCGCATGACAACCTCTGCTTCCCTCTGCGAAGGGCCTGTCTTTTACTTCATGTCTTTTACTTTATGCAAGAGTCAAGGTGATCTTCACCGTTCTCTTTTTCATTTTATCCTTTGGCAAGCACCTCGTGTTGGAAAGATCCTGATATATATATCCAATTGGATGTAAGTTAGCATGAACTATTATTGTTTACATCACCCAAAGGTGAATACGTTGGGAGGCAACACTATAAGCCCCTATCTTTCTCAGTGTCCAATTAGAACTTCATAACCATAAGTATTGCGTGAGTGTTAGCAATTGTAGAAGACTATATGATAGTTGAGTATGTGGAGTTTGCTAAATCAAAGCTCTGACATGGGCCCTTCCTGAAAATAAGATGAATTGCAATTGTTTGATGACCGAGAATAAAGTTTGCTAGTTTTCAAGAAAGTTTATGGTCTATGCTTTAACATGTGAATAGCTTGTTACTTGATCGTGAGAAGTTTTATGAGATAAACTACTTTATGACATATAAACATGCTAGAAAAGGTGGTTGAAATTATCGTTGATCAAACTTGTGTACCTGCTAGCATTCACACTTCATAAATTCTTTCTTTTACCATTTACCTACTCGAGGACGAGCAGGAATTAAGCTTGGGGATGCTGATACGTCCCCAACGTATCTATAATTTATGAAGCATTCATGCTATTATATTATCTGTTTTGAATGATTATGGGCTTTATTATACACTTTTATATTACTTTTGGGACTAACCTATTAACCGGAGGCACAACCCATATTGTTGTTTTCTTGCCTATTTCAGTGTTTCAAAGAAAAGGAATATCAAACGGAGTCCAAACGGAATGAAACCTACGGGAGCGTGATTTTTGGAACGAACATGATCCGGGAGACTTGGAGTTCACGTCAGAGAAGCTTCGAGGAAGCCACGAGGGTGGGGAGCGCCCCCCCCCTACTGGGTGCGCCCCCTGTCTCGTGGGCCCCTCAAGCGTCCCCCGACCGACTTCTTTCACCTATATATCTCCATATACCCCGAAAACATCAAAACAGAAGATAGATCGGGAGTTTCGCCGCCGCAAGCCTCTGTAGCCACCAAAAACCAATCGGGACCCTGTTCCGGTACCCTGCCGGAGGGGGATCCCATCACTGGTGGCCATCTTCATCATCCCGGTGCTCTCCATGACGAGGAGGGAGTAGTTCACCCTCGGGGCTGAGGGTATGTACCAGTAGCTATGTGTTTGATCTCTCTCTCTCTCTCTCTCTCTCTCTCTCTCGTGTCTCTCTATGGCACGATCTTGATGTATCGCGAGCTTTGCTATTATAGTTGGATCTTATGATGTTTCTCCCCCTCTACTCTCTTGTGAGGAATTGAGTTTTCCCTTTGAAGTTATCTTGTCGGATTGAGTCTTTAAGGATTTGAGAACACTTGATTTATGTCTTGCCGTTCTTATCTGTGGTGACAATGGGTTATTCACGTGATCCACTTGATGTATGTTTTGGTGATCAACTTGCGGGTTCCGCCCATGAACCTATGCATAGGGGTTGGCACACGTTTTCGTGTTGACTCTCCGGTAGAAACTTTGGGGCACTCTTTGAAGTACTTTGTGTTGGTTGAATAGATGGATCTGAGATTGTGTGATGCATATCATATAATCATGCCCACGGATACTTGAGGTGACAATGGAGTATCTAGGTGACATTAGGGTTTTGATTGATTTGTGTCTTAAGGTGTTATTCTAGTATGAACTCTATGATAGATTGAACGGAAAGAATAGCTTCATGTTATTTTACTACAGACTCTTGAATAGATCGAGCAGAAAGGATAACTTCGAGGTGGTTTTGTACCGTACCATAATCTCTTTGTTTGTTCTCCGCTATTAGTGTCTTTGGAGTGACTCTTTGTTGCATGTTGAGGGATAGTTATATGATCCAGTTATGTTATTATTGTTGAGAGAACTTGCACTAGTGAAAGTATGAACCTTAGGCCTTGTTTCCTACCATTGCAATACCTTTTACGCTCACTTTTATCATTAGTTACCTTGCTGTTATTATAATTTCAGATTACAAATACCTTTATCTACCATCCATATTGCACTTGTATCACTATCTCTTCGCCGAACTAGTGCACCTGTACAATCTACCATTGTATTGGGTGTGTTGGGGACACAAGAGACTCTTTGTTATTTGGTTGCAGGGTTGTTTGAGAGAGACCATCTTCATCCTACGCCTCCCACGGATTGATAAACCTTAGGTCATCCACTTGAGGGAAATTTGCTACTTCCTACAAACCTCTGTACTTGGAGGCCAACAACGTCTACAAGAAGAAGGTTGTGTAGTAGACATCACGGCTCTTCATGTGCCTGACCATATGCCTGAAGAGGATCACTTTTGGTATGATAAGGAACCTCATGTGATAGTGGAAGGATCTTTGTTTCGTTCAATGAACGAGTTTAGGATGCTCATGAGAACATTTGCTATTAGAGGCAAGTTTGACATCAAGACCAAGGATAGTGACACTACTAGATTTGTTGGTCACTGTAAAGGAATGCTTGTCCTTGGAGAATAACTACTAGGACAACAGAAGATGGAAAAAATAGTCAGGGTACAAACTTATCTAACATGAATCATCTTTTATCTTAAAACTATCTTTTATAAATTACTTGCACCTAATGGTTGGTATTGTGTTTTCTGCAGGTAAACAAGATAGTAAAGCCTCATAAGTGTTCATCAACCGTTGCAGTGAGTACAAGCATGGCAGACCAAGCATGGGTGGCAGAAAAGGCAATGTGGTATCTTCAAATTAAACCAAACATTGGTGCCAGCGAGCTCTGAAAAAAGCTGCAGGCCAAATACAAATGTACTATTGGGTATCATACTGTTGACAAGGGAAAAGAAAGGGCCAATAATAGTTTATATGGGACCTGGGGAAAAAGCTTTCAGTCATTATTGAATTTCAAAGCTGAGATTGATAAAAGATCTCCCGGTAGCATTGTCGAGGTTGATGTCAAGAGGGAAGGAGGTGAAGTGCATTTCCTCAGATTTTTTATGGCACTTACGCCGTGCATTGATGGCTTCTTGGCTGGTTGTAGACCATATGTCAGTATAGACTCCACATTTTTGACTGGAAAGTGGAATGGTCAATTAGCAGCATGTACAGCACTAGATGGACAAAATTGGATGTTTCCTTTAGCATTTGGTTTCTTTGGTACGGAGACCGAGGGTGACTGGATTTGGTTTATACAACAACTGCATTGGGCAATAGGACATCTTCAAACTCTAGCTATTTGTACTGATGCATGCAAAGGGTTAGAGAATGCAGTTAAAATTGTGTTTTCTCAAGCTGAGCAAAGGGAATGCTTTAGGCATCTAATGGCAAACTTCAAAAAGAAGTTTCACGGAGATGTTTTTGGTCGCATGTGGCCAGCAGCCAAGGCTTATCGTCTGGAAACATTTAATTATCATATGGGCAAGATATTTGAAGCTGAACCTGCAATGAGTACTTACTTGTGTACCTATCATAACTAAAGTGGATGAGATGTGACTTCAACACATAAATAATGTGATTACATTCACAATAATCTAGCTGAGTGCTTCAATAGCTGGATCAAAGGAACAAAGGAGCTGCCCATGGATGAGCTAGCCAATGCAATAAGAGAGAAAATTATGATACTTGTTTATAGAAGGAGAAGGATTGGGGAAATGCTCCAGGGAGAGATATTGCCTGCCATCATTCAACAAATAAATAATAGAACTAGGCAACTTGACCATTTGGTTGTTGGAAGATCAACCGGAGAAAGTTGTGAGGTCAAGGACACTAGCAAGAATAATCTTAGGCATGTTGTGAAGATAGGCAGCCGTGAGTGCACCTGCCTAGAATGGCAACACACTGGAAAGCCATGTGAGCATGCACTTGCATTCCTTATAGAGACGGCATATGTGAACTTTCAACCATATATGTACATGAGTACTACTCCGTGAGTAGGTTTCGGGCTGCCTATGCTAGAGAGATTGAACCAATCACGGACAAGTCTCAATGGCCTCATGTTAATCTAGATTTTGAGATGGTGCCACCGGATTTAAAGAGCTCCGTTGGGAGACGGAGGAAGCAGAGAATCAAAAGTTGCCTTGAAGACGGTGGTGGCAGCAAACGGAAGAAAAAAGATGATAATGGAAAAACAAATGACCAAGAAGGAGGTGACAAAGAGAAGGAAAAGGAAAAGAAGATATTTGGCAGCAGGAATAGGTGCAAAGAGTGTGGGATATTGGGGCACAGGAAAGCAACTTGCAAAAAAAATGAAGCTAAAGAGAGGTAACCCATGCACTTTATATTAGTATTAAATTATACCATTTCTAACATCCGGTGTGACTGAACTTTCTAGTGACGTGTCTGCTCATGAGCTCGCTCCAGTTGTTGTTGCGACACCTACACGCACAACAACAATCACACTGCCTCCCAGCCTTCATAACAGCCCTGGGCCTATCACAAGGAGGTACCTATTATATTTCTCATATGCACATTTGATTCATGCAAAAGAAAAATCCTAATTTTATAACATTGGTATGTAAACATGCAGGAGGCTTGCTATGGCCATAGCTGGAGACGATGCATCACAGCCATGTGGGACAAGTACTGTTAATTCTACAGCATCACCTACTTCTCACTTCCCTTCATGCTCTACGGCATGCAAGAAAAAATTGACCCCAAAGAGGAAGAAGCTCTCATTTTAGTGAACTCAATTCTATTTTAAATTCGTAGAGGTGTTGTAATTTGTCAATTTCAAAGATATTGGCTCGGAAAAATACTTTTTTGCTTGATGTAAACTCGGATTAATTTATCATGTCACTTGAACCAAGCAAACCTATTTGTGGCATCAGTTCGTGATTTCAGTGTGATATATTCTCTCAATTCCATGTGCTAAGTGAACATATGTTGTCAGTCTATTTTTTCCCTAGAAGATGTTATATGCTGTCAATTTCCAACGAAATACATATGCCAGGATGCACATCATATATATAGATCTCTGACCAGTGACTAAAGTAGATCCAGCAAGAGATGAAGCATATATATTTTGAGTGTGCTACAATTAAAGTCTGAAGCATCTGGAGGAGATAACTAAACAAAGCATTTTATATAATGTACCCAGCTCCATGATTGAAGCAGTACCAGCTGCTAGGGTAATTAGTACTATCAACATTGTCGTCCAGCCATAGCTATTACCGGCAATGCAATGAGCTGACACACAACAAACTGTAAATCCATTAATCATTGGAAGAAGGTAGTTTTTGAAAGATAATGAGGAAGCATTGAACCCTTCGTCTGGGCCGCGTTTGTATATATTGGAGGTTTTCCGTGGCTTACAAGGAATATGAGATCGTCTGAGAGAAGGAGAGACCGGTCTCACTGTTTACAGGAGAAATAACAGAAGAAGGGATAGAAACAAATTACAATTCAAATGAGAATCCTATCCCTATACAACTGATTCTAACGTTCCCCCTCAATCTAAACCGTATGCATTTTGCCAAGGTTATGATTGTACTTAAACTCATTCAACCTTCTCGTAGTAAGAGGTTTTGTGAACCATCAGCAAGTTGATCACCAGTTGGTATGAACCGAATATCAAGTAGCTTTCGAGCTACCCTTTCTCTGACAAAGTGTAAATCAACTTCGATATGTTTTGTGCATGCATGAAAAACAGGATTAGCTGAGAGGTAGGCTGCACCAATATTATCACACCATAACCTTGCAGCTTGAGGAGTCTTAATTCCAAGTTCATAGAGTAATGTTTGTATCCACATTACCTCAACAGTAGCATTTGCTAGATATATTCAGCTTCTGTACTGGATCTTGAAGCAGTGGCCTGTTTTCTTGCACTCCATGACACAAGATTTGTACCTAGAAACACAGGAAAACCACCTGTGGATCTTCTATCATCAGCACACCCTACCCAGTCTGCATCAGAATATGAAGTGACAAGCATAGACAAAGACTTGGTAATTTGAATTCCAAGTCCTTCTGAATATTTAAGATACCTCAAAATTCTATTGACTGTAGTCCAATGAGTTGTCCTAGGTGCATGCAAATATTGACATACCTTGTTCACAGAATATGAAATATTAGGACGTGTAAGAGTCAAATACTGTAAAGCACCTACAACACTTCGGTAATTGGTTGCATCTTCTGGTCAAAGTGTTTCTCCACTTTCAATTGTAAGTTGTTCTGAGGTTGACATAGGTGTACTCACAGGTTTACAATTTTCCAATCCTACTCTCCTAAGTATGTCAGTGGTATACTTTTCCTGTGTGAGAAGTATACCATCCTTCACTTGTTTGACTTCTATGCCAAGAAAATAATGAAGATTACCCAAGTCCTTGAGAGCAAACTCCATCTTTAGATCCTTAAGCAAACAAGTGGTAGCACCTGAACTTGAACTAGCAACAATTATATCATCAACATAAACAAGAACAAATATGGTGATACTGTCTTTATTGTAAAAGAACAAGGAGGTGTCTGCTTTAGAAGGTGTAAACCCAAGTTGTTGTAACTGCATGCTTAACCTCGAGTACCAAGCTCTCGGGACCTGTTTCAAACCATACAAAACTTTATCCAACTTACAGACATAATGTGGTGTGCTTTGATCCTCATATCCTGGTGGCTGCCGCATGAACACTTCTTCCTCAAGAACACCATGAAGAAACGTGTTCTGAACATCTAGCTGGCGTAAGCTCAATCCTCTAGAAATAGCAATAGACAATACAAGTCGAATAGTAGCTGACTTAACAACAGGGCTGAACGTATCCTCATAGTCAATACCAAACCTCTGTTTGAAACCCTTTGCAACCAGCCTAGCTTTGTATCTGTCTATACTTCCATCTGATTTTCTCTTTATTTTGTATACCCATTTGCAGTCTATAACATTAGTACCTTTCTTTGGTGAACTAAATGCCAAGTATTATTTTTTATAAGTGCATCATACTCATTATCCATAGCCTTTTTCCAATCCTTATGAGCAAGAGCATCATGCAAGTGAGTTGGTTCACCAACACTGCTAAGAAAAGCACGCTTGACTCTGTCATACCTTATAGTACCGTCAGTATACTCATTCCCTTTGACAATGCCTGACTGCGATCTAGTGTGTCGGTGAAGAGCTGATGCTATGGGCGTAGAAGATCCTGGCTGAAGAGATTCTGCGTGAATTGGCGCAGAGGATCCCAGCTCCTGACCGAGGAAGACCAAGGAGCAGGCGATCCAGGCTCCCGATCCGAGGAGGATCCCCCTGACGCCATAGGTGTGCCCCTGTCAGCACGGTCGGTGGTTGGCTCGATCGGCTCGATCGGCGGGCCGGCACGACGCGACAACGCCCCCCCGCGCCTGGGCTGACTAGGTCCACCGCGCATGGCGACGCACTTCGGCCCGCGCCTGGGCTGGTGGGATCCACCACTGGCGGGCTGTCGGCCACCTGCGCGACCGGGCTGGGTGGTTCCGCCTGCACGCGATTGGGTGCATGCATGGCTGACTCCGCCTCGGATCGGGCAACGATGGGGACAGCAGGACTGGCGCGGGAATCTGCACCGGATCGCGCGCCACTGCCAGGTGAATCAGCCTCAGATCGTGTGCCTGCTTTGTCCACATCTGTACACATAAAATGATGACCCAAATCTGCACATATATCATTAGAACCACAATTTTGCATGGAATTTTGCACATGATCAGTTTTATGTAATTCACCCTCGTAATCTGGAAGGAGTGCTATTTCAGCACGAAGGAGATCCCCCGCGTTTGGATGAAGTTTGGCAAACAGGAAAAGCGTTACATCAAAAACAACATCTCTGGAAATATAAATTCATGTAGTGGCAATTTCTAAGCACTTGTACCCTTTGTGGAGATTGCTATAGCCAAGAAAAACACATTGGGTGGAGCGAAGTTCGAGTTTGTGACGATTATATGGACGTAAATTGGGAAACCAAGCGCTCCCAAAAATACGAAGAGAGTTGTAGTCAGGTTTCTTTTGATATAATCGCTCCAATGGAGTAGTGTTGCCAATGACCTTACTAGGAAGACGATTAATAAGATAGGTGGCAGTGATGAATGCTTCATCCCAATACTTTAGAGGCATAGAGGCATGAACAAGAAGAGAGAGACCAACTTCAACAATGTGGCGATGTTTCTGCTCAGCAGAGCCGTTTTGTTGGTGAGCATGAGGACAAGAGACATGATGCTCAATGCATATGCTACGAAAGAAAGAATTGAGTTTCTCATACTCTCCCCCCATGTCACTTTGGACTGTTAGGATTTTTCTATCAAGATGTCTTTCAACAAGTTTTTGGAACTCTTGGAAAATAGAGAAAACTTCAGATTTGTACTTAAGCAAATAAATCCAAGTAAACTTGTTGTAGTCATCGATGAAACTGACATAATATTTCTTTCTACCAAAAGAATCTCTAGCATGACCCCATACATCACTGAAAATAAGCTCTAAAGGAGCATGAGACACACTAGTTGACTTAGGATAAGGGAGTTGATGACTCTTAGCACATTGAAAAGCTTCACACACAGACTCGCTAACTTGGCTATCTGACAATAAGATATTGCCTTTATTAACTACTTGATTGACTATGATCGATGACGGATGTCCTAATCGTTGATGCCACCTTGCCAAGGAGGGCTTGATGACGGAGTAGACTCGACGACGCTTGCGACTAAGTGCTCCGGATGTGATGGGGTAGAGACCTCCAATGCATCTACCGTGATGGAGGAGTTCCCTCGGTGCCCGATCCTTTATAAAAAAGTAACGAGGGTGAGTTTCAAAGAAGACATTATTATCAGTGGCTAAATGAGACGTAGATGCAAGATTTTTGTTGGCTTGTGAAACATGAAGGACATCTTTTAAGACAAGATCACATTTGAGAGAGGGTGAATTAATAAAAGCTTGACCAATTACAATTCAAATGAGAATCCTATCCCTATACAACTGGTTCTAACAGTTTTTACTAGCAACGAGCACGCCATCTGCCGAGCTGCAGCTGGAGCCCCGGAATCTGCCGGTTCGCCGAGCTGGAGCGGGAGCCGCCGCGGCAGGCCGCCGAGCTGCAGCGGGAGCCGCCGCCCCGAGCCGAGGAGCTGCAGCGGGAGCCATGGAACCCGCTGGTCCGCCGAGTTGCGGTGTGAGCCCGGGAACCGCCGGTCCGCCGAGCTGCAGTCAGAGCCGCCGCCCCGGGCCGAGGAGCCGCAGCGGGAGCCTCGGGAGCCGCCGGCACCGGCCGACCATCTGCAGCGGGAGCTGCCGCGCCGGGCCGCTGCTGCCAAGATGAGGGACAAGGTGCCGTCGTCGGCCTCCTCTGGTATGAGTACTGGGGAAAGAAGAACAGAGGAAAGGTGTTGAACTAGGGAATAGTGAGCTCGTCAATGCAACTAGTATCAGTCCAACAGCGGTGTCAAATTGTAAATTAGCCATAGGGGCAATTGTGTCTTTTCGCATGGAGAAAAAAGTGATACTAAATTAAAAATGTTTACAGTAATTGAAAAGGGCAAATTATCAAAAGAAAAATGAAAAGTGGGGCAAATGATCTAATCCTATGTAAAATGGGGCAAATCATCTAATGCCCAAGTAAAATGGGGCAAATCATCTAATGTTTTCCGCAGGCATTGTCTTACAGGAGATCTTCAGATCTAACCAGATGACTTCATCCTAAGGAAGTAGGCAACACTTACACTCCCTATGCGGTGCAGGCAAAGCCACTCCTCAGAGACGACACCCATCTTGCAGAGCTCCTGATCGTTGGTGACTTCGCTGTGTGTGTGTGTGGTCGATGGAAGTGGAGTGGGGAGTGAGGGGGTCTGAGGTGGGGGTGGATGGATCTTTTTCTTTTTCTTTTTTTTGAGAATGGGGGTGGATGGATCTGATGGGGGCGTTCTTGCGGAGCTCCAGCAACGTGTTGCCGGCGTCGCTGTGTGTGTTAGAAACCGTTAGTCCTCTTAGTGCCCTGGTCGTGCCCACGTACAGCCGCACGATCACCACCTCCCGGCACATTTCGTTCCTGTAACTTGCGCTACGGCGCCTCCTGATGTACTATCTTCATGAGTGTAATACAGAGCTCACCGCAAAGTGCACAGCATTCGTTCCTCTCCAGTACACAGTGTGGACTCTGCTCTCCCTCCTCTCTGCTTCATACCCGAGCTGGCTGCTTAAATCTTCTCAATTTCTTCGTTAATTTACTCTTTTGCTGGTTGATCTCGGGCTGTCAGCTGATCCACAGTCTCAATTCCTTCAGATATCTTTCGCCTTATTTTGCTCATTCAATTTGGTTCCTACCCATGGCCTAAGTAGAACAGAGAGATGTTCCCTATTATCCCTACCGTCTAAAAGGAGCAGAGATATTCCTTTTGCCCCAGAGCATCCTGTACGTGGTAAGCACCAGCCGATGACATACTTGATCCATCCTTCCATGGTTGTTGGTTGGCAGCAAGTAGCTGGGAGCAAGACAGCTCGTCTGTGCTTCCTTGTCTGTGTGCTTTCTTTTTGTAGTAATCTCACGTTAAAATTTTCCAAGTGATGTGCACAATTCGGCATATCTGAATGAACATATCTTCTGATGCTTCACAACCTGAATTAATTTGGCTGAAATCTTAAGGTCTGATTGACCCTAACACAGCCTGAATTAATTACTGGCAGTGCAGCTTAACGTGATCTACAGCCTCCCCTGGCAGGCTTGTGCGCGAGAAGGTTGATCCGCCGGTGCAGCGGATCATCGCACCATACTGTCACTGCATTCTGTCATGTAAATGTTCAGAGTTCTTGCACATTACGTTGTAGATGCACCTCTCTGGTTGTTAAGAGTGATGTAAATGATTTTTTTGTGAAGTCCTTGCATGATGTTTTTTTGTCAACTGTTCGGCGATGCTGTTTCTGGTGGTTTGTAGGTTTTCCATATTGGTGAGAAGGTGGGAGCTTGCCCAATTTCTGGCACATGTTCCATGCGCTCTGCATCTTCGGCTGGCTGATCAAGCATGGATCGTGCACCCTGTGCTGGAGGAAGCTCTAGATCATCATCATCCAGGGACGAATCGCCGACGATTCATGAAGAACTTCTCTGTTACTAGAAAGGACGCTATGCTTGCTGCTTTGCATGCTGTGTGCATGATATGCCTGTGTTGTCGTTGCTAGGAGGCTGACATTTTTTTCCGACAAAGGATGAATTTTATTGACTCAAAATGAAGCATCAAGAAGATACAAAATACAATGAATATACACCCGGCCTCTGCATAACTAGGATGCACACAGCCAATACCAACTCAAGCACACACAAAAACCCGCCGACAACAAGCAAAGTCATCTAAGAC
This sequence comes from Aegilops longissima, assembly GCA_021605205.1. Classification (NCBI taxonomy): domain Eukaryota; kingdom Viridiplantae; phylum Streptophyta; class Magnoliopsida; order Poales; family Poaceae; genus Aegilops; species Aegilops longissima. Next base: position 848,106,950 of record CM038677.1, read on the forward strand.
CAAAGCTATACATAGGTGGAAAAAAAACCCAAAGTGATCAGATCTACGATCGACAAACTAGAACAATGACCATATCTGCACCAACCATCTCATGACACACGTTGACAACGAGGTTCTTCAACAACAGCGCCTCCAGGAAGGGAGTTACACTCAAGTGTCGCCGTCGCCGGATCCAACCAAAGGCCAGAATCTAGATTTTCACCCTGAAGAATCAGTCTGAACATACCCAAGCAATGCCTTCAACAAGGTAATGACATAGAAAATACATCACCATTGCCGGATATAACCACTAGAGTCGTGTTGTCGGCACCACTTTTTCACGATCCCGGCAGCTACATGCGGTGAGCACAGTCACTGCACAACCATCCCTCTGCATCAAGTCATTGTTCATAATTTGTATCTCACCGCTGAAGCCAATCGTCGGATCATAAGAGATGGACACCCCCGCCCGAGACCGTTCGATGACCACCGCCGTCGTGGAGCCATAGGAAATCACTGTAGTATGTTTGCAGTCACCTTCATCTGGCCGATGAGATCTGAATCACCAATGTCATGGACCGTTTCGCCACCGGTTGACCACCGCATGCGTGGAAGGCCAGCACCTTGACAGCACGGTCCACAACCAGCAAAGAGGCATACGCACACCAGCACCGCATCCGATTAGATCTGACGCCGGCCTGGGCAGCGAGATGATGCCGGCATACTGAAAACTATCCAGTCCAGCAGCTGCGAAACCACGACACCCAAGACCCCAGTCGCCGGCTCACGCACACATCCTGGTGCCACCTGCATCTGCGGCAGGCCGATCTGCGAATCTTGATTAAGACCCTCACAGATCCAGGACGTTGCCTGTTCAAGCTGCTGCAGCAGCACCGCACCGGAGGACAAGACTCCAATGAAGCCACGAGTCTCCGGATCGCTGACGCTGCTGGCCTCTGTTCCGCCGTCGCCCATGCACAGACCAACGGGAGCGCCACCACCACACGCCCACCACGCTCTCCGCCTTTGACGGCAGGGCGCCGCCGCCGTCGCCGCGGAGCCGGCGCCGACGGCGGCGGGGAGATATAGAGGATGAGGGTGGTTGGCTAGATCTCATATCGCCTCCGGAGTCGCCCAAGCGAGCGACCCGGGAGGCTGACATGTATGTAGAACCCTAAATTTATAGAGCTTTTATTGCGTTTTAATTTTAGATCTCTTACTCCCGATCGATGCAATATACTAGTAAGTACTACTATACCATCGAAAACTGAAAGAAAAGGCACCTGGACCAACTTTGTTCTTCAGAATCATGAACGAAGCTAACGTGACAACAGTCACAGTATTCATAGTATATATACGAGTTATTTACCCAAAACCACCACATTATGGGCTAGGGTAACAGATCGGTACCACATTTGAGGCAGGGCACACAAAACCACCAACAATGGGTCTAATTTGTAACGCGGAGCACTGACGCTGCGTTTTAGCCCCGAAAACAGCGAATCCGACAGGTGGGTCCCGCCTGTCGGGCTGACGTGGCGCGTGTTGACGGACGCTGTTAGACGGCGAGAGACGGCCGTTTCGGCGCGCCCGTTACCAGGTCAAGCCGTCCGTTCCCTTCCCCCGCTCGATTTAGTCCACTCGATCCAGTCCTTCCCCGCTCCGCTCCGATGGCGACCAGCTCCGGCGGCGACGACGCACAAGGAGTCGACGGAAGCGGCGAGGGCAGTGGTACTACTTCAGGGCAGAAGCTGTTGCGCTCACAATATGGGGTCATCGGCCCCCACACCGATGGCGGCTGCGACCTAGATCCAGAGTCTGCCGTGACGGCGGGCCTGTCGCCGGAGAATGGTACAGAGGAAGCAGCTTCGCAGATGGGTCCCGCGGATGTGCTCCCGTTCGCCCCATCTTCAGCTAGGTAATCTGAATCTTTCAAAATCTGTTCTTTCAATCTTTCCTTCTTATTGCAGGATCTGTTTTATACATTGATTTGTTAGTCATTTATAAGTGATTGTAGTCCTAAATATTTGTCGAATATCACATTTTTAGTTAGGGTTCAGTTATCTTAGTAGTACTGTATGGTTCTGAATTTTTGGAGAAAATCACACTGTAGTGTTCATTTATGGTATTGCTACACTGCATTGTAATGCTTTACACTGCATTGTAACCAGTCTGAGCTATATTAGGCTTGAAGATATTGTGTTGTTAATATATGTCTATTTTAGGCCTGAATTGCTTACACTGCATTGTCATGTTACTGTAATTTAAAATTTTGCTTACACTGATAGTAATGTTAGTACTGATTTTCCATGTTAGTATAATTTAAAATAGTTCATTATAATTGTCAGATATAACGGTCAGTTTTGTTAATACAATTGAATTGTTAATATTCATTTGTATGTCTATTTTAGGGCTGAAGATTTATGGTCAATATATTTCCAGTTTCCTGGAGAGAAGTATGCTCTTGTTAAGATGTCTGAAAGAGAAATCACTTATGGTAGTTTGGTCAATGTAATGGTCAGCAATGGATACTGTAAGGATGGCAGTCTTTGCTACTTGAAAGAGGAAAATATAGGGCTGCAAGCTGTTTGTGTCATTAAAGGCAACATTGAAGTAGTTCACATGCTGAGACAATTTGAGAGCACCCAGACATTGTCAATGACAGTTAGAAAGGGAAAGGTAGTTATTGAACCACCAATTGGAGAAGATCAACATGCATAGCAAATAGAAGAAGAGGCACCTGTTGTTTTTGCTGTTGCTGAATCAGGTGCTGTGCACAAATCAGTTCCTCCTAACTGTCAGTTACATCTTGGGACACAGGAAAGTGTAATTTTTTTGCCACTCAAATCAGTTCCTCCTAACTGTCAGTTCCATCTTGGGACACAGCTTAACACTGAAGTAAGTGTCAATTATGCTGATTTTCAGTTTGACTCAGATGAGGAGGACAATGCAGTTAGTGAGGAAGCAATTCCTGTAGGCATGGACACTGATGAGGAGGACAATGCAGTTAGTGAGGAAGGTTCAAGCAGTGATGAAGATTTTGTAGTTGATGTTGACCACTTAGATGCAGGAGAAGAAGAAGATGACTCAGATTCAGTGCAGTATGTAGAAGAACAAATTGCAAATAGGAGGACAGAGGAACCTGAGCTAGATGAAACTCTTTCTGAAATAAAAAGGAAGAGAGCTGAATACATGTCAAGTACACTCTGTGAGGGGGACACAGATCTTGAAGACATATATGACATGGAGCAGGAAGAAGATGATGAGGAGGCCCAAGAGATGCCAGTTCCTGAGCCTGTTAAGAAGAAGGCAAAGAGGCCAGGCCTACAAGTAGGTCCCACTCTAGTGCTGGTCCAAGCATTAATCCTGATTGGTTTCCATCTTCAGAAGAGGAAGATACATGCTTTGAAGCAGATGATGATGGAAATGAACCAATGTCCTTTGTTATCAGCTCTGGCAGAAAGAGTAGGGCTAAGAAAAGACCACCTAGGGTCTGGTATGATGAGGACATGATGCATCCAGAACAGCAATTCCAGCTAAAGCTCTGTTTCAAAGATGTTTACCAATTCAGAGAGGCCCTTGTCAATTTGCATGTGAAACAACTTACAAGATATAAATACCACAGAAACTGCAGTGATAGGGTAATTGTTTGCTGTGAGGGAGATGGTTGTCAGTTCTACTTGGTAGCAGCACAGACAACAGTCACAGTATTCATAGTATATATACACTACCACTAGTAGAAAAAGGGTCAAACGTGAAGCACATTAGTGCCGGTTTGTATTAGAGCCGGCACAAATGTATACATTAGTGCCGGTTCCAACGGCTAGCTTTTAGCACCTGTTCGTGGCTAACCTTTAGCACCTGTTCGTGCCACGAACCGGTACTAATGAGGGTGGTGGCAGGATGTTGTTAGTCTGGGCCCCCTCCAGCACCTTTAGTACCGGTTCGTGCTACTAACCGTACTATAGGTCCTCCTGCATATAAACCCTTCGTCCAGCTCGCTCTGTTCTTCCCCTTTCCCTCTCCTCTCCTCTCTGTTCTTCCTCTTCTCCCTCGAGCTCATCACACATTTTGCCCAAAATTTGTCAAGATTTGAAGGCCCCATCCATTCAAGTGATCACAAAGGTTAGCAACTTTGTCCTTTCATCTCTCATTGCTAGATTAGCTCTTGCAATGCTTTATATAGTTATTAATTTGTGAGTTTAGTAATTTGGGAGGATATATATATATGTGCTAGTATTTGATTTATATGCAATTTGAGGTCAAAATAACACTTAGTTTGCATATGTAGGTGTGGTTTACTTAGTGCCTTCTAAATCTCTGTCATAACCACCGTCGATCGCCCGCACCGTCCCGTCGCCGGCACCACCTTGTGGTGAGCCTCTTGTTCATGAAATTTTATATAAAAAATTGATGTTTGTGTGATTTGGATATATAGTTACTCGTATAATAATTATCTTACCCATACGTTGTTTGTTATACATAGTGCCATGGTTTTGATATCCGTCCCCGTCGGCCCTCGCCCTTGTTATGATTCGGATGTGGTATATTCTCTTTTAAAACTATTTGTTGCATTTCGTGTTTATGACAAATTATGCCCATCAAGTTGACATAGATATTTTTATCTAGGAGGTATGTGAACCGAAATTCCAACCGACCCTATTGTCGAGAGATTAAATTTAGTTGAAAGAGAAAACGAGTACTTGAAAGAAAAATTGAAAAGAATTGAGGGGGAGAAGATGGAATTGGAGTTGCATGTTGCCGATGTCGTCGATGATCACAAGATCAAGATGGAGAAAATGCGCTTGAAGATTAGAAAGATTAGAAAATATGCCATCGATAGTGAGGCTTGGTATCATTATGCTGTTGGATCAATTGTTACCTTAGTTGCGATCTTGATCGCATTTGTTGTTGCATTTAAATGCTTTAGCTAGAGAGTTATTTGTTTGTTGCATTTAAGTGTTGTATGAACTTTATGTATGAACTTGTATTAATTTGGTCTATTCGGTGTTGTGTAATGAAGATGAGCCGCAATGGATGTACGACGACCGATGCTCTCCCAGTTTGTTGAGAGCGTGCATACTTTTCTCGCTTGCGGCTGAGGCAAACAAGCGGGCGGATGGTTTTATGCCTTGTCCATGTGCTGGCTGTAAGAATGGTCGCAATTACTCTACGCCAAGAACCATTCACGCCCACCTGTTTGAGTCCGGTTTCATGCCCCACTATAATGTTTGGACCAAGCACGGAGAAAGAGGGGTTATGATGGAAGACAATGAAGAAGAAGAGGACGACGACAGCTATCCTGGCCATGGGTTCCCTGAATACGATGATACAACAATGGGGGAAGAAGCTGAGCCGGTAATGCGGGAAGAAGCTGGGCCGACAATGCGGGAAGAAGCTGAAGAAGAGGCATCAGATGAGCCCGTTGATGATCTAGGTCGGGCCATTGCTGATGCAAAGAGAAACTGCGCAAGTGATTTGGAGAAGAAGAAGTTGCAGCGCATGTTAGAGGATCACAAAAATTGTTGTACCCGAATTGCGAGGTGACAAGAAAAGCTGGGCACCACACTGGAATTGCTGCAATGGAAGGCAGAGAATGGCGATTCGACAAGGGATTTGGAAAGTTGCTGGTAATGATAAAGGATATGCTTCCAAAGGACAACGAATTGCCCGAGAGTACGTGACGGCAAAGAAGGCTGTCTGCCCTCTAGGGTTAGAGGTGCGAAGATACATGCATGCCCTAATGATTGCATTCTCTACCGCGGTGAGTACGAGGATTTGAACGCTTGCCCGATATGTGGTGCATTGCGCTATAAGATCAGCCGCGATGACATGGTGATGTCGAGGGCGAGCGCCCCAGGAAGAAGATTCCTGCCAAGGTGATGTGGTATTCTCCTATAATACCACGGTTGAAACGTTTGTTCCAAAACAAAGAGCATGCCAAGGCGATGCGATGGCACAGAGAAGACCGTAAGAAAGACGGAAAGTTGAGAGTACCAGCTGACGGGTCGCAGTGGAGAAAAATCGAAAGAAAGTACGGGAAGGAGTTTGCAGATGACGCAAGGAGCGTATGGTTTGGTCTAAGCGCAGATGGCATTAATCCTTTTGGGGAGCAGAGCAGCAACCATAGCACCTGGCCTGTGACTCTATGTTAGTATAACCTTCCTCCTTGGTTGTGCATGAAGCGGAAGTTCATTATGATGCCAGTGCTCATCCAAGGCCCTAAGCAACCCGGCAACGACATTGATGTGTACCTAAGGCCATTAGTTGAAGAACTCTTACAACTGTGGAATGGAACAGGTGTACGTGCGTGGGATGAGCACATGGGGGAAGAATTTGACCTAAAGGCGTTGCTGTTCGTGACCATCAATGATTGGCTTGCTCTCAGTAACCTTTCAGGACAGACAAACAAGGGATACCGCGGATGCACGCACTGTTTGGATGATACCGACAGTATATATTTGAATAGTTGTATGAAGAATGTGTACCTGGGACATCGTCAATTTCTTCCGAGTAGGCATCCCGTAAGAAAGAAAGGCAAGCATTTCAAAGGTGAGGCGGATCACGGACGAAGCCTCGCCACCGCATCGGTGCTGATGTACATGATATGGTCAAGGATTTGAAGGTGATATTTGGAAAGGGTCTGGCGGACAACCTGTTCCAAAGGACGCCGACGGACGCGCACCCATGTGGAAGAAGAAATCTATATTTTGGGACCTGCAATATTGAAAGACCTAGAGGTCCGCTCCGCAATCGACGTGATGCACGTGACGAAGAATCTTTGCGTGACCCTGCTTGGCTTCTTGGGCGTGTATGGGAAGACAAAAGATACACCGAGGCACGGAGGACCAGCAACGATGCACGGAGAAGACGGCATATATCAGGGTCATGTAAGCTACGCCTTACCAAAGAAGAGAAGGAAATCTTCTTTGAATGCCTGCTCAGTATTAAGGTACCGTCGGCTTCGTCGAATATAAAGGGAATAATAAACATGGCAGAAAAAGTTCCGAACCTAAAGTCTCATGACTGCCACGTGATTATGACGCAACTGCTTCCGGTTGCATTGAGGGGCTTCTACCGAAAACGCTCGAGTAGCCATTGTGAAGCTATGTGCATTTCTCAATGCAATCTCTCGAAGGTAATCGATCCAGAAATCATACCAAGGTTACAGAATGATTTGGTGCAATGTCTTGTCAGTTTCGAGTTGGTGTTCCCACCATCCTTCTTCAACATCATGACGCACGCCCTAGTTCACCTATGCGAAGAGATTAACGCTTTGGGTCCTGTATTTCTACACAATATGTTCCCTTTGAGAGGTTCATGGAGTCTTAAAGAAATATGTTCATAACCGTGCTAGGCCACAAGGAAGCATCTCCAAGGGCCATCAAAATGAGGAGGTCATTGAGTTTTGTATTGACTTTATTCCTGACCTTAAGCCGATTGGTGTTCCTGAATCATGCATAAGGGCAGACTGGATGGAAAATGCACGCTAGGAGGGGAACAAATAATATGTATGGACAGACATTCTCTCACCGAAGCACACTACACAGTTCTACAGAATTCCGCCTTGGTGGCTCCGTATATGGATGAACACAAGAATTTGCTACGCCCAAACACCCGGAGCGGTCTCGATGACTGGATTACACGTGAACAAACCAGGAGTTTCGCCACTGGTTGCGACACGCACCATGCATGACACCTCTATTGAAGATGACCTGTACTTGCTGTCCCAGTTACCATCTTGAATATAATGACTTTCAAAGGGTACGAGATAAATGGTAATACATTTTACACGATCGCCCAAGATAAGAAGAGCACCAACCAAAACAGTGGTGTCCGCTTTGATGCAGAAACCAAGACGGGAAAGGAAACATATTATGGTTATATACATGACATATGGGAACTTGACTATCGACGTGGTTTAAAGGTCCCTTTGTTTCGTGCAAATGGGTCAATATGACACGAGGCGGGTAACGGAAGACCCGCAGACGGAATGACAACAAGTGGATCTCAACAATCTTATGTATGCAGACGAACCATTCGCCCTAGCCAATGATGTGGCACAGGTTTTCTATGTGAAGGACATGTCTACCAAGCCAAGAAAAAGAAAAGATAAGGAAGTTAATGCATCGTACGATGAGCCAAAGCGGCACATAGTTCTTTTCGGGAAGAGAAACATCGTGGGAGTGGATGACAAGACAGACAAGTCGAAGATTATGAAAAGTTTGATGAAATTTCTCCATTCACAGTGAATATTGACCCGAGCATCCCGTTAAATGATGAAGATTTTCCATGGTTACGGCGCAAAGGGACACACGCGAAGAAAAAGTTTCACACCCAAAGATCTAGGATGTGATCGGCTTCACTATCATCACTTTCTTCTGTGTTTCACACCCAGAGGGGAATCTCTGTAATAGTTAGGGTAGTTATGTGTTTTGGCATTTGAAACGTGAAGAAATTTTATTTGCAAACAAATTCTTTCATGCCTTTACTGATTTTTAAGTTAAATTATTCACAAACTAGTGATTCACACTAATTTCAAATAATTCAAAATTTAAACTATTCAAATTTGAAAACTACGGGAACTAACAGAAAGTTTGTAATTTTTTGTACCTAAAGCAAAAATATTCACAAAGAAACTCTAAATACACAAAAAAAAAACAACACAAAAATAAATAAAGCAAAAAAAAGCCCGCTTACTAGGCCATAGCGGCCTGCATACGACTAGAAACCCAACCTGTTGTTGGGCCAGGATGCAGGCCCAAGAAGGCAAGTGGGCCCACAGGCAGCAAAGAACACGAGGCCCAGAGGGCCTCCTTTGAGAGGAGCTCGAGAGAGCGACCGCACGGGGTTTATAAACCAGTGCGGTCACCCCTCGGCTAGCGATGTGGGACTAAACTTGCCAAGACAGCACCTGCCCAATAAGACCCCTTTAGTACCGGTGGTGGCACAAATCGGTACTAGGTAATTTTAGTACCGGTTTGTGCCACCACCCGGTACTAAAGGGGTCGCTTCCGCTGCTTGGCTGGCTAAAATAGAACTTTAGTACCGTTGGTGGCTCCAACCGTACTAAAGGTGCCTTCTATATATACAACACTTCAAAAATTTCATTCTCCTCTGCTTTCTTCCTCTGTTTCCCCATTGAACCGCTCGCCTTAATCGATCGACGCCACCGACCCGTCACTGTCGCCGCTTCGTCCCTGCCGCCGCCCGTCCCTGTCGCTGTCGCCCGCCTCGCCCCCGCCGCCGCCTCGCCTCCGCCGCCCCAGGCCCGTCCCGTCAAGGCCGTCCCCGTCGCCGCCTGCAGCGTCACGCCTGCCCGTCGCTGCCCCCGCCGTCGCCGCCGCCGCCACCCCGCTGTGAGCTCTCCCTCTAACCCCTCTCTCCTCGCGGCGGCCACCATGGGCGCCGCCCCCCGAGCCCATACACACACACACAAGCATGATGAACACACACACACATACCCGTATATATGTATGAATGCATGTATATATATTAGTATATACGTATTTTGTATGTTTAATTAGTTTAGATTTTTAGATTATTGTTTTTCACTAGTATATATGTATGAATGCATGTTAGATGGATATAATTAGTGTTTAATTAGTATGGAATTTTTATATAATGTTGTTTTTCTGTTTTTTAATGGATGTATAGAAATTATTTTTTCTGTTTTTAGTGTTAGATGCTTAATTAGTATGAAATAGTAGAAATGTTAGAAATTTTAGTTATCAAAATCCAATCATTAAAAAAATATTATTTTTTGCGGGCATATAGCTAGTATTTGTTCTCGACGATGCCCGGCCCGCATCCTCGCTGTCGACCGTCTCGCGACGACGCCCAGCCGCCCATGTCCGGACTGGCTCACTGGCTGGCACCGGGAGGTGCTGCTCGAGGGCGCGCCGCTGATGAGGAACCCGCCCCGGTCCCGCTGTCGACCCTGATCTCGCTTGGTGGCGTTCGCGTGGGCCAGTTTCGGTGCGGAGGGACCCGGCCCCGCCGGAGGAGGTACGTCGCCGTGTCAGGGAGGAGGACGAGCACGTCCATCGCTACATGGTTGCGTTAGAGGGCGGCAGGTTCTCCAATACCTGGCAGTATCTTCAGGGATCTCACTTCAGCTATGATCTTGTGAGGGTTCCTTCTCTTTGGGTGTCCACCGCCCGCGACGCAGGAACCACGAGTGTCCTAGATTCTTCTGTAGTATTCGATCTTTAATTAGCTAGCCAGTGATGTACTATTCAATATTATATATTATTCGAGACGATGTATTCGAGATTGTATCTATTATTCTAGACGAAGTATTCGAGATTATATCTATTATTCGAGACGATGTAATTTGAATACTAAATTGTTTTATATTTCTTTTGAATTAGTTAAATAAAAGCTATGGCAGACAATACCGACAGAGAGGGAGAACAGACCATGTTCGATATGATACGCGGGCCAGATGATAATCAGAATGAAGAAGATTATGACGGCTCTGAATTTCTAAACAACACCGGAGAGGGTGATATGATATTCGATCGCGACGACCGAATTGATGAAGTCATGAACTACGATTATGACGATGACGAAGAACATGTTGATCCTGAAACAACAAAGACCGCGAGGTATATATAATTATATAAGCAGGTTTCGGTGATCATCACATGTTTTAAATGACTTGAAGATATATTAACGAATCGATCTTTGTTATTTCAGCCATCCGGATCGAGCAAATCTTCAGGCAAAAGGACTAAACGAGGCCCGAACAAAAAGTTGAAGGAGGGCGAAAGTACAATATCGAGGCAGTCAGACCTAATGGCGAACCATTAGCGCCTAAGAAGATTGCGGACAAGTTCATTCGCTCATGCGGAGTTCTTGTGAAGGACCAACTCCGATCTCCCTTCAAGAATGGAGAGAGCCAGCAAAAGACAAAGGACAAAGGCAAAGAGGACGCTGCTCCACGTCCAGATGTTACTTTTGTCGACAAGAATCAAAAAGATCTGCTTTGGGATACTCTCATGGAACATTTCACCCTACCAGATCATTTCACAGAAGCAGATGTGCAGAAAGTCAAGGACACTGCTCTTAGGAAGATGGCGGTTGCATTCAAGAACCACAAGAATCGTGAATGGGACAAGTACGTCAAGGGAGGAAGGAAGACTCCAGTATTCGAGGGAACACTAGAGAACCAACGTGCTCATTGGGACGATTTCGTGAAATTCAAGGATTCGGAATTAACTAATGAACGGTCGAGAATAAACAAGAAGAATGCCGAAAAAAAGGATAAGTTCCATAAGCTGGGGCCAGGTGGCTATGCGGTGGCAATGCCTAAGTGGGATAAGTCTGAGAAAGAGATGGAGGATGCAAGTGTCACTCCGGATACTAAGAGCTGGCCCCCCAGGTGCAGGACTTGGTTCTATGCGCATGGGGGGGAGTTGGACCCGAAGACAGGCAAAGTTTCGACGAAGGCATGTCTGAACGGAGCCGACGATGCGATACTTGTTGCAATAGAAGAGGCACGATCGGGGGTGTTCCAGCCCAACAGAGAGAACGACGAGCTTACGCGTGCCTTGGGAAATCCTGAACACCTGGGAAGAACACGAGGCAAGGGCGCTATTCTGTGGTATGAGGGGTTTTCAGACTGGAACAATGACTACAGAACCCGTGCGAGAAAGAAGATTGCGGAGGAGAAGAAGAGGAAGATGGAGGAGGAGCAGATGAAGCGGGACTACGAACGCCTTCAAGGCCTAGAAGCAAGTCAAGCGGAATTGGCAGTCAAATTCCAGCGGCAGCAGGAGCAGATCGACTCACTTAGCCAGCAAAGGGGTCTCAAAGAGCTGCAGCAACTAGCGGATGATCCAGCATTGGATAGCACCGCCCCATCCATGCAGAGAAGCAGCGTGGGTTCCGCCCCGGACGACGCAATGCTGGGTAGATACCCCGTGGATGACATCACGAAGAACACTAGCTACAGCTACACGTCAAAATGAAGAACATATCCATGAAGGTGGCGGACGGCGTTGCTTTTCCAGTTACCCCCAAAGCAACCTACCATTGCATCCCGATTCCAGAGGGCTATGCTCGTGTCATGGTTGACGAGGTGGTGCAGCCATATTCGGGGCTAGAGCTTGACATTCCTGGAGGTGAGGATGAGCGCTTTCTCGGAGACGCCAACCATCGTATCGTCCTATGGAAAAAGGATTGCATCATCTTCAAGGCCACCAACACGCGCCATCCGACTCCTCGTCAAGTCCGCCACCGAGTCAGCAGTCTTCCGCTCCTGCAAGTCCACCAAGTCCGCAAAGTGTCAGCCACCTCCTCCAAGTCCGCAAAGTGTCGTGCCACCTCCTCCTCCAAGTCCGCCACAGCGCTAGACGCCCACCTCCTCCAACTCCGCACAACCTCAGGCCACTCCTCCTCCAAGTCCGCACAGCCAGTGGCCACCTCCTCGCCCAACTCAGCCTCGTCACCCGGCGCTCCGCCGCCTCAGCAATCGCAGAAGAGACACCCCGCAGCTATGGTGCGTAGCGGTACGAGTCGAGGTAGTACAGAAGTACAGGCGGAGGCAAGCGATATAAATATGGTCCAAGCCTCACGCCTCTTCCGCAGAGGTCTTATGACAGGTCCGAGGAGGAAATCGCAGCCATATCAAGTCCGAGGTGGAAGCCCATTTTGCACCGAAACCGCCACCGCCGCCAAGGAGAAAGTGCTCGAGGAAAGGATTGACCACTTCATTCGATGGCTCAACCACCAGCTCCCAAGCCTGTTGACACAGACTATGAGCGCCACATCAGGAAGTTAAATCGAGCACGCTCACGTAAGGAGGCGAGCTCGGGATTGAGCAAACAAGAAGCAGCTGTCAAAAAATGCTGGAAAACCATTCCCCAGCTGGGAGAACAGCGGCGCAATCGATCCCCTCGTTTGTTGTGCCAACAATATGTGACAAGACGCTACCAATATTATTGTGGGCAAACAGTTTACGTTCCTGAGGTGGGCAATGTGGTAATAACGGAGGACCATATAATGCAGGCTGAAGTTCTCAAAATCACTGTTGGACAACTCCTCGAGATCGAGCCCATGCCTGTGCTTAGAGAGGATGAAATAAAACGGAAATATGTCCGGGGCCAACCTTTGGTCCAGCCAGACAAGGTCAAGAACCTCCCAACGAGAATGTATGAATTGCATCAATGGTACATGAACATTACCAAGATTTCCGATCGATTGTCCCTCATGGTGAATGTCAAGGAGGAGCATTACTTCCATGAGAAAGCTGTGTCCGTTTAGTATTCTGAACTGTTTCAGTTATACAATCAAGACGCACTCGACAAATCTATCGTCAGTTGCTATTGTCTGTAAGTGATTTTTTCTGTAATTTAAGTCTCAAGCTAGCTGTACTGATCCTTTTGATCAATCATTACCCGTAATTATCCTCACTATATTTTTTTCTGTGGTATTATATGCAGGATGAAGATATATGAAATGAGAAAAGGTGGACGCTTTGGCATTGGGTTCATTGACCCAAACACCGTTAATGAATACACATGGAAAATAAATCCACGTCATCAAAAGGACGTAGAGGACAACATGCTAGAGTTCTTGAAGCGCCTCAAATACAATGAAGATATACTACTTCCTTACAACTTCTAGTGAGTCACACTGTCTTGTACTACAAATTCTCTGTTTTCGCCTACTAGCTAGCTACATGTTTTTGCTTACATATGTCCGCTTAATTAAGACATGCAAACGTGTGTGCATGCAGATATCACTGGGTCTTGTGTATCATTAAAGTTGACGCCGGAACAGTTGAAATACTGGACTCACTACTCAAAGAAAAAACTGACTATAATATCTTGTTTGGGATAGTCAACAGGTAATTTCAATCATTATTAACTATATATCTCGGCCTATTTAGTTCGTCATTGTTGATGATATGAACTATTTAATAACCCCTTTATTCATTTTCTTTGTCGGCGGGCAGGGCTTGGGCAAGGTTCATCAGCGCCACGGAAGGCGTAATGGAAACAAAAGCTTAAATGGTTTCACCCAAGGTAAGTAATTATAGTACTAGCTAGCTAGCTAGCTGCCATCTTTTAATTATCATGCTTGATTAATTATTATCTGATCAAATTCCATTCTCGTAAAGGCCCCAAGCAAAGGTAGGGACTGATCTGTGTGCATTCTGCTTATAGAACATTCGCATGATGGCGTCCGAAAGGAGCAGATCTCAAAGACAGGAATGGGTACGCTTGTCAAAACACTATTCACAATTTTTACACCATTATCGATATCTAGTCACACAACTAATACACATGCATATTGATCTCCTTCTTAACAGTTCACAGAGGTGCGGAGAAGCTCCTAGAAACGGAGCGTAGAAGCACTTTAAGAGGAAATAGCGGGATTTTTGCTCGACCAGGTCATAAACCAAGGAGAATACTATTACCCGCCACCGCCCCCATCGTGTTCAAGGCACCAATTAGGCTAATGCCACTGGCTCCAAAGACAACATGCATATGTAGGACAAATTGTATATAGCTATACATGTGTGTATGTGTGAATTAATTAATATGATGGTTTGTGAGACATTGATGATATATATATATATATATATATATATATATATATATATATATATATATATATATATATATATATATATATAATGTGTACAATGTGTAGTATCGTAAAATACCAGCAACTAAAAAGAATTAAATTGATAACACAAATTTAATTGAAAAATAAAAAATAAAATAAAAACCCACAAATATTTAGTACCGGTTGGTGGCTCGTGCCACGTGGTTGGCCTTTAGCACCGACCGGTGCTAAAGGGGGGGGGGGGGGCTTTAGTGACCACACTTTAGTGCCGGTTGTGGAACCGGCACTAAAGGGCCTTACGAACCGATGCTATTGCCCGGTTCTGCACTAGTGTACTATAGTACAGTCTTGTGTGCAACTGTGCATGCATGGGCTTTGAAACATTGTCGATTTACATGACACTCATTTAGAATGGTGAAATTCACAATAAAAATCATCGTATCCTGAAAAAATGAACCCTTAGTCCTCTAGGTCATGCACGAATTTGAACCAGTAATGAAGAGTTCATGTGATACTGAATTTAAGTCATCCTGAGCTCTGTCAACTCCGCTTAGGAGTCTTCAGACCATGACAACGAGTAACCAGACTCAGTGAAACGACAGTCAGTACAGAGATTATCAGATGACGCCTAAGAAACTCACATGTTAGTATTCCTAGTGATGAGGGTCGATCAACAACTTCATATGTGATGGTCAATACATAACGGTACATGTATGTACAAGTCAAATAGGAGTAGTAGTACTCCCTCCGATACATATTAGTCGACTAATCAGCGACAATTAATATGAAATGGAGGGAGTATGATTATACGTGGTAAACAGAACATGAACTGTGAATAATAGTGATGTTGTAAAGTCCGTGAATAATAGTATTTTTTAAGTGGCAATACAAGTTGAACCGAAGCGAAAGAAGAAAGCAGAGAGGTACAGTTTTCATAGGAACAAAGGGCGGGCAGTGGTCGCAATCTGTCACTAGAATATAGATCAATGGAAGATTGAACCCATCACAAAGCACCTCTTCCATTGCAAGATAAATTAATCTAGTTGACCAAACTAAATCAATAGATGAAAGAGAAATACAAAATTCAATAATCATGCATAAAAGAATTTAGAGAAGACTGAAATAATATTCATGGATAATCTGATCGTCAACCCACAATTAATCGGATCCGAACAAACACACCGCAGAAAAGGATTACATCGAATAGATCTCCAAAAACATCGAGGAGAACATTGTATTGAAGATCAAAGAGAGAGAGAAGAAGACATGTACATACTAGGTATGGACCTGTAAGTCTGTGGTAAACTACTCACGCTTAATTGGGGGGGGGGGGCAGCAAGGTTGATTTACTAATCAATTTCTTCAAGGAGTGCCAGAAAAGACCTCCAAATGGGTTCTCAAAGTTAGGAACTTGCCGCGGCGGAAAAAGTATTTTGGCGTGCCTCTTTGTTGCGCGCCCTGGTGGCTCGTGGCCACCCCTTCGTCTTCTAGCTTCCTCCCAAAGCTACTCTTATATGTTCAAAAAAAAAATCTTCAAAAAGTTGCATGTATTTTGGACTTCATTTGATACCGATTTCTTGAAAAACCGAAAACAAGCAAAAAAACTGGCACTGGCAGAAAAACGGTCACAATGCATATAAAACATCGAACATTGATACTACAATAGCATATGAACCAATAAAAAAAATAAAGATATATTAAAGACGTATCAATATGCTATGTGAACACTCAAGGAGCAAGCATTCAAATAGAAGTAGGAGTGGCAAGAAACATGTACAGGTCTAATGCAACGATACCGCAGCAATGCACCGTGGCATTACGCACACCTTGCCGGCATGCAATAAAATCAGCGGCACAATATAGTGTCAATAAATATCTTATATTTTAATATGGAATGAGTACATACGAAATAGACAAAAACACAGCAGCTGTAGACCAAGCATCACAGTAGTTAGTGGAACGAAAACAGAACCATGCAATAGCCGGCCTGACACGGTGGAGAGTAGGAGCATCAGATTTCCGTTTCTGGGGTGAAACCTCTTCTTTTTTGTGAATGAGGGCTGGAACCGTTTGTGCATGTGGCTTAAGTTTCCACTTCGGTCCAAGCCTAGGAAAAAAATATCTGTAAATGAGAGAAATATAACATTTTACATCTCAAAACAGGGGCCGCTTTGTATATAAGAATATTGCTGTTTTTTCATGTAAGGAATATATCATATGAATTGCATGCTTTCAATTTTGTTAGAGAAAAAGGAGTAGCCATAAAAAATAAATAAAGGTCAATACACAAAATAATCTGGCCGCACCGGACAAGTACCTTATCTTTAATGGGAGCGAGCTTCATCTTGTTTTCCTCCGATTCGCACCACTTCTTCAAATCAGGGCATCCCTCAATGGAAATTATTCCGAGCTTGGTGAGTTGTTGTATGCCCTCTGGCAAAGACCTGATGCCCTCACAACCTTGGATCCAAAGGTGCTCGAGACCGGTTAAGTCCATGGACCAATGCGGCAATGAAGAGATGTCGCATCGGCTTATCGCCAGAATCTTAACAGAGGACAGATGTGGGATGATGTCAGGGGAGACGATCAGGTCAGGACAACTCTCGATCCTTAAATAACGGATGCCAGAGAGGTGGCGAAGCAGTCTCCACTCCTGCATTGCCAGCTCACTGTCTCCAACTGTCAGAAAAGTTGTAGTAGTTAATACTGAAGAAGAGGAGGAGGAAGCACCGGTGGTTGACATTCTACACTCTCCCCATGATGACAGCACATTATCACTCTTTGTTATCTTCAAGCTGACAACTGTTCTAGGACGAAGTGGCCCCATCCTCAACCTGGGGCAATCATTTATGACCAACTCAGTATACGCAGTCGACATGCCACTGGAGTCTGACATACTCAACTCTTCTAGATGTTCCATATGTAGTAGGGTCAACCAATCCGGTTGGCCGACCCATGTTGGCAAGCTGACGCCCTTGTAACCAATTATCTCCATGTAAGGTAAACTTTTCGGTGGCACTAGTTTCTCCAACAACACTTTATCATCCACAAACCTCTCGGCACCTTCAGTCCACGACAATGTTAATTTCTTGAGATTGTTTTTTTCCAACAACTTTATACTCTGAGCCTCTTCTATGGACTTCACATTGCCAAGACAGATTATATTCAGCTCATGAGGATTTGTGTCCTTTAAGCAGACAAGATTGCTGCTGGATTCACCATCTCCAACGCGCACCTGAAAAAGTGGTAATGATACGAAACTGGTACTGGGATGAGGTACAGGTTTTTCGACAAGACCATTGCAGCCCTCTAAATATAGGGTCTTCAAACTATCAATTCTACCCATACTTTCTGGTATCTTCTGAATATTTTGGCAGTACATGAGGTTCAGCGTGTGCAGCTTTCTTAGGTTACAAAAACTTTCAGGTAGAGAAGTAATACTATCATTAAAAGACAAGTCCAAATGCTTTAGATTGGAAAGGGCACTGATACGGTCCATCAAACTGTCATTGTCACCTTGTCCAAGGCACTTCTTTAGATTTAAGTACTGTAGATTAGTAAGGCCATCAAGAGATTCTGGTAGTGATCCAATACGATAACAACTTGATAAGTTCAGATATTGCAGGTTTGTGAGGCTCCACATAAACTTTGATATATTGTACAAAGCAATGCATTTTGACAAATCAAGATGCACCAACTTTTTTAGCTTCCCAAATGATTCTGGCAGTTCTTTAATTCCCTCACAGCCTGACAAATCAAGATATTGCAGGTCCGTGAGGCTCCACATAAACTTGGATATATTTTCCAAAGTAGAGCATTTTGACAAATCAAGATGCACCAACTTTTTTAGCTTCCCAAATGATTCTGGCAATTCGTTAATTATATCACAGCCTGAAAAATCAAGATACATCAAACCCTCCATTTCTCCGATTGACTCTGGCAGTGCAAACATTAAAGATTCTTGAAGACTGAGATAAAGTAATTTTGACAGCCTAGTGATATTATCCGGAATATCGAGTGCTCTTGGAGCATTAAGATACCTCAACTGCTTGAATTGGCCAATTGAATTTGTCAATTCATTAATGGAGCACTCGCTCAAGTCCAAGACACGCAGGGATTTAGCATGGGCAAATGCAACATCATCAAATTGAATTTTAGCCGAGCTCATAAAACGGAGTGCCCTTATCCTCCGTGACTCCAATAGGTTGCTACAATCATTGAGCAGTGCATAGTGGCAACGGTTTCCCCCAATGTTGCCATCATTGCTAGCGAGAAGAATTTCGTCGTCCATCACCGACCTTGCTAGATCATGCACCAAGTCGTGCATGGTGAACAGTGTAACATCGGCAGGGCCATAGCCGAATCTTGAAAGCTGAAACAAAAGCCACTAACAGTGTTAGATTTTTATACTTCAAGCGTTCGATGCACTAACAAATTTAGCCGTGACAGGTAGCATACTAGACAAAATTAAGCTACGCAATTGTGTGGTTCAATCAATTTGAATTTTTTTAAAGAAGGATAATCCCTGGCTTCTACATCAGGACGATACATGCAACCATATATTATCAATGACATCTCCAACGCCGACCCTCAAACATCCGCATAAGTTTGGACCACCATCAAACGTGGGCCAGTATCGGACCACGTGACACCTGTGGTAAGCAATCCAAACAATTCAAAAAGGTGGGCCAGTATTGGTCCGCCGGGCTGTGCGGATGTACTTTCTCCCGCAAACCGTCTGTACCGCTCCCAAGCCCGCGTACGACCGTCCTGACCCACCAAAAATCCCTCCGTCGCCCGCGCATGCTTCCTGCACGAAACGGTCAGCATCGCTCCATGGCGCCAGTGCCACATTAATGCCTGGCTAGAACAGAGGCGACCTCTCAGTGGCTCCTGCATTGCAGCGGCGTGCCTGAGAGAGCACCGCTCGTGTCGCTTCCCGGTGCTGGCGAGTGCTCCGTGTTGAAACGAAATCACGACCTTCTGTCTGTCCATCTGTCGCCCACATTAATGACACGCGGCTCTCGAGGAACCTACCTCAGCGCCACTTGTCCGTCCCTCTGCCGCCCAGCATTGCCTCCTCGTCCGCTATATAAACTGCAGCCCCGGCCATAGCCACATTCATCCTCCTCCGATCCCTTTCGCTTCTTCCGCACCACTACCACAATGGCCTCCACGGGCGCCAAACCTCTCTAGGACGGATTACAGCCGGAGTAGAAGAAGGAGATGGTTGTCATTGCTGTCGGCTGGCAGGCCAGCAGGCAGCCGGGGGCCGACGATGCACCAATGGAGGACGCGGCCAATGATGAGTCGACACCATCCTCGACGGTGCGTTGCACCATGAACATCGGCGAGGCCCATGCCCAATACATGGACATGGTGCGGGAGGAGCGGGAGAAGAAGTTTCGGGAGTCGCAAGCCGACACATCCTACAACCTCAAGCTCCTCTAGAGCACTAGCGGGCGAAGGAGCGGCTCAACGCCATCAAGGAGATCGTGCCAGACACATACGTGGCGGAGCAGGTGGCGTTGCTCCGGCCGCCAGATCAGCCTCAACCAGTGGGAATACTGTCAACGTCAGCTGGAACTGGAGGCTGCCTACAAGGAGTACGATGAGGCGTTGGATGAGGTGTGGGGCAAGACCGGCGATGATGAGGAGGACATCGCCCCCCACACACCCTCCATCACGACAATGAAGCTGACACATCCGGGGGCACCACCGGCAGCGAGGAAGAGTAGTGCATGGTAGGTCGCCGCCACTCGGATCTCAAGAAGGCCACCGCTCCACCTCTCCCGTTGAAGTCAAGTTTGGTGGAGCTGGACAACTTCACTTCCCGGGGCTCCGAAAGGTGGAGGTTACAGATGCGGAGCTGGAGAGCGCCAAAGCAGAACTGGAGAAGCCAAAGCTTCAGTTCTAGGGGAACGGGCGCCGGCGATCATTTTGATTGGGTATTAGACCTCCGGAGTCATATGAGACTACTTTTAGTTGAAGTATGTACGAAATGTAATGAACTATTCATGTTTATATGAAATCTTGCATTAATGTCGTCCAGTTTACATGAAATCCGGTTGTGTTTGCATGAATTTCATTCGGCTAGTTTGGATAGCAGTTGAAATGTATGTGGGCAGCGTTGGATTGCTGCCTCCCGCATCTGTGTCCGTGGACTGCCCCTCTTATCCGCGAACGGATGTAGGACGAAATTTGCGGGTAGCCATTGGAGATGACATAAGAATGAAAAATCCATGATTCGAATAATATTGAACTGGAAATAATTAAAAATTAAATCCGAGGCCACATTCCTCGCAATAGTAACTCCACCAAGTAGCCACTTATAACCCTATGTTACAAGACGACATCAATACAAAAAATATACAACTCTTAGGCTACACCTTCAAGAAGAAATAATTGCACATGCCCTGATAATTGCAAATCTAACACAAGGTTGAACTCTGGATTCCCATCCCCGAAGCCCAATTTCAATCCACCACCTTCAGCAAAGGACACGATGCAGGCACACGTCGACATAGCCTAATCAGAGATCTTGTATTTCCATTGGAGCATGTAAGGTCATCACTAAGACCGTATGTACCATCATCCCTTATCCGGCTATCGACGTCTCGATAACCGGATACCTCGAGCGAAGACACCAGAAGAAGACGGACATTCCATACCGCCTGCCTCCCATCGCTATTGCACCACCTTTAATCCAACAACAACAAGCTAGATATGAGACCTCTGCTAGAGCCACCGTGCAACACGTGCCAGTAGCAAGAAGTACTTGACGTCCTCACATGAGATTTCATGTGTAGCATCCGCCGAAGGCTTCACCTGCCATGCAGTGATAGACACCGCCCGACGACTCCAAAAGGGACACGTGTGTCACCTGTCGAGCTGCATCAAGCCCGATCTGTTGATGGAGGGGCCATCCCATACCGCCACCAGCCTCCGAAAGGCCGTCACCACCTCGACATCCAAACTCCGAGTCGCCACACAAGCACGGAGTCCACCTCCGTCGAAGAAGAGGGGCCGTCACCCAGATTCAAGGCTCTACAGGGAGCACCCACCATTGTGCCACTGGCTGTCGTCGCCCATACAATGGCAACCGCCGCCACGACCATCACCTAGCACTAGCTCGCGAATTCCTCGCACGTAGCCCATGGCCAACCGGACTTGACCTCCCATCACTATTACGCAAAGGCCACCACCAGATCCGTTGCCCCGGCATCCGCCGCTGCATCGCCAGCATGCCATGTCAGGCAGCGAGATAACCATCTTCGCGCAACCACAATGTAGTCGTCCAGTCGCAGCCCGTGATGCCTACAGGTTAGATCTAGCTGTCGTAAAGCTACCACCATTGATCCGCCGAGGATGCACAACCCAACGTCGCCCGACGCGCACCCACCATGCCGCCGGTATCCTTGCTTCAACGGACGCCGCCAACACTACACTCCGGCCGAGCAAACCCGGCTCCTGTCGAGCCCACGATGCAAGAGGACGACAGATCCCCACCGCCGTCGGTGTCGGCTGGGCTTTGCCCGGTTGCACCCTATGGCATCGGCGAGGAAGGAGGGTGGAGAAGGGAATGTTGGAACTCGCCCATGGATCAATCACAACAGATCATGACAAACACGTCCAAGGGCCCTTGTCGTGCCCTTTGTTTTTGTTATTTTTTTCCTTTTTTTTCACCATGATACAAATCTCACCGCTGGCTCTGTATATATATATATGCACAAGCATCGACCGACTCAAACCTATCTTGACCTACTTTAAACACCACTAGTACTCCTAATAGAACTACCACGTATGCATCCTAGCCGGACTACTTTGTGATTTTTCTAATCTAATTAACTAGTATATCTAATCAAGATTACTTTAGCTGGGAAGGCCCTGGCGGTGGCTCGATTTGATTGCCCAGAAAATAATACTCAACAAGATAAAATGCTGTTTGTATAGAAAATGCATCTCAAGTGATAGCTGTCCATGGTTAAATAATACTCCCTCCGTTCCTAAATAGTTGTCTTTCTAGAGATTTCAGCAAGTGACTACATACGGAGCAAAATAGTCTATATACATCCGTATGTGGTAGTCCATTTGAAATCTTTAAAAAGACAAATAGTTAGGAACGGAGAGAGTATACATCTATGTATTGTTTTATTTAGTCGATAAAAACTTATTGTACTGATCAATTATGCTAGTTGACGTAAGCACAAATGCCCCACATCAAAACATAAAATATGACTCTTACTTATATAAGATTTAGTGATGCACCAAAGTTGGGGATTACTTTTTCCCCTCCAGCCATTACTTACATATATAATATTCTTTTTTATTTTACTAGCATATAAAAATAAATTAAATAGTCAAAATAATCAGGGATGACCTCCGGTGAGCTTTCATGTGTGGGTATATGATTATATGGGGTGTGTCGTGGTGGGTGCATGAGCAACTGAAATTTTCTAACAAGTTACATGTATAAGTTGAGTATGTTGTAAAATGCATTAACCACTGAAAGATTGGGTAAACATGTGCACCGCATAAACAAGCATCGTATGAACTCCCGCCCAATTACCTTCGAATGTTCAAGGAAGGAAAGCTTCAAAAGCTGAGTAATGTACATTTCGCCGAGCTCCCAAGCGGTGAATGTTGGTGTTGCCCCAATAAAAGAAAGAGAAATCCACTGGTGAATCAGATCAACTTTAGATATCTTGTATCCTTTTGGAAAGATTGCCCAATAGGCAAAGCAGAGCTTCAAATACTGAGGCATAGAAGTATAGCTTAACCTTAAGGATGCAAGCATCTGTGTTGCAGCTTTATCTTTTGGGTCTGAAGAAGAAGCAGATACTTTCCAGATGTCACTGTCTCTCACTTTCTTCCACTGATTATAGGTCATAGTTTCCAAAATTGGTCCAATTGATTGAGCTGCTAAAGCCACACCTCCACACTTCGCTGCAATGGCTTCCCCTATATGCTTCAACTGTTCTTTGTCATTTCTAGATTCAAAGCCACTTTTCCCCTTAATTATAGTCCAGCACATCTCATCCGTCAGTGATGCTAGCTCATGTGGGGGAATGGTCGAAATTTTCCTTGCAATCTCCTCATTGCGTGTGGTTACTATAACAACTACCTTGCCACCCCTTCCAACCTTAAGCATGGCAATCAGACTACGCAATTGGGAATCATCCTCCACCCACAAATCATCTAGAACAATCAGAATCTTCTTATTGGCGAGTAGCTTTGCAAGTGATTTGTGTATCATGTGCAATTCAGTGGACGGACTCTCATTCTCTGACAGTTGACTTATTAAAGAATTGCCAATTTTGTTCAAATCAAATGTCTTGGACACATAAATCCACACCCGGATGTATTCTTCAAATTTTGTAGTATTATTGTAAATCATTTTCGCCAACGTCGTCTTGCCAAGGCCTCCAATGCCGTGCATAGCAAGGACAATGAGCTCTTCTACTATGTTCTTAGATAAAGAAACCCATATTTTATTTTCCTCTTCGTTCCTCCCAATGATTGAATCCTCAATGGTTGAAGATGTTTCAAGCATTTGTATGACTTTCAGCTCATCGGCATTAGTGCCTGGCAATAACATGAATTTCTGATATTGATCTGTGATCCTCTGCAGTTCCTCTCTCATTGTCTTCATCTTGTTAGCCAATGTGAACTTGGGGCCCACCTTCAAGAGCTTCTTGATGGAGAACTGCAAGATATTTCAGCTTAATTGTTAGTTATTGGCGAAATGATTGGCAATATTAGGAAAGAGTCTATTTTTAGCCAGAGAGTTTGATGCATGAACTGACTTGCCTAACATATGATTTCCAGATGGTTGACCGGTATTTTTTTTTCCAGATGTAGCTGAGTTAACCTTTGTCTATATAAAACTTGTATTCACTTAAATATTCAGAAATGAAAATTGGTTATGAATCTTTTTCTACAGCACAAGCATATTGATCTTCTATTTTGGATTCGTCCTATTCTTGGTTTGCCAAAAAAGCATTGAACCTAAAATGGCAAGGATTAAAAGTTGCAGTGCCGGGAATTCAATGTCGACAAGAACCACCATTAAATATATATGCCTTGTTGTATTAGATATGTTTCCGGCTTAAATAAAATCCGTTAGGGTAAAACATTAAGAGCATAACTTCATATTTGCTATTTCAGTTCACATGTATATTTGGAAAACGACAACTAAATTTAGAAAAATATATATTTTCTTATAATGTTAAGATCAAATTATTATGTACTCTAATATTTTTTTGTTCACTATTGCTTCATCACACATAACGATAGGTGTAATTATCTTTATTCATAGACCAATGATTTTTTTCATTATATAGAATGTGACGGTGGGCGTTGTTGTTCTTTTCTTTGCCTCCGGCGACCCAAATAAATGTGTGATTATACTGAAATAGCATATTTTCGAAAGAAAAAACATGGTTTAGAGTTACCTTACGTGTCGGCTCAGCCTCAGTTCCTGCTTCAAAATCATCAATCATGTCGGTGATGCCATACATGGCGTCCTTGAGACGATTGAGCCACAAACTCATGGAATTGTTGGTGTTGGCGTGCTCAGCGTCCTTGAGGAGCGCCTCAATGGACTCGAGGGTAGCCTTCGTCTCCTTGAGGTGCTTGTCCAAGTTGAGCTGCAGCTTGATCTGACCTCCCACCAACGAACCAATCTGCTGCACCACCTCCTTCAAAAGTGCAGCGGCAATCATGGCCCCGATGCCCGCCATGGCTCCTGCTCGAGCTGCTCGCACTTCTCTCTCGTCAATGTGTGGGATGCGCAGAAGAGGGATGTGGTGGGGGGTGGAATGGGGATACGACCTTTCTGGTGGCCTCCTCGACTGGATCTTATCGTCGTCACAGCAATTGCCGAGAGGGGTGGGGGATGGGTATACGACCTTTGTGGTGGCGTGCTCGACTCGATCTTATCGCCACAGCAGTTGCCAAGAAGTTTCCTTGGCTTCCTAGCTAGGCATCTTCCTAAAGATTTCTTTGGCTTGATTCCTGTGAGCTATGCTTTGTCTTGTAGTTAATTGGACAATATACTCCGTATTTGATAACTTACAATAAGGTGGTTCTGGATCTTGGTTTGATGCTATAGGTGCAATGCTTAGTGGTTGGTTTCTACGCCAGTTTTTTGTTTGATTAGGTGCAGTGGATGCGTTACGTACAAGACTAATTTACTACGAGGCCTAAATTAATTAAGCACTAAACAAACTCTCTGCTGTTGGTACAAGACTTGGTTAGGTACTGCGTGAGGCAAAAGAAAAAAAATAGAGGTGAAAACAGAACAGAGAAGAGATATTGGGTGAAGGGAGCGAGTCTACCTTTACCAACTATGCTGTTGTTGTAGCCCACCGCTGCCGACATGGACGGAGTGATGGCTTGCCGGCAAGCGGTGGTGGTGAGATTTATGAGACTCACTTCGCTGGCTAGGAGCCGCCGTCGTGAGGGGTGCGGCGGGACTTGTGATGGATAATCTGCTCACACATAGCTTCAGACTTAGCAAAATTCAGTTCTCTGAATAATTCTGACCGTTAGCGTGTGTCTGTGGCTCTGTGCACGTACGGTTCAGTTAGCATTCTTTCCTTGAGTTACTTAGCTAGTATTCAGCTCGCTGTAGGAATCGCCATGGGATGACATGGATCACACATTCCTCACCGCGGGCATGTAGGGCTCTACATGTTCGAGCATCGTGGGATGGCACGGCCAGTAAGCTCGGGGGGCGCATGACCATTTCTTGCTTGTTTTCAAGAGCTCGTTGGAGTTCAGATAAATAAGAAACAGAACAGAAAAGCTGCAAGTTGTTACAGCAGCGCAAAACAAGTGTCTTGTGCCTTTCATTCTCTCCCGATTGCTCTCTCGTGTGTCGTGCTTGCAGGTCTCTGCAACAACAAGTAGCATCAGAGCCTCGGTGGTGTACGATCTATCCTGGGCGTTGGCGGTGTCTGATCCGCCGGAGAGATGGCCGGCAATGACGATGAGGAAGACGAGGAAGCAACAAGAGGAAGATAAGTCCACAGCAGAGGCGGCGGCTCTGGAAAAAACCTTGGCGCGTCTCTCCACGAAGGAGGGATCCGAGGTGCGTGTCGTGCACAGTGGTGGCGGGAGCATGCCTCCATTGATGCTCACACGAGCGAACTACTCCGACTGGGCCATGATCACCAAGCTGCACAAATTTTAAAAATATTAAGGTTTTCAGAAAATGTTTCTCAATTCTAAAAAAATATCAAAATACTGAAGAATTGTTTGAGTTCACCAAAAATGTTTACAAATTTGGAAAATGTTAAAAATTGAGGAAACATATATTCAGCTTTTCAAAAAATATTTGCATGTTGAAAAAAAAATTCAACTTTAAAAAGTTGTTCATAAATTTGAAAAATAATTCATGCTTTCAAAGAATGTTAAGAACTTTTGGAAACAAATTGCATTAAAAAATGTCCTCAAAAACTGTTTGCACATTTGAAAATTCGTCAAAATTTTGAAAACTGCTCTTGTTTGCAAAAAAATGTTCACAAATTTTGAATAATTTTCATAGTTTTTGGAAAAAAAACTTTTCGGAGGAAATGATAGGTACAACAACCGAGTTGCTACATTGCGACAATCGGTAGACCTTGTGTGGCAATCCGAGAATTAGATGCACAAAGCGTCCTATAGGACCTCCCCTTGGAGGCAGTTGTTTCCGTTGGATAACTAACTGAGGCATCTCTTGTGCTGGCCGAGGTTACAAATATTACCAACTCCCATTGCGAACCATTCCGTCATTTCCTTTTTTTTTAGTGTTCAAACCACATAACAACTGTTATCCAATCGCACGCGGGAAGAGTAAATACAGAAGCATGCATTGCATTGCATTGCTGGGTGAATCACAAGCCCCGCAGACTCTGTCTTGGGCAGAGACCAAGCGAAGAACTGCGTCACATACAACCAATCCAACCGATCCAAGGGAATGGGCCGGACCCAAATAGGACCAACTCCCCCATTCAGAACCATTTCATCATTTCCTTTTCTAATCTCCAAGGGGCTTTGCTATCCAATCGCACGCAGAGAAATACTAAGAGGATCAGGCTTGAAGATGGTGTTTGGTTCATCTTCTCTTGAGAAAACAGAGTACATTGTGCCTGAACTCATCTCTCTTCCACTGGGTGATTTGTGTACAGTTTAGGACGTGGGCCTGAGTGGACTGCATGAGGTGTGACATAGCAAGATGTGAATGGATGCTGATGTGTCTATACTGCATGTTGAGATAAATTAAATAATGGGGGTGAACTTCTTAAGTATATAGGATTCAGGTTTAATAAAATGGCCTCAGTTTATTCGGCTTACTAATAGGCTGGTTTCACCCACTAGTCGTAAATACACACGATAGCCTTTGAACTGGGAAATGGGCAGCATAGCACTCGAATTAATTCCCCCCTGCAAACAAGAACAAAGCTCAAAGAGAAATCAGGTGGTCCTGCAGCTGGCGACATGGTTACAGTAGTTTCAGCAGGCATTGCCCACCTGTAAAATCACGCATTGTGAAACACAAAGTTTCTTTGTAGCTCAGGCTACATGGAACCTCTTATCCTCAACCCTCCAGCCTTGCTTTGAGATCCGTACTCTCCAACTAACTTACAACAAGCTGATTTCTCTTTTTTGTTTTCTTTAAAATGAAACAATATATGAACTTCAAACTTTGTGTTGGGGGAGCGGCTGGAGATGCTCTAAAAGGTCTTATATTTAGGAATGGAGGGAGTATATAGTTTGCCTTCAGAGTAAAAGTATAGATTTGCTATTGTATTGGAAAGATGATTCATAACGTACATAGAAGGCTTTCACTGACGAGAACATCTTATATTATGGGACGGACGGAGTATGTTTTTAGCTGCTCAATGACTGCATTATTTTTCTTCTTTGAACAGATTGTCTAGTTTAGAAAATAAATGTGCTTTATTTGTACTGAAACCAAATTCAGAAAAGCCATTAATCCAAGTAGCAGTGCCATTTCAGGGTCACTACTACTCCCTCCATTCCTAAATATAAGCCCTTTTAGAGATTCCGTATGTAGTCCATATTGCAATCTCTAAGAAGGCTTATATTATATGAACTCTCGACCCTCCCTCGTCTCACGATCAAGGCCGCCCGCTGGGCGGCCGGCCGGCCCCTCCTCCCAGCCTCCCTCTCTCTCTTCCTCCTTCCTGCCGCCATCGCCGGCGCCCACATCGGGCCTAGCCCGGGCGACGTTGGTGGCGGCGGCCCCCGGCCCTTCCCCGTCTAGGGTTTCTCCGGCGCGGGACGGAGCGGCTCCGGGCGGTGTCTTCAGGAGGCGGCTGCAAGGGCGGCGGGGCGAAGCCTGGCGTGGTACCGCCGCTGGCGGCGGGCAGCGGGCGGCGCTGGAGCGGCGGCGCCGCCCGCCAGATCCGGCCCTTCGGCTCCATCTAGGCCGGGCGGGCGGCGACACGCGTGGCGTTGGCGTGGCCTTCTTGAGGCGGTGGTGAGCGGCGATGATCGGCGGGTGCTAGCAGCGCCGAGGCCATCTTCTGCAGCGTGGCGGGGGCTTAGCGGGCCCGCTGGGCTGGCTAGGCTGGGGTGGCCTGGTATGCCCGCTGCCGTGTCCGGACGGCTACGCGACGGTGCCGAGGCGCGGGCCTCCCGCACGACGGAGGTGGAGGTGGTTCCCTCCCGCTCGGCCTTGATGCTGCTGCTCCCGTCGCTCGGATCTTCTCTCCGGTCTTCTTGGCCTCGTGGTGGTGTTCGTAGTGAGACGGTGTTGGTGGCGGCGCAACCGGGATGGCGCATAGTTGGGTGGTGGTTTGGCTGGTCGGGTCCGATTGGCTGGTGGGGTTTGGCGTGCGGGAGAAATCCTTGCCGGTTCGTCCGGCTCTGATGCGGTGACACCGGCAGGTGCCACTATCCCTTCTTGAAGGGTGTCGGGAGTGGCTATCCCCCACCTCCCTCCGCGTACTGGGGAAACCCTAGGACTTGTCCGGGCAGCAGCGTCGTCGGTGTCGCATCCCTTCTTGGAGGTGCTGCTTAGTTCGCGGTAGACCGGAGCCTCGAGCTGTGGTGGTTTGTCTCTGGAGGGCGCAGCGGTCGTGGGTCTTCCGCACTTTGTCGAACTGCCGCTGTTGGCATTTTTTTTTCTTTTTCTTTAGGCTTGTTGTGCTGCTCGCCCCAGCATTGTGTACAATAATGGTTTGCTTTGGAATACAAAGCGGGGAAAACCCTTTTTCGGTATATGTACATACAGTCAAATGAATGTCGTGTATGATGTCTGTCTCTTTGTTTTCACCATGGTCTTTGCTAGTATGTTTGTCAGTCATACACTCAGTTAATCAATTATATATATGTCAATCCTACATACACTTTAGTAATTAATTCTAGCATGCAAGCTATTTTCTCCCGCTGTGCCGTGCCACTTGAATTCATTAGTATTCCCATCAGCTGAGGTGATGTGCTGCTTTGCTTCTAGTAGCTTTGCTTTTCTCTGCCCTGTATAGCCTGAAAGTGAAAGGTAATCCCCTTCCTCCTACACTGTAGTGTAGTACAGCATAGTTTACTTAGATATGTATTTATACTTGGAAAGGCCTACCTTTGTTGCCCTGTTCTTGTTCTGTAAAGAACTTGTGATGGGCTAGATCATCTGTTCAGTCTTGCATAGAACTTGTAACTGCATTTATTTTCTTCTACCTTCGCTCAGTTTTGCAAAGAACACGTAATGGTAGGCCATACTCTAGGTCGAACTAGTTTCTCTTCGGTGCGCCTTACAGAAAAATATGATATTTTTTTATTGGAACAAAACTTTCTACTATCTTTTGAGAGCCCTCGAACAATCTTACATGATGTTATGTTTTTTTTAGAAATGGAGGAGGACCCCCGGCCTCTGCATCTGGGTGATGCATGCGGTCATTTTATTAATTATTCACACAAGACCTTATAAAGTTATACAACAGTAAGACTAAAGCCACCGTCTAGGCAACATCTGTCGCTACTTCTATGCAGTTGATGAAAGGATGCTGATAGTCTGGGACTAATACCAAACGTACCTCGCAGCCAAACCTAAACATCTAAGACCTGAGGTCCCAACCAGGACACCTACCGAGTATGGGGCACCTACCAGTCCGG
Source organism: Aegilops longissima (assembly GCA_021605205.1). NCBI lineage: Eukaryota > Viridiplantae > Streptophyta > Magnoliopsida > Poales > Poaceae > Aegilops > Aegilops longissima. The sequence goes on from CM038677.1 coordinate 848,137,628, forward strand.
CGCATTCCTCAACCAGGACGCCTGCCGGGTATGAGGCCACTGCAGCCACCTGCCACAAATCCATCTTCAGAGCTTGTACTGTTGCATCTACCGTGCCAAGTCTCTCTGCCATCGACGCCACCACGATGCCAGACAGCGTCGTCCTCCTGTGCGAGTCCATTCTCGCACATCGAACGCCGAATCTGCACTGCGCCACGCCGTCGAGATCCGTCGCCATAGATGTGTAGGATAAAGCACCGCTCCACCCGAGAAGCTGTCAATTGGTCTCGCGAGAACGAGTGCACCTCCAAGAATGCCGCCCCCAAGGGGGTAACGACACATGATTGCTGCCAACATCTGATCAGCTGATCTAGGGTTTCCCCCGGAGGTATTGAGTGGAGCTAGGAGCTTCACCTTGATGATGCCTTCATGAAGAAAACGATGATAAGGGCATCGTCATCACCGGCTCTGGCCATCAACCGAGGACCAGGTTTTCACCTGGATCCGTCCCAAGTAGTCCACCCGACAACTTGTGCATCGTCTCGACCACCTTCAAAGCCCCAGATCTAGCCGCCTAGATCCGTCGACCAACCGCAACAGCAGTGCCACCGTAGGAGCCCTGGCGCACCAGTCACTGCCTGAGTGTGCCACCACTGGAGCCTAGGAGGAGGGCTCCCACCCCGCCTCGCCAAGCTGCGAGAGCCGTCGAGATGGATCCCGCGTGCTCGTCACCGTCTCTGATCCGAACCAATCCGTAGATCAGATCGCCGTTACAGATCCGCCGTGGATAGGGACTGCACCACGCCATGCCGCCGCGGGAAGCCCTAACTTCACCAGCCGCCTCCATCCAGGGCAGCCGCCCCGTGATCCAGACAGAACATTGCCGCTGCCGACCGGCCATGTTCCGCCGCTGCCGACTGGCCAAGCCGCCGACCACTACGACCTCCGCCGACATGACCATGCAAGCCCACCGACCCCACTCCATTCACAACTAGCCGGCCGACCAACTCCGACGAAGAAGGAGGCCACCACCACCAAGCCTAGGGCCGGCGCCCCAGACATCCTCGTGTTGCAGATCAAGTTCAGGAGCAGTGCACCGATGACGGCGATTGAGATCGGTAGCACAACGAATTAGCCCGACTGGGTCAAGGCCAGATCTGCCGTTGCTGGTGCCGTCCTCCACCGCCGGCGCCGCACCACATCCATGTCGCCGCCGATCCAGCCGGAAAGGAGCGTCGCCTCCCAACTAGATCGAGATCCGAGGAGAAAACCGCTGCCGTCGCCACGCCACAACGGCTTTGCCATGTGACGCCCCGGACGATGGCGGCAGAGGGGAGCGGAGGTGAGGCGCGGATGTAGGAGGAGGGCAGGGGCTCGCCGGTGCGGGGCGGCGCCGCCGCACGGGGGAGTGGAGGGGAGGGGTGATGATGTTATGCATGGCATAGATCTGCTACGATGGCTTGTATATTTGGCTTACGTCCACCAAAAATGTCGTCCCCATGGCGCACATATTCGACACTGGCAGTAATTTCAGTCTAGCTGACTGTCAGTCAGCAGTAAGTAGCTAGTAAGACAAACTTGGTACCGGCGCACCGGCCCAATGTCTCGGCTGGTCGCGCGTACGCCGTATGATTTGACTATTTTAATCCGTCTGATCGGCCGTGCAGGTCGTTCCTTTTCTCTTCTCTACACTGGTGGTCCACCTGTACTGCACGGAAGTTGCTTGCCCCATGTGCATCAGCGCCATATGCCGTGGGAGGAGCTCATCCAAATGATGATGTGACTTCTCCATACTATCTGCACACAATAGTTTCATTTAAAAATGTACACAGAAAATCTGCACTTGTTTTTAAACTGTATTTGTATGTAGCATTGCAGCAAAACTCCACAACAAAAACCAAAAAAACACACACAAAAAACCATATGTTTGTAGCATAATTTCAGTACTTTTACAACAACAAAAAACATATGTAGCGTTGTACAAAAAAGCTGACAACAAAAAATGAAAAAACTATGGAAGCAAAATCGTTATGTGTTTTCAGCATATTTTCTAGTATAAATGTACAACTAAAAAATCACTCATGTAGTAGTTCGTTGGGCCATTGCAGCTTTCACGGAAGCGCGAGCCTCCATGAAGCTTTTTTCTATCGCCAGTTGAAGCTTTTTGCATCTACAATTAAGGCTTTTTTTGTCAACGTTGCAGCTTTTTTCATTGCACAGTGTCTTGGTTGAAGCTTTTACATATACGGTTGAAGCTTTCTCTGTCAACAGTTGAAGCTTTTTTGGTTGCACAGTGCCCTGGTTGAAGCTTTTGCATCTACAGCTGAAGCTTTTTTTGTCAACGGTTCCATTTTTTTTCTCAGTACCTGGTTGAAGCCTTTTTCATCTAAAAAAAGTCGGCCGGTTGTAGCAAAAGAGGGTATTAGTTCGAGGAAAAAAAAGCTCGCCAGTGCCGCCTGTCGTCGCCATTGTAGCAAAAAATGTTAACTGATTGTAGCTTCCCGTGACTGTCGGTTGCAAAAAAAAACGACACGGTTGTAGCAAATAAAATTTGACGTCGGCCGGCCGCTGTGTACGGTGGTAGCAAACCATGTCACTGGTGGTAGCAAATACTTCGCGGTTTGCAGCCGATGTAGCCTGTCGTCGAGGTCGCATCATCTTCACGAATGGTGTAGCAAAAAAATATTGGTCGCCCGTAGTAGCAAACGGAGTGACCTGTAGTAGCAAAACAAAACACTGGTTCCAGCAACAAAAATTGGCGACAAATTCAATAGTTAGTTCCAGCAACAAAAATTGGTGACAAATTCAATAGTTAGTTCCAGCAAAAAAGTTTATCAGTTGTAGCATCCTCGCCACCGTATGTAGCATCTCCCACGAACGGTTGTAGCACTCCATAAAAAAAAAAGCGGAGCTGTGTATGGACACATCCATGACGACGCTGGCCACAGCATTGCCTCGCCATGGTTGTAGCACGCACACGCCCAACGCCGGCGACGAGGACGTGGTTGCAGCAATGGCATGTGGCTGCCACCGGCTTGCCGGTCAGCGAGAAGGAGATTGAGCGAGCGCCCATGAAATCTCATGAAAGTGCTGATCCATGCCGCCGGTCGTTCCCAGCTGTGATTGGGAGGGGGGAGGAGGGGCGGCCGCCGGCGAGTGGGATCTGCTCTAGGCGATGGGCTTTGTAGGAAACATGCCTCAAGCGCACATGGAGAGAGAGAGAAGAAGCTGCAGGAAGAACGGTTGAGAGCTGGATAAGGAGCGAACTGCACGTGGGTGGGGTCGTGTGGACGAGTGACCTGGCGTAATAAAGAGCCCTTGATCGAAAGGGAATCGCACGTCACGCGCGTGTCCGGCGCAAAGTTCCGCCGGCGCGCCGTTGTCAAACATTTTCCATAGATAATTAGGTGTATGTAGAATTGATGAATCCGCATTGGATGATCTTCATGGCGTCAGGACCGAATTCAAGTCTGCACTAGCTGCTCTACTCAAGGTAAATCCATCCATTAACTACGAGTTGAGACAGAACAATTGATGATCTCGATCCAGGCATTCAACAGTTGATCATCATCACGTCTTCTGGGTTACCGGCGCGCCACATCGCTGCGGATGGAGGTCTTGCTGCTTGCACGGCATGGCGCAAACCGCTTCCTCATCATCGTGGTCCTGTAGCCCGGGGCTTGTTAGCTTAGCCTAATTCTGTCTCCAGTACAGGAGGTTGTATGATTCTGTCTGAAGATATCCAAAATAATAAGGTGTGCATCAAAGGAAGTTTCTCACGCGTGCCACGTGGGATCGCTAGAGACAAAAAAAGATCACTGGAAGAAAAGAAAACGCGTCGTGAGCGGGGACAAAAAAGAGGGACAGAGAGCACTCTTTTATTTCCTCCTCTCGCATCTCCTTGTTTCCACCCCGACTGGCGGCTAGGGTTCCCGCCGGCGCCGCCACAGCCGCCGCTACCATCTTTTCTCCACCATCTTTAGCCACCAGAGAAGGCGCCCTCCTGAGACCCGCTCTCATTTAAACCTTCTCGTCTTGGCGTCAAGGCGTGCTATTCTGCCTGGCCGCCTTGGTGGTTGCAGATGAGGGGTGGAAGGATGGCATCGAGGTGTCGATGGAGGCCCTAGGTCGAGGCGGCGAGATGCAGAGATGCGGGGTGGTGCGGATGGAGAGGCAACTCCAGATCCGCGCGCAGCCGCCCGCACTCTCCTTCCTCCGCTGCCTTCCCTGTGCTCAGTTCAGTGCCGCCACCACTGCTCCACGCCTCTTTCCTATCCAATTCGCCTCATATTCTTCATGTGCGGTGGCTGGCGCAGCTCCGTCTTCTCCCCGCCCTCCATCCCCATGTGTTCAGCAGCGACCCTAGGAGGAGCTCGAGCCACATCAGTGAATGTTCTCTGCTTGGTTTGGTGCTACTACTCCGTCTTCGATCCCAGCCATCTCGCACGTTCCCGAGATCGTCGTCTTCCTGGCCGGGACCCCTGGTGAGAGCCTCTCTCCATGCCCCAACTTCCTAAGCACATACGTATCTCCTAATGGTGAATCTTTGACTGAATTTGTTACACACGACGTTTACTGAAACTGTTGTCGTCTGAAGAACAGCTTCCTGAAATTGTTCTAGTCTGAAAAACAGTTATCTGAATCTGTTGAAGTCTGAAAGTGTTAGTGTGAGTTGTCTGCAAGTGTTGTAATCTTGTAGACAGAGTAGATCAGTTGATTCATCTCTTTTCAGCCTTAACAGAGAAGATGGTGATGATATCCGTTTGATTTAGCCCATTTTGCTTGTGTTTGAATAACCTCTGAACAAAATTCAGGTTCCAACAGTGGTAAATTAAATCTTGTTACTGCACATGATTTGTATTCAGATTTTCTACATGACCCATCGTAATATTATGATACATTCTGTTAGAACCTGGCAATTGTCTGAAACTGCTGTAGTCCTATAGAAAGTAAAAGTAGTTGGATGGGTATAGTATATTTATCAAAGCTAGTTGGACATCCCTGTTCTTGATTAAGATAATTCAGTTCGTCCATTCCATATGTTTGCCGCTAGTAGAAATTATGGAAGCTAAAAGGCCAAATCAAGTTCAGTCATCTCATTTTACCGCTAGTAGATTTCAGACTTTTATTATGTTGTGCGCACACACACATACAACGTGTTCGGCACAGTCGTGGTGGCGGCACTGTCGGCTACTTATATGTACTCCTCACCAGAGTTTGAAGTGGCAGAAGCTGGCAGAGTGAGCTCGTTAGCATGGCATGAGAAGTGGTATATGATAAAATAAAGCATGTCAGGTCATGTCACTCCTTAGTACTTGTATGGTTTATTCACGTGTGATGCTCCTCTTTGGCCATTTGTCTGAGTGAGTAGAACTAGATGAAGTAAGGGCCGCGTGAACTGCACGGCCATTTGTGCTGAAAATTAAGTGGGCGCTGGTTCAGCAAGCAAAGACCCAATGTGTCAGTCTATTTCAAAAAGAAGAGGTCCTGTTGGTTCAGTAAGCAAAACACCCAAGAGGTCCCTGTCTATTTGAGAAAAAGGAAAGTGCAACAAAAATGTCAAACATCGCGTGCATGGACTGGATTAATCTTCTGCCCTGCATTCCGGCATTTACCTCAAATTTTGACCAGGATGTATGACTTTGTTAAACAGCAATGTCCAGATTGTGCAGTTTAGGTGCGCATCAGTTTTGTTTTCATCAGGCTTTACTTACTTCAATTTAGTTTCATTTTCGCATTACTTCTTTTCGACATGGGTTGGAGTGGGAGCTATGATATTCTCTTTTGATGATGTACGACTATTTGAAAGAGTATAAGCAAATAATTATATTTAGTACAAATGCGATAGGGGACATGTGTTTGAACTTCCTCTGGTTTTGAGAGAGTTTAGCCACTCCATATATTTCCTCTCTAGCAAGTCATTTTGCCTATGATATATTGTATCCCTTTCTTTCTAACCTGAAAGTTAGCATGTCAATTTTAAATTAATTAGAGCTCATTTCTTCACTTGGTTTACTGATCCATACTTAAAAAATGAACTTCCATTTAGTTCATAATGTGTTCTTGGCTTCTTGACAACTGGAAATAAGTGTCCTATGTTTCTGGGTTTAATGCAGTTTCCCAATCATAGATTTTACTGATGAAATGAATACGTCGAAAGGGGATTGGACATATTACTGACTAAGGAGATAGCGCCAAACTTTTGTATTGATTATGTTGCTATTTTCATACTTCAGTCAAGTTCTTGCCTTATGTATTCGTATTCTATTATGGCACTATTAAAACTTCTATCCCATAGGGCACACAACATTCAGAGGGAAATTTGTCTGTTCTTAATACCTTGCTTGTCCATACGACTATTGTCTTTTGTTGCCTGTGTAGTTTTTTTAAGTGTTTGTAAATCATATATATTCTGTAAATTATATATTTTTGAATATTAAGGAACCCAATTTTTGCGTCTCCAATTGTAAAACCGATTCTCTCTGGATTTAGGAGATTAACTCATTATATGCACAATTTAACTTCTAAATTAATCTCCTTTTACATGTGGTTTAATTTCAAAATACACGCAGTGTAGATACGACTAAATATGTATTGCACACAATGGAAAATATTTGATATCATCGATTTCTTTGGATGGGGTTGACATTTGGGTAGATGCTACACCATTGGTAATGACGATGCTTCAGCAACTTACTTAGATTATTGTAATTTCCAAGCATTCAGTTATCCTTCCGTATATCATTCTGTACATTTTGTGCCCGTTGACCAATTATTTGTCCTACAGGCCTACCGTGAGTGTCCCTCACCTATTTAGTAGTGTCCCTTCTGCTTACAGATTGCAAGCATAGTTCTTAACAGTCCACTTATTCTTGCTGAATGACAGGTTTGTAATTCATGGCATTTGGCGCATCTGTGCTTAAATTCTTGCTGGAATGGTGAACAACGATTCCATTTGGTACATAACTGAACTTGAACACCCATTATGCATCTGATTTCTCTACACTTCAATCATTCATGATTGCTGGGAAGATGAGTTTCATAATCTGCACAAGAAATATGAAAGAAAAGAAAGTCGGACTAGATGTCTCCACCCACGCCTCGACTATCAGGTTATTCTCTGTTCTTTCTTTCCTTGTCCTCTTCTCTCTTCTATAAATTCATCAAATTTGATTATTCTATTTAATAACTAAATAAAATAGGAATATTCATGTATAGGACAATCATATGTCCTGTTTGTCTTCATAGTGCAGGTGATGTAATGCACCATTTCACAAGTAAGAACGGGACAAAATCTACTACGCGCGCTCAATAAATTTCATAGTTTTGGGTAGAAAAGGGGGAGATGCATAAGAATTAATTATAGGGCAGTTGTATGTGTGGATACAGACACAGAAGTAAGGAATGGTATATGAATGATATCATATAAATAAATTGGTGGGCAGAAGTTGGTCTGATTTTATGTGATTAATTAATCCTGTGTGTGCTTGCCAATTTTGGTTAGTAAGTACCAGGTAGCAGCTATCTTTTCATAATCCTTCTATCACTTCTTGATGCACCTATCTTTTGCTTTCAGGTTACCATCAACAAAATGAAGAAAACCAACAATTTATTTTTGAAGTAAACGGCAATACGATGTGAAGGTATTCAAGAGAATCTGGTATTATTTTTCTGATCCCTATGGTCCCTCTGAAGCATCAACTATATCAGCATTTTGAAGCTTAGAATGGCTAATGCTGATTGTTTAGAGCTTAGTTATAATGATTTCTTGTGCATCAGGTTATATTGTACAAGTGATTGCAACTGATTTATTTTCAGAGTTACTATTATTTACACGTACTGTATAAGTTTAGGGCTGACCTTTTATTTGTCTATGGCAACTACATCTCTACTACATTGTTCCATGTATCAGCGCTTGTATGCACATGCGTCAAACATATCAAAAACAGGAAAGTAAAAGGGGCGCTTTCCACCTGGCACCGCCCAGCTACCTATCAGGAGGCCCGCAATAGCGGGCCCCAACCGCTAGTGCAATATATAGTGTGAAAAGCAGAGCAGAGCTGGTAGAGTGTGTGGAGTAAATAGATTTTGACGATGATACCAAGAAATTCAGACTGGTGGTTAAAACAAACACAAACACACATACTTCACACAACACAAGAACACCTGCTATGCTCTTCAGAATAATGAATAATCGCAAGTCATGCACAACTGTATTAACAAAGAAAAATGATACAGTGTCAGCAGTCTTACAGAACATAGGCAGATAATATCAAGCGCATCCATGTTTACAAGCCACATGGCAGGGATAAACAGTAGCTGCATAAAAAGACCATGATAAATACTGGCACCTAAACAAACCATCTCATAGAGGCTAATTAAGATAAAAGGAAACCTTTTCTCTGCTCCCAAGTCTGAACTTCTATCGCCTTCTCTTTGAGGCCCTCCTAGTGTTGGCGATCTGCTTTGAAACATAAAAGGATACATAGCCATGTGCCGACAACCAATCCATACTGTATTCCGTCATACCAGGTTGACGGATGAAACAATCAATTGCCTCTGTTTGTATTTCCTCCTCCTTTTGGTGTAAGCTGCTCCCGTCCGGGAATTTAAACGAGAGATGAGGGTAGAAGAAAACTTGCATCTGTAGAGGTGGCCAGGCCTTTATGGCGTTTATACGCGCTTCATCAGTTGAGCTCCGCGAGCAGTACTCAGAAGCTGAAAAACTGCAGAAAAAACTAACTGATATAACTTCTTGTGGAAATCTGCCGATTAACTTGGATGAGATGATATTGCTCGCACAAGGCTTGTTGACCCCATTAGCTATGCAACAAAATGGGTTTGGAATCCGCCGTGTAGTCAGTTCAACCATGCCTTCCCACCATACTGAATCGCAAAATGAAACATCTTGTGTAGGTAATTGGGTGAGTTCCCCAGTTGCATCTTCAACCAAAGACTTGAATTGAGGTCCAAGTGACCGCAAACATTTTGCGGTAATTCCAACTATGTTTGTGCTTTCGTATAGTCTTAGAATCAGCGTTAATTCACCATTTTTAAGTGGCGCCTTGCGATCTTTGTAATTAAAATTTAGCATTGCGACTCTGCCATACTCTTCCACAAATGCCGTCCATATAAAAAGTGAGAGAGCCTTGCTTCCTTGCACTATGTTATAAAAGAGACTCTTGCCTTCGAGAAGATGCCTGATGAGAGGATTGAGAAACCTGTAGTGAGAAAGTGAACATCCGGACTCCATGTCCCTCACAAACCTGCCGGCTTCCTCGACAAACCGCTCAAATCTTGCAACAACAGAGCTACTCAGCACATCTTGATTTGGGACAATGAAAGAGGGCATCACAGTATGCATAATCTTTCTGCGTAAAGAGGGTACCATTTGCTGACGAGCCCTCGCCCTGCTGAGCAGAACACCGCACTCCTTGGAGACATCCATCAACTTCTTCTTCAGGCAAAACAACGTCATGATGGTGATGGGCATCATCCTGGTCCTCTCCAGCCCCAAATTCAGCCTCATGTGCGCCATCTCCAGCCTCTCCATGAGTTCCTCCTGGGACGCCTTTTCGCCGCGGCTGCAGAAAACGAAGGAGAAGGCTCCACTCACAGCCTCCTGCACAACTGCTGATGCTACCATTTCCCCCATTGTTTTCTTTTCCAGCAGAGAAATGAAACGAAAATCTGAGCGAGACTCAGTGATCCATAAACTCATGACAGAAAGACAGACAGAAAGATAGATAGATAGAACTGATTCATAAACCCATGATAGAAAGATAGATAGATAGATAGAGGAATGTATGCATAGAGTGAGAGACCATTTTGCTGTGTGGCTTTAATAAGAATTTTGAAATCGGGCGAAATCCTGTTTCGAGAGTGTGAGAGAAAGATTACCTTCCCTTGGACCTGGTTGATTTAGTCTTGGGTAGCAGAACTAAGCGGGCGAAGCGAACTGAAGAGAAAGAGTATACATGGATGAGATCGCGGCTAGCTGAGTGCAAATGCAAGACGTGTGGAGATATTAATAGGAAGTGTGAAAGTGTTTTTCCACAAAGGAAGAGTGAAAGTGAGATGTATGTAACATAGCAGAGGGAAGGCGAAAGTGCGCGGAAACTTCTAGGAAGCAGCGAGGATTGTCAGTGGCGAGAGCATGAAGATAAGAGGAAGCGGCGAGGTATATATTGTAAATCTCCTCTCCACCGCACTGGAAGATAAATTAGAGGATGCAGCTAGCTAGAGAGACAAGGAGAAACAGTAAAGAAGTAAACCGCCCGGAGTGTTTTAAAACCACAACTGGTTGCTTGCCTGACCTGTCCGTTTGGGGTTGTTAGCTACTGTCCGGAGAATGCAGCTTGTCGGGAAGACAACAAGTCTCTGTCTTCCTTAATGAATTCAGGTGACGACATTTCATCTAATTATAGAACTGTTATAAAGATGACCTCGATCGATTAGTTTTGCATTAATTCTCCGGAGTGGGTACGTGCTGATCTCATTGTCACCTTGTTTTGTCATGGTTAGCTAGCATCTGCTTTTTGGCAATTGCTGTAAAATGTTTGCAAGAGTTAACATGTAGTGGACACTCAGGATCAGAACAAGCATTAACGTTACTAATAATGCCTAGTGGCGCATGAGGACCAGAAGAGCAGACATCGCGGCGGCAAAATGAAGGATTAAAATAGAGGATACCAAGCACCATGGACAATCTCTATGCTATAGCGAGCAACCTGCACCACCAAGGGATGATGTCCGCTACTCCCTCCGTCCCATAATGTAAGACGTCAGTGTGTCGAAAAACATCTTACATTATGACTAGTGTCAAAAAGCGTCATACATTATGGGACTGAGAGAGTAGCTTCTAACCTAAAGATGAGAATCTAGCTACTGGAATGGTTAGTTTCGTAGCTTGGGATAGAAGCATATGAGAATTTAGTCCCATGTGCCAACATTGCCAGCAAGAACCGTGGGATAGAAGCTCAGATGGTCTCCGGTTCTTTATTTTATTTTCCTTATATTATCATGCTATTTGTAGATCACGCACACACCCTGTTTACATATTTCCCTTGATGTTATTAGGTATATTTTGGGCTACTTGAGTATATATGAAAAATTATGGATATCCTATAATAAGTCTGTTTTTTTTTTCTGCGGGTATGGTTCTGTCTGGATATGCCGTTAACTAACATTCCATCTAGTTCTAGCTAGTTGTACACAACTGAAAGTTGACACAGCATAAAGTACAATACACGGTTGTATCATGGATCATTTATACAACGAATAGGTCATCCTTTACACAGTTAGACACAAGAAACCAAAGAGGTCTCTGAGCCTTCCCCAGCATCGATCAAATACCCATCCCTCGAAGCCGCAAGGCTCATAGTTACCAACTCACCATCATAGCGCTCCTCCAGCCTCGGCATTAGCAAGAAGGTTACATCGTACGCGCTCGTCGTCTAACAACAAGTAGAGGAAGCCTCGCGGCTGTCCACATCGGTGGCAGCACTAACTCCTCCTCAATCATCTCCTCCGTTGCTGCTCTTTCGGCCTCAGGATTTCCACCCTCCGATGAGTCGATCGAGCTTGTTTATCTCCTGCCAACGTACATATGGTTTTTCGGGTTGGAGCTTTGTTTAAAAAAAGAGAGATTGGAATTACAAAAAAATATTCACATTTTTCAATAGACGTTTTGGAATTACAAAAATAGTTTGCTTTTTCCAAAAAAATATTTGGCATTTGAAATCTCCATGCTGCAGTGTGTTTTTAGATATTTTCGCGCTTCCAACAGTCACCGACAACCATTAGTTCCAGTGGCTAGCAGCTCAAAATGAAATAAAAAATCACCGAATTTGGGCAGAAAATGTCCGGGTCTATCGAATTCCCAAAAACGCCGGTTAGCCTGCTTTGCTCGTCGTTCACCCCGTCTCAGGCAGGTTTCGGGCCGATTGCCCTGTCCGAGTCCACATTTTTGCCGGTTTAGCTCCGCCCACATACGCATGCACACTGCTTTTTTTGGAGATTGATCCCACGCACGTGGTTGGCCACTTTACACACATGCATGCGTGCTGCTGCATTCTTTCGACCCAACTCAATAAATTGTGCGCTTCATTCTTTCCTGCCCAACCCAATAATTTCGCGAGCAGCTCAAAAGGACAACAAAATCGCTAGGGGATACACACCATTTTCCGAGGCTGTCTGTAATGGAATTATCATAGGTGGTATCATGCATGTCAACTATGCTATTTTGATGAGATGGTAGAGAATAAAATTAAGAAAGAGATGATTGAGTATCATATCATGAACCGTATCATGTTAAATGATGTGCTATTATGTGACATGCATGACAATAAATGAAGTCATCTATGATACCAACATATGATACTATGCACTAGGATGTACTCCCTCCTTTCCGGTTTATAGGGCTCAAATCTGAAATCTCATCAACCAAGACACATGGTGAGTGGTGGAATGTATCTCGTGCTTTACAAAACTAACCAAACTAAATTGATGCATTAATTAGGATTAACTGCAGTGCATGCATGCTTGGCCACTAGATGAGTAGTAGCATTACATGCATTGGTGAGTTTCTTTTTAATTCTTGCATACGTAGATTTAATGCGCTTCGAAATCTCAAAAGAAGATGGAGATGAGCCCTTTAAATTGGAAAAATGAAAATTTTAAGATAAACCCTATAAACCAGAAAGGAGGGAGTAGTATCATACACTAGTAACATATGCATGATATAATATTATATGATACTCCCCACTACGACCAACCCTGATAAGGTTTTCCACCGTGGCCCAACCACTATTTGCAGTATGCATTTGTCTTTTTTTCCCATGAGGTACATGGACACGCACCTTTTTATCAGATTGATTGGATAAGCTGTTTGGCCGTTGAAACATTTGAAGTATTGACTTCTGAAAAGAGCATTTTATCCTTCCATGCATGTTCGCACGGGGGAGGATGGCTGTGTTTGTAGGGGGATTGGTTGCAATATTATTTTCATGAGATTTGGATGTCTAACATTTCAACACTAGATAATGCCCCACATGTTGCTGCTGGACGGTAGTGTGACAAAGAGCTTAAAGGAGAAGGACACTTTAAGGATAGAGTAAGAAAAGAAAGGAAGAAACTACTACCTCCGTCTAGGTGAATAAGTCATTAGCGTAGTTCTAGGTCGATGATTTAACTATCTAAATATGTATTTGTGTGACAAAAAATATATATTTAGAAACTATATCCGTGTAGAAATCTAATGGCGTACTTTCATGAGATATCACACATATTTAATTCCTCAAATCAATAACCTAGAACAATTCGAATGACTTATTCACCTAGACGGAGGTAGTATAGAAGATGGCTTTCATAGAATGTAACAATGAAATCACCTTTCTCGGTCTGATCAGTTTGTGACCAAACTTGTACACGATCTTAGTATTTTATCGGATGATCAAAGGTAGTATTGGAAGGGGAAGACAATGCAAGCTGATGTGCTGCTAATACAAACATATTAGCAAATAATTTATTTCAATAAATACAATAATAAGATAATGGAAAGAAAGAAACAACACGGCCATTTGGAGAATCGAACATAATATATGCAAAGGTACATTTGCAATACAAATTGCTTGTCTGCGCCTTGAATGAATTCCTCACTTTAATCTTTCTCGGGCACATGACTTCAATCAACTTATTATTGTATGTGCTGAAAATAGTACAAAGGAAGCCAGGATATAATTAGGGTCGTGGTTGTAGGCTCTTTGTCCCCACAACAACTGGTTATGCAACAGAGGAATCAACATGCGTTGTATAGGTGGAGCATGTAGGCGTCGGCCAATCGGACATCCAATCCGCGGTGACACAGCAATACGACCTGCTCGTGTAGGACAGATATGTGAAGAAGACATAGCAAGAGATGAAGGAAGACACACGTGCAAGAACTATTCTGTTGCATGACGCTTTGGTAGAGGGCGGTCCAGATGGTCCACATCGAGAGCTTCATGGTGTTGCTCCACGCTATCACGGAGCTAGCTTGGCGTTAGCAACGTCCTCAACAGTTGCGACGGTGCCTCCTCGTCCGATTGGGTTGACATGGTCGACGGCATGCAGCACCTCGCTCTCTCGTCCGTCCCCATCATCTATGGCACCAACATGGTCGAAGGACACATCAATGCGTTGATCTGCGTTCAGACAAAGAGAATGCATAAGGGGTCTTCCCAAATGAACATGGAGAATAATAGTCTATATTTCCAGCCCTCGATTGTCCCAAATGAAAATATAGACAAACCAAATCATGGGGAAAATCAACCTCCTAACTCATGAAATCAGTCAGATTTAACTACTCCAATGTCGATCGGCAGGCGACGGTGGCGAGTAGATCACCTAGTGGAGGCATGGCGAAGCGACCACTGAATGCTACACTAGTAGAAAACAGGGCATTTGTCCCGGTTGGTGAGGGCCTTTTATCCCGGTTCTTGAACCGGGACTAAAGTGTCGTTATTAATGCCTCCCCCCTTTAGTCCTGGTTCTAACACGAACCGGGACAGATGGGCCTCCACGTGGCCGGTGCGCCGAGCCCAGACAGGAGGGCCTTTGGTCCCGGTTGGTGGCACCAGCCGGGACCAAAAGGCATCCACGCGTCAGCATTCAGTGGCTGGGGTTTTTATTTTTTTTAACCGGGGGTTGGGGGTTAATTTAGGTGTTTCATATATTGTGTTAGCAAGCTAATTAATAGAGAGAAGTGTCCTCTCTTATGTTCGTGCTTGGTCGACGGTACGTACTGTACATAGAGAGGCCCTCGACACGCTAGCTAGTAAGAAAATGAAGGGAACCATTAAGTACAGAAGTTCGTCATGCATACCGAGAGAAGTGATCGGTCGACCTCTCCTTCTCCGAGAGATTGGTCGAACAACAAGTTTTCGTATTATCTATCAGACGCTACTGGCTACATACATCTACAATATGTAAGATCTCTTACAATCCCCTAGCAATTGAAATCAACTTCTACATGGTATTATCCGGCTTTATTGATGACGTGGTCAAGAAAGAATCCCGCCAATTCCTCTTGAATTGCTTTCATGCGATCTTGTTCTAGGAGTTCATTCCGCATCTGCCACGTCTAATTTGAAGAAGGGGATTAATACATATATGAATGAAACTCAACAGAAATGATGGTGTAATAAAATGAAATTGTGAATATTATTGCTTACGCACTTCATATTGTCTTTTAGAGTAGCCCCACTTATTTTTCAAAGTCGCGTTGTAGATGAACTCGCACACGTAGTATCCACAGAAATTATTCCCTTCTTCCTGCCACAAGCACTTTACGAGAAATAGAGGTCAATCAAACTTATAATAAAGCATTATAAATGGTATTGATGAAAGTACAGCTATAGAATCAACGGGAGATGCGCGCAACTAGCTAGCTAGTAGTACTTACTTTCGGTTATGTATATCGCAGCTCCTTCGGCAGTCCCGAAACTTCTGCGGTGAACTGTTTCCAAACCCTGCAAAGAAAAGTTTCCGAAATAATTATTATTACTTGAGATATCAGGAAATGAACAAAAAGTTTCCGATATGGTGCGATAATGATCGATTGAACTTACTTGTTGAGCAAATTAGTCATGTCCGCATAGGTTTTGGGATCTTTTCGTCTCGAGTCTAAGACCTATACTACTCCCCGCTCAAGCTTAATCTCTAGAAGAACATAGTGGAATCTGTGTACGCATGCATAAATCATTAATTACATTACTATAACCTTGCTCGAGTAATAAGGGAAACCGAATATGCACACGACAGTAACACTCACTGGAAGTTGTAAGGAAAGAGTATTAAATCTTTGTTTTGATTTTTGATCAACGATTGTAGCAAGTTGGCCTCGGCCTCTTCGGCGTGCTTTGTACCCTAAATTTCATCTATGATATTTGTGTTAATGAACCCAATATCATACATTTCTTTTTTTTTGCACTCGACGATCTTCAATCTGCATAATATAGTGAGGATAATTAATTATAAATACATGCAATAAAAGAGCCGAGCTATATATAGAGACTTAATGACAGAAATAGTACTTACAGACAGTAGCAAAAGACCGTTAATTTATCGAGGGCCTTTTGATTGAAGAACTCGAAGAACTCCTCAAATGGAACAGTCAACAGATCAGTTCCAACGAGGTCATGCTCCTCTTTAATATTCAGATACAAAGCGTTCGTCCCCCAGACTCTCTGCAGGTTTTCATGTACCAATTATGTAATCTTCTCATCATCGTTGTTAGAGATTTTTCATCTTTGATGAGAAGCTTCCCTTACTCGTATCTGTGTTCGTCCACCTCCAAGAAATCCGGAAGTTGATCGTCAGGCAGGTAATCTGCAAGATTGCCATAATCGGCCACCGTCCCCAGAGCATTAGCGACGATGTCGCTAGACACATTGAGCGGGGGGCACGATTGCTTTGCTTGTTCACCGAGCTGGGCAATTTTTTTCCCACCTGCTTGTTCTTTTAACCTTTTATCACTGACAGTACTTCCCGACCGGTTAGCTTCGAGATATGTCTGTGCAGTAATGCGCTGTTGGGGAACGTTGCATAAAATAAAAAATTTCCTACGTTCACCAAGATCAATCTATGAGTTCATCTAGCAACGAGAGAAAGGAGTGCATCTATATACCCTTGTAGATTGCGTGCGGAAGCGTTCAAGAGAACGGGGTTGAGGGAGTCGTTCTCGTCGTGATCCAAATCACCGGAGATCCTAGCGCCGAACGGACGGCACTTCCGCGTTCAACACACGTACGGTCAGTGTGACGTCTCCTCCTTCTTGATCCAGCAAGGGGGAAGGAGAGGTTGATGAAGATCCAGCAGCACGACAGCGTGGTGGTGGATGCAGCAGGGCTCCGGCAGGGCTTCGCCAAGCGACTACGGGAGGGAGAGGTGTAGCAATGGGGGAGGGAGCGCCAAGTGTCAGGGTGCGGCTGCCCTCCCAGCCCTCCTCTTTATATAGGGACCCTGGGGCGTCCCTAGGAGATGGGATCTCCTAGGGGGGGCGACGGCCAAGGGGGAGACTTGCCCCCCAAGGCAAGTGGAGGCGCCTCCCTAGGGTTCCCAACCCTAGGCGCAGAGGGGCCCTGGGGCGCACCAGCCCACTAGGGGCTGGTTCCCCTCCCACTTCAGCCCATGGGGACCTCCGGGATAGGTGGCCCCACCTGGTGGACCCCCGGGGACCCTTCCGGTGGTCCCGGTACAATACCGGTGAACCCCGAAACTTTCCCGATGGCCGAAACTCGACTTCCCATATATAATTCTTTACCTCCGGACCATTCCGGAACTCCTCATGACGTCCGGGATCTCATCCGGGACTCCGAACAACTTTCGGTTTGCTGCATACTCATATTCATACAACCCTAGCATCACCGAACCTTAATTGTGTAGACCCTACGGGTTCGGGAGACACGTAGACATGACCGAGACGGCTCTCCGGTCAATAACCAACAGCGGGATATGGATACCCATGTTGGCTCCCACATGCTCCTCGATGATCTCATCGGATGAACCACGATGTCGAGGATTCAAGCAACCCCGTATACAATTACCTTTGTCAATCGGTATGTTACTTGCCTGAGATTCGATCGTCGGTATCCCAATACCTCGTTCAATCTCGTTACCGCAAGTCACTTTACTGCATCAGAGTGCATGATCCCGTGACCAGACACTTGGTCACTTTGAGCTCATTATGATGATGCATTACCGAGTGGGCCCAGTGATACCTCTCCGTCATACGGAGTGACAAATCCCAGCCTCGATCCGTGTCAACCCAAAAGACACTTTTGGAGATACCCGTAGTATACCTTTATAGTCACCCAGTTACGTTGCGACGTTTGGTACACCCAAAGCACTCCTACGATATCCGGGAGTTACACGATCTCATGGTCTAAGGAAGAGATACTTGACATTGGAAAAGCTCTAGCAAAACGAACTACACGATCTTGTGCTATGCTTAGGATTGGGTCTTGTCCATCACATCATTCTCCTAATGATGTGATCCCGTTATCAATGACATCCAATGTCCATAGTCAGGAAACCATGACTATCTGTTGATCAACGAGCTAGTCAACTAGAGGCTTACTAGGGACATGTTGTGGTCTATGTATTCACACGTGTATTACGATTTCCGGATAATACAATTATAGCATGAATAAAAGACAATTATCATGAACAAAGAAATATAATAATAATCCTTTTATTATTGCCTCTAGGGCATATTTCCAACTGTCTCCCACTTGCACTAGAGTCAATAATCTAGTTACATTGTGATGAATCGAACACCCATAGAGTTCTGGTGTTGATCATGTTTTGCTCGCGGAAGAGGTTTAGTCAACGGATCTGTGACATTCAGATCCGTATGTACTTTGCAAATATCTATGTCTCCATCTTGAACATTTTCACGGATGGAGTTGAAACGACGCTTGATGTGCCTGGTCTTCTTGTGAAACCTGGGCTCCTTGGCAAGGGCAATAGCTCCAGTGTTGTCACAGAAGAGAGTGATTGGCCCCGACGCATTGGGTATGACTCCTAGGTCGGTGATGAACTCCTTCATCCATATTGCTTCATGCGCTGCCTCCGAGGCTGCCATGTACTCCGCTTCACATGTAGATCCCGCCACGACGCTCTGCTTGCAACTGCACCAGCTTACTGCTCAACGATTCAACATATACACGTATCCGGTTTGTGACTTAGAGTCATCCAGATCTGTGTCAAAGCTAGCATCGACGCAACCCTTTACGACGAGCTCTTCGTCACCTCCATAGACGAGAAACATGTCCTTTGTCCTTTTTAGGTACTTCAGGATATTCTTGACCGCTGTCCAGTGTTCCTTGCCGGGATTACTTTGGTACCTTCCTACCAAACTTACGACAAGGTTTACATCAGGTCTGGTACACAGCATGGCATACATAATAGATCCTATGGCTGAGGCATAGGGGATGACACTCATCTCTTCTTTATCTTCTGCCGTGGTCGGGCATTGAGCCGAGCTCAATCTCACACCTTGCAATACAGGCAAGAACCCTTTCTTAGACTGATCCATATTGAACTTTTTCAATATCTTATCAAGGTATGTGCTTTGTGAAAGACCTATGAGGCGTCTCGATCTATCCCTATAGATCTTGATGCCTAATATGTAAGCAGCTTCCCCAAGGTCCTTCATTGAAAAACACTTATTCAAGTAGGCCTTAATGCTATCCAAAAGTTCTATATCATTTCCCATCAAAAGTATGTCATCTACATATAATATGAGAAATGCTACAGAGCTCCCACTCACTTTCTTGTAAACGCAGGCTTCTCCATAAGTCTGCATAAACCCAAACGCTTTGATCATCCCATCAAAGCGAATGTTCCAACTCCGAGATGCTTGCACCAGCCCATAAATGGATCGCTGGAGCTTGCATACCTTGTTAGCATTCTTAGGATCGACAAAACCTTCCGACTGCATCATATACAGTTCTTCCTTAAGATAGCCGTTAAGGAATGCCGTTTTGACGTCCATCTGCCATATCTCATAATCATAGTATGCGGCAATTGCTAACATGATTCGGACAGACTTCAGCTTCACTACGGGTGAGAAAGTCTCATCGTAGTCAACCCCTTGAACTTGCCGATAACCCTTAGCGACAAGTCGAGCTTTATAGATGGTAACATTACCATCCGCGTCCGTATTCTTCTTAAAGATCCATTTGTTTTCTATCGCTCGCCGATCATCGGGCAAGTCTATCAAAGTCCATACTTTGTTTTCATACATGGATTCTATCTCGGATTGCATGGCTTCAAGCCATTTGTTGGAATCTGGGCCCGCCATCGCTTCTTCATAGTTCGAAGGTTCACCGTTGTCTAACAACATGATTTCCAGGACAGGGTTGCCATACCACTCTGGTGTGGAACGTGTCCTTGTGGACCTAGAAGTTCAGTAGCAACTTGATCCGAAGTATCTTGATCATCATCATTAATTTCCTCTCCAGTCGGTGTAGGCACCACAGGAACATTTTCCTGAGCTACACTACTTTCCGGTTCAAGAGGTAGTACTTCATCGAGTTCTACTTTCCTCCCACTTACTCCTTTTGAGAGAAACTCTTTTTCCTGAAAGGATCCGTTCTTGGCAACAAAGATCTTGCCTTCGGATCTAAGGTAGAAGGTATACCCAATGGTTTCCTTAGGGTATCCTATGAAGACACATTTTTCCGACTTGGGTTTGAGCTTTTCAGGTTGAAGTTTCTTGACATAAGCATCGCATCCCCAAACTTTTAGAAACGATAGCTTAGGTTTCTTCCCAAACCATAATTCATATGGTGTCGTCTCAACGGATTTAGACGGTGCCCTATTTAAAGTGAATGTAGTTGTCTCTAGAGCGTATCCCCAAAATGATAGCGGTAAATCGGTAAGAGACATCATAGATCGCACAATATCCAATAGAGTGCGATTACGACGTTCGGACACACCGTTACGCTGAGGTGTTCCAGGCGGCGTGATTTGTGAAACGATTCCACATTTTCTTAAGTGCGTACCATATTCGTGACTTAAATATTCTCCTCCATGATCTGATCGTAAGAATTTTATCTTTCGGTCACGTCGATTCTCTACTTCATTCTGAAATTCCTTGAACTTTTCAAAGGTCTCAGACTTGTGTTTCATCAAGTAGACATACCCGTATCTACTTAAGTCATCAGTGAGAGTGAGAACATAACGATATCCTCCGCGAGCCTCAGCGGACCACACACATCAGTATGTATGATTTCCAATAAGTTGGTTGCTCGCTCCATTGTTCCGGAGAACGGAGTCTTGGTCATTTTGCCCATGAGGCATGGTTCGCATGTGTCAAATGAATCATAATCAAGAGACTCTAAAAGTCCATCAGCATGGAGCTTCTTCATGCGCTTGACACCAATGTGACCAAGGCGGCTGTGCCACAAGTATGTGGGACTATCATTATCAACTTTACATCTTTTGGTATTCACACTATGAATATGTGTAACATTACGTTCGAGATTCATTAAGAATAAACCATTGACCATCGGGGCATGGCCATAAAACATATCTCTCATATAAATAGAACAACCATTATTCTTAGATTTAAATGAGTAGCCATATGGTATTAAACGAGATCCAGATACAATGTTCATGCTCAAACTTGGAACTAAATAACCATTATTGAGGTTTAAAACTAATCCCGTAGGTAAATGTAGAGGTAGCGTGCCGACGACGATCACATCGACCTTGGAACCATTCCCGACGCGCCTCGTCACCTCGTCCTTCGCCAGTCTCCGCTTATTCCGCAGCTCCTGCTGTGAGTTACAAATATGAGCAACGGCACCGGTATCAAATACCTAGGAGTTACTACGAGTACTGGTAAGGTACACATCAATTACATGTATATCACATATACCTTTAGTGTTGCCGGCCTTCTTGTCCGCTAAGTATTTGGGGCAGTTCCGCTTCCAGTGACCCTTCCCTTTGCAATAAAAGCACTCTGTCTCAGGCTTGGGGTCCATTCTTTGACTTCTTCCCGGCAACTAGCTTACCGGGCGCGGCAACATCTTTGCCGTCCTTCTTGAAGTTCTTCTTACCCTTGCCCTTCTTGAACTTAGTGGTTTTATTGACCATCAACACTTGATGTTCTTTCTTGATTTCAACCTCTGCTGACTTCAGCATTGAAAATACTTCAGGAATAGTCTTTACCATCCCCTGCATATTGTAGTTCATCACAAAGCTCTTGTAGCTCGGTGGGAGCGACTGAAGGATTCTGTCAATGACCGCCTCGTCCGGGAGGTTAATGTCCAGATAGGACAGGCGGTTGTGCAACCCAGACATTTTGAGTATGTGCTCACTGACAGAACTATTTTCCTCCATCTTACAACTATAGAACTTGTCGGAGACTTCATATCTCTCGACCCGGGCATGAGCTTGAAAAACCATTTTCAGCTCCTCGAACATCTCATATGCTCCGTGTTGCCCAAAACGCTTTTGGAGCCCCGGTTCTAAGCTGTAAAGAATGACGCACTGAACGAGGGAGTAATCATCAGCACATGACTGCCAAGCGTTCATAACGTCTTGGTTCTCTGGGATGGGTGCTTCACCTAGCGGTCTGTCGGTGTCAAAACCGGCGGATCTCGGGTAGGGGGTCCCGAACTGTGTGTCTAGGCGGATGGTAACAGGAGACAAGGGACACGATGTTTACCCAGGTTCGGGCCCTCTTAATGGAGGTAAAACCCTACGTCCTGCTTCATTGATATTGATATTGTGGATGTTTACAAGAGTGGATCTACCACGAGATCAAGGAGGCTAAACCCTAAAAGCTAGCCTATGGTATGATTGGAAGGGTTGTGATCGTAGTCCTACGGACTAAAGCCATCCGGTTTATATAGACACCGGAGAGGGCTAGGGTTACATAGAGTCGGTTACAATGGTAGGAGATCTACATATCCAGTACGCCAAGCTTGCCTTCCACGCCAAGGAAAGTCCCATCCGACACGGGGAGTCTTCAATCTTCTATCTTCATAGTCTTGGAGTCCGGATGATGATGATAGTCCGGACGATGACGGTAGTCCGGCTATCCGGACACCCCCTAATCCGGGACTCCCTTAGTAGCCCCCGAACCTGGCTTCAATGACGATAAGTCCAGCATGCGTGTAGTCTTCGGCGTTGCAAGGCGGGTTCTCCTTTAAGTTCCATGTACCTGCCGAACAGTGTCCAGCTTCCTCATCAATGTTGCGCGTCTTGGCTTCCCCGCCCAATAAGGGCCTTCTTCCACGCGTCGTGCGAATGTGAAAAGCCAGGGTGTCTTTTATGTTTTACCCCCTAGTTGTGCGAATAATCTGCCTATAAGGGAGGCAAGAATCCAGATCCAAATCACCATCTTCCTCTCGCAAATACTCATCGGAGCGTTTTCGACCAAGAATCCATTCTATCATGGACCGTCAACGCGGCTCCTCTTCTCGCGCTCCCAGCCCTTCGCCAGGAGATTGGAGGAGATGCTCTGTTTCGCACAACGAGCTGGTGAAGCTCCAAATGGGGGGATATCTCCCTCCGGCCTTCATGGTTCCGGTTCGAGCCGGGCTTGCCACCTACAAAGGTGGGAAGCTAGCAGAGGTTACCCCTAATCCCAACAAAGGGGAGCGGTATGCTTCGTCCCCTATCTAATAAGGGGCTCGGATTTCTGTACATCCATTCCTCCGCTGGCTCTCGGAGTTCTACGGACTCCGGCTCCATCACCTCACGCCCGCCTCAATCCTGCATATCGCGGGTTACGTAGCTCTTTGCGAGCTTTTCCTGGGCATCGAGCCCCACTTCGCTCTGTGGAAGAGGTTGTTCTTCCTTGTCCCCCGCTCTCACGAGGGGTCCATATATAAAGTGGGCGGCGCCGAAATATGGCGCATTGCCGGGACCGGATATCCATCCGGAACCCCTAAGAAGGCGCCCAAGACTGGCCTTCGGAATGGTTTACATAGAAGACGCCCGCTGCGGACCTGTTCGGATCGGCCTCCGGAGTTCAGCAATGCTCCTCAAGAAACGCCTTAGTTGGCGTCCGCGGAACCCCCGACTGGAGGAAGACAAGAGCGTCCATTATCTGATGGGCCGAATAAGGTTACTAGCCCATGCCCGGCTGACCATGATCGGAGTCATGGCAACATGCATTACGCGGGGGGTGCAGCCACTACAATACAGGGGCCACCCCATGTGGGACTTCAACGGGGAGGATGATGCCACCCGTCATGGCATAAGGGCGGAATCGGCCAAGATCCGTGACGATCTTGTCCGCCTGTATAAGGGGAGAAGGAGGATTTCCTGCAGACGAACCCGTTAAATGGGTTTTCCATGAACAATCCCCGGCCTTGGGTAAGTGAGCACTCAGCGTGTCCGACCCGTGCCTTTCGAAACTTAAGTTTCTTACATTGTGTTCTTCTTTCGACGCAGGAACTGCGCCGGACTGTGGAGGGAATGCTAAGTCCGGCTCCGCAGCCCGAGGATCGAGAGAGATCCCGAGATCCGCCTCCAAGAGGATCCGGACATAAAGGTGGAGCTAATCGACGGGTGTTCCACCAGCTCAGCATGGACAATGCTTTAGTCGCCATCACGGCCGACTACCCCGGACTAAATTCGGCTCCCTAGGTGATTGCAGCCGAAGACTTGACACCGTCATTCCTTCCTTGCTTATTTATGACCACCGTACATGATGGCATTGTGCAGGAAGCGCCCCTAGGGCGAGAAGCCGAGCCCGCGGTGGCTGGCCAACAAGGGCCAGTTCGGACCGGTAGGCGGAAGAGGAGCGCGGCGCGGACTGAAGCGTCGCCGCAAAGGTGTAGCTCACAATTCATTATCTTCAGAGCAACGTTCCTAGGAAACGTTTTGAGTGCTCATGACTTCTATAGGGAAAAAAGCGTCCGCCGGACTGCGGGCGTGGAAGTTGTCCATCCGACCTCTACCAGCCGGGCTCCCGCACCTGGCCAGGAGGGGAAGGCGAGCGCAAGGCGCGAGCCGGACGTTCCTCCGACAGAGGATGCCGAAAGGCTGTCCGCCACCAAGTCTGAGGTGGAGAGTGCTCTGAATCACAGGCGCCGCCGGACAGTATTTCGTGACGCGTGCTTCTCCCCCGAGGCGTTGAATGCCTTTAACACGGGGGACGCGCACCTTCGTGCCGCTCAGGATAGTTTTACCAGAGCCACGGAGCAGTATGTAAAAGACATACGGGTAAGAGATTTTAACGGTTGTATATGCCAGTAGCCCCCGAGACTTAAAGTAGTTATATTAACTGATTTAAGGATCATATGAAATGCAGGATCTTACCGAGAAGAATACCCAACTGTCTCAGGAGCTGCAAGAGTGCAAGGCCCAACTTGAGGCCGCATTGTCTGGCGCAGGAGGGAACGCAAGGACCTCTCCTGGTAACGCATTATTTTAGAAGGAGAAGTAGCGTTTGGCCTTTGCGCAAGTCTAAAAAACGACGTTGCAGGTGCTGCCGGACAAGATCCGGACAGGCAAGAACTTCTACACCAACTAAAGGCCGGCGAGAGGGTGCTGCATAAAGTGAAGCATGAAAGGACAAGCTCCAGGATGCCCATGCCCAGCTTGGAGAAGAGCTGAAAGGCGTTCGGGCCGAGCTGTCGGGCTCCGTTAAGGAGAATCAGCGGCTTCGTCGCGGCATATATAGTAAGTGCTTGAGCGAACTCCTTTGAAAAGAAGAGTTCGGCGAGGAAGTCAATTTGACAGAATATGTCTGTAGGTATACTCACAGGTCGCCCTGCGGAGGAGATGCCCGTAACGACGGGTGATCAACTTCCCGAATTGTTGCAACTGATCGAACGAGTTCGGCAGGCTATGAGCGGCGTCATCCAGGCGTTATGGCCAGCCTTCTCCATACCCGAGGGTCTTGGAGAGCTATGGAGAAGCTAAAGGAGTGCGGCAGCGCTTCCATTTATGGAAGATTTCGGCCTGCCGCCAAGGTGCCAGGGAGGCCTGGGCCATGGTAAAGACGCGGTACAAGAAGGCGGATCCCAATCACATGGCCGAAGTCGGACCTGTGGGGCCTGATGGGAAGGAGATCCCTGTGAGTTTAGTATACGGCCAAGTGGAGTTGGCCGCAAAATTTTCCCAACAGGACTATAAATTAGACAACCTGTTAGACGGGATTGAGGAGGAATACAATCAGTCGATTTGACAATGTATTATAAAATGACATACAAAATGCCTTCTAGCCGGATTGTAGATCGTTTGTCTTTGCCAACCTTTTCGCTTCGACCTCGGGACCCTAGAGTCCGGAGTGTGTCCGAATACCTTCTCGGTAATGAAACAACCGGGGTATGCATGGAGACCAGGCGTAGGGGTCATCAGTGCTTTATCAGACAAGTGCCCAACTAGTTATGTTATATTACATGGTTAGTAAGAAACATCTTCCAGGGAGAATAGTTCCGTTAAGGGTTCCTTTCATTGGGGTGGCATGCCCTAAAGTGCATGTCCGGCTGTAAAAAGCAGAAAACATCTGGGGGCAGATAAAAAGTGGATAAAAAATCATCTTTTCAGTCACCGATCGAATATTCCCTTAAGAACGCTAGCTTTCGGCTTCACCCAGTCTGAGGTACACATCCGGCTGACCCGGCAGTAACAATCGCAGAGGTGCTCCCTTTACCTCCTAGCCGAACAATCGGGAACGTAGGGGTAAGCACAGGAGCTAGGCAACCCAGCTTGGCCAAAACTTAAGTCATATCGATGCATATAATGGTGAATAAAAGGTACATGTGGAGGCTTGACACATGTGCTGCGCATAAAGCCCGTATAATTAAGCTTCTGGTAAAGAAGCCCCCAGGTATAATGAGTGCGGATAGCACATCAATTGTGCGTGAATGTTGCGCGGGTAAAGCCCTTTAAGGCTTGGATGAATAGGTTTGAGAAGAAAAAGATGAACAAAAGGCAGCTGAAATAAATAAAAGAAAAAAAAATTTGGACAGGGGAAGGGGACGAACTCTTAGTCCGGCGCTAGGCATAGAATCGCCGGAGGCGGGCTGCGTTCCATGGGTTCGGCTCGAGTCGGTTATCCGATGCATTCCGTAGACGGTACGCTCCGCCGGTCAAGACTTGATCAACGATGAAGGGGCCTTCCCATTTGGGCTTGAGCTTGTCCTTTTTCTTGTCCGGCAGGCGTAGAACCAGTTCGCCAACGTTGTAAGTCTTGGCCCGTACTTATCTGCTTTGGTATATTCGAGCCTGCTGATGATAGAATGTGGAACGAGCCTTGGCGACGTCACGCTCTTCCTCCAATGTGTCCAAGCTGTCCTGCCGATCCAACTCGGCTTCTCTTTCTTCGTACATGCGCACTCGAGGTGAGTCATGAATGATGTCGCAGGGCAAAACTTCTTCTGCGCCGTACACCATAAAAAATGGTGTGAATCCGGTGGTACGGTTAGGCGTTGTCCGAAGCCCCCAGAGTACGGAGTCGAGCTCCTCTACCCAGTGCGTGTCAGATTTCGTAAGGGACCGCACTAGTCTGGGTTTGATGCCGCTCATTATGAGACCATTTGCTCATTCCACTTGACCGTTGGTTTGAGGATGATAGACTGAAGCGTAATCGAGCTTGATGCCCATATTTTTGCACCATGATTTAACCTCGTCGGTGGTGAAGTTCGTGCCGTTATCGGTGATGATGCTATGGGGGACACCATAACGGTGTACTACCCCGGATATAAAGTCTATCACTGGTCCGGACTCTGCCGTTTTAACTGGCTTGGTCTCTATCCATTTGGTGAATTTATCCACCATGACCAATAGGTACCTTTGCTTGTGGGTTCCCCCTTTAAGTGGTCCTACCATGTCAAGCCCCCAGACCGCGAACGACCAGGTAATAGGTATAGTTTTGAGGGCGGTGGGTGGCATATGGCTCTGATTAGCAAAGAGCTGACAACCGACGCATCTTTGGACTAAGTCTGGGCATCTGCTTTCGAGCCGTCGGCCATAAAATCCTGTATGGAATGCCTTTCCTACAAGGGCCCGAGCTGCGGCGTGGTGTCCGCCTAGTCCGCATGAATTTCAGCCAGGAGGTTTCGCCCTTCCTCTTCGGAGATACACCTTTGAAGGACTCCGGTTGTGCTTTTCTTATAAAGTTCTCGCTCATAGACCTTGTAGGCTTTTGATCGCCGGACAATGCAGCGGGCCTCATTTTGGTCTTCGGGAAGCTCCTGCCTAAGCAAGTAGGCGAGGAATGGTTCTGTCCACGGGGCAATTACTGCCATTATGTCGGGCGGAAGGTGTTATGTCATCGGCTGGATCGCGGTTGGTGCGGCTTGTTCCGGATTGTTAGTTCCGGACTCCTCTTCCCATAGTACGGATGGCTTGAAGAGCCGTTCGGGAAGATGTTAGGAGGGACAGCGTCGCTTTTGCGCCAATGCGTGCAAGATGTCGGCCGCTTGGTTATTATCCCGGTGACGGATGGAAATCAAGTCCTTGAACCGGCTGACATTTTGAGGACAGCGTTGCGATATGCTGCCATTTTGGATCTTTGGCGTCGAAGTCTCCGTTTATTTGGGATATTGCGAGGTTTGAGTCCCCGCGCACCTCTAGGCGTTGAATACCCATGGAGATTGCCATCCGGAGACCGTGTAAAAGGGCCTCGTATTCGGCTGCGTTGTTAGAGTCCGTGTACATTATCTGAAGTACGTATTGGACTGTGTCTCCGGTCGGGGACATCAATACGACGCCAGCCCCCAGTCCGGCTAACATTTTAGAGCCGTCGAAGTGCATAATCCAATTGGAGTATGCGCCGTATTCTTTAGGGAGTTCGGCTTCGGTCCATTCAGCGACAAAGTCAGCCAAAACTTGAGACTTGATAGCTCGTCGAGGTTTGTAAGATATATCAAATGGTAAGAGCTCAATGGCCCATTTTGCAATCCTGCCCGTCGCGTCACGGTTGTTTATAATGTCGTTAAGTGGTACTTCAGAGGCCACTGTTATCGAACACTCTTGAAAGTAGTGTCGGAGCTTCCGGGATGCCATGAACACCGCGTACGCTATCTTCTGATAGTGCGGGTAACGGGACTTGCAAGGGGTTAACACAGTGGATACGTAGTATACTGGTTTTTGAAGAGGGAATTTATGCCCTTCTGTTTCTCGTTCGACGACGAGTACCGCGCTTACAACTTGATGCGTAGCTGCGATGTATAACAACATTGGTTCGCCCAGGTTGGGCGCAGCCAGGACCAGATTTGTTGCCAATATGGCCTTTATTTCTTCGAGTCCGGCGGTGGCAGCATCCGTCCACTCGAAGTGTTCGGTGCGCCTGAGGAGGCGATAGAGGGGTAATGCCTTTTCTCCTAGACGGGAGATAAAGCGGCTTAGAGCCGCTACGCATCCGGTCAATTTTTGTATTTGCTTGAGGTATTTTGGGATATCTAGCTGTGACAGAGCTCAGATCTTGGCTGGGTTTGCTTCAATTCCTCTACCGGATACGATGAAGCCCAGCAGCTTTCCAGCTGGTACGCCGAAAACACATTTTTCCGGATTCAGCTTGATGTCATATGCTCTGAGGCTGTCGAATGTGAGCCTCAAGTCGTCTACTAGAGTTTCGACGCGTTTGGTTTTGACGACTACGTCGTCCACATATGCCTCTACTATTTTGCCGATCTGGGTAGCCAGACATATCTGAATCATGCGCTGATATGTTGCGCCGACGTTTTTAAGTCCGAAGGGCATCGTGTTGAAGCAGTGGTCCATATGGAGTAATGAATGCTGTTGCGGCTTGATCCGCTTCTGCCATCTTGATTTGATGATAGCCGGAGTATGCGTCCAGGAAGCACAATGAATCGTGCCCTGCGGTGGCATCGATGATCTGGTCGATGCGGGGGAGGGGGAAGGGATCCTTTGGGCATGCCTTATTTAGGTCTTTGAAATCGACACATAGGTGCCAGGATTTGTCCTTCTTTGGTACCATTACCAAGTTTGCTAGCCAATCCGGGTGCTTGATGTCTCTGATGAATCCGGCTTCTAATAGCTTGGCTAGCTCTTCTCCCATTGCCTGTCTTTTGGGTTCGAAAAATCGTCGAAGAGCCTGTTTGACCGGCTTGAATCCTTTTAGGATGTTTAGGCTGTGTTCTGCCAATCTGCGTGGGATTCCGGGCATATCCGATGGGTGCCAGGCAAAAATGTCCCAATTTTTCCGAAGGAATTTCATGATCTTGGCGTCTACATCAGGGTTCAATTGTGCCCCGATGGAGGCCGTCTTGGTGGGGTCCGTTGGGTGGACCTGGAATTTGACTATTTCATCCGCTGGTTTAAAAGAGGTGGACTTGGATCTTTTATTAAGTATCACATCGTCCTTGTTCACCGTGGAGCGCATCGCGGTGAGTTCCTCGGCCGCTAGGGCTTCGGATAGTGCCTCGAGGGCTAGTGCGGCTGTCTTGTTTTCGGCGCGGAGTGCTATGTCCGGATCACTAGCGAGAGTGATAATTCCGTTGGGACCGGGCATTTTAAGCTTCATGTACCCATAATGGGGTATAGCTTGAAAATTGTGAATGCCTCTCGTCCTAATAGAGCATGATATCCGCTGCTGAATGGGGCCACTTGAAGCGTGACCTCCTCGGACCTATAATTGTCCGGCGAGCGAACACTACGCCCAGCGTGATTTTTCCTGTGCAGCATGCTTCCGGTGGGATTATTCCTCTAAAGGTTGTGCTGCTTCGCTCAATGCGGTTCCGTCTATTTCCATTTTTCGGAGGGTTTCCTCGTAGATGAGGTTTAGTCCGCTGCCGCCATCCATGAGTACCTTAGTAAGGCGAAAGCCGCCTACTATTGGGCTGAGGACCAATGCGGTGGTGCCCGGCAGTTCGAATTTAGGTTAAATCACTGGCATTGAAGGTAATAGCCGTGTCGCTCCATGGATTTATTGTTGCTATTTGGTAGACTTCGCGGTTATGGAGTTGTCGTTTTGCATGTTATTGGATGCGAAAGTCTCAAGACTATTAACACCGTCTTGGTGTTCTTGTGCTGGGATTCGGAGCTAGAAGCTCCTCGCCACTTTTGGCCACCTGCCGTAGTATCCAACATGCTCGAAGGCTATGAGTTGGAGTGGCGCCCTCTGTGCTATGAGTTTTGCAGGGTCCGTTTAGCCAACCCTCCAGTATGGTTCCGTACCCTTTAGGGGGTTTTGGTTTGTTGGTATTCAGCCCAGGTGCTTGATGATGATGCACCCTTTGGTTCCGGACTAGGGATGTATTCGGGGCCGGATTATCCCAAAATTTACTTTCGGTTTTCCAGGCGCTTTCCATCGCACAATACTTTTGTACGATGGTCTCCAAGTCAGCGAAGCGCGTGATGTCGCGGCGACTTATGGCGTTTAGGATTCCCTTGTCCGTGCAATTGTTGCAGAAGACTGAAATTGCGTTTTCCTCTCGGCAGTCCTTTATCCTGTCCATAGCCAGGAGGAATCTGGCCCAGTAGTGATGTACTGTCTCGGCGGGCTCTTGCCGAATTAGAGTTAGATCGCATATGTCTGGGCGGGTGGGTGGAACTAAGTCCGGAACCCTACCCATCTCAGGGCTCGAAGGCCGAGAAGTTTCCAATTTTGGAAGCTTGGATTTCTGGACATTGTCCAACGAGTCTGGTCCGATGCCTGACTTTAAGTTCAGTGTTTGATCGAAGCCCGTCCCTCCGCGGGAATCCGGCATGAGGGGTTCGGGGATCCGGACATGACTAGTTTTCAATACAGGAGAAGAGTCGCCGCATTGTTCCTCTACCACTGCAACGTGGTGGGTGGCCTGGGGAGAGTTAATTTCTCTCAGATCAGGTTTAAGCCCAATCTGATCTTAGTCTGTAGCGACTCCCAGGGCGGCGATGCGATCCAAGAGCTCGTTTACGGACGAGAGCTCTATTGGATCCAGCCGCTCGGCGAATTCCGAGCTGACGTGAAGATTGTTTTTGACGACTTGAGAGGTCGTTGTCGAGCGATGGCGGACAGGCGGTCGAAGAAAGCCACCTAGCGGATAGTTTGGCGGGCCAAGGCTCCTTTGGCGAAGATACCATCCTTGAAGACGGGAGGAGGCATCCTTCCTATCGGTGACGGCACAGAGGAACTCTCAATGAAAGCACCAATGTCGGTGTCAAAACCGGCGGATCTCGGGTAGGGGGTCCCGAACTGTGCGTCTAGGCGGATGGTAATAGGAGACAAGGGACACGATGTTTACCCAGGTTCGGGCCCTCTTAATGGAGGTAAAACCCTACGTCCTGCTTCATTGATATTGATATTGTGGATGTTTACAAGAGTGGATCTACCACGAGATCAAGGAGGCTAAACCCTAAAAGCTAGCCTATGGTATGATTGTAAGGGTTGTGATCATAGTCCTACGGACTAAAGCCATCCGGTTTATATAGACACCGGAGAGGGCTAGGGTTACATAGAGTCGGTTACAATGGTAGGAGATCTACATATCCGTATCGCCAAGCTTGCCTTCCACGCCAAGGAAAGTCCCATCCGGACACGGGGGGAAGTCTTCAATCTTCTATCTTTATAGTCTTGGAGTCCGGATGATGATGATAGTCCGGCAAATGATAGTCCGGCCGATGACGGTAGTCCGGCTATCCGGACACCCCCTAATCCGGGACTCCCTCACGGTCCTTCTAGGACATATGCTTTCTTGGCAGCTATGAGGATGATCCTCAGGTTCCGGACCCAGTCCGTATAGTTGCTGCCATCATCTTTCAGCTTGGTTTTCTCTAGGAACGCGTTGAAGTTCATGTTGACATGAGCGTTGGCATTTGATCTACAAGACATATTTTGCAAAGATTTTAGACTAAGTTCATGATAATTAAGTTCATCTAATCAAATTATTTAATGAACTCCCACTCAGATTTGACATCCCTCTAGTCATCTAAGTGTTACATGATCCGAGTCGACTAGGCCGTGTCCGATCATCACGTGAGACGGACTAGTCATCATCGGTGAACATCTCCATGTTGATCGTATCTTCCATACGACTCATGTTCGACCTTTCTGTCTCTGTGTTCCAAGGCCATGTCTGTACATGCTAGGCTCGTCAAGTTAACCTAAGTGTTTTGCATGTGTAAAACTGTCTTACACCCATTGTATGTGAACGTAGGAATCTATCACACCCGATCATCACGTGGTACTTCGAAACGACGAACTTTAGCAACGGCGCATAGTTAGGGGGAACACTTTCTTGAAATTATTTTGAGGGATCATCTTATTTACTACCATCGTTCGAAGTAAACAAGATGCATAAACATAATAAACATCACATGCAATTATATAGTAGTGACATGATATGGCCAATATCATATAGCTCCTTTGATCTCCATCTTCGGGGCTCCATGATCATCTTCGTCACCGGCATGACGCCATGATCTCCATCATCGTGTCTCCATGAAGTTGCTCGCCAACTATTACTTCTACTACTATGGCTAACGGTTTAGCAATAAAGTAAAGTAATTACATGGCGTTAAATCATTGACACGGAGGTCATACAATAATTAAGACAACTCCTATGGCTCCTGCCGGTTGTCATACTCATCGACATGCAAGTCGTGATTCCTATTACAAGAACATGATATCATACATCACAATATATCATTCATCATTCATCACAACTTTTGGCCATATCACATCACAAAGCAATTGCTGCAAAAACAAGTTAGACGTCCTCTAATTGTTGTTGCATCTTTTACGTGGCTGCAATTGGGTTCTAGCAAGAACGTTTTCTTACCTACGAATAACCACAACGTGATTTGTCAACTTCTATTTACCTTTCATAAGGACCCTTTTCATCGAATCCGCTCCAACTAAAGTGGGAGAGACAGACACCCGCTAGCCACCTTATGCAACTAGTGCATGTCAGTCGGTGGAACCTGTCTCACGTAAGCGTACGTGTAAGGTCGGTCCGGACCGCTTCATCCCACAATACCGCTGAAGCAAAATAAGACTAGTAGTGGCAAGCAAGTTGACAACATCTACGCCCACAACAGATTTGTGTTCTACTCGTGCAATAGAGAACTACGCATAGACCTAGCTCATGATGCCACTGTTGGGGAACGTTGCATAAAATAAAAAATTTCCTACGTTCACCAAGATCAATCTATGAGTTCATCTAGCAACGAGAGAGAGGAGTGCATCTACATAACCTTGTAGATGGCGTGCGGAAGCGTTCAAGAGAACAGGGTTGAGGGAGTCGTTCTCGTCGTGATCCAAATCACCGGAGATCCTAGCGCCGAACGGACGGCACCTCCGCGTTCAACACAGGTACGGTCAGCGTGATGTCTCCTCCTTCTTGATCCAGCCAGGGGGAAGGAGAGGTTGATGAAGATCCAGCAGCACGACGGCGTGGTGGTGGATGCAGCAGGGCTCCGGCAGGGCTTCGCCAAGCGACTACGGGAGGGAGAGGTGTAGCAATGGGGGAGGGAGGCGCCAGGTGTCAGGGTGCGGCTGCCCTCCCACCCCTCCTATTTATATAGGGACCCCAGGGGGGGCGCCGGCCCTAGGAGATGGGATCTCCTAGGGGGGCGCCGGCCCTAGGAGATGGGATCTCCTAGGGGGGGCGCCGGCCAAGGGGGAGACTTGCCCCAAGGGCAGTGGGCGCCCCTCCCTAGGGTTCCCAACCCTAGGCGCAGAGGGGCCCAGAGGCGCACCAGCCCACTGGGGCTGGTTCCTCCCACTTCAGCCCATGGGGCCCTCCGGGATAGGTGGCCCCACCGGTGGACCCAGGACCCTTCCGGTGGTCCCGGTACAATACCGGTGAACCCCGAAACT
The DNA here is from genome assembly GCA_021605205.1 of Aegilops longissima. Taxonomy (NCBI): domain Eukaryota; kingdom Viridiplantae; phylum Streptophyta; class Magnoliopsida; order Poales; family Poaceae; genus Aegilops; species Aegilops longissima. Next base: position 848,171,886 of record CM038677.1, read on the forward strand.
TTCCCGATGGCTGAAACTTGACTTCCCATATATAATTCTTTACCTCCGGATCATTCCGGAACTCCTCGTGACGTCCGGGATCTCATCCGAGACTCCGAACAACTTTCGGTTTGCTGCATACTCATATTCATACAACCCTAGCGTCACCGAACCTTAAGTGTGTAGACCCTACGGGTTCGGGAGACATGTAGACATGACTGAGACGGCTCTCCGGTCAATAACCAACAGCGGGATCTTGATACCCATGTTGGCTCCCACATGCTCCTCGATGATCTCATCGGATGAACCACGATGTCGAGGATTCAAGCAACCCCGTATACAATTCCGTTTGTCAATCGGTATGTTACTTGCCCGAGATTCGATCGTCGGTATCCTAATACCTCATTCCATCTCGTTACCGGCAAGTCACTTTACTCGTACCGAAATGCATGATCTCGTGACCAGACACTTGGTCACTTTGAGCTCATTATGATGATGCTTTACCGAGTGGGCCCAGTGATACCTCTCCGTCATACGGAGTGACAAATCCCAGTCTCGATCCGTGTCAACCCAACAGACACTTTCGGAGATAACCGTAGTATACATTTATAGTCACCCAGTTACGTTGCGACGTTTGGTACACCCAAAGCACTCCTATGGTATCCGGGAGTTACACGATCTCATGGTCTAAGGAAGAGATACTTGACATTGGAAAAGCTCTAGCAAAACGAACTACACGATCTTGTGCTATGCTTAGGATTGGGTCTTGTCCATCACATCATTCTCCTAATGATGTGATCCCGTTATCAATGACATCCAATGTCCATATCAATGACAATTATCATGAACAAAGAAATATAAAAATAATCTTTTTATTATTGCCTCTAGGGCATATTTCCAACATGCGCTCATAATTGTTTTTCGGCGGAGACTTTGGTGGTTTCCTCAGGGCATCGATAGTGCGCTTTGCTTTCACCGGATCTACCTTCTCCTCCGGAGGTGGATGTCTCTTTGCTTTCAGCCCTTCAAAGAAGTCGTTCACTTCGGTCTGCACGATCTCCGCGTTTTCCTCCTCGGTCCTCTCGTACGGTAACTTCTCTAGAGGCTTGAGAGAAGGACTGTATCTGTATTGCCTCCCGCCTTTGCTGGCTGTACTGCTAGACGCCGGAGCAGACGGAGCGGCTGCGGTCTTTCGTGCTTGCTTACGAGGCGGAGGAGAAGGACTACGACACGCCAGAGCAGCCGGGGCGGTGGCGGGTCTCTTCCGCCCTTGCTGGCAGGCGGAGAAGGAGGAGGCTGATGGCTGCTCGGGCGCGCCGACGCAGGCGGAGAAGGAGGCGGAGTGCCGCCACGCGCCGGAGAAGGAGGAGGCCGCTGGCTGCTCGGGCGCGCCGGCGTAGGCGGAGAAGGAGGCGGAGTGACGCCACGCGCCGGAGAAGGAGGCCGAGTGCCCTTATCGTCACTCGCCGGAGGAGGAGGCGGTGGTGGAGGCGGAGTGCCCTGACTCGCCGGAGGAGGAGGAGGAGGCGTCCAGTTCGGAAGCTTGATGAACTCCTTCCGCCATAGGCATGGAGTCTTCAGAGCAGAACCCAGCCGAGTCTCCCCTTCACCGGTAGGGTGGTCAAGCTGGAGGTCCTCCAATCCCTCCGTTATTTCGTCCACCGTCACCCTAGATATCCTTCTGGAATCGGACGACAGTGAAAAGTTGCGCCGGGTTCAGAAGGTCGAACTTGGCCGACAGCCACCTTGACTTTTAAGTTCTGCCATTGCGTCATAAGGTGGCAATTTTGAGCCTCCGTGATAAAATCCACGGGGTAGCTAGCAGGAGCCGTCAAGACATGCTCCGGCTGAAGCAGCTCGGTGGAAGCCACAATGCTTCTCCGCTGAGATGGCGGGGTAGCTTCGGGGGAAGCTTCGACATGTCGTTTGCTGTGATCTGCTTCTCGTTCCTCTAGCCCTTGTACCCTTTCGTGCAGCGCCTGCAGTTGGCTCTGCTCCAGTTTCTTCCTCCTCTCGTGGGTTTTGTAACCCCCTGCGTCCGGAAAACCAACCTTCCGCGGAATGGAGCCTGGCATGCCTCGTGTCCGTCCAGGGTGCTCAGGATTCCCGAGGGCCATTATGAGCTCGTCCTTATCCCTTTCTGGAACGAACATCCCTTGCTGCGCTGCACCGATATAGTGCCGAAGCCTATTGACTGGTGTTTTCAGTTGCTCATTCATCCAACGGCACTTCCCTGATACAGGGTCCAAGGTTCCGCCAGTCCCGAAGAACCAAGTCCGGCGACGGTCTGGCCAGTTCATTGTCTCTGGTTCGATCCCTTTATCAAGCAGATCATTCTCAGCCTTGGACCACTTAGGCCGGGCTTTGAGGTAGCCACCTGACCCCGTGCGATGGTGAAACTTCTTCATCGCAGCATTTTGCTTATTTGTCGCTGACATCTTCTTACTCTTTTCTGATGTCGTGTGGGCCACAAATGCGAGCCAGTGATCTCTGATCTTCTCATATTTGCCGATGAATTCTGGTGTCTCTTCTTTGTTGACAAACGTTTTCAGCTCTTTCCTCCACCTCCTGAATAGGCCTGCCATCTTCTTAAGAGCACAAGACTTGATTAATTGCTCTGTAACTGGCTTCTTCGGATCCTCCTCTGGCGGTAGGGTGAAATTTGCCTTCAGCTTAGTCCAAAGATCATCTTTCTTCATATGATTGACATAAGACACCTGAGGGTCTTCCTCCTTAGGCTTATACAATTGGTGGATGCTGATCGGGATCTTGTCCCTAACAAGAACCCCGCACTGAGCAGCAAATGCATTCTTTGTCCGGATGGGTTCAATCGGTTCGCCGTCGCGCGTGATTGCTGTGATCTCAAACCTTTCATCCGAGCTCAACTTTTTCTTCGGATTTCGTCTCCTTACCGAAGTTGTGCTCGATCCGGAGGGCTAGAAAAAAGAAGAAAGACGAGAGTTAGTTAATATGTGTACATATACCAAAACAATGAATGCATCAATTAGCTAGTCAGCACAGGCTTAACTAATATATATACCTAACCAGACTCGATTCGATCACCGGAGCCGTCATCATGGTCTCCTTCTTGCACCGTCATTGGGTCACCGGAGCCATCCTCGTGGTCTCCTTCTTGCACCGGCATTGGGTCAAAGGAGCCATCATAATTGCCTGCTTCTTCACCCTGTCCTTCCAGACAATCGGTGTCGTTCAGAAACGATAAGACGGCATCACTGCCATGTGCGATTATCTCCTCCAACATCACTTCTGTTGCTTCGTCTCGGGGGGTGTCCATAGTTTCTACAAATATTTACAACATGGCAATTATTATTCAAACATGACAGATATGGATATATTAGTGGCAAACGTAGAACTAGCTAGCTAATCACAGTAAGGAATCATATTAATTAGTGGCCTCGATGCTGCTTCTCTAGGGTTTGGGGTGACCTCGACAACGCTTCAAGGGGGTAATATCGACAACGATGAGATACATACACGGGAAAATAATGTTATCGGGGAGGGTATATATATATCGACCCCCCCTCGTGTTGAAGTTATCGGGAGGGGGTATATCGACCCCCCCTCCCCCCACGTGTTGAAGTTATCGGGAGGGGTTTATATCGACAACGACGACATACGTACATGGGAAAATAATAGTAACGGGGAGGGGTATATCGACCCCTCCCCACGTGTTGAAGTTATCGGGAAGGGGTATATCGACCCCCCACGTGTTGAAGTTATCGGGAGTTTATATCGACACGACATACGTACATGGGAAAATAATATTATCGGGGAGGGGGTATATCGACCCCCCCCCTCGTGTTGAAGTTATCGGGAGGGGTATATCAACGAAGACAGAGGAGAAGATCAAAGAAAAAAAGAAAAAAAGAAAATTCTATTTTTTCTTCTTCTCCTCTATTCCTTTCTTCTTCTCCTTTTCTTTTTCTTCTTTTTCCTCTTCTTATTTATTTCTCCTCTTCTTCCTCTCCTCTTCTTCTCCTTTCTTCCTCTTCTTATTTTCCTTTTTCCTCTCCTTCTTTTTCTTCTTCTTCCTTCTTTCTAGCTAGATATATAAAACTTTTCTTAAAATGTAACTTTTGCATATATAAAATTTTTCTTCTTCTTCCTTCTTCCTTCTTCCTTCTCTTCCTTCTTCCTAATTAAATATATACAACTTTTCTAAAATGAAACTAACCTAAAATTAATGTACTAAATCAGAGCACATTAATGTACTAAAATTAATGTATTTTAAAACACCATGCCTATTACAATTGAAAAATACATACATTCATACAAAAACATGTAAAAAATACATACATACATATATGAAAATATAAAAACATCTAAAAACATGTAAAAAATAGCATATATATATAACTAAAAACAACGGAGGCGGCGGCGGGGCCGGCAGGGGCCATGGTGCTCACAAGGGCGGCGGCGTCGGGCGGGCAGGGCAGGCGGGCGGGCGCGAAGGCAGCAGGGCGCTGGGAGTGGCGGCGGCGGCAGGCGTGCGCGCGCTGGGCACGACAGCGCCGGGCGGCGTTGGAGGTGACCGCGACGGCATGGTTATTCTGTGGCGACAGTGTCGGGCGGCGCAGTGGTGGTGATTGGCTGGGCGCGTGGCGGCGACGAGGGCGGCGGCAGCGGCGGGCGGGGTGTGAATCGGGCAGCCTGGCGTCGGCGTCGGTGTGGGGAACTACAGAGATGAAATGAAAAACGCTAAGTCTTTGCTTATATAGCAAAGCCATTGGTCCCGGATTGTGAAACCAACCGGGACTAATGCACCCTTTAGTCCCGGTTGGTGCCACCAACCGGGACCAAAGGCCTCTTTTCTGCAGCCCAAAGGGCGGGAAGCGGCGGCCTTGGTTCCCAGTTGGTGGCACCAATCGGGACTAAAGGGGGGGCATTGGTCTCGGTTCGTAGCACTAACCGGGACCAATGCACCCCTTTAGTCCCGGTTGGTGCCACCAACCGGGACCAATGGCCCTTGCACAACAACGTGGTGGTGGCAGTTTAGTCCCACCTCGCTAGCTGAGAGAGAGCCGCACCTGTTTATAAGGTGCGCGCGCCAACCTCTCGAGCTCCTCTCTAAAGCAGGCTTTGGGCCTAATCTGTCTCTATGTAAACAGGCCTACTGGGCTTACTACGGGCCTGAATCTGGCCCATTGTTGGGTTTCTAGTCGTATTCAGGCCGTGGGGGCCCAGTAGGAGGCACTTTTTTTGTTTTTTTGTTTTCTTTACTTATTGTTGCTATTTTTATTTTTATTTCAGTTTTTTTGTTTTCTGCATTATTGATTTTCTTTTATTTTTGCTTTATTTTTTAATTCTTTTTGCTTTTAGTTTTAGAAAATTATAAACTTTCTGTTAGTGCCATTAGTTTTCAAATTTGAAAACACTTTTTTGTTTTCTTTCTTGATTTATTTATTTTATTTTGTTTCTACTTACAACAAAATACTTATTGTTCCTATTTTTATTTTTTTCTAGTTTTTTTGTTTTGTTTTCTGCATTATTTATTTTATTTTGTTTTTTGCTTTATTTTTTAATTCTTTTTGCTTTTAGGTCAACAAAATTATAAATTTTCTGTTAGTGCCATTAGTTTTAGAAAAATTATAAACTTTCTGTTAGTGCCATTAGTTTTCAAATTTGAATAGTTAAAGTTTGAATTCTTTGAAATTTGTGTGAATCACAAGTTTGTGATTAACTTTACTAAAAAAATGAACATAGATGCGCCTATAGAGAAAATTCAACCTAAATTCGTAATAAATTTCTATGAATTTCAGAGAAATTCACTATGAATGTAGGTCAAATTCCTGTATAGGGCATCTATTTTCACTTTGAGAGGAGCTCAACAAGGCGAGAGAGAGGGACGGGCTTATAAACCGGTGTGAGCATTGGTCCCGGTTCTGCGTGGAACCGGGACCAAAAGGTCGAACGAACCGGGACCAATGGCCCACGTGGCTGCCCTCTTGAGAGTGTTCTTGGTGAGAACATAGTTGACAAGGAGCGAACCGGGATTAATGGTATTACGAGGGCCGAACCATAAGCATTTCAAATGAACTCTGAAAAAGTTGAAAGTTGGCATGGTATCATAATTTCACCCACATAGCATGTGCATGTACAAAGCGGGCAATGGTATCATACTGCGTCTGTTACAAAGTTGGCATGGTATCATCATAATAGTTATGGAGAAAGTCTTCACTTTTTCTTCGCTTGTGTCATTTGCTTATTGCGCCGTAACCATGGATAATCTTCATCGTTTATCAGGATGCTTGGGTCAGCCTTGACTTTGAAGGAAGGAATTTCTTGAAACTTTTCATAATCTTCAGACATGTCTGTCTTGCCCTCCACTCCCACGATGTCCCTTTTTCCTGAAAGAACTATGTGGCGCTTTGACTCACCGTATGATGTATTCGCTTCCTTATCTTTTCTTTTTCTCGGTCTGGTAGACATGTCCTTCACATAGATAACCTGTGCCGCATCATTGGCTAGGACGAACGGCTCGTCAATGTACCCAAGATTTTTCAGATCCACTGTTGTCATTCCGTTCTGTGGGTCTACATGTACCCCGCCTCCTGACAGATTGACCCATTTGCACTTAAACAAAGGGACCTTAAAATCATGTCCCTAGTCAAGTTCCCATATGTCCACTATGTAACCATAATATGTGCCCTTTCCCCTCTCGGTGGCTGCATCAAAGCGGACACCGCTGTTTTGGTTGGTGCTCTTTTGATCTTGGTCAATCGTGTAAAATGTATTCCCATTTATCTCGTATCCTTTCCAAATCGTAACAGTCGAAGATGGTCCACTGGACAACAAGTACAGCTCATCACAAACAGCGCTGTCACCTCCGAGGCGTGTTTCCAACCAACTGCTGAAAGTCTGATGTGTTCACATGTAATCCAGTCGTCGACTTTGCTCCGGGTGTTTGGGCGCAGACTGTTCTTGTGTTCATCGACATAAGGGGTCACCAAGGTAGAGTTCTGTAGGACTGTGCGGTGTGCTTGAGACCAAGAATATCTGTCCTTGCATATCATTGCCGGTTCATCTGCGTGCATTATATATAATTAAGTGTGTCAAAAATCATTACAGAACATCATGAATAGATAATTAAGTGACCAAATTAATAGAAGTTCATCATCACATTAAAACCAAAGTACATACATAGTTCTCATCTTCAAGCGAAAATCATTACAGAACAACATAAATCTCTGCAGAGCATCTAAATTAATTAAACCATACATTGAAACTATGTAAAACATTTCAATGCGAAAACAAATGCGATCATAATCGCAACCAAGGTAACAACTGATGCAACAGCATAATGATAACAAGCCTCGGTATGTATGGCATATTTTCTAATCTTTCTAATCTTCAAGCGCATTGCATCCATCTTGATCTTGTGATCATCGACGACATTCGCAACATGAAACTCCAATATCATCTTCTCCTCCTCAATTTTTCTTATTTTTTCCTTCAAGAAATTGTTTTCTTCTTCAACTAAATTTAACATCTCGACAATAGGGTCGGTTGGAATTTCCGTTTCAACAACCTCCTAGATAAATAAAATCTATGTCACATTGGTCGGCATAATTTTCATAAACAATAAATGAACTAATAGTCATGAAAAGATAATATATACCACATCCGAATCATAGACAGGATGAGGGCCGACGGGCGGATACCAAAACCATCGCACTATATAAGATGCAATAATAAAAGTAAGAAAATAATACAAGTATGTATCTAAACATACAAGTAAGAATATTTTTCCTTTCAGAAAGAAGATAAGAACAAGAGGCTCACCACGGTAGTGCCGACGATGAGATCGGCGCTGGTGATCGACGGCGGTGAAGACGGGACAGGCGTGACGGACCGCTAAACCTAGACAAATATTGAGGAAAATGGAGCTTGGAGGTCGAGCTTGGAGAGGAGAAAGCTTAAGTAGTGTGGCTCGGGCATTCCATCGAACACCTTGTGTGCATAGGAGGTGAGATAGAGCACCACCAAGCCCTCTCCCCCTCGGCGGCCAGAAAAAACAGAGCAGTGCGCTCTGCTCTCTGTGGGGTATATATAGGCACCTCATTGGTCCCGGTTGGTGGCATGAACCGGGACTAAAGGGCAGCCTTTGGTCCCGGTTCAAGCCACCAACCGGGACCAATGGTGGTGGGCCAGGAGCGAGGCCCATTGGTCCCGGTTCGTCCCACCAACCGGGACCAAAAGGTCCAGACGAACCGGGACCAATGGCCCACGTGGCCCGGCCGGCCCCCGGGGCTCACGAACCGGGTCCAATGCCCCCATGGGTCCCGGTTCTGGACTGAAACATGACTAATGGGCTGACCGGCCTGGACCTTTGCCCCCTTTTCTACTAGTGCTAAGAAAGGAGATGTAGGTGGTATTCTATTCATGAGGATTGGGAGGGGGAGGGTTTCATCCTATGGAGATTTTTTTTTGACTATGTAGTGCAAGGCAACAGCCTCACAACTCTTTATTCAAAGAACAGAGGAAAACAAAGTCCTTTACAAGTCATATACAAAAGGAAGAAAAGGAGGAGAAAAGAAATACCTACAACCCAAACAGGGCAACAAGAGCTAACTATGGGAGGTTAGAAATCCAAGTCAGAAGGTTATCCCTGAATTTACATTTAAACCTATCTGAGAGCAAAGTTATGTCGTGAATAAAGTTGTGTCTCCAAGCTCTGAATCAAGGCCTTTCATTCCTAAAAACCTTTCCATTCCTAAGAATCCAGATATTCCAAGCTGCTGTGAAGACCACTTCAGTGAAAAAAGAATGCCCAAAATCCTTCTTGGCCTTTACTGCCATGTTGTATGTTGTCATCCCAGGCTGCGGGTCCCAGTTAATCTGCAAGTAATTCCAGACTCTGATGCTAAAATTACAAGAAAAGAACAAATGTGCACGATCTTCATGGATCAGATATGGACATAGGACACAAGTATGATCTTCCACATGCCAATGCCTCCTGAGTAACATGTCTCTGGTGTTCAAACGATCTCTTAGCAGTAGCCATCCAAACATTTTGATTTTCAAAGTACATGAAGATTTCCAAATCCATTGGAAGATTGGATCAACAACAATATGTTGATGCTCATACACATAAAAGGATTTGGGTCTGAAACAACCCTTATGAAAAGGCCAGATCCATGTGTCATGATCCTGAGAGCAAGCATAAGCATTTATCATTTGTTGAAGGCATTCTAGCTCAGCAAAAGCTTGAGTAGAAAAGGTAGATGCATAGTTGATAAGAGCTCCTTGGAGAGAACATAAGACACTGAGAGTTGTCCATCAATAACAAATGAAAAGAGCCTCGGAAACTTTTCATTGATGGAGGAACCATTGAGCTCAATAACCCAACTATCAGTCCAGAACAAAATAGATCTGCCATCACCCAACTTTGGAGAGGCCAACTATTTGTGTGCTAATTTAAACACATCACGCCACCAAAAGGAACCACAAAGGTTCGTAGTATGAGGGACATAGCTATCATAATATGAATCCCAGATAAGACCAACCCAGAGAATGTCATGGTGATTATAGAACTTGGGCAATAATTTCATCAGCAAGGCCTCATTTTGCACTCTTAAATTTAGCACACCAAGACCCCCCTTATTTTTAGGTAGACATACCAAATCCCAAGCAGCTAGAGATTGTCTTGGAGTATCATAATTCCCTCTCCAAAGGCATTGTCTTTGAATCCTCTCAATTTGCTTCAAAATTCCTGGAGGAATGATAAGAGTGCAAAGGAAATATATGGGCATGGAAGTTAAAACAAACTGAAGCAACTGCAACCTGCTACCTTGGTTCAGAAAACAAGAAGTGGCAGATAACCTCCTTTCAATTATGTGCACTAGAGGCATCAGATCTAGAATTGAGGGCCTAGTAGTTCCCATGGGGAGACCCAAAAAAGTGAAAGGCAAAAGCCCCAACTTACATCCCAGAATTGAAGCCAGCCTGTTAGCTTCATCATTTGACATATTCATAGGCACCATGAGAGATTTTTCAAAATTCACAGATAACCCAGTTGAAGTAGCAAAAACGTCAAGCATGTCTTTAAGAGCAAGGAGCTGGTGATCAGAAGCAGGCAATACAATTAGTGTATCATCAGAATACTGCACTATGGGGTAATCCTGACTGTGAGTTGGAATTGGAAGAGTCAAAATTCCTTTAGAGCACATATCATTGACCATAAACTGAAGAAGATCGGCAGCAAGCACAAACAACAAAGGTGACATTGGATCACCTTGCCTAACTCCCCTCTTACATTTAAAATGGTGTCCAGGCATACCATTAAGAAGCACAGAGGATGAACGAGATGACAAGATGGACTGCATCCACAAAATCCATTTATCATTGAAACCCTTATATCTCAGAATCCTAAGAATGGCATCATGCTCAATAGTATCAAAAGCCTTAGTAAAATCCAACTTCAGGGGGACAATTGGTCTTTTAGATGCCTGGCATTGATGTATATACTCAAAACACCAAGCTAAACAGTCTTAAATAGACCTAGATTTAATAAACCTATACTGATTTTTGAGAATACAAGAAAGAATCACTTTCTGCAGTCTATTTGCAAGAAGCTTGGTGAGAAATTTCAAGCAAGTATTTGTCAAAGAAATTGGCCTGTACTCATCTAAACCCTCAGGTGATAGCTTTTTTGGAATCAGAGTTATGAGAGAGCTATTGATACACTCCTTTACCAATAAATGAAAATCATCCTTGATAATCTCCCAAAGCACTTTTTGAGAAAGAGGCCGGTGAAAACATCAGGCCAAGGGGCTCTGTCAGAGGCATCTCTTTAATAACACGGTCAATTTCCTGCTGAGTAAAAGGCTTAGTCAGATCATCAAGTCCCTCAATCTTTTGATAATATTTGGCATGTCAAAGCCCATTTGAATGTCATTAGCACAACCTATCCTCCGCTTGAATTCTTGCAAAAAACGCCCAGCAATTGTTGCATGGAGGTCACCTGTCCATTATCAGAAGTTATGCTTGAAATAGAGTTACTCCTGTAACGCTCAATGGCCATAGCATGGAAAAACTTAGTATTTTCCTCTCCAATTTTGATACTCCTAATGGTACATCTCTACTTCCAGTAAATAAACTGCAACTTGAGAATTTCCTCCAGATGAAGCTTAACTATTTTCCTGAAAGTTTCCTCGGGCCAAGACAAAGGCCTAAATTCCTCTAAGCCATCCAAGCAAAGAATGACCTTATTGCAGTTAGAGATCAGAGCTTTCACCTTAGAAAGACTAATGTGCCAATGTTCGAGAGCTTGTCTAAGTGCTTTAAAATTTGCAGAGATAACAATAGCAGAAGATTTCCTATGAGTGGGCCTAATCCAAGAATCTCGACACAATCCAAAAATCCACATAAATTAGTCCAATAATTTTCAAAACGAAAGACTTTGGCCTTAGGAATAGAAGTTTTGATTTTTACCACACATGGCACATGATCTGATGTAGTTCTGGTAAGGGGCAAGACCAAGTGTTAGGATAAGAGCAAGTCCATGTGGGAGTAGTGAAGAACTAATCAATCTGTTCAAGCAAAGGAACATTTTGCATATTTGACCATGTATATTTTCTGCCTTTAAGTGGAAGCTCAATTAAGCCAAGATGTCCAATAACTTCATTGAAAATAAACATGTCATTGATGTCCCCACCAGGCTTGTTTCTATTGTCCATCGAGCGTAAGAAGTTCAAATCACCCAACAAAAGCCAATTAGCATCATCAGGGATAATTAAGTCGTCATGCAACCAGTTAACAAAATCTTCCCTAGCTGGATTTCGAGAGGGCCCATAGACAGTAACCATTGTCCAGGTTTGAGAATTATGAGTGGATGTAAACTCCACAACAATTCCAAAATGAGCAGATAAAATTAGTTTCCCATCAAACATAGCAGAGTTCCACACGACCAATATCCCTCCAGAAGCTCCAGAAGATGGCACATGAACAAACTGATCAAAACGACATGGACAACACTTACAAATATAACGTTGATCGATGATCTCGCATTTAGTTTCTTGTAAACAAACGATAGAATAAGCACTTTCATCAATTTTCTGCCGAACTGCACGCTGCCTATCATCTGAATTCAGACCAGGAACATTCCAGCACAGTACTTTCTAGTCTCTAAAGTCGTACTGATTCATTCAAGACCAAAATAAAGCAACAACAAAAGACTACCACACAGTGGCAGTGCCAGTTCAGACAAGCAACAGCAATAAAGTTCAGACCAGACCTAAAACATAAAGCAAGATAAATTGTTTTAACAAGGGTTAACCATAAATCCCACCATGGCAAAGATTTAACTATCATCAGAACTAGAAGAAGCAGAGGAGGTCTTGCATGAAGAAGCCTCAAGCTTCTCCTTAGTCAGCTTCTCAGGTGCAATGCCGAGGTGAATACCCACACGTTGCAGAACACCGATTGTAGTTGGAGGCGGGACAGTAGATGGATGTGCATTAGGTTGATCATCTGCGGCTGCGATCATCGGTTGAAATCTTGTGCTTCTTTTGAGATTTTGTTGTTGGTTTCTTCAGAGAGGCAGGCTTGGCCAGAGAGGAATGCAGAAAACCATCACGCAAAGCAGAGAGCCTGGCACTGCGTCTGACCCTAGACTCGACGATCATAGGTTTTGGTTTGCGAGCACGAACTGGGTGTCCAACCGGAGCAGCAGAGAAATTGAAGGTAGACATCTCAACATCAGAGAAAGCTGGCTCATCCATAGATCAATCCTCAATCACAGAGTCAAAGCAGAGAGCACAAGAAACATGAGGTTTCCTTGAAAAAGTCACAGCACGACGAACATGAGAAGGATGAAAAATCAGCTTGTTACCCATAGCAGAATAAGAAAAATAAACTTCCCTGGAGAGCTTAGACAGGATTACCGGCTTGAAAGGGCTAGACAACTGAACACGTCGAGGGATTTGCATCATATGAAAGATGGGCAACATACGATGGAAAGACCTGGTCCATTACATCACCGAAGGAAGAACAGGTCCAAAAGCAGTGAAAACTTGACCAAGAACGACAGGAGGTTGAATGATAGGCGGCACATAAACTGCAATAGCCCTTGCTGACCATTAACCAATCCCTAAGCAAGAATCAACAGGCCCAGAGTTTTCCATAACCACCAACTCTTGAGAAACAGGTTGAGCTTCATCCTCAGAGACCTCCTAGACAACCACATTATCCTGCTTGTGGATTTTATTAGCTCAAAATAAAGCATCAAGAGAATACAAACAAAATAAGCACACACCCGACCTTTGCACAACTAGTATGCACACAACCAACACCAACCCACACAAAAAACACGTCTGCAAATAGCAAAGTCATATAAGACCAAAGTTATGCATGGACGAGAAAAGAAAGAAAGAAAAATATTATAAAGTAATCAGTTCCGTGATCGGCAAACTAAAGGAAAGACCATATCTGCACCAACTGTATCAAGACACCATCGAACATCATGATTCTTCAACAGCAACACCTTCGGAAGGAGCAACGCTCAAACACTGCTGTCATCCTTTGTATCCAGCATTCGACACCGAATCTAGGTTTTCACCCTGAAGAAACTTTCTAAGCATATCCGAGCAATGCCTTTAACAAGGTAAGGGTGTATAACCATCGCCATTGCCAGAATTCAAATCTGTGCTTTCACCCCGGAGCTCGATACCGGGTACTTAAGAAGCACCGCCATCGGCATCACAAATGTGTTGTCACCACCACTTTTCCACGATCCCAGTAGCTACATGGGATGCGCCGCTGCACAACCATTCCTCTGCATCAAGCCGACATCCATAGTTTGCATCTCATTGCCGAAGTGAACCATCGGATCTGAAGAGATGACCGCCACCGTGGAGCCACAAGAGGTTGCTGCACCATCACAGTTTGGGGCCGCCATCGCTAGGCCAGACAAGATCTGGATCACCGTTACCGGCCTGGATACCGCAGGCAAGATGAATAAGACGTCAAAAAGAAGTTTGATGGTGGCGGCACAGCTCATATTGCGTCGGCTCTTGAGCATCTAAAAATGGGCTGCATGTTGTCTGGAGTAGTGGATTGCATACGAGTGTTGCTAGTTTGTAGACCAATAAAACCTGGATGCACGGAACCGAAAGGGTTCACATAAAAATGAGAATCGGTAGGATAAGCCAAGTGGAGGGTTAGTGCTGATGTGGCTATAGGAGAATGGATGATAATGTGGATAGGTTGCATGCTTAGTAAAATAGGTTAGTGGGGTTGAACTATTTAGGTATTATAGATGTCCCTATTACAGTCCAAGAAAATAAGAACAATATATGATTGAATAAGCGTGTCAATCAAGGAACCAGAAATAATTGGGACTTTTTATAGCTACCTTTTGAACAAATACATACTCGCTCCGTAAAGAAATATAATAGCGTTTAGATCACGACTTTAGTGATCTAAGGGCTCTTATATTGATCTAAACACTCTTATATTTCTTTACAGAGGCAGTATGTTGTAGTACACAATTGACCACTGCCACTGAATTGATATCTTCTCAGCCTCTCATATTTTCTCACATTCAGATTCGATGGTTCTTGAACCACTGTTGAGCTATAAATAGTTATTACTTCTCGCTTGTCTAAGAAGAATATAGCATATGCGCATAAATAACAGATAGAATCTATGTTCTAAGTATAAATTTAGCAATCCGTAATAAAGTGTCGTCCAAAATTTATAAAACAAAATGATTACGAAAAATGAACTGTCATGACATATATTCTTATTGTCATTGGTTTACAACTGCTCATGTTTATTGTTTCTGCCGCAAAGTTACCATGTGATAGTAGGTTAGGTAGTTAGTGAAAAGATTAGCTAGTCAATATGTAGTGGTAGAAAGTGCATGCATGAATATGTCTTTGGGCCACAAATCGAACAGAATATCATGCAAGATTGCCTGGTCGGATGGATGTTCGTGATCTTCATGTGCAAAACATCAGCCACTGTCCAAAAATTTCTCTCGTTCACGCATGACTTCCAGGTAATTCCTAGCAAAGGTACTTCATCATGCCTTGTGTATGGCGCGGTATAGGCAATCTCAGAGGTTATGTCCACCTCTACATGCACCCTTGTGTGGGAAAGCCTCTTTGTGTTCTAGTCAATTTTCCGTGATGCCACGTTGGTCTCTATTAGTGATGACAACTGTGCATCTTCTGGCTCAATACTTGGGTGTCATCATTTGGAGCTGTGGCGATGAGGTTTGCAACCCTCTTCTCTCACACTAGTAGAGCCCTACTTGTTCCAACTCAATAAAGATCATCGTCGAGGTTGCCTGCAATTGTTAGCGCCATCAAGCCTCCTCTAGCCAACAACCTTGACTTTACCAAAGACCACCAACGCAACCACATCTATGTGTGGAGCAGCTGCACCCCTTGGCCAGCATATACAAAAAAATGTGTATATACATGTGATTTTCCACATCAAATGTTGATGAGTAGTTGGGTTGATTGAGAACGCGAGTTAAGGTGAGGTGCACAAGTCACCATTATTTTTTGGGCTAATTTGCATATTGTTATGGAACTCCGCCTATGTTGTCTCAACATAGCCGGTCCCAAGCCCGGGTAAAGGAGGAGGGTTGTGATAGGCTTGGCGAGCCAACAGAAAAACTCAGCCACTCTTATGGAGATGAAACCCAAAAGATTTTCGTTGGGGCGTAACCCTCTCAGCGACGCGCTACATTGGAACCTGGGTGTGGTGGAAAATGGGCAAGGGCCGGGCCGTCACCCCCTAGGTGGCGCGCCGTATCTTGATCCAGATACGGTGGCAAGTGAGCGAGGATCGGGTCGTCGCATCCTTAGTGGCGCGCTACATCGGCGCCCGGATGTAGTGGAAAATGAGCAAGGGTCTTCACATTTGACGCTACGAGTGTGAAGGTTAAGGAAGCTAGCCGAGCCTAGGAGGATTTGCTTAGGTAGCTGGAACGTAGGGTCTCTGACAGGGAAGCTTCGGGAGCTAGTTGATGCAGCGGTGAGGAGAGGTGTTGATATCCTTTGCGTCCAAGAGACCAAATGGAGAGGACAGAAGGCGAAGGAGGTGGAGGATACCGGCTTCAAGCTGTGGTACACAGGGACGGCTGCAAACAGAAATGGCGTAGGCATGTTGATCAACAAGAGCCTCAAGTATGGAGTGGTAGACGTCAAGAGACGTGGGGACCGGATTATCCTGGTCAAGCTGGTAGTTGAGGACTTGGTTCTCAATGTTATCAGCGCGTATGCCCCACAAGTAGGCCACAATGAGAACACCAAGAGGGAGTTCTGGGAAGGCCTGGAAGACATGGTTAGGAGTGTACCGATTAGTGAGAAGCTCTTCATAGGAGGAGACCTCAATGGCCACGTGGGTACATCTAACACAGGTTTTGAAGGGGCGCATGGGGGCTTTGGCTATGGCATCAGGAATCAGGAAGGAGAAGATGTCTTAAGCTTTCTCTAGCCTACAACATGATTGTAGCTAACACCCTCTTTAGAAAGAAAGAATTACATCTGGTGACTTTTAGTAGTGGCCAACACTCTAGCCAGATTGATTTCATCCTCTCAAGAAGAGAAGATAGGCGTGCGTGCCTAGACTGTAAGGTGATACCTGGAGAGAGTGTTGTACCCCAGCACAAGCTGGCGGTTGCTGATTTCGGCTTTCGGATTCGTTTCCAGCGGGATAAGCGTGCCAAAGTTGCTATAACGAAGTGGTGGAAGCTCAAGGGGGAGGTAGCTCAGGCGTTCAAGGAGAGGGTCATTAAGGAGGGCCCTTGGGAGGAAGGAGGGGATGCGGACAATGTGTGGATGAAGATGGCAACTTGCATCCGTAAGGTGCCCTCGGAGGAGTTTGGAGTGTCCAGGGGAAGGAGAAGTGAAGATAAGGATACATGGTGGTGGAATGATGATTTACAGAAGGCGATTAGAGAGAAGAAAGATTGCTTCAGACGCCGGTACCTGGATAGGAGTGCAGACAACATGGAGAAGTACAAGATGGCGAAGAAGGCCGCAAAGCGAGCTATTGGTGAAGCAAGAGGTCGGGCATATGAGGACCTCTACCAATGGTTAGGCACGAAGGAAGGCAAAAGGGACATCTATAAGATGGCAAGATAGAGGAAGACGAGGGATATTGGCCAAGTCAAATGCATCAAGGACGGAGCAGGCCAACTCTTTGTGAAGGACGAGGAGATTAAGCATAGATGGCGGGAGTACTTCGACAAGTTGTTCAATGGGGAGAATGAGAGTTCTACCATTGAACTGGACGACTCCTTTGATGAGATCAGCATGCGTTTTGTGCGGTGAATCCAGGAGTCTGAGGTCAAGGAGGCTTTAAAAGGATGAGAGGAGGCAAGGCTATGGGCCCTGATTGTATCCCCATTGAGGTGTGGAAAGGTCTCGGGGACATAGCGATAGTATGGCTAACCAAGCTTTTCAACCTCATTTTTCGGGCAAACAAGATGCCAGAAGAATGGAGACGGAGTATATTAGTACCAATCTTCAAGAACAAGGGGGATGTTCAGAGTTGTACTAATTACCGTGGAATTAAGCTGATGAGCCATACAATGAAGCTATGGAAGAGAGTCATTGAGCACCGCTTAAGAAGAATGACAAGCGTGACCAAAAATCAGTTTGGTTTCATGCCTGGGAGGTCGACTTTGGAAGCCATTTTCTTGGTACGACAACTTATGGAGAGATATAGGAAGCGAAAGAAGGACTTGCATATGGTGTTCATTGACTTGGAGAAGGCCTATGATAAGATACCGCGGAATGTCATGTGGTGGGCCTTGGAGAAACACAAAGTCCCAACAAAGTACATTACCCTCATCAAGGACATGTACGATAATGTTGTGACAAGTGTTCGAACAAGTGATGTCAACACTGATGACTTCCCAATTAAGATAGGACTGCATCAGGGGTCAGCTTTGAGCCCTTATCTTTTTGCATTGGTGATGGATGAGGTCACAAGGGGTATACAAGGAGATATCCCATGGTGTATGCTCTTTGCGGATGATGTGGTGCTAGTTGACGATAGTCGGACGGGGGTAAATAGAAAGTTAGAGTTATGGAGATAAACCTTGGAATCGATAGGGTTTAGGCTTAGTACAACTAAAACCGAGTACATGATGTGCGATTTCGGTACTAGTAGGTGTGAGGAGGAGGAGGTTAGCCTTGATGGCCAGGTGGTACCTCAGAAGGATACCTTTCAGTATTTGGGGTCAATGCTGCAGGAGGATGGGGGTATTGATGAAGATGTGAACCATCGAATCAAAGATGGATGTATGAAGTGGCGCCAAGCTTCTGACATTCTCTGTGACAAGAGAGTACCACAAAAGTTAAAAGGCAAGTTCTACAGGACAGAGGTTCCACCCGCAATGTTGTATGCCGCTGAGTGTTGGCCAACTAAAAGGCGACATGTTCAACAGTTAGGTGTGGCGGAGATGCGTATGTTGAGATGGATGTGTGGCCACACGAGGAAGGATCGAGTCCGGAATGATGATATACAAGATAGAGTTGGGTAGCACCAATTGAAGAGAAGCTTGTCCAACATCGTCTAACATGGTTTGGGCATATTCAGCGCAGGCCTCCAGAAGCTCCAGTGCATAGCGGATGGCTAAAGCGTGCGGAGAATGTCAAGAGAGGGCGGGGTAGACCGAATTTGACATGGGAGGAGTCCGTTAAGAGAGACCTAAAGGATTGGAGTATCACCAAAGAGCTAGCTATGGACAGGGGTGCGTGGAAGCTTGCTATCCATGTGCCCGAGCCATGAGTTGGTTGCAAGATCTTATGGGTTTCACCTCTAGCCTACCCCAACTTGTTTGGGACTAAAGGCTTTGTTTGTTGTTTGTTGTTTTTGTTGTTGCATATTGTTATGGAGACTGCAAATCAAAAGTAGAAATTACATCATATACAAATATCCAAGCATACGTGATACAAGTTAGAATGTTTTTACCAAATACAAAACAAGCATTGTTATGCAAATGCATATCAAACCAAGAAAATTACATCATGGACAAATATCCATGCATACGTGTTACAAGCGAGGATGTTTTTACCAACTACAAAACACGTATTGTTATGCCAAATTCATATTGAACTAAGAAAAGAACTAGACACATTTGAACTAGTTGAGTTGAATGATGCTAATTAAATAGCATGTGTGATGTATGCCCATGATGCAAGCTAGCAGTTCAACCCAAGAACATGACATACTTATTTGGCAGTGGAAGAATTGATAAAAAAGGCAATGCAAAATTTTCAGGAAGTATCCTCATAGATATTTTCATATGTTATATTTTTCCATTCAGTTGTAGATAAGTATCCTCTATTCTATTAGCACAAAAATAGGGAGATATCCACCCTAGAAACCTCTATCATTTATGTTGCTCTCTACCATGATATATAATTAGTATGTCACCCTCCTTGTAATATATGCTTCAATTTTACTGAAATTGTATTTTCCATGGATGATGCTAAAGTATATAGTAAATATTTTATTTCTATTTCATTTCTATGATTACAAACTTTGCGAAATATAACTGAAAAAATTATAATGAAGTAAAAATATTTGGGAAAAAAGCATTTAAAAATGGAATAAACAAACACTGCAATTATTTATAAATTGATTAAAATAAGGAAACTAAAAAAGAATGACAGCTTCATATGATGACAAACATATTTCGTTGGGTTAGATTTCCCCAATCCGCTAGTCACCTCGTCGCCAAAAGGGCGCCATAGAGTTTTAAAGTTTTTCATTCTTGGATTCGAGGGTAAGATATACACGAAAGCCGACAATGTAATTATTATTTTTGGGTATAAAAATCTCTAAAATTGCTTCAGCGTCACATCATATATGACCGCTTTTCAGGCTAAGAAATATATAGAATGTAAATTAAGTAATCATAGCAAAATGAAAGATCATCGCGTTGTTACTGAACAAATAAAAAATTATCCTAGTACATCTTGCTGGTACTTTGGGTGATTGAAATTTTGATCTCAGTTTTCCCGTCCATTTTTATAATTTGAAGTAGCAAAGAACAAATACAGATATACCGTTCATGCCGCAACTAGTACAGAAACAGAAAATCCGCAAATGTTGGTTCTATAGGAGATATAAATATTTTTAAATTGTCTCGGCATAAATTGCTCGTAAAGAATTGACAACAATTGTGCATCCTGAATTTGCTCAGGCTGCTTCGTGCTATCGGACAATGTAGTGGTAGCGACAAGTAATAACAGATAACAAAATACGTACCGACATTACAATGAAGATGACACAAAATATGTAGAAAGCAAAAGTGGGCAAAACACCACTCAACTATGCACTATACCAAAGTCAAACTGACTAAGAACTGAGAAATAGAAGACGTTTTCGTCCCCTGATCTTTACTACAAGGGTGCTAAAAAGGAGCACAATTGGGCAAATATCCTAATATTGCACAAACGATGAGCTTTATTGAACAAAACAATGCAAACAATCTTATATGGTGTTATGTATGATTTACATCTGCTTGGTACCAGATGTTGGCTAGGATGGCTTATGTATTTGGCCTGCTAGAGACCTAACTTTTGGCCTATTGCGGTTTAAGTGGGGCTAGTGAAATCTTTAAATTTTATCTTTTGTCCAAATGAAACTGACCTTATTCAGTTCTGTATAGAACATGCAACTGTTCTCATTCTTTTAGTGAGAGAATGTGATATTTGCTCCAATGCTCATAATCTTTGCATATAATGGACTAGTAAACCAAGCAGACTCTCGTGATCTATTAGTGTAATTGGTTGAGGTTGCTGGAATCCATGAGACAAGAGAGATGAATTTATGAATTTCTTGCCTTTTTTACAGAAGGAGCTTGAAGGACATTGTAATGAAATGTAGTTCTGGTTCTGTTACAGGACTTTCCTTGTTCTTGTTCCAGGTTCCATTACAAGACGAGGGGCTCCGATGCCTACTACCCTGTCTCCAGTACTTCTGAATGTGAATTGCGTATGCGTGTAATTTTTTGCCTCCCCATACTGATGCGTTTTTGTACCTATTAACAAATAAGTTTGTACTTTTGTAGGTGAAATCATTAGAAGCAGTCTATATATGGTTGGTTCTATTCGAACAATCACCAGCTGTGCATATGGCTTTTCATGTGCTGGAAATTGTTTCTATTGGAGCTTCACTAGATCTAGATTGATGTATAAGTGTTCAGAAGATTGATGGGTCTTATGTAAGTTCATAGTTGCTCTGTAATAAGTGACAAAAGGTTGTTGTTATCTGTTTGTCGTATGAAAAATGCAGATGTATTTGTTACTGAAATCATGTATTTCCAACAAACTCATGTTGTTTGTTCATGCATGTTTTTTCATCAATAAAATACATATATATTTCCGACTTTTCCCTCGACACCGACACTGGTGGCACCGTCAGGGTCCTGCTGCCTACTGCGCCATCTTTGGGCTCCCAACTTCCCATGGACCGGTGTCCACTGAAAACCTCGTCCTGTTTGACACTGTCGGTAATTTCAGTCTAGCTAACTGCCAGTGTCCACTGTTCAGCACACAAATCTGTCCATTCGGTCGTATCAGAGCATCTGATTGTGGTTTTGGTTGCAGGCGTGGTTTGCCAGGGATCTGTCCTGCTGCCATCGATGATGCCGAGATACGACAACAACCGAGCCGTGTCATCATTCCTACATACTCCCTCCGTTCCATAATGTAGTGCCTATAGATTTTTACAGAAGTCAAACATTACAAACTTTGACCATATTTATAGAGAAAAGTAGGTATATCTAGAATATCAAATGCACATCGTTGGATACATCATGAGTTATATTTTCAGAATGCACATGTTTTACATTGTAGATGTAGATAATTTTCTCTATACACTTGGTCAAAGTTGGCAAAGTTTGACTTCCACAAAAATCTATAGGCACTATATTATGGACTGGAGGGAGTACTGTTTCAAGATCTTTGCTCTATGGACGACCGCCCCTATGAGATCCTCAACGCTTCGGCATCGAAAAAATTACGCTGTAGGTAGCTAGCATGAACTCGAACTCGTCAATCCTGGTAGGGTAGAGCAGAGCAGAGCAGGGTGCATCAGCTCACATGGAGTATAAGTTTTCTGAAGCTCTCCTTCTATTTGGTGCCAGAGTGGCGGATGATGCGGTAGAGAACAACAGTAACCTGGGTGATTTCGTGTCCAGGAACGTTACGAGCATAGGGAAATTCATGAACGACGGCTCCTCTGCATCATCACACTACTTACCGTATTTAGTGAGACAAACTTAGCATTCCTCGTTGCCGTGGCCCAGGACCTGACCTCCATGAGGTGCTCTGAGATGAGTCCGGCACAGCATGGGGTTTGTCGTCCTTGGTGAATGATTCATCATATCCTGCTGATTCCCACATCCATGTACGTACATGTGGTTTTATGGTTCTCTCTGAACATATCCTACTCAAATGCATACTTGACTGAATTAAGTGATCTTGGTTCCATTTCAGGATAATTTCCTTTTTGTTTTCCAAGATGGAGGTTGAAACCCCCGGCCTCTGCATCCAAGGATGCACACAGCCCTTTCCGGAGGTTGTATGGTTCCATTTCAGGATAATTGCAAACCCATACACAACATAGAGAAAATAAGTAAAGGTAGTTCCAAGAACAACCGGCATGTGTGCGAGTAGGTTTACAAAACATTGGCAGAAAGTTACAAATGCATTCATATTAACAAGTCACATGACAGATGGTTCAACGAAATGGCTAATAGTACCTAAACAAACCATCTCTTGGAGGCTAACTAAGCAAAGAGAAAGCTTTTCTCTGCTCTCAAGTACCAACTTCTAACTCCTACCTGGCCTTTTCCTAGTTTTGGCAACCGGCTTTGAAACATTAAACATTGGACAACCATGTGTCGAGTCCCGAAACATATTGTATCCTGTCAGCTCAGGGTGACGAATCAAAAAATCGATCGCCGGTTCTTGTATTCGCTCCTGGAGCTTGGGTGGGAGTCGACGAGGCGTAGAGGTAACTGACATCTCGGAAACTAGAAAATAGCAGCTAAATAAAACGAACATAACTTCCCGTGGATATCTACTTGTTAACCTTGACGGGATGATATCACATGGCTTGTTGAGTCCATCTCCTATGCAGAGAAAGGGGTCTGGACTCCGACCTGCAGCCAAGCCAACTAATTCATCCCACCATACTGGTTGGAGTGAATCCTGCAAATATATGTCTTGTGTAGGTACTTGAGTGAGTTCTCCCATTGCAACATCAGCCAACGGCTTGAATTGAGGTCCATGTGACTGCAAACATTTTACGGTAACTCCAACTATGTTTGTGCTTTCATATAGTCTTAAACACAACACTAGCACAAAACTTTTAAGTGGCGACTTGCGATCTTCGTATCGAAAACGTAGCACTGCAATTCTACCATACCCTTCCACCAAACCTGTCCATATACGAAGAAAAGAGGTTTGGCTTCCTCGCATGATGCGATGGGCAAGATTCTTTCCTTCAAGAAGATGTCTGATGAGAGGATTCAGAAACCTGTAGTGAGAAAGTGAACATCCGGACTCCACGTCTCTGACAAAATTGTCAGCTTCCTTGGCAAACCACTCAAATCTTTCAACAACAGAGCTACTCAGCACTTCTTGATCCGGGACAATGAAAGAGGGCAGCACAGCATTCATAATCTTTCTACGTAAACAGGGTACCGCTTCCTGATGATCTCTCACCTTGCCTAGCAGATCATTACACTCCCTGAAAACAGCTTTCAACTTCTTCCGTAAGCGAAGCAATGGCACGATGGCAATGGGCATCATCCTGGACCACTCAAGTGCCAAATCCAGCTTTATGTGCACCATGGCCAGCCTCTCCTTGAGGTCCTCCTGGGACGGCTTCTCCACGCTGGCTGCTGAACAGAAAGGAGATGGCTCCACTCACGGCCTCTTGCTTGACTGTTGATGCTATCATTCCCTCCATTCTTTTTATTTTTATACCCTACAGAGAAATAAAACCAGGCAGTATGAGTGAGATTCGCTGATTCATAAACTCGAGATAGATAGAGAGATAGACATATAGATAGATAGGTAGAAGAATATATTCATAGAGTGAGAGAGAAATATCACCTTCCCCTGGACGATTTAGTTCTTGGGTAGCCGAACTAAGCGGGCCACAAGTGAACTGATGAGAAAGAGTGTAGATGGATGAGATAGCGGCTAGCTGAGTGCAAATGCAAGACTTAAGACATATGGAGATATTAATAGGGAGGCGTGGAACAGAGATGTATGTAACATAGTAGAGGGATGGCGAAAGTGCGTGGAAACTTCTCGAAGCGACAACCGTTGGTGGCGACTGGCGAGCTCTTGAAGATACGAGGGGGCGATGACGAATTGTACACTTCTCTCCATGGGAATGGAAGGTAATTGGAGAAATAGTCTTTTAAATTCCAACTTGATGATTGCCTCAGCTGTCCATCTGGGGTTGCTAGCGACTGCTTCGTTTTAAAACTATATAAGCAACTTAAGGCCAGCAGATGCAAACAGAGAAGCTTGCTAAAGAACAAGCGTCTAGCTCCCAGAGTCAAGACATCAAGTCTTGGTCTTCATAATTAATTCAGCTGAAGACATTTGCATCTAATTATACTACTGTTATGAAGATGATGTTTATCGATGAATTGCATCTAGACTTTAGAGTGGGTACGTGCTCACCTTGGTTGTCATGGTTAGCTAGCACCTGCTTCTTGGCAATTGCCATGAGATGCTTGCAGAAATTAACATGTAGTGGCCACTCAGGATCAGAACAAGCATTACTAATAATGCCTAGTGGCGCATGAGGACCAGAAGAGAAGACATTAGGGCGACAAAATGAAGGATTGGATTAATAGAGGATAGGGCTCGTGGTGGCAACATGGAGAATCTGTATGCTAATCACGGAAAAAATAGCACACTATAGTGTGTAGAGAATTATCTCGCTAAATAAATCGGTGTACAATGCCTTGCTAATAGCATAATTTAAGGGCGATCCTATTTTGTATAATAGCACCCTATTTTTTTTCGTTGATGCTTATATAAGGTGAACAACCTACACTACCAAGGGATGATTTCTGCTAGCTTTAAACATAAACGTGAGAACGTAGCTACTGGGATGGTTAGTTTTGTAGCTCGGTCAGAGAGATCCATGGATGCTCGATAAGTTCGTGAGGATATCAGAATTTAGTCCCATATGCAACATTGCTAGCAAGGGCTGCTGGAAAGAGCTCAGATGTTCTCCGGTTCTTGATTTTACTTTCCTTATTATGCTATTTGTATACCATATGCACCCTGTTTACATATTTTTATTGGTGTTAAGTATATAGTTTGGGCTACTTGAGTATACATGCAAAATTATGGACATCCAATAAAGGTTTGAATGCTACTTGCTGCTATATAAGCTTGAACGAAAATTCCAACATATATGTAAAAAATGTAGTCTATTTTTTCTTTGTTTTTTTTACCCAAGCAAGCATTAAGTTGGAATCTTCGTTCCAATAAAAGAGTTGAATGGCATTATCTGAATATACCGGCAAGTAAAATTGTTCCATCTGGTTCTTCTTGTACACAAGTGAAACCTAACACAACGTATATACTCGAGACATCCCACACGGCACACCGCATGCCGCACTACGCCTCCTGCACCCAGCGCCCTCCTTCGGCGGTCTGTGCTCCTCCTTCGGCGGTCTGCGCTCCTCCTTCGACCTCGCGTACCGTAGCGACGTCGGCGCAGGCGCCGCCGCCAAGGAGATGTTGAATTGTATTTGTAACGTTACAGTTTGTTGTACATGTCCTAGTCTATAGGAACCTACGATGCCCATGGCCTGCGTGCCCCATCTCTAGGGCAGTCGTTGGCTCTCCCTCTCTCTCGTATATACCATGTACCCTGTAACTGTTTTGCAATCAAGGAAGATCAATTCTTTCCAACTTGGTATCAGTCTCCATGTGTCCCACCATGACCGAGCATGAAGCTTCTCACCGACGGCCTCGCTGATATAGACCATGCCGTCACCGAGGTGGATCTGACCACTCAATTCCTTCATGGCCTCGACAAGCGCCTCGACACCATCCGCGACATCCTCGGTGATCAACTTCCCAACACCCCTTCGACACGGGCGCTCGCGCGTCGTCCTCATCAAAAGTCCATGGAGCAACGTGCCGCCGCCGAGAGCGCATCGGTGTTTGCCCTTCCCGGCGGCGGGTCCTCCGGCGGCGCCTCTGGTTGGGCAATTGCCCGAGCGGTGACCGCGGGGACCGCTCTTCCGATCGCGGTGCTGACTGCCCACAGGGAGCTCCGCATCCGCCGCACTAGCAGCACAGCCGCGGATGTGGTTGTGGGCGTGGCCGTGGGCGCGGTCACGGGCGTGACGACTCCGGTGACTGTGGTCCGGCGCCCCAGCCACTGCCTTCCCCATTCACCGGCTACTTCGCGCCCTTCGGGATGGCGCTCCCGTCACTGCACTCCGGCTGGGTGCCACCCAACTCCGTCGAGGTTCTTGGCCCTGGCCTGGCTCCCACACCCACGCCTATCAGATGTACCAGCCGTCGCCCCCGTCTACTGCTCCGTACCACCTGCCTCCACAGCCATCTTGGGAACACCTTGCCATGTTGAACGCCGCCTTCAGCAACGATGGCTTGCCAACCAACCCCTCGCCGGAGTGGTACCTCGACAGTGGTGCCTCATCGCATGTCACCGGCAACCAAGGTAACCTTACCTCGTTTAGTTGTTCTTTAAAGCATGTACCCTCTAGCATGCTTGTTGGCAATGGTCACCATCTCCCGGTTACGGCCGCTAGTTCTGCTCATCTTCGACCCCACGATTTCTGTCTCACCGATGTCCTGGTCTCACCCAATTAGTTACTAGCCTCATTTCTGTTCGCAAGTTCACCAAAGATAATTCTTGTTCTATTGAATTTTATCCTTGTGGTTTTGTTGTGAAGGATCTTCACACTCGGAGGGTTCTCATGATCTCCATTAGCAACGGCGAGCTCTACCCATTCGTTGGCAATAAACCGGCGCTGGCGTCTGCCCTTCTTGCTACATCCTCGTCTGACTTGTGGTATCGTCGTCTTGGCCACCCCGACGCTTCCTTGCTCTCCATCATCTCCGAGGAGTTTCTTCCCAATTGTAATAAAGCTGCCCACTCTCCATGTAGTGCTTGCCAGCTCGGGCGCCAACCTCGCCCCTTTTGATTTGATACATTGTGATTTTTGCACATCACCCCTTGTAAGCTTCTCTTGATTTCAATACTACCATATTGTTTTAGACGACTTTACTCATTACTCCTGGTCATTTCCAATGCGCCACAAATCCGACACATCCACCATTCTACAAGGATTCTTTATGATTGTCCACACGCAATACAATGTTATTGTCAAAGCTGTGCAATGTGACAATGGCGGTGAATTCATCAACTCCTCCCTACGCTCCTTCTTCTCCTCGAATGGCAATGTGTATCGCTTCTCTTGCCCGCACACATCTCCGCATAACGGCAAAGCCAAACACCTCATACGGACCACAAATGATATGGCACATACGCTTCTTCTTTTTTGCGAGAAAACTTCCAATCTATTCATCTTCAATCATGGTAGTACAAACGGACACTAGAGATAAAAAAATTACATCCAGATCCGTAGATCACCTAGCGACGACTACAAACACTGAAGCGAGCCAAGGCGCCGCTGTCATCGCCCTCCCTCGCTGGAGTCGGGCAAAGGTTGTTGTAGTAGACAGTCGGAAGTCGTCATGCTAAGACCCCATAGAACCAACGCACCAGAACAGCAGTCACCGCAGATGAAGAGTGTAGATCAAAAGAATCCAACTTGAGTACACACCAACGAGCACGAACGACGAGCGGATCCGAGCAAATCCACCAAAGACAGATATGTCGGAGACACACCTCCACGCGCTACCGATGATGCTAGACGATCACCAAACGGGGCTAGGCAAGGAGACCTTTATTCCATCTTCAGAAAGCCGCCGCCGTCCCGCCTTCCTAAGCAGGTCAGAAACCCTAAAAAAGCTTGAAAAAAATCTAAAAATGGAGCCCTCCCACCTCACCCCACCATTCTGGGTTGAAGCCCTCCACACGGCCACCTACCTCCTCAACCGTCGTCCTTCTCGTGCCATTCATCACCTCACACCTTATTTTCTCCTACACGGAGCTCACCACACGTATGACCATCTTAGAGTGTTTGGTTGGCTCTGTTTTCCTCACACTTCCGTCACCATGGATCACAAGCTCTGGCCCTGCTCCACCCGCTGCATTTTTCTTGGTTATCCACTGGAGCACAAAGGTTACCATTGCTATAACTTAGTCTCTCACCATGTTATCATTTCTAGGCATGTCATTTTTGAAAAGGAATCCTTCTCATACCGCCCGCACGTACTACCCACGTCCACAGAAGATCCCTCACCACTGAATCCCACCTACCTCGCTCCATCTGGATCCACCCAATCAAACAACCTCGTCCAGGTCCCACGCAATCCGCTCCGATCCCCCCTCGTCGGATCTCGCGCCGCCCGGTCTCGCCTCATCCGATGCGCCCCTCGGGTCCCCCAATCCATCCCCACTAGTAGAAAAAGAACCTTTAATACTGATTCGTAAGGCCCTTTAGTCCCGGTTTTGGAACCGGCACTAAATGGTGGGGACTAAAGGTACCCCCCTTTAGTCCCGGTACAACACAAACCGGGGCCAAAGGCCCACCACGTGGCACGAGCCCGCACCGGGGGCTGGGAGACATTTAGTATCAGTTGGTAACACCAACCGGTATTAAAGGTTTTTCTAAAAAATGTTTTTTTGAAAAACATTTGATTTTTTTCTGATTATCAAATTTCTAAATTATTTGACAATTTAATCTCTAATCACCCCTCATCATTCCAAATCATATAACATCCCGGCCGATCATCCATCATCTCACTACTCCAGCCTGAGCACGCTTAACTTCCGAGTTCTATTTCCGCTAGTTTCCAAGTATGCACTTTTTGCTAAACAACTGACAATAGTAAGCTGTTAATCCTATTAACCTTGAGGAGTTTAGCTTCAGCATGAAGTCACACGTTTCACCGTTTGAGTTTGAAACTATTATTCTAAAAAAATATTATTATTTAGTAACAGTAATATTTCTTGAATAATTAGTTTGACCATAGTTTGACCAGATTTGACAATAGTTTGACCACAGTTTGAACAAAATTCAGAAAAACTAAAATAATTATTTAGTAACACTAATATTTCCTGAATAAGTAGTTTGACCATAGTTTGACCAGATTTAACAAAAAATAAAAAATACTGGAATTTGAGCATATCTTTTTTTCCTTAAGGAATTTGAGGATTCTAAAAATTTGCAAACAGGCGTACGGCCGTCAAAATCGGATGCATATTTTCGTGCTGATTTTTTGATATGTTATGCGCTTTTTTGACATCGTATGCAAAAGATATGGTCGTTTTACTTTTTCCTAACACTTTTTTGCAAAACATGTCAAAATTTATGTTTTTAGATTTCCCGAACTACTAGATGTAGTGACATAACTACATCTCGAAGGATTTTAATTTTTGA
Source organism: Aegilops longissima (assembly GCA_021605205.1). NCBI lineage: Eukaryota > Viridiplantae > Streptophyta > Magnoliopsida > Poales > Poaceae > Aegilops > Aegilops longissima. The sequence goes on from CM038677.1 coordinate 848,201,443, forward strand.
AGTTTTTATCATTTTCTTTTGTTTTTTTTTCAAAACAGAAAAGGCGATAGGGGGGTGTAGAGTTTGAAATATCCCTTTAGTCCCGGTTTGTGTCTCCAACCAGGACTAAAGGTTAGACCCCTTTTGTCCTGGTTTGTGACACAAACCGGCACTATAGGTTAGACCTTTAGTCCCGGTTTGTGTCACAAACCGGGACTAAAGGGGCTCGTGGGGCCCTGGCCTGACGCTAGCCCGCCGTCACCCCTTTCGTACCGGTTCATGGCACGAACCGGTACTAAAGGTTCAACACGAATCGCGACTAATGCATAGCTGTTCGAACGGGGACTAATGGTACCATTAGTGCTGGTTTATTTACAAACCGGGACTAAAGAGCTGAAAATTAGGTAGTTTTTCTACTAGTGCCCCACGTGGCCCTCCCCTACCAGCCACTCCACCACCACCTCAGGGTCCACCTCAAATACCTCCTGCTCCGAGCCCACTGCAGACCAATCACCCCCCTTCGTGCCTTCCGCACCCGACAGCCCGCCCGCCACCCAATCTCCCACAGATATGATCCCGCGCCCACCAGCCCTGCATGCTCTGTCGATGACCCCACCGCATCTACCTCGGTCCACCCGCCTCCATGCACGCCCGCTACACGTATTCCACCCCATGCCAAACCAATTGCACCACCCAAAAATGCTCATACAATGGCCACTCACTCCAAATCAGGTTTCTGCATGCCCTGGCTCCTCTTTCTTGCGGACTCTTCTCGCACCATCATCTCACCCATTCCACCCACCTACAAATCTGCACTTAAGGACCCTAATTGGAAGCAAGCTATGCTAGATGAATACACTGCTTGAATGAAATACTCTACTTGGTCTTTGGCGCCTAAGCCTGCAGGTGATCATGTGATCACGGGGAAGTGGATCTATCGGCACAAGTTCAACACGGATGGCTCCTTGGCGCGGTATAAGGCTCGTTGGGTCGTTCGCGGCTTCACCCAACGTGAGGGTGTGGACTATGATGAAACGTTCAGTCCAGTGGTCAAGCCTGCTACTATTCGGGTGGTCTTGAGTCTTGCCACCTCCCAGTCTTGGCCTATTCATCAATTGGACGTCAAAAATGCTTCATCATGGGGATTTTCATGAAACAGTGTATTGCTCACAACCATCTGGCTTTGTGGATTCTTCTTATCCGGATCATGTTTGCCTCTTGCTTAAGTCCCTTTACGGTCTTAAGCAGGCCCCTCACACATGGTTTCTCCGCTTTCAGCCTTTCTTGCCATCTCTTGGTTTTTGTCGTCCAAAAGTGACCCTCCTTGTTCATCCTCCACCGTGGTTCGTCTATTGCATATTTGCTTGTCTATGTGGATGACATAATTCTCACTGCCAACTCTCCACACACGCTCAACTGCATTATTTCCTCCCTGAAAAATGAGTTTTCCATGGTATATCTAGGTGGCCTTCATCACTTTCTTGGCCTCAATGTCACACCTAATGCCTCTGGTCTTTTTTTGTGTGTCAGCAGCAGTATACACTTGAGATTCTTGAGCGCGCCGATATGCTTCATTGCAAGCCCGTTTCTACTCCTACCGACACTAGCACCAAACTCTCTCTGGCTGATGGTCGCATCCTCTCCAATCCCACATATTACCGTAGTCTGGCCGGTTCCTTATAGTACCTTACCTTAACTCGGCCAAATATCTCATATGCGGTCCAGCAAGTGCTTATTTATGCATGAGCCTCGTGACACACATATGCAGCATATCAAGCGGATTCTCCGCTATCTACAAGGCACATCGCATTACGAGTTGCAGTTCTACCAATACTCCTCCACCGACCTTGTTGCATACACGGACGCTGATTGGGCAGGTTGTCCGGACACCCGGATGTCCATGTCTGTCTTCTGTGTCTTTCTTGGCTCCAATCTGGTTTCTTGGTCTTCCAAACGCCAACCTACGGTTTCCCGTTCCAGTGCTGAAGCCTAGTACAGAGGAGTGGTTAACTGCATTGTCGAGTCTTGCTGGTTGCATCAACTTTTTGGGAGCTCAAGTGTCCACTGCGCCATACCATCGCGGTTTATTGTGACAATGTCAGTGCAACATACATGGCCTGCGATCCCGTGCAACATCAACGCACCAAGCACATCGAGATTGATCTCCACTTTGTGCGTTATCGGGTCACATAGGGCGAGGCCCGTGTTCTCCATGTCCCGTCTACCTTGCAGTTTGCAGACTTGTTCTCGAAGGGACTATCGTCGCCTGTATTTCACGAGTTCCGTTTTAGCTTCAACGTCCATGCCAATGGAGTTCCAGCTGAGGGGGTGTTGAATTGTATTTGTAACGTTACAGTTTGTTGTAGATGTCCTAGTCTATAGGAACCCACGATGCCCATAGCATGTACCCTGTAACAGTTTTGCAATCAAGGAAGATCAATTCTTTCCAGCTGGAGATCGTCTCTCTCTCTCTCTCTCTCTCTCTCTCTCTCTCTCTCTCTCTCTCTCTCTCTCTCTCTCTCTCTCTCTCTCTCTCTCTCTCTCTCTCTCTCTCGCTGCATGTTGAAAAGATGAGCAAATTACTACGAGTTTTACTTCAAATAAATAGTAAATAAATCATGATGATGGTAAGAGAGATTAAACTAATCATGTGGACTAGCATAGTAGATGAATTGATCAAATCTAAAGCACAAACTAGAAACAAAGAATTCTAGCACGATCTCAAACAGAGAGGACAAAATTGCATACCGTGTAGCGGGAGCAGAACCGTGGGAGTTGATGTTGTCACTTATGTCGTTGAATGAAGATATTGCCGAGGTCGGGAAGAAGTCGTCGTCCGGAAAGTAGTTGATGCATGCCAACAGTCGTGCATGTGCGCTCCCGAAAAACCTGATCGCCCCACTCTCCCATACAGGATCACGAGAGGCGGGGTTTGGGAGGTCTGTTGTCCCTTCTCGCGGTTCACGCCGGAAGGATGGATGGAGAAGACTTGTGTGGCGGCACAATGTTCTGGAACGGTGTGAAACCATATATTCTGGCGGCGGATAGGGTAGACGTCTGCCTGCTTATATAGTGCGGGATGGGTAGGTCATGTAAGTAAACCCTCGTCTAAGTCGGTATCAGCTCCACGATCCAAAAGAATCGGAAATGGCTGAGTAATTATCACATATGTTAATTATTACACTCATTAACTTTTTTGGAGCAGCGAAAATATAAACAACATGCATCTTCCGTTCTGGAGCCGTCGAGTAAGTGCACTCAGGGTGTTCGTCCCAGGTTCTGGTGCCACCCGTCTGAGATGAGCATGACCTGCACCCGGGTAGGCATGGCATGGTTTTGGCTGGTCCGCTGCGGCTGGGTGATCTGTCATCACAGTTTGCACCCATCTTTGCCAGCGTAGGGGCGAAACTTAGGCTGCGGTTTCTGAAAGTGCTAGTATTCGACTAGAGGGGGTGGGCTATTTATAGCCAGGAGACAACCCGACCTGATTTGTCCAAAATGACCCTGGGTCACTAAGGAACTGACACGTGTCCAACGGTCAGATTTCAAACACACGCGGCAGCTTGACTTAGGCTACAAGTAAAGTTGACTCATCCAACTCTGGATAAGATTTCTCTCATTGTCTTCGCTCGAATACATAGGTTTTGGTTGAGCATCACTTCAGTCACTCTGACTTTGTTCACTTGGACCCCACTTAACAATACGGTGGTTGCTATGACTCAACAAAGAAGAAAAGGAAACTATGAAACAACTATGTCTTCGCACTCCATAGTCTTCATGCGATGTCTTCTCATGTCATAGTCTTCAATGTGAAAACCGAATCAATATGGGACTACTACTTGTGTTATCCTGCAATTCTCACAAACACATTAGTTCCTCAACCAAGTTTGTCGTCAATACTCCAAAACCAAGTAGGGGTGACACTAGATGCACTTACAGTTTCATGTCCGTGCAAAGTCTGGCAATGATGTGTTGCGAGCTGTCTCCCAGGATTGCTGCTTTGCTGGGGGATGCAGCTCATTCAGATCGCTCCTGGAACATTTCTCCTCATCGGTATGTTGTCTTATCTCCTCTGGACCAAGGCAGGTTTAGCCAACCTCTGTCTCGATTCAGGTTCTAGAAAATTGAGTCATTTCATCTGGCATACTAATAGGCTGGTTTCACAGTTTATACACAGCACACCTACAAAAACCTAGTAAGTAATAAGTAACGGGCCATAACAATTACGGAATAAATGTTTAGCTTATTCCGTGTGCTCTTGTTGTACTTCTCCGCATCCTGCACCATTAGCTACAGGACCTGATGCCTACTTTTAGCATCTATGTGGTTATCTGTGACCTTCTGTTTTCCAACCATTCATGCATGATCTATTTAATGTAACCGTGAGCTGAACCTTCTTGAAAGTTTAACATCTTTGAAAATTCAAAAAAAAAAGTTTAACATCTTTACAGGGGTGTGGTTAGTTCATTTATAGTTGAGTTTAAACCTTAAAATAACACTGGTTTATTTCATGTAGGAAAGAACAGCCAAGTAGAAAATAATGTGCTTCCCATGCTCAACTTTATTGTACATAAGCTCTTGAACTAGAGTTTATTGTATAGAGGCTGAACTATTTATAGTCTGTCTTCAGTATAAATACAGATTTGCTACTGAAATAGAAGATGATATCACAATGTACTCCCTCCGTCCCATGATATAAGAACGTTTTTCAATCTAACATAGCTTGAAAAACGTTCTTATATTATGGGACGGAGGGAGTACATAGCAATTTCTAGGTCAAGAAAAGTAAAGCCTTATGCAAATAAAACTAGTTGTAGGTCATCATGCAACAGATCAGCACCGTGTGGGCAATAGATAGTCGGGTTGAAAATGCTTCTTCCGCTCAACCCTGCAGTTTTGAAAATGCCTCTTTGATCGTGGTGGCAGTAGCGTAGACATCCTGCATTCACTCGGTGATTTTTAGGCGCCTCTGAGGCGCATAACTGGCAAAGCTTAGCAAGAGCGGTTATGCAGCCCATTATTCTTGCAGCCATTTGACGATTCTTTTGGTCTGAAGAACCGCCTGCTTCTTCTTTGTATCAGTTCCCATTATAGGGGATGATGATTCTAGGATCTAGAATCTCGCAAATCTTTTCTCGAAATGAATCTTCCACAAATTTGTAAAGGCCCAGGGCATCTTTAAACATCTCTAAGATGATGACTCCATGGTTGTAAACATCTCCCTTGGTGGAGATTTTTCTCCCAAAGCCATATTCTGCAATACAATACATATAATTGTTCAAACAATTAATTAGCACAAAGGGATTGGAAAGAAAAATAAAGTAATATGTACTACTCCCTCCGTCTCATATATCAGTCAACATCTTATATTATGGGATGGAGGGAGTGCTTCCATATCCAGAAGAACATTAAGCTATTTTTCAAAATATACAACATCTTCTATTAAAAAATTGTAACCTGGTGCAATGTATCCAAGCGATCCTCTTGGCCCCACCAAGCTCGTAGAAATAGAACCATCAATCCCAGAAGAAGAATTATAACCATGTTGGAACTTAGCCAACCTGAAGTCAACAACATGTGCACCCATGACATCATTCAGAAGGTTGCTAGGCTTCAGCTCCCAGTGGACCACTGGAGGCATGCAATGGATATGGAGGTAAAAGCAGCTGCTATATCCACTGCTATTACTATTCTTGAACCCAAGCACAATGGCCTTTTCGGATTACGCTCCTGGAGTGTTGGATAGAGCCAACTTTCCAGGTCGTCATTTATCATATACTCGAGAACCCGAGCTTTGCACCCATTTCATGCCGGGTGACTTGTCAAGCATCGGGTGATTACCGTGAAAAGATTAAGATGGCCAATGTTTTTCAGTGCCTCACATTCAGCAAGTTGATCAAGTTTGAAAACTTTGTTGCCAACTATATGATGTTCTTCCAGTCGCTAGCTTTTTCTCGTGGGCCTTCCTGTCGCAAGGCGTCTATCCATTCCCGCAGGCTCCTTCCTGTCCCTAACTCCATGGTGGACCTTCTAGGGCCCTGGCAGGCCTGCCGCCGGGCTCTCAGTAGGAAAGCCACCCCTGCTGTGTTACCCCGTCAGTACCCAGGTGAGCTCCTTGTTATCGTGCTAGTCGTCAGAACTTGTCTTGGGGAGCTCGACTTTGAAGATATATGCGGGCCTGCCACTGCGAGGGCTTCGGGGACATACTCTGCCGCGGCCATCACTTTGGTGTGGGGCTCTCTGGATGCCAAAGCCTTGCGGGCCGAGCCCTGGCGTCAGGCCTCCTGTAGATAGAAACGTAATGGATTAGCCCCGTCCGATTTTGTAAAATCTAGCTGTTTTGGATGGTTTGAGGGTGCCTGTTGGTCAAGCACCGTCATGATGACAATTCCTGGAGTTTTCGTTTTGGAAAAAAGATAATGTCCGAATTCTCGCGCCCACGTCTCGCGAGCTAGGGCAAACCAATTTTCTAAATATGGAATAATTTTTTAAAATGCACGATTAACCTTCGCTCAAAATAGAACATTTTGATATGCAAAAACAATTATTTTAAAATACATGATGAACAATTTTTAAATATATGATGACAATTTTAGAAATACATGGCAAACATTATTTGAAATATGTGTTGAACATTACTTAAAACATGATGAACATTTTTAAAACAGAATCCACATTTTTGAAATACGTAACGAACAAAAGAATAAGACCCATAATGAAACAAAAGATATGTAAAGAACAGGAAAAATGAAAAGATTATATGAAATAAGATAAAAAGAGTGTTATTTAATAATTAAAATAGGAAATTTGTAAATAGAATATTCTTATAAATAGTATAGTGCTCAATGCATTTAATAAAAATTTACCATGTTATAAAAATCTTCAGTTAAAAGGAAAAATGAAAAAATAAAAATAAAAAGAGGAAAGAACAACAAAACAAAAGAAGAAAATGTAAATTAAAAATGAAGGAAAGAAATAGCATCTGAGAAACCAAAAAATCTGGCCGACAGAACAAGAACCAGACTAAAAACCAGTTAAAATAACCACACACAAAACTCAGAAAAAATTCACATGAACCGAGCCAGCTAGTCTTGCTACTAGGGTGACTCATGTCCTATCGCCCAGTAGACGAGCTCTAGCTGCAGGCTTCTACTCGTAACAGGCAATATAGCCATTGCGCTATTTTTTGCTGTATGCAATCCACATGAATGTCCTATAAGGACCGGCCCGTCATGTTTTTCTATTTTTATATTCAAATAAAAATATGATTTTTTTTGCAAACATAGTTAATGATGTGCAAAATTGTTTTGTTATTCGAATAAGCAATGATCATATAATGTGGATTATTTATTTATTTAATACATTTTGTACAAACAATAAGCTTTTGGAAAATATATGAATAAAATAAAACGTTCGTGCGAGTGGTAAAAAGTATTCTTCTCGTTACAGAACTTCACATCTTTCCGAAAATGTAGACAATATTCAACACAGTAATGGAAAATGAAAATAGGTCCCCTGAGTTTGTAGCACACCAGGAAAACCCTCTAGATACATTTGCTGGGAACATAACCTAAGGGACAAAAAACCTGGTGCGCCACAAACTAGCCTTATTACACAGCGAAAAAACAAGCTCGTTCATCACATAAACAGTACGTACTGGCAAAAACACACATGACTTTAACTCGATGACACTGAAGGAACATGCAGAAGTGCTCAGAAGCATGCAGCCGGGACGGGGAGGATGGAGACTTGCACGTTAGAGAGTCGATGCCGACGGAATTACCACCTCCTACTTGCTGAAATCAAAGGCAGAGACAAAGAATCACATACTGTGCATATTGCATAATGAAGATGCTCAAGTAAACAGACAGCGGAGACGTAAAGAAGATGCTGAACTAAACAAACAGCGGAGTGCTAAAGAAGATGCTGAAAGAATAATGCTACTAGTTACTCCCTATGTATATGAGTCTCATATTAGTTTACAGAGGGAGTACTAACTAAAATATGCGTGATGTGGAAATGAACTGGACGGAATTAATTAGTACCTTGAGGACACTGGATTTTGTCCATCGCTCGGCTCAACTCGGCCTGAAATTGAAAGAAATAATCGTTACACAAGCCAAAAGAAATAGGGGACTGCACTAACTCTGTACAAAAGAAATAATTAAGGACTGCACTAAATGCAGAAGCAGGAGTACCTCTCCATCATTTCAAAATCTATCAGCACGAAGGGTGGGATTTTTGGGATGATCGTCCGCCACACGCCTTAGCGCACCCACTGCCTGAGAATACTCCTCTGTGCTTACTCCCCTATCAAGAAGGTCAATTCTGAGATGCTGGAGCGAAGGAAGGTTCCTTATGCTCAAATCGAAGTCAGAGTTGACGATGTCATTCACTCGGAGACCGAAGCGAAGGCGTTGAACCATTGGCATAGCTCCTTGTTGGAATGTAGGGTTCACCAACATAATTTTGTGGAAAAGGCACACTCTCAAGCTGGGGAAAGCTCCGGCGCTAAGCACCAACTGCTCCACTTGATGGCCCACGTCGAGGTTGCGTGCGTCGAGGACGACATGACACAGAGCCGGCAGCATCCCAAGGGTCTGAACATCCATGGATCGCAGTTTTCTGACAGTTATATGTAGGTTTGAGAGTAGGGGAAGCGATGAAGAACAAATCCAATTAGGGAAGCTCATGAAAACTCCCTCAAGTTTAAGCCTGCTGAGGTTTGGGGACGGCACCCAGTCCAGTATAAGGTTGGAAACCCAAGGACTAAGAGAGAAGAGCTCCAGACTCTCAAGTTTGTGCAAGTTGCCTAGGGACTCCAGCAAAGCTTTTTGTGTTCTCAGATGATCCGGTTGCATCCATGGATCCCATTGGTCTGTTTTGACAAATTGATCCCATTTAAAGGCGAGCTCCCTTAGCCCAATAAGACAACCCAGCCCTTTGCGCTCTCTAAAGAAAAGAGGCCCACCCCCTGTCCCGTCAGCTGCTCAAGGCTTGTCAGGTTGCTGAAATCGTTTGGTAGTGGCATATCTGAATCAAGGATTAGGCACATCAAATGCCTCATCTGAACCACACTGGATGGCAATTCTTTTGAATTGGTCCATTGCAAGTCTAGTGTCTGCAAAAGCTGTAGCTTTCCTACTTCCATAGGGAGCTTGCCAACCTTTGTGCCCCTTAAGCCTAGGTATCTCAAATGTAGCAGATTCTCAGCATGCCTAAGGTCAACAACACCAGGACTTTTTCGAAGATCACAACCTTCCAGATCCAATACACGTAAGACTTGAAATCCAGAAAGAGGAGGGATCTTACTAATAGCAGGACTAAAAGCAGTAAAAGACCTCACTTGTGACATGCTTGTGGTAGCCATTTGAGTAGTGGTGAGATCTGTCATGCTCTTCTGGATGGACAATCTGCGGAAATTCTTTTCCAAAGGTGTGTCTCCCTTGATAACATCCAATATAGTAACAAAGTTTACTTCGCTTGATAATTCACATATAAGATCCAACATTATGTCATGTACGCAACATGCTTCAACCCTACCATCAACATGTATCGGCTGGATCATGTTTCTGTTTACTAGCTCGTTGAAGTAACTATCTCCAAGCTCAAGTAGGCTGGTTGTTTCATCTTCTACTTGGATAAAACCTTCACATGCCCATCTCCTTATCAACCGGTCTCTGCTAATTTGATGGTCTTCTGGAAAGATACTTAGGTACAGAAAGCAAGTCTTCAAATAAGAAGGGAGATCATAAAAGCTCAATGATAGTATCCTCTTCATTTCCTCCACATGATCATCACCTTTTTTAAGTCCATGACCAATAGAGATGAGCAAGACATTCCATTGGTCAATCTGGTTGATCCTCTGATTATTAGCTAAATAACTAGCTAGACTAATGATGGCTAATGGCACCCCAGCACATTTCTTCAAGATCATTATGGATACCTTTTCAAATCTAGAAGGACACACCTCACTTGAAAATATTCTTCTATAGAAAAGATTTTGGGAGTCATCCATAGAGAGAGATTTCATCTCATGAATCATATCATCTTTAGAAGAGCAGCAAACTCTGGAGACATCCATAAGACGGGTTGTAGTGATTATTATACTTCCACACTCATCGTCACTAAGTGCATATCTGATTGTTGTCCATGCTTCTTTATTCCATAAATCATCGATAATTATGAAGTACCTATGCACATGCCAATGCAAGAGCTACAAGTTAGCAAAAAAAAAGTATTTATCAAAAGCATGAAAGCATGTCAACCACCTCGATAATGCAACAAGGTACAGTTGTTACCGCTTGAGTTGTGGCTGTGTTTGATTCTTTGATTTAAATGATGGACTTTTTGATGGCTGGGTGTTCAGAAACAGGCTCAATACCGACCCAAAACCCAAACACTTTGAATCATACTATGACAAAAAATGTAATTCAAAGCACCTCAGCCCCACGGAATAGTGTCCACACTCCCACAACTAACACATGTATGCACCTTGAATAAATACACAAACCATGTTTTTTTGCGATGGAAATAGGCACACCATGTTGACCGTAGGAATTAGACCCCTCAAAAAATGGGAATTAGTTCTAGTGAACGAGAGCGATGCATTTAGTCTCGTCACGAAGACATCAACTGATAAAAGGCAATAATAAATTAAAAGCTAATAAAGAAAGAAACAATCTAGCAAATATTTTTATTTATACTCGTGTTCAACTAAACATTAAAGTGCACATTCCGGTGAACCCATCTGTATATACAAACCTTCCAAAATTCTGATTGAAAAGGTTGTGTTTGAAATTGCTAAGATTTATTTCCATAAGAACAAATACGTCAAGAAATTTGATAAATGTTAGTGACATACTGTGCTGATACTATGATACAAACTTTGAAAGGATAATTTTTCATAAAATGATACTTAAACACAATTTAAGGTTGCGAAAAACCTAATACAATACTAAAGTAACATTATCAAGAGTTGAGATTCTACAAACTCAACATATGATTAAATTTTAATCTAATGATAATGGTGGAGAGTAAGTTATAAAGTACTCCCTCCTTCCTGAATTAGTTGACACGACACGTTTAAGTGTTAAATACATCCGTATCTAGAGAAATCTAAACAATAATTTGGGACAGATTTTGTATATCAAAAGTTGAGTTATAATGAACGGAGGAGATAGTCTATCAAATAATGTTTGTGATATCGCTTCTCGTTAACTTATCTGTCAACCAAGATAAGAGATAAATCAGCTTATCGACCGATTTATCAATTTTATCGGTTGACTATTTATCCGCAAGGTTTTTCTAAAATCTCAGGTTTTTGTATCATCAGGATCAATCAACATGGCAAACCCATAAGCCATGTCATCTCTATTCTTCAGAGGTGACCTGAGATTACAGGAAGTAACCATCTACACAAATAGAGGCATCAGCCATGTATCAGACTACAAAACTCAACCCAAAAAAAATCAAGAGCTAAATCAGTTGGATCCCGCAGATTTATCGGTGAATATAGGCAAATATCGGTGATATATTGGTTGTCAGACCGATATACCGGCCAGACTTGTAAATGCCGGCGTTATTCACTTATCTTATTGGTCTGATCCCGATAACCGATAAATCGGTCGATATATCAGTATATAGGCTGATATTTTGAAAAGTGTATCAAATACAAACACAAAGCACAGTGTAGATTTTCCATAAAAATGAACATTTTGTATTTTATATCTATATAAGATATAAACTGTTGTCGGAGGAAAGGATGTGAGGTCAGAGTCCATATGTTGTACGGTTTAGGGAAAGAAAATGCAAAATATAGGACACAATTCTGAATTAAAGAGACTATATAGTGTAGAAACTGTCGGTTGCCTAAGCAATGATGGATGAATTTACGCATGACAAGGAGCCATAAGGGTGAAATCAGATTAGATTCGGACGAATAATGCTCATAGCCTATCCTATTCCATATTTATTTTCAGGTTTGTAAGCGGGACAGATAGATTCGTGATTATGCCGGATTTGGACATGGTGCGGTAATGCAACGCAGTCGGGTGGAATACCACATACACATATGAGGAATATATAAATGCTTTAAACGAAACTTATTATATATATAAACAATAAGCAAGTGTTAATGCTTATACACTTTAAGCACACATAAAACATAAAGGTTCAGCATATGTATCACCTCATAAGTAAAGATAGCATTCACGTACTTCTAGTTAATACATAAAACTACAACCATAAATCGGATACCCAAACCAGCTAGAAAACATAGTTTCTCCTACTGCATCGCATATCAGTGATACAATATCCTCTAAATTGGACTCGGATGTCAAAATCTCCTACCTTATCCTATGAAAACGGATTAAGTCAGAAATTATCCTAACTACATTCACCCTTAAGGAGCCAACTTCGCTGGTGGAAAGCAGCCAAGGTAGGTTATAATAGGGAAAATAGAAGTAGGTGTGGTAATATAGGCATGACTAGCAAAGGGCCCGTGCGTTGCAACAGGATAAAAGAATACCACATGCTCTTAATTTACAAATAAGCGTTAATCTGAGTATTTGTAGCTTCGCCCAAACAAAGATGGTCTTTGCCATCGAAATAGGCTTGCGCCCGCTATATTAATATAGCAACCACCCGATACAGCCAGAAGTTCGTCGTTGGGGCAAATAGCACAATCAAGCATAAAAGGAAAACAAGAGAAAATCAAGAGAAAGAAATGCGGCAACATTGTATGAACGAAGCTGAAGCATCCGCAACCGTTATGCCCACGGAAACATCCACCACGCTCCAATGCCGTCGAGTCACATGAACTAAGCAACACCTTCAAGAAGGACTGCGACGATGACGACATCTGCTGCCGGACGAATCCTAGGATTTCTCCCGGTATACGGAGGAAGCGGCGAGAGGTACACCCGACGCCGGGCGGACCCTAGAGGGATTTCGCCCTACCCCTCATACCCACAACCCAGGACCAGCCGGCGACTCCAACACGCCAACCGCCCACCAACATGCGCCACCACAGTCATGAGGACACCACCGTCGTCTCTCCACCGCAGACGCTGCAAGGCCTACAGAACCAAATGAGACCACCGCCGATAGGGACCGGGAGAACAACAGCCACGTGGGAGGGGACAAACCTCACTGTCACAAGCCATAGCAGACCGGATGCAGGCGCGAGAGCATGCCATACCCCCTGCCTAGTCGGGCCCAGATCGGGCCCGTTAAGCTCCTGCTGCCGTGCTGCAGCCGACGCAGCGCAGAACCGCCGATCCCAACGACCGCATCACGCCAGCCCAGCCGGAGGAGACCCGTCGGAGGCCAGACCAACCCGCCCTGACCCATATCGGGCCCAAAAGGGCCCAGATCTGGGCCTGCAGGGCTCCATCGGCCAACCCCCGCCGCCGAAGGGTCGCGCCGCCACCGTATCTGCGCCCGATCTACACCAGAGCACTGACCGCCGAGGTGCACCGTCGCCGGAAACCGCCGCCCGAGTCGGGGAACCGTGAGGGGGAGAGGAAGAGGACCTCCACCGCCGGCCTCGCCACGGTGCCGGCGGCAGCAGCGGGAGGAGGGATGGGAGGTGGGGGCTGGGCGGCGAGGGGAGGGAGGACCGCCCCGCTCGGGGGTCGATGGTCTTTGCTTACAAAAGTGCAAGTTCAAGATTCCATATGTCTTCTATTTAAGCACGGCTTGCATGTAGATTTATTACGTACAAAGAAACGGGCAAGTGATCTTCAATTTTGTCTCCAATCCTGATTTTGTTGATATGTTCATCCACAAACCGAATCAGTACCGATATGAAAGAAAGACGGATAATGCACTGTGGATTAAGATTGCACCCTAGATAGTGTTTTTTTAATGGTTAACAGGTAAAATAACATTATATTCAGATTCTATATATTTTTCTAATCAAATTCCATACATAACATGTTAAATTTGGAGTTAATTACGGTTTATAAGATATGCGTATTTGAAAAAAGAGAGTTAATTACGGTATATAAGATATGAATATTAAAAAAAAATTGATCTGTATTGTTGGTTTCACGTCAGAAACGTCAGAGAGTTTTCTATAAAATAGCATGACGGACTAAGAATACCTTCTTCCTTTATTAGTAGGTATAGATATAGATATAGATAATTAGAAAAGCATGGAAAAAATAATGTAAGATGATTTCCATGGTGTTAACATTAACAAAAAGATAATACCAAATATAAGATACATATTGTGTCACCCACTTGTTAATTAGTTGTCCTTCTTATTTGACCACAATCATAATTGTCTTTTCCATCATGATCGACGCTATGGATGCTGCTTAGATGTACAATCAGAGAACAAAATAAGTCATAATGTATTATGACTTATTATTTTGTTTATTATTTTTCTCCCCCGCAAAGAAAAGTCATAATGTATTATGTAGTTGGGATGTTGTGCCACTTGCGTGGACAGCATCTGCAGCAATATAAATGGCATGGTTTGTTGGGTGGGTGACGCGTACCTTTTCCTGCTAAGCAATTCTCGGACTAGGATAATGAGCTTCTCGACATCCAAATTTTCTGCATTAAAACTAGTATGTCTTCTCTTGTCAAGCTTAAAGAGAAGGTTGCTCAATACTTTCTTCATGTCCGGATTCCGAGACACAGACACAAAAGCTTTGTAATCAAATTTTACTGGAACGGCATCATATACTTCTCTGGCAAGTGTAGTCTTGCCCAATCCTCCAAATCCAACAATGGAGAGTGTCTTGAGTTGCTTACGGTCCCCATCAGTGATCTTCTTGATAATGTCGTCCCTTGCTTTCTCTAGGCCGATGATATTCTTCTTATCTCCGTAAAGAGCTTCCAAGAGAGGGTCAACGGTGGTCCTTGTGGCTGCAGCAGGTAGATTAGTAAGATTATACCTTTGATGTCGTTCGGCCACATCTTGCAACCGCTTATGGATCTCTTCGACTGCAGCGGAAATCTCACGGTTGGCTTTGCCCGTTTTAAAGACGTTTAGCATCTTGTCCATGAGCTTCTTGAAGTTGGACCTATCAGCAGTGGGGTCACTGCCCTCAACACGCACCAGGAGAGAGTCAACGACATCCTCCATGTCGTAAGACAGCTCCCTAACATCAGCAGCCCAAAGCTTGAGCTGCTCATCGAGCTGATCCGCGGAACCTCTGCCACCTTGCCAAGGGCAGCGTGCATAATATCCAGCTCGTCAGAGAAGGACTCGACCTTTTTCTTGACTCCCTTCTGTAGCTTGTACTCCTTCTTGATAACCTTGCCCAGTTTGCCAAGGAGGGAGCCCATGGCCCCCACGGCCTGATCCATGGCTCACTCAATCTTCTCTTGTTGATGGTCACCGGGCATGAGGTTAGAATAGATCTGAATTAATAAAAAAAAACCAATGTTTCAGCAAGAGACTACAAGGGGAATAGAGAGATACCACAAAGGGATTCATGAAGCTAATGAGCAGTGAGGGAGCCTGACCTCGATCCAAAGGCAACAGCGATGCAGAACGTGCTTCCGAAGGTGGCAGCGGAGGGGAAGGAGGGCCTCGGCAGGATCAATCAATCTTGCTCTCTTGCTTTCTATCTGCACACAAGCTCTCTTGGTTCATTGGTCAGGAATGTTCCTGTGTGCCTAGTGGTTGCTGCTGTGTGGCTCTAGGGTCTCCTTCATATATATTGGGCAGAGGGGAGAGGGGATGGGTAGAAAGAGGACACGTATGTTGATATTCTTTATCCCGTTATATGACGTCCCTAAGTCTAGCCACTATATATGTGTGCGTACAAAATCCATGGTGAGTTCACCATGCATATCTCCTTGTTACCTGGTTTGGTCTCTTTTCTCATTCTTGTGTTTCAGTATCCCCGTGGCCAAGTCACGTTGTGTCTAGCCAAACGCTGATGGATATTGTCACACAGAGTGGGCCCTAAGAATATCTCTCCATCGTCGGAGGAGCAAATCCAAACTCGAGTATTTAGTCCCTTGGCATATGTTTCGCGAACCTGTGAGTTGTTACGGTTGATGTTAGAACAAGAAGTGACTCAACACTTCCATGGTTTTAAGGGATTATGGATATGTTAACTTTCTCTATGCTATGGACTATATAGACTTGCGATGAAATCGTCTCCTAGTATAACATAAAACTAGGGTCAATTCAACACCAGTGTTCTTCTAACAACGTGCCATCAATGTTTTCGGCATGGTTGTTACACTTAGCTCGTGCCCATGATCAGGAAAACATAAACATAATGCAAAACATGAGCTAGTCCTAGAGGCAAGACTAGGAATCAATTATACTATTTATTATTTTGCACGTGCACATGAGTTTTTCTCTTAGCCTCGTGAATTTTGCAGACTCGGGAACCATAGCAGTTATAGGCTAGAATATAACATTAATCATAAACTTCGAAATTAAAAATAATTTTATTATTCCCACCAAGGTTTATTTCCAACAGTCTCCCACCTAGAGTAGAGTCAATAATCTAATTTACATAACTTCTTTTCGACCAATGGCAATCTGGTGTTGTTCATGTATTGCAAGTGGTAGAGGCTTCTTCATTGGGTCTGACACATTCAAATCCATGTGAATCTTGAGTACTTCCATAAAACCCTTATATGCATGATCTCGGATAGTGTGATACTTGCGTTCAATATGTCTGGACTTGCGGTGTCACCTTGACTCATTTTCCTGAGCCACGGTGGCGCTATTATCGCAATAAAGCTCGATTGGGTTCAATGTGTTTGGAACCACACCTCATTCTTCAAGAAACTTCTTCATCCAAACCATCTCTTGCGAAGCTTCTAAAGTTGTGATATATTTCGTCTACGTTGTAGAATCTGCAATAGTGTTCTTAGAACTGTTCCAACACACTGCACAACCTTTGAGTGTGAAAACTTAGCCTGATTGAGAGTTGTGCTCATCTATATCAGTCATGAAGCTAGCAGTAGTGTAACCATTTACATTGATCTCTTCATCACCTCCATAGATAAGACAAAATACTTAGTCTGTTTGAGTACTTTAGGAATATCTTTAACTGCTGCCCAGTGAGCCATTCCTGGATCACATTGGTAACTGCTACTAACAGTTAGCGCATAAGAAACATCTGGTCCATATAGAGCATGACATACATGATGGTATTAATTGCCAAGGCATATGAAACATCACTCGTTCGCACTCGCTCATCAGCTATCCATGTACAATGATTCTTGCTAAGTGTTTTATCATGTGACATGGGAAATAATCCCTTCTTAGTGTTCTTCATTTTAAACCTCTTTAAAACTTTGTCCACGTATGTGCTCTGACTAAGCGTTATTAGGCGTCTTGATCTATCTCTATATATTTAATTTTCTAATATATACACCGCTTCCCCTAAGTATTTTATTGAAAAACTCTTTTTCAGTAACACTTTAATTGTATTAAGAAATTTCACATCATTGCCAATCAACAATATGTCATCCACACGTAAGATTAAAATGCTTTTGCACAACCACTAAATTTTTTGTAGACACGAGATTCTTAGTCATTCCTGATAAAACCAAATATTTTGACAGCTTGATCAAAGCATATATTCCAGCTCCTTGATGCTTGCTTCAAACCATGAATGACAATTTGAAGCTTTCACACCTTACCGACATCCTTAGAATTGACAAAACCATTTAGGAAAGCTATTTTGGCATTCATCTGTCATATCTCGTAACCAAAATAAGCTGCAATTTTCATCATAATCCACCTAGACATAAGCATTGTTATAGGCGAGAAAGTCTCAATGTAATTTCTTTAAAAAAATTATATGTATACGGGTTCCTTTAAGAAAAAAATGTTTTAAATATAGAATTGATGGAATTATTTCATCAAGTGCTAATTTGCGATATCAATGATTATAATTCTACATGTCGAAGACCAGCGACTATGAAAGTGATAGTGTTGGCATTGCGCGAGATGGTCCTATCATCACACGCAACACTCCAATTGAGATCTAGCGGAGGAGGAATTGTCCATATTTGCGGCCCATGCTGTATGCGGTTCGTCGTCTATAGTGCACTAGGCCTTGGTGGTCAAATAGGCGTCCCAATCTCATCCCACCCCCGGCGGGCAGTCCTCACTGGCAAGTGGCTCCTTGCCATCTTGCGGATTGGCGGGTCAAGGTTCTCTTGTCCAGCTGCGGCTGGCGAGGACACAGACACCTGCCTTTGTATGTAAAGACGAATATACTTTTTGCTTCTAGAGGAGTAAAGACGAATATACTTGATGGTCATAGGTTATTTGAACCTTGCAAAGGTTTGTCAAATTTATGAAGAAAAATATCTACACTTATAATAGCAAAGGCATGTCATTAGATTTCATATGATAAATGTTTAATGTTGTAGATATAGATCAATTTGTCTATAAATTTGTGTTAAAAAAATTTCTATAAATTTGTTCCAAATTGACTAAGTTTGATGTAAAATAAATATATATGCGTTACGTTAGGAAAGCCAGTAGTACTAAGCAATCATTCCACTTATTCACTATGTTGCCATTTAAGAGCTCATATAAGATTCTACATCCATTTTATTTTTTCATGACAAACAACTAATTAAATGAAAAAGTAGCTTCAGCAAACTACTGGGCTTACTACGGGCCTGAATCCTGGCCCATTGTTGGGTTTCTAGTCGTATTCAGGCCGTGGGGGCCCAGTAGGAGGCACTTTTTTTGTTTTTTTGTTTTCTTTACTTATTGTTGCTATTTTTATTTTTATTTCAGTTTTTTTTGTTTTCTGCATTATTGATTTTCTTTTATTTTTTGCTTTATTTTTTTAATTCTTTTTGCTTTTAGTTTTAGAAAATTATAAACTTTCTGTTAGTGCCATTAGTTTTCAAATTTGAAAACACTTTTTTTGTTTTCTTTCTTGATTTATTTATTTTATTTTGTTTCTACTTACAACAAAATACTTATTGTTCCTATTTTTATTTTTTTCTAGTTTTTTTGTTTTGTTTTCTGCATTATTTATTTTATTTTGTTTTTGCTTTATTTTTTAATTCTTTTTGCTTTTAGGTCAACAAAATTATAAATTTTCTGTTAGTGCCATTAGTTTTAGAAAAATTATAAACTTTCTGTTAGTGCCATTAGTTTTCAAATTTGAATAGTTAAAGTTTGAATTCTTTGAAATTTGTGTGAATCACAAGTTTGTGATTAACTTTACTAAAAAAATGAACATAGATGCGCCTATAGAGAAAATTCAACCTAAATTCGTAATAAATTTCTATGAATTTCAGAGAAATTCACTATGAATGTAGGTCAAATTCCCTGTATAGGGGCATCTATTTTCACTTTGAGAGGAGCTCAACAAGGCAGAGAGGGACGGGCTTATAAACCGGTGTGAGCATTGGTCCCGGTTCCTGCGTGGAACCGGGACCAAAAGGTCCAGACGAACCGGGACCAATGGCCCACGTGGCTGCCCTCTTGAGAGTGTTCTTGGTGAGAACATAGTTGACAAGGAGCGAACCGGGATTAATGGTATTACGAGGGCCGAACCATAAGCATTTCAAATGAACTCTGAAAAAGTTGAAAGTTGGCATGGTATCATAATTTCACCCACATAGCATGTGCATGTACAAAACGGGCAATGGTATCATACTCGTCTGTTACAAAGTTGGCATGGTATCATCATAATAGTTGCGGGAGAAAGTCTTCACTTTTTCTTCGCTTGTGTCATTTGCTTATTGCGCCGTAACCATGGATAATCTTCATCGTTTATCAGGATGCTTGGGTCAGCCTTGACTTTGAAGGGAGGAATTTCATGAAACTTTTCATAATCTTCAGACATGTCTGTCTTGCCCTCCACTCCCACGATGTCCCTTTTTCCTGAAAGAACTATGTGGCGCTTTGACTCACCGTATGATGTATTCGCTTCCTTATCTTTTCTTTTTCTCGGTCTGGTAGACATGTCCTTCACATAGATAACCTGTGCCGCATCATTGGCTAGGACGAACGGCTCGTCAATGTACCCAAGATTTTCAGATCCACTGTTGTCATTCCGTTCGTGGGTCTACATGTACCCGCCTCGACAGATTGACCCATTTGCACTTAAACAAAGGGACCTTAAAATCATGTCCCTAGTCAAGTTCCCATATGTCCACTATGTAACCATAATATGTGCCCTTTCCCCTCTCGGTGGCTGCATCAAAGCGGACACCGCTGTTTTGGTTGGTGCTCTTTTGATCTTGGTCAATCGTGTAAAATGTATTCCCATTTATCTCGTATCCTTTCCAAATCGTAACAGTCGAAGATGGTCCACTGGACAACAAGTACAGCTCATCACAAACAGCGCTGTCACCTCTGAGACGTGTTTCCAACCAACTGCTGAAAGTCCTGATGTGTTCACATGTAATCCAGTCGTCGCACTGCTCCGGGTGTTTGGAGCGCAGACTGTTCTTGTGTTCATCGACATAAGGGGTCACCAAGGTAGAGTTCTGTAGGACTGTGCGGTGTGCTTGAGACCAAGAATATCTGTCCTTGCATATCATTGCCGGTTCATCTGCGTGCATTATATATAATTAAGTGTGTCAAAAATCATTACAGAACATCATGAATAGATAATTAAGTGACCAAATTAATAGAAGTTCATCATCACATTAAAACCAAAGTACATACATAGTTCTCATCTTCAAGAGAAAATCATTACAGAACAACATAAATCTCTGCAGAGCATCTAAATTAATTAAACCATACATTGAAACTATGTAAAACATTTCAATGCGAAAACAAATGCGATCATAATCGCAACCAAGGTAACAACTGATGCAACAGCATAATGATAACAAGCCTCGGTATGTATGGCATATTTTCTAATCTTTCTAATCTTCAAGCGCATTGCATCCATCTTGATCTTGTGATCATCGACGACATTCGCAACATGAAACTCCAATATCATCTTCTCCTCCTCAATTTTTCTTATTTTTTCCTTCAAGAAATTGTTTTCTTCTTCAACTAAATTTAACATCTCGACAATAGGGTCGGTTGGAATTTCCGTTTCAACAACCTCCTAGATAAATAAAATCTATGTCACATTGGTCGGCATAATTTTCATAAACAATAAATGAACTAATAGTCATGAAAAGATAATATATACCACATCCGAATCATAGACAGGATGAGGGCCGACGGGGGCGGATACCAAAACCATCGCACTATATAAGATGCAATAATAAAAGTAAGAAAATAATACAAGTATGTATCTAAACATACAAGTAAGAATATTTTTCCTTTCAGAAAGAAGATAAGAACAAGAGGCTCACCACGGTAGTGCCGACGATGAGATCGGCGCGGGTGATCGACGGCGGTGAAGACGGGGACGGGGCGTGACGGACCGCTAAACCTAGACAAATATTGAGGAAAATGGAGCTTGGAGGTCGAGCTTGGAGAGGAGAAAGCTTAAGTAGTGTGGCTCGGGCATTCCATCGAACACCTTGTGTGCATAGGAGGTGAGATAGAGCACCACCAAGCCCTCTCCCCTCGGTGCCAGAAAAACAGAGCAGTGTGCTCTGCTCTTACGCGAGGGGGTATATATAGGCACCTCATTGGTCCCGGTTGGTGGCATGAACCGGGACTAAAGGGCAGCCTTTGGTCCCGGTTCAAGCCACCAACCCGGACCAATGGTGGTGGGCCAGGAGCGAGGCCCATTGGTCCCGGTTCGTCCCACCAACCGGGACCAAAAGGTCCAGACGAATCGGGACCAATGGCCCACGTGGCCCGACCGGCCCTCGGGGCTCACGAACCGGGTCCAATGCCACCATGGGTCCCGGTTCTGGACTGAAACATGACTAATGGGCTGACCCGGCCTGGACCTTTGCCCCCTTTTCTACTAGTGCTAAGAAAGGAGATGTAGGTGGTATTCTATTCATGAGGATTGGGAGGGGGAGGGTTTCATCCTATGGAGATTTTTTTTGACTATGTAGTGCAAGGCAACAGCCTCACAACTCTTTATTCAAAGAACAGAGGAAAACAAAGTCCTTTACAAGTCATATACAAAAGGAAGAAAAGGAGGAGAAAAGAAATACCTACAACCCAAACAGGGCAACAAGAGCTAACTATGGGAGGTTAGAAATCCAAGTCAGAAGGTTATCCCTGAATTTACATTTAAACCTATCTGAGAGCAAAGTTATGTCGTGAATAAAGTTGTGTCTCCAAGCTCTGAATCAAGGCCTTTCATTCCTAAAAACCTTTCCATTCCTAAGAATCCAGATATTCCAAGCAGCTGTAAAGACCACTTCAGTGAAGAAATTATGCCCAAAATCCTTCCTAGCCTTTACTGCCATGTGGTAAGTGGTCATCCCAGGTTGAGGATCCCAGTTAATCTGCAAATAATTCCAGACTCTAACACTGAAGTTACATGAGAAAAACAAGTGAGCAACATCCTCATGAATTAGATATGGGCATAGCACACAAGAATGATCCTCCACATGCCAATGCCTCCTCTGTAGCATATCTCTAGTATTCAAATGATCCCTTAACAGCAGCCACCCAAACATTTTGATTTTCAGAGTGCATGAAGATTTCCAAATCCATTGGAAAATGGGATCAACAACAATATTTTTGTGCTCATGCACATAAAAGGATTTTGGTCTGAAGCTCCCCTTATTGAAAGGCCATATCCATGTGTCATGATCCTGAGAGCAAGCATAAGCATTTATCATTTGTTGAAGGCATTCTAGCTCAGCAAAAGCTTGAGTAGAAAAGGTAGATGCATAGTTGATAAGAGCTCCTTGGAGAGAACATAAGACACTGAGAGTTGTCCATCAATAACAAATGAAAAGAGCCTCGGAAACTTTTCATTGATGGAGGAACCATTGAGCTCAATAACCCAACTATCAGTCCAGAACAAAATAGATCTGCCATCACCCAACTTTGGAGAGGCCAACTATTTGTGTGCTAATTTAAACACATCACGCCACCAAAAGGAACCACAAAGGTTCGTAGTATGAGGGACATAGCTATCATAATATGAATCCCAGATAAGACCAACCCAGAGAATGTCATGGTGATTATAGAACTTGGGCAATAATTTCATCAAGAAGGCCTCATTTTGCACTCTTAAATTTAGCACACCAAGACCCCCCTTATTTTTAGGTAGACATACCAAATCCCAAGCAGCTAGAGATTGTCTTGGAGTATCATAATTCCCTCTCCAAAGGCATTGTCTTTGAATCCTCTCAATTTGCTTCAAAATTCCTGGAGGAATGATAAGAGTGCAAAGGAAATATATGGGCATGGAAGTTAAAACAAACTGAAGCAACTGCAACCTGCTACCTTGGTTCAGAAAACAAGAAGTGGCAGATAACCTCCTTTCAATTATGTGCACTAGAGGCATCAGATCTAGAATTGAGGGCCTAGTAGTTCCCATGGGGAGACCCAAAAAAGTGAAAGGCAAAAGCCCCAACTTACATCCCAGAATTGAAGCCAGCCTGTTAGCTTCATCATTTGACATATTCATAGGCACCATGAGAGATTTTTCAAAATTCACAGATAACCCAGTTGAACTAGCAAAAACGTCAAGCATGTCTTTAAGAGCAAGGAGCTGGTGATCAGAAGCAGGCAACACAATTAGTGTATCATCAGAATACTGCACTATGGGGTAATCCTGACTGTGAGTTGGAATTGGAAGAGTCAAAATTCCTTTAGAGCACATATCATTGACCATAAACTGAAGAAGATCGGCAGCAAGCACAAACAACAAAGGTGACATTGGATCACCTTGCCTAACTCCCTCTTACATTTAAAATGATGTCCGGCATACCATTAAGAAGCACAGAGGATGAGCGAGATGACAAGATGGACTGCATCCACAAAATCCATTTATCATTGAAACCCTTATATCTCAGAATCCTAAGAATGGCATCATGCTCAATAGTATCAAAAGCCTTAGTAAAATCCAACTTCAGGGGGACAATTGGTCTTTTAGATGCCTGGCATTGATGTATATACTCAAAACACCAAGCTAAACAGTCTTAAATAGACCTAGATTTAATAAACCTATACTGATTTTTGAGAATACAAGAAAGAATCACTTTCTGCAGTCTATTTGCAAGAAGCTTGGTGAGAAATTTCAAGCAAGTATTTGTCAAAGAAATTGGCCTGTACTCATCTAAACCCTCAGGTGATAGCTTTTTTGGAATCAGAGTTATGAGAGAGCTATTGATACACTCCTTTACCAATAAATGAAAATCATCCTTGATAATCTCCCAGCACTTTTTGAGAAAGAGGCCAGTGAAAACATCAGGCCAAGGGGCTCTGTCAGGAGGCATCTCTTTAATAACACGGTCAATTTCCTGCTGAGTAAAAGGCTTAGTCAGATCATCAAGTCCCTCAATCTTTTTGATAATATTTGGCATGTCAAAGCCCATTTGAATGTCATTAGCACAACCTATCCTCCGCTTGAATTCTTGCAAAAAACGCCCAGCAATTGTTGCATGGAGGTCACCTGTCCATTATCAGAAGTTATGCTTGAAATAGAGTTACTCCTGTAACGCTCAATGGCCATAGCATGGAAAAACTTAGTATTTTCCTCTCCAATTTTGATACTCCTAATGGTACATCTCTACTTCCAGTAAATAAACTGCAACTTGAGAATTTCCTCCAGATGAAGCTTAACTATTTTCCTGAAAGTTTCCTCGGGCCAAGACAAAGGCCTAAATTCCTCTAAGCCATCCAAGCAAAGAATGACCTTATTGCAGTTAGAGATCAGAGCTTTCACCTTAGAAAGACTAATGTGCCAATGTTCGAGAGCTTGTCTAAGTGCTTTAAAATTTGCAGAGATAACAATAGCAGAAGATTTCCTATGAGTGGGCCTAATCCAAGAATCTCTGACACAATCCAAAAATCCACGCAAATTAGTCCAATAATTTTCAAAACGAAAGACTTTGGCCTTAGGAATAGAAGTTTTGATTTTTACCACACATGGCACATGATCTGATGTAGTTCTGGTAAGGGGCAAGACCAAGTGTTAGGATAAGAGCAAGTCCATGTGGGAGTAGTGAAGAACTAATCAATCTGTTCAAGCAAAGGAACATTTTGCATATTTGACCATGTATATTTTCTGCCTTTAAGTGGAAGCTCAATTAAGCCAAGATGTCCAATAACTTCATTGAAAATAAACATGTCATTGATGTCCCCACCAGGCTTGTTTCTATTGTCCATCGAGCGTAAGAAGTTCAAATCACCCAACAAAAGCCAATTAGCATCATCAGGGATAATTAAGTCGTCATGCAACCAGTTAACAAAATCTTCCCTAGCTGGATTTCGAGAGGGCCCATAGACAGTAACCATTGTCCAGGTTTGAGAATTATGAGTGGATGTAAACTCCACAACAATTCCAAAATGAGCAGATAAAATTAGTTTCCCATCAAACATAGCAGAGTTCCACACGACCAATATCCCTCCAGAAGCTCCAGAAGATGGCACATGAACAAACTGATCAAAACGACATGGACAACACTTACAAATATAACGTTGATCGATGATCTCGCATTTAGTTTCTTGTAAACAAACGATAGAATAAGCACTTTCATCAATTTTCTGCCGAACTGCACGCTGCCTATCATCTGAATTCAGACCAGGAACATTCCAGACAAGACTTTCTAGTCTCTAAAGTCGTCATTGATTCATTCAAGACCAAAATAAAGCAACAACAAAAGACTACCACACAGTGGCAGTGCCAGTTCAGACAAGCAACAGCAATAAAGTTCAGACCAGACCTAAAACATAAAGCAAGATAAATTGTTTTAACAAGGGTTAACCATAAATCCCACCATGGCAAAGATTTAACTATCATCAGAACTAGAAGAAGCAGAGGAGGTCTTGCATGAAGAAGCCTCAAGCTTCTCCTTAGTCAGCTTCTCAGGTGCAATGCCGAGGTGAATACCCACACGTTGCAGAACACCGATTGTAGTTGGAGGCGGGACAGTAGATGGATGTGCATTAGGTTGATCAGTCTGCGGCTGCTGATCATCGGTTGAAATCTTGTGCTTCTTTTGAGATTTTGTTGTTGGTTTCTTCAGAGAGGCAGGCTTGGCCAGAGAGGAATGCAGAAAACCATCACGCAAAGCAGAGAGCCTGGCACTGCGTCTGACCCTAGACTCGACGATCATAGGTTTTGGTTTGCGAGCACGAACTGGGTGTCCAACCGGAGCAGCAGAGAAATTGAAGGTAGACATCTCAACATCAGAGAAAGCTGGCTCATCCATAGATCAATCCTCAATCACAGAGTCAAAGCAGAGAGCACAAGAAACATGAGGTTTCCTTGAAAAAGTCACAGCACGACGAACATGAGAAGGATGAAAAATCAGCTTGTTACCCATAGCAGAATAAGAAAAATAAACTTCCCTGGAGAGCTTAGACAGGATTACCGGCTTGAAAGGGCTAGACAACTGAACACGTCGAGGGATTTGCATCATATGAAAGATGGGCAACATACGATGGAAAGACCTGGTCCATTGCATCACCGAAGGAAGAACAGGTCCAAAAGCAGTGAAAACTTGACCAAGAACGACAGGAGGTTGAATGATAGGCGGCACATAAACTGCAATAGCCCTTGCTGACCATTAACCGATCCCTAAGCAAGAATCAACAGGCCCAGAGTTTTCCATAACCACCAACTCTTGAGAAACAGGTTGAGCTTCATCCTCAGAGACCTCCTAGACAACCACATTATCCTGCTTGTGGATTTTATTAGCTCAAAATAAAGCATCAAGAGAATACAAACAAAATAAGCACACACCCGACCTTTGCACAACTAGTATGCACACAACCAACACCAACCCACACAAAAAACACGTCTGCAAATAGCAAAGTCATATAAGACCAAAGTTATGCATGGACGAGAAAAAGAAAGAAAGAAAAAATATTATAAAGTAATCAGTTCCGTGATCGGCAAACTAAAGGAAAGACCATATCTGCACCAACTGTATCAAGACACCATCTGAACATCATGATTCTTCAACAGCAACACCTTCAGGAAGGGAGCAACGCTCAAACACTGCTGTCACTGTATCCAGCATTCGACACCAGAATCTAGGTTTTCACCCTGAAGAAACTTTCTAAGCATATCCGAGCAATGCCTTTAACAAGGTAAGGGTGTATAACCATCGCCATTGCCAGAATTCAAATCTGTGCTTTCACCCCGGAGCTCGATACCGGGTACTTAAGAAGCACCGCCATCGGCATCACAAATGTGTTGTCACCACCACTTTTCCACGATCCCAGTAGCTACATGGGATGCGCCGCTGCACAACCATTCCTCTGCATCAAGCCGACATCCATAGTTTGCATCTCATTGCCGAAGTGAACCATCGGATCTGAAGAGATGACCGCCACCGTGGAGCCACAAGAGGTTGCTGCACCATCACAGTTTGGGGCCGCCATCGCTAGGCCAGACAAGATCTGGATCACCGTTACCGCCCTGGATACCGCAGGCAAGATGAATAAGACGTCAAAAAGAAGTTTGATGGTGGCGGCACAGCTCATATTGCGTCGGCTCTTGAGCATCTAAAAATGGGCTGCATGTTGTCTGGAGTAGTGGATTGCATACGAGTGTTGCTAGTTTGTAGACCAATAAAACCTGGATGCACGGAACCGAAAGGGTTCACATAAAAATGAGAATCGGTAGGATAAGCCAAGTGGAGGGTTAGTGCTGATGTGGCTATAGGAGAATGGATGATAATGTGGATAGGTTGCATGCTTAGTAAAATAGGTTAGTGGGGTTGAACTATTTAGGTATTATAGATGTCCCTATTACAGTCCAAGAAAATAAGAACAATATATGATTGAATAAGCGTGTCAATCAAGGAACCAGAAATAATTGGGACTTTTTATAGCTACCTTTTGAACAAATACATACTCGCTCCGTAAAGAAATATAATAGCGTTTAGATCACGACTTTAGTGATCTAAGGGCTCTTATATTGATCTAAACACTCTTATATTTCTTTACAGAGGCAGTATGTTGTAGTACACAATTGACCACTGCCACTGAATTGATATCTTCTCAGCCTCTCATATTTTCTCACATTCAGATTCGATGGTTCTTGAACCACTGTTGAGCTATAAATAGTTATTACTTCGCTTGTCTAAGAAGAATATAGCATATCGCATAAATAACAGATAGAATCTATGTTCTAAGTATAAATTTAGCAATCCGTAATAAAGTGTCGCCCAAAATTTATAAAACAAAATGATTACGAAAAATGAACTGTCATGACATATATTCTTATTGTCATTGGTTTACAACTGCTCATGTTTATTGTTTCTGCCGCAAAGTTACCATGTGATAGTAGGTTAGGTAGTTAGTGAAAAGATTAGCTAGTCAATATGTAGTGGTAGAAAGTGCATGCATGAATATGTCTTTGGGCCACAAATCGAACAGAATATCATGCAAGATTGCCTGGTCGGATGGATGTTCGTGATCTTCATGTGCAAAACATCAGCCACTGTCCAAAAATTTCTCTCGTTCACGCATGACTTCCAGGTAATTCCTAGCAAAGGTACTTCATCATGCCTTGTGTATGGCGCGGTATAGGCAATCTCAGAGGTTATGTCCACCTCTACATGCACCCTTGTGTGGGAAAGCCTCTTTGTGTTCTAGTCAATTTTCCGTGATGCCACGTTGGTCTCTATTAGTGATGACAACTGTGCATCTTCTGGCTCAATACTTGGGTGTCATCATTTGGAGCTGTGGCGATGAGGTTTGCAACCCTCTTCTCTCACACTAGTAGAGCCCTACTTGTTCCAACTCAATAAAGATCATCGTCGAGGTTGCCTGCAATTGTTAGCGCCATCAAGCCTCCTCTAGCCAACAACCTTGACTTTACCAAAGACCACCAACGCAACCACATCTATGTGTGGAGCAGCTGCACCCCTTGGCCAGCATATACAAAAAAATGTGTATATACATGTGATTTTCCACATCAAATGTTGATGAGTAGTTGGGTTGATTGAGAACGCGAGTTAAGGGAGGTGCACAAGTCACCATTATTTTTGGGCTAATTTGCATATTGTTATGGAACTCCGCCTATGTTGTCTCAACATAGCCGGTCCCAAGCCCGGGTAAAGGAGGAGGGTTGTGATAGGCTTGGCGAGCCAACAGAAAAACTCAGCCACTCTTATGGAGATGAAACCCAAAAGATTTTCGTTGGGGCGTAACCCTCTCAGCGACGCGCTACATTGGAACCTGGGTGTGGTGGAAAATGGGCAAGGGCCGGGCCGTCACCCCCTAGGTGGCGCGCCGTATCTTGATCCAGATACGGTGGCAAGTGAGCGAGGATCGGGTCGTCGCATCCTTAGTGGCGCGCTACATCGGCGCCCGGATGTAGTGGAAAATGAGCAAGGGTCTTCACATTTGACGCTATGAGTGTGAAGGTTAAGGAAGCTAGCCGAGCCTAGGAGGATTTGCTTAGGTAGCTGGAACGTAGGGTCTCTGACAGGGAAGCTTCGGGAGCTAGTTGATGCAGCGGTGAGGAGAGGTGTTGATATCCTTTGCGCCCAAGAGACCAAATGGAGAGGAGAAGGCGAAGGAGGTGGAGGATACCGGCTTCAAGCTGTGGTACACAGGACGGCTGCAAACAGAAATGGCGTAGGCATGTTGATCAACAAGAGCCTCAAGTATGGAGTGGTAGACGTCAAGAGACGTGGGGACCGGATTATCCTGGTCAAGCTGGTAGTTGAGGACTTGGTTCTCAATGTTATCAGCGCGTATGCCCCACAAGTAGGCCACAATGAGAACACCAAGAGGGAGTTCTGGGAAGGCCTGGAAGACATGGTTAGGAGTGTACCGATTAGTGAGAAGCTCTTCATAGGAGGAGACCTCAATGGCCACGTGGGTACATCTAACACAGGTTTTGAAGGGGCGCATGGGGGCTTTGGCTATGGCATCAGGAATCAGGAAGGAGAAGATGTCTTAAGCTTTCTCTAGCCTACAACATGATTGTAGCTAACACCCTCTTTAGAAAGAAAGAATTACATCTGGTGACTTTTAGTAGTGGCCAACACTCTAGCCAGATTGATTTCATCCTCTCAAGAAGAGAAGATAGGCGTGCGTGCCTAGGCTGTAAGGTGATACACGAGAGAGTGTTGTACCCAGCACAAGCTGGCGGTTGCTGATTTCGCTTCGGATTCGTTTCCAGCGGGATAAGCGTGCCAAAGTTGCTATAACGAAGTGGTGGAAGCTCAAGGGGGAGGTAGCTCAGGCGTTCAAGGAGAGGGTCATTAAGGAGGGCCCTTGGGAGGAAGGAGGGGATGCGGACAATGTGTGGATGAAGATGGCAACTTGCATCCGTAAGGTGCCCTCGGAGGAGTTTGGAGTGTCCAGGGGAAGGAGAAGTGAAGATAAGGATAGATGATGGTGGAATGATGATTTACAGAAGGCGATTAGAGAGAAGAAAGATTGCTTCAGACGCCGGTACCTGGATAGGAGTGCAGACAACATGGAGAAGTACAAGATGGCGAAGAAGGCCGCAAAGCGAGCTATTGGTGAAGCAAGAGGTCGGGCATATGAGGACCTCTACCAATGGTTAGGCACGAAGGAAGGCAAAAGGGACATCTATAAGATGGCAAGATAGAGGAAGACGAGGGATATTGGCCAAGTCAAATGCATCAAGGACGGAGCAGGCCAACTCTTTGTGAAGGACGAGGAGATTAAGCATAGATGGCGGGAGTACTTCGACAAGTTGTTCAATGGGGAGAATGAGAGTTCTACCATTGAACTGGACGACTCCTTTGATGAGATCAGCATGCGTTTTGTGCGGTGAATCCAGGAGTCTGAGGTCAAGGAGGCTTTAAAAAGGATGAAAGGAGGCAAGGATATGGGCCCTGATTGTATCCCCATTGAGGTGTGGAAAGGTCTCGGGGACATAGCGATAGTATGGCTAACCAAGCTTTTCAACCTCATTTTTCGGGCAAACAAGATGCCAGGAGAATGGAGACGGAGTATATTAGTACCAATCTTCAAGAACAAGGGGGATGTTCAGAGTTGTACTAATTACCGTGGAATTAAGCTGATGAGCCATACAATGAAGCTATGGAAGAGAGTCATTGAGCACCGCTTAAGAAGAATGACAAGCGTGACCAAAAATCAGTTTGGTTTCATGCCTGGGAGGTCGACTTTGGAAGCCATTTTCTTGGTACGACAACTTATGGAGAGATATAGGAAGCGAAAGAAGGACTTGCATATGGTGTTCATTGACTTGGAGAAGGCCTATGATAAGATACCGCGGAATGTCATGTGGTGGGCCTTGGAGAAACACAAAGTCCCAACAAAGTACATTACCCTCATCAAGGACATGTACGATAATGTTGTGACAAGTGTTCGAACAAGTGATGTCAACACTGATGACTTCCCAATTAAGATAGGACTGCATCAGGGGTCAGCTTTGAGCCCTTATCTTTTTGCATTGGTGATGGATGAGGTCACAAGGGGTATACAAGGAGATATCCCATGGTGTATGCTCTTTGCGGATGATGTGGTGCTAGTTGACGATAGTCGGACGGGGGTAAATAGAAAGTTAGAGTTATGGAGATAAACCTTGGAATCGAAAGGGTTTAGGCTTAGTACAACTAAAACCGAGTACATGATGTGCGATTTCGGTACTAGTAGGTGTGAGGAGGAGGAGGTTAGCCTTGATGGCCAGGTGGTACCTCAGAAGGATACCTTTCGGTATTTGGGGTCAATGCTGCAGGAGGATGGGGGTATTGATGAAGATGTGAACCATCGAATCAAAGACGGATGTATGAAGTGGCGCCAAGCTTCTGACATTCTCTGTGACAAGAGAGTACCACAAAAGTTAAAAGGCAAGTTCTACAGGACAGAGGTTCCACCGCAATGTTGTATGCGCTGAGTGTTGGCCAACTAAAAGGCGACATGTTCAACAGTTAGGTGTGGCGGAGATGCGTATGTTGAGATGGATGTGTGGCCACACGAGGAAGGATCGAGTCCGGAATGATGATATACGAGATAGAGTTGGGTAGCACCAATTGAAGAGAAGCTTGTCCAACATCGTCTAACATGGTTTGGGCATATTCAGCGCAGGCCTCCAGAAGCTCCAGTGCATAGCGGATGGCTAAAGCGCATGGAGAATGTCAAGAGAGGCGGGTAGACCGAATTTGACATGGGAGGAGTCCGTTAAGAGAGACCTAAAGGATTGGAGTATCACCAAAGAGCTAGCTATGGACAGGGGTGCGTGGAAGCTTGCTATCCATGTGCCCGAGCCATGAGTTGGTTGCGAGATCTTATGGGTTTCACCTCTAGCCTACCCCAACTTGTTTGGGACTAAAGGCTTTGTTTGTTGTTTGTTGTTTTTGTTGTTGCATATTGTTATGGAGACTGCAAATCAAAAGTAGAAATTACATCATATACAAATATCCAAGCATACGTGATACAAGTTAGAATGTTTTTACCAAATACAAAACAAGCATTGTTATGCAAATGCATATCAAACCAAGAAAATTACATCATGGACAAATATCCATGCATACGTGTTACAAGCGAGGATGTTTTTACCAACTACAAAACACGTATTGTTATGCCAAATTCATATTGAACTAAGAAAAGAACTAGACACATTTGAACTAGTTGAGTTGAATGATGCTAATTAAATAGCATGTGTGATGTATGCCCATGATGCAAGCTAGCAGTTCAACCCAAGAACATGACATACTTATTTGGCAGTGGAAGAATTGATAAAAAAGGCAATGCAAAATTTTCAGGAAGTATCCTCATAGATATTTTCATATGTTATATTTTTTCCATTCAGTTGTAGATAAGTATCCTCTATTCTATTAGCACAAAAATAGGGAGATATCCACCCTAGAAACCTCTATCATTTATGTTGCTCTCTACCATGATATATAATTAGTATGTCACCCTCCTTGTAATATATGCTTCAATTTTACTGAAATTGTATTTTCCATGGATGATGCTAAAGTATATAGTAAATATTTTATTTCTATTTCATTTCTATGATTACAAACTTTATGAAATATAACTGAAAAAATTATAATGAAGTAAAAATATTTGGGAAAAAAGCATTTAAAAATGGAATAAACAAACACTGCAATTATTTATAAATTGATTAAAATAAGGAAACTAAAAAGAATGACAGCTTCATATGATGACAAACATATTTCGTTGGGTTAGATTTCCCCAATCCGCTAGTCACCTAAATGCCAAAAGGCGCCATAGAGTTTTAAAGTTTTTCATTCTTGGATTCGAGGGTAAGATATACACGAAAGCCGACAATGTAATTATTATTTTTGGGTATAAAAATCTCTAAAATTGCTTCAGCGTCACATCATATATGACCGCTTTTCAGGCTAAGAAATATATAGAATGTAAATTAAGTAATCATAGCAAAATGAAAGATCATCGCGTTGTTACTGAACAAATAAAAAATTATCCTAGTACATCTTGCTGGTACTTTGGGTGATTGAAATTTTGATCTCAGTTTTCCCGTCCATTTTTATAATTTGAAGTAGCAAAGAACAAATACAGATATACCGTTCATGCCGCAACTAGTACAGAAACAGAAAATCCGCAAATGTTGGTTCTATAGGAGATATAAATATTTTAAATTGTCTAATAGAATTATTCAAAAGCAGTAAATGGATAAAATGTTCCACAGTTTGGACATTGTATAAAGCTTAGTTTAATTCTCATCCTGATACCATTGCCAAAATAGCTTATTCCAAAAATGGTTTATAATAAAAGTGAACATGGAAAACAATACTTTTGGATAACACTAAAAATAAATTTATTAAATTACCAAATGAATTCAATAAATAAGTATCGACTGGTTATCATTCCTGACAGCAATTCAACAATGTAGAATATTCAAGTAGGAATGACCCGGAAAAACCTCCCTTAAAATCGGCTAAAGCAAAATAATCTGTGCCCAAATTAGTTATAAACAAGAAAAGCGTTATACGATTAAAATAACTGGAAAAACCGATTTAATAGCCTGAAAGAAATGCATTTACGTCCCATATGGACCTAATGAGAATAATTTCAACAAAAGGGAATAACTTATCTATAAAAATAACCTAAAGAAAGACTCTAAGGTTTCAAATCCATGCGAAATTAATGATATCCCTACCAGCCAATGGACGACTACTTCTGTGAAATATTCCATAAAAATTCTGAGGGGTCCTTCCCAATGGATTAATTCTCAAGCAGAATGAGGATTCTTTGAGACCCAGCAACCATTGAGATACTCCATAAGGGGAAGTATTTAATCACAAAATTTTAGCACAATTGTTTAGCTTCACTCACCTTGGTAACCCCATAAGTATGAAGTCCAGCTGCCAAATGAAGGCAACAATTGAAAATCCTTACAGCTGAAAGCTTGTAGGAATGGAACAGGACAAATTTGGGTTAACTCCCTCAAGTTGAGCTGCGGGTTTGCACCATCCATATATGGATTTCCTGAATCTATAACAGAAGAGCCGGACATGCAAGTCTGAACAGCTATGAGAAGTATAGAGTTTGTAGGACCGATGGAACCAATACATGGAACCATGATACGTTTGAATTGAATCCTGTAAAGTGTCTGATGCTGTCTAATAAGATTTCCAAGATAATTCCTTCAAGAAAAGCCCGCAAAGTCTGTCAGCTGTCAAGATCAGGGACGTACTGCAAATTCAAAATAAGTTTAGCCATAAGAAAGTTCAAAACCTCTATGAACTTTAAATCTGGCATTCAATCAAGGTACCACAAATCTAGTTACTTGCAACGACTTGCCATTCACTAGGTTGCACTGTTCCTTGTACAGTTCCATGTCCAAGCATTCTACATGCAGGACTAGTCTAACAACCAAGATTCAAGACACGAAGCTTCAATCCAATAGAACTAATAGAGGACTTATCAGTAAAGACTAAAGGATAAAGCTATGTAACCATTTGTGCAATGCATTGTCTTTGAATCATGTAATCTTCAGCTTCTGATCAATCTCGAAATGTGTCCAATACTTCATAATCAATAAAATTTATGCTGTACACACTAAACCTACATAGCATGTATCCTGAACATGCTTCAACTATCCGGAACAATGTCTGTTACTAGCTGGTATTCCAACTTCTGGATCTTGTATTCGCTCCTGGAGCTTGGGTGGGAGTCGACGAGGCGTGAGGTAACTGACATCTCGGAAACTAGAAAATAGCAGCTAAATAAAACGAACATAACTTCCCGTGGATATCTACTTGTTAACCTTGACGGGATGATATCACATGGCTTGTTGAGTCCATCTCCTATGCAGAGAAAGGGGTCTGGACTCCGACCTGCAGCCAAGCCAACTAATTCATCCCACCATACTGGTTGGAGTGAATCCTGCAAATATATGTCTTGTGTAGGTACTTGAGTGAGTTCTCCCATTGCAACATCAGCCAACGGCTTGAATTGAGGTCCATGTGACTGCAAACATTTTACGGTAACTCCAACTATGTTTGTGCTTTCATATAGTCTTAAACACAACACTAGCACAAAACTTTTAAGTGGCGACTTGCGATCTTCAGATCGAAAACGTAGCACTGCAATTCTACCATACCCTTCCACCAAACCTGTCCATATACGAAGAAAAGAGGTTTGGCTTCCTCGCATGATGCGATGGGCAAGATTCTTTCCTTCAAGAAGATGTCTGATGAGAGGATTCAGAAACCTGTAGTGAGAAAGTGAACATCCGGACTCCACGTCTCTGACAAAATTGTCAGCTTCCTTGGCAAACCACTCAAATCTTTCAACAACAGAGCTACTCAGCACTTCTTGATCCGGGACAATGAAAGAGGGCAGCACAGCATTCATAATCTTTCTACGTAAACAGGGTACCGCTTCCTGATGATCTCTCACCTTGCCTAGCAGATCATTACACTCCCTGAAAACAGCTTTCAACTTCTTCCGTAAGCGAAGCAATGGCACGATGGCAATGGGCATCATCCTGGACCACTCAAGTGCCAAATCCAGCTTTATGTGCACCATGGCCAGCCTCTCCTTGAGGTCCTCCTGGGACGGCTTCTCCACGCGGCTGCTGAACAGAAAGGAGATGGCTCCACTCACGGCCTCTTGCTTGACTGTTGATGCTATCATTCCCTCCATTCTTTTTATTTTTATACCCTACAGAGAAATAAAACCAGGCAGTATGAGTGAGATTCGCTGATTCATAAACTCGAGATAGATAGAGAGATAGACATATAGATAGATAGGTAGAAGAATATATTCATAGAGTGAGAGAGAAATATCACCTTCCCCTGGACGATTTAGTTCTTGGGTAGCCGAACTAAGCGGGCCACAAGTGAACTGATGAGAAAGAGTGTAGATGGATGAGATAGCGGCTAGCTGAGTGCAAATGCAAGACTTAAGACGTATGGAGATATTAATAGGGAGGCGTGGAACAGAGATGTATGTAACATAGTAGAGGGATGGCGAAAGTGCGTGGAAACTTCTCGAAGCGACAACCGTTGGTGGCGACTGGCGAGCTCTTGAAGATCTGAGGGGCGATGACGAATTGTACACTTCTCTCCATGGGAATGGAAGGTAATTGGAGAAATAGTCTTTTAAATTCCAACTTGATGATTGCCTCAGCTGTCCATCTGGGGTTGCTAGCGACTGCTTCGTTTTAAAACTATATAAGCAACTTAAGGCCAGCAGATGCAAACAGAGAAGCTTGCTAAAGAACAAGCGTCTAGCTCCCAGAGTCAAGACATCAAGTCTTGGTCTTCATAATTAATTCAGCTGAAGACATTTGCATCTAATTATACTACTGTTATGAAGATGATGTTTATCGATGAATTGCATCTAGACTTTAGAGTGGGTACGTGCTCACCTTGGTTGTCATGGTTAGCTAGCACCTGCTTCTTGGCAATTGCCATGAGATGCTTGCAGAAATTAACATGTAGTGGCCACTCAGGATCAGAACAAGCATTACTAATAATGCCTAGTGGCGCATGAGGACCAGAAGAGAAGACATTAGGGCGACAAAATGAAGGATTGGATTAATAGAGGATAGGGCTCGTGGTGGCAACATGGAGAATCTGTATGCTAATCACGGAAAAAATAGCACACTATAGTGTGTAGAGAATTATCTCGCTAAATAAATCGGTGTACAATGCCTTGCTAATAGCATAATTTAAGGGCGATCCTATTTTGTATAATAGCACCCTATTTTTTTTCGTTGATGCTTATATAAGGTGAACAACCTACACTACCAAGGGATGATTTCTGCTAGCTTTAAACATAAACGTGAGAACGTAGCTACTGGGATGGTTAGTTTTGTAGCTCGGTCAGAGAGATCCATGGATGCTCGATAAGTTCGTGAGGATATCAGAATTTAGTCCCATATGCAACATTGCTA
Source organism: Aegilops longissima (assembly GCA_021605205.1). NCBI lineage: Eukaryota > Viridiplantae > Streptophyta > Magnoliopsida > Poales > Poaceae > Aegilops > Aegilops longissima. The sequence goes on from CM038677.1 coordinate 848,238,786, forward strand.
GCAAGGGCTGCTGGAAAGAGCTCAGATGTTCTCCGGTTCTTGATTTTACTTTCCTTATTATGCTATTTGTATACCATATGCACCCTGTTTACATATTTTTATTGGTGTTAAGTATATAGTTTGGGCTACTTGAGTATACATGCAAAATTATGGACATCCAATAAAGGTTTGAATGCTACTTGCTGCTATATAAGCTTGAACGAAAATTCCAACATATATGTAAAAAATGTAGTCTATTTTTTCTTTGTTTTTTTTACCCAAGCAAGCATTAAGTTGGAATCTTCGTTCCAATAAAAGAGTTGAATGGCATTATCTGAATATACCGGCAAGTAAAATTGTTCCATCTGGTTCTTCTTGTACACAAGTGAAACCTAACACAACGTATATACTCGAGACATCCCACACGGCACACCGCATGCCGCACTACGCCTCCTGCACCCAGCGCCCTCCTTCGGCGGTCTGTGCTCCTCCTTCGGCGGTCTGCGCTCCTCCTTCGACCTCGCGTGCAGAAGCGACGTCGGGCGCAGGCGCCGCCGCCAAGGAGATGTTGAATTGTATTTGTAACGTTACAGTTTGTTGTACATGTCCTAGTCTATAGGAACCTACGATGCCCATGGCCTGCTTGCCCCATCTCTAGGGCAGTCGTTGGCTCTCCCTCTCTCTCGTATATACCATGTACCCTGTAACTGTTTTGCAATCAAGGAAGATCAATTCTTTCCAACTTGGTATCAGTCTCCATGTGTCCCACCATGACCGAGCATGAAGCTTCTCACCGACGGCCTCGCTGATATAGACCATGCCGTCACCGAGGTGGATCTGACCACTCAATTCCTTCATGGCCTCGACAAGCGCCTCGACACCATCCGCGACATCCTCGGTGATCAACTTCCCAACACCCCCTTCGACACGGCGCTCTCGCGCGTCGTCCTCATCAAAAAGTCCATGGAGCAACGTGCCGCCGCCGAGAGCGCATCGGTGTTTGCCCTTCCCGGCGGCGGGTCCTCCGGCGGCGCCTCTGGTTGGGCAATTGCCCGAGCGGTGACCGCGGGGACCGCTCTTCCGATCGCGGTGCTGACTGCCCACAGGGAGCTCCGCATCCGCCGCACTAGCAGCACAGCCGCGGATGTGGTTGTGGGCGTGGCCGTGGGCGCGGTCACGGGCGTGACGACTCCGGTGACTGTGGTCCGGCGCCCCAGCCACTGCCTTCCCCATTCACCGGCTACTTCGCGCCCTTCGGGATGGCGCTCCCGTCACTGCACTCCGGCTGGGTGCCACCCAACTCCGTCGAGGTTCTTGGCCCTGGCCTGGCTCCCACACCCACGCCTATCAGATGTACCAGCCGTCGCCCCCGTCTACTGCTCCGTACCACCTGCCTCCACAGCCATCTTGGGAACACCTTGCCATGTTGAACGCCGCCTTCAGCAACGATGGCTTGCCAACCAACCCCTCGCCGGAGTGGTACCTCGACAGTGGTGCCTCATCGCATGTCACCGGCAACCAAGGTAACCTTACCTCGTTTAGTTGTTCTTTAAAGCATGTACCCTCTAGCATGCTTGTTGGCAATGGTCACCATCTCCCGGTTACGGCCGCTAGTTCTGCTCATCTTCGACCCCACGATTTCTGTCTCACCGATGTCCTGGTCTCACCCAATTAGTTACTAGCCTCATTTCTGTTCGCAAGTTCACCAAAGATAATTCTTGTTCTATTGAATTTTATCCTTGTGGTTTTGTTGTGAAGGATCTTCACACTCGGAGGGTTCTCATGATCTCCATTAGCAACGGCGAGCTCTACCCATTCGTTGGCAATAAACCGGCGCTGGCGTCTGCCCTTCTTGCTACATCCTCGTCTGACTTGTGGTATCGTCGTCTTGGCCACCCGACCTTCCTTGCTCTCCATCATCTCCGAGGAGTTTCTTCCCAATTGTAATAAAGCTGCCCACTCTCCATGTAGTGCTTGCCAGCTCGGGCGCCAACCTCGCTCCTTTTGATTTGATACATTGTGATTTTTGCACATCACCCCTTGTAAGCTTCTCTTGATTTCAATACTACCATATTGTTTTAGACGACTTTACTCATTACTCCTGGTCATTTCAATGCGCCACAAATCCGACACATCCACCATTCTACAAGGATTCTTTATGATTGTCCACACGCAATACAATGTTATTGTCAAAGCTGTGCAATGTGACAATGGCGGTGAATTCATCAACTCCTCCCTACGCTCCTTCTTCTCCTCGAATGGCAATGTGTATCGCTTCTCTTGCCCGCACACATCTCCGCATAACGGCAAAGCCAAACACCTCATACGGACCACAAATGATATGGCACGTACGCTTCTTCTTTTTTGCGAGAAAACTTCCAATCTATTCATCTTCAATCATGGTAGTACAAACGGACACTAGAGATAAAAAAATTACATCCAGATCCGTAGATCACCTAGCGACGACTACAAACACTGAAGCGAGCCGAAGGCGCGCCGCTGTCATCGCCCCTCCCTCCTGGAGTCGGGCAAAGGTTGTTGTAGTAGACAGTCGGGAAGTCGTCATGCTAAGACCCCATAGAACCAACGCACCAGAACAGCAGTCACCGCAGATGAAGAGTGTAGATCAAAAGAATCCAACTTGAGTACACACCAACGAGCACGAACGACGAGCGGATCCGAGCAAATCCACCAAAGACAGATATGTCGGAGACACACCTCCACACGCCTACCGATGATGCTAGACGCATCACCAAAACGGGGGCTAGGCAAGGAGACCTTTATTCCATCTTCAGAAAGCCGCCGCCGTCCCGCCTTCCTAAGCAGGTCAGAAACCCTAAAAAAGCTTGAAAAAAATCTAAAAATGGAGCCCTCCCACCTCACCCCACCATTCTGGGTTGAAGCCCTCCACACGGCCACCTACCTCCTCAACCGTCGTCCTTCTCGTGCCATTCATCACCTCACACCTTATTTTCTCCTACACGGAGCTCACCACACGTATGACCATCTTAGAGTGTTTGGTTGGCTCTGTTTTCCTCACACTTCCGTCACCATGGATCACAAGCTCTGGCCCTGCTCCACCCGCTGCATTTTTCTTGGTTATCCACTGGAGCACAAAGGTTACCATTGCTATAACTTAGTCTCTCACCATGTTATCATTTCTAGGCATGTCATTTTTGAAAAGGAATCCTTCTCATACCGCCCGCACGTACTACCCACGTCCACAGAAGATCCCTCACCACTGAATCCCACCTACCTCGCTCCATCTGGATCCACCCAATCAAACAACCTCGTCCAGGTCCCATAATCCGCTCCGATCCCCCTCGCCGGATCTCGCGCCCGGTCTCGCCTCATCCGATCGCCTCGGGTCCCCCAATCCATCCCCACTAGTAGAAAAAGAACCTTTAATACTGATTCGTAAGGCCCTTTAGTCCCGGTTTTGGAACCGGCACTAAATGGTGGGGACTAAAGGTACCCCCCTTTAGTCCCGGTACAACACAAACCGGGGCCAAAGGCCCACCACGTGGCACGAGCCCGCACCGGGGGCTGGGAGACATTTAGTATCAGTTGGTAACACCAACCGGTATTAAAGGTTTTTCTAAAAAAAATGTTTTTTTTTGAAAAAACATTTGATTTTTTTTCTGATTATCAAATTTCTAAATTATTTGACGATTTAATCTCTAATCACCCCTCATCATTCCAAATCATATAACATCCCGGCCGATCATCCATCATCTCACTACTCCAGCCTGAGCACGCTTAACTTCCGAGTTCTATTTCCGCTAGTTTCCAAATATGCACTTTTTGCTAAACAACTGACAATAGTAAGCTGTAAATCCTATTAACCTTGAGGAGTTTAGCTTCAGCATGAAGTCACACGTTTCACCGTTTGAGTTTGAAACTATTATTCTAAAAAAATATTATTATTTAGTAACAGTAATATTTCTTGAATAATTAGTTTGACCATAGTTTGACCAGATTTGACAATAGTTTGACCACAGTTTGAACAAAATTCAGAAAAACTAAAATAATTATTTAGTAACACTAATATTTCCTGAATAAGTAGTTTGACCATAGTTTGACCAGATTTAACAAAAATAAAAAATACTGGAATTTGAGCATATCTTTTTTCCTTAAGGAATTTGAGGATTCTAAAATTTGCAAACAGCGTGACGGCCGTCAAAATCGGATGCATATTTTCGTGCTGATTTTTGATATGTTATGCGCTTTTTGACATCGTATGCAAAAGATATGGTCGTTTTACTTTTTCCTAACACTTTTTGCAAAACATGTCAAAATTTATGTTTTAGATTTCCGAACTACTAGATGTAGTGACATAACTACATCTCAAGGATTTTAATTTTTGAAGTTTTATCATTTTCTTTTGTTTTTTTCAAAACAGAAAAGCGATAGGGGGGTGTAGAGTTTGAAATATCCTTTAGTCGGTTTGTGTCTCCAACCAGGACTAAAGGTTAGACTTTGTCCTGGTTTGTGACACAAACCGGCACTATAGGTTAGACCTTTAGTCCCGGTTTGTGTCACAAACCGACTAAAAGGCTCGTGGGGCCTGGCCTGACGCTAGCTCCGCCGTCACCCCTTTCGCATCGTTCATGGCACGAACCGGTACTAAAGGTTCAACACGAATCGCAACTAATGCATAGCTGTTCGAACGGGGACTAATGGTACCATTAGTGCTGGTTTATTTACAAACCGGGACTAAAGAGCTGAAAATTAGGTAGTTTTTCTACTAGTGCCCCACGTGGCCCTCCCCTACCAGCCACTCCACCACCACCTCAGGGTCCACCTCAAATACCTCCTGCTCCGAGCCCACTGCAGACCAATCACCCCCCTTCGTGCCTTCCGCACCCGACAGCCCGCCCGCCACCCAATCTCCCACAGATATGATCCGCGCCCACCAGCCCTGCATGCTCTGTCGATGACCCCACCGCATCTACCTCGGTCCACCCGCCTCCATGCACGCCCGCCACACGTATTCCACCCCATGCCAAACCAATTGCACCACCCAAAATGCTCATACAATGGCCACTCACTCCAAATCAGGTTTCTCGCATGCCCTGGCTCCTCTTTCTTGCGGACTCTTCTCGCACCATCATCTCACCCATTCCACCCACCTACAAATCTGCACTTAAGGACCCTAATTGGAAGCAAGCTATGCTAGATGAATACACTGCTTGAATGAAATACTCTACTTGGTCTTTGGCGCCTAAGCCTGCAGGTGATCATGTGATCACGGGGAAGTGGATCTATCGGCACAAGTTCAACACGGATGGCTCCTTGGCGCGGTATAAGGCTCGTTGGGTCGTTCGCGGCTTCACCCAACGTGAGGGTGTGGACTATGATGAAACGTTCAGTCCAGTGGTCAAGCCTGCTACTATTCGGGTGGTCTTGAGTCTTGCCACCTCCCAGTCTTGGCCTATTCATCAATTGGACGTCAAAAATGCTTCATCATGGGGATTTTCATGAAACAGTGTATTGCTCACAACCATCTGGCTTTGTGGATTCTTCTTATCCGGATCATGTTTGCCTCTTGCGCAAGTCCCTTTACGGTCTTAAGCAGGCCCCTCACACATGGTTTCTCCGCTTTCAGCCTTTCTTGCCATCTCTTGGTTTTTGTGCGTCCAAAAGTGACCCCTCCTTGTTCATCCTCCACCGTGGTTCGTCTATTGCATATTTGCTTGTCTATGTGGATGACATAATTCTCACTGCCAACTCTCCACACACGCTCAACTGCATTATTTCCTCCCTGAAAAATGAGTTTTCCATGGTATATCTAGGTGGCCTTCATCACTTTCTTGGCCTCAATGTCACACCTAATGCCTCTGGTCTTTTTTTGTGTGTCAGCAGCAGTATACACTTGAGATTCTTGAGCGCGCCGATATGCTTCATTGCAAGCCCGTTTCTACTCCTACCGACACTAGCACCAAACTCTCTCTGGCTGATGGTCGCATCCTCTCCAATCCCACATATTACCGTAGTCTGGCCGGTTCCTTATAGTACCTTACCTTAACTCGGCCAAATATCTCATATGCGGTCCAGCAAGTGCTTATTTATGCATGAGCCTCGTGACACACATATGCAGCATATCAAGCGGATTCTCCGCTATCTACAAGGCACATCGCATTACGAGTTGCAGTTCTACCAATACTCCTCCACCGACCTTGTTGCATACACGGACGCTGATTGGGCAGGTTGTCCGGACACCCGGATGTCCATGTCTGTCTTCTGTGTCTTTCTTGGCTCCAATCTGGTTTCTTGGTCTTCCAAACGCCAACCTACGGTTTCCCGTTCCAGTGCTGAAGCCTAGTACAGAGGAGTGGTTAACTGCATTGTCGAGTCTTGCTGGTTGCATCAACTTTTTTGGGAGCTCAAGTGTCCACTGCGTCATACCATCGCGGTTTATTGTGACAATGTCAGTGCAACATACATGGCCTGCGATCCCGTGCAACATCAACGCACCAAGCACATCGAGATTGATCTCCACTTTGTGCGTTATCGGGTCACATAGGGCGAGGCCCGTGTTCTCCATGTCCCGTCTACCTTGCAGTTTGCAGACTTGTTCTCGAAGGGACTATCGTCGCCTGTATTTCACGAGTTCCGTTTTAGCTTCAACGTCCATGCCAATGGAGTTCCAGCTGAGGGGGTGTTGAATTGTATTTGTAACGTTACAGTTTGTTTTAGATGTCCTAGTCTATAGGAACCCACGATGCCCATAGCATGTACCCTGTAACAGTTTTGCAATCAAGGAAGATCAATTCTTTCCAGCTGAGATCGCTCTCTCTCTCTCTCTCTCTCTCTCTCTCTCTCTCTCTCTCTCTCTCTCTCTCTCTCTCTCTCTCTCTCTCTCTCTCTCTCTCTCTCTCTCTCTCTCTCTCTCTCTCTCTCTCTCTCTCTCTCTCTCTCTCTCTCTCTTCGCTGCATGTTGAAAAGATGAGCAAATTACTACGAGTTTTACTTCAAATAAATAGTAAATAAATCATGATGATGGTAAGAGAGATTAAACTAATCATGTGGACTAGCATAGTAGATGAATTGATCAAATCTAAAGCACAAACTAGAAACAAAGAATTCTAGCACGATCTCAAACAGAGAGGACAAAATTGCATACCGTGTAGCGGGAGCAGAACCGTGGGAGTTGATGTTGTCACTCATGTCGTTGAATGAAGATATTGCCGAGGTCGGGAAGAAGTCGTCGTCCGGAAAGTAGTTGATGCATGCCAACAGTCGTGCATGTGCGCTCCCGAAAAACCTGATCGCCCCACTCTCCCATACAGGATCACGAGAGGCGGGGTTTGGGAGGTCTGTTGTCCCTTCTCGCGGTTCACGCCGGAAGGATGGATGGAGAAGACTTGTGTGGCGGCACAATGTTCTGGAACGGTGTGAAACCATATATTCTGGCGGCGGATAGGGTAGACGTCTGCCTGCTTATATAGTGCGGGATGGGTAGGTCATGTAAGTAAACCCTCGTCTAAGTCGGTATCAGCTCCACGATCCAAAAGAATCGGAAATGGCTGAGTAATTATCACATATGTTAATTATTACACTCATTAACTTTTTTGGAGCAGCGAAAATATAAACAACATGCATCTTCCGTTCTGGAGCCGTCGAGTAAGTGCACTCAGGGTGTTCGTCCCAGGTTCTGGTGCCACCCGCCTGAGATGAGCATGACCTGCACCCGGGTAGGCATGGCATGGTTTTGGCTGGTCCGCTGCGGCTGGGTGATCTGTCATCACAGTTTGCACCCATCTTTGCCAGCGTAGGGGCGAAACTTAGGCTGCGGTTTCTGAAAGTGCTAGTATTCGACTAGAGGGGGTGGGCTATTTATAGCCAGGAGACAACCCGACCTGATTTGTCCAAAATGACCCTGGGTCACTAAGGAACTGACACGTGTCCAACGGTCAGATTTCAAACACACGCGGCAGCTTGACTTAGGCTACAAGTAAAGTTGACTCATCCAACTCTGGATAAGATTTCTCTCATTGTCTTCGCTCGAATACATAGGTTTTGGTTGAGCATCACCTCAGTCACTCTGACTTTGTTCACTTGGACCCCACTTAACAATACGGTGGTTGCTATGACTCAACAAAGAAGAAAAGGAAACTATGAAACAACTATGTCTTCGCACTCCATAGTCTTCATGCGATGTCTTCTCATGTCATAGTCTTCAATGTGAAAACCGAATCAATATGGGACTACTACTTGTGTTATCCTGCAATTCTCACAAACACATTAGTTCCTCAACCAAGTTTGTCGTCAATACTCCAAAACCAAGTAGGGGTGACACTAGATGCACTTACAGTTTCATGTCCGTGCAAAGTCTGGCAATGATGTGTTGCGAGCTGTCTCCCAGGATTGCTGCTTTGCTGGGGGATGCAGCTCATTCAGATCGCTCCTGGAACATTTCTCCTCATCGGTATGTTGTCTTATCTCCTCTGGACCAAGGCAGGTTTAGCCAACCTCTGTCTCGATTCAGGTTCTAGAAAATTGAGTCATTTCATCTGGCATACTAATAGGCTGGTTTCACAGTTTATACACAGCACACCTACAAAAACCTAGTAAGTAATAAGTAACAGGCCATAACAATTACGGAATAAATGTTTAGCTTATTCCGTGTGCTCTTGTTGTACTTCTCCGCATCCTGCACCATTAGCTACAGGACCTGATGCCTACTTTTAGCATCTATGTGGTTATCTGTGACCTTCTGTTTTCCAACCATTCATGCATGATCTATTTAATGTAACCGTGAGCTGAACCTTCTTGAAAGTTTAACATCTTTGAAAATTCAAAAAAAAAAAGTTTAACATCTTTACAGGGGTGTGGTTAGTTCATTTATAGTTGAGTTTAAACCTTAAAATAACACTGGTTTATTTCATGTAGGGAAAGAACAGCCAAGTAGAAAATAATGTGCTTCCCATGCTCAACTTTATTGTACATAAGCTCTTGAACTAGAGTTTATTGTATAGAGGCTGAACTATTTATAGTCTGTCTTCAGTATAAATACTGATTTGCTACTGAAATAGAAGATGATATCACAATGTACTCCCTCCGTCCCATGATATAAGAACGTTTTTCAATCTAACATAGCTTGAAAAACGTTCTTATATTATGGGACGGAGGAGTCTATAGCAATTCTAGGTCAAGAAAAGTAAAGCCTTATGCAAATAAAACTAGTTGTAGGTCATCATGCAACAGATCAGCACCGTGTGGGCAATAGATAGTCGGGTTGAAAATGCTTCTTCCGCTCAACCCTGCAGTTTTGAAAATGCCTCTTTGATCGTGGTGGCAGTAGCGTAGACATCCTGCATTCACTCGGTGATTTTAGGCGCCTCTGAGGCGCATAACTGGCAAAGCTTAGCAAGAGCGGTTATGCAGCCCATTATTCTTGCAGCCATTTGACGATTCTTTTGGTCTGAAGAACCGCCTGCTTCTTCTTTGTATCAGTTCCCATTATAGGGGATGATGATTCTAGGATCTAGAATCTCGCAAATCTTTTCTCGAAATGAATCTTCCACAAATTTGTAAAGGCCCAGGGCATCTTTAAACATCTCTAAGATGATGACTCCATGGTTGTAAACATCTCCCTTGGTGGAGATTTTTCTCCCAAAGCCATATTCTGCAATACAATACATATAATTGTTCAAACAATTAATTAGCACAAAGGGATTGGAAAGAAAAATAAAGTAATATGTACTACTCCTCCGTCTCATATATCAGTCAACATCTTATATTATGGGATGGAGGGAGTGCTTCCATATCCAGAAGAACATTAAGCTATTTTTCAAAATATACAACATCTTCTATTAAAAAATTGTAACCTGGTGCAATGTATCCAAGCGATCCTCTTGGCCCCACCAAGCTCGTAGAAATAGAACCATCAATCCCAGAAGAAGAATTATAACCATGTTGGAACTTAGCCAACCTGAAGTCAACAACATGTGCACCCATGACATCATTCAGAAGGTTGCTAGGCTTCAGCTCCCAGTGGACCACTGGAGGCATGCAATGGATATGGAGGTAAAAGCAGCTGCTATATCCACTGCTATTACTATTCTTGAACCCAAGCACAATGGCCTTTTCGGATTACGCTCCTGGAGTGTTGGATAGAGCCAACTTTCCAGGTCGTCATTTATCATATACTCGAGAACCCGAGCTTTGCACCCATTTCATGCCGGGTGACTTGTCAAGCATCGGGTGATCACCGTGAAAAGATTAAGATGGCCAATGTTTTTCAGTGCCTCACATTCAGCAAGTTGATCAAGTTTGAAAACTTTGTTGCCAACTATATGATGTTCTTCCAGTCGCTAGCTTTTCTCGTGGGCCTTCCTGTCGCAAGGCGTCTATCCATTCCCCGCAGGCTCCTTCCTGTCCCTAACTCCATGGTGGACCTTCTAGGGCCCTGGCAGGCCTGCCGCCGGGCTCTCGATGGGAAAGCCACCCCTGCTGTGTTACCCGTCAGTACCAGGTGAGCTCCTTGTTATCGTGCTAGTCGTCGAACTTGTCTTGGGAGCTCGACTTTGAAGATATATGGGCCTGCCACTGCGAGGGCTTCGGGACATACTCTGCTGCCATCACTTTGGTGTGGGGCTCTCTGGATGCCAAAGCCTTGCGGGCGAGCCTGGCGTCAGGCCTCCTGTAGATAGAAACGTAATGGATTAGCCCGTCCGATTTTGTAAAATCTAGCTGTTTTGGATGGTTTGAGGGTGCCTGTTGGTCAAGCACCGTCATGATGACAATTCCTGGAGTTTTCGTTTTGGAAAAAGATAATGTCCGAATTTCTACCACGTCTCATGAGCTAGGGCAAACCAATTTTCTAAATATGGAATAATTTTTTAAAATGCACGATTAACCTTCGCTCAAAATAGAACATTTTGATATGCAAAAACAATTATTTTAAAATACATGATGAACAATTTTTAAATATATGATGACAATTTTAGAAATACATGGCAAACATTATTTGAAATATGTGTTGAACATTACTTAAAACATGATGAACATTTTTAAAACAGAATCCACATTTTTGAAATACGAATGAACAAAAGAATAAGACCCATAATGAAACAAAAGATATGTAAAGAACAGGAAAAATGAAAAGATTATATGAAATAAGATAAAAGAGTGTTATTTAATAATTAAAATAGGAAATTTGTAAATAGAATATTCTTATAAATAGTATAGTGCTCAATGCATTTAATAAAAATTTACCATGTTATAAAATCTTCAGTTAAAAGGAAAATGAAAAATAAAAATAAAAAGAGGAAAGAACAACAAAACAAAAGAAAAAATGTAAATTAAAAATGAAGGAAAGAAATAGCATCTGAGAAACCAAAAAATCTGGCCGACAGAACAAGAACCAGACTAAAAACCAGTTAAAATAACCACACACAAAACTCAGAAAAAATTCACATGAACCGAGCCAGCTAGTCTTGCTACTAGGGTGACTCATGTCCTATCGCCCAGTAGACGAGCTCTAGCTGCAGGCTTCTACTCGTAACAGGCAATATAGCCATTGCGCTATTTTTTGCTGTATGCAATCCACATGAATGTCCTATAAGGACCGCCCGTCATGTTTTTCTATTTTATATTCAAATAAAATATGATTTTTTTGCAAACATAGTTAATGATGTGCAAAATTGTTTTGTTATTCGAATAAGCAATGATCATATAATGTGGATTATTTATTTATTTAATACATTTTGTACAAACAATAAGCTTTTGGAAAATATATGAATAAAATAAAACGTTCGTGCGAGTGGTAAAAAGTATTCTTCTCGTTACAGAACTTCACATCTTTCCGAAAATGTAGACAATATTCAACACAGTAATGGAAAATGAAAATAGGTCCCCTGAGTTTGTAGCACACCAGGAAAACCCTCTAGATACATTTGCTGGGAACATAACCTAAGGGACAAAAAACCTGGTGCGCCACAAACTAGCCTTATTACACAGCGAAAAAACAAGCTCGTTCATCACATAAACAGTACGTACTGGCAAAAACACACATGACTTTAACTCGATGACACTGAAGGAACATGCAGAAGTGCTCAGAAGCATGCAGCCGGGACGGGGAGGATGGAGACTTGCACGTTAGAGAGTCGATGCCGACGGAATTACCACCTCCTACTTGCTGAAATCAAAGGCAGAGACAAAGAATCACATACTGTGCATATTGCATAATGAAGATGCTCAAGTAAACAGACAGCGGAGACGTAAAGAAGATGCTGAACTAAACAAACAGCGGAGTGCTAAAGAAGATGCTGAAAGAATAATGCTACTAGTTACTCCCTATGTATATGAGTCTCATATTAGTTTACAGAGGGAGTACTAACTAAAATATGCGTGATGTGGAAATGAACTGGACGGAATTAATTAGTACCTTGAGGACACTGGATTTTGTCCATCGCTCGGCTCAACTCGGCCTGAAATTGAAAGAAATAATCGTTACACAAGCCAAAAGAAATAGGGGACTGCACTAACTCTGTACAAAAGAAATAATTAAGGACTGCACTAAATGCAGAAGCAGGAGTACCTCTCCATCATTTCAAAATCTATCAGCACGAAGGGTGGGATTTTGGGATGATCGTCCGCCCACGCCTTAGCGCACCCACTGCCTGAGAATACTCCTCTGTGCTTACTCCCCTATCAAGAAGGTCAATTCTGAGATGCTGGAGCGAAGGAAGGTTCCTTATGCTCAAATCGAAGTCAGAGTTGACGATGTCATTCACTCGGAGACCGAAGCGAAGGCGTTGAACCATTGGCATAGCTCCTTGTTGGAATGTAGGGTTCACCAACATAATTTTGTGGAAAAGGCACACTCTCAAGCTGGGGAAAGCTCCGGCGCTAAGCACCAACTGCTCCACTTGATGGCCCACGTCGAGGTTGCGTGCGTCGAGGACGACATGACACAGAGCCGGCAGCATCCCAAGGGTCTGAACATCCATGGATCGCAGTTTTCTGACAGTTATATGTAGGTTTGAGAGTAGGGGAAGCGATGAAGAACAAATCCAATTAGGGAAGCTCATGAAAACTCCCTCAAGTTTAAGCCTGCTGAGGTTTGGGGACGGCACCCAGTCCAGTATAAGGTTGGAAACCCAAGGACTAAGAGAGAAGAGCTCCAGACTCTCAAGTTTGTGCAAGTTGCCTAGGGACTCCAGCAAAGCTTTTTGTGTTCTCAGATGATCCGGTTGCATCCATGGATCCCATTGGTCTGTTTTGACAAATTGATCCCATTTAAAGGCGAGCTCCCTTAGCCCAATAAGACAACCCAGCCCTTTTGCGCTCTCTAAAGAAAAGAGGCCCACCCCCTGTCCCGTCAGCTGCTCAAGGCTTGTCAGGTTGCTGAAATCGTTTGGTAGTGGCATATCTGAATCAAGGATTAGGCACATCAAATGCCTCATCTGAACCACACTGGATGGCAATTCTTTTGAATTGGTCCATTGCAAGTCTAGTGTCTGCAAAAGCTGTAGCTTTCCTACTTCCATAGGGAGCTTGCCAACCTTTGTGCCCCTTAAGCCTAGGTATCTCAAATGTAGCAGATTCTCAGCATGCCTAAGGTCAACAACACCAGGACTTTTTCGAAGATCACAACCTTCCAGATCCAATACACGTAAGACTTGAAATCCAGAAAGAGGAGGGATCTTACTAATAGCAGGACTAAAAGCAGTAAAAGACCTCACTTGTGACATGCTTGTGGTAGCCATTTGAGTAGTGGTGAGATCTGTCATGCTCTTCTGGATGGACAATCTGCGGAAATTCTTTTCCAAAGGTGTGTCTCCCTTGATAACATCCAATATAGTAACAAAGTTTACTTCGCTTGATAATTCACATATAAGATCCAACATTATGTCATGTACGCAACATGCTTCAACCCTACCATCAACATGTATCGGCTGGATCATGTTTCTGTTTACTAGCTCGTTGAAGTAACTATCTCCAAGCTCAAGTAGGCTGGTTGTTTCATCTTCTACTTGGATAAAACCTTCACATGCCCATCTCCTTATCAACGGTCTCTGCTAATTTGATGGTCTTCTGGAAAGATACTTAGGTACAGAAAGCAAGTCTTCAAATAAGAAGGGAGATCATAAAAGCTCAATGATAGTATCCTCTTCATTTCCTCCACATGATCATCACCTTTTTTAAGTCCATGACCAATAGAGATGAGCAAGACATTCCATTGGTCAATCTGGTTGATCCTCTGATTATTAGCTAAATAACTAGCTAGACTAATGATGGCTAATGGCACCCCAGCACATTTCTTCAAGATCATTATGGATACCTTTTCAAATCTAGAAGGACACACCTCACTTGAAAATATTCTTCTATAGAAAAGATTTTGGGAGTCATCCATAGAGAGAGATTTCATCTCATGAATCATATCATCTTTAGAAGAGCAGCAAACTCTGGAGATATCCATAAGACGGGTTGTAGTGATTATTATACTTCCACACTCATCGTCACTAAGTGCATATCTGATTGTTGTCCATGCTTCTTTATTCCATAAATCATCGATAATTATGAAGTACCTATGCACATGCCAATGCAAGAGCTACAAGTTAGCAAAAAAAAAGTATTTATCAAAAGCATGAAAGCATGTCAACCACCTCGATAATGCAACAAGGTACAGTTGTTACCGCTTGAGTTGTGGCTGTGTTTGATTCTTTGATTTAAATGATGGACTTTTGATGGCTGGGTGTTCAGAAACAGGCTCAATACCGACCCAAAACCCAAACACTTTGAATCATACTATGACAAAAATGTAATTCAAAGCACCTCAGCCCCACGGAATAGTGTCCACACTCCCACAACTAACACATGTATGCACCTTGAATAAATACACAAACCATGTTTTTTGCGATGGAAATAGGCACACCATGTTGACCGTGAGGAATTAGACCCTCAAAAATGGGAATTAGTTCTAGTGAGCGAGAGCGATGCATTTAGTCTCGTCACGAAGACATCAACTGATAAAAGGCAATAATAAATTAAAAGCTAATAAAGAAAGAAACAATCTAGCAAATATTTTTATTTATACTCGTGTTCAACTAAACATTAAAGTGCACATTCCGGTGAACCCATCTGTATATACAAACCTTCCAAAATTCTGATTGAAAAGGTTGTGTTTGAAATTGCTAAGATTTATTTCCATAAGAACAAATACGTCAAGAAATTTGATAAATGTTAGTGACATACTGTGCTGATACTATGATACAAACTTTGAAAGGATAATTTTTCATAAAATGATACTTAAACACAATTTAAGGTTGCGAAAAACCTAATACAATACTAAAGTAACATTATCAAGAGTTGAGATTCTACAAACTCAACATATGATTAAATTTTAATCTAATGATAATGGTGGAGAGTAAGTTATAAAGTACTCCCTCCTTCCTGAATTAGTTGACACGACACGTTTAAGTGTTAAATACATCCGTATCTAGAGAAATCTAAACAATAATTTGGGACAGATTTTGTATATCAAAAGTTGAGTTATAATGAACGGAGGAGATAGTCTATCAAATAATGTTTGTGATATCGCTTCTCGTTAACTTATCTGTCAACCAAGATAAGAGATAAATCAGCTTATCGACCGATTTATCAATTTTATCGGTTGACTATTTATCCGCAAGGTTTTTCTAAAATCTCAGGTTTTTGTATCATCAGGATCAATCAACATGGCAAACCCATAAGCCATGTCATCTCTATTCTTCAGAGGTGACCTGAGATTACAGGAAGTAACCATCTACACAAATAGAGGCATCAGCCATGTATCAGACTACAAAACTCAACCCAAAAAAATCAAGAGCTAAATCAGTTGGATCCCATAGATTTATCGGTGAATATAGGCAAATATCGGTGATATATTGGTTGTCAGACCGATATACCGGCCAGACTTGTAAATGCCGGCGTTATTCACTTATCTTATTGGTCTGATCCCGATAACCGATAAATCGGTCGATATATCAGTATATAGGCTGATATTTTGAAAAGTGTATCAAATACAAACACAAAGCACAGTGTAGATTTTCCATAAAAATGAACATTTTGTATTTTATATCTATATAAGATATAAACTGTTGTCGGAGGAAAGGATGTGAGGTCAGAGTCCATATGTTGTACGGTTTAGGGAAAGAAAATGCAAAATATAGGACACAATTCTGAATTAAAGAGACTATATAGTGTAGAAACTGTCGGTTGCCTAAGCAATGATGGATGAATTTACGCATGACAAGGAGCCATAAGGGTGAAATCAGATTAGATTCGGACGAATAATGCTCATAGCCTATCCTATTCCATATTTATGTTCAGGTTTGTAAGCGGGACAGATAGATTCGTGATTATGCCGGATTTGGACATGGTGCGGTAATGCAACGCAGTCGGGTGGAATACCACATACACATATGAGGAATATATAAATGCTTTAAACGAAACTTATTATATATATAAACAATAAGCAAGTGTTAATGCTTATACACTTTAAGCACACATAAAACATAAAGGTTCAGCATATGTATCACCTCATAAGTAAAGATAGCATTCACGTACTTCTAGTTAATACATAAAACTACAACCATAAATCGGATACCCAAACCAGCTAGAAAACATAGTTTCTCCTACTGCATCGCATATCAGTGATACAATATCCTCTAAATTGGACTCGGATGTCAAAAATCTCCTACCTTATCCTATGAAAACGGATTAAGTCAGAAATTATCCTAACTACATTCACCCTTAAGGAGCCAACTTCGCTGGTGGAAAGCAGCCAAGGTAGGTTATAATAGGGAAAATAGAAGTAGGTGTGGTAATATAGGCATGACTAGCAAAAGGGCCCGTGCGTTGCAACAGGATAAAAGAATACCACATGCTCTTAATTTACAAATAAGCGTTAATCTGAGTATTTGTAGCTTCGGCCCAAACAAAGATGGTCTTTGCCTACCGAAATAGGCTTGCGCCCCGCTATATTAATATAGCAACCACCCGATACAGCCAGAAGTTCGTCGTTGGGGGCAAATAGCACAATCAAGCATAAAAGGAAAACAAGAGAAAATCAAGAGAAAGAAATGCCGGCAACATTGTATGAACGAAAGCTGAAGCATCCCGCAACCGTTGCGCCCACCGGAAACATCCACCACGCTCCAATGCCGTCGAGTCACCGCGAACTAAGCAACACCTTCAAGAAGGACTGCGACGATGACGACACTGCTGCCCGGACGAATCCTAGGATTTCTCCCGGTATACGGAGGGAAGCGGGCGAGAGGTACACCCGACGCCGGGCGGACCCTAGAGGGATTTCGCCCTACCCCTCATACCCACAACCCAGGACCAGCCGGCGACTCCAACACGCCAACCGCCCACCAACATGCGCCACCACAGTCATGAGGACACCACCGTCGTCTCTCCACCGCAGACGCTGCAAGGCCTACAGAACCAAATGAGACCACCGCCGATAGGGACCGGGAGAACAACAGCCACGTGGGAGGGGACAAACCTCACTGTCACAAGCCATAGCAGACCGGATGCAGGCGCGCGAGCATGCCATACCCCTGCCTAGTCGGGCCCAGATCGGGCCCGTTAAGCTCTGCTGCCGTGCTGCAGCCGACGCAGCGCAGAACCGCCGATCCCAACGACCGCATCACGCCAGCCCAGCCGGAGGAGACCCGTCGGAGGCCAGACCAACCCATACTGACCCATATCGGGCCCAAAAGGGCCCAGATCTGGGCCTGCAGGGCTCCATCGGCCAACCCCCGCCGCCGAAGGGTCGCGCCGCCACCGTATCTGCGCCCGATCTACACCAGAGCACTGACCGCCGAGGTGCACCGTCGCCGGAAACCGCCGCCCGAGTCGGGGAACCGTGAGGGGGAGAGGAAGAGGACCTCCACCGCCGGCCTCGCCACGGTGCCGGCGGCAGCGGGAGGAGGATGGGAGGTGGGGGCTGGGCGGCGAGGGAGGAGGACCGCCCGCTTGGGGGTCGATGGTCTTGCTTACAAAAGTGCAAGTTCAAGATTCCATATGTCTTCTATTTAAGCACGGCTTGCATGTAGATTTATTACGCATAAAGAAGCGGGCAAGTGATCTTCAATTTTGTCTCCAATCCTGATTTTGTTGATATGTTCATCCACAAACCGAATCAGTACCGATATGAAAGAAAGACGGATAATGCACTGTGGATTAAGATTGCACCCTAGATAGTGTTTTTTTAATGGTTAACAGGTAAAATAACATTATATTCAGATTCTATATATTTTTCTAATCAAATTCCATACATAACATGTTAAATTTGGAGTTAATTACGGTTTATAAGATATGCGTATTTGAAAAAAGAGAGTTAATTACGGTATATAAGATATGAATATTAAAAAAAAATTGATCTGTATTGTTGGTTTCACGTCAGAAACGTCAGAGAGTTTTCTATAAAATAGCATGACGGACTAAGAATACCTTCTTCCTTTATTAGTAGGTATAGATATAGATATAGATAATTAGAAAAGCATGGAAAAAATAATGTAAGATGATTTCCATGGTGTTAACATTAACAAAAAGATAATACCAAATATAAGATACATATTGTGTCACCCACTTGTTAATTAGTTGTCCTTCTTATTTGACCACAATCATAATTGTCTTTTCCATCATGATCGACGCTATGGATGCTGCTTAGATGTACAATCAGAGAACAAAATAAGTCATAATGTATTATGACTTATTATTTTGTTTATTATTTTTCTCCCCCGCAAAGAAAAGTCATAATGTATTATGTAGTTGGGATGTTGTGCCACTTGCGTGGACAGCATCTGCAGCAATATAAATGGCATGGTTTGTTGGGTGGGTGACGCGTACCTTTTCCTGCTAAGCAATTCTCGGACTAGGATAATGAGCTTCTCGACATCCAAATTTTCTGCATTAAAACTAGTATGTCTTCTCTTGTCAAGCTTAAGAGAAGGTTGCTCAATACTTTCTTCATGTCCGGATTCCGAGACACAGACACAAAAGCTTTGTAATCAAATTTTACTGGAACGGCATCATATACTTCTCTGGCAAGTGTAGTCTTGCCCAATCCTCCAAATCCAACAATGGAGAGTGTCTTGAGTTGCTTACGGTCCCCATCAGTGATCTTCTTGATAATGTCGTCCCTTGCTTTCTCTAGGCCGATGATATTCTTCTTATCTCCGTAAAGAGCTTCCAAGAGAGGGTCAACGGTGGTCCTTGTGGCTGCAGCAGGTAGATTAGTAAGATTATACCTTTGATGTCGTTCGGCCACATCTTGCAACCGCTTATGGATCTCTTCGACTGCAGCGGAAATCTCACGGTTGGCTTTGCCCGTTTTAAAGACGTTTAGCATCTTGTCCATGAGCTTCTTGAAGTTGGACCTATCAGCAGTGGGGTCACTGCCCTCAACACGCACCAGGAGAGAGTCAACGACATCCTCCATGTCGTAAGACAGCTCCCTAACATCAGCAGCCCAAAGCTTGAGCTGCTCATCGAGCTGATCCCGCGGAACCTCTGCCACCTTGCCAAGGGCAGCGTGCATAATATCCAGCTCGTCAGAGAAGGACTCGACCTTTTTCTTGACTCCCTTCTGTAGCTTGTACTCCTTCTTGATAACCTTGCCCAGT
The DNA here is from genome assembly GCA_021605205.1 of Aegilops longissima. Classification (NCBI taxonomy): domain Eukaryota; kingdom Viridiplantae; phylum Streptophyta; class Magnoliopsida; order Poales; family Poaceae; genus Aegilops; species Aegilops longissima. Next base: position 848,258,393 of record CM038677.1, read on the forward strand.
TTGCCAAGGAGGGAGCCCATGGCCCCCACGGCCTGATCCATGGCTCACTCAATCTTCTCTTGTTGATGGTCACCGGGCATGAGGTTAGAATAGATCTGAATTAATAAAAAAAAACCAATGTTTCAGCAAGAGACTACAAGGGGAATAGAGAGATACCACAAAGGGATTCATGAAGCTAATGAGCAGTGAGGGAGCCTGACCTCGATCCAAAGGCAACAGCGATGCAGAACGTGCTTCCGAAGGTGGCAGCGGAGGGGAAGGAGGGCCTCGGCAGGATCAATCAATCTTGCTCTCTTGCTTTCTATCTGCACACAAGCTCTCTTGGTTCATTGGTCAGGAATGTTCCTGTGTGCCTAGTGGTTGCTGCTGTGTGGCTCTAGGGTCTCCTTCATATATATTGGGCAGAGGGGAGAGGGGATGGGTAGAAAGAGGACACGTATGTTGATATTCTTTATCCCGTTATATGACGTCCCTAAGTCTAGCCACTATATATGTGTGCGTACAAAATCCATGGTGAGTTCACCATGCATATCTCCTTGTTACCTGGTTTGGTCTCTTTTCTCATTCTTGTGTTTCAGTATCCCCGTGGCCAAGTCACGTTGTGTCTAGCCAAACGCTGATGGATATTGTCACACAGAGTGGGCCCTAAGAATATCTCTCCATCGTCGGAGGAGCAAATCCAAACTCGAGTATTTAGTCCCTTGGCATATGTTTCGGCGAACCTGTGAGTTGTTACGGTTGATGTTAGAACAAGAAGTGACTCAACACTTCCATGGTTTTAAGGGATTATGGATATGTTAACTTTCTCTATGCTATGGACTATATAGACTTGCGATGAAATCGTCTCCTAGTATAACATAAAACTAGGGTCAATTCAACACCAGTGTTCTTCTAACAACGTGCCATCAATGTTTTCGGCATGGTTGTTACACTTAGCTCGTGCCCATGATCAGGAAAACATAAACATAATGCAAAACATGAGCTAGTCCTAGAGGCAAGACTAGGAATCAATTATACTATTTATTATTTTGCACGTGCACATGAGTTTTTCTCTTAGCCTCGTGAATTTTGCAGACTCGGGAACCATAGCAGTTATAGGCTAGAATATAACATTAATCATAAACTTCGAAATTAAAAATAATTTTATTATTCCCACCAAGGTTTATTTCCAACAGTCTCCCACCTAGAGTAGAGTCAATAATCTAATTTACATAACTTCTTTTCGACCAATGGCAATCTGGTGTTGTTCATGTATTGCAAGTGGTAGAGGCTTCTTAATTGGGTCTGACACATTCAAATCCATGTGAATCTTGAGTACTTCCATAAAACCCTTATATGCATGATCTCGGATAGTGTGATACTTGCGTTCAATATGTCTGGACTTGCGGTGTCACCTTGACTCATTTTCCTGAGCCACGGTGGCGCTATTATCGCAATAAAGCTCGATTGGGTTCAATGTGTTTGGAACCACACCTCATTCTTCAAGAAACTTCTTCATCCAAACCATCTCTTGAAGCTTCTAAAGTTGTGATATATTTCGTCACGTTGTAGAATCTGCAATAGTGTTCTTAGAACTGTTCCAACACACTGCACAACCTTTGAGTGTGAAAACTTAGCCTGATTGAGAGTTGTGCTCATCTATATCAGTCATGAAGCTAGCAGTAGTGTAACCATTTACATTGATCTCTTCATCACCTCCATAGATAAGACAAAATACTTAGTCTGTTTGAGTACTTTAGGAATATCTTTAACTGCTGCCCAGTGAGCCATTCCTGGATCACATTGGTAACTGCTACTAACAGTTAGCGCATAAGAAACATCTGGTCCATATAGAGCATGACATACATGATGGTATTAATTGCCAAGGCATATGAAACATCACTCGTTCGCACTCGCTCATCAGCTATCCATGTACAATGATTCTTGCTAAGTGTTTTATCATGTGACATGGGAAATAATCCCTTCTTAGTGTTCTTCATTTTAAACCTCTTTAAAACTTTGTCCACGTATGTGCTCTGACTAAGCGTTATTAGGCGTCTTGATCTATCTCTATATATTTAATTTTCTAATATATACACGCTTCCCTAAGTATTTTATTGAAAAACTCTTTTTCAGTAACACTTTAATTGTATTAAGAAATTTCACATCATTGCCAATCAACAATATGTCATCCACACGTAAGATTAAAATGCTTTTGCACAACCACTAAATTTTTTGTAGACACGAGATTCTTAGTCATTCCTGATAAAACCAAATATTTTGACAGCTTGATCAAAGCATATATTCCAGCTCCTTGATGCTTGCTTCAAACCATGAATGACAATTTGAAGCTTTCACACCTTACCGACATCCTTAGAATTGACAAAACCATTTAGGAAAGCTATTTTGGCATTCATCTGTCATATCTCGTAACCAAAATAAGCTGCAATTTTCATCATAATCCACCTAGACATAAGCATTGTTATAGGCGAGAAAGTCTCAATGTAATTTCTTTAAAAAAATTATATGTATACGGGTTCCTTTAAGAAAAAAATGTTTTAAATATAGAATTGATGGAATTATTTCATCAAGTGCTAATTTGCGATATCAATGATTATAATTCTACATGTCGAAGACCAGCGACTATGAAAGTGATAGTGTTGGCATTGCGCGAGATGGTCCTATCATCACACGCAACACTCCAATTGAGATCTAGCGGAGGAGGAATTGTCCATATTTGCGGCCCATGCTGTATGCGGTTCGTCGTCTATAGTGCACTAGGCCTTGGTGGTCAAATAGGCGTCCCAATCTCATCCCACCCCCGGCGGGCAGTCCTCACTGGCAAGTGGCTCCTTGCCATCTTGCGGATTGGCGGGTCAAGGTTCTCTTGTCCAGCTGCGGCTGGCGAGGACACAGACACCTGCCTTTGTATGTAAAGACGAATATACTTTTTGCTTCTAGAGGAGTAAAGACGAATATACTTGATGGTCATAGGTTATTTGAACCTTGCAAAGGTTTGTCAAATTTATGAAGAAAAATATCTACACTTATAATAGCAAAGGCATGTCATTAGATTTCATATGATAAATGTTTAATGTTGTAGATATAGATCAATTTGTCTATAAATTTGTGTTAAAAAAATTTCTATAAATTTGTTCCAAATTGACTAAGTTTGATGTAAAATAAATATATATGCGTTACGTTAGGAAAGCCAGTAGTACTAAGCAATCATTCCACTTATTCACTATGTTGCCATTTAAGAGCTCATATAAGATTCTACATCCATTTTATTTTTTCATGACAAACAACTAATTAAATGAAAAAGTAGCTTCAGCAAACTAAGCATATATATATACACTGAGGTGCTTAGTTCCACTTTGAGGAGTACTATGCACTTGCTCTAGCCACAGTGCATACTCAATGTGGCCTGAAATAAAAACGGAACTGGGTATCCGGACAAATTGCCTACTCTATTCAGTCAACATCGATGCGTAGAGCAAGTTCTATTGACTGACTGCAAGTATAACAATATACGAGTCATGATGTAACCACTACTGGAGGTGGTTGTACCGTGCAAATGTGTAGATAGATCATGACAGGACACCTACCGACAGCTTGTGGCTCAATAATTCATACAAGTTGCAGAATTATTTTATGTCGACATGAATGCATGGGATTGCTTGCTGAGATAGATATGCTACATGCAGAATGGCGGTATGGATGCGCAATTTTGTCACGTCTCCGCCTCCGTCAGGTTACTGTCATCGACGGACAACCTCCTACAGGTGGGCCTGGGTGTTCCTTAACCAGCTGGGTGGCTGCAATGTGTATGACGTGTGGGCCGGGTGCACTGTGTGGGTGCCGTGAGTGCGTGTGTGCCTATATACAGCGGCAGCTCCCTGTACTGAACTATGTTGATTAATGAATAGTATTTGAATCTCATCTCTCCCGTGTTCCTCTCCTCCTCCTCCTCTGGTTCCCCTTTTCTCCTCCCTATTCTTCCTGATCTCCTCTCAAATCCTGTTGTTGATTTGTGAGACTAGCCTAGGGCCTCACAAATTTCCACCCAGAAAAAGAAACCGCTAGCTGTGTACCCTCACCCTGCAATACATGGTTGCAATTGTCTATGGATGCCAACGTTGGAGGAGACCAAAGTAGATATGCATATTGGATCTGGATGAAGGAGCACTTTGATGTACACAACACAAGTGGAATTGACCGCACGAAGAGATCTCTTCGCTCCTGGATGTCGACCATCAACAAAGATTGTCCAAGGTGGGCGGCGGCACATAAGGCGGTTGACACGATCAATCCAAGTGGCACTAATGATAAAGATAGGGTAACTGCCTTTTTTTGTTTGAAATGCTAACTTGTTCTTTCCATGTTCGTTCCATGTTCATGCTTTTTTTGTTGTTTGAAATGCTAACTTGTTCTTTTCTATGTAGCTCACTATTGCACAAAACTTATTTCAAGGAGAAGAGAAGAAGATCAAGAAAGGGAAGGTCAAGAAAGGGAGACCATTCGTGTTTGCCCGTTGCTACAATGTGTTGAAGGATGAAGAGAAACGGAAGCCCCGTGATGAAGAAGAAAAGAGCAAGAAAAGCAAGGCAACAATTGGTTTGGATGATGACGAGGAGGAGGCATCAAGTGATGGCGGCAAGAGAAGCCCTACACAAAATCGCAAAAGAAAAGAAGAAGAAGAGAGGAGCTGATGATTTAGAATGCCATGGAAGCTATTGTCAAGGCAAGAAAGGAAGTGAAGGAGGCGAGGATGATGGAAAGTAACCAAGGTGCGGCGGCCGAGGAGAGGAGGGTGGCGGCCGAGGAGTGAAAGGTTTCATTGTAGGAGAATAAATTGTCCATGGAGGAGCGGCCTAGATTGTTGGAATGGGAGAAGAACTTGTTCTTCATGGACACATCTACCCTCGATGAGAAGCAAAACGAGTAGGTCAATCTTGCCCGTGAAGAAGTCTTGGTCCGAAAAAGATCCATGGCCATGGGAGGCATTGGTGGCATGGGAGCTACCATGGGTGGCATGGGTGGCTTCATAGCTACCATGGTGCATTAACGTGTGAACTAGGAACAGCGAATAGACGGTTGTGCTTCCGAAGCTCATAAAACCATGCACTTCGTAAAGTCACGGCTGTGCACAAATATTTGATGCCGTGGAGAAATCGAGGAGCCTCTAACTTTATTTTACGGTAACTGACACACTGAATAGTCACATCGAACAGCCGGCACATCGGTCATCAATTCCTCCTTTGAACAAAGACCACTGACGGAAGAATCCAATGAAGCAAACAAACAGCCAGCCGTACACCTTAGATCCAAAGGACAAAACTCATCCGTGCCTCATGTACCTAGATTCACAACATCTGTCCCTCGATAGTCAAGGCTGGTTTCACATGAGGCCCGGGTATGCAGGCGCAAGACGCACATACGTGTCTATCAGGCACGGGTATGCAGGCACACGACGCACATACGTGTCTATTCCACAGGCACGGGTATCACCACAGGCACGTAGAGATACAGGCAGCAACTCGCTGGAAACACGTGAATGCAGGCAATGAAGGCACGGAAACGTAGCCTCTAGAGGCACGTCCTTCGGCTTGGCAAGGCACGAATACAACCTTGCAATTAACGTTCTCGAGCCACGGCTACACACCCTTTGTGTACAGACATGGAATCGAAGCTTCTCCGACGCACAAGCACGGTTTTTGAATTGGCATTCTCGAGGCACAGATACAAATCCTCTGCATACAAATCCTCTGGATGCAAAAAAGAGAGGTGGCAGAGGCATCGGTAAGAACACTCTGTTCGAGAGGCACGGTACCAAACTCTCAAGAGGGACAGCCATGTGACACCGCAGACACATAGACTCGTGACGTGTATCACGTGAAGATACATCAAATACAAACAACGAATCAACGGGAGAAGTGAAAGAGCTACATTTTTACAGTGTCCAGAGGCACGGGCGTGTAGAAGCACAGGCATGACGAGTCACAGCCACCGCATCTCCTCACGTACGAGCGTCTGGCACAACAGGCACGTAGAGTCATAACCAGCGTGTCTCCTGAGACAAGCGAATGCAGGTACAGGACGCACTGAACTGAAGCGTATACATGCATGGAATTGCGTCTTTTGGCGCACAAGTACGGCTTTGGAATTGGCGTTCTCGAGGCATCGGTACAAACCACCTGGACGCACAAAATATTGGTGGCAGAGGCACAGTTGTGTAGTCTGAATAGAAACTGCCGTGTGACACCACCGCATAGAGACAAGAAACTAAAAATGTTGCCTCGTACGTTACCAGACATGCCTCTCTTGTGCGAATGTGTAAAACACAACAATACAAACACAAACAAACGGCGGTGAATATAAGACCCCAAAAACACGCTTCTCCCAAACAATACATACGCGTCCACTCACGGACGAGCATCTGGCACCAGAGGCACATAGAGTCACAGCCAGCATGATGCCTGAGACATGCAAATGCACGTACAGGAGACACAGAATAACAGCGTTTGCAGGCATGGAATTGCGGCTTCTCATAGTTGTCGAGGCACGGGTACAAACCACCTGGATGCACAAACGAGTGCTGGCAAAGGCACGGTTGTGTAGTGTCAAGAGGAACTGCCATGTGAAACCAGCACGTTACAGACATGGCGTGTGTCACGGATGTACATACATAGACGGAAAGAAGCCACAGAAGTGAAGCCTGAACAGACACGGATGTCCGGATTCTCGAGGCACGGTCCTAAAGCAGACAAAGACACGAAACTAAAAATGTTGCCTCGTACGTTAGCAGACGTGCCTCTCTTGTGCGAACGTGTAAAAGACAACAATACAGACACAAACAAACGGCACTGAATATAAGCCAAACACAAAGCGCGCTTCTCCCAAACAATACATATGCACCACTTCAACAGGTTCTCTAAATATACATGAACTCGCGCAAACGTCAACAATGAACTTGTAGCATGAAAAAACATAAGAAATTATATTCACATAACATGACACGGTACTCCATAGGTTTGAACTGTCTAAAAGTACTCATTAATTATTAAAAAAAAGAATTCCAGGAGTCCATTCTGCTCAGACCACCGGGACCATTCTACTCAGTTGGAGTTCTGCTCAGAAGCATCAACGGCGTCTGGGGTCGGGAAGACAACGATGATGCATCATGTCCTTCATAGACAGAACTCGGCGGTAGAGCTCATAGCAGACATACCCATCCTAATACAAAAAGAGGATGAGAATAAAGATATACGTAAAGGGGAAAAAGTACTATTGTTGCAATAAAACAAAAATATATAGACAGAAAATCATAAAAAACGAAATTCACTTACGATTGCCGCATATTTCAGGTGTTCAAGGGAAAGCGGCTTCCATTCCCAGTAGTCATGCAGACCTTGTGGAAAAGACGACTTCATACTCAAGTAAGATTTGTTTATGACGACTCCTGCCAAATCTGCCATGGAATACCTTAGATTGCCTCCTTTGATCATGAGCTCCTCTTGAAGGTCGATGTGACACTCTCTTGGGATTTTGAGATAACTGTTTGCGAGAACATCCCTATCATTCCTGACGTCGACATTAGCGAAAAATATACCTTTGTTCCAAAGGAAATCCTTCAGAGCAGCGCACTCCGTCCTGGCCTTGCAAAAATGATAGACAAGAACATGCTTGCGCATCGCAAGTTGCATAACGACGACTTTTCTACTACGATCAAAATAATCCTCTCGTGTGTACTCCAGATCAAGACCAACAAACTTGTATTTGTCCTCACGCAGCCATTCCTCATAGAGAGTAAGAATCTCCTCCACCTTTTAGGGCTCGTTAGTGTACAACACCTCGAGCTTGGTATTACCATCGGCATCTATAAAGAGACGCTCAGTAGTGTTACTGAAGTCGTCCATGGAACCGAGGCTGAGACGACAATGGAGTATGACTGTGCTTCTCGTACGAGGCAAGGATGACGAAAGCTAACTGCAATTCTCTGCAGAGAATAAGACGCGATAACCTCCCGGAATAGACGACTACTTAACCTTGGGGAGAGACGACTCGGTTACCATGCGCCCATTAAATTGCATCAGGAACGGTGTGAATGGACGGTTGTGCTTCTACAACTTATGAAACCATGCACTTCAAAAGGCACGACTGTCATGCTGTAATCGAGGAGCCCCTAGATTAACTCTAGCACGGAATCTGGCACAATGAATACTAACAATAAATAGCCATCCAATCGGTCACCAGCACATCTTTTGACCGAGAGAACAATGAGAGGAAGCAAACAAGATGACCCTGTCTTACAAATATTACACGGGGACTGAACAAAAAAAGAAGCACGGTTCGGCCAGCACAAAAGCCACACACGTGCCTCCACTTTGCTTTAAAGACAAACCTTAGTGATTTCAACGGACCTGCATCTCTATGTCTGCATACCACCGAAAACATTGCCAAAACAAAAGCACGTCCATGCTTCTCACATACAAATAACTGTGGGCTATCATAGATATTCCCGCCTGAACCCAACGTACATAAAAATGATGGCTCCCTGGGTCAACGAGTGCTTGAAAAAATATTGCAGTACAGAGTCACGAACCGTGACTCCATTCCAAATACAAAAGTGCCTCTCATTAGGAACCATCATGCCTCCCCTCAATTTGCCTCCCCCGACGTATCGACCATGCCTCTCCTGCTACAACGACCGTGCATCTAATAACATCATCACCGTTCCTCTCCTAAAGACACACCCAACCATATCTGATTAAGCATGTGATTAAAAAAATTAAAACAAAGAAGCACGAGTATGCTTTTTAGCATGTATAACCGTGCCTCACAAAAAGTATGTGAGGCAGGATAGGCACGTAAAAGACTCCGCTCGGAGGCAACACAGCTGGACAACTATAATGGGAGGCAGCTGGATGAGTCAAACATCTCGTGTCCCCATAACACCTCGGAATGCACACACACCATCTAAAACCAGCATTCATTCCATTTCGCAGAATAAAAAATAAAAAAAGAAGCAATCATTACTACTCTTGCTCTCTCCCGTCTCCTTTATATTTCAATAAGCTCTGACTCCCTCAATCACAACACAACTCATTTGCCTTCTCCGTTGCCTGCTTCTAGGGTTCGTGCTTCTTCTCCGTCTCCTGCTTCTAGGGTTCGTGCTTCTAACCCGCAAAAAATCTATTAATTTCTAAGCCATACTTCTCTCGTAGATTGCTAGCCGTGGGTGCTTTCCCTCAGCTTCCCATCACAACCCATCTGCCTTATCCGTCCGCCTACTTCTAGGGTTCGTGCTTCTTCCCCGCACACAGTCTCATTTAAAACAAGTTATTCTAGAGTTTTTATTGGGTCTCTTGATTAACTTCTAAGCTGTGCTTCTCTCGTAGATTTTGCTAGTCATGTGCGCTTGCCCTAAGCTTCCCCTACCGAAATCTCCGTTCATCAACCCTCATTCTTCTTCTGTCCCAGGTAAAAAGTGTTGGGGAACGTAGCAGAAATTCAAAATTTTCCTACGTGTCACCAAGATCTATCTATGGAGAAACCAGCAACGAGGAGAAGGAGAGTGCATCTACATACCCTTGTAGATCGCTAAGCGGAAGCGTTCAAGTGAACGGGGTTGATGGAGTCATACTCGTCGTGATTCAAATCACCGATGATCCTAGTGCCGAACGGACGGCACCTCCGCGTTCAACACACGTACAGCCCGGTGACGTCTCCCATGCTTTGATCCAGCAAGGAGAGAGGGAGAGGTTGAGGAAGACTCCATCCAGCAGCAGCACAACGGCGTGGTGGTGGTGGAGGAGCGTGACAATCCCGCAGGGCTTCGCCAAGCACCTGCGGTAGAGGAGGAGGTGTCACGGGAGGGAGGGAGGCGCCAGGGCTTCAGCTGTGTCTTCCCCTCCCTTCCCTCCACTATATATAGGTGCAAGAGAGGGGGGGAGGGCGCAGCCTTGCCCCTTCCTCCAAGGAAGGGGTGCGGCCAAGAGGGGAGGAGTCCATCCTCCCAAGGCACCTCGGAGGTGCCTTCCCCTTGGACTCTTCCTCCCCAAGTCTCCTTGGCGCATGGGCCTCTTGGGGCTGGTGCCCTTGGCCCATATGGGCCAAGGCGCACCCCTACAGCCCATGTGGCCCCCGGGCAGGTGGACCCCGGTGGACCCCGGACCCCTTCGGCACTCCGGTACAATACCGATAATGTGCGTAACTTTTCCGCGACCAAAATAAGACTTCCTATATATAAATCTTTACCTCCGGACCATTCCGGAACTCCTCGTGACGTCCGGGATCTCATCTGGGACTCCGAACAACATTCGGTAACCACATACAAACTTCCTTTATAACCCTAGCGTCATCGTACCTTAAGTGTGTAGACCCTACGGGTTCGGGAATCATGTAGACATGACCGAGACGTTCTCCGGTCAATAACCAACAGCGGGATCTGGATACCCATGTTGGCTCCCACATGTTCCACGATGATCTCATCGGATGAACCACGATGTCAAGGACTCAATCAATCCGTATACAATTCCCTTTGTCTAGCGGTATTGTACTTGCCCGAGATTCGATCGTCGGTATCCCGATACCTTGTTCAATCTCGTTACCGGCAAGTCTCTTTACTCGTTCCGTAACACATCATCCCGCGATCAACTCTTTGATCACATTGTGCACATTATGATGATGTCCTACCGAGTGGGCCCAGAGATACCTCTCCATCACACGGAGTGACAAATCCCAGTCTCGATTCGTGCCAACCCAACAGACACTTTCGGAGATACTTGTAATGCACCTTTATAGCCACCCAGTTACGTTGTGACGTTTGGTACACCCAAAGCATTCCTACGGTATCCGGAAGTTGCACAATCTCATGGTCTAAGGAAATGATACTTGACATTTAGAAAAGCTTTAGCATACGAACTACACGATCTGGGCTAGGCTTAGGATTGGGTCTTGTCCATCACATCATTCTCCTAATGATGTGATCCCGTTATCAATGAAATCCAATGTCCATGGTCAGGAAACCGTAACCATCTATTGATTAACGAGCTAGTCAACTAGAGGCTTACTAGGGACATGGTGTTGTCTATGTACCCACACATGTATCTGAGTTTCCTATCAATACAATTATAGCATGGATAATAAACGATTATCATGAACTAGGAGATATAATAATAACTAATTTATTATTGCCTCTAGGGCATATTTCCAACAGTCTCCCACTTGCACTAGAGTCAATAATCTAGTTCACATCGCCATGTGATTAACACTCACAGGTCACATCGCCATGTGACCAACATCCAAAGAGTTTACTAGTGTCATTAAACTAGTTCACATCATCATGTGATTAAGACTCAATGAGTTCTGGGGTTTGATCATGTTTTGCTTGTGAGAGAGGTTTTAGTCAACGGATCTGATCCTTTCAGATCCGTGTGTGCTTTGCAAATTTCTAGGTCATATTATAAATGCTGCTTCCACGCTCCATTTGAAACTATTCCAAATGGTTGCTCCACTATACGTATCCGGTTTGCTATTCAGAGTCGTTTGGATAGGTGTCAAAGCTTGCATCGACGTAACCCTTTATGCCGAACTCTTTATCACCTCCATAATTGAGAAACATGTCCTTATTTACTCCAAGGACAATTTTGACCGCTGTCCAATGATCCCCATTCGTGGATCATTCTTGTACCCCTTGACTGACTCATGGCAAGGCACACTTCCGGTGCGGTACACAACATATCATACTATAGAGCCTACGTCTAAAGCATAGGGGACGACCTTCGTCCTTTCTCTCTTTTCTGCCGTGGTCGAGCTTTAAGTCTTAACTTCATACCTTACATCTCAGGCAAGAACTCCTTATTTGACTAATCCATCTTGAACACCTTCAAGATCATGTCAAGGTATGTGCTCATTTGAAAGTATCATTTAGCGTTTTCGATCTGTTCTCATAGATCTTGATGCTCAATGTTTAAGCAGCTTAATCCTCAACTACTATTACCCAAAACTAAAGATAATTGGGGTGTTTATCAATATCATATATGGCAATTGGTTGTCACGATCAATCAATAAACCTGTTATTCACTTATCGAGGTACCAATTACAAAAACCAATTTACATTGTAGATTGGTTAAATACAAAAAAGGTAATTTTCCAAAATTACGGATATTGAAATGTTATATTTAACATTGGAGGAAATGGATAAGAATTTTATAATAAAATGGCTATATTTGAAAATTTCAAATTAAAAATAACAAAGAATGTATTTTCCTAAAATGAAAATTTTTAAAATTTTACGTTTGGAAAAGCAAAATGGAAACAATCAATTAGTAATGTTAGGGTCCTACATAATTTCAATTAAAGGGACCTAGTAATGGATAATCCGGATTCATAAGCAACTAGTTTATCAGCTAACAAGGACAAATTAAATAATTAAGCGAAATTTTATCCAATAATTTATCGGTGATAAGGCAAATGGAATAATAAGTTAGCATTTGTATACCAATAAGAGTAACTTCATACCTTATTACATATTATAAATGATACGATTAAATAATAAAACATAATGTCCAGCTGATAATTTAAATTATAATACCAATAAAACCCTAAAGTGAATTTACCTAAGAAAGATACCATTTTAATACATTACCCAACCAATTTTGGGAAAAAAGGAGTAGAATAGGTTAATATAGGTGAATAGGAAAGACTATCAAAATATGAACAAAAATTCCTAATTCTAAAAACGTTAATGATTTCCCTAAAAAATGCGCCAACAATAGGTGGGTAATAAAAGGAACAAGGGAAACAGAAGTTGGTTGGCAAATAGCAAAAGCTAAAGGAAAAATAAAGAAAAAAATGTATTGAAACGAAGTAAGTTAAGAAGTGAGCCCAATCGAATGCGCCACCGAATAGGACCCTAAATAAATTAGAACAACCTGCCACGAATATTCTCGTAAGGAAAGAACCGGAACAAAGGCACCAAAACCAGTGCCTCAACTCTAAACCGCTTAACTGAACTATCACGTAGTTATCAAAACGTATGTCCGATGTTCGAACGTCGACAAACGACGCTTGGGGTTCAGCACACTGAGCGTGCATTAAGGACATAAGCTTTCTCTCGTCCGCATAATCGCCATCTGTCAACTTTCAACTATATTTTCTAGGAACATATCTAAACAGTGGAACTAAAGCGCGAGCCTTTACATAATTTGCAAAGATATTTTGACTATGTTCAGGATAATTAAGTTCATCTCATGAACTCCCACTCAGATAGACATCCCTCTAGTCATCTAAGTGATTACATGATCCGAGTCAACTAGGCCGTGTCCGATCATCACGTGAGACGGACTAGTCATCATCGGTGAACATCTTCATGTTGATCGATCTACTATACGACTCATGCTCGACCTTTCGGTCTCTTGTGTTCCGAGGCCATGTCTGTACATGCTAGGCTCGTCAAGCTAACCTAAGTGTTCTGCGTGTGTAAATCTGGCTTACACCCGTTGTATGTGAACGTAAGAATCTATCACACCTGATCATCACGTGGTGCTTCAAACGATTTAACTTTCGCAACGGTGCACAGTTAGGGGAACACCTTCTTGAAATTTTAATGAGGATCATCTTATTTACTACCGTCGTTCTAAGCAAATAAGATGCATAAACATGATAAACATCACATGCAATCAAATAGTGACATGATATGGCCAATATCATTTTCTCCTTTAATCTCCATCTTGGGCTCCATGATCATCATCGTCACCGCATGACACCATGATCTCCATCATCATGATCTCCATCATCGTGTCTTCATGAAGTTGTCTCGCCAACTATTACTTCTACTACTATGGCTACCGTTTAGCAATAAAGTAAAGTAATTACATGGCGTTGTATAATGACACGCAGGTCATACAATAAATAAAGACAACTCCTATGGCTCCTGCCGGTTGTCATACTCATCGACATGCAAGTCGTGATTCCTATTACAAGAACATGATCAATCTCATACATCACATATCATTCATCACATTCTTCTTGGCCATATCACATCACATAGCATACCCTGCAAAAACAAGTTAGACGTCCTCTAATTGTTGTTTGCATGTTTTACATGGCTGCTATGGGTTTCTAGCAAGAACGTTTCTTACCTACGCAAAAACCACAACGTGATATGTCAATTGCTATTTACCCTTCATAAGGACCCTTTTCATTGTATCCGATCCGACTAAAGTGGGAGAGACTGGCACCCGCTAGCCACCTTATGCACCAAGTGCATGTCAGTTGGTGGAACCTGTCTCACGAAGAGTACGTGTAAGGTCGGTCCGGCCGCTTCATCCCACAATACCGTCAAACAAGATTGGACTAGTAACGGCAAGCATATTGAACAAAATCAACGCCCACAACTACTTTGTGTTCTACTCGTGCAAAGAATCTACGCAATAGACCTAGCTCATGATGCCACTGTTGGGGAACGCAATTTTCCTACGTGTCACCAAGATCTATCTATGGATAAACCAGCAACGAGGGGAAGGAGAGTGCATCTACATACCCTTGTAGATCGCTAAGCGGAAGCGTTCAAGTGAACGGGGTTGATGGAGTCGTACTCGTCGTGATTCAAATCACCGATGATCCTAGTGCCGAACGGACGGCACCTCGCGCTCAACACACGTACAACCCGGTGACGCCTCCCATGCCTTGATCCAGCTAGGAGAGAGGAGAGGTTGAGGAAGACTCCATCCAGCAGCAACACAACGGCGTGGTGCTGGTGGAGGAGCGTGGCATCCTGCAGGCTTCGCCAACCACTGCGATAGAGGAGGAGGTGTCACGGAGGGAGGGGCGCCCAGGCTTTGGTGTGTCTTCCCTCCCTTCCCTCCACTATATATAGGTGCAAGAGAGGGGGGGCGCAGCCTGCCCCTTCCTCCAAGGAAGGGTGCGGCCAAGAGGGGAGGAGTCCATCCTCCCAAGGCACCTCAAGGTGCCTTCCCCCTTGAACTCTTCCTCCCCAAGTCTCCTTGGCGCATGGGCCTCTTGGGGTTGGTGCCCTTGGCCCATATGGGCCAAGGCGCACTTCTACAGCCCATGTGGCCCCGGGCAGGTGGACCCCCGGTGGACCCCTCGACCCCTTCGGCACTCCGGTACAATACCGATAATGTGCGATACTTTTCCGCACCAAAATAAGACTTCCAATACATAAATCTTCACCTCCCGACCATTTCGAACTCCTCGTGACGACGGATCTCATCCGGACTCAACAACATTCGTAACCACATACAAACTTCCTTTATAACCCTAGCGCCATCGAACCTTAGTGTGTAGACCCTACGGGTTCGAATCATGTAGACATGACCGAGACGTTCTCCGTCAATAACCAACAGCGGATCTGGATACCCATGTTGGCTCCTACATGTTCCACGATGATCTCATCGGATGAACCACGATGTCAAGGACTCAATCAATCCCGTATACAATTCCCTTTGTCTAGCGGTATTGTACTTGCCCGAGATCGATCGTCGGTATCCCGATACCTTGTTCAATCTCGTTACGGCAAGTCTCTTTACTCGTTCCGTAACACATCATCCCGCGATCAACTCTTTGATCACATTGTGCACATTATGATGATGTCCTACCGAGTGGGCCCAGAGATACCTCTCCGTCACACGGAGTGACAAATCCCGTCTCGATTCGTGCCAACCCAGACACTTTCGGAGATACCTGTAATGCACCTTTATAGCCACCCGTTACGCCAGACATTTGGTACACCCAAAGCATTCCTACGGTATCCGGAGTTGCACAATCTCATGGTCTAAGGAAATGATACTTGACATTTAGAAAAGCTTTAGCATACTAACTACACGATCTGGGCTAGGCTAGGATTGTCTTGTCCATCACATCATTCTCCTAATGATGTGATCCCGCTATCAATGACATCCAATGTCCATGGTCAGGAAACCGTAACCATCTATTGATTAACGAGCTAGTCAACTAGAGGCTTACTAGGGACATGGTGTTGTCTATGTACCCACACATGTATCTGAGTTTCCTATCAATACAATTATAGCATGGATAATAAACGATTATCATGAACAAGGAGATATAATAATAACTAATTTATTATTGCCTCTAGGGCATATTTCCAACAGAAAGCATATGCGTAAGCAGCATGCTCTGATCCGTATTTATGTTTTACGTTTAGGTTTTTTTATATGATAGTTATTGAAGCATCAGATCCGGTACAACAACTTCATTCTCTAAAGGAATATAAAAACCATTTGAAAATCTAAACAAGTGTTATAAACTCTGTCATACTGCTTTTCTCGAAGGAGTAGATTAGAAGATTTCTGGTAAATTTGTAGTTGTTGCCTGCCTTCAATATGGCTAACATATTTGAAGCTAGTCGTTGTCTACCTTCCACGTAGAAGCTTGTTTTTAAATTGTTATGATATTCTTGTTTTCTTAACATAGTTTTTCTAAATTATTTTGGTATGATTTGCCCTACCTGCCGCCAACCAGGCGGCCCTTGCGAACCACACCCTGAAGTTCTCCAGGAGTTTGAGGTTATTCTTGATGAAAATTGCTGGAGCCGCATGGTTAGTAAGCATCACTAACAAATTAGTTGCTTACAACACAGTAAAAATCGTCACTGTCACTCATACCCCCTTGCACCTACACTAGGTTCCCCTGCTGCCACTTCTTCGCACCTGCCTTGTGTTTTCATTTTCCATTAGTTTGCCTACCTATGCCCTGATTAATATAGTCCATTAGTTTTGCCTGCCTATTCCTTGATTAATATAATGCATCTTCAGTTCTAATTAAAATTAATCAACATATGCCAAAAATCTGTGTCCATTAATTTATAGTACAATTATGTTGTTATCTGTAATTCTTATCAAAAATTCATATCCAGTTTAAGAAAACTTTTAACATTAATAGTACGCGAGTTCAAATTTATACTTACAGGTTGTTATTTGCACTATTTTTTCCAGTATGTACCTTGTAATGTCAGAGCTTTTCTCGCTGAATACATTGAAGAGAGGAAGAAAGAAGCAAGAAAACTGCGTAAACAACAGGTAGAGCCAGCCCTTCTTACACATGAAGGAAGGTCTTACAATGCTTTGTTTAAGCATAGGGCGAACTACACAAAGTTCTGCGGTGGTGAGTGGAACATCTTTGAAGCTGATTATGAACTTCGTGCTGGAGACCGCATAGAATTTGAACTACCAGACGAGGGTCTCAATCTCGAAATACAAACATATCGGGATAACAAAAGGCTGCTTCCATTACCCCACGTTGGTAGGTATTTAATATTACAAACATTACAAACTTATCTTCTTTCGTTATATTTTTATATTACAAACTTATCTTCTTTCGCTGTAATTTTATATGCATGAATCGAACTAAATAATATTAACCCCGTGTTGGATATAACTTTAACTAACTTTAAAAGCTTTTTTCTTTTTGTAGCAACCGACGATCTTTCTTCTGACGATTTCGACCATGTTCACTGTTGTGTCTACTCTAAGGATATTGAGCTTACCTACAACCAGACACGATTCTTTCTACAACGCCTTTTCGGAGATACTTTCATCCGTTGCCGTCCATTTGTCCATGTCTTGACTCACAATAGCACCAATGACTACGTCATGGTTGGTTACAACTGTCCTTGTTAAAATACCAAAGTATTTTGCTCATATGTAATATAAACAATACTGACGTAATATTGCTTATATGTAAAATAATAAAGAACCTATTTATTCAAACCTAAAACAACAAAACTTCCATTGTTCTCTTAATATGTTGTTTCATCTGTTTACACACAAACCTGAACATGCCAGGAATTATATTACTTCCAATATGGAATTTCTTAATGTTTGTGCACTCACCATATTCAGACTTTCTTTTATTTATTGTCCAAGTGACAAATCAACGGTTTTAATTTCTATTTAATTTTGATTTTCTTCTAGAAAATTCCGAGGAGCGTTGTCTCAACACTGAAGAGATGGGTGGACATGCCAACCAATGGCAGGGTAACCCTTGAAGCTCCTGATGAACCTACACATGTCATCACTCCTTCATCATACTACATCTCCAAAAACGACGGCAGGATAGTAATAGAAAAGTCTTCTTTCAGAGACTTCATATCAGCTGCATCCTTCGTTGAAAAGAACGTTGTTCTAATCACTTTCAAAGAGCGCCATGACCGTTCTGTGTCCATCATCATTCAGCGCATTATGTAGATTCCGTCGGAACCAGCACCTAAAATGGAAGCAAACAGTGTATCTCCTAGAATGTTCAACGCTCGTTTCATGATGATGCCTCCAGGAGCAAAAAACTGATTACTATAAGTTTGCTAGTTAGGATGGTAGAGTAATTTAATTAGTATGGACCATGTGCTTTCTTGAACTATCGGAATGATCTTTTGCAACTTATGTAGCTCTTACGGACACTCAACTTGCTGTTTCAACCATCGAAATGATCTTTTCAAAAAAATGTAGTTCTTATCCTTTGAAAACTTCACAATTCAAAAAACTAAAAAACAAAAATATTCATTTTCAAAAATCAAACGAAACAAGAATCAGTTTGTGATTCAAAACCTCTAGCAATGTCATGTTATCAAACTTATTCAAACCATCTAGTGAAACATATCTCAATTAAAAACCAAACAGGACTCCACTTTCAAGTCCAACTATATTTACTCAACTTTTCCTAAACACACACTTGTCAACCGAATAACATAAAAACCGTACCTCCCTAACCAAGGAAGATTACTAATTGAAAAAACATTTTCACAACAAACGCACGACAATGCATCTGCTGAGTGTACTACCGTTTACAAGACTACTTTCACAGCCAAAGATGGATCACGCAGGCAGCACACAATGAATAAAAAAAATTCAATGAACAAGACAAGTGAAAATCTTAAAAAACAGATAAAATTAACCCCTGTTTCCGAAATTCTACGCCTGGAAACGCCGCGTGACTAGCAACTGCTCTTTGGCGGTTTCCTTTTTTGCACGACAAAATAACCCTTTCACTTTTCCGACTCTATTTCATCCTCTTCCTCGAAAGTTTCTCGCCGGCCGCAGTTCACCACCGCACACCTCCAGCCATGGACGACGGGAAACTAACAACACTCACCGAACACATCACTACCCATGGTACAACCGTGCTCGAGGTGGTGTACACCAACGACCCAAGGACCGTGGAGCGGATCATCAAAAAGTACAAAGAATGGCTAAAGGAGGAGAAGAACAAGTTCGTCGGCCTCGACCTCGAGTACACACGTAAGAGCAGTTACATAAGACAAGGGATCGCCGTCGTCCAACTTGCCATGCGCGAGCATGTCCTTGTATACCACTACTGCAGATCCGAGCGCTCCCAGGCGTTAGTTGACTTCCTGGAACGGAAAGCGGTAACTTTCACTAGCGTCAACACAAGGAACGATAAGACCATGCTTGCTAGTGCATGGATCAAAATTCCAGACGAGCACCACGTCGACATCCAGAGGCTATTCTGCATCAAGGGTGGTGGAGAAAGGGACTCCATGGCTGACCTTGCAGCGGCCATCATCGACCCCTCATACAAGAACATGAAGAAATCATTCCCAAAGGAGAAGCACCAGTTCTAGGAGTGCAAGCCACTTTCCCCGATACACCTTGAGTACGCGGCAAAGGACGGGTATGTTAGCTATGAGTTGTACCATAGAATCCTAATCATCAAGAACGGGCTACGTCACCTGCACCAACAACCAGTGAAAGAAAGACTCCGCCCACGTAAGAGCAATGACGATGGATCTTCCAGCGGCTGGAAGCGCCGGAAGGGAAACAGTAGTTGGTAAATTGCGAGAAAATGGATGTCCGAAAATACTTGTCATCAAAATGGATAAAAGGAGATGTATCTAGATGTATTTTAGTTTTAGATACATCCCTTTTCATCCATTTTGATGACAAGTATTTTCGGACGGAGGGAGTACTATTATCATAATTTAGATTGTATGAACCTATGTTGTAAATATGTTTGTTGTTGCTCAAAGATGTTGTGTGTATTGTATTACTATTTTACGTTTGAACTTTGAACACAGTGGTGTGCTCATGTACAAATGCATACTACGTTTTGCATGTCCAAATGCAATTAGTAAGTTATGTCCCAGTATTGAGCAAGCATATATTGTATCCATGATTATAAAATGAGAGATATCTCGCACGATATTGTATTACAATTTTCATACTCAACCTTTACAAGATGTATCGTGCATTTACAAGAATATGTGATGATATCGTTGTAAACTTTCAGTACAATGCTTATTAAACATTGGCGTGAACAATTCATAAATATTGCAGAAGATCATTGATTACATAGTCTGGCAGCGAGAACTTTGTTACTTTAACCACATTGAAAAAAAAATCCTTGCCTCCATTTCACATCAAACACCGCTCCGTCCATTCAGAACATCCTTGTTATTGCACACAGGTTACTCTCCGTACACCAGTTCTACACGATGCCACAAAACTACACTACTGTGTGCAACTGACCTATGTACAAGCATGACTCACTAAGTGTCTACTCAATCCATGCCTGTGGCGCCACGCACCCGTGACCCTAGAGACTACCACCTGTGCATCATTAACCGAGCCTCTCTAACCAGATATTCGGACCGATGCCTCTACTGCCGTACATCCGTGCCTCTAGAATCTTGACAGCAGCAAGAGGGTTCAAAACCATGTCTCCACACAACCGTGCTTGTACCGACTGCACTTCCGTGCCTCTGTTTGCTTGATCAACGTGCCTCACATGAAACCCACAGTAACTCTACGTGCTCCGCACGTGTGATCGCCAATGCAACTTTGGCGCTGCATAGACGCGTCTCTCAGTAGACCCGTACCTCCACAACTATGCTTGTACTGACTATAATTCCATGCCTCCGTTTTGCTCAATCCACGTGCCTCACATAAAACCAACAGTGACTCTACATACTACACACACACGTGCCTCTCGCATGAAACCCATAGTATCTCGCCCGTACAACTTTGGCACTGCACACACGTACCTCTCAGTATACCCTTGCCTCCTCACGACCGTGCTGCACTGACTTCAATTCCGTGCTTCATTTGCTTAATCCACGTGCCTCACATAAAAGAGATGCACAACCGTGCCTCAGAGTAAACAACACACGTGCCTCTACTGTATTGATAACTATGACCCCAATTAAATAACATCTGTACAAAAAAACATATTTAAAAGAGATGGACAGCCATACCTCTTCTACAAACATACAACAGCAATGAACACTTAGGTTCATATCGTTTCATATATCTAGATAACATTAAACCATAGCATAGATTTTTAAACAAAATCCATTTATGTTCAAAGGCTATAACTAACATCACTGCGGCAGAAGATTGAAGATAACAACAAGCCTCCCATCACGCTCTTTGAAAGTTATCAGCACCAAGTTGTTTACTTCAATAGACGATGCCTGGAGAAAATCACTGAAACCTTCCTGTTTGAACACCATTCTACTACCCAAGCCAATGAAGTAGGAGCAAGGAGTGCTCACATATATATCACCATCACCAGATTCCAAAGTAACTTCAAGGGTTAAAACGCCAGTCCTAGGAAAATTCCCAAACTCCTTCAAACTCCTCACAACAATACCAGGAATAACCTGACAAAAAACATCAAGCTATCAGAAATAGAACAAAAATTCAAAAATATAAATAGAAGAGATAATAAAAATAAATAAATAAACAGAAACAAAGAAAAAACATAGGAAGCAATCTACTTCCGTTCTATAATGGCTCCGCACCCACCCACCCACCGCCGGCCTAGGTTTTCCGGCGATCTTCTCTTCTAGCCAACGACTCGGGTTCCTCTTCCGCCCATCTTCTCTGGCGGCTTCTGTTCTACAAGCCTATACCCATCTCATATGGGTTCTTCTGGTGGATCAACGTTGGATTTGGATTTCTCACCGGGTGCCCTTTTTGCTGACAAGGTTTTCAAACTTTGTGGGAGATCTATTCATTCCACGGATGACACGACCCATTTCATTATGGTGGTGTCTTTCAGCAGGCATGTATTCCGTCTTAATGACGACTCTGTGGCGGCTGCCTTGGAATCAGCGATTGGGGGATCTGCGATTGAATTTTCGTGCAAATCATCCGAGACAAGGTATTTTCCTTTCGGTATCTTGTAAGCAAATTGGTCTCTACATTCTCCGCTTGAGGTCGTTTATGCACACAATTCAAATGCTTCTTTCATCTTTGGGGAAATGGTGGTCCTAATTGGGTCCGTGAATTCAAGATCTGGAAAAAAGAGTGTGATGCTGAATGGATCCTAGTGAGTCCTTCTAAGAAACGTGCCACTTTGGGGTTGCTAGCCATGCATAATCCTCCGGCTAGATCATCCTTTAGATCGAGTTCATCTTCACGAAAGAAGCTTTCTTTTGCAACGTTCCTGCAATATCCTGCTTGCAAGGGTTATAGGTTTCATGCCTCTCAGTCTTTGGTTAATACGGTATCGGAGGCTGGATATGACGTGCATCATCGTGACAGACTGATCTTGCCCTCGCCGCCGGCGAATAATCTTCAGTGGACGGTGGCCACGCCACCCATCTCCTTCGGAACAATCAACGTCCCTGCCATAAATCCCGCCACTAGTTTCGGATCTTCAACAACCCGGCTGGTTCGAATTGAGAGTGTACCTTCACATGGTTCTGTTACATCTGAATACGATGATCCGGTCTCTCCAACCCAACATGGATGCATGGCCCAGTTTGGGCCCCTGGCCCATCATGACTCTTTTGCCCACAATGGATCTGCTGCCTTGGTCGGCTGTAACACGGCCCAGCCTTTGGCCCATCAGTCTCAGGTTGCTTTAGATTTTTCTGCTGCTGCAGTTGAGATTTCTTCCACGGGTGTTATGGAGAAACATATTCCGGTTATTTCGGAGGAGGCTGCTCAATTTAATGATCTCATTGATGATATGGTGTTCAAGGTTTGGAAATGTCAGAATTGTTTATCGATGCTACATTACACTAATTCGTGCACCAGTCCTATTCGATGCATAAATGCTTTCGCCTTGGCCATCGTGCGAAAGGATGCTCGGATGTTACGCATTCCCCGACTTACAAGTGGGTCCCGCGGGTGAATCCAACTTCCCCGGGACGGTCAACTGAGATTTCCTCGCCTGACGCCTCGGTTTCCCTCGACTCTAGCCACGCGGGGTCTCGCCAAGTCCCATCGCGCCTGCAACACCATCATCGTCTCCGCCATTGCTCGCTGAGCCACCCCCCTCCACACCACCACCACCTACATCGCCACCATCGACCTACTTAGCCGCTCCACCATCTGCTGCGGCTCTACCGCCGCCACCTTCTGAGGCCCTCTCTGCTATGGCTACCTTTGCCCTTGACCCCATGCCATTTGTGCCGCCGGGTTTGAGATTATTGATGGCGGTCCGAGGCGGCTATCACAAGACTTTCTTCTCTCGGCTGTGGCTCCGGATCGTCAGCATGAGGAATACGATATTGCCATCGTCGAGCCAGCTCCTCTGCCTGAAGAAGTTGCTATCTTCAGAAACATGGTTAGTGATTTTGTTGTTAACATTCTTGGTCGTGCCGTCCTTGATGCTCAACCATGGATCCAAGGTGTGGGTCTCTTCCGTTTCCGTAGCTCGGTTGCTAGGCAGGCCCTAATTGATCACCCACCCTTTGAGCTGGATAATGACATATTTGTTAGATTTGTGCCGCATGATGAAGGAATCAACTTCAGAGCTGTTCAGGGTTTTCGGAGGGGTTGGGTTATGATAGTTGGAATTCCTCTGGATTATCGGCGTACTCAGTATATTGCCGATGCTATTAGTACCTTTGGCCGTTTCCACCACTGGCATCAGGATGATCCGTTACTTGTTCGTACCCTAGCGTACGTTTCTTTCCCGGCAACGACATTGGTGCCGCGTGATGTGGTATATCGAGAGTTTGCTGATTTTGGTGGTTCTCGCATTTCATGGTCTGCTCCGATTTACATCTTCTCTGCTGATTTTGCCGACATCTTGCCTCCGGACGAGGATCCCATGCCCTTTGATGGCAACCCTCATCCACTCCCTGGACATCTGCAGTTTAATAACCATAATTGGGTTATGCCGGAGTTTCCTGAGATTGGTTGGGATGAGCTGCCACCTCCTCCACAGGAGCATGCGCCACAACAGCAGGAGGTTCAGCATGATAACCTTAATGTGCATCAGGAGATTGTTGAGGAAAACCAAGTTCTTGAGAATCAGTCACAGGAATCTATTGTTATGCAGGTGTCAAACGATTCTGTTAATGATCAGCAGCCCCAAGAGAACTTAGTGATTATGCAGCATCCTGGTGCCCCACTGCAGCCTCCTCTCCATGTTGGGCAAGTCCTTACTGTTTTTGGCCCTGTGATTCCGCCAGCGATGCAGTGGAAGCGTTCGTTCTGCAAGTTCATGCCAGCTATTTTTTCTGCTGAGATTCCAAAGTATGTGTTCAAGATGAATCTGTGTTCTCTGCTTCAGTCCAAGAGTGCCTGGAATATCTGCTTTCATGGGAATGATGTCAGCTTCTCTTTGTTGCCTGCACCTGATCCAACTGCATGCTTTCCTCGTCAGGTTGTTCCAGTTAAAAGGCGTGTTGCTCGGGCGTTATGTTTTGATGGCTTTGATGACATCTCTGAGCCTGTCAGTGAGTCCTTTGAGTTCTCTGCCATGCCAGCAGTTAGGGCCAAACGTGGCCGTAAGCCAAAATCTGCCAAGGGTTCTAAGGCTGTGGTGGACTCTGAGGTGCGCCGCAGTGCACGTCTAAGTGCATTACGGGATGGCTATCATAAAGCTCCAAGCACAAGCCTCAAGCAAGGCAAGGATCAGTCCTCTTTCAAGAAGCGCCGAACAAGCTCAACCAAGCCGGAGGAAAGAAGGTCGTGCCTCCGCCAACACCAATTTCTGATCTTCAAATAATTGGAGCACGTCGAGAATTGCGCCGAGAAGATCTCCAAGGACAAGCTTGAGGCTGGTCCTTCTACATCCACCAGCAGCAAGGATTCTGATGTTTAGATCCTCTCGATGGCATATGGGTTTATGGCGTACCTTTATAAACGCCATCAATCTGTTCTTCTGTTTCATGTTTAGGATATTTCCTTCCTATGTCGTGGGTCAGTGTAGGTCATTGCATGATCTACTTTTGCTTCTGCTTTTTATTTTGGCTTGTAATGAATCAGACAGGATTTAGAGATTGGAAGGTGTTATGTTGGAACGTGCGTGGTCTTAATTCTGAAGCACGACAATTAGCAGTTAAACAGAAGATTGATGAAAGTGGTTGTTCGGTTGTCTGCCTGCAAGAAACGAAATGCACGCACATTGATCATAGGTTCATTAGGAAGTTTTGTCCACGTCGTTTCGATAACTTCTCCTATGTACCTTCGGATGGTGCTTCGGCTGGCATGATCGTTATATGGAATTCTTCTTTCTTTGAAGGAAAACTAATTGAGGCAAGGCATTTTGGTATCATTATTGAATTCCAATCCAAGCATACTTCTGAAATTTGGACTCTTGTGTCAGTATATGGTCCCTGCCAGGGCCCGACCCGGGATGATTTCGTGCAATGGTTATATAATCTTGATATTAACTGTGATGATAATTGGTTGTTGTTGGGGGATTTCAATTTCATGCGTTCGTTGGAGAACAGAAATCTGCCTGGGGGTAATGTCAGCGATATTTTTCTGTTCAATGAAATAATTGGGCACCTGGGCCTCATTGAGCTTCCAATTAAAGGGCGACAGTTTACTTGGTCAAATATGCAAACTAATCCATTGCTGGAACAGATCGACTGGTTTTTTACTTCAGTTGCATGGACCATTGACCATCCTAATACGCTTGTTCTGCCCCTGGCTCGCACGGCTTCTGATCATGTCCCATGTGTCGTCTCGATTGCTACAGTCATTCCTAAAGCCAAAATTTTTCGCTTTGAGAACTATTGGATTGATTTGCCTGGTTTCTTTGACTGTGTGGCACATGTTTGGAACAAACCTGTTGCAAGAATTTCGGCTGCCCTAAATATTTCTTATAAATTCAAATCACTAAGGTTTGCTCTCAAGAAATGGCACATGAGTCTGTCAACAGTTAAAGCTCTAATTACTGATTGCAACAAGGTCATTCTTTATTTCGATGGCCTGGAGGAGATCAGGAATTTATCTAGGCCTGAATTTAATTTCAGGAGGATTGTGAAATTGCATCTGGAAGATATTCTTCATTGGCAGTATATTTATTGGAAGCAGCGTTGTACCATACGTAACATCAAAGTTGGTGAGGAAAATTCCAAATTTTTTCATGCCATGGCCACGGAAAGGTATAGGAGAAACACCATCTCATCTCTCAGGAATTCTGATGGTGATGTGGTTCCGGAACACCAACAGCTTGCCACCATGTTTTGGTCAGATTTTAATCAAAGAATGGGTAATGCTAAAGGAATCCGCATGGGTTTTGATTTGGACACATTAATTGCAAGAGTTGATGGCCTTCAGGATATGTCCCAGCCCTTCACTGATTCCGAGGTTGATGCTGTCATTAAGAACATGCCACCTGATCGTGCCCCCGGTCCTGACGGCTTCTCTGGGTTGTTTTTAAAGAGATGTTGGCCTATTCTTAAGGAGGATTTCATGCAACTTGTCAAGGAGTTCTATGAGGGGAAATGTAATTTGGAATGCATAAATAGCTCATTAATAACCCTTATACCAAAGAAGTTAAGCCCTGAAGTTGTCGGAGATTTCCGGCCAATCTCCTTGACCAACACATGCTTGAAGTTTTTGACAAAGCCGCTTGCTAACCGTCTTCAGCAGGTGATTCTGCGATGCATCCACCGCAATCAATATGGTTTTCTTCGGTGTCGTTCCATCCAAGACTGCTTAGCCTGGTGTTTTGAGTATATACATCAATGCAAAGCCTCCAAACGACCTATCGTTCTACTTAAACTGGATTTTACGAAAGCCTTTGATACAATTGAGCATGAGCTAATCCTCAAAATCCTGCAACGCAAGGGTTTCGATTCCAGGTGGACTGGGTGGATCAATTCAATTCTGTCAACCGGATCTTCTTCAGTGCTTCTCAACGGCGTGCCAGGGAAGCATTTTGTTTGTAGATCGGGTGTGCGCCAAGGTGACCCTCTATCACCGTTACTTTTTGTGATTGCAGTGGATTTATTACAGTCTGTTGTCAATGAGATGTGTTCCAGGAACATCCTTTCTCTGCCAATCCCAACCACCTCCAATGATTACCCTATAGTACAGTACGCCGACGACACTTTGATTGTACTACCTGCGGTTGATGCTCAGCTCATTGCTTTCAAGGAGATCTTTGGCAACCTTATGGACTCAAGCGGCTTATGAAGTTAATTTTAGCAAATCTTCTCTCATTCCCATTAACATGGCTGATGAAGAAGGTACTCGAGTGGCCTCTTTGCTGGGTTGTGACGTTGGCATGATGCCTTTCACGTATCTTGGTCTACCCATGGGAACTTCTAGGCCCTCCATCTATGAGGTGATGCCTCTGGTGGATCGAATCAAGCGCCGTTTATCTGCTTCTTCATGTTTGCTTAACCAAGGATGCCGGCTGCAACTTGTTCAGTCCGTGTTGTGCTCCATGCCAATTTATTTTCTGTGCACTTTATCTCTTCCAAAAGGCATTATTCAGCAACTTGAGAGGATCATGAGGCAGTGCCTATGGAGGGGTAACACGGATAACCCTCGCCAATCTTTGGCTGCTTGGGATCTAGTCTGTCGTCCTAAGGATTTTGGAGGTTTGGGTGTTCTCAGCTTGTCTATCCAAAATGAAGCCTTACTTATTAAGCATCTTTTCAAGTTTTTCAACAAAGTGGACGTGCCTTGGGTATCACTAATCTGGGACACCTATTATGCTTCATCACCACCCCAAAGCACCAGGGCCTGTGGTTCTTTTTGGTGGCGGGATATTATGCGGTTATTCCCGAAGTTCTCCAAACTAGCAGTTCCTCAAGTTTATGCTGGTGATACGGTTCTTTTTTGGCTTGATCGTTGGCAGCTGGGAAATCATGTTGTCTTGTTGCAGGAATCTTTCCCAAGGCTCCACTCCTTTGCTGTGGACAGTGCAATCACAGTTCAAGAGTTCTTGGTGCGGCCTGACATCTTGGAACACTTTCATCTGCCTCTATCGCAGGAGGCTTTTTCTGAGCTCACACATCTACAAGCTATTCTGTCATCGATCAGTTTAAATGGTGAGATCAAGGACGTTTGGAAATGGCCTTCCAAATCTGGTGATTACACGGCAAAGATATACTATGATTTTTGCTTCTCACATCTGGTGGTTGATCGTATTTTCAAGTGGATTTGGAAGAGTGCATGCACGCTAAAGATAAAAGTCTTTGGTTGGCTACTGTTAATGGATCGTTTGAACACCAGAGATATGATGCAACGAAGGCACTGGATCATTCAGGATGATACTTGTGTGCTTTGCAATCTTGCCCAACATGAGGATCGGGCTCACCTTTTCTTTACTTGCAATTATAGCCAAAGAGTTTGGAACTATCTTGGAATTTCATGGTCTGCGCAACCAAACCAAACCACATATGACATGGCACATGCAGCAAGGAAGGATTTTGGACACCCTTTCTTCTCTGAGGTGGTTTTCACTGCTACCTGGAACATTTGGATACAAAGGAATGGGAAAATCTTCAGGAATGAGCAACCATCATTTAGAGCTTGGAGAAGAAGCTTTATACATGACATCTCTCTCCTGTCTCATAGGATTAGATGTAAATATAAGGATAGTTTTGTTTCCTGGATAGCTGACCTTACATAGTCCCTTTTGTAAGTTTTTTCTCCTTTCTTGTAAATTTGTATAGTTGTAACTAATATTCTTTTATTTAATAAAGGTCTGTGAGGCTGTTGCCTTGCAGTAAATAGTCAAAAAAAAACAAAGAAAAAACAGTGGAAAAAAATCTAACCATATGATGACCATTAACATTCATGGAATCAATCCTGTGAACAAAAGGACAAAAGGGTATGTAGATATCATCAAAGAGTTGACACCTCATGAAATACATCTGCTGATAATTAAGGAAAACACCACGGGTGTAATAACAACTCCCAACAAGTTCCATCTCGGAGTCGCTCAAACCATCAAGAGGTACAAAATATAATTACACAGGCTCAAGGGAACAGAAAAATCATCATGTGCAATGAAACAAGCTAAAAACTTCCTTAAAAATAAACCTTACCAATAGACGGTAAAGGAGACAACGCATCTCCACGACCAACACGATAAAAATCAATACCAATCCATGTTCCATAATGTTCAAGCCTAATGGTCATTATATTATGAGGACGAACACCATAATCACTGACCAATCGTTCCCAGGAAGGACCATGGAATTTGCTCAACCGACCATGACTAAACAGAACACCATACAAATAACCCTCATTGCACTGAAAAGCAATATCAGTATCTTCGTCACCCCTCCTTATGGCTAAAGCCCTACACTCCTCGATGTAACGAGCAAGATGAGCTCTAACACTGCACGGAACATACTGCACAACAAATCAAAACAAGGATCATAATCAAAACCTAAACAGCATGAGCAGCACCAAAAGAAATAAGAATGTGTGCCAAAAATTGAAAAATTATAAAATGACATTCTTACAACACGCCTCCAACAACGCCGATCCAGGACCACACTGAACCCATCTACAGAAGAATGAACTGAAAAACACGGGCCACCAGGCATACGGCAAAAAGGACAAGCCATAACTACAAGGAACACAATGATTATCAAGAACTAATGCCACAAAAACCAGTTGAAACTTGACATCTGATAGTGTTGGTAGTCCCCACCCATAACTACCCCATAAATCTCCATATCCCGGAAATATAATGGGAACAAAAAGAGAAACGAGAAAGGGAAACAGGGAACCCACGAAGGCAACCGGTAGGGAACGGCGATTACGCGAACCGGGAAGCGCGGTCGACGCTAAAGAAGGACCGCCATAAGAGCAGGCAACAAGCGCGGCGGCCGGGACAGGGGCCGCCGTAACCACGCGACAAGAGCAGCGACCGCGACGGGCAGAGACGACGGCAAAGAAAGAACAATGCTCCATGGCGGTTCGCCCACACCAGAGAGAAACAGATCAAAAGGTTTTACAAAACATTAAAAGTATAGGGACTAAAGTGAAAAAAGGAAAAACCAGAAAGGGAAACTGGAAACCAGAAAACACGGAAGACGCCGTGCGCGCGACAAGTGTCGCGCGCGGAGCGCCTCGAAAAAGTCGCCCAACCGCTCCGTGCGTGACACTTGGCGCGCTGGGAGCGCTCCCCGACTAATCGTTGCGAGGAGCTCTCCTCAATTAGTGATTTCGACAAGAAACAGACGCTTTTTACAGATAGGGTTGTACGTTGGGCCGTCTCATATGTTCGTTTAACCCTAAACGAACAGATCCGGACGATTTAGGGTGGTGCGATGGAGTTGGCCTAAGGCCAAGGTAGGCCTGCAAACAGACGTGGACAAAGGTGCTGGCAAGCTCGAGGCGCGTGAGGCAGAGGCCACTCTCGTTTCGGCTCGGACGCAGGATACAGGACACTCGTGCGATCGGAAGTTAATACGAGATTTGTTTGGAGGTCAAAACGGGACCGAACGCAGTCTTGCATGCTCGCTTTAAAGGCTGGTGCAGGCAACTGTAGGAGAGACGCACAGGCAGTTCAAATCGAGCAAAGGAAATATCCATTGATACTCCTATTTTCATTATGAAAATGGATCTATGTGGCCCTTTTTATCGAAGAAAAAAAAAGATACACCCGGTTGATCCCAGCGAAAAATAAACCGTCTCGCATGCGCTACGATCAGACGCTTGCCAGCAGTTTGATTAGACATATGATTAGTCACTCGCGTGAGACCTTAGCGTGGGTATCGAGAGTAGAGACAAGCTGCGTTCACACCCAAAGTGGGCAATCGGTTCCAGGACATGTGGACACATTTTTTTTGAAAGACCCAGCATACTGCTGGCGTTTCATTGATAAGCAGAAAGCAATGGGGAAATACAAAGGGTGGGATGAGGGTCCTAGGACCAATCAGTTCAAAACTGATGAAGAAGAAAAGAAAAAGGAAAGGAAGAACAACAAAAAAGGATTGCTCTTAATGGACTTCTCATGGTGGATCCCAAAAGGGTCTCTCTAGGTGGGTTGCTCCCGCTTGTCGCCAAAGTTCAATGGATTGCTCGATGGCGTGAGTGATGTCTTGAACTGACGGTATCTTCCCCCTGAACACACACCGGTTGCGCTCTTGCCATAGCTCCCAGCAAGTTAGGAGCATAATGGCATTGCTGGCCCGCTGTTGCGCCGGCTGGTTTTTTGCCGCCATCTGTTGGAAAACAGCGGCGATGCTTTCTTCGTGAAACTGTTGCCCTGGGTGAAACTGTTGGCATCCTTGTCTTGCAGCCACCCTCTCCCAAACCTCACGGGCCAGAGGGCAGGTCCAGACTAGGTGGAATGCTGTCTCCAGGTTGCGGACGCAGAGCGGGCAAAAATAGTTGTTCGGCCAGCCGCGCCGTTGCAGTCTATCGCACGTCCATAGACGGTTCTGCAGGAGGAGCCAACTAAAGATCTTTATGCATCCTGGCACCTTTGCTTCCCAGATCAGCTTCTGCCAGTCAACTTGAACACGTCCCTGGAATTGCACGGCATAAGCCGAGCTTGCCGAGTATAGGCCGTTTGCTTCAAGGGTCCATGTAATCTTGTCCCTGCGCCCGTCAGTGAGCACAAAGAAGGAAATGGCGCGGTGCAGCCTGATAAAATCCGTCAGTAGTGGCTGTAGGTTCCCGTGCCGCAGATCCTTTATCCATGTTTCTCCTGAGAGCGCCTCGCGCACCGTCCTGTTTTTTCGCCTGGAGTGCGAGTAGAGGAGGGGGTATGAGGCTGCTAAGTTGTGCGGCCCGATCCAGGAGGAGTGCCAGAAGAGAGCCGTTCTGCCGTCGCCGATGGTGACCGTGGTCGCAGCCCTGAAAAGGTTTTTATCAATGTTGCTGCACGGTGGCTCTGTACCGACCCATGCTCGCTCTGGGCCAGTCCAGGAGATCCATAGCCATCGCAATCTAAGGGCTCGGCTGAACCGCTCGAGGTCGAGGATGCCCAGCCCTCCGAGCGATGTGGGAGCGCACACTGCTGTCCAATTGACCTTGCAGCTACCACCTGTGATTTCCTCATCCTGTTTCCACAAAAATCTGCGCCTGCACTTGTCAATCTCCTTTAGAAGCTTCTTTGGCACTCGAAGGACAGTCAGAGAAAACGTGGGCATGGCGCTGAGGACGCATCGAACCAGCACACGACGGCTAGCCAAAGGTAGCAGCTTCCCTTTCCATCCCGCCAGACGTGCTTTGATCCTATCTATGATAAACTGCAGGTTCGCGATGCGCAGCCTGGCTAGGGTCAGCGGTAGACCCAGGTAGGTCGTTGGGAAGTTCCCCACTGATCCTCCAAAATTTTGCAATATATGTCCCAGGTCTATATTTTCGCATCTAATGGGTAGGGCCATCGACTTTGAGGGGTTGATGTGCAGCCCCGAGGCTGCGCCAAAATTACGAAGAATCTCCGTGAGTGCATCGACCTCCTCCCTAACAGGATTTGCGAAGATAACCGCGTCGTCAGCGTAGAGGCTAATCCTAATCTTTGTCTCTCTTCCTGGCAGCGGAGCAATGATGCGTTGCTCATCTGCAGCCTGGAGAAGGTGGTGCAGTGTCTCGATCGCCAGGATGAAGAGGAAAGGTGATAGTGGGTCGCCCTGCCGTAGGCCTCGCCGGTGCCGGACCTTCTTTCCGGGGGTGCCGTTGAGGAGGAAGGACGAGGAGGAGGAGGACAGCAGCAGTGCTATCCAATCCCTCCAACGCGCACTAAAGCCTCTTTGCTGCAGAAGTTCAAGGATGTACTCCCATGCCACGTTATCAAAAGCCTTTGCTATGTCCAATTTGAGGAGAAGAGCCGGTGTTTTCCGTCGATGCAGGGCCTTGATGCAGTTTTGAACATAAAGGAAGCTATCATGAATGCATTTAGTCCTAAGAAAGGCTGATTGGGCCGGCGAGATGAGCGTGTGGATCACACTAGCAAGCCTGATGGAGAGCACTTTGGAGATGAGTTTTGCTATGGAGTGGATGAGGCTAATCGGCCTGTAGTCGTTGATTGTCATCGCGCCATCTTTTTTCGGCAGTAGTGCGACGATCGCAGTGTTGAGGGCTCCAAAATTGCTGCCTACTAAGTTGTAAAACTGATTGAACGCCGCCATGATGTCGCCTTTGATAGTTGCCCAGCATGCCCTGAAGAAGGTGCCAGAGAAGCCGTCCGGGCCCGGCGCTCGGTCTGCTGGCGACGCCTTGATAGCACGCCACACCTCATCCTCCGTGAATGGGTTGTCCAGTCCTCCTCCCTGCAGCCTGGGCATGTCAAGTGAATGCCAGCCGATGGTTGTGTCGCGGTGCGCTGCCGTCCCCAGCAAGGAGGAGAAATGGTCGTAGATCACGGTTTCCTTGTCCTCCTGCCTGGTAACTACTCCGGATGGACCGTGGATCATGTGGATGTGTGATTTCCGTCTCCTGGCATTTATCTTTGCTTGGAAGAAGGCTGTTGTCGCGTCTCCAGCGCGCAGCCAGGTAATCCTGGATGCCTGGCGCTTCCGTGCTCGATCAACTGCAGCAAGGCCTAAGATTTTAAGTTTCAGCATTTTCCTAAGGTGGAACTCTGCGGCAGAGAGGGCTCTAGTTTCTTGAGCAACGTCTAGGCGTAGTACTACTTCTGTTGCAATGTGCATATGGAGCTTGGCCCCTCCAAACTGAGATTTACTCCAGATTTTGAGATCCGCAGCTACCCGTCTCAGTTTCTCCTGAAGCTTGGCAAAAGCGCATCTCTTTGCTGTTGGTCGGTTCCAGGCATGTTGCACCGTTTCCTGGAAGCGTGGGAACCGGGGCCAGAACGACTCAAATCTAAATATTGCTGGGCGGCGAGGGGCTACTGAAGGAAATATGCCCTAGAGGCAATAATAAAGTTATTATTTATTTCCTTATTTCATGATAAATGTTTATTATTCATGCTAGAATTGTATTAACCGGAAACATAATACATGTGTGAATATATAGACAAACAGTATGTCACTAGTATGCCTCTACTTGACTAGCTTGTTAATCAAAGATGGTTATGTTTCCTAACCATGAACAAGGAGTTGTTATTTGATTAACAAGGTCACATCATTAGTTGAATGATCTGATTGACATGACCCATTCCGTTAGCTTAACACTTGATCGTTTAGTATGTTAATGCTTTCTTCATGACCCATACATGTTCCTATAACTATGAGATTATGCAACTCCGTTTACGGAGGAACACTTTGGTACTACCAAACGTCACAACGAATCGGGTGACTATAAAGGAGTACTACAGGTGTCTCCAAAGGTACTTGTTGGGTTGGCGATTTGAGATTAGGTTTTGTCACTCCGATTGTCGGAGAGGTATCTCTAGGCCTTCTCGGTAATACACATCACTTAAGCCTTGCAAGCATTACAACTAATGAGTTAGTTGTGAGATGATGTATTACGGAACGAGTAAAGAGACTTACGTAATGAGATTAAACTAGGTATTGGATACCGACGATCGAATCTCGGGTAAGTAACATACCGATGACAAAGGAACAACGTATGTCGTTATGCGGTTTGACCGATAAAAGATCTTCAGTAGAAT
The DNA here is from genome assembly GCA_021605205.1 of Aegilops longissima. NCBI lineage: Eukaryota > Viridiplantae > Streptophyta > Magnoliopsida > Poales > Poaceae > Aegilops > Aegilops longissima. The sequence goes on from CM038677.1 coordinate 848,293,121, forward strand.
GTGTAGGAGCCAATATGGGCATCCAGGTCCCGCTATTGGTTATTGACCGAGAGGTGTCTCGGTCATGTCTACATAGTTCTCGAACCCGTAGGGTCCGCACGCTAACGCTTCGATGGCAGTTATTATGAGTTTATATGATATTGATGTACCGAAGGTTGTTCGGAGTCCCGGATGAGATCACGGACATGACGAGGAGTCTCAAAATGGTCGAGACATAAAGATTGATATATTGGAAGCCTATGTTTGGACTCCGGAATCACTCCGGGTGAAATTGGGAATTTTACCGGAGTACCGAGGGGTTACCGGAACCCCCCGGGGGGTCAATGGGCCATGATGGGCCTTAGTGGAAAAGAGAAAAGGGGGCCATAGTGCTGGCCGCACCTTCCCCCCTTCCCTAGTCCTATTAGGACTAGGAGAAGGGGGCGCCCCCCTCTCTCCCTCTCTTCCCACTTGGGAAAACCTAGTTGGACTAGGATTGGGGGGGAATCCTACTCCTAGTAGGAGTAGGAAACCCTGGTGCGCCTCCTCTCTCTGGCCGGCCAGCCCCTTCCCTTCCCTCCTTTATATCAGGGGCAGGGGCACCCCATGACACACAAGTTGATCATTGAGATCGTTCCTTAGCGTGTGCGGTGCCCCTTCCACCAAACTACACCTCGAATATACCGTTGCGGAGCTTAGGCGAAGCCCTGCGCGGTGGAACATCATCATCGTCACCACGCCGTCGTCTTGGCGAAACTCTCCTCAACACTCGGCTGGATCGGAGTTCGAGGGACGTCATCGAGCTGAGCGTGTGCAGAACTCGGAGGTGCCGACGTTCGGTACTTGGATCGGTTGGATCGGGAAGAAGTACGACTACTTCCTCTACGTTGCGTCAACGCTTCGTTGCTGGTCTACGAGGGTGCGAGACAACACTCTCATCTCGTTGCTATGCATCACCATGATCTTGCGTGATCGTAGGAAAATTTTGAAATTACTCGTTCCCCAACAGTGGCATCCGAGCCTGGTTTTATGCGTTGATGTCATGTGCACGAGTAGAACACAAGTGAGTTGTGGGCGATACAAGTCATACTGCCTACCAGCATGTCATACTTTGGTTCAGCGGTATTGTGAGATGAAGCGGCCGGACCGACATTACGCAGCGCTTACGCGAGACTGGTTTCACCGCCCGAGCACTCGTTGCTTAAAGGTGACGGCGGGTGTCATCTCTCTCACTTTAGTTGAATCGAGTGTGGCTACGCCCGGTCCTTGAGAAGGTTAAAACGGAGTCTATTTGACAAAGTATCGTTGTGGTTTTGATGCGTAGGTAAGAACGGTTCTAGCTCAGCCCGTAGCAGCCACGTAAAATTTGCAACAACAAAGTAGAGGACGTCTAACTTGTTTTTGCAGGGCATGTTGTGATGTGATATGGTCAAGACATGATGCTGAATTTTATTGTATGAGATGATCATGTTTTGTAACCGAAGTTATCGGCAACTGGCAGGAGCCATAAGGTTGTCGCTTTATTGTATGCAATGCAATCGCCCTGTAATGCTTTACTTTATCACTAAGCGGTAGCGATAGTCGTAGAAGCATAAGATTGGCGAGACGACTACGATGCTACGATGGAGATCAAGGTGTCGCTACCGGTGACGATGGTGATCATGGCGGTGCTTGGAGATGGAGATCACAAGCACAAGATGATGATGGCCATATCATATCACTTATATTGATTGCATGTGATGTTAATCCTTTATGCATCTTATTTTGCTTTGATTGACGGTAGCATTATAAGATGATCCCTTACTAAATTATCAAGAAGTGTTCTCCCTGAGTATGCACCGTTGCGAAAGTTCTTCGTCTTTGAGACACCACGTGATGATCGGGTGTGATAGGCTCTACGTTCAAATACAACGGGTGCAAAACAGTTGCACACGCAGAATACTCAGGTTATACTTGACGAGCTATGCATATAAGATATGACCTCGGAACACGGAGACCGAAAGGTCGGCGTGAATCATATAGTAGATATGATCAACATATTGATGTTCACCATTGAAACTACTCCATCACACGTGATGATCGGTCATGGTGTAGTTGATATGGATCACGCAATCACTTAGAGAATTGGAGGATATTTTTCTAAGTGGGAGTTCTTAAGTAATATGATTAATTGAACTTTAATTTATCATGAACTTAGTCTGGTAGTATTTTGCAGATTATGTTGTAGATCAATAGCTCGCGTTGTTGCTTCCCTGTGTTTTTTATATGTGTTCCTAGAAAATTGTATTGAAAAATGTTAGTAGCAATATTGCGGATTGGATCCGTGATCTGAGGTTTATCCTCATTGCTGCACGAAGAATTATGTCCTTGATGCACCGCTAGGTGACAGACCTATTGCAGGAGCAGATGCGGCGTTATGAAAGTTTGGCTAGTTCAATATGAGCGATCTGACGTTATGAGCGTTTGGCTAGCTCAATATGATGACTACTTGATAGTTTAGTGCACCATGCTTAACGGCTTAGAATCGGGACTTCAAAGGCGTTTTGAGCGTCATGGACCATATGAGATGTTCCAGGAGTTGAAGTTAATATTTCAAACAAATACCGAGTTGAGAGATATGAAGTCTCCAACAAGTTCTATAGCTAAAAGATGGAGGAGAATCGCTCAACTAGTGAGCATGTGCTCAGATTATGCAGGTACTTCAATCGCTTGAATCAAGTGGGAGTTAATCTTCCAGATAAGATAGTGATTGACAGAATTCTCTAGTCACCATCACCAAGTTAGTAGAACTTCGTGATGAACTATAATATGCAAGGGATGACAAAAGTAATTCCCAAGCTCTTCGTGATGCTAAAATCGCGAAGGTAGAAATCAAGAAAAACATCAAGTGTTGATGGTTGACAAGACCACTAGTCTCAAGGAAAATGGCAAAGGGAAGAAGGGAACTTCAAAAGGAGCGGCAAGCAAGTTGCTGCTCGAGTGAAGAAGCCCAAGTCTAGACCTAAGCACGAGACTGAGTACTTTTACTGCAATGGAACTAGTCCTTTGAAGCGGAACTACCCCAAGTATTTGGCGGATAAGAAGGATGGCAAAGTGAACAAAGGTATATTTGATATACAGATTATTGATGTGTATTTTACTAGTGTTCGTAGCAACCCCTCGATATTTGATACTGGTTCAGTTGCTAAGATTAGTAACTCGAAACAGGAGTTGCAGAATGAACAGAAACTAGTTGAAGGGAAGTGACGATGAGTGTTGGAAGTAGTTCCAAGATTGATATGATCATCATCGCACACTCCCTATACTTTCGGGATTAGTGTTAAACCTAAATAAATGTTATTTGGTGTTTGCGTTGAGCATGAATATGATTTGATCATATTTATTGCAAAACGGTTATTCATTTAAAGACAAAGAATAATAGTTGTTCTGTTTAAATGAATAAAACCTTCGATGGTCATACACCCAGTGAAAATAGTTTATTGGATCTCGATCGTAGTGATACGCATATTCATAATATTGATGCCAAAAGATGCAAAGTTAATAATGATAGTGCAACTTATTTGTGGCACTTTGCCGTTTAGGTCATATCGGTATAAAGCGCATGAAGAAACTCCATAAGGATGGATTTTGGAATCACTTGGTTATGAATCATTTGATGCTTGCGAACCGTGCCTTTTGGGCAAGATGACTAAAACTCCGTTCTCCGGAACAATGGAACAAGCTACTGACTTGTTGGAAATAACACATATATACCGATGTATGCGATTCAATGAGTGTTGATGCTCGTGGCAAGTATCGTATATTTTCGACCTTCACAAGATGATTTGAGTAGATATGGGTATATCTACTTGATGAAACATAAGTCTGAAATAGTTGAAAGGTTCAAAGAATTTCAGAGTGAAGTGGAAAATCATCATAAACAAGAAAATAAAGTTTCTGCGATCTGATCGTGGAGATGAATATTTGAGTTCCGAGTTTGGTCTTCAATGAAAACAATGTGGAATAGTTTCACAGCTCACGCCACCTGGAACACCACAACGTTATGGTGTGTCCGAACGTCGTAACCGTACTTTATTTTGATATGGTGCGATCTATGATGTATCTTACCGATTTACCACTATCGTTTTGGGGTTATGCATTAGAGACAGCTGCATTCACGTTTAATAGGGCACCATCTAAATCCGTTGAGATGACACCGTATGAAATATGGTTTAGCAGTAAACCTAAGCTGTCGTTTCTTAAAGTTTGGAGTTGTGATGCTTATGTGAAAAAGTTTTCACCTGATAAGCTCGAACCCAAATCGGAGAAATGCGTCTTCATAGAATACCCAAAGGTAACTATTGGGTACACCTTCTATCACAGATCCAAAAGCAAGATATTTGTTGCTAAGATGGATCCTTTCTAGAGAAGAAGTTTCTCTCGAAAGAAGTGAGTGGGAGGAAAGTAGAAACTTGATGAGGTAATTGTACCTTCTCCCTTATTGGAAAGTAGTTCATCACAGAAATCAGTTCCAGTGATTCCTACACCAATTAGTGAGGAAGTTAATGATGATGATCATGAAACTTCAGATCAAGTTGCTACCAAACCTCGTAGGTCTTCCAGAGTAAGATCCGCACCAGAGTGGTACGGTAATCCTATTCTAGAAGTCATGTTACTAGACCATGATGAACCTACGAACTATGAGGAAGCGATGATGAGCCCCGATTCCGCGAAATGGCTTGAGGCCATGAAATCTGAGATGGGATCCATGTATGAGAACAAAGTATGGACTTTGATGGAGTTGCCCGATGATCGGCAAGCCATATTATATAAATGGATCTTCAAGAGGAAGACAGATGTTGATAGTAGTGTTACTATCTACAAAGCTCGACTTGTCGTGAAAGGTTTTCGACAAGTTCAAGGTGTTGACTACAATGAGATTTACTCAACTGTAGCGATGCTTATGTCTGTCCGAATCATGTTAGCAATCGCCACATTTTATGAAATCTGGCAAATGGATGTCAAAACTACATTCTTTAATGGATTTATTAAAGAAGAGTTGTATATGATGCAACCAGAAGGTTTTGTCAATCCTAAAGGAGCTAACAAAATGTGCAAGCTCCAGCGATCCATCTATGGACTGGTGCAAGCATCTCGGAGTTGGAATAAACACTTTGATAGTGTGATCAAAGCATATAGTTTTATACAGACTTGCGGTGAAGCCTGTATTTACAAGAAAGTGAGTGGGAGCACTACAGCATTTCTGATAAGTATATGTGAATGACATATTGTTGATCGGAAATAATGTAGAATTATTCTGCAAAGCATAAAGGAGTGTTTGAAAAGAGTTTTTTCAAAGAAAGTTTTTTCAAAGAAAGACTTCGGTGAAGCTGCTTACATATTGAGCATCAAGATCTATAGAGATAGATCAAGACGCTTGATAAGTTTTTCAATGAATACATACCTTGACAAGATTTTGAAGTAGTTCAAAATGGAACAGTCAAAGAAAGAGTTCTTGCCTGTGTTACAAGGTGTGAGATTGAGTAAGACTCAAAACCCGACCACGGCAGAAGATAGAAAGAGAATGAAAGTCATTCCCTATGCCTCAGCCATAGGTTCTATAAAGTATGCCATGCTATGTACCAGACCTATTGTATACCTTGCTCTGAATTTGGCAAGGGAGTACAATAGTGATCTAGGAGTAGATCACTGGACATTGGTCAAGAACATCCTTAGTGAGGACTAAGGAAATATTTCTCGATTATGGAGGTGATAAAAGAGCCCGTCGTAAAGAGTTACATAGGTACAAACTTTTACACCGATCCAGATGACTCTAAGTCTCAATCTGGATACATATGAAAGTGGGAGCAATTAGCTAGAGTAGCTCCGTGCAGAGCATTGTATACATAGAATATTTGCAAAATACATACGGCTCTGAATGTGACAGACCCGTTGACTAAGCTTCTCTCACGAGCAAAACATGATCATACCTTAGTACTCTTTGGGTGTTAATCACATAGCGATGTGAACTAGATTACTGACTCTAGTAAACCCTTTGGGTGTTGGTCACATGTCGATGTGAACTATGGGTGTTAACCACATATAGATGTGAACTATTGATGTTAAATCACATGGCGATGTGAACTAGATTATTGACTCTAGTGCAAGTGGGAGACTGAAGGAAATATGCCCTAGAGGCAATAATAAAGTTATTATTTATTTCCTTATTTCATGATAAATGTTTATTATTCATGCTAGAATTGTATTAACCGGAAACATAATACATGTGTGAATATATAGACAAACAGTATGTCACTAGTATGCCTCTACTTGACTAGCTTGTTAATCAAAGATGGTTATGTTTCCTAACCATGAACAAGGAGTTGTTATTTGATTAACAAGGTCACATCATTAGTTGAATGATCTGATTGACATGACCCATTCCGTTAGCTTAACACTTGATCGTTTAGTATGTTAATGCTTTCTTCATGACCCATACATGTTCCTATAACTATGAGATTATGCAACTCCGTTTACGGAGGAACACTTTGGTACTACCAAACGCCACAACGTAACTGGGTGACTATAAAGGAGTACTACAGGTGTCTCCAAAGGTACTTGTTGGGTTGGCGTATTTCGAGATTAGGTTTTGTCACTCCGATTGTCGGAGAGGTATCTCTAGGCCTTCTCGGTAATACACATCACTTAAGCCTTGCAAGCATTACAACTAATGAGTTAGTTGTGAGATGATGTATTACGGAACGAGTAAAGAGACTTACCGGTAACGAGATTAAACTAGGTATTGGATACCGACGATCGAATCTCGGGTAAGTAACATACCGATGACAAAGGGAACAACGTATGTCGTTATGCGGTTTGACCGATAAAAGATCTTCGTAGAATGTGTAGGAGCCAATATGGGCATCCAGGTCCCGCTATTGGTTATTGACCAGAGAGGTGTCTCGGTCATGTCTACATAGTTCTCGAACCCGTAGGGTCCGCACGCTTAACGCTTCGATGGATGTTATTATGAGTTTATATGATATTGATGTACGAAGGTTGTTCGAGTCCGGATGAGATCACGGACATGACGAGGAGTCTCAAAATGGTCGAGACATAAAGATTGATATATTGGAAGCCTATGTTTGGACTCGGAATCACTCCGGGTGAAATTGGGAATTTTACCGAGTACCGAGGGGTTACGGAACCCCGGGGGTCAATGGGCCATGATGGGCCTTAGTGGAAAAGAGAAAAGGGGCCATAGTGCTGGCGCACCTTCCCCCTTCCCTAGTCCTATTAGGACTAGGAGAAGGCCCTCTCCCTCTCTTCCCACTTGGGAAAACCTAGTTGGACTAGTATTGGGGGAATCCTACTCCTAGTAGGAGTAGGAAACCCTAGTGCGCCTCCTCTCTGGCCGGCCAGCCCCTCCCTTCCCTCCTTTATATACAGGGCAGGGGCACCCCATGACACACAAGTTGATCATTGAGATCGTTCCTTAGCCGTGTGCGGTGCCCCTTCCACCAAACTACACCTCGAATATACCGTTGCGGAGCTTAGGCGAAGCCCTGCGCGCGGTGGAACATCATCATCGTCACCACGCCGTCAGGTTGACGAAACTCTCCCTCAACACTCGGCTGGATCGGAGTTCGAGGGACGTCATCGAGCTGAGCGTGTGCAGAACTCGGAGGTGCCGACGTTCGGTACTTGGATCGGTTGGATCGGGAAGAAATACGACTACTTCCTCTACGTTGCGTCAACGCTTCGTTGCTGGTCTACGAGGTGCGTGAGACAACACTCTCATCTCGTTGCTATGCATCACCATGATCTTGCGTGATCGTAGGAAAATTTTTGAAATTACTACGTTCCCCAACAGCTACTGCAGGCGCTAGGAGCAGAGGGCAGTGATCTGAGCATGAAGTTGATGCAGCGTGCAGTAGGAAAGACGGGAAGAGCCCTTCCCAAGCAATTGTGCAGAAAAATTTATCGATGCTAACTAGGGTGGGGTTGCGGCGCTCATTGCTCCAGGTAAAACGGCGGTTTTTGCACTTGATCTCGCGTAGGCCAGCAGCATCAATTGCTGTTCTAAATTTACCCATGAGCCTACGGTTGATGTTGGTGTTATTCTTATCTCTAGCCTCATATATGATGTTGAAATCGCCGTTGATGAGCCATGCTTGGCCAGTTGGTGGGGCGACTCTAGCTATTTCTGCAAGGAAGTTATCTTTCCTATCCTCATCAGAGGGCCCATAAACCGTGGTCAGCCAGAATTCTTTGCCTAATCCTCCCGCCTGTACTCTCGCTGTGATAGAGAACTGCCCTATCGAGTGTGATTGCATCGTCAGCATGCTGGAGTTCCAGAAGATGGCCGCCCCTCCCCTAGTTCCAATGGCGGGGAGGACTATGCACTGGTCGAGCCAGGTGCCTCCTATTTCTCTAGCTAGACTGGTGGACCAGCAGTCGATTTTGGTTTCCTGTATGCAGAGAATTGCCACTTTGTGCGTGTGGGCAGCATCGCGGATAACCGATCGCCTCGCCGGCGTGTTTAGGCCTCTCACGTTCCAGCTCATGATAGGCATGTTTGTGTCATCCATGGGTTAACCTAGCAAAGCTCTTTCTACGGTGGTGATGATCAGGGTGGTGCACACCAGGTTGCCGACGACTAAGTACTACAGGATTCACGGGCACAGGGACACCTTCCTTACAACCTGGGGTCGCCGACGGCCACCAATAGGCCCAAAACCCCGCCGGCGAACATCTAAACCTCTAACCTGGCTACTGAGACAACTCTTCATGCGGAAAATAAGCCCTAACTCTACCCAGCTAACTGCTGGTCGTCGACGGCCGAACAGAAGCTACGGTCCTCTAACATGGGGACTGGGGCACCGCGGCATCTCCTTGCTGGCCGGGCATGCCAGCGATCGCCTTGAGCGCGTGGGCGTCAAGGCAGGTGAGCTTCGCGATGGCCGCAATGTCTTCGTCCGACAATGGCTCATCGAAGCGGCGGATGAGGGCCTCGGCAGCCCGTGCCGTCATCTTCTCCTTTGGCCCGAGGACGCCGAGGCCCTGCACCAGCCGTAGCGTAGCCCTTTGAGAGACCGGCACCGGGGAGGGGTTTGCAGCTTGGCGGGCACTCTGCCTGGCCGGCGTGGCTTGAGGCCTAACCCTGGCGGGCGTCTTGTTCCTTGCCGGTGGCTTCCCAACGATCGCCGGCGCCGGCCTGGCGAAGAGGGCCAGCCCGGATTCGTCGTCAGCTTCATCCTCTCTGAGCTGCATCTCCGTCACCCTCTGCGTTACCGCGCCCAGTTGCATCGCATGCGTATCCACCGCCTGCGGTGTGTGGCGGGCCAGGGAGAGGGCCGGGCCCATGTCGAAAGAGCCGCCGCTGCCTCCGTCTTCTGCGTCGTCGAAGCAGAGAGGCTTGTCGAGCTTGGCGGCGATCACCTCGTCAATCTTCGAGGCCATGGCATCAGGGCGGGGAGGGGGAGGGAGGCTCTTCTTAGCGCCTTGGAAAAACGCGTCGACCGGGTCTGCCACCGGCATCGGCTCCCCGGCACGGTCCTGGCTGAGCGGGCGCGGTGGAGCAAGGAGCGAGGGGCCGCCCGATGATTCTGCCACCGTCGATCCACCATGCATGCGCCGGCCATTGCTCTTTCCCCTAGCTTTGGGCTGGCGAGAGGGTGTAGCTGCCGCTTCCCTCCTCTTGGCAGGCTCGACCACGGCCTGCTTGTCGGTGCACAGCTGCCGTCCCCGCGGTGCGCCTTGACGGTGACGCGAGGCGGGTGTGCGGCTACGCGAACGGCTCGTTGGTGGCGCTGGTACAGGGGCCGAGCCGCGGCCGCTGGCACGCCCCCTGCCAAGGAGAGTGTCTTTCCAGCTCCGCCTCTGGAACTCGGGGTCACCGCCGTCGTCGTCACGCCGGTCCGCATAGGCCGGCATGCCCCTGCACCCTGTCGAGGCGACACGTGGTTGGGGACGCAGGGTAGGCGCCGGGGCAAGCGCGGACCGGCCGTCCTCCACGCGCTCCGCCCAGACGCCCGTCTCGATCCTTGGGAAGGGACGCTCATCGGGCTCGTCGTCGTCGGAGGGGACACCGCTCTGCGGCGAGATGGAAGAGCGCGGCGAGAGCGGGGTCCAGTCTTCTACGCGGTCGAGGTGGATGAGCAGATCGTACTGCAGCAGCTCTGGCGGTGGCGCAACGGCGCGGCTTGGCGGGGAGTAGCCCACCATCTCGTCGACGCGACCCGCGCCCCGGGCATGCTTCCAAATTGTGCGCTTCGTGGGGATGTGGGCAACATCCCAGCACCAGACCCAGCAAGCGAACAACTTGGTGTCGACGCGCTCGTGGGTCCGGCTGTCGAGGCGGTCGATGATGACCTTGTCGCCGATGGCCTCGACCGCACCCTCGAGCGTCCAGAGCTGCATGGGGAGCCGCTCGATGACGACCCGAGCGTGCAGCATCCACTTGAGCCGGACGGCGTGGCCGTCCTCCCGCCATGGCTCGAGCAGGAACGGCACGCCATCCACCGACAGTGAGCCGTGCCGCACCGCCAGGTCCTTGTGTGCCGGCATGGTGAAGTAGACGAAGAAGTCTTCGGGGTCGTGGTTGGTGATGCGGAGCAGGTGTGGGGGGATCTTGAGCTCGCGCTCAATCGCGCGGCCGAGGGAGAGCGGGCTCGCCGCGTGCGCCTTGGTGCCCACCGCAGTGACCACGACCGCGTGCTGGGACAGCAGGAAGAGCTGGTGCTCCATCGCCGGCGACGAGGCGATGACCTTGTGGCTGTTGCGTGGGCGTCGGCCGTGGTTGATGAGGGCGCCCGGCTTCATAGCTTGGCGCGGAGGTGCCGACTATGTTGCGTGGATTGGCAGGGCACTCACGGCCAAAATGGCCCTGGCGTTTGCAGATTATGCACCGGAGAGGGTCTCTACAGTCTACTCTACGGTGGCGAGGGCTGAGGCAACGGAAACAGAGGCCCCTGAATCTGCTTAAAAAGGCGTCCCTGCCCGCCGAGTGCCCGTGGGGGCGACCGTGGCGAGGAGGCCGGCTCCTCCCACTCCGCCTAGCAGTAATGGGATCCTGACTGGCGCGGCGTTTCTTGCGCGATTGCTGGATCTCCCATCCAGCATCAATGTCGTCGGTGACCGGAGAGGGAAGGGGATCCGCACTTACCACGATGGATTTGAGGCGGGGGCGCGCAGATGGGGGAGCCACGTCTCCAACCGCCGGACCGAAGCCAGCGCCTCCGAGATCCGGCCCGGATCCAGACGGGTGACAGCACGGGCTCCGGGGAAACCGCGGCGACGGGGTGGGAGGGGTCTCCGGCACCTCCGACGGACCGCTGGATCCGTCTCGGATCTCCTCGATGTCCTCCCCATCGGGCGTCTCCCCTCCAGCGCTCGCAGCCGGCGAGGCCGGAGCACGCGCAGCGGAGCAAGGCGGCATAGCCCCTAGGCCGGCAGCCGGAGTAAATGGGTAGGACGGGTTGGTGGCCGCCGCGGCCGGAGTGGCCTGCGGCGCGAGCGGAGGGGACACATCAGCTGGCTAGCTATAGCTACTTTTACACTCTTACAGCAAACCACGTAAAGTTGTGGCATCTCACACCTCACGTTAATATCTAACCCAGCTAACTTTCCATTTAGTACATGTACAAAAACATGCATCAGTTTGTGTATAAAAACATGCAACTGTAGCACCAGTATAAAACCCATGTAATAACAACAAATCTCAGTATATATAGACAAATATAGTCTTACAACCAGATTATATACAGTTGTTGTGGCGGCGCTAGGCATGATATTATATACGATTAGTTTCCTATCTTCTTTTTTGCCTGCCGGTTGTGGCTATCCTGTTCTTTTGTGCTTTTGCTCTTTGTGAGCTTTTTTTACCTTTTGAGACCTGAAGACTATGTTGAACCTTGTGCGCTTTAATAATATGGCCGTATGCATCGTTCTGATGCACAGGCCGGGGGATATCCTACTTTTCGAAGTAAAAAATGAGCTGCGGTCCACAGAAGAAGAAAGACCCGCACTATGCGTCAACCGACTCATGTTTTGCAAAGATCGGTCGAGTCATGAGTTGTTGGATCAGCATTATGGAGTAGCTTATCATCGTAGTTCCCTTGCAGCACGAAACATGTTGTGACACTCCGTGCAACATGGCTGATGTTGCGAAAACCTTTGCAACATGGCGTATGTTGTAAAGCCTTTTTGTAGACCCCCCCCCACCACCTCTACGCAACCAAGCATGACCGATGAAAGTTTTGGTCGGCGTGTGTCACTCCTTCGCAACACGAAGCATGTTGTGAAGCACTTTGCTGGCATCCTCGGCAACATCCGCGAGTGCCACGATGACACCTCTGGAACAATTAGTTTGTAGCATTGCGACATCCACCACAACAGCTACGAGTAACACGACAACACCACTGAAACATGGGTTTGCAGCATTGCGACATCCTCCTAAATGTAAGCGACTAACACAACAAGTGAAAGGATGAATTAACATGTTGGTCATCGAAACATTTTTCTTTTGAAGCCGCCAATAATTATTGCAATATTGACAATATATGCTTCAAGAATACATACACAAATACAAAAAGAACAGTTTCGTAAGCTACGGTGGCCGACCGGTTTTGCTTCTATAAATGATTGGGCTACGAAGCACTATCATTGCAGCAATGACGTCAAGTTTTTGCAGCGTCGTGGGTCACCACTTGCAGCAGCCCGCGACATCTGACGTTGCAGCATCATGTCTGGACTTGTGGTAGCACATACCAGCCTTGCAACAGTGGCGGCGCTAGCATTGCAGCGCCGTGTCTCCACTTGTAGCATGGGTATCCCCACTTGCAGTGGCGGCACATTGCCTTGCAACGGCATGCACCAGCTTGAAACATGACCGATCAACCTTTGCAACAATGACAGTGCTAGGCTTGCAATGTTGCATCTCGACTTGTGCGGCGGACCGACTACGCAAAGGTGTATCCCTGCTTGCAGTGGTGTCGGTCTGGCATTGCAACAAAAAAGGAGTAAAACAATTGGCATTGTAATATTGCACATCCATCTTGTAGCATTGCTGACCACCGTCGCATCATCCACATAGTCACCTCTGCAAACGTTACATGTCCGACTTGAGGAGCGCCGACCGTCCTTACAAAGTCCGCTCGGATGCCGGTCTTGCATTGGTGTGCTTCCGCATTGGCGTACCCAGTGTGTGTGCAAGGTGTGCCGTGGCACACCCAGAAAAATTCGATTTTTTTTATTACCATATGATATTTAGGCCCAAATCAACCCAAGCCCAGCGTGGCAGCGCCCCAGCCCATCTACTCCCGAGCGAGAATGGCAGCGAGCCATCGATACAGTCCGTCCGCCAGGCAAAGCGCAGCCGCTGAAAGACCTAATCCAGCGCCCCCCTGCCCCCCATCCCCGTCCGGCCATCCCCATCCCCATCCGGCCATCCCGCCGGGGTCGTCCGCCGGACCGCCGCTCCTTGCCTCCTTCCACCGAGAAGGCGAGAAGAGTCGCTGCTCTGCTCCCCTTCGAGCGCTCCTTGCCTGGCTGGTGGATCTCCAGCCACCACGAGCCGCCGCCCGCCGGTCGCCGGACGTCCGAACTCCGTAGCCCGGCGGAGATGAGGAGCTGCTGCCCAAGCTTCTGAATGGCTCAATCCCTGCTGAATTCCTAGTTCGTGACGCCCTTTGGTCTTTGGGTGAGCTTCTGTCAATAGTACACTGTATATCCATTCAGTTAATTTGCTGTCCTAAACTGCCAATTGATTCTTAATTTTTTTGCACGAGGGATGATATTTGGTGCAGTGCAATGAAGGGAATATGTTGCCAATTGAGTAGTAGTATTGTTCAATCTTAAAGTTGTGCTTGTACTAATAGTTGTGTTTTTTGTTGTAATTGTAGAACCAAAGATGAAGAGGAATGGTGACATTCAGTCCTTTTTTCGAATTATGAGGCTGCTAAAGAAAGAAGGTTGCAGCCAAGAGCAACCTGAAGATATAGTGTCAAATATTGAAGATGAAGCAGTCCATAATCCACCTCCAGTCCATTCTGCAGAGATTGAATTTGATATTGAAGATGAAGCAGTCCATTCCGATGCAGAGATTGAAAGTGATTGTGAAGATGAAGCAGTCCATTCTCCGTGTGCAAGGCCATATAATATTCAAAGGCTTCCTCCTGATCCAGGGGAGAGGATTCCTATTTCAGAGTATGATGTCGATGATCAAGATGAAGTTCGGAGACGATACATTGCAAAGCAAGCAGTCCAACCATATGCACACAACTTTCAAGTCCGAAAAATCTATGGTAAAAATCGACACTTCAACTTTGTTTGGTTTGAGACCTATAAATGGTTAGAATATAGTGTCAAATATGAGGCAGCATTTTGCTTTGTGTGTTATTTGTTCAAAGGAAAATCGAATGGGGGGCATAGGGGTGATGCCTTTGTTAATGGTGGTTGGAAAAATTGGTATAAGCCCGATGCATTGGTCAAACATGTTGGTGGTATTAATAGCATTCACAACAAAGCTCAAGAGAAGTACAATTTATTTGTGGCACCCCAACCATCAATTGATAACATTATGGTGAGGGTCGATAAAGAGGATTTGCGTATGTACAAGGCTAGGCTGACTTATTCACTTAGATGCTTGAGGTTTCTTTTGAACCAAGGATTGGCATTTCGTGGACATGATGAAAGTGAAGAATCTAGCAATAGGGGGAACTTTCTTGTACTTCTTAAATGGCTTTCAGAAAATGATGAAGAAGTTAATAAACTTGTTTTGAACAATGCTCCTCGGAATTGCATCTTGACTAGTCCAAAGATACAAAATCAAATAACTGAATGTTGTGCGGCGCAAACAACTAAAAGTATTATTGAAGATATTGGTGACGAACACTATGCAATCCTAGCTGATGAGTCTAGTGATGCATCTCATAAAGAACAACTTGCTCTCTGCATACGATTTGTTGACAAATCGGGAAGAGGATGTGAGAGGTTCCTTGGAGTTGTTCATGTTGCCAATACAACTTCATTGTCACTTAAGGATGCAATTCAAACTTTGCTTAAAGATCATCATTTGACTCCTAGTCAAATACGCGGGCAAGGATATGATGGGGCTAGCAACATGAAAGGGGAGATAAAAGGGTTGAAAACATTGATCATGAAAGAGTCACCCTCTGCCTATTACATCCATTGTTTTGCACATCAACTTCAGTTAGTTCTTATAGCTGTGGCAAAGGACAATGAACCATGTTTGTGGTTCTTTGATCATGTTTCTTACTTGCTCAATATTGTTGGAGTTTCTTGTGTTTACATGACATGCTTCGAGATGTTAGAGCTCAAAAGGTGTTGGAAGCACTTGAAATGGGTGAGATTGAAAGTGGAAGTGGGCTAAATCAAGAGATGGGACTAGCTCGACCCGGTGACACTCGTTGGGGTTCTCATTTAAAACCATTATGCACATTGTTAGCATGTATTCCACAATCCTTGAAGTACTTGATGCTATTGGAAAAGATCCTTCACAAAAAAGTGAGTGGCGAAGAATAGGTGGAGTTGCTCAAGCCTTTGAATCATTTGACTTTGTTTTCAATCTTCACTTGATGCTTGTTATTCTTGGCTATACAAATGAGTTGTCCAAATCTTTGCAAAAGAGAGATCAAGATATTGTCAATGCAATGACACTTGTTAGTTTGGCAAAGAGTAGAATGCAACACATGAGGTCTCATGGTTGGGAAGAATTTCTTGCAAAGCTAACCTTATTTTGCAACAAACATGACATTCAAGTTCCTTTTTGGGAGCATATTTATGAGCCTAATCGAAGATCACGTCGGTATTATGAAGTACAAACAAATGATGATCATTATAGAGGAGAAGTATATCTTGGTGTCATTGATCAAACCATTCAAGAGCTTGACAATCGGTTTGATGAGGTTAATACAGAGTTGCTTATTTGCATGTCGGCTTTGAATCCCCTCAATTCATTTGCTTCTTATGATGCACTCAAGGTAACGAGACTTGCTGAATTCTATCCTGTGGACATTTCAAGCACAGATTTGATAAGGCTAGAATTTCAACTTACTAATTTTATTGATGATATGAAACAAGATGATAGGTTTAGAAATGCAAGTAATATTGGTGAGCTCTCTATTATGCTTGTTGCAACAAAGAAGCATGTTCTTTATGATTTGGTCTACTTACTCATCAAATTGATATTGATTTTACCAATGGCGACGGCAAGTGTTGAAAGAGTATTTTCAGCAATGAATCTAGTGAAAAATAAGTTGAGGACTACTATGGGTGATGATCGCTTGAATGATTGCTTGGTGACATTTATTGAACGGGATGTGTTCATGGAAGTAAGCGAAGATGACATAGTTGATGCTTTCATGGCAATGCAAAAACGTAGAGTTACCTAGTGATGTAAGTTTCTACTTATGCTTCTTTCATGTAAGACTACTCCTATTGTAATTGAGCACATTTGAGATATATTTTGTGAACTAAATTGTTGTGAGATTTGCATTAAGCTACTCATGTTATTATTTTGCCATATTTTGTCTGACACATGGATTAGGTGGGAATTTTTTTAGAGTGTGCACACCCTTCATTTTTTTCCTGGGTCCGCCACTGTGCTTCCGGCGTGCAACGGTCGGCCCTTGTAGCGTCCCACGTCTGGTTGCAGCATCTATGGCCAGTCTAGCTGTGTCGCATGGCTCGCTTATGTCTCCCGACCGATGATGCAAAAATACAACTTAAAGAGTTGCGGCTATGTTACATACACCCACAACTATGACATCTCTTTGTAGTGCCACGACTTTTGCTTGTAGCAGAGACGACGTCGACCTTGCAACATCAAATCTCGTTCTAGCAGCAACAACACTGATTTTGCAGTGTCTCATTCCTAGCAACGACAACATCAGTTCTATAGTGTTGCGTCCCAGCTTGCAGCAGCGCTCAAGATAGATTACCCTAAATATGTTTATGGTGTCCTTTTTTATAGTTGAAAAAGTAAACAGCGGCATGGTGTTGTTGAGCACATGAACTAGAATCCAAAGATAAAGAGTGAAACAAAGAATATCACTACTGTATAAACAAAAAGTTTGAGAGTAAGCATTACATAATCTCCAAGATTTTTTTAAGGAATAGATTACCAGTTTTTCCTTACCACACGGATCCACTAGGATGGTCTAGTACTAGCTACTCCTAATACCAATAGTAAAAGTAAGTATGACTCCGCTGAAAAAAAACAAGTCGGAGGCATGCAGCCCGTGTGGGAGCAGGATCCCTGAACAAAGCAGCCCGTGTCTATGCGGGCGCACGCAGACGGAGCAGTTGACCCGCCCACGTGGACACGTATTTTTTATGCGTGCGCGTTATCATCCGGCTTAAAATAACACTTTTCCTTGATACATCCATCGGGAACTAGCAAGGGCCTTGGGCAAGGCAAAAGCTAGCATTGTGGAGTTGAGCCACGGGAGCCACACGAGTGATTCTTTGGTTGGTTGTGCTATTAGTACGTGGAGATTCGGTTCGTGTACTTGGGTCATTGTGTGGAAAGCTTAGATAATTTTTTGCAGGGTCAGTCGTACGAAGAACTAGGGCATCAACGGGTACCATGTTTGAGGTGGAGAAGTTCAGGAAACTGAAAACCTTGGGTTATGGCAGACAAGGGTGAAAATTTTGTTGGCACAACAAGGATGGTTGAATACATTGCGGGAAGTCATGTCAGCTAAGATGGAATTATCATGTGATGGATGAAAATTCGCGGAAGACGATATGGAAGCCTCGAGCATGTCATGCAGCCGGACAACTCGGCTGGGCCAGACTGGACAGTCTGACGGATCGACACGAGTCGGTTGGTACAGAAGACGTAGTGGGATCGGCGAAGACTACATAGGAGCATGATGCTGATGGTGTCCGACTTTTGGGCATGGAAACATTTGGCGCGGGCCTCGAGGGTATGTGCAGCTTCAACAAGACTATGGCGTAGGGTTGATTCAAGACGGTGCGCACATGAGAGCTTGAAGTCGCCGGAGCGCGAGGGTGGACTGATTATCTACCATGGAGTCATGTTGAAGGTGGAGCTGGATTGAGGGTCTACGGTGTAAGGATCCAGAGAATCGAAGCCTATTTCAGCAAGGAAAAAAAGAGGGACACATAATTCGGACTGGAGCCCAATGGTCTGATGAAAGCATGAAACTCGTCATTGGTCGGTGATGATCGGTTGTACTCTGTAGTGGGGTTGAGTGGTGTGGGTTCACGACCCCTGAGACTCGACCAGGACAGCGGAGGCTCGATGCAGTAATAGCGGCGAGGCGTGCGGTATGCAAGGGGCATGGAGACGGGCCAGGGCTCTGGTGGTCATGCATATGGTGAGGCAACTGCAACGGGTTGACTACATGCAACGGTGAAATTCTTTCAAATTTCAAACAGACGGTTGAGGAAGAGCGGTGATGTTTTTTGAGTTGAGGTGACTCTTATGTGTGACACCCAATATGTGAGTTGTTCACTTCGACGCAGGTCAGTGATCAGTGTGTGATGGTGTTGAACGGACACTGAGGGAGTCCTGGATTAGGGGGTATCCGGACAGCCGGACTATATCCTTTGGCCGGACTGTTGGACTATGAAGATACAAGATTGAAGACTTCGTCTCGTGTCTGGATGTGACTCTCCTTGGCGTGGAAGGCAAGCTTGGCGATACGGATGTGTAGATCTACTCCCATTGTAACCGACTCTGTGTAACCCTAGCCCCCTCCTGTGTCTATATAAACCGGAGGGTTTAGCCCATAGGACCAACAACAATCATACCATATGCTAGCTTCTAGGGTTTAGCCTCTACGATCTCGTGGTAGATTAACTCTTGTACTACTCATATCATCAAGATCAATCAAGCAGGAAGTAGGGTATTACCTTCATCGAGAGGGCCCGAACCTGGGTAAACATCGTGTCCCCTGCCTCCTGTTACCATCCGCCTTAGACGCACAGTTCGGGACCCCCTACCCGAGATTCGCCGGTTTTGACACCGACATTGGTGCTTTCATTGAGAGTCTCACTGTGCCGTCGCCGTAAAGCTGGATGGCTCCTCCGATCATCTATAATGATGCGGTCCAGGGTGAGGTTTTCTCCCCGGATAGATCTTCGTATTCGGCGGCTTCGTACTGCGGGCCAACTCGCTCGGCCATCTGGAGCAGATCGAGAGCAACGCCCCTGACCACCAGGTCAGGTTTGGAAACTTGAATTACAGTGCCGATGTCCGCGGAGAGTTAATCTTCGACGGATTCGAGCCCATGCCAGGTGTGCTGCACGATCAGGACGAGCACGATGTAGCTCTGCCGTCGGACAATGTTCGGGAAATCACGCCAGCAACCACTCCGGCCTTCAATCTGGAATGGACTGCGCCATCCGAGGACGGGCGGATAGACCCCTCCTTGGAGGTTGCACCCTCAGTGGCGATAGAGCCGAATACTGACCTTACCACTCACGAGAACAGTGACGCCGAACCGCTGGACTCGTCTCCAGCCACAGACTCCGAACCGCCTGCGCCCATGCCTATCGAATCCGATTGGGCGCCGATCATGGAGTACACCTCCGCGGATATCTTTCAGCACTTGCCCTTCGGCGATGTACTAAACTCGTTAAAGTCTCTCTCCCTGTCAGGAGAACCTTGGTTGAACTATGTCCGGCTAGAATGGGATGCGGATGACGAAGAAATTCACTCCCCACCCACCACCCACTTAGTAGCCATTGTCGATGATTTAACTGACATGCTCGACTTCGACTCCGAAGACATCCATGGTATGGACAACGATGAAGGAGACGAACAGGAACCACTGCCCACAGGGCACTGGACCACCACCTCATCATATGATATATATATGGTGGATACACCCAAAGAAGGCAATGGCGACAAGACATCGGAGGATGACCCCTCCAAGAAGCAACCCAAGCGCTGACTTCAGCGGCGCCGCTCTAAGTATCGCCACAGCAAAAGCGGTGATACTGTCACAGGAGATAACAGTACTCCGGACAGTGCCGAAGATGACGACAATCCCCTCCAGCAAGATCTAGAGTCGGAGGATGAACAAGCCAGCCCTCCTGAGCGAGCGACAGAGGGAGAAGCGGAGGATGAAAATTACATGCCTCTCTCCGAAGACGAAGTGAGCCTCGGCGACGAAGAATTTGTCGTACCCGAGGATCCCGTCGAGCAGGAGAGCTTTAAGCGCCGGCTTATAGCCACAGCAAATAGCCTGAAGAAAAAACAGCAACAGCTTCGAGCTGATCAGGATTTGCTAGCGCATGATGGATCAAGTCCTGCGCCGAGGAATACGAACTCGAACGCCCCTCCAAGGGTCACCCAAAACGCAGGATGCTACCCCGACTTGAGGAAGAAGCATTGAAACCTACATCACCAGCATATGACGCGGCTGATCGGCCACCTCGTGGCCGAGACAGAGAAGCATTTCAGCCGGAAGCTCAGCCCGCACCCCGCCGCCACTGAAACAAAAATACCAAGGCACCGGGAAACACGCGAGACCTGCGAGAAGTATTGGAAGACAGGGCAAAACACGCAAGATCGGTCTACAGATCACGAGGGCACGCCCCTACGCGGGACGGTGACCGCCACGCCGGATACAGCAAAAGCAAATCCGGCCGGGCCGAATACAGCATGCAAGACTCATATGAGTTGCGCCGCGATATAGCCCAGCACAGAGGCGCGGCACACCCCCTATGCTTCACTGACGAAGTAATGGAGCATGAATTCCCAGAGGGTTTTAAATCCATAAATATTGAATCATATGATGGCACAACAGATCCCACGGAATGGATCGAGGACTTCCTCCTCCACATCCACATGGCCCGCGGTGATGATATACATGCCATGAAGTACCTCCCATTAAAACTTAAAGGACCAGCTCAGCATTGGCTGAATAGCTTGCCAGCAGACTCCGTTGGCTGTTGGGAGGATCTGGAAGATGCATTCCACGACAACTTCCAGGGCACTTATGTGCGACCACCAGATGCCAATAACTTGAGCCACATAATTCAGCAGCCAGGGGAATCGGCCAGGCAATTCTGGACACGGATCCTAACCAAGAAAAATAAAATTGTCTACTGTCAGGATGCAGAGGCCTTAGCGGCATTTAAGCACAACATCCGTGACGAGTGGCTCGCCCAGCACCTCGGCCAGGAAAAGCCGAAGTCTATGGCAGCCCTCACGACACTAATGACCCGCTTTTGCACGGGAGAGGATAGTTGGCTGGCTCACAGCAACAACATATCTAGAAACCTTGGCACTTCGGATACCAAGGACAGTAACGGCAGGCCACGTCGCAACAAACACAAGCGCCGCAACAACGGCAATAACACTAGGGATACGACAGTCAATGCCGGATTCAGAGGCTCTAAACCCGGTCTGCGGAAAAATCCATTCAAAAGAAGCACTCCGGGCCCGTACGTCCAGTTTGGACCGCATACTCGATCGCTCGTGTCAAATACACGGCACCCCCGATCAGCCAGCCAATCACACCAACAGAGATTGCTGGGTGTTCAAGCAGGCCGGCAAGTTAAATGCTGAAAACAAGGACAAGGGGCTGCACAACGATGACGAGGAGGAGCCACGGCCGCCGAACACGGGAGGACAGAAGAGGTTCCCCTCACAAGTGAGGACGGTGAACATGATATACGCAACCCACATCCCCAAGAGGGAACGGAAGCGTGCACTAAGGGACGTATATGAGACGAAGCCCATCGCCCCAAAGTTCAACCCATGGTACTCTTGTCCGATCACCTTCGATCGCAGGGACCACCGCACTAGTATCCGTCATGGCGGATCTGCCGCATTGGTCTTAGACACCATCATTGACGGATTTCACCTCACTCGAGTCCTTATGGACGGCGGCAGTAGCCTGAACCTGCTCTATCAGGATATAGTGCGCAAAATGCGTATAGACCCCTCGAGGATCAAACCCACAAAAACGACCTTTAAAGGCGTCATCCCAGGTGTAGAGGCCCATTGTACGGGCTCAATCACACTGGAAGTGGTCTTCGGATCTCCGGACAACTTCCGAAGCGAGGAGTTAATCTTCGATATTGTCCCGTTCCGCAACGGCTATCACGCACTGCTCGGGCGAACCGCATTTGCAAGATTCAACGCAGTACCGCATTATGCATACCTTAAGCTCAAGATGCTGGATCTAGGGGGTCATCACAGTCAATGGAAACACAAAGCGCTCGCTCAGTACGGAGGAGCACACTGCGGCCGTCGCAGCGGAGGCACAAAGCAGCCTCTTAAGGCAATCCACGAGTTCGGCGATAAAGCCCCCGGACACCGTCAAGCGCGTCCGGAGCAACTTGCAACAGGATCGCCTAGCACACTCAGAGCTCGCCTAGAAATTCGGCCCCCGCCCTAACGTCAGTCGAACGACAAAATTTGTGCCACGCGTACATAATTACGCATTGAAAATACCATAGGCGTCGGCGGGGGCACGATCAAGGCACGTCCCATAATGCGGCTCGACCGCACTAGGGGCTTACTACCTTCATCATTCTCTTTCTTTCAAGACTTTACTCTCTGGAAGCCCTATCCGCCAGTACAATTTTCGGACACATGATACAACATCCAAGGAGGAAGGAAGCTACGTCGTACAATGGAATCCCCAGGTGGTCTCTGATAACGAGTGAAATACCTGCTTTAAGATACCAGTCCACAGCTTGCCCTTGGATGGGACATGTCAAATAGTCCTATTTTTTGCTTACCGCACTACTTGTATCAGCATGCTTTGATGCATTTCTCAAATAAACAATGCATAGCACTAGTTTATTATCGCATTCTATATTCTTTTATATATATATGTTCATTTATGACAGTTAGCACCCGTACACTCTGGTACGGCCAGTTCGCCAGGGGCTTCCGTATACCCCATAATGCAGACGAACCATTCGTCCTAGCAAATGATGTGGCGCATGTTTTTTTATGTGAAAGACATGTCTACCAGGCCGAGAAAAAGAAAAGACAAGGAAGCAAATGGATCATACGACGAGCCAAAGCGCCACATAGTTCTTTCAGGAAAAAGAAACATCGTGGGAGTGGATGACAAGACAGACATGTCAGAAGATTATGAAAAGTTTGATGAAATTGCTCCATTCACAGTGAATATTGGCCCGAGCATCCAGTTAAATGATGAAGATTTTCCATGGCTACGGCGCAAAGGGACACACGCGAAGAAAAAGTTTCACACCCAAAGATCTGGGATGTGATCAGCTTCACTATCATCACTTTCTTCTGTGTTTCACACCCAGGAGGGAATCTCTGTAATAGTTAGGGTAGTTATGTGTTTTGGCATTTGAAACGCGAAGAAATTTTATGTGCAAACAAATTCTTTTCATGCATTTACTGATTTTTTCCAGCTTAATGACCCTGAAATTGAAAAGCATTTCAAATGAACTCAGAAAAGGTTGAAAGTTGGCATGGTATCATAATTTCATCCAAATAGCATGTGCCAAAAAGTAGAGAGGGTTACGGCAAAAACTGGATGCACTTCGTGTACAAAATGGACAATCTCTTTCGAAGTATCAGGGTTTCCGACGAAAACTCAACTGTTACAAAGGCATTTCATTTTTTAAACAACATAAGCATTACCAAATTGAATACAATGACAAAACACACTAATATTAAACATAAGAAAAGAGAATCACCGAAAAATCGTTTTTCAAAGTTAAGTTATTCACAAACTAGTGATTCACACAAATTTCAAATAATTCAAAATTTAAACTATTCAAATTTGAAAACTACCGGCACTAACAGAAAGTTTGTAGTTTTTTGTACCTAAAGCAAAAATATTCACAAAGAAACTATAAATACAACAAAAAATAAATCAAAAATAAATAAAACAAAAATAAATAAAGCGAAAAAAATTAAGAAAATAAAAAAGCCCGCCTACTGGGCCAAAGCGGCCTGCATACGACTAGGAACCCAACCTATGGTTGGGCCAGGATGCGGGCCCGCAAAGGCCCAGTAGGCCCACAGGGCAGAAGAGAACAGGTAGGCCCAGTAGGCCTGATTAGGAGAGGAGCTCGAGAGAGCTACCGCACTGGGGCTTATAAACCAGTGCGGTAGGCCCTCGGCTAGCGAGGTGGGACTAAACTTGCGCACCGCCTGGAGCCAGCGCAGCCCCTTTAGTACCGGGTCGTGGCTCCAACTGGTACTAAAGACCCCCTCTTTAGTACCGGTTGGTGCTACAACCCGGTACTAAAGGGGGTGCGCTTCCCGCCGCTTGGCCTGGCCAAAACAGACCTTTAGTACCGTTGGTGGCTCCAACCGTAGTAAAGGTCCATCCTATATATACACCAGTTGAAAAATTCACTTTCCTCTGTTTCTTTCGTCTGCTTCCTCCTCCGTCGCGCCGCCCTGCCCGGATCGACGCCGCCCTCGCCGACGCCGCCGCTTCTCGTCGCCGCCGATTTCGTCCGCGCCTCATTGCCGCCGCTTCGCCGACGCCGCCGTCCCTAGCCGCCCGTCTCCCGTCGCTCCCCGTTGCTGCCCCTGCCGCCCTTGCCGCGCGCCGCCCGTCGCCGCCGCCGTCGCTTCTGTCGTCGCCGCCCTTCGTCCCGTCGTCGCCGCCCGTCTGTCGCCCGTCGTCGCCGCCATTGTAAATCGCCTCGCCGGTGAGCTCGCCCCGGCCGCCATGTCCACACACACACACACACACTACACACACACACACACACATTAGTTTGTTTGTTATAAATTTTTCTGTTTTTAGTTATAGAAATGTTAGAAATTATTCTGTTTTTAGTTATATAAATATTAGAAATGTTAGTTATATAGAAATGTTATAAATTTTTTCTGTTTTTTAGTTATAGAAATATTTATAGAAATGTTAGCAATTTTTCTGTTTTTTAGTAATATAAATATTAGAAATGTTAGTTATATAGAAATGTTATAAATTTTTCTGTTTTTAGTTATATAAATATTTACAGAAATGTTAGCAATTTTTCTGTTTTTAGTTATATAAATATTAGAATTGTTATAGAAATGTTAGTTATATAATCAGGAAATTTTAGAATTAGTTTTAGTTAGATGAATTAGATTAATATCAAACTGTTAGAATTTGCATATATAGAATTTTAGTTATCACAATCCAATCATTCAAAAAATGTTACTTTTTGCGGGCATATAGTATTTGTTCTCGACGATATGCCCGACCCGCATCCTCGCCGTCGACCCGTTCGCGACGCTGTCCTGCTTCATAGGACCGATGTCCGGGACTGGGCTCCGCCGGGTTGGCACTGGGAGTTGCTACCTGGAGGGGCGTGCCGCTATGTGAGGAACCCGACCTCGGGTCTCGTCGTCGACCCTGATGTCCTTTGGTGGCGTTCGCGTGGGCCACATTCGGTGCAGAGGGAGCCGGCGCCGCCGGAGGTGGTGCGTCGCCATGTCAGGGAGGAGGACAAGCACGTCCATCGCTACATGGCTACTATGGACGTCAGGTTCTCCAATACTTGGCAGGTTCTTTGGGCAGATGACCGGAGATATGATCCTGTGACGGTTCCTTCTCTTTGGGTGTCCACCGCCCGTGCCCCAGGGACCGCGAGTGGCCTAGATTCTTCTGTAGTACTCGATCTTTATTAGGTAACTAGCCAGTGATGTATTCGATATATAATATTCGAGACGATGTATTCGAGATTATATATATTAAGATGATGATGTATTCGAGATTATATATTCGAGATGATGTATTCGAGATTCACTTTTTCCTTATTGATTGCATCCATGCATTGTAATTTTAATACTAATTAAATTGTTTTATATTTCTTCTGTATTAGTTAAGTAAAAGCTGTGGCGGACAATATCGGAAGAGAGAGATAAGAGGAATTGTTCGACATCATACGCATCCCTCACAGGCTAGATGATCTGAATGAAGCAGATGACGGCTCCCAATATCTGAACAATACCGGAGAGGGTGATGAAAAGATATTCGATCTCGACGACCGAGCTGATGAAGTCATGAACTATGATTATGATTATGATGACACAGACAATGTTTGTGATGACACAGACAATGCTGATCTTCAAATAACAAAGACTACCGGCGAGGTATATTTATATAAGCATGCATCATGGTGATAATCACATGTTTTTTTATTGAAGATATATTAACGAATCTATCTTTCTTCTTTCGGCCCTCCGGATCGAGCAAATCTGCTTCTACAGACAGCAAGACAAAGCGAGGCCCAGGCAGATTGTTTAAGGATGGTGTAAAGTACCACATCGAATCCACCAAACTTAGTGGCGAACCCCTCACTCCGAAGAACGTTGCGGACAAGTGGACTCGTTAGTGCGGATTTCTTGTGAAGGACAAACTCCCGATCTCCATTCAAGAATGGAAAGAGCCAAAGACTAAATGTCCAGGTGTTACTTGGGTCGACGACAGAGCCAAAAAAGACCTTTTGAAATCTCTGATGGAACATTTCACACTACCAGATCATTTCACTGAAGCAGATGTGGAGAAAGTCAAGGCCGCTGCTCTTAAGAAGATGGCAATTGCATTCAACACCCACAAGAAAACTGTATGGGCCAACTACCTCGGTAATGAAAGGAAGACTCCAGATTTCACGGGAACACTGGAGAAGCAAAGAGAACACTGGGATGATTTCGTGACCTTCAAGGATTCAGAATTATCTAAGGAACGGTCGATGAAAAACAAGGCAAATGCCTCAAAAAATACGCAGTTCCATAGGCTGGGTCCAGGTGGCTACGCGGTGGGATTGCCTAAGTGGGATAAGTATGAGCAAGATATGGAGGATGCAGGGGTCACTCCGGTTACTAGGAACTGGCCCCCCAGGTGCAGAACTTGGTTCTATGTGCATGGGGGGGCGTTGGACCCAAAGACAGGCGAAGTTTCGCGGAAGGAAAATCTAAAAGGAGCCGAACAAAAGATAATTGACGCAATAGAAGAAGCTCGAAGGGGGGTGTTCACGCCCAACAGAGAGAACGACGAGCTTACGCGCGCCCTGGGAAATCCCGAACACCTGGGAAGAACACGAGGCAAGGGCGTTATTCCCTGGTATGAGGGCTTTTCAGAATGGAACGAGGACTACAGGACCCGTGCAAGAAGGAAGATGGAGGAGGAGAAGAAAAGGAAGCTGGAGGAGGAGCAGAGGAAGCAGGACGCGGAATGCCTTCAAGGCCTAGAAGCAAGGCACGCGGACCTAGCACTCAAATTCCAGCAGCAGCAGCAGCAGCAGCAGATCGACTCACTTAGCCAGGAAAGGGGGTGTCAGCAGCGGCATCAGCAAGCAGATGATCGTCCAGCATTGGATAGCACCGTCCCATCCATCCCGGGAAGCAGCGTTGGTTCTGCCCCGGGCGACACACTGCTGGATACATACCCTATGGATGACATCATAGAGAACACTAACTGTGAGCTACACTCCAAAATGAAGAACATATCAATGAAGGTGGCGGACGGCGTTGCTTTTCCAGTTACCCCCGAAGCAACCTTCCATTTCATCCCG
This sequence comes from Aegilops longissima, assembly GCA_021605205.1. NCBI lineage: Eukaryota > Viridiplantae > Streptophyta > Magnoliopsida > Poales > Poaceae > Aegilops > Aegilops longissima. The sequence continues at coordinate 848,320,592 of CM038677.1, forward strand.
ATTCCAGAGGGCTATGCTCGTGTCATGGTTGATGAAGTGGTGGACCCATATTCGGGGCTACAACTTGACATTCCTGGAGGTGAAGACGAGCGCACACTGGGAGAGGCCATACATTGTATCATCCTATGGAGAAAGGATTGCATCATCTTTCGAAGTCCACCGACACCGCGTCGTCTGCTGACTCCTCCTCGAAGTCCGCCACCGAGTCAGCAGACTCCCGCTCCTCCAAGTCCATGAACGCGTGAGCCGACTCCTCCTCGAAGTCCGCCGCCTCCTCTAAGTCCCCGAACGCGTGAGCTGACTCCTCCGGTTTCAAGTCCGGCACAGCGTCATGCCACTTCTCCGGTTTCAAGTCCGGCACCGTGTCAGGCCACACCTCAGCCACGTCAGTCGTCTCTGCCACCTCAGCAATCGCAGAAGAGACACACTGCAGCTATGGTGCGTAGCGGTACGAGTCGAGGTAGTTCAGGAAGTACAGGCAGAGACATGCGATATAAATATGGTCCAAGCCTCGCTCCTCTTCCTCAGAGGCCTTACGACATGACTAAGGAGCAAAACGCAGCCATAGTGCAGGGCCAAGTGGAAGCCCATTTTGCACCAAACCGGCACCGCCGCCAAAGGAGAAAGTGCCTGAGAAAACAATTGACCACTTCATTCGTATGGCTAGAGAACCAGATCCCAAGCCTGTTGACTCGGACTATGAGCGCCAAATCAGGAAACTACATCGAGAATGGCTAAAGAAGGAAGTGAGCTCGAGCTCGAGCCAACAAGCAACGGGCCAAAAATGCGGGAAAACCGTTCCCCAGCTGGGAGAACAGGCGGCGCAATCGATCCCCCCGCTTGTTGTGCCAACAACACATGAGAGGAGGCCGCGCGCCCAATATTATTGTGGGCAAACCGTTAAAGTTCCCCAGCTAGGCGATGTGGTAATAACGCAGGAGCATATAATGCAGGCTGAAATGCTCAAGATCTCTGTTGGACAACTCCTCAAAATTGAGCCCATGTCTCCGCTTAGAGAGGAGGAAATAAAACGGAAATATGTCCGGGACCAACCTTTGGTCGAGCCAGACAAGGTCAAGAACCTCCCAACGAGAATGTATGAATTGCATCAATGGTACATGAACATTACCAAGATTTCCAATCGAGAGTCCCTCATGGTGAATGTCAAGAAGGAGCATTACTACCATGAGAAAGCTCTGTGCGTTGAGTATTCAGAACTATTTCAGTTATACAATCAAGACGCACTCGACAAATCTCTCGTCAGTTGCTATTGTTTGTAAGTGATTTCTTTCTGTAATTTTTGATCAATCATTACATGTAATTATCCTCACTATATATTCTTTTCTGTGGTATTATATGCAGGATGAAGATGTATGAAATGAAAAAATCTGGACGCTATGGCATTGGATTCATTGATCCAAATACCATTAATGAGTACACATGGAATCTTGCAACTTCTCAAGCAAGTGTAGAGGAAAGCATGCTAGGGTTCTTGAAGTGCCTCAATACCAATGAAGATATACTACTTCCTTACAACTTCACGTGAGTTAATACAAATTCTGTTTTTCCTTACTAGCTAGCTATATGTTAATAATGAAGTGTATACAGTTTACGATATATAGTTGATTAATTTTATGCACATGCCCGCTTAATTAAGACATGCAAACGTGTGCACATGCAGTTTCCATTGGATCTTGTTAGTCATTAAAGTTGACAAAGCAACAGTTGAAGTACTCGACTCGCTACTTAAAGAAGATAAAGACTACACCATCATGAAGGGGATAGTCAACAGGTAATTTCAATCATTATTAACTATATCTCGGCCTATTATTAGTTCATCATTTCCTGATGAACTATTTAATAACCCCTTTATGATTTTCTTTGCCGGCGGGCAGGGCTTCGGAAAAGTTCATCAAGGTGACTCCAGACAAATGACCAAAAAAGCTGTTTTCGCATCGACCAAGGATAAGTAATTAAGTAGTACTAGCTAGCTAGCCATCTCTTTAATTCTTGTTTCAATGCCATTAATTAATTATCATGCTTGATTAATCCTTATCTGATTCAATTCCATTCTCGTAAAGGCCCTGAAGCAGGCGCCGGGGAATGATCTGTGTGCATTCTACGTTTGCGAGAACATTCGCATGATGGAGTCCGAAAGGAGCAGATCTCACAGACAGAACTGGGTACGTTGTCAGAACTCTATTCACACCATTATCGATATCTTGTAACACAACTAATACACATGCATATTGATCTCCTTCTTAATAGTTCAGAGAGGTGCGGGATAAGCTCCTACCAGCGGACCGCATACTAGCACTTCAAGAGGAAATAGCCGGATTTTTGCTCGACCAGGTCATAGATCCCAAAGGAGAATACTATTACCGCCACCGCCCCATGAACCACTTGTCATCGGGCATGCTCAAGGCACCAAGGCAACATGTAGGAGAAATTGTATATGTATATACATGTGTGTGTGTGAACAGTTAATGGTGTTGGCTGTGAGACATTCGATGATATATATATATATATATATATATATATATATATATATATATATATATATATATATATATATATATATATATATATATATATATATATATATATATATATATATATATATATATATATATATATGGTTCTACGTGAGAAAATCTATTTATATATATGCATAACATGTACAATTTGTAGTATCGTGAAATACCAGCAAACAAAAAAGAATTAAGTTGAAAATAAAGCCAAATTGAAAACACAAAATTAAAGCAATTTTTTTAAAAAAACACCCAAACATTTAGTACCGGTTGGTGTTACCAACCGGTACTAATGTCCTACACGCACCCGGGCCTGGCTCGTGCCACATGGTGGCCCTTTAGCACTAAAGGGGGGGCTTTAGTCCCCACTCTTTAGTGCCGGTTAGCGAACCGGCACTAAAGGCCGTCACGAACCGGCACTAATGGTTGGCTCTGCACTAGTGTGTTTGAACGTAAGCAGTTCAGGATCACTTATTGATCATTACTAGTTTGTGACCGTATGCATAGTTTCTGATCTTATTCTTGTACTCCTAAGTTAGCCACCATACAATCCTTAGTCGCTTGCTGCAATCTCGCCACTTATCCATTTCATTCCCATTAAGCTTTGCTATTCTTGATACCCATGGTAATGGGATTGCTGATTCCCCGTATCTCATAGATTACTACAACAACAGTTGCAGGTACGGCTAATGCAATGATCATGACATGAGAGTGATGTTTACTTGTTTTGGGGTTCTTCTTCTGCTTCTTCTTCGATTAGGGGATAGGTTCCTGGTCGACAGCCTGGGCTAGCAGGGTGGATGTAATTTTTGTTTTCCGTTTGTTTTCCTCCGTAGTCGGATGCCTCTCCTCTATATGATGTTTGTTGTATTCATGTGGCATTGTATGCCTTTTGTATGTATCCCCATCTGTTGTGTAATGGCACGATGTAATGATATCCACCTTGCAAACGATGTAATGGAATGATGTAATGATATCATGTTTTCCCGTGCCGTTGAAACAAACACCAAATGAAGAAAAAATACAATAGAAACGAAACTTGCAGCATTATGCTCTGCATGTTCTATTAGAAACATGTGCATAAGGAAAAAGAAGATTAACCCTTGCAGCATTATGCTCTGCATGTTCTATTAGAAACATGTCCTCTGCATCCGTCGATGCATGTCTATTTAATTTCTCCCACCTTTCTAAACTATTTAAAGTTTTAGATTTGTCCTCCTCAAAATTTAACCAAGTTTATAGAAAAACATGCAAGCATCTACAATACCAACTCAGTTTCAAATATTTTGGAATGGTGTACTCCCTCCCTCCTGGAATAGAAGACCCGCACATTTTTTATAGCATTAGTTTGATCAACAAGATCTGAATTATATAGCATAAATTGTACGCGTCAAAGCCTTTGTTTCAAATATTAAATCTATTATACCTTTTATACAAGATAATGATTGGTCAAATTGATGATCTATGAACACACACGAAACTTTTACTATATACCAAATTATAGTCGATATTATCTTTGATCCTTTTATCTTGAGATTCATCATAAGTTGTTTGTATTTGCAAATTATCAAATTAATTTGCCGGATACTAAGCATATTTTCTACCTAGTAAACATGGCAAGGAAAATAATCTCATAGAAAATGATAACCCCAACAGGCATGCTAGATGCAGCCTTAGATATCATCCTTCTTGTCAACCAATATTTTCCATCAGCCACATACAACCACTTGTAACCAAACGGACACACATAACTGTCATCATAAGATTGTTGTACCATGTTGCAAACTATTTTACCCGACAGAAGCTAGTATATGTGGTATGTGTTTATTGGCAACTATATACAAAGTCTATAGCAGCATATTTCAGGTTAACTTGTGTAGTAGCTCGCACTTGTCAGATCAAACATTTGGGTTGACCGCGTCAATGGCTCGTCAAATTTCACGATATGATGAAGAACCATCCGGATTAGTCCCGAGGCCCATGGAGGTTCAGGCTCTCAATGCTCACCTCGATGTTTCCCTCCATGTGGAGGTCAGCAAATATGGCATGACAATGCAAGGCAGCTGTGGGGTCAGGCTCACTATAAACGGTGGCGCAACTAGACAGTTTCCAAGACAGGGGGTGGGGGGCTCAAAAGGCATTATGTTTCATCTTTTATACTGTACCATGTATGTTAGTAGAATTGATGAATCATCAATAATACACACATTGTATTGACATGGTGCAGACAACATAAGCCTAGCCTTTCTATGCATTAGTTTTCTTTCCTTTAATAGACTGACAGCAATTAAATAACACCACTCTCTTAGGGAATATATGCGCATCTTCATGGGTTCTATATTGTTTTTTTAGATATTTGCCGGTTGTTACATATATATGAAGAACAGCTACAGTTAGAACATTGACATAATGCCCTTGGTTATTTGAAAATAATAGGACAACAAAAATATACAATTTCAGTGTCTCCATTCATACAAGTATTACTGAGTAGTAGCTTACCACACTACTGTAAAGAAAAGGATGTGCATACCATTGATTTCAAGTCGACTGTTCCAAAGCAAGAAAGTCTAGCTTCGTGTAATGAGTCTACATTTATTCCATTCGATGCACAACGAGTGTTTTCCTTTTCTTCATAAAAGTCAAAATCATCCAGAATTGATGTTCCATGTCGATAGGCTTTGAAAATTTTCAACACTTCCAAACCCCGTGGCAGGCCAATCTACATAAAAGAAACAAAGGGATAAGACGAAAACAAAAACGACAATAAGAACCTAAAGTTAAGTTGCAACAAAGCATATTACGAGAAATACAAACATAAGAAAGCATTAGACTGGACTTGTTCCCATGTGCAATTGTGTGCAGTTTGATTACCCCTGATCTCCACTAAGACAACACACCGATACCCAAGGCATCTATGGTATGGCGTGATGAGTTATCAGGAATCACCAGTGGTCCATGGTGCAGTGGGTTCCTTTCAAAAAAAAGTACCAGTGGATTTCATTATTTTATCTTTTTTTAACTTGTAAACTGTCTTTAAGTTGGAAAAGTCATAGGTGAGAGGTCCATAATCTGTATTAGTCGCTACTTAGCTGCACATTCTTTCCATTTAAGAATCAATTCTATCATCTATTGCCAATAAGCCAATACATATGCAATACTGATCGCATTTTAATATGCTTGTCATGTTTTTTTGGGGGTAAAGGCCACCATGGATAGCTTTATTAACCTAAAAAAATAGTTACATCTTTACCAATTGGCTAACTAAGAACTCAGGCGGTTTGTTAGTCCAACTGTAATCAAGCTTATTACAAAAATTAAACTTTGCTAGCTCATGAGCAACTGAATTTGCTTCACGAAAACAATGAGTAAAGATGACCTTTCCTATAGAAGAAGCCGAATCTATGCACTCAGCAAAAATGGCTGCATCGGTGTCCCACCATTGGTCTTGTCCTCGGCAACAATTGATAACGCTCAGCGAGTCCGACTCTGCTTCTACTCTGTTGAAAAGGCGTTCACCAAATATAATCCATCTCGCATTGCCATTGCTTCGATTTTAACTACGTCCACTGCCAATGGTATGAATTTGCAAAACCCTCTCAATAAAACTTCCTTTCTCATCACACAATATACCTACAATAGAGCCAGCCCCCTCATCAATATAGAATGAAGCATCTACATTAAGTTTTATAAACCGTGCTTCCGGTTTTTTCCACTTTTGTTTCACTGGGTCTCACTTCTTTGTCACTGTTTTCATGTAATTTTTCACCACAGCTAGGATGGAAATATGCCACCTGAAGCAAGGAGGGACCGATTCATGGTTGGTGTGTCGACGGCGGAGCCACTAGATGTACTAGCATCCAGCCGCGATCACCTCCCTTTCCTTTAAGCTTGGCATGATCACTGAAGGTTCCTCCGGCTCCAGCAATAGAAACTTTAAAATGGCGGAGCCTGATCTGTCCACTTGTACTGCAAAATCAATCCGATCTGACAGGCCCAAACTTGTCCATAGTTTCTTCGCCAAGTCAAACTGAAACAACATATGCCTCATATCTTCGGGTCCCATGTGACACATTGAGCATGCACCATCAACTGGTATATGCTTGTTAGCAAGGATGTATTTCAATGGGATAATTCCTTGCAATGCCCGCCAACAAAAAATCTGAATCTTCCGTGGCACTTGTAACTCCCAAAGTTTCTTCCAAATTGCTGCTTGCACATTACTGGTGGACGCTGAATTTGAGAGATATTGACCCCTGTATTTATGTGACCATTGCTCATGATAAGCACTCTTCACCGAGAATCTTCCATGCTTTGTTAGGTGCCATGCAATGAAATCATTAAAAGCTTGGAAGGTTAGTGGTATCTGCAGAATTCTCATTGCATCAACATGGTAAAAGATGTCTCGTATCAGTTATTCATCCCACTGAGCAGTAACTGGACCAATAAGCTCCACCATTCTCGATATTAGTATATGACCCCTAGGTGTTATCACTTTCCTGTATGGGCTGAAGGGGATCTAAGGATCATTCCGTATGTTAACATCTTCTCCTGAACCAATTCGCCAAATATAACCCCTTTTAAATGTAGTCAAACCTGCTATGAAACTCTGCCATGTGAATGAAGACCCATTTTTTGGTCTAGCATGGAGCAGATCTGTATGTGGGTAATACTTTGCCTTCAAAATGCGAGCACAAAAGTACTCCGGATTTGTGATAAACCTCCAGCAATGCTTCGCAAGCAGTGCCAAGTTAAAAGAATGTAAATCCCGGAATCCCATTCCACCATCACACTTTGGTATACATAGCTTCCACCATGAGGACCAATGCATTTTCTTGTTTTCTTCATCATCTCCCCACCAATATTGAGCAATTACATCCATAATATTGCTACATCTTGAGCTTGTGTTGGTTTGCCTTGAAGAGGAAAGGGTGATGCAACAATAGTAGCATAAGTATTTCCCTCAGTTTTTGAGAACCAAGGTATCAATCCAGTAGGAGGCTCCTCAAAAGTCCCACGCACCTACACAAACAAACAAAGAATTCACAACCAACGCAATAAAGGGGTTGCCAATCCCTTCACGGCCACTTGCGAAAGTGACATCTGATAGAGATAGTATGATAAGATAAATATATTTTTGGTATTTTATAATATAGATGCAAAAAGTAAAGATGCAAATAAAAGTAGATTGAAAACTTATATGATAAAAGATAGACCCGGGGGCCATAGGTTTCACTACAGGCTTCTCTCAAGATAGCATAAGTATTACGGTGGGTGAACAAATTACTGTCGAGCAATTGATAGAAAAGCGAATAATTATGAGATTATCAAGGCATGATCATGTATATAGGCATCATGCACGCAACAAGTAGACCGATGTTACGTCTCCGTCGTATCTATAATTTTTTATTGTTCCATGCCAATATTATTCAACTTTTATATACTTTTGGCAACTTTTTATACTATTTTTTGGGACTAATATATTGATCCAAAGGCTCAAAGGCCGTTCCTGTCATTGCATGTTTTTTGTTTCAGAAACCCAATATCAAACGGAGTCCAAACGGGATAAAAATGGACGGAGAATTATTTTGGAATATTTGTGATTTTTGGGAAGTAAAATCAAGGCGAGACGGTGCCCGAGGGGGCCAGGAGATAGGGAGCGCGCCCCAGGGAGGCAGGCACGCCCTGGACTCTCCTGGGCTCCCCGTAAGGCGGTTGACGCTCTTCTTTTGCCGCAAGAAAGCTAATTTTATGAGAAAGATCTGGGCGAAAGATTCACCCTAATCGGAGTTACGGATCTCCGGATATTTAAGAAACGGTGAAGGGGTAGAATCTGAGAACGCATAAACAGAGAGATAAATCCAATCTCGGAGGGGCTCTCGCCCCTCCCACGCCATGGGAGCCAAGGACCAGAGGGGAAACCCTTCTCCCATCTAGGGAGAAGGTCAAGGAAGAAGAAGAAGAAGGGGGGCTCTCTCCCCCTTGCTTCCGGTGGCGCCGGAGCGCTACCGGGGGCCATCATCATGACAGCGATCTTCACCAACACCTCCGCCATCTTCACCAACATCTCCATCACCTTCCCCCATCTATATTCAGCGGTCCTGTCTCCCGCAACCCGCTGTACCCTCTACTTGAACATGGTGCTTTATGCTTCATATTACTTTCCAATGATGTGTTGCCATCCTATGATGTCTGAGTAGATTTTCGTTGTCCTATCGGTGATTGATGAATTGCTATGATTGGTTTGAGTTGCATGTTTTATTATTGGTGCTGTCCTATGGTGCCCTCTGTGTCGCGCAAGAGTGAGGGATTCCCGCTGTAGGGTGTTGCAATGCGTTCATGGTTCGCTTATAGTGGGTTGCGTGAGTGACTGAAACACAAACCCGAGTAAGGGGATTGTTGCGTATGGGATAAAGGGGACTTGATACTTTAATGCTATGGTTGGGTTTTACCTTAATGAATCTTTAGTATTTGCGGATGCTTGCTAGAGTTCCAATAATAAGTGCATATGATCCAAGTAGAGAAAGTATGTTAGCTTATGCCTCTCCCTCAATTAGAATTGCAGTAGTGATTACCGGTCTAGTAACATAGTCAGTTGCCTAGGGACAGTTTCACAACTCCTAACACCACTTTTCCACACTCGCTATATTTACATTATTGCATCTTTATCTAAACAGCCCCTAGATTATGTTTACGTGCTCTTTATTATCTTGCAAACCTATCCTATCACACCTACAAAGTACTTCTAGTTTCATACTTGTTCTAGGTAAAGCGAACGTCAAGCGTACGTAGAGTTGTATCGGTGGTCGATAGAACTTGAGGGAATATTTATTCTACCTTTAGCTCCTCGTTCGGTTCGACTCTCTTACTTATCGAAAACTGCTGCGATCCCCTACACTTGTGGGTTATCAAGACCTTTTTCTGGCGCCGTTGTCGGGGAGTCATAGCGTGGGGTGAATATTCTCGTGTGTGCTTGTTTGCTTTATCACTAAGTAATTTTTTTTGCTGTTCTTAGTTTTTCTCTATCTTTAGTTATGGATATGGAACACAAAATACCAAAAAAATTAGGTGTACTTGCAACTCTTAGAGATGGGGTAACTCCTAAAACCCTCGATTCGCATTATGTGAAAGATATTATGTACTACTTTGATAATCCTGAGAAAACCCCATTCAACTTTATAATGGGAGACACGTTGGATCAACATGAATACTTTAGGGATTATCGCTCGACACAAAAAGGAAACTATTATGGGATCAATTTATTATGTTGCGTTGGTATGCCCGGGATCTATGCTTAAGATATGATATTACTTGTTGCTCTAGGATGAAGGCTCCACACCTTCCCTTTTCATGCAAATTTAATGATAATGAAACCTTAGCTTCTTATGCTAATGGTATATATGATTACTATGATGTTGAACAAATAGAAGAATTTGTTGCTTTTAAGGTTGCTTATGAAATTGAATCTTTGTTTGAAAAGTACGAAGCTTTTGATGATGATAGTGTTCTTAGGCCTGAAATCTTGCTATACTTAGATATTGCTATGAAAATTATGAATACAATTACTATATTAATGCATTTATTAAGGAAGTCTCTACTGTCCAAGAAGAGATTATATTTTGCAGGAAGCTATGGAAGAAGAAATTGATGAAACTATGAGCTCATTGGATGAAAAAGATGATGAGGAGAGCGAAGAACAAAAGGAGGAAGAGCGGATTAGCTACCCGTGCCCACCTTCTAATGAGAGTAACCCTCCAACTCATACATTATTTAATTCTCCTTCGTGCTTACCGAAGGATGATTGCTATGATGATTGCTATGATCCCTTGAATTTGTTTGAAATATCCCTTTTTGATGATGCTTGCTATGCTTGTGGCCAAGATGCCAATATGAATTATGCTTACGGAGATGAACTGTCTATAGTTCCTTATGTTAAACATGAAATTGTTGCTATTGCACCCACGCATGATAGTCCTATTATCTTTTCGAATTCTCCAAACTACACTATATCGGAGAAGTTTGTGCTTATTAAGGATTATATTGATGGGTTGCCTTTTACCATTCCACATGATGATTTTGATAGATATAATATGCATGTGCTTGCTGCTCCTACTTGCAATTATTATGAGAGAGGAACTATTTCTCCGTCTCTTTATGTTTCAATACGATAGAATTGCAAGAAACTGTTTATACTATGCATTGGCCTTTACTTGGTGTGCATGAATTGTTCTTTTATGACATGCCGATGCATAGGAAGAGAATTAGACTTCGTTGTTGCATGATATATGTTACTTTGTGCTCACTACTAAATTACAAATCATTGTTAATAAAATTGACTTTGATATACCTTGGGATCCAGGTGGATCCTTTACTTGAGCACTATATGCCTAGCTTAATGGCTTTAAAGAAAGCGCTGCCAGGGAGACAACCAGGAAGTTTTAGAGAGTCATTTATTTCTGTTGAGTGCTTTTATATAGTTTAAAAAAAATAAAGAGGGGAACCTAAAATTTTCAAAAAGGAAAGTGAAAGTGAGAAAGACAAGCATTGTTGAAGTGGGAGCTAGCCTTGAAGTTTGTTCTTGCTCACGGAAACTTTGTGAATCTTGATTACAGAAACTTTTCATCAAAAATAATTATCCCCTTGTACAATTCCATTGTATTATAAAAATAATGTGCCAAGGTTTGCCTTTAGGATGTTTACAATGCTTGTTGGTTTTTCGGTGCAGGACAGAAACTTTGGCTGTAGTGCGCGATTTTACATTTTTAACTGGAACGTCAATTGGTTCTGATTCCTTTTGCACTGTCTTTGTATACAACTTTTTTATTTTTCCTAATTGTGGCAGCATTTTTGGGGTACCAGAAGTATGGTGGATGTTCAGATTGCTACAGACTGTTCTGTTTTTGACAGATTCTGTTTTTGATGCATAGTTTGCTTGTTTTGACGAATCTATCAATTTATATTAGTGGATTAAGCCATGAAAAAGTTATATTACATTAGACACAATGCAAAAACAAAATATGAATTGGTTTGCAACAGTACCTATAGTAGTGATTTGCTTTATTATACTAACGGATCTTACCGAGTTTTCTGTTGAAGTTTTGTGTGGATGAAGTGTCTAAGCGAGGATGTCTCGATATGAGGAAAAGGAAGAGAGGCAAGAGCTCAAGCTTGGGGATGACCGAGGTACCCCAAGTAAATATTCAAGGAGAATCAAGCGTCTAAGCTTGGGGATGCCCCGGAAGGCATCCCCTCTTTCTTCAACAAGTATCGGTATGTTTTCGTATTCGTTTCGTTCGTGCGATATGTGCAAGTCTTGGAGCGTCTTTTGCATTTAGTTTTCACTTTTCTTTTATGCATCATGCTGGTATGAGATAGAACTTGGTTGATTTATAGAATGCTCATTGCACTTCACTTAAATCTTTTGAGTATGGCTTTATAGAATGCTTCATGTGCTTCACTTATATCATTTGAAGTTGGATTGCCTATTTCTCGTTACATAGAAAACTGCCATTTGTAGAATGCTTTTTTGCTTCACTTATATTTTTTAGAGTGTGGGCATATATTTTGTAGAAAGAATTAAACTCTCTTGCTTCACTTATATCTATTTAGAGAGATGACAGGAATTGGTCAATCACATGGTTAGTCATAAAATCCTACATAAACTTGTAGATCGCTGAACATGATATGTTTGATTCCTTGCAATAGTTTTGCGATATAAAGGTGGTGATATTAGAGTCATGCTAGTGGGTGGTTGTGGATTGTAGAGACACTTGTGTTGAGGTTTGCAAGTCCCACAGCATGCACGTATGGTAACCGTTGTGTGACAAATTTGAAGCATGGAGTGTTTCTTTGATTGTCTTCCTTATGAGTGGCGGTCGGGGACGAGCGATGGTATTTTCCTACCAATCTATCCCCCTAGGGGATCTAATAGGAAAAGGGCTATAGATGAGATGGACACTAATGGCGCACCTGTCATGTGATGCGCCACTACTATATAGCAGTGGCGCACCATGTGCAGGTGCGCCATTAGTGTGGAAGACACTAATGGCGCACCAGGCACATGGTGTTGGGGAACGTTGCAGAAAATTAAAATTTTTCTACGGTTTCACCAAGATCTATCTATGAGTTCATCCAAGCAACGAGTTACGAGAGAGTTTGCATCTACATACCACTTGTAGATCAAGCACGGAAGCGCTCGAGGAGTGGTGATGATGAAGACGTTCCCAACGTGATTCCGATCACCGATGACCAAGTGCTGAACGGACAGCACCTCCGCGCTCAACACACACGACGGACGACGGCGTCTCCTTCTGCCTTGATCCAGCAAGGAGGAAGGAGAGGTTGAGGAAGACCACTCCAATGGCAGCACGACGGCGTGATGCGATGGAGTGACTGATCTCGGCAGGGCTTCGCCAAGCTCACGCGGAGGAGGAGAGGTGTTGGGAGGGAGGGCTGCGCCTTCAATGGTGTGTGCAGCCTCCCTTCACCCCTCTATTTATAGGGAAGGAGGAGGGCTGGCCCCTCTAGATGCATCTAGAGGGGGCGGCGGTTAAGGGAGGGGCTTGCCCCCAAGCAAGGGGGCGCCTTAGGGTTCCCTCAACCCTAGGCGCATGGGCCAAGGGAGGTGCGCCCAGACCACCAGGGGCTGGCTGCCTCCCACGCAGCCCAAGTGGCCTCCCGAAAGGGTGGCCTCCCGTGGTCCTCCGGAACCTTTCCGTGGACCCTCCATAAAACCGATATGACCAAACTTTTCCGTGTCCGCTTGACGACTTCCCATATATAAATCTTTACCTCCGGACCATTCCGAACTCCTCGTGACGTCCGGGATCTCATCCGGACTCAACAACATTCGTAATCACATACAAGTCTTCCTATTAACCCTAGCGCCACCGAACCTTAAGTGTGTAGACCCTACGGTTCGGGAGACATGTAGACATGACCGAGACGCTCTCCGGTCAATAACCAACAGCGGATCTGGATACCCATGTTGGTTCCCACACGCTCCTCGATGTTGTCATCGGATGAACCACGATGTCAAGGGTTCAAGCAACCCCGTATGCTATTCCCTTTGTCGACGGTATGTTACTTGCCCGAGACTCGATCGTCGGTATCCCAATACCTCGCTTAGTCTCGTTATCGCAAGTCACTTTACTCGTACCGTAATGCATGATCCCGTGACCAGACACTTGATCACTTTGAGCTCATTATGATGATGCATTACCGAGTGGGCCCAGTGATACCTCTCCGTCATACGGAGTGACAAATCCCTGTCTCGATCCGTGTCAACCCAACAGACACTTTCGGAGATACCTGTAATGCACCTTTATAGTCACCCAGTTACGTTGTGACGTTTGGTACACCCAAAGCATTCCTACGGTATCCGGGAGTTACACGATCTCACGGTCTAAGGAAGAGATACTTGACATTGGAAAAGCTCTAGCAAAACGAACTACACGATCTTTGTGCTATGCTTAGGATTGTCTTGTCCATCACGTCATTCTCCTAATGACGTGATCCCGTTGTCAATGACATCGATGTCCATAGTCGAAACCATGACTATCTGTTGACCAACGAGCTAGTCAACTAGAGGCTTACTAGGGACGTATTGTAGTCTATGTATTCACACGTGTATTACGATTTCCGGATAATACAGTTGTAGCATGAATAAAGGACAATTATCATGAACAAGGAAATATAATAATAATGCTTTTATTATTGCCTCTAGGGCATATTTCCAACACATGGTGCGCCACTAGTAACAATTTTTTTCCAAACATACTAATGGCGCATCATGGCACGGTGCGCCATTATTAGTGCTAACTAGTAAGGGCGCACCGGCCACACAGTGCGCCACTACAGTTGTTTTTTTTATTCTTTTTTTGCAAAACTACTAATGGCGCACCGTAGCATAGTGCGCCATTACTAGTTTAAACTAGTAATGGCGCACTGTGCCACGGTGCGCCATTAGAATATATACTCGATCTCGACCTCGATCGATCTCGATCCCCTTCCATCTTGATCGCTATCCCCCCTCGCCAGATCCCCCTTGCCAGATCCCCCTCGCCGCCGAGCACCCCCGCACCCTTCCCCGCTCCACCACCGCCGACGACCCCGCCACCCTCCCCCGCTCCACCTTCACAAATGAATGCAACTAAAAATCCAAAAAAACATTATATTTTCAAAAAACAAATTTGATTATATTTTCAAATAACAAATTTGATGATATTTTTTCATATTCATAAATATTTTCAAATAACAAATCTGATGATATTTTTTAAAAAAATATTACTATTTTTTATAAAAATGTATTACTGTTTCATATTCATATTCATTTTCTAAAAAATTATTAGATGCAACAAAGTAATAAAAAAAATCTTACTTATGGCGCACGGCTGGCTGGTGCGCCATTGCTATGAAAAAAAACATTCTAATGGCGCACCGCCAGGGGGTGCGCCATTAGTAATCTTCCCCCATCCATACACTTCGTCCCTCCCTCGTCCCTCCCTCTCGCCAGACACTTCACCGCGCCGCCGCCGCCGCTCCCTCCCTCATCCCTCCCTCCACCTGCCGTCGCCGCTGCCCGACCCATCTTGCCAAGAGCCGCCCAGCGCCCCGCCGCCTCCCTCTCCCCTTCCTCCTCCTCGAGTGCCGCCTCTCCCCCGAGCCCCGCCTCCCCCGCGAGCGCCGCCTCCCGCACCTCCCGCCGAAGATTTGGAGCCTCGGAGCCGCCCCACGTCCACCAGGAGAGGAGGCCCCACGTCCACCAGGAGAGGAGGCCCGCGACCTCCCCGCCGTCTATCCCCGCCTCCCCCAAGCTCGCCGTCTCCGCCCTCCGTCGTCTCCGCTCCGGCCACGACCTCGTCGTGGTCAGGTAACCCTCCTCCCTCTGCCTCTCTTCTCCTCTCTTCCTCCTCTCCTCCCTCCCGGCCATGCCCTCTTCTTCTCTCTTTTGCTAGGTTTAGGTCAAATACCTCTCGAATTTAGGTCAAATTAATTTCAAAAAATTGTGGGAGTAGTGCCTAGCAAACATGAATAATTAGTACTCCATGTGCATTGGAGTACTTGGTACCTGCAAGATTTGAACACACTGAAAAAATGCATTGTGCGGATTTTTGTTATCCGCTATGTAGCATTCTGAATTGTGTGCATGGAGTTCTTAAATACCCAAACTTGTCTATGTTCAAACTGCTATGTAACGGTTTTGAGTAGGACTTCATCTTCATTTAGACTGATAATCTTACACAAGTCACTCTGCTTGGTTGATGGGCTCTGCACATGAAAATTGCCTGCAAGCTGTACTCTGAAGGAGGCAAGACAAGTTGTCCATGTCAAATCCATTGACTGGGTTGCTAGATTCTTTTCTTCAGTAGCGTCGGTTTCGAGCGATGACGACAAACGACATTTGTAGCACAGGATCCTGACTCTTGTGGACGTGATTGCAGCACCACACTCAGAGTCAGAGGCCACAAAACACACGCTCGCCCTGCAAATACATATTGTATGTACCAACTGATTCAGTAAGCGTTCAGTTTTCTGCTCATTGGAAAAATACAGTTGTACAGTCTTCAGTTATAGTTCGAGGAACGTCGGCTGGACACCACCCCTGGCGCAGTGGCCGGCGGCCGCTGTGGCCCTCTGTTTTTGTGGGGGAAGCGAAGGATGACACATAACACAAAGATGGGTTTGGTGGTCAAGAGATATGGACTCTTAATTACAAGTAAATATAGGGTTCAAGATGAGTATGTTGATATCCAGGGCTGAATCTTAATTACAAGTAAATATAGGGTTTAATTTGTGTTTGGGGTTGGAGCTGGGAAAGAGAGAGAGAGAGAGAGAGAGAGAGAGAGAGAGAGAGAGAGAGAGAGAGAGATAGGAGGGGGGAGGGGAAATAGAAATGTTTATTTTAGGGTTTAATTAGGGCAGTGGCATGGTGCCCAGCCTAGGGGATATGACTGTCACTGCATGTTCATGTTCATGTTGAGAACCTGTCACAATGCTTGACTTGAGTATGTTTAATCCTCATTTTCTATGCATGCAGAACATCTTATTTCAGTAGTAGTGCTCTTTTGACAAAAATGTTTTAGTTACTTTTGTAAGGAAAAAATAGGTGCATTTTAAGGAGAATCGTACTGTCTGTGTACCTAAGTAGTATAGCAGCACTGCATGCCTAACAGAGCTGCACGATAATTAAACATTAACAAGAGGTTGATTTTCTTCTTGTGTACCCTGTTGTGTTGCTTCTAGAAATAATATAGAAGCTGTGAAAAAGAAATCTGTGGAGTAGGCACTTTACATAAGGTTGTAGATCATTGTAGTGTCCTAATGTCTAAGACTGTTGCATTGGAGGTTCAACTTGCAAACATATCAGAACTTGCAAACATTTTATTTCTTGTTGCATTGGAGATTCATCTTGTCTTGAGGCAAACAAATCAGCATTGGAGGCTCATCTTTGAGGCTCATCTTTATTACATATCAGAACTTGCAAACAAATCTGTGAAAGACTTGTAAAGTTGTTGGGTTTTGTCTCCGACCATTATGTCGTGATGATTTTGCAGGTACCCCAAGAGGCCCTTGAGTTTGCCGGAATGTCGATTAACTTCCGTTCTGGCAAATTCGGGTACTCCATATGTCCTATTTTCAGCAAAGGTCATGCTGAAATTTTCCGGGAATTTTAGCATGACTTTGCTAAAAATAGGACATATGGGGTACTTGCGACTAATGCATGGGCCGGGGTATCTTAGTACTTAGTTAAGTAGGATCAACTGCCTCTTGTGTTATACATATAGAAGTGTGATATCAACTCACAGTTATTACTAATGTCAGTTGCTCGTCATTGATAAACCCTAATCTGAAAGAGGAACCACTCATCCTAACACTGTGGATTATCTTATTGGACCCAACAGAGATGATGTAGTTTTGAATTATGAACATAGGAAATGTCGTCATCGGACGACGAAAGTCTCCCGGGGGAGTGCGACTGGTGCCACGACGACCGAGGTCAGTGCGACAGATTCATTGAGCTGGACGAAGATCGACGCTTCAGCATTAAGCTCGAGGAGACCTTCGATGTTGAAACGGTACGCAACGACGACAAGTGTTTTTTTTCGTAATTAAGCACGACTTCAACTATATATTTCAACGTGTACTTATCATCTTTTACAATTCGACTAGCTTATCCCATGCTATGCAAGACGCTATGTCTTGGAGAGGATGGGTTTTGGAGACCATGAAAATTACGAAACAAAGAAAATTCACCTAAGGACTCATCATGATGTGGATTTTGAAGTAAATCTTAATAATTCTGGGAGTGTAACCCATTTTGGTTGCAAAATTTGGGAAGCATTTTGCAAGATGTATGGTTCTGATGAGGGTATGCTTGTCACCATGGATCTTGGTGATCCTGACATCGACCAAGACAATATGGACATTTGGGTCGTTGTTGATACGCCTCCAGTTCTACCGCTATGTGAGTTTCTCAAACATAGTTAATTATTAACTAATTTAAATTGTTCATTTCAAAATAGTTGACAACTTATTTCCATTGAAATCTTATTTTGATTGTTCAAACAATGTGCGGAACATGGTAGACAAAACCCACTACACCGATGGCTCCGAGTTAACTTATCAGGAGAAAAATCATCTGGTCGGATTTTGTACTGATCTTGAGAATTACAATGTCTACAATCCAACTCCTCAACATTATGGTCCATACGTGCCACTAGTGCACGTCTTGAACTACGGTAACTACCATGGAGATACCCTGGTAAGATTTTCTACTATTACAACATTCGTGCATCTTTTGCATACTTCTAAAACTTGCGCAACTATGTAGTTATTACTATGTTTTTCAACAGAGAATCCCAGAGGATTGTGTGCCTCATCTGATGTATACGCACAGTAGCCTTCATGTTTTGAACATACAACCAGGTCGTCCTACGAATCTCAACTGTCCATACCGGATTTCTAAAAGAAGTGGAGAGATGACAATCAAAGAATGGAAAAAATGTATGGACAGTCGTAAAGAGCTTCTTGGAAGCAAAAGGAAGCGAAGCGCAAGAATTGTAGACATGATCTCCATTCTTCATAATGGAGAGTCAGGGTCTATATTGTTTTATGCTATTTTACCTTAAATAGGGTATTTAGGTCCTGCCTAATACTGATGATCATGTGCTAAGAACAATTAAGTAGCTAGGGTTGGTTCGATGACTATCAAGATGATGATCGTATGACTTGTTATTAATAACGAGTAGATGTTGTATGATGATGATTAGTAGTACTTGTTAGGATTAGTATTACTTTCGACAAACTCGCTACTCGCGGGCTCGAGACTTGTAATGTTAGAAGTTGTGTGATGATGATCTTCTATGGTATTCGATGAATCTGCTGTTGTTGTGTGGTGCTGTCCATATTCTGTCCAGTAACATATTTTGTAACCTGTGCAAATATCAGGAAAAAAATCCCTAATATTCATACTAGTGGCGCACCACAAACAAGTGCGCCATTAGTAAGCCAGAGCACACTAATGGTGCATCACCCACTGGTGCGCCATTAGTATGCCAAAGCACATGAGTACATATGCCCCCCTGGGAGGCATTCTAATGGCGCACTCTGGGCTATACTAATGGCGCACTGCGTGGTGCGCCATTAGAACACCAGATACTAATGGCGCACCACCGGTGTGCCATTAGAATTTAATTCTAATGGCGTGATACTAGTGGCGCACCAGTAGTGCGCCATTAGTAGGCAAAACTGGTGCGCCACTAGCATGCCTTTTCCTAGTAGTGTTGTGCTTATTAAGGATTATATTGATGGGTTGCCTTTTACCATTGCACATGATGATTTTGATAGATATAATATGCATGTGCTTGCTGCTCCTACTTGCAATTATTATGAGAGAGGAACTATTTATCCGCCTCTTTATGTTTCCAATACGATAGAATTGCAAGAAACTGTTTATACTATGCATTGGCCTTTACTTGGTGTGCATGAATTGTTCTTTTATGACATGCCGATGCATAGGAAGAGAATTAGACTTTGTTGTTGCATGATATATGTTACTTTGTGCACACTACTAAACTACAAATCATTGTTAATTAAAATTGGCTTTGATATACCTTGGGATCCGGGTGGATCCTTTACTTGAGCACTATATGCCTAGCTTAATGGCTTTAAAGAAAGCGCTCCCAGGGAGACAACCCGGAAGTTTTAGAGAGTCATTTATTTCTGTTGAGTGCTTTTATATAGTTTAAAAACAAAAAAATAAAGAGGGGAACCTAAAACTTTTCAAAAAGGAAAGTGAAAGTGAGAAAGACAAGCATTGTTGAAGTGGGAGCTAGCCTTGAACTTTGTTCATGCTCACGGAAACTTTGTGAATCTTGATTACAGAAACTTTTCATCAAAAAAAATTATCCCCTTGTACAATTCCATTGTATTATAAAAATAATGTGCCAAGGTTTGCCTTTAGGATGTTTACAATGCTTGTTGGTTTGTACGGTGCAGGACAGAAACTTTGGCTGTAGTGCGTGATTTTACATTTTTAACTGGAACGTGAATTGGTACTGATTCCTTTTGCACTGTTTTTGTATACAACTTGTTTATGTTTCATAATTGTGGTAGAATTTTTGGGGTACCAGAAGTATGGTGCATGTTCAGATTGCTACAGACTGTTATGTTTTTGACAGATTCTGTTTTTGATGCATAGTTTGCTTGTTTTGATGAATCTATAAATTTATATTAGTGGATTAAGCCATGGAAAAGTTATATTAAAGTAGACACAATGCAAAAACAAAATATGAATTGGTTTGGAACAGTACCTATAGTAGTGATTTGCTTTATTATACAAACGGATCTTACCGAGTTTTCTGTTGAAGTTTTGTGTGGATGAAGTGTCTAAGCGAGGATGTCTCGATATGAGGAAAAGGAAGAGAGGCAAGAGCTCAAGCTTGGGGATGCCCGAGGCACCCCAAGTAAATATTCAAGGAGACTCAAGCGTCTAAGCTTGGGGATACCCCGGAAGGCATCCCCGCTTTCTTCAACAAGTATCGGTATGTTTTCGTATTCGTTTCGTTTGTGCGATATGTGCAAGTCTTGGAGCATCTTTTGCATTTAGTTTTCACTTTTCTTTTATGCATCATGCTGGTATGAGATAGTCCTTGGTTGATTTATAGAATGCTCATTGCACTTCAATTAAATCTTTTGAGTATGGCTTTATAGAATGCTTTATGTGCTTCACTTATATCATTTGAAGTTGGATTGCCTGTTTCTCTTTACATAGAAAACCGCCATTTGTAGAATGCTTTTTTGCTTCACTTATATTTTTTAGAGCGTGGGCATATCTTTTTTAGAAATATTTAAACTCTCTTGCTTCACTTATATCTATTTAGAGAGATGACAGGAATTGGTCAATCACATGGTTAGTCATAAAATCCTACATAAACTTGTAGATCGCTGAATATGATATGTTTGATTCCTTGCAATAGTTTTGCGATATAATGGTGGTGATATTAGAGTCATGCTAGTGGGTGGTTGTGGATTGTAGAGACACTTGTGTTGAGGTTTGCAAGTCCCTGGCATGCACGTATGGTAACCGCTAGTGACAAATTTGAAGCATGGGGTGTTTCTTTGATTGTCTTCCTTATGAGTGGCGGTCGGGGACGAGCGATGGTCTTTTCCTACCAATCTATCCCCCTAGGGGCATGCGTAGTAGTACTTTGCTTCGGGGGCTATTAAACTTTTGCAATAAGTATATGAGTTCTTTATGACTAATGTGAGTCCATGGATTATACGCACTTTTACCTTTCCATCATTGCTAGCCTCTTCGGTACCGTGCATTGCCCTTTCTCATCTCGAGAGTTGGTGCAAACTTTGCCGATGCATCCAAACCCCGTGATACGATACGCTCTACCACACATAAGCCTCATTATATCTTCCTCAAAACAGCCACCATACCTACCTATCATGGCATTTCCATAGCCATTCTGAGATATATTGCCATGCAACTTTCCACCGTTCCGTTCATTATCATGACATACATTAATTTTGTCATATTGCCATTGCATGATCATGTAGTTTACATCGTATTTGTGGCAAAGCCACCATGCATAATTTTTCATACATGTCACTCTTGATTCATTGCAGCATCCCGGTACACCGCCGGAGGCATTCATATAGAGGCATATCTTGTTCTAGTTTTGAGTTGTAATTCATATGTTGTAATCAATGAAAGTGTGATGATCATCATTATTAGAGCATTGCCCAAAAAGAAAAGAAAAAGAAAGGCCAAAAAAGGGAAGGCCAAAGAAAAAAAAGAAAAAATAAATAAAAGGGGCAATGTTACTATCTCTTTTTCCACACTTGTGCTTCAAAGTAGCACCACACTCTTCATGTAGTGAGTCTCATATATTGTGCTTCAAAGTAGCACCATGTTTTTCATATAGAGAGTCTCATATGTTATCACTTTCATATACTAGTGGGAATTTTTCATTACAGAACTTGGCTTGTATATTCCTACGATTGCTTCCTCAAATGCCCTAGGTCTTCGTGAGCAAGCATGTTGGATGCACACCCACTAGTTTTCTTTTGTTGAGCATTCATTTATAGCTCTAGTGCATCTGTTGCATGGCAATCCCTACTCCTCACATTGATATCAATTGATGGGCATCTCCATAGCCCGTTGATTAGCCGCATCGATGTGAGACTTTCTCCCTTTTTGTCTTCTCCACATAACCTCCATCATTATATTCTATTCCACCTATAGTGCTATATCCAGGGCTTGCGCTCATGTATTGCGTGAGGGTTGAAAAAGCTGAAGCGTGTTAAAAAGTATGAACCAATTGCTTGGCTTGTCATCGGGGTTGTGCATGATGGGAGCATTTTGTGTGATGAAAATGAAGCATGGCCAAACTATATGATTTTGTAGGGATAAGCTTGCTTTGGCCTTGTTGTTTTGAAAAGACATGGTTGCTTTATTAGTACGCTCGAAGTATTATTGTTTTTTATGTCAAATGATAGACTATTGCTTTGAATCACTCGTGTCTTAATATTCATGACATGATTAGATTACATGATCAAGATTATGCTAGGTAGCATTCCACATCAAAAATTATCTTTTTTATCATTTACCTACTCGAGGACGAGCAGGAATTAAGCTTGGGGATGCTGATCCGTCTCCGTCGTATCTATAATTTTTTATTGTTCCATGCCAGTATTATTCAACTTTTATATACTTTTGGCAACTTTTTATTCTATTTTTTGGGACTAACATATTGATCCAGTGCCCAGTGCCAGTTCCTGTCTGTTGCATGTTTTTTGTTTCGCAGAAACCCAATATCAAACGGAGTCCAAACGGGATAAAAACAGACAGAGAATTATTTTGGAATATTTGTGATTTTTGGGAAGTAAAATCAACGCGATACGGTGCTCGAGGGGGCCAGGAGATAGGGGGCGCGCCCCAGGGAGGCAGGCGCGCCCTGGACTCTACTGGGTCCCCCGTAAGGCGGTTGACGCTCTTCTTTCGCCGCAAGAAAGCTAATTTTATGAGAAAGATCTGGGCGAAAGATTCACCCCAATCGGAGTTACGGATCTCCGAATATTTAAGAAACGGTGAAGGGGTAGAATCTGAGAACGCAGAAACAGAGAGATAGATCCAATCTCGGAGGGGCTCTCGCCCCTCCCATGCCATGGGAGCCAAGGACCAGAGGGGAAACCCTTCTCCCATCTAGGGACGAGGTCAAGGAAGAATAAGAAGAAGGTGGCTCTCTCCCCCTTGCTTTCGGTGGCGCTGGAGCGCTACCGGGGGCCATCATCATCACCGCGATCTTCACCAACACCTCCGCCACCTTCACCAACATCTCCATCACCTTCCTCCATCTATATTCAGTAGTCCACTCTCCCGCAACCTGTTGTACCTTCTACTTGAACAAGGTGCTTTATGCTTCATACTATTTTCCAATGACGTGTTGTCATCCTATGATGTCTGAGTAGATTTTCGTTGTCCTATCAGTGATTGATGAATTTCTATGATTGGTTTGAGTTTCATGTTTTATTATTGGTGCTGTCCTATGGTGGCCTCCATGTCGCGCAAGCGTGAGGGATTCCCGTTGTAGGGTGTTGCAATGCGTTCATGGTTCGCTTAGTGGGTTGTGTGAGTGACTGAAACACAAACCCGAGTAAGGGGATTGTTGCGTATGGGATAAAGGGGATTTGATACTTTAATGTTGTGGTTGGGTTTTACCTTAATGGATCTTTAGTATTTGCGGATGATTTCTACAGTTCCAATCATAAGTGCATATGATCCAAGTAGAGAAAGTATGTTAGCTTATGCCTCTCCCTCAAATAGAATTGCAGTAGTGATTACCGGTCTAGTAACATAGTCAGTTGCCTAGGGACAATTTCACAATTCCTACCACCACTTTTCCACACTCACTATATTTACTTTATTGCATCTTTATCTAAACAGCCCCTAGTTTATGTTTACGTGCTCTTTATTATCTTGCAAACCTATCCTATCACACCTACAAAGTACTTCTAGTTTCATACTTGTTCTAGGTAAAGCGAACGTCAAGCGTACGTAGAGTTGTATCGATGGTCGATAGAACTTGAGGGAATATGTATTCTACCTTTAGCTCCTCGTTGGTTTCGACACTCTTACTTATCGAAAACTGTTGCGATCCCCTACACTTGTGGGTTATCAACCGACTCCTGCCTGCATCTACTACTATTACTCCACACATCGACCGAGGGATAAAGAACAGAGTAACACATTAAGCAAGATGACATGATGTAGAGGGATAAACTCATGCAATATGATATAAACCCATCTTTTTATCCTCGATGGCTACAATACAATACATGCCTTGCAACCCTTTCTGTCACTGGGTAAGGACACCGCAATATTGAACCCAAAGCTAAGCACTTCTCCCATGGCAAGAAAGGTCAATCTAGTAGGCCAAACCAAACTGATAATTCGAAGAGACTTCCAAAGATAACTCAATCATACATAAAAGAATTCAGAGGAGATTCAAATATTTCTCATAGATAAACTTGATCATAAACCCACAATTCATCGGATCTCGACAAACACACCGCAAAAAGAGTTTACATCGAATAGATCTCCACAAGAGATGGGGAGAACATTGTATTGAGAACCAAAAAGAGAGAAGAAGCCATCTAGCTAATAACTATGGACCCGAAGGTCTGTGGTAAACTACTCACAACTCATTGGAGGGGCTATGGTGTTGATGTAGAAGCCGTCCGTGGTCGATTCCCCCTCCGGCGGAGGGCCGGCGAAGGCTCCAAGATGGGATCTCACGGATACAAAAGGTTACGGCGCTGGAAATTGTGTTTCGTTGGCTCCCTGGATGTTTTCGGGGTACGTAGGCTTGTATAGGAGGAAGAAGTACGTCAGTGGCCGCCCCAGGGGCCCATGAGACAGGGGGGGCGCGCCCTGTAGGGTGATAACCCACAAGTGTAGGGTATCTATCATAGTACTTTCGATAAGTAAGAGTGTCGAACCCAACGAGGAGCAGAAGGAAATGATAAGCTGTTTTCAGTAAGGTTTCTCTGCAAGCACTGAAATTATAGGTGATAGATAGTTCTGTGATAAGATAAATTGTAACGAGTAACAAGTAAATAAAGTAAATAAGATGCAACAAGGTGGCCCAATCCTTTATGTAGCAAAGGATAATCCTAGACAATTTCTTATAATGAGAAAGGAGCTCCCGAGGACACATGGGAGTTATCGTCAAGCTAGTTTTCATCACGTTCATATGATTCGCGTTCAGTACTTTGATAATTTGATATGTGGGTGGACCAGTGCTTGGGTACTGCCCTTACTTGGACAAGCATCCCACTTATGATTAAACCCTATTGCAAGCATCCACAACTACAAAAGAAGTATTAAGGTAAACATAACCACAGCATTAAACATATGGATCCAAATCAGCCCCTAACAAAGCAACGCATAAACTAGGGTTTAAGCTTCTGTCACTCTAGCAACCCATCATCTACTTATTACTTCCCCATGCCTTCCTCTAGGCCCAAATAATGGTGAAGTGTCATGTAGTCGATGTTCACATAACACCACTAGAGGAAAAGACAACATACATCTCATCAAAATATCGAACGAATACCAAATTCACATGACTACTAATAGCCAGACTTCACCCATGTCCTCAGGAACAAACATAACTACTCACAAAGCATATTCATGTTCATAATCAGAGGAGTAATAAAATGCATTAAGGATCTGAACATATGATCTTCCACCAAGTAAACCAATTAGCATCAACTACAAGGATTAATCAACACTACTAGCAACCCACAGGTACCAATTTATGGTTTTGATACAAGATTGGATACAAGAGATGAACTAGGGTTTTGAGAGGAGATGGTGCTGGTGAAGATGTTGATGGAGATTGACCCCCTCCTGATGAGAGGATCATTGGTGATGACGTTGGTGATGATTTCCCCCTCCCGGAGGGAAGTGTCCCCGGCGGAACAGCTCCGCCGGAGCCCTAGATTGGTTCCGCCAAGGTTCCGCCTCGTGGCGGCGGAGTTTCATCCTGTAAGCTTGCCCACGAGTTTTTCCAGGGTAACAACCCTCATATAGTGGAAGATGGACATCGAGGACCCACCAGGGGGGCCCAGGAGATAGGGGCGCGCCCAGTAGGGGTGGGCGCGCCCCCACCCTCCTGGGCAGGGTGTGGGCCCCCTGATGTATTTCTTTCGCCCAATAATTCTTATTAATTCCAAAAACATGTTTCGTGGAGTTTCAGGATTTTTGGAGCAGTGCAGAATAGGTTTCCAATGTTTGCTCCTTCTCCAGCCAGAATTCCGGTTGCCGGCATTCCCCCTCTTCATGGTAAACATTGTAAAATAAGACAGAATAGCCATAAGTATTGATATATAATGTGTAATAACAGCCCATAATGCCCTAAATATTGATATAAAAGCATGATGCAAAATGGACGTATCAACTCCCCCAAGCTTAGACCTCGCTTGTCCTCAAGCGGAAGCCGAAATCGAAAAATATGTCCACATGTTTAGAGATAGAGGTGTCGATAAAAATAAAATACGTACATGAGGGCATCATGATCATTCTTGTAACAACAACATATATAGATTTTATCATATGATTTCTTATACTCAAGTAACAACCAATTCACAATGTCAAGTATGGTTCAAAAACTTCATCGAGAACAAACAAACTATAATCTCAGTCATTGAAGCAATTGCAATTTATCATAACATCAGAAAGAGTTAGCAATAGAGCTTTTCAGCAAGTCCACATACTCAACTATCTTGTAGTCTTCTACAATTGCTACCACTCACGCAATACTTGTGGTTATAGAGTTTCATCCGGACACTGAGAAAGATAGGGGCTTCTTGTATTGCCTCCCAGCGTATTCACCTTTAGGTGATCTCAACAATAATATCCCATGCTAACTTACATCCAATTGGATATATATATCATGATCTTTCAAACACGAGGAGCTTGCCAAAGTATAAAATGAAAAAGGGAAAGGTGAAGATCACCTTGACTCAAGCATAAAGTAAAAACATATAGTAAAAGATAGGCCCTTCGCAGAGGGAAGCAGAGGTTGTCATGTGCGTTTAGGGTTGGATGCACAAAATCTTAATGCAAAAGAACGTAACTTTATATTGCCCCTTGTATGTGGACCTTTATTATGCAGTCCGTCGCTTTTATTACTTCCACAACAAGATTGTATAAAGCTTATTTTCTCTGCACTAATAAGTCATACATATTTAGATTGCAATTTTTATTGCCTGCAACATGACAACTTACTTGAAGGATCTTACTCAATCCATAGGTAGGTAGGTGGACTCTCATGGCAAAACTGGGTTTAAGGATATTTGGAAGCACAAGCAGTATCTCTACTTAGTACAAGTTATTTGGCTAGCGTGAGGGGAAAGGCAAGCTCAACATGTTTGGAAGGTCAATGACAATATACTTTAACTGATATGTGAGAAAACATAAACCATTACGTTGTCTTCCTTGTCCAACGTCAACTCTTTTAGCATGTCATACTTAATGAGTGCTCCCAATCATAAAAGGTGTCCAAGATAATATATTTGTATGTGAGCCTCTCTTTCCTTATCACTTCCTATTAATTGCAACGATGACCAAGACTACGTTTATCAACTCTCAACAACTTTTATGCCTCATACTTTCTATGTGTGAAGTCATCACTAACCATAAGATCAATATGAACTCTTTTATTCTTTCTACTTTCTCAACATCATAGCAACATAGCAAAGCCCTTGACTCAACACTAATATTTATTATAGATAGCTCACGGACTCGATTACAAAAAGAGATGACAAAGCAAAACTCAAAACTACTTGATATCAAAACTTCAATCTACTAGATCAAGATACTACTAAAAGGATTGAACTAAATAAAACGGTAAATATAGGAGTGTGATGGTGATACGATACCGGGGCACCTCCCCCAAGCTTGGCAGTTGCCAAGGGGGTGCCCATACCCATGCAATTATGTCCTCGGAGGTGATGAAGGTGGTGATGATGATGGCTTCTTTCCCAAATTACGCTTGAGTATAGTATTTTGCCCTTTTAGGTCCTCAACCTCCCGCTCAAGGCTTAATACTCTTTTGCACAATTCCTGTTTATTTTCCTGCAAGAGACGAAAAGGGATAAACTCGATCTTTGGCTTCTTTGCTCTATCAGGGAGGCTTGACTTTTTAAAATCCACATGCATGTCCCCGGGCTGGGGTAATGGGGCTTCGTCCTCGTCTGAACTCGTCTCCTCCTTTATCTTAGGCTCATAGTCTTCTTCTTCTTCAGAGGTCCAGCCATCATGCTCCAAATCCCCGTAGACCTTAGGGTCTGCAAGGTAGTCGGCCACATAGCTTTCCCCTTCCGAATCCTGAGATGACATAGTGTTCTAAATCTGTAACAGAAACAGCTCAAAACAAAAACAGAGGATATTCACGTGATACGGTGGTCAAAACCTTTGGGAGTATATATATTGAATTTTTACCGACCAAAATACGTAACGTGCAAGAAAACGGAGTCTGGAAGGCACACGAGGTGCCCACGAGTAAGGGGGGCGCGCCCAGTAAGGGTGGGCGCGCCCTCCACTCTCGTGGGGGCCTCGTGTCCCCCTCGGACTACTTATTTCTTCCTAAAATTCTTAAATATTCCAAAACTGATAAAAATTGCCATTGGGGTTGTTTTGGAGTCGGTTTACTTACCGTACCACATACCTATTCCTTTTCCGAGTCTGGAACGTTCTGGAATGTGTCCCTTATGTATTCCTCCGGGGTTACGGTTTCAATAATAGTAGTTTCAACATTAATAGGGTTACCTGAAATATAATGTTTAATTCTTTGACCGTTCACCACCCTCGGACTTGTGCCTTCGAAGTTGTTGATTTTTATGGCACCAGAACGATATACCTCCTCGATAACGTAACTACCTTCCCATTTAGAGAGAAGTTTTCCTGCAAAAAATCTTAAACGAGAGTTGAATAATAACACATAATCTCCTACGTTAAACTCACGCTTTTGTATTCTTTTGTCATGCCAATGTTTGACTTTTTCTTTGAATAGCTTGGCATTCTCATAGGCTTGGGTTCTCCATTCATCAAGTGAGCTAATATCAAACAACCTCTTATCGCCGGCAAGTTTGAAGTCATAGTTGAGCTCATTAACAGCCCAATATGCTTTATGTTCAAGTTCAAGAGGTAAATGACAAGCTTTTCCATAAACCATCTTATAAGGAGACATACCCATAGGATTTTTGTATGCAGTTCTATAGGCCCATAATGCATCATCAAGTTTTTTGGACCAATTCTTTCTAGATCTATTGACAGTCTTTTGCAAAATTAATTTGATCTCTCTATTGCTCAACTCTACTTGACCACTAGACCGCGGATGATAAGGAGATGCGATTCTATGATTGACATCATACTTAGCAAGCATCTTACGGAAAGCACCATGAATAAAATGTGAACCACCATCAGTCATAAGATATCTAGGGACTCCAAACCTCAGAAAGATAACTTCTTTAAGCATTTTAATAGAAGTTTTATGATCAACACAACTAGTTGGAATAGCTTCTACCCTCTTAGTAACGTAATCAACAGCAACTAAAATATGTGTATAACCATTAGAGGCAGGAAAAGGTCCCATATAATCAAAGCCCCAAACATCAAATGGTTCAATAACAAGAGAGTAATTCATAGGCATTTCTTGACGTCTACTAATGTTGCCTATTCTTTGACATTCATGACAAGATAAGACAAACTTACGAGCATCTTTGAAGAGAGTAGGCCAATAAAAACCAGATTGTAGTACCTTGTGTGCAGTTCTATCTCCAGCGTGGTGTCCTCCATAAGATCAGAGTGACACTTGCGTAGGATCTGTTCCTGTTCATGCTCATGCACACAACGTCTAATAACACCATCTACTCCTTCTTTATAAAGGTGTGGGTCATCCCAGAAGTAATGTCTTAAATCATATAGGACCTTTTTCTTTTGCTGGTATGTGAAACTAGGCGGTATAAATTTGGCAACAATGTAATTAGCATAATCAGCATACCAAGGAGCAGTGCAAGAAGCATTAACGACCGCTAATTATTCATCAGGAAAGCTATCATCAATAGGCAGTGGGTCATCAAGAACATTTTCTAAGCTAGACAAGTTGTCTGCAACGGGGTTCTCAGCTCCTTTTCTATCAATAATATGCAAATCAAATTCTTGGAGCAGGAGAACCCATCTAATGAGCCTAGGCTTAGCATGTTTCTTTTCCATAAGATATTTAATAGCAGCATGATAAGTGTGAATAGTAACTTTGGAATCAACAATATAAGGTCTAAACTTATCACATGCAAATACAACTTCTAAGAATTCTTTTTTAGTAGTAGCATAATTTTTCTGGGCAGTATCAAGAGTCTTACTAGCATACTGGATAACATTAAATTTCTTATCAACTCTTTGCCCTAGAACAACACCTACAACATAATCACTAGCATCACACATAATTTCAAAAGGTAAATTCCAATCAGGTGGCTGAACAATAGGTGCAGTGATCAAAGCTTTCTTAAGTATTTCAAATGCTTCTGCACAATCATCATCAAAGACAAAAGGAATATCTTTTTGCAATAAATTAGTCAGAGGCCTAGACATTTTAGAAAAGTCCTTAATGAACCTCCTATAAAAAGCGGCATGATCAAGGAAACTTCTTATACCTTTTATGTCCTTGGGACATGGCATCTTTTCAATAGCATCAACTTTGGCTTTGTCAACTTCAATACCTCTCTCGGAAATCTTATGTCCCAAGACAATGCCTTCATTAACCATAAAGTGACACTTTTCCCAATTCAGGACAAGACTAGTGTGCTCGCATCTCTGCAAAACTCGATCAAGGTTGCTCAAACAATCATCAAAAGAGGATCCATAAACGGACAAGTCATCCATGAATACCTCACAAATCTTTTCACAAAAATCAGAGAATATAGCCATCATGCATCTTTGAAAGGTAGCAGGTGCATTAGATAAACCAAAAGGCATACGTGTATAAGCAAAAGTACCGAAAGGGCAAGTAAAAGTAGTTTTTGATTGATCCCTTGCTGACACGGGTATTTGAGAGAAGCCAGAATAACCATCTAGAAAGCAGAAATGTATGTGTTTAGATAGTCTTTCTAGCATTTGATCAATAAAAGGTAAAGCGTAATGATCTTTCTTAGTAGCTTTATTTAATTTACGGAAATCAATTACCATCCTATAATACTACTAGGAAAAAGGCTACTAGCAGCGCGGGTAAAATGGCTACTAGCAGCGCGGGTACCCGCGCTACTAGTATCGCGCTACAGCTAATAGTTAGTAGTAGCGCGGGTGAGACCCGCGCTACTACTAACTTTGTTAGTAGTAGCGTGTGCCACCCACGCTACTGCTATTACAGACTCGTGTTACTACTAATGAAGTAGTAGTAGCGTGCCTATAATACCAGTGCTACTAGTATCCTAAATACTAGTAGGGCACTTTTTTCCCAAAGCTACTAGTAACAAATTAGGTATTAAAAAAATTAAAAATAGATGCAGTATTCATGAATGGAGATCAGAGACATGTCCAGTGCAAAATAAATTTCACAAAATCATCTTAACACTAGCAGTGTTCATGGATGCAACATTGAACATCTCAACTCGAAGAGATCACGAGGACGCACGCAACCATCATCAAAAGGTTGGTACCTTCCCCAGCATTTCACCACCAACCTAACCAGACCACTTCTCTAGATGTATGTACAAAGCGTCGAGGTCCTCCACCTTGAGGAACTCCGGACGGTGGTGTCGTCCTCCACCTCGGTGACCTTCGAACGGTGGCGTCGAGGTCCTGCACCCTGGGGACCTCCTGCGTCGCAATCACCTGAACGATAATCTGTATGACGTGGTCGCGGGGCTTCACGGTGAAGTCTGCCTACGTGTAGTTGAAGAGCACGACTCCCATCGGGCCGCAGTAGTCCTCGTCGATCACCCTGCACCCAGTCGAGAAAGTGAAAACTTGTTAGTTTGCGCCCTCGTGCAGATCCAGTAGGGTATTTTCTTCAATTATCTGTCTCTTTAGTGTATTATGAATCTTCAAAACGGAAAAACACCTACTAAATGCATACCCTAGTTGTACGTGTTCATGCTATCTTCTTGTTTTGGTGCATTCAAGAAATACTAGTATATTTGAGCTATATGTGCTTGAAATATTTGACAGTTAACATCTGTTCAAAATTTATCATTTCATGGATAGGGAAATCGCCAACAAAGGACATCAGAAAATTGATTCTCACTGCTCTTCAAAATCGGAATAGGCGAAGTCTATTTTTAATTTTGATATTCCATGCAAACTTTAAGTATATATGCTAGCATGTAATCTTTGAACGTGGATCAAAATGAGATTTCAAGCTTTGTCGGCCTTACCATGATCAGTACTAAATTCTCTAGGCTGCTCAACCTTTCCCTGTAGGGACTAGGGAGCATTTCTTTCACCGGGTATCTCATTCTTAAGTTTGGGAAGAAACCCGCATCCCTTCAGATAGTCATCCATATCCTGAAGAAAAAAAGTATACATTTTCAGTGACTCACAATATATCATCAAATACTGCTTAGGTTTATTTATAAGAATAATTGTTAAAGATCATCCAATGTTTTCTTACGATCTTCCACTCTATGAAGTAGAAGCAAAAACTAAAAGCTAAACACACACTAAAATTACCTTCATAAAATTCTTCAGATAGCGAATGAGCGATAGACAAAAAATATATACTTTAGATAGCAAGGAGTAGGCCAACAGGCAACAACATAAGTTTTTTAGCAGCGGCGACAAGTAACTACGGAGACATTGCAGGTGACGAGATGAAATATTGATACCCTTCGTCCCCGACGAGCAGACTTTGTTGACAGTGGTGGAGGGTACGGTGTTGGGCAGGCGACGCGGAGAGAGGCCTGCCTGGCCGGGGCCTAGCCAAGCTTTGCGCTGAGGACGTTGCCCATGGACACCTCCTGCACCAGCGCCGGGGTCGACGTTGACTTTCTAGAGAGCACCATTTTAAATCGGGCGGCATAGCATCACTGACTGGGTGCTCGGATCCAACTATTATCTACTTTGACCATCCGAACCACATGTGACAACAAGACTCATCTGATCTCTTGTCCTCTACTCAATGTCATGAGATATTAAGATGCAATATTATTTGTCCAGGTCTGCTACCATCTACTTATACTAATCAAAAGGCAAACCAATCCACTTACGCCCAGTCTGTCAGGACTAAACTTGTACTCCTAACAGTGGGGCTGTAATATTTCCACAAGCGTTCATCTGGGCCTTATCCTACGCCATCTCCATAGATTTAAAAATGCAAGTGTGGTTCAGATGAAGATAAGGATAATGAGATACATGCTTGCAGGAAAAACTCCCATGCTCGCTTGATGATGATGATGTCTCTCTTGATACTCCCTTGTCCGTTGAGACGGCACTCTGTCGCCGCTGGCCACCAGCGGCATTCTGCTCAACGGCGGCCAAGGCATGCCTTGTGGCTGTCCAGGAAGCTCGAATCAGGATGGACCTGAGAAGAAATAGAGCACGGTCGTGTGATGTCCTAGCTGAATCAGAGTACAATAAGCAAAAGTGCAGAACATCATTCACTTGTATAACAACTCCACGTCCATGTGCAGCTCTGCTGCAATGGAGCATTCATTTAAGTAGTGATTTACTGAACCAATATGAACTTAGTTCAAGCCGAGACTATTTTACAACATCTTATCTTATCCCAAAGGTACTAGTCCATATTGAAATATCGAAAACATCTTATATTTGCAAAGGGAGTGCTAAAGTTTTTTCATCCAATCCATCCATCCATGGAGTGCACTAGCTAGTCTAGGCCACGGATAATGACCACCTAGCATGTAACAACTAAGCCATGGTGGCCAATCCCATTAAGTAGAAATTTAGCCACCATTAGAAACCATAGAACAGAAGCATAGAAGTACAATAGCTAACAATAAGACAGCTCTACATGATCTATAGCTAACGACAGAATAGAAGTACCATCGGAAGCTCTAGGAGCCAAGTAACACACGGCATTAGTAGCTAAATAATATCCATGGACACAGCCATTACTTACAACCAGAAACTCTAGGAACGCCTAGAAATGGAGGCCAGAGGACCAGGCCATTAATAGAACCACATCCAGCAGTCATACAAGCACGCCAACACAGGAATTACGCAACCATTCGATGGCCATAGGACTAGTAGCCAAGAAATGGCCGCACAATCAGCCACGGCTTGTTGCCCGTGCCACCCGGAGCACGAGAGGGGGAAGGGGAGGAAGAACCGGGGGATTACCGAGATGGAGACGAAGTGGGAACGACCACCGCCACCGCCGTTGGACCAGAAGGCGTCGTGGCCGAGGAAGCCCGCGCCGAGTAGCCGAGGCAGGGGCAAGGGGGCTCGGGAGGAGGAGCGGAAGACGGCCACCACACCGCCACGCCGGCGAGCTAGGGTTTGCCTCGAGGCCACGCGCAGGGGCGGGAGGCCGGGGCGGAGGTGGCGAATCGGCAGAGCGGGCGAGGGGGAGCCGGGCCGGTGAGGCGCGACGCGGGGTGGCACCGGAGCTGGCCGGAATTGGCCGGCGACGGCGGCGGCAGAGGGGGGATCAGGACGGGAGGAGCGTGCGCCGCGTGCGGGGGGATGGAGACGGCGAGAGGTGGGAAGGGGAGAGGAGGAGAGAGGCGTGGTCATGTTTTTTTTAGGGTCAGCGTGGCCATGTTTAGTAGAGCGAGAGGGGTGGACCACTTAGTAGTAGCGCGGGGGTCTAACCTGCGTTACTACTACTTACTTAGTACTAGCACCGGTTTTATACCCCTCGCTACTACTATGGCCTATCCCAGGGGCATTGTTGGAGACCACTTACTAGCAGCGCGGGTTTATACCCCTCGCTACTACTATCAACTTAGTAGTAGCGCGGTTTTTATACCCCTCGCTACTACTAATTAGCAGTAGCGCCCACTTTTAAACCGTGCTACTGATAAACTTCTATGTATAAGGTTTTCCCTAGTAGTGTAACATGTAATAATTTTTTGCAGGATCAATTCATCTTTATCATTAGGAACAACGGTAATGCATCCCTTTTTAGGAACACAATGGACAGGGCTTACCCAATCACTATCAGCAATGGGATAAATTACACCTGCCTCAAGGAGCTTTAGTATGTCATTTCTTACCACTTCTTTCATTTTGGGATTCAGTCGTCGTTGAGGATCTCTAACTGGTTTGGCATCTTTATCCACTGTAATTTTGTGTTGGCATTATGTGGGACTAATGCCCTTAAGATCATCCAGAGTATATCCAATAGCTGCTCGGTGCTTCTTCAGAGTTTTCACTATCTTTCTTCTTCTTGCTCTCAAAGGTTAGCACTAATAATAATGGGATATATTTTCTTTTCATCAAGATAAGCATATTTAAGATTATTAGGTAATGGTTTCATTCAAACACGGGATCACCCTTGGGTGGAGGGGGATCCCCAAGAATTTCAACGGGAAGGTTATGTTTCAGCACAGGTTCCTATTTAAGGAACACTTCATCTATTTCCCTTCTTTCCTTCATAAACATATCATTTTCATGGTCTAGCAAATATTGTTCTAACGTATCAGTAGGAAGGAAGACCAATAATCTCATCCTTACTAGGTGGTTCTCCATCACGAGGTTGTCTATGAAACTTAGCAAAATTAAACTCATGAGACATACCATCTAAGCCAATGGTGACTGTATCTTTTTCACAATCAATTCTAGCACTAGCTGTATTTAAGAAGGGTCTACCAAAAATAATGGGACAAAAGTCATCTTGTGGGGAACCAAGAACAAGAAAATAAGCAGGATATTTAACCTTCCCACACAAGACTTCAACATCTCTAATTATCCCAACTGGTTTAATGGTATCCCTGTTAGCAAGCTTAATGGTAACATCAATGTCTTCCAATTCAATGGGTGCAATGTCGTGCATAATCTCTTGATATAAGTCATAGGGTATTGCACTTGCACTAGCACCCATATCACATAAGCCATGGTAACAATGATCTCCTATTTTAACAGAAATAACAGGCATGCCTACGACAGGTCTATGTATCTTAGTATCTGGTCTAGCAATATTAGCAGTCTCATCACAGAAATAAATAACATGCCCATCTAAATCATCATCCAAGAGATCTTTAACCATAGCAATACTAGGTTCAACTTTGATTTGCTCAGGAGGTGTATAAGTCCTAATATTACTCTTGCGAACAACAGTCAAAGTTTTAGCTTGATCCTTTATCCTAACAGGAAAAGGAGGTTTCTCAACATAAGTAGTAGGAACAATAGGATCACTATAGGTGATAGTCTTTTCTTCAACTGTAATAGGTGCAACTACTTTTACTTCAACGGGAGGATTATATTTAAACCACTTCTCTTTAGGGAGATCAACATGAGAAGCAAAAGATTCACAGAAAGAAGCTACTATCTTAGAGTCAAGTCCATATTTAGCGCTAAATCCACGAAAAGCATCGGTATCCATAAAAGATTTAACACAATCGATCTTAGATGTCATACCTGACTCCTTACCATCGTCGGAACCCCAATCTTCAGAGTTGTGTTTAATTCTTTCCAATAAGTCCCATTTGAAATCAATAGTCTTCAGCATATAAGAACCAGCACAGGAAGTATCGAGCAGGTTGCGATCATTAAGAGAAGGCCGAGCATAAAAATTTTGAATAATCATTTCCCGGGAGAGCTCATGATTGGGGCATGAATATAACATTGACTTAAGCCTCCCCCAAGCTTGAGAGATGCTTTCTCCTTCGCGAGGCCAGAAATTATATATGTAATTACGATCATGATGAACAATATGTATAGGATAGAACTTCTGGTGAAATTCCAACTTCAATCGTTTATAATTCCAAGATCTCGTATCATCAATACCCTATACCATGTCAATGCATCTCCCTTTAAAGATAAAGGGAAGACCTTCCTTTTGACAACATCATCGGGAATAACTGCAAGCTTAAATAATCCACAAACTTCGTCCACAAAGATAAGGTGTAAATCGGAATGCAATGTTCCATCTCCTGCAAATGAATTAGCTAGCAGTTTCTCTATCATACCCGAAGGAATCTCAAAGTAAATATTTTCAAAAAGTTCAGTAGTTGAGGAGAAACTCTTTGCTCTTCTGGTCCGGGTGAAGATACCCCGAACAAGCCCCTCAAAGGATTAGTTTCCATAGTGACAAGTAACAGAAAATTTTAGCACACTATATAAATGTTTCTTTACCAAGTTCCACTCACCAAAAGTGCTACACTCCCCGGCAACGGCGCCAGAAAAGAGTCTTGATGTCCCACAAGTGTAGGGGATCTATCATAGTCCTTTCGATAAGTAAGAGTGTCGAACCCAACGAGGAGCAGAAGGAAATGATAAGCGGTTTTCAGTAAGGTTTTCTCTGCAAGCACGGAAATTGTAGGTGATAGATAGTTTTGTGATATGATAAATTGTAACGAGTAACAAGTAAATAAGGTGCAGCAAGGTGTCCCAATCCTTTATGTATCAAAGGATAAGCCTGGACAATTTCTTATAATGAGAAAGGAGCTCCCGAGGACACATGGGAATTATCGTCAAGCTAGTTTTCATCACGTTCATATGATTCGCGTTCGGTACTTTGATAACTTGATATGTGGGTGGACCAGTGCTTGGGTACTGCCCTTACTTGGACAAGCATCCCACTTATGATTAACCCCTATTGCAAGCATCTGCAACGACAAAAGAAGTATTAAGGTAAACCTAACCACAGCATTAAACATATGGATCCAAATCAGCCCCTAACGAAGCAACGTATAAACTAGGGTTTAAGCTTCTGTCACTCTAGCAACCCATCATCTACTTATTACTTTCCCATGCCTTCCTCTAAGCCCAAATAATGGTGAAGTGTCATGTAGTCGATGTTCACATAACACCACTAGAGGAAAAGACAACATACATCTCATCAAAATATCGAACGAATGCCAAATTCACACGACTACTAATAGCAAGACTTCACCCATGTCCTCAGGAACAAACGTAACTACTCACAAAGCATATTCATGTTCATAATCAAAGGAGTAATAATATGCATTAAGGATCTGAACATATGATCTTCCACCAAGTAAACCAATTAGCATCAACTACAAGGAGTAATCAACACTACTAGCAACCCGTAGGTACCAATTTGTGGTTTTGATACTAGATTGGATACAAGAGATGAACTAGGGTTTTGAGAGGAGATGGTGCTGGTGAAGATGTTGATGGACATTGACCCCCTCCCGATGAGAGGATCATTGGTGATGACGTTGGTGATGATTTCCCCCTCCCGGATGGAAGTGTCCCCGGTAGAACAGCTTCACCGGAGCCCTAGATTGGTTCCGCCAAGGTTCCGCCTCGTGGCGGCAGAGTTTCGTCCCGTAATCTTGCCCATGATTTTTTCCAGGGTAAAAGCCCTCATATAGCAGAAGATGGATACCGGGGGCCCACCGATGGCCATCTTCATCATCCCGGTACTATCCATGACGAGGAGGGAGTAATTCACCCTCGGGGCTGAGGGTATGTACCAGTAGCTATGTGTTTGATCTCTCTCTCTCGTATTCTCTCTATGGCACGATCTTGATGTATCGCAAGCTTTGCTATTATAGTTGGATCTTATGATGTTCCCCCCCCCCCCCCTCTACTCTCTTGTGATGAATTGAGTTTTCCCTTTGAAGTTATCTTATCGGATTGAGTCTTTAAGGATTTGAGAACACTTGATGTATGTCTTGCCGTGCTTATCTGTGGTGACAATGGGATATCACGTGATCCACTTGATGTATGTTTTGGTGATCAACTTGCGGGTTCCACCCATGAACCAATCCATAGGGGTTGGCACACATTTTCGTCTTGACTCTCCGGTAGAAACTTTGGGGCACTCTTTGAAGTACTCTGTGTTGGTTGAATAGATGAATCTGAGATTGTGTGATGCATATCGTATAATCATGCCCACGGATACTTGAGGTGACAATGGAGTATCTAGGTGACATTGGGTTTTGGTTGATTTGTGTCTTAAGGTGTTATTCTAGTACGAACTCTTGAATAGATCGATCGGAAAGAATAACTTTGAGGTGGTTTCGTACCCTACCATAATCTCTTCGTTTGTTCTCCGCTATTAGTGGCTTTGGAGTGACTCTTTGTTGCATGTTGAGGGATAGTTATATGATCCAATTATGTCATTATTGTTGAGAGAACTTGCACTAGTGAAAGTATGAACCATATGCCTTATTTCCTACCATTGCAATGCCGTTTACGCTCACTTTTATCATTAGTTACCTTGCTATTTTTATATTTTCAGATTACAAATACCTTTATCTACCATCCATATTGCACTTGAATCACCATCTCTTCGCCAAACTAGTGCACCTATACAATTTACCATTGTATTGGGTGTGTTGGGGACACAAGAGACTCTTTGTTATTTGGTTGTAGGGTTGTTTGAGAGAGATCATCTTCATCCTATGCCTCCCACGGATTGATAAACCTTAGGTCATCCACTTGAGGGAAATTTGCTACTGTCCTACAAACCTGTGCACTTGCACGCCCAACAACGTCTACAAGAAGAAGGTTGTGTAGTAGAGATCAAGCTCTTTTCTGGCGCCGTTGCCGGGGAGGTGAGTGCTTGAAGGTATATCTTTAGATCTTGCAATCGAATCTTTTTGTTTCTTGTTTTTTCACTAGTTTAATTTATAAAAGAAAAACTACCAACAAATGGAATTGAGTTTGTCTCATACGCTTCGCCTTTTTAATATCTTTCGTGAGTATGATGTAAAGGAAAATTGTGCTCAAGTGTAGAAGAAGAATGCATTAAAATGTTTGGTACTAGATCTTTGAATGATTAGCATGATTGCAATGTTGTTAGTATGAACTCCTTGAATATCCACTAATGATGATTGCACTAGTTATGATGAAAATGTCTCCCATAAGCATGTCGATTTTTGTGGAGAGCATTGGGTTTGCATAGATACACCAAATAGAGAAGATAGATATTGCAAGAGGCATAAGCATGTAGAAACTAAATTGTTGCAAGAAAGGCTAAGGGAGAGTGCTGAAAAATTATATTTCCTTGGGCGTACTTGTGAACTTTGCCATGAAAGTGGTCATTTACATCTCCGATGCAAGTTGTTTCATGATCGAATCGTGTCCAAAAATTGTGATGATTTGATTTCCCTTGCAGATTATAATGAACTTAATTTGCTTATGGGTTATGAAGAAATGAATCGTTTAATTAAGCACCTTCCAGAATTTGCCCGTTATAAACTTCTTGATTTTGATCTAGAGACGATTTATATGTTTTGTGCGGTAAATTGCATTGGAAATCCTTATATTGTCAATTACCTAAAGAAAAGAAAGCAAATAGAAGATGATGAGAATACTAATGAAAGGGAAGAGACATCCCAATATCCTCCTATTATTTCTTATGATGAATCGGGTAACGAGGAGGAGCTTTCTATTCAACCAATCTCGTCAATAAGGAGCTCAAAGAGGAAGGTTGAACCCACACATAATGTGACGAAGAAAAAGAAAATAAGGAGCAACAAAGGTAGAAAGGTATCCCTCCCAAATGATGTTGCTCCTACTACTCATTGTGATGATGATAATTGCTATACTATTGGTGCTATCCATATTTTTAATGATGAGAGTGATTATGCTTATGATATGAAAGGGCCCAAGCTTGGGGAAGCTATGTTTGATGAGGATGAAATATTTGAGAATATATTTGCTGAAATTAATGTTTGTCCCAATCTTGGGGATGCTATGTTTAATAAAGATGATATTTTTAGCATCCCAAGTTTTGATATGCAAAGTTGTTATGATGATAGCACGCCTCTTACCTATGATGATTATATTGATGAAAGTGGGTTTGGAAGAGTGTCAACTTTAGGAATCAATTATCCCACTATTTTGGAGGATGTTGAATCTTATTGTGATGAATATGAAAGTGGATTTGGAAGAGTGTCAACTTTATTTAGTGATGATTCCACTATCTTGGAAGAGGTTTCAATCGATTATGATGAGAACAAAGTTGCTACTTATGATGATTATTGTGATGAAACTTATGCTAAAAAAAGTAGTGATTATAAAACTTGTCATGATTATGATTACCCTTTTTCTGAACATTACTCTTTTAATGTGGAAACATTTTTTACTGTTCAAGTCTTTTATGATACTTCCACTATTCCGAATGAGAAGAATTTTTCTTATGTGGAGAGTAGTAAAATTTCTATGCAAGTAGATCATGAAAAGAATTCTTTAGGTGCTGGTTCTATTGTTGAATTCATT
Source organism: Aegilops longissima (assembly GCA_021605205.1). NCBI lineage: Eukaryota > Viridiplantae > Streptophyta > Magnoliopsida > Poales > Poaceae > Aegilops > Aegilops longissima. The sequence goes on from CM038677.1 coordinate 848,362,013, forward strand.
CATGATGCTACTGAAAATTATTATGAGGGAGTAACATATGCTTGTAGGAATTGCAATAATATCAAGTTTTCTCTCTATGTGTTGAAAATCTTGAAGGTATGCTTGTTTTACCTTCCTATGCTTGTTGATTATTGTTCCCATAAGTTGTTTGCTCACAAAATCCCTATGCATAGTAAGTGGGTTAGGCTTAAATGTGCTAGTCATATGCTTCATGATGCTCCCATTATGTTTCAATTCTTATCTTTTATGTGAGCATCATTGTCATCATCATGCCTAGCTAGAAAGGCATCAAAGAAAAGCGCTTGTTCGGAGACAACCCAATATCTACCCTTACTGTTTTTGTGTGTCTACATGATTATGCTACTGTAGTAATCATTTTTTATAGCTTTTGTTTCAATAAAATGCCAGGTAAGACCTTTAGGATAGCTTACGGTGAGTTGTGTTGATCCTGCTGAGAATCAGAAACTTTTTCACCCAGTATATTAGTTTTGTTAATTCACAGAAACGTGCTTTTGATCTGATTATTTTTGCTATGGATTGGTACACAAATTTCTTAGGACTTCCTAATTTGGTAGGATTTTTGTAGTTCCAGAAGTATACGTTTGGTACAGATTACTACACACTGTTCTATTTTTGACAGATTCTGTTTTCTATGTGTTGTTTGCTTATTTTGATGAATCGATGAGTAGTATCGGAGGGTATGAACCATAGAGAAGTTAGAATACAGTATATATTACACCAATATGAATTTAGAATGATTTCATTACAGTACCTAAGTGGTGGTTTTATTTTCTTATACTAACGGAGCTTACGAGTTTTCTGTTGAGTTTTGTGTTGTGGAGTTTGCAAGTTTTGGGTAAAGATTCGATGGACTATGGAATAAGAAGTGGAAAGAGCCTAAGCTTGGGGATTTCCAAGGCACCCCATGATAATATTCAAGAATAGCCAAAAGTCTGAGCTTGGGGATGCCCCGGAAGGCGTCCCCTCTTTCCTCTTCGTTCATCGGTAACTTTACTTCGAGCTATATTTTTATTCACCACATGATATGTGTTTTTCTTGGAGCATAATTTTATTTTGTTAGTATTTGCTTTCTTTTATTTAGATTAGTGTTTTGCATCTTTAGTTTCAATAAAAGTGTCAAGGATAGCCTTTACCATGCTTATTTTGCTAGTATACATGTTGCTGTTTGAAAACAGAAAGTTTACCGCTGTTGAAACATTCCCTAGAAAAGCCAGAGCATGATATAATGTTGAAATTTTTTGCATAATGAGCTCTGATAAATCTTCTACAGCGTAGTATTTTTCTCATAATTTTTGGAGTTAGGGAAGTACAATGAATCTTGCATTCTTCACAGACTATACTGTTTTGGCAGATTGCTGTTATGGTTGCATTGTTTGCATATGTTTGCTTGTTTAATGATTGTATTTGAGGATAGGAGTATTAAATATGCAGAGGCATTTACTATGCAATGTTGAATAATAATTTTAGTGATTTTCTACAGTAGAAAATGATAAGGTTTTGCATTGGTTTATACTAACCTATCTCACGAGTTCTTGTTGAGTTTGGTGTGGATGAAGCTTTTGATAAAAAGAGAAACCATGATATGAGAGGAATTAAGGAGACACAAAAGTTCAAGCTTGGGGATGCCCAAGGCACCCCAAGATAATATTTCAAGAAGTCTCAAGCATCTAAGCTTGGGGATGCCCCGGTAGGCATCCCACCTTTCTTCTTCAACAACTATCGGTTAGTATCGATTGAACCTAAATTTTTGCTTCTTCACATGTGCTATCCTTGCAATGTCATTTTATTTTGTTTTGCTTTCTTTTTTAATACAATACCAAGATCTGAAATTCTTAAATGAGAGAGAGTATTCACATAGTTACATAATTATTTAGCTACTCATTGACCTTCACTTATATCTTTTTGGAGTAGTTTTTCATTTACTCGTGTGCTTCACTTATATCCTTGAGTAGATGGTTGAATGAGTTGAATGTCATAAATCTGAAATTATATACGTCTCATTTATCCCATGGGGAGTAATGACTTCACATCTAAGAAGTAGAGGTTGTAAATTTATTGAAGGTTAGCAAGCATTGTATTGGTCATTTGAACAATTCATGAAAGAATATTGAAGGAAGAGAAATTTCACATATAAATATACTATCTTAGACATCTTTTATAATTGTGAGCACTCATTAAGTATGACATGCTAAAGAATTGATGTTGGACAAGGAAGACAACGTAATGGGTTATGTTTCCTCACATCTCAGTTAAAGTATATTGTCATGGACCATTCAAACATGCTGAGCTTGCCTTTCCCCCTCATGCTAGCCAAATTCCTTGTACCAAGTATAGATACTACTTGAGCTTCCAAATATCCTTAAACCCAGTTTTTGCGATGAGTGTCCACCATACCTACCTATATGCGGTATTTACATGCCGTTCCAAGTAAATTTGCATGTGCCAAACTCTAAACCTTCAAATAATAATCTGTTTTGTATGCCCGAATCGCCCATGTAGCGACTAGGGGCTATCAGTATCTTCCATGCTATGTGGGTTATTCTCAAGATGAGTGGACTCCGCTCATCATGCACGAGAAAAATGGCTGGTAACCGGGATGCCCAGTCCCATGATCAAAAGATCAAAATTAAATCAAAAATAATTGCAAAAAAAAATCCCACAGGTTTGATGTTAGCTGGAGGCACCCGTTGTTTCGGGCAAGCCATGGATTGATGATTGTTGGTGGAGGGGGAGTAAAAACTTTTACCATTCTGTTTGGGAACCGCCTATAATGTATGTAGTATGTAAGATATTGGGAACTCTTGGTTGTTATGTTGACAATGAGATCATACCTCTCAAAATTATTTATGTCTATTTCAAAATTGAGCTCTAGCACCTCTGCAAATCCCTACTTCCCTCTGCGAAGGGCCTATCTTTTACTTTTATGCAAGAGTCAAGGTGATCTTCACCTTTCCCTTTTTCATTTTATCCTTTGGCAAGCACCTCGTGTTGGAAAGATCCTGCTATATATATCCAACTGGATGTAAGTTAGCATGAACTATTATTGTTGACATCACCCAAACGTGAATACGTTGGGAGGCAACACTTTAAGCCCCTATCTTTCTCAGTGTCCGATTAAAACTCCATAACCATTAGTGTTGCGTGAGTGTTAGCAATTGTAGAAGACTATATGATAGTTGAGTATATGGAGTTTGCTAAATCATAGCTCTGACATAGACCCTTCCTAAATATAAGATGAATTGTAATTGTTTGATGACTAAGAATGAAGTTTTCTTTCAACATGTGAATTGCTTGTTACTTGTTCGTGAGAAGTTTTATGAGATGAACTACTGTTATGATATATAATCAAGAAAGAAAAGGTGATTGAAATTATCATTGATCAAACTTGTGCACCTTCTAGCATTCACACTTCATAAATTCTTTCTTTATCATTCAGCTACTCGAGGGCGAGCAGGAATTAAGCTTGGGGATGTTGATACGTCTCCAATGTATCTATAATTTATGAAGCATTCATGCTATTTTATTTTCTGTTTTGAATGATTACGGGCTTTATTATACACTTTTATATTACTTTTGGGACTAACCTACTAACCGGAGGCCCAACCCATATTGTTGTTTTATTGCCTGTTTTAGTATTTCGAAGAAAGGGAATATCAAACGGAGTCCAAATGGAATGAAACCTTCGGGAGCGTGATTTTTGGAAAGGATATGATCCGGGAGACTTGGAGTTCAAGCCAGGGAAGGCTCGAGGAAGCCAGGAGATAGGAGGCGCGCCCCCCCCGGGCGTGGCCCCTGTCTCCTGGGCCCTCGAGATCCCCGACCAATTTCTTTCGCCTATATAAGTCCACGTACCCTAAAAACATCGAAGACGAAGATAGATCGGGAGTTCCGCCACCGCAAGCCTCTGTAGCCACCAAAAACCTCTCGGGAGCCCGTTCCGGCACCCTGCCGGAGGGGGGATCCCTCACCGGTGGCCATCTTCATCATCCCGGCACTATCCATGACGAGGAGGGAGTAATTCACCCTCAGGGCTGAGGGTATGTACCAGTAGCTATGTGTTTGATCTCTCTCTCTCTCTCTCGTGTTCTCTCTATGGCACGATCTTGATGTATCGCGAGCTTTGCTATTATAGTGGGATCTTATGATCACTACTAGGGAAAACCTTATACACAGAATCTTAGCAGCAGCGCGCCACAAAAAGAAGCGGTACTGCTAATTTGCAGTAGCGCGGGTTTTTACCCCTCGCTACTACTAAGTTGATAGTAGTAGCGCGGGTTTTCAACCCTCGCTACTACTAAGCGGTCTCTACCGTGCCCCCAACACATGCCATAGTAGTAGCGAGGGGTATAAACCCGCTCTACTACTAAGTTGATAGTAGTAGCGCGGTTTTATACCCCTCGCTACTAATAAGTACGAGGTAGGTGAAGTCGCCATATCCTCGGCCGAATCCCCATCTCCTCCCCCAAATCCCTCCTCTCTTCCACCACTCTCTCCTCTCACTTTCCATATGCTCTCACATGGACCTCTTGCCCATGCGCCCATCCTCATCCGTGGCGCCGAAAGAGGCCGCCGCCACACGCCAACGGTGTCTAGGAGCTTGTCGGTCTTCCACCGACGTCTAGGAGGCCACCACCCCGCGCCACCACACCGGAGCACCTCACCACCGGTGACTAGCTCCGCTGCTCCCTACATCACCTTCCTCTCCCCCTCGGTTTTCCTTTTCTCTCTCTCCCTCTGGTTTGACTCACCCTCCCATGTCCATGCCCGTGCAGGTTGTCGCCATGGACGACCCGGAGCTATCTGGCATGATCGGGAGGAGAAGCCCCACGCCACCACCTGGCTCTGCCATAGAAACGGGCCCTCTCCAACAGCCCTGCTGGATCTGGTCTTCCCTGTCCGTTCATGCCTCCGGCGACGCCAATCATTGCTAGATCGAACCACTGCTGCCATTGACAACACGCACGGGATTGAGATTTTTTTTTTTGAAAGTAATAGCAGTAGCGCAGGGTATAAGACCCGCTACAGCTAATTAGCAGTAGCGCTGTTTGCAATGCACGCTACAACTAACCATGTATAGCAGTAGCGTGTGTCAACACGCGCTACTGCTACAAGTAAGCTGTGGCGCCGTATCAGTAGCTCGGGCACCCACGCTACTGATACACCCAAAACCCGCGCTGCTGCTAGGCTTTTCCGTAGTAGTGGATGTTTCTCCCCCTCTACTCTCTTGTGATGAATTGAGTTTTCCCTTTGAAGTTATCTTATCGGATTGAGTCTTTAAGGATTTGAGAAGACTTGATGTATGTCTTGCCGTGCTTATCTGTGGTGACAATGGGATATCACGTGATCCACTTGATGTATGTTTTGGTGATCAACTTGCGGGTTCCGCCCATGAACCTATGCATAGGGGTTGGCACACGTTTTCGTCTTGACTCTCCGGTAGAAACTTTCGGGCACTCTTTGAAGTACTTTGTGTTGGTTGAATAGATGAATCTGAGATTGTGTGATGCATATCGTATAATCATGCCCACGGATACTTAAGGTGACAACGGAGTATCTAGGTGACATTAGGGTTTTGGTTGATTTGTGTCTTAAGGTGTTATTCTAGTACGAACTCTTGAATAGATCGATCCGAAAGAACAACTTTGAGGTGGTTTCGTACCCTACCATAATCTCTTCGTTTGTTCTCCGCTATTAGTGGCTTTGGAGTGACTCTTTGTTGCATGTTGAGGGATAGTTATATGATCCAATTATGTTATTATTGTTGAGAGAACTTGCACTAGTGAAAGTATGAACCCTATGCCTTGTTTCCTACCATTGCAATACCGTTTACGCTCACTTTTATCATTAGTTACCTTGCTGTTTTTATATTTTCAGATTACAAATACCTTTATCTACCATCCATATTGCAATTGTATCACCATCTCTTCGCCGAACTAGTGCACCTATACAATTTACCATTGTATTGGGTGTGTTGGGGACACAAGAGACTCTTTGTTATTTGGCTGCAGGGTTGTTTGAGAGAGACCATCTTCATCCTACGCCTCCCACGGATTGATAAACCTTAGGTCATCCACTTGAGAGAAATTTGCTACAGTCCTACAAACATGTGCACTTGCAGGCCCAACAACGTCTACAAGAAGAAGGTTGTGTAGTAGACATCAAATCACTCCGGTCTGCTCCAACCATTGTAGGTAGACCTAAGATATTTATCTGAGAGAGCCTGGTTTGTGATGTTTAACTCATGACATATTTCATCTCTAGTTTGCAACAAAGTATTTGGACTAAAGAATATGCTTGATTTCCCAACACTTACCATCTGTCCCGAATTGACACAATAAGTCTCCAACACTTGCTGTAAGGAAGCTGCATTTAACATATCTGCCCGCATGAGAATCGGAGAATTGTCGAGAAAATAAAGGTGTGAAACTGACGTTGCATTTCTGCACACTCTTATCCCATCAATGCCACCAACTTTTTCTTCATACTGCAACATGCTAGAAAGACCCTCTGCACAAATCAGAAATAGGTAAGGTGATAAAGGGTTACCTTGTTGAATCCCCCTTGCAGGCGTAAATATCTCTGTTTCTTGGGAATTAAATCGAACTTTGTATCTTACTGAGCTCACACATGCCATTATAAGTTCAATCTATTGTTCAGCAAAACCCAATCTATTCAACATGTTTCTTAAAAATACCCACTCAACTCTATCGTATGCTTTATGCATGTCATGTTTTACTGCACATAACCCATATTGAGAATTCCTGGTGTTCTTGATTTTATGGATGCACTCATAAGCCACAAGAATATTGTCAGTTATCATTCTACCCGGCATGAAGGCACTTTGTGTGGGAGAAATAATATCTGGTAAAAAATGCTTTTAAGACGAATAGAAAGCATCTTAGAGATTATCTTATACAAAACATTGCACAGACTAATTGGCCGATATTGAGTGATACCTTCTGGAGAGTCCACCTTCGGAATCAAAACTATGGAAGTGTCATTCCATTTTGGCGATATATGTTTTGAATTGATAGCATGTAGAACAACAGCTGTAATTTCCTCTCCAATCACTAGTAGAAAAAGGGCCTATAGTCCCGGTTGGTGAGGGCCTTTAGTCCCGGTTCATGAACCGGGACTAAAGGGTCGGTACTAATACCCTCACCCTTTAGTCCCGGTTCTATCCAGAACCGGGATAGATGGGCCTCCACGTGGCCTGTCCGCTGAGCCCAGGCAGGAGGGCCTTTGGTCCCGGTTGGTGGCACCAACCGGGACCAATAGGCATCCACGCGTCAGCATTTCTTTGGCTCTGGTTTTTGTTTTTTTTTCAAAAGGGGGGGGGGGGGTTTTGGGGGTTAATTTAGGTGTTTCATATATTGTGCTATAGCTAGCTAATTAATAGAGAAAAGTGTCCTTTCTTTTGTCCGTGCTTGGTCGACGCTACGTACTATACATACGTATAGAGAGGACTAACTAGACATGCTAGCTAGCTAGTAATTAAGCAAACAGAAGATCGTCATGAACATATATATGCATACAGAGAGAAGTGATATCGACCACCTCTCCTTCTCCGAGAGATTGGTCGAACAACAAGTTCTCGTATATCTATCCGACACTACCGGCTACATATATACAATAATTATCTTTTACAATACGGACGCGTGGTCCACATAGCATTCCCCGTCTTCAGTGATCACATAGTCAAGAAAGAATGCCGCCAATTCCTCTTGAATTGCTCGCATGCGATCTGGTGCTAGGAGTTCATCCGCTTCGAAACATCTAATTTTAAGAAAGGGGTCAATATATATATATATATATATATATATATATATATATATATATATATATATATATATATATATATATATATGAATGAATGAAACTCAACACAAATGATGGTAATAAAATAAAATTGTGAATATTTTATTTACGCACTTCCAATTGTTTGTCGGAGTAGCCCTCTCACAGGTCGTGTGGCGGATGGACTCGCAAACGTAGTATCCACAGAAATCATTCCCTTGTTCCTGCCACAACCACTTTACAAGAAACAGAGGTCAATCAAACTGATAATTAGCAAGCACATGCTAAATGGTATTGATGAAACTAGCGCTTGAATCACTAGGAGATGCGCGTGGAATATGCTACTATATAGTACTTACTTTGGTGTCTAAATTGCAGCTTCTTGGTAGTCCCGAGCTTTTTGGTGAATTTTCCCAAGCCCTGCCATACAAAGAAAACAATTACTTGATATCAGAAATGAACAAAGTTGCTGATATGGTGGATAATGATTGATTTAACTTACTTCTCGAGCATTTTTAGTCATTTCCGCATACTCCTTGGGATCTTTTCGTCTCGAGTCTAAGACAGTTACTACTCCCTGCTCAAGCTTAATCTCTAGGAGAATATAGTGGAACCTACGCACGCATGCATAACTCATCAATATTACATTTCTATAACCTGGACTAAATAAGGGAAACCGAATATGCCACAAGACAGTAACACTCACGTGTAGTTGTAAGGAAAGAGTATTGTATTTTTGTGTTCATTTATTTCCAACGATCGTAGCAAGTTGGCCTCGGTTTCAATGACACGATATTTAACCTCATTTGCATCTATGAGATATGTGTTAATGAACCCAATATCACCCACTTGTTTTTCTTCATTTCTGCGATCTTCAATCTGCATAATATAGTGAGGATATTTATAAATACGTGCAATGAAAGAGCTGAGTTATATAGAGATACTTAATGACACAAGTAGTACTACTTACAGACAGTAGCAGGTGACCGTTGCTTTATCGAGGGCCAATTGATTGAAAAACTGATAGAACTCCTCAAATGGAATAGGCAACAGTTCAATTCCAAGGAGGTCATGCTCCTTTTTAACTCTCACATACAAAGTATTCCTCCCCTCAGACTCTTTGCAGGTTTTCATGTACCAATCATGCAATCTTTGCATCATCGTTGTTAGAGAGCTTTCATCTTTGACGAGAGGCTTCCCATACTCGTATCTTTGTATCTGCACCTCCAAGAAATCAAATTGTACATCGTCGGGCAGGTAATCTTCAGGATTGCCATAACCGGGCACCATCCTCGGATCGACGATGTCGCTAGCAGGCACCTTGAGCGGGGGGCACGATTGCTTCGCTTGTTCGCCGAGCTGGGCAATTTGTTTCCCAGCTCGTCGTTCTTTCATCCTTTGATCACTGACAGTACTTCCCGATCTCTCCGCTTCGCAAATGCCTTTCCAATAATCGCTCATAGTTGCCTTTGGCGGAGACTTGGGTGGTTTTGTTAGGGCAGCCAGAGTGCGCTTCGCTTTGACCGGATCTACCTTCTCCTCCGGAGGTGGATGTCTCTTTGCTTTCAACCCTTGAAACCAGTCATCCACTTCGGTCTGCGCGATCTTCGCGTTTTCCTCCTCGCTCCTCTCGACGGTAACTTCTCCGAGTCTTGAGAAGGACCGAATATGTATCTCCTCCGCCTTTGGCTGTACTGCTAGACGCCGGCAGAGCAGACGGGCGGATGTCTTCTTTCCTTGCTTACGAGGCGGAGGAGAAGGACTACGACGCGCCGGAGCAGCCGGAGCGGGCGGCGGGTCTCTTCCGCCTTGCCGACGAGGCGGAGAAGGAGGAGGCTGGCTGCCGGACGCGCCGGTGCAGGCGGAGAAGGAGACGGAGTGCCGCCACGCGCCGGAGAAGGAGCCGGCCGAGTGCCCTGATCGTCACTCGCCGGAGGAGGAGGCGGTGGAGGAGGCGGAGTGCCCTGACTCGCCGGAGGAGGAGGAGGAGGCGGAGGCGTCCAGTTCGGAAGGTTGATGAGATCCTTCCGCCATAGGCATGGAGTCTTCAGAGCAGAACCCAGCCGATACTCCCCTTCACCGGTAGGGTGGTCAAGCCGGAGGTCCTCAAATCCCTCCGTTATTTCATCGACCATCACCTTAGCATATCCTTCTAGAATCGGCCGGCAGTGAAAAGTTGAGTCGGGTTTAGTAGGATAAACAGAGCCAACAGCCGCGTTGACCTTCAAATTGCTCCATTGCGCCATAAGGTGGCAACTTTCAGCATCCGTGATAGCATCCACGGGATAGCTGGCAGGAGCCGTCAAGGCATGCTGCTCTGGCTGAAGCAGCTCGGTGGAAGCCACGCTGCTTCTTCGCTGAGATGGCGGGGTAGCTTCGGGGGAAGCTTCGGCAGGTCGTTTGTTGTGATCTGCTGCTTCTCGTTCCTCTTCTCGTTCCTCTAGCCCCATTACCCTTTTGTGCAGCGCCTGCATTAGGCTCTGCTCCATTTTCTTCCTCCTCTCATGGGTTTTGTAACCCCCTGCGTCCGGAAATCCAGCCTTCCACGAAGCGGAGCTGGCGTGCCTCGTGTCCGCCCAGGTGCTCGAGATTCGAGGGCCATTGTGAGCTCGTCCTTCTCCTGTCTCGAATGAACTTCCCTTGCTGCGCTGCTTCGATATAATGCTTAAGCCTCTTGACTGGTATGTCCAATTGTTCGTCCGTCCAAATGCACTTCCCGTTATAGGGTCCAAGGATCCGCCGCCCGAAGAACCAAGTCCGCAACGGTCTGGCCAGTTCATTGTCTCGGTTCGATCCCTTTATCAAGCAGATCATTCTCAGCCTTGGCCCACTTAGGCGGGCTATGAGGTAGCCACCCGACCCGTGCGATGGTGAAGCTTCTTCTTCGCAGCATTTCTCTTGTTTGTCGCTGACATATTTTTACTCTTTTCCGATGTCTTGTAGGCCACAAATGCGGGCCATCATCTCTGATCTTCTCATATTTGCCCGTGAATTCTGGTGTCTCATTTTTTCGACATACGTATTGAGGTCTTTCTTCCAATTCCTGAATAGTTCTGCCATCTTCTTAAGAGCAAAAGACTTGATTAATGGCTCTATTACTGGCTTCTCCGGATCATCCTCTGGCGGTAGGGTAAATTTTGACTTCAGCTCAGTCCAAAGATCATTTTCTACATATCATTGACACAAGACACCTCGGGGTCTTCGTTCTTAGGCTTATACCATTGGTGGATGCTGATCGGGATCTTGTCCCTAACGAGAACACGCCGACCGAGCAACAAATGCCTTCTTTGTCCGGTAGGGTTCAATCGGTTGGCCGTCATGCGATTTGTATGATCTCAAACTTTTCATCCGAGCTCAACTTTTCTTGGGCCTCGTCTCTTTACGAAGTTGTGCTCGATCCGGAGGGCTAGAAAAAGAACAAAGACGAGAGTTAATTAATATGTGTACATATATACCAAAACAAAGGCGAGAGCTAGTCAGCACAGGCTTAACTAATATATATACATGGCGGACTCGGTTTGGTGATCACCGGAGCCGTCCTCACGGTCTACTTCTTCACCCTCTCCTTCTTGCACGGCATTGGGTCATCGGACCATGTAAATCATAGCCAGCTGCTTCTTCACCCTCTCCTTCCAGACCATCGTTGACGTTGAGAAACATCATTGAGGAGACGGCATCACTTCCGTGTGCGATTATGTCCCTCAACAACGCTTCTTGTGCTTCGTCTCGGGGGGTGTCCATAGTTTCTACAAATATTTACAACATGGCAATTATTATTCAAACATGACAGATATGGATATATTAGTGCCAACGTAGAACTAGCTAGCTAATCACAATAAGGAATCATATTTGTGGCCTCGAGGCTGCTTCTCTAGGGTTTGGGGTGGCCTCGACAACGCTTCAAGGGTTAGGGGGTGGCCTCGAGAACGCTTCAAGTTAGGAGGGGGTACGTAATATCGACCCCCCCCCCCACGTGTTGAAGCTATCGGGAGGGGGTCGGCGTTGAACTGTACATCTATGTCCCACAAGTGACGTGGGCATCGGCGCTGTAGGGTAGAGGGTCGTGGATCGCCGGCGGTCGAGGTCAAGGGTCGAAGATCGCCGAGGGTCGGGAGGTTGCCTAGTGTCAAAGGATTCAACAAAACCATGTCTTTATCATTAGGCTAGAAAGTAACAGGTGCATGATGGTGCAAGCTCTCCAAAGTTGTTTTGGAGCGGAGTCCCGAGATAGGATAATTAGCTTTTGGTACAAAGTTCAGCAAAAGGCAAATTATCCTATCCGGACTCCATTCCAGAACAACTTTGGAGGACTTCATACCATCATGCCATGGTTACTTCCGGCTAATGATGAAGCCATGGATTTCTTCAATACTTTGACACTATAGGAACCTCGACCCTGAAACCTTCGACCCTTGACCCTTAACGACCTCGACCCTCTACCCTAGTTCCCGACCCTCGACCCTCGGCGATCCTCGACACCCTCGTTATATCGACAACGACGCAACATACATATACATGGGAAAATAATGTTATCGGGGAGGGGGTATCGGTATCCCCCCCTCGTGTCAAAGTTTCTTCTTTCTCCTCTATTCCTTTCTTTCTTCTTCTCCTCTTCTTTTTCTTCTTATCCCTCGAGAAAGGAAAATAAGGAAAAGGAAGAAAAGAGGAAGAAGGAAGAAGGAAGAAGAAAAAAAGAAGAAACAAAAGAGGAGAAGAAGAAAAGAATAGAGGAGAAGAAGAAAAATAGAAAAAAATTCTATTTTTCTACTTCTCCTCTATTCCTTTCTTCTTCTCTCTTTTTCTTCTTTTCCTCTCATTCTTTTCTTCTTCTTCTTCCTTCTTCCTTCTTCCTCTTTTCTTCCTTTTCCTTATTTTACTTTTCCTCTACACTAACCTAATTAAAATGCACTAACCTAATTAAAATTGTAACTTTCTATATATGAACAAAAACTAAACTAATAAAATAAAAAACATATACATTATAGCCACATACACATATACATCACATATGAAAAAAATAAACTAATAAAAATAAAAAACGGGGCGGCTCGACGGCGGCTCCTCACAACGGGGCGGCTGGCGAGGGCGACGGCGGCGGCGGGCGAGGGCGGCGGCGACGGCGACGACGGTTCGGGGGCGCTGAGGCAGGGGCGACGCGGGCTCGGGCGCAAGGCAAGGGGCGACGAGGACGGCGGGCTCGGGGCAGGGGCGACGACGGGCTCGGGCGGGCAGGGGCAAGGCGTGGCAGGTGCGCTTCGAAGCGGCAGCGGCGGCGACGACGGCGCGGCGCGTTTGGCGGCGGCGGCGGCGGCGGCGGCGTTGGGCAGCGCTGGCGGCGACGGGGCAGGGTGACGACGGGGCGCGCGGACGGCGTGGGCGGCGCGGACGGACGGCGGCGGCGGGGCAGCGGACGGCGTCGATCTGGGCAGCAACTGGCGGCGTCGATGAGCTCGGCGTCGTCCGGGAATCTGGCGAGGGAAATCTGAAATTTCCCAAGTGTTTTCTTATATATAAGTGCATTAGTCGGTTGGTGCCTCGACCGGGACTAATGCCTTTAGTCCCGGTTGGTGCCACCAACCGGGACCAAACGCCGCTTCCCGCCCTTTGGGCTGCTGAAAACAGGCCTTTGGTCCCGGTTGGTGGCACCAACCTGAATAAAGGGGCATTAGTCCCGGTCGTGGCACCAACCGTGACTAAACCCCTTTAGTCGGTTGGTGCCACCAACCGGGACCAAAAACAGCGTGCTGCCCTCAAGGCCGAATGTTTAGTCCCACTCGCTAGTTGAGAGGAGCCGCACCAGTTTATAAGGTGCGGTGCGGCTCCCTCTCGAGCTCCTCTCTAAAGCAGGCTTTGGGCCTAACTCGCCACTGTGCTGTGGGCCTGCTGGGCCTTCCGGGCCTGAATCCGGGCCCATAGGGTTTCTAGTCGTATTCAGGCCGTGGGGGCCCGAGAGGTGGCACTTTTTTTGCTTTATATTTTATTTCTTTTTGCTTTTAGTTTTAGAAAAATATAAACTTTCTATTAGTGCCATTAGTTTTAAAATTTGAAAACACTTTTTTGTTTTCTTTGTTGCTTTATTTATTTTATTTTGTTTCTACTTACAACAAAATACTTATTGTTGCTATTTTATTTTTTTCAAGTTTTTTGTTTTGTTTTCTGCATTATTTATTTTCTTTTGGTTTTTGCTTTATTTTTAATTCCTTTTGCTTTTAGGTCAGCAAAATTATAAACTTTCTGTTAGTGCTTTTACTTTTAGAAAAATATAAACTTTCTGTTTGTGCCATTAGTTTTAAAATTGAAAACACTTTTTTGTTTTCTTTGTTGCTTTATTTATTTTATTTAGTTTCTACTTACAAAAAATGCTTATTGTTGCTATTTTTATTTTTTTCAAATTTTTTGTTTTGTTTTCTGCATTATTTATTTTCTTTTGGTTTTTGCTTTATTTTTAATTCTTTTTGCTTTTAGCAAAATTATAAACTTTCTGTTAGTGCCATTTGTTTTAGAACAATTATAAACTTTCTGTTTGTGCCATTAGTTTTATAAAATTTGAATTCTTTGAAATTTGTGTGAATCACAAGTTTGTGAGCTCAACAAGGCGTAGAGGGACGGGCTTATAAACGGTGTGGCGCCCTTGGTTGGCGAGGTTTTCAAATTCATAGTTTTCAAATGAACTCTGAAAAAGTTGGCATAGCATGTTCATGAACAAAGCGGACAATGGTATCATACTCGTGTGTTACAAAGTTGGCATGGTATCATCATAATAGTTGCGGAGAAAGTCTTCACTTTTTCTTCGCTTGTGTCGTTTGCTTATTGCGCCGTAACCATGGATAATCTTCATCGTTTATCAGGATGCTTGGGTCAGCCTTGACTTTGAAGGAGGAATTTCATGAAACTTTTCATACTCTTGAGACATGTCTGTCTTGCCCTCCACTCCCGTGGATGTCCCTTTTCCCGAAAGAACTATGTGGCGCTTTGGCTCATTGTATGATGTATTCGCTTCCTTATCTTTTCTTTTCCTCGGTCTGGTAGACATGTCCTTCACATAGATAACCTGTGCCACATCATTGGCTAGGACGAACGGTTCGTCGGTGTACCCAAGATTTTTCAGATCCATTGTTGTCATTCCGTCATGTGGGTCTACCTGCACCGCCGCCTCGACAGATTGACCCACTTGCACTTAAACAAAGGGACCTTAAAATTTACTCCGTAGTCAAGTTCCCATATGTCTACTATGTAACCATAATATGTGTCATTTCCCTTGTCGGTTGCTGCATCAAAGCGGACACGGCTGTTTTGGTTGGTGCTCTTTTCATCTTGGTCAATCGTGTAAAATGTATTCCCATTTATCTCGTATCATTTCCAAATCATTACAGTCGAAGATGGTCCCCTGGACAACAAGTAAAACTCATCACAAACAGTGTTGTCACCTCGAGACGTGTTTCCAACCAACTGCTGAAAGTCTGATGTGTTCACATGTAATCCGATCGTCGCCTTTGCTCCGGGTGTTTGGGCGCAGACTGTTCTTGTGTTCATCGACATACGGGTCACCAAGGTAGAGTTCGTAGAACTGTGTAGTGTGCTTGAGACCAAGAATATCCGTCCCTGCATATTATTGAGTCTCTTCCAAGCGTGCCGTTTTTTCGGTCAGTCTCCCCTCATACCGCGATTTAGGGAGACCTATCTTATTAAGGCCAGGAATGAAGTCAACACAAAACCCGATGACATCCTCTGTTTGATGGCCCATGGAGATGCTTCCTTCGGCCTAGCACGATTCTGAACATATTTCTTTAGGACTCCCATGAACCTCTCAAAGGGGTACATATTGTGTAGAAATACGGGCCCCGTAATGACAATCTAAATCGACTAGATGAACTAGGGCGTGCGTCATGATATTGAAGAAGGATGGTGGGAACACCAGCTCGAAACCGACAAGACATTGCGCCACATCACTCCTTAGCGTTGGTACGATTTCTGGATCGATCACCTTCGAGATATTGCATTGAGGAATGCACATAGCTTCACAATGGCTAATCGGACGTTTTCGGTAGAAGCCCCTCAATGCAACCGGAAGCAGTTGCGTCATAATCACGTGGCAGTCATGAGACTTTAGGTTCGGAACTTTTTCTCGGCATATTTATTATTCCCTTTATATTAGACGAGAAGCCAGTCGGGACCTTCATCTTGAGCAGGCATCGAAAGAATAT
The DNA here is from genome assembly GCA_021605205.1 of Aegilops longissima. Taxonomy (NCBI): domain Eukaryota; kingdom Viridiplantae; phylum Streptophyta; class Magnoliopsida; order Poales; family Poaceae; genus Aegilops; species Aegilops longissima. The sequence continues at coordinate 848,378,035 of CM038677.1, forward strand.
TTCTTTCTCTTCTTTTGTAAGAGCGTAGCTGGCAGGACCTTCATCTTTGCTTCGGAGGCATGCCCTCTTTTTCGTACAAGCGTTGCAGGTCCTCTCGTGCCTCGGTGTATCTTTTGTCTTCCCATACACGCCCAAGAAGCCTAGCAGGTTCACGCAAAGGTTCTTCGTCACGTGCATCACGTCGATCAAGAGCGGACCTCTAGGTCTTTCCAGAGGGTAGGTCCCAAAATATAGATTTCTTCTTCCACATGGGTGCGTGATTCTCAGCGTCATTGAACAGCTAGTCCGCGGGACCCTTTCCAAAGATTACGTGTAAATCATTGACCATAGCAAATACGTGATCACGATACGCATGGCGGGCATCTTCCGGTGATCTGCCTCGCTTTGAAATGCTTGCCTTTCTTTCGACATTGATGGTTGGTCGGAAGAAATCGGCGATGGCCCGGTACACATTCTTCCCGCAGCTTCCGGTATATACTATCGGTGTCAAGTAAACAGTGCGTGCATGCGTGGTATCCCTTGTTTGTCTGTCCCGAAGGTTCTTGAAAGGGGCCAATCGTTGATGGTCACGAACAGCAACGCCTTTAGGTCAAATTCCTCCTTTTTGTGCTCATCCCACGTACATACACCGTTTCCATTCCACAGCTGTAAAAGTTCTTCAACTAATGGCCTTAGGTACACATCAATGTCGTTGCCGGGTTGCTTAGGGCCTTGGATGAGAACTGGCATCATAATGAACTTCCGCTTCATGCACATCCAAGGAGGAAGGTTATACATACATAGAGTCACGGGCCAGGTGCTGTGATTGCTGCTCTGCTCCCCGAAAGGATTAATGCCATCCGCGCTTAAAGCAAACCATACGTTCCTTGGGTCCTTTGCAAATTCATCCCAGTACTTTCTCTCGATTTTTCTCCACTGCGACCCGTCGTGGGTGCTCTCAACTTCCGTCTTTCTTACGGTCCTCACTGTGCCATCGCATCAACTTGGCATGCTCTCCGTTTCGAACAGACGTTTCAACCGTGGTATTATAGGAGCATACCACATCACCTTCGCAGAACCCTCTTCACGGAGGCTCGCCGTCAACATCACCAAGGTCATCTCGTCGATCTTATACGCAATGCACCGCATACCGGGCATGCGTTCAGATCCTTGTAGGCACCACGGTAGAGGATGCAGTCATTAGGGCATGCATGTATCTTCTCCACCTCCAATCCTAGAGGGCATCGACCTTCTTTGCTGCGTATGTACTGTCGGGCAATTCGTTATCCTTTGGAAGCTTCTTCTTCATTATTTTCAGTAGCTTCTCAAATCCTTTATCGCACAGCATTCTCTGCCTTCCTTGCAGCAATTCGAGTACGGTACCGAGCTTTGTGTTGCCATCTTCGCAATTGGGGTACAACCCTTTTTGTGATCCTCTAACATGCGATCGAACTTCAGCTTCTCCTTTTGACTTTCGCATTGTGTCCTTGCATCGACAATGACCGGCGGAGATCATCATCATGGGGCACATCGTCTGGTTCCTCTTGATCTTCAGCAGCTTCGCTGTTGCAGCACCATCGCACATCGTCAGTGCATCTTGATGTTCAATAGCATCACCGTATTCAGGGGCACATAGTTGTCATCTTACTCTTCTTCCTCGCCGTCTTCCATCATAACCCCCATTTCTTCGTGCCTCGTCCAAACATTATAGTGTGGCATGAAACCCTTGTAAAGTAGGTGGGTGTGAAGGATTTTCTGGTCAGAGTAAGACTTCGTATTCCCACATATAGGGCATGGACAACACATAAAACCATTCTGCTTGTTTGCCTCAGCCACTTCGAGAAAAGCATGCATGCCCTTAATGTACTCGGAGGTGTGTCTGTCACCGTACATCCATTGCCGGTTCATCTGCGTGCATTATATATAATTAAGTGTGTCAAAAATCATTACAGAACATCATGAATAGATAATTAAGTGACCAAATTAATAGAAGTTCATCATCACATAAAAACCAAAGTACATACATAGTTCTCATCTAACAACATAAAGCTCTGCAGAGCATCTAAATTAGTTAAACCATACATTGAAACTATGTAAAACGTTTCAATGTGAAAACAAATACGATCATAATCGCAACCAAGGTAACAACTGATCCAACGGCATAATGATACCAAGCCTCGGTATGAATGGCATATTTTCTAATCTTTCTCATCTTCAACCGCATTGCATCCATCTTGATCTTGTGATCATCGACGACATCCGCAACATGCAACTCCAATATCATCTTCTCCTCCACAAGTTTTTTATTTTTCCTTCAAGAAATTGTTTTCTTCTTCAACTAAATTTAACCTCTCGACAATAGGGTCGGTTGGAAATTCGGTTCAACAACCTCCTAGATAAATAAAATCTATGTCACGTTGGTCGGCATAATTTTCATAAACAATAAATGAACCAATAGTTATGAAAAGATAATATATACCACATCTGAATCATAGACAGGGACGAGGGCCGACGGGCGGATACCAAAACCATCGCACTATATAAGATGCAATAATAAAAGTAAGAAAATAATACAAGTAAGAATATTTTTCCTTTCGAAAGAAGATAAGAACAAGAGGCTCACCACGGTGGTCTTGGCGATGAGATCGGCGCAGTGATCGACGGCGGTGAAGACGGGACAGGCGTGACGGACCGCTAAACCTAGACAAATATTGACGAAAATGGAGGTTGGAGGTCGAGCTTGAGAGGAGAAAGCTTAAGTAGTGTGGCTCGCGCATTTCATCGAACACCTCATGTGCATAGGAGGTGAGCTAGAGCACCACAATGCCCCCTCGCGGCAAGAGAAAAACAGAGCAATGGATCGGCGTGCTCTGCTTTCATGAGCGAGGGGTATATATAGGCAGCACTATTGGTCCCGGTTCGTGGCATGAGCCGGGACTAAAGGAAAACCTTTGGTCCCGGTTCATGCCACAAACCGGGACCAATAGTGGTGGGCCAGAGCCAGGACCATTGGTCCCGGTTCGTCCCACCAACCGGGACCAAAAGGTCCGGACGAACGGGACCAATGGCCCACGTGGCCCGGCCGCCCCCAGGCTCACGAACCGGGCAAATAGCTCCATTGGTCCCGGTTCTGGATTGAATCGGGACTAATGGGCTAAACTGTCCTGGACGATAGCCCCTTTTTCTACTAGTGAATAACATGCCAGTATTTTTTGAAGAAAATGGCATGTATGCCATCAGGGCCCGGTGCCTTCAAATCTCCAATACTATGAACTGCTTTACGAACATTATAGACATAAAAAGGGGCCACAACATACTATTCATCTGATTCGTTACCTTTGGTTGTACATATTATTCATCTGATTCAGCATTGACCTCATCTTCCATGATAGCAACTACAAGGATAACTTGAGGCATCTTGACCATGCATGAAGTCTGAACTCTATGAATCAAAACTCATACAGGTCGGTTGGTGTACGACGGAAATGAACTGAAGGTTCCTCTTCAGCCATCCATGATAAATACATTATATGGGATGACATAGCCATGATTTGGCTGGTTATGCTAGGTAGTGGCCATGTACGTGACCTTGGTGTGCTCACCGATGGAGGCACACATCCTTCACGACACCAGACTCGATCACCGCGCGCATTGGCCTTGCCGGGGATGAAGGTGTGGGAACTTGAAGAAGTGGCAGAGGCGGTTGAGATCGAGATATTGGAAGTGTGGTGTTAGTTTGAAGGCCAAGGATGACCCCAATCGAGACGAGTCGCGGTTGGGTTGGTGAGAAGCTAAGCTAGAAGTCGAAATGAAGAAATGAAGTCGAAAAATTGGAGGGGCTGGGCTTTGGCATTCATGCACCAGTTAAGCAGCTAACAAAGGCGTTGATCTGAATTTTGGGATCGTAACTGTATGATTACACGATGTATTGCTCATGTGCAAAGGTACGTATGTATGATATACAAGAGGTGGGCCATGACCTCAACTATAAAAGGAATTAGGAGGTGGGCCCAATACACAGATATGCACAACACATATACTCAACACCCCCCCCCCCCTTCGCAGCGGTCGAAGCGGCACCGCTGCTGACGCAAAGACTGGACCGGAACTCCTCAAACGACGCTGTAGGCAAGCCCTTGGTCATGATATCGGCAAATTGTTGGGAAGTAGGAACGTGTAGAACTCGAATATGGCCAAGGGCCACCTGTTCCCGAACAAAATGGATATCTAGCTCAATATGCTTGGTCCGATGATGATGTACTGGGTTGGCGGAGAGGTAGACAGCTGAGATGTTGTCGCAGTAGACCACAGTAGCACGATCCACAGGACAAGAGAGCTCCTAGAGCAACTGGCGAAGCCACGAACACTCGGCGATGACGTTGGCCACCGCACGATACTCAGCCATAGCACTGGAGCGAGAGACCGTAGGCTGCCGCTTGGATGACCAGGATATGAGTGATGTTCCAAGGAAGACACAATAGCCCGAGGTGGAGCGACGAGTGTCAGGGCAGCCCGCCCAGTCTGCATCGGTATAGGCGGTGAGGGCGGTGTCGGTGGAGGCGTAGAGCGTGATGCCGAGCTCCATAGTGCCGCAGACATAGCGAAGAATCCGCTTGACAGCGGCTCAGTGAACATCCCGAGAAGCATGCATATGAAGACATACCTGTTGTACGGCGTACTGAATCTCCGGTCAAGACAAAGTGAGGTACTGGAGAGCACCAACGATGGACCGGTAGAATGCAGCATCCGAAGCGGGAGAACCATCCGAGGCAGAGAGCTTGGCCGTTGTATCAAAAGGCGTAGCGGCGGTCTTGCAGTTAAGCATGCCAGCACGATCCAGGAGCTCGTGAGCATACTTCCGCTGATGAAGGAAGAAGCCATCCGGACGGCGCACCACCTCGACACCGAGGAAGTAGTGCAAAGGACCCAAGTCCTTGATGGCGAACTCAGCGCGAAGATGAGCCATGAGCTGACTAAGGAGACCAGCCGTACATGCCGTCAGGATGATGTCGTCGACATAGAGGAGCAAGTAGGTCGTGTTAGAGCCCTGATGATAGACGAAGAGTGAGGCGTCTGAGCGGGTAGACGGAACCCTAGCTGGTGGAGAAACGCCGTGATGCGCTGGTACCAAGCGCGCGAAAATACACAAGCCATCATAAGATGGGGGCGTCCCGAAGAGAAGATGGTGAGGTGCATAGTTCCACCGTGGGCGGCAAGGGCGAATGTTAAGGAGAAGTGAAGCAGTGGCGACGGCGTCCAGCCAGAAACGAGGCGGCATGTTGGCATGGAACAGGAGTGTGCGAACACAGTCATTCAGAGTGTGAAGGACGCGTTCTGCTCGACCGTTCTGCTATGAAGTATACGGGCATGTGAGACGAAAAACTGTGTCGTGGTGCGACAAAAAAGTACGGAAAGCAAGGTTGTCCAACTCTTTTCCATTGTCCATCTGAAACGCAAGGATGGGACACCCAAACTGCGTGCGGACATAGGAGTAAAAAGCCGTCAAGGTGGAGAGTGCATCCGATTTTCTGCGCAAAGGAAAAATCCACACATAATGAGAATAATCATCAAGAATGACCAGATAATATAAATAGCCCGGTTTACTAGGGACCGGAGAGGTCCACACATCGCTATGAATCAACTGAAAAAAAATAAGCAATGGTGATGGAAGTAGTAAACGGCAGGCGAACGTGTTTGCCGACTCGACAAGCATGACAAATGTGATCCTCAATCTTATGACAACTGAAACTGAAACTCTTAAGAATATGACGAAGTGTGACGGGGTTGGGATGACCCAAGCGAGCGTGCCAGAGATCAACTCCAGCGGAGAGAGCGACCGGTGCAGTGGTGGTGGATGAGGGCGAGTGCACCGGATAAAGCTCGCCGGGGCTGTCACATCGATGAAGTACCATCCTGGTTCGAGCGTCCTTGACACAAAACCCAAACTTGTCAAATTCAACAGTGACCGTATTTTTACGAGTGGAACAACAAACCGAGATTAGATTCTTAATAAGATGAGGATACACAAATATGTTAGACAAAGATAAAGACGTAGAGATAGAAGAAAAAGAAGTGTGCCCAACATGTATGATAGGAAGTGTGGAGCCTCGCCGACAATGATGCGGCGGTCGGTGAAGACAGGAGTGACGGAGGCAAGATTACGAGGATGAGCAAACATGTGAGCCATAGCACCGGTGTCCATGTACCAATCACTACCTCTAGTGTAGTTGTTCGGCGTAGGAGTGACATGCATGCCGGTGAGGAGTACCGGGTCCCAGGGCGCCGGCGGCAGGGCCAACGAGGGGGATGGAGACATTATGGGGAAGCCATAGCCATCGCTCAGCTGCGGCGGTGGGTACGCTCCATACAGCTGCGTAGCCACGGAGCAGGGCGCCGGCGGTTGAGTCGCTCTAGAGGATACACCGTGATCCGAAAGCGATGGCGGCGGCTCATAAAAGCCCGAAGGTGGAGCACTACTCGATAGCACGGAGGAAGCCACCAACTCCGTCGACGGACCGCCGTAGGGTGTTCCGTATGAAGAAGACGCGCCGTAAGGAGGCGCGGTCGGGTAGGCGTAAGCCAACGGGGCAAAGGGACCGGAGGACGGCGGCAAAGCAGATGAAGTTGGCCACAGATTCGCGCCGTAGGAGCCAACCGCCGACGAGTGCTCCACATGGGGCTGCATGTGTTGATCGTTGTGGAACTGCATGTATTGACCGCCATATAGATGCATGTGTCGATCGTAGTGGATTGTATGACCGCCATATAGATGCATGTGTTGACCCGCTGGTGGATGCGAAGTGCCAGGGGCGGTTGGCCTGCTAGCAGCGTCGTGGGTTGCCGGGTGTTGGGTTGGCGGATACGCCCACCAGGATGGAGCCGCGGACGGAGCGCCATAGGCGCCGGCGTGAGGAGGGGCGCCGTTGGGCGCCGGCAGCGGGGCGGCGTCAGAGAGGCCTGGAGGAAGCAGGGCGCCGGCGTCGTCGGAGGTCGGGGTCGGCGGAGCGCCAACAGCTTGGGTGGCGGCAGCCATGGAGACTCCGGCCAGGGAGGCCAGCGGCCTCGATGCCAGAAACGGGGAGGCAGGGCTGGCCTGAGCGGCGGCGAGGCCGACAGAGAACACGGCGATGGTGGCGGCCGGTGCAGAGGCCATAGATGCGATCGGGACGGAGCAACTAGCGGCGCGGCTGGCTTGAGGTAGCGAGCGCGCGGGCGGGCGGATGGATCGGGTGGCGGCGGCGGCGGCCGGCGCGGGGTGGCAGCGCGAAGGAGACGCGCGGCGGCGGCAGAAGCTAGAAAGAAAACCTAAAAATCTGATACCATGTATGATGCGCGATGTATTGCTCATGTGCAAAGGCATGTATATATAATGCAAGAGGTGTGTCACGATCTTAACTATATAAGAATTAGAAGATGGACCCAATACACAGATATACACAAGACATATACTCAACAGTAACGTCATGACCCAATGCAAGTAATGCACGCACCAAAAATTCCAGAAAGAAGAAGCAGTGCACGTAGGTACCAATTCGTCGTGGCAGAAGCTAGAAAGAAAACCTAAAAATCTGATACCATGTATGATGCGCGATGTATTGCTCATGTGCAAAGGCATGTATATATAATGCAAGAGGTGTGTCACGATCTTAACTATATAAGAATTAGAAGATGGGCCCAATACACAGATATACACAAGACATATACTCAACAGTAACGTCATGACCCAATGCAAGTAGTGCACGCACCAAAAATTCCAGAAAGAAGAAGCAGTGCACGTAGGTACCAATTCGTCGTGGCAGAAGCTAGAAAGAAAACCTAAAAATCTGATACCATGTATGATGCGCGATGTATTGCTCATGTGCAAAGGCATGTATATATAATGCAAGAGGTGTGTCACGATCTTAACTATATAAGAATTAGAAGATGGGCCCAATACACAGATATACACAAGACATATACTCAACAGTAACGTCATGACCCAATGCAAGTAGTGCACGCACCAAAAATTCCAGAAAGAAGAAGCAGTGCATGTAGGTACCAATTCGTCGTGGCAGAAGCTAGAAAGAAAACCTAAAAATCTGATACCATGTATGATGCGCGATGTATTGCTCATGTGCAAAGGCATGTATATATAATGCAAGAGGTGTGTCACGATCTTAACTATATAAGAATTAGAAGATGGGCCCAATACACAGATATACACAAGACATATACTCAACAGTAACGTCATGACCCAATGCAAGTAGTGCACGCACCAAAAATTCCAGAAAGAAGAAGCAGTGCACGTAGGTACCAATTCGTCGTTTTGGGTCCGGTGTACCTACCTTACCTACGTATGCATTTGGGGTTGGGCTCTGAATGCGTGCACGCGCCGAAGGTTTCAACCGGAAAGTAAGCCGTGCGACGATGTGTTTGTTGTGTTGTCCCCGTCCGGTGGTGGTGGTGACTATGTAGCTGTTTTCCGGGCGCTGCCACAGCGGCCCATTTACGGGACCGAGCGTAGCGAGCACCATGACCTCGGTCCCGGTAGGGGCACCCACGATAGGGGGTGGTCTGTTCCGGCTCGAGGTAGGAAACATCATTGAAGGGGAGGGCGGCAAGGATAGGGCGTGCCGACCACCAGGAGGTCTCGCGACATGGCAGCGAGGAGTGTGAGGGTGCAGACATAGCAGTGGTTAGTGAGGCCCGAGGTGATGAGGAGCAGGTCGACGACGCCGAGGTCCTCCTGGAGGCCGTCCTAGGGGAGGGTTTTCTCCGTCCTAGTTAAACGTACATTTATATTTATAGTAAAGAAAAGATGGACGGGTTTCATGCTTGACGGACGGAATTGGGCCGCATGCATGCATGTGGTTAGGGCAACTCCAACGGCACTAAATGTTGGTGGACACGTCCGGAAGACCGGAAGCTAGTTTGGCCGGGAAGCTTTACTGACGTCGGCCATTTAGTTATGCGCATCAAATGTCCGACGCTGGTTAAACATACATATTCAAGATGAAGAAAATGGGACGCAATTCACAGTTGGCGGACGAAAATTGTTATATTTCAAAATATTAACACCGAAAAGGAGGAAATGTAACAAAGGTGTAGCAAATAAAAAATCAATGAAAACTAAGCGGGGTGCCCGGCAGTGACGTTGGAGGCATGGCCTCCGAGGCTGCCGGTGCCTCCAAATCGTCGTTCCAGGAGATGAAGGACTCATATGGGTTGTGGTTGGCCGTGTTCGCCTTGTCGTTTGACGATTGTGCGCAGACTTAGCCCCCACGCAAGCTGCCTTTGCCCTTGCCGGCCAAGTGCTCGGACTCGGCCAGACCTAATTTATAGAGGTGGCCGAGGATCTGGAGGCGACGGCGGTCCGAGACCGATCATGGGCCAGTCTAGCGCCACGTGTGACATCGTGAATGCTGCCACCCTGGCTAACGACATCATGGCAGGTGAGGGCGTGTTGCCGCCGCGCTTCTGTGAGGGAGGTAGAGGCAGTGCACGTACGTACCAATTTTGCCTACGTATGCATGCATGCATTTTGTATTGGGCCCTGAACCAAAAATGCTACACCTACGAAGACCTTGTACTTAATCTTACAAAACTTTGTAATCCGCTAATCAAACCTTCCCCCTGATTTTCATGATGGGCATCTTACAAAACTTTGTAATCCGCTAAACAAACTTTTCCCCTGATTTTCATGGTGGGGCCCGTGCCCAACTAAGTCCGGTTATTTTTTGACACAATACAGACGCAAGCGCTCATATACCCCGGCGCTAACTTTGGCTTTGGGTGCAAAAAATTTCCAGCCATTGTGCCCCCCAGATTGTGTCTTTTTTTTTTGCTTTGTCATTACAACAAACATGTTATGGGCACTGCCGGGCCACGCAAGCTCGAGCTCGTCGGCGACGTCCCCAACGGCTCGTCTCTCCTTTGCTCGGCCATGCCGCCTCCACCTCCGGCTCCGCATCTTCCCAGGCCGCGCCTGCTCGCCGGCCGCGCGCTCACGCCGCTGCTGCGGGTCGTCGTGGCCGCCGGCAGGAAGCGGCCTTCGCCGACGTCGGCGAGCTGCACAAGGAGGACGGCGGCAAGAAGAGGCTGCTCTGGCACAGGAAGCAGCTCCGGTGTCTTGACTACGCTGGCCACGTTGGCGCAGGTGGAGGAGACAAAGCTGGTGGTGTCGATGGTGCCCATCTGGGTGGCCACGCTCCCGTTCGGCATCACGACGGTGCAGGCGTCCACCTTCTTCGTCAAGCAGGGCAGCGTGATGGACCGGCACATGGGCCCCACTTCGTGCTCCCGCCGGCGTCCATCTTCGCGCTGGCCGCCATCTTCGCAGCCGGCCACGCAGGCGGGCGCGGGCGAGCTCCGCCCCGGCCTCAAGTGCCAGCTCCCGCTCGCAGGAGGCGCCCTCCAGCGCTCTCCCGTCCGCGCCCAGCGCAGTCCTCCTCGCGTGGGCACCGCTCCCCCATGCTCGCTCGCGGGGGCCTGAGGAGCTCGGGCTGCCGCTGCTGCTCACGTCCCTGTCGCCGGACCCGCGCACACTCTCAGCCGGGGAGGAGCTCATGGACGGCGGCGACCCAGCCGCGCTCGACGCCATCGCCGCAGACCGTCCAAACGCATGGGACACGGCCCTCGTGGTGCCGGTGCCGGTGTCGTCCGGGAGGAGGAGGGTCGGCGCCATGCTCCGCCCACCCGGCCGCCACGCTCCGCCCAGCTGCTGCGCTAAGAGGACGCGGGCAGGCGCGAGCGGAGGCGCGGCAAGGCGTGCCGGAGCGCAGCGGCGGCTTGGGCGGCCGGGTCGGGGCCTCGTCGGCGCGCGCGAGAGAGAGGCATGTGAGAGGAGAGAGGGTGAGGGGGGCCCAGATAAAAAAAGAGGAGAGAGGGAGGAGGGAGGCTGAAGGTGGGCCAGTTGCATGCAAAAGCTAGCGCCGGTGTTCCCAGCTCACCCCCAGCGCGCCGGGTTCCGGTTGAGAGCGCCGGGACTAACTTTGCCCAAATCCGGCGCAAATCAAGGCTATGGGGGTGTGGCTGGGACAATTTTTTACCACCGACATGCAAAAAGTGGCTTGGGGGGCGTCTTGGGGGCCCTAATGGAGGTGCTCTAACCATCCAACCATAAATTGGTTCGCAACTAAACCCAGTTAAACAATGCCATTACACCGGGTAAGCCTTCCCTCTTGCATAACTCTATGTATGGATGGATGTAGAAACTCGCTGAAGGTTGGTCCTTCCTTCCCTCCCAACCTTGGCCTGCACCAAACTCCTTTTCTTTTTTGATGAAAAAAAAAGAAGCAAAGGAAGAAAGAAATGAAGGAGCACGCACGTACATACACACAAAGAGAGCATCTGCGTTGGATCTAGTCGTGACCTGGGATCTTCTGTGGCGTCCAACCAAGAGCAGCACCATCACTATTTTTTTTTGCGGGCCGTCACTAACTTTGTCTTTGCCTAGCCGCGCAAGAACCATTCCGGTTTTTATGGTAGTGGTGAAGTGACCATGGAGTTAATTTGGGGTTAATTTTTTCAGTTTGTGTCAGCGTCCATTTGGCCAGGAATTAGTGAGCGAGCACATCCCCCATATTTAACAGACTCCACTTTACACACTGTCAAAAAGAAAAAAAAAAGGACAACACTTAACACTTTGCATGCATGCGTCCTGGAATCTTCACATTCGAAAACCCATGTATCGGCAAACATACCTATTATTCGTTTAATTATTTTGTATAAATAGCAAACAAAATCAAGTGATTAACCAAACGGAAAAAGCAAAGCAACAGCTCCGACTTGGATCCATGCATATGCTATGCATGCATGACTTTTATAAGTGTCGGCCAGGCCAACCCAACCCAACCCAACCCAACCCAATCAACAGCTCCGAAATCTACTCCACTCCACCGATCGGAGAGGTGGACGGAGACCATGGAGACGAAGGAGGCCACGACGGGTCGTCTCCAACATTCCTGCTAACATTGATTTTCAGTCGATGATGCCACGAGCAGTTCAGCTGTGGTCGGCGCTCTTCCAGCCCCGCCGCCATCGAGCCATGCCGAACCGGCCAGAGCTACCGAACTGGCCTTGGGCTGGCCATCGAGCCATGCGAGGCACCCGTGGCGCTCTGTGCCAACCCCAACCTCCTTGGGCTTTATCAATGGTCCTATGCAGTACAATGGCGGTGTTGGCCGTCCGGGGGTGCAGAGGCCGGAGACGATGGCGTCGACGACACGGGGCTCCAAGGAGCGGCAGCTGTTGACAATAATGCCTTGTGAGTTGCACAGCTGGTGCTCTTTATACACGCAGGTTGCGTTGCGTGTCGACGACGGAGACGTGGCCTACCTCGTCGAAAGGAAAAAGTAGACACAAGCACGTTGTGTGTGGCCCTCAAGTGAGCTGGGCATTTGAGTAGGCACAAGCACGTTGTGTGTGGCCCTGAAGCACGTTGTGTTGCCGGGACATGGGATCGGATGGCCTGCACAAAGCAGCTTTTTTTTCTATACTTTTCTTTCCTTTTATTTTCTCTAATAATTATTTACATCAATTTTTTTGGGAAAACTTTCAATCCATACATCATCTGTCATGGCAGTAAAAGGATCATAAAAAATAACACAAATTATATCGAGGTTCATAGACCACCTAGCGATGATTACAAACATTGGAACGAGCCGAAGATGCACTACCAAGATTGCCTCTTGAGCCGGGCAAAACTTGTAGTAGATAGTCCAAACTTTGACATGTTATAAGGCTCCACAAGCAGTTCATTTGTGGTCGGCGTTCTTCCACTTCCTTGCAAGCTGCAGCAACGCAGCTGTCGACTCGCCAGCGTTGCCCAGCGCCTCATTGGCAACCCGCATGGCCGTGTGCGTTCGCTGTCGGAGCTCTCGCCCACCGTCGGACTCGATCACCCACCTGACCTTGGCGGCCACCTCCTGAGCTTCCACCATCTGTTTGTCGTACCCTTCCATGGCCACGGCCAGCTGCATCCCCTCCACCAAAATCACCTTGTTCATGCGTTGCTCGGCGTACAGAGGCCACGCCAGCATCGGCACGCCCGCCATGACCGCCTCCAGCACTGAGTTCCATCCACAGTGCGTCACAAACCCTCCGACCGCGCCGTGTGCCAACACGTCCCACTGCGGTGCCCATGACATGACGACCAGTCCCTCTCCTTGGTCCGTGTAGGAAGCCCGTGGGAAAGAGCACGTCCAGGTCAAGCTCGTCGACGGCCGACTGGTGGTGCTCATCACCTGTCGCAGGGCGCCGCACAACCCACAAGAACCGTTGCCTGCTCGTCTCCAGCCCCGCCGCCATCTGCTTGATCTGCTCCGTGCTGAACCGGCCAGAGCTGCCAAAACAGAGAAACACCACACTGGCCTTGGGCTGGTCATCGAGCCATGCGAGGCACTCGTGGCGCTCTGTGCCAACCCCAAGCTCCTTGGGCTTTATCAGTGGTCCTATGCAGTACAATGGCGGCGTTGGCCGTCCGGGGGTGCAGAGGCCGGAGACGATGGCGTCGACGGCACGGGGCTCCAAAGAGCGGCAGCTGTTGACAATAATGCCTTGTGAGTTGCACAGCTGGTGGGGCACGTCCCTGAACAACTTGGTGCTCAAGCTGTTGCGATCGAGAGTGAAGGCGGGGAGGTGATCTGCCGGTATGGGTGGCAACCCAGGGGCGTGTACAAGGTCGCTGCCGAGGTCTCGGAAGCTCAGAGTGGTCTGCTCATCCATGGCTGGCTGGTAGAGACCAAACGCGACGACGGAGATGCAAGTAGTAAGGAAGAAGTAGGTCGGAATGCCGAGTTCGGTGCCGACGTCGAAGGCGCTGGCGCAGAAGAAGTCGATGACGAGAGCAGCCGGAGAGGCGGAGTGGAGGAAGTCACGAAGGTCCGGGAGGGAGGCGTGCGCGAGCCCGAAAACCTTAGCCTCGAAACTATCGGCGCCGGCGCCGGCGGATGGAAGCATGGGCGTGGGGAGGCAGTGGAAGGACAGCGACGGGTTGGCCGCCCTGATCCTTGTGAGGTCGTCGGGGTCCCCTGACCCCGCTGAGGACGACGGTGACCTCGAGGCCCTGCGCCACAAGTAGCTTGCCAAACTCCATGGTGGGGAACAAGTGGCCTGCCATCCCCGGCGGGGCGTAGATGACAACCAGGCTAGTAGAAGTAGTAGTATTGTTTTGGACTGTCGTCATTCTAGGAAGTGGGAAGCATGCTGCGTGTCAAGTGAAGGAGTGGTCTATTTATAATTATACACGCAGGCAGGCTGCGTGTCCACGAAATTTTGCTGTCGAAAGGAGAAATAAACACAAGCACGTGGTGTGCCCCTCGGATGAGCTGGACATCTTTAATTTGTTTGGGCCGTCCGGCATGTGTCGGATGAGCTGGACATCTTTAATTTGTTTGGGCCGTCCGGCAGGTGGACATGCGATCGGATGCGTTGCCCGGACATGAGATCGGATGTCCTGCACAAAGTAGCTTTCTATCTCTGACTTTGTTATATCTTTTTCCTTTATTTAGCTGCATGCATGCATCTGCCTTTTTTTTATTTTTTTTCCTTCTTTCTATTTCCCCTAATAATTATTTAATTATTTTCTTACTACATATGTCCGGGTTGATTAGTCCTCTTTGTATTCTATGCTAAATTTTGATCTTAAATTTAACAAATAAAATGTTAATGCATGTCATATAAAATAATATAATTAGGAACTATGTTAAAATACAAATCAATCGATATAATTTTTGTGACATGCATTAATATTTTGTTAGTTAAATTTCTAGTCAAAATTTGACACAAAATATAAAGGGACTTGTAAACCAGGGCAGAGGTACTAGATGAGCTTGGCAGCTTTACTTTGCAAGGGCCGTCCGGACAGTGCATGTGAGTGAGGACGAGGGATCGGATGCGTTGTTGCCGGGACTTGATTGGATGCTCTACACAAAGCGGCTTTGTATCCCTGGTCAGGCAAGGGTCGGACCCATCCCGCCACTTCGGAGGTCACCACCGAGGACGCTCGGTGATCTTCTTCCGCCGCTGTGTCTCAGTGACGGGGCGGCCGTGACGGGGCGGCCTCGTCCAAGTTCAGGGCTGCGCCGCTGCCGTTGGGCCTGGCCGTGCAGCCCGCGGCGTCAACCGTCATTCAAATCTTTGATTTGGTTTCTTTGGCATCTCCAACCCTGGCTTGCGATCCGATGCATATTGGACGTCCATTTCAGATGGCCAATCTTGAGGGTTGGCTAGGCCACTTCGGAAATGGGTGAAACCGACAGAAACCCTAATCTCACTCGACCGTATGCCGCCGTCATCTGGTCTTCAGAGATGTCACGACGTTATCCCTCTGGTCCGCCTGGGGCACCGCCGGTAATCAGGCTCAACTTTCTTCGTGTGCTGCCCAGCCGTCGGATGCTCGCATGGCTTCTCCGGCGGGAGGTGCCACTACTGCAGGATGCTGCTAATGCGACACTACAATCAAAGACCCTTCGACGAAACTGCGTGCGACGCATTTATCGCAAACGGTGACATAATAAAACCGTCCCCAATAGTACAAACCGTTTGCGATGGCGGAGTCATTAAACACGATTCAGATTAGAATTACATGTGTGATACGTGACATACAGTTGATCCATACTAACTGTTTGCGATGAGACAGAATAACAGAAACGCTCAACCATATTAATGTGTGTGCGATAGATAGCATGTAGTTCTGTTGGATGAACTATCTGCGATGATTCAGAAGAAGAAAAACGATTCGTCATAACACCAAATGTGTGATACGCGACAAACATGTTTGTATAATCAGAATTGAGTGCAATAATTATAGACAGCGCATACGATTTTTTATTGTGAATTGTGTGCTCATAGGGCACACAATTCAAGAAACTACCCTGTGGGCGGTAATGTAAAATATCTCTGTCGAATACGTATTGCTAACCGTCTGCGATAAGATTGACAGGGGAAACAGAGATAACGAATTAATATGATCAATCTCACGACCTAGATTTGGTAAAATCCAAGTCCCTGTGCTTATTGTGCTATCCCTGAATCGTAGCTAACACACATTAACAGAACTGACCTTCGCGGAGCTCTGTCGTCCCAACCCCAACCTCGTCGGGCTTTACCAGTGGTCCTATGCAGTACAAGCGCGGTGTTGGCCGTCCGGGGGTGCAGAGGCCGGAGACGATGGCGTCGGCTCCAAGGAGCGGCAGATGTTGATAATAATGCCTTGTGAGTTGCACAGCGGGTGGGGCACGTCCCTGAACAACTTGGTGCTCAAGCTGTTGCGATCGAGAGTGGATGCCGGGAGGTGATCTGCTGGTATGGGTGGCAGCCCTGGGGCCTGCACAAGGTCGCCGCCGCGGTCCTGGAAGCTCAGAGTGGTCTGCTCATCCATGACTGGCTGGTAGAGACCAAAGGCGATGACGGAGATGCAAGTGGTGAGGAAGAAGTAGGTCGGAATGCCGAGTTCGGTGCCGATGTCGAAGGCGCTGACGCAGAAGAAGTCGATGACGAGAGCAGCCGGAGGGGCGGAGCGGAGGAAGTCACCAAGGTCCGGGAGGGAGGCGTGCCCGAGCCCGAAAACCTTAGCCTCGAAACTGTCGGCGCCGGCGGATGGAAGCATTGGTTGGCCGCCCTGATCCTTGTTTGGGCGTCCGGCCGGGGCATGTGAGTAGTGAGCATGTGGATCGGATGCGTTGCCGGGACATGGGGTCGGATGCCGTGCACAAAGCAGTTTTATGTTATATCTTTTTCTTTTATTTAGCTGCATGCAGAATTTTTTTTATTTCCTTTTATTTTCCCTATTAACTATTTACATCAATATTTACAGTGAAAACTTCCGATCTATTCCTCATTTGTCATGGCAGTACAAGAATAATCTGTCATGTTCGTAGACCTTATAGCGACGACTACAAACACCGTAGTGAGCCTAAGGTGCGTTGCCATGATCGCTCCGGAGCCGAGCAAAACTTGTTTTGATAGATAGTCGAGAAGTCGTTTAAGGCCCCACGGGACCGACGGACCAGAATCGCAAACCGTCGCTGATCAACCTGTGGTTGGATGGTGTTAGGAGGGCATTGGTACCCCAGCTCGCCAGCGATCAAACACCAGGTTTGACTCTTTGGTGTCTCCTAAACATGGAATATTCTTTCAATGGGACGTGACGTTCCCGTCCACAGCGAACCGCAAGGTGATGACTTCATCGACCTTAAAACCAACTGACTCAGTCTTTCGAAGGTGCTCATAAGTGTAGGATATGCCTGCGTGCATTTATAAGGGTTAGTATATGTATGTATTTCTGAGCACTTGCGTATGTATAGTGTTTCTTAAAAAAAGACATGCGAGCACCTAGGTGGGACTGGTAGGTAGCGATGAGTGTTAGTGAACGAACGCAGGCCCCTTAGATGTCGACCAAATTTGGCTGGCCATCGTCGAAAGGAAGAATAGTGTGCCGGCCCCTTAGATGAGCTAGGCAGCTTTCATTTGTTGGGGCCGTCCGGCCGGGGCACGTGAGTGAGGACGAGGGATCACATGCGTTGCCGGGAGATGGGATCGGATGCTCTACACGAAGCACCTTACATGCATGCAGCTTTCTTTTCCTATATTGTTCTTTCTTTTTGTTTCCTCACTAACTATTTACATCATCGTGAAAATAATTTTTGGAACTGCTATATGGTCGGCGCTTTCTCTCAGCGTGCTGCACACATGCTCACTCCAGGCGAACACGTGCTTGGATGGTTAGAAGGATAGTGGTATTCCCTACATCATCAAGGATTAAACCACATATTTGATGCTTTGGTGTCTCACATTCTCTTCCTTCACATGGGGAATTGGATGTTGCGGCTGACACGCTTGGCATATCACCGCTGGATCCAGAGTAGAAGGTTCGTTTCTCTAGTATTTTTCTTCGTTTGGTGTTTGTTTCCATGGCACGGGAGAACATGATGAGAAGAGGCGGGCACATAATGCTGCTTCATCCAGTTTTTACGTTTTGATCTTAATCAAATCAGACAACCAACTTTTAAAGACAAGAAAGGTTAACATGGAGAATTCTAGGGACTCTCCAATTAGCAGATATATAGATACGAAGATGCGTACTTGTTATAATAAAGATATATGTCAAAAAAGCTCATTAGAGCATCTTAAGCACATCGGACATAGCTGCACGTGGCTTGCACAAAGCCTCAAATGGAACCGCCTTGGGGATAACAAATTCTCCTCCTCCTCCTGTCATGTCCACCCCCACAGCGTCCACCTGGTCCCACTCGAAGCACTGTATAAGTGCCCCAAGAACCAGCCCTATCATCCGTAAAGCCATTGCCTCTCGGGGGCACTTCCGCTTCCCCATTCCGAAGGGTATCATGAACAGCCCTTCAGCCTTGCCATCCTCAAACTTCTCCGGCCTGAACTCGCTTGGGTGCTCCCACATGGCCGGATCCCTGTGGATGGCGTACGCATTAACGAGCACCATGGTCCCGTTCGGAATTTCGTAGCCACCAATCTCACAGTCCGAGGAGGACTGATGCGGCTGCAGTAGCGGGGCGACGGGGTAAAGGCGAAGGGTATCGCAAATGATACACTTGAGGTAGGTGAGGTTGGGAAGGTCCTCGGCGCCAACCAGGCGGGAAGACCCCACGGATCCGTCGACCTTGGCCTGCGCCTTCTTCAGTTTTGCTGGGTGATTTAGCAGGAGCGAAATAGCCCATTCTATCACAGCTAAGGTGCTGTCCGTTCCTGCACTAAATAAACTCTGTAGACAGAAAAAAAATGTTAGCATGATTGTATTGTTTTGTGATTTGGTATATATGTGGTAGTGTCCACGAGTACCGTGCACAAGCCTGCTATTCAAATTAAACTTTTTATCGTATCCTAATTTCAAATTTTATATTATAATAGCATCTTCAACAGACGGGCAGGTGCGGGGCACGCTAAATTTTTTTTACGGTGCTAAAATAGTCTTTTTGCGCGCAGGAGCGACGAAGAGGTTTGTCAGATGCACAAAAACACGGCGCGCGGCCCCACTTGCAGCAGCCTAGATGTTACAGCGCGCGTGATGCCGTTTTTTCCAACGTGCTGAACCTTGTTTACCGTGCACCGGATTTTCGTGCGGCTGCTGGAGCGCTAGTTTTGGTCACGCGCATGCTATATAGCTGTTTTTTTCCGGTGCATGACTTATCTAGCACGTCTGTTGGAGATGCTCTAAGGAATTTTTTTCCCAAAGTTCCCAGTATTCTAATTTATAATTTTTTTTCATGCCAACTAGTACAAGTAAGAGAACACCCTGCAAAAGGATTGCATCTTTTACTTTTCGTTCATTTTCTTTGATTTATTTCAAAATGTGGTCATAGGGGCTGGCATATTTTTTTCATTTATTTCAGAAAGTCAAACACCTTTGCCGAGTTCACCACCTTTGCGGATGTGGTTCTTTTCCCGGTTGTCTTTCCGATCTTTCTCAAGTGCATTTCTTTATGTAGTGTTTTATTGACGAGTGTAGTTTCTTTGCCGAGTGTATTCTGCTAGATGCTTGGCATACAACTCGTTTGTCGAGCGCCCGATAAGAGGCACTCGGCAAAGAGCCAGAGACTCGGCATGTCGATCATCCGAGGCAAGTTTAATTAACATTTTCCCTGCGTTTCTACATATTGCATGCTATGAATGGGAAAAAATGCAACTTTTGTTGGGTGATTTATTTGTAGGTTGATTTTAGTTTGGAACATTTACCCATGTAATTGTTGCTTTGCTTCTTTTCTTCGGTGTATGGCTCACATATGTAGTACAATGGAATTGATCTGCGCGCATATTACTCTCAGCTAATCTAACAAAAATCTCACACATCTCTTGCATAGTAATATGCTATTTGGATTCATCTAGAGCTAACATTTTGCCGACGCTTCATGCAGTTGTCAATTTCAGCAGGAACTGCCAATTCTAGCATACGTGTCCTCATTTCGATCTACCGTACTTAGGTTTCCCTATATGATGTCTATATGTCAAGTAATTCATGCATATTGCTAATCTACGGCAAGACTTAGATTGTTACGCTTGTCATTTCCCGTCGAATGCAAATTTGACTTTTTTATCGTTGTTAAATTGTGAGCCAAACTATACCGTATTGAACTAGACATAGTACAGACGGTGTAGGCCTTTGCGTTGGTACCGACGCGTATGAGTACAACTCGTTTACTTGTTCTCCAAAGACTCTCGTGTATTGCCCTCATATATATCCGATGTAGTCGCACCTAAGACGATCTGCTGTCCGTGATTTAATCTACTCATGGCATCCATGAAGTATGATCTTCCGCTGCTGGACCATGACACAAGGTTTACCCTATGGCAAGTCAAGATGCGGGCGTTGTTGGCACAGTCCGACTATGATAAAGCACTGGATAGTTTTGGGAAG
Organism: Aegilops longissima; assembly: GCA_021605205.1. Classification (NCBI taxonomy): domain Eukaryota; kingdom Viridiplantae; phylum Streptophyta; class Magnoliopsida; order Poales; family Poaceae; genus Aegilops; species Aegilops longissima. The sequence continues at coordinate 848,398,379 of CM038677.1, forward strand.
AAACGAATTCAGGACTGGACTGATGAGGAGAAAATAATTGATTGTAAGGCTTTGTCACAAATTCAACTTCATTTGCATAATAATATTTTGCAGAAAGTTTTGAGCGAGAAAACTGCCGCCGCTCTATGTTAAAGTTGGAAGGGATTTGATTGACAAAAGATCTCACCAGTAAGATGCATCTGAAGCAAAAATTATTCCTGCATAGGTTACCCGAGGGAGGTAATTTTTTGAATCATATATCTCCGAATTTAAAGAGATCATATCTGGTCTAGCTGCAATGGAGGTTAAGTATGAAGAGGAAGATACTGCTTTAATGTTACTTTGTTCACTGCTGATACGTCTCGAACGTATCTATAATTTTTGATTGCTCCATGCTACTTTATTTATTGTTTTGGACTATAATGGGCTTTATTTTCCACTTTTATATTATTTTTGGTACTAACCTATTAACCGGAGGCCCAGCCCAGAATTGCTGTTTTTTGCCTATTACAGTGTTTTGAAGAAACGGAATATCAAACGGAGTCCAAACGGAATGAAACCTTCAGGAACGTGATTTTCTCGCCGAACGTGATCCAGGAGACTTGGACCCTACTCCAAGGAGTGCCAGAGGCGGTCACGAGGGTGGGGGGCGCGCCCCTCCCTCCTGGGCGCGCCCCCTGCCTCGTGGGCCCCCTGACGCTCCACCGAAGTACTCCTTCCTCCTATATATACCTACGTACCCCCAACAGATCGGGGACGGAGCCAAAACCTAATTCCACCGCCAGAACTTCCTGTATCCACGAGATCCCATCTTGGGGCCTGTTCCGGAGCTCCGCCGGAGGGGGCATCCACCATGGAGGGCTTCTACATCAACACCATAGCCCCTCCGATGAAGTGTGAGTAGTTTACTTCAGAACTTGGGTCCATAGTTAGTAGCTAGATGGCTTCTTCTCTCTTTTGGATCTCAATACAATGTTCTCCCCTCTCGTGGAGATCTATTCGATGTAATCTTCTTTTATGTGTGTTTGTTGAGACCGATGAATTGTGGGTTTATGATCCAGCTTATCTATGGAAAATATTTGATTCTTCTCTGAATTCTTTTATTTATGATTAAGTTATCTTTGCAAGTCTCTTCGAATTATCCGTTTGGTTTGGCCAACTAGATTGGTAGTTCTTGCAATGGGAGAAGTGCTTAGCTTTGGGTTCAATCTTGCGGTGACCTTACCCAATGATGTAAAGGGTTGCAAGGCACGATTGTATTGTTGCCATCGAGGATAACAAGATGGGGTATTTATCATATTGCATGAATTTATTCCTCTACATCATGTCATCTTGCTTAAGGCATTACTCTGTTTTTAACTTAATACTCTAGATGCATGCTGGATAGCGGTCGATGAGTGGAGTAATAGTAGTAGATGCAGAATCGTTTCGGTCTACTTGTCACAGACGTGATGTCTATATACATGATCATTGCCTGGATAACCTCATAACTATGCTCAATTCTGTCAATTGCTCAACAGTAATTTGTTCACCCACCGTAGAATACTTATGCTCTTGAGAGAAGCCACTAGTGAAACCTATGGCCCCCGGGTCTATTCTCATCATATCAATCTCCATCACTTTATTTACTTGCTTTGCTTTTACTTTTACTTTGCATCTTTATACCAAAAATACCAAAAATATTATCTCTATCAGATCTCACTCTCGTAAGTGACCGTGAAGGGATTGACAACCCCTAAGCGTTGGTTGCGAGTAGCTATCGTTTTGTGCAGGTACGAGGGACTTGCGCGTGGTCTCCTACTGGATTGATACCTTGGTTCTCAAAAACTGATGGAAATACTTACGCTACTGTGCTGCATCATCCTCTCCTCTTCGGGGAAATCCAACGCAAGCTCGAGACATAGCAACTGCCAAGTTCTTACACTAATTTTAGAGACACCATATTATACAGTCGTGATACTCTCACACTTAATGAAGTTTACGAAGCTTTGAACTCTAAGGAGAAGATAAAATTAATGGTGCCTCATGATGGTTCGAGTTCATCCCAAGCCGAGGGATTATCTGTTCGTCGCAGGACAAAGGAGAAGAAATCCAATAATGGAAACAGAGGCAAAAGTAAAAACGGCTACAGGGGCTGGTCTCAATCCAGAGACAATAAGTATTGTAGATATTGCGAGAGAGACGGGCATGCCATCTCAGAGTGTTTCAAGTTGCAGAATAAAGAAAAGAGGAGAGGTAACAAACAAGGTGAAAATTCTGCTAATGTTGCTCGTGATGATAGTTCCGTTGATGCTCTTGTTGTTATTGCTGGATGTGCTGCGACCAATGATGAGTGGGTATGTGATACTGCATGTATTTTTCATATGTGCCCACATAGAGATTGGTTTAATACTTTTGATTCCACTACTTCTGGTGGTTCCGTATTGGGTTTTGATAATTCACCATGCAAGATTGAAGGCATAGGTTTCGTTCGAATCAAGATGTTTGATGGCACAATCAGAACTTTGAATGATATTCGGTATATTCCGAAGATGAAGAGAAATCTTATTTCTATGAGTGCCCTTGATGCAAGGGATACAAGTATTCAGGTGGAGATAGTGTTCTGAAGGTCACGAAAGGCTTCCTTGTTGTGACGAAACGTGACTTAAGTTTGACCAATGGTCTTTATTACCTTCGAGGTTCTACCATTTCAGGTAACCTTTGGCATATGCTTCGAGGCAACTAGTCTAGTTATTTCAAAGAATTATGATTGTGATGCTGCTAACCTTTGACATATGCGTCTTGGATATATGAGTGAACTTGGTTTAGCAGAGTTAAATAAGAGAGCACTAGTAGAAAAAGGGTCAAACGTGAAGCACATTAGTGCCGGTTTGCATTAGAGCCGGCACTAATGTGTATATTAGTGTCGGTTCATGGCGGCGATCAATAGTACCGGTTCGTGGCGAACCTGTAGTACCGGTTCGTACCACGAACCGGTACTAAAGAGGCTGTGTTAGCCTGCGGTCAGGCTATGGCCCCACCATCACCATTTAGTGCCGGTTCGAACCACGAACCGGTACTAATGACGTTGTGGCAGGCTGTTTTTAGTCCCACCTCGCTCCCCTAACAAGCCTTTTACCACCTTAAATATGTTACTTCTCAAACTATCACAAGCAGTTGGTCTTCATTGAACTCTATGTGTAGGATCTGTGGCTGCAATAGGAGTCTTCGCCGGTTCTTAAATCGGTGGTAGATTCCTATTGACAATGTAGATTCTATACAAAAAGATCATTGATGATCAATGTATTTTTTTATATGTACTAGATTCTATACAAAAAGATCATTGATGATCAATGTATTTTTTATATGTACTAGATTCTATACAAAATGATCATTGATTCTATACAAGAAGAAGAAGAGGAAGAAGAAGAAGAAGAAGAAGAAGAAGAAGAAGAAGAAGAAGAAGAAGAAGCGTTCAGTATGCACCATTCAAAGCGACGCCATCAACTTTCAACCATTTCTGCCTTCATTTGCTATTTTTCATGCATTCAATGATTTGTTTTGAGAACTAAATGACCTGGAAATTGAAAAGCACTACAAATGAACTCTGAAAAAATTGAAACTTGGCATGGTATCATCATTTCACCCACATAGCATGTGCAAGAAAGTACAGAGGCTTACGGCTAAAACTGGATGCACTTCGTTTACAAACTGAACAATCTCTTTCGAAGTAGTCAGGTTTCGATTTAAATTAAACTCATCTGTTACAAAGGCATTTTATTTTTTAAAACTTATTACAACACAAGAATTTCTTTTTTTAAAACTTTGGTTATAACTCCAGACTTTGACCATCAAGTTTTGCAGAAAAGAAAAATAGCAGAAAAGCAAAATATTATATAAAAAAACTACTCAGAAATAAATAGAAGAAAATAAATATAGCAGAAAAGAAAAAACTACTCAGAAATAAATATAACAGAAAAGAAAAAATTATATTTGCTATTTTTCAATCGTTCACAAAATGACCGTGAAATTGAAAATCACTACAAAATGAACTCTGAAAATGTTGAATTTTGGCAAACTAGATGAAAAACTACTCACAAATAAATATAACAGAAAAGAAAAAACTATACAAAAAACTACGAAGAAATAAATAGAAGAAACAGAAAAGAAAAAAATATAAAAAAATTGGGGCGCTGCCCTGTGGGCCTGCTACGCCACAGGCGTGCAATTACAGGCCCTAAAGGCCCAGCAGACTCACAGGGCAGCGCGCAGAAATTAGGCCCACAAGCCTGCTATATAGAGGAGTTCAAAGAGGCAGCCGCTGGGCTTATAAACCAGTCGGCTGCCCTTCGCCCGTGAGGTGGGACTAAACTTTGCGAACTCATGGGTGGCAGCAAAGGCCTTTAATACGGTTGGTGGCTCCAACCGTACTAAAGGCCTGCTCTTCCGCCTCTTGGCCTGGCCAAAGTTGGCCTTTAGTACCGGTTGGTGGCTCCAACCGTCTTAAAGGCCTCCTATATATACAACACTTGCGAAAATTCAGTTAGATCTCTACTTCTTTCGTCTCAACCTCTCGCGCTTGTCGTCGCCGTCGTCGCCGCCGCCGCCGTCGCCGTCGTCGTCAAGCGTCGTCGTCGTTGTCCCCGCCGCCGCCGTCGTCGTCGTCTCGAGCCGCCGCCCGAACGCCGCCAAGGCCGCTTTCGTCGTTCGCCGCATGTATACGTCTCTTCGCTCTCCCCCGCCGTCCGTCGTGCCGCCGCACACGACGCCGCCGCCAGCCGCTTCTCGCCCGCGTCGTCGCCGCCATACACTTCGACGTCGGGAAGCGACGTCTGACACACACATATACACACACATATACGTACACGTACATGCACACATACGCATACACACACACACATTTTTTTACTTATTTTCTGTTTTTTAGAAAAGTTAATTAGATGATCGAATGTTAGATGAATTAGCTAAATAGAAAATTGTCGAACTAGAGATTTGAACTAGTTGAATAATTAATATAACTAGTTTATTTTAGTAAGAAAATTGTCGAACTAGTTTATATATTTAGGTATATGAGATTTGAACTAGTTCAATAATTAATATAACTAGTTTATTTTAGTAAGAAAATTTAGGTATCTGATATTTGATGATCTAATTAAAATATTATTTGTTAATGAGTTTTTTGTTTATTTAATTTTTTGTAATTTTGGTCATAGAATTTTTATTATGTTAGAAAGTGTTCAATGGACTTAGTTAGAGGGCAACTTGTTTATTTTGAGTAAGTACTACATTATTCTATTTATAGTAAGTGCTTAGTAGTTGAACTAGTTGAAGTAGTTTATTTTTAGCAAGAAAATTAATAGAACTAGTTTCTTTTTTAGTCAAATTGAAGAGCACTATATGCAAGGCATATGCATATGATTAGTTGAATAATAATGATCTAATTTAGTCTTTGAATTATGAATGTATAGGAAATGCCATCATTGGACGACGAAAGTCTCCCGGGGGAGTGCCACTGGTGCCACGACGATCGAGGTGAGTGCGACAGGCCTCACCTGGACGATGGTCGGCGCTTGAGCATTAAGCTCGAGGAGACTTTCGAAGTTGAAACGACGCATAGCGACGACAAGTGTTTTTTTTCATAATTAAGCATGACTTCAACTATTTCAACGTGTAATTTTCATCTTTTACAATTCGAGTATAGTTGATCCCATGCCATGCAAGACGCTATGTGTTGGAGAGGATGGATTTTGAAGACAATGAAAATTTTGAAACGAAGAAAATTCACCTAAGGACCGATCATGATGTGGATTTTGAAGTAAAGTTGTATAATGCTGAGGCGTAACCCATTTTGGTTGCAAAATTGGGAAGCATTTTGCAAATTGTATGGTTTTGATGAGGGTATGCTTGTCACCATGGATCTTGGTGATCCTGAAATCGAGCAAGACAATATGGACATTTGGGTCCTTGTTGATACTCCTCCAGTTCTACCGCTATGTGAGTTTCTCAAACATAGTTAATTATTAATAGAACTTCTATTGTTCATTTCAAAATAGTTGACAGCTTATTTCCATTGACAGCTTATTTTGAAGTATCAAAGAATGTGCAGAATATGGTAGATAGAACTTACTACACCGATGGCTCTGAGTTAACTTACAAGGAGAAAACTCATCTGGTTGGATTTTGTAATGATATTGAGAATTACAATATCTACAATCGAACTCCTCAACATTATGGTCAATACGTGCCACTAGTGCACGTGTTGAACTACGGTAACTACCATGGAGATACCCTGGTAAGTTTTTTTACTATTACGACATCCGTGCATCTTTTTGCGTACTTTTAAAACTAGTACATCATTGCTAATTACGAAGTTATTACTATGTTTTTCAACAGCTTATCCCAGAGAATTGTGTGCCTCATTTGATGTATCAGAATGGCGGCAGCGTTCGTGTTTTGAACATATATCCAGGTCATCCTACGAATCTCAACTATCCATACCGGATTTCTAAAAGAAGTGGAGACATGACAATCAAAGGATGGAAAAATGTATGGACAGTCGTAAGGACCTTCTTGGAAGCAAAAGGAAGCGAGGCGCAAGAATTGGAGACGGGATGATCTCCATTCTTCATAATGGAGAGTCAGGGTCTATATTGTTTTATGCTATTTTACCTTAAGTGTGTTTAGGTCCGATCCTACCTGATACTGATGATCATGTGCTAAGAACAATTATGTACGGTTGGGTTCGATGACTATGAGGATGATGATCGTATGACTTATTATTAATAACGAGTAGAAGTTGTATGATGATGCTTGATTAATTAGCTAGTAGGACTTGTTATTATATATGATGATGTATGATGCGAGCATGCATGAGTTATTATATATATATCTGCGGGTGAAACGAAAAAGAATTAAAATGGAAAACACAAAATTAAATGAAAAAGAAATCATAAAACCAAAAACCCCCCCAAACATTTTAGTACCGGTTGGTGTTATCAACCGGTACTAAAGGGCTCCCGGCCCCTGGAGCTGGCTCGTGCCACGTGGTGGCCCTTTAGCACCGGTTCGTGCTGAACCGGTACTAAAGGGGGGGGGGCTTTAGTGCCCACACTTTAGTGCCGGTTCCTAAACCGGCACTAAAGGGCCTTACGAACCGGTGCTATTGCCCGGTTCTGCACTAGTGGAGGTCTTCTTCATGGATATGAACCTGGTAAATTAAAATTTTGTGAGCATTGTATCTTCGGCAAGCACAAAAGGGTGAAGTTCAACACTTCGACTCATACAACCGAAGGTATTTTTGATTATGTCCATTCTGATTTATGGGGACCATCTCACAAGAAGTCACTAGGTGGTGCTAGTTACATGCTGACTATTATTGATGATCATTCGCGAAAAGTATGGCCTTATTTCTTGAAGCATAAATATGAAGCATTCTCAGCATTTAAGGAGTAGAAAATTATGATTGAAAGACAAACTGAAAAGAAGGTAAAGATAGTCCGCACTGATAATAGTATGGAATTCTATTCTAAGCAATTCAAGAATTATTGCAAGTCTGAAGACACTGTCATACACTACACCGTTCCTTATACTCCTCAACAAAACGGTGTTGCTGAGCGTATGAATATGACCATTATTTCTAGAGCCCGTTGCATGTTGTCCAATGCAGGTTTGCGTAGGCGTTTTTGGGCTGAGGCCGCTTCCACTGCTTCTTATCTCATTAACCGTTCACCATCTATTGCTCTTAATAAGAAAACTCCAACTGAGGTATGGTATGGTTCACGGCTGATTATTCACAGTTGAGAGTTTTTGGTTGCACTGCTTATGCTCATGTTGATAATGGAAAATTGGAGCCTAGGGCTGTTAAGTGCATCTTTCTTGGTTATAAGTCTGGTGTTAAAGGTTTTAAATTGTGGAATCCTGAAACCCAGAAGGTTGTTATTAGCAGAAATGTTATTTTTAATGAATCTGCTATGTTACATGATGTTTCATCTACTAATGTTCCTACTAAGAGTGAACAACAGGCTACTATTCAGCATCCTACTGTTCAAGTGGAGCATGTTATTGATTCAGGTGATACATCTGGTACTGAAACTGTTGCACATGATGAACCCGTCATTAATGATGATCATGTCACTCCCACTCCGAATCAGCCTACTGTTCCGCCCAGTTGGAATCTTGCACGTGACAGAGTTAGGCGGGTATTAATAAACCTGACAGTTTAATTGAAGAGTGCAATATTGTTTCATTTTGCTTTATCTGTTGCAGAAGAAATTGAAGGTAATGCTGAGCCTTCTTCATATTCCAAGGATATTATTTCTGGTGATAGTAATAAGTGGATGACCGCTATGCATGATGAGATGGAATCACTTGAAAAGAATGGCACTTGGGATTTACTAAGATCACCTAGAGAGAAGAAAACTATTCGTTGCAAGTGGGTTTTCAAGAGGAAAGAAGGTGTTTCTCCTAATGACGAGACAAGATATAAAGCAAGGTTAGTTGCTAAAGGTTACAGTCAGATTCTAGTTATTGACTATAACGAAGTCTTTTCTCCTGTTGTGAAGCATAGCTCTATTCGCACTTTACTCAGTATTGTTGCCATGCATGTTGAGCTTGAGCAATTGGATGTTAAAACTGCATTTTACATGGAGAATTAGAAGAGGATATTTATATGGAACAACCAGAAGATTTTTTTAGTCCTGGAAAAGAAAAGTATGTTTGTAAGTTAAAGAAATCTCTTTATGGATTGAAGCAATCCCCGAGACAGTGGTACAAGAGATTTTGACACCTTTATGCTCTCTCAAGGTTTCAAAAGGTCTAATTATGATAGTTGTGTTTATTTGAAAACTGTCAATAGTTCAACTATTTATTTGCTCCTTTATGTTGATGATATGCTTATTGCTGCAAAGAGTGTGTCAGAGATTAATGAACTAAATAAGCAATTGAGTAATGAATTTGAGATGAAGGATTTGGGTGCAGCAAAAAAAATACTTGGCATGGAAATATCCAGAGATAGACCATCTGGAAAAGTATATCTAAGTCAGAAAGGATATATTGATAAAGTTCTTCATCGTTTTAATATGCATAATGCCAAGCCGGTGAGTACTCCATTAGCTGCACACATCAAATTATCATCAGCTTTGTGTCCTAAGTCAGATGCAGATATTGAGTACATGTCTAGAGTTCCCTATTCGAGTGCAGTTGATTCACTTATGTATGCCATGGTTTGTTCTGGTCCGGATATATCATATGCATTGAGTGTTGTCAGTAGATACATGGCTAATCCTGGAAAAGAGCATTGGAAAGCAGTTCAGTGGATTTTGAGATACCTGCGAGGTATTTCTAGTGCTTATTTACAGTTTGGGAAAACTAGAGATGGACTTGTTGGTTTTGTTTATTCTGACATTGCTAGTGATTTGGATAAGAGAAGATCACTCACAGGTTATGTTTTCACCACTGGTGGTTGTGCTGTGAGTTGGAGAGCAACTTTGCAGTCTATTGTGGCTTGTTCCACTACTGATGCCGAGTATATGGCTATTTTTGAGGCACGCAAAGAAGCTATCTGGTTGAGAGATTTATACACTGAGCTTTGTGGAGATTTATCTTGCCGTACTATATTTTCTGACTGTCAAAGTGCCATATATCTTACAAAGAATTCAATGTATCATGAGAGGACAAAGCACATTGATGTTAGATTTCATTATATTCGAGATGTTGTTGCTAAAGGCAATTTGAAGGTATGCAAGATAAGTACTCATGATAATCCTGCTGATATAATGACAAAGCCAGTTTGACCAATAAGTTTGAGCTTTTGGTATTTCTCACTAGTCCTATAGACTTTGACGCACAAGGTGTTTATGTTGATTAGGATGGAGTTATTCACTTTCTTCAACTAGTGGAGGGAATTTGGCTCAAGGTGGAGATTGTTAAATTGTGAGCCAAACTATACCGTATTGAACTAGACGTAGTACAAAAGGTATGGGCCTTTGCGTTAGATCGACGCGCGTCTGAAGACAACTCGTTTACTTGTCCTCCAAGGACTCTCATGTATTGCCCTCATATATACCCCATGTAATCGCACCTAAGACGGTATGTCGTCTCATGCTTGTAATGCTCCTCCTCATAGTGATTGCGCCTTCGTGCGTCCGTGGTTTTCTCCCGCAAAGGTTTTCACGTAAAAATTTATGTCTCTCTGTCTTGTTTATTTTTCGTTATCGTCTAACAAGCGTGCTCTAAATTTATATCCTAAGAATGTACTAATAAAATGGAAGAAGTCACGTACGTGCCGCGCACAGGCCCCTGATCGTTTTATCGGTATAGACTTGTGGCTCTTTCTTCTGCAGATTGAACATGACGGAGATCATGCTTTTGCCCTCGACTTCACTAGTACTCACCGCAGCGCCACCGTCGTCCAGCTTCTGCCGCTCCGCGTCGATGAGCCGCTGCAGGAACGTGTCCCTTTTACTCACCGCAACGACGACCTTGTTCTTGTTGCCCGACACGTCGAGCCACCGCATTACTGGCAGGTGGTCCCAGTACAGGTTGGCCATGCCCACAAGCGGGTTGATCTCGTCCAGCACCTTCCTGAACTCCTGCCCTCCACAGACATGTCCGTGTCCTCCGACTCCGAACGGGTTGCCTTGGTGTGCGCCATGGTCTCCATGAGCACGCTGAGGGAGAGCTCGAAGAGCCTCCGCCTCAGCTGGACACGCGGGGACGCCGTCGCCATCGCTGACCTGTACAAGCGCTGCACCATGGCGCGCACCTCACCGGCGATGACGCCTGACATGGAGCTGACCCGCTGCGCGAACAGCAGATGCACGGCCGCCACGCGGCGGAGGGTTCACCAGTGCGGGCCGTAGCTGGTCGCGGCGAGCATTGTGAAGTCCATGGACACGAACCGCCACGAGGGGATCTTCGGGTGGTCGGCCAAGGCCACGTCATGCTCAGTGAAGCACTCCCTGGCGCACGCCGCCGAGGACACAACCACCACGCTGCAAGAGCCTAGGCGAAGTGAGAACACGGGTCCGTGGCGCGCTGCCAGGTGGCATAGCGCGGCGTGGATTGGCTGCTTCACGAGATGGAGGTGGCCCAGAAACGGGATGGCCCGAGGGCTCGGCAGATCGCCCTTGTGGTTCTTCTTCTTCTTCTTCTTCTTGCCTAGGAGATAGTGGAGCAGGAAGACCAAGGCGCACGAGAGGATGCCAATGTACACCTTATCCATTGGGATTTGGGAGTGAATTGTAATCTGTTTTGAGATTGCAAGAACAATCGGTTGTGAGACAATATACTGTATGATGGTTATTGTCATTCTCCCTAGTTCAGATAGGAAAGTTATAAGATTCTGTGGCCACTGTAAGTGCTCCCAATGGATAAGATTTGGTTTTTGTTTCTTCAGGGCCACAATTTTTCCTTTTGAACTTGTGGTGCACTTTTATTGAACTCGAATAATGGATAAATCAGAAAAAAACGTGATGATAAGATTTGGTTGTGGGCACTACGGGATCGCTATTCCTCCCTGCATTCCAAAATATATAGTGTATTAGTTTTTTCAAAAGTCAAACATGTGTAGGTTTGACCTAATTTTTAGAAAAATATATCAACATGTACAGCAACAAATTTGTATCATTAGGTACATCATGAAAATTCTCATGTATTATTCATTTTGTATTCTAGATGTTGATACTATATTTTATAATATTGGTCAAACATACACAAGTTTGATTTGCACGAAAATCAATACACCTTATATTCTGGAATGGAGGGAGTATATATAGGAATTGAATATAAAATTTGGTTGTTTGCACTACAAGACCACTATGAATGAAGTTATCATAAAATTTGGTTGTTGGCACTACATGATCGCTATTAATAACTGACAATAATATTTGGTAGTTAACACTACACGACCGATATTAATGAAGACATATGCTTTCATAAGGTCTATCCCTGGCGCAGCCATATATTTTTCGATTTCTTTCTCTCAGCCCGACAGGTAGGACCCACTCCTCTATAGCAGAGAAACAAAACCGTATAGGTAAGTAAACCAGACACAAACCAGCGGAGAAAACCTCAAAAAATAACCTACGTGGCACCCCAAGTCACCACAAAATTAATTGTGGGGAAATTCGGCGGGGGTAAAATGTGGTACAGTGCATCAATAGGTATAAATTGAAAAGATACATAAAAGTTGTCACATGTGAAACATGGGGGTAAAAAGTGGAATTTACTCTAATAGAAAAGATAGATTATAGCGTATTTCTCTTATTCCTACCGCATTTTGCTTTTACTCCCTACGTTCCAAAATAGATGACCCAACTTTGTACTAACTTTGAAGTATACTACTTCCTCATGTTTGTATGCATTGTTGGCTGATGTTACCAAATAAAATATCCTTCTTATAGATATCAAAACTCGCCAACCTTGGCTGTCATTCCAAGTTCCAATGAATTTTAAGTGCTTGCCTCCACATAGCAAGTCACTTCCTCCATTCGGGTTAGTAGGACCCCTACACACATTTTGGACCAAACATACCGATTTTGAGACCTAGTTAGTAGTGGTGGTTGCCCTGCCTCCACGGATGACCTACTAGCGGTGGCAAGAGATCTGTGGCGGGCGCCGATGTTAGCTTCGGCCGCCACTGATGGCATTTTAGCGTCCGCCACTGCTGGGCATTCCTGCCGTAGTCGCACTTCCAATGGGAAGCACCGTTGATCTACAGGGGCGGTGACCTTATCTCCGAGGGCACCAATGTCAGGGAGGAGCTCTGGTTAGAGTCGGATGGGGGGGGGGGGGGGGTCTTTTCTTTTCTCTTTAATTTTTTGGGTAGATTCCAAATGTAAGGAATGGTGCAAAGCTGACGTGGCTCAGCAGTCAAAACCGTTTCCTTGAGTCAAAACCGGGCGGGGATTGATTTATGAACTTGGTGGTTAGTTGAGGGTTGAATCTTAAAAATAATAGCAACTACAGAATTGTAATGTGGACTTCTCTTGAAGAATTCATTCCTGACAGCATGAAGATCCTCCCCGAATGGTATTTCATCCTCCTGGCACGCAGCCGGGGGCTAAAGAACAGGCATTAAGGTCAGTTTCCTAATCGTTACGAGCAATATCACGGACCAAGTCACTATAGTATCACGGACTGAGTCGCTATATTAAACCAGACCGAGTCGGTACAGTATCACAGACCCTATGGTGTGCCTTAATGGTTCGGCCTTCGAGAAGGCGTCACATAGGAGCTCTCTCTCCGACCTCTAGCCGCGCCAGAGCGTCTCTCGTTGCAGTGTGGTACAACAGGGCTGATCGGCAATGCCAGGTGGTGGAGGATGGCGAAGATCGGATCAAGGCGACGGTATAGGATTTGGCACGAAATCAGCTGGTGGTGCTTGTTGGGGAACGCAGTAATTTCAAAAAAATTCCTATAATCACGCAAGATCTATCTAGGTGATAGCAACGAGAGGGGAGAGTGTTATCTACGTACCCTCTTAGACCGAAAGCGGAAGCGTTCTGACAACACGGTTGATGTAGTCGTACGTCTTCACGACCCGACCGATCCTAGCACCGAAGGTACGACACCTCCGCGATCTGCACACTTCAGCTCGGTGACGTCCCACGAACTCTAGATCCAGCTGAGGTCGAGGGAGAGTTTCGTCAGCACGACGGCGTGGTGATGGTGTAGATGAAGTTACCGGCGCAGGGCTTCGCCTAAGCATTGCAACGATATGACCGAGGTGGAAATCTGTGGAGGGGGGCACCACACACGGCTAAGACAAATGTCAACTTGTGTTTTCTAGGGTGCCCCCTGCACCCGTATATAAAGGAGCAAGGGGGAGGCCGGCTGGCCCTCCTGGGGCGCGCCCCAAGTAGGATTCCTACTAGGAATACTATTCCTAGCTAGTAGGTTTGCAAAAAGGGAAGAGAGGGGCAGGAAGGAGGGGGAGAGAGGGAGAAGGAAAGGGGGGCGCCGCCCCCCCCCCCTCTTCCCTTGTCCAATTCGGACCCAAAGGGGAGGGGGCGCGCGGCCTACCCTAGCCGCCCCTCTCTCTCTCTCTCCACTAATGCCCATGTGGCCCATTATTTCCCTCGACGGGTTCCGGTAACCCTCCGACATTCTGGTTTTATCTGAGACTTCTTCGAAACATTTTTGGTGTCCGAATATAGTCGTCCAATATATCAATCTTTATGTCTCGACCATTTCGAGACTCCTCGTCATGTTCGTGATCACATCCGGGACCCCAAACAACCTTCAGTACATCAAAACACATAAACTCATACTACCGATCATCACCGAACGTTAAGCGTGCGGACCCTACGGGTTCGAGAACTATGTAGACACGACCGAGACTCACTTCCAGTCAATAACCAATAGTGGAACATGGATGCTCATATTTCAATTCTTATATTTTATGTGAGCATCATTGTCATCATCATGCCTAGCTAGAAAGGCATCAAAGAAAAGCGCTTGTTGGGAGACAACCCAATATCTACCCTTACTGTTTTTGTGTGTCTACATGATTATGCTACAGTAGTAATCATTTTTTATAGATTTTCTTTCAATAAAATGCCAAGTAAGACCTTTAGGATAGCTTACGGTGATAGTTGTGTTGATCCTGCTGAGAATCAGAAACTTTTTCACCCAGTATATTAGTTTTGTTAATTCATAGAAACGTTCTTTTGATCTGATTATTTTTGCTATGGATTTGTAGACAAATTTCTTAGGACTTCCTAATTTGGTAGGATTTTTGTAGTTCCAGAAGTATACGTTTGGTACAGATTACTACACACTGTTCTGTTTTTGACAGATTCTGTTTTCTATGTGTTGTTTGCTTATTTTGATGAATCTATGAGTAGTATCGGAGGGTATGAACCATAGAGAAGTTAGAATACAGTATATATTACACCAATATGAATTTAGAATGAGTTCATTACAGTACCTAAGTGGTGGTTTTATTTTCTTATACTAACGGAGCTTACGAGTTTTCTGTTGAGTTTTGTGTTGTGGAGTTTTCAAGTTTTGGGTAAAGATTCGATGGACTATGGAATAAGAAGTGGAAAGAGCCTAATCTTGGGGATGCCCAAGGCACTCCATGATAATATTCAAGAATAGCCAAAAGTCTAAGCTTGGGGATGCCCCGGAAGGCCTCCCCTCTTTCCTCTTCGGTCATCGGTAACTTTACTTCGAGCTATATTTTTATTCACCACATGATATGTGTTTTTCTTGGAGCGTCATTTTGTTTTGTTAGTATTTGCTTGCTTTTATTTAGATTAGTGTTTTGCATCTTTAGTTTCAATAAAAGTGTCAACGATAGCCTTTACCATGCTTATTTTGCTAGTATACATGTTGCTGTTTGAAAACAGAAAGTTTACCGCTGTTGAAACATTCCCTAGAAAAGCCAGAGCATGATATAATGTTGAAACTTTTTGCATAATGAGCTCTGATAAATCTTCTACAGCGTAGTATTTTTCTCATAATTTTTGGAGTTAGGGAAGTAAAATGAATCTTGCATTCTTCACAGACTATACTGTTTTGGCAGATTGCTGTTATGGTTGCATTGTTTGCATATGTTTGCTTGTTTAATGATTGTATTTGAGGATAGGAGTATTAAATATGCAGAGGCATTTACTAGGCAATGTTGAATAATAATTTTAGTGATTTGCTACAGTAGAAAATGATAAGGTTTTGCATTGGTTTATACTAACCTATCTCACGAGTTCTTGTTGAGTTTGGTGTGGATGAAGCTTTTGATAAAAAGAGAAACCATGATATGAGAGGAATTAAGGAGACACAAAAGTTCAAGCTTGGGGATGCCCAAGGCACCCCAAGATAATATTTCAAGAAGTCTCAAGCATCTAAGCTTGGGGATGCCCCGGTAGGCATCCCACCTTTCTTGTTCAACAACTATCGGTTAGTATCGATTGAACCTAAATTTTTGCTTCTTCACATGTGCTATCCTTGCAATGTCATTTTATTTTGTTTTGCTTTCTTTTTGAATACAATACCAAGATCTGAAATTGTTAAATGAGAGAGAGTATTCACATAGTTACATAATTATTTAGCTACTCATTGACCTTCACTTATATCTTTTTGGAGTAGTTTTTGATTTACTCGTGTGCTTCACTTATATCCTATGAGTAGATGGTTGAATGAGTTGAATGTCATAAATCTGAAATTATATACGTCTCATTTATCCCATGGGGAGTAATGACTTCACATCTAAGAAGTAGAGGTTGTAAATTTATTGAAGGTTAGCAAGCATTGTATTGGTCATTTGAACAATTCATGAAAGAATATTGAAGGAAGAGAAATTTCACATATAAATATACTATCTTAGACATCTTTTATAATTGTGAGCTCTCATTAAGTATGACATGCTAAAGAATTGATGTTGGACAAGGAAGACAACGTAATGGGTTATGTTTCCTCACATCTCAGTTAAAGTATATTGTCATGGACCATTCAAACATGCTGAGCTTGCCTTTCCCCCTCATGCTAGCCAAATTCCTTGTACCAAGTATAGATACTACTTGTGCTTCCAAATATCCTTAAACCCAGTTTTTGCCATGAGTGTCCACCATACCTACCTATATGCGGTATTTACCTGCCGTTCCAAGTAAATTTGCATGTGCCAAACTCTAAACCTTCAAATAATAATGTGTTTTGTATGCTCGAATCGCTCATGTAGCGACTAGGGGCTATCAGTATCTTCCATGCTATGTGGGTTATTCTCAAGATGAGTGGACTCCGCTCATCATGCACGAGAAAAATGGCTGGTAACCGGGATGCCCAGTCCCATGATCAAAAGATCAAAATTAAATCAAAAATAATTGCAAAAAAAACTCCCACAGGTTTGATGTTAGTTGGAGGCACCCACTGTTTCGGGCAAGCCATGGATTGATGATTGTTGGTGGAGGGGGAGTAAAAACTTTTACCATTCTGTTTGGGAACCGCCTATAATGTATGTAGTATGGAAGATATTGGGAACTCTTGGTTGTTATGTTGACAATGAGATCATACCTCTCAAAATTATTTATCTCTATTTCAAAATTGAGCTCTAGCACCTCTGCAAATCCCTGCTTCCCTCTGCGAAGGGCCTATCTTTTACTTTTATGCAAGAGTCAAGGTGATCTTCACCTTTCCCTTTTTCATTTTATCCTTTGGCAAGCACCTTGTGTTGGAAAGATACTGATATATATATCCAATTGGATGTAAGTTTATCATTCAGCTACTCGAGGACGAGCAGGAATTAAGCTTGCGGATGTTGATACGTCTCCAATGTATCTATAATTTATGAAGCATTCATGCTATTTTATTTTCTGTTTTGAATGATTACGGGCTTTATTATACACTTTTATATTACTTTTGGGACTAACCTACTAACCGGAGGCCCAACCCATATTGTTGTTTTATTGCCTGTTTTAGTATTTCGAAGAAAGGGAATATCAAACGGAGTCCAAACGGAATGAAACCTTCGGGAGCGTGATTTTTGGAAAGGATATGATCCGGGAGACTTGGAGTTCAAGCCAGGGAAGGCTCGAGGAAGCCAGGAGATAGGAGGGCGCGCCCACCCCCCTGGGCGTGGCCCCCTGTGTCCTGGGCCCCTCGAGGATCCCCCGACCAACTTCTTTCGCCTATATAAGTCCACGTACCCTAAAAACATCGAAGACGAAGATAGATCGGGAGTTCCGCCGCCGCAAGCCTCTGTAGCCACCAAAAACCTCTCGGGAGCCCGTTCCGGCACCCTGCCGGAGGGGGGATCCCTCACCGGTGGCCATCTTCATCATCCCGGCACTATCCATGACGAGGAGGGAGTAGTTCACCCTCGGGGCTGAGGGTATGTACCAGTAGCTATGTGTTTGATCTCTCTCTCTCTCTCTCTCTCTCTCTCTCTCTCTCTCTCTCTCTCTCTCTCTCTCTCTCTCTCTCTCTCTCTCTCTCTCTCTCGTGTTCTCTCTATGGCACGATCTTGATGTATCGCGAGCTTTGCTATTATAGTGGGATCTTATGATCACTACTAGGAAAACCTTATACAGAATCTTAGCAGCAGCGCGCCACAAAAAGAAGCGGTACTGCTAATTTGCAGTAGCGCGGGTTTTTACCCCTCGCTACTACTAAGTTGGTAGTAGTAGCGCGGGTTTTGAACACTCGCTACTACTAAGCGGTCTCTACCGTGCCCCCCGACACATGCCATAGTAGTAGCGAGGGGTATAAACCCGCTCTACTACTAAGTTGATAGTAGTAGCGCGGTTTTATACCCCTCGCTACTACTAAGTACGAGGTAGGTGAAGTCGCCATATCCTCGGCCGAATCCCCATCTCCTCCCCCAAATCCCTCCTCTCTTCCACCACTCTCTCCTCTCACTTTCCATATGCTCTCACATGGACCTCTTCGCCATGCGCCCATCCTCATCCGTGGCGCCGAAAGAGGCCGCCGCCTCACGCCACCGGTGTCTAGGAGCTTGTCGGTCTTCCACCGACGTCTAGGAGGCCGCCGCCCCGCGCTACCACACCGGAGCACCTCACCACCGGTGACTAGCTCCGCTGCTCCCTACATCACCTTCCTCTCCCCCTCGGTTTTCCTTTTCTCTCTCCCCTCTGGTTTGACTCACCCTCCCATGTCCATGCCCGTGCAGGTTGTCGCCATGGACGACCCGGAGCTATCTGGCATGATCGGGAGGAGAAGCCCCACGCCACAGCCTGGCTCTGCCATAGAAACGGGCCCTCTCCAACAGCCCTGCTGGATCTGGTCTTCCCTGTCCGTTCATGCCTCCGGCGACGCCAATCATTGCTAGATCGAACCACTGCTGCCATTGACAACACGCACGGGATCGAGAATTTTTTTTGTTTTTGAAAGTAATAGCAGTAGCACAGGGTATAAGACCCGCTACAGCTAATTAGCAGTAGCGCTGTTTGCAATGCACGCTACAACTAACCATGTATAGCAGTAGCGTGTGTCAACACGCGCTACTGCTACAAGTTAGCTGTGGCGCCGTATCATTAGCTCGGGCACCCACGCTACTGATACACCCAAAACCCGCGCTGCTGCTAGGCTTTTCCCTAGTAGTGGATGTTTCTCCCCCACTACTCTCTTGTGATGAATTGAGTTTTCCCTTTGAAGTTATCTTATCGGATTGAGTCTTTAAGGATTTGAGAACACTTGATGTATGTCTTGCCGTGCTTATCTGTGGTGACAATGGGATATCACGTGATCCACTTGATGTATGTTTTGGTGATCAACTTGTGGGTCCCGCCCATGAACCTATGCATAGGGGTTGGCACACGTTTTCGTCTTGACTCTCCGGTAGAAACTTTGGGGCACTCTTTGAAGTACTTTGTGTTGGTTGAATAGATGAATCTGAGATTGTGTGATGCATATCGTATAATCATGCCCACGGATACTTAAGGTGACAACGGAGTATCTAGGTGACATTAGGGTTTTGGTTGATTTGTGTCTTAAGGTGTTATTCTAGTACGAACTCTTGAATAGATCGATCCGAAAGAACAACTTTGAGGTGGTTTCATACCCTACCATAATCTCTTCGTTTGTTCTCCGCTATTAGTGGCTTTGGAGTGACTCTTTGTTGCATGTTGAGGGATAGTTATATGATCCAATTATATTATTATTGTTGAGAGAACTTGCACTAGTGAAAGTATGAACCCTATGCCTTGTTTCCTACCATTGCAATACCGTTTACGCTCACTTTTATCATTAGTTACCTTGCTGTTTTTATATTTTCAGATTACAAATACCTTTATCTACCATCCATATTGCAATTGTATCACCATCTCTTCGCCGAACTAGAGCACCTATGCAATTTACCATTGTATTGGGTGTGTTGGGGACACAAGAGACTTTTTGTTATTTGGTTGCAGGGTTGTTTGACAGAGACCATCTTCATCCTACGCCTCCCACGGATTGATAAACCTTAGGTCATCCACTTGAGAAAAATTTGCTACAGTCCTACAAACATGTGCACTTGCAGGCCCAACAACGTCTACAAGAAGAAGGTTGTGTAGTAGACATCAAATCACTCCGGTCTGCTCCAACCATTGCAGGTAGACCTAAGATATTTATCTGAGAGAGCCTGGTTTGTGATGTTTAACTCATGACATATTTCATCTCTAGTTTGCAACAAAGTATTTGGACTAAAGAATATGCTTGATTTCCCAACACTTACCATCTGTCCCGAATTGACACAATAAGTCTCCAACACTTGCTGTAAGGAAGCTGCATTTAACATATCTGCCCGCATGAGAATCAGAGAATTGTCAGAAAATAAAAGGTGTGAAACTGACGTTGCATTTCTGCACACTCTTATCCCATCAATGCCACCAACTTTTTCTTCATACTGCAACATGCTAGAAAGACCCTCTGCACAAATCAGAAATAGGTAAGGTGATAAAGGGTCACCTTGTCGAATCCCCCTTGCAGGCGTAAATATCTTTGTTTCTTGGGAATTAAATCGAACTTTGTATCTTACTGAGCTCACACATGCCATTATAAGTTCAATCTATTATTCAGCAAAACCCAATCTATTCAGCATGTTTCTTAAAAATACCCACTCAACTCTATCGTATGCTTTATGCATGTCATGTTTTACTGCACATAACCCATATTGAGAATTCCTGGTGTTCTTGATTTTACGGATGCACTCATAAGCCACAAGAATATTGTCAGTTATCATTCTACCCGGCATGAAGGCACTTTGTGTGGGAGAAATAATATCTGGTAAAAAATGCTTTTAAGACGAATAGAAAGCATCTTAGAGATTATCTTATACAAAACATTGCACAGACTAATTGGCCGATATTGAGTGATACCTTCTGGAGAGTCCACCTTCGGAATCAAAACTATGGAAGTGTCATTCCATTCTGGTGATATATGTTTTGAATTGATAGCATGTAGAACAACAGCTGTAATTTCCTCTCCAATAACATGCCAGTATTTTTTGAAGAAAATGGCATGTATGCCATCAGGGCCCGGTGCCTTCAAATCTCCAATACTATGAACTGCTTTACGAACATTATAGACATAAAAAGGGGCCACAACATACTATTCATCTGATTCGTTACCTTTGGTTGTACATATTATTCATCTGATTCAGCATTGACCTCATCTTCCATGATAGCAACTACAAGGATAACTTGAGGCATCTTGACCATGCATGAAGTCTGAACTCTATGAATCAAAACTCATACAGGTCGGTTGGTGTACGACGGAAATGAACTGAAGGTTCCTCTTCAGCCATCCATGATAAATACGTATATGGGATGACATAGCCATGATTTGGCTGGTTATGCTAGGTAGTGGCCATGTACGTGACCTTGGTGTGCTCACCGATGGAGGCACACATCCTTCACGACACCAGACTCGATCACCGCGCGCATTGGCCTTGCCGGGAATGAAGGTGTGGGAACTTGAAGAAGTGGCAGAGGCGGTTGAGATCGAGATATTGGAAGTGTGGCGTTAGTTTGAAGGCCAAGGATGACCCCAATCGAGACGAGTCGCGGTTTGGGTTGGTGAGAAGCTAAGCTAGATAGCTAGGTTAGATGGAAAGAAATGAAGTCGAAAAATTGGAGGGGCTGGGCTTTGGCATTCATGCACCAGTTAAGCAGCTAACAAAGGCGTTGATCTGAATTTTGGGATCGTAACTGTATGATTACACGATGTATTGCTCATGTGCAAAGGCACGTATGTATGATATACAAGAGGTGGGCCATGACCTCAACTATAAAAGGAATTAGGAGGTGGGCCCAATACACAGATATGCACAACACATATACTCAAACACCCCCCGCGGTCGAAGCGGCACCGCTGCTGACGCAAAGACTAGACCGGAACTCCTCAAACGACGCTGTAGGCAAGCCCTTGGTCATGATATCGGCAAATTGTTGGGAAGTAGGAACGTGTAGAACACGAATATGGCCAAGGGCCACCTGTTCCCGAACAAAATGGATATCTAGCTCAATATGCTTGGTCCGATGATGATGTACCGGGTTGGCGGAGAGGTAGACAGCCGAGATGTTGTCGCAGTAGACCACAGTAGCATGATCCACAGCACAAGAGAGCTCCTAGAGCAACTGGCGAAGCCACGAACACTCGGCGATGACGTTGGCCACCGCACGATACTCAGCCTTAGCACTGGAGCGAGAGACCGTAGGCTGCCGCTTGGATGACCAGGATATGAGTGATGTTCCAAGGAAGACACAATAGCCCGAGGGGGAGCGACGAGTGTCAGGGCAGCCCGCCCAGTCTGCATCGGTATAGGCGGTGAGGGCGGTGTCGGTGGAGGCGTAGAGCGTGATGCCGAGCTCCATAGTGCCGCAGACATAGCGAAGAATCCGCTTGACAGCGGCCCAGTGATCATCCCGAGAAGCATGCATATGAAGACATACCTGTTGTACGGCGTACTGAATCTCCGGTCGAGACAAAGTGAGGTACTGAAGAGCACCAACGATGGACCGGTAGAATGCAGCATCCGAAGCGGGAGAACCATCCGAGGCAGAGAGCTTGGCCATTGTATCAAAAGGCGTAGCGGCGGTCTTGCAGTTAAGCATGCCAGCACGATCCAGGAGCTCGTGAGCATACTTCCGCTGATGAAGGAAGAAGCCATCCGGACGGCGCACCACCTCGACACCGAGGAAGTAGTGCAAAGGACCCAAGTCCTTGATGGCGAACTCAGCGCGAAGATGAGCCATGAGCTGACTGAGGAGACCAGCCGTACATGCCGTCAAGATGATGTCGTCGACATAGAGGAGCAAGTAGGTCGTGTTAGAGCCCTGATGATAGACGAAGAGTGTGGCGTCTGAGCGGGTAGAGCGGAACCCTAGCTGGTGGAGAAACGCCGTGATGCGCTGGTACCAAGCACGCGAAAATACACAAGCCATCATAAGATGGGGGCGTCCCGAAGAGAAGATGGTGAGGTGCATAGTTCCACCGTGGGCGGCAAGGGCGAATGTTAAGGAGAAGTGAAGCAGTGGCGAGGGCGTCCAGCCAGAAACGAGGCGGCATGTTGGCATGGAACAGGAGTGTGCGAACACAGTCATTCAGAATGTGAAGGACGCGTTCTGCTCGACCGTTCTGCTATGAAGTATACGGGCATGTGAGACGAAAAACTGTGTCGTGGTGCGACAAAAAAGTGCGGAAAGCAAGGTTGTCCAACTCTTTTCCATTGTCCATCTGAAACGCAATGATGGGACACCCAAACTGCGTGCGGACATAGGAGTAAAAAGTCGTCAAGGTGGAGAGTGCATCCGACTTTCTGCGCAAAGGAAAATTCCACACATAATGAGAATAATCATCAAGAATGATCAGATAATATAAATAGCCCGGGTTACTAGGGACCGGAGAGGTCCACACATCGCTATGAATCAACTGAAAAGAAAAATAAGCAATGGTGGTGGAAGTAGTAAACGGCAGGCGAACGTGTTTGCCGACTCGACAAGCATGACAAATGTGATCCTCAATCTTATGACAACTGAAACTGAAACTCTTAAGAATATGACGAAGTGTGACGGGGTTGGGATGACCCAAGCGAGCGTGCCAGAGATCAACTCCAGCGGAGAGAGCGACCGGTGCAGTGGTGGTGGATGAGGGCGAGTGCACTGGATAAAGCTCGTCGGGGCTGTCACATCGATGAAGTACCATCCTGGTTCGAGCGTCCTTGACACAAAACCCAAACTCGTCAAATTCAACAGCGACAGTATTTTCACGAGTGGAACAACAAACCGAGGTTAGATTCTTAATAAGATGAGGATACACAAATATGTTAGACAAAGATAAAGACGTAGAGATAGAAGAAAAAGAATTGTGCCCAACATGTATGATAGGAAGTGTGGAGCCTCGCCGACAATGATGCGGCGGTAGGTGGAGACAGGAGTGACGGAGGCAAGATTACCAGGATGAGCAAACATGTGAGCCATAGCACCGGTGTCCATGTACCAATCACTACCTCTAGTGTAGTTGTTCGGCGTAGGAGTGGCATGCATGCCGGTGAGGAGTACCGGGTCCCAGGGCGCCGGCGGCAGGGCCAACGAGGGGGACGGAGACATCATGGGGAAGCCGTAGCCGTCGCTCAGCTGCGGCGGTGGGTACGCTCCATACAGCTGCGTAGCAACGGAGCAGGGCGCCGGCGGTTGAGTCGCTCCAGAGGGTACACCGTGATCCGAAAGCGATGGCGGCGGCGCATAAAAGCCCGAAGGTGGAGCACTACTCGATAGCATGGAGGAAGCCACCAACTCCGTCGACGGACCGCCATAGGGTGTTCCGTATGAAGAAGACGCGCCGTGAGGAGGCGCGGTCGGGTAGGCGTAAGCCAACGGGGCAAAGGGACCGGAGGACGGCGGCAAAGCAGATGAAGTTGGCCACAGATTCGCGCCGTAGGAGCCAACCGCCGACGAGTGCTCCACATGGGGCTGCATGTGTTGATCGTTGTGGAACTGCATGTATTGACCGCCATATAGATGCATGTGTCGATCGTAGTGGATTGTATGACCGCCATATTGATGCATGTGTTGACCCGCTGGTGGATGCGAAGTGCCAGGGGCGGTTGGCCTGCTAGCAGCGTCGTGGGTTGCCGGGTGTTGGGTTGGCGGATACGCCCACCGGGATGGAGCCGCGGGCGGAGCGCCATAGGCGCCGGCGTGAGGAGCGGCGCCGTTGGGCGCCGGCAGCGGGGCGGCGTCAGAGAGGCCTGGAGGAAGCAGGGCGCCGGCGTCGTCGGAGGTCGGGGGCGGCGGAGCGCCAACAGCTTGGGCGGCGGCAGCCATGGAGACTCCGGCCAGGGAGGCCAGCGGCCTCGATGCCAGAAACGGGGAGGCAGGGGTGGCCTGAGCGGCGGCGAGGCCGACAGAGAACGCGGCGACGGTGGCGGCCGGTGCAGAGGCCATAGATGCGATCGGGACAGAGCAACTAGCGGCGCGGCTGGCTTGAGGTAGCGAGCGCGCGGGCGGGCGGATGGATCGGGTGGCGGCAGCGGCGGCCGGCGCGGGGAGACGCGTGGGGCGGCGGCGGCGCGAAGGAGACGCGCGGCGGCGGCAGAAGCTAGAAAGAAAATCTAAAAATCTGATACCATGTATGATTGCACGATGTATTGCTTATGTGCAAAGGCACGCACATATGATGTACAAGAGGTAGGTCACGATCTCAATTATATAAAAATTAGAAGATGGGTCCAATACACAGATATACACAACACATATACTCAACAGTAATGTCCCCGTCCCCGTCCGGTGACGATGTGTTTGTTGTGTTGTCCCCGTCCGGTGGTAGTGGTGACCATGTAGCTGTTTTCCGGGCGCTGCCACAGCGGCCCATTTACGGGACCGAGTGTAGCGAGCACCATGACCTCGGTCCCGGTAGGGGCACCCACAATAGGGGGTGGTCTGTTCCGGCTCGAGGTAGGAAACATCATTGAAGGGGAGGGCGGCAAGGATAGGGCGTGCCGACCACCGGGAGGTCTCGCGACATGGCAGCTAGGAGTGTGAGGGTGCAGACGTAGCAGTGGTTAGTGAGGCCCGAAGTGATGAGGAGCAGGTCGACGACGACGAGGTCCTCCTGGAGGCCGTCCTAGGGGAGGGTTTTCTCCGTCCTAGTAAAACGTACATTTATATTTATAGTAAAGAAAAGATGGACGGGTTTCATGCTTGACGGACGGAATTGGGCCGCATGCATGCATGTGGTTAGGGCAACTCCAACGGCACTAAATGTTGGTGGACACGTCCGGAAGACCGGAAGCTAGTTGGCCGGGAAGCTTTACTGATGTCGGCCATTTAGTTATGCGCATCAAATGTCCGACGCTGGTTAAACATACATATTCAAGAGGAAGAAAATGGGACGCAATTCACAGTTGGCAGACGAAAATTGTTATATTTCAAAATATTAACACCGAAAAGGAGGAAATGTAACAAAGTTGTAGCAAATAAAAAATCAATGAAAACTAAGCGGGGTGCCCGGCAGTGACGTTGGAGGCATGGCCTCCGAGGCTGCCGGTGCCTCCAAATCGTCGTTCCAGGAGATGAAGGACTCATATGGGTTGTGGTTGGCCGTGTTCGCCTTGTCGTTTGACGATTGTGCGCAGACTTAGCCCCCACGCAAGCTGCCTTTGCCCTTGCCGGCTAAGTGCTCGGACTCGGCCAGACCTAATTTATAGAGGTGGCTGAGGATCTGGAGGCGACGGCGGTCCGAGACCGATCATGGGCCAGTCTAGCGCCACGTGTGACATCGAGAATGCTGCCACCCTGGCTAACAACATCATGGTAGGTGAGGGCCTGTTGCCGCCGCGCTTCTGTGAGGGGGGTAGAGGCAGTGCACGTACGTACCAATTTTGCCTACGTATGCATGCATGCATTTTGTATTGGGCCCTGAACCAAAAATGCTACACCTACGTAGACCTTGTACTTAATCTTACAAAACTTTGTAATCCGCTAATCAAACCTTTCCCCTGATTTTCATGATGGGCATCTTACAAAACTTTGTAATCCGCTAATCAAATTTTTCCCCTGATTTTCATGGTGGGGCCCGTGCCCAACTAAGTCCGGTTATTTTTTAACACAGTACAGACGCAAGCGCTCATATACCCCGGCGCTAACTTTGGCTTTGGGTGCAAATTTTTCCAGCCATTGTGCCCCCTAGATTGTGTCTTATTTTTTTTCGCTTTGTCATTACAACAAACATGTTATGCGCACTGCCGGGCCACGCAAGCTCGAGCTCGTCGGCGACGTCCCCAACGGCTCGTCTCTCCTCTGCTCGGCCATGCCGCCTCCACCTCCGGCTCCGCATCTTCACAGGCCGCGCCCGCTCGCCGGCCGCGCGCTCACGCCGCTGCTGCGGGTCGTCGTGGCCGCCGGCAGGAAGCGGCCTTCGCCGACGTCGGCGAGCTGCACAAGGAGGACGGCGGCAAGAAGAGGCTGCTCTGGCACACGAAGCAGCTCCGGTGTCTTGACTAGGCTGGCCACGTTGGCGTAGGTGGAGGAGACAAAGCTGGTGGTGTCGATGGTGCCCATCTGGGTGGCCACGCTCCCGTTCGGCATCACGACGGTGCAGGCGTCCACCTTCTTCGTCAAGCAGGGCAGCGTGATGGACCGGCACATGGGCCCCCACTTCGTGCTCCCGCCGGCGTCCATCTTCGCGCTGGCCGCCATCTTCGCAGCCGGCCACGCAGGCGGGCGCGGGCGAGCTCCGCCCCGGCCTCAAGTGCCAGCTCCCGCTCGCAGGAGGCGCCCTCCAGCGCTCTCCCGTCCGCGCCCAGCGCCGTCCTCCTCGCGTGGGCACCGCTCCCCCCTGCTCGCTCGCGGGGGCCTGAGGAGCTCGGGCTGCCGCTGCTGCTCACGTCCCTGTCGCCGGACCCGCGCACACTCTCAGCCGGGGAGGAGCTCATGGACGGCGGCGACCCAGCCGCGCTCGACGCCATCGCCGCAGACCGTCCAAACGCCTGGGACACGGCCCTCGTGGTGCCGGTGCCGGTGTCGTCCGGGAGGAGGAGGGTCGGCGCCATGCTCCGCCCACCCGGCCGCCGCGCTCCGCCCAGCTGCTGCGCTAAGAGGACGCGGGCAGGCGCGAGCGGAGGCGCGGCAAGGCGTGCCGGAGCGCAGCGGCGGCTTGGGCGGCCGGGTCGGGGCCTCGTCGGCGCGCGCGAGAGAGAGGCATGTGAGAGGAGAGAGGGTGAGGGGGGCCCAGATAAAAAAAAAGAGGAGAGAGGGAGGAGGGAGGCTGAGGGTGGGCCAGTTGCATGCAAAAGCTAGCGCCCGTGTTCCCAGCTCACCCGCAGCGCGCCGGGTTCCGGTTGAGAGTGCCGGGACTAACTTTGCCCAAATCCGGCGCAAATCAAGGCTATGGGGGTGTGGCTGGGACAATTTTTTACTGCCGACATGCAAAAAGTGGCTTGGGGGGCGTCTTGGGGGCCCTAGTAGAGGTGCTCTAACCATCCAACCATAGATTGGTTCGCAACTAAACCCAGTTAAACAATGCCATTACACCCGGTAAGCCTTCCCTCTCGCGTAACTCTATGTATGCATGGATGTAGAAACTCGCTGAAGGTTGGTCCTTCCTTCCCTCCCAACCTTGGTCTGCACCAAACTCTTTTTCTTTTTTGATGAAAAAAAAGAAGCAAAGGAAGAAAGAAATGAAGGAGCACGCACGTACATACACACAAAGAGAGCATCTGCGTTGGATCTAGTCGTGACCTGGGATCTTTTGTGGCGTCCAACCAAGAGCAGCACCATCACTATTTTTTTTTTGCGGGCCATCACTAACTTTGTCTTTGCCTAGCCGCGCAAGAACCATTCCGGTTTTTATGGTAGTGATGAAGTGACCATGGAGTTAATTTGGGGTTAATTTTTTCAGTTTGTGTCAGCGTCCATTTGGCCAGGAATTAGTGAGCGAGCACATCCCCCATATTTAACAGACTCCACTTTACACACTGTCAAAAAGGAAAAAAAAAGGACAACACTTAACACTTTGCATGCATGCGTCCTGGAATCTTCACATTCGAAAACGCATGTATCGGCAAACATACCTATTATTCGTTTAATTATTTTGTATAAATAGCAAACAAAATCAAGTGATTAACCAAACGGAAAAAGCAAAGCAACAGCTCCGACTTGGATCCATGCATATGCTATGCATGCATGACTTTTATAAGTGTCGGCCAGGCCAACCCAACCCAACCCAATCAACAGCTCCGAAATCTACTCCACTCCACCGATCGGAGAGGTGGACGGAGATCATGGAGACGAAGGAGGCCACGACGGGTCGTCTCCAACATTCCTGCTAACATTGATTTTCAGTCGATGATGCCACGAGCAGTTCAGCTGTGGTCGGCGTTCTTCCAGCCCCGCCGCCATCTGCTTGATCTGCTCCGTGCCGAACCGGCCAGAGCTACCGAACTGGCCTTGGGCTGGCCATCGAGCCATGCGAGGCACCCGTGGTGCTCTGTGCCAACCCCAACCTCTTTGGGCTTTATCAGTGGTCTTATGCAATACAATGGAGGTGTTGGCCGTCAGGGGTGTAGAGGCCGGAGACGATGGCGTCGACGGCACAGGGCTCCAAGGAGCGGCAGCTGTTGACAATAATGCCTTGTGAGTTGCACAGCTGGTGCTCTTTATACACGCAGGTTGCGTTGCGTGTCGACGACGGAGACGTGGCCTACCTCGTCGAAAGGAAAAAGTAGACACAAGCACGTTGTGTGTGGCCCTCAAGTGAGCTGGGCATTTGAGTAGACACAAGCACGTTGTGTGTGGCCCTGAAGCACGTTGTGTTCCCGGGACATGGGATCGGATGGCCTGCACAAAGCAGCTTTTTTTTCTATACTTTTCTTTCCTTTTATTTTCTCTAATAATTATTTACATCAATTTTTTTGGGGAAAACTTTCAATCCATACATCATCTGTCATGGCAGTAAAAGGATCATAAAAAATAACACAAATTATATCGAGGTTCATAGACCACCTAGCGATGATTACAAACATTGGAACGAGCCGAAGATGCACTACCAAGATTGCCTCTTGAGCCGGGCAAAACTTGTAGTAGATAGTCCAAACTTTGTCATGTTATAAGGCTCCACAAGCAGTTCATTTGTGGTCGGCGTTCTTCCACTTCCTTGCAAGCTGCAGCAACGCAGCTGTCGACTCGCCAGCGTTGCCCAGCGCCTCCTTGGCAACCCGCATGGCCGTGTGCGTTCGCTGTCGGAGCTCTCGCCCACCGTCGGACTCGATCACCCACCTGACCTTGGCGGCCACCTCCTGAGCTTCCACCATCTGTTTGTCGTACCCTTCCATGGCCACGGCCAGCTGCATCCCCTCCACCAAAATCACCTTGTTCATGCGTTGCTCGGCGTACAGAGGCCACGCCAGCATCGGCACGCCCGCCATGACCGCCTCCAGCACTGAGTTCCATCCACAGTGCGTCACAAACCCTCCGACCGCGCCGTGTGCCAACACGTCCCACTGCGGTGCCCATGACATGACGACCAGTCCCCTCTCCTTGGTCCGGTGTAGGAAGCCCGTGGGAAAGAGCACGTCCAGGTCAAGCTCGTCGACGGCCGACTGGTGGTGCTCATCACCTGTCGCAGGGCGCCGCACAACCCACAAGAACCGTTGCCTGCTCGTCTCCAGCCCCGCCGCCATCTGCTTGATCTGCTCCGTGCTGAACCGGCCAGAGCTGCCAAAACAGAGAAACACCACACTGGCCTTGGGCTGGTCATCGAGCCATGCGAGGCACTCGTGGCGCTCTGTGCCAACCCCAAGCTCCTTGGGCTTTATCAGTGGTCCTATGCAGTACAATGGCGGCGTTGGCCGTCCGGGGGTGCAGAGGCCGGAGACGATGGCGTCGACGGCACGGGGCTCCAAAGAGCGGCAGCTGTTGACAATAATGCCTTGTGAGTTGCACAGCTGGTGGGGCACGTCCCTGAACAACTTGGTGCTCAAGCTGTTGCGATCGAGAGTGAAGGCGGGGAGGTGATCTGCCGGTATGGGTGGCAACCCAGGGGCGTGTACAAGGTCGCTGCCGAGGTCTCGGAAGCTCAGAGTGGTCTGCTCATCCATGGCTGGCTGGTAGAGACCAAACGCGACGACGGAGATGCAAGTGGTAAGGAAGAAGTAGGTCGGAATGCCGAGTTCGGTGCCGACGTCGAAGGCGCTGGCGCAGAAGAAGTCGATGACGAGAGCAGCCGGAGAGGCGGAGTGGAGGAAGTCACGAAGGTCCGGGAGGGAGGCGTGCGCGAGCCCGAAAACCTTAGCCTCGAAACTATCGGCGCCGGCGCCGGCGGATGGAAGCATGGGCGTGGGGAGGCAGTGGAAGGACAGCGACGGGTTGGCCGCCCTGATCCTTGTGAGGTCGTCGGGGTCCCCGACCCCGCTGAGGACGACGGTGACCTCGAGGCCCTGCGCCACAAGTAGCTTGCCAAACTCCATGGTGGGGAACAAGTGGCCTGCCATCCCCGGCGGGGCGTAGATGACAACCAGGCTAGTAGAAGTAGTAGTATTGTTTTGGACTGTCGTCATTCTAGGAAGTGGGAAGCATGCTGCGTGTCAAGTGAAGGAGTGGTCTATTTATAATTATACACGCAGGCAGGCTGCGTGTCCACGAAATTTTGCTGTCGAAAGGAGAAATAAACACAAGCACGTGGTGTGCCCCTCGGATGAGCTGGACATCTTTAATTTGTTTGGGCCGTCCGGCATGTGTCGGATGAGCTGGACATCTTTAATTTGTTTGGGCCGTCCGGCAGGTGGACATGCGATCGGATGCGTTGCCCGGACATGAGATCGGATGTCCTGCACAAAGTAGCTTTCTATCTCTGACTTTGTTATATCTTTTTCCTTTATTTAGCTGCATGCATGCATCTGCCTTTTTTTTAATTTTTTTCCTTCTTTCTATTTCCCCTAATAATTATTTAATTATTTTCTTACTACATATGTC
Source organism: Aegilops longissima (assembly GCA_021605205.1). NCBI lineage: Eukaryota > Viridiplantae > Streptophyta > Magnoliopsida > Poales > Poaceae > Aegilops > Aegilops longissima. Next base: position 848,429,743 of record CM038677.1, read on the forward strand.
CGGGTTGATTAGTCCTCTTTGTATTCTATGCTAAATTTTGATCTTAAATTTAACAAATAAAATGTTAATGCATGTCATATAAAATAATATAATTAGGAACTATGTTAAAATACAAATCAATCGATATAATTTTTGTGACATGCATTAATATTTTGTTAGTTAAATTTCTAGTCAAAATTTGACACAAAATATAAAGGGACTTGTAAACCAGGGCAGAGGTACTAGATGAGCTTGGCAGCTTTACTTTGCAAGGGCCGTCCGGACAGTGCATGTGAGTGAGGACGAGGGATCGGATGCGTTGTTGCCGGGACTTGATTGGATGCTCTACACAAAGCGGCTTTGTATCCCTGGTCAGGCAAGGGTCGGACCCATCCCGCCACTTCGGAGGTCACCACCGAGGACGCTCGGTGATCTTCTTCCGCCGCTGTGTCTCAGTGACGGGGCGGCCTCGTCCAAGTCCAGGGCTGCGCCGCTGCCGTTGGGCCTGGCCGTGCAGCCCGCGGCGTCAACCGTCATTCAAATCTTTGATTTGGTTTCTTTGGCATCTCCAACCCTGGCTTGCGATCCGATGCATATTGGACGTCCATTTCAGATGGCCAATCTTGAGGGTTGGCTAGGCCACTTCTGGAAATGGGTGAAACCGACAGGAAACCCTAATCTCACTCGACTGTATGCCGCCGTCATCTGGTCTTCAGAGATGTCACGACGTTATCCCTCTGGTCCGCCTGGGGCACCGCCGGTAATCAGGCTCAACTTTCTTCGTGTGCTGCCCAGCCGTCGGATGCTCGCATGGCTTCTCCGGCGGGAGGTGCCACTACTGCAGGATGCTGCTAATGCGACACTACAATCAAAGACCCTTCGACGAAACTGCGTGCGACGCATTTATCGCAAACGGTGACATAATAAAACCGTCCCCAATAGTACAAACCGTTTGCGATGGCGGAGTCATTAAACACGATTCAGATTAGAATTACATGTGTGATACGTGACATACAGTTGATCCATACTAACTGTTTGCGATGAGACAGAATAACAGAAACGCTCAACCATATTAATGTGTGTGCGATAGATAGCATGTAGTTCTGTTGGATGAACTATCTGCGATGATTCAGAAGAAGAAAAACGATTCGTCATAACACCAAATGTGTGATACGCGACAAACATGTTTGTATAATCAGAATTGAGTGCAATAATTATAGACAGCGCATACGATTTTTTATTGTGAATTGTGTGCTCATAGGGCACACAATTCAAGAAACTACCCTGTGGGCGGTAATGTAAAATATCTCTGTCAAATACGTATTGCTAACCGTCTGCGATAAGATTGACAGGGGAAACAGAGATAACGAATTAATATGATCAATCTCACGACCTAGATTTGGTAAAATCCAAGTCCCTGTGCTTATTGTGCTATCCCTGAATCGTAGCTAACACACATTAACAGAACTGACCTTGGCGAGCTCTGTCGTCCCAACCCCAACCTCGTCGGGCTTTACCGGTGGTCCTATGCAGTACAAGCGCGGTGTTGGCCGTCCGGGGTGCAGAGGCGGAGGCGATGGCGTCGGCTCAAGGAGCGGCAGATGTTGATAATAATGCCTTGTGAGTTGCACAGCGGGTGGGGCACGTCCCTGAACAACTTGGTGCTCAAGCTGTTGCGATCGAGTGGATCCGGAGGTGATCTGCTGGTATGGGTGGCAGCCCAGGGCCTGCACAAGGTCGCCGCCATGTCCTGGAAGCTCGAGTGGTCTGCTCATCCATGACTGGCTGGTAGAGACCAAAGGCGATGACGGAGATGCAAGTGGTGAGGAAGAAGTAGGTCGGAATGCCGAGTTCGGTGCCGATGTCGAAGGCGCTGACGCAGAAGAAGTCGATGACGAGAGCAGCCGGAGGGGCGGAGCGGAGGAAGTCACCAAGGTCCGGGAGGGAGGCGTGCGCGAGCCCGAAAACCTTAGCCTCGAAACTGTCGGCGCCGGCGGATGGAAGCATTGGTTGGCCGCCCTGATCCTTGTTTGGGCGTCCGGCCGGGGCATGTGAGTAGTGAGCACGTGGATCGGATGCGTTGCCGGGACATGGGGTCGGATGCCGTGCACAAAGCAGTTTTATGTTATATCTTTTTCTTTTATTTAGCTGCATGCAGAAATTTTTTTATTTCCTTTTATTTTCCCTATTAACTATTTACATCAATTTTTACGGTGAAAACTTCTGATCTATTCTTCATTTGATATGGCAGTACAAGAATAATCTGTCATGTTCGTGGACCTCATAGCGACAACTACAAACACTGTAGCGAGCCTAAGGTGCGTTGCCATGATTGCTCCGGAGCCGAGCAAAACTTGTTTTGATAGATAGTCGAGAAGTCGTTTAAGGCCCCACGGGACCGACGGACCAGAATCGCAACCGTCGCTGATCAACCTGTGGTTGGATGGTGTTAGGAGGGCATTGGTACCCCAGCTCGCCAGCGATCAAACACCAGGTTTGACTCTTTGGTGTCTCCTAAACATGGAATATTCTTTCAGTGGGACGTGACGTTCCCGTCCACAGCGAACCGCAAGGTGATGACTTCATCGACCTCAAAACCCACTGACTCAGTCTTTCAAAGGTGCTCATAAGTGTAGGATATGCCTGCGTGCATTTATAAAGGTTAGTGTATGTATGTATTTCTGAGCACTTGCTTATGTATAGTGTTTCTCAAAAAAAGACATGCGAGCACCTAGGTGGGACTGGTAGGTAGCGATGAGTGTTAGTGAACGAACGCAGGCCCCTTAGATGTCGACCAAATTTGGCTGGACATCGTCGAAAGGAAGAATAGTGTGCCGGCCCCATAGATGAGCTAGGCAGCTTTAATTTGTTGGGGCCGTCCGGCCGGGGCACGTGAGTGAGGACGAGGGATCACATGCGTTGCCGGGAGATGGGCTCGGATGCTCTACACGAAGCACCTTACATGCATGCAGCTTTCTTTTCCTATATTGTTCTTTCTTTTTGTTTCCTCACTAACTATTTACATCATCGTGAAAATAATTTTTGGAACTGCTATATGGTCGGCGCTTTCTCTCAGCGTGCTGCACACATGCTCACTCCAGGCGAACACCTCATAACCAATTTGTGCTTGGATGGTTAGAAGGGTAGTGGTATCCCCTACCCCATCAAGGATTAAACCACATATTTGATGCTTTAGTGTCTCACATTCTCTTCCATCACATGGGGAATTGGATGTTGCGGCTGACACGCTTGGCATATCACCGCTGGATCCAGAGTAGAAGGTTCGTTTCTCTAGTATTTTTCTTCGTTTGGTGTTTGTTTCCATGGCACGGGAGAACATGATGAGAAGAGGCGGGCACATAATGCTGCTTCATCCAGTTTTTACGTTTTGATCTTAATCAAATCAGACAACCAACTTTTGAAGACAAGAAAGGTTAACATGGAGAATTCTAGGGACTCTCCAATTAGCAGATATATAGATACGAAGATGCGTACTTGTTATAATAAAGATATATGTCAAAAAAGCTCATTAGAGCATCTTAAGCACATCGGACATAGCTGCACGTGGCTTGCACAAAGCCTCAAATGGAACCGCCTTGGGGATAACAAATTCTTCTCCTCCTTCTGTCATGTCCACCTCCACAGCGTCCACCTGGTCCCACTCGAAGCACTGTATAAGTGCCCCAAGAACCCGCCCTATCGTCCGTAAAGCCATTGCCTCTCCGAGGCACTTGCGCTTCCCCATTCAGAAGGGTATCATGAACAGCCCTTCAGCCTGGCCATCCTCAAACCTCTCCGGCCTGAACTCCCTTGGGTGCTCCCACATGGCCGGATCCCTGTGGATGGCGTACGCATAAACGAGCACCATGGTCCCGCTTGGAATTTCGTAGCCACCAATCTCGCAGTCCGAGGAGGACTGATGCGGCAGCAGTAGCGGGGCGGCGGGGTAAAGGCGAAGGGTCTCGCTAATGATACACTTGAGGTAGGTGAGGTTGGGAAGGTCCTCGGTGCCAACCAGGCGGGAAGACCCCACGGATCCGTCGACCTTGGCCTGCGCCTTCTTCAGTTTTGCTGGGTGATTTAGCAGGAGCGACATAGCCCATTCTATCGCAGCTAAGGTGGTGTCCGTTCCTGCACTAAATAAACTCTGTAGATAGAAAAAAAATGTTAGCATGATTGTCTTGTTTTGTGATTTGGTATATATGTGGTAGTGTCCACGAGTACCGTGCACAAGCCTGGTATTCAAATTAAATTTTTTATCGTATCCTAATTTCAAAATTTATATTATAAGAGCATCTTCAACAGACGGGCAGGTGCGGGGCACGCTAAATTATTTTTACGGCACCAAAATAGTCTTTTTGCGCGCGGGAGCGACGAAGAGGTTTGTCAGATGCACAAAAACACGGCGCCCAATCCGGCGCGCGGCCCCACTTGCAGCAGCCCAGATGTTGCAGCGCGAGCGGGCACACCACATACGCAGCGCGTGATGCCGTTTTTTTAACATGTTGAACCTTGTTTACCGTGCGCGGGATTTTCGCGCGGCTGCTGGAGCGCTAGTTTTGGTCACGCGCATGCTATATAGCTGTTTTTTCCGGCGCATGGCTTATCTAGCGCGTCTGTTGGAGATGCTCTAAGAAATTTTTTCCCAAAGTTCCCAATATTCTAATTTTTTTTCATGCCAACTAGTACATGTAAGAGAACACCCTGCAAAAGGATTGCATCTACTTTTTGTTCATTTTCTTTGATTTATTTCAAAATGTGGTCGTAAGGGCTGGCACATTTTTTTCATTTTTTTCAAAAAGTCAAACACCTTTGCTGAGTCCACCACCTTTGCGGGATGTGGTTCTTTTCCCGGTTGTCTTTCTGATCTTTCTCAAGTGCATTTCTTTATGTAGTGTTTTCCTGACGAGTGTAGTTTCTTTGCCGAGTGTATTCTGCTAGATGCTTGGCAAACAACTCGTTTGTCGAGCGCCCGATAAGAGGCACTCGGCAAAGAGCCAGAGACTCGGCATGTCGATCATCTGAGGCAAGTTTAATTAACATTTTCCCTGTGTTGGTACATATTGCATGCTATGAATGGGAAAAAATTGTAACTTTTGTTGGGGATTTATTTGTAGGTTGATTTTAGTTTCAAAGATTTACCCATGTAATTGTTGTGTTGCTTCTTTTCTTCGGTGTATGGCTCACATTTGTAGTAAAATGGAATTGATCTGCACGCATATTACTCTCAGCTAATCTCACACAAATCTCACACATCTCTTGCACACTAATATACTATTTGGATTCATCTAGAGCTAACATTTTGCCGACGCTTCATGCAGTTGTCAATTTCAGCAGGAACTGCCAATTCAAGGATACCTGTCCTCATTTCGATCTACCGTACTTAGGTTTCCCTATGATGTGTATATGTCAAGTAATTCATGCATATTGCTAATCTACGGCAAGATTTAGATTGTTACGCTTGTCATTTCCTGTCGAATGCAATTTGACTTTTTTATCGTGCTCTAAATTTATATCCTAAGAATGTAGTAATAAAATGGAAGAAGTCACGTACGTACCGCGCACAGGCCCCTGATCATTTTATCGGTATAGACTTGTGGCTCTTTCTTCTGCAGATTGAACATGACGGAGATCATGCTTTTGCCCTCGACTTCACTAGTACTCATCGCAGCGCCACCGTCGTCCAGCTTCTGCTGCTCCGCGTCGATGAACCGCTGCAGGAACGCGTCCCTTTTACTCACCGCGACGATGACCTTGTTCTTGTTGCCCAACACGTTGAGCCACCGCATTACTGGCAGGTGGTCCCAGTACAGGTTGGCCATGCCCACAAGCGGGTTGATCTCGTCCAGCACCTTCCTGAACTCCTGCGCCTCCACGGACATGTCCGTGTCCTCCGACTCCGAACGGGTTGCCTTGGTGTGCGCCATGGTCTCCATGAGCACGCTGAGGGAGAGCTCGAAGAGCCTCCGCCTCAGCTGGACACGCGGGGACGCCGTCGCCGTCGCCAAACTGTACAAGCGCCGCACCATGGCGCGCACCTCACCGGCGATGACGCCTGACATGGAGCTGACCCGCTGCGCGGACAGCAGATGCACGGCCGCCACGCGGCGGAGGGTTCACCAGTGCGGGCCGTAGCTGGTCCCGGCGAGCATTGAAAAGTCCATGGACACGAACCGCCACGAGGGGATCTTCGGGCGGTCGGCCAAGGCCACGTCGTGCTCAGTGAAGCACTCCTTGGCGCACGCCGCCGAGGACACAACCACCGCGCTGCAAGAGCCTAGGCGAAGTGAGAACACGGGTCCGTGGCGCGCTGCCAGGCGGCATAGCGCGGCGTGGATTGGCTGCTTCACGAGATGGAGGTGGCCCAGAAACGGGATGGCCCGAGGGCTCGGCAGATCGCCCTTGTGGTTCTTCTTCTTCTTCTTCTTCTTCTTCTTCTTGCCTAGGAGATAGTGGAGCAGGAAGACCAAGGCGCATGATGGTTATTGCGATACTCCCTAGTTCAGATAGAAAAGTTATAAGATTCTGTGGCCACTGTAAGTGCTCCCAAATGGATAAGATTTGGTTTTTGTTTCTTCAGGGCCACAATTTTTCCTTTTGAACTTGTGGTGCACTTTTATTGAACTCGAATAATGGATAAATCAGAAACAAACGTGATGATAAGATTTGGTTGTGGGCACTACGGGATCGCTATTCTTCCCTGCATTCCAAAATATATAGTGTATTAGTTTTTTCAAAAGTCAAACATGTGTAGGTTTGACCTAATTTTTAGAAAAATATATCAACATGTACAGCAACAAATTTGTATCATTAGGTACATCATGAAAATTCTCATGTATTATTCATTTTGTATTCTAGATGTTGATACTATATTTTATAATATTGGTCAAACATACACAAGTTTGATTTGCATGCAAATCAATACACCTTATATTCTGGAATGGAGGGAGTATATATAGGAATTGAATATAAAATTTGGTTGTTTGCACTACAAGACCACTATGAATGAAGTTATCATAAAATTTGGTTGTTGGCACTACATGATCGCTATTAATAACTGACAATAATATTTGGCAGTTAACACTACATGACCGATATTAATGAAGACATATGCTTTCATAAGGTCTATCCCTGGCGCAGCTATATATTTTTCGATTTCTTTCTTTCAGCCCGACAGGTAGGACCCACTCCTCTATAGCAGAGAAACAAAACCGTATCCTATATACATAAGAAGTTGATCCCCACTATCTTATTTATCTCAACATGCACACATGCCACCTCATCAAAGGCCCACCACTACATGCATGAGAAAAAGCTTTCCATTATTAGTTGATTTCATGCACACCTTTCACCTCACCACACATGCCACCTCATCAAAGGTCCACTCAACATGCATGAAAAAAATTATCCATTGCGTTATGCTACTTATATTCAAAATATTTTCTGACTACACAATAATCAAATACAATATATATTTTTAGATTTAGTTCATATACTATTAATTCAATGATAGAAGCTTCTTACAATCAAATCACTAAAATATATTGCAATCGATTCCCGCAGCAACGTGCGGGGTATTCTCTAGTAGGTAAGTAAACCAGACACCAACCAGCGGAGAAAACCTCAAAAAATAACCTACGTGGCACCGCAAGTCACCACAAAATTAATTGTGGGGAAATTCGGCGGGGGTAAAATGTGGTACAGTGCATCAATAGGGTATAAATTGAAAAGATACATAAAAGTTGTCACATGTGAAACATGGGGGTAAAAAGTGGAATTTACTCTAATAGAAAAGATAGATTATAGCCTATTTCTCTTATTCCTACCGCATTTTGCTTTTACTCCATACGTTCCAAAATAGATGACCCAACTTTGTACTTACTTCAACAAAGTTAGTACAAAGTTGGGTCATCTATTTTGGAACGGAGGGAGTAGTATATAATACTCCGTTCGATCCATATAAATGTATCTAACACTAAGACGTGTCTACATGCATCCATATTTAGACAAATTTAATTAAGACAAATAATATGAACCGGAGGGAGTATAATGTAATAGATAGATAGATAGATAGATAGATAGATAGATAGATAGATAGATTCTCAAGAGCGAGGAAGATACCATGTCTTGGGTGAGTACTATTCTTGCAGTATACTACTTCCTCATGTTTGTATGCATTATTGGCTGATGTTACCAAAAAAAACTTCTTATAGATATCAAAACTGGCCAACCTTGGCTGTCATTCCAAGTTCCAATGAATTTTAAGTGCTTGCCTCCACATAGCAAGTCACTTCCTCCATTCGGGTTAGTAAGACCCCTACACACATTTTGGACCAAACATACCGATTTTGAGACCTAGTTACTAGTGGCGGTTGCCCTTCCTCCACGGATGACCTACTAGCGATGGCGGGAGATCTGTGGCGGGCGCTGCTGATAGCTTCGGCCGCCACTGATGGCATTTTAGCATCCGCCACTGCTGGGCATTCCTGCGGTAGTCGCACTTCCAATGGGAAGCACCGTTGATCTCCAGGGGCGGTGACCTTATCTCCGAGGGCACCAATGTCAGGGAGGAGGTCTGGTTAGAGACAGATGGGGGGGGGGGGTTTCTTTTCTTTTCTCTTTAATTTTCTGGGTAGATTTCAAATGTAAGGAATGGTGCAAAGCTGACGTGGCTCAGCAGTCAAAACCGTTTCCTTGAGTCAAAACCGGGCGGGGATTGATTTATGAACTTGGTCGTTAGTTGAGGGTTGAATCTTAAAAATAATGGAAACTACAGAATTGTAATGTGGACTTCTCTTGAAGAATTCATTCCTGGCAGCATGAAGATCCTCCCTGAATGGTATTTCATCCTCCTGGCACGCAGCCGGGGGCTAAAGAATGGGCATTAAGGTCAGTTTCCTAGTCGCTACGAGCAATATCACGGACCGAGTCACTACAGTATCATGGATTGAGTCGCTATCACTAGTAGAAAAGAGGCCAATAGTCCAGGCCGGTCCAGCCCATTAGTCCCGGTTCAATCCAGAACCGGGACCAATGGGGGCATCAGACCCGGTTCGTGAGCCCCGGGGGCCGGCCAGGCCACGTGGGCCATTGGTCCCGGTTCGTCTGGACCTATTGGTCCCGGTTGGTGGGACGAACCGGGACCAATGGGCCTCGCTCCTGGCCCAACACCATTGGTCCCGGTTGGTGGCTTGAACCGGGACCAAAGGCTGCCCATTAGTCCCGGTTCATGCCACCAACCGGGACTAAAGGGTTGGTCCTCGTTGCGGCCAGAGTTTAGTCCCACCACGCCAACCGAAGGGGAATCAGACCGGTTTATAAGCCCCTCCCTCTCTGCCTTATTGAGCTCCTCTGAAAATGAAAATAGATGCCCTTATATAGGTAATTTAGCCTAAATTCATACGGATTTCTCTTGAAATTCGGTATGAATTTAAGTTGAATTTCCTCTATAAGCGCATCTATGCTCATTTCTGAGTAGTTTTTTATATAGTTTTTTTCTTTTCTGCTATATTTTTTTTCTTTTTTATTTCTGAGTTGTAATAAGCCATTAAAAATAAGCATATATGCTCCCTTTTAGTACAGTTAATCACAACTATTTTTTGCTTCTATTCATTTCTGAGTAGTTTTCTATATAGTTTTTTCTTTTCTGTTATATTTATTCTTTTGTTTTTATTTCTGAGTTGTAATAAGTCATTAAAAATAAGCATCTATGCTATTTTTTAGTAAAGTTAATCAAAATTATTTTTTCTTCTATTTATTTCTGAGTGGTTTTTATATAGTTTTTTTTTCTTTTCTGCTACATTTATTTTTTTTCTTTTTATTTCTGAGTTGTAATAAGTCATTAAAAATAAAAAAGAGGCACAATGCTCGTTAATTTGCTTCAAGCATGACCATGCATAGCACCTATCGGCGAGGCATGAGTTGACAGCTCCACCGAAGCTCCGTGCAAGACGAAGCCGCTCCACCTCCTTCCTCTGACTTCCAGCGCTGCTCCACAAAACAATGCTCCCAAGAGAGAAACAACAACGCAGTGCCGCCATCGTAAGGTCTGGAACACCAAATCCTAGGGTTTCCCCCGGAGCAATACGAGTGGGTCAACGGTAGTCACACGACGATGCCTTCATCAAGGTAACGACATGGAACGCCGCCATCGCCCGCCGTCAGCTCGGTTTTCACCGCAACTACGTCTCCCCGACTCGCAGCTGGTGCCAGATGACGGATCCCGAGATCCGAACACCCAGCCGACCACCTCTGACGGAAGAGATGACCACCATCGCCGGCTGCAACGGTCAGAATAGATCTGATCTATGCTATTTTTTTAGTAAAGTTAATCAAAATTATTTTTTCTTCTATTTATTTCTGAGTGGTTTTTTATATAGTTTTTTTTTTCTGCTACATTTATTTTTTCTTTTTATTTCTGAATTGTAATAAGTCATTAAAAATAAAAAAGAGGCGCAATGCTCGTTAATTTGCTTCAAGCCTTTCGGAATAGTGTCAACTGCACTGCACATAGCTCTGTGCAGTCTACCGTATTCCTCAAGGCTTGAAGCTAACCAACGTGTAGGAGCATTGAGCCTCTTGGTCATCGTCTCTGCACTCGGGGCTTATAAACAGCTGCGAGTGCCTCTCGCTTGGCGAGGTGGGACTAAAAAACAGCTGCAGGAAGAATCAACAAAAAAATAGCTGCAGAAAATAAAAAAGTAGTTACACGGGTCCATTGGTACCGGTTCATGGCACCAACCGGTACCAATGCCACTCTTTGGTCCCGGTTGGTTGGACCAACCGGGACGAATGCTCATCTTTAGTCCCGGTTGGAGCCACCAACCGGGACCAAAGGTCTTCGTTTCCCGCCGTTTGGGCAGCTGAAAAGAGGCCTTTGGTCCCGGTTGGTGGCTCCAACCGACTAAAGGCATTAGTCCCGATTGGAGCCACCAATCGGGACCAATCTCTTGCTATATATACAGGACTTAGCAGTTTTCGCCAAAACCCATCTCTTTCTCGCCCGACGCCTCTGCTCCTCGTCGCCGTTACCGCCGAGCCCTGCCCGCCGCCCGATCCCGCCATCCCGTCGCCGCCCGAGCCCGCCGTCGTCGCCCGCACGCGTCGTCGCCCCTTCATCGCCGCCCGCGTCCCACGCCGCGCCCCATCGCCTCCTGCTTAGTAGTTGAACTAGATAGTTGATTTAATTAATAAAACTACTTTTATTTAACTATATATAGAAGTAGTTCCCACGTCGACGTCGGCGATGCCTATCCCGCATCCTCGTCGTCGTCGACTCGGCAGTGGAGGCCTGCTTGATCAGGGCCATGTTCGGGACTGGGCTCCGCCGGGTTGGTATTGGGAGGTGCTACCTTCCGGGGGACGTAGGTTGGTGAGGAGGCAGCCCGTTGTTGACCCGATCCTTGTTTGGTGGCGGTCGCATGGGCCAATGACGGTGGTGAGGCATCCGGACACCGCGGAGGTGGTACGTCACCGTGTCAGCGAGGAGGACGAGCACGTCCGTCGCTACATGGTTGCATTGGAGGGGAGGTTCGACAATACCTGGCAGGTTCTTCAGGGATCTCACTGGAGCTATGATCCTGTGATGATTCCTTATCTTTGGGTGTCCACCGCCCGCGTCGATACCCGTCGGGCGCTATGGTTCTAGTTGTATTAGTGATAATATTCGACAATGTACGGACACCAAGAGATGATGTACTTTTGCTTATAATTATTGAATGCTGGCTAATTTGAATACTATACTTTATTTTATGATTTGGTTTTGCTTATTTTATGATTTCGTTTTGCTTATTGAATGCTCATAGTGGATAGGTTCTCCTTCATTCTCGTGTGCTAGACAATTTGGTATAATAATGCATTCGGGGATGAAAGAGGAGCTACGTACATCGATCATCGATAGTCAACCCGTGATTAATAATAATGATCTAGTTTAATATTTGAATTATGAACGTAGGCCGGAAATGTCGTACTCATCGGACGACGAAAACCGCCCGGGGGAGTGCGACTGGTGCCACGACGACCGAGGTATCTGCGACAGGTTCATTGAGCTGGACGAAGATCGGCGCTTCAGCATTAAGCTCGAGGAGACCTGCGATGTTCATACGGTACGCAACGACGACAATAGTTTTTTTCGTAATTAAGCACGACTTCAACTATTTTAACGTGTATTTTTCATGCTTTGCAGGACACTATGTCTTGGAGAGGATGGGTTTTGAAGACCATGAAAGTTTCGAAACCAAAAAAATTATCCTAAGTACCCATCATGGTGTGGATTTTCAAGTAAAGTTGTACAATGCTCAGAGTGTAACCCATTTTGGTTGCAAAAATTGGGATGCATTTTGCAAGATGTATGGTCTTGATGAGGGTATGCTTGTCACCATGGATCTTGGTGATCCTACAATCGAGCAAGAGAGACCTTCGATTTGGGTCCTTGTGGATACACCTCCAATTCTTCCCTCATGTGAGCTAAACATAGTTATTAAGTAATTTATATTGTTTATTTCAAAATATATAGTTGACAACTTATCTCCATTGACAGCTTATTTCCATTCTTCAAAGAATGTGCGGAAGATGGTAGACAGAACGTACTGCACCGAAGGCTCCGAATTAACTTATCAGGAGAAAAATCATCTGGTCGGATTTTGTACTGATCTTGAGAATTACAATATCTACAATCAAACTCCTCAACATTATGGTCAATACATGCCACTATTGCACGTGTTGAACTACGGTAACTACCATGGAGATACCCTGGTAAGATTATTTTTTACTATTACAACATCCGTGCATCTTTTTGCACACTTCTAAAACTAGTACATCATTGCTAACTACGAAGTTATTACTATGTTTTTCAACAGATAATCCCGAATGATTGTGTGCCTCATCTGATGTATACGCATGGTAGCCTTCATGTTTTGAACATACAACCAGGTCGTCCTACGAATCTCAACTGTCCATACTGGGTTTCTAAAAGAAGTGGAGACATAACAATCAAAGAATGGAAAAAATGTATGGACAGTCGTAAGGAGCTTCTTGGAAGCAATAAGCAGCGAAGGGCAAGAATTGGCGACAGGATGATCGCCATTCTTCATAATGGAGAGTCAGGGTCTATATTGTTTTATGATATTTTACCTTAAGGGTGTTTAGGTCCTACCTGATACCGATGATCATGTGCTAAGAACAATTATGTAGGGTTGGGTTCGATGACTATGAGGATGATGATCGTATGACTTATTATTAATAACGAGTAGAAGTTGTATGATGATGCATGATTAGTAGGACTTGTTATTATATATATATGATGATGTATGATGCAAGCATGCATGAGCATGTTATATCTGCGGGTGCAATGAACATAGCAGCAGCGTTGATAAACCAAGGACGAAGATATAAGAGAGGACACTTCTCTCTATTATCTAGCTATAATAACAACCTAAAAATAACCCCCAAAACCCCTAAAGCAGCCACTTTTGTAAAAAAAAATTGACTTTTGGTCCCGGTTGGAGCCACCAACCGGGACCAAAGGCCCCCCTGACTGGGCTCGGCGCACAGGGCCACGTGGAGGCACATTGGTCCCGGTTCGTGTTTGAACTGGGACTAATGGGTGGAGGCATTAATAACGACCCATTAGTCCCGGTTCATGAACCGGGACTAAAGGCCCTTACGAACCGGGACTAATGGGTGGTTTTCTACTAGTGTATATTAAACCAGACCGAGTCGCTACAGTATCACAGACCCAATGGTGTGCCGTAATGGTCCGGCCTTTGAGAAGGCGTCACATAGGAGCTCTCTCTCCGACCTCTAGCCGTGCCAGAGCGTCTCTCGTTGTAGTGTGGTACAGCATGGCTGATCGGCAATGCCAGGTGGTGGAGGATGGCGAAGACCAGATCAAGGCGATGGTGTAGGATTTGGCCCAAAATCAGCTGGTGGTGCTTGTTGGGGAATGCAGTAATTTCAAAAAAATTCCTATGATCACGCAAGATCTATCTAGGTGATGCATAACAACGAGAGGGGAAAGTGTTATCTACGTATCCTCTTAGAACGAAAGAGGAAGTGTTATGACAACGCGGTTGTTGTAGTCGTACGTGTTCACGATCCGACCGATCCTAGCACCGAAGGTACGGCACCTCCGCGATCTGCACACTTCAGCTTGGTGGCGTCCCACAAACTCTAGATCCAGCTGAGGTCGAGGGAGAGTTTCGTCAGCATGACGGCGTGGTGATGGTGATGATGAAGTTACCGGCATAGGGCTTCGCCTAAGCACTGCAACGATATGACCGAGGTGGACTATGGAGAGGGGCACCGCACACGGCTAAGACAACTGTTAACTTGTGTTTTCTAGGATGCCCCCTGCCCCCGTATATAAAGGAGCAAGGGGGAGGCCGGCTGGCCCTACTAAGAATCCTATCCCTAGCTAGTAGGTTTCCAACAAGGGAAGGGAGGGGGGAGGAAGGAAAGGGAGAGAGGGAGAAGGAAAGGGGGGCGCGACCCCCCCTTCCCTAGTCCAATTCGGACCCAAAGGGGAGCGCACAGCCTGCCCTAGCCGCCCCCTCTCTCTCCACTAATGCCCATGTGGCCCATTATTTTCCCCGGCAGGTTCCGGTAACCCTCCGGCATTCTGGTTTTATCTGAAACTTCTCCAGAACATTTTTCGTGTCCGAATATAGTCATCCAATATATCAATCTTTATGTCTTGACCATTTCGAGACTCCTCATCATGTCCGTGATCACATCCGGTACTCCGAACAACCTTCGGTACATCAAAACACATAAGCTCATAGTACCGATCATACGGGTTTGAGAACTATGTAGACATGACCGAGATTCACTTCCGGTCAATAACCAATAGTGAAACCTGGATGCTCATACTGGTTCCTACATATTCTACGAAGATCTTTATTGGTCAAACCGCATAACAACATACGTTGTTCCCTTTGTCATCGGTATGTTACTTGCCCGATATTCGATCGTCGGTATCTCAATACCTAGTTCAATCTCGTTACCGGCAAGCCTCTTTACTTGTTCCGTAATGCATCATCCCACAACTAACTCATTAGTCACATTGCTTGCAAGGCTTATAGTGATGTGCATTACCGAGAGGGCCCAATGATACCTCTCCAAAACACGGAGTGACAAATCCTAATCTCGATCTATGCCAACCCAACAAACACCATCGGAGACACCTGTAGAGCATCTTTATAATCACCCAGTTATGTTGTGACGTTTGATAGCACACTAAGTGTTCCTCCGGTATTCGAGAGTTGCATAATCTCATAGTCATAGTAACTTGTATAAGTCATGAACTAAACGATCATAGTGATATGCTAACGGATGGGTCAAGTCGATCACATCATTCTCTAATGATGTGATCCCGTTAATCAAATAACAACTCATGTCAATGGCTAGGAAACTTAACCATCTTTGATCAACGAGCTAGTCAAGTAGATGCATACTAGTGACACTCTGTTTGTCTATGTATTCACACATGTACTAAGTTTCCAGTTAATACAATTCTAGCATGAATAATAAACATTTATCATGATATAAGGAAATATGAATAAAAACTTTATTATCGCCTCTAGGGAATATTTCCTTCAGTCTCCCACTTGCACTAGAGTCAATAATTTAGATTACATTGTAATGATTCTAACACCCATGGAGTCTTGGTGCTGATCATGTTTTACTCGTGAGAGAGGCTTGGTCAACGGGTCTGCAACATTCAGATCCGTATGTATCTTGCAAAGTTCTATGTCCCCTTCCGACACTTGATGACAGATGGAATTGAAGTGTCTCTTGATGTGCTTGGTTCTCTTGTGAAATCTGGATTCCTTCGCCAAGGCAATTGCTCCAGTATTGTCAAAAAAGATTTTCATTGGACCCGATGCACTAGGTATTACACCTAGATCGGATATGAACTCCTTCATCCAGACTCCTTCATTTGCTGCTTCCGAAGCAGCTATGTATTCCGCTTCACACGTAGATCCCGCCACGACGCTCTGCTTAGAACTGCACCAATTGACAGCTCCACCGTTCAATATAAACACGTATCTAGTTTGCGACTTAGAGTCATCCGGATCAGTGTCAAAGCTTGCATCGACGTAACCTTTTACTACGAGCTCTTTATCACCTCCATAAATGAGAAACACATCCTTAGTCCTTTTTCAGGTATTTCAGGATGTTCTTGACCGCTATCCAGTGATCCACTCCTGGATTACTTTGGTACCTCCCTACTATACTTATAGCATGGCACACATCAGGTCTGGTACATAGCATTGCATACATGATAAAACCTATGGCTGAAGCATAGGGAATGATTTTTATTTTCTCTCTATCTTATGCAGTGGTCGGGCATTGAGTCTCACTCAACTTCATACCTTGTAACACAGGCAAGAACCCTTTCTTTTACTGATCCATTTTGAACTTCTTCAGAATCTTACCAAGGTATGTGCTTTGTGAAAGTCCAATTAAGCGTCTTGATCTATCTCTATAGATCTTGATGCCCAATATATAAGCAGCTTTACCGAGGTCTTTCATTGAAAAATTCTTATTCAAGTATCCTTTGATGCTATCCAGAAATACTATATCATTTCCAATCAACAATATATCATCCACATATAATATTGAAAATGCTACAGAGCTCCCACTCACTTTCTTGTAAATACAGGCTTCTCCAAAAGTGTGTATAAAACCATATGCCTTGATCACACTATCAAAACGTTTACTCCAACTCTGAGAGGCTTGCACCAGTCCATAAATGGATCGCTGGAGCTTGCACACTTTGTTAGCATCCTTTGGATCGACAAAAGCTTCTGGTTGCATCATATACTATTCTTCTTCCAGAAATCCATTCAGGAATGCAGTTTTGACATCCATTTGCCAAATTTTGTAATCATAAAATGCGGCAATTGCTAACATGATTTGGACAGACTTAAGCATCGCTACGGGTGAGTAAGTCTCATCGTAGTCAACTCATTGAACTTGTTGAAACCTTTCGCAACAAGTCGTGCTTTGTAGACAGTAACATTACCGTTAGGGTCAGTCTTCTTCTTAAAGATCCATTTATTCTTGATGGATAGCCAATCATCGGGCAAGTCAACCAAAGTCCACACTTTGTTCTCATACATGGATCCCATCTCAGATTTCATGGCCTCAAGCCATTTTGCGGAATCTGGGCTCATCATCGCTTCCTCATAGTTCGTAGGTTCGTTATGGTCTAGTAACATGACGTCCAGAACAGGATTACCGTACCACTCTGGTGCAAATCTTACTCTGATTGACCTACGAGGTTCAGTAGTAACTTGATCTGAAGTTTCATGATCACTATCATTAGCTTCCTCACTAATTAGTGTAGTAGTCATAGGAACTAATTTCTGTGATGAACTATTTTACAATTCGGGAGAAGATACAGTTACCTCATCAAGTTCTACTTTCCTCCCACTCACTTCTTTCGAGAGAAACTCCTTCTCTAGACCATTCTTAGCAACGAATGTCTTGCCTTCGGATATATGATAGAAGGTGTACCCAACAGTCTCCTTTGGGTATCCTATGAAGACACATTTCTCCGATTTGGGTTCGAGCTTATCCGTTTGAAGCTTTTTCACATAAGCATCGCAACCCCAAACTTTAAGAAACGACAACTTGGGTTTCTTTCCAAACCACGGTTCATATGGTGTCGTCTCAACGGATTTAGATGGTGCCCTATTTAACGTGAATGCAGCCGTCTCTAAAGCATAACCCCAAAATGATAGTGATAAATCAGTAAGAGACATCACAGATCGCACCATATCTAATAAAGTGCGGTTACGACGTTCGGACACACCATTACGCTGTGGTGTTCCGGGTGGCGTGAGTTGCGAAACTATTCCGCATTGTTTCAAATGGAGACCAAACTCGTAACTCAAATATTCTCCTCCACGATCAGATCGTAGAAACTTTATTTTCTTGTTACGATGATTTTCTACTGAACCTCGTTGTTCCCTTGTTAATACAATTCTAGCATGAATAATAAACATTTATCATGATATAAGGAAATATAAATAACAACTTTGTTATTGCCTCTAGGGCATATTTCCTTCAGTGTTGTAGATGTACATGCAGATTCTGCAAGCGGTAAACTGGCTGGCGTTGCCGCTGGGTCATGCGGCACCGCTGGCCAAGAAGGTGGAGTGTTGCACCCTCTTCTTCTTCGACACCGAGGAGAGGCAGCTGCACAATAGCCAGGACCTCCTCGACGCCGAAGACACATCCTCAGCCTCCTCAATATCGTCCACCTCCCTTAGAGAGGAAGTACGTAGCCAAGTCCTAACCTCGCGGGTAGCTCAAAACCATACAGATACTACGGAACCATAGCAAATAAAAATTCTCCGCATGACTTCAAATTGTACCTTTTGACTTTGCTGTCACTGAATGCTGTTGATGAACGGCTCTTTATGTCACTACTCTCCAATTCAATTGAGATGTACAATACTGCTCTACAAGCTGTTTTTGTAACAAGTGTCAAAGTTTATAGGATTCCAGAACTAGCTTGCATTTTGTGTTGCCTAAATAACTGATTATCGCATCATTGCTGAATGCTGAGATAGTCTTTGTCTTTTCTCTTTAATTTGTGTGGCTAACTACAACCTTTACAGTTTACACATATGGATATTTCTTTTGGTGGAAAGTACAATAGAAATCTATGATCATAATATGACGGTAACACAACTGGAATAATGGATCATGACTAATCTTGTAGTTGTACCTGTACCTTGAGGATGAAAGAGATTTAGTTTAGAACACAGGGCACACACTATCCGGGCCCAAATCTACCCCTTTTGCAGTGGGGCATGAAGCCAGAGGGCAGTGCTCACCGCCTGTGCCCCACCAGTCATGGGTCCGGTTCTCCATGGTCAGTGTGAAGTACAGCAGCACCGCCATGAACGCGACACCTGCGTCGAGTGCACCAGAGAGGATGTAGTTGTACCTCTGCCACCATGTCTTCCGGTACCGGAACACAAAGAAGTTGAAGATAGTGCCTATGAGCAGCCACGAGTTGTAGTTCACGGCGGTCGCTGCTGGCATCTGGGCAGTTGCACCGCTGAGCACGGGCAGGTTTATCATGAGTATCCACTTCTGGCTGGGGAATATCCTGTGGACACTGTCATCGAAAATACCATGAGCGAATAGAACCACCACGCTGGTATGTCGTCGTACTTCCTCATCAGCTTTGTGTGGATGTCAGGCTCCTCCTGTTGAGAAGCTCGAAACCGGTGGTAGATCTCTCTGTACATTGGTGTCACATTGCATTCAATGTGAATTTTGCATTTTTCAGCTGAGAAACCACATGTATTCATAGCGTACAGAGTTGAGAATAGTCCTTACTTTCCGTAGAAGATGCCGACGTGTGTGATTGTTGAGGCGATGGTTGCAAAGTTGAGCCCATAAGCGAGTGCAGAAAAGGTGCTGAGGTTTATCCTACCGAGCTTTGCGTACGCATCCGTATCAAGCTGGAACTTCTGGTTCACAATGTCAGTGATTTGATAGGCGGATCCGTTAGACATGAAGAGGTGTGAGGAGAATATGGGGAACGTCTTGGCATTGTAGAGGTTCATTCCCCAATACGCCGTGGGCATAAGCACGTAAAGAAAGAAGACATAGCCAACGAAGATGTTGGCAGTGGCGAAGAACGGTGATATGAGTGGGCTAAAGAGGAAGGAAGAGACGGCCGACCAGTCAAGTGTGAAAGCTCCAAGGCCCAGGCCCTTCATGCCCGAGCCAAGCTGTTGTGCCGTCACGGACTTGGTGAAAACCCAACACAACCATGAGATGGATGTCAGCGTTGGGAAAAGGTAGCCCGGGACGACGTACCATGCAAAGCTAGAGATGAGGGCCACGACGAAGAATTTGGAGCGCGAGATCTGCCGTGAGCCCTTGGGAGATTCGTCCTTCTCGTGCAGTGCCCTGGTACAAACATACATATACAAGGCTGCCGTTAGTGCCGTTGTGAGATAGTGCTCCCTTCATTCTCAAATATAAGTCTTTCTAGAGATTTCAACAAGTGACTACATACGGAACAAAATGAGTGAACTTACACCCTAAAATATATCTACACACATCCGTATGTTATTGTTCCATTTGAAATGTTTAGATAGACTTATATTTAAGAACGGAGGGAGTAGTACAGAAGAAGTTTCACAATTTTATCTGTTAATTCGAATGGTTCTATGTAAACAAATTGATTCGTCCATCATTATTCATCAGTTCAATGCCTGGAATTCATCCGGCAGGTGACGAGCAAGCGTAGGAAGAAGACCAACATGTTTTTCAATGTAATTTTACTTTTACAGGTTGTTTTGTGTCGTGTTGTCCTTCAATTGTATTGTCTACTGTTTTACTTGATAAATATCAGTGTTTTTTTTTATAAAGAGGATGCACCTCCAATACCCATTATTATAAGCCACCAAATTCTTACAAACCTACCCAAAAAGAAAACCAAATATATATATCCTAATCGTCCACCAAGTTATTATAAATCTACTAAAAAAGAAAACCAAATATATCATAAGGCACATAGAGATATCGATTGCCAAAGACTCGTCCAGAGCTAATTAAGAAGCTCCAGGTCCCACTCAAAAGAAAAAAAGGTAACCCAGGAAGATAATAGCAAACGTTTGAGAAGCTGCTGTCCAAAAAAATACAACGAGCGGCTAACAGTTTCCTCGCCATCAACATCATGAGCAGAAGGGTATGAATATGGCTATTTCAGAGCAAAACAAACACACACTGGAAATATCAATATATGAGATGCCTTTTGAGTGTCTTTTCTGGAAGAAAACTAAGACATACATACTTGTATGAGCATTCTCTTTCAGGTCCGCGTCTTTACTGGACCATGAAAATACAACAATCATTTTGCACGCAAAATTCAAACGCGCGCGGTCTCCCTCTTCCTCAACATCAAAACTGTGTGGTGCAAGTTTGGCGTCGCAGCCGACCAGCCGCGCGTTCACATCACGCCTGTCACATACCGCCAATTCCATCACAACTTCTAAATCTGGATGTAGTGCAAGAACGATTCCTCTGGCTAGCGTTGATGATGACAAAACACACCAATGCATCCAAAATGTCGCCGTCCGCCTTGGCTCGGTTGATTCGACGGAATCTAAATGTGCTCCGAAGTCCAATCTGTCTTGACAGGTGAAGTGACCTGTAGGGCCTGACAAGTACTTACACTAATATGGGATGTTTTTACAGTTCAATTTGAATGGCAAAAATGTGTTAATTAATTTATATAGTGAGTAGTATATTCATCGTATCTATCACGTAATCACATGATTAGTCTAAACCAAAGTTGGACATCGATCGGCCTTTTCTTCGTGGCCTCCTTGGTTCATATGATTCCCAAAAAAGAAAAATCCCAAGATTAGATGGCATGTCATTTTTACTACTAGCTCCCTCCGTTTCATAATATTTGAATTTCTAGGATTTTCCTAACTTAAACTTTTTAAAATTCGATCAAACTTTTAGAAAAAATATATAAACATCTACACGAAGTGAGAGTACACTATTTGAAGTAAAAATATCAATATGTGCTAACTCCTAAATGAGAGTAAAGCCTTTCCATCCATGCGTGCACATCAATCAGTCGGACGATAATAATAACCCCTACCAAAGGTGAGTGGATTTCTTGCTCCCGGCAGCCTGGTTTTTGAAAAATTTCGAAAACATATTGTGACATAAACAAAAATTCAGCAAATAAATGCACATAAACAAAGGGATCTATACATTTCTGAAAAAATTCATTTCGAAATACGATTTGATATGATCTCCAAAAACAAACATTGGAACTGAAGGAAACGGGGAAATCGTAGTAGGGAACTCTAGTAGCAAGCCAACCAAGGAAAGAAACCAGTCCAAGGGAAGGACAGAGGAGTACAGTATGGTGCTCACCGGAAGAGCGAGACCTGGACGAGCGTACCCGGCCACCACATGTGCGCCGGCTCCACTACGTACTTGCGCATCAACCCAGCCCACCCGTACCCAAGCACCTAGATCGATTTGATTTGTTTTGGATGCCACACAACACAAGTAAGAATCCGATAGAGTAGCCCGACTTAATGAGATGAGATGAATCTTGGCATGGCGACCAGGCATGAGTGAATAAGAGTAGTACGTACCTGGGTGGTGGTGATGAGGAGCCAGGCGGCGAGGAAGGAGATGGAGCGGCGGTAGAAGGCGCGGATGATGTCGACGATCCCGACGGCATAGGCGTGGCCGTTGCCGAAGGCGTAGCCGGCATTGGCGAAGATGGAGATGAGCACGTGCTCCTTCATGTTGAAGGGCCCCGGGTTGAGGCTCCACTCCCCGCCGCCGAGCACGCCGGCGCTCGGAACTTCCGGCGCGGAAGCACGCGGGCCAGGAAGTGGCCCATGGGCAGCGACGCCACCTGCACAGTGATCTGGGTGACGATGAGCGGCTCCGTCCGGTAGGAGAAGAACTGGTTGAGGAAGCTCATGAGCGCGCAGGACAAGAGCCCGATGCTCCACATCCGGAACGTCCACACCGGCAGCGTCGGGTCGTCGCCGAGGGGGACCGTCAGCCGCACCTCCTCGATCGGGGAGGTCTCCTCCTCCGACTCCTTGCCGCGCTCATCCACCGCCATCTCATCCATTGACTGACTAGTCTGTACCGGAGAGGTCTGGCGCGTGTCTGCGTGTATATATGGGCGTTGAATCTTGCTGTCCTATGTTTGTGCGTGAATCTTGTTCACTCTCAATACTGACATAATGGAGAGTGGTATCCATGTATTACTCCCTGTTCACTTTTATAAAGCGTTGTAGGGAGTATTATTTTTCACTTTAGCTACATGTGTTGACTGAGTTTTAACTTTTGGGTTAGTTGATTTTTTAACTGTTGATTGCTACCTGACAACAATGGATGGTGGCCTCCGGTATCAGTGTCCGCGGACCGATCCCCCTGTCCGTGGAGGGATACCGGAGGAAAATTACGGGTCACAATTGGAGATGCCCTAACATGCACTATTATACAACAGTGTTTTATCTTCTGTCCTTTTATAAGGCCAACTCCATTGGTGCTCGTTTGGATCCGCTCGGCAAAAACTACGGCTTGACACGCGACAAGAAACGTAAATTGTGTCTGTCGCATATTTATGTGGACGCATTTCTGCTGCAAATTCAGGCCTGATTTGCTTTGATGCAGGCATGAGACAGACGCGCTGCGCGTTGACCCATTTCCGGCGTGCTGGCCGCCCAACCACCACCCACCGGCCGTATTTGTGTTCACATCTGCGTTGGGGCGCTCACGTCAGCCACAATTTTTAATGATACACGTGCGGTGGGGAGCCAACCAGCCCACTTCTTGGTCTTCTTTCTTCTCCCTCTACCTCCCAAACAATCGATAAACCCTAGCCACCGCCACCCACGGCCGCCTGCCGGCCAAAATGCCATGTATGTGGATCCCGGGGAAGCCTAGGAAGCATGACCACGAGGCCGAATCATTATCTGTGTGAACGTGA
Organism: Aegilops longissima; assembly: GCA_021605205.1. Lineage (NCBI taxonomy): Eukaryota > Viridiplantae > Streptophyta > Magnoliopsida > Poales > Poaceae > Aegilops > Aegilops longissima. Next base: position 848,453,234 of record CM038677.1, read on the forward strand.
CCGAGCGGCTGTGCCGCAGGCTTTTGTCCTATCCCCACCTGCGGCAGCAGATATACGTCGGCGTTTCGACGTGCCAAGGCTAAATGGATGCGGCCACCCTGCTACCGTGGCCCGACGTGCACGTGTCAGACATGTCTCACCTCAACCCGGAGAGGGTGATCATGCCTGCCATTCCAGTCACTGTCCGCACGCGTCTGTTGGTGATAGACCATGTAGAGGTCAGCTCCCTACGAACCTCCACTGCGACTTGGTGTACGCCGTCAACTCACCATTCTGGGATCCTTGGTTCCACGACGAGCACGATGCGTCGTGCTGGTCCTTCTTCGCCGCTCAGGCGCGTCCCTCCAGCCCACCGCGTGCACGTGCGCCCTTGCCGCCCCGCCATTGTCGCCACCCGCCCAGGACAACGACGAGGAGGGCGAGGACCTAAAAATGGCCATCAAGCAATCCGAGCTCACCTAACTCGCCCAATGGGAGTGCCTTGTGGTGAATCTCGCCTTATCGGCCGTAGGTGACGTCGCCGTCCCGAGCCAGAGGAGTGGGAGGTGGAGTTGGAGACAGTCATGCCATTTGAGACGACGGTGGGGCAATCGTGGTCATGGACGACCGTGGTGCCCTGCACGCTGGAGATGGTGTGGGCGCCAGCCGTGTGGGTGGGCACGGAAACATGGTCACCACGATAGCACCCCGAGCCGCAATAGGTGCCGCCCGCTGTGGCACCGTACGCGCCGGCGCCAATTATCCTGTTGTTGTTCCCATGGCAGCCTCCGCCGTTCGTCTACCTCACCGTGCCAACAGTGGCAAGGGTATTGTCGGCCAGGAGTCGATCTGGACTTCCTTTTTGCGTTTTTAAACATAAAGTTAAGTTAATATAAACGCCTAGTACTTTTCGTGGCAATGTGAAATATTTTAAATTTCAAAATGTTGATTACTTTTTTAGATCTCAAAATGATTAAATGGGTCGGCCGTGTTGGGTGCACCTATGGGCTACGGCTCGGCAAACAAGAATGGACATCTGGCAGCCAAACGGACAAAAATGAGACAAATAACGTGTCCGTTTGGGTCTCTGCATTGGACTTAGCCTAAGGGCAATCTAATCGAGTGAACCACACCATTGTGTAGCTTAATTTGGTCCAGTATGCTGCATGTCACTGGTAAATTTGTTAGTGCATCAAAAGCTTGGACTATAAAAATCTGACACTGCCAATGGCTTTTGTTTCAGACTGCAAGATCACTGTATGACAATGCCGATGTTACAGCATTCACCATGCACGACCTGCTGCACGATCTAGCAAGATCGGTGATGGGCGACGAATTTCTTCTCGCTGGCAATGATGGCGACAATGGGGAAAAGCGCTGCCACTATGCACTGCTCAGTGATTGTAGCAAACCATTGGGGAGGATAAGGGCAATCCGTTTTATGGGCTCGGCTTGATGGTGCTGCATTTGCCTCTGCTAAATCCCTGCGTGTCTTGGGTTGAGCGAGTGCTCCATTCATGAATTGGGGGATTCAATTGGACAATTAAAGCAGTTGAGGTATCTTAATGCTCCAAAAATTCAAGTTATTCCGGATAGTATCACTAGGCTGTCAAAACTACTTTACCTCAGTCTTCGAGAATCTTATCTATCTGCACTGCCAGAGTCAATTGGCGAAATGGAGAGTCTGATGTATCTTGATTTGTCACACTGTAAGAGAATTAAAGAACTGCCAGAATCATTTGGGAAGCTAAAAAAATTGGCGCATCTTGATTTGTCAGAATGCTCTGCTTTGGAAAATATATTGAAGTTCATGTGGAGTTTCACGGACCTGCAATATTTGAACTTATCAAGTTGTTATTCTATTGGATCGCTGCCAGAATCTCTTGATGGTCTTCCTAGTCTACAATACTTAAATCTAAAGCAATGCCTTCGAGAAGGAAAAAATGACAGTTCGATGGACAGTATCAGTGCCCTTTCAAATCTGGAGCATTTGGACTTGTCGTTTAATGATGGTATTACTGCTCTACCTGAAAGTTTTTGTAACCTGAGAAAGCTGCACACACTGGACCTCTCGTTCTGCGGTAAGCTTCAGAAGATACCAGAAAGTATGGGTAGAATTCATATTTTGAAGACCCTACATTTGCAGGCCTGCTATTGTCTTCGTGAGGAACCTGTACCTCATCCTAGTACCAGTTTCGTATCATTACCACGTTTTCATGTGCGTGTTAGAGATGGTGAATCGAGCAGCAATCTTATCTGCTTAAAGGACACGAATCCTGAGGAGCTGAATATATTCTGGCTTGAAAATGTGAAGTCCGCAGAAGAAGCTCAGGGTATAAAGTTGATGGAAAAAAGCAATCTCAAGGAATTATGCTTGTCGTGGAGTGAAGGTGCTGAGAGGTTTGTGGATGATAAAGTATTGTTGGAGAAACTAGTGCCACCAAAAAGTTTACACGAGTTGGTGATACTGGATTATAATGGCGTCAGCTTGCCAACTTGGGTCGGCCAACAGAATAGGGTCACACTAACCAGTATGGAACATCTAGAAGAATTGAGTGTGTCAGACTCCAGTCGCATGTCCTCTTGTTGGAGCATAAATAATTGCCCCAAGTTGAGGATGGGGCCACTTCTTCCTAGATCAGCTCACCGGTTGGAGATAAGAAGGAGTGATAATGTGCTGTCATCATGGGGAGAGTGTACAATGTCAAGCACCGGTGCTTCCTCCTCCTCTTCTTCCTCTTCTTCTTCAGTAAGAGTATTAACTCCTACAACTACTCTGATAGTTGAATACAGTGAGCTGCCCATGCAGCAGTGGAGTCTGCTTCGCCACCTCTCTGTCCTCGATCATTTAGAGATCACGACTTGTCCTGATCTGACCATCTCCCCTGACATCATCCCACATATTTCCTCTGTTAAGCGTCTGGTGATAAACAGATGCAACATCTCATCATTGCCGCATTGGTTCATGGACTTAACCGGTCTCGAGCACCTTCGTATCGATGGTTGTGAAGGCATCAGGTCTTTTCCGGAGGGCATACAACAACTCACCGAGCTTGAAATACTTCAGATTGACGGATGCCCTGATTTGAGGAAGTGGTGCGAATCAGAGGAAAACAAGATGAAGCTCGCTCACATAGAAAATAAGGTACTTGTCCTGTCCGGCCACGCTATCTTGTTTATCAATTTTTTTTCCTTTTATGGCTACTAGTCCTTTTTCTTTTCCCAATATAAGTACATAATACATTATGTTTCTATTTCTGTCACAAATCGAAAGCATGTACTCCCTCTGTAAACTAATATATGATATACTCCTTACATTGAAAAACAAATATATTCATATATGTAATGCGGTTTTGGTGTGTTGTGCTATTGGGGTCACGCTAGTCGGCACCCTTCAAGTGCTTTGAGATCCGCACTTTATAATGTAAGGCTCTATTTCTCTCATTTACAGCGATTTTACTGAAGCAAGCACAGCGAGAACCATGTATCTAGGAAGTGGGAACTTCAGGCACATGCACAAAAGGTTCCAGCCCACAAGTACATAGAGTCGCCTAAAGATCGTCAAAGAAGTCACCGTAATCAAAGAAGCATTTTCAGCACTGCAGGCCTGAAGAAAAGTACAATCATCAGTATCTATATTGACCTACGACTAGTTTTCTCTACACAAGGCTTTATCTTATTTTTCTTAATTAAAAGTGTGCTATGTGGTGAATTATTTTCCAATTCACTAGCAAATGTGTATTTGTAATGAAGGCAAACTATAGTTCAGCCAATATAAAATAAAGTACAGCATGGGAACTTTTCTTTCAACTTAGCTGTTTCTTCCTACACCTAATAAACTTGTGTTACTTTAAGGTATAATCCCAACTATGAACTAACCACGCCCATGTAAAGATGTTAAACTTGCACATCAGACTGTTGAAGTTGAAAACTGAAACGCATGTGCCAAGGATATCACGTTTGTCTCACACAAATAGAAGAATTTCTGGAGAAGACGGTTTCGATTTGGGCAGCCGAGGGACGAGGAGATTACTGATAAAGCCAGCAAAATCAGCAGGCCATTAATACAAACAGAAAGGACAAGACAAGTATATCCAGGGAGAACTATCGACAGCCATGCAGTAACTGAAACAAAATAATTGTAAAAGGGCAATCAATCAGAAATAACAGTAATAATCCGTACATGACATACCTTCTCTCCACATGTAATGAGTCTCATTGCATCTTGTGCTGCTGTAAACACAGCAACAAGAACATCAGCTGCTCTTCCAGTAACCGGTCATTGTTAGTAATCCAAACGTGTTAAGAGTAGAAGTAGGAAAGCATAGTATAAGCCGGTTTGTTTCGCATGTAATAGTCCGTGTCCTAGTCTAGGTAGAAGTAGTACTTTGCACTCGACGGGCTTGCATGCCATGTACGAGTTAAAGTCTAATAGCAATTAGGAAATAGGAGTCATGGTCGGTTGCTTGGAGTCGGCTGCTGCACCTATATATATGCATCAGCCTGCGTCGTTGTAAACATCAGAAAATGAGAAAAGCAATAAAGATTATTTCGAGGCACGACATGTGCCTCTGGCCATCTTCGTGTTGCTGCGTTCGCGTGCGTGTGTTCTGGTCCCGGTGTTTGCGTGAGCGCCGGTGCGATATCAAGTGCTACAGCTAGTTCTTATACGTCAAAGCGAGTTGCGCGTATACGATCAGTTGAGCTGCAGCTTGATCGGGTGTTCGATCCATGGGAAAAGCCAACAGTCATTGTGTATGAGCCGCCACAGCAATAAAACAGTTAGTATGAAAATCCATATCTCTGTCAAATGAGAGCAGAATCCTCAAGGCTCATGGAAAAATAAAAGGATAAACACATGGTAGAAAAGGCTAAAGCAAGACAGTACATTTTGACCATATCATTTTCTTGTAGGACTTCATAATCAGTGGCAGGGGGGACGATATGACAAGTGTTGTTCACAGATAAGCATGTCAGGAAAGCAATGCCCCTTTCAGTCTTCTCCTTCTGTCAGGACTCAGGAGTGATAAGGAATCCAGCAAGGAAGCAATAAGGAAGATGTTATGGAAGTAAAACTGGATCCATTACTCTGTTGTATATGATTTGTGAGGTTCTAGATGCTAGAATCATCAATCCCTTTTGTGGAAACCAAGATGAGGAAGAAGCAGGGAGTACTTTAGGCCAGCAAAACCATCAAATGGCTGCAGGAACAATGATCTTCATCATCACCCTCATTAAGCTTGGCCTGCTATGTGCTGCGGAGACGCCTAAAGATCATCCAGCAATCCCGGATGTTTACATTGAAGCCACTGCAATCAAAGAAGCATTTTCAGCACCGCAGGGGTGAGCACAAGTACAACCGACTGTACCTATCCAACACCCAGACGCTGCTGGTCTGGTGCATGATAACCTACAACAGGGTGATGTTATCCAACATAGGGGAAATTCGAGTGCTATGTTGTATGTATTTCCTAGTTCAAGGTTATAGTCTCTGTGTGTTTACTACTACAGGGTGGAACCAGCCTAGTAGCAAGCCGAATGAACTAGGGCGATTTTCCAGGACGTGAATACAAACAAACAGAGGTTGGCAAAAAACTGGCCACCGTCCAGAGGACATAGGACGACATACTAAATACTGCCGAGGAGAAATGTCTGAGGGCGAACCGAAGCAGCGTGTCCACCGGCGAAGTGGCAATCCCGGGAGGCATCTCACGATGCAGCATTTGGGGAGCCGTTGCAGACATGAAACAAACAGGAAGCCATAGCCGAACTTGCGCCCCGAGGCCGGCAAAGATGGGCACATGGCATGCTCACCCGGTGGCTGCGTGCGAAGCGGAACTGCTCAAGCCCCGCCGCACCATCAGGAAGCAGCTGGTCCCACTCGGAGGACACCAGACCTTGGGACGAACACCTCGAGGGCACCCGCTCGACTGCTACCAGAACGGAAGACGCCCGGCGCGGCGTAGGCGGAGCAAAGCCCGAATCGGAAGAAGGGCACTCGGTGTGAGGCAGCAGCGACGCCAGAGGCACGGATCGGCAGCCAGGAGGAACGGGGCGGGGCGAGCTAATGAGGACAACTGGTGGCAGCGCGAGGGAGAGAGGACATGCGGACGACAACCGACGGCAACTCTATCAATGTTGAGCTGAAGCAGCCGAGAGAAAAGATGAGGGGGAGGAAGGAGAAGTGGCCATGCCGAGGAATATGGACTAGGGATGAGGAGGGAGGATGCTGCGGCGGGCGGCGCTATTTCAATTTTGAAACGCGCGCGCGCACACACACACAAACTCCTCTGTATCCTCTGTTTCCCCTTGGGTTCTATCTATGTGCCCTTCACTTTGTCTTTCTTCAAGACAGAGCCCATCAGTGAGGTGCATCACCGCTCTCAATAAACTTGGCCTGATATGCGCTGCGGAGACGCCTAAAGACCGTCCAGCAATCCAGGACGCTTACATGGAATTCACCGCAACCAAAGAAACATTTTCAGCACCGCAGGGCTGAGCACAAGTACAACCGTGCTGGTCTGATGCATGATGATCTATGACTAGGTTTCTCTACATAAGGCCTCTCTTATCTTCATCGAAAGCATGCTATTTTGTGACTCGTCTTCCATTGCACTAGCAAATCAATAACTTGTAGTGAAGGCAAACTATATGGATGATGCAAGGGTTAAGCCCATCTATATGTGAACCAACCACGCCCATGTTAAGATGTTAAACTTGCACACACACACACACACACACACACACACAAAAAGGTTAATCTTGCAGTTCCATTACATGGATGGTTGGACTACAGCAAGGCATAGATAACCGTATAGATGCTCGAAGTAGGCACCAGGTCTTGTACCTAAAAGGTGCAGGATGCAAAGTAGAGTAAGAGGACGTGGAAAAAAACGGCCCAGCCGCGTCCTCAGAAGCTCACTTTTCACCGGTTAGGGCCGAAATTGGCGCCGGCGGATCCAGACCGAACCCAACGCGCCCGGGGGCGCCAAGGGAAACATTTTTGTCGCGAAAGTCTGGTGGACCCGCCAAGTCGGCGACTAGGCGCATTCGTCGTCCTCATCGCCTAATAAACTACGGTTAAATTTAAGGTTTAATCCCAACTATATATGCACCAACCATGCCCCTGCGAAGGTGTTAAACTTGCACACAGAAAACAAAAAGGGCTCAGCTCGTGATTCCACCACATGGATGCTTGAAGTAAGGCATCAGGTCTCGTAGTTAAAAAGGTGCAGGATGCAGAAAAGTACAGCAAGAGCACACGGGACAATCTACGGATTTCCTTGTTATAAGTTAGTACAAAATTGAGTCATCTATTTTGAAACAAAGGGAGTAGTACATTATTAGGTATTTGAGAGAACCATCAATTTCGTTAGTTTACAGGTTGGCACTATGTAACCATGTTGCCAGCAGCCGGACCACTTACACCTCGAGGGCACCTGGTCCGCGGCTCCCAGAACCGAAGCTGCCGGGCTTGGCGGAGGCGTAGCAGACCCTGAATCGGAAGAAGGGCAATGGGCGCGACGCGGCGCAAGCGCAACAGCTGCTGCGTTCACGAAGGAAGAGCACCCGGTGCCAGCGAGGTTGGAGAAGCACGGACCAGCGGTCGAACAGGGGGCGTGCACCTCCACAGCAGAGGCGCAGATCAAGGCGGGGCGGGGCGAGCGGAGTAGCATTTGGCGGCACGAGGGAGAACGACCGTGCGGCTTATCAGTGTTGACCCTGTTTGGATCATGGGGTTAGAGCTACTTTGGGTTAGTTGGGGGCTTAAATAACCCAAAAGTATCCAAACAGGTAGGGTTAGAGTGAGTTAGTTCCATCTAACCCAGCTATCCTGGTGGAGAGATGCTTATTTGAGTTAGAGTGGGTTAGAAAATAACTCTAACTCTAACTGTGTTAGAGTATCCAAACAGGGTTGTTGAGCGTAAGCGGCGGAGAGTGAAGCCATGACGGACGCTGCTGTCATGCCGAGGAAGGAGGGAGTAGGGAGGCAGGGGAAGCGGCCATGCCGAGGGGCAGTACCTGCTGCCCAGCAACGGCTGCCGGCCGCCCCGGATAGGCGGAGGTCTGGTCCGATGCAGCGAGCCATCCCGGTCGCGGATAATAACAGCGAGACCCATGCACCGTGCACATCCGTGGGGAGACGAGAGAGGAGAGGGCAGGGGAGTAGGAACGAGGAACCTTCGGCCGGGGTGGCCAGCAGCGGCGCCGGCGGCGATCTGCTCCGATGCGGCGAGCCACATCCAGCTCCAGCTCGACGGAATCAATGGTGTGGCAGTGGCACCATGCCCCGACTCACAGGACAAAACACATTGTACTCCATTTCCTTATCATCAAATGCTGGCCATTTATTTGTTCATAGCTATTGACAAATGTTTCGTGGAAGCCAAAACTCAGAGTTGCATCAGTACACCACCGATGAATTCAAAATTCAAAATTTACTAGAATATACTCCCTCGATGTAAAAAAACATATTATATTTTGATACAGAGGGAGTAGTATAGATCATTACTACATCATCGCCAAAATTCAAATTTACAGAAAATACATATCGTAGCAAGGTACCATCAATGGATACTATATGGTCTGTATTATGCGAGTCTCCTCTTCAAGTATAATAACTAGATTGCCTTACTTCCCTTTTTCTTCGATTGGGTCCCTGCTACATTTGCTCAGTATATGTGATTCACTTAGCAATGTCTTGTCTGCCAGTGGCAGACCTAGATCTTAACAACAGGAGGTGCCAATCTTCTCACTTACAACAAAAATGTCAGATATACCCATACAAAAATGCCAGTTTATCATTATATCCTTACTACACACATAGAATTAAACTAAGAGTACTAGATAAAAAAAGATTTTACATTTTTGGAGTGGGTGCCAAGGCACCCACGGAACCCCCACTGGATCCGCCATTGATGTCTGCTTCTATGTTTACTGTTTCCACGTGTGCTTCTAGTTTTAAGACAAGTGCAATAAGAGTGCCTATTGAGCTAATATTTAGGCACGCATGCTAAGATACATATTTTCATTTTATGGCACCTTACTTATCACAGGGTTTTGCAGATATAATGATGTGTAAAAACTATGGTCAGTGCAGCACTTCCGGGAAAAAAATTGTTTTAAGATGGGCGTGCCTTTTTGGGCCTTGCCCAATTCCCAGACCAGGCCAGCCCAGCCCAGTAGATGGATGATGATAGTATCCGACTTCCGACGACGGAGGCGAGGCTGCCTATCAGGCTGCAACCTCACTTAAAAAAAAATCAGGCTGCAACCTGCGTCAAGAATCGAGTAATTTATTCTCAATCGAAAAAGAACAGAATAATTGAGTCACAAAATCGTGGTAGGTGTAACGTCACGGTCGATGTGGTGTGGCGATGCGTTGGGGCGTTGTTTTGGTCCATTTGGACTATGAGGAACAAAATTACTATCGAACATAAGTTCCCTGCTCACCCAGCTGAGATTCTTTTCAAATGTCATATTTTCCTATAGGCTTGGGCGCCATTGGGGAAGCAGCGTGACGAGGGGCGCATGAACGAGATCATGGAGCAGATCAAAGCATGCACGGCAAGAGCAAGACTTCAAGATCCGCCAGATTGAGCTTTTACGTCTAGTATCTTTATGGTTATGTGCTTTTAGCGTCCTCGTGAACTTTACTCTTCTACTTTGCCGGGACTGCGAGCCCGCTGAACTTAAGTGTTATGTTGGTGTGGATTATGCCTGGTTTGGATGCTGCCATGTGGCTTTATTAATTTAAAGCCGGACGCTGCGTGCGCCTATGTTCCAAAAAAAATCAACATATCCACACGTACAACCACTTCCAGCAGTTGTTACGTCTTAACTCCTTTTTTGTTATTCCTGCAGGCAGTCGGTACGACTTGCTCTATGCATCAATGCTTCACTCCGAGGGCCATCGGACTTTAGAGGATATCAGTTAGAGGGCCCATCGATGTGCACGACATGGTTGAATGATTCTCGCCGTTTTAAAATAAATGTCGCTGGTTTAGTACAACTTATAGGAAGTACTAAACAATAACTGCTTGAATAATTGAGTCAAACTGTTGCTAGGTAAAATAGTGTCATGGTCAACCTACATCGTACAACTACCTCCGGTGGTGGTCTTTCTTAGGAAACATCATGGTAACCAATCAGGAAACTAAAAGTGAGCTTTTCTCCAGTCTTGAAAACCTTGCTTGAATTTGAGCTTGACTCTGTGTTGTAGTATAACACATCTCTCTTGAGTAGAACTTCCCAGGACATAAAACTTGGATTAATGTGCCTGAAGATCTTATCATTTCTTTGCATCCAATCGCCAGAAAGACATAATGATTAGGTTCATACCCACTTATTTTTGTAATTCAGCTAGAACTAGCATTACTTCATGTATCACACATGTGTCTCTCTTTTTGTGTGGTGTAAGCATGTCCCAGCATCTGAGGGTGAAAGGGCAGTCTCAGAATAAGCGCAAAGCAGTCTCTTCCACTTGATATCCTTTCTTTCACTTTAGCTTTAGCTCCACTGGAATTTCCAGTATAGCAAAGTCTTGCAAAGCCTGTCTAGTCACAAGAATAATCATCAGACATCTTGAAAACTTTATCAAGGATAGCAAAGTCTGTCTAATCGCCATCCCTATCCTTTCTTTCACTTTTAGATTTAGCTTTGCTAGAATTTCCAGTACAGCAAAGTCTTTCAAAGCTTATCTCATTTTTTGAATGATAAACGAACATCTTGAAAACTTCGTTCAGGATACCAAAGTCTTCTAATCGCTATCCTTTCTTTCACTTTAGCTTTGCTAGAATTTCCAGTAGCATGTCCGCTTTTACCAGTATTGCAGGCAATTTATACCACTTGCCCTAATTGCTATGCATCAATATCAATGTTAACTGAATAAACTCTGTCCAGGACACCAAGTCTCAATGCCCTTGCTGTGAAATTAGCTTTCATAGAACTTTCAAAAGCACACCACTCGGGCATCTTTTGTTGTCGCCAATTCTCTACGCATTTTTCCAGGTTTATTCAGCCTCAAGTTGCTGTCAAGAGAAATACAATGACATCATAGACTTGACTTAGTGGGGCACGCACATGATTCATGCATGGGGTCTACGAGTGCCCATGAGCGGAAGAAAACAGATAAATTTAGTGAAACATCGACGTGGACTGCACGTCACTGAATGGGGGAACTTTATTTCTCATCATCAAACATAATAGATTTACTCAACATAATAAGGGACGACAAAGCACGCACCGAGATACGGGGGGCAAGTTAAAAACTGCAAGAGGGAGGTCCCGATGGACACTCCATCAATCATATCGATTTAAACAAAGAAAAATGTATTGGGCTGAACTAAAACTGAAATTGCGCGCATCACCATGGGAAGGCACTAACATAATTCAAACCGTGTAAATACCAAACGCGATGAGTTGCGTATCGTCGGCACGGCCAAAGAAGCCAACGATGCTTTGGTCTTCCGGCACATTAGCTTTGAAGGGCGTACCGGTTGTATGTCCAAATGGTCCGTATGTTCCTTCGTTCGTGACAAACTTCAGTGACTCAATAACAGTCTGCCCATTGTTAAGGCTGACATGTGTTCCAGACACGGCTTTCAAAATCTCCCGAGGCCCCAGCTGGACCTGCAACACGTCAATGAAAGGAAATAATTGATCAACAACTGACCTAGCAATTTTGGAAACTCTACAAACAACACCGGCCAAACCCAGCTAGCTAACTACATTCATTTTATGAATTCTATCCATCGAAGTAATGAGAAGCTCCTGGGTGGAGTGGTAGATAAGACAGAGGTTGTTGTGGCCGGCCTGGGTTCGAGTCTTCTCATCTCCTATAAGAATAAGACAGGAGGGGGGAGGAGTCTCCCATATGTTCTCATTCCAATGAAGTAATGAAAAATTAGCAGTCCCAGAACCAAAACATGCATGAAAAACAAACCTTTGTGGGGATACCATTACCACCACCCCAAGAACCCGTGGTGCGCCTCTTTCCGGACAGGTCAACGTAAGTGCATGAAAACTTGGCAATTGTCCCCTCATGGACGACGGTCATACTTTCTATGCGCCATGGCTGTTCTGAGTCCGTACCTGAACCACCATGTCCACCCCATGGGCCAGCCTTTGTGAGAGTGGGCAAGCTCTGCATCATGTACAAGCAATATGATCCCCATCAGCTAGCTCTCTATATTCCTAACGGTTGGGCAACAAGGATCGGTACATAAAATTGAATTGGTCGATGAACTTGAACATAATTAAAGCACCCAAAAAAAGCTTCAACTAATAAATAAATACTCTTCTCACCTGCATGCTGCAAAATCCATGGAAACTAAGCTCCCACGTGTCACCATCCTCTACCATTTCATGGAATTTCACCTTGACTATACCACGCGCCATCGCAAGATCACCTGTCCCGCCAGTGATAGACCACTCACTTGGTTGCTCAAACGTCGCTGAGAGTCCCATTAACTGGAGCGTGGAGCCCTTAAACCTGTGTAATTGGACTTTTAATTATCGTAACTAGAAGCTATAGCTTAGTCCGCCAGTGCCCAAATGCACAGAGATGTTGCCGTTGACCTACAAAATCTTATATAAGCTCTTTTTCTTTCTGAAAATCGAGAGCTAGCATCGGGTGCTTAGATTACAACGCAAAAATGGGCAAGAGTACTACTCACTGTGAACTTTAGCCTAAGTTGTAAAACTATAAAATCAAGCAATATACCTAAATACATATGGAAAATAAAAATAACATGTACACATACCTTCCATTCGTGAACTCAAGGGTGACGGAATGACTCCATTTACTAGCATAGATTTGCTGGCCTTGGGCACGACCGACTAGCTTCGCGCCATGGCCAGTGCCATCATATACTGTCCAGTCGACAACGAATGGCTGGCCCCACCCATTGATAGCATTGTCGTTTATTATGGCTCCTCTGGTTGGGTTTGGTCCAGAAGAAATGTTGTGCAAGTACAAGCTATGGAAGTTAAACTCGGTGTTCTCCAAGAGTCCAGCGAATGGTGTAATCTGGAAACTGGCCATGGGTGAGTGGTGGGGAGAACACTAATGCTTAAAGTTGATATAGTAGGACGGCTAACTAGAGCAAGGCACCAAGCTTGTCTTAGTTTGTATGTCTTGTGGCTGGACGATGTAGGGGTATATTTATAGAAAGATCTCTCCTCTTTGGTTCACGTGCTAACCTAGCTGTGGAGAGAAGAGAAAGGCTAGCTCTGGGGCCACCTCACCCTTATCTTGCCTCATGTCTCCCTTCGCTGCTTGTTTCCTTCCAAAGTTTTTCTGAAAATGACTCAGCTCTAAAGGTTGATCAAAAGTACAAAGCACCCAAAACATAATAAAGATTTACTTCGAGGACCTTGGACCATTGAATGACCCTTGATGCTGCTAGAACAAGTCACTGACACATCTCCCATACCAGAGCCTATCTCACCTGCTGATGACAGCCGGGAAGTCTTTGTGGACGTGCCCCTAAGGACCAATGCCCCGCAGCCGTAGTCGTTGTTGTTGAAGCCTTCAATCGATCCGAAGAATCTAGCACCAAATATATATCGTCATCGCGTACGCACCATGAGGAACCCTAACCTCACCGCCCTGAGAAGTTCACAAAAATCTACGATGGAGCTCCATCTAATCCATCCCGACAGATGAACTCAGGGAGGATCGGAGCCGACTCGAAGATGAAGCATCGCAATCCGTCCGAGCGTCACCCTTGCGAGGATTAATCCTAACCTATCTACTAGACGGAGCAGGCAATATTCCACTTCCCACCACTGATTGCCGGAGTGGCACACAGAAGGAAAATGAATCCAGAATTTCGCCTGAGGAGATCGAGTGGAGGAAAGCTTTGCCTTAGTTGCCTTGCGAGACAGGAAAGAAAATGACCGGTCTGACTCCTTCTGAGTGTGGAGCGGATAAAAAATCTTCGCTTACTTAACACAAATTAACTACTTTGAGGTGGAGCGGAGAAAAAAATATCTTTGCTTACCTAACGCACATTAACTACTTCGAAATGGAGCGGATAAAATATTCTTCGCTTACCTAACGCTCATTAGCTACTTTGAGTATAAAATGACAGAGTACACAATTGATATGGACCTTATAAATCATACTTACACATGCATTATTATACCATCTTTTGCTGCTAATTCGTGTCATCAGTTATAAGTTGTAAATAAAGGTTCAGATCATTCCTCGACACAACGATTCTACTCGGTGATGGGTGATGGATTTGCTTGCTAGTTTGTTTAAGTGGAGATGGTGTGCCGGCGGCGACATCCATATGGTAGCAGGGGCGGAGCCAGAAAATATAGTCATTGGGTTCGCTCATTCACTCTTTATGCGAACTTGATACTAATTTATGAAGATTAAAGTCTAATTGCAATACAAAGTATAGTAACCATAAACAATATAACGAAAAGAAATATAGTATCATATATCACATACTGTGTCGCATTAAAAACTGAAAAGTGCAAGACATACCTACATCGAATAGGTGAGCTTGATACGCATGTATCAGATATCTGGATCTGATGACTGAGTTCTCTTCAAATGATACCTTTCAATAGGCTAGATCAATTAATGTCCATGGAGAAAACCAAATCAAAAAACTAGGGCAAAAATACTATCGCATTAGGCAATTAGGCTATATAGATACTACTAGGGAAAAGTCTAGCAGCAGCGCGGGTTTTAGGTATAGCAGTAGCACAGGGTACCGCGCTACTGATAAAGCGCTACAGCTAAGCAGTGGCAAGAAGAAGGGGAAAGGGGAGCAGCGCTCGGCGAGAAAGAACTTCGCCGACTCGGACGACGAGGATGTGCCTGCACCACCGAGGAGGAAGTTTGACATCAGAAAAGTGAGGTGTCATAAGTGTGGCCTCCTCGGTCACTTCAAGGCTAACTACGAGGAAGCACCGAAGCAACATGCGCTCATGGCCGAGGAAGGAGACGATGGGGATATGATGCTGATATGCAAGCTAGTGGACGAGGAGGATCCAGATGATGGCGGTCAGCAAGACACAGGTCTGGTGAGTGCATCCGCGTTAGTAAACACAGGCGAAGTCGTGGCGCCAGAAGACCATGACACAAGGTGTGACTGTGTGTTCGCGCTAGATTCAGGCGATGAGATGGTGTTAGAAGTCCATGACACGAGGCATGATGATGTGGTCACGCTGAAAGCAGGCGAAGACGTGGAGCCAAAAGTCCACGACACCATGTTTGACGGTGTGGTCATGCAAGAAAACAGCGAAGACGTGTCGCCGAACAACTAGAAACTTCGGCAACACGGAGCGATGCTCACCTGGATCAGCTGGATCAGCGAGGCAAAGGTAAGGATCGTCTACTAGTGGGCATCTATTTGGATGATCTGTTCATAACTGGAGCAGACGAAGTGGTGATTACAAACTTCAAGCTACAAATGAAGAAGCTATTCAAGATGACTAATTTAGGGCTCTTGAGTTACTATCTTGGGATCGAGGTACAACAAAAGCCGGAGGGGATCACAGTATGCCAGGAGGCATACGCAAAGAAGGTTCTTGAAAGCTGCGGCATGAAAGATTGCAATCCAAGTTATGTTCCAATGAAGCCTCGTCTCATACTAAGCAAGAAGAGTGAAGCACCCACGGTTGATGCAATGGAGTATAGAAGTATGGTTCGAAGGTTGAGGTGTCTCACAAATACAAGACCGGACTTGGCCTATTCTGTTGGCATAGTGAGTCGCTTCATGGAAGCACCCACGACAGAACATTTGGCAGTTGTGGAAAATATACTCAGGTACATCAAAGGGACAACAAATTTCGGTTGTGTCTATTTGAGAGAGAAGAAGGAGATGGTGGAGCTACTTGGCTATAGTGATAGCGACATGGAAGGAGATGTAGACGACCGTCAAAGTAACTCGGGTGTGGCATATTTTCTGGGCAGAAGCATAGTGAGTTGGCTATCACAAAAGCAGAAGGTGGTCGCATTACCATCCTGTGAAGCAGAGTATATTGCAGCTGCAACCGCCGGTGTGTCAAGAAGTTTGCCTTGGAAGGCTACTCGGTGACCTCACAGGTAAGGAACCGGAAAGAGTGGTGCTCAATGTTGACGGCAAGTCTACAATCTCTCTGTGGAAGAATCCAGTGTGTCATAATAGACACAAGCACATTGATACGAGGTATCCGTACCAAAGGGAGTGTGTGGAAGAAAGTAAGATTGACGTAAACTATGTTTGCACCAACAACCAGCTTGCAATTATCCTAAGCAAGTCTTTGGGACGGCAGAAGTTTGTGAAGATACGGCAAAGGATCGGTGTCCAAGCTATGACGTGAGGACTGTTGAAATATGAGATGGGCCTAGAGCCCATATGACAATTTCAGATTTAATCTCTAAGGGACCATGTAGGTGGCATGACAAGGTGGTGGGAAGTTTAGTCCCACCCCGGAAGTGGAAGGAGAGTTGGAGTGGTTTATAAGGGATTCTCTCCCTTATGCTATTGGAGCTTGAGAAGAGATGAGGCCCTCGCGCACTCCTCCTCCTCTGCTGGCCTCGTCACTCCACGATGCACCGCGGATTGCGGGATTGAGCCGAGCCGAGCTCACTCCTATGCGCTTCTTTTTGCCGGTTAGGAACGGAGAGTCTTTGACAGGTAGGGCCATGATCTGAGACGTCGGATCATGGGCTACCGACTTGGACGTGGGTTCAACCCACGTCTCTCCACGCGCGGCCGCACATATATATATATGTGGGGCACTGCCAACCCTAGCCGGCGCGAAAACAGAACGCATCTCCATCTCCGCCACCACGCCCACGTTGTTCCTCTGCTGCTGCTGCCGCCGGCGACTCCGTCCCGTTCACCGCGTACACGGTTGACGGGAGAGCAGGCCTCCGAAACCCCGCCTCTCCGGATCCTGTACGGGAGAGAGGCGATTAGGTTTTTGGGTAGCGACTACACGACTGCTCGCTTATGTTCATCTACGTCCGCACCACCTTCGTCATCACCATATCGACCGACGCCGACCGTGCCGCCGCAGAAAAGGCCGAGCCCGACAAGAAGGCCGCCGAGGATGCCGCGGCTGCTGTCACCGCCACCTCCACCGCGTGGCCGATTGGAGGGTATATATCGCTTATCCCTCTCGTGTTTCTTTCTGTTGTAGCAGTAATAGTGATATGTGTAGATGTTTCTACTATGTGTGTAGTACATGCTCTATTAGATCGTAATCAGTGTGTTATCAATGCTGTCCTTGTCATGCTCATGATTTATTCATGGATTAATTTAATCGAAAAACTACCTATTTATTTATCAATCCAAAAACCTAATGTGTGTAGGATTTTTTCGAATTCTAGTTTTGCTGCTGCATTGAAACCGTCCCCGTTTACGGGGACGTACTTTAAGCGTTGGCAGACTAAAACCACCTTATGGCTCACGGCCATGAACGTGTTGTGGGTCGCCGGTGTGACTCCCACAGGAACGATCGCTCCTGAACAGGAGAAGGCGTTCAAGGAGGCCACTGTCGTGTTCCTCGTGGCAGTTCTGAGCGTGATTGGAGATAAGCTGGTTGACGCATATTTGCATATGCGGTTTGCCAAGGACTTGTGGGAGGCACTCGAATCTAAGTTCGGGGCGGCCGATGCAGGGAGCGAGATGTATATTATAGAGCAGTTCCACGATTACAAGATGGTTGAAAACCGTCCTGTATTGGAGCAGGCTCATGAGATAATATGCATTGTTAAGGAGCTTGATCTTCTTAAGTGCGAGTTACCGGGCAAGTTTGTCGCGGGCTGCATAATCGCTAAGCTCCCCAATTCCTGGAGGAACTTTGCCACCACTCTGAAACATCAGAGGCATGAATTCACTTTGGAGGATGTCATTGGCCATCTGAGTGTTGAGCAGAATTCAAGGGCAAAGGACTCGCACGGAAAAGGGGTCAAAGGAACTTCTGTGGACAATATGGTGCATCAGAAGAACTCCAATTCCCACAAGCCCAAGGGAAAGAACAGTGTCCAACAGAGTGCCGACTTTAAGAAGAAGGGTAAGAAGACCTTCAAGAAGAACAAGAAGGATGAGGGCTGGCTTACTTGTGGTTCGGTTGAACATTGGGCCAACAAGTGCCCAAACAAGTACAGGAAGCCAGGGCAGGATTCCAAGTCTGTCAATATGATTGTGAGCAACAATGAGAGTGGTGCATCTGGGTACGGTAATTTATTTGTTGTATTTTCACTTTGGCCATCCATCGATTGGTGGGTCGACACAGGTGCAGGTGTTCATGTGTGTGCTGACATTTCATTGTTTTCTTCTTACAAGGCCACAGGTCACGGGTCCGTACTGATGGGGAATGGCCCGAGTGCTTCTGTTCTTGGTGTTGGCACGGTCGATCTGAAGTTTACTTCGGGAAGGATCATGCAGCTGAAGAACGTGCAGCATGTCCCCGCCATCAAGAAGAACCTTGTTAGTCGTTCCCTTCTATGTAGAGAAGGGTTTAAGTTGGTATTCGAGTCTAATAACACTAGTAGAAAACAAGGCATTTGTTCCAGTTCGTAAGGGCCTTTAGTCCTGGTTCTTGAACCGGGACTAAAAGGTCGTTACTAATGCCTCCCACCTTTAGTCCCGGCTCTTAAATGAACCGGGACAGATGGGCATCCACGTGGCCGCTGCGGGCAGCCCAGGCAGGGGGCCTTTGGTCCCGGTTGGTGACATAAACCGGGACCAAAAGGCTTCCACGCGTCAGCATTTTAGTGGCTGGTGTTTTTTTTTGTTTTGAAAGGGGGGGGGGGGTTAGGGGGTTTTTGGGGGTTAATTTAGGTGTTCGTGTTAGCTAGATAATTAATAGAGAGAATTGTCCTCTCTTATCTCCGTGCTTGGTCGACGCTATGTACTATATATATACGTATACAAAGGACTAGACACTCTAGCTAGCTAGTAAGCAAATGAAGGAAACAGAAGATCGTCATGAACATATTTATAGAGAGAGAAGTGATATCGACCACCTCTCTTTCTCTGAGAGATTGGTCGAACTACAAGTTCTCGTATATCTATCCGACGCTACTGGCTACATATATACAATATAATTATCTCTTACAATATAATCTCCTAATTCCAAACAAACTAATGGTCCACATGGTATTCTCCGTCTTTAGCGATCACGTGGTCAAGAAAGAATGCCGCCAATTCCTCTTGAATTGCTCGCATACGATCTGGTGGTAGTAGTTCATCCCGCATCCGAAACATCTAATTTGAAGAAGGGGGTCAATACATATATATGAATAAATGAAACTGAACACAAATGATGATAATAAAATAAAATTGTGAATATTATTATTTACGCACTTCATATTGTTTGTCAGAGTAGCCCCGCTCACAGGTCGTGTGGCGGATGGACTCGCAAATGTAGTATCCACAGTAATCATTCCCTTGTTCCTGCCACAACCACTTTACAAGGAATAGAGGTCAATCAAACTGATAATTAGCAAGCATGCTAAATGGTATTGATGAAACTAGCGCTTGAATCACTAGGAGATGCGTGGAACATGCTACTATAGTACTTACTTTCGGGTATCTAAATTGCAGCTTCTTCGGCAGTCCCGGAGTTTTTGAGGTGAATTTTTCCCAAACCCTGCCAGACAAAGAAAACAATTACTTGATATCACGAAATGAACAAAGGTGCCGATATGGTGCGATAATGATCAGTTTAACTTACTTCTCTAGAATTTCAGTCTAGTCCGCATACTCCGTGGGATCTTTTCATCTCGAGTGTAAGACGGTTACTTGTCCCAGCTCAACCTTAATCTCTAGCAGAATATAGTGGAACCTGCGCAAGCATGCATAACTCATCAATTAAATTACTACAACCTCGACTAATAAGGGATGCACAAGACAGTAACACTCACTTGACTTCGTAAGGGAAGAGTATTATAGCTTTGTTTTGATTTAATAGAAACGATTATAGCATCTTGGCCTCGGTATCTTTGGCATGAGATTTAACCATATATACATCTGTGAGATTTGTGTTAATGAACCCAATATCACCGACTTGTCTTTTCTTCAATTCGGCGATCTTCAATATGCATAATTAATATAGTGAGGATAATTAAAAATACATGCAATGAAAGAGCTGGCCTATATATAGAGACTTAATTAATGACAGAAGTAGTACTACTTACAGGCAGTAGCAAGTGACCATTAATTTATCGAGGGCCTTTAGATTGAAAAACGCGAAGAACTCCTCAAATGGAACATTCAACTGTTCAATTCCAACGAGGTCATGCTCCTCTCTAACACTCAGCGTCAAAATATTCCTCCCCTCAGACTCTCTGCAGGTTTTCATGTACCAATTATGGAATCTGAACATCATCGTTGTTAGAGATCTTTCATCTTTGACGAGAGGCTTCCCGTACACGTATCTGTGTTCGTCCGCCTCCAAGAAATCATAATGTACATCGTCGGGCAGGTAATCTGCAGGATTGTTATAACCCGGCACCATCCCGCCCGGATCATTAGTGATGCTATCTTCGGACACCTGGAGCGGGGGGAGCGATTGGTTCGCTTATTCGCCGAGCTGGGCAATTTTTTCCCAGCTCGTCGTTCTGCTAACCTTTGATCAGTGACAGTACTTCCAGACCGCTTCGCTTGGACAAATGAATTTTCAAGGATGCGCTCATAGTTGCCTTTCGGCGGAGACTTTGGTGGTTTCCTCAAGGCAGCCAGAGTACGCTTCACTTTCACCAGATCTATCTTCTCCTCCGGAGGTGGATGTCTCTGCGCTTTCAACCCTTCAAAGAAGTCCTTCACTTCGGTCCGCACGATCTTCTGTTGTTTTCCTCCACGGTCATCTCATACGGTAACTTCTCTAGAGGCTTGAGAGGTGGACCGTATCTGTATTGCCACCCGCCTCTGGCTGTACTGCTAGACGCCGGAGCAGATGGAGCGGCTGCGGCTATCTTCTTTCGTGCTTGCTTACGAGGCGGAGGAGAAGGACTATGACGCGCCGGAGAAGCTGGGGCGGCGGCGGGTCTCTTCCGCCCTTGCTGGCGAGGCGGAGAAGGAGGAGGTTGCTGGCTGCTCGGGTGCGCCGGTGCAGGCGGAGAAGGAGGCGGAGTGCCGCCACGCGCCGGAGAAGGAGGCCGACTGCCCTGTTCATCACTCGCCATAGGAGGAGGTGGTGGAGGAGGCAGAGTGCCCTGACTCGCCGGAGGAGGAGGAGGAGGAGGCGTCCAGTTCAGAAGCTTGATGAACTCCTTCCACCATAGGCATGGAGTCTTCAGAGCAGAACCCAGCCTAGTCTCCCCTTCACCGGTAGGGTGGTCAAGCTGGAGGTCCTCAAATCCCTCCGTTATTTCATCCACCATCACCCTAGCATATCCTTCTGGAATCGGCCGGCGGTGAAAAGTTGCGCCGGGTTCAGTAGGATAAACAGAGCCAACAGCCGCCTTGACCTTCAAATTCATCCATGTCGTCATAATGTGGCAATTTTGAGACTCCGTGATAGCATCCACAGGATAGCTGGCAGGAGCCGTCAAGACGTGCTCCGGCTGAAGCAGCTCGGTGGAAGCCACGCTGCTTCTCCGCTGAGATGGAGGGGTAGCTTGGAGGGAAGTTTCGGCAGGTCGTTTGCTGCGTTCTGCTTCTCATTCATCTAGCCCCATTACCCTTTCGTGCAGCGCCTGCAGTTGGCTCTGCTCGAGTTTCTTCCTCCTCTCCTGGGTTTTGTAACCCCATGCGTCCAAAAAACCAACCTTCCACGAAGTGGAGCCTGGCGTGCCTCGTGTACGTCCAGGGTGCTCAGGATTCCCATGGGCCATTGTGAGCTCGTCGTTCTCCCTGTCTGGAACGAACGTCCCTTTCTGCGTTGCATTGATATAGTACCGAAGCCTCTTGACTGGTATTTTCAGTTGCTCGTCCGTCCAACGGCACTTCCCTGATACAGGGTCCAAGGTTCCTCCATCCCCGAAGAACCAAGTCCGGCAAAGGTCTGGCCAGTTCATTGTCTCTGGTTCGATCTCTTTATCAAGCAGATCATTCTCAGCCTTCGCCCACTTAGGCCGGGCTTTGAGGTAGCCACCTGACCCCGTGCGATGGTGAAACTTCTTCTTTGCAGCATTTTACTTGTTTGTCGCCGACATCTTCTTACTCTTTTCCGATGTCTTGTGGGCCACATATGCGGGCCAGTGATCTATGATCTTCTCATATTTGTCGATGAATTCTGGAGTCTCTTCTTTGTCGAAAAACTTTTTCACCTCTTTCCTCCACCTCCTGAATAGGCCTGCCATCTTCTTAAGAGCAAAAGACTTGATTAATTGCTCTATAACTGGCTTCTCCGGATCCTCCTCTGGCGGTAGGGTGAAATTTGCCTTCAGCTTAGTCTAAAGATCATCTTTCTGCATATCATTGACATAAGACACGTCAGGGTCTTCGTTCTTAGGCTTATACCATTGGTGGATTCTGATCGGGATCCTGTCCCTAACAAGACCTCCGCACTGATTGGCAAATGCGTTCTTTGTCCGGATGGGTTCAATCGGTTCGTCGTCGCACGCGATTGCTGTGATCTCAAACCTTTCATCCGAGCTCAACTTTTTCTTCGGGCCTCGTCTCCTTACCGAAGTTGTGCTCAATCCGGAGGGCTAGAAAAAAGAAGAAAGACGAGAGTTAATTAATATGTGTACTTATACCAAAACAATGATTAATGCATCAATTAGCTAGTCAGCACAGCTTAACTAATATATATACCTGGCCAGACTTAGTTCGGTCACGGAGCCGTCATCACGGTCTCCTTCTTGCACAAATCATTGGGCAGCGGAGCCGTCCTCACGGTCTCCTTCTTGCACAAATCATTGGGTCACGAGCCATCATAATCATAGCCTGCTTCTTCACCCTGTCCTTCCGGACCATCGATTGTCGTTCGAGAAGCGAGAAGCGGCATCACTTCCTTGTGCGATTATGTCCCCAACAATGCTTCTTGTGCTTCGTCTCGGGGGGTGTCCACAGTTTCTACAAATCTTTACAACATGGCAACTATTATTCAAACATGACAGATGGATATATTAGCTAGTGGCAAACGTAGAACTAGCTAGCTAATCACAGTAAGGAATCATATTAATTAGTAAATAATGTTATCGGGGAGGGGGTATATCGACCCCCCCCCCCCACGTGTTGAAGTTATCGGGAGGGGTTTATATCGACAACGACGACATACGTACATGAGAAAATAATATTATCGGGGAGGGGGTATATCGACCCCCCCCCAGCCACGTGTTGAAGTTATCGAGAGGGGGTATATCGACCCCCCCCCCCCCACATGTTGAAGTTATCGGGAGGGGGTATATTGCCCCCCCCCCCACGTGTTGAAGTTATCGGGAGTTTATATCGACACGACATACGTACATGAAAATAATATTATCGGGGAGGGGGTATATCGACCCCCCCCCCTCACGTGTTGAAGTTATCGGGAGGGGTATATTGATGATGACAGAACCGATAAAACATAAGAAAACGAAGAAGAAATAAAAAGAGGAGAAGAAAAAAGAAATAGAGGAGAAGATCGAAGGAAAAAAAGAAAAAAAAAGAGGAGAAGAAGAAAGGAATAGAGGAGAAGAAGAAAAAATAGAATATAATTTTTTTTCTTCTTCTCGTCTATTCCTTTCTTCTTCTGCTCTTCTTTTTCTTCTTTTTTCTCTTCTTATTTATTCTCCTCTTCCCTCATTCTTCCTCTTCTTATTTTCCTTTTTCCTCTCATTCTTTTAGTATTGTTTTTTTTAAAATGTTCTAATATAAAATTTTGAAAAAAAGTAAAGGTTTTGCCTAATGCATTGTTCATATTTCATCAACATATATACATGCAAAAAAAGCATACATACATACATACATATATACAAAAAAGCATACATACATACATACATATATATATACAGACGGTCTATTCTACTAATATTAGCAGAATAATTATTCTGCACACCACTTCCGCACTGCATGCTGAACGCAAGTGCACGTCATTCTTTGAACCAAGTGTGCTGCAGTACTCACACGAGTGAACTTCTCGTCGGAAAAAACTGCACGCGCTATTTTTTTCGGTACTCTTTTCGCTCTAATTTTTTAACCGTTTATCGGAATGAGGCATGTAATATACCGTTTAAAAGCTATGGATTAGGCGCAACTTCGACATGTTGAACACTTTTTGAGATTCCACACGGTTTAAGAGCAGTTTTGAAAATGGCGCGGCCCATGACGAGTGGCAGCGACAATTTTTCGCGATTTCTTCTAAACCGCTCGTCGGAACCAAGCAAATGATACACCCTTGGAAAGATGTTGTCGAGGCGCATTTTTTTCATATCTATCATTTTCTATAATTCGTTACGGTTTAAGAGCAGTTTCAAATTTACTAAATTGTGGAATTCTGTTTTTCAATTTTTTTCAAATTTTCGGTATTGTTTTCGCTCCAGTTTTTTAACCTTTTTTCAAAACGAGGCATGTAATACACCGTTGAAAAGCTATGGACGAGGCGCAACTTTCATATGTTGAAATGTTTTTGAGATTCTTTATGGTTTTAAGTTAATTTTAAAAATCGTGTGGCGTATGATGAGTGGCAGCGGCCGTTTTTTGCGATTTTTTTACAAACCGGTTGTCGGAATGATTCAAATGATATGTCGTTGGAAATATATCGACGAGACGCAACTTTTTCATGTAGAACACTCTCTCTAATTGGTTACGGTTTAAGAGCAGCTTTAAATTTACCGAAATGCGGACACTCTATTTTTTCACGACACCCAAATCGACATGGGTACTTCATCCGACAGAAAACCGCACCGCAATGTCCGACAAAGTATTGCATGTGTTTTTCTATTACTGTTTTTGTGATACGAGGCGAGTGTAGTGCACATCGAAGAAAAAGTGAACCTCGACATAAGTTTAAGTGAGCTGCATTAATTTTTTCATTTCTTTTTAACTTTTTTTTGCACTTCAGATAGAGCACATGCGAACGTCAACACACTTCAAAGTGAACCTCATTACTCTGTTTTTGCTTCCATAAAAATTTTGCACTTCACATAGAGCACAAACGAACGTCAACACACTTCAAAGTGAACGTCATTACTTTGTTTCTGCTTCCATAAAAAATTTCCACTTCATATAGAGCACAAGCGAACGTCAACACACTTCAAAGTGAACCTCATTACTCTGTTTTTGCTTCCATAAAAATTTTGCACTTCACATAGAGCACATGCGGACGTCAACACACTTCAAAGTGAACCTCATTACTCATAGGGTCAAGAGTTGCATGATATTGAATTCGGTTACAATTTCTCGTCCTTGTAAAATTAGCAAAAAAATAATGCACTGCAAATGGTGTCTTCTCTTTCTTACTGAGTGCACTACCAATGGCCAATAGTGAACTAAAGTCTACTTGATATTTTCTCCAAATAAACAAACATACACAAAGCTATGCACACGAACGCAAGAAGCTGTCATAGCCGTTTGGGGCGAAGTGGACGGCTCCGGCAAACCATTCAAAGTGCATCAGGAGCCAATTGATGTTTCTTCCCTCTCCTGCAAAAATCTGTAAACTGACCGCAAGAACAAGAATAGACATTGTGAGTGCATCAGACAGGGAACTGCAACAAAACACAAGAAGAAAGAATACCGACGTGAGGGGGAACGAACCACCGTGCGGGGTATGTACTGCATCAGGTGCGGCAGAATCCGTGGATAGGGAGCAGCGAGAGCTCTATCAAACTGCACAGAGGTGTGGAGGGGAGGCAATGTAGAGGATAACTGGAGCTCCCCTAATCCATCGATCCGGTACTGCACGCCATCGAGGGGCGGACTGCCCATGCGCCAGTGTGCACTGCCGGCATGGGAGGGGCTGGTGGTGGAGGCAGATGCAGAGGGGAGGAAGGCGTTGGCGAGTGGATCCTGTGGCCCTCCCCTGCCCCGCATGCGCCACCCAGGTCGCGGGGACCGGCGCATCTCGATCCCGCGTGGGGCTGCTGCTCCATGGCTCAAAGTAGAGAGAGGTCGGACTGGATCAGGACCACGGCGTGGTTTCCTTTGCCGATGGTTGCAGGCGTCCACCACCAACCAGAGGGGTGCTTCACCGTGCTGTGGACAGCGAGAAGTGGAAAACTCCATTGGGAGGAGCATCGACCCCCATAGCAGCCGGATGCGAGCCAGGAGATGCCGGATCCGAGGATGGAGCAATGAAGGGGGGCTATGCCGGCGAGGGTGCACTGCACGCACGTGCCCATCGGGGTGCACGTGCTCACAGTCCGCACTGCACGGGGGCGAGAGGGGGTGCAAAACCCGGCGATGTCAAATCTGCACCCGCCGGATCCGCGGCAGAGGAGTGGTTGGGGTCGTGCCCGCCGGATCCGCATCGGGGGAAGGAGGCCGGTGGAAGAGGATCCATTGGTCACCGCCGGCACGCACTGGATCCACTGGTCACGAGGCGCGTGCATGGAGAGGGAGGGGCGTCCGCCGGCGTTTAGGAGGAGGGAGGTGCGGGAGCAGCCGGATCTCGCCGGATCCGGTAGGGCTGCGGCGGTTGGAGAGCCTGGTTGCCTCGGGACGATGAACAGGGCGGCGGCGGCGCGTGGGTCCGCGTGGACGGCGGTGGTGATGTTTGCCCCCGGGGACTGGAGGTGGCTGGGCAGGGCGGCGGAGATCCATGGACGGCGGCGCGACCCCCGGAGTAGGAGGAAGGTGGGGGTCGTGCGGGCAGAGTGGGAGGGCGCCGGGGAGGTGGGCTACGACGGCAAGGGTATGGGAGGGAGTTGGTGCGGTGGTGGGGGAGGGAGGGAGACAGAAGAAAGTGAGGGAGATGTGGGAGGAGTGGGGGTGACCAGGTTAGTTTTTCAGATGGTTCGGTTGGCTGCGTCCAGTGTGTTATCGGAATAAGGCTCCGGTGTTATCATAATAAGGGTCTTAAGGATATATATACATACAGACGGTCTATTCTGCTAATATTAGCAGAATAACTATTCTGCACACCACTTTGGCACTGCACGCTGAACAGAAGCGCACTGCATCAATTTGACGACGAGCACTGCAATAGAGACTAGTGAACTTCGTGTCGAAAAAAACTGCACGCGGTGTTTTTTCGGTACTGTTTTCGCTCTAACTTTTTAACCGTTTATCGGAATGAGGCGTGTAATATACCATTGAAAAGCTATGGATTAGGCGCAACTTCAACATGTTGAACACTTTCCGAGATTCCACACGGTTTAAGGGCAGTTTTGAAAATAGTGCGGCGGATGACGAGTGGCAGCGAGCGTTTTTTCGCGTTTTTTTCTAAACCGCTTGTCGGAATGAAGCAAATGATAGGCCGTTGGATAGATATCGTCGAGGCGCATCTTTTTCATATATAAATGTTTCTCTAATTCGTTACGGTTTAAGAGCAGTTTTAAATTTACTAAATCGCGGAATTACGTTTTTTTGAAATTTTTGCAATTTTCGGTACTGTTTTCGCTCTAGTTTTTGAACCGTTTGTCGAAACGAGGCGTGTAATACGTCGTTGGAAAGCTATGGACAAGACGCAACTTTCATATGTAGAAATGGTTTTGAGATTCCTTACGGTTTTTAGTTAATTTTGAAAATCGTGCGGCTGACTAAGAGAGGCAGCGGCCCTTTTTTGTGAAATTTTCACAAACCGCTGGTCGAAATGATTCAAATTATACGTCGTTGGAAAGATATCGACGAGACGCAAATTTTTTATGTAGAACAGTTCCGCTAATTCCTTATGGTTTAAGAGCAGTTTTGTTTTTACAAAAATGCGGACACTCTGTTTTTTGCGACACCCAAATCGTCGTGTGCACTGCATCAGACAGATAGTGCACTGCTTCAGACTGAAAACCGCACTGCATCTGATAGAATGAAAGTTGTCATGTGTACGCGACGAACGAAGTGCACTGCTTCAGACAGATGAGTGCACTGGTTCAGACCGAAACCGCACTGCATCAAAACGGAGTGAAAAGCATCGTGTGTACGCGACAATGAAGTGCGCTGCATCAGATAGATCAGTGCACTGCTTCAGACCAAAACTGCACTGCATCAAACAGACTGAAAATCATCGTGTGTACGCAACAACGAAGTGCACTGCAACTCCCAATGCAATTTTACTTTCGTGTGCACTGCAATAAGGGAACCACAAAGTTTTTAAATGCATTTTTGTTTGAAATGAACTGTACTGAAGAGTCCTTCGTAGTGGAATTCTTTTTTTACCCAAGCACCATTTCCTTCATGTTTTTTTACTGCACTATGACAACAGAGTGAATTGTATGAAAAAAATTCAATGTTTTTGCTGCTTTTTTGGCAACAAGGGAACTGCATTTTTCTCATGTTCCAAATCTGCGGACAACTCGAATCTGGGCTGCGTTGTAGAGAGTAAGGAACTACCTGGTTTCACTTTCCCCATTTTTACATAGTGATTCAAAGTGATAGACTGCACAACCACGATTACAGAACTTCAAAAGTATCTTAAGTGGTCGGACAGGAGCCGGGCCCCTGGTTGGGACGAGCAAAAGTGGGCTGCAAAATAGACTAGCAAAAGTGAGCTACAAACGACGAGTCGGCGGACCACAAGGCACACAACATCATCCTCCCACTACACAGCCATCCAGTACATAGCAGAATCAACGACAGAGTACCCAACTGTACCACACTAGGCTAAGACTTGCTTATGCAAAATTACCATCCATTTTTCTTACTACAAAATGAACTTCAAATGCACTAGGCAGTGCCCTTTTTCTTTCTGCGTTTCTCATAAACAACAAAATGAACATCAATGTTCTCTTCTTTTTATTATTGCACTTCAAGTCTACAAAACAAAACAAAACTAGAAACAACCAAATTGCACGCCCAGGTGCTCCGCACTGCGCGAACAGTCGGGTGTACCCACTATTTTTATCAAGAATTTTTCACACGAACTTTGGGGGTGGAGGCCCTCCTCTCACTCGCCATGGTGTCGTCGCCAGTGAACTGAAAAGTCCCACACCGTGTAGATTTTATTGAAATTGAAACAAACAACCTGTTTTTTTTGGTCCCTCTGAATCGCACAAGAGGGAGGCTCGGCGAACTGAACTGCATGAAGGAAATAAGCAAACCTTCTTTTGCTGCGGAACCGCACGGTGTCTAGATAAGAAAACGAGTTACACAAGGAAACTATCAGCACCACCACACCTGGGAATCGCAAGCTGGCGGCAACCGGACTACATCTCCGCGCTTTGCTTCTGGGAACAGCACGCCGACACCAACCATACTGCATCGCCACACATTGTTTATGGGAACCGCACTGCATCTCCGTGCAGTGCATACTTCATCGCTGAAACTGGGAGTGCATACTTCCAGATGGCCGGGGGAATGGCCGGGGACGCCGTCGTCCCACTTGTCCGAGCTGCACGGCGGTGGTCGTCGGACTTCATGGTTGTAGGAGATGAGGGGGCCGGCGAGCTCGAAGGGAGGAGGTCGCATGCTGCGACGGTTGGCAGGGGTGTCAGGGGATCCTCTCTTCGCGTCTCTGGCATGTTGGAGGAGCAAGGCGTGGCGGTTCCCAGCACGCCCCAATGCCGGAGGTGCTCGCGCGTAGATGGCCAGTGTGGCTTCGGTGGCGGCGCCGGATCCGGTGCTATTGGCCGTGCCCAGGCCGGTGGCCGCCGGATCTGGTGGTGATGGCCGCGTTCGGGGCTTGTGGCGGCCAGATCGCTGTGGGATCCGAGCGGGAGGAGGAGGAGGCGGGGCCGCGACGGGCTGGAGGAGGAGGCGGGGCCGCAACGGGCTGGAGGAGGAGGCGAGGCGGCGCCGGCCTAGAGGAGGAGGAGGCGGGGTGGCGCCGTCCTGGAGGAGGATGGGGCGGCGCGGCGCGGGCCGTGAGGAGGAGGGGGCGTGGCGGCGCCGACCTGGAGGAGGAGTAGGCGGGGGGCGCGGTGGTGGGTTGGATCGGGGCGGGGGGCGCGGTGGTGGGTTGGTGGATCGGGGCTGGGGCGTGGGAGGATGAAGGTGGAGGGGATCGGGGGAGGAGTGGGGGAGGTGGACCGGTGGGGTGGGTTTTTTTTTCTGTGCGGTTCAGATGCGAAGTCAGGTCGGTGTCGGTTAGGTGGGGTGTTAGCAGAATAAGAAAACGGTGTGCATAATAAGGTCTTAAGGGGTGTTATCATAATAGACCCACCTATATATATATATATATATATATATATATATATATATATATATATATATATATATATATATATATATATATATATATATATATAGGAGTAGGATTTTCTACAATAGCTTGCCACAGAACTAGTTAAGGTTTTCAACGGTGTAAAAGTTCTCAAAAATCCTAAAAAAAATACTGAACCAACACACCTACAATATAACATGATCCAACGGATGGATTGGAAAAATATGATTGCATGTGTCCTGGACAAAAAGAACAAATGTTTCAATATATATTGATCCTGTAGTGAGCTGAAATGCTTGTTTTTTTACTGAGGACACATAAATGCATATTTTCACAATCACACCGTTGGATCATCTTATTATATTAGAGTGAGGCTTCCCTACTTATTTCATATTTTTTACTTACTTTTAAACCGTTAAATATTTGCGAGGAAAGTAAAACATACATACATATATCATCAACATATATGCAAATAAAGCATCACTAGCTATGGGCGGCGGTGGCGGCAAGGGGCAGGGCAGGGAGCGGGGGCTCACTATGGGCGGCGTCGATGACGACGAGGTCGGGCCGACTGAGGCGAGGCGGTGGCACGCTGGAGCAGGGGACGGCGTCAGGCGGCGATGGCGTCGAGGCGGCGCGAGGCGGCGACAGCGTCGAAGCGCGATCTGGCGGGCCGGCTGAGGCGAGGAGGCGGTGGCGTGGGGCATGGGGCGTCGGCGACGAGGAAGGCTCGGGGACGATGTCGGCGACGGCGACAATGAGGCACTGGCGACAGTGACGACAGCGGTCGGGCGGGGGCGTCGGGGCAGGGGACGACGTCGATCTGGGCAGCCTGGCGGCGTCGACGAGCTCGGCGTCGTCGGGTGGGCCGGGGGGCAACTGGCGATGAGTTCGTCAAATTTTCCTAAGTGCTAGTTATATACCCAGGCCTTTGGTCCCGGTTCGTGGCACGAACCGGTACCAATGCCCTCCTTTAGTCGGTTGGTGCCACCAACCGGGACCAAACAATTTTCGGCAGCCCAAAGGGCGGAAGCGCGACCTTTGGTCGGTTGGTGGCACCAACCGAGACTAAAGGAGGGCATTGGTACCGGTTGGTGCCATGAACCAGACCAATGCCCTTCTTTAGTCTGGTTGGTGCCACCAACCGGGACCAAAACCTGCGCTGCCCATGCCAAAGTTTAGTCCCACCTCGCTAGTTGAGAGGGGCTCGGAGTGATTTATAAGCCCCACTGCGGCTACCCTCTCGAGCTCCTCTCAAATGCAGGCTTACGGGCCTAATCTCACACTGTGCTGCCTGTAGGCCTATTGGGCCTTCTGCGGGCCTGAATCCTGGCCCAGGATGGGTTTCTAGCCGTATTCAGGCCGTGGTGGCCCACTAGGTGTCTGTTTTTTTTCTGGTTTTTTGTTTTGTTTTTTGCATTATTTATTTTCTTTTATTTTTTTCTCTATTTTTTAATTCTTTTTTCTTTTAGTTTTAGAAAAATGATAAACTTTCTGTTAGTGCCATTAGTTTTCAAATTTGAAAACACTTTTTTTTTTTTTGTTTTTTGTTGCTTTATTTATTCTTATTTTGTTTCTACTTACAACAAAATACTTATTGTTGCTATTTTATTTTGTTTCCAGTTTTTGTTTTGTTTTCTGCATTATTTATTTTCTTTTGTCTTTTGCTTTATTTTTTATTTTTTTTCTTTTAGGTCAGCAAAATTATAAACTTTCTGTTAGTGCCATTAGTTTTAGAAAAATTATAAACTTTCTGTTAGTGCCATTAGTTTTCAAATTTGAAAACATTTTTTGGTTTTTTGTTTTCTTTGTTGCTTTATTTATTTTATTTTGTTTCTACTAACAACAAAATACTTATTGTTGCTATTTTGATTTTGTTTCCAGTTTTTTGTTTTGTTTTCTGCATTATTTATTTTCTTTTGTTTTTGCTTTATTTTTTAATTCTTTTTGCTTTTAGGTCAGCAAAATTATAAACTTTCTGTTAGTGCCATTAGTTTTAGAAAAATTATAAAACTTTCTGTTAGTGCCATTAGTTTTCAAATTTGAAAACACTTTTTTTTTTTTTTTGTTTTCCTTGTTGCTTTATTTATTTTATTTTGTTTCTACTTACAACAAAATACTTATTGTTGCTATTTTTATTTTGTTTCCAGATTTTTGTTTTGTTTTCTGCATTATTTATTTTCTTTTGTTTTTGCTTTATTTTTTAATTTTTTTTGCTTTTAGGTTAGTAAAATTATAAGCTTTCTGTTAGTGCCATTAGTTTTAGAAAATTATAAACTTTCTGTTAGTGCCATTAGTTTTCAAATTCGAAAACACTTTTTTTTTTTTTTTTTTTCTTTGTTGCTTTATTTTTTTATTTTTTCTACTTACAACAAAATACTTATTGTTGCTATTTTATTTTGTTTCCAGTTTTTTGTTTTGTTTTCTGCATTATTTATTTTCTTTTGTTTTTTGCTTTATTTTTAATTCTTTTGCTTTTAGGTTAGCAAAATTATAAACTTTCTGTTAGTGCCATTAGTTTTAGAAAAATTATAAACTTTCTGTTAGTGCCATTAGTTTTCAAATTTGAATAATTAAAATTTGAATTAAAACCAAAGTACATACATAGTTCTCATCTAACAACATAAAGCTCTGCAGAGCATCTAAATTAATTAAACCATACATTGAAACTATGTAAAACATTTCAATGCAAAAACAAATGCGATCATAATCGCAACCAAGGTAACAACTGATCCAACGGCATACTGATACCAAGCCTCGGTATGAATGTCATATTTTCTAATCTTTCTAATCTTCAAGCGCATTGCATCCATCTTGATCTTGTGATCATCGACGACATCCGCAACATGCAACTCCAATATCATCTTCTCCTCCTCAATTTTTTTTATTTTTCCTTCAAGAAATTGTTTTCTTCTTCAACTAAATTTAACCTCTCGACAATAGGGTCGGTTGGAATTTCCGGTTCAACAACCTCCTAGATAAATAAAATCTATGTCACATTGGTCGGCATAATTTTCATAGACAATAAATGAACCAATAGTTATGAAAAGATAATATATACCACATCCGAATCATAGACAGGACGAGGGTCGACGGGGGCGGATACCAAAACCATTGCACTACATAAGATGCAATATTAAAAGTAAGAAAATAATACAAGTATCTATCTAAACATACAAGTAAGAATATTTTTCCTTTCAGAAAGAAGATAAGAACAAGAGGCTCACCACGGTGGTGCCGACGATGAGATTGGCGCGGGCGATCGACGGCGGTGAAGACGGAGACGGGACGTGACAGACCGCTAAACCTAGACAAATATTGAGGGAAATAGAGTTTGGAGGTCGAGCTTGGAGAGGAGAAAGTTAAGTAGTGTGGCTCGGGCATTCCATCGAACACCTCGTGTGCATAGGTGGTGAGCTAGAGCACCACAAAGCTCTCCAACGGCCGGGCAGAAAAACACAGCAGTGAAGTGCTCTGCCCGCGGGCGAGGGGTATATATATATATATAGGCACCTCATTGGTCCCGGTTAGTGGCATGAACCGGGACTAAAGGGGAGCCTTTGGTCCCGGTTCAAGCCACCAACCGGGACCAATGGTGGTGGGCCAGGAGTGAAGACCATTGGTCCCGGTTCGTCCCACCAACCGGGACCAAAAGGTCCAGACGAACCGGGACCAATGGCCCACGTGGCCCGGCCGGCCCCCGGGGCTCACGAACCGGGTCCAATGCCCCATGGGCCCGGTTCTGGATTGAACCGGGACTAATGGGCTGACCCGGCCTGGACCATTGCCCCCTTTTCTACTAGTGTAAATTAGTTGTTACGAAATATGGACTATTGGTTGGAAAGGGTTATGAATGCGGAGGCATGTTCCGCCTTTCTCTCTCAGATCTATGTAATAAAGTCGTGAACAATATTCATTTGAGTGTTAATGAATCTGAAGTCTGGCATTCACGTCTTTGTTACATTAGTTTCGGTGTTATGACGCGGCTAGCAAAATCAAATTTAACCCCGAGTTTCACTTTAGCCAAAGGTTCTAAGTGCCATTCGTGTGTGCAATCTAAGCAACCTCGCAAGCCTCACAAGGCAGCAGAGGAGAGACACTTGGCGCCACTGGAACTCATACATTTTGATCTTTGTGAGATGAATGGTGTGTTGACTAAAGGTGGAAAGAAATATTTCATGAATTTGATAGATGATTCCACTAGATATTGCTATGTGTATCTGTTAAATACTAAAGATGAGGCTCTACACTACTTTAAAATCTATAAGGCAGAAGTTGAGAATCAACTTGAAAAGAAAATTAAACGAGTCCGGTCAGATCGTGGTGGAGAGTACTTCTCGAAAGAGTTTGATGCCTTTTGTGCGGAACACGGAGGACGCCTCCCTACTCACCCCGGTCAAACGGGGTTGCCGAGCGGAAAAACCGTACTCTAACTGATTTGGTTAACGCCATGTTAGATACGTCGGGTTTATCCAAGGCATGGTGGGGGAGGCTATATTGACATCATGTCATGTCCTGAATAAAGTTCCGACAAAGGATAACGAGATCACTCCTTATGAGAAGTGGACCAAGAGAAGGACAACACTCTCGTACTTACGTACTTGGGGCTGCTTGGTGAAAGTTAATGTGCCGATCCACAAAAAGCGTAAGCTTGGACCAAAGACTGTGGACTGTGTTAATGTGGGCTATGCTATGAATAGTGTTGGCTATAGATTTCTAGTAGTGAAATCTGAGGTACCTGACATGAAGGTCGGTACAATTATGGAGTCTAAAGATGCTACATTCTTTGAGGACATTCCCCCCATGAGAGATGTACAAAGAACTTCTAGACAGGAATCTGAGGAGACTCCTGAACCTGCCATTCCGATGGAATATTATAAACAAACACATGATGAAAATCCTGAGGAGGATAATGAGGAAACCCTTGGTAGGGGCAAGAGACAAAGGACTGTAAAGACCTTTGGTGATGATTTCTTCATATACCTCGTGGAAGATAATCCCACTTCTGTTTCAAAAGCGTATGCATCTCCAGAAGCTGACTACTGGAAGGATGCGGTCCGTAGCGAGATGGATTCCATCATGGTTAATGGGACTTGGGAGCTTACTGAACGTCCTTATGGTTGCAAACCATTGGGATGCAAGTGGGTGTTCAAGAAGAAGCTTAGGCCCGACGGTACGATAGAAAAGTACAACGCTAGGCTTGTGGCCAAGGGCTACACCCAGAAAGAAGAAGATTTCTTCGACACTTATTCACCTGTGGCCAGACTGACCACCATTCGAGTATTACTCTCATTGGCGGCCTCAAATGGTCTTCGCATTCATCAGATGGATGTTAAGACGGCTTTCCTGAACGGAGAGCTAAAGGAGGAAATCTATATGCAACAACCTGATGGCTTTGTGATGGATGGTTAGGAAGGAAATGTGTGTAAGTTGGTGAAATCTTTGTATGGCCTGAGACAAGCGCCTAAGCAATGGCATGACAAGTTTAATGAAACGTTGACATCTGTTGGCTTTGTTGTTAATGAGGCCGACAAATGTGTATACTATCGCTATGGTGGGGGCGAAGGAGTTATACTGTGTTTGTATGTTGATGACATACTGATATTTGGGACTAATCTCAAGTTGATCGAGGAGGTTAAGTCTTTCCTATCTCAGAAGTTTGAGATGAAGGACCTTGGAGTGGCTGATGTTATCTTGGACATCAAGCTATTGAGAGATGGTGAGGGTGGGATTACACTTCTGCAATCCCATTATGTTGAGAAGGTGTTGAGTTGCTTTGGATATTCGGACTGCAAACCATCTCAAACACCATATGATTCTAGTGTCTAAAGGCACAGCTATAGATCAATTGAGATACTCTTAGATTGTTGGTTCACCCCAGTATCTAGCGAGCGCAACGAGGCCTGACATCGCATTTGCTATTAGCAAACTGAGCCAATTTCTTTCCAAACCGGGTGATGTACATTGGCGTGCTCTTGAGAGAGTTATGCGCTATCTGAAAGGTACTATGAACTATGGACTTCACTATACCGGATACCTGTCGGTACTTGAAGGGTATAGTGATGCGAATTGGATCTCTGATGCTTATGAGATGAAGGCCACAACTGGGTATATGTTTACTCTTGGAGGTGGTGCTGTTTCCTGGAAGTCTTGCAAGCAAACGATCTTAACAAGGTCGACAATGGAAGTAGAATTCACAGCATTAGACACATAGGGTGGCGAAGAAGAATGGCTTCGAGATCTGTTGATGGACTTGCCAGTGGTCGAGAAGCCAGTTCCGGCCATCCTTATGAACTGCGACAATCAAACAGTTATTGTCAAGGTGAAGAGTTCAAAGGACAACATGAAGTCCAACAAACACATAAGAATGAGATTGAAAGCTTTCAGAAAATTGAGAAACTCCGGAGTGATAGCGTTGGACTATATCCAAACGGCTAAGAATCTGGCAGATCCCTTCACTAAAGGGCTATCACGTGTTGTGATAGATAGCGCATCAAGGGAGATGGGTATGAGACCCACATGAGTTGCCATGGTAGTAACCCAACCTATGTGATCGGAGATCCCGTGAAGTAGGACCTGGGAAAACAAGCCAGCGGTGAACCGAGGAGGGTAACTTTACTAGCCCACTCCGTCGGAGATGCAATACTCTCAAAAACTGTATAGAAGGATGACTATTGTCTTAATGTGTTCCAAGGATTATATGTATAAGCAAGATGCTATCCTACAGAGCGATCTTTGGAGGAACACACCTATATGAGCCCGACTGCTGGCCAAAGTCTATGAGATTGGGGTGATCTCTAGCAAGCTCATGAACAGGACAGGAGTGTGACTAATAATTGCTCCACCCGAGGGGTCGGCCTTCGGCAGCCTCGTATCAGTGAGACTTGTGGTGAAACTTCTTGACGCCAAACTGACAATTTAAGGCATAGTCCATTGTTCAGTTGTGAAGGAGTGTAACTACTTGGTCTAGGTGGAGCTCAACCTTAATCGGTCTCCACTGGGATGCTGGTATATCAAAACAGCGTTTGGAACAAAGGACAAAGTGGGCCCCTGAGATCTGGCAGGGGATTGTTGAAATATGAGATGGGCCTAGAGCCCATATGACAATTTTAGATTTAATCTCTAAGGGCCCATGTAGGTGGCATGACAAGGTGGTGGGAAGTTTAGTCCCACCCCGGAAGTGGAAGGAGAGTTGAAGTGGTTTATAAGGGATTCTCTGCCTCATGCTATTGGAGCTTGAGAAGAGATGAGACCCTCGCGCACTCCTCCTCCTCTGCACGCCACGCCGCGCCGCGCCGCGCCGCGTCACCGGTTGCGGGATTGGGCCGAGCCGAGCTCACTCCTATGCGCTTCTTTTTGCCGGTCAGGAACGGAGATTCTTTGACAGGTAGGGCCACGATCTGAGACGTCGGATCATGGGCTACTGATTGGACATGGGTTCAGCCCACGTCTCTCCACGCGCGGCCGCACATATATATGTGGGGCACTGTCAACCCTAGCCGGCGCGAAAACAGAACGCATCTCCATCTCCGCCTCCACGCCCATGTTGTTCCTCTGCTGCTGCTGCCGCGGCGCTCCGTCCGTTCACGCAGACACGGTTGGCGGAGAGCAGGCCTCCGAAACCCCGCCTCTCCGGATCCTTTACGGGAGAGGGGCGATTAGGTTTTTGGGTAGCGACTACGCGACTGCTCGCTTCTGTTCATCTACGACCGCACCACCTTCGTAATCACCATGTCGATCGACGCCGACCGTGCCGCCGCTGAAAAGGCCGAGGCCGACAAGAAGGCCGCCGAGGATGCCGCGGCTGCTGTCACCGCCACCGCCACCGCGTGGCCGATTGAAGGGTATATATCGCTTATCCCTCTCGTGTTTCTTTCTGTTGTAGCAGTACTAGTGATATGCGTAGATGTTTCTACTATATGCGTAGTACATGCTTTGTTAGATCGTAATCAGTGTGTTATCAATGCTGTCCTTGTCATACTCATGATTTATTTATGGATTAATTTAATCGAAAAACTACCTATTTATTTATTAAGGACATCATGTTTAGAAGGGTACTTAGATCGTAATCAACCGAACTCAGATCGCAAAGTAATAAAGATCAATAGGACCGATACGGCCCTATAGCCATCATATTCTCGTGTTCTCTTGTGTGCGTGTTTCCGTCAAGTTCAGGCATCGATCAATCAAGCCAGCGGCCGGGTTGTTACGTACTTCCTTTGTTTCGTTTTAGTTTACATATAAGATTTGGTCAAAATCAAATAGGAAAAAATATCAACATCTAAGTACTAAAGCTATATGGTATGAAAATTAATTTCATGATGCATCTAACAATATTGATCTCATATTGTGAACCTTGATATATTTTTCTATAGACTTAGTCAAATTTAACAAAGTTTAACTTTGACCAAATTTTATATGCAGACTAAAAAAACAGAGAAAGTACGTACGTGTTAGTAGTTTAGTACTATACGTGAGAATACATCCACCTGCTTGTCTTGTCTACTTGCTTGTTGTGTACGGCGATCGCAACCTCGAGGTCGGGCCTGTGCCAACATGCTCCTCCATGGATGAAATGTCCAAGTCTATCTGCTCCTCGTCACCACAGCCGCCATTAGCATCACCCTCACCATTATGCTCATCCAAGGCGTCAGATTGCATCTTCTGCTACCCGCCATTGGCAGCATCACCGTCATCATCATGCTCAATCAAGGCCGCAGTCTCCATCTTCTGCTCCCCGCCAATAGCCGACATGCTGCGGATTTTGACGTTCCTCATCTGCTGGCTCAAGCGCCTGATTTCATTCGTAACAACCAGTTGCATGCCACTGTGCGTTGCGGTCGATCCCATCCAACAAATTCCTACTCTGCTTAATCAAACTGCAGTCGGGGTTGGACAAATCTAACCTCTGATGCTCGGGGTTCTTTCTCCTCCTCCTTCAGTTCTTGCCACGGGAATCAACGGACATGCCGAAATCCCATTCCAACTCCATCTCCTGCTCGCCTTTCCGTGTTGAAATCTGGCTAACAAAAGGCTCGCCGTCCGCCGTCCGCTGTCACCGTCGCCGACGCCGGCTGGTCCTAGCTTAGTGTTTCTTCGAAGAAAGAGAAAGCGGTCGATCGGTGTGACTGTGAGATGAATGGTCATGTATTCCGCCTCAGCCCAGACCTGGTTTGTCGGGCCGCCGCCTGGCCCGGCTGGACAACATATTGTTGTCGGGCCTGCTTTTGAAGCGTGATGGTGCAGGCTCAGTTCTTTTCGACCTTTTTTGTTCTAAAAGGTAGTTGAAAAATCTCACAGCGGTCTACCGCCTCCTCACAGTTGAAAAAAAGATTGAAGCATTGTTGTAAATGACTAGGTAATTGCCCGTGCGTTGCAACGGGATATCCATATTCCGGTGATTCAGCGTTAATCATGTTTTCTCTGATGATAACATCTCACTACTAGGAAAAGGCATGCTAGTGGCGCACCAGTTTTGCCTTCTAATGGCGCCCTACTGATGCGCCACTAGCATCACGCCATTAAAATTAAATTCTGATGGCGAACCACTGGTGCGTCATTAGTATCTGGTGTTCTAATGGCGCATCACGTAGTGCGCCATTAGTATTGCCCACAGTGCACCATTAGTGTCTTGTGTGGTGCGCCACTATTACGGATATTAGGGATTTTTTTTCTGAAATTTTCACAGGTTACAAAATATATTATTGGACAGAATTTAGACAACACCACACAGCAACAGCAGATTCATCGAATACAATAGAAGATTAGTCTCCGAATACAATTCATCATATTAGTCTCCGAATTCAAAAGACCGAACAAAGATAGAACATTACAAGTCTCGAGACCGCGAGTAGCGAGTTTGTCTTCACATTACAAGTCGATATCGATCATCTAAACTACCATCACATAGAAGAGAGCTGCGGTCATCACGATGAGCATCATCGCGATGAAACTGGTCTTCATCCGATTCCTCCAACGCTCTCTCCTCTCTCCCACTAGATAGCGGGCGTATCTAGATTCCGCCTCCGCCCTAGTTGTGCACCCTTTGTAACTGTTACCGCTGAAACGGTGAACCTGTCTCCGGCACTCCTCCCAGTCGTCGTAGACTCCGGGAAGCTTACCCTTGTACACGACATACGACGGCATCTTTATGCACAAGCCAAACAACAGACAATACATAGGCAATATATAAGTATGCAACAAAAGGATCGGAAGAGAAAAGCAAGAAATTAATAGCACGATTCATGGTCCTACTAATAAATAGCATCGATTACATCTAAGTTGAATGACTGTCCAAACCAAATAGACATACAAGTTCATTAAAGTTTAATTACAACATGAGCCAATCAATGTTTCAGAACTACACATAGCATCACTACTTTCGACTCGACTCATGGGACCGGAGCGTGGATGAAGCCGCCATCTGTCGTGATGGTCATGAAATCACGGGCGTTGTCAGCCTGCATTTGTAGCGTTGTGTCTATCTCACTGTTGGACGGTTGATATCTGAGGTAGAACTGCCCCAAGGTACGAAGGACATCTTGATGGATAATTTCCGCAAACTCCATTGGATGCGAAGAATTCTTGTCGATGTCCGCGTCTGGATTGCCGACAAGCTCATGGCCCAATCTTTGAGATTATCTGGTAGCGAAGGTGATGATGGTCCCGTACGATCGCCCGCATGTGATGGAGGGCGTAGTAGGCATCCTTCTGACCGCCAGGCGGCTGCTTGACGCAGGAGAACTTTTTATTGTGGGCAAACAAGTGCGCGCCGTACCGCCTACGAACTGGCTTGGAGAAGGTGCCTCCAGATTTGGCGTAGCAGGGGAGAACATCATCAAGAACTTTCTTGATATTTGTGTAGTCTATATTGGAGTCACGGTCCGGGTCGAAATACGTGGCCAAGGAATATTTCGGGCTTAAGAGGATGAGTGTGCAATGTGTGTCACTGCACAGAACACAGAATGTTAGAAAAAAAAGAACGATCGAAATCTAAGAAATCATATGTTACAGGGCGGTTAGAGGATGACTTACTCGGGAAAGTAAGGCACGAGGAAGTTATCCTTATCTGGGTTTGTCAGAATGGCGCCTTCGAGGTAAGAACTCGTGACATGCCGGTCCCCAGCGCTGCACAAGTTCTTGCCACGCATGTAGAAGGGGTCGACTACCACGATGTCCGGGGTCTTGTCTCTAATGATCCGCATCTCCATACTCAGCAAAAACAGCCGAACGAAGGTGTAGTGCAGCGGATGAAGGTTAAACATAGCAAAGATGTCATCAAACCGCAGGACGATCGTACCCCCGATGGGGCCATCCACAAAGCACTTGCCCTCTGGCACCTTGGCCACGAAAACCGGGTATGTCACATCATTCTCTCTGAGATGCCGCTTCTCCAAAGAAAGAACACTGTAATGCAGACTCAGCATAGCACCGGTTGCAGCATTGAGCATATTTGTCGGTACCATCGCCCTACCCGCCACATGCACCCTCCTCGAGATATCCTTACACTACAGGAATCAACTAGTTTGCCATCTGGCGAGTACAGACGGCAAAGAGCGAAATACAGACGGCAAAGAATTTGCCGTCAGCCGGCTGACGGCAAACATAGACAGCAAAGAGGGTCGCGGCAAAGGCTGCTTTGCCGTCAGCAATTCATCGGGCAGACGGCAAAGATTTTGCCGTCAGCCAACTACAAATTTGCCGTCTGTCGCAAAAATAGTAGACAGCAAAACCCTGTTCTTTGCCGTCAGTTAAAACTTGTTCTTTGCCGTCATCTAGACTAAAGTAGAGACGGCAAAGATTGTTTTGCATATTTTTAAATAACGTCAGAGCAGAGCATCTCGCCGGGCACATGAACATCAAATAAAAAAGAGCAGGTTCAGCTCACGTAGATTTTGTTTCGACACGGCCATGCTACCTTTCATTCATTGTAGGTGGAGTTACAGAGAAGTTACAGAGTTGTCCTGAAAATTTACACAAAGGACCCTAGAAAGTAGAAAAATAAAAGCAATCAAGTCCTTCTCCACTGCAGGAATAGGGACTTGACCGCCGGCCGTCCTTCTACTGGTCGGGGATCCACTGCCGCCGCCTTGCCCTGCTCGCCTTGCCGCGCCACCGCACAACCGCCCAGCCATCCTCTGCACCGGCGCCCGGCCATGCTCGCCGCGCGGACGCACGACCCAGCTCGCCCAAGCCCTGCTAGCACCGACCGCCTGCGCGTCGCTTGCAGGGCCCTCCCGCACCGGCTGCCCTGCCCGCACCGGCCCGCAGTAGTCGTGCCCTGGTCTTCGAACCACCACCCGACCATGCTGCTTGGCGGTCAAGACGGCCCTGCTCGCGCTGCGCTCGCTCGCTTTGGCTGGGACGACGGGGCGGGCGCCCGTGGCGAAGGGGGAAGGGCGACGGGGACGGCAGGCGACGTCGTGGCGGATCCCAGCTTCAAGGGCGACGGGGCTGAGGCCGGGGGCGACCAAGGAAGTGGCCGGGGCCGACGCGAGAAGTGGTGGCCGACGGGCGAGGTGATGGACGGTGGGCGAGGTGGTGGCCGGACGCAGGCGGAGCTTCGGGCGCGCCAGGGCCGTGGCCGGGGGCGACGGGGACGGGGCCGAGGCCGGGGGCGAAGGGAGAAGTGGTCGGGGCTGGCGGGAGAGGTGGTGGCCGATGGGAGAGGTGGTGACCGGCGACGACGTGTGGATAAGGGAGAGAAACGAGAGAGAGAGATCGTGGTGGGGGAGAGAGATCATGGTGGGGGAGAGGATAAGGGAGAGAGTGCTGCACGTGGGGGTGTGAGGCGCGTGAGGCGTGGGCACGGGGTGTGTTTGGGCACGAGGGGATGTGTGGCTGAGATCCTGCCATGTCATCGATCCATGTGATCGATCCGCGTGCTGTGTTTCTTTCTTTGCCGTCTTCATTTTTTATTCCAGACGGCAAAGATCTTTGCCGTCTGCGTTTTGTATTACAGACGGCGAAGTATGTTCTTTGCCGTCTGTAATATAAACGCAGACGGCAAAGATCTTTG
Source organism: Aegilops longissima (assembly GCA_021605205.1). Taxonomy (NCBI): domain Eukaryota; kingdom Viridiplantae; phylum Streptophyta; class Magnoliopsida; order Poales; family Poaceae; genus Aegilops; species Aegilops longissima. The sequence goes on from CM038677.1 coordinate 848,496,372, forward strand.
CCGTCTACATTTTCTATTACATATGGCAAAGTACGTTCTTTGCCGTCTGTGTTTTTTTTCGCAAACGACAAAGTTTATTTTACCGACAGTTTTTCTTTGCCGTCTACTGATGACGGCAAACCCTTTCTTTGCCGTCTGCCCGACGAAAAGCTGACGGCAAAGACATCCCCTGACGGCAAATTAGCTGTTTCCCGTAGTGTTAGGTGAAGGTGGCCCGTCCGGAGCACGGATCGTACTCGGTGCCGGCTGGCTCGCACCCTTGTTACTCTTTCTTTTCCGTCCCTTCTTCTTCTGTTGTAATGGGACCGAGTTCTGCTCACAGACCGCCTTCTTGAGTGTGTTGGGGCTGATAATATTTGGCACCTCGGCTATTTGAGGCTCGGTGAAGTTGGCAGCTGGAGGCGTCTCCTGAGAACTAAACGCCAGACGACGCCTGTTGCAATTGGGTTTCTCCGCCGTACCAGCTAGACCGCGGTCGTCTTTTGTAGGGTTGGGCTCTTGAGAAAGAGGCCCGCAGAATTCGTCATCGTACCCATGTTCGGCAAAGTACTTATCGACGTTGCTAAATGTACGGCCGTCGTAATTGTCGTCGTCGTCCAGATCCTGTGCCATATGCATGTTCGGATCCTATGCCATAGGGATGTCTGGCATGTCCGGTAGCGTTGCGGCGGTCTTGCCATGGCTTGGCGCCGGCACGACTGGCGGTGTTGTCTTTGGGGTGGTGTCCCCCGCCCCCAAACGAATCTGGCTCTTCGGCCAAAGCAGGAGCCAGCTTAGGCAGGCGCTGACGGTCATCAGATCATCTTCGTCGGCCCGGGCGGGTCGAATTGGAGGTAACAACTCGTCGCAGCCTGGCAGCACCCGAACCAGTTGAACCCTATACACGGTGGGTGGCATTGGTTTACCGTGGAACACGGGGTTGCCCGGTTGAATGATTTTGCCCTTGGTGACATCGACCAACTCGTCGTTCACGAAGTGCAGGAGAGTGCACAGAACGTCGGCGGCGCCCTGCGAAAACATGTAGGGCGTCAGGGATGCCCAGTCAAAGGCAAAAGGAGATGAAGTCCTCGGCCGAGAGGCTTAATTAGTTACCGTGATGATGGCGTCGAGGTCGGCTAATGTCGAGGCACCGCCAACGGCGGGCGGGCAACTGACGGAGGGGCCGCTTGCTGCCGAGGTGCCGGCCGGCGTACACCCGGGTGCATTAAGCTCCAATGCCGGCCGTGCTGGCGTCGGAGACACCAATACCGCCGCCGCCGGAGACACCAATGGCACTGCCTGCGCGTTGTGCAAGTTGCTGGCCGTGAAGCTGGGAATCGGGGGCGGCCCCTATTGGCCACCCGCAATCCACGTCGTCCGCCCATGGATCAAGGTAGGCATAATGCCGGTGAGCATCGATCCCAGTTGTTGTTGCACTTGCTCTTGGACAATCTCCGGAATCCGCGCCACTTGTGCCTTGAGTTCTTGAACCTCGCGCAACTGGCTTTCCGAGCTGGTCTTTTTCTCCTTTCGCCCACCAGCGGTATATTATGACGACCATTTTGTGGACAAGCCTTTGTCGGCCACACGACCAGCTGACGATGGCTTACTGAGCTTATCCTTGTTTTTCATTACGTTCAACGCCCTATTTAGAGTGCTGTCCCAAGCATGGGTGCTCTGAGAAAACCCCGCGCTACTGCTTTCAGTCTCCTTCGCCAGAACAAGCTCAAGCGCCCTGGTCTTCGGATCCGTGGTAAGCTCCTTTGTTATCGGGTCCTCCTTGTACCGGGCCCTGACATAGTTCCTGGTCTTCTTGTCACTGTTGTATTTCTCGAAGCGGGGCGGTAGGCCTTGCTCGGCACGCTCCGCGTCCTCCTTGTCCCATATAGGCTCCACCACTATGTAACCGCCGGGACCGAGTTTGTGTTCCCCTAAGTTCAACTCCCGCATTTCTTTCCCCCACTGACTTGATTCGGAGGTTGCACTGCTCTCGCACTTGATCTTGAACTCCTTGTAGTCATCTTCGCAGATCAAAGGATTTTTCGCCTTGATCTTCTCATAACTATCACCTTTCTCAATCATTCTCTTCACCGTGCTTCTGCAAGTAGACAGGGTCGTGCTCATCCTCGTGAGGGCGGCACTGTTCACTTTATTCCCTGAGAGGCGTGTGTTTTCAAATTCAGCGGGGAACTTGTATCGTTCGTGCAGCTTCGTGAAGAGGAGGTTGCACAAATTCCCTCGGTCCTTATACCTAAGGTTCTCGGTGTTGATCGAGACGGTGCTCCGGAGAATGCACCCAAGCTGAACCGAGTACCCCTTGACTATATGTTTGGGCTCCGTTGGATGCCCGTCGGAGTTCACTTGAGTAAATTCCTCCTTGACGGTGCAGAGCGCGTTCGGGCGCCGGTCCTTCCGTTGCCTCTTCGGTTGGCTGCCATCTGTGCGTGCGCCGCCATCATCAGTGGTGGCATCCTCGGCGACACCATCAGTGGTGTCATCCCCGATGCCACTAGGGGTTGTGTAGTCAGGATCGGTGTCTTCCGCGGCGTCCTCATAGCGGTGAGGTTGTTCCTCCATCTCCTGGGACAGCTCCCAGAATTGCTTGCCGCCCGAACCGCCGGCCTCATCGTTGTGGGCCATGTTTCGCTCTAAATAGGAAAAAAGTTTGGTCAAAAAGTTGGTTATTGTCAAGGAAAAAGATCATGGTCTCATCATTTAGGGTTTGTCGACACCGAGGCATCCTAAAAGCTAAGCTTTTATCATTTAGGGTTTGTCGACGCCGAGGCACCCTAAAAGCCTGAGCGTACATCATTTAGGTTCTCATCGACACCGAGGCGCCCTATAGAAGCCAAGGTTTCATCATTTAGGGTTTGTCGACGCCGAGGCACCCTAAATGCTAAGTTAAGTTTTCATCATTTAGGGTTTATCGATGCTGAGGCACCCTAGGTTGGGCCTAATCACTTGGCACTAATCACTTGGCTCTATTGCCACCTATGTTGGGTTTATCATCTAGGGTTTATCAATGCTAAGGAGAATTCTAAGTTGGGCCTAATCACTTGGCTCTATTGCCACCTATGGTTTAATGCAGCAAGAATGGCGGGGCAGTTGATCCTACTTAACTAAGTACTAAGATACCCCGGCCCATGCATTAGTCGCAAGTACCCCATATGTCCTATTTTTAGCAAAGTCATGCTAAAATTCACGGAAAATTTCAGCATGACCTTTGCTGAAAATAGGACATATGGAGTACCCAAATTTGCCGGAGCGGAAGTTAATCGACATTCCGGTAAACTCAAGGGCCTCTCGGGGTACCTGCAAATTCATCACGACACAATGGTCGGAGACAAAACCCAGCAAACTAGCAAAGTTACTGACATGTTTACAGAAATTGTCTGTAAAAGATGATCATCATCTTTGCAAGTCTTTCTCAATGTGATCACAAGTAATTCAGAGGCATCACAATAAAGCAACACCCTGCACTAGCCTAAAAACAAGTGAAGTTTCACCCATATAAGAACAACTTTATAAAATCAGAGAAGTTGCTAAATTTTTTGTATCCTTCATACACACTGGAGTACAATGCTTTATAAAGTTCCATCATCATTACAGAAATCCAAGAAACACATGGTCTTGAGGATATTCTTTATGACTGATTATTTCAGTTTTGCATGCAGATTTTGACCAAAAAACACATGGTCTTTTTAACAGTTTTCAGTTTGGACAGAATACTGAAAACTACAGTTTGGACAGAATTCCTAACACTTTGGTCTTCTAGTTACAAAACAAAACTGACATAATTCTAGATGCCATAACTGAATTTTTTGACAGTAGCTCAAGTTTTTGAAAGTAGCTCCTAACTGTACCTAACTGAATTTTTTGACAGTAGCTCAAGTTTTTGAGAGTAGCTCAAGTTTTTGACAGTAGCTCCTAACAGTAGCTCCTAACTGAATTTTCTGCTTAAAGGGAAGGCTGACTTAAGTGGCAAGATGATACAATTTGTGTAACATAACAATATATGCATCTTAATATAACACCATCTCCTAACAGAAATAGTATCCCAGGTTTCCATCTTAATACCACAAAGAATACCATAAAAAAATCCAGGATCATTTTTTCTAGAGAAAAGCATCATTATAAGGGGAGTTTCTTACTCTACCAGATCTACTAGGGGGCAAAGTAGAACTGCTATTCTTTTGCTGACTTCTAGTACAAGGTATAGAAGAGGAGGTAAATACTGTAGACATGTAATTGCAGTGTATTAACAGTATAATTTCAATAGATTTATAGAGCAAATTTATAGTAGAATTACAAATACAGTGTGAGCCAGAACCATACTCCAAATGTAGTGAACAAACAGGTACTACATAACACCAAGCTAAACATTAAACAACCTAATATAGTGTGAGCATCGAAAGTTCCAATAGCCCGTTGCAACAACTATTTGTGCAGAGATAAGCATGAACAGAGACAATAACTGAAAGACACACTAACTAAGCAAGAAAAGGCAAACCAGCAAACACACACACACACACATCCAAAGAGATTTGGTTGCTTCATATATATGACTAAATAGATGAGTTCAGAGGGGGGAGGTTTGGCTAAAACACTACCTGCACTCCACTTAACTAGATCACAATTTTAGAAAGAATTGTCACAATAATCAACATGAAGAAGCACAACCCCCACCGATACAGACCACAAATCCACACTGAAATCAAAACCTAGCCAAGAGGAATCAAACACCTACATCCACAGAGAGAATGGGAGAATGAGGTAGAGCTCATATTCGCTACTCCAGCGGAATCAAGCCTCAAGACATACATCTACATCAAAACGAGCAAGGGGAATTACATCTTCTACTATAAATTTGCTGACTTTTTCTAACCCTAGAACACGGGGGAAGAGGGCTGTGGTACTCGCGGGAGGTAGCCTAGGGGAAGGAGGGGAAGGGGGGAGAGGTGAGGAATCACCTGTGGGATAAAGGCAGGCTACCGTAGGAGGGAGCCGGCGTCGAGGAGGAGGCGGCGCGTCGGGCTTGCCACCCACCTTGGAGCCGGAACCCTAGGGGGCGCGGGGGCGAGGTCGGTGAAGGGGACGCGGGGGCGGCGGCGCGGGAGAGCTGCGGTGGTGGGGGCACGGGGGCGGCGGGGGTGGGCTCGATCTGGGCCTGGACGGGCGGCTTCTTCGTGGGGAAGGAGAGGCAGGGAAGGCAGGGAAGAAGAAGGCGGGGAAGGAGAGGCGGCGATGTCGCCGACGGCGTGCTGGCGCGGCGGACGGAGGGGGCGGAGCAAGGCGGGGCGGCGGCGTACGGTTGGGGCAGAGCGGGAAAAGTTAGGTCGAGTGGGGAATAGGTGGAGTGATGGGGGGGAGCTTACTAATGGTGCACCCTGCAGCGGTGCGCCATTAATATGTTTTTTTAGATAGCAATGGCGCACCCCGCAGCAGTGCGCCATTAGAATGTTTTTTATTACAGTTCGAGCACTCAGGTTATATTCCACCTAACCGTATCTCCATTAGAACACACACACTAGCCCGACTGGTCAGCACGCAGCACACACACGGGAGGTCTGGGTTTGATTCCTGTGCTCCCCAATTTTGTTTTTATGCATTTTTCTTTGCACATATCTTTTATCCATGCATCCAAATATAACATGTCACATATGCTAGATGATCAGAATTTCATGTAGAAAAATAATATGCAGTTTGTTGTCATGTTAACAACATTTAAAATGTTGTTTGATATTTATTTGTGTTTAAATATGTTCAAACTTGTTTAAATCATAACAGTAATATTTTTTATAAAAACAGTAATAATTTTTTAAAAAATATCATCAAATTTGTTATTTGCAAATATTTATGAATATGAAAAAATATCATCAAGTTTATTATTTGAAAATATCATCAAATTTGTTATTTGAAAATATAATCAAATTTGTTTTTTTTTTGCAATTTTAGTTGCATTCATTTGTGACGGTGGAGCGGGCCGGGGAGGGTGTGAGAGGGTGCGGGGAAGAGGGTGCGGGGGGTGCTCAGCGGCGGTGGAGCGGGGGAGGGTGCGGTGGGTCGTCGTGGCGGTGGAGTGGGGGGGAGGTGCGGGGGTCGGTGGCGTCGGCCGGTGGAGCGGGAAGAGGTCTGGGGGTGCTCGGCGGCGAGGGGGACCAGATCTGGCGAGGTGGGATAGCGATCGAGATGGAGGGGTATCGAGATCGAGTGTACATGAAATTTAAAAAATATTCATGAGTTCAAAATTAAAGTGCCCATGAAATACAATCGAGAAATGAAGACTACGATTTAAATACAATCGATCTTAGCTAGCTATCTGTTCACAATCTTCTTGCCCTTCTTTTTCGCAAATGGAGTTCTTCTGTGGAACGGACGTCCTTTAGGTAGGGTGGTCCTGCTTCTTCTTGTGGTGTATGCTGCTACTTCATCGTCGTCGTCATGTTCAATCTTCGGGTCGCCGTACTTGTCGAAGTCTTGCTCATTGGCTACTCCATCCATTCCGATGATCTTCCTTTTGCCTATCCTCACGACAACACGACTGGGCTTTGACGGGTCGGTAATGAAGAAGCATTGGCCCACTTGGGAAGCCAGTACCCATGGCTCATTTTTTGCAGTGGACGCTTTGCGCCCGTGGTCTTGGATTTGGCTTCGGGTATAACCATGGTGGTGAAATACCGGTCTTCTTTTAGGACGCTCTTGGCCCATCTGACACGGAACATCGGGACCTTCTCTCCAGCGTAGCTCAGCTCCCATGTCTCCTCGATCCTTCCATAGTATCTATCCTTGTCGTTACCGGTGTAGGATTCCATCGTTACCCCGGAGTTCTGATAACCATCACTCTTCATGTCCTTGTCCTCGGTGTAGAATGTGTAGCAGTTGATATCGTACGCCTCATAGGTCATCAGGTTCTGCTCGGCACCCTGTGACAAGGCGAATATGAGTTGTTCTTCCGCGGAAGAATCCTCATGTAAAGGGTACGATAGAAGCTTCTGCTTGAACCAACGCATGAAACATGAGTTGTGCTCTTTGATTATATCTCCGTCCGTCCTCTGTTGGCCTCCGTCATTGTACGTCTTCTCAATAAAGGTTTTGTGCTCTACCACCCAAGGATCGACCACGTCTATGTGTTGTAGCGACTAGGTTTGCTCTTTCAAAGTCGGGTAGTCGACCCTCCAAGTCGACATGCATTTCGCGGCGACCCTCACGGTGACCCCATCCAGCGAGCCTGCCGAGGTGCTGTTGACGGTAGACCAGCGGGTCCTCGATGCCTAGATAATTCGTGTAGTAGGAGATGCACTCTTCGGTCAGAAAGCCCCTGGCTATGCTTCCCTCTGGACGTGACATGTTGCAAACGTATCCTTTGATGACACCATTCATCCTTTCGAATGGCATCATGCTGTGCAGGAACGTCGGCCCGAGTTGGATGATATCCTCCACGATATGGACCAGCAGATGCATAATAACATCGAAGAATGCGGGCGGGAAGTACATCTCAAGCTCGCATAGTATCACCACGATCTCTTCCTGTAGCCTTCTGAGTTGCCTCACGCCAACCGACTTCCGAGAGATGACGTCGAAAAAGTTGCATAGGCCAAATAGCGTTTCACGGACGTGCGCTTCCATGATCCCACGGATTGCAACTGGAAGTATCTGTGTCATCAGCACGTGACAGTCATGAGGCTTCATCCCGCTGAACTTCTGCTTCGCTAGGTCTAGGTATCTGCTTATCTTCCCCGCGTAACCGTAAGGAAGTTTTACTCCTACAAGGCAGGTGAAAAACTGCTCGATCTCCTCCTGACTTAGAGTGAAGCACGAGGGAGGGTAGTCATTTCCGGTCTTCTTGGCCTTTTTGCCTTTGCGACGACTTTCCGTGTCCTGCTTCGCCTCATCATCATCATCATCATTAGCGTGAAGTTCCTCCCTGATGCCCATTGATTTCAAGTCCGCCCTTGCTTTCGGCCCATCTTTGGTCCTCTCTGGCATGTTGAGCAGGGTACCAAGCAGACTCTCGCACACGTTCTTCGTGATATGCATAACATCAAGGCTGTGAGGCACACGGTGGATCTTCCAGTACGACAAGTCCCAGAAAATAGACCTCGTTTTCCATACCTTCAGCAGCGGCTCTGGCGCCTTTCGCTTCTTTCCCGGCTCTGACGCCTTTTGCTTCTTTCCCGGCAGTGGGCAATATTTCCAATTCTTCAACAGCTGGTCTATTTCCTCGCCGCTCCTCGTACGCGGTCGTCTTCGGGGTTCAGTTTCACCATCGAACAGATCCTTGCGTTTCCTCCACGGGTCATCGTCGCGAAGCCACCTTCGATGTCCCATGAACACGGTTTTCGAAGACCCGGGATCTCTATCTAGCTGGTGATACATTGTGTCATCCATGCACCTGACGCATCCATAAAATCCGTGGACCACCTGCCCCGCGAGATATCCTTAACCGAGATAGTCGTGCACCGTCGTGAGCAGTGCGGCTCTCATAGGGAAATATTCTTTCTCTGCGGTGTCCCATGTATTGGCTGGCGTTTTCCATAGCGTGTCTAGCTCCTCTTTCAGCAGCCCTAGATACAGATTGATGTCGTTCCCTGGTTGTTTCGGCCCTTCAATTAGCATACTCATGTGAATGTACTTCCTCTTCATGCACAACCAGGGGGGAAGGTTGTACATCCACACAAACACAGGCCAGGTGCTATGTGTGCTTCTCTGGCTGCCAAACGGATTGACTCCATCAGTGCTCGCGCCCAGCACGATGTTCCTTGGATCCTTCCCAAATTCTGGGTGTTCGAAATTCAACGCTTGCTACTGGCTCGCATCCTTTGGGTGACTCAGCATCTTGTCTTTTTTATTTATCTCCGGATCATTTGCGTCATCTTCTCGCTTCTTCTCCTCCCTATCCGCGTGCCAACGCAGGAGCTTTGCTACCATAGGATCTGCGAAATACCGCTGCAGACGAGGAGTGATCAGAAAGTACCACACCACTTTTCGAGGAGCTTTCTTCCTCTTCTTGTACCGAGTGACGCCGGACATATGGTAGACTCCGCGTGCTCGTCCCGATAAATGATGCAATTTTTCATGCACACATGGTATTTCACGTGTGGTAAATCCAGAGGACACACGATTTTCTTTGCCTCCTCGAAACTGGTCGGGCACTTGTTCCCCTTGGGAAGACGTTCGTGCCAGAATGACATGTTCTCGTTGAAGCATGCATCGGTCATTTTGTGTTTTACCTTCATCTCCAGAGCCATGAGCGTTACTTTTAGGCGGGTATCCTCGGGCCTGCATCCTTCATACAATGGAGTAACCGCGTCTATCTCCAGTTGATCCAGTTTGGCTTTCTCTCGGGCGGCAGCTCTTGCGTTATCCGTCTGCTTGAGAAGCAGCTCTTGAATATGAGGGTCCTGCACCCAGCCCATCGATGGTCCATCGTCGTCTGCTCCGCCGGCATCTTCATCTTCATGATCATACCCTTCGTCTGCTTCGGCATCTTCCTCATCATCATGTCCTGCATCTTCTACATGATGACTGTGTACAGCATCACCATCGTGATCATGTCCTGGAGATTCTTCGTCTTCTCGCCCGCCCGAGCCGCGGTGGTTGTCTTGCTGCCCTTCCTTATTTCTTGCCCGGCCCCCATGGACGACTTCATAGTCATCTTCATCACCTTGCCACCGATAGCCATCCATGAAACCAAGCAAGAGCAGGTGGTCCCGCACCTGCCCGAAATCCGGGTCCGCAATAAGGCTCTTCAGCTTGCATCTTCGACACGGAAATCTTATCTCCGTCTCGTTCTTTTGAAGCATCTCGGCCTTTGCGGAGCTCAAAAACCTTTCACGATGCCTTCGGTCATCGTGCGGACGATGGTCGCCTGCGGGGTAGAGCAAAACGATATTTTAGAACCAAGAAAAAATTTGGCGTGACTTTCCCTAAAAATAGGACCAAAAAGAATGCATAGTGCCAAAATTCTCGCCGAAACGGAAATGAATCAACATTCCGGCAAAATATTGGCAACTATCGCATTTCAAATACCGGTACCTGCAAACACAAACATATATGCAACACCACAAACATATGCAACACCACGAACATACATAGATCTAGCTAGGCCACAAAAAGTGCATGTGCACGTTGTTGGAGAGGGAGAACAACATAAAGATAGCTTCCCCCCTTACTTACCTATCAAAAAAGGTAATTTAACAACTTAATTTGGATGAATCTATGGTGCAAATGAGGTGAGGAGGAGGAGGCAGCCGAAACAAGCTTGGAGGAGGAGGTGGAGAGAATGAAGTGGGGAAAGTGAGTGGGTAGGTGGGCTATCCAAAATATCTTGTTGGTCCCAGGTTACTAATGGCGCACCACCTGCTAATGCGCCATTAGTAACCCTAGTTACTAATGGCGCACCTGCTGCTGGTGCGCCATTAGAAGTTTTGCAAAAAAATAAAAAAAAGTATATATTCTATTGGCGCACCGTGGCACAGTGCGCCATTACTAGTTTAAACTAGTAATGACGCACTATGCTACGGTGCGCCATTAGTAGTTTTGCAAAAAAAGAATAAAAAAACAACAGTAGTGGCGCACTGTGTGGTCGGTGCGCCATTACTAGGTAGCAGTAGTAATGGTGCACCGTGCCATGATGCGCCATTAGTATGTTTGGAAAAAAAAAGTTTACTAGTGGCGCACCATGTGCCTGGTGCGCCATTAGTGTCTTCCACACTAATGGCGCACCTGCACATGGTGCACCACTGCTATATAGTAGTGGCGCACCACATGACAGGTGCGCCATTAGTGTCCATCTCATCTATAGCCCTTTTCCTAGTAGTGTCTTCTGCAACCAAATTAGAATATTTCGGGTGATTCTACATCAATGATCCCTTTGAAACATGGTGCACATAGTCTAAAAATAGTGTGGGATATTCCTTGAGGAAAGTATCAATCCTAGTGTCCACACTGATCTATAGTCAGCCCCAGGAGGTGAAGAATTTCTTGTACAAATGTCTGGAATATATCATTAATTTACTTATATTCTTAATCCAAATAAGTTTTGTACTTGTTGATTATCACATGCAAACACTCTAAACTAAGATCGATTCGGCCGCGGCAGGTTGCTCATGCGTGGTCAGAACTCACAACTGAATGTTGAAGCATATCCTTGAAATCTGAACATAGACATACAAATAACTTTGGGTAAAAGCTTAGCCTTGAAACTTCCAAAGCTTAATAAAAAAGACATGACGTTCAATCACCGAACCACCAGATGCCCAGTTCTCAAAATGCCGCTAGTTTGTAAGTTTACCTGCTGGAGAGAAACTATGGTTCTTTTCTCTGATTGTAGTTTTGAAGTCTGACAAAAAGTAAACCATGTAGTAACAAATCTTGGACAAAACTACGGGCGGCCATGATGGGTCATTTGTAAGTTGTAACTTTATCATTGACGGCAGGTCGCACTGCAGCTAGCCCACTCAACGCAAATACTACGAACAACTAAAATTCAAAAGTTATTATGATCTGAACTATGGGATGGGCTCTCCACGATGACTCCAACGCCGAACATGTTGGGTGTTAATGGTCCATTATGACTCAAACGCCGAACACACTGACGCTGGGCGTTAATGGTCCACGACCCCAAGGAGAACACGCTGGTGATGAGGTAACCATTGAAGGTAGCGAGAGCATCTCAAAAATCATCAAAGCTTAGTGACCAAAGAAGGAGAGGCCGAGACATAAAATATGAGATTGTCAACCTGGAAACGAAGACATCGCTCCAGTCTGACGTCACCTAGACCCGCTGCCGATATTTCCCTCATGCCTTGGCCACTGCTTGATCTACCATGATGCCACACAAGAGAGAAACGAGATCGGGGAGGATAGGGTTTGGTCGGTGGACTCCTGCGTTTGGAGTGTGGCGGTTGGGATCGAGGGAGGAGAGGAAGAGGGACTGGTTAGAGGAAGAAAAAATCGGGTGAGATTTGGTAAGGTCAATTTTAGACCAGAAGGAAATATGAGATTGTCCGTAATTAATTCTGTTATTACGCGTTACCAAATAAGAGATTGATTGGTATACGTGAATTGATTGATAACGTGCATCTGGTTACCTTATGTGAATTGATTGCGAATTGATTGCGTGCGTATGGTTACCTTATGTGATTGATTGCGTCCGGTTTGTGTGGTCAGATGAGGATAAAACCCGGAGGGAGAAAACCGGTGGAGGGAGAAAAAGAAAATCGCTGGAGAGGGGGAGAAAATCGCTACGGGGTGAGGGGGTCGTAGGAGAGGTTGGACGGAACAGGGAACATAAGAGGGGAAACGAAACACTACGTTTCTTTTAGATAGTAGAGATACAGAGAAAAAACAGAGACAATCCCTAAACACCACACAGCAACAAAGTTCCGCTTCACTTTACACTCAAAAATTTGCATCACCCGCCTTTTGCGCATGATTTAAACCATATAAAGTTAGTGCTCTCCCTTTTGATCTGTTTCGATTCCCTTTCGTAGTACCCTTGCTTGCTCAGAAAATTAACTCAGCAAAGTGCTTGTAATTGAACAAGGATCGATGTTGCTGTCGTATGTGTGTTCTTGCTTGATTTGGTCGCTTTCTTCAATCAGGATGCGGTTTGGACAACAAGTTAATGAACTACTCCCTCCGTCCCAAATTAAGTGACTCAACTTTGTACTAGTTTTAGTACAAAGTTAGTACAAAGCCGAGTCACTTATTTTGGGACAGAGGAAGTACATTTTACATGACTCGATCATGCATGAACGGCTGAATAACAACAATACACAAATGCTCGCCGTCCAGTTTACATGAATCGATCATGCGTTAATGACCGGGCAACAACAACATACAGATGCTCAAATGCAGTTGAAAGCTGAAGGATCTGCAGAGAAGAAAAACATGTGTTTTCATTTAATTTTATTGACACGTCACATATCACTAGGTTTTTCAGATATAATAATGTGTAAAATCCGTGGGTATGCAACACTTTTCGGGATATTTATTTTGTTTTACACTGCAGGTCGGGCCAATTTTGGCCTAGCCCAATTCCGACCCCAACGCATGTACAGACGAAGCGGCCCATTGGGCTTTAGTGGCTATCAATAGGAGGGCCATTGATGTGCACATATAAAATTTCAGCAACCTGGTTGAAAGACCGAGTCACTCATTCTAAAAGAAATAATTGAATAACAAACTATTGGTAAGTCTAGTGTCATGATCTATCCACATATTTACACGGTACAACGTCCACCTCCATTAGTGGCTACATCTTGACTCCTTTCCTGTTATTCCTGCAGACCGTTGGCGCAACATGCAATATGCATTAATGGTTGACGTTGATCGAACAGAATACAAGAAATAGTCCATGGTATAGCAAGTCTCACTAATCCCTATCCTTGCTTCACCTTAGCTTTCATAGAATTTTCCACAGTAACAAACAATGCTTTCATATAATTTTCCACAGCATGTCTGCTTTTACTAGTCTTGCAGTCAATTTATATCACTTGGTCATATTGCTACCCATCAGTATCGATGTTGACCCGATAGAATAGAAACTTTGTCCTGGACATCAAGTCTCCATATCCTTGCTGTCATATTAGTTTTCATAGAATTTTCAAGAGCATGTCTTCTTTAATTATTCTTGCAGGGCATTCGATACAAGTAGATAATAAATTTTATTGGTTGTGAACCATACATATGTATAATGGAATTCACACAAATATATCTTCCACTCGTGTAAAGGAAATGTTACACATGAACAAGCTTTTTTGTCAACCACACAAACAATTTTGCTAGTCAATTACTCCCTGCGATCCAAAATAAGTGTCGCGGTTTTGAACTAAGGTTAGTTTAATCTTAGTTTAAAATTGCGACACTTATTATGGATTGGAGGGAGTAACATTTTGAGTCCCACTAGAAAAGTCAGAGAACAATTTGGTGGGTAATGGTTGGACCTAGTAATGTTGCCAATCTAGATATTCTACTTGAATGGAATGTGCAAAGGGCTCCATGTAATCAACGAGTGTACATATATGACTACAAGTATAAAATACATAGAAGTGTGCTTATTCATTTTCCAAAAAAGATAAATAAAAGCATGCTTGTTATAGTCTAAAAAATAAAATAAAATAATGGATGTTGTAGTCAAACTGTAGAAAGACTTGGAATTACATGTTTTTTTTTGCTCTCAGACAATCTCCGCCTAAGACAAGAGAAGATTTTTTTTTTTTGCTCTCAGGCTCCGAAATTATCAAAAATAAGAAGGAAACAACTATTAAATTGTCAAAATAATCTGAAAATAAATACACAACTACTTACAAATTTATGGTAGATATTTGGGAATTTTTTGGGAAAAAAAGAATAGGTGGCAGGGCTTGGTCAGGCCACCGTGCGAACACGGCAAGGAACACATGCCCAGTGCCATCGGACTCGTCTCCATCGTTGTTTTCAAGTGTGGCTAGCTACTACACGACACGCCTGTTTGATCGAATTTTCCTTACCATAGGCCCTCCCTAGCTATTATCTCCATCGCTGTCTTCACGACTGATCTTCTTTCCTATCACTCTCTTTGGTCTGGAGTGCCCTGAACCGACTGACTGACTCTCACTTGCTAGTATGGTTATAGCATCCAGTATTTCTCACCAAGTGTCTTGTAAAGTAGTACTTCCTTTGTCCTAAATTATTTGTCCTAGATTTGTTTTGATACGGATATATCTAGACACTTGTATCAAGACAAGTAATCTGGGATGGAAATAATATAAAGTTATGGACAGGGACACGATTTCCATCTCTAACAAAATTCACATGTAATTACTATTAACCAGGTCCGATGTCTATAGATTTAGGGCCAAGTCAACTACAGCAAAGCATCATAACTATTGTAGTTGTCATATTTGGAAAAGTTACATGTCTTCGTAAGAGAACTTTATACCGAAGATAACTGGCCGGATTGATTTTTGTATGTAGAGTAAATTTCAGTTTTATCAAACTATTAAGGGAAATTACCCGATTTAAGATAATTTCATCTGTTTTACCCATTGAGGTAAAATTGTGACAAATTTTACCCATTTTAATATATTTTTAGCACATTCGGTCAGTTTGTCCAGCTATCATGGTAGACGTGGCGTGCTGCATGAGCAATTTCATCTGCAACTAGTTTCCTCCAAGCGCCCCAGGCCTTCGGTTCAGCTCCAAACACTTGTAGAAAAGGGGGCATTTGTCCTGGTTCGTAAGGGCCTTTAGTCCCGGTTCATAAACCGGGACTAATGGGTCGTTACTTATACCTCCCCCCTTTAGTCCCGGTTCAAATACGAACCGGGACAGATGGGCCTCCACGTGGCCGGTGCGCCGAGCCCAGGCAGGGGGGCCTTTGGTCCCGGTTGGTGGCACCAACCGGGACCAAAAGGCGATGTTTTTCTTCTTTTTTTAAAAAAAGTGGCTGCTTTAGGGGTTTTGAGGGTTATTTTTAGGTTGTTATTAGCTAGCTAATAGAGAGAAGTGTCCTCTCTTATATCTTCGTCCTTGGTTTACCAACGCTGCTGCTATGTTCATTTCACCCGCTGATATAATAACTCATGCATGCTCGCATCATACATCATCATATATAATAACAAGTCCTACTAATCATGCATCATCATACAACTTCTACTCGTTATTAATAATAAGCCATACGATCATCATCCTCATAGTCATCGAACCCAACCCTAAATAATTGTTCTTAGCACATGATCATCAGTATCAGGTAGGACCTAAACACTCTTAAGGTAAAATAGCATAAAATAATATAGACCCTGACTCTCCATTATGAAGAATGGAGATCATCCTGTCTTCAATTTTTGCGCTTCGCTACATTTTGCTTCCAAGAAGCTCCTTACGACTGTCCATACATTTTTTCCATTCTTTGATTGTCATGTCTCCACTTCTTTTAGAAACCCGGTATGGACAGTTCAGATTCGTAGAAAGACCTGTTGTACGTTCAAAACATGAAGGCTACCGTGCGTATACATCAGATGAGGCACACAGTCATTCAGATTATCTGTTGGAAAACATAGTAATAACTTCGTAGTTAGCAATGATGTACTAGTTTTAGAAGCGTGCAAAAAGATGCACGGATGTCGTAATAGTAAAAAATCTTTTCAGGGTATCTCCATGGTAGTTACCGTAGTTCAACACGTGCACTAGTGGCACGTATTGACCATAATGTTGAGGAGTTCGATTGTAGACATTGTAATTCTCAAGATCAGTACAAAATGCGATCAGATGATTTTTCTCCCTATAAGTTAATTCGGAGCCATCGGTGTAGTGGGTTTTGTCTACCATCTTCCGCACATTCTTTGAAGAATGAAAATAAGCTGTCAATGGAAATAAGATGTCAACTATTTTGAAATAAACAATATAAATTACTTAATAACTATGTTAAGCTCACATGGGGGAAGAATTGGAGGTGTATCCACAAGGATCCAAATCGAAGGTCTGTCTTGCTCGATTATAGGATCACGAAGATCCATGGTGACAAGCATACTCTCATCAAAACCATACATCTGGCAAAGTGCTTCCCAATTTTTGCAACCAAAATGGGTTACACTCTCAGCATTGTATAGCTTTACTTGAAAATCCACACCATGATGGGTCCTTAGGAGAATTTTTTTGGTTTCCATACTTTCATGGTCTTCAAAACCCATCCTCTCCAAGACATAGCGTCTTGCATAGCATGGGATAAGCTAGTCGAATTGGAAAAGATGAAAAATACACCTTAAAATAGTTGAAGTCGTGCTTAATTACGAAAAAAACTATTGTAAATGCTATGCATCCGTATGAACATCGAAGGTCTTCTCGAGCTTAATGCTGAAGCGCCGATCTTCGTCCAGCTCAATGAACCTGCCGCACATACCTCGATTGTCATGGCACCAGTCGCACTCCCCCGAGCGGTTTTCGTCGTCCGAGTACGACATTTCCGGCCTATGTTCATAATTCAAATATTAAACTAGATCATTATTATTAATCACGGGTTGACTATCGGTGATGGTACGTAGCTCCTCCTTTCATTCCCGAGTGCATTATTACATCAAATTGTCTAGCACACGGGAATGAAGGAGAACTTTTCCAATATGAGCATTCAATAAGCAAAATCAAATTGTCTAGTAAATCATCTCTTGGTGTCAGTACATCGTTGAATATTATCACTAATACAACTAGAACCGTAGCGCCCGACGGGTATCGTCCCGGGCGGTGGACACCGAAAGATAAGGAACCATTACAGGATCATAGCTCCAGTGAGATCCCTGAAGAATCTACCAGGTATTGTCGAAACTGCCCTCCAATGCAACCATGTAGCGATGGACGTGCTCGTCCTCCTCGCTGACACGGTGACGTACCACCTCCGCGGTGTCCGGAAGCCTCGGCACCGTCACTGGCCCACGCGACCACCACCAAACAAGGATCGGGTCAACAACGGGCTGCCTCCTCACCAACCTACGTCCCTCGGAAGGTAGCACCTCCCAATACCAGCCCGGCGGAGCCAAGTCCCGAACATGGCCCTGATCAAGCAGGCCTCCACCGCCGAGTCGACGACGACGAGGATGCGGGATAGGCATCGCTGACGTCGTCGATGCGGGAACTACTTCTATATATAGTTAAATAAAGTAGTTTTATTAATTAAATCAACTAGTTCAACTACTAAGCACTTACTATAATTAAAATAAAGTAGTACTCACTAAAAATAAACTACTTCTATATGTAGTAAAATAAAGTAGTTTTAGTAAATCAGCTAGTTCAACAGTAAGCACTTACTATAAATAAAATAAAGTAGTACTTACTAAAATAAACTACTTATATAGTAAACTTGTTTAACTAGTTCTATTATATTTAACTAGTTCAACACAATTTTTTCTAAATATGCACATATATATACATAAATTGATAAAATAACATCTAATTCAACTAATCTAAAATACATGGAAAAACATATAATTCAACTAATCTAAATAATTTTATTAAACACTTACTAGTATATATACATGGATAAAATACATATCTGAAAAAATGAAAAAAGAGGATCCGAGGCGGCGTCTCACAGCGGGCGGCGGCGGCGAGGGCGACGACGGGCGGCGACGACGCCGATAACGGCGACAGTGGGGCGGCGAACGGCGTGGGCGTCTGAAGACGACGTCGGCGTCGGTGGAGCAGGGCACGGCGTTTGCGGCGGACGGCGTCGGCGTGGGCTCGGCGGGGCGACGGCGGCGTGGGCGGCGGACGGCGGCAACGTCGGCGTGGGCTCGAGGCGAAGCGACGGCGACGCGGCATCCGGCAGCTGGCGGCGTCCTCTTCGCTGCGTCGTCGAAGCGAACTGCAAGATGCAAACCAAAATTTTCACAAGTGTGCCTTATATACATGAAGCTTTAGTCCCGGTTCTTGCAACGGACCGGGACAAATGCCCCTCTTTGGTCCCGGTTGGTGCCTCCAACCGGAACCAAAGGCCTCATTTCAGCAACCCAAAGGGCGGGAAACAGAGACCTTTGGTCCCGGTTGGTGGCACCAACCGGGACTAAAGGGGAGGCATTGGTCCCGGTTGGTTCCACGAACCGGGACCAAAGGTGGGCATTGGTCCCGGTTGTTGCCACCAACCGGTACCAATGCACCCATCTAATTACTTATTTATTTTCTGCAGCTGTTTTTTAGTTGATTCTTTCTGCAGCTATTTTTTAGTCCCACCTCGCCAAGCGAGAGGCACTCGCAGCGGTTTATAAGCCCTGAGTGCAGAGACGATGAAGAAGAGGCTCAATGCTCACCTGCACGATGCTTAGCTTCAAGCCTTGAGGAATATGGTAGACTGCATGGAGCTATGTGCAGTGCAGTTTACACTATTCCAAAAGGCTTGAAGCTAATTAACGAGCATTGCGCCTCTTTTTTATTTTTAATGACTTATTACAACTCAGAAAAAAATAGAAAAAAATAAATATAGCAGAAAAAAACTATATAAAAAACTACTCATAAATAAATAGAAGAAAAAATAGTTGTGATTAACTTTACTAAAAAAATGAACATAGATGCGCTTATAGAGAGAATTCAACCTAAATTCATAATAAATTTCTACTAACTTCAGAGAAATTCAGTATGAATTTAGGTCAAATTCCCTGTATAAGGGCATCTATTTTCACTCTGAGAGGAGCTCAACAAGGCAGAGAGGGAGGGGCTTATAAACCGGTGTGAGCGCCCTTCGGTTGGCGAGGTGGGACTAAACACTGACCGCAACAAGGACCAACCACTAGTAGAAAAAGGGTCAAACGTGAAGCACATTAGTGCCGGTTTGAATTAGAGCAGGCACTAATGTGTACATTAGTGCCGGTTCCAACGGCTAGCCGGGCCGCTCTCATTAGTACCTGTTCGTGGCGAACCTTTAGCACCGGTTCGTGCCACGAACCGGTACTAAAGAAAGTGGTGGCAGGATGTTGTCAGAGTGGGGACCTTCCAGCACCTTTAGTACCGGTTCATGGCACGAACCGGTACTAAAGGTCGTCCTACATGAACCCTTCGTCCACCCGCACTCTGTTCTTCCCCCTTTCCCCTCTCCCTCTCCTCTGTTCTTCCCTTCTTCCTCTCGATTTCATCACAAAATTTGCCCCAAATTTTTCAAGATTTGCAGGCCCCCATCCATTCAAATGATCACCAAGGTTAGCAACTTTGTCCTTTCATCTCTCATTGCTAGATTAGCTCTTGCATTGGTTTATATAGTGATTAATTGTGGGTTTTAGTAATTTGGGAGGAATTATATGTGGTAGTATTTGATTTATATGCAATTTGAGGTCAAAATAACACTTAGTTTGCATATGCAGGTGTGGTTTACTTAGTGCCTTCTAAATCTCCGTCGTAACCACCGTCGATCGCCTGCACCGTCCCGTCGCCGGCACCACCTTGTGGTGAGCCTCTTGTTCATGAAATTTTATATAAAAAATTGATGTTTGTGTGATTTGGATATATAGTTACTCGTATAATTATCTTACCCGTACATTGTTTGTTATACATAGTGCCATGGTTTTGATATCCGTCCCCGTCGGCCCTCGTCCTTGTTATGATTCGGATGTGGTATATTCTCTTTTATAACTATTTGTTGCATTTCGTGTTTATGACAAATTATGCCCATCAAGTTGACATAGATATTTTTATCTAGGAGGTATGTGAACCGGAAATTCCAGCCGACCCTATTGTCGAGAGGTTAAATTTAGTTGAAAGAGAAAACTAGTACTTGAAAGAAAAATTGAAAAGAATTGAGGGGAGAAGATGGAATTGAGTTGCATGTTGTCGATGTAAATCGATGATCACAAGATTAAGATGGAGAAAATGCGCTTGAAGATTAGAAAGATTAGAAAATATGCCATCGATAGTGAGGCTTGGTATCATTATGCTGTTGGATCAATTGTTACCTTAGTTGCGATCTTGATCGCATTTGTTGTTGCATTTAAATGCTTTAGCTAGAGAGTTATTTGTTTGTTGCATTTAAGTGTTGTATGAACTTTATGTATGAACTTGTATTAATTTGGTCTATTCGGTGTTGTGTAATGAAGATGAGCCGGCAATGGATGTACGATGACCGATGCTCTCCCCAGTTCGTTGAGGGCGTGCATACTTTTCTGCTTGCGGCTGAGGCAAACAAGCGGGCGGATGGTTTTATGCCTTGTCCATGTGCTGGCTGTAAGAATGGTCGCATTTACTCTACGTCAAGAACCATTCACGTCCACCTATTTGAGTCCGGTTTCATGCCCCACTATAATGTTTGGACCAAGCACGGAGAAAGAGGGGTTATGATGGAAGACAATGAAGAAGAAGAGGACGACGACAGCTATCCTGGCCATGGGTTCCCTGAATACGATGATACAACAATGGGGGAAGAAGCTGAGCTGGTAATGCGGGAAGAAGCTGAGCCAGCAATGCGGGAAGAAGCTAAAGAAGAGGCATCAGATGAGCCCGTTGATGATCTAGGTCGGGCCATTGCCGATGCAAAGAGAAACTGCGCAAGTGATTTGGAGAAGAAGAAGTTGCAGCGCATGTTAGAGGATCACAAAAAATTGTTGTACCCGAATTGCATAGGTGACAAGAAAAAGCTGGGCACCACACTGGAATTGCTGCAATGGAAGGCAGAGAATGGTGTATCTGACAAGGGATTTGGAAAGTTGCTGGTAATGATAAAGGATATGCTTCCAAAGGACAACGAATTGCCCGAGAGTACGTACGAAGCAAAGAAGGCTGTCTGCCCTCTAGGGTTAGAGGTGCAGAAGATACATGCATGCCCTAATGATTGCATCCTCTACCGCGGTGAGTACGAGGATTTGAACGCTTGCCCGGTATGTGGTGCATTGCGCTATAAGATCAGCCGCGATGACCCTGGTGATGTCGAGGGCGAGCGCCCCAGGAAGAAGATTCCTGCCAAGGTGATGTGGTATTCTCCTATAATACCACGGTTGAAACGTTTGTTCCAAAACAAAGAGCATGCCAAGGCGATGCGATGGCACAGAGAAGACCAAAAGAAAGACGGAAAGTTGAGAGTAACCGCTGACGGGTCGCAGTGGAGAAAAATCGAAAGAAAGTACGGGAAGGAGTTTGCAGATGACGCAAGGAGCGTATGGTTTGCTCTAAGCGCAGATGGCATTAATCCTTTTGGGGAGCAGAGCAGCAACCATAGCACCTGGCCTGTGACTCTATGTTTGTATAACCTTCCTCCTTGGTTGTGCATGAAGCGGAAGTTCATTATGATGCCAGTGCTCATCCAAGGCCCTAAGCAACCCGGCAACGACATTGATGTGTACCTAAGGCCATTAGTTGAAGAACTCTTACAACTGTGGAATGGAATAGGTGTACGTGCGTGGGATGAGCACATGGGGGAAGAATTTGACCTAAAGGCGTTGCTGTTCGTGACCATCAATGATTGGCCTGCTCTAAGTAACCTTTCAGGACAGACAAACAAGGGATACCGCGGATGCACGCACTGTTTGGATGATACCGACAGTATATATTTGAATAGTTGTAAGAAGAATGTGTACCAGGACATCGTCGATTTCTTCCGAGCAGGCATCCGTAAGAAAGAAAGGCAAGCATTTCAAAGGTGAGGCGGATCACCGGACGAAGCCTCGCCACCGTACTGGTGCTGATGTACATGATATGGTCAAGGATTTGAAGTTGATATTTGGAAAGGGTCCCGGCGGACAACCTGTTCCGAAGGACGCTGACGGACGCGCACCCATGTGGAAGAAGAAATCTATATTTTGGGACCTGCCATATTGGAAAGACCTACGGGTCCGCTCCGCAATCGACGTGATGCACGTGACGAAGAATCTTTGCGTGACCCTGCTTGGCTTCTTGGGCGTGTATGGGAAGACAAAAGATACACCTGAGGCACGGGAGGACCAGCAACGTATGCACGGAGAAGACGTCATACATCAGGGTCATGCAAGCTACGCTCTTACCAAAGAACAGAAGGAAATCTTCTTTGAATGCCTGCTCAGTATTACGGTACCGTCTGGCTTCTCATCGAATATAAAGGGAATAATAAACATGGCAGAGAAAAAGTTCCAGAACCTAAAGTCTCATGACTGCCACGTGATTATGATGCAACTGCTTCCGGTTGCATTGAGGGGGCTTCTACCGAAAAACGTTCGATTAGCCATTGTGAAGCTATGTGCATTTCTCAATGCAATCTCTCAGAAGGTAATCGATCCAGAAATCATACCAAGGTTACAGAATGATTTGGTGCAATGTCTTGTCAGTTTCGAGTTGGTGTTCCCACCATCCTTCTTCAATATCATGACGCACGTCCTAGTTCACCTATGCGAAGAGATTAACGTTTTGGGTCCTGTATTTCTACACAATATGTTCCCCTTTGAGAGGTTCATGGGAGTCTTAAAGAAATATGTTCATAACCGTGCTAGGCGGAAGGAAGCATCTCAAGGGCCATCAAAATGAGGAGGTCATTGAGTTTTGTATTGACTTTATTCCTGACCTTAAGCCGATTGGTGTTCTGAATCGCGGCATAAGGGCAGACTGGATTGAAAAGGCACGCTAGGGGGAACAAATAATATGTATGGACGGACATTCTCTCACTGAAGCACACTACACAGTTCTACAGAATTCCGCCTTGGTGGCTCCGTATATAGATAAACACAAGAATTTGCTACGCTCCAAACAACCGGAGCGATCTGATGACTGGATTACATGTGAACAAACCAGGAGTTTCGCCAGCTGGTTGCAGACACGTACCATGCATGACACCTCTATTGAAGATGACCTGTACTTGCTGTCCCAGTTACCATCTTCGAATATAATGACTTTCAAAGGGTACGAGATAAATGGTAATACATTTTACACGATCGCCCAAGATAAGAAGAGCACCAACCAAAACTGTGGTGTCCGCTTTGATGCAGAAACCAAGACGGGAAAGGAAACATATTATGGTTATATACAGGACATATGGGAACTTGACTATCGACGTGGTTTAAAGGTCCCTTTGTTTCGGTGCAAATGGGTCAATATGACACGAGGCGGGGTAACGGAAGACCCGCAGTACGGAATGACAACAGTGGATCTCAACAATCTTGCGTATGCAGACAAAACATTCGTCCTAGCCAATGATGTGGCACAGGTTTTATATATGAAGGACATGTCTACCAAGCCAAGAAAAAGAAAAGATAAGGAAGTGAATGCATCTTACGATGAGCCAAAGCGGCACATAGTTTTTTCTGGGAAGAGAAACATCGTGGGAGTGGATGACAAGACAGACAAGTCAGAAGATTATGAAAATTTTGATAAAATTGCTCCATTCACAGTGAATATTGACCCGAGCATCCCGTTAAATGATGAAGATTTTCCATGGTTACGACGCAAAGGGACACACGCGAAGAAAAAGTTTCACACCCAAAGATCTGGGATGTGATCGGCTTCACTATCATCACTTTCTTCTGTGTTTCACACCCAGAGGGGAATCTCTGTAATAGTTAGGGTAGTTATGTGTTTTGGCATTTGAAAGCGAAGAAATTCTATGTGCAAACAAATTCTTTCATGCCTTTACTGATTTTTAAAGTTAAGTTATTCACAAACTAGTGATTCACACTAATTTCAAATAATTCAAAATTTAAACTATTCAAATTTGAAAACTACGGTACTAACAGAAAGTTTGTAAATTTTTGTACCTAAAGCAAAAATATTCACAAAGAAACTCTAAATACACAAAAAAAACAACACAAAAATAAATAAAGCAAAAAAAATAAAAAAGCCCGCCTACTAGGCCAGAGCGGCCTGCATACGACTAGAAACCCAACCTGTCGTTGGGCCAGGATGCAGGCCCGCAAAGGCCAAGTGGGCCCACAGGGCAGCAAAGAACACGTACACCCAGTAAGCCTGCTTTGGAGAGGAGTTCGAGAGAGCGACCGCACGGGGGTTTATAAACCAGTGCGGTCGCCCCTCGGCTAGCGAGGTGGGACTAAACTTGCCGCACCGCACCGGCGCCACCGCACCCCCTTTAGTACCGGTCGTGGCACAAACCGGTACTAAAGGGGGCCTTTAGTACCGGTTTGTGCCACCACCCGGTACTAAAGGGGGTCGCTTCCCGCCGCTTGGGCTGGCCAAAACTGGCCTTTAGTACCGGTTGGTGGCTCCAGCTCCAACCGGTACTAAAGGTGCCTTCTATATATACAACACTTCGAAAAATTTCATTCTCCCTCTGTTTCTTCCTCTGTTTCCCCATTGAAGCACCGCCCGCCCCGATCGATCGACGCGCCGTCACTGACCCGTCGCCGTCGCCGCCCCTCGTCCCGTCGCCGCCCCGTCGCCGTCGCCGCCCGTCCCGTCGCCGCTCTCGTCTCCGTCGCCGCCTGGCCCGTCCCGTCGTGCCGTCCCTGCGTCGCCGCCCAGCGTCACGCCCGCCCGTCGCTGCCCCGACCGTCGCCTCGCCGTCGCCGTCGCCCCGCTGTGAGCTCTCCCCCTCTAACCCCTCTCCCTCGCCCCCGGCGGCCACCATGGGTGCCGCCCCTCCCCGAGCCCATACACACACACACAAGCATGATGAACACACACACACACGTATATATGTATGAATGCATGCATATATTAGTATATCGTATTTTGTATGTTTAATTAGTTTAGATTTTTAGATTATTGTTTTTCACTAGTATATATGTATGAATGCATGTTAGATGGATATAATTAGTGTTTAATTAGTATGGAATTTTTTATATAATGTTGTTTTTCTGTTTTTAATGGATGTATAGAAGTTGTTTTTTCTGTTTTTAGTGTTAGATGCTTAATTGGTATGAAATAGCATATAGAATTTTGACATATGCAATGATAGCATAATTAGTGTTATATAGAAATGTTAGTTATAAAATCCAATCATTAAAAAATGTTACTTTTGCGGGCATATAGCTAGTATTTGTTCTCGACGATGCCGCCCGCATCCTCGCCGTCGACCCTTCATGACGACGTCCGGCTGACCCATGTCCGGGACTGGGCTCGCCTGGCTGGCACTGGAGGTGCTGCTCGAGGCGCGCCGCTTGATGAGGAACCCGGCCCGGGTCCCGTCGTCGACCCTGATCTCGTTTGGTGGCGTTCGCGTGGGCCAGTTTTCGCACGGAGGAGCGGCCCAGCCGGAGGTGGTACGTCGCCGTGTCGTGGAGGAGGAGGGCGAGCACGTCCATCGCTACATGGTCGCGTTAGAGGCGGCAGGTTCTCCAATACCGGCAGTTTCTTGAGGATCTCACTTCAGCTATGATCCTGTGAGGGTTCCTTCTCTTTGGGTGTCCACCGCCGTGCCGCAGGAACATGAGTGTCCTAGATTCTTCTGTAGTATTCGATCTTTATTAGCTACCTAGCCAGTGAAGTATTCGATATTATATATATTTTTCGAGACGATGTATTCGAGATTATATCTATTATTCGAGACGATGTATTGAGATTATATCTATTATTCGAGACGATGTTTTTAGATTATATCTATTATTCGAGATGATGTATTCGAGATTATATCTATTATTCGAGACGATGTAATTTGAATACTAAATTGTTTTATATTTCTTTTGGATTAGTTAAATAAAAGCTATGGCGGACAATACCGGCAGAGAGGGAGAACAGGCCATGTTCGATATGATACGCCATCCTCACGGGCCAGATGATGATCAGAATGAAGAAGATTATGACGGCTCCGAATTTCTAAACAACACCGGAGAGGGTGATATGATATTCGATCGCGACGACCGAATTGATGAAGTCATGAACTATGATTATGATGATGACGAAGAAAATGTTGATCTTGAAACAACAAAGACCGGCGAGGTATATATATTTATATAAGCAGGCATCTGGTGATCATCACATGTTTTAAATGACTTGAATATATATTAACGAATCGATCTTTGTTCTTTCAGCCATCCGGATCGAGCAAATCTTCAGGCAAAAAGACGAAACAAGGCCCGAACAAAAAGTTGAAGGAGGGCGTAAAGTACAATATCGAGGCAATCAGACCTAATGGCGAACCATTAGCGCCTAAGAAGATTGCGGACAAGTTCATTCGTCAGTGCGGAGTTCTTGTGAAGGACCAACTCCCGATCTCCCTTCAAGAATGGAGAGAGCCAGCAAAAGACAAAAGACAAAAAGACAAAGAGGACGCTGCTCCACGTCCAGATGTTACTTTGGCCGACAAAAAACAAAAAGATCTGCTTTGGGATACTCTCATGGAACATTTCACCCTACCAGATCATTTCACAGAAGCAGATGTGCAGAAAGTCAAGGACGCTGCTCTTAGGAAGATGGCGGTTGCATTCAAGAACCACAAGAATCGTGAATGGGACAAGTACGTCAAGGGAGGAAGGAAGACTCCAGTATTCGAGGGAACACTAGAGAACCAACATGCTCATTGGGACGATTTCGTGAAATTCAAGGATTCAGAATTAGCTAAGGAACGGTCGAGAATAAACAAGAAGAATGCCGAAAAAAAGGACAAGTTCCATAAGCTGGGGCCAGGTGGCTATGCGGTGGCAATGCCTAAGTGGGATAAGTCTAAGAAAGAGATGGAGGATGCAGGTGTCACTCCGGTTACTAAGAGCTAGCCCCCCAGGGTCAGGACTTGGTTCTATGCGCATGGGGGGGAGTTGGACCCGAAGACAGACAATGTTTCGACGAGGGCAAGTCTGAAGGGAGCCGACGATGCGATACTTGTTGCAATAGAAGAGGCACGATCGGGGGTGTTCCAGCCCAACAGAGAGAACGACGAGCTTACGCGTGCCCTGGGAAATCCTGAACACCCGGGAAGAACATGAGGCAAGGGCACTAACAGAATGGAACACCAACTACAGAACCCGTGCGAGAAAGAAGATTACGGAGGAGAAGAAGAGGAAGATGGAGGAGGAGCAGAGGAAGCGGGACTATGAACGCCTTCAAGGCTTAGAAGCAAGTCAAGCGGAATTGGCAGTCAAATTCCAACGGCAGCAGGAGCAGATCGACTCACTTACCCAGCAAAGGGGGTCTCAGCAGCTGCAGCAGCTAGCGAATGATCCAACATTGGATAGCACCGCCCCATCCATGCCGAGAAGCAGCGTGGGTTCCGCCCCGGACTCCGCAATGCTGGATAGATACCCCGTGGATGACATCACGGAGAACACTAACTGCGAGCTACATGTCAAAATGAAGAACATACCCATTAAGGTGGCGGACACCATTGCTTTTACAAATCCCCCCGAGGCAACCTTCCATTGCAACCTGATTCCAGTGGGCTATGCTCGTGTCTTGGTTGATGAGGTGCTGGACCCATATTCGGAGCTAGAGCTTGATATTCCTGGAGGTGACGGCGAGCACTTTCTCGGAGAGGCCAAACATCGTATCATCCTATGGAAAAAGGATTGCATCATCTTTCGAAGGCCACCGACACCGCGTCAGCCGACTCCTCGTCGAAGTCCACCACCGAGTCAGTAGACTCCCGCTCCTGCAAGTCCACCAAGTCCGGCAAAGTGTCAGGCCACTCCTCCTCCAAGTCCGCAAAGTGTCAGCCCTCCTCCTCCTCCAAGTCCGCCACAGCGCCGACGCCCACTCCACCTCCAAGTCCGGCACAACCTCAGGCCACTCCTCCTCCAAGTCCGGCACAACTTCAGGCCACTCCTCCTCGTCCAACTCAGCCCCGTCAGCCGTCTCCACCGCCTCAGCAATCGCAGAAGAGACACCCCACAGCTATGGTGCGTAGCGGTACGAGTCGAGGTAGTACAGGAAGTACAAGCGGAGGCAAGCGATATAAATATGGTCCAAGCCTCACGCCTCTTCCGCAGAGGCCTTATGACAAGTCCGAGGAGGAAATCGCAGCCATATCGAAGACCGAGGTGGAAGCCCATTTTGCACCGAAACCGCCAACGCCGCCAAGGGAGAAAGTGCCTGAGGAAACGATTGACCACTTCATTCGTATGGCTCAACCACCAGCTCCCAAGCCTGTTGACACAGACTATGAGCGCCACATCAGGAAGTTAAATCGAGCACGTCTACGTAAGGAGGCGAGCTCGGGATCGAGCAAACAACAAGCAGCTGTCAAAAAATGTGGGAAAACCATTCCCCAGCTGGGAGAACAGGCGGCGCAATCGATCCCCTCGCTTGTTGTGCCAACAACACGTGACAGTACGCGCACCCAATATTATTGTGGCCAAACAGTTTACGTTCCCGAGGTGGGCAATGTGGTAATAACCAAGGACCATATAATGCAGGCTGAAGTTCTCAACATCACTGTTGGACAACTCCTCGAGATCGAGCCCATGCCTGTGCTTAGAGAGGATGAAATAAAACGGAAATATGTCCGTTTCCAACCTTTGGTCGAGTCAGACAAGGTCAAGAACCTCCCAACGAGAATGTATGAATTGCATCAATGGTACATGAACATTACCAAGATTTCCAATTGATTGTCCCTCATGGTGAATGTCAAGGAGGAGCATTACTTCCATGAGAAAGCTCAGTCCGTTGAGTATTCTGAACTGTTTCAGTTATACAATCAAGACGCCTTCGAAAATCTATCGTCAGTTGCTATTGTCTGTAAGTGATTTCTTTCTGTAATTTAAGTCTCAAACTAGCTGTAGTGCTCCTTTTGATCAATCATTACCTGTAATTATCCTCACTATATTCTTTTCTATGGTATTATGCAGGATGAAGATGTATGAAATGAGAAAAGGTGGACGCTTTGGCATTGGATTCATTGACCCAAACACCGTTAATGAATACACATGGCTAATAAATCCACATCATGAAAAGGCCGTAGAGGACAACATGCTAGAGTTCTTGAAGCGCCTCAAATACAATGAAGATATACTACTTCCTTACAACTTCCAGTGAGTCACACTGTCTTGTACTACAAATTCTCTGTTTTTGCCTACTAGCTAGCTACATGTTTCTGCTTACATATACCCGCTTAATTAAGACATGCAAACGTGTGTGCATGCAGATTTCACTGGATCTTGTGTATCATTAAAGTTGACGCCGGAACAGTTGAAATACTGGACTCACTACTCAAAGCAAATGCTGACTATAACATCTTGTTTGGGATAGTCAACAGGTAATTTCAATCATTATTAACTATATTTTTCGGCCTATTTAGTTCGTCATTTCATGATATGAACTATTTAATAACCCCTTTGTTCATTTTCTTTGTCGGCGGGCAGGGCTTGGGCAAGGTTCATCAGCGTCACGGAAGGCGAATGGAAAAGAAAATCTTAAATGGTTTCGACCCCTGGTAAGTAATTAAGTAGTACTAGCTAACTAGCTAGTTGCCATCTCTTTAATTATCATGCTTGATTAATTATTATCTGATCAAATTCCATTCTCGTAAAGGCCTGAAGCGGGCGCAGGGACTGACCTGTGTGCATTCTGCGTTTGCGAGAACATTCGCATGATGGCGTTCAAAGGAGCAGATCTCAAAGACAGGAATGGGTACGCTTGTCGAACACTATTCACAATTTTACACCATTATCGATATCTAGTCACACAACTAATACACATGCATATTGATCTCCTTCTTAACAGTTCAAAGAGGTGCGGGACAAGCTCCTAGAACGGAGCGCCGAGAAGCACTTCAAGAGGAAATAGCGGGATTTTTGCTCGACCAGGTCATTAATCCGAAGGAGAATACTATTACCGCTACCGCCCCATGAAAACCACTTCCAATTGTTATCGTGTTCAAGGCACCAATTAGGCTAATGCCACTGGCTCAAGGCAACATGCATATGTAGGAGAAATTGTATATAGCTATACATGTGTGTATGTGTGAATTAATTAATATGGTGGTTTGTGAGACATTGATGATATATATATATAGGCCCCTGGAGCTGGCTCGTGCCACGTGGTTGCCCTTTAGCACCGGTTCGTGCTGAACCGGTACTGGGGAGGGGAGGGGCTTTAGTGACCACACTTTAGTGCGGTTATGGAACCGCACTAAAGCTTTTACTGAACAGTGCTATTGCCCGGTTCTGCACTAGTGAATCCTTTGGTCCCGGTTCATTCCACCAACCGGGACCAATGGTGGTGGGCTGGAGCGAGGCCCATTGGTCCCGGTTCGTCCCACCAACCGGGACCAAAAGGTCCAGACGAACCGGGACCAATGGCCCACGTGGCCCGGCCGGCCCGCGGGGCTCACGAACCGGGTCCAATGCCCCCGTGGGTCCCGGTTCTGGACTGAACCGGGACTAATGGGGTGGCCCGGCCTGGACCATTGCCCCCTTTTCTACTAGTGAAACCAATTCGGTACAATCACATTTCACATAGCTACTGAGTAAGCATAAGCCATGGAGGCTGCTCGTTGTTTCCTTGTGTGCCTGGACTACGCTTTTGTGCTACTAGTTAATCGCATGTACAAATCAATAAATTAAGATGAATTAGGTTGACGTCACAAACATTCTTGTTACTTTTGGTGCAACTATTATGTCTTCGTTCTTCTTTCTTTCTGTGACGCAAACTACTGGATTATGCTACATATGGGGTGCTAATGACCACGACTCATTCAGGCCAAGCCTTGGCGCATTCGAATTGGTGCCACCTACTATATATTTGATCCACACTTTGAGCAAAAGATGACCAAAATTGAGTATATTTGGTAAGGACCATGGTTCGGGCCGGCATACAAGGCCAGACCGGAGGCCGAACCTGGCGGACGGGAGGGGCACGTGGAGAAAACGAGATGTGGAGGAAAACTTGTTAATGTGGCACACCACATGTACCCTGACAACTAGGACCCACTTTGCAAAACATGCTAAAAAACAAAGAAGGGTAAAATGTGGTACAATTTTTTCTAATTGGGGTAAAATGGATGAAATCAATTAAATGAGGTAATTTTTGACAAAAATGTCAGAAGAAAGGGTTGAAACTTTTTTTGTTTTAAGAAAACTATAAGGGAAACCCCTAGGATCCGAACTCATGTTTGTGAGGACGTGAAACTAGTTGATGGGATCATACGCCTCGTCCCCCAAACAAGTGAGTTGTTTGAAGTTTTATTGATTCAAATTATTGCGTCGATTGATACAGAAACAATGAAATGAATACACACCCTGCTTTTGCATGACTAGAATGCGCGCCTGCACGCATAGTTAGAGACAGGCAAGGCAATCATATAAAGTCATAACCTTATCGATCTACAGTTTCCGGAGAAAGACGGTGTAGAGAGATAGAAAAAGGGTGAGGTTTTCAAGAAGATTTTGTCATCGGTATTGGACGTATCGTCCGCAGAATTCCATCTTCATGCCGACGACGGCGGTATGGAGCACACAACTCTAAGGTACGGAGCCTAATAAAGAAATCAATGATGTGGTTCGCCCAGGTGGTGGTTGATGTCAGTTATCAGTAAGCATGGAAGCGGTTGAAACTCTTTTTTTCTAGTAGTCATGCAAAATGTAATCAATTTTTTTGGTAGCCTTTTGTACACCAACCAAGACAATACTTTATAGTATGGTCTGTTTGTGAGGTGTACCCTTGCAAAGGGTGCATATGAACATATAGTTATATAAGAGAGAAAGCCAACGAAGAACTTTCTTTCTATTGACAAACGAATGATCCCTTCCATTCTAGATAAGGCTTTTCTTCTCTGTTGTCAGTTTTCATTCCTTCCTCACTCAGTCACTCGTCTTCTTGTTAATTTTAACAACTACAAATTTTGAGATGCATACAGGTATTGTTGCTAGGGACAAAGCGAAAGGAAAACACACAATATACTATTACTTCCGTCTCAAAAGGCTTGTCTTAGATTTGTCTGGATAAAGCTCGGGGGGAGTATTTTTTAATTATCAAATGTAGACTACATGGCTACAGCCAGTCCGTTCTCGCCTTCTCCAAAACAATCAAAAAAAATAGTCATTAAAAAGTTGTACATCTAAAAAAGGTTTCTTGTCATCTCGCAAAATTAGGTGTCATGTGCTTCGGATCACTGCGAGGGTTAAACAGCGACAACTGAGTTGGGCTAGTCATTGGGGGCACATGCACGAACAGTGACTACTCGGCTGCCATCTAGGTCAAGCTGGCTATGTTAATTAGGACATCTATCGACGGACCCCTTTTCTACGAGTTTATCTTTAATTTGAGCTTTGTTCCTCGTCTAGTTTGTCCGTCGGGATTCATATTGTCTCCTTTGGGCAGTGAGGTTATGATTTTCTTGTCATGTGGCATTTTTTCGTGTTATATGTTATAATCCGGCCTTCAGATCAAAATGACGACAACTGCGCCTCCGGGCCACGTGCATGAAGACTTCTCGACAGTCATTGACGAGGTCAAGCCGGCTCCGGTAGACAAAAGAAAACTAAGTACTACTCAACTATATAGGCAGGAGCCTCCGCGCTTGCTTCCTAGTGTTGCTCTCTTCACACTGTCTCGGCCTCTCCAGACCTAAACACGACAGCGGTGGCCACACCCTCTCTCTCTCTCTCTCTGCTCACCACTGGTCACAGATCCAGCCGGATCCTCTCCGCCGGGGAAGGTGAGAAGGTGCAACGTTCACGCGGTCGTCCTCGGCGACGGCTCTTACCCACTGCTGGGCGCGTCCCGATCAGCCTGCCTTGCCGTTCTCTCCCAAGCACCGCTGGCGAGGGAGGGCCTCCGACCCCTTCTTCCTCGCTGCCGTAGTGTGGGCAGATCTGGCCTCCCGCCGCCCACCTAGTGACATCCCGGCGACCATCAGGTATAACTTCCTTTGAAACCGGCCTTGCTCTACTTCCCGAGCTCCTGACGTCGCTGCATTTGTAACTTTCACTATTTCTCAGGCCCCCTCGTAGATAGGATCGATCGGCCGTTCAAAAACCACCTAATTTTTTTACGTTTAAGAGGTAAAACTAGTTCATGCACTCGAATCTAGTACTACTTGGTTCAAACAAGGAAGAAATGGGGTGGGGAGGATTTGTTACCTGAATCTAGGACTTGGTCGAAAGAGGAAATAATGGGGCGAAAAGTAGCAGAGACTGGCTATCCAACTGGTCTCTAGGTCTAATAGGGAAATAAAGGGAAACACAGTACAAACTCAATATAAACCCGATCTATTGGTTGAAAAAGGAAAGAAAGTGGGGACTGGGGGACAAGTCAATAGAGTAAGTCCAGCACTAGATTTGCTAGCCTCACACAGTATAAGGTGGCTATACCGAACAAAAATGGGACCAACCCAGATATCATGTTCTGATGTTTGTTGCCCCGAGCCACTCTTATGTAATGCCACTGGTAAAATGTAGCAGTCGCACTGTTAAAAGTAAGGACACGTTAAACCAATGTTGTTTTCAATGTAATGCCTCCAGTAATATGAATCAATGGCACTTCTTTACATGTCCTGCTAAAATTTCCCATTAAGATAAGTTGGTTCTTTTCGTTAGAAATCTGGTCCACCTACTCTCCCGTGCCCAAAGTAATGTTGTATTTAACGGTTGTCATAGTTAATCCTAATGCTCACACTAATATCTAGCAATGCCACTGCTTTAGAAATTGCTACTGTCCTTGTAGGATTGCCATTCAGATAAGGAACATGCTTCTTTTCATTTGATGCATGTTTCATCACTTGTTAGTCACCCTCCTTTCCACCTTTTTTGTGCAAACAGAGATATACATTTCACGCTCGATCTTAGTTGAACTGCACAAATGATATCCAAATTATAGTTGAGCATTCAAGGAGCTTCACAACCAACCTTGATGTTGCTCAATTTTATTGCAACTAATGAAGAAGAAGCTTTGTGGGTTTCGTTTTCTGATGGAAATGGAACCGGGGCTGGAGCCCTTTTCTTAAAAAAATTGAAGAAGAAGCTGCTAGCTCACGGGACATTGCTTCATTTTAGGTGAAATGCACCAAAAGGTCCCATGAATTGAATCATCCATGTTGGTGACTGAAAGAGCCAGCTTCAGCATCCCAGTCTAAGCACCCCCGGCCTCCATCCTTGCGACGCACGGTACACCTCGTTTGCCACCTGCTCGACCCTAGTGTCACTGATAAAATGAAGTAATAATACAGTTAAAATAGAGCGAGTGTCATCTCTATCATTTCATTTCCAATGTAGATAAAGAAAGTGCTTCTCTTTGTTAAAGTATGTTTCATCAACTAGTCCCATTGTTAATGTTTAAGCGTTTCTGCAAACTGGGGTGCTTAATTTTAGTTGATATGTACAAAAATAGAGATTTGAATGTCTCAAGGCGCCTCCTTGTACTACTGCTGTACACTGATGTTCATCACTGGCAGAAGGTGTATCTGGGAGACTTGGGACGATGTCCAGTATGAGGCGTCGCAGGGCCCATCTCGCCCTCGCAGCATGGCATACTATGATACTATCGCAATATTTTCTTCTGTTTATTTTGTGTGTTTCATCAACTAGTGCCACTATAATGTAATCACACTTCTTCATTATTTGTGCAAACAGGGTTATTCAGCTGCATTTTGGTGGAACTGCACAAATGTATGTATGGAACCGGCATATATGCAGAGTGCTAGGTGTGCCAAGTAAAAATTACCGACACCAACCATGCTGCATGCACGCATTGGCATCCACCACCACCAGTGGGATGTGTGGCGCTCTCTGTGGACGGATCTTTCTCGGCAGCAAATCCTCTAACCAAATACTAGTAGCTTATATTGGCAGTTTTCTAGGGAGTACTCTTTTCTGAAAGAAGCACCAATCTATTTTTCTTTATTTGTACACCGTGTCACAAATTCGACCCAAAGTTCCAGTGCTATTTTACGGTGATTGGCATAGTACTCGGAGACTGATTGTAAGCATGATTTTCATTAGCTGTCACACTGATTGTAAGCATGAGCAGGTGGAAGATTAGGTTAGTGCGAAGCTTACCTTAAACCCTACAGCCGCTGTTGAAACGAGGCGAGCGTCGAGGGAACCGTGGAGATCGGCGGGGAAGCGACGTCGCGCCATCCGGCCTCCTCTTGCAGTGGGAGAACGAATACTCCTGTGGCTCCGGCTGGCTCTGCACCCTCACGAACGGCACACCATACTCGATCGATTCGTTATCCTCTGGGTGCTCGACCTTCGACCTGTACGCCCACCACCTTTGCCTGACTGTCTCCTCGGGCGAATCTGTCTGCTCCATCGCCCATAGGAGATACTCGATGAATTCGGAGGACTGCGGCGTGACTGCCTCCGAGGAGTACATGTACATCGCCGCCCTCATCGCGGCCGTCTCGCTCTTTCGCATACATTGCCACATTGCCCGCACCGTCCTCGAAATCTCCCATCATTGTCAAACCAACTAAGGATCTCCTTCAACCTGGCTAACTTTGCCTGGTCGCCGCCAGCGATCTGCCTGATTCGCTGCTGCATCCTCTCCATAGATGTCCTTCTGAGTGGTCCGGTGCTAGCTTTGGAAGATGGGAGGAGAGACGGTGGTCTTGCAAAAGAGAAGAGGGAGAGGAGAGGAGGTGGTTTTGGAATGGAGATGATGGAGAGGAGAGGAGGTGGTTTTGCAATGGAGAGAAGATCAGAAGAGGGAGAGGCGAGACGGTGGTTTTGGAATGGAGATGATGGAGAGAAGAGGAGGTGGTTTTGGAAGTGAGATGATGGAGAGGAGAGGAGGTGGTTTTGCAATGGAGAAGATCAGAAGAGGGAGAGGCGAGACGGTGGTTTCGGAATGGAGATGATGGAGAGGAGAGGAGGTGGTTTGCAATGGAGAAGAGGGAGAGGAGCGTGCGGCAGCGATTTAGGATTGGGCGAGAGGGCCGGTGCGCTGTGACTGGATCAAAATCAAAATCAATTTACCCTTCAATTAAGAAAGCGACCCCACATTAACTAGTCTCCCTTTTATTCTGGGTCATAATTGACCATGATTTTCGCACATAAAATATATGTTATACGTTGCAAAAATAATATAATTTGAAAGTACATTCAGGTACGAACCAAACGATACAATTTTTGGTGACATGCATTCATATTTTGCTTGTCAAATACAGTACGTGGTCAAACTTTGACCCAAAATACGCAAAACAACAAGAAAATTCTTCCAAGACCAGCGCCGCTCTTCCGCTCTTCTCCTCTTAAACCACCGCCGCTCCTCTCCTGTTCCAATCTAAATGTAGTGCCGCTCCTCTCCTCTTCCATTTCAAAATCACCGCCCCTCCTCTCCTGTTCCAGTCCAAAACTAGCGTCGCTCCTCTCCCGTTCTAATCCAAAACCAGCGCTGCTCCTCTCCTCTTCCATTCAAAAACCACCGCCGGTGAGTGAAGGTGTTGTGGAGAAGTAGATCGATGGAGGAGTACAACCGATACGTGAGGATCGCAGACGGCGACCCTGTGAAGCTACCTAGGATGTTGGAGATACAATCTTGCTTTGACAACAAGGACCAACTAGCGGCGACGGCGACATCCATGGCCAAATATCTGCAACAGAGCGAAAAGGCGGCGATACTCCCGGAGGGAGTCGCGCCGGAGTACATAGAGCTGCTCCTCTGGGCCATGAAGCAAACAGATTCACCGAATCCGATCGTGAGGGAGCGGTGGTGGGAGTATCGATCCCAGATGGAGCATCCACCAGAGATTGAAGGATCGAGCATCTACAGGGTGTCGTTTGTGAGGGTGTCCTGCCAGAGCGAGCCGGTGGAGTCTTCGTCGACCGAACCCAACTGCAAGAGGAGAAAAGCAGTTGGCCCGACGACGCTTCCCCGCCATCGTCTCCCTCGCCGTTCACATCGTCTCACGGGGCGGTTGTCTACCGCCGAGGAATAGGAGGGGGCTTCCCCCTGCCCAATAGTCGGGCAGGTTGTGAATTGTCAAGAGGAGCTTAGGGTTGTCAGTATTTGCAGGTTGTGAATTGTGTTTTGTGTTGTGTATTTTGAGAGTACTTTCAGATATGAATGTCTTTTGAATTTCAGATTTGCAGTATTAAGTATATGAAGAATTTTATGAATTCTAGAGATCTATTTTTAGCACTTAAAAAATGTAGTTTCATAGGAGTATAAAAGTGCAGATGAGAAGAAACTGCAAGTTTCAGTTTCAGATAAGAAACTGCAAGTTCAGTTTCAGATAAGAAATTGCAACTTTCAGAGGCAGAACATTTATATTAACATGGCATTTTCAAACAGGGTTAACATCATGTTGGAAGTTTTATTCATGATCGAAAATGGAACTACCAGCCAGTTAACATCATGCTGATCAACATTCATGCATAGCACATCTTCATATGATGCACAGTCAAAATGCCCACACAATGTTGAGTGTGCGAAACACAGAGAAAACGAGGGACGAAGTTTTGGCAAGTGTTAGACGTGGTTTTGGGCTGCCCCGTCTAGGCTTTCATTTTTAACATGCGCAGCCCACGACCTTGGATGGGAGGGCCTGTTTGTATTTTCTTAGGGCCGTCATGTATCGATCGGCCTATGGACCTCCCATCCGAGGTTTTATTTTTGGCAGCCCAATTTATGTATTTTTTTTGAAGAAAACGCAGAGGTCTGTTCTATTTTTCTATATAAGAATAAGAACGTCAGGTACAACTTATGTTTCCCTTCTAACTATATTATATATATTAAATTATTTTATGTGTTATTATATATTATTTTTATTGTCATCATATATTTAACAGATACTTACATATGTAAGAAAACAATATCCCACATCTTATTAACTTATAAAAATAATTTCTTAACAAATAAAATCCTGGATTGTTTTGGCATGAAAATCCTAGTGATTGTGTGCAAAAGCTTGGTAAGATTTAAGGATGAATGTAATAATATCACTTATTATTTAAATATATTTATAACAAAATGCTCAGCCGTTTTTTATTTTTTGATAACATTGCTGGCCCAACCCAACATTATAATTAGAATTAGCCCAGCAAAATCATGTATTTAGAGAAAGTGCAAATGGCCTGTAATTTTTAGGAAATAAAATATATGGGCCGCATGGACGCTACATTAATTGTTCACTCAGCCCAGCTAATGGCTGTAATTCAAAAAAAAGATCAAATTGACTGTAAATTATATCGCGCAAAAAAAGACTGTAAATTCTGAAAAAATGGGTTGAATACGTGCCACATTTTTGGAGGCTGAAATGTGGGCCAATAGGTCGAAGCCAACGCAAGTCATTGTCAATTTAGTCAACAAATGATTCTGACATATTAGCTGTTGGATTTACATCCAACGACCGGCATCCATCTTCAATCTCTCGTCTTCTTCTCCAGCGCCGCCGGGACCACCTCCCGCCTCCTGCTGCTAGCAGCTCTGCTTAGCACGCTTCACTATGAAGCGCTACTCCACCGTTGGCCAGGCCATCCCTCCACCCCTCCACACCTCATGTTCTTCTCCACCGACTACCGAACCACACCGCACTAGAACCAGTTAACCATCGTACACCTCTCCGTCTGCGACTCTACTCCCGCGTCTTCCCATCTCCGGCTCGTTGCTGTCCGCGGCCTCGCCGTCGTCCACCACCTTGGATGCGCTCGGCCCGGCGTGGTCAACATGGTCAATGAATGACACCATCGGAAGTACACTGTGCGTGGAGAGGCTGACAGCTGGGTCCACGGCCGCAAACAAGGAAATGCCTCCTTATTACGCACAAAATAATGATTCCTCCACCTGACATCTGGGACCCACGGGAAGGGCCTCTGTATTTTGCGAAAAAATGTGCCCTCCGCTAACTTGTCGGACCCACCAGCTATCTTCGCACGCAAGGAAGTGCCTCCTTATTACGCACAAAAAAATGAATACTCCCCCTGCCAGCTGGAACCCAGCATACTGGGAGGCTGACTTGTGGGCCTAGCAAGTTGACGGGGACGGAGGGCTTTGTCAACTTAGTCAATATGAACGGTTCTAGCTCCTGTTACCGTACGATGTTCATCCAACGGTTGTAGTGCTTCTTCAACCTCTGGTCTTCTTGCTCCAGCCGTCCAAACCAGCGCCAGTCGTGCCGCGTGCTCCTGCCTCCCGTGGCCGGCTCTGATGCCGCGGAGGCCTCACCGCCCACTACTACTCCCACCGCTGGCCAGGCCATCCCTCTACTCACCCACACCCCCTGTTATTCTGCGGCGACAGCAGCCTCACACCGCAGCCGAACCAGTGAACCCTCGTACTCCTCTTCGCGTGGGCATCCCCGCTGCGTCTTCCCGGCCCGAAGTCGCCCCTTCCTAGGCCTCACCATCGTCCACCGCCGTGGTGCTCTCGGCGCGGCGTGGTCAACGTGGTCAAGGAACGACTTCCATCGGACATGGACTGTACGTTGAGAGGTTGACAGCTGGGTCCACGGCTGCAGCAAGGAAGTGCCTCCTTATTACACGGAAAATAATGATTACTCCACCTGACAGCGGGGACCCACCGGACGGGCCACCGTATTTCACGAAAAAAAGTTTCCCCCTGACTGATGGGACCCACCAGCTACATCTTCGCATGCAAGGAAGTGCGTCCAGGCAAAAAAAACGATTCGCCCCCCTGACTGCTGGGACCCACCAGCTACATCTTCGCACGCAAGGAAGTGCGTCCGGGCAAAAAAAAACGATTCGCCCCCCTGACTGCTGGGACCAACTAGCTACATCTTCGCACGCAAAGGAAGTGCGTCCGGGCAAAAAAAACGATTCGCCCCTCTGATTGCTGGGACCCACCAGCTACATTTGCGCACGCAAGGAACTGCCTGACAGTTGGGACCCACTGATAACCCACAAGTATAGGGGATCGCAAATGTTTTCGATAAGTAAGAGTGTCGAACCCAACGAGGAGCTAAAGGTAGAACAAATATTCCCTCGAGTTCTATCGACCATCGATACAACTCTACGCACGCTTGACGTTTACTTTACCTAGAACAAGTATGACACTAGAAGTACTTTATAGGTGTTTTTGGAGAAGCTAGCAAGAAAGTAAAGAGCACGAAAATAAAACTAGGG
The DNA here is from genome assembly GCA_021605205.1 of Aegilops longissima. Taxonomy (NCBI): domain Eukaryota; kingdom Viridiplantae; phylum Streptophyta; class Magnoliopsida; order Poales; family Poaceae; genus Aegilops; species Aegilops longissima. Next base: position 848,536,673 of record CM038677.1, read on the forward strand.
GCTGTTAAGGTAAAGACACAACTAAAGTAAATATAACGAGTATGGAAAAGTGGTGATAGGAGTTGTGGAATTGTCCCTAGGCAACTGACTATGTTACTAGACCGGTTATCACTATTGCAATTCTATTTGAGGGAGAGGCATAAGCTAACATACTTTCTCTACTTGGATCATATGCACTTACGATTGGAACTCTAGCAAGCATCCGCAACTACTAAAGATTTATTAAGGTAAAACCCAACCATAGCATTAAAGCATCAAGTCCCCTTTATCCCATACGTAAACAACCTACTTACTCGGGTTTGTGTTTCTGTCACTCACGCAACCCACTATAAGCAAATCATAAACATATTGCAAACATTACAGCGGGAATCCCTCACGCTTGCGCGACACGGAGGGCACAATAGGACAGCACCAATAAAATATGCAACTCAAACCAATCATAGCAATTCATCAATCACCGATAGGACAATAGAAATCTACTCAGACATCATAGGATGGCAACACATCATTGGAAAATAATATGAAGCATAAAGCACCATGTTCAAGTAGAGGGTACAGTGGGTTGCGGGAGAGTGGACCGCTGAATATAGAAGGGGGAAGGTGATGGAGATGTTGGTGAAGATGACGGTGGTGTTGGTGATGATCGCGGTGATGATGATGGCCCCCGGCGGCGTTCCGGCGCCACCGGAAGCAAGGGGGAGAGAGCCCCCCTCCTTCTTCTTCTTCCTTGACCTCCTCCCTAGGTGGGAGGAGGGTTTCCCCTATGTTCCTTGGCTCCCATGGCTTGGGAGGGATGAGAGCCCCTCCGAGATTGGATCTATCTCTCTGTTTCTGCGTTCTGTTATGGCTCTGTTTCACCGTTTCGCGTATATATGGAGATCCGTAACTCCGATTGGCCTGAAACCTTCGCCCAGATTTTTTCCGAATACTATCTTTCTTGCGGCAAAAGAAGAGCATCAACCGCCTTACGTTGGGCTCACGAGGGTAGGCCGCGCGCCCAGGGGGGAGGGGCACACCCCCCTGCCTCGTGACCACCTCGGGCACCGTCTCGCTTTGGTTTTTCTTCTGGAATTTTCCATATTTTCCATAAATAAGCTCCGTCCGTTTTTATCCCGTTTGGACTCCGTTTGATATGGACATTCTGTGAAACATAAAACATGCAACAGACAGGAACTGGCACTGGGCACTGGATCAATATGTTAGTCCTAGAAATAGTATAAAAAGTTGCCAAAAAGTATATGAAAGTGAATAATATTGGCATGGAACAATCAAAATTATAGATCTGACGGAGACGTATCAGCATCTAAGCTTAATTCCTGCTCGTCCTCGAGTAGGTAAATGATAAAAAAGAATAATTTTTGATGTGGAATGCTACCTAGCATAATCTTGATCATATGTCTAATCATGGCATGAATATTAAGACACGAGTGATTCAAAGCAATAGTCTATCATTTGACATAAAAACAATAATACTTCGAGCGTACCAATAAAGCAATCATGTCTTTTCAAAACAACAAGGCCAAAGCAAGCTTATCCCTACAAAATTATACAGTTTCGCCATGCTTCATTTTCGTCACACAAAATGCCCCCATCATGCACAACCCCAATGACAAGCCGAGCAATTGATTCATACTTTTTAACGCGCTTCAGCTTTTTCAACCCTCACGCAATACATGAGCGCAAGCCATGGATATAGCACTATAGGTGGAATAGAATATAATGATGGAGGTTATGTGGAGAAGACAAAAAAGGAGAAAGTCTCACATCGACGCGGCTAATCAACGGGCTATGGAGATGCCCATCAATTGATGTCAATGCGAGGAGTAGGGATTGCCATGCAACGGATGCACTAAGAGCTATAAGTGTATGAAAGCTCAACAAAAGAAACTAAGTGGGTGTGCATCCAACTTGCTTGCTCATGAAGACCTAGGGCATTTGAGGAAGCCCATCGTTGGAATATACAAGCCAAGTTCTATAATGAAAATTCCCACTAGTATATGAAAGTGATAACTCAAGAGACTCTCTATATGAAGAACATGGTGCTACTTTGATGCAAAAGTGTGGTAAAAGGATAGTAACATTGCCCCTTCTCTCTTTTTCTCTCATTTTTTTATTTTCTCATTTTTTTTATTTTTTTATTTTTTTGGTGGGCTTCTTTGGCCTCTTTTTTTTTATTTGGGCTTCTTTGGCCTCTTTTATTTTTTTGTAAAGTCCGGAGTCTCATCCCGACTTATGGGGGAATCATAGTCTCCATCATCCTTTCCTCACTGGGGCAACGCTCTAATAATGATGATCATCACACTTTTATTTACTTACAACTCAATATTACAACTCGATATCTAGAACAAAGATATGACTCTATATGAATGCCGCCGGTGGTGTACCGGGATGTGCAATGATCTAGCGTAGCAATGACATCAAAAAATGGACAAGCCATGAAAACATCATGCTAGCTATCTTACGATCATGCAAAGCAATATGACAATGAATGCTCAAGTCATGAATATGATGATGATGAAAGTTGCATGGCAATATATCTCGGAATGGCTATGGAAATGCCATGATAGGTAGGTATGGTGGCTGTTTTGAGGAAGATATAATGAGGCTTATGTGTGACAGAGCGTATCGTATCACGGGGTTTGGATGCACCGGCGAAGTTTGCACCAACTCTCGAGGTGAGAAAGGGCAATGCACGGTACCGAAGAGGCTAGCAATGATGGAAGGGTGAGAGTGCGTATAATCCATGGACTCACATTAGTCATAAAGAACTCATATACTTATTGCAAAAGTTTATTAGCCCTCGAAGCAAAGTACTACTACGCATGCCCCTAGGGGGATAGATTGGTAGGAAAAGACCATCGCTCGTCCCCGACCGCCACTCATAAGGGAGACAATCAAAGAAACACCCCATGCTTCAAATTTGTCACACAACGGTTACCATACGTGCATGCTACGGGACTTGCAAACCTCAACACAAGTGTCTCTACAATCCACAACCACCCACTAGCATAACTCTAATATCACCATCTTTATATCGCAAAACTATTGCAAGGAATCAAACATATCATATTCAGCGATCTACAAGTTTATGTAGGATTTTATGACTAACCATGTGAATGACCAGTTCTTGTCATATCTTTAAATAGATATAAGTGAAGCAAGAGAGTTTAATTCTTTCTACAAAAGATATGCCCACGCTCTAACAAGTATTAGTGAAACAAAAGAGCATTCTAAAATGGTGGTTGTCTGTGTAAAGAGAAACAGGCAATCAAACTTAAAATGATATAAGTGAAGCACATGAAGCATTCTATAAAGCCATACTCAAAAGATTTAAGTGAAGTGCATAGAGCATTCTATAAATCAACCAAGGACCATCTCATACCAGCATGGTGCATAAAAGGAAAAGAAAAACCTAATTGCAAAAGACGCTCCAAGACTTGCGCATAATGCATGAACGAAACGAATTCGAAAACATACGGATACTTGTTGAAGAAAGAGGGGATGCCTCCCCAGCATCCCCAAGCTTAGACGCTTGAGTCTCCTTGAATATTTACTTGGGGTGCCTCGGGCATCCCCAAGCTTGAGCTCTTGCCTCTCTTCCTTCTTCTTACATCGAAACATCCTCGATTAGACACTACATCCACACAAAACTTCAACAGAAAACTCGGTAAGATCCGTTAGTATAATAAAGCAAATCACCACTCTAAGTACTGTTGCAAACCAATTCATATTTTGTTTTTTCATTGTGTCTACTGTAATATAACTTTTGCATGGCTTAATCCACTGATATAAATTGATAGTTTCATCAAAACAAGCAAACTATGCATCAAAAACAGAATCTGTCTAAAAAAGAACAGTCTGTAGCAATCTGAACATCCACCATACTTATGGTACTTAAACAATTCTGCCCAAATTAGGAAAAATAAACAATTTGTACAGAAAGACATTTCAAAAAGAATCAGAACCATTTGACGTTCCAGTAAAAAATTAAAATTCGCGCACTACGGCCAAAGTTTCTGTCCTGCACCGCACAAACCAACAAGCATTGTAAACATCCTAAAGGCAAACCTTGGCACATTATTTTTATAATACAATGGAATTGTACAAGGGGATAATTATTTTTGTTGAAAACTTTCTGTAATCAAGATTCACAAAGTTGCCGTGAGCATGAACAAAGTTCAAGGAGCTCTCCCACTTCAACAATGCTTGTCTTTCTCACTTTCACTTTCCTTTTCTGTAAAAGTTTTGGGTTCCCCTCTTTATCTTTTTGTTTTTAAACTATATGAAAGCACTCAACAGAAATAAATGACTCTCTAAAACTTCCGGGTTGTCTCCCTGGCAGCGCTTTCTTTAAAGCCATTAAGCTAGGCATATAGTGCTCAAGTAATGAATCCACCCGGATCCCAAGGTATATCAAAGACAATTTTAATTAGCAATGATTTGGCATTTAGTAGTGAGCAGAAAGTAATATATATCATGCAACAACGAAGTCTAACTCTCTTCCTATGCATCGGCATGTCATAAAAGAACAATTCATGCACACCAAGTAAAGGCCAATGCATAGTATAAGCAGTTTCTTGCAATTTTATTGTATTGGAAACATAGAGAGGTGGAGATATAGTTCCTCTCTCATAATAATTGCAAGTAGGAGCAGCAAGCACATGCATATTATATCTTTCAAAATCATCATGTGCAACGGTAAAAGGCAACCCATCAATATAATCCTTAATAAGTGCAAACTTCTCCGATATAGTGTAGTCGGAAGAGTTTAAAAAGATAATAGGACTATCATGCGTGGGTGCAATAGCAACAATTTCATGTTTAACATAAGGAATTATAGCAAGTTCATCTCCATAAGCATCATTCATATTGGCATCTTGGCCACAAGCATAGCAAGCATCATCAAAAAGGGATATTTCAAAAGAATCAACGGGATCATACCAATCATCATAGCAATCATCATAGCAATCATCCTTCGGTAAGCACGAAGGGAAATTAAATAATGTATGAGTTGGAGGGTTACTCTCATTAGAAGGTGGGCACGGGTAGCTAATCCGCTCTTCCTCCTTTTGTTCTTCGCTCTCCTCATCATTTTTTTCATCCAATGAGCTCACAGTTTCATCAATTTCTTCTTCCATAGCTTCCTGCAAAATATTAGTCTCTTCTTGGACAGCTTGACTTTCTTCATAAAAGCATTAATATAGTAATTGTATTCATAATTCTCACAGCAATATTTGAGGATAGCTAAACTTTTAGATCTATAAATAGCATCATCAAAATCATCAAACTCTTTAAACATAGATTCAATTTCATAAGCACCCATAAAAGCAACAAATTCTTCTATTTGTTCCACATCATAGTAATCATATATACCTCTAGCATAAGAAGACAAGGTTTCATTATCATTAAATTTGCATGAAAAGGGAAGGTGTGGAGAATTCATCCTAGAGTAACAAGTATAATCATATTCCGCGCATAGTTGCCAAGCATACCACTTCAATATATGAATTTGATCCCATAATAGTTTCCCTTTTTGTGTCGAGCGATAATCCCTAAAGTATTCACGTTGATCCAACGTTACTCCCGTTATAAAGTTGAATGGGGTTTTCTCAGGATTATCAAAGTAGTACAAAATATTTCTCACATAATGAGAATCGGGGGTTTTAGGAGTTACCCCATCCTCATGAGTAGCAAGTACAACTAATTTTTTTGATATTTCGTGTTCCATATCCATAACTAAAGATAGAGAACAACTAAGAACAACAAATAAAAATTACTTAGTGATAAAGCAAACAAACACACACGAGAATATTCACCTCACGCTATTGCTCCCCGGCAACGTCGCCAGAAAAAGGTCTTGATAACCCACAAGTATAGGGGATCGCAACAGTTTTCGATAAGTAAGAGTGTCGAACCCAACGAGGAGCTAAAGGTAGAAAAAATATTCCCTCAAGTTCTATCGACCACCGATACAACTCTACGCACGCTTGACGTTTACTTTACCAAGAACAAGTATGAAACTAGAAGTACTTTGTAGGTGTTTTTGGGGAAGATAGCAAGAAAGTAAAGAGCACGAAAATAAAACTAGGGGCTGTTAAGGTAAAGACACAACTAAAGTAAATATAGCGAGTATGGAAAAGTGGTGATAGGAGTTGTGGAATTGTCCCTAGGCAACTGACTATGTTACTAGACCGGTAATCACTATTGCAATTCTATTTGAGGGAGAGGCATAAGCTAACGTACTTTCTCTACTTGGATCATATGCACTTATGATTGGAACTCTAGCAAGTATCCGCAACTACTAAAGATTCATTAAGGTAAAACCCAACCATAGCATTAAAGCATCAAGTCCCCTTTATCCCATACGTAAACAACCTACTTACTCGGGTTTGTGTTTCCGTCACTCACGCAACCGACTATAAGCAAATCATAAACATATTGCAAACCCTACAGCGGGAATCCCTCACGCTTGCGCGACACGGAGGGCACAATAGGACAGCACCAATAAAATATGCAACTCAAACCAATCATAGCAATTCATCAATCACCGATAGGACAATAGAAATCTACTCAGACATCATAGGATGGCAACACATCATTGGAAAATTATATGAAGCATAAAGCACCATGTTCAAGTAGAGGGTACAGCGGGTTGCGGGAGAGTGGACCGCTGAATATAGAACGGGAAGGTGATGGAGATGTTGGTGAAGATGACGGTGGTGTTGGTGATGATCGCGGTGATGATGATGGCCCCCGGCGGTATTCCGGCGCCACCGGAAGCAAGGGGGAGAGAGCCCCCCTCCTTCTTCTTCCTTGACCTCCTCCCTAGATGGGAGGAGGGTTTCCCCTCTGTTCCTTGGCTCCCATGGCTTGGGAGGGGCGAGAGCCCCTCCGAGATTGGATCTATCTCTCTGTTTCTGCGTTCTGTTATGCCTCTGTTTCACCGTTTCGCGTATATATGGAGATCCGTAACTCCGATTGTCCTGAAACCTTCGCCCAGATTTTTTTCCGAATATTATCTTTCTTGCGGCAAAAGAAGAGCATCAACCGCCTTACGGTGGGCTCACGAGGGTAGGCCGCGCGCCCAGGGGGAGGGGCGCGCCCCCCTGCCTCGTGACCACCTCGGGCACCGTCTCGCGTGGATTTTTCTTCTGGAATTTTCCATATTTTCCAAAAATAAGCTGCGTCCGTTTTTATCCCGTTTGGACTCCGTTTGATATGGATATTCCGCGAAACATAAAACATGCAACAGACAGGAACTGGAACTGGGTACTGGATCAATGTTAGTCCCAAAAATAGTATAAAAAGTTGCCAAAAAAGTATATGAAAGTGAATAATATTGGCATGGAACAATCAAAAATTATAGATACGACGGAGACGTATCACCCACCTGGTCGAAGCGTACGTAGCGTTGTCATTCTGGTCGCGAACGTGTACGTACATATATACTGGTCGATATAGAGGCGCGCACGTGTCGTAGTAGAGGCGCGTACGTGTCGTAGTAGAGACGCGCACGTAGCTTGTACACGTACGTACAGCGGCCAGGGTGCAAGAAAGAAAATACAGCCACATACGTACATACGGGCGGGGTCTCGAACACCTACTCGCGCATACGTACATGGCTGGGTCGGAACGGAGAAACAGAGTCATCGTCGTGTTCATGGGGAGGCAACGGAATACGTCGTGTTCATGGGGAGGCAACGGAATGCGTCGTGTTCATCGGGAGGCAACGGAACGCGTGGGAGCCAACCTGCTTGGACGGAACAGGCGATGGAAACGAGGCCTGGCATACCGCAGAACGGAGGAAACGACCTTGTGTTTGACCGGCCACATTTTGAACGGGGTCCTGTTGATCGGGAGGGGTGTGGCGTTCCGCAAAATGGAGGAAACGGACCTCCTACGGTCGAAACGGGGGTCCTGTTGATCGGGAGGGATGTGGCGTACCGCAAAACGGACGAAACGGACCTCCTACGGTCGAAACGGGGGTCCTGTTGATCGGGAGGGGTGTGGCGTACCGCAAAACGGATTTAAACGGACTTGTGTTGGGCGCCACGGTCAAGCGGGGTCCTGTTCATCCGGAGGGGTGTGGCGTACCGCAAAACGGGACTCCACGGGATACTGTTCATCTCCACCGTCGACCTCCTCCAGCCTCCAAGGGCTACCGTCGACCTCCTCCAGCCTCCACGGGCTCCTGTTCATCCAGCCTCCACCACGCGCTACTCCACCGGCTACTGTTCAACCACCCCTGCACCGTCTACTGTTCATCCAGCCCTCCACACCACGGGGTCCTGTTCAACCACCCCTCCACGGCCACCCCTCCACCGTCTACTGTTCATCCAGGCCTCCACACCACGGGGTCCTGTTCATCCAGAGGCAACGCCACCGCTCACTGTTCATCCAACCCCCGCAACGCTCACTGTTCATCCAATCGATTGGCTTCAGTTAGCAGCAATAGCGAAGGAATCGCTCCATCGGGTTCAATTAACAGCCATCGATCGATCGCTCGGGTTCAGTAACGCGTAGCCTGAAGTGCAATCGCTCGGGTTCAGTTAGAGCCCAACGCCTCGCTTCGGGTTGATTAGAGCTAACGCCTCGCGACACGCAGCGCATACGTGTCTGAGAGAAACGCGCATCGCCGGCCCCGACCTCCCACCGTAACCGCAACTCCCGATATTTTCCTCCCCTCGCTTCTACCACGGTTTTTTCCGTCATGGACGGCCCAAAGAATGTAATGCAGCTGCGTCTCCGGCCCGCCCAGAACGAAAAGCCCATTTTCCGTCATGATTTTTTGTCATAGAAGTAGGAGCCCACCACATCTATGATGATACCGGGTTTTGTCACAATTATCGTCATAGAAGTGTCATATGTATGACAGAAAAAAATTTCGTTCGGCCCAAAATGTTATGGATGTGTCTTTTTTTTTGTAGTGGGAGCCGGGGCCGATGAGGAAAGGAAAGAAGAAGAAGGCGGCCAAGACCGGCGAGCCGCGCATCAAGTGCGCGTCCAAGGAAGAGGAGTGCCTCGCCGAAGCGTGGAAGTTCGTCTACCTCGACCCGGTCACCGGCACGAACCAGAGCATCGAGACATATTGGGCCTGCATCAAGGCCGAGTTCGACGAGCGCAAACTCGTCGACCCCTACTTCAAAGGTGTCCACATGAAGCGTGGGTCGAAAGCGATGGCGAACCATTGGGGGCTCATCCAAACGGCGTGCAACAAATGGCATGGGATCATCGAGGAGGTCGCGGCTCGCCCGGAGAGCGGCACCAGCATTGAGGATCAGGTATAGCACGCCGTCCTTACTATTGCCTTTTGCCGTGCGCGCGCCCTAGCGCCGACTGATGTTCTTTTCCTCGGCGCAGCTGCTACGCATGTTCACCATGTTCCGCGATGACAACAGCGATGTAGAGTTCAAGTACCTCCATGTCTTCAAGCGGATCAACAAGTGCGAGAAATGGGCGGGGGGTCCGACGCACCCTCGCTAAGGCCAAAGAGACGTACAAGCCGGACGCGCCGACCCCTGGCGCGGCCGACGGGCACCCGGACAGCAACAAAGGTGCCAAGATGGCGAAACACGCCGAGTCGGCTGCCGCACGCGTGCAAGAGTCCATCGAGCACTGCCTCGCCGACGACAAGAGCAGGGCCGCCCAGCGAGAAGAGAAAACCGAGGCGAGGTGGGCTGCTTTGATGACGAACAACGCCGTCAAACTCGACTTGCTCGGGACCAACGTTGCCGCGAAACTAATGCTCAAGACGCCAAGAAGAGGAACAACGACCTCGCCTTCTTGATGGGCGGTGCTGACATACTCCAGAGCGGCGATGAGAAGTTCAAGGCGTGGTTCTTGGCGGAGCGAGGCCTCATCCTGAACTAGATACCGGCGACGCCGAAGCCGACGCCAACGCCGGTGCCGCAACCCAGCCCGACTGATGATAATGCCTCTGCGGCGCCCAGCCCCACCAATGATGCCTCCGCCGCGCCCAGCAGCACAGAAGCCGCGCCGACCAGCCCGGAACCCACGCAGACTCCTCCCAGCCCGCGTAGGCCGACGCCGACGACGACGCCGGAGGTTGAGCTCGACGTTTGATGTATTCCTTCCTGTCCTTCCTTTTGGTACGCCGAACTACTGTGTGTCCTTTCATTTCATCGCCGAACTTTGGCACCGAATCGATGAACTATTGGGATGATCGCCGGTTTGTGGTTTTTTTGAGCGGGAACGATCGAGTTCGAATATGGGGCGCCTTGGCGCATTACTAGGGAAAAGCCTATACACAGAATCTTATCAGCAGCGCGCTTTAAAATAAGGCGCTGCTGCTAATTAGCAGTAGCGTGCTCAGCAGTAACTCGCTGCTGAAACAAATATAGCAGTAGCGCGCCCGCTCAAAGACGCGCTACTGCTACAATTCCAGTGAGGCCGCCGTGAGGCTAGTTATAGCAGCAACGCGTTATACGACGGGCGCTACTGCTACGTAGCATAGTAGCAGCGCATTTCCTGTATAAGCGCTACTGCTAAGTTTACTACTGCCATTCATCTCCCACCCCCATCGATCTCCTCTATCGATCCGATCCACTCACACACAGTCACACACTCCGTCGCCCGTCGCCCCTCCTCCGTCTGCGCCGCCGTCACCTCCTCCTCCTTGCTGGACTCGGTACCGGCCTCCTCCTCCGTCCTCCCTCTCCACTCGCCGCTGGCCGGCCCCTCCTTGCTCCGCCTTCCTCCTCCGTCCTCCCTCCACTGGCCGCGCCGGCCGGCCCCTCCTCGCTCCGCCTTCCTCCTCCGTCCTCCCTCCACTGTTGGCTGCCGGCCTCCCCTCCTGCTCGCCTTCCTCCTCCATCCTACTCTCTTCTCCCTCCTCGAGTCGCCCCTCCTTCTCCCTCCTGCCCGCTACATTTTGATTTAGTAGGCTAGTTGATTTAGTTGATTTAGAACATTTTGATTTAGTTGATTTAGTAGGCTTTGACTTAGAACATTTTGATTTAGTTGATTTAGTAGGCTAGTTGATTTAGTTGATTTAGAACATTTTGATTTAGTTGATTCAGTAGGCTAGTTGATTTAGTTGACTTAGAACATTTTGATTTAGTTGATCGTTAATCCTTTGCTCATATTGCTTTAGGAAAAATGGTGCCACCACCACCACCACTATGTCGACTGTGCAAGTCAAGATGCGCCAGCAGCCTTGCAACCTGCAAGCTGTTCAGCATCTACTTCCCTTGAGTTTTAGTCATGCGGTAAGAAATGAGATGAAATGTAATAACTATTTTATTTTTAGTGTTGACATTACTGCATTGTGTCATTTTGCTTATTTTACACAGATCGTCCCATGCAATGTGAGGTTGAAATTCAACAAGCTGACAGGAGACACTGTGACATTTGAGGCTCCTGGGGGGCCGTACACTATGGAGGTCGAGAAAGGACGCAATATGTCGCAGATTGGAGGAGATGGATGGGCCCGTTTCGTCGCTCGCATGCGTCTTACTGGTGGTGAGTTGATCAGCTTCTCCTTCCGAGCAGAAAGACCCAAGCTAGCTGTCATTTATTTCAACCTGGTGGAAGATGATGAAGATCCGAAGATGATGAAGATGATGAAGATAATGAGGACCCACTCGATGAAGATGATGAGGACCCACTTCATAAAGCCATCGTAGCTCAAAGAACAAGGCTGAGTGAGGAGGAGGTGTCCAACCTGTGGGACATAATTCCGCCACGTGCTGACTTTGTCGGGGTGCCATTCGTGACCCGCTTGACAAATACCATGGTTGATCGACATGATATGGTATGTTACACTTACAAATGCAAATTATCAGATGAATTACTTAGTGTACAGTCCAATGATATGGTATGTTCTGTGGAATCTAGTCGATGATATGCTTATTAGTGTAGAATCTAAGGAAACTATTAATAGTGTAGATAATCCATATGTACTTATTTGCGAGGCTATTTATTAATTGATATGTTTTTCTTATTCAGAAATTGTTAAAGAGCATATCTGTGAGTTATGGTATCGAGCCTGATGAAGAAGGCTCAGGTGGACTACGCCTTACTGCAAGGGGCTCCGTCACAACCTGTACTTACCGCGTGGACACGGACGGTCGCACACACTTAAACTCCGTTGGGTGGAAGAAATTCCTCGATGGCAAGAATCTTCGTGTTGGATAGGCCATCCTAATTACTATCAGGAACACCAACCGCCCAGGCTTGAGGATGATGATTGTCTTCGATATCATCTAGAACTACATATGTGTGTGTGGCTATATCATCTAGAACTACATATGTGTGTGTGGCTATATCATCTAGAACTACATATGTGTGTGTGGCTATATCATCTAGAACTACATATGATGATCGTCGTCGATATCATCTAGACCTACATATGATGATGGCCGTTGATATGACCTTGTACTGCTTGAGGATGCATGTTGACTACGCATGAAATTGTTATCTAGTACTCCCTTCGTTCCAAATTACTCGTCGTGGTTTGAACTAAAACCACGACGAGTAATTTGGAACGAAGGGAGTACTACCTAGTAATGGTTTATGAATTTGATATCTACTAGCAGTACCTAGTATCTAGTATCTAAAAGGGAAACTGAAAGGAAAAGGGGAAACTGAAAGGGAAAGGGGTATTGGGAAAATGATGAAAGATATAGCAGTAGCGAGGGATGGCGAAATCGCTACAGCTAGGTAATAGTGGCGCGTTCCTAAAAAGCGTTGCTGATACCGTCAACAGTAGTAGCGCGGGTAAGGGCCGCGCTACTACTATGAGTTAGCTGTAGCGCCTTATTAGTAGCGCGGCCACCCGCGCTGCTGCTAGCCTCAAAACCCGCGCTACTACTAGGCTTTTCCCTAGTAGTTGGGGCGGCACCTGGGGGCGTCGCTGGGGAGAAACGAACCCCAGGGGCCAATCTAGCGCCGGTTCGCCCCAAGGTCGCTCTTTTTCGGCGCCTCGGGGCCGAACGGCTGGAGATGCTCTTAGGTCTTGATGTCACATGATATATCAATTATTAATATAAAATAAGTAATAATAATATTGAAGTTCAATGAAAATAAAATAAGTAATAATATTATTTTATTCATTTTTGCCATTTATTCATTTAATAAGGCATAATTAATATCTTGAAATCTATAAATCGAAATTCGACAAATAATATATCAATTATTATCATAAAAATGTGACGAATCCAAATATGACATCATTAATTTTTAATATTATTTCTCATATGCTGGAATCAATTGCTTCTTGGTGATGTGAACTGGATGAGAACTAATGAGCTTTCTATGTTTGGCTTAGCACAAGTGTTGGTTCTGGATTCATTGATAAAATGGTTATAATTTGTTGATCTGGTACTAGCTCAGGCATAAAATGGTGAATCCCTGAGTCACTATATATAATGTCTGTCCAGTTGCAATAACTGCTATTATTTGATTTTAGGAGTTGAACTTGAGCATGAAGTCACACGTTTCACCGTTTGAGTTTGAAACTATTATTCTAAAAACAATAATTATTTAGTAACACTAATATTTATTGAATAAATTGTTTGACCACCGTTTGACCAGAGTTTGATCACACTTTGACCAGAGTTTGACAAAAATTCAAAAAAAACTTAAATTTGAGGATAACTTTTTTCCTTTCAGAATTTGAGGATTCTAAAGGTTTGCAAAATGGCCTACGGCGGTCGAAATCGAAACCGGCTTCTCGTGCTAAACAGTTTGATATATTATTATTTTTTTACATCGTATGCAAAAGTTATTGCCGTTTTACTTTTTCATAACACTTTTTTGCAAACGCATGTTAAAATTATGTTTTTTTAATTTTCCTAACTAGTAGATGTAGTAACATAACTGTATCTCAAAGGATTTTGATTTTTGCAATTTTTATCATTTTTTTGTTTTTTTTTCAAAACTGAAATGGCGATACAGGGGTTAGAGTTTGAAATTGCAGAACCCCTTTAGTCCGGGTTGGTGTCCATCCAATCCTACCGTCGACTACATCTACTAGCACCATCCCAGCCAGAGTCACATCTAAGGTTAACCAAGCCAGAGTCACATTCTATTATAGTGGCAAAAAGAATTACTTTTTAATATAGCAAAAATAATTCTATCAACTATAATTAAAGGCTAAACAACTATTAATACAAAACATTAAAAATATATTAATTAGTTACAAAATTTTATCTATTATTGTCTAACAGAAGCATACTATAACATGTTAAAATCTACAGAAAGAACTAACTAAAATAATTAAAACAACAATTAATGGACTAAAACAAGTATATAAGCAAAACAGTACTGTTTTAATTAAAATCATAATTTAAATTATTCTAAAAATAAGAAATAAATCTTACCGTGACAACAATCTAACATGTGACTAGGGATAAAAAGAATTAAATTAAAACTATTTTTAAACTCAAGTTATTAACAATATAGGGTTTGAAGCAAAATTTGAATAAATTCAAATTTAAACCATTCAAATTTGAAAACTAATGGCATAAACAGAAACTAGACAAAATTTTGAATCTAATGCAAAAAAAATCTCTCAAAAACATCAAATATCCTAAAAGATATAAGCAATTTGAAATAGAAACTAATAACAAAAAGCAAATGGAAAACATAAAAGAAACTTTCATAACCCCTTTAGTCCCGGTTGGTGGAATAAATCTTTAGTCCCGATTTGTGGCTCCAACCTGGAGCCATCAACTGGGACTAAAGCTCCATCCCCTTTAGTCCCGGTTTTCCAACCAGGACTAAAAGTCTCATTTGAATCGAGACTGATGCCTGCCGAGCCCCGACTGGCGCCCGAGCCGCTCGAACTGGGACTAATGTGCATTAGTCCCGGTTCGTAATGCAACCGGGACTAATGTGTAGATCGAGCTCGGACCAAGGCCCTGTTTTCTACTAGTGTAATGGTCAATGTTGACCGATTAGAGTAGGCAAACTGTTCGGACACCATGTCCCACTTTTATTTCAGGTCAATTTGAGTATGTACTATGCTTAGAGCAAGTGCTTAGCAGTAGAAACTAAAACCCTCGATGTATAGATGTTTAGTTTGTTGCAACTATTTTTTTCATTTAATTAGTTGTTTGCCGCAAATTTTTTAATTGTAAAATCTTATATGGGCACTTAAACGGCAATAGAGTAAAATAAATGGGACAGTTAAATAATACTCCCTTCATTTCCTGACATAAATCATACAAATATTGATTGTAAGTCAAACTTGGTCAATTTTGATCAAATTTATAGAGAATTTCATCTATTCTATAACACCAAACATATATATGAAAATATTTGGCATGATATAACTGCAAGTGATGCAACAGTGACCCAATGAGGCAAGGGAGACAACTAGCATTGGTTGGGTGCCAGCTTTGTGCCCCTAGTGTGTCGAGTTTGTTAGCTCGGTCGATGCGCTCTGGAGGGGGCAATTTGACATCATGTTGGGGCGGCAGCCCCGTAAGAGGTGCGGTGACTGTGATGGTCTGCGGATGGTTGCCCTATGCAACTTGGGCTGCGGGTGACTAGGTCGTCGTCTGTGGGTGGTTGAACTGTGCAGCTTGGGCTGGGGGTGACTAGGTCATGTAGCATCGCAGCTCAAGAGCGAGCAGTGGCACGCCGGGACGCGGACCTGAAAGGTGTTGGGTGGACTATGTAGGGCGCAACAAAGCAGATGAAAGTCAAGACGGCGGCCTCAAAATTTCGACAGTCTCAGGCGCATTAACCTTAGGTGGTGTCCTGATTCCACCTATTGAGCTCTTTGCCGTCAGTTTTTCATCAGGGCTGATTGAAGGAGTCCTGGATTAAGGGGTCCTCGGACAGCCGGACTATATACTTTGGCCGGACTGTTGAACTATGAAGATACAAGATTGAAGACTTCGTCCCGTGTCCGGATGGGACTCTCCTTTGCGTGGAAGGCAAGCTTGGCAATTCGGATATGTAGATCTCCTTCTTTGTAACCGACTTTGTGTAACCCTAGCTCCCTCCGATGTCTATATAAACCGGAGGGTTTAGTACGTAGGACAACAACAATCATAATCATAGGCTAGCTTCTAGGGTTTAGCCTCTACGATCTCGTGGTAGATCAACTCTTGTAATACTCATATCATCAAGATCAATCAAGCAAGAAGTAGGGTATTACCTCCATCGAGAGGGCCCGAACCTGGGTAAAACATCGTGTCCCCAGCCTCCTGTTACCATTAGCCTTGGACGCACAGTTCGGGACCCCCCTACCCGAGATCCGCCGGTTTTGACACCGACACTGATGACGAAGACCATTTATTGCCATCAGTTATTGACGCAAAGAATAGCTGACGACAAAACAGAAAAAATAGACAAAACATTCACTACTGGCAATGACCACTCTTTGTCGTGGTTTTTGACTGACAACAAAGACCACTCTTTGTCGTGGTTTTTGAATAACAACAAAGACCACTCTTTGGTGTCCGCTTGTTTTTGACTGACAACAAAGACCACTCTTTGCCGTCTGTTTTTGTTTGACTAATGGCAATTGCCGTCTATCTTATTTGGCCGATGGCAAAGATTTTGCCGTTAGTTTCAAAACAACTGTTGGCAAAATTAATGTATTGACTTTATATATTTTTTCTGAAAATTCACTAAATTTACTAAAGTCTGAGAAAATTTACTAAATTTAAACATGTTTATTTTGTAAAAAAAACAGTGTAAAGAAGCACAAAAACTATGCTTCATTCCTATTGGTTTGGATCACCCTCCCACGGATCAGTGACGTGGCAGGGCAGCCCAACCCCAGCACGCACTCGATCCAAGTCTTGAATCTGGCCTTGTATGTAGCGTCAAATATATTGTCGCTTGTAGTTGGGGTCAGCTGACACGACAAATGTGGAAGGAAATTTCAAGGCAATTGCTGTGACGATAAGATCAAGTCGAGCACACCACCAGAAAGGTCTCATCCCCATTCCCCCACCCCTCTTTTGCGCATTGACTAGAGAAGCCATGGCGGACATTGGGGCCATGATTGCCGCTGCACTTGTGAAGGAGGTGGTGCAGCAGATTGGTTCGTTGGTGGGAGGTCAGATCAAGCTGCAGCAGAACTTCGACAAGGACCTCAAGGAGATGAAGACAACCCTCGAGTCCATTGAGGCGTTCTTCAAGGACGCTGAGCACGCCAACATCAACAATTCCATGCGTTTGTGGCTCAATCGTCTCAAGGACGTCATGTATGGCATCGCTGACATGATTGATGACTTTGAGGCTGAGCTAACACGCAAGGTAACTCTGAACCATGTTTTTTTTTGTGAAAATGCGATGTATTAAGCTTTTTAAGGAAAACAGAGCACAAGCAGTGGAATAATAAGAACCCTCGCAAAAAAGAAAATAACAATAAGGCCCTCTGAGCTGTCTTCCTCCTCACATCGAACCCCTGCAACCATCTCAACCTCCGAGACTGTTGAACAACACCCTCTAGGTTGCTCGTCAGTCCGCAGTCCGCCAACCTGTAAAAGGGGAGGGACGGGCTATGTCCTCTGGCTTCCACAACTGAGCAGCGTCCGTGCGTCCTTCACACCCTCCCCGTCGCTCAGGAAAGGAGGCCGGGACCAGCTATTTGGAGCCGGATCCTCTAACTTAGAGAATGAAAGTCACGGTGCTACAGTGCTCATCTAGTGTAAAATGAAGAATGAATGTTACGGACTATTAGCAGGTTATTTACTTTTCATAATAACTGTATATATAAAAAATCCAAAATTAATTTTATCTCATCATCAACTTGTTTGTATGTAATTACTATGAATGTGTATACTAGATCTGTAATTTAAAAATTAATTTAAGTTATTTTAGCCTTAATTGTATGGATTAACAGAAGGAAAGTTAGGGTACTGTAGTTTCTCTAACATCCTTCGCTTATGTTAGAGGATCCGGTTCCCAGTTATTTGAGTTGCCGTCGCCAAGGCCGGAGCCCAAGAAAATAACAATATGGCCCACCATCACAGTTATGTATGCTGATGAAAGCATTCATTGTTCTGCGAATAAAGTCATAGCAACATCAATCTCAGAACATAGTGGATATTAGGGATCAAACCCTAACAAAACTAACTTGATTACATGGTAAATCTCATCCAACCCATCACCGTCCAGCAAGCCTACGATGGAATTACTCACGCACGGTGGTGAGCATCGTGAAATTGGTGATGGAGGATGGTTGATGATGACAACGGCGACGAATCCCCCTCTCCGGAGCCCCGAACGGACTCCAGAGATTATATTGTTCATTGTTCTGCGAATAAAGATATCCGTCGCTATCAATATGTGCGATGAAGTAATTGTGAACAAAAGAAATTATATATTGCAGTACATAATAATTTGATCTTAACATTTATTTTTTGAAATTTAGTTGTCTTTTTTCAAATTTATACATGTGATTATACTGAAAAGCAAATATGAAGTTATGTGCTTAATGTTTCACACTAACCGATTTTCTTTAAGCCGGAAACATATCTAATACAACAAGTCATATGTAGGAAATAAACATTTGAGCCTCCAAGTTTGATGGTGGTACTTGTCGACCTTGAATTCTAGGCACAACAACTTATAATCCTTGCCATTTTAGGTTCAATGCCTTTTTGGCAAACCAAGAAAATGACGAATCCCAAAATAGAAGATTTGCCGGTGTTAGAGAAAAAGATGCATACTTTGACCAAGTTCTATTTTCAGTACTAAATATTTTAGTGAATACAAATTTTAAATAGACGAATTTGAACTCATCTACATTTTAACAAAAAATACCACTCAACCGTAAAGTCTAAAATTAATCACATGCATGAGAATGTTCAAAATCAAATCTGGAATTTATATGGTAGGCAAGTCAGCAAAATGCATCAAACTTTCTGGGTAAAAATAGACTTTTTCCTAATATCACCAACCATTTCGCCAGTGACTAACAGTTAAGCTGACGAGCTCTTGCAGCTCCCCATCAGGAAACATCTAGCAGTTATGATGCCTTGTTTCACAATCGGGCCCAAGTTCACAATGGCTAACAAGATGAAGACGATGAGAGAGGAACTGCAAGGGATCACAGATCAATACCAGAAATTCATGTTAGTGCCGGGCACTAATGCCGATGAACCGAATCTGATACAAATGCGTGAAACATCATCAACCATTGAGGCATCAGTCATTGGGAGGACCGAGGAGGAAAATAAAATATGGGTTTCTTTATCTGAGAGCGTAATAGAAGAGCTCATTGTCCTTGCTATACACGACATTGGAGGCCTTGGCAAGACGACCATAGCGAAAATGATTTACAATAATAAAACAAAATTTGAAGACTATGTACGGGTATGGATTTATGTGTCTGAGACATTTGATTTGAACAAAATTGGCAATTCTTTAATAAGTCAACTGTCAGAGAATGAGAGTCTGTACACTGAAAAGCATATGATACACAGATCTCTTGCAAAGCTACTCGCCAATAAAAAGATTCTTATTATTCTAGATGATTTGTGGATGGAGGATGATTCCCAATTGGATAGTCTGATTGCCATGCTTAAGGCTGGAACGGGTAGCAAGGTGGTTGTTATAGCAACCACACGCAATGAGGAGATTGCAAAGAAAATTTCGGCCATTCATAGTCAAACAAAAAAAATTGACCATTCTCCCGCATGTGCTAGCATCACTGACGGATGAGATGTGCTGGACTATAATTAAGGAAAAAAGTGGGTTTGAATCTAGAGATGACAAAGAACAGTTGAAGCGTATAGGGGAAGCCATTGCAGCGAAGTGTGGAGGTGTGGCTTTAGCAGCTCAATCAATTGGACCCATTTTGAAAACTATGACCTATAATCAGTGGAAGAAAGTAAGAGACAGTGATATCTGGAAAGAGTCTGCTTCTTCTACAGATCCCAAAGATAAAGCTGCAACACAGGTGCTTGCATCCTTGAAGTTAAGCTATACTTTTATGCCTCGGTATTTGAAGCTCTGCTTTGCCTATTGGGCAATCTTTCCAAAAGGATGCAAGATATCTAAGGGTGATGTAATTCACCAGTGGATTTCTCTTTCTTTTATTGGGGCAACACCAACATTCACCGCTTGGGAGCTCGGCGAGATGTACATTACGCAGCTTTTGAAGCTTTCCTTCCTTCAACATTCAAAGGTAATTGGTAGGGAATTCATACGATGCTTGTTTATATAGTGCACATGTTTATCCAATCTTTCAGTGGTTCATGCATTTTACAACATACTCAACTTATCCATTTAACTTGTTAGAAAATTTCAGTTGCTCGTGCACACACCACGACACACCCCACATAAGCATATACCCACACATAAAAGCGCACCGGAGGTCATCCCTGATTATTTTGACTGCTTACTTTATTTTTGTATGCTTCTAAAAGAAAAAAAGAATCTCATAGAAGTAATGGCTGGAGGGGAAAAAGTAATGTCCAACTTTGGTGCATTATTAAATCTTATATAAGTAAGAGTCATATTTTAAGTTTTGGTGCATGAAAGGCCAAGCTAAACCACGCAATTTTGCATAAGAGCATCTACCACCGGACTTGGCAAATCCGACCCCTCAAACGCTCGCGGGCGCGCCTGGACTTGTGTTCGTGGACAGTGTTAGAGATATTTGTATCTGTTTAAACTCTTTCTTCCTCGTTACTCTTTCTCCTCGATCGTCATGTACCTGGACGCATCCTTGCGATAGTCCAATGCTTGTACGCCACGGCAGGCTTTGCCCTCTATCAATATAAACCACATGCGGCCCTACGGGGTAGATACGCTTCCACAATTCCTTACATGGTAATCAGAGCCCTTCCTCTCGTACATCTAGCCTACCTCGCATAAGATCGATCTAGTTGATCACGAGAGAAAGAAGAGAGCCGCCGAGAGGAACCGATGGCAGGCACCGCCGCCAGCACCACTGCTTCCACCACCGCTTCCACCGCTGCCTCCATAATTGCCTCCACCATGAGCGCCCTATCCACCCAATCCGCAGGCCTCACTTTTGGGTCGTCTTCCACCTCCAACAGCAACCCTACCTCTCTCGGCGCACCTCCATCAGAGAAGCTCACGAGGACAAACTTCCTCCTCTGGAAGGCCATCGTGCTACCCCAGATTAGGGGAGCACAGATGGAGCACTTCTTGGACGCCACAAGCCCGGCGCCTCCTGCCACTATCACCGTCCCCAAGGACGGGAAAGAAGAGCAGATCTTCAACTACGCCCGCACAATCTGGTACGCTCAACAGCAACAGTTACAAGGTTATCTGATGGCATCTCTCTCCCGTGAGGTTCTTGCCCAGGTGGTGACTCTTCAGACACCGGCCGAGGTGTGGACGGCGATCCATGCTACCTTCGCTGCTCACACACAGGCGCAAGAAATCAACAACAGAATTGAGCTCGCTAACCTCCACAAGGGGAACTCCACTGTGGCGGAGTATCTCGCCAAGATCAAGGCGCTGGCGGATGAGATCGCCACCATCAGCGCACCTCTCACCGATCGGGAGATGACCTCCTATGTCCTAAAGGGACTGGACCTCGAGTACAACTCCGTGTTGTCAGCCCTTCAAGCCCGCGTCGAGCCCATCACCACCCCAGAACTCTACAGCCAGCTCCTCAGCTTCGAGGCACGCGTCAATCTTCTGCAAGGTACGCATCACCGCCAGTCTTCTGTCAACAGCGCTTCTCATGGGCGCGGCAATGGCGGTCGCGGCCGTGGTCACCAAGGCCGTGGTCGTGGTGGAGGTCCTGGCGGGCGCAGCAACAACCAGGGTCCGCCCCGCTCGGGTGGTGGTGACCGTGGGGGTGGCTACAACAACAACAACACCCACGGTTCCTCCTCCAACTCTCGCCGAACCAGGTGCCAGCTTTGCAAGAAACCGGGCCACGAAGTCATTGACTGTTGGCACCGGTATGACGAGGACTACGTGCCTGATTCACGTCATGTAGCAGCTGCCATCAGGGAGCAAGGAGGAGGTGATGGTGATACGGTCTGGTATGCGGACTCCGGTGCTACGGACCATGTCACAAACGAGCTAGAAAAGCTTGCTCTTCGCGAAAGATATCATGGCAATGATCAGATTCACACCGCAAGCGGTGGAGGTATGGAAATTTGTCACATTGGTCAAGCTTCTATTATTTCCCCTAGCCTTAAACGTGATCTACTTCTAAAAGATGTTCTTCATGTTCCTGAAGCCGACAAAAATCTAGCATCTATGTCTCGTTTAACTTCCGACAATAATGTTTTCTTTGAGACTCATCCCACCTATTTTTTCATAAAGGATCGGGCAACGAGGGAGCTCATTCATCACGGTAGATGCATTGGAGGACTTTACCCCATCACATCAAGAGTATTTAGTCGCAAGCGTCATCGTCAAGCATATTCCGCCATCAAGCCCTCACTGGCAAGGTGGCATCAAAGATTAGGACATCCCTCGTCAATAGTAGTCAAGCAAGTAGTCAATAAAGGCAATCTTTCATTGTCGAATAGTTCAAATAATGAGTCTGTGTGTGAAGCTTGTCAATGTGCCAAGAGTCACCAACTCCCCTATCCTATCTCGAATAGTGTGTCTCATGCTCCTCTGGAGCTTATCTTTAGTGATGTATGGGGTCATGCAAGAGATTCTTTTGGAAGAAAAAAATACTATGTTAGTTTTATCGATGATTATAGCAAGTTCACTTGGATATATTTGCTTAAATTCAAATCTGAAGTATTCTCTGTTTTCCAAGAATTTCAAAAACTTGTTGAGAGATACTTCGACAGAAAAATTCTTGCAGTCCAAAGTGACTGGGGAGGAGAGTATGAGAAACTCAACTCTTTCTTTCGCAGCATAGGCATTGTTCATCATGTGTCTTGCCCCCACGCACATCAACAGAATGGCTCGGCTGAAAGAAAGCATCGTCACATTGTTGAAGTTGGTTTATCTCTTTTAGCCCATGCATCAATGCCACTCAAATATTGGGATGAAGCCTTCATTACGGCTACTTATCTTATCAATCATCTCCCTAGTCGAGTCATTGGCAACATCACTCCATTAGAACGATTGTTTCATCAAAAACCAGATTACAACTTCCTAAAAATTTTTGGGTGTGCCTGTTACCCAAACTTGCGTCCATATAATCGCCACAAACTTGAGTTTCGCTCCACTCAGTGTGTCTTTCTTGGATATAGTAATCTTCATAAAGGATATAAGTGTCTAGAGATTGCAACGGGTCGTATCTATATTTCTCGGGATGTTGTTTTTGATGAAACACTCTTTCCTTTTGCTACACTTCACCCCAATGCCGGAGCTTTATTACGTGCTGAAATTTCCCTTCTTCCAGATTATATGTCCCATTCTGATCACGGGGGTGAATTAATTAGATCTGATCATGTGCAAAAATCCGTGGAAAATTTTGAATCTGATGATACTTATGCAGAAACAGGGCATGATTTCATGTATGCAGATATTGCCAAACCGGGCGCTGGATCCCAGGAAGATGCTGGCTGCAGCCCTGTCACCCGATCGGCGCGATCCGAGGCAGATCCGCATGCAGGTACGGGATCCCAGGCGTAGTCTGTCGCTCCAGATGGATGGGTGGCCGACAGCCCACCAGGCGCGGAGCCCACCAGCCCAATCAATGCGGGCGGGGACGACTTGTCCGCTGCCACGAGTTCGCCTGCTGGGCCCAACGGGGCCCGCAGCGGGGAGTGCTCGCCCGACCGGGTCTCAGGCGCCACGCGGAGCAATGCGCCTGGACGAAGCAGCCCGAGGCTGATCTCACCCGCGGCCTTGGATCTGGTGCTGGACGCTGAGGCTGATGCGTCCGGATCTTCTGTGGTTGTGGCGGAATCTCCAGCTCCAGAACCTGGCTCCTCTGGATCTTCTATGGTGAGGTCTACAACAGCACGAACAGCAGCACCCGTGCTTCCTCTTCAACATACAAGATCTCAGTCAGGCATTATAAAGGAAAAAGAGTATACCGATGGTACGGTCAGGTATGATAAAGTCAAGCGTGCATTTTTTACCAGTACCGGTGAGCCAACTCATTTGCATGATGCCCTTGCTCATAAAGATTGGAAGAAGGCTATGGATAGTGAATATAATGCACTTGTTAAAAATAGAACTTGGCATTTAGTACCACCGAGAAAGGGTGATAATGTTATTGATTGTAAGTGGGTTTATAAAATCAAAAGAAAGGCTGATGGCAGTATAGACGGATACAAGGCTAGACTAGTTGCAAAGGGTTTTAAGCAAAGGTTTGGTATTGACTATGAAGATACTTTTAGTCCTGTTATTAAAGCAGCTACTATTCGACTTGTTCTGTCCATTGCCGTTTCCAGAGGATGGAGTTTGCGACAGCTAGATGTTCAGAACGCGTTTCTTCATGGTGTTCTTGAGGAAGAAGTGTTCATGCGGCAGCCACCAGGATATGTAAATAAAAGCACACCACATTATGTTTGCAAGTTGGATAAAGCTTTGTATGGGTTAAAACAGGCCCCAAGAGCCTGGTACTCAAGGTTGAATACACAGTTACAGAAGCTTGGGTTTACACCATCAAAGGCAGATACCTCATTATTCTTCTACAGTAAGAAAAATATTACCATGTTTGTTCTTGTTTATGTTGATGATATAATTGTTGCTAGCTCAAATCCAGATGCCACTACTTGTCTACTCAAGGATCTGAAACTAGAGTTTGCTCTTAAGGACTTGGGTGATCTTCATTACTTGCTTGGAATCGAGGTCAGAAAGATAAAAGATGGCATACTTCTTACACAGGAAAAATACACCACGGATATTCTCAGAAGGGTAGGTATGGAAAAGTGTAAGTCTGTTACTACACCCATCTCTACTTCAGAAAAACTTACTGTTGAAACTGGAGAAGTACTTGGGTCAGAGGATGCAACAAATTATAGAAGTGTTGTAGGTGCATTACAGTATCTGACTCTTACACGTCCTGATATTTCCTACTCTGTGAATAAAGTATGTCAGTATTTACATGCTCCTACTACAGCTCATTGGACTGCGGTAAAAAGGATTCTGAGGTATCTCAAATTTACAGAGGGACTTGGTCTTCAGATTGTCAAGTCTCCATCTCTTCTTGTATTTGCTTATTCTGATGCAGACTGGGCAGGGTGTGCTGATGACAGGAGGTCCACAGGTGGCTTTGCTGTGTTTCTGGGAACAAATCTTGTGTCGTGGAGTGCAAGGAAACAGGCTACAGTCTCAAGGTCAAGTACTGAGGCAGAGTATAAAGCTTTAGCAAATGCTACAGCTGAAGTGATGTGGATCCAGACATTGCTTCATGAACTTGGGATCAAAGTCCCACAAGCTGCAAGATTATGGTGTGACAACATTGGTGCAACCTATCTTTCAGCTAATCCTGTTTTTCATGCACGTACAAAGCATATTGAGGTCGACTTCCATTTTGTCAGAGAAAGAGTGGCACGTAAATTGCTTGATATCAGGTTTATTCCAACTGGCGATCAATTTGCCGATGGCTTCACAAAACCTCTCACGATGAGAAGGTTAGATGATTTCAAGTACAATCTCAACCTTGGTAAGAGTCAAGGGGTTTAGATTGAGGGGGAGTGTTAGAGATATTTGTATCTGTTTAAACTCTTTCTTCCTCGTTACTCTTTCTCCTCGATCGTCATGTACCTGGACGCATCGTTGCGATAGTCCAATGCTTGTACGCCACGGCAGGCTTTGCCCTCTATCAATATAAACCACACGCGGCCCTACGGGGTAGATACGCTTCCACAATTCCTTACAGACAGTGAGTGGGCGGGCTTCCACTTTTACCATTTGCAACCACATACCCTATTTTCAAAACATCTATTACATGCCGGGCCATGCACGACGATCACCCCGTCTGTTTTGGGCCGGCTGCGCTGTCAAAACACACCAAAAATTCTCATACTTGAGATTTTCACATTCGTATTAGTCCCACCTTGATGTGTGATAATTCGACCGGCTTAAATAGCCAGATCGTTTAGAAGCAATAAGCTTCTGACATCGTTGCATCATTTGTTAAGAAGATAGGCTGTCATTATGAATCTTCAATGTTTATCACACAGAAGATTAATCGCCAGCGTCTATCTCCTTGACAAGGGAAACATTCGTGTCAGTATTGCTTTTTATGAACCACAATGTGTCGATAAATTGATTTTTTATGAACCACAATGTGTCACAAACTCGTTGAGCAAAATAAAAATATACAATCATTGTAGTAGGGGTATCAACGTATATGAACGAGACAAACTTGACACTCGATGAACAATCATCAGTTTATGAAATGCAATCTAGTGTCAAGTTATGTCGTTCGCACAGTGAGAATTGGTAGAACACAACAACAGAGAAGCTTGCCGCCATCCGCCAACGCGGCTATTTAAGCTGGTCGACGTCCACCTCGCGCGGTGATGTGGGACTAAAATTTAGATGCACCGATGAGAGCGGAAGGAGCTTCCGTCGCTGCAGGTGGGACTGCTACGACCTGCAGCGGGATAGGCGGACGCCCGGGCCCCCATATTCGCCCCATATTTGGGTTGGATGTGAGGGGTGCCGGTCAGCCTGTGCGTTTGAGGCCCATTTAAGACGCCCGTCTGGGTCAAAATTTCATGACCGGATAGTTCGCCCAGATGTTTGAGACGGGTTTGGGGCGTCCGACCGTAAATGCCTGAATGGGCTGCGGGCATTTGTGCTTATGTCAACTAGCATCATTGATAGTACAAAAAAGTTTTTATAGATTAAATAAAAAAGGTACATAGACGCATTTTATTTAACCATGCACAGCTCTCACTTGATATGCACGCAACACATAGTATTATTTTCTACTCCCAAGCGCAAAATTAATACTCGGTCCACTTTTATACACCGGCATTTTATCTTCTGTCCTTTCTACAAGGCAATCAAATCGAGCACGTCTCTCATGTCGCTCGCGACAGGAGGGAAAACCTAGCCGCCGCCGGGGTCTTCGCTTCTCCGCCCCTCCTCCCTCGCCGCCGCCAGATGGCGCTCAAGCGAAGCCCGGCCAAGGATCCATCGTCCCGTCGCGTGGTGGGCTCGGTGCAGGCCGGGGTTACTGGGCCGGAGATGGGCTGCTACGACGTTGGGTGGTGCGTGCTCGGGGGATCAGTGGCAGCGGCTTTGCGGCGGTCAGATTTGACTCGCGAGCGGACCAGGCTGCGACGAGCCGGCTACAGGGTGAAGATGGGGATCTCCCTACCCGACATGGCCTTCAACGATGCGGCGGTGGATGCCGGGGCAGCGGCCTCTGGTGGCGGATTTCGTGGTGGCCTTCTCGTCATAGTGATGGGAGGTCAAGCGCGGCTGGCCATGGGGTTTCGCTTGAGGGGTTCAAGACCTTGTGCCCCAATCTGACGGTCGTGGCCACAATGCCGTTGTATGAGTGACGACAGCGGCTAGCGCGGCGGTGGGTGCTCCCTAAAGCGTCTAGAATCAGGGCGGTTGCCCCTTTTCTTCGACGGCGGTGGACTCCGTGGTTGTGTGGGCGACTTGGAATCTGGATCTCGAGGTGGTGACGACCTTTCTGAGGCTGGTGGCAGTATGGGACGTCCCCTCCATCAACAGATCGGGCTCGATGTGGCTCTGCAGGTGACACATGTGTCTCTTTCAGAGTCGGCGGGCAGTGCATGTCACTGGCAGGTGAAGCCTCCCGCGGATGTGCCGCCAACTGATGCTACACATGACGTCTCATGCAGGAACGTCAAGTCATGCCTACTACTGGCATGTTCTGCACGGTGGCTCTGACAAAGGACTCATGTCTAGCTTGTTGCTACTAGATCGAAGGTGGTGCGACAACGATGGGAGCTAGGCGATATGAGACGTCTGTCTTCAGGTGTCTTCTCCAGAGGTATTCGGTTATCAAGGCGTCGGTAGCCGGATAAGGGGTGATGGTATATATGACTTCAACAACGACCTTACGCACTCAGTGGAAATACAAGATCTCTGATCATGCTATATCGACACACGCCTGTGTCGTATCCTTGCTAAAGGTGATGGATTGAACCTGGGCTTCGGGGATGGGAATCCAGAGTTTAGTCTTGTATTGGACTCGCCATTATCGGCGCACGTGCGACGGTTCTTTCTTGAAGGCGTAGCCTAGTGGTTGTGTATTTTTCGTATTGATATCATCTTGTAACATAGTGTTAGTGGCTATCTGTTGGAGTTACTGTCCCGAGGCATGCAGCCTCGAAAAATATTTTCGCCTTATCTCCGGATCAATATTGTTCGGATGCTGAGTTTTGCATTCTTAATAATATATATGGCTGCATGCATCGTCCTGATGCAGAGGCCGGGGATTATCCTCCTTTTCAAAAAAATAAAATCAAATCGGTTGAACGACACAATTGCGTAGCTTAATTTTGTCTAGTATGCTACCTGTCGCTGTTAAATTTGTTAGTGCGTGAAATATTTGGAATATAAAAATCTGACACTGCGAATGGGTTTTGTTTCAGATTGCAAGATCGTATGATGACGATGCCGGTGTTACAGCGTTCACCATGCATGACCTGTTGCATGATCTAGCAAGATGAGTGATGGCCGACGAATTTCTTCTGGCTGGCAATGATGGCAACATTGAGGGAAACCGCTGCCACTATGCACTGCTCAATGATTGTAGCAAGCCATTGGAGACACGGAGGATAAGGGCAATCCGTTATATGGCCTCGGATGAAATTCGACTTGATGATGCTACATTTTCCTCTGCTAAATCCCTGCGTGTCTTGGACTTGAGCGAGTGCTCCATTCATAAATTGACAAAATCAATTGGCGGATTCAAGCAGTTGAGGTATCTTAATGCTCCAAGAGTAATACATGAATTTATTCCAGATAGCATCACTAGGCTATCAAAATTACGTTATCTCAGTCTTCGAGAATCTTCACTATCTGCCCTGCCAGCGTCAATCGGAGAAATGAAGGGTCTGATGTATCTTGATTTGTCACTCTGTCGGAGAATCAAAGAACTGCCAGAATCATTCGGGAAGCTAAAAAAGTTGGTGCATCTTGATTTGTCAAAATGCTCTGCTTTAGAAAATATATCCAAGTTTATGTGGAGCCTCATGGACCTACAATATCTTGATTTGTCAGGTTGTTGGAGAATTAAAGAACTGCCAGAATCATTTGGCAAGCTAAAAAAGTTGGTGCATCTTGATTTGTCAAACTGCTCTGCTTTGGAAAATATATTGAAGTTTATGTGGAGGCTCACGGACCTGCAATATCTTGGTTTATCAGGCTGTGAGGGAATTAAAGAACTGCCAGAATCATTCGGGAGGCTAAAAAAATTGGTGCATCTTGATTTGTCAAATTGCTCTGCTTTGGAAAATATATCGAAGTTTATGTGGAGCGTCATGGACCTGCAATATTTGAACTTATCAGGTTGTTATCGTATTGGATGGCTACCAGAATCTCTAAAATACTTAAATCTACGTGGGTGCCTTCGATATGGTGAAAATGACAGTTTGATGGACCGTATCAGTGCCCTTTCCAATCTGGAGCATTTGGACTTGTCTTGGAATGATTATATTACCTCTCTGCCTGAAAGTTTTTGTAACCTGAGAAAGCTGCACACACTGGACCTCTCGTACTGCAAATATATTAAGAAGATACCAG
Source organism: Aegilops longissima (assembly GCA_021605205.1). Lineage (NCBI taxonomy): Eukaryota > Viridiplantae > Streptophyta > Magnoliopsida > Poales > Poaceae > Aegilops > Aegilops longissima. The sequence goes on from CM038677.1 coordinate 848,566,247, forward strand.
AAAATATGGGTAGAAATGATAGTTTGAAGACCCTATATTTAAAGGGCTGCTATCGTCTTCGTGAAGAACCTGTACCTCATCCTAATACCAGTTTCGTATCATTACCACGTTTTCAGGTGCGCGTTGGAGATGGTGAATCGAGCAGCAATCTTGTCTGCTTAAAGGACACGAATCCTAAGGAGCTGCATATAGTCTGCCTTGAAAATGTGATGTCTGCAGAAGAGGCTTCGAGTATAAAGTTGATGGAGAAAAACAATCTCGAAGGATTAAGGTTGTCATGGACTGAAGGTGGTGAGAGGTTTGTGGATGATAAAGTGTTGTTGGAGAAACTAGTGCCACCGAAAAGTTTACACCACTTGGAAATAATGGGTTATAATGGCGTCAGCATGCCAACATGGGTCGGACAACAGAATGGGGTGAAACTAACCAGTATGGAACATCTAGAAGAGTTGAGTGTGTCAGACTGGAGTCGCATGTCAACTGTGCATTCTAATTTGAGCATAAGTGACTGCCCCAGGTTGAGGATGGGGCCACTGCTTCCTAGAGCAGTTCGCAGCTTGAGGATAAGAAGGAGTGATAATGTGCTGTCATCATGGGGAGAGTGTACAATGTCAAGCACAGGTGCTTCCTCCTCTTCTTCTTCTTCAGGATTAACCACTGCAGTTGGTCTGATGGTTGGATACAGTGAGCTGCCCATGCAGCAGTGGAGACTGCTTCGCCACCTCTCTGGCCTCGATTATTTAAGTATCGAGAGTTGTTCTGACCTGACAGTCTCCCCTGACATCATCCCACATCTGTCCTCTGTTATTGATCTGACGATAAGCACATGCAACATCTCATCATTGCCGCATTGGGTCATGGACTTAACAGGTCTCGAGAAACTTGAGATAGAAGGTTGTAGAGGCATCAGGTCTTTGCCGGAGGGCATACAAAAACTCACCAAGCTCCAAAGACTTGAGATTGCCGGATGCCCTGATTTGAAGAAGTGGTGCGAATCGGAGGAAAACAAGATGAACCTCGCTCACATAGAAGAAAAGGTACTTGTCCTCTCCGGCCACGCTATCTTGTTTGTCGATCTTATTCTTTTTATGGCTACTCCTTTTTCTTTTCCCAATATTAGTACATAATACATTATGTTTCTATTTCTCTCACAAAATTGAAAGCATGTGCTTCATATGATATATTCCTTACATGAAAAAATGCCTATATTCATCTATGTAATGTGGTTTTGGTGTGTTCTGCCGTTCGGGTCACCCGAATTGGCACCCTTCAAGTGCTTTGGGATCCGCACTTTGTAATGTAAAAGCTTATATTTCTTTCATTTTCAGAAATTTTATTCCTGGTGAAGCAAGTACGGACATAACTTTTCATCTAGGCTTGGACCGAAGTGGGAACTTCAGCAACATGCACAAAAGGTTCCATCCCACAAGTACAGAGAGTCGCCTAAAGATCGTCCAGTGATGCAGGGCGTTTACATTGAAGTCACCGCAATCAAAGAAGCATTTTCAGCACTGCAGGCATGAAGAGAAGTGCTACAACCATCAGTATCTATATTGACCTACGACCAGGGACGAAGCTAGAAAAAAAGCTTGATGGGGTCATATCCATGGCAATGGGGTCATCTTCTATAAATCAGCAATGATCATTACAAAGTTAATGAAGGATTTAGTAATTTCATTGGGGTCAATTGACCCCAATGCCTACATGCCAGCTACGTCCCTGCCTACGACTAGTTTTCTCTACACAAGGCTTTATTTTATTTTTCTTAATTAAAAGTGTGCTATGTGGTGAATTATCTTCCAATTCACTAGCAAATGTGTATTTGTAATGAAGGCAAACATAATTCAGCCTATAGAAAATAATGTTTAGCATATGAGTTTTTCTTTCGACTTGGTTGTTTCTTCCTACACCTAACAAACTTGTGTTACGATACTTTAAGGTGCAAGCCCAACTGTGAACTAACCACACACCCATGTAAAGATGTTAAACTTGCACATCAGACTGTTAAAGTTGAAAGCTGAAACGCATGTGCCAAGAATATCACGTTTCTCTCACACAAACATAAGAATTTTTTGGAGAAGACGGTTTCGATCTGGGCAGCAGAGGGAAGAGGGGATTACTAACAAAGCCAGCAAAATCAGCAGACCATTATTACAAAGAGAAAGGAGAAGACTAGTATATCCAGGGAGAAGTATCGACAGCCATGCAGTAACTGAAACAAAATAATTGTGAAAGGGCAACCAATCAGAAATAACAGTGATAATCCGTACATGACGTACCTACTCTCCACGTGGAACAAGCCTCATTGCAACTTCTGCTTCTGTAAACACAGCAGCAAGAACATCAGCTGCTCTTCCAGTAACCGGTCATGTGTATGATCCGCCACAGCCACAGCAATAAAACCGTCAGTATGGCAATCCAGATCTCTGTCAAATGAGAGCAGAATTAATTCTCAAGGCTCATGGTAAAATAAAAAGGCTAAACACGTGGTAGAAAAGGCTAAGGCAAGACAATACATTTTGACAATATCATTTTATATATAACAGCATCATCAGTGGCAAAACAGGGACAATATGGCAAGTGTTGTTCACGGATAAGCATGTCAGAAAGCAATGCTCCTTCCAGTCTTCTTCTTCAGGTTCTTGTACAGAAAGCAATGCTCCCCAGCTTGCCTGCCATCAACAAGAAATACAGAGGGATAATGAATCCAGCAAGGAAGCAATAAGGAAGATGTTATGGAAGAAATACTGGATCCATTACTCTGTTATATGATTTGTGAGGTTCTACCGTTCTAGATCCTAGAATCATCAATCTCTTTTGTGGGACCCAAGATGACCAAGAAGCAGAGAGTGCTTTAGACCAGCTGGAAAATCATCAAATGGCTGCAGGAACAATGAGCTGCATCACCTCTCTCATTAAGCTTGTCCTGCTATGTCCTGCAATCCAGGATGTTTACATTGAAGTCGCCGCTAGCAAATAATCATTTTCAGCACCGCAGGGCTGAGCAGAAGTACAACCGTCCGTGTCTATCGACTGCCCACACGCTGCTGGCCTGGTGCATGATGACCTACGACCAGGTTTCTTTCCTTACATAAGGCTTCTCTTTTCTTCATTGAAAGCATGCTATTTTGTGACCTGCCTTCCATTTCACTAGCAAATCAATACTTGGTAGTGAAGGCAAACTATAGTTGGACTTTTACAAAATAAAGTTCAGCATGTGAGTTACGTTTCTTTCGACTTGCTGTTAAGTGTACCCAAGACTACTTACAGGTTGGCACTTTGTACGTATTTCCTCCTAGCTCGAGGGGGTAAGGTTACGTAGTGAAGCAAGGACGGCGCAAACCAGGCTCACTTGGGAGCTGTGGGAGTAGCAGCTCAGCTCAGCTCGTAAACCAGCCAAGCTTCAGGCCCGCCGCGCTACCAGGGAGCGGCTCATCCCGTGCGGAGAGTGGATGCAGCGGGGAGGACGGGCGAGGAGGGGGAGACCGAGGGGCAGTACCAAGGAGGACGCTGCGGCCGGGGAGGCCAGCAGCGGCGGCGCCGGCGGTCTGCTCAGACGCGGCGAGCCATCCAGATCCAGGTCGACGGAATCAATGGTGTCGCAGTGGCACAATGTCCCGACTCACAGTGACAAAAAACATTGTGCCTTTTTTTATTTTTTTTTATTTGAGGATTGAAAATTGTAAGGTCTACATTTTCTTACCAACAAATGCTGTGTAGCTACTCTGCCCTTTATTTGTTCATTCATAACCAATCAGCCAAGCTCGATGGTCCGTGGAATCCGAAATTCAAAGCTGCCTCGGTACATCACCGATGAATTCAAAATGTACAGAAATATAGCATACATCGCTAGTTCATTGCCAAAATTCAAAATTATTGAACAGGGGCTCTCTTCAGTCTTCACACACACGCACACGGCTAAGCTCATCTCTCTTCATTTTTACATGAATCAGTCATATGCATGAATAGCCGAGTAACAACAATTTACAGAAAAGGTGCAGGATGCAGCAGACAAGTAGAACAAGAGTGCCTCGGTTCAGCTAATGTGTAGGAACACAAGATAAGCTACATAATTTCTTTTGGTGGCACCATATTAATATGTGGTCACTGCAGCACTTTCAGAAGGAGAAAATAAACTTGTTTTACAATGGGCCTCGGGCCTTTTTGGGCCTAGCCCATTCCCAGCCCAGTCCAATGATGACGGATGGATACTATCGGACGGAGACGAGGCTGCTCATCGGGCACATGTGTAGCACTCGGATTTAGCGACTTCGGACCCCTCTTGGAGAGGTAACAACTCTACGTCTCGTGCCCTGGGCTTGTGTTTTCTCCTGGGGTAGAAGATTACAGCAGATTGCGAACACTTGTTACAGAGCAGAGGGGCGGCTTATATAGAGCACGTCACCCCATTAAGATTGCATTACAAGGGGGTTTAAGAGGGGAATAACTACAGGCGTTACCGGAAACTGCTGCTGTAACTACACTTGAAGTCTCTAATTAAGCCTCTCGAATTTTGCAGCTCCCACGACGTCCTTCTGTGTCCTGCATCCGAGTGACGCTAGTGAGGCCGACTGGTGGGAAGACGTCCGAGTGATTGGTCATACCCGAGTGGATGACTAGGGGTACGCATCCAAATGCACCTTCGGTCTAGAGACCTTCCAATAATGGTGTTGGGCCCTAGGTGGGCCTAAGATGTCAGATCCGTGTCCATGCCCCTAGTAGGTGACCCCATCATTTGCCCCCGAATCGGCCGAGGTTTCGTATGGCGAATCGGATGAATTCTTGATGTAGGCCAAGTGATTCAGGAGCACTTAGAACCTGTTGCCAAGTGATATCCTATCGTGACCTGAACGAAACCACGACGGATTCTAGACCAGGAATTGTCTGACTGATCGGGGTTATGTTGACTGCTAGGTGAAACCTGGTGGCATTCGATTGTCTCTCGGAAGAGGTCGACCAGAGGTCCGAATGTGGACATGCCATGAAACTCGAGTGACGCACTCGCCATCCCAGAGGAACGCCAGCGTAGTCTGTCCATATTACTTGTCGCTGAAATGGATGTATCTAGCACTGAAAAATCCGAGAGAGTATATGAAAAAATCGTAGCTTTAGGGTTATTTTCTTTTTCCTCGCCTATGCATAACTTTGGTCTTATATGACTTTGCCATTTGCCGGCGTTTTTATGTGTGCATACGCTCATGTTGGCTATGTGCATTCTAACCATGCAAAGACCGGATGTGTGAAAAGGAGGTGTAAAATACCTCTGTGCTTCCTCTAACTTATCTTCCATTGCCGTGGAAAGGAGGTGTAAAATACCTCGCTACTTCCTTTCAAGCGCTCACCACTTTCCTCGTTGCTGCTGCTCCTTCACTCGTTCCTGCACAATCGCCTTCCCTCTGCTGTGTTGAATACATCTCTCTTTCACGCTTCCTATTAGTTTCTCCACACCTCTCAGTTCTTGCATTTGCAGTCAGCTAGGTATCTCATCCATCTAAAAAACAAAATCGATCGAATAGTACATGAGCAGTACACTGTTTCACAGATTTCATATTTATCTTTTTTACTGAGAGCTACTCAGATGTCCAAATGAGATGAAATTTAGCACAGACCTCACGCACTGAAACATCCATCATGCAAAAAAATAAGGAATTTTTTTAATTTTCTAGTATTTTATTTGATTTTACTGTTCATGGCTTGTGTAGATGAGCACGGGAGCCAAATCGCCCCTCCAATGATGATGATACACTTTTAACTTGTGAGCTATACCAAATAAATTCATGCGGCACGGAAATGGGCGGCACGTCGACACATAGGATGGTGTTGGAGGTTTGGCAGGAGGGTGATGCTATGGTGAGGGTGGACGGGCGATGGTCTGAGAAGGCGGCGATAAGTGGCGGAGGGACAACGAGTAGGAGTGGCAGAGTGCTGGTTCGGCAGCCTGACAGCCGCACAGGAACTGTGGAGGCACATCCAATTTCATCCAATTTTCTAGGGTTTCTCACGGCTACGTTGCGGTTTTTACCAAATGGTGGAGTGGTAACACACATTTGGAGAATGTAGAATGGAGAAATTTAGGTGGTTACTCAAAGCTAAACGGATTAAAATAAATGAAACTGTTGAAATCATTCTTTAAAAAAATGAAACCGGTTGTTTGAAATAATTGAAATCGATATTTCAAAATAATCAAAATAGATTTAGTGAAATTAATGGATTGAAACATCGAAATTTAATTGTGTTTGTAATGTATCCAAGATTAATCTTGTTTTAAAGGTCTGGGCGTCAGAAGTTCAAATATATGAAAAGTTTCAAAAAAGAAATTTTTGTTTTAAAGATATGAACCTTCTAAATTTTCAAAAGAAAATTAAAACTGATGGATTGTTATTGGGAGAGAGGGGAGAATAATGTGGCATATGTGTACTATGTGCAGGAAAAGAGAGGAAAAAGGATGATGCATCCATTTTTTATCTGTTCAGACATGGGGGCCAGGATAAATAAATACGAACACAAAAATCTAAAGAAGGAATCAAATACACTAGAGTGATTGGGATACTTGATGAGGTGCCGCTCTGTGGTTGGCTGGTAGTTCACCGGCCGCTAGGTACCACCACCGCGAGAATTACACCACACGAGCACTTTTCACAGTGACATTCCTGGCAGCTGCTGCCTCTTATCTTCAAGCGTTCCTCACTTTCGTCGTTGCTTCCTGGACACTTTCCCCTTCCCTCTCCACACGGTTACATTGGCACTCAGCTAGCTCTCTCATCCATCCAATCATGACCCCGCGTAATTCTGCTACCCAAGAACTGATCCAAAGGTGAAATCTGACAACGATAAGAGAAGGTGATCTTTCTCTCTCACTCTCCGTCGATCTATCATGATTCATAGATCAACGAATCTCATTCATATTTCCCGGTTCTGTTTCTTAGCAGGGAAAAGAAACAATATGGGGGAAATGGTAGCATCAGCAGTTGTGCAGGAGGCTGTGAGTGGAGCCTTCTCCTTCGTGTTCAGCAGCCACGGCGAAAAGGCGTCCCAGGAGGAACTCATGGAGAGGCTGGAGATGGCGCACATAAGGCTGAATTTGGCGCTCGATAGGACCAGGATGATGCCCATCACTATCATGACGTTGTTTTGCCTGAAGAAGAAGTTGAAGGATGTCTCTAAGGAGTGCGGTGATCTGCTCAGCAAGATGAGGGATCGTCAGCAAGTGGTACCCTCTTTGCGCAGAAAGATTATGCATACTTGTAACACCCCGGATACAACTTTCCATATTCGTAACTCCGACTCTTGCCCTTTCCGGAGATGTAATTTATTATTTCCTTCGTGGTTGGGTTTTGTCTGTTGTTTTGCATTTTGTTCTTGTTCTGCATCTCATCTCATGGCATCATCTGCATTTCATCCGCATGTTTTTCAAAACTTGCATCCGTTCGGGTTCCGCCGGTTCTCTCCGTTGTCCGTTCCGAGTCCGGTTACACTCGCACGCGCCCGCGGCACCTCCGAAATATTATTTTATAAGTGGCATAAAAATGTTCTCGGAATGGGTTGCAACTTGTCATGCGGTCTTATTATAGTGTAGACAGGCCGCCTGCCAAGTTTCGTCGCATTCGGAGTCCATTTGATAGCCCAACCGTTAAACCTACTACCGCGATATAGCCGGTATTTTCGTCGGATGTTTCGGTCTCGAAATTGTGCGGGCTGCACTTCTCTTCTCTCCTCAGCCCAAGTCCTATCTTCACAGCCCACCTAGACCTGCCTGAGTCCCTCGCGATCGGATCCGTCGGATTGCGATCGGAGGCCTCGAAAACCCTCCTAACCCCCAAACCCTAATTCGCCTATAAAAGGAAGCCCCTTCCATTTTGGGTCTCTCCTTCCTTCCCTCAAATCCGCTTCCCCAATCATCAGCCGCCGCCCACTGAGCCCCTGCGCAGCCGCTCTCCAGCCTCCCGCAGGCCGCCACGTCGCCCTGCCCGTTCCTCCTCCGCAGCCCGCCAGCCCGGCGCAGCCCGCCCCAGCCCGCAGCCACCGCCCGAAGCCCACGAGGCCGGCGCCTCCGCTTCGCCCGCTCGACCGGATCGGGGCGATCGATCTCGCCGCCTCCGCCGCCCCTCGTCCCGCCGGCAGCCTCGCCGGAGTGGTGCGGCCGTCCGTCGCCGGCAACCCTACCGGCCGAGCCTCGCCGCCTGTCCTCCTTCCCTCTTTTCTCTCTCTTCCCTCACCGGCTACATCTCTCTCCCGCAGGTTGTCGCCCCTGCCGGAGCTCGAGGAGCCGCCGCCGACCCTCCGTCGGACCGGATCCGGCGCCGGCCGGCCGGATCTGCGGTTCCGCCGCCCGACCTCGCTTCCGACCCGCGCCGTCGCCTTCCGCTCCTCCAAGGCGCGCCGCCCCTGGTTCCATCTCCATCGCCGCCGGCTGCATCGAGCAGCAGCAGCGAGCGCGTCGCTCGACCGGGTCCAGCCCAGCATCGCCAAGGCCCAGCGCGCCCGGCTCTGGCCTGCCCGGCCTCCTCTGCTTCCGACCGGGCCGAAGCCTCCCAGCCAGTCGCCCCCACTGAGCCGGCCTCTCCTCCTCACCGACCGGCCCATGAGGCTAGGTGAGCAGCCCCCGCCCCTGTGCTCTGTTGGGCCAGACCCTAGTTTCGGCCCGCTTTCGTTTTTTTTCGTCTGCGTGATTTGTCTAATTTATCCAGGAATTGCAGTTTACTGATTGGACCCTAAACTTCATGCATTTAATAACTTCACAACCGTGCATCGGATTAAGATAATTTATATATGTAAAATGCTTAGTTTTTCATCTAGTTTAATAATATGCCATTTTCATCCATGTTTAAAATGTTTAACTTGCTGTTTATTTAAATTTGTTAATATGCCATGTTAAAATGATTTAATTCATAACTAAATAACCGTAGCTCGGATTTAAATAAATTATATATGTAAATGGGGTGGAAAAATGCCTAGCTTAACATGGTAGCATTACTTTGCATGTTTAACAACTCTAAAATATGCTTTAGGTCAGATCTGTACCGAATCCATAATTTGCATATGAGGATTTTTCCGAATTGTTGTTGTTGTTTCGGCCTCATTTAAACTTGCCTAGATAGGTAGTTTCATTATGCTTCACCTCTTGCCATGTTTAACAACATTTAATATTGTTGTGTACCTAACCGAGAGAGAACTAAATAAGTGTTGTGGTGTTCCGTCAATATGCAACTCGTGGCATATTGAGCTCCACTAACTTGTAGTGTTGTTTGTGCATATTGCCATGTCATGCCTCATTAAACCGGACATGCATCATACTTGGTTGTGCATCATGCCATGTTTATGTGATGGTTGTTTACTATGTTGTTTGTTTGTTTCCGGTTTGCTTCTCTTGTTAGCTTCGGTTTCGTTCCGGAGTTGTGAGGATTCATTCGACTTCGTCCGTTTGTCTTCTTCATGGATTCGTTCTTCTTCCTTGCGGGATTTCAGGCAAGATGACCATACCCTCGAAATCACTTCTATCTTTGCTTGCTAGATGCTCGCTCTTTTGCTATGCCTATGCTACGATGCCTACCACTTGCTATATCATGCCACCCACATTGCCATGTCAAACCTCTAACCATCCCTTCCTAGCAAACCGTTGATTGGCTATGTTACCGCTTTGCTCAGCCCCTCTTATAGCGTTGTTAGTTGCAGGTGAAGATGAAGTTTGTTCCTGGTTGGAACATGGAGATGTTGTTCCTTGTTGGAACATGTTTACTTGTTGGGATATCACAATATATCTTATTTAATTAATGCATCTATATACTTGGTAAAGGGTGGAAGGCTCGGCCTTATGCCTGGTGTTTTGTTCCACTCTTGCCGCCCTAGTTTCCGTCATATCGGTGTTATGTTCCCGGATTGTTGCGTCCCTAACGCGGTCGGGTGATTTATGGGACCCCCTTGACAGTTCGCTTTGAATAAGACTTTTCCAGCAAGGCCCAACATTGGTTTTACATTTGCCTCTCCTAGCCTTTTTTTTCCCTTGGGAGTCGCGCTCTCAAGGGTCATCTTTATTTAACCCCCCGGGCCAATGCTTGTCTAAGTGTTGGTCCAAACTAGAGCCACTTGCGGTGCCGCCCCGAGGCAACTTGGGGTATCGTCGGTTGCCGTACGTAGTGTTCATCCGGTCGTGGCCTGAGACGAGATACGCGCGGCTACTATCAGGGTGTCGGCACGCCGGGAGGTCTTCTGGACTTGTTTTATTGCTGTGAAATGTCTTGTAGCCGGATTCCGAGACTGATCGGTCTTCCCGGGAGAAGGTCTATTCTTCGTTGATCGCGAGAGCTTATCATGGGCTAAGTTGGGACACCCTGCAGGGTTTGAACTTTCAAAGCCGTGCCAGCGGTTATGTGGCAGATGGGAATTTGTTAATGTCCGGTTGTAGAAAACCCGAAGTGGATCTCAATTAAAATACACCAACGCGTGCGTAACCGTGAGTGTCTCTTTTGGGGTTGATCGAGAGGAGAACACGGTTTCGGGTTATGTTTGGCGTAAGTAGGAGTTCAGGATCACTTCTTGATCATAGTTGTTCGACCGTGCTTTGCCTTCTCTCCCGCTCTCTTTTGCGTGTGTTAGCCACCATATATGCTAGTCGCTTGCTGCAGCTCCACCTCACTACCCTGTCCTACCTTTAAGCTTAAATAGTCTTGATCTCGCGGGTGTGAGATTGCTGAGTCCCGTGACTCACAGATACTTCAAAACCAGTTTGCGGTGTCGATGAGACCGTGCAGGTGATGGACCCGAGCTCAAGGAGGAGCTCGATGGAGATCTTGTTCATTGTGTTGTTTCGTTTTAGTCGATCAGTAGTGGAGCCAGTTGGGACGATCGGGGATCTGTAGCATTTGGGGTAGTCTTCTTTTATTTTGGTTCCGTAGTCGGACCTTGATTGTATCTGTATGATGTAATGTTTTACTCATGTATTGTGTGAAGTGGCGATTGTAAGCCAACTATGTATCTCTTTCCCTTATGTATTACATGGGTTGTGTGAAGATTACCTCACTTGCGACATTGCTTTCAATGCGGTTATGCCTCTAAGCCGTGCTTGACACGTGGGAGATATAGCCGCATCGAGGGCGTTCAATCTGTGCTGCCCTCTTTCATTGTCCCAAATCAAGATGTGCTGAGTAGCTCTGTGGTTGGAAGATTTGAGCGGTTTGTCAAGGAAGCCGACAGGTTTGTCGAGACGTGGAGTCGGATCTTCGCTTTCTCACTACAGGTTTCTCGGTTCTCCCATCGACATCTTCTTGAAGGCAAGGGTCTCTTCTATCGCAAACCGCAAGGAAGCAAGGATTTCTCACTTGGTATATCCACGGATTCTGTGCAAGAGTATGGTAGAGTCGCATGGCTATGTTTTCATTACAAAGATCGCAAGGCGCCACTTAAAACTTGTAACACCCCGGATACAACTTTCCATATTCGTAACTCCGACTCTTGCCCTTTCCGGAGATGTAATTTATTATTTCCTTCGTGGTTGGGTTTTGTCTGTTGTTTTGCATTTTGTTCTTGTTCTGCATCTCATCTCATGGCATCATCTGCATTTCATCCGCATGTTTTTCAAAACTTGCATCCGTTCGGGTTCCGCCGGTTCTCTCCGTTGTCCGTTCCGAGTCCGGTTACACTCGCACGCGCCCGCGGCACCTCCGAAATATTATTTTATAAGTGGCATAAAAATGTTCTCGGAATGGGTTGCAACTTGTCATGCGGTCTTATTATAGTGTAGACAGGCCGCCTGCCAAGTTTCGTCGCATTCGGAGTCCATTTGATAGCCCAACCGTTAAACCTACTACCGCGATATAGCCGGTATTTTCGTCGGATGTTTCGGTCTCCGAAATTGTGCCGGGCTGCACTTCTCTTCTCTCCCCTCAGCCCAAGTCCTATCTTCACAGCCCACCTAGACCTGCCTGAGTCCCCTCGCGATCGGATCCGTCGGATTGCGATCGGAGGCCTCGAAAACCCCTCCTAACCCCCCAAACCCTAATTCTGCCTATAAAAGGAAGCCCCCCCTTCCTGTTGGGGAACGTTGCAGAAAATTAAAATTTTTCCTACGGTTTCACCAAGATCCATCTATGAGTTCATCTAGCAACGAGTATTCAGATTGGATAGCATCTACATACCACTTTGTAGATCGCATAGGAGGCGTCGGAGTGAGCGTGGATGAGGTAGTCGACTTGCCGCGATCCAATTCACCGATGATCTAGTGCGAGCGGACGGCACCTCCGCGTTCAACACACGTACGGTCAGCGTAACGTCTCCTTCTTCTTGATCCAGCAAGGTGAAGGAGAGGTTGAGAAGATGGCTCCAGCAGCAGCGACGACGGCGTGGTGATGGTGGAACTTGCAGTATTCGGCAGGGCTTCGCCGTGCACTACGGAGGAGGAGGATGTGTTGGTGAGGGAGAGGGAGGCGTCCAGGGCAAAGGTGCTGCTGCCCCCTCCCTCCCCCTTTATATAGGTGCCAAGGAGGGGGGGAGGGCGCAGCCTTGCCCCCTCCTCCAAGGGAGGGGTGCGGCCAAGAGGGGGGAGGTGTCCACCCTCCCCAAGGCACCTCGGAGGTGCCTTCCCCCTCATGGACTCTCCCCTTTTTTCACCCTAGGCGCATGGGCCCCTTGGGGCTGGTTCCCCTTGGCCCATGTGGGCCTAGGCGCACCACCTAGGGCCCATGTGGCCCCCTGGGGCTGGTGGCCCCACTTGGTGGACCCCCGGGACCCCTCCGGTGGTCCCGGTACAATACCGATATCACCGAAACTTGTCCCGATGGCCGAAACAGCACTTCCTATATATAATTCTTTACCTCCGGACCATTCCGGAACTCCTCGTGACGTCCAGGATCTCATCCGGGACTCCGAACAACATTCGGGTTACTGCACATACATATTCCTATAACCCTAGCGTTACCGAACCTTAATGTGTAGACCCTACGGGTTCGGAGACATGCGAACATGACCGAGGCGGCTCTCGGGCAATAACCAACAGCGGGATCTGGATACCCATGTTGGCTCCCACATGCTCCACGATGATCTCATCGGATGAACCACGATGTCAAGGATTCAATTAATCCGTGATACGATTCCCTTAGTCAATCGGTATTTTACTTGCCGAGATTCGATCGTCGGTATACCAATACCTCGTTCAATCTCGTTACCGCAAGTCACTTTTCTCGCATCGTAATGCATGATCCGTGATCAAACACTTGATCACATTGAGCTCATTGTGATGATGCATTACCGAGAGGGCCGGTGATACCTCTCCGTCAAGCGGAGTGACAAATTCGATCTCGATCCATGTCAACCCAACAGACACTTTCGGAGATACCGTAGCATACCTTTATAGTCACCCGATTACGTTGTGACGTTTGGCACACCCAAAGCACTCCTACGGTATCCGGAGTTACACGATCTCATGGTCTAAGGAAAGGATACTTGACATTGGAAAACTCTAGCAAGCGAACTATGCGATCTTATGCTATGTTTTAGGATTGGGTCTTGTCCATCACATCATTCTCCTAATGATGTGATCCGTTATCGATGACATCCAATGTCCATAGTCAGAAACCATGACTATCTCGTCGATCAACGAGCTAGTCAACTAGAGGCTCACTAGGGACATGTTGTTGTCTGTTATTCACACATGTATTACGATTTCCGGTTAACACAATTATAGCACGAATAAAGACAATTATCATGAATAAGGAAATATAATAATAATGCTTTTATTATTGCCTCTAGGGCATATTTCCAACAGTCTCCCACTTGCACTAGAGTCAATAATCTAGTTACATTGTGATGAATCGAACACCCATAGAGTTCGGTGCTGATCATGTTTTGCCTTAGGGAGAGAGTTTAGTCAGCGGATCTGCGACATTCAGATCCGTGTGCACTTTACAAATTTCTATGTCTCCATCTTGAACATTTTCACGAATGGAGTTGAAGCGGCGCTTGATGTGCCTAGTCTTCTTGTGAAACCTGGGCTCCTTTGCAAGTGCAATAGCTCGGTGTTGTCACAGAAGAGCTTGATTGGCCCCGACGCATTGGGTATGACTCCGAGGTCGGTGATGAACTCCTTCACCCAAATTGCTTCATGTGCTGCCTCCGAGGCTGCCATGTACTCCGCTTCACATGTAGATCCCGCCACGACGCTTTGCTTGCAACTGCACCAGCTTACTGCCCCACCATTCAAAATATACACGTATCCGGTTTGTGACTTAGAGTCATCCAGATCTGTGTCGAAGCTAGCGTCGACGTAACCTTTTACGACGAGCTCTTCGTCACCTCCATAAACGAAACATTTCCTTAGTCCTTTTCGGTACTTCAGGATATTCTTGACCGCTGTCCGGTGTTCCTTGCGGGATTACTTTGGTACCTTCCTACCAAACTTACGGCAAGGTTTACATCAGGTCTGGTACACAGCATGGCATACATAATAGAACCTATGGCTGAGGCATAGGGGATGACACTCATCTCTTCTATATCTTCTGCCGTGGTCGGACATTGAGCTGAGCTCAATTTCACACCTTGTAATACAGGTAAGAACCCCTTCTTAGATTGATCCATATTGAACTTCTTCAATATCTTATCAAGGTATGTGCTTTGTGAAAGACCTATGAGGCGTCTCGATCTATCTCTATAGATCTTGATGCCTAATATATAAGCAGCTTCTCCAAGGTCCTTCATTGAAAAACTCTTATTCAAGTAGGCCTTGATGCTGTCCAAGAGTTCTATATCATTTCCCATCAAAAGTATGTCGTCTACATATAATATGAGAAATGCTACAGAGCTCCCACTCACTTTCTTGTAAACACAGGCTTCTCCATAAGTCTGTGTAAACCCAAACGCTTTGATCATCTCATCAAAGCGAATGTTCCAACTCGAGATGCTTGCACCAGCCCATAAATCGGCGTTGGAGCTTGCACACCTTGTCAGCATTCTTAGGATCGACAAAACCTTCTGGCTGCATCATATACAATTCTTCCTTAAGGAAACCATTAAGGAATGCCCTTTTGACGTCCATTTGCCATATCTCATAATCATAGTATGCGGCAATTGCTAACATGATTTCGACGGACTTTAGCTTCGCTACCGTGAGAAAGTCTCATCGTAGTCAACCCCTTGAACTTGTCGATAACCCTTAGCGACAAGCCGAGCTTTATAGATGGTCACATTACCATCCGCGTCTGTCTTCTTCTTAAAGATCCATTTATTTTCTATGGCTCGCCGTTCAACGGGCAAGTCAGTCAAAGTCCATACTTTGTTTTCATACATGGATCCTATCTCGGATTTCATGGCTTCCAGCCATTTGTCGGAATCCGGGCCCGCCATTGCTTCCTCATAGTTCGAAGGTTCACCGTTGTCTAACAACATGATTTCCAAGACAGGGTTGCCGTACCACTCTAGTGCGGAGCGTGTCCTTGTTGACCTTCAATTTCAGTAGGAGCTTGATCAGAAGCATCTTGATCATCATCATTAATTTCCTCTCTAGTCGGTGCAGGCACCTCAGAAACGTTTTCTTGAGTTTCGCCATTTTCCGGTTCAAGAGGTAACACTTCATCAAGTTCTACTTTCCTCCCACTTACTTCTTTCGAGAGAAACTCTTTCTCTAGAAAGGATCCATTCTTGGCAACAAAGATCTTGCCTTCGGATCTGAGGTAGAAGGTATACCCAACAGTTTCTTTAGGGTATCCTATGAAGACGCATTTTCCGACTTGGGTTCGAGCTTTTCAGGTTGAAGTTTCTTCACATAAGCATCGCATCCCCAAACTTTTAGAAACGACAGCTTAGGTTTCTTCCCAAACCATAATTCATACGGTGTCGTCTCAACGGATTTCGACGGAGCCCTATTTAAAGTGAATGCGGCAGTCTCTAAAGCATAGCCCCAAAAAGATAGCGGTAAGTCGGTAAGAGACATCATAGATCGCACCATATCCAATAGAGTGCGATTACGACGTTCGGACACACCATTACGCTGAGGTGTTCCAGGCGGCGTGAGTTGTGAAACTATTCCACATTTTCTTAAGTGTGTGCCAAATTCGTGACTCAAGTATTCTCCTCCACGATCTGATCGTAGAAACTTGATCTTTCTATCACGTTGATTTTCAACCTCACTCTGAAATTCTTTGAACCTTTCAAAGGTCTCAGACTTGTGTTTCATTAAGTAGATATACCCATATCTACTCAAGTCATCAGTGAGGGTGAGAACATAACGATAGCCTCCGCGAGCCTCAACACTCATTGGACCGCACACATCGGTATGTATGATTTCCAATAAGTTGGTTGCTCGCTCCATTGTTCCTGAGAACGGAGTCTTGGTCATTTTACCCATGAGGCATGGTTCGCACGTGTCAAATGATTCATAATCAAGAGACTCTAAAAGTCCATCTGCATGGAGCTTCTTCATGCGTTTGACACCTATGTGACCAAGGCGGCAGTGCCACAAATATGTGAGACTATTGTTATCAACTTTAACTCTTTTGGTACTCACACTATGAATATGTGTATCATCACGTACGAGATTCATTAAGAATAAACCATTAACCATCGGAGCATGACCATAAAACATATCTCTCATATAAATAGAACAACCATTATTCTCGGATTTAAATGAGTAGCCATCTCGAATTAAGCGAGATCCAGATACAATGTTCATGCTCAAACTTGGCACTAAATAACAATTATTGAGGTTTAAAACTAATCCCGTAGGTAAATGTAGAGGCAGCGTGCCGACGGCGATCACATCGACCTTGGAACCATTCCCGACGCGCATCGTCACCTCGTCCTTCGCCAGTCTCCGTTTATTCCGCAGCTCCTGCTTTGAGTTACAAATATGAGCAACTGCACCGGTATCAAATACCCAAGAGCTACTACGAGTACTGGTAAGGTACACATCAATTACATGTATATCACATATACCTTTGGTTTTGCGGCCTTCTTGTCCGCTAAGTATTTGGGGCAGTTCCGCTTCGGTGACCACTTCCCTTGCAATAAAAACACTCAGTCTCGGGCTTGGGTCCATTCTTTGGCTTCTTCCCGGCAACTTGCTTACCGGGCGCGGCAACTTCCTTGCCGTCCTTCTTGAAGTTCTTTTTACCCTTACCCTTCTTGAACTTAGTGGTTTTATTCACCATCAACACTTGATGTTCTTTCTTGATTTCTACCTCTGCTGATTTCAGCATAGCATATACCTCAGGAATGGTCTTTACCATCCCCTGCATATTGTAGTTCATCACAAAGCTCTTGTAGCTAGGTGGAAGCGACTGGAGGATTCTGTCAATGACCGCTTCATCCGGGAGATTAACTTCCAGTTGAGTCAAGCGGTTGTGCAACCTGACATTTTGAGTATGTGCTCCTTGTGAGCCATTTTCCTCCATCTTACAGCTAAAGAATTTGTCGGAGACTTCATATCTCTCGACCCGGGCATGAGCTTGGAAAACCATTTTCAGCTCTTCGAACATCTCATATGCTCCATGTCTCTCAAAACGCTTTTGGAGTCCCGGCTCTAAGCTGTAAAGCATGCCGCACTGAACGAGGGAGTAATCATCGCAGCGTGACTGCCAAGCGTTCATAACGTCTTGTTCTGCAGGGAGAATAGGTGCGTCACCCAGCGGTGCTCTTAGGACATAATCTTTCTTGGCAGCTATGAGGATGATCCTCAGGTTCGGACCCAGTCCGTATAGTTGCTACCATCGTCTTTCAGCTTGGTTTTCTCTAGGAGCAGCGTTGAAGTTGAGGACTCGTTGGCCATTTGATCTACAAGACACATTGTAAATATTTAGACTAGGTTCATGATAATAAAGTTCATTTAATCAAATTTAATGAACTCCCACTTAGATAGACATCCCTCTACTAGTCATCTAAGTATTACATGATCCAAGTCAACTAGGCCATGTCCGATCATCACGTGAGACGGACTAGTCAACATCGGTGAACATCTTCATGTTGATCGTATCTTCTATCGACTCATGCTCGACCTTTCGGTCTTTCGTGTTCGAGGCCATGTCTGTACATGCTAGGCTCGTCAAGTCAACCTAAGTGTTTTGCGTGTGTAAATCTGTCTTACACCCGTGTGTATGCGAACGTAAGGACCTATCACACCCGATCATCACGTGGTGCTTGAACGACGAACCTTAGCAACGGTGCACAGTTAGGGTGAACACTTTCTTGAAATTATTATGAGGGATCATCTTATTTACTACCGTCGTTCTAAGTAAACAAGATGCAAAACATGATAAACATCACATGCAATCAAATAATAAACGTGACATGATATGGCCAATATCACATAGCTCCTTTGATCTCCATCTTGGGGCTCCATGATCATCTTGTCACCGGCTTGACACCATGATCCTCATCATCATGATCTTCATCATCGTGTCTCCATGAAGTTGCTCGCCAACTATTACTTCTACTACTATGGCTAACGCGTTTAGCAATAAAGTAAAGTAATTTACATGGCGATTCTCAATGACACGCAGGTCATACAAAAATAAAGACAACTCCTATGGCTCCTGCCGGTTGTCATACTCATCGACATGCAAGTCGTGATTCCTATTACAATAGCATGAACATCTCATACATCACATATAGATCATTCATCATACATCACAACTTTGGCCATATCATATCACAAAGCACTTGCTGCAAAAACAAGTTAGACGTCCTCTAATTGTTGTTGCAAGTTTTACGTGGCTGAATTAGGGTTCTAGCAAGAACGTTTTCTTACCTACGTTCAAACCACAACGTGATTTGTCAATCTCTATTTACCCTTCATAAGGACCCTGTTCATCGAATCCGATCCAACTAAAACAGGAGAGACAGACACCCGCCAGCCACCTTATGCAACTAGTGCATGTTAGTCGGTGGAACCGGTCTCACGTAAGCGTACGTGTAAGGTTGGTCCGGGCCGCTTCATCCCACAATACCGCTGAATCAAGATTGACTAGTAACGGCAAGAAGAATTGACAACATCTACGCCCACAACAAATTGTGTTCTACTCGCACAAGAAGAACTATGCATAGACCTAGCTCATGATGCCACTGTTGGGGAGCGTTGCAGAAAATTAAAATTTTTCCTACGGTTTCACCAAGATCCATCTATGAGTTCATCTAGCAACGAGTATTCAGATTGGATAGCATCTACATACCACTTTGTAGATCGCAGCGGAAGGCGTCGGAGTGAGCGTGGATGAGGTAGTCGTACTTGCCGCGATCCAATTCACCGATGATCTAGTGCGAGCGGACGGCACCTCCGCGTTCAACACACGTGCACGGTCAGCGTAACGTCTCCTTCTTCTTGATCCAGCAAGGTGAAGGAGAGGTTGAGGAAGATGGCTCCAGCAGCAGCACGACGGCGTGGTGATGGTGGAACTTGCAGATTCGGCAGGGCTTCGCGTGCACTACGGAGGAGGAGGATGTGTTGGTGAGGGAGAGGAGGCGTCCAGGGCAAAGGTGCTGCTGCCCCCTCCCTCCCCCTTTATATAGGTGCCAAGGAGGGGAGGGCGCAGCCTGCCCCTCCTCCAAGGGAGGGTGCGGCCAAGAGGGGAGGTGTCCACCTCCCAAGGCACCTCGGAGGTGCCTTCCCCTCATGGACTCTCCCCTTTTTTCACCCTAGGCGCATGGGCCCTTGGGGCTGGTTCCCTTGGCCCATGTGGGCCTAGGCGCACCACCTAGGGCCCATGTGGCCCCTGGGGCTGGTGGCCCCACTTGGTGGACCCAGGACCCCTCCGGTGGTCCCGGTACAATACCGATATCACCAAACTTGTCCCGATGGCGAAACAGCACTTCCTATATATAATTCTTTACCTCCGGACCATTCCGAACTCCTCGTGACGCCCAGGATCTCATCCGGGACTCAAAAACATTCGGGTTACTGCACATACATATTCCTATAACCCTAGCGTTATCGAACCTTAAGTGTGTAGACCCTACGGGTTCGGAGACATGCGAACATGACCGAGGCGGCTCTCGGGCAATAACCAACAGCGGATCTGGATACCCATGTTGGCTCCCACATGCTCCACGATGATCTCATCGGATGAACCACGATGTCAAGGATTCAATTAATCCCGTATCGATTCCCTTAGTCAATCGGTATTTTACTTGCCCGAGATTCGATCGTCGGTATACCAATACCTCGTTCAATCTCGTTACCGCAAGTCACTTTTCTCGCATCAGTAATGCATGATCCCGTGATCAAACACTTGATCACATTGAGCTCATTGTGATGATGCATTACCGAGAGGGCCGGTGATACCTCTCCGTCAAGCGGAGTGACAAATTCGATCTCGATCCATGTCAACCCAATGACACTTTCGGAGATACCGTAGCATACCTTTATAGTCACCCGATTCGTTGTGACGTTTGGCACACCCAAAGCACTCCTACGGTATCCGGGAGTTACACGATCTCATGGTCTAAGGAAAGGATACTTGACATTGGAAAACTCTAGCAAACGAACTATGCGATCTTATGCTATGTTTTAGGATTGGGTCTTGTCCATCACATCATTCTCCTAATGATGTGATCCCGTTATCGATGACATCCAATGTCCATAGTCGAAACCATGACTATCTCGTCGATCAACGAGCTAGTCAACTAGAGGCTCACTAGGGACATGTTGTTGTCTGTTATTCACACATGTATTACGATTTCCGGTTAACACAATTATAGCACGAATAAAGACAATTATCATGAATAAGGAAATATAATAATAATGCTTTTATTATTGCCTCTAGGGCATATTTCCAACAGTTCCATTTTTGGGTCTCCTCCTTCCTTCCCCTCGAAATCCGCTTCCCCCCAATCATCAGCCGCCGCCACCTGAGCCCTGCGCAGCCGCTCCTGGCCTCCCGCAGGCCGCCACGTCGCCCTGCCCGTTCCTCCTCCGCAGCCCGCCAGCCCGGGCGCAGCCGCCCCAGCCCGCAGCCACCGCTGAAGCCCACGAGGCCGGCGCCTCCGCTTCGCCCGCTCGACCGGATCGGGACGATCCCGATCTCGCCGCCTCCGCCGCCCCTCGTCCCGCCGGCAGCCTCGCCGGAGTGGTGCGGCCGTCCGTCGCCGGCAACCCTACCAGGCCGGAGCCTCGCCGCCCTGTCCTCCTTCCCTCTTTTTCTCTCTCTCTTCCCCTCACCGGCTACATCTCTCTCTCCCGCAGGTTGTCGCCACTGCCGGAGCTCCGAGGAGCCGCCGCCGACCCCTCCGTCGACCGGATCCGGCGCCGGCCGGCCGGATCTGCCGGTTCCCGCCGCCCCGACCTCTGCTTCCGACCCGGCGCCGTCGCCTTCCGCTCCTCCAAGGCCGCGCCGCCCCTGGTTCCATCTCCATCGCCGCCGGCTGCATCGAGCAGCAGCAGCGAGCGCGTCGCTCGACCGGGTCCAGCCCAGCATCGCCAAGGCCCAGCGCCCGGCTCGCCTGCCCGGCCTCCTCTGCTTCCGACCGGCCGAAGCCTCCCGAGCCAGTCGCCCCCCACCGGCCTCTCCTCCTCACCGACCGCCCATGAGGCTAGGTGAGCAGCCCCCGCCCCTGTGCTCTGTTGGGCCAGACCCTAGTTTCGGCCCGCTTTCGTTTTTTTTTTCGTCTGCGTATTTGTCTAATTTATCCAGGAATTGCAGTTTTACAGATTGGACCCTAAACTTCATGCATTTAATAACTTCACAACCGTGCATCGGATTAAGATAATTTATATATGTAAAATGCTTAGTTTTTCATCTAGTTTAATAATATGCCATTTTCATCCATGTTTAAAATGTTTAACTTGCTGTTTATTTAAATTTGTTAATATGCCATGTTAAAATGATTTAATTCATAACTAAATAACCGTAGCTCGGATTTAAATAAATTATATATGTAAATGGGGTGGAAAAATGCCTAGCTTAACATGGTAGCATTACTTTGCATGTTTAACAACTCTAAAATATGCTTTAGGTCAGATCTGTACCGAATCCATAATTTGCATATGAGGATTTTTCCGGAATTGTTGTTGTTGTTTCCGGCCTCATTTAAACTTGCCTAGATAGGTAGTTTCATTATGCTTCACCTCTTGCCATGTTTAACAACATTTAATATTGTTGTGTACCTAACCGAGAGAGAACTAAATAAGTGTTGTGGTGTTCCGTCAATATGCAACTCGTGGCATATTGAGCTCCACTTAACTTGTAGTGTTGTTTGTGCATATTGCCATGTCATGCCTCATTAAACCGGACATGCATCATACTTGGTTGTGCATCATGCCATGTTTATGTGATGGTTGTTTACTATGTTGTTTGTTTGTTTCCGGTTTGCTTCTCTTGTTAGCTTCGGTTTCGTTCCGGAGTTGTGAGGATTCATTCGACTTCGTCCGTTTGTCTTCTTCATGGATTCGTTCTTCTTCCTTGCGGGATTTCAGGCAAGATGACCATACCCTCGAAATCACTTCTATCTTTGCTTGCTAGATGCTCGCTCTTTTGCTATGCCTATGCTACGATGCCTACCACTTGCTATATCATGCCACCCACATTGCCATGTCAAACCTCTAACCATCCCTTCCTAGCAAACCGTTGATTGGCTATGTTACCGCTTTGCTCAGCCCTCTTATAGCGTTGTTAGTTGCAGGTGAAGATGAAGTTTGTTCCTCGTTGGAACATGGAGATGTTGTTCCTTGTTGGAACATGTTTACTTGTTGGGATATCACAATATATCTTATTTAATTAATGCATCTATATACTTGGTAAAGGGTGGAAGGCTCGGCCTTATGCCTGGTGTTTTGTTCCACTCTTGCCGCCCTAGTTTCCGTCATATCGGTGTTATGTTCCCGGATTGTTGCGTCCCTAACGCGGTCGGGTGATTTATGGGACCCCCTTGACAGTTCGCTTTGAATAAGACTTTTCCAGCAAGGCCCAACATTGGTTTTACATTTGCCTCTCCTAGCCTTTTTCCCTTGGGAGTCGCGCTCTCAAGGGTCATCTTTATTTAACCCCCCGGGCCAATGCTTGTCTAAGTGTTGGTCCAAACTAGAGCCACTTGCGGTGCCGCCCCGAGGCAACTTGGGGTATCGTCGGTTGCCGTACGTAGTGTTCATCCGGTCGTGGCCTGAGACGAGATACGCGCGGCTACTATCAGGGTGTCGGCACGCCGGGAGGTCTTGCTGGACTTGTTTTATTGCTGTGAAATGTCTTGTAGCCGGGATTCCGAGACTGATCGGTCTTCCCGGGGAGAAGGTCTATTCCTTCGTTGATCGCGAGAGCTTATCATGGGCTAAGTTGGGACACCCCTGCAGGGTTTGAACTTTCGAAAGCCGTGCCCGCGGTTATGTGGCAGATGGGAATTTGTTAATGTCCGGTTGTAGAAAACCCGAAGTGGATCTCAATTAAAATACACCAACCGCGTGCGTAACCGTGAGTGTCTCTTTTCGGGGTTGATCGAGAGGAGAACACGGTTTCTGGGTTATGTTTGACGTAAGTAGGAGTTCAGGATCACTTCTTGATCATAGTTGTTCGACCGTGCTTTGCCTTCTCTCCCCGCTCTCTTTTGCGTGTGTTAGCCACCATATATGCTAGTCGCTTGCTGCAGCTCCACCTCACTACCCTGTCCTACCTTTAAGCTTAAATAGTCTTGATCTCGCGGGTGTGAGATTGCTGAGTCCCCGTGACTCACAGATACTTCCAAAACCAGTTTGCAGGTGTCGATGAGACCGTGCAGGTGATGGACCCGAGCTCAAGGAGGAGCTCGATGGAGATCTTGTTCATTGTGTTGTTTCGTTTTAGTCGATCAGTAGTGGAGCCCAGTTGGGACGATCGGGGATCTGTGTAGCATTTGGGGTAGTCTTCTTTTATTTTGGTTCCGTAGTCGGACCTTGATTGTATCTGTATGATGTAATGTTTTACTCATGTATTGTGTGAAGTGGCGATTGTAAGCCAACTATGTATCTCTTTCCCTTATGTATTACATGGGTTGTGTGAAGATTACCTCACTTGCGACATTGCTTTCAATGCGGTTATGCCTCTAAGCCGTGCTTCGACACGTGGGAGATATAGCCGCATCGAGGGCGTTTCAATACTGTGCTGCCCTCTTTCATTGTCCCAAATCAAGATGTGCTGAGTAGCTCTGTGGTTGGAAGATTTGAGCGGTTTGTCAAGGAAGCCGACAGGTTTGTCAGAGACGTGGAGTCTGGATCTTCGCTTTCTCACTACAGGTTTCTCAGTTCTCCCATCAGACATCTTCTTGAAGGCAAGGGTCTCTTCTATCGCAAACCGCAAGGAAGCAAGGATTTCTCACTTGGTATATCCACGGATTCTGTGCAAGAGTATGGTAGAGTCGCATGGCTATGTTTTCATTACAAAGATCGCAAGGCGCCACTTAAAACTTGTCGACTGGTGGTGGCTCTAAGACTATATGAAAGCACAAACATAGTTGGAATTACCGCAAAATGTTTGCGGTCACTTGGGCCTCAATTCAAGTCTTTGGTTGAAGATGCAACTGCGGAACTCTCCCAATTACCTACACAAGACGTTTCATATTTCGATTCAGTAATGTGGGAACGCATGGTTAAATTGACTACAGAGTCGATTCCAGACCCATTTTGTTGCATAGCTAATGGGCTCAGCAAGCCTTGTGCCAGCAATATCACCTCATCTGAGTTAACCGGCAGATTTCCACAAGAAGTTTTGTTCGTTGTATTCAACTGTTGTCTTTCAGCTTCCGAGTACTGCTCGCAGAGCTCAACTGATGAAGCGCGTATAAACGCCATAAAGGCCTGGTCACCTCTACAGATGGAAGTTTTCTTCCTACCACATCGATTGTTTAAATTCTCAGACGGGAGTAGCTTACAACAAAAGGAGGAGGCCATAAAGGCCTGGCCACCTCTACAGATGGAAGTTTTCTTCCTACCACATCGATTGTTTAAATTCTCGGAGGGGAGTAGCTTACACCAAAAGGAGGAGGAAATACAAACAGAGGCAATTGATTGTTTCATACGTCAACCTGGTATGACGGAATACCGTATGCATTGGGCCTCGGCACATGGTTCTGTATCCTTTTTTGTTTCAAAGCAGATCGCCAACACTAGGGGGGCCTCAAAGAGAAGGCAGTAGAAGTTCAGACTTGGGAGATGAGAAAAGGTTTCCTTTTTGCTTAATTAGCCTCTATGAGACGGTTTGCTTAGGTGCCAGTATTTATCATGGTCTTTTTATGCAGCTACTGTTAGCCACTTGTTTATCCCTGCCATGTGGCTTGTAAACATGGATGTGCTTGATATTATCTACCTATATATGTTCTGTAAGCCTGCTGGCACTGGATCATTTTTACTTTTTTGAAGAAGGCACTCCTATTTTCTTTGCTAATACAGTTGCGCATGGCTTGTGATTATTCTGAAGTGCATAGCATTAGCAGGTGTTGTTGTGTTGTGTGAAGATTTTGTGTTTGTTTTAATCACCGGTGTGATCGGTCACTGTCCGTGGGCGGGTCCGCGGACGTTGAAGGGGTCGAATTTGGTGTATGCGGCTGTAGATGCTCTAAGAGCAACTTCAACGCACCGACCCATTTCGTTTGCGCATGTCCATTTGGGTCAAAACAGACACAAAAGTTGGCCCAATGTGCCGATTCAAGCGAACGCGCGTCCGCTTTTCGTTCGCTGGGCGACCCATTCCAGGCCCAAATTTGGGCCTCGTTTCAATCGGCATGGACACGTGGCCGCGTCCGATGCCTGCCTACTCCTCCCCCTCACCAGCCAGTCGATGGCACATAGGCCATTCTCTTCCTCCCATCGACAGCCAGCACACCCGGCCACCCCACCGTGTCGCTGCTGCCGTCCAATTCCGATGCCTAGGCCCGCCGTCCACACCAACATACCACCCCCGCAGCACGCCACCACCACCTCGCCGCCGGGCCGCCACAGCTTCCCGACGATGCCTAGGTCCTCCACCGAGTGGACAACGAGGATGCGGGATAGGCATCGTCGACGTCGATGCGGGAAAAAAATGCTTTAACTAAAAAAATAAAAACAAATGTGACATGTTCAACTAGTTCTATTAATTCAACTAGTTCTTACTAAAAATAAACTTACTATAAATAAAAATAAACTAGTACCTAATTAGTACCTAGTTCTTACTAACTAATTAGTACCTAGGAACTACTGCCCTAATTACCATCTAATTTGATGAGCCTAGGGATGGAAAGTGATAGCGGATATTCCAATTATCCAACTTAAAAGTGAAATACGTGGTTAAATTTTACTCGTTTTATTATGCATTACAATAGTGTTTATTCATCATCTAAGAAAACATCATATAAGAAAACATCCGAGCCGCATCCGTATCCGATAACATCCGCATCCGATGCGTTTCCATCCATAAATGAACCCTAACTAATTTGATGCAACTAAAATTTGAAGAACCCTAGGCAGAGGTAGGGGAGGGGGAGGAGCAGGCGTGCTCACCTCAGTTGCCTGCGTCGAGGGAGGGGCAGGCAGCGTCGAGGTCGGGGTCGGGGCTCGGGCGCGCGGCGGAGGGCGGCGTCGAGGTCGGATTCGGGGGCAGCGTCGAGGTCGGTGGCGGCGTCGAGGTCGGGTTCGGGGGCGGCGTCGAGGGTGTGCGGAGAGCGAGAGGAGAGAGCGCGGCGGCCGACGGGCGACGGCAGCGGCGACAACGGAGGAGTTGGATTTGGAAGTGGTCGGGGGGAAGAATGAACCACGCGGTTAAGTCAGAAGTAGCAGTAGCACGTTCCAGGAAGTGCGCTACTGCTAAGCTAGCTACAGCGCGTTCTTCGATACACGCTACTACTATTCCTTTCTTTTTTTTCCTTTTTTATTTATTTTTCTTTACATTTTATTTTTTCCTTTCATCTTTTTCTATTTCTTTCATTTTCATTTACTTTTGTATTTGCTTTCCATTTAATTTTATTTCCTTTAGCAGTAGCGCCTTTCAGCGTAAACGCGCTGCTACAAAGCAAGTAGCGGCAGTGCGGTTCAACGTAGATCGCTACTACTATGTGTAGCCTATCGGCTAAGCCGTGGGAATTTTAGTAGTAGCGCTTTTATCTTCAGGCGCGCTACTGCTACAACTATATCTGTAGAGCCGTTTACATCAACGCGCTACTGCTACTTAGCACTAGCGTGCTTTTTTAACACGCGCTACTGCTAAAGTTCTATGTATAATGTTTTTCCTAGTAGTGATATGTTCCTGCTTCGGATACTGCAGCTGGCTAGGGAAACATTTTTCTTGTAAATGTAAGCCAGGAGTGACTGCTTCTGCACCATTGACAAACTTAGTGGGGGTCAGACCCAACCCGTCACTGGTAATCTAGCCAAATACACTAGATCCGCCAAAGAAATTTCTTTATCAGTAGCAGGCACCGGTAATCTGTGCCCAGATTACTCATGGGCCAAACTTATCAGTGGTGCTCGTATTTGGAGCAACAGAGACGAGCAGTTTTATCTGCCCGCCACTGGGCCACGAACTCTGCTCACCATAGCCATGGGGTAAAACTTAAAGGGGCAAGCGCGCATGGATGTCCGTCACTGGTAAAATATTTAGGTGTTTTGGTTTTGTAATAGTTTATTGTTTTTTTTTGTGTGATTTTTCTTATGTTATTGCATGAGAGAAGGTTTGAACTTTGTAGTTTGATTTTTTTTATGTTATTGCATGAGTATGCTCTACACACTTTATGAATATTTATATTTCATTCGAAATAATTCAAATTTGAACTGCTAGTGCATTTGAAGATTTCCAAAAATAGGAAGAAAAAAATCATAAATAATGTAGTTAGCATATATGCAGGTATTATGAAACAAAAGTTTGGTACTTTCAAATATGTATCTATGAAAATTAAAACACAAAAACTTAATTTTAAATATGTACAACGATATTTTGAAAAAAAATTAAAGTTGTTTGAAACACATGAAACTTTGCATGGTGTCATTACACGACATCTTGTGATGTTGTTAAAAAAATTGAAAAGGTTATAATGTAGGTTGTTTAGGAACTGAAGACGGCCCCAACCATCCGAGCCACGCATGTAGCATATCAAATTAATGTGTGTGTAGTTGTTTCTTGCATATATGACCTAAATGCATACTAAAGAACTTGAATGATATTTTTGCACCAATATTTGGGTTTTTCTGACATATGTGTGGTTCAAATTTTATTTATCTTCATTAAATAACTAGAAATCTGATGCCCTAAATATATCATATTAACCCAGGAAAGTCCCAGATTTGTCAATGAAACTTGCAATGAAAAATATTCAACATAGAATAAGTTTCAACCGCAAATGATGAACAAAATTGAGTTCCCGTTCAAACGGACACTTTAAATTTGAAACTTCAATACTGCCCTCGAGACTCTTTAGTATTGAAGCGAAGTGCATCACAACTTTTCTGTAGCTCTCCTAATTTTGTACCACACCTTATAGTGCCATTTCATAACACCATGCTAAATTTCATGTTTTCCAGACTTCATTTACCTCTATTTTAAAATCAAAAGTTATTTAGATCCATTAAATACCTAGAAATTAATTTAATGCCTTACAAATAGAAAATTACCGATAGAAAAGTGTTAAAGTTTTACATGGAAATTATAATTGTGTGCCTTATACCCTATAGAACAATTGGACCACAAATATTATCCTAAGAAAACCCTAACATTAAACGAATTTGCCAAACAAAATACCATTGGTGAGCGCCAAATTTTACATGCCATTAATGGTTGCAATCCAATTTACCATTCGACCATGGGAGGTGGGGGTGGGGGGCAGGGGGCTTGTCCAAATCTCTCAAACCCCCAAAAATCCCTAGCGGCCACCCCTTTGCCCTCGCCAACCATCGCTCATGTCGTTGGTGTGCCTCCTCGCCGTTGTGGAGGTGCAACTCCGACGTGTGACAGGGAGCACCAGCTCCCCAGTATTTACTTCCCCGTGTCATCTTGTAGGCACCATCCGGTCAAGGCCATGGCTACGCCGCCGTGGGGCTCCTTGTCCCTAACGCTTGCGGCTGGCTCACGACCTCCTTGTTAGTCCCCAAGTGGCGGTAGATCTAGGGATAGCCCCTCAACCCCATTGCCTTCATGGCCACCCATGTGGACTGTGCTGCGGATTTTGGTCACCGGCGTCAAGCTCCACATGGGTTACAAGAAGATCCAAAGTGATTTCAGATAGCCAATGTGTGAACATACATGCTTTAGATCTGTTTATAATAATTTTGTATTCCTAAGATCATGTGGCTTCCTTTCTAGCTAGCTTAATTTATGCTAATTATGCATAGTGAAATTTTGTACCAGAAGATGCAAAACAATTTCCGATAGCATGTGTGTGAACATACATGCTCTAGATCTGCATATAATAATTTTGTATTACTAAGATCACGTGGCTCCCTTTCCTTAGTTTTGAGTACTCAATGTAGATGTTTTGTTTCTTCTTCAGGCATCCACACCTCAAATCTGAGAGTGCTTACTAACTTCATAAGTTTCTGGTACATGTAGTATATATCTTCAGATGAAGGCTACAAATCACTTTATTTAGGGAATACTCAAATTGCAAAGATTTTTTCATTGATAATCTCTTGATAACTTGGACTACTTTTATTTCTATTTTTCTATCATGATTTTGTTTTTTAAGTTTGAGTGAATATTGTTCCATTGATATCAATCCTCAAATTGATAGTACTATTTTCAGAAGATGCGTGCATAATAATATCATTACTTTAAAAAAAATATTGGCTAGTCAGTTAAATACACGAATGGCAAATATATTATTATTTTAGTCCTATTCAGAATCATTATCTTCGTGGTTTGAGCCTACAATAGTATTTTGCTATTCAGATT
Source organism: Aegilops longissima (assembly GCA_021605205.1). NCBI lineage: Eukaryota > Viridiplantae > Streptophyta > Magnoliopsida > Poales > Poaceae > Aegilops > Aegilops longissima. The sequence goes on from CM038677.1 coordinate 848,596,039, forward strand.
CAGCCAAACGTAGTGCTATTTTACATGGTTGTGCAACAAATCTCTTCTCTCCCAATAGCAATTCAATCAACTATAGTTTCTCCTTTCTATGTATTTCAAATAGTTTCATGTTGCATGAGCAAAAACATGAATTTGATTATGTTTTGTATGACAAAAAGAGCAGATGTAATCACCTTCAATATTTCATTCTCTTTGGTTATATAGAACAGAGGTGAAGCTCATGAGGGTGATGAGATCCAATGCATAATGTGAAAGTAGTGTTATTCAATCTAGCATGAAAAAGAAAGTGTTGCATAGGCAGCTTGCCTACACGGCCAGTAGATAATAACAATAAAATTGCAAGAAGAGGGTGGCATTTACACTTGCATGGAGACGTTATGACTACCAACAAATCTAAATCTGCATTTGTCCTTGTAGAAATGGAAATCATGTACATGCTCGACACATATTCTGAATTAGAATAATAGTCACATGTATGTATATATTGTTTGGTATTATTTGGCTACGCATGGGCACACATATTTCTGAACAAATTATAACATATGCAAGAATAAGTATCAGAATGCCCTGGTGCCCATGTCAAGCTAGAGTGTGTGAGCCAGGAGCTGCTTTTATGTCAATCTCCATTGGAGATTCTTGAGCGTATTTTTGCCCAGCCGGAAAACATCAAGCTTCAGGTCATATGCCTATTGTGGAAATGGTGGACTGCGAGGAATAGTACGAGACATGGTGAACGCAGACTGGAGCCCAAAGAGTTTAGTGCACAACTGTCTTTTGATGTCGCTGAATGGTGCCAGTTTTTTACGCCCTCTCCAAAGCCTGTAAAACAGGATACAAGCAAGTGGAAGCCACCACCTGAGGAGTTCGTCAAGATCAACCTGGAGGGTGCATACTGTTGGAAATATTAGCACTTTCCCGAATAGACATATCCACAAGTATACAGTAAGCATGGCATAAAAGGTATGCATCTCATAGTGATACCTATGCATACTAGCACGTACAGAACATAAAATCGAACCATCTATGAGCAGTACATATATGGCTAGTACTAGTATGAGTAAACGAGGGATGAACAGATCATACCCTCCGGTTGGCCAGGCCAACGCGGCGGCGGCGGCAGCAGCAGCCTCGGCGTCGTCCGTGGCCTTCTTCTTGGCAGCGGCATCGTCGGCCATGGTGTCGATGCAGGGGAAGTAGTGGAAGCAGAGGCGGACCGAGTTGGGGACGGATAAGGAGCAGTCGCGTCGAGACGCTCCCCAAAAACCTTATTGCCCTTCTCCCGGGCAGGATCTCGAACTACAGGGTTCCGAAGGCACCTGCTCTCCCGACCAACCGTGCACGTGGTCGTCGGGATGGGATCGCCGGAGGCAGCACAGAGTGTGGAACAGTAGATGACGGCTAGGTCACGCGAGAGGGAGTGAGTGAACCCAACTAGGTTACTTCACTGGCCAGAGACTTCTTATATAGTCCGCGAGGAAGAAAGTCGTGGGCCTTGCAGAGGCCCACGACCGAGTCGGCCCACTCCCGGCAAGGGAGTCGTTGTTCCGGCAAGGGTCGCACTCCCGGCAAGGGAGTCGACGAATCCCGGCAAGGGTCGCACTTCGTTCCTGAGCAGCAAAAATAAGCTTCGGCTCGGCTCATTCCCGCAACCCGCGGCGCGGGCACGTCGTGACGAGGCGTGGTGGAGGAGGAGGAGGAGCGCGCGTGTACCACTCCTCTTCCCATGCTCCCAATGGCAAGTGGTAGAGCAGCCCTTATAAAGGGGTCTCAACTCTCCTCAACTAGCAAGGTGGGACTAAACTTCTCACCACCTGCCATCTCATACATGGGCCTCAAGATTAACCAGGGATTAGTTACTTATATGGGCCTATGCCCATCCATAATCAAACAATCCCCCACCAGATCTCAAGGCACATAAGTTTGTCAATTGTTCCAAACAATGTTTGATATATCAGAAATTTCAGTGGAGACTGTTAAGTTGAACTTCCACCTAGAGCAACAGGATTAGACTTCTTCACAACTGAACAATGGACTATGCCTTGAATTGTCAGTTTGGCGTGCAGAAGTTTCGCCTATTGTCAGCTGATACGTGGCTGCCGAAGGCTAAACCCCACGGGTGGAGCTTATTAGTCATACTCCGTACCTTCTCATGAGCTTACTAGAGATTACCCAATCTCATAGACTGTGACCAGCAGTCGGGCTCACATAGGTGTGTTCCTCCAAAGAATGCTCTGTAGGTTAGCATCTTGCATACATAAGCTTTGGAACACATTAAGACAAAAGTCAGCCTGCCTTACAGAATTGAGAGTATTGTGCATCTCTAACGGAGTGGGTTAATTAAGGATACTCTCCTCAGTTGACCGCTGGATTGTTTTCCCAGGTCCTAATTCACGGGATCTCCGATCACATAGATTGGGTTACCCCAATGGCAACTTACGTGGGTCTCATACCCATCTCCCTCGATGCATTCTCTATCACAATCCGTGATAGCCCTTTCATAAAAGGGTCTGCCAGATTCTTAGCCGTTTGGATATAATCCAACGCTATTACTCCGGAGTTTCTTGATTTTCTGACAGATTTCAATCTTCTTCTTATGTGCTTTGTGGATTTCATGTTGTCCTTTGAACTCTTAGCCTTGGCAATCACCGTTTGATTGTCACAGTTCGTAAGGACAGCCAGCACTGGTTTATCAACCACCGGGAAATCCATCAAAAGCTCTCGAAGCCATTCTGCTTCGACGCATGATTTGTCTAATGCTGTGAGTTCTGCTTCCATAGTCGATCTGGTTAAGATCGTCTGCTTGCAAGACTTCCAGGAAACAGCACCACCACCAAGTGTGAAGACATGTCCACTTGTGGCTTTCATCTATCAGCATCAGATATCCAATTCGTATCACTATACCCCTCAAGTACCGTTGGGTACCCAGAATAGTGAATTCCATAGTTCGCAGTACCTTGCAAATAACGCATCACTCGCTGATCAACGGCATGCCAATGCACATCTCCCGGATTGGAAACAAACTGGCTCAGTTTGCACACAGCAAATGAGAGGTCAGGATGAGTAGCACATGCTAGGTACATCAGTGAAACAACCACTTGAGAATATCTCAATTGATCTACAGCCGTGCCTTTGAACTTTCGAATCCGCACGCTAGGATCATATGGTGTTGCAGAAGGTTTGCAGTCCGAATATCCAAAACGGCTCAAAATCTTCTCAACATAGTGGGATTGCAAAAGTGTAATTCCACCCTCAGAATTTCCCAGTAGCTTGATGTTCAAGATAACATCAGCCACGCCCAAGTCTTTCATCTCAAAGTTATGAGATAGAAAAGCCTTGACCTCCTCAATGACTTTGAGGTGGATCCCAAATATCAGTATGTCATCGACATACAGACACTGTATAACTCCTTCGCCACCACCATAGCGATAGTATACACATTTGTCAGCTTCGTTCACAACAAAGCCAGCAGATGTCAAAGTAGAGTTAAACTTCTCATGCCATTGCTTAGGCGCTTGTTTCAGGCCATACAAAGATTTCACTAGCTTACACACCTTTCTTTCCTGACCATTTACTACAAAGCCATCTGGCTGTTGCATGCAAATTTCCTCGTCTAGCTCTCCGTTAAGGAAAGCCGTCTTAACGTCCATCTGATGAACGAGAAGACCATGCGAGGCAGCCAAAGCGAGTAACACTCGAATGGTTGTCAGCCTAGCCACGGGTGAGTAAGTGTCAAAGAAATCCTGTTCTTCCTTTTGGGTATAACCCTTGGCCACAAGCCTAGCCTTGTACTTCTCAACAGTACCATCGGGCCTAAGCTTCTTCTTGAACACCCACTTACATCCTAATGGTCGACAACCATAAGGACGATCAGTGATTTCCCATGTCCCGTTAGCCAAGATGGAATCCATCTCACTACGGACCGCATCCTTCTAGTAGTCAGCATCCGGAGATGCATAAGCTTCTGAATGGAACTGGGAGTATCATCATCCACGAGGTACACGAGGAAATCATCACCAAAGGACTTTGCAGTCCTCTGTCTCTTGCTCCTAACAGGAGCTTCCTCGTCATCCTCCGTGGAACTCTCATCACTATTATGTTCATAGTATTCCATCGGCATAGCAGGTTTAGGAGTCTCATCAGATTTCAGTCTAGAAATGCTTTGCATATCTCTCATGGGGAAAATATCCTCAAAGAATGTCGCATCCCTAGACTCTATAATTGTACCGACCTTCACGTCGTGTACTTTAGATTTCACCACTAGAAATCTATTTCCAACGCTATGCTTGGCATAGCCAAGAAAAACACAGTCCACGGTCTTTGGTCCCAACTTGCGCTTTTTGACTATCGGCACATTGACTTTCGCCAAACAGCCCCAAGTGCGCAAGTAAGAGAGTGTAGTTCTTTTCTTTTCCCATAGCTCATAGGGAGTAGTCTCATTATCCTTTGTGGGAACTTTATTCAGGACATGACATGATGTCAATACAGCCTCCCTCCATCATGCCTTGGATAAACCCGATGTATCTAACATGGCGTTAACCAAATCAGTTAGAGTACGGTTTTTCCGTTCGGCAACCCCATTTGACTGGAGTGAGTAGGGAGGCGTCCTCTCATGAATAATACCATGTTCCCCACAGAATAAATCGAACTCATTAGAAAGGTACTCTCCACCACGATCAGACCAGCCTCGTTTTATTTTCTTCTCAAGTTGGTTCTCAACTTCAGCCTTGTAGACTCTAAAGTAGTGTAGAGCCTCATCCTTGGTATTTAATAAATACACATAGCAGAATCTAGTGGAATCATCAATCAGAGTCATAAAGTATTTCTTTCCACCTTTAGTTAACACACCATTCATCTCACAGAGATCTGAATGTATGAGCTCTAATGGTGCCAGGTGTCTCTCCTTCGCAAGCTTGTGAGGCTTACGAGGTTGCTTAGCTTGCACACACGCATGGCACTTAGAGCCTTTGGCTAAAGTGAAACTCGGGATTTAGTCCATCTTAGCTAGCCGCGTCATACAACCGAAATTTATGTGACAAAGACGTGAATGCCAAACCTCAGATTCGTTCACATTAGAATGAATTTGGTTCATGACTTTATTACAGAAATCCTCCAGGGAAAGGTGGAACAAACCACCACAATCAAATCCTTTTCCAACAAATAGTCCATACCGAGATACGAACACTTTGTTAGACTCAAATACTAACTTAAACCCTTCTTTACATAGAAGGGAGCCACTAACAAGATTCTTCTTTATGGCGGGGACATGCTGCACGTTCTTCGGTTGAACGATCTTTCCCGAAGTAAACTTCAGATCTACCGTGGCAACACCATGAACAGAAGCATGCGAGCCATTCCCCATCAGGACGGAACAATCTCGTGCGACCTGGTAAGAAGAAAACAAAGACACATCAGCACACACATGAATGTTGGCCCCAGTATCAACCCACCAATCGGTGGACTGACAAACCGAAAGTATGGTAAACAGATTACATACCCAGATGCCGCATCATTTTTGCTCAGGGTGACATTCACAGACTTGGAGTCCTGTGTTGGCTTCTTATACTTGTTTGGGCACTTGTTTGCCCAATGTTCATCTAAACCACAAGTAAAGAATCCGTCTCTCTTTTTGTCTTTCTTCTTACCCTTCTTCTTAAAGGTAGTATTCTACTAGACAGAGTTCTTTCCCTTGAACTTGTGGAAGTTCTTCTGCACCACATTGGCGCTAGAAGAACCCTCTGCCCCTTTCACGTGTAAGTCCTTTGCTCTCGAGTTCTGCTCAACACTGAGATGACCGATGACATCCTCAAGAGAGAATTCACGTCTCAAGTGCTTGAGAGAAGTAGCAAAGTTCCTCCAACTAGGAGGGAGTTTTGCAATAATGCAACCCGCGACAAACTTGTCCGGTAACTCACACTTCAGGAGCTCCAGCTCCTTAGCAATGCACTGTATCTCATGAGCCTGGTCCAATACAGAACGGTTATCAACCATCCTGTAATCATGGAACTGCTCCATGGCATACAGCTCACTGCCAGCATCAGTTGCGCCGAATTTGACTTCGAGCGCATCCCACAAGTTTTTGGCAACGCCCATATGAATATAGGCATCAACCAACTTGTCTCCAATCACACTCAGAACTGCTCCCAGAAAGATTGTGGTTGCCTCCCTAAACGCCTTCTCCTGTTCAGGAGCAATCGTTTCTGTGAGGGACACACCACCAACCCAGAACATGTTCATCGCTGTGAGCCACAAGGTGGTCCTAATTTGCCAACGCTTAAAATGCGTCCCGATAAACTTTTCCGGTTTCAGAGTAGCAGCAAAGCCTTGAATCGAAAAGTGCCTAAAATAAGGTTTTTGGATTGTTAGAAATATTAGCACTTTCCCGAATAGACTTATCCTCGAGTATACATTAAGCATGGCATAAAAGGTATGCATCTCATAGCGATACCTATGCATACTAGCACATACAGAACATAGAATCGAACCATCTATGAGGCTAGTACTAGTATGAGTAAACGAGGGATGAACGGATCATACCCTCCGGTTGGCCAGGCCAACGCGGCGGCGGCAGCGGGCAGGATCTCGAACCACAGGGTTCCGGAGGCACCTGCTCTCCCAACCAACCGTGCACGCGGTTGTCGGGATGGGATCGCCGGAGGCAGCACAGAGTGAGGAACAGTAGATGACGGCTAGGTCACGCGAGAGGGAGTGAGTGAACCGAACTAGGTTACTTCACTGGCCAGAGCCTTCTTATATAGTCTGTGAGGAAGAAAGTCGGGGGTCGCACTCCTGGCAAGGGAGTCGACGAATCCCGGCAACGCAAGTCCCGGCAAGGGTCGCACTTCGTTCCCGCAACCCGCGTCGTGACGAGGCGTGGCGAGGCGGGCGGAGGAGGAGGAGCGCGCGTGTACCAATCCTCTTCCCATGCTCCCAATGACAAGTGGTAGAGCAGCCCTTATAAAGGGGTCTCAACTCTCCTCAACTAGGAAGGTGGGACTAAACTTCCCACCACCTGCCATCTCATACATGTGCCTCAAGATTAACCAGGATTAGTGTCTTATATGGGCCTAAGCCCATCCATAATCCAACACATACTATCCATAATCTGGTATGGGAGGTTGGGGCTGCATCGCTAGAGCGCCGGATGGAGATATCGTGTTTGCAGCCGGTGGACCGCTCAATAACTTGTCTGAACCGCTACAGGCTGAAAGCAATGTGTTTTTGAAGGCAATCGACCTGTCGGAAAATTTTGGCATAGGCAAAGTCATCTTTTGAAACGGATTGTCTAAATTTGGAACCGGCTGTGTGTTCGAACGCCAGAGACAGAGCAGCTCTACGAACTTTATTTAGAGAAGCAAGTACCGAGTGCGTTCTCTCCCCGAAACTGTAACACACCAGTGCATGTGTTGGCAAAGTCTCGGTGCTAGGGAAGTTCGTAGTGATCATACTCTATGAATCATGAATTTTCCTGCTGATGTAACTCGTGTAGTGGCCGGTGATCTTGCCGCGACCACATGTTAATGGAATGCAAGGTGTCCCATATCAAAAAAGAAAACTTTACCATGCAAATTACTACTGCTATTGCCCTATGATACCCCACCACGTCAAAGTTTTACTACCACGATGCACCTAAAGCCGTGCGGCCACCAGTGGCGGCACCCGCACAGGGAGTAGCAGCACTTCTTGAAGTTGTCCACGGTGCGGCTAAACAATGGCACGTAGGCGTCCACGCTCCCATCGCCCACCAAGGACTTCACGACGTAGATGGCGCCATCCACCGGCGCAGGACTATAGCAGGGCAAGGGTGCTCCACAGCCAAAGTCCAGCTTGAGGAACGGGATCGCTAGCAGGCTGTCCAGGTCAACGTTGGTGCCCAGCCGGACCTCCGCCGCGTCCGCCATCGGCACCAGCTTCTCCTCCTGCACCGCCCCGAAGCTCGCGAAGTCGATGAACGACCTAAAGTAGGCGTCATCCATCCGGGCCACCTGAAATACCAAGACCTTGCAAAAATGCACCCGTAGAGGCCATCCTACCCAGGCCAACCCCGTGCACACACCGACTGGTGCCTCCCTCACGCCGCCACACCCTGGAGCAGAACGCGCAGCAGACCAGGCACACGCTCCACCCCATGACGCAAACCCACACCCACGGCAAGATCCACCGCCGTCTCCAAGCCGCTGGCCACAAAGAGAGCACAGACAGCTAGCCAGATCCAGCCGGTAAACAGAAACAACAGCAAATACAGCGTAAGCAACAACGAAGGAAGATGGAGAGCGCTACAGCCTAAGCAACAACGAAGGAAGACGGAAAGAGCGCACGTACCAGACACCGGATTGCCATATAGCTCCGAGCAAAAACGGCGCCCGGGCTAAGAATAATACAGCTCCCAGCAAAAACGGCGCCCGGGCTAAGAATAAGACGAACATCACGGACGGTCACCGGGCAGAAAGCTCGCCAAGAACGGAAGAGCACCAAAAACACGGCACACCATCGCCGGACCTCCGAAAGCCCTGGAAATGGCACCGCCAAGCCACTCGACCACGTAGAACCGACTTCCCTTGGCCGCAAGACCCGTAAAAGGGCCTGCATTGCGGCCCGACGAAGCCTGCATGGCGGCGGCGCCGACTCCACGCCCATGTAGCTCTACCGAGCCGGAATAGAAAGCCATCCGCACCGAAAACCGCGTCGAAACCATGGCATCGACGGGCCAGAAAACCCGCGGCGACCTCGGCAGCCACGAAAACCACACCGGCGATCGCCGGAGAACCACCGCCGAGACAGATAGAGACGACCAAAGAGATCCACCGAGCCGGAACAGAAAACCATCGGCGCCGCCTCTGCACAACAGCGACGAAAACCACGCTGGCGATCGCCGGAGAAGCACTACCGGGCCAAACAGAAACTACCGGAGAGGACCTGCAAAACGGACAGCAAGGAGCCCGTCCCGGCCGGAGGGAGGCTATATAGGCGGTCGTGACGCATCGACGTACGACGCACCACCCCATGCAGAACGAGTGCCGGCGCTGCCTCGACACGTCCCCCCATGCAGGTGCGTGGCGGCGCTGCCTCAACACGTCCCCCCATGCAGCCGCGCGGCAGCGCGGGTGGCGACGCGTCGGCGCCGCCTCGCCACGCACGCACCACGCGGGTCGACCAGGCAGGGCGTCCGACCGAGCCGCGCGCGGTCCGTCTCAATCAGGAGGCGCATCCAACCGAGGCGGGCAAGAAGTCTGATAGGGATGGCAATGGGTACCCATTACCCGCATACCCGGCGGATAAAAACCCTATCAGGGCAAGATTATGCGATAAAAGATTACCCATGGGTACATAAATAGGAAAATATTAAACCCATCGGTTATTGTGGGTATGGGTATGGAATATCTAGACCCAAAAAAATATATTAAGTGGGCCTTCACTATTCATTTATCTAATTTAACTTGCCACAAAATGAGTCTAATCCCGTACCCATTGACTACATGAGTAGCCCCCACGTTGGCAATAGGTAAATGGTAACATGGAAAGGAAACATAATGGCAGAACGAATCCCATAAATCTCTCCTTCTCTCCTAGATTAACGTGATTAGGTAATGGTGAATAATGAATACGTGATCACATCCAATAGATATCCTCCTCATCTCCTCGTCTCATCTCGTCTCCTCACCACCTCGCCCATTGCTAGTCGCCGCCGCCAGCGCCTCCAGCTGCTCACTGCCTCGCCGTTGCTAGCGCCTCTAGTCGATCGGACACCATGGACCTTGCGGATGAGGACCACGGCTTGCGTGAGGACCACGACCGGGAGAAGTAGATGCAGCTCACACTCATGCGGATTTAGTCAGAGGGCGGCGACCACCATGGCCAGGAGCATGGCACGACAACCCCAATCTTGTCGATGGACGGAGCATTGATCTTGTAGTTCTTTTATATGGATGAGGTGATGCATTCGTGCATATAAGCATTGATTTTCTGCTTATACATGATGTATACAGAATATAACTATTGTGATGAATATGGTTTTTCTATATATAAAAAATATTCGATATGTACGTAGTGTATTGTGTATATATGAGCATCGTAATTTTAGTGATCATTAAGAATCAAGTATTATATTCAGTAGACTATATATATGAATTTGATGTTTATTTTGTTATTTATGCTCCTTTTAGAGTAGTACAAGCGCAGCAGCCAAGGACATGTTCCTTGTGAATATGCCAATAATACATCTGCCCCAATGGATAAAGATGGAGATCATGTTGTTCTTTCCGACGATTAAGATGTACAGGAGGAGGTGGAAGACATCAACGAAGTACGCAAGCATAAGATAATTCCTAAAGTTTGGCTAGAAATGAAACGAAAGAGGTGAGTGATATCTTGTCAATTATGACTACTTGTTGCTCAAGTTGATGTGTGCACACGGGTATTTTTATCCGTGGGTACACATTTACCCTGTTGGGCGATGGTATGGGAAAAAATTGTACCCGTTGACGGATATGGATACGGGTAATGGGTAAGCTCAAGGAGGATGGGTAAGGGTATGGGGTAACTCTACCCGTACCCAAACCCAGCGGGTGCCATCCCTAAGTCTGTCGTCGTGTAGTACAGGTGTCGCAAAAATAAATTCGAGAAGGGCTCCAAAGACGGAGAAAAAGGGAAACCTACGCGGTTTAGTATAGTATATATCTATCTATTATGACTGTTATACGGAGCTCAGAAACTCATCCTAGTCTTTATTTTATGGTTTTAATGGTTTAGATCGAGCAGGAAATTAGTTTACAGCTCAGTCTTTGCATCATGATTCGTACACAATGTAAGTTGCAGTGGATAGCAACTTTGTTTTTTTAGTTACAATTATTTCAAACTGATGAAACCCATTAGATTTGCGTACTTCGTGATTCTTACTCGACTAGTCAATGTGCACGTGTAATGCACGTTAATTTGGAAGTATATTAAGTGCATGCTGGCATTAGTAGGATATTATTTATGTGTTATTATGTGACTAGCACTATATTTGCCATGAAATTAACTGCACGATAAACGTGTTGAGCGCTCGACATTGAAGCAGTATAGGTCATTGGATTGACATGATTTGATGGTCAAGATTAATTGGATCCGCTCCTTGCGTCTTTTTATATTGGTATAGATGAGAGTTACAACTAATTGAGAAGTAACTAACTAATTCTCGATCAATCGAGAACTAGTCGCTTCATTAATTTTACCCGACAAATAGCCAAACTATAAAACAAGCATAGAGAAAAATCTTTTACGATCGACCCATCGGTCCTACTAGGCAAATCAGATAGGAAACTAGGATGATTGCCCCAAGACCAAGAGGCATGATGAACCTACGTACGATGAGGCTGCCAAATTGATTGAGGAAGGAAGGCCAGCTGAGCTGAGTTACTCCACCAATTGAACGCCATACGACACATCCTCGCACTGCCGGATGTAGGGGAGCACCTTGCCGTTGTCGCTGTCTCCCCTGGTCCGGCAGTCATAGACTCATAGTGCGGCGGCTTCATGAAGCAGGGCTCGACGGTGGAGGCGAGACGACACGGTGGATCGGGGACCTTCCCGTCGACGGGGAGCATGAGCACCCAGGGCCTCAGCCAGGCCAGCCCCTGGCTGACGTAGCCGAACGTGGATTGGGCGGACGTGACGACCACGTCCGAAAAGCTGAGCAACACTATCTCAGCCAACGCCTTCTGGTTGTGCTGCCGCTTCTCCGACTGCTGCATGCCCAGGTGCGTCGGCTGGAACACGCTCACAGTCACAGCCGCCGCGCCTTGCTCGTAGTACAGGCTGCTGAGCTTGTCGTAGTAGTCCCCGTTGAGCGACACCACGAGCACGGCCTTGCGTTTCGTCTGCTCCTGCTCCTGCTCCTGCTCCTGGTGGTGGTCAGAGGCAGAGCTCCGGAGAGTAGCATTGTCGACGGCGGGCAGGAGGCTCTCGCGGCTCGCGCACGAGATGATCTGCTTGTAGCGTTCGTCGGTGGAGATGCGCGCATAGTTGAACTCGCGCACCTCGACGCCCACCCGCTCCTCCGCCGGGGCGAGGTACGAGCTGTAGTACCGCGTCGCCATGCCCCACACCGTGTTGCTCGGGTGGAACAGGTACCGCCCGAGGTGGTGTAACACGGTGTCGCGGCAAGGGAACAGCCGGACCAGCTCTTCCTCGTACCGCGGGAGGAAGAACAGGCCCGGCACGAAGTAGTTGTCGGAGCGGAGCATGAGCCATCGCATGCCACGCAGCGTCTCCTGTCCGTCGTCGCAGAAGAAGCGCCGATCCTCCGGCTTGTAGTTGGTCTGTAGGTGCACGTACAGCCGCGGCGCCGGCGGGTCCCTGGACCCCTCGCCACGGCCCAGCACGTTGCCGAGGCTCTCCCGGGAGAGGACGTTGAGCCCCTTGATGCCCTGGATGGGAAAGCCTTCCTCCGGGAGCACCCAGGTGGTGTTGGAGCCCGGGAACGGCTCGCAGAAGATGTCGTTGAGGTCGTCGGCGGGGTGGTGGACGGATGCGGTTTTTCTCATTCGCGTTCCATTCGCAGCGGGAATCCATGCCGTTCTTCCCTGCACTTGGATCAGCGCTGCATGCAGGCCCAGGACATCGTGGGTCCAGTCAGAGTGAGGCCACAGGCTAGATTCCTTTTCTCACTATGGCCTGCACGCATGTCATATACCCATTTCCCTCACATGCATGTGTTTAGGTGGCAGGCCAGCTCATTAATTTTATTTGATGTGCGTAACTAACGTTGCTAATTACAACTAGGTGAACAAATTAATAGTCTACTTGCTAATTTTATCGTATCCATAACAATTTTATCTAGTATGCATAACTACCAATAATCACAAGTATAAATATCAACAGAACTCTATGAAGGATGTGTTTGAACTTTGGAATAAAATCAAACGAACTTTTCATAAAAACAATAAAAACCAAAAGTTCTTTGAGTTTTGAAGATAAAGTTCAAAAGAAGAGTCCATAAAGTTCTCTAACTATTTTATGAGCTATGCCAGAGTTTTTTCGAAAGTTCTTCTCTTTTTCATGGCAAGGTTCATACACCAAGTTAACAAATTTGGTTCTCTTTGAAACTATTTAAAAAAAACGTTCTTTCAGACAATCTAAACAATGGCATATTTTAATTTTATGAGTTTGAATTACTTCTAGCAACGGCGGCTGGAGAGATAATCACCGGGATTAGTACTTCTGCTGGAGAGATAAAGCGTTCACATGCAAAGAATCTAGCAACAGTGCACCTACTACCTGACATGAATACCCTGACTCCTAGCGGGGCCTTTGCCAGTTTTCTCACGTGGATGTGCGATCATGGGCAAGGCATGAGCGGTGGAGATACGGGCTGCGTATGAAACGCGAAAGTAAAAGCCTTTTTCGGTGGTGGACAAGGAGGACACGGTCAGTGAGCATCGCGTAGAGGAAAGCGGAGGCGGTGGAGAGGATGCGGTTACCGAGCCCCTCTATGGGGGTCCAGATGATGTAGCTGCACTCGGGGTCGGAGCTGGTACTGTTTGATGCCGCTGGCGCATGCCCATCCATGGCCTCGCGCAGGCGGGCGACGGCGGGCGAGTACGCCGGTGTGCCAGGCCCGCAGAGCTAGTGGAGGGACTCGTAGCGTCGAAGGCGCGAGACGAGGTGCGATGACAGGTTGTGGAGCGACGGCTGGCGGTAGAGCGAGGCGTGGTAGCGGCTGAGGCAGGAGCGGTCGTCGAAGTCCGGCGAGAGGAGTCCGCCGAGGAGCGGATGGGCCGTCGCGGAGGGGCAGGCACGGCCTAGGCCTTGTTGGTACACTGCATATATATAGTTGAAGCATGTCGATTACTTGACTTGGTACTGACAATTCCTCTGTACAGGCAGGCTAGTGCAAGATGAAGCTGTACGGACGCACCAGGTTTTAAGAGTGGACGGCATCCGGGCGAGACCCGCGTGGCCATGAAGAGCACGGCAACCAGGCTCACCGCGACCACTACTAGCACAATCGGCCGAACGGCGCCCTCCATCTTGAGTTCACTACTAGGCTAGGCAGCCAAGTGCTAGCTATATATATATCCGTGAACCCATTTCTGTCGGCAGCACCTATATCTGTATGAAGCAAAGTTTCCGGCCGGCTGCCTAGCTCGTGCCCGTGGATGCTTGAGGAGACTATACATTCAGATATATCTTTGCATATCCGCATGCATTTCTCTTCTTTTTGGCCCTCCTTGTTCCAGGTCCTGCTTACATACACTACATATATACTACTCCACTCCACTAGGAAGGAAGGAGTAGTCACGAAGAAAAGCACATGCGTTGACCACGACTTGTGTGTGCCCTCATGGTCATAACGGGATGAGTAACGCGGGGTTAAAGTGGCAAGTATGATCCTACTACAAATTAGAGCCAGCTGACCAAATCAAGCACCACCACCAATGTGATTATACTGAAATAGAAAATATTATGTGCTTAATGTTTCACCCTAACCTATTTTATTTAAGCCGGAAACATATGTATTACAACAAGACATATATATGAAATAATCATTTGAGCCTTCATGTTTGATGGTGGTACTTGTCGACCTTGAATTCCAGGCATATCAATTGTGAACAATCCGCGTACATTCACGCGAGCACACGTGCTATTGTGGGTTCAATGCTAAGTGTGTTTCTAATAAAACTCCACATGGAGCTCGTGCTTATAAACTGGTCTTCCGATCTTCGCATGCGCGAGGTGGGACTAATGCCCATGCCATGCACCGTTTAATTTTTGTCTGAACACAGGCTAGCGGTGTGGGTCTACTTTGTGGGCCACATGGGCTCCTCTTTGCTTATTTGTCACCGGATCTGTCTGGCATAAAGTTGTTTATGTGGAAGACAGTTGGGACGTGCCTATCCGTGCGTTCAGCCTAGCATGCCACCATTTTTTAATCGATAATCATGGAATTACAATAGTCATGGGATGGACGAGACCCCCTCTAGGTTTTGTGAAATTAAATGTCGATGCTTCTTTCGATCAAGACATGCTTAGAGGCACAGCGGGAGCTGTACTTATAGATGATAAAGGAAGATTTATTGTTGGAGGGAATTGGAAGATGGATTGGTGTGCAGATGTTTTAACAGCAGAAGCCATGGCACTACGTTTTGGCTTATTACTTGCACAAAAGGCGGGAAGTAACCGACTTGTTGTTAACTCCGATAATATGGAAGTAATTGACACGATGAAGAATGGAGGACATACAGCGGGAGCGGCGGCAGCTGTGTTTGATGATTGTTATTTTTTGGTTTGTGATTTTTCGTTAGTTAGATTTGAACACTGTAATAGGAAGGCAAATAAAGTAGCTCATGAAGTTGCTAGAGTAGCCAAATTTTCTGAGACAAGGGACTGGTTTGAGGAACCTATGAACGATATTGTAAATTTTCTTATAAACGATGTAACCATTATTACTAATAAATAAAGAGGATGTTTATTTCAAAAAAAAATACAATAGTCATGGGACAAAATAATCATTGACGCGAATTGAGCGTAGCTCAGATGGTTCGGTTCTTTATGTTGGAACTAACCCATGAGGGATCAAGTCCTAAATTTAGCGCTGGCGATCGCATTTTTCTGGATTTATTTGGGCCTTTTGGCGATGTGTCTTTAGTGGGAGAAGGCGTTTTCATTGACTATGAATGTGTGACGACATTGTCAATCTTAAAATATTGTGTCGACTCAGTATCTTGAAAGTGCTCATGAGAGTAGGATGTGCATGTGTGCGTTCACAGAGTTGAGTGTATGTGAACATCTGCGTTTGTACTAGACAATCCTAGATGCACAATTTTCTTTTGCCATGCCTCATTATTTATTTGAAGAGTTTATTTCACGAATATGAATCGAAATTGATTCCCACTTGAATTTGATTCACTCGTGGGGGGCATTTATTTGATGGAATTTTGTACCAACTTTTGTGCAAATGGAAGAAGAGCTGCAGTAGTTAAGATTATTAACATAAATATATCTTGGGCTCAATTTTTGTGAGAGCCCAGCATGTTCATATTCAATTGAAATGCATGTATGTGTGCACGTGACATTCTTTAGATGATGAGAAGAGCTGGTGCACAGAGGACAACAATATGTATATGCACGTAGGCGGCGGCCACAGATATGCATGCGGGTGTACGACCTACCAACCAACGGCGTCTGCCGAGACCGAGAAGATGACTACGATCCATCCAGAGATATATGTGTTTGTGCGCATTAGCCAGCTCCATGACATTGCAAAGTCCAAGCTGGTTCAACCAGTGGTGGATCCAGGATTTGAAGTTAGCCGGGGCGGATTTTTAAAGGAAACAAAAATTCGATGGCACGGTACAATTAGATAGGACATTCGATAAAATTAGGTGGTATGCAATCTGGCAAGACAATCAACAAAACTAATTGTTCAAAGTAGTTTCATTCTCAAAAACTAGACGAAAAATAACACAGTTGAAAATTCATATAATGTCTAATTTGGACCCCTCAATCTTCCACTAGGCCAATGTGACAAGAAATTAAAAAATGATAGAATGAAACAGGAGAAGCAGTCCCCTAAAGAAGACAAGATTACGGAGGGAGCGGAAGAACCTGCTATGCTAGTTCATATGTTGGCTGCTGGCTTGCAATTCCAATTTTGAGTGGGCAAGTTGGTATGACGATGATGTCTCCCATGAGGACGGCGCCCAGATCAGGAACGGTTGGGCTTCATCCTTCCCCATCCAGCATCATCGGTGGCACGTTGGCAACGCTGCGGCGAGGCTGCGAGTCGGCGTGCGTGGAGGCGTGATCGATTTTCCAGATCCATCCTCCATAGGGGAAAACTGGTGGAGGAATTGGCAGCATCAGGGCTCAACCGTGTATAGCTAGGTTTTTCTGACTGGGCTTAAGTTTAACTGAGCCTGTAGTATCAATTTTTGTGACTTAACTTCTAACCCATCTCGTAGAACGAAACGGTATCTTCTCTCTTTTCATCTTCCTGCTCGATCTTCCCAGCTATGGCAGACGTACAGACCTAAAACAAGAACAGAACTTGGCTCTCATCTCCCAATTCCCATGGTGGCCAAAGTAACACATGGGTACTCCTAGGTTCCAAAAATTTACCCGGGGCGGCCGCCCCTACACGACCCCACGCTGGATCCGCCCCTGGGTTCAATCAGGTGCCACGGCGCCGACCTCACGTGCCGACAGGAGATTGATGGAGAGGCCATGGGCGCATGGTGAAACTGTTGGAAATATGAGTAAATTACTACGAGATTTAATCCGAATAAACAGAAGATAAATCATGACTACAGTAGCAGAGATTGAACTAATCATGCGAATTAGCATAGCAGATGAATAGATCACATCTAGGGTACATACTAGAAACATGAATTCTACCACGATCTCGAACAGGAAGGATAGAATCACATACGGTGCAGCGGGAGCAGCACCGCCGACGTTGACGTTGTCGCCCATGTCGTCGAGGATGAGGTTGCCAAGGTCGGGGAAGAAATCGTCGTTCGCGAAGTCGTCGCTGCCAGCAGTCGCGCGAGTGCGCTCCACAAAAACCTGATCGCCCCTCTCCCGTACAGGATCACGAGAGGCGGGGTTCCGGAGGCCTGCTGTCCCTTCTCCCGGTGCACGCCGAAAGGAGGGATGGAGAAGACTAGCTTGGCGGCGCAGTGATCTGGAACGATGGTGAGAAACCATACGAAGTGGCGGCGGCTAGGGTAGACGTCTGCCTGACTATATAGTGTCGGCCGGGTCGTAGGAGTAAACCCCACGTCCGAGTCCTCACGATCCAAAAGAATCGGAACGGTTCAGTAATTAACGCGTCCGTTAATTATTAATTAATGACTCATTAATTTTTCCCGGGCAGCAAAAATATAGACAACGTGCATAGGTCTGTCCTCGGCTCAGCTCAATCCCGCAACCCGCGGCGCGGCGCGTCGTGACGAGGCGTGGCGTGGCGAGGCGAGTGACGAGGAGGAGCGCACGTGTAGGTCTCCTCTTCTCATGCTCATACAAGTGGTAGAAGAGCTCACCTTATAAAGAGGTGCAACTCCCTCTCAACTTATGAGGTGGGACTAAACTTTAGCCTCACTCACTCTACTCACATGTGTACATGAATGGGCCAAGAGAATTTCATAATTTTAGTTGGGCTTTGGGCCAAAGGCCTACTAGCAAAATTCCAACAATCCCCCACAAAGTCTCATTGGCACATCTCATCATTTAGTTCCAAAACATTGTTTATATACCGGTGCTTAGTGGAGACTGTGAAGTTGAACTTCCACTTAGAGATTTATGCTACACTAGATCACAACTTGAATAGTGGACTATGCCTTGAACTACAAGTTTTCTGCGAGACTAGTTTTACACAAAATATTGACCGATACTGGGCTGCCGCAAGGCTTCCCAGCGGGTGGAGCGTATACGTCGTACTCCAAGGCCTTTTCTTGAATTTATTAAACACCCAATTCTCACAGACCGTGACGTTAACAGTCAAATTCATATAGGTGTGTTCCTCAGAAGATGTTCTACAGGACAACATCTCTGCTTACCCGAATAAGCCACTTGGAACATATTAAGATATGTATCAACCTGCCATGCAGATCAAGAGAGTATTGCATCTTCATGGAGTGGGATAGTTAATATAGGGATACTCTCCTCCCAGCTGACCAACAGCTTGTCTCCCACTTCTATTTCATGGGATCTCCGATCACATAGAGTGGGTTACGACTATGGACAACTCATGCGGTGGGTCTCAAACCCATCTCCATTGATGCATTATCTATCACATTACGTGATAGACCCTTTGTGAAGGGATCTGCCAAGTTTTTCGACGTTTGGATATAATCCAATGTAATAACTCCGGAGTTCCTCAATTTTCTGACAGATTTTATTCTCCTCTTCACATGTCTTGAGGACTTCATATTATCCTTCAAACTGTTTATCTTGACGATCACAGTTTGATTATCACAGTTCATCAGGATAGGGGGTATTGGTTTTCCAACCGTAGGTAAGTCCATCAAGAGTTCACGAAGACACTCTGCTTCAACAGTGGCAGTGTCTAACGCTGTGAGTTCTGCTTCCATAGTTGACCTCGTTAAGATGGTCTGCTTGCAAGACTTCCAGGAAACAATGCCACCACCAAGTGTAAAAACATAACCACTTGTGGCCTTTATCTCATCAGCATCAGATATCCAGTTTGAATCACTATAACCCTCCAGTACGCTTGGATACCCGGTGTAGTGAATCCGATAGCTCGCGGTGCCTTTCAAATAGCGCATGACTCTCTCAAGCGCATGCCAATGATCATCTCCCGGTTTTGACACAAACCGACTCAGCTTGTTCACAACAAAAGAGATGTCAGGCCTCGTGGCACTCGCCAAATACATAAGCGAGCCAATAATCTGAGAATACCTCAGTTGATCTCTAGCAATCCGTCGATTCTTTCGAAGCAACACACTAGCATCATATGGAGTTGGAGAAGGCGTGCGATCGCTATACCCAAAACGACTCAAGACCTTTTCCACATAGTGAGACTAAAGCAGTGTGATCCCACCATTCTCATCTCTCAACAGCTTGATGTTTAAGATAACATCAGCTACTCCTAGATCCTTCATCTCAAAACAGCGAGATAAAAAATCCTTAACCTCCTTGATTAAATCAAGTTTGGTTCCAAAGATCAATATGTCGTCGACATACAGACAAAGAATAACTCCTTCGCCCCCACCATGGCGATAGTACACACACTTGTCACCATCATTTACTACAAAGCCGGCAGCAGTTAACGTTCTTTCGAACTTCTCATGCCACTCCTTAGGAGCCTTGTTTAAGGCCATATAAAGACTTTAATAACTTGCACACCTTTCCTTCCTGACCAGGTACTACAAAACCATCTGGCTGATCCATGTAAATTTCCTCCTTCAACTCTTCATTGAGGAAAGCCGTCTGGACGTCCATTTGATGAACGAGAAGACCATGTGAGGCAGCCAGTGATAGTAGCACCCGAATTGTGGTCAGTCTAGCCACGGGTGAGTAAGTATCAAAGAAGTCTTCACCTTCTTTTTGGGTATAACCCTTAGCCACAAGCCGTGCCTTGTACTTTTCAATCGTACCATCATGTCTAAGCTTCTTCTTGAACACCCACTTACATCCTATAGGTTTACACCCATAAGGACGGTCAGTGATCTCCCAGGTTCCGTTAGCTAAGATGGAATCCATCTCGCTACGTACAACTTCCTTCCAGTAGTCAGCATCAGGAGATGCATAGGCTTCTGAAATAGTCCTGGGTGTGTCATCCACGAGGTACACAATGAAATCATCACCAAAGGACTTTGCAGTCCTCTGTCTCTTACTCCTCACAGGAGTTCCATTGTCACCCTCAACAGGATTCTCAACGTGTTCCATCGCAATGGTGGGTTCAGGAATTACAGCGAATTCCTCACTAGATGGAGTAGGTATCTCCTGATTTGATGAACTCGACATATCCTTCATAGGAAATATGTCCTCAAAGAAAGTTGCATCATTCGACTCCATAATCGTACCAACATGCATGTCGGATACCTCAGATTTTATTATCAAAAATCTATAGCCGATGCTATGAAAAGCATAGCCCAGAAGAACACAATCCACGGTTTTTGGTCCAAGCTTGTGCTTCTTGAGAATTGGTATATTGACTTTCGCCAAACAACCCCAAGTACGTAGGTAAGAGAGTTTCAACCTTTTCCTTTCCCATTCCTCAAATGGAGTCATGGTCTTATGCTTTGTGGGAATTCGGTTTAGGACATGACACGCAGTCATTAGCGCCTCCCACATGTCCTTGCCGTTGTCAAACTTGGCCTCGAGCGCAGCCCACATGTCCTTGCCGTTGTCAAACGACATATACGAATCCACAATGGAGTTATCAAGAACACTCAGAAGAGCGCCTTTAAAGAGAGTATCGATCTTCTCAAAAGCTTCCAGTTGTGCTGGATTAAGATCGCCCTCAGGCTTACCCTTGGTGGCGTCATAGCAGCCCATGGTCTGAAACCAGTAGACTGCTCTTGTGCGCCACCACTTATATTGCGGCCCCTTAAAGGTAGGCGGCTTCAGATGCGCAACAAAACCACTCGGAGTAAATTGCCTATAATCAGGTTTTTGGATTGTTGGAAATATGAGCAAATTACTACGAGATTTAATCCGAATAAACAGAAGATAAATCATGACTGCAGTAGCAGAGATTGAACTAATCATGCGAACTAGCATAGCAGATGAAAAGATCACATCTAGGGCACATACTAGAAACATGAATTCTACCACGATCTCGAACAGGAAGGATAGAATCACATACGATGCAGCGGGAGCAGCACCGCCGGCGTTGACGTTGTCACCCATGTCGTCGAGGATGAGGTTGCCGAGGTCGGGGAAGAAGACGTCGTTCGCGAAGTCGTTGCTGCCAGCAGTCGCGCGAGTGAGCTCCCCAAAAACCTGACCGTCCCTCTCCCGTACATGATCACAAGAGGCGGGGTTGCGGAGGCCTGCTGGCCCTTCTTCCGGTGCACGCCGAAAGGAGGGATGGAGAAGACTAGCTTGGCGACGCAATGATCTGGAACGGTGGTGAGAAACCATACGGAGCGGCGGCGGCTAGGGTAGACGTCTGCCTGACTATATAGTGCGGGCAACCCCACGTCCGAGTCGTCACGATCCAAAAGAATCGGAAATGGTTCAGTAATGAACGCGTCCGTTAATTATTAATTAATGACTCATTAATTTTTTCCGAGCAGTAAAAATATAGACAACGTGCATAACTCTGTCCTCGGCTCAATCCCGTAACCCGCGGCGAGCGAGGAGGAGGAGCGCGCGTGTAGGTCTTCTCTTCTCATGCTCATATACAGAGGCGGAGGACGAAAAAAATTTAAGGTGTGGCGAAGTCTTAAGCAAAGATTATTTTTACGCAAACCAAAAGAGTCAATACACACTAACATTGCACACCACAAACTAATAACTAAATACGATGAAAATGTAGACATGTTTCAATTGAAAAAACAACCTAAAATATACCGATAATGAAGGTTTCAATGCCGTCTAGAAGATCCAGGCAATGGCAGATCCCTACGCTCCTGCAATTCACAATTTCACACCATTAAATTATCACTACATTGCATTGCTTCCAACATGCCAAAAAATGTTCTCCAAAAATAATTTATAAGTCAAAAAATATACATGCATCTAATCTGAATAATTACAGCCCATACAGTACCAAAAATGATTTCCATTTGCAATAGAAGAGATAAATCATTGGAATTGAAACTACTGATTGCTGCAGATTACAAGGTATCAAAAAATGCTACGAAATTTAGAAAATATACCTCTCCCGTTTCGCCCCTTCCCCTTACTCTCCATCTTCTGCAGGCCAAGACGAGAAGGACGTGAAGCTGGGCAGCTGGCTGCCGCCGCGCTGTGCTGCCGCACCGTCCGCTAGGCCCGTCCGCAGATGCCGCTCGCCGCCTGCCCGCGTCCCTGTCTCGGCAAAGCCCAGCCACGCCTCACGCTTGTCCGATGTGTGCTCGACGCCACAGCCGCCGACCCGCCGCCCCGTCGTCCGCCACTCCGCCTACTCCTGGCCGCCGCCGCCGCCATCATGCTAGGGTTCGCTGCTTGCTGCGTGCGTATGCCGGTCTGCGGGAGTGGCTGCGTCGCTGTTTGCCTGGCTCGAACCGCTCGATGTGTCGTTCGTGTGTGATGTGTCGCTAGAAGGCCCAAATAATGGGCTGGCTAAGGCTTCCTGGCACAATAAAATGAATGGCCTCTCTCTCTGTAATATCTCTACTTAGCGATTCCCAGCGATTAGTGAACGAAGTGTATATGTATAAAATAATTTGGACCAAATCAAGGTGTGGCGGCTGCCACACCTTGCCCACCGGGGTCCTCCGCCACTGCTCATATAAGTGGTAGAAGAGCTCACCTTATAAAGAGGTACAACTCTTTCTCAACTTATGAGGTGAGACTAAACTTTAGCTTCACTCACTCCACTCACATATGTAGATGAATGGGCCAAGAGAATTTCAGAATTTTAGTTAGGCTTTGGGCCAAAGGCCTACTAGCAAAATTCCAACAGAAACCTCAAGGCAGACCCAAGTCCGGACGACGCACTTACCAGAGCAGGAGTGACGCAAGACCTCGACCTATGCCGGCGACACAATATGGACGGCCACCACGAGATCGGGATGAGAAAATGATGGCGCCCATGATTGGAAGCTCACTCGTCAATGCCGGCTCCACACCGTTGGATCGTGAACCTTGATGCTGGGCATGATCGATGTGATCTAAAATTAAGATGAGGAAAACTAAAGCCTTTGCCAGGAAAATCGTGATACGTACCAGCTCCAAATACATGATCGAGCATGCACTGCTCAGCTCGCTACCCCATGGCCACAGATCAACCAGGGTTTCTTAGACGGCGTGACAAGGTGCCGCCGCGTCACATATATTCACATGATCACATCCCCCGTGGCACCGCGCTGATGGTGTCACCAAAGATGTTGCCGGCGTGAGGCTGCCGCCGGGACATCTCATGCTTAACGTCGTCTCGGTGCTCATGGACACCAACGACAGAGTCCACGATGGAGAACACGACCGCTAGGTCATCTCGCTCGTCCTCAATGATCTAAGGTGGGTAGCTTTGAAATTGATTGAGCGGAAATTCTTGTGCATGGTGCCTAGCTAGGAGACGGAGTTGGTACGGTGTGAGGAACTATCTACGTGCAGCTTGCCGTACGACAAGTACTAGAGCAATAGACCAATTTTCTGATAACTTTGGGCTCCCGTACACGGGGAGGGTGGATGCATTCGGTCCAGTTTCTACTCGAGTACTCGTTAGACCTGCTACCGCTCGCTGAGGTCGGCATACGGTCTGATTTCTTTTTCCGCACCTCATTATTTATTTTAAGAGTTTATTTCATGATGAATCCTAGTTTCTATTGATTTACGCTCAGAAGCCTAGCATGTTCATATTCCAAATGCCATGCATGTATGCTTGCACGTGAGATTTTCAGGTGATGAGACGAGCTATACATATGCACGTAGATGGCCGCCAGAGAAACGTACGCGGGTGAACGACCTATCAACCAATGTCACCCGCCGAGGCCGAGAAGGTGATTACGATACATCTATAGATGTGTGTTTTTGCGCATTAGCCGGCCGGCTCACTGGCGACATGCTGCTTCTGGACATACTCCCCCATGCTTGATTCTAACAGGTGACTAACTCCCGGGCACGTTGAGTTCCGCCTCGATCTCTTACTCTCCATCACTAACTCTCGGGCGAGTTGAGGAAAGTGACTCTCTGTAGCTTTGATGGGAATGTTAAACTGTTGGTTCTTTCCTCTCACCCAATCTCACCTGCATTCCCCAGCTAGCTAGAGCTAAGTGACATTGCATGCATAGCAACGAGAGATTTACGAACCAAATGGTCGCATGCACAATCTAGTACTCCCTCGGTTCCTAAATATAAGTCTTTTTAGACATTCCAACAGGTGACTACATACGGAACAAAATGAGTGAATCTATATTCTAAAATATATCTATATACATCCGTATGTTATAGTTCATTTAAAAGTTTAAAAAAACTTATATTTAGGAACGGAGGGAGTATATGTATCTCTATCGTTAGCTAGTTCCGTCATTTAAAAATACGAGCATCTCATTTACATGAGAGGGGAAAAAGTTTGGCCACGCGATTCATTGCCGCCCTCCTCTCCCGAGGGGATTGTCCACACCATCGTTTGATCTCCATGTCCTTCAACGACAACCACCGAAGTTGTCAAGTAGTGCCCCTCACTATCACCGTTTTGCCTCTGAGTTGTATCATCGTCGGGTGAGGCAGCGGTGCCCCCTTCATGTCCTATAAAGGCCACGACACGTACCACCTATTCTGCGGCATGGGGAGCGGCTATCTGGTCTGCCGACGGTGGCACCAATGATTAGGATCGGTTTTTGAGCTTGTAATGGAATTGCCAATCTGTAAAACACTTCCTAAGATATTCGAGACCTTTTGAGATAGAGATCATTTGTAAACCAGAGAGCTATCGTCCAAGTGGCGTTGTGATGGGTACGAACTCGAACCATGTTGAGCATCATTGTTGGCCTGTAAAAGCAATGAAAACTCCAGAAAACTTTGCAAGTTATGGTGGCAAAATGCTCTCTTCCATCATCGAGTTTTGGGGTTTAGCTTGTTATTGCATGTTTTGACCATGACCATAGCACATCTAATTTGCAGTAACAAATCGATCTGGCAGTCTGAAAATCTTGCTTGCCATGACACAAGTAAAACATACTCGATCTCCTTCTTCATGATCTTGCACTATTGTTTCAAGTGCAAGTTTCTGGTGTTGTGTATGCATTACACTAGTGCAGAACCGGGCTTCAGGGCCTTTACGAGAATGGAATTGAATCAGATAATGATTAATCAAGCATGATAATTAATTAATGATATTGAAACAAGAATTAAAGAGATGGTAGCTAGCTAGTACTACTTAATTACTTACCAAGGGTCGATGCCAAAACAACTTTTTTGGCCACGTGCCTGGAGTCACCTTGATGAACTTTGCCCATGCCCTGCCCGCCGGCAAAGAAAATTAATAAAGGGGTTATTAAATAGTTCATATCAGGAAATGAAGAACTAATAATTAATAGGCCGAGATATAGTTAATAATGATTGAAATTACCTGTTGACTATCCCCTTCACGATAGTGTAGTCTTTATCTTCTTTAGTTAGTGAGTCCAGTAATTCAGTTTTTCCTTCCTCAACTTTAATGTCTAACAAGACCCAGTGCCAACTGCATACGCACACGTTTGCATGTCTTAATTAAGCGGGCATGTGCATAAAATTAATCAATTACCGTAAACCGTATACACTTAATTATTAACATCTAGCTAGCTAGTAAGCAAAAACAGAATTTATAGTACAAGACAGTGTGACTGACGGGAAGTTGTAAGGAAGTAATATATCTTCATTGCTATTGAGGCGCTTCAAGAACTCTAGCATGCTTTCCTCTAAAGCAGCTTGACAATGTTCAATCTGACATATGTCCTGATTAATGGTATTTGGGTCAATGAACCCAACGCCATAGCGTCCAACTTTTTTCATTTCAGAAATCTTCATCCCGCATATAATACCACAGAAAAAGAATATAGTGAGGATAATTACATGTAATGTTTGATCAAAATTATCACTACATAACTAGCTTGAGACTTAAATTACAGAAAGAAATCACTTACAGACAATAGCAACTGACGATAGACTTGTCGAGTGCGTCTTGATTGTATAACTGAAATAGTTCTGGATACTCAATGGCCAGAGTTTTCTCATGGTAATAATGCTCATGCTTGACATTCACCATGAGGGACTCTCGATTGAAAATCTTGGTAATGTGCATGTACCATTGATGCAATTGATACATTCTCGTTGGGAGGTCCTTGACCTTGTCAGGATGGACCAAAGGTTTGCCCCGGACATATTTCCATGCTATTTCCGATTCTTTAAGCGTAGGCATGGGCTCGATTTCGAGGAGTTGTCCAACAGAGATATTGATCATTTGAGCATGCATTATATGATCCTCTGTTATTACCACATCGCCATCCTGGGGAACGCTAACGGTTTGCCCACAATAATATTTGGCGCGCGTACTACTCCTCTCATGTGTTGTTGGCACAACAAGCGGGGGGATCGCTTGCGCCGCCTGTTCTCCCAACTCGGGAACGGTTTTTCCGCATTTTTTGCCAGCTGCTTGTTGGCTCGAGCTTGAGCTCGCTTCCTTCTGTTGTCGTGCTCGATGTGCCTTCCTGATTTGGCGCTCATAGTCCGAGTCAACAGGCTTGGGAGCTGGTTCTCTAGCCATACGAATGAAGTGGTCAATTACTTTCTCAGGCACTTTCTCCTTTGGCGGCGGTGCCGGTTTTGGTCCAAAATGGGCGTCCACTTAGGCTTGCACTATGGCTGTGTTTTGCTCCTTAGTCATGTCATAAGGCCTCTGAGGAAGAGGAGCGAGGCTTGGACCATATTTATATCGCTTGTCTCCGCCTGTACTTCCTGAACTACCTCGACTCGTACCGCTACGCACTAAAGCTGCGGCATGTCTCTTCTGCGATTGCTGAGACGGCAGAGACGGTCATCGTGGAGTTGGACCAGGAGAAGTGGCCTGCCGATGTGCCGGACTTGAAGCAGGAGGTGTGGCCTGACACGGTGCCGGACTTGAAATAGGAGAAGTGGCGTGACGCTGTGCCGGACTTGAAACCGAAGGAGTCAGCTCACGCGTTCGGGGACTAGGAGGAGGTGGCGGACTTCGAGGAGGAGTCGTCTCACGCGTTCGTGGACTTGGAGGAGCGGGAGTCTGCTGACTCGGTGGCGGACTTCGAGGAGGAGTCGGCAGATGACACGGTGTCGGTGGACTTCGAAAGATGATGCAATCCTTTCTCCATAGGATGATACGATGTATGGCCTCTCCAAGTGTGCGCTCGTCTTCACCTCCAGGAATGTCAAGCGTTAGCCCCGAATATGGGTCCAGCACTTCGTCAACCATGACATGAGCATAGCCCTCTGGAATCGGGATGCCATGGTAGGTTGCTTCGGGGGTAACTGGAAAAGCAACGCCGTCCGCCACCTTCATGGATATGTTCTTCATTTTGGAGTGTAGCTCACAGTTAGTGTTCTCTATGATGTCATCCACAGGGTAGGTATCCAGCAGCGTGTCGCCCGGGGCAGAACCAACGCTGCTTCTCGGCATGGATGGGACGGTGCTATCCAATGCTGGACGATCATCCGCTTGCTGCTGCTGCTGCTGAGACCCCCTTTCCTGGCTAAGTGAGTCGATCTGCTATTGCTGCTGCTGGAATTTGAGTGCCAGGTCCGTGTGCCTTGCTCCTAGGCCTTGAAGGCGTTATGCGTCCTGCTTCCTCTGCTCCTCCTCAAGCTTCCTTTTCTTCTCCTCCTCCATCTTCCTTCTTGCACGGGTCCTGTAGTCCTCGTTCCATTCTGAAAAGACCTCATACCAGGGAATAACGCCCTTGCCTCGTGTTCTTCCCGGGTGTTCAGGATTTCCCAGTGCGCGCATAAGCTCGCCGTTCTCTCTGTTGGGCGTGAACACCCCCCTTCGAGCTTCTTCTATTCGTCAATTATCTTTTGTTCGGCTCCTTTTAGACTTGCCTTCATGAAACTTCGCTGTCTTCGGTTCAACGCTCCCCATGCGCATAGAACCAAGTTCTGCACCTGGGGGGCCAGTTCCTAGTAACCGGAGTGACCCCTGCATCCTCCATCTCTTGCTCAGACTTATCCCACTTAGGCAATCCCACCGCGTAGCCACCTGGACCCAGCCTATGGAACTGCGTCTTTCTTGCGGCATTTGCCTTGTTTTTCATCGACCGTTCCTTAGATAATTCTGAATCCTTGAAGGTCACGAAATCGTCCCGGTGCTCTCTTTGCTTCTCCAGTGTTCCCTTGAAATCTGGAGTCTTCCTTTCATTAGCGAGGTAGTTGGCCCATACAGTTTTCTTGTGGGTGTTGAATGCAATTGCCATCTTCTTAAGAGCAACGGCCTTGACTTTCTCCACATCTGCTTCAGTGAAATGATCTGGTAGGGTGAAATGTTCCATCAGAGATTTCACAAGGTCTTTTTTGGCTCTGTCGTCGACCCAAGTAACACCTGGACGTTTAGTCTTTGGATCTTTCCATTCTTGAATGGAGATGGGGAGTTTGTCCTTCACAAGAACTCCGCACTGACGAGTCCGCTTGTCCGCAACGTTCTTAGGCATGAGGGGTTCGCCACTAAGTTTGGTGGATTCGATGTGGTACTTTACACCATCCTTCAACAATCTGCCCGAGCCTCGCTTTGTCTTGCTGTCTATAGAAGCAGATTTGCTCAATCCGGAGGGCTGAAAGAAGAAAGATCGATTCGTTAATATATCTTCAATAAAAAACATGTGATGATCAGCATGATGCATGCTTATATAAATATACCTCGCCGGTAGTCTTTGTTATTTGAAAATCAGCATTGTCTGTGTCATCACAAACATTGTCTGTGTCATCATAAACGTAATCATAGTTCATGACTTCATCAGCTCGGTCGTCAAGATCGAATATCTTTTCATCATCCTCTCCGGTATTGTTCAGATATTGGGAGCCGTCATCTGCTTCATTCAGATCATCTAGCCTGTGAGGGCTGCATATGATGTCGAACAATTCCTCTTCTCTCTCTCTCTGCCGGTATTGTTCGCCATAGCTTTTACTTTACTAATACAGAAGAAATATAAAACAATTTAGTATTCAAATTAAAATGCATGGATGCAATTAATCAATAAGGAAAAACTGAATCTCGAATACATCGTCTCGAATATATAATCTCGAATACATCATCGTCTTGATATATATAATCTCGAATACATCGTCTCGAATATTATATATCGAATACATCACTGACTAGGTACCTAATAAAGATCGAGTACTACAGAAGAATCTAGGGCGCCACTCGCGGTTCCTGGGGCGCGGGCGGTGCACACCCAAAGAGAAGGAACCATCACAGGATCATATCTCCGGTCATCTGCCCAAAGAACCCGCCAAGTAGTGGAGAACCTGACGTCGTCCATAGCAGCCATGTAGCGATGGACGTGCTCATCTTCCTCCCTGACACGGCGACGCACCACCTCCGGCGGGGCCGGCTGCCTCTGCACCGAATGTGGCCCACGTGAACGCCACCAAAGAAGATCAGGGTCGACAGCGGGACCCGAGGTCGGGTTCCTCACCTGCGGCGCGCCCTCCAGTAGCACCTCCAGTGCCAGCCAGCGGAGCCAGTCCGGACATGGGTCCCCTGAAGAAGGACGTCGACGGGTCGACGGCGAGGATGCGGGCCGGGCATATCGTCGAGAACAAATACTATATTCCCACAAAAAGTAACATTTTTAAAATGATTGGAGTGTGATAACTAAAGTTCTATATATATGCAAATTCTAACAATTTGACATTAATCTAATTCATCTAACTAAAACTAATTCTAAAATTTCCTGATTATATAACTAACATTTCCATAACAATTCTAATATTTATATAACTAAAAACAGAAAAATTGCTAACATTTCTATAAATATTTCTATAACTAAAAACAGAAAACATTTATAACATTTCTATATAACTAACATTTCTAATATTTATATAACTAAAAACAGAATAATTTCTAACATTTCTATAACTAAAAACAGAAAATTTATAACAGACAAACTAATGTGTGTGTGTGTGTGTGTGTGTGTGTGTGTGTGTGTGTGTGTGTGTGTGTGTGTGTGTGTGTGTGTGTGTGTGTGTGTGTGTGTGTGTGTGTGTGTGTGTGTGTGTGTGTGTGTGTGTGTGTGTGTGTGTGTGTGTGTGTGGTGTGTGTGTGTGGACATGGCGGCGGCGCGAGCTCACGGCGGGCGACGATGGGGCGGACGGGGGCGGCGACGGCAGGCGCGCGGGCGCGGGCGATGGGGACGATGGGACGGGACGGCCGGGAGGCGACGCCGACGGGGCGGCGAGGAGGGCGGGACGGCCGGGGTCGGCGAGAGGAGGCGGGCGGTGACATCGACGGGACGGCGTCGATCGAGGCAGGCGGCGACGGAGGAGGAAATAGAGGAAACTGAATTTTTCTCAAGTGTTGTATATATAGGATGGACCTTTAGTACGGTTGGAGCCACCAACCGGTACTAAAATCTGTTTTAACCAGGCCAAGCGGTGAGAAGCACCACCTTTAGTACCGGGTCGTGGCTCCAACCGGTACTAAAGGGGGTCTTCAATACTGTTGGAGCCACGACCCGGTACTAAAGGGGGTGCGCTGGCTCCAGGCGGTGCACAAGTTTAGTCCCACCTCGCTAGTCGAGGGGCTACCGCACTGGTTTATAAGCCCCAGTGCGGTAGCTCTCTCGAGCTCCTCTCCTAACCAGGCCTACTGGGCCTACCTGTCCTCTTCGCCTAGTGGGCCTACTGGGCCTTTGCGGGCCTGCATCCTGGCCCAACAAAAGGTTGTGTTCCTAGTCGTATGCAGGCCGCTTTGGCCCAGTAGGCGGGCTTTTTATTTTCTTAATTTTTTTCGCTTTATTTATTTTTGTTTTATTTATTTTTGAGTTGTTTTTTGCTGTATTTAGAGTTTCTTTGTGAATATTTTTGCTTTAGGTACAAAAAATTACAAACTTTCTGTTAGTGCCGGTAGTTTTCAAATTTGAATAGTTTAAATTTTGAATTATTTGAAATTTGTGTGAATCACTAGTTTGTGAATAACTTAACTTTGAAAAAAGTTTTTTCAGTGATTCTTTTTTTATGTTTAATATTAGTTTTTTTTTATCATTATATTCAATTTGGTAATGCTTAGGTTATTTAAAAAATGAAATGCCTTTGTAACAGTTCAGTTTTCGTCGGAAACCCTGATACTTCGGAAGAGATTGTCCATTTTGTACACGAAG
Source organism: Aegilops longissima (assembly GCA_021605205.1). Taxonomy (NCBI): domain Eukaryota; kingdom Viridiplantae; phylum Streptophyta; class Magnoliopsida; order Poales; family Poaceae; genus Aegilops; species Aegilops longissima. The sequence continues at coordinate 848,627,475 of CM038677.1, forward strand.
TGCATCCAGTTTTTGCCGTAACCCTCTCTACTTTCTTGCACATGCTATTTGTATGAAATTATGATACCATGCCAACTTTCAACCTTTTCTAAGTTCATTTGAAATGCTTTTCAAATTCAGGGTCATTTAGCTGGAAAAAATTAGTAAATGCATGAAAAGAATTTGTTTGCACATAAAATTTCTTCGCGTTTCAAATGCCAAAACACATAACTACCCTAACTATTATAGACATTCCCTCCTGGGTGTGAAACACAGAAGAAAGTGATGATAGTGAAGCCGATCACATCCCAGATCTTTGGGTGTGAAACTTTTTCTTCCCGTGTGTCCCTTTGCGCCGTAGCCATGGAAAATCTTCATCATTTAACTGGATGCTCGGGTCAATATTCACTGTGAATGGAGCAATTTCATCAATATTTTCATAATCTTCTGACATGTCTGTCTTGTCATCCACTCCCACAATGTTTCTTTTTCCTGAAAGAACTATGTGGCGCTTTGGCTCGTCGTATGATCCATTCGCTTATCTTTTCTTTTTCTCGGCCTGGTAAACATGTCTTTCACATAAAAAAACCTGCGCCACATCATTGGCTAGGACGAATGGTTCGTCTGCATACGCAAGATTGTTGAGATCCACTGTTGTCATTCCGTACTGCGGGTCTTCCGTTACCCCGCCTCGTGTCATATTGACCCATTTGCACCGAAACAAAGGGACCTTCAAATCACCTGATCCATAATTAAGTTCCCATATGTCCTCTATGTAACCATAATATGTTTCCTTTCCCGTGTTGGTTGTTGCATCAAAGCGGACACCACTGTTTTTGTTGGTGCTCTTCTTATCTTGGGCGATCGTGTAAAATGTATTCCCATTTATCTGGTACCCTTTGAAAGTCATTATATTCGAAGATGGTAACTGGGACAACGAGTACAGGTCATTTTGAATATCGCCGTCATTCAGGGCACGTTTCTGCAACCAACCGGCAAAAGTCCTCGTTTGTTCGCGTGTAATCCAGTCGTCAGACTTCTCCGGGTGTTTGGACTGTAGAAAATTCTTGTGTTCCCCATATACGGAGCCACCAAGGCTTAATTCTGTAGAACTGTGTAGTGTGCTTCAGTGAGAGAATGCCCGTCCATACATATTATTTGATGCCCTCCTAGCGTGCCTTTTTCTTCCAGTCCGCCCTTATGCCGCGATTCAGGAACACCAATTGGCTTAAGGTCAGTAATGAAGTCAATACAAAACTCAATGACCTCCTCATTTTCATGGCCCTTCGAGATGCTTCCTTCTGGCCTAGCACGGTTATGAACATATTTCTTCAAGACTCCCATGAACCTTTCAAAGGGGAACATATTGTGTAGAAATACAGGGCCCAAAATGTTAATCTCTTCGCAAAGGTGAACTAGGACGTGTGTCATGATGTTGAAGAAGGATGGTGGGAACACCAACTCGAAACTGACAAGACATTGCACCAAATCATTCTGTAACCTTGGTATGATTTCTGGATCGATTACCTTCTGAGAGATTGCATTGAGGAATGCACATAGCTTCACAATGGCTAATCGAACGTTTTCCGGTAGAAGCCCCCTCAATGCAACCGGAAGGAGTTGCGTCATAATCACGTGGCAGTCATGAGACTTTAGGTTCTGGAACTTTTTCTCTGCCATATTTATTATTCCCTTTATATTCGACGAGAAGCCAGACGGTACCTTCATGCTGAGCAGGCATTCGAAGAAGATTTCCTTCTCTTCTTTGATAAGAGCATAGCTGGCCTGACCCTGATATATGCCGTCTTTTTCGTGCATACGTTGCTGGTCCTCTCGTGCCTCTGGTGTATCTTTTGTCTTCCCATACACGGTCAAAAAGCCAAGCAGGGTCACGCAAAGATTCTTCGTCATGTGCATCACGTCGATTGCGGAGCGGACCTCTAGGTCTTTCCAATATGGCAGGTCCCAAAATATAGATTTCTTCTTCCACATGGGTGCGCGTCCGTCAGCGTCCTTCGGAACAGGTTTTCCGCTAGGACCCTTTCCAAAGATTACCTCCAAATCCTTGACCATATCATGTACATCAGCACCAGTACGGTGGCGAGGCTTCGTCCGGTGATCCGCCTCACCTTTGAAATGCTTGCCTTTCTTTCTTATGGGATGCCTTGTCGGAAGAAATCGACGATGTCGCAGGTACACATTCTTCCTACATCTATCCAAATATATACTGTCGGTATCATCCAAACAGTGCATGCATCCGCGGTATCCCTTGTTTGTCTGTCCTGAAAGGTTACTGAGAGCAGGCCAATCATTGATGGTCACGAACAGCAACGCCTTTAGGTCAAATTCTTCCTGTCCGTGCTCATCCCACGCACGTACACCTGTTCCTTTCCACAGCTGTAATAGTTCTTCAACTAATGGTCTTAGGTACACATCGATGTCGTTGCCGGGTTGCTTAGGGCCTTGGATGAGCACTGGCATTATAATTAACTTCCGCTTCATGCACAACCAAGGAGGAAGGTTTTACAAACATGGAGTCACAGGCCACGTGCTATGGTTGCTGCTTTGCTCCCCAAAAGGATTAATGCCATCTGCGCTTAGACTAAACCATACGTTCCTTGGGTCACCTGCAAACTCCTCCTAGTACTTTCTCTCGATTTTTCTCCACTGCGAACCGTCAGCGGGTACTCTCAACTTTCCGTCTTTCTTACGGTCTTCTGCGTTCCACCGCATCGCCTTTCACTACAGGAATCAGCTAATTTGCCGTCTGTGGCTGTCTTTGTCGTCATTTTTTCGTCGGGCCTGACGGCAAAGACCAATTTTGCCGTCAGCTGCATACGGCAAAGAAATACTAACAGCAAACAGCTCATTTTGCCGTCTGCCAAAAATATACTAACGGCAAAATAGGCTTTGCCGTCTTCCAAAAAAATACAGACGGCAAACAGCTAATATTGCCGTCTGTTAAAAATACACTGACGGCAAAATAGGCTTTGCCGTGTGCAAAAAAATACAGACGGCAAAATAGGCTATTTGCCATCTGTATTTTATTTGGCAGACGGCAAAGAGAAAACACACCACGCGGATCGATCACGCGGATCGCTGACGTGGCAAGATCTAAAACGCACATCCCACCCACCGCGGTCGTTAGACGCACGCACACCCTCACCCACCCACGAACACACCACGCACGCGCCCCCACGACCCGCCCCCACCCCCACGCGCCTGTCTCCATCTCCCCCGAACTGCTTCGATCCTCTCCATCTCCACCGAACGGACGAACTCCCTCGATCCTCCTTCTCCTTCTCCCGAGCAAAGGCTTGCCGGCGGGCAGCACCCTCCTCTCTCCTCCCCCGAGAAGCCGACCACCGCCGGCTAGTGCCCGCCCGCCCGCCCGTGGCCAGCGCCCGCCCGCCTGTCCGGCGCCCTCGAGCAACCATGCGCCGCTGGTCAACGCCCGTCCGGTGACCCCGAGCTGCCCCTTGGCGCTGCTCAGCGCCTGCCCGTCCGGCGACTGAGCTGCCTCGCGCAGCTGCCTGCGCCCACCTGCTCGCCCATCCGGCTCCCGAGCCGCCTTGCGCGCGCAGCTCGCGCCCGTCCGCTCGCTTGTCCGGTGCCCCCTAGCCGCCGCAGCATCGTCGCGCCCAGCGGCGGACTCCGCGCCCCTCGCCGTCCGTCCGGTGCTGAACCCGCACGTCCCCGAGCTGCCGGACTCCGCACCCCTTGTCCGTCCGGCCGGTGCCGTTGCCCTCGCCCACGTGCAGCTCTGCCATCGTCGTCGTGTGAAGATCTGCCAACTCGCCAGCGCCGCGTGAAGCTCTGCCCCAACTCTCTTCGGTGACTCCTCCCTCCAGCATGGCCGCCAAACAGCAACTGGGAACGGTCGACCGTCGATGATGACTACGCGTGCGGGCGGCGAGCAGATCTGCTCCGGCGAGCTCGGCCTTGGTTCGATCTGGATCGACATATGTTGGGCGAGATGCTCTGCTCCGACGTGGAGGCAATTAGTTTTTTTGTTAGCTGATGATGTGTGCATAGTGTACCATTGACGGATGTTGTGTGTAAAGCTATTTTTTTTAAATAAAAAATTTCTTTGCCGTCTGTACTTTAGTCCGGTTGACAGCAAAGAGCACATTTTGACTGACGGCAAAGGACACAATCTTTGCCGTCTGTTACTGATTCGGCTGACGGCAAAGTCATAGTTTGACTGACGGCAAAGACTTTGCCGTCTGCCCGATAAAAAGCTGACGACAAAGTACTCTTTGCCGACTTTGGCTTTGCCGTCACACTTTGCCGTCAGCAGCTGACGGCAAAGTCTTTGCCGTCTGTATTTCAGCCTTTGCTGTATGTACTTGCCAGACGGCAAACTGTCTGATTCCTGTAGTATTTGCATGCTCTTTGTTTTGGAACAAACGTTTCAACTGTGGTATTATAGGAGCATACCACATCACCTTGGAAGGAATCTTCTTCCTGGGGCGCTCGCCCTCGACATCACCAGGGTCATCGCGACTGATCTTATAACGCAATGCACCGCATACCGGGCAAGCGTTCAAATCCTCGTACTCACTTCGGTAGAGGATGCAGTCATTAGGGCATGCATGTATCTTTTGCACCTCTAACCCTATAGGGCAGACAACCTTCTTTGCTTCATACGTACTCTCGGGCAATTTGTTGTCCTTTGGAAGCATATTCTTTATCATTACCAGCAACTTTCCAAATCCCTTGTCGGATACACCATTCTCTGCCTTCCATTACAGCAATTCAAGTGTGGTGCCCAACTTTTTTTTGTCAGCTTCGCAATTCGGGTACAACAATTTCTTGTGATCCTCTAACATGCGCTGCAACTTTGTCCTCCCCAGATCACTTGCGCAGTTTCTCTTTGCATCGGCAATGGCCCGACCTAGATCATCAGCGGGCTCATCTGATGCCTCTTCTTCAGCTTCTTCCCGCATTGCCGGCTCAGCTTCTTCCCCCATTGTTGTATCATCGTATTCAGGGAACCCATGGCCAGGATAGCCGTCGTCGTCCTCTTCTTCTTCATTGTCTTCCATCATAACCCCTATTTCTCCTTGCTTGGTCCAAACATTATAGTGGGGCATGAAACCAGACTCAAATAGGTGGACGTGAATGGTTCTTGACGTAGAGTAACTGTGACCATTCTTATAGCCAGCACAAGGACAAGGCATAAAACCATCCGCCCGCTTGTTTGCCTCGGCGGCCCGCAGAAAAGTATGCACACCATTAATGAACTCGGGAGAGCATCGGTCATCATACATCCATTGTCGGCTCATCTTCATTACACAACACTGAATAGACCAGATTAATACAAGTTCATACATAAAGTTCATATACAGCTCTTAATTAAATGCAACATACAAATAACTCTCTAGCTAAAGAATTTAAAGGCAACAACAAATGCGATGAAGATCGCAACTAAGGTAACAATTGATCCAACAGCATAATGATACCAAGCCACACTATCGATGGCATATTTTCTAATCTTTCTAATCTTCAACCTCATTTTCTCCATCTTGATCTTGTGATCATCGACGACATCGGCAACATGCAACTCCAATTCCATCTTCTCCCCCTCAATTCTTGTCAATTTTTCTTTCAAATACTCGTTTTCTCTTCAACTAAATTTAACCTCTCGACAATAGGGTCGGTTGGAATTTCCGGTTCACATACCTGCTAGATAAAAATATCTATGTCAACTTGATGGGCATAATTTGTCATAAACATGAAATGCAACAACTAGTTTTAAAAGAAAATATACCACATCCGAATCATAACAAGGACGAGGGCCGACGGGGATGGATATCAAAACCATGGCACTATGTATAACAAACAACGTACGGGTAAGATAATTATACGAGTAACTATATATCCAAATCACACAAACATCAATTTGGTAATGTAAAACATTCATGAACAAGAGCCTCACCACAAGGTGGTGCCGGCTGACAGGACAGTCTGAGGCGATCGGCGGTGGTTACGATGGAGATTTAGAAGGCACTAAGTAAACCACACCTACATATGAAAACTAAGTGTTATTTTTGACCTCAAATTTCATATAAATCAAATACTAGCAAATATAATTCCTCCCAAATTAATCACTATACAAAGCATTGCAAGAGCTAATCTAGCAATGAGAGTTGAAAGGACAAAGTTGCTAACCTTTGTGATCATTTGAATGGATGGGGGCCTTCAAATCTTGACAAATTTTGGGCAAAATTTGTGAGGAGCTCGAGGAAGAGAGGGGGAAAACAGAGGAGAAGTGAGGGGAAAGGGGAAGAACAGAGTGGCTCGGGTGGACGAAGGGTTTATGTACATCGACCTTTAGTACCGGTTCGTGCCACGAACCGGTACTAAAGGTGCTGGACGGGCCCCAAACTGACAACATCCTGCCACCACTCACTTTAGTACTGGTTCGTGGCACGAACCGGTGCTAAAGGTTCACCACGAACCGGTACTAATGAGAACGTCCGACTAGCCGTTGGAACCGGCACTAATGGTCCTTTTTCCACTAGTGTTATGATAAATAGCCCCCATTGTATCATTTTTGTTCTCTGGCATTTTGTACATATCAATTCTAATGATCTTGTCATATTGTTTTAACATGCATGTACACTATACTATGAAGTAAGTCAACACATGGACAAGTATGTCAGCCGCTACCACTTTGGCCATGGAGCGGTTGCCTCTTGATCACCCATCCATGCACGAGGCAGCAAGTACTCCCTCCGTTCCTAAATATGTGTCTTTCTAGAGAAGGAGTTTCTCTCGAAAGAAGTGAGTGGGAGAAAAGTAGAACTTGATGAGGTAACTGTACCTGCTCCCTTATTGGAAAGTAGTTCATCTCAGAAACCGGTTTCTGTGACACCTACACCAATTAGTGAGGAAGTTAATGATGTTGATCATGAATCTTCAGATCAAGTTACTACCGAACCTCGTAGGTCAACCAGAGTAAGATCCGCACCAGAGTGGTACGGTAATCCTATTCTGGAGGTCATGTTACTTGACCAAGGCGAACCTACTAACTATGAAGAAGCGATGGTGAGCCCAGATTCCGCAAAATGACTTGAGGCCATGAAATCTGAGATGGGATCCATGTATGAGAACAAAGTGTGGACTTTGGTTGACTTGTATGATGATCGGCAAGCCATAGAGAATAAATGGATCTTAAAGAAGAAGACTGACGCTGACGGTAATGTTACTGTCTATAAAGCTCGACTTGTTGCGAAAGGTTTTCGACAAGTTCAAGGGGTTGACTACGATGAGACTTTCTCACCCGTGATGCTTAAGTCTGTCCGAATCATGTTAGCAATTGCCGCATTTTATGATTATGAAATTTGCCAAATGGATGTCAAAACTGCATTCCTGAATGGATTTCTGGAAGAAGAGTTATATATGATGCAACCAGAAGGTTTTGTCGATCCAAAAGGGAGCTAACAAAGTGTGTAAGCTCAAGCGATCCATTTATGGACTGGTGCAAGCCTCTCGGAGTTGGAATAAACGGTTTGATAGTGTGATCAAAGCATATGGTTTTATACAAACTTTTGGAGAAGCCTGTATTTACAAGAAAGTGAGTGGGAGCTCTCTAGCATTTCTAGTATTATATGTGGATGACATATTGTTTATTGGAAATGATATAGAATTTCCGGATAGCATAAAAGGATACTTGAATAAGAATTTTTACATTAAAGACCTCGATGAAGCTGCTTACATATTGGGCATCAAGATCTATAGAGATAGATCAAGACGCTTAATTTGACTTTGACAAAGCACATACCTTGACAAAGTTTTGAAAAAGTTCAAAATGGATCAAGCAAAGAAAGGGTTCTTGCCTGTATTACAAGGTGTGAAATTGAGTCAAACTCAATGCCGACCACTACAGAAGATAGAGAGAAAATTAAAAGTGTTCCCTATGCTTCAGCCATAGGTTCTATCATGTATGCAATGCTATGTACCAGACCTGATGTGTGCCTTGCTATTAGTTTAGCAGGGAGGTACCAAAGTAATCTAGAAATGGATCACTGGAAAGTGGTACCAAAGTAATCCTCAAGTACCTAAAAGGACTAAGGATATGTTTCTCGTTTATGGAGGTGACAAAGAGCTCGTCGTAAATGGTTACGTCGATACAAGCTTTGACACTGATTTGAACGATTCTAAATCGCAAACCGGATACGTGTTTATATTGAACGGTGGAGCTGTCAGTTGGTGCAGTTCTAAACAAAGCGTCGTGGCGGGATCTACATGTTAAGCGGAGTACATAGCTGCTTCGGAAGCAGCAAATGAAGGAGTCTGGATGAAGGAGTTCACATCCGATCTAGGTGTCATACCTTGTGCATCGGGTCTAATGAAAATCTTTTGTGACAATACTGGTGAAATTGCCTTGGCAAAGGAATCCAGATTTCACAAGATGACCAAGCACATCAAGAGACGCTTCAATTCCATCCGGGATCAAGTCCAGGTGGGAGACATAGAGATTTGCAAGATACATACGGATTTGAATGTTGCAGACCCGTTGACTAAGCCTCTTCCACGAGCAAAACATGATCAACACCAAGACTACATGGGTGTTAGAATCATTAATGTGTAATCTAGATTATTGACTCTAGTGCAAGTGGGAGACTAAAGGAAATATGCCCTAGAGGCAATAATAAAGGTATTATTTATTTCCTCATATCATGATAAATGTTTATTATTCATGCTATAATTGTATTAACCGGAAACATGATACATGTGTGAATACATAGCCAAACATAGTGTCACTAGTATGCCTCTACTTAACTAGCTCGTTGATCAAAGATGGTTGAGTTTCCTAGCCATAGACATCAGTTGTCATTTGATTAACGGGATCACCTCATTAGGAGAATGATGTGATTGACTTGACCCATTCTGTTAGCTTATCACTTGATCGTTTAGTTTACTGCTATTGCTTTCTTCATGACTTATACATGTTCCTATGACTATGAGATTATGCAACTCCCGAATACCGGAGGAACACTTTGTGTGCTACCAAACGTCACAACGTAACTGGGTGATTATAAAGGTGCTCTACAGGTGTCTCCGATGGTGTTCGTGGAGTTGGCATAGATCAAGAATAGGATTTGTCACTCCGATTGTCGGAGAGGTATCTCTGGGCCCTCTCGGTAATGCACATCACTATAAGCCTTGCAAGCAATGCAACTAATGAGTTAGTTGCAGGATGATGTATTACGGAACGAATAAAGAGACTTACCGGTTACGAGATTGAACTAGGTATTGAGATACCGATGATCGAATCTCGGGCAAGTAACATACCGATGACAAATGGAACAATGTATGTTGTTATGCGGTTTGACCGATAAAGATCTTTGTAGAATATGTAGGAACCAATATGAGCATCCAGGTTCCACTATTGGTTATTGACCGAAGACGTGTCTCGGTCATGTCTACATAGTTCTCGAACCCGTAGGGTCCGCACGCTTAAAGTTTTGTGACGATCGGTATTATAAGTTTTGTGTTTTGATGTACCGAAGGTAGTTCGGAGTCCCGGATATGATCACGGACATGCCGAGGAGTCTCGAAATGGTCGAGACGTAAAGATCAATATATTGGATGACTATGTTCGGACACCGGAAGTGTTTCAGGCATATACCCGAGTACCGGGGGGTTACCGGAACAGCCGTGCGCCCCCTCCCCCTCTAGTCCGAATTGGAAAGGAGGGGGGCGGCACCCCCCTTTCCTTCTCTCCCTCTCTCCCTTCCTTCCCGTCTCATACTCCTACTAGGAAAGGAGGAGTCCTACACCCGGTGGGAGTAGGACTCCCCCCTTGGCGCGCCCTCCTCCTGGCCGGACGCTTCCCCCTAGCTCCTTTATATACGGGGGCAGGGGGCACCCCAAGGCACAACAACTGATCATTGATCTTTTAACCGTGTGCGGTGGCCCCCTACACCATAATCCACCTCGGTCATATCGTAGCGGTGCTTAGGCGAAGCCCTGCATCGGTAGCTTCATCAACACCGTCACCACGCCATCGTGCTGACGAAGCTCTTCCCGGAAGCTCTACTGGATCATGAGTTCGCGGGACGTCACCGAGCTGAACGTGTGCTGAACGCGGAGGTGTCGTACGTTCGGTGCTGAGGATCGGTCGATCATGAAGACGTACGACTACATCAACCGCGTTGTTATAATGCTTCCGCTTACGGTCTACGAGGGTACATAGATGACACTCTCCCCTCTCCTTGCTATGCATCACCATGATCTTGCGTGTGCGTAGGAATTTTTTTGAAATTACTACGTTCCCCAACAGACATCCTTCCTGCAAGCTCCTGCACCTTGGCAAAGTGGGACTTCTTGCCTACTGGCACAACGTTTGAGATAGTCTTCACAAATGTAGACCATCTCGGATAGATGCCATCAGCTAGGTAGTACCCCTTGTTGTAGTGCCGCCCATTGACCTCGAAGTTCACCGTAGGAGAAATACCTTCAACAAGCTTGGCAAAGACAGGGAGCACTGCAACACGTTGATGTCATTGTGAGTTCCTGGCATACCAAAGGAGTGCCAAATCCAGAAGTCCTGTGTGGCCACCGCCTCAAGTACCACACTACAACCGCCTTTGGCGCCTTTGTACATCTCCTGCCAAGCAAATGGGCAGTTCTTCCATTTCCAATGCATGTAGTCGATGCTTCCAAGCATCCCAGGAAATCCTCTTGCTGCATTCTGTGCTAGGATTCGAGCAGTGTCTTCCGCATTGGGTGTTCGCAAGTATTTCGGTCCAAACACTGCCACCACTGCCCGACAGAACTTGTAGAAACACTCAATGGTGGTGGACTCGGCCATGCGCCCATAGTCGTCGAGTGAATCACCGGGAGCTCCGTATGCAAGCATCCTCATCGCTGTCGTGCACTTCTGGATGGAGGTGAATCCAAATTTGCCAGTGCAATCCATCTTGCACTTGAAGTAGCTGTCGAACACCCGGATGGAATTCACAATCCAGAGGAAGAGCTTTCGGCTCATCCGATAACGGCGCCGAAATGTTTTGTCGCCATGCAGTGGAGCGGCGGCGAAGTAGTCGGAGTAGAGCATGCAGTAGCCTTCGAGACGATGCCGGTTCTTTGCTTTCATCCGCCCCGGCGCCGAGCCACCTTGCCGCGGCTTTTCATTGCTCGCTACCAGGGCGGTGAGCACCATGAGATGTTCCTCTTCCTGGACGTTGGCCTCGGCTTCCTCCTCTAGCAGCGCGGCGAATGCTTCCTCGTCGTCCGAGTCCATCACTGAGGCAGGCAAATCGCCGAACACCTTGCGGGCACGGTGGGCGCGTGCCCGCCGGTAAACCGCCCCTCCGCGGCCGAAAACGGCGAAAAAACGCCCAGCTACTGGTGGAGAGGCTGCCTCAGCGAAACCTATGCTCTTTTTCCTGTGGGGATGGGCTATCTAGCGGTGGCGGGCGGTGGGGCGACGCCGGGATACAGCTGTTGGCGGACGAGCACGCGGGGGGCGGGAGGCGAGTCGGGAAGAAAGACTTGACTTTTCGCCCGACGGTGTGGGCCAGCCGTGCTTTTCCCTTGCGCCGGAGCCCCCGAGCGCCCCCAGTGATGCGATCGTCGGGCCAAAAACAGGCTAAACCGGCGGATTTCAGCGTCCTAGGGGCGGGACTAGGGCGTTTTCTCAGCGCCGACGCCGGAAAAGTCGCCTGGGGAGCCTGTTGGGTGCGCGAGGCTGGAAATGCTCTTATGTACACATTATGTGTCAATCGTTTACAAGTATTGTTTTTGTATGCAAAAGTGGCAAAAGATCAATTTTTAAGTAAAAAGTGGCAACAGGTCAATTACAATGTAAGGGATGGCAAATTATCAAAGTGGTGGCAAATTTTTTTTACGTGAAACACAAACATATATCTTCTTGAGGCACACAAAAGCAAATATTTGGGTTTATTTTACCATTACCATATTGACAGAAACAGACAGCGGTCAAAACAAACACACGAGATATAACAAGTCCTAATACAACAAAAGACTAAATTCACAAATTGCAGTCCTCGCCATAACTGGTACAAAAAAAGACTAAATTCACAAAATACAACAAACCAAGCACGGCTGGTGTTGTCTCCTCGCCATAACATCTTCTCATAAAAAGACTGGTGTTGTCTCCTAGTACCGAGACGAGATGTCCCACTTATCAGAAATGAGACTGGACCATGCAACAGTGATCTCCAACTCAATGCCTCCAGTGACTTTACATGTTTGCTGGCTTATGTTGGAAAATTTGGGCTCGAAGGACTCATTTTCTTGTGCAACTTTATTACCGGAATCTGAGTAGGCTTCCAAGATAAAGTTCAGGCTTCCACGATAATCTACAGAGACAACACTCCTCGATAGAACAAGGTAACCCTCAGAAGTAATCGGCACGGTTGTATAACGAGAATCTAGCAGCTCAATTTCCTGAGGGCTGGCGTCAGGTCCAGTGACTGAGCAAGCAACTCGACCTCCGAATGCTTTAGGCCATGACCCCTCCTCTTTGACACGGACGCCCAAAATAGTGGCCTGCACTGATTTCTTAATTCTCTCCAAACTTAACTCTACGGTGCAAAAGCAGTTCCTAAAGCAAATGGGGCTTTCTCTGCTGTGGTAAGTGTACACGCCATTGATCAGTGGCTTATCTTGAGACTTTGTTCTACCTCTTACTTTTAGTTGGATTTCAAAGACAACAGATTCCTTGCTGACAATTGCACGAGAGGGGCCAGTCAAGGTCAAAAAGGAATCCTGCAAGCATCATCAATCACCTTATTAGCAACTGATAAACAAGAGGGCCCAGGCACAATATCCCCAAAATCAAACGAAGAGCATATTGATAAGATCAAGATGGTACAGATAGATACCTCTTCATTGAGTATCTGGCACTCAATCCTGTTGCAGGCAAACAGAAGGTTGCGATTGTGATCCACGTGGTCTCGGGCAGCGACCGTGCCGTACACTGGCAACGGCCATGCCAAACCACCTCGTATTTCTGCGAGTTTAACGGAGAAGATCTGCAGGCTAGGCAACACTCGACCATAGTGCAATACTCGACCATAGTGCAACGCGGTGCTCCCTGGTACCAAGTGTGTGTATTGCATGGAACTCACTGTCGCTGCAAGCATCAGAACAAGATCAATGGAAGCAGGTGTTAGAAATCTTGTAACATGAACAGGTACCAGATAAGCAACAAAGTAATTCCCTCCACTTGCCTTATGCAAAGAAGTACGACCAAAGGTAAAAAGGAGGAAGGAAACTAGTTAACCAAAGTTCAGTAAGATAAGCAACTTTACTCACTCATGTCTCGGAAGCAACCGAACCCATCATAACCCCATGACCCTTCCCAGGCATCAACATACATGTCAAAACTCTTCTGTTCGGCAGCCATCTCCTTGGCCTCAATTTTTAATTGTTCATCTGATTTGCCTCTATACATCTTCTCAACATCGTAACCTGTGTTGGCGGCAACAGAATCTGCAGATTCGAGTATTGACTTGTCTGATACGAACATGGAGGTACTCGATTCATTCGCCAATTCACTGGTATCCAGACTCATCGCCGACTCTGTTTCCGCCTCTGGCCCCACCTCCGATGTCAATTTGGAGTCTATCTTCGGCACCTGCTGCTCCATTGATGCAACGTCCCAGTCCTGCTCCTCGTCACCAACACATCCTTGTACCGAAATATCCCGCTTCTCAGAAACAAGACTAGACCAAGCAACAGTGATCTCTCCAACTCAATACCATTAAGTTCACAACTATCCTGACTTATGTTGCAAAGTTTGGGTTCGAAGGACAATTCTTTTTGTGCAATGATATCACCAGATGGTAAGCAGGCCTCTAGGAGAAAATTCAGGCTCTTGTTAACATCTACAGAAACGACATTCCTTGACAGAAGAAGGTAACCCTCAGAAGTCACGGGCATGGCATTGCCACGAGAAGCAAGCAGCTCAAGTTGCCCGGGTGTGTCGTCAATTTCACCACCAATGACTGAGCAAGCGACTCGACCTCCCCATCCAGAAGGCCATGACCCATCTTTGACACGGACGCCCAAAACAGTGGCCTGGACTGTTTCCTGAAGTACCTCCAATCTAAACTCTGCGGTGCAGAAGCAGTTCGTAAAGCAAACAGTACTGTCCCCTCTGTTGTAAGTGCACACACCAGTGATCAATGCTCTATCTTCAGACTCTGTTGTACCTCTTACTTTCAGTTGGATTTCAAAGTCAACCGATTCCTTGCACACAATTGCACGGGAGGGGCCAGTCAAGGCCAAAAAGGGCTCCTGCAAGCATCATCAATCACCTTATTAGCTACTGACAAATATGAAGGCCCAGGAAGGCAAACAATATCACCTTATTAACAAAGGTATGTATATTAAGATGGTATACATACCTTTTCCTTGAGTATCTGACACCTGCTCCTATAGCAGGCAAACAGAAGGTTGCGATTGTGATCCACGTGGTCTCTGACAGCAATCATACCGTACACTGGCAACGGCCATGCCAGACCACCTTGTATTTCTGCCAGTTTGATGGAGACGACCTGGAGGCTAGGCGCGGCTCGACAATATTGCCTTGGGGCGCTCCCGGGTATCAAGTGTGTATATTGCATGGAACTGAGCGTCGCTGCAGAAATCGATCAATGGAAGCAGGTGTTAAAAATTTCGTAACATGAACAAGTAGTAGATATGCAGCAAAGTAAATCCCTTCACTTCCCTTCCCTTATAGAGAGACATAGGACCAAAGGTAAGAAAAGAGAGGAAGGAAACTAACTAAACAAGATGCATGCATGTACTCCCTCCGTCCGGAAATACTTGTCGGATGAATAGATGTATCTAGACGTAATTTAGTTCTAGATACATTCATTTTTATGCATTTCTCCGACAAGTATTTCCGGACGGAGGGAGTATGTTTTTTACTCACTCATGTAATGGAAGAGACCGAACCCATTTGATCCCCATTTAGCATCCCAGGCATCAGCGTACTGAGCAAATTCCTTCTGTTGGGCGGCCATCTTCTCAGCCTCACTGGCTAATTGTTCGGCTGATTTGCCTCTGTCCATCTTCTCAACAATGTCATCGCCTCTCCTGATGGGAACATGATCTGCAGGTTTGGTTATTAATGTGTCTGATACTGAGATATTTGATTCAATCGTCGACTCATTGGCATGATATGGACCTGTCGCCGCCTCTGCCAGTGCCACTGGCTCTGATTTGGAGTCGATCCTCGGCACCAGGTCCTCCATGGATGAAATGCCGCAGTCCATCTGCTCCTCATCACCACCGTCGTCGACATAATGCTCATCCAAGGCTGCTGCAGTTTCCAGCTTGAGCTCCCCGCCATTAGTAGGATCACCATGCTCATCCAAGGCTGCTGCAGTTTCTTCAGTCTTGTGCTCCACACGCAGAATATCCGTCAGGCTGCGGATTTTGACGTTCCTCATCTGCTGGCTCAAGCGCCTGATTTCATTCGTAACAACCAGTTGCATGCCGCTGTGCGTTGCGGTCGATCCCATCCAACAAATTCCTACTCTGCTTAATCAAACTGCAGTCGGGGTGTTGGACAAATCAAACCTCTGATGCTCGGGGTTCTTTCTCCTCCTCCTTCAGTTCTTGCCACGGGAATCCCATTCCGACTCCATCTCCCGCTCGCCTTCCCGTGTTGAAATCTGGCTAACAAAAGGCTCGCCGTCGCCGCCGTCTCCTAGCTTAGGGTTTCTTCAAAGAAAGAGAAAGCGGTCGATCGGTGTGAGATGAATGGTCATGTATTCCGCCTCAGCCCAGCCCTGGTTTGTCGGGCCGCCGCCTGGCCCGGCTGGACAACATATTGTGGCCGGGCCTGCTCTTGAAGCGTGATGGTCCAGGCCCAGTTCTTTTCGACCTTTTTTGTTCTAATAAAAAGTGGTTGAAAAATCTCACAGCGGCCTACCGCCTCCTCATCACAGTTGAAAAAACGATTGAAGCGTTGTTGTAAATGACACAGACAAAAAACAAAGTTCCGCTTCACTTTACACTCAAAATTTTGCATCGCCCGCTTTTTGCGCATGATTTGAACCATATAAAGTTAGTGCTCTCCCTTTTGATCTGTTTTCGATTCCCTTTCGTAGTACCCTTGCTTGCTCAGAAAATTAACTCAGCCAAGTGCTTGTAACTGAACAAGGATCGATGTTGCTGTCGTATGTGTGTTCTTGCTTGATTCGGTCGCTTTCTTCAATTAGGATGCGGTTTGGAGAACAAGTTAATGAACTACTTCTTCGGTCCCAAATTAAGTGACTCAACTTTGTACTAGCTTTAGTACAAAGTTGGTACAAAGTCGAGTCACTTATTTTGGGACAGAGGAAGTACATTTTACATGACTCGATCATGCATGAACGGCTGAATAACAACAATACACAAATGCTCGCGGTTCAGTTTACATGAATCGATCATGCATTAACGACCGGGTAACAACAACATACGGATGCTCAAATGCAGTTGAAAGCTGTAGGATCTGCAGGGAAGAAAAACATGTGTTTTCATTTAATTTTTATGACACGTCACATATCACTAGGTTTTTCAGATATAATAATGTGTAAAATCCGTGGGTATGCAACGCTTTTCGGGATATTTATTTTGTTTTACATTGCAGGTCGGGCCAATTTTGGCCTACCCCAATTCTGGCCTAGCCCAATTCCAACCCCAAGGCATGCACAGACGAAGCGGCCCATTGGGCTTTAGTGGCCATCAATAGGAGGGCCATTGATGTGCACATATAAAATTTCTGCAACCTGGTTGAAAGACTGAGTCACTCATTCTAAAAATAATAATTGATTAACAAACTATTGGTAAGTCTAGTGTCATGATCTATCCACATATTTACACCGTACAACGTCCACCTCCAGTAGTGGTTACATCTTGACTCGTATTTTGTTATTCCTGCGGACCGTTGGCGCAACATGTAATATGCATTAGTGGTTGACGTTGATCGAACAGAATAGAAGAAATAGTCCATGGTATAGCAAATCTCGCTAATCCCTATCCTTGCTTCATCTTAGCTTTCATAGAATTTTCCACAGTAACAAACAATGCTTTCATATAATTTTCCATAGCATGTCTTCTTTTACTAGTCTTGCAGTCAATTTATACCACTTGCTCATATTGCTATCCATCAGTATCGATGTTGGCCCGATAGAATAGAAACTTTGTCCAGGACATCAAGTCTCCATATCCTTGCTGTCATATTAGTTTTCATAGAATTTTCAAGAGCATGTCTTCTTTAATTATTCTTGCAGGGCATTCGATACAAGTAGATAATAAATTTTATTGGTTGTGAACCATTATTCTTGCAGGGCATTCGACCTCTGCATAGCTTGAACTCGTGCATGCACGTATACACTTCTATCAATCTCGCCGCAATACACACGCGAGAACAATACGCCGGATTGGATGGCAATAGGGCCATGTCGGTCCTGTCTATTCATATTGCTTTTTCTGGGTGCCAAGTACAGTACAGGGGCGATACAAATGTATATATAATAGTAGGACTAATAGCCCAACCTAGTCGGTTAATACTACTTCTAATCCTACTTGATGACGTGTCCTTGCCGAACACAGCACCACGTACGTAGTGGTTAATTCCAACAATATATAGGCAAGCAGATGTGTCCTTCTGAGCAGATTTGGGCTTTGTTTGCTGATACATGGCACTGCCAACAAATGTTATATATACCCTAAAGAACACTCAGACAAATCTGTAATTACCACGAAAACTAATAATCTTAGATTGCAAGTTACAATCGATTGAACAGATTACACTTGAGGTAAGTAAATAGCTCCTGCAGAATGATGAAGGCCCCATTATTTAGGTATAGATGACTTGATGTGCAATGGATCTTGGAAAAAACGAGCGTACAGATGCCTCGGACCAGCCGCATCCACATATTTGCACCGTCCATTGTCTAGAACGAGTACCCTTCCTATCCGCACCGTGGGCAACAGTATGGGCAGTATCTCGGTTGGGGGTGATTCGGTTTGCCTGTTACGATTTGGAAAATATCAGGCTATGAACAAACAGATATGTAAGCACAAGAGAAGAGCATAGTACAGATATGATAATGTGTAATACAATTGTACGGGCGGCCGTGGCCATAATCGGGCTGCACGAAACCCCTTGAAAGCAGGCAGAAGCAGACCAAGAACAGCATGAGCATGAACCGAATCGAATTGCAAGCTCTAGGTAGTAGCATTCTTTCTGAACCCAGTTGAGCTTCCTCCCTTCGCGCGAGGTTAAAAGGTAGCTAGTTAGCACAGAGATGGAACGAGGGGTAATCGCAATGCTCCAGCACCTATTTATTAAATCTCAAGTGTGAACTGAACTTTTTGACTGGGAATCTTTGGCCTGGAAAACTTGCACCAATAGATGAATGACACATCCGCTTGTTAATTGGAGGTAGCTCTAGCGGCCAACTTGTTGACTGAAAATTTGTGGAACTATTGTAAAAAGCAGAAACTTTTGCGCTCACGAGAATAACTGTCATTTTTTACAGAAGAGGGCTTTTAGGTTGATTTTTTTTTGCAGAAGATTAATAGATAAATTCCTCACGTCCACCAATTTATTTCAGAATTTTTGAAGTTACAGATGTATTCGAAAGTTAATGATTGCTACAGACTGTTATGTTTTTGACAAATACTATTTTCCGTGTGTTGTTTGCTTATTTTGATGAATATATGAGTAGTATCGGGGGTATGAACCATACAGAAGTTGGAAACAGTAGGTTTAACACCAATATAAATAAAGAATGAGTTGATTACAGTACCTTAAAGTGGTGGTTTATTTTCTTATACTAACAGAGCTCATGAGATTTCCTGTTGAAGTTTTGTGTTGTGAAGTTCTCAAGTTTTGGGTAAAGATTTGATGGATTTTGAAATAAGAAGTGGCAAGAGCCTAAGATTAGGGATGCCCAATGCACCCAAGGTAAAATTTAAGGACAACCAATAGACTAAGCTTGGGGATGTCCCAGAAGGCATCCCCTCTTTCATCTTCGTCTATCGGTAACTTTATTTGATGTTATATTTTTATTCACCACATGATATGTGTTTTGCTTGAAGCTTCTTGTATGATTTGAGTCTTTACTTTTTAGTTTATCACAATCATCATTGATGTACACACCTTTTGGGATAGACACGCATGAATCGAAATTTATAAGAATACTCTATGTGCTTCACTTATATCTTTTGAACTATACAATATTGTTCTAGTGCTTCACTTATATCTTTTTAGAGCACGACGGTGGTTTTATTTTATAGAAATTGTTGAACTCTCATGCTTCACTTATATTATTTTGAGAGTCTTTTAGAACAGCATGGTAATTTGCTTTGGTTAGAAAATTAGTCCTAATATGATGGGCATTCAAGATGGGTGATAAAAATTCATATAAAGTGCATTGAATACTATGAGAAGTTTGATTATTTATGATTGTTTTGAGATATGAAGATGGTGATATTAGAGTCATGCTAGTGAAATAATTGTGAATTTGAGAGATACTCGTGTTGAAGTTTGTGATTCCCGTAGCATGCACGTACGGTGAACCGTTATGTGATGAAGTTGGAGCATGATTTATTTATTGATTGTCTTCCTTATGAGTGGAGGTCGGGATCGCGCGATGGTTAACTCCTACCAACCCTTCTCCTAGGAGCATGCGTGTAGTACTTTGTTTTGATGACTTGTAGATTTTTGCAATAAGTCTGTGAGTTTTTTATAGCTAATGTTGAGTCTATGGATTATACGCACTCTCACCCTTCCACCATTGCTAGCCTCTCTAGTACCGCGCAACTTTCACCGGTATCATACACCCACCATATACCTTCCACAAAACAACCACCATACCTACCTATTATGGCATTTCCATAGCCATTCCGAGATATATTGCCATGCAACTTTCCACCGTTCCGTTTATTATGACACGGTCCATCATTGTCATATTGCATTGCATGATCATGTAGTTGACATCATATTTGTGGAAAAGCCACCGTTCATAATTTTTTCATACATCATGTCACTCTTGAATCATTGCACATCCAGGTACACCGCCGGAGGTATTCACATAGAGTCATATTTTGTTCTAAGTATCGAGTTGTAATTCTTGAGTTGTAAGTAAATAAAAGCGTGATGATCTACATTATTAGAGCATTGTCCGAGTGAGGAAAGGATGATGGAGACTATGATTTCCCCACAAGTCGGGATGAGAATCGGATGAAAAAAAAAGAGGCCATGAAAATAGAAGAGAAAAGGCCCAAACAAAAAAATAAAAAAAATAGAAAAAGAGAGAAGGAGCAATGTTACTATACTTTTTCCACACTTATGCTTCAAAGTAGCACCATGATCTTCATGATATAGAGTCTCCTATGTTGTCACTTTCATATAGTAGTGGGAATTTTTCATTATAGAACTTGGCTTGTATATTCCAATGATGGGCTTCCACAAAATGCCCTAGGTCTTCGTGAGCAAGCAAGTTGGATGCACACTCACTTAGTTTCTTTTTGAGCTTTCATACACTTATAGCTCTAGTGCATCCGTTGCATGACAATCCATACTCACTCGCATTGATATCTATGGATGGGAATCTCCATAGCCCGTTGAAACGCCTAGTTGATGTGAGACTATCTTCTCCTTTTTTGTCTTCTCCACAACCACCATTCTATTCCACCTATAGTGCTATGTCCATGGCTCACGCTCATGTATTGCGTGAAGATTGAAAAAGTTTGAAAATACTAAAGTATGAAACATTTGTTTGGCTGAAACCGGGGTTGTGCATGATTTGAATATTTTGTGTGATGAAGATAGAGCATAACCAGATTATATGATTTTGTAGGGATAGCTTTCTTTGGCCATGTTATTTTGAGAAGACATGATTGCTTTGTTAGTATGCTTGAAGTATTAATATTTTTATGTCAATATTAAACTTTTGTCTTGAATCTTTCGGATCTGAACATTCATGCCACAATAAAGAAAATTACATTGATGAATATGTTAGGTAGCATTCCACATCAAGAATTATGTTTTTATCATTTAACTACTCGAGGACGAGCATGAATTAAGCTTGGGGATGCTTGATGCGTCTCCAACGTGTCTATAATTTTTGATTGTTCCATGCTATTATATTATCTGTTTTGGATGTTTAATGGGCTTTAATATGATCTTTTATATTATTTTTGGGACTAACCTATTAACCGAGGGCCAGTGCCAGTTTCTATTTTTTTTTTGCCTATTTTAGAGTTTTGCAGAAAAAGAATACCAAACGGAGTCCAAACGGAATGAAACCTTCGCAATGATCTTTCTTGGACCGAAAGCAAACCAGAAGACTTGGAGTTGAAGTCAGAGATGCAATGAGGCATCCACAAGGCAGGAGGCCGCGCCCAGGGGGTAGGCACGCCCCCACCCTTGTGGGCCCCTCGTAGCTCCACCGACCTAGTTCTTTCACCTATATATACTCATACCCTAGAAACATCAGGGGGAGCCACGAAACCACTTTTCCACCGTCGCAACCTTCTGTACCCATGAGATCCCATCTTGGGGCCTTTTCCGGGGATCTGCCGGAGGGGGATTCGATCACGGAGGGCTTCTACATCAACACCATTACCTCTTCGATGAAGCGTGACTAGTTTACCACAGACCTTCGGGTCCATAGTTATTAGCTAGATGACTTCTTCTCTATCTTTGATTCTCAATACAAAGTTCACCTCGATGTTCTTGGAGATCTATTCGATGTAATATTCTTTTGCGGTGTGTTTGCCGAGATTCGATGAATTGTGGATTTATGAACAAGATTATCTATGAATATTATTTGGTTCTTCTCTGAACTCTTATATGCATGATTTGCTATCTTTGCAAGTCTCTTCGAATTATCAGTTTAGTTTAGCCTACTAGATTGATCTTTCTTGCCATGGGAGAAGTGCTTAGCATTGGGTTCAATCTTGCGGTGTCCTTTCCCAGTGACAGTAGGGGAAGCAAGGCACGTATTGTATTGTTGCCATTGAGGATAAAAACATGGGGTTTATATCATATTGCTTGAGTTTATCCCTCTACATCATGTCATCTTGCTTAACGTGTTACTCCGTTCTTTATGAACTTAATACTCTAGATGCATGCTGGATAGCGGTCGATGTGTGGAGTAATAGTAGTAGATGCAGGCAGGAGTCGGTCTACTTGACACGGACGTGATGCCTATGTTCATGATCATTGCCTTAGATGTCATCATAATTATGCACTTTTCTATCAATTGCTCGGCAGTAATTTTTTCACCCACCGTAATACATGATATCTCGAGAGAAGCCACTAGTGAAACCTATGTCCCCCGGGTCTCTTTTTCATTATATCGCATCTATTTCCATATTATGGAATCTCGTTTACTAGTTTGCAATCTTTACTTTCCAATCTATACAACAAAAATACCAAAAATATTTACTTCATTGTCTCTATCAGATCTCACTTGTGCGAGTGACCATGAAGGGATTGACAACCCCTTTATCGTGTTGGTTGCAAGTTCTTGATTGTTTCTGCAGGTATTCGGTGACTTGTGTGTCGTCTCCTACTGGATTGATACCTTGGTTCTCAAAACTGAGGGAAATACTTACGCTACTTTGCTGCATCACCCTTTCCTCTTCAAGGGAAAACCAGCGCAAGCTCAGGAGGTAGCATTGATCTTGATGGCACCGGAACAATAAACTTCCTAGACAATATAAGGTCCTTCCCATTTGGATAGAAGTTTTCCTTGTGTGCAGTTCTGTTTCCCGCATGGTGTCCTCTGTGGGCCTCGAATTGACACTTCCGTAGGATTTGTTCTTGTTCATGCTCAGGTACACAACGTCTAATAACACCATCTACTCATTCCTTATAAAGGCGTGGTTCATCCCAAAAGTAGTGTCTTAAATCGTAAAAGAATTTATTCTTTTGTTGGTATGTGAAACTAGGTGGTATAAATTTATCAACAATATAATTATCATAGTCTTCATACCAATGAGTGCTACGAGAAGCATTTATGACCGGTAATTGTATATCAGGAAAGCTATCATTAATATGTAGTGGGTCATCAAGACTATTTTCTAACCTAGACAAGTTGTTTGCTACTGGGTTCTCAACTCCTTTCCTATCAGCAATATGTAAATCAAATTCTTGTAATAAGAGAACCAACCTAATAAGTCTGGGTTTAGCATCTTTCTTTTCCATAAGATATTTAATAGCAACATGATCCGTGTGAACAATTACCTTGGAATCAACAATATAAGATATGAATTTATCAGAAGCAAACACAACTGCTAAGAATTCCTTTTCAGTAGTAGCTAATTTCTCTGAGCACTGTCTAGAGTTTTACTAGAATAATGGATGACATTTAATTTCTTATAAACTCTTTGTCCTAGAACAGCACCAACAACATAATCGCTATCATCACACATAATTTCAAAGGGTAAGTTCTAATCAGGTGGTTGAACAATAGGTGCAGAAACTAAGGCTTTCTTAAGTATTTCAAAGGCTTCTACACAAAAATCATCAAAAACAAATGGAACATCTTTTTGCAGGAGATTGGTAAGTCGCCTAGAAATTTTAGAGTCTTTAATAAACCTCCTATAGAAACCAGCATGACCAAGGAAACTTCCTATACTTTTGATATCTTTAGGGCACGCCATTTTTCGATAGCGTCAACTTTAGCTTTCTCAACTTCAATACCTATTTCGAAAACCTTATGCCCCAAAACAATACCTTCATTAACCATAATGTGACACTTCTCCCAATTCAAGACAAGATTAGTTTATTCACATCTCTACAAAACTCGATCAAGGTTACTTAAGCAATCATCAAAAGTAGTTCTGTAAACGGAAAAATCTCCATGAAAACCTCCACAATCTTTTCACAAAAGTCAGAGAATATAGCCATCATACATCTTTGAAAGGTAGCAGGTGCATTACATAAACCAAAAGGCATACGTCTATAAGCAAAAGTACGAAAAGGGCAAGTAAAAGTAGTTTTTCTTGATCTTCTTGTGACACATGTATTTGAGAAAAACCAGAATATCCATCTAAAAAGCAGAAATGTGTATGTTCTGATAACCTTTCTAGCATTTGATCAATGAATGGTAAAGGATAATGATCTTTCCTAGTAGCTTTGTTTAATCTTCTAAAATTAATTACCATCCTATATCCTGTAATAATTCTTCGTGGAATCAATTCATTTTTATCCTTAGGTACGACAGTAGTATCAGCTACGGGATAAACTATACCTGCTTCCAGAAGCTTTAGTAATTCATTTCTTACCACTTCCTTCATCCTAGGATTTAATCGCCTCTAATGGTCAACAAATGGTTTAGCGTCGGGTACCACCTTAATTTTGTGCTGGCATAACGTGGTACTAATGCCCTTAAGATCATCAAGAGTATATCCAATAGCAACACGATGCTTTCTCAGAGTTTCCAATAATCTCTTTTCTTCATACTCTGAAAGGTTAGCACTAATAATAATAGGATATATCTTCTTTTCATCAAGATAAGCATAATTCAAAGTGTCATGTAATTGCTTTAATTCAAACACATGATCACTTTTAGGTGCAGGAGGACCTCCAAGAGTTTCAAGTGGCAAATTATGTTTAAGGATTGGTGGTTGATCAAAGAACATCATGTATATTTCATTTCTTTCATTCATATGCATATCATTTTCATGGTCTAACAAATATTGTTCTGAAGGATCAGTAGGAGGCACGACAATAGAAGCAAGACTAATAATTTCATCCTTACTAGGTAATTCTTTATCACGAGGTTGTCTACGAAATTTAGAGAAATTAAACTCATGAGATAAATCACCAAAGTTGATAATGACCGTTTCTTTAGTGCAATCAATTCTAGCATTAACAGTGTTCAAGAAAGGTCTACCAAATATAATGGGACAAAAGTCATCTTGTGGGGAACCAAGAACTAAGAAATCAGTAGGGTATTTAATCTTCCCACACAAGATTTCAACATCTCTAACAATCCCAAGCGGTGAAATAGTATCTCTATTGGCAAGTTTAATAGTAACATCAATATCTTCTATCTCAGCAGGTGCAATATCATTCATAATTTCTTGATATAGAGTAAACGGGATATCACTCACACTAGCAACCAAATCACATAAACCATGGTAACAATGATCTCCAATTTTAACTAAAACAACAGGCATGCCAACTACAGGTCTATGTTTGTCTTTCTCATCAGGTTTGGCAATGCTAGCTGCTTCACCAACAAAGTAAATAACATGCCCATCAATATTATCGACCATGAGATCCTTAACCATAGCAACATTAGGTTATACTTTAAATTTCTCAGGTGGTGTAGGTGTTCTAACATAACTCTTACGAACCACGGCTGAAGCTTTAGCATGTTCCTTTATCCTAACTGGGAAAGGTGATTCTTCAGCTTCAATGGGTTCTACTACTTTTACTTCAATGGGAGGATGATATTTAAAACACTTCTCCTTAGGGAGATCAACATGAGTAGCAAATGATTCACAGAAAGAAGCTACTATCTCAGAGTCAAGTCCATATTTAGTGCTAAATTCACGAAAAGCATTGGTATCCATAAAAGATTTAACACAATCAAACTCAAGATTTATACCTGACTCTTTACCTTCGTCGAGTTCCCAATCTTTGGAGTTACATTTAATTATTTCCCCATCTAAATTCTATAATCTTCTTCATAAAAGAACCGGCACAAGAAGTGTCGAGCATGAATTGATCATTACGAGAAATCCGGGCATAAAAATTCTGAATAATAATTTCTCTTGAGAGCTCATGATTGGGCCATGAATATAAAATTGACTTAAGCCTCCCCCAAGCTTGAGTGATACTTTCTCCTTCACGAGGCCAAAAGTTATATATATAATATCGATCACAATGAACTAGATGCATAGGATAAAACTTCTGATGAAATTCCAATATCAATCGATTGTAGTTCCAAGCTCCAATATCATCACATAGCCTATACCATGTCAATGCCTTTTCCTTCAAAGATAAAGGGGAGTACTTCTTGTTGATCTCATCTTTGGATAGACCTGCAAGCTTAAACAATCCACAAATTTCATTCACATATATCAGGTGCATATCAGGGTGCATCGTTCCGTCTCCTACATATGGATTAGCTAGCATTTTCTCTATCATACTCGAAGGAATCTCAAAATAAATATTTTCAGTAGGTTCAGTAGGTTGAGGAGAAATAATTCTTTGCTTCCAGACGAGGTGAAGATACCCCGATCAAGTACGTCAAAAGATTATTTTTCATAATGACAAGTGACAATAACTTTGAACACGTAATATAAATGTTTCCTTACCAAATTCCACTTACCAAAGGCACTTCACTCCCCGACAACAGCGCCACAAAAAAGTCTTGATAACCCAAAAGTATAGGGGATCTATCGTAGTCCTTTCGATAAGTAAGAGTGTCGAACCCAACAAGGAGCAGAAGGAAATGACAAGCAATTTTCAGCAATGTATTTTCTGCATGCACTGAAATTGTCTGTAACAGATAGGTTTGTGATTTGGTAATCTGTAACGGGCAACAATTAACAAGTATAACAAAGGTGCAGAAAGGTGGCCCAATCCTCTTTATAGCAAATGACAAGCCTAGCCGAACTCTTATATAAAGCAAAGTGCTCCCGAGGACACATGTGAATTACAGTCAAGTTAGTTTTCATCATGCTCATATGATTCGCGTTCGTTACTTTGATAATTTGATATGTGGGTGGACCAGTGCTTGGGTGTTGTCCTTACTTGGACAAACTCCCACTTATGATTAACCCCTCAGGCAAGCATCCGCAACTACTAAATAAGAATTAAGGTAAACCTAACCATAACATTGAACATATGGATCCAAATCAGCCCCTTACAAAGAAACGCATAAACTGGGGTTTAAGTTTGTGTCACTCTAGCAACCCATCATCTACTTATTACTTCCCAATGCCTTCCCCTAGGCCCAAACAATGGTGAAGTATCATGTATTCGATGTTCACATAACACCACTAGAGGAAAGACAACACACATCACATCAAAATATCGAACGAATACCAAATTCACATGATTACTTATAACAAGACTTCTCCCATGTCCTCAGGAACAAACGTAACTACTCACAAAGCATATTCATATTCATAATCATAGGAGTATTCAATAGCATCAAGGATCTGAACATATGATTTTCCACCAAATAAACCAACTAGCATCAACTACAAAGAGTAATCAACACTACTAGCAACCCACAGGTACCAATCTGAGGTTTTGAGACAAAGATTGAATACAAGAGATGAACTAGAGTTTGAGATGAGAGGATTGTTGGTGATGACGATGGCTTCGATTTCCCCCTCCTGGAGGGAAGTTTCCCCGCAAAACAGCTCTGCCGGAGCCCTAGATTGGTTCTGCCCAGGTTCCGCCTCGAGTGTGGCACTTCATCCAGAAATCTTCCTTTTGATTTTTTTCCAGGTCAAAACACCTCATATACTAGAAGATGGGCATCAAAGGGTGGACAGGGGACACTACTGGAATCAGCTACTTTGCCATCTGCCAGATCTTTGCCGGCCGCTAGCGGGCGGCAAAGAAGCTCTTTGCCATCAGCTACCGAAAAGCAGACGACAAAGAAAGAGCTGACGGTAAAGAAGGTCTTCGCCATCAGCCATCTCTTTGCTGTCAGCTAGCGGACGGCAAAGATTCTTTGCCGTCCGCTAGCTGACGGCAAAGAGGGAGGTGGCACCCGCTAACAGGAAAACTTAACGTCCCCCTTCTTTATCGTCCGCAGCAGACGGCAAAGATAGAACAGAAGCTGATGGCAAAGGCACAGCGGGCGGCAAAGGCTAACCTAACTAACGGCCGAGCCCCCCCCCCTCCCCCCCGCCCGTTACTCTCTCTGTTTCTCCCTCTCTCCTCCCCGACGCCCACATCGATCCACACCCGCCGCCCGCCGCCACCACCACCTCGCCCGCCACCTCGCCGCCCGCCCCCCCCGCCCCGCCCCCGCGCCGCCCCACCCCCTCCCCCCCCGACGCCCTACCATCCCGCCGCCGCCCCCCCGCCGCCGCCGCCATCGCCCCCCCCCGCCGCGGCACCACACCCGCCCGCCGCCACCGCCTCCCCCCACCGACGCCCACCATCCCCGCGCCGCCCGGTGCCGCCGCCGCCCGCCACCGCCCTTCCCCAACCCGCCCGACCGTCCCACTGCCCGAGCCCCGCCGCCCCACCCGCCCACCACCCTGGCGCCAGCGCCGCCCTGCTCCAAGTGAATATTCTTTTTTCTGTTTTTTTTTTTTTTGCTGTTTAATTGTTAGTGTTAGATTTAGTGCTAGATATGTGTTAGTGTTAGTGTTAGATTTAGTGCTACATATATATGTGTTAGTGTTAGATTTAGTGCATGGGTTTTAGATGAAAAAGATGAAAAAGAAGAAGAAAAGAAGAAAAGAAGTAGAAGAAAAAAGAATATGTAGAAGAAAAGAAGAAGAGGAAGAAAAGAAGTAGAAGAAGTAGAAGAACAAGAAAAGAAAAGAAGTATAAGAAGTACAAAAAGATGAAAAGAAGAAGAAGAAAAGAAGAAAAGAAAAGAAGTAAATGAAGAAAATAAAAGAAGTAAAAGAAGTAGAAAAAGATGAAAAAGAAGAACAAGAAAAGAAGTAGAAGAAGAAGAAAAGACGAAAAGAAAAGAAGTAAAAGAACTAGAAAAAGATGAAAAAGAAGAAGAAGAAAAGAAGTAGAAGAAGTAGAAAAGAAGAAAAGAAGAAAAGAAAAGAAGTAAAACAAGTATAAAAAGATGAAAAAGAAGAAGAAGAAAAGAAGTAGAAGAAGTAGAAGAAGAAGAAAATAAGAAAAGAAAAGAAGTAAAAGAAGTAGAAAAAGATGAAAAAGAAGAAGAAGAAAAGAAGAAGAAGAAGAAAAGAAGAAAAGAAAAGAAGTAAAATAAGTAGAAAAAGATGAAAGAAGAAGAAGAAGAAAAGAAGTAGAAGAAGTAGAAGAAGAAGAAAATAAGAAAAGAAAAGAAGTAAAAGAAGTAGAAAAAGATGAAAAAGAAGAAGAAGAAAGAAGTAGAAGAAGAAGAAGAAGAAAAGAAGAAAAGAAAAGAAGTAAAAGAAGTAGAAAAAGATGAAAAAGAAGAAGAAGAAAAGAAGTAAAAGAAGTAGAAGAAGAAGAAAAGAAGAAACGAAAAGAAGAAAAGAAAAGAAGTAAAAGAAGTAGAAAATATATGAAAAAATAAGAAGAAGAAAAGAAGTAGAAGAAGTAGGAGAAGAAGAAAAGAAGAAAAGAAAAGAAGTAAATAAGTAGAAAAAAGATGAAAAAAAGAAGAAGAAGAAAAGAAGAAGAAAAGAAGTAGAAGAAGTAGAAGAAGAAGAAAAGAAGAAAAGAAAAGAAGTAAAAGAAGTAGAAAAAAAACACCCTGACCCCCTGACCCAGACACCCCGACACCACACCCCGACCCCGACACCACACCCCGACACCACACCCCGACACCCCGACCCCCTGACACCGTGAGCCCGTCATTGATTATAGTGATGATGATGATTATGCATTTATTGATGATACTGATCGAGATTATTATTGTACTTGATGATGATACACTTAAGTGATATACATATTATTATTCATGTCGGTATTTTTTTGCCGTTGTACTAATTTCGTTTACTCTTTGTCATTGCTGGTGTTGAAAGATGGTGGGCGCTGGTCGGGAGCGTCCGAGGACCCTTCTTCGTCGGCGCGTGCGATGAGGTCTTCCATTCCACACGCACCTCTCCGCCGAGCGTTGCTGGACAGTATGGCGACACCGCCGGGCCCTTCTTCGTCGACCGCGGTGCCGAGCAGGGGACGAGGTAAGAAGAAGAGAGCAGCTGGAGCACGTGGTCACGGGAGAGGAGGTAGGATGACTGCGAGGGTGCCTTCCTCGCCGCCACCCCCAGTTGTTTCACCCGAGCACGTGACTGCTAGGGTGGACTCGTCCGAGGAGGAGGCTACACGAACTCCGGTCCACGAGCCTCCGGTCCACGGGCCTTCGGGCCACGAGACCCTGGAGGAACCAACGTCTGGATGGGGCACCTGGCCGGATGAGCCTGAGGGGCCGAGTGGCCATGCCGATGATGGCGGGGAGCCGACTGATATTGACGAGGAAGGGGGCACCGTCTACCAGCGTGGTGCTACAAGGCTCCCAGACGTGCCAGCGACCCGCGAGCAGAGGTGGTTGATTTTCCCTGATGGGGAGAGGTAAGTGCATTTAATCTTTTTGTACCCTTCTGCATTCACGTTTCTTCAAATATCTAATGCGTTGGCCTTGTCATGCTGCAGGGGTTGGGACCACCATCATAGTGTCCGCCGGCCCAACTCCGTCCTTGGAGTTCTTTGTCGGCAAAACTTCCCGGGGTTTGTTACGTTGCCTGGTGAGGGTCGCCTTCCAGAGCTTGGATAGAGTTGGGAGCACTACTTGACTGCCTCGGCCCCGCCGGGTGAGATTATCGACGGTGTCTTGTGCAAGACGAGGGCAGACGTGGTGATTAGAAAGTTCTGGGCAGACGTGGTGATTAGAAAGTTCTGGGTAATTTCTCCTTTACACAATTAAAAATCTTCAACTAGATAGTTATTAATTGTACTAATCAATATTGTCTCATTTGATTGCAGACATTCTACAGGTGTGAGGAGGGATACGAGGAGGAGGTGGCAAATGTTATCGATAACGTTTGCAAGCGCCTACTACAGAACTTACAGCACGAGGCTCGGTTGCAGGCCGTTCGAGACTACTGCGCCGCGCGTGGTATCAAGAAGACCAAGCCGGCGTGCCGCGAGAAGTTCTTGAGT
Source organism: Aegilops longissima (assembly GCA_021605205.1). Classification (NCBI taxonomy): domain Eukaryota; kingdom Viridiplantae; phylum Streptophyta; class Magnoliopsida; order Poales; family Poaceae; genus Aegilops; species Aegilops longissima. The sequence goes on from CM038677.1 coordinate 848,658,265, forward strand.
AAGGATGAGTACATGAAGGTAATTCTTAAGGCCTTGTACTTTACTTCCTTCATTTAGTAATTCATAGTCGTAGCGCTCAAGTTTCTATTTCCTAACTTAGGCCCCTCCGAGATGGTGTGCGGATCAGATGGATTGTTGGGAGGTGTTGGTCAATGAGTGGTACTCAAAAGAATGGCGAGCCCTCCACAATGAGGCCAAGGACAAACATGCCCAAATGGAAGGTGTGCCACACCATCAAGGCAGCTCCAACTTATATCAGTACGGGAGGAACTGGGTATGTGGTTTGCTACATGAATCATGCAATTCGTTTGTCATGCTAGCTTTCAGCCCTTTAATTACTAATTTTCTTTGTTTCTCTCTTTCAGACACGCTACAATAAGGCGGATAAGGTGCCAGAGGTGTATGACCTGTATGCCATGGCCCACACTGGCTCTTACAAGAAAGTCAAGGCATTCTCTGCGTCTGACCTCGATGGTCGAAAAAACTTCACCAACATCTCCTCCCACGACAAGCTCGTGAAATATAGAGATGAGGGGAAGGCGAGGAAAGGGGAGGACTTGAACCCGAGCCAGGGTCCCATTGATATGGAGCTGCTGATGATATTTGGTGGCGGGAGGTTCCATGGCTCCATAGCCATGGGAGATGGACTTATCCGTTGTCCTAGCACTCTCCCGGAGATCAAGGCGCGCTAGTCGAGCTCCGCTCCTGAGATAAGGCCTCGTGAACGGCCAGTCCAACTCACCTTCAAGGTTAGTATACGTACTCAGCTATCTTTCTCCATTACATTGTGTGCGCTTCCATAAATGATTACAAATGGTAACGAGGAGTGGTGTTGCAGGCTGCTATACAAAGTGAGAAAGATAGAACGGAGAAACTTCTGGCGGAGGCGGCGGAGAGGCAGCGGGAGTTGGAGGAGAGGACGACAAAGATGTTGGAGGAGGAGAGGGCACGGAATGACATGCAGGCAAGGGCCATGTACGAGCTCCTTGTGGTAAGTTTTTTCTACACATGAGCCAAACATTCATGTAGTGTTTGTCTCATTACTAACTAGTATGACTGAGTCGTCAAAACCAAATGTGCAGTCTGTGTGCGAGAAGTCCGGTCAGACCGCTTCGCCGATGCCAGTGATTGCTCCTGGGACCACGGTCAGTTTAATTTGAATGGACATTACTTGCTAGTCTTAACATTTGAGTGTCATCATGCTAACGAGACATTGGAAATGATCTTTGGTGCAGCGTAACTCCAGACAAGCATCGCACGATCGTTCTCCAGTTACTGGCACGAGCCACCTCGCTACAACACCTCCATGATCACGGTAAGTGTCTCTAGTGTTTTGCTTAACAAATGCATAAAGACCTAGACTTAGCTTTATTTCCTCCAATATGCTTACCATAATGACTTAGAGTTAGCTTCTTTTCCTCCAAAATGACTTAATAAGCTTACTAACCTCCAAAACCATCCATCTTACTTTGGTTAGCTCTAAAATGATGCATTTTACCCAAGTTGGCTCTAAAATGACCCATTTTACCTAGATTAGCTCATAAACGATCCATTTCACCTAGGTTAGCTCCAAAATGACCCATCTTACCTAGGCTAGCTCCAAAATGACCCATTTTACCTAGATTAGCTCATAAATGATCCATTTCATCTAAATTAGCTCTTAAATGATCCATTTCACCTTATTTAGCTAAAAAACGATCCATTTCACCTTAATTAGCTAAAAACGATCCATTTCACCTTACTTAGCTCATAAACGACCCATTTCAACTTAGTTAGCTCATATATGATCCATTTCACCTAAGTTAGCTCATAAATGACATATACTTCTTGTTCTAGTCTTCTTCTTCTAGTCACCTATTTCTAACTTTCTTATTTGCCATTTTGCAGATTTCATTCACTTCATGGAAGCTAGCTTGCTATGATGGAGTGCTTGTTTTTTCTTTGATGAAACTTTGCATTGTATCTAGCTTGCTATGATGGAACTTGATATATTGATCAAACTTTGCATTGTAATATGTATATGGATGGAACAATGTGTATGGATGGAACTTGCTTATGTATGAATGGATGAAACTTAATTATGTGCTGGATATATATGTGATATGTTTGCTGTTAAATAGCCCTGTGAAATATATCTATATATGTCATATATATTTGCTGTGAAAATTGTTGGATTCAGAAAAAACAAAAAAAAAGAGCCAATATACAGGCTTTTGCCGTCTGCCACCGACGGCGACGGCCTCTTTGCCGTCCGCCGTGGACGGCAAACAGGACACGTGGCAACCAACTGTGCTTCCTGGAAGCTGACCCATTTGGCCAGTTTGCCTACAGTGGCAGACGACAAAGAGTGGTGACGTCATGCTGACACCATGCGGCGGACGGCAAAGGGCTGCCGTTAGCCACCTAACGGACTAACAGAGAAATTTTTGCCATCTGCTTTCTTTGCCGTCCGCTGCGGATGGCAAAGGACCCTTTGCCGTCAGCCGCATAAAGCGGACGGCAAAGTAGCTGTTTGCCGGATCTTACTTCGCCGTCCATGTTTGCCGTCCGCGGCGGACGGCAAAGACCTTTGCCGTCCGCCATTCATGCCTTTGCCGTCCGTCGTGGCAGACGGCAAAGTAGCTGATTCCTGTAGTGGGACCCACAAGCCCTGGAGGCGCACCCTTGGGGGGGGGGGGTAGGGCGCGCCCCCTGGGCTTGCGGCCTCCTGGTGGTCCCCCTCTGGATTTTCTTCGCCCAATGTTTTTTATATATTTCAAAAATGTTCTCCGTAAAGTTTCAGGACATTTGGAGTTGTGTAGAATAGGCCTCTTAGATTTTCTCCTTTCCGGTCCAGAATTCCAGCTACCGGCATTCTCCCTCTTCATGTAAATCTTGTAAAATAAGAGAGAAACACTACTAGGGAAAACCTTATACACAGAACTTTAGCAGTAGCGTGGGTCAAAAAAGTATGCTGGTGCTAAGTAGCAGTAGCACGCCTGTGCAAACCGCGCTACAGATAAAGTTCTACCAGTAGCGCGCCTTATAATAAACACATTACAACTAAAATTCCCACGGCTTAACCGATAGGCTACACATAGTAGTAGCGATCTATATCGAACCGCGCTACTGCTACTTTCTTTGTAGCAGCGCATTTTATTCTAAACTCGATGCTGCTAAAGGATATAAAATTAAATGGAAAGCAAATAGAAAGGTAATTAAAAATGAAAGAAATAGAAGATGGTGAAAGGGCAAAAATAAAATGTGAAGAAAAATAAGTGAAGAAGGGGAAAAAAGAGAAAGGAGTAGCAGTAGCGCGTATCCGAGAACGCGCTGTAGCTAACCTGGCAGTAGCGCGCTTTGAACGTGCTACTGCTACTTCTGACTTAACCACGGGGTTCGTCCTTCCCCACAGCCACTTCCCCCAAATCCAACTCCTCCGCTCTCGCCGCAGCCGTCGCCAGTCGGCCGCCGCACGCTCTTCGCACACCCTCTATTCCGCTGCCGACCCCGGATTCAACGCCGCCCCCGACCTCAATGCCGCCCCAGACGCCGCCCCGGCCCTGACCTCGACACCGCCCTCCGCCACGCGCCCGAGCCCCGACCCCGACCTCGACGCCGCCTGCCCCTCCCTCGTCGCAGGCACCCGAGGTGAGCACGCCTGCTCCTCCCTCTCCCCTACCTCTGCCTAGGGTTTCTTCATATTTTAGTTGCATCAAATTAGTTATGGTTCATGTAAGGGTGGAAACGAATCGGATGCGGATGTGGCTCAAATTAGTTAGGGTTCATGTAAGGGTGGAAACGAATCAAATTTCTAAGATGAATCATAAAACGAGTAAAATTTGACCACTTATTTCACTTTTAAGTTGGATAATTGTAATATCCGCAACCACTTTCCACCCCTAGGTTCATCAAATTAGATGGTAATTAGGGCAGTAGTTCCTAGGTACTAATTAGTTTGCAAGAACTAGGTACTAATTAGGTACTAGTTTATTTTTATTTATAGTAAGTTTATTTTTAGTAAGAACTAGTTGAATTAAGAAAACTAGTTAGTAAGAACTTGTTGTTTTTTTTAGTTAAAGCAATTTTTCCAGCATCGACGTCGACGATGCCTATCCCGCATCCTCGTCGTCGAGTCGGCGGAGGACACCTGCGTCACCAGATGGGCCATGTCCGGGACTGGGCTCCGCCGGGGTGGTACTGGGAGGCGCTACCTACCGGGGGGCGCAGGTTGGTGAGGAGCCAGCCTGTCGTTGACCTGAACCTTCTTTGGTGGCGGCCGCGTGGTCCAGTGAAGGTCTAGAGGCTCGAGGACCCCGCGGAGGTGGTGTGTCACCGTGTCAGTGAGGAGGACGCGCACGTCCGTCGCTACTTGTTTGCGTTGGAGCACAGGTTCTCCAATAACATGCAGGTTCTCGAGGGATCTCACTGGAGCTATGATCCTGTGATGGTTCCTTCTCCGTGGGTGTCCATCGCCCGCGCCGATACCTGTCGTGCGCTAGGGTTTTAGTTATATTAGTGATGTTATATGTATGATACTATTCGGGATGTATTAGTGATAATATTCGACGATGTACGGACGCATGAGATGATTTACTTTTGCTTATTGAATGCATGCTAATTTGAGCCCTATAAGATATTTTGAAATGTATATCTTGTGTTGCTCAAATAGGATATGTGCTTGCACAAGTGGCCGGTCATGTTTGCAGGTTACACCTCCGAGTGGCCTATGTTTTGCCGAAGTGTTGATTCATTTCCGTTCCGGCAAATTTCAGGCGCTTGATATGTCCTATTTTAGCAAAGGTCATGCCGGATTTTCCGTGAATTTTGGAATGACTTGTGCCAGAATATGTAGGAAATATTGAGTGCCCCGGATTTGTGTGTTGAGTATCCTGGTAGTTGTATTTGATCGATTTTCAATTAATGTTTCAACTATGAACATAGGAAATATCTGACGACGAAAAGGATTTCGGTATTTGCAAAGACTGCGAAGACGAGCGCGGCCTCTGCGACAGAATCTTCCTAGATGATGATAGGCGCTTCAGCATCAAGCTGGATGAGAACTTTGAAGTGGATACAGTAAGTCATGACGACAAGTCCTTTTTCGTTATTAAGCATGACATCTGCTTCATTTGCTTCAACTTATAAGTTATTTTTTTACTATTCTACTAGCGTATCCCCTGCCATGCAAGAGTTTTTGTCTTGGATAAGATAGGTTTCAGTCCTATGAAAACTACTATGGAGGTAAAGAGAGTTTACATGAAGACCGAGCATGGTTGTATTTTCCCTGCAAAATTACACAACGCAGATACCTATACCTATTTTGGATGCAAAACTTGGCAAGCCCTATGCAAGACTTATGCATTTGAGCCTGATATGGTTATCACCTTTGATATTCGTCTGGAAGATGATATTGAAGGTAATACCGACATCTGGGTCGATGTGAAGACGCCTCCAGTTCTACCATTATGTGAGTTTCTCAACCATATTTATGTCTTTGATATTGTTTATTCAAAAAATAGTTGACAACTAATTTCTATTGACAGCTTATTTCCAATTAAGCAAACATGTCCAGTGCTTGCTAGACAGGACCTACTACTCTCCCGGGGCTGAACTAAACTGCGAGGAGATAAGTCATTATGTTTCATGGCTTGAGGATCTTCATACTGTCAAGACAAATTAGTTTTTTGGACTTGCAAATATTAGTACTCAAAACATGCGACCAATATTGTTTGTATTGAACTACGGTCACATCTATTTAGGAAAGATGGTAAGATTTTTACTATTTGTACTCAGTGCATCTTTCGCATACATTAACTTTTAAGCTAAACTTCATTGCTGAGTATGTTACTATACGATGTTCTTCAACAAGGACTCCCGCTGAATGTTGTGCCTCATTGGATCGATACTAAAGGTCAGATGAGAATTGTTAGCTTACGGCCAAGATATCCTATAATGCACTTTAGTGCATTCAGGATTTCTAATAGCGAGGAGTGCTTAATATTGAAAGATTGGAGCAAAATTGTGATCGATCGCAGAGAAGTACTAGGGGACAGCAATCGGAAGCGCAGCCCACGATTAGGAGACATGTTCATCTGCATGCTCCAACTTGATGAAGAAGGAGTGCTACACATGTTTTATGTTATTTTACCTGAGAGAGGGCAGCAGGAGTGATTAGCTAGCTAGAAATGAGTTTGAAAATGATGATGTGCTACACTATGACTATGATGATTAAATAGCTAGTGTTGGTGGTAATGACTCTGATGATTTTCATTAGCTAGTGTTTGTGGTGATTAGCTAGCTAGAATGAGTTTGAAGATGATGATGTGCTACATTATGACTATGATGATTAAATAACTACTGTTGATGTTATGACTATGATGATGATTAAATAGCTTGTGCTGGCGGATTAAATTCAAGTGGAGGCAACATCTGGTGCACATCGAAAGTACTACTAGTCCAAACTAGATCAATTTTGGATTAGTAGTATACTTTTTACATGCACCACATATTGCCTCCACTTGAACCTAATCCACCTTCATTTGACACACTATTATGGACATAATGATATAAACCTCATAACTGGTATTGTACCAATATTAGTATGACGGCGTATAAATACACTCAAAATTAAACAAATTAAAAAAGAATACTAGTAGCGATGGACAGTAAACACGCTGCCACTAGCTAGATTAGCAGTAGCATGGGAGTGAACACATGTTGCAGCTATTTGTCCTAGCAGTAGCGTGTGTAAGCACGCGTTACTGCTAAGTAATAGTTGTAGCGCCTTATTAGTAGCGCGGCCTCCCGCGCTACTAGTGGGCACAAAACCCGCGCTACTACTAGGGTTTTCCCTAGTAGTGAAAAGGCATAAGTATTGTATCATAATGTGAAATAACAGACTATAATGCAATAAATATCAATATAAAACCATGATGGCAAAATGGACGTATGAGGCATCCAACCATGGCCATTGCTCCTATACTCCCCTGGCTCACGGTGGCGGCGGCCACTGACAACCCAGGCATTGGCATGACGCGTGGAAGGCGGCTTCCTCCAATAGCATGGGCGGCGCAACGATGGTGGCTGATGAGGGAGGAGGGTGAGTGCGGCGCTGGAGGGTGCAGTGGTGGCGGCCTGTAGGGAACACCGGGAAAGGATGGTTTGTGCGTGATGGCGGGCTATTAATTGGGCTGGAATAGGCCTAGTTAACCAGAGGACTCCATTTCGGCCTCCATAGCAGCGGGCCATTAGGACAGCTGGGCCTGTTTACAGAGATTGCAAAACAGACTGCCTTAGAAATGAAATACGACGGCCAGAAACTCCCAGATCAATAAAACGGATGACTAAAAACTCAAATCACTATGAGGGTAGGGATTAGGTGCGGTTATACTGTCCTTAATATGGTGCGTTAGGGGTCCATTTCTATCTACTCTCGTAGAAATAGACTCTCATTAGCCGTATTCATCATCTTAGTAAACCCCTCGCATGAGGTACTCCAGGTTCAATGTAAAACACAAATCATGACTTCGAGAAATACCACACAATGAGGTCCCAAACCTAGGTAACCCAACTACTGGCAAAAGGGTTAAAGGTGGGCTCAAATTAGTGGCGGGCATGGCCAGGAACCCGCTACTACTATTTTTTGAAAGTAACCGTGGCGGATAATAGAATCCACATGCCACTGGAATTACCATAGCAGTGGCGTGCAGAAATAACCACCTGCTCCCAGTAGCTCTTCCAAATTTGACTGCGTGATTACCATAGCACTGGCTAGTCTGCGGGAGTACCCACCACTAGTTTGACAGGCACCAGTGGTGGGCTAAATGTATGCCCACCACATATAAATTGGGGTGACCCACGGCAAATTCTAAATATTCAGAAGTTAGCAGTGGTGGGCACTAGTAGACGCCCGCCACACGTATGGTAGCGACAAAAATTTCCAAGGCAATCATATGTACTAAACCTAGAGTTGTCTCAAATTTGAAGGGGGTCCAAAAATTCCTAAAGAAATCATATTTACTAACCTAGAATAACTCGTTAGTCTGCTACTTAGGGGGAGAGTGTTCGTTTTACACAAGATGTGCATCAAGTTTTTATCCTAATGATCTCAAAGTTTTACCACACACATAGGTTTCCAATGAATACACCATGCAAAAGTCCATCCCTTTCCGATCTTGTTTGCATTCTCAAAGCTTTTTGCCCTTTTTAGTTGTCGGAAAGTCAATTCATACCGCTAAAACAATAAACCAACTCAAACGACTGCAAATTTGAAGCACGGGGCTTCCAATAGTGTCTACTACTCATGGAAAAAGTTGAAGTTCAAAAGATTATAAAATCATGAGTTGGGTGTGTAAGGCGGCGGGTTTCATTCGAAACTCGTAAATTTGGTGTAAGTGTCCGTTTTGTACATGGTGTGCATCAGGTTTTTACTGTAACGATCTCAAACTTTTACCACACCCTACACATGTCCAATCATGACACCATGCAAAATGTCATCCCTTTGCGAGCTCGTTTGAACACTCAAAGCTTCCTCCCCTTTTTAATTGCCAAAATGTCAATTCTTGACTTGAAAATAGCAAACAACTCAAAAGGCCGCAAATTTTGAGCACGGGGCTTTCAATAATGTCTACTACTCATGGAAAAAGTTTGAAGTTCAAAAGATTTTAAAAGCATTACTTGGGTGTGTCAGGCGGTGGTTTTGTTCGAAACCCTTACGCTTGGTGAAAGAGTGTCCATTTTGTACACGATATGTACCAAGTTTTTGTCGTTATGATCTCAAATTTTCACCACACCCTACTGGGGTCCAAGGAACACACCATCAAAAATTCATCTCTTTCCGAAGTGGTTTTCACGCTAAGAGCTTTTTGCCCTTTTTAGCTACCGGAAAGTCTATTAACGCCCCAAAAATAGCAAACCAATTCAAAAAGCTGCAAATTTTGAGCATGGGGCTTCCAATAGTGTATATTAATCATGGAAAGGATTAAAGTTCAAATGTCTTATAAGACATGAGTTGGGTGTGTAAGACGACATATATGAACACATATTGTACAATGACATATCAGTGGCGGGCTTTATACTTTGCCCGCCGCTGCTAGTTATAACAACCACGTGCCGGGCTTTTGCTTGCACCTGCTGCTGCTAGTCCTAACTATGACAGTTCCATCCCCCCCCCCCCCCCCCACAAACCACCTCTCCCTCCACCTGAAAAGTGGAACCGATAGTTCAAAATCACAACTCCCCCACTCGCTCTCACAAATCGCGGCACCATCGCAGCCCAACCCCTCATTCGTCGCCATCGTGCCCCCTCATCGCCACGGCCCTCCTCTGCCAAGGCCCTCGTCACCGTTGCCCTTGCCGCCACGCCTGCGTTCTTGCTCCGCCTTCGCCAACAATGTGGGGCTAACTCCGCCGCCGCCATCAAACTCCTCCTCTGCCAAGGCCACTCACGATTTCTCCTCCTCGCGCTCAAGCAGTGTATATGTAACTAAATGTGTATAGATTGTAGATGAATATTAGTATTAGATTTACATATGTATAGATTGTAGATGAATGTTAGTGTTTATAGATTACTAGTGGTTGGGGCGCCACACTATGGCATCGCTTGAGAGGAAGATGCGCGCATGTTTCCAATTTTAAAATATACGGGGTCCTCATCTCCATCAGAAAAAAAAATCCTCACCTCCATCTAGAAATAAATAATAATGAAAAATTAAAAAATTACCACCATAGCGTGGCAGGAAGCGCCACTTTGCATTGCCATCCATTTAAAAAAATACATGGGATCCTCACCTCCATCTACAAAAAACATATAAAAAATAATCCTCACCTGCACCTAAAAGAATATTCCAAAAGTTTTCTCACCACGGGCCAACCAACTTGTGCCATGTGGCATAGCTAGTTGGCGCCCTTCTCCCTACACTTAAGGTGTTTAATAGATGAATGTTAGATTTCATTCACACAGTTGTTGTTTCTAGATATAATGAAGTTTAGATTTAGTTTACAGGTTTATATTTCACGTATTTATAGATTATGTATGATTTGGATAGTGTGGCTATGTGGTCACTATTATGCTCATGTTTGTTGGATATCATGTATATCATGCCGTGTGATCACTATTATGCTCACTGACAGGTTCAGAAGAGTGTAGAAATTTTAGTGAAACGTTTATTAAGTTATGTTTCATAAAATTTTCTAACACTAAAAGTTTACATTTTTAAGCACAAGTCATGCCCAATTTTTGTGTCTATCCATACTCTTTGATATTGGTTGATGTTTCATATATGTAATATTTTGTAGCCATTCATTCGGGTCATCTCTTATCCATATGGAGTCTCACATGCATACTTATTAGGAGTGTTTAAACCATACAGAGCTTCAAAAGAGTGCAAAATTATGGCGAACGTTAATTAATTTCCGTCTTGCAAAAATTTTGACACTCAATGTGTACACTTTTTTAGAACAAGTCATGTTGATTTTTTTTGCCCATTCATACTCTTTAATATTGGTTTATGTTTCGTATAGTGCTTCGAAAGAGTGTTGAAATATGGTGAAACTTTGATTAACTTCTATTTCGCAACATTTCAGACACTTAATGTTTTTTATTTTGTAGCACAAGTCATGCCCAATTTTGTTGTCCATCCATACTCTTTAATGTTAGTTAAATTTTAATATATGTATGCGATCTTCCATTACCGAAAGAGAGAGATGCATGTTGTGGGAAGGAGAAGAAAGACCTGACGCTCTCCAGGGGAGGGGGAGGTGCAGACGATGTAGGGCTGGAGCTCCATGGCATCTCGGAGGTCCAGACTTGGTTCCATCAGCCCATGGCGCCGGTGGTCCTTCTCCACCTCGCCAGGTCATCCGAGGCAGCAGCAGCAGCACCACCACCAACTTTACGAAATCGAATCATGCCTGCGAAATTGAATCAAATCAAATCAAAGAGAGGAGGGGGCAGAGGGAGGCACGGGGAGAAGAAAGGACCTAGTGGACGAGCTCCATGGATCTAGCTGGCGGCTACCGATCTGATATGGGAGAGAACGTGAGGGGAGAGCGGGGGAGAGGGCCGAGCCCGTGAGCAAGGTGGCCGGTGGGTGCGGGCGGCTGTGATGTGTCGTCACTTGGTGGTTGAGGTGGAGCTGCAGGGGAGGGAGAAGATGGATTAGCGGCGATGAGCTATAGGAGGAAGGCAAGGAGGTGGTGGGTGGCGGCGCTGTGTTGGGGCAATGGGGAATCAGGAGGGGGTTGTGGAAGAGGGAGAGAAGAGGAGGGTTAGGGTTAGGTTTTTATATGGGTAAAGGTTTGGCGGGCTTGCGGAGCTGTAGACGGCTGTCCATGACAGTTTCCCATAACGTCATCGGAAATTTGTCATAGATTAACAGTTTTTTTTGTAGTGAACCGTTCTAACTAAAATGCTACAACCATTAATGAAGGATGTTGCAGCCGGTGAGCGCATGTACAGCGGTTCTATCTTAGGACTACCACGTAGGATAAATGATGAGGTGAGGAGTAAGAAATCATAATAAAAGTTGTATCTTCTCTTATTTAAGAGATGACAAGAGATGATCTCTTAGCACAATTTGTCTCACCACATTTTAGGAATAGCTAGTTATTGAAGATAAGGCTAAGAGATGACCCATTGTAGACATGTTATTTTGTCATCTCTAAACTATATGCAAGACTTAAGATAAGACTATCTTATCAACCATTGTACATGCCCTGAGATGACATGCTACAAATGAGGAGGGATGACATGCTTCAACCAACAAAACGAATGTTGCAACCGGTATGAAAAAATGTTGCATACGGTCAATAAAATGTTGCATGGTCGACTGAGACTTCGTTAAATCTCAGTTGACTGATTTTTAGCAGGCCCGTTTGTGGAAATTTGAATCATGCAAAGGACGGCCTATGACCATCAGAGTTACCAGTCCCATTAATGTGGTGCACACATGATAATGCTGCAACCTACATGAATAATTGAATCCCAAACCGCAGGCAGGCGCCGTGCCATGATCGATCTACAAAATTACAACGTGCAATGACCGCCAGCAGTGGCTACATCTTGACTCGGTTTTTTGTTATATCTGCGGTCAATCGGTATGACTTGGTCTATGCATTAATGTTTGATGTCCGAATAGAATGGACAACTTTGTCCAGGTATCAAGTCTCCTGTTAGTTTATTATAGGTCCATCTCAACATGCAAGTGCTTTTTTTAGGAATCACGAGGGGAAGGGATTACACAAGGAAAGGCAAAGGTTAAGTTGATTACGTACCTGACATGTTTGCACGTGAAGAGAGGTATTGACGATAAGAACTGGTGTCCCCCTTGAGACTCGGTTTACCAAACTGTGTAGACAAGTGTTTAGTCATGTGAGGATCTAGAAACTAAATTCTCCAACGTATGGGTGTTTAGCTTATTGAATTTCAACTTTCTGCAATTAATTAGTTGTTCGAACCTTCATTGCTCCACATACGACATCATTTTTTGCTTATGCAACATCAATCAGCACCTAAGTCGGCGTTGCATTGGTCTAGTACTACCTATAAAAATTTGAGAAACGAAGCTATATATCATGATTTCTCAAATACATAGATTATCTGCTCCGTTGATTATATGATAGATAGATTGTTAATTAGAATGGTGAAACATTAAAATCTAGCATCAAGCCGGTCTGTTCGTCTTTACGCAGGAAGTTACGCCGTGTCCACATATTCCTCGGCCGCAGGAAGACAAGAGAGCCATGACCTGCCAGACGACACCGGTGCGCAAGATGGCAAGGAGCCACTCGCTGGAGAGGATCGCCCGCGAGGCAAGGGTGAGGCCACACCTATACACCATGAAAGTCTTGGTCACAGCTCGCTCTCATGTCACCATCCGGCCCTCTCATTACGATCCTACCTTATTTGTCTCTTATTTCTAGTAGACCGTTTCTGCTCCGGCGCTCCCCCCTGGTTTGAACGCGAGGAGGAGAAACACAAAGACGGCTGAGATCTGTCAAAAACGATTCATGAAGAGGGGCACGATCGTCTTTTTATGCTCGAGGAGAGCGCGCGTACAGCCCTGTACAAGCCCGCACCGGCGCGCGTACAGCCGTGTACAAGCCCGCACCGGCCCGATTACTTTTGTACACTGAGGGTATACATGTATTGTACGTGGGCGTATCGTTATCCCTTGGCACGTGCGGCGGTCGTGGGCGTGGGCAGCGGCGGTCGTGGGCTAGCCACGCGGCCACGCGGCGCACAAAAACTTCCAAAAACGTCACATCCTATAAAGAGGAAGGGGAACCACCACCGGCCGCATCACCCCCACCATTTACCCCCAAATCGGCTCACTCCCTCTCTCCTTGCCGCATCGTCTCCCCCTCGTCTCCATCGCCCCGCCACCGCACCTACTCGCTCAACCCCACTGCCTCCATCTCTCCGGTGGGTTCTCTTAGGCTTCGATGGCGCAAGGTGGTGGCGCTGCCGCCGCTGCGCACGGAGTTGCAGTCGAGGCATCGAACACCGCGGCAGATGCCGTCCAAGAAGTGGCCGCCGTCGGTGGTGCGGGAGATGCTGCACCCGCAGTCGCTGGATCGATCGCTGCGGCGGCGGATCTGGTGGAGCAGGGGGTGGTGGGCTCGGACTCCGTCGTACCGGACCTGGTGGTGACGGCGTCTCGCGGCGCACTGGATGCAGGTGCGGAGGCGAGCGACAAGAAGGTGGTGGATGTGGTTGTCCTTCTCGTTCCCCTCCTCTCTTAGTTGTAGTTGTTAAGCAGACGATTTAGTAGATAGGGTTTTTTATTGTAGATATGTGATTGAATGCGGCACCCCCTTCTGCTTGTTAGGGTTTTTTGATTGAATAGGGAACCCCATTAGAGAGTTAGGGTTTTTTGTAGTTGATTCGTGGTTGAATGCTAGAGAGATCATAATGAGAGTTATGTTTTTTATATTAGAATCTGGATTGCCTCATGTGCTCAGATTTTGTTCTGTGTTGTATATGTTGTTAGATTTGTTTTGCATATTCCCTCAGTGGGCCACGGCAGGGGCTGAGCCGCCACCCAGTGTATCTATTAAATTTGATATTGTACAAATGAGGTTAAAATCCTACTTTGTTCATTTGAAGTCTATCAATTAATTGTTGAAATGAACACAGTACGTTTAACTAGTGCACAATTTCAAAATAGTTAGGAGCTTCACTTCATTATCTATAAACTCAAATTGTAAGTAGGTTTATTTTTGATCTGTAGGATTCCTGTACTTATAAAGGGAACCATAAGTAGGTTTGCTAGACATGCAACTATGCCAGATGACCAACTCATATTAAATTGTTGTTGCATAACTCCATGCATGAATGTCATATGAATCATCCAGTAGATGTAGTAGTTATGGTTTTTTAATTAGATGTTTAGTTAGGGTTTTCTTGTATTGGACTCATTTATAGCCAGTTACATGTATGATCTATGATTGAATCATCCAGTAGATGTAGTAGTTATGGTTTTATTAATTAGTTGTTTAGTTAGATTCATTTATAGGCAGAGATAAATGTAATTAAATGGTGTGACTGAATGATGCAGTAGAAGTAAGAGTTATGATATTTTAATTAGATGTATGATTTAGTGTTATTTGTAGTGGATTCATTTATATCCAATGATATATGTAAGTAAATTTTGTGATACAATGTTCCACTGGATCTAGGAGTTAGTGTTTTTTAATTAGATGCTGGAGTTAGGGTGTTTTAATTAGATGTAGGAGTTAGGCTTCACCATTTCACTTATTCTGACATATGGGTGATCATTGAGAACTGCTCTGAACTAAATATTTATTAATATTTACAATTGAAATGAAAACCTGACATGTTTGTGAAGTTATATATAAAGGTCCTATTTGCATTGTCTGTCAAAAACTGCTATCTCATTGGTTAATAAGAGAGGAGTGATATTCATTTATACCTTCATATGCATGTTCAAAAGCAAAATCTAAATTTGTATGTCCATATGAATGAACTTGTATGTTCATAACCCAATTGTTTAGTATCTATATAGCTTGATATATAGTCTATGAATTAGATGTTGAAATGTGCATACCATGTGTAACCTGTGCACCTTTTCAATATAGTTAGGAGCTTTCCATCATTATGCAAAATCAACTTGTTTGTAATGGCATTATTTGAACTGCAATTCAATTCCTTGTAAATGACTTGCTTGGTTGACAATATAGTAGAAGGAGGATCTTGTTGGCAACAAGAGGAAGTGGGACTCATCTGGCTACTACCCTTATGACAGTGATGAGGATGAGTCGTACGAGGTAAGGCCTAGCTGAAATGGTATTTGTGCATTGACTTAGTGTTAGATGTTTATAGTATTTGAATGAATAATTTATTAATGTCAGTCATTAATGTGTGCAGTATCAATCTGGAGATGATGTGGACAGGGGAACGTCGAGTCCTTTGAAGAGAAGGTGGTGCAGAAGATCAGGGCCCAAGGATCTGCTATGTACTACAACTGGAAGACGGACAAGTACCGGTGCCCCTACTGCAGCAGGACCAAGCCCAGGTCTGGGTTGTAGGAGCATCTGATGGAACATTGTCGGGCTACATCCATCAGCAGTCATGAGTACAAGATCAGGGCTCAGCATTCTGCCCTCCACAAGGTCCTGAAAAACCCTAACATGTAGTTGCCCTAGACCCTGGCTGTCGTAACTGTCATATGATGGAGGAAGGCTCAGTCCTTTTGGTGAACTTTATGTGGTATTCTGATGGTGGAAAATTTTAGTGGTGATTTAGTATGAACTTTATCTAAGTGTAGTACTGTGATGTGTGGTCTAAACATATCTAATATGCTAGTGGTCTGCATCAGCAAGTGTGCAGTGTGGATGCTGCTATCTATGGTAGTAATATATATTTCTATCTATATTTGTGTCCCTTAAATTTGCCATTATGGTTACTTAGATGTATGGTTACTTAGATGTTTGATTTGCTTGAATTTAGCTGTTGCAATGATCAGACATGTCGCATCAGTGTTGCTTCACTGATCAGGCATGCTGCAAACACTTCCCATGTTGCGGCCATGTGGAACATGCTGTGGCAATGGTGCAATAAATTCCCATGTTGTGGCCATGTGCAACATGCTCTGCCCATAAGAAAATCGGACCAAATGTAAAATTGTGCGTTAAGTTAATTAATGTTGTTTAGTGTAGTAAGTGGAAATTGTTCATCCACACATATGACATCTTTCCTTCATTTGAGGAAGCAAAAATAGCAAATACTCCACCATATGATCAAATATTCCAATAACTGAGCACATATTCCATCATTTCATGAAATACTAATAAAAAGTAGTTAAAGATGGTGTGTGTCTGTGTGGAAAAAACAACATTTGAATAAAGGTGTAATGATTATTTGCAACATGAAGGATTTTTTTTCATGAAATGCAAGTTGATTATTTGAAATATGAAAGATCTCCTTTTGTACAATTTATAGTGGCTCCGTGAATCCGCATGTTTCAAACCGGCATTGGGCATGGCATAAAAAATTTAGAAAAAATTCAAAAATTGTGACCCACATTTTCTTTTACATGGTGACCCACATGTGCCAAACATGGCTATGAATGAAAATTTGGAAAAAAAATAATATTTTACAATGCCCCCTTGAGGTATAGACCGATGTTTTGACCAGTCAGTCTAGAGAGCATTATAAATTAATAAAAAATTCTAAAAAATATAAAACTTTGGAAAACTAGCTTTGTTTGTGCAAGAGATCATGTGTGCCAAAATTGAGGTGATTTATAGGTGGTCGAAAAAATCATCACATTCCGGAGGGGCCATTTGGTCTAACTTAAGTCAGTTTTTGAACATACGTGATTTTTTGCACCACCTCCAAATCACCCAAATTTACTTGTACATGGTGACCCACATGTGCCAAACATGGCTATGAAAGAAAATTTGGAGAAATAATACTTTACAATGCCCCCTTGAGGTATAGACCGATGTTTTGACCAGTCAGTCCAGAGGGCATTAGAAATTAATAAAAAATTCAAAAAAAATAAAAAACTTGCAAAACTAGCTTTGTTTGTGCAAGAGATATTGTGTGCCAAAAATAGAGGTGATTTGGAGGTGGTCGAAAAAATCACCGCATTTCGGAGGGGCCATTTGGTCAAACTTAAGCCAGTTTTTGAACATAGGTGATTTTTTCCACAACCTCGAAATCACCCAAAATTTCTTGTAAATGGTGACCCACATGTTCCAAACATGGCTATCAAAGAAAATTTGGAAAAAGAATATTTTACAACGCCCCCTTGAGGTATAGACAGATGTTTTGAGCAGGCAGTCTAGAGGGAAGTATAAATTCAAAAAAATTCAAAAAATATAAAACCTTGAAAACCTAGCTTTGTTTATGCAATAGGTCATGTGTGCCAAAATAGAGGTGATTTGGAGGTGGTCGAAAAAATCACCGCATTCCGGAGGGGCCATTTGATCCAACTTAAGCCAGTTTTTGAACATAGGTGATTTTTTCCAGCACCTCCAAATCACCCAAAATTTCTTGTAAATGGTGACCCACATGTGCCACACTCTCTCTGACCCCCTCCCGCTCTGGTATGTGTCTCTGCAGATCAGCGACCCCGGCGACCCCGACGCCGGCCACCAACCCCGACCCCTCAGCGCCTCCTTCTGTGAAGCAGCCGACGATGCCCAGCAACGCCAGCGAGCACTGGACATGTGCCTTTCCCTCCCCTCCCCAGTGTTAGTTAATTAGTGTTAGTTAGTTAGTGTTAGTTAGTGTTAGTTAGTGTATTCTG
Source organism: Aegilops longissima (assembly GCA_021605205.1). Lineage (NCBI taxonomy): Eukaryota > Viridiplantae > Streptophyta > Magnoliopsida > Poales > Poaceae > Aegilops > Aegilops longissima. The sequence continues at coordinate 848,676,024 of CM038677.1, forward strand.
TTAGCTTAATTTAATTGCTGTTAGTGTTAGTTAGCTTAATTTGCTGTTAGTGCTAGTTAGTTAATTGCTGTTAGTGTTAGTTAGTGTTAGTGTTAGCCCAGTGATGGTGCTTAGCTTAATTGTTGTTAGTGCTAGTTAGTTAGTGTATTCTGTTAGCTTAATTGTTGTTAGTGTTAGTTAGCTTAATTTGCTATTAGTGTTTGTTTTTAAATGAAAATGAAAATGAAAATTACCTTTTTGAAAATTAGCTAATGTTGCTGTCCATTTTGAAAATGAGGATTTTTAATGGAAGTGTTTGAAAATTTGGTCACTCTCTCTCTCTCTCTGACCAAATTAGGTCTTTCTGCAGATCGAAGCTAGGCGCAGATCGACGAGGAGGAGAAGGACGCCCTCAACCCCCCTGGCCCCCCTCTGCCCCGGTGCCCCCGACCCCGATCCCAACCCCGAGGTGCGCCACCCCCTCTTCCCTCCCTCTTCATATGTCAGCACATAATGATGCAAGGGGGAGTGTTCATAATGTGGTTGTTAAAGTGATCATAATGATGCAATGGGGAGTGGAGCTGTTAGATTGATTAATGAGCTGTTAGATTGGTATAGTTGATCTTTTTTGCATCAGTTGGGCAGCAAAGTTCATGATTGTGTATATGTCAGCAGCAACAAAGTCTGTGATGTTTGTTTCAGCTTCTTAGAGTGCTCATAATGTGGATGTTAAATGGTTGTTAGTGTGCTGAAATGCTTGCTGTTAAAAAAGTGACCTATGCTTTGCCGGAAATGTTGATCCATTTCCATTCTGAAAAATTTTAGGCGTTCTATATGTGCACTTTCTAGCAAAGGTCATGCCGAAATTTTTCGTGAATTTCGGCATGACTTGTGCTAGAAAGTTGGACATATCGAGTGCTCGAGATTTGTCGCTCCGGGAATGAAACGACATTTCTGGAAAAACAAAGGTCACTTTTTTTTGTCATTATTCACTTTATTATATAAAGCTCGATAATTAAACGACTACGACATTGAACCCTAGGAAACATGACCGACAACAATGAGGCCGGAGGTTCTCAGTCCCAATTAGGTCGAGCATACGCCTACCTCGACTTTGCGGATCAGGAGACACAGCAAGCTGGGTGTCAGGACCCCCTTGTCATGACAGAGAACGACGGTGGTGGCGCCGGCGCCGACACTGAGACTAACGCTGATGATGTTGCTAACTACAGCACGGAAGGTGGGACCTCCCAAGCCAGTGAGGGAAAGAAGGAAAAGAGGACAGGATGCCCAAATGAGCTCGGCACCGGAAGACTGGTGGTCACGGCGGTGCACCCTGGCAAGTTTGAGCCAATAGAGCCGCAAGAAGTGGCAGCGTGTTACGGCAACCAACTAGGATGCATCCTACGGGATACCGCTAACATCAACACCACAAAAATACGGAAGAATGAACATTTGAAGAAGCTACTCCTAACTAGCACTAGTAGAAAACGGAGCTTTAAAACCGGTTCATAAGGGCCTTTAGTGCCGGTTGCATAACCGGCACTAAAGGGTGGGCACTAAAGCCCCCCCCCCCCTTTAGTACGGGTTCGGCACGAACCGGCGCTAAAGTGCCACCACGTGGCGTGAGCTCGCGCCCTGGTATGGGGGACCTTTAGTACCGGTTGGTGTTGCCAACCGGGTACTAAAGGTTTTTTTTTTTTGAATTTTTTTTTGAATTTTTTTGATTTTTTTTCGATTTTTAATTTTCTTGAATTATTTGATGATTTAGTCTCTAATCACCTCTCTTAACTGCTCAAGTGTGGATCACTCATTCCAAATCATCTAACTTCCCGACCGGTCACCCATCCCTCTCACTACTCCAGCCCGAGCACGCTTAACTTTCAGGTTCTATTCTCCTTCGTTTCCGAGTCTGCACTTGTTGTTTTCCTGACAATAGTAAGATGTCAATCCTATTAACCCTCAGGAGTTTAGCTTGAGCATGAAGTCACACATTTCACCGTTTGACTTTGAAACTATTATTCTAAAAGACAGTAATTATTTAGTAACGCTAATATTTCTTGAATAAGGTTGACCATAGTTTGACCAGGTTTGACCAAAATTCAAAAAATTGAAATAATTATTTAGTAACACTAATATTCTTGAATAATTATGTAGTAACATTAATACTTCTTGAATAAGTAGTTTGACCAAATTTAACCAATTTTTTTAAAAAAACTGAAATTTGACCATATCTTTTTTTTCCTTTTCAAATTTGAGGATTCTAAAAAATTCCAAACAGGCCATAGGCCGTCTCCATCGGATGCGGATTTTCGTGCTGAATTTTTTGATATATTATACGTTTTATTCCGACATCGTATGCAAAAGTTATAGCCGTTTTACATTTTCCCTATACTTTTCGCAAAACATGTCCAAATTTAAGTTTTCAATTTTTCCTAACTAGTAGATATAGTAATATAACTACCTCTCGAAGGATTTTATTTTTTGAAGTTTTATCATTTTCTTTTGATTTTTCAAAACTGAAATGGCGATACAGGGGGGTAGAGTTTGAAAATTGGCCCTTTGGTGTGGGTTAGTAGACGAACCCACACTAAAGGCTTGTCCCCTTTAGTGTGGGTTCGTGGCACGAACCGGTACTATAGGTTAGACCTTTAGTACCAGTTGGTAACACAAACCGGTACTAAAGGGGCTCGTGGGGACCCGGCCTGACGCCAGCCTGCCACTACCCCTTTAGTACCGGTTCGTGGCACGAACCAGTACTAAAGGCTCAACACGAAGCGGTACTATTGATCGCCGCCACGAACCGGCACTATTGATCACATTAGTGCCGGTTTTTTTACAAACCGGCACTAATGTGCTTCACATTTGACCCTTTTTCTACTAGTGTAGGTTGCACGCAAGATTCCCGTTCCCTGGTTGGAATGACGATGTCGACCCAGGGGGTGATGATGCCATAAAAAAATCAACAACAAAGCCCTAGGGAAGTTCAGCAACGCATTGAGCGCTTGTAAAACTAGGGTGAAAAGGGCGATTCAAGTAGACCATGAAACCTACGCCAAGATTGTTGCAGACAATCCGAAAATTACGATAGAGGACTTTGAAAAGTTCAAGGAGACTTGCAATGAAGAAGCTGCCAAGGCCAGGTCGGAGAGAGGCAAGCAGCTGCAGGCAAAGAACATGGGGAACCACCGCCTTGGAAGTCGTGGTTACACGGGAAAGAGACCCGTGTGGGCTAAGGAGGACGCAGAACGTGAACGTCAGGGGATCCCATACCCATTGGCAAAGTTCACCGACCAGCAGGAGCACGACTTCATCAAGGCCCGATTCTCGTGGGACCCCAAGAAAAAGATTTTTTTTCGCCGACGGGCCGACTACGAAATTCATGAGAATACTGGTAATTATCCTTTTACCACCTTACATATTAGGTTCCGATCAACGAACTCTACTACATTCTAGTCGCATTCGTAAATGATTCACGGTCCATTTTGCAGAGAGAGCAACACAAGCTTGCGGCCGAGAGCGACTCGTCGACTCAGTCGACTCAGTCGTCGGCGAAGTAAAAGTGGGACACTCCTTTAAACCGTGCCATGAACATAATGATGGGACACCCGCCCGACCAGCGGCCGCAATATGGACGTGTGCACGGCGCCGGGGATGGCACCACGTGGAAGTACTATTATAGCGAGGACCCCGAGGCCAAAAGACAGAGAAAGAAGTTCAGTCAAGTCACTATCAACGAGAATGTGGCGCGGGCGATGGAGAAAGCAAAAGCTGAGACCAAAACTGAGATAATGGCTGCCTGTAGACATGATATGGCGGCTGCCTTTACAAGATTGACTCCAACTGTGGTCACATGGGCGCAACAAAACCCAAACGCGCCACCAAGTGATTTTCCCATGCCCAGCTTCACCGGGAGAAACTCAATGAACACCGGACCCATACCCGTACCTAGTATGGCAACCGCACCCGCACCCGCACCCGCACCCGCACCTCCTCCAGCACCTGCTCCTGCACCCAACTATCACAGCAGCCCTAGCTCTGTCTCTGGCTTGAATGTCGGGCCGTCGACATTGGCTGAGCTTGAAGCCCTCACGGTAAATACGTGTCGCACCTTCATCAACTCAACTAATTAATTAATCTTCAGTTGTCGTTCTTTATGGATCTCTGACGCCGCACATATATGTCTTTGTAGGCCGACTCCACTCCGTGGACCCTCCTTTACCACATGAAGGGTGGGTTGGTGGATGTGGGGAAGGGTACTATAGTGAAGCCCCAGGATCGATTGTTCCACCGCCGGCAGATGCTTGATAACGCCTTAAGGGTCTCTGTGGCGAGTGTGAAAGCGGGCTACGAGGGCCTCGTCCAATAAAAACCGATGGAGAGGATGACGAGACCCCCACGCAGCTTGGCTAATGCAAAAGTTGGCCGATCCTGTGGCCAAAAAATCTTCTTGGTGTCGAGGTGGCCGGGAGCACACCAACGGGACCTCTGGAAGGTATGACCACAACCCCTCCTACACAAGTACAACCATCATCTGTGCTGCTTGCTAAGATCGAGAGACACGAGGAAGGAGGGCCAACCTTTTCGGCAAATGATGCCATCTACCCCATGGAAGAGGATATGGATGATGACATGGAGGAGGCCGAGGACCCTCTCCAGTATATCGACACTGGATATGACATGGAAGTAACACTGAGTCAACCATATGAATATGAGATGCATGTACCAACGTCCTCGGGAGTGCAAGAAGTCTTTGTTCATGCAATCCTCGCAGGACACGCCTCCAGATGCCGGTTCCCCCCAAGCTCAACTACTTAGCCAGAGTCGTCCAATGCTGAGCCCGGCAACACTAGGGGTGGTGCTCAGGGAGGGTCTGACAGACCCACCAGCACCTCAGCCCACTAAGAAGAAGTAGAGGAAGAGACCGGCGGCGAGAAAGACCAATAAAGCTGGCAATGTTGGTTCTAGCAGCGAGCTGCCTTTGACCAAGGTTGATAGTGTACCGATGAAAGCATGAACTTGAGTATTCTTGGGAAGTGGCCTTTCTTCAACTTGTGATTGAGCATGAGATTGAACTTGTGGCCTCTTCCCTTGTTGCTTGTCAATAATGGGCTTCTTCTTCAATGGGCAAGATCTAACATGATGCCCTTCAATTTTGCACTTGTAGCAAATAATCTTGGCCGAATTCTTGAGTTGTTCTTGGCCCTTCTTCTTGTTAATGGTCTTGGACTTTTTCTTCTTGTTAGAGTTGAATCCAAGACCACCTTTGTCATTGGGGGATTTTTGCATACTCAATATATTGTTGAGTGTGGACTTCCCTTCATCACACTTTTCCAAGTCTTCCTTCAAAGAAGTGACTTGGGCCTTGAGCTCTTTGATTTCCTCTACATGGTTAGTATCAACACAAGTACTAGAGGAAGTATACGTTTCATCATTAGAGCAACAAGGCAAGGAAAGTAATTCATCTCAAGAAGTAGCAATGTTATGAGTAGATGAATTACAAGGACTAACACATGGCAATATAGCATTTAGACTTGAATTAGTGCTAATATACACATGAGGCTCACTAGATGTTACCTTGATAATCATAGCCTCATGAGCTATCTTTTAACACATTATGGGATACTAGAAGATCGTCATGAGAGCTTGTGAGCTTTACATGATTTTCTTCTAATTTCCTATAAGTGCTAGATAGCACAAGTTGAGCCCTTAGCTCAACATTCTCCTTCAAAATGGATGCTTCACTAGAAATAGAGTTAGTAGCACAAGCATCATCAATAATAGCAAGAGGAGAAGGCAACTTGGCAAGCTCTTTAGAATATGAAGCTTTAAGTTGAGCATGAGACTCGGTGAGTTTGATGAGCTCACCCTTAATGACCATTGAGCCATTTTCGAGGTGCTCAAAGTCCTCAAGGAGTTTAGCATGCGCAACTTCAAGCTTATCATTTTTAGTTTCAAAATCATTAGCCACCTCGAGAGCTCTATCACGGGATTCCTTTATTCTAGATAGTTCTAGAGAAAAAGTCTCCTCAAGAGATTCCTTGGTGGTTTGTTCAAGTTCAAGAGCTTGAGAGAGGTCCGCGATCTCATTAGCGTAATCACGCTCATGACCTTCCATTTTCTCAATGGTGACCTCATGCTCCTCTAGACGAGATTCCAACTCATCAATATATTTCTTGCCCTCAATGGCAATAGACATGATTTCCATAAAGTTGGAACGAGCTAATTTATTCTTAAGAAGAACTTTAAAAATCATTTCCCCCTTAATTTTTAAGGAGGCGACATTATCATTCTCTTCATCATTTTCAACATCATCAACATTGTCATCATCACTATCATCACAAGATACATTGGGATTCAAAGTGGGAGATACCTTTGAAGCCTTAGCCACAAGGCAAAATGCAATAGATGATGATGTAGGATCCCTTAAAGCACCATTCAAGACCACATCTTGTTCCATGGAGTGTTAGGTTTCTTCTACATTGTTAGCACAACAACTCGAGGAAATACATGCATTTTTATCATGGCAACAAGATATAGCAAGCATATCATCATGAGATTTAGTCAAGCAATTTCTACATGATATGCAAGGACTATCAACACAAGAATGTGAAACATTTGGAGTGCTCGAAGTGCTAAAGTCCAGAGATGAAGCATTGCAATAAGAAAGTGATGAAGGATTATCAACAATAAGCCCACTATCATCATTGCAATGAACACCACTACTCACCATGTCATTACCTTGTGGCAAACCACATGTAGGTGAAGTAGAAGGAGTTGAGAATGCAACACGGCCGGAGGTGGATGGAGAACAATCATCCTTACAAATCTTGGACATGCCATATTTATCTTGAAGCTTTGTCCACAATTCATGAGCATCCCGAAATGGCATGAGTTGAAATATAACTACATTGCTCAAAGCATCAAAAAGCACATTAGAAGCTTGAGCATTGAGATAAGAGTTTTTCTCATCCTCTAAAGATAATCGTTGAGGATCCTTTGGAGGAGAAAAACCCATATCTACAATTCGCTCTAAATTTGGGTCCATGACCCTAAAGAGATTAAGCATGCGAATTACCCAAACATCAAAATTTGTGCCATCGAAACTAGAGTGTCAGAGAATTCTAAACCCCTAGTTGACATCCTTACTCTCTAGGCGGTTAAGCCCTATAAAGAGAGACGAGGCTCTGATACCAATTGAAAGATCGTGGATATGTCGCCTAGAGGGGGGTGAATAGGCGCTTTAAAATAATTACGGTTTAGGCTTGAACAAATGCGGAAAAAACCTAGCGGTTAATTTGACAAGCACAAAACCTACAACAACTAGGCTCACCTATGTGCACCAACAACTTATGCTAAGCAAGATAAACAACTAAGTGATAGCAAGATATATGACAAGAAACAATATGGCTATCACAAAGTAAAGTGCATAAGTAAAGGGCTCGAGTAAGAGATAATCAAGGCACGCGGAGACGATGATGTATCTCGAAGTTCACACCCTTGCGGATGCTAATCTCCGTTTGGAGCGGTGTGGAGGCACAATGCTCCCCAAGAAGCCACTAGGGCCACCGTAATCTCCTCACGCCCTCGCACAATGCAAGATGTCGTGATTCCACTAAGGGACCCTTGAGGGCGGTCACCGAACCCATACAAATGGCAACCCTTGGGGGCGGTCACCGAACCCGTACACTTTGGCGACCCTTGGGGGCGGTCACCGGTGCCGTCAAATTGCTCGGGGCGATCTCCACAACCTAATTGGAGACCCCGATGCTTGCCCGGAGCTTTACACCACAATGATTGAGCTCCGAACACCACCAACCGTCTAGGGCGCCCAAGCACCCAAGAGGAACAAGCTCAAGGGTACCAAGCACCCAAGAGTAATAAGCTTCTCAACTTGTAACTTCCACGTATCACCGTGGAGAACTCAAACCGATGCACCAAATGCAATGGCAAGGGCACACAGAGTGCCCAAGTCCTTCTATCTAAAATCCCACTAAAGCAACTAATGCTAGGGAGGAAAATGAGAGGAAGAACAAGAAGGAAAACACGAAGAACTCCAAGATCTAGATCCAAGGGGTTCCCCTCACATAGAGGAGAAAGTGATTGGTGGAAATGTGGATCTAGATCTCCTCTCTCTTTTCCCTCAAAAACTAGCAAGAATCCATGGATGGATTGAGAGTTAGCAAGCTCGAAGAAGGTCAACAAGGGGGGAAGAACACGAGCTCAAAGGATAAGGTTCATTGGGGAAGAAGACCCCCTTTTATAGGTGGGAAAAAATCCAACCGTTATGCTCACAGCCCACACAGAGCGGTACTACCGCTCGTCCTCACGGTACTACCGCTCGTCCTCTACCGCTAGGGGTAGCGGTACTGCCGCTAAGGGTAGCGGTACTACTGCTTGTGAGCGGTACTAAAAAAATACATCTGTGCCTACCACCGCTGGACTTGTGACGAGTTTTTGGTCCGGAGCGGAAGTAGCCACGGAAGTAGCCGCGGTAGTACCGCTCCCAAGAGCGGTAGTAAAAATTTACATCTGCTCCTATCCGCGGTAGTACCCCTGGAGCCTTTTCAGAACACCAAAACTACCACAACTTCTGCGAACGGACTCCGAATTCGACGAAACCAAGTTTGTTGGAAAGCTAGCGACAAGGGCTAACACAATCTTGATATAAATAACAATAAGAAGCAAATTAGAAAAGGCCCAAGAGAAAATGGTGAGAATCCTTCCTCGAATAAGACCGGTAAAAACTACAACACCGGAAACGCAATAGAAGAGGCATGTGAACTCAGTTTTTGATGAACTCGAGCTTGTCATCAAGATGAACATAAGCTCTAAGACTCAAAAATAGAACGAAAAAAGAACCAAGAAACATGATGCAAGGATGCAATGGTTTGAGCTCTCTACTAACGATATGATCAAGCTACCAACTTGAGAGCCCCCCTTGATAGTACGACAAACGATCCTATAACCGGGTCTCCCAACTACCCCCATGAGACCGGTAAAATAGAAAACCTATCAAGGGCAAAACTTTGCCTTGCACATGATCCACTTGAGCTAGATGATGACGATCTTGTCCTCCTTAAGATGGAGCACCTTTCTTGATTGTGTTGGGTCGATGGAGACTAGATGATTTCTCCCCCATACTCCACTATGGGTGAGCCACTCTTCGGCACATCTTCACAAGTCCATTGACACCACAATGGATGGCAAGCTTCAAGAACTTGATCTCTTCGTGATGCTCCACCTGAATTTGCACACGGCAATCTTGATGGCGATCACCACTTGATGTCATCCTTTCCATGGGTTGTATGATATCTTCCTCTTGACTCAAGCCCATGGACACGTACCTAACCCCACATAGAACTCTCACATAGACCATGGGTTAGTACACAAAGTGCAATGGACAATGCTTACCATACCATGGGATCACTTGATCCCTCTCGGTACATCTTTTACGCTTTGTGAGTTGATCAACTTGATTCACTCTTGACTTAGTCTTGATCAACCTTGAATCTTTTCAACTCTCTTCGTTTGGATGATGTCTTGAAGGTAAACATGAATGATCACACAATCTTCTTCTTCAAGACATGCTTGCAATAAGCTCAACACTCACATGACCAATCTTTGGATAATTCCTTAATAGCGCCTTGGTCAACACATAAACTCCTTGAAACCAACACATGGACTTCAAGAAATGCCTATGGACAAATCCTTAAAATATAACTCAATGCAACCATTAGTCCATAGAGAATGTCATCAATTACCAAAACCACAAATGGGGGGACCGCATGTCCTTTCAATGAGGATGGTGATGATGATGGTGATGTTGATGAAGATGATCACTGCGGCAATGATTCCGCTCCCGATGGCACTCCGGCGCCACCGAGAGAGAGGAGGAGAGGTTCTTCCCCTTGTGCTTCCTCCTCCATGGCTTCCCCCTAGATGGGGAGAGGTTCTCCCTCTGGTCCTTAGCCTTCAAAGCGATGATGGCCCCTCCGGGATCCTCCTCCATGGCCTCCGGTGATGATGGCCCCCTCCGGTAGGGTGCCAGAGAGGTCCTAGATTGATTTCTTGTGCCTACAGAGGCTTGCGGCGGCGGAACTTCCGATCTAGGTTATGTTCTGGAGGTTTCTGTATTTGTTGGAATTTTTGGCGTCGGTTTTATGTCAGGGGGGTCTCCGAGTCGTCCATGAGATAGGGGGGCACGCCCAGGGGGTAGGGCGCGCCCTCCACCCTCGTGGACGGCTCGGTACTCTTCTAGCCCAACTCTTTTGCTCCGGGGGCTTCTTTTGGTCCATAAAAAATCATCAAAAATTGGCACGTCAATTGGACTCTGTTTGGTATTCCTTTTCTGTAAAACTCAAAAACAAGGAAAAAACATAAACTGGCACTGGACTCTAGGTTAATAGGTTAGTCCCAAAAATCATATAAAATAGCTTATAAATGCATATAAAACATCGGAGATGGATAATATAATAGCATGAATACTTCATAAATTATAGATACGTTGGAGACGTATCACCTCCACCGGCTACTGTTCAACCAGCCCTCTCCACGGGGTCATGTTCAACCACCCCTCCACGGGCTACTGTTCATCCAGCCCTCCACCGGCTACTGTTCAACCAGCCCTCCACCGACTATTGGTCTACCAACCCTCCACGGGGTTCTGTTCATCCAGCCCTCCACGAGGTCCTGTTCATCCAGCGGCTCGATCGATCGGGGTACTGTTCATCCAGCGGCAACGGCCTCTAGTACCACGGGTTCCTGTTCATCCAACCCCCACCGGGAACTCTTCATCCAAACCCCCCAACAACGCTCACTGTTCATCAAGGGAACGAGGCAGCAGTGTTCGATCGGCTTCAGTTAGCAACAATAGCGAAGGAATCAATCGGGTTTAGTTAACATCAAGGGATTGATCGATCGCTCGGGTTCAGTAACGCATAGCCTGCGGTGCAATCGCTCGGGTTCAGTTAGAGCCCAACGCCTCGCTCGGGCTCAGTTAGAGCCCAACGCCTCGCTTGGGTTCAGTTAGAGCCCAACGCCTCGCACACACGCGCGTACGTACGAGAGAAATGCGCATCGTTCGGCCCCCGACCACCCACCGTAACCGAGAACTCCCTGATATTTTCCTCGCCCTCGCTTCTACCACGTTTTTCTCCGTCATGGACAGCCCAAAGAATGTCTTGCAGCTGCTGTCTCTGGCCAGCCCAAGACGAAAAGCCCATTTTCTATCATGATTTTTTGTCATGGAAGTAGGAGCCCACCACATCTATGATGATACCAGGTTTTATCACAATTATCGTCATAGAAGTGTCATAAGCATGACAGAAAAAAATTCGTTCGGCTCAAAATGTCACGGATGTGTCTTTTTTGTAGTGTTAAATGCTTGCAGATTCCATCTTAGTCCAATGCACATGCACTATTATTATTATCCACACCGTTCGATCATGCCAGTGAAAGGCAATAATGACGATATATGATGAACTGATTGAGATGAGAGAAGCTGGTATGAACTCGACCTATCTTGTTTTTGTAAATATGATTAGTTTATCGTTCCTGATTCAGCTTATTATGAATGAAACATGTTTGCAATGACAATTAGAGATTATACTTTCTCATGCCATGCTTAATTAGCTAGGAGTTTATAATGGTTTACCTTGTGTGCCACCATGCTATTAAAATGGTTGTGATGTGGTATGATAGGGTGGTATCCTCCTTTGAACGATTCGAGTGGCTTGACTTGGCACATGTTCACGCATGTAGTTGAAACAAAATCAACATAGCCTCCACGATATTCATGTTCATGGTGATTTATATCCTACTCATGCTTGCACTCATTGTTGATTAATCTTAATGCAGGTTCATGACTGTTGTCGCTCTCTAATTGGTCGCTTCCCAGTCTTTTTCTAGCCTTCACTTGTACTAAGAGGGAATACTGCTTGTGCATCCATTTCCATAAACCCCAAAGTTATTCCATGTGAGTCCACCATACCTTCCTATATGCGGTATTTACCTGCCGTTCCAAGTAAATTTGTATGTGCCAAACTCTAAACCTTCAAACGAAATTCTGTTTTGTATGCTCGAATAGCTCATGTATCAACTAGGGCTGTCTATATCTTCCATGCTAGGTGCACTAGTAGAAAAAGGGTCATACGTGAAGCACATTAGTGCCGGTTTGAATTTGAGCCGGTACTAATGTATACATTACTGCCGGTTCGTGGGGCCGATCAATAGCACCGGTTCGTGGCGAACCTTTAGTACCGGTTCATGCCACGAACCGGTACTAAAGAGGCTGTGTCGACTGCTGGTCGAGCTATGGCCCCACCATCACCATTTAGTGCGGTTCGTACCACGAACCGGTACTAATAACGTTAATGGCAGGATGTTTTAATTAGTCCCACCTCGCTCCCCTAACAAGCCTTTTACCACCTTAAATATGTTATTTCTCAAACTATCATAAGCACTTGGTCTTCATTGAACTCTATGTGTAGAATTTGTGGCCTCAATATGAGTCTTCATCGGTTTATAAATCGTTGATGACTCATATTGACAATTCAGATTGTACACACAAAGATCATTGATGATCAAAGTATTTTTGATGTTATATGATCATATTGACAATTTAGATCGTAAAGAAATATAAGATCATGATGTAAATGCTCTTATATTTTTTGCGTTCAGTATGCACCATTCAAAGCGGCGCCATCAACTTTCAACCATTTCTGCCTTCATTTACTATTTTCATGCATTCAATGATTTGTTTTGAGAACTAAATGACCTGGAAATTGAAAAGCACTACAAATGAACTCTGAAAAAGTTGAAACTTGGCATGGTATCATCATTTCACCCACATAGATTGTTCAAAAAAGTAGAGAGGGTTACGGCAAAACTAGATGCACCGTTCACAAACTGGACAATCTCTTTCAAGTATTCAGGTTTGGACGAAATTAAACTCATCTGTTACAAAGGCATTTCATTTTTTAACTTATTACAACTCCAGACTTTTGTGCATTCAGTATGCACCATTCAAGCGACGCCATCAACTTTCAACCATTTCTGCCTTCATTTGCCATAACTGTTTTATCGCACCACCTTTAGTACCGGTTGGTGGCTCCAACCGGTACTAAAGGGTGACCAATACTACAGTTGCTTAGGAAGCTGTTTTTAGTCCCACCTCGCCAAGAGAGAGGGACTAGGAGCGGTTTATAAGCCCCGAGTGCGAGAGCGATGAAGAAGAGGCTCAATGCTCACGTTGTTAGCTTCAAGCCTTCAGAATATGGTAGATTGCGGAGCTATGCGCAGTGCAGTTTACACTATTCGAAAGGCTTGAAGCAAATTAACGAGCATTGCACCTCTTTTTATTTTAATAACTTATTACAACTCCGGACTTCTTACATTATGGCAAAAACTAATTGCACGTCGGCATTTCTTTTTTTTTAACTTTGGTTATAACTCCAGACTTTGACCATCAAGTTTTGCAGAAATGAAAAAATAGCAGAAAAGAAAAAATAGCAGAAAATAAAAAATAGCAGAAAAGAAAAAAAACTATTGCTGAAAATAAAAACTATATAAAAAACTACTCAGAAATAAATAGAACAAAATAAATATAGCAGAAAAGAAAAAACTGCTCAGAAATAAATAGAAGAAAAAATAAAGCAGAAAAGGAAAAAATAAAGCAAAAAAACTATTAGCAAAATGAACTCTGAAAATGTTGAATTTTGGCAAACTAGATGAAAAACTACTCACAAATAAATAGAAGAAAATAAATATAACAGAAAAGGAAAAACTATACAAAAAACTACACAGAAAGAAATAGAAGAAAAAATAGCAGAAAAGAAAAAAACTACAAAAAAATTGGTGCGCTGCCCTGTGGGCCTGCTAGGCCACGGGAGTGCAATTACAGGCCTTAAAGGCCCAGCAGACTCACAGGGCAGCGCGCAAAATTTAGGCCCACAAGCCTGCTATATAGAGGAGTTCGAAGAGGTAGCCGCTGCTGGGTTTATAAACCAGTCTGGCTGCCCTTCGCCCGGCGAGTGGGACTAAACTTTGGGGTGGCAGCGAGGCCTTTAGTACCGGTTGGTGGCTCCAACGGTACTAAAGATCACCTTTAGTACCGGTTGGAGCCACCAACGGTACTAAAAACTGCTCTTCCCGCCTCTTGGCGTGGCCAAAGTTGGCCTTTAGTACCGGTTGGTGGCTCCGGTACTAAAGGCTCACTCTATATATACAGCACTTACGAAATTTCAGTTACATCTCCCCACTTCTTTCGTCAACCTCTCGCGCGCCGCTCCGTAAATCGCCGCCCGTCGCTCGTCGTCGTCGTCGTCGTCGTCCCCACCGCCGCTTCGAACGCCCAGCGCGCCTCGTCGTCGTCGTCGCGCCGCCGTCCGTCGTATCTCGCTCTCTCTCTCGCGTACCGGCCGCCATTGCCATTCGCCCAACGCCGCGCCATCGTCGTCCCGCCGCCGCCCGCATGGCGCCCCTTTCATCAAGTCTGGGCGGCGGCGTACGGGCCGGGCCGCACACACACACACACATACCACACACACGCATACACACACACACACACACACAGGTTAATGAGTTTATTTTTAGTTCAATAATTAATATAACTAGTTTATTTTAGTAAGAAAATTTAGGTATATGAGATTTGAACTAGTTCAATAATTAATATAACTAGGTTAATGAGTTTTTTGTTTATTTAATTTTTTATATATTTTGAGTTTATATAAATGTTAGATTAATGACGAATGCTAGATGAATTAGATAGAAAAGTTAAATATATAGTAATGTCTATTTATAGTAAGTGCTTAGTAGTTGAACTAGTTGATTTAATAAAACTGGTTCATTTTACTATAGAAGTAGTTTATTTTTAGCAAGAAAATTAATATAACTAGTTTATTTTAGTAAGAAAATTTAGGTATATGAGAACTAGTTCAATAATTAATATAACTAGGTTAATGAGTTTTTTGTTTATTTAATTTTTATATATTTTGAGTTTATATAAATATTAGATTAATGTCGAATGTTAGATGAATTAGATAGAAAAGTTAAATATATAGTAATGCCAATTGAATATATAGTTAGATGGACTAATGGACTACTTAGAAAGTGTTTAATGGACTTAGTTAGAACTAGGAAACTTGTTTGTTTTAGTAAGTACTACATTATTCTATTTATAGTAAGTGCTTAGTAGTTGAACTAGTTGATTTAATAAAACTGGTTCATTTTACTATAGAAGTAGTTTATTTTACTATATGATTAGTTGAATAATAATGATCTAATTTATTCTTTGAATTATGAACGTATAGGAAATGCCATCATCGGAGGACGAAAGTCTCCCGGGGTAGTGCGACTGGTGCCACGACGATCGAGGTGAGTGCGACAGGCCTCACCGGACGATGGTCGGCGCTTCACATTAAGCTCGAGGAGACCTTGAAGTTGAAGCGATGCATAGCGACGACAAGTGTTTGTTTTCATAATTAAGCATGACTTCAACTATTTCAACGTGTAATTTTCATCTTTTACAATTCGAGTATAGTTAATCCCATGCCATGCAAGACGCAATGTCTTGGAGAGGATAGATTTTGAAGACCATGAAAATTTTGAAACGAAGAAAATTCACCTAAGGACCCATCATGATGTGGATTTTGAAGTAAAGTTGTATAATGTTGAGGCGTAACCCATTTTGGTTGCAAAATTGGGAAGCATTTTGCAAATTGTATGGTTTTGATGAGGGTATGCTTGTCACCATGGATCTTGGTGATCCTGAAATAGAGCAAGACAATATGGACATTTGGGTCCTTGTTGATACTCCTCCAGTTCTACCGCTATGTGAGTTTCTCAAACATAGTTAATTATTAATAGAACTTATATTGTTCATTTCAAAATAGTTGACAGCTTATTTCCATTGACAGCTTATTTTGAAGTATCAAAGAATGTGCGAAGATGGTAGATAGAACTTACTACATCGATGGCTCTGAGTTAACTTACAAGGAGAAAACTCATCTGGTTGGATTTTGTAATGATATTGAGAATTACAATATCTACAATCGAACTCCTCAACATTATGGTCAATCGTGCCACTAGTGCACGTGTTGAACTCTGATAACTACCATGGAGATACCTGGTAAGTTTTATTACTATTACGACATCCGTGCATCTTTTTGCATACTTCTAAAACTAGTACATCATTGCTAACTACGAAGTTATTACTATGTTTTCCAACAGAGAATCCCAGAGGATTGTGTGCCTCATTTGATGTATCGAATGGCGGCAGCCTTCGTGTTTTGAACATATATCCAGGTCATCCTCTGAATCTCAACTGTCCATACCGGATTTCTAAAACAAGTGGAGACATGACAATCAAAGGATGGAAAAATGTATGGACAGTCGTAAGGAGCTTCTTGGAAGCAAAAGGAAGCGAGGCGCAAGAATTGGAGACAGGATGATCTCCATTCTTCATAATGGAGAGTCGGGTCTATATTGTTTTATGCTATTTTACCTGAAGTGTGTTTAGGTCCGATCCTACCGATATTGATGATCATGTGCTAAGAACAATTATGTAGGGTTGGGTTCGATGACTATGAGGATGATGATCGTATGACTTATTATTAATAACGAGTAGAAGTTGTATGATGATGCTTGATTAATTAGCTAGTAGGACTTGTTATTATATATGATGATGTATGATGCGAGCATGCATGAGTTTATATATATATATATATATATATATATATATATATATATATATATATATATATATATATATATATATATATATATATATATATGGGTGAAATGAAAAAGAATTAAAATGGAAAACACAAAATTAAATGAAAAGAAATCATAAAACCAAAACCCCCAAACATTTTAGTACCGGTTGGTGTTACCAACCGGTACTAAAACTCCGCCCCGGAGCTGGCTCGTGCCACGTGGTTGCCCTTTAGCACCGGTTCGTGCTGAACCGGTACTAAAGGGGGGGGGGGCCTTTAGTGACCACACTTTAGTGCCGGTTATGTAACCGACACTAAAGGGCCTTACGAACCGGTGCTATTGCCCGGTTCTGCACTAGTGGTGGGTTATTCTCGTGATGAGTGGACTCCGCTCACCATTCACTAGAAAATGGCCGGTAACCGGGATGCCCAGTCCCATGCTCAAATCAAAATAATTGCAAACAAAACTCCCCCAGGACTGTTGTTAGTTGGAGGCACCCGTTGTTTCGGGCAAACCCTGGATTGATGCTTGTTGGTGGTGTGGGAGTATAAACTTTACCATTCTATTTGGGAACCGCCTGTAATGTTTGTAGCATGGAAGATATCGAGATCTCTTGGTTGTTATGTTGACAATGAAAGTATGCCACTCAAAATATTATCTTGAGTCATCATCCTCTTATTAAAAAGCACCAGTTGGAGAGCACCGTTGTCATTTGCATGCATTACTATTAATTTACATTGAGTATGACTGTGACTGGATCTCTTTTACCATGAATTACAATGTCTAGTCAGTCCTTGATCTTCAGAGGTGCTCTGCATTTATGTTTTGCGGTCTCGGAAAGGGCTAGCGAGATACCATCTTACTATATCATATTATGATTGTTTTGAGAAAGTGTTGTCATCCGAGATTTATTATTATTGCTCGCTAGTTGATTATGCCATTGATATGAGTAAAGATGAGACCTAAATGTTATTGTGAATATGGTTAGTTCATAATCTTTGCTGAAAACTTGAATGCTGGCTTTACATATTTGCAACAACAAGATCAAACAGAGTTTGTAAAAGTTTTTCTTTATCACTTTCAGTTTGTCAACTGAATTGCTTGAGGACAAGCAAAGGTTTAAGCTTGGGGGAGTTGATACGTCTCCAACATATCTACTTTTCCAAACACTTTTGCCCTTGTTTTGGACTCTAACTTGCATGATTTGAATGGAACTAACCCGGACTGGCGCTATTTTCAGCAGAATTGCCATGGTGTTATTTT
This sequence comes from Aegilops longissima, assembly GCA_021605205.1. Lineage (NCBI taxonomy): Eukaryota > Viridiplantae > Streptophyta > Magnoliopsida > Poales > Poaceae > Aegilops > Aegilops longissima. The sequence continues at coordinate 848,693,982 of CM038677.1, forward strand.
TGTGCAGAAATAAAAGTTCTCGAAATGACCTAAAAAGCCACGGAGACACGTTTTGGAATTTATAAAAAATACTGGCGAAAGAATCAACATAGCGAGGTCCACACCCTGTCCACGAGGGTGCAGGGCGCGCCCACTCCCTTGCGGCGTGCCCCTGCCTCGTGGGTCCCCTGAGACTCCACTGACCTCAACTCCAACTCCATATATTCACGTTCGGGGAGAAAAAAATCAAAGAGAAGGATTCATCGTGTTTTACGATACGGAGCAGCCGCCAAGCCCTAATCTCTCTCGGGAGGGCTGATCTGGTGTCCGTTCGGGGCTCCGGAGAGGGGAATCCGTCGCCGTCGTCATCATCAACCTTCCTCCATCACCAATTTCATGATACTCACCGCCGTTCTTGAGTAATTCCATCGTAGGCTTGCTGGACGGTGATGGGTTGGATGAGATTTATCATGTAATCGAGTTAGTTTTGTTAGGGTTTGATCCTTAGTATCCATTATGTTCTGAGATTGATGTTGCTATGACTTTGCTATGCTTAATGCTTGTCACTAGGGCCCGAGTGCCATGAATTCAGATCTGAACCTATTATGTTTTCACGAATATATGTGAGTTCTTGATCCTATCTTGCAAGTCAATAGTCACCTACTATGTGTTATGATCTGGCAACCCCGAAGTGACAATAATCGGGACCACTCCCGGTGACGACCGTAGTTTGAGGAGTTCATGTATTCACTAAGTGTTGATGCTTTGGTCCGGTACTCTATTGAAAGGAGGCCTTAATATCCATTAGTTTCCAATAGGACCCCGCTACCACGGGAGGGTAGGACAAAAGATGTCATGCAAGTTCTTTTCCATAAGCACGTATGACTATATTCGAAATACATGCCTACATTACATTGATGAACTGGAGCTAGTTCTGTGTCACCCTATGTTATAACTATTGCATGAGGAATCGCATCCGACATAATTATCCATCACTGATCCATTGCCTACGAGCTTTTCACATATTGATCTTTGCTTAGTTACTTTTCCGTTGCCACTGTTACAATTACTATAAAACTGCTACTGTTACCTTCGCCATCGTTACCGTTACTTCCATACTACTTTTCTACTAAATACTTTGATGCAGATATTAAGTCTTTCAGGTGTGGTTGAATTGACAACTCAGCTGCTAATACTTGAGAATATTCTTTGGCTCCCCTTGTGTCGAATCAATAAATTTGGGTTGAATACTCTACCATCGAAAACTGTTGTGATCCCCTATACTTGTGGGTTATCAGGCCACGCCCAAGGGGGGGAGTCCTACTCCCAGTAGGAGTAGGTTTCCCCCCTTCCTAGTTGGAGTAGGAGAAGAAGGAAGAGGGAGAGGGAGAGAAGGAAAGAGGGCCGGACCCCCACCCCAATTCTGTTTGGGCTTGGGGGGGAGGGCCTCCACCTGGCCGCCTCCTCCTCTCTTCCACTAAGGCGCAATAAGGCCCATTAACTCCCCAGGGGGTTCCAGTAACCTCCCAGTACTCCAGAAAATGCCCGAACTTATCTGTAACCATTCCGGTGTCCAAACATAGCCTTCCAATCTATCGAGCTTTATGTCTCGGCCATTTCAACACTCCTCGTCATGTCCGTGATCACATCCGGGACTCCGAACAACCTTCGGTACATCAAAACACATAAACTCATAATACCGATCATCATCGAACGTTAAGCATGCGGACTCTACGGGTTCGAGAACTATGTAGACATGACCGAGACCCATCTCCGGTCAATAACCAATAGCGGAACCTGGATGTTCATATTGGCTCCCAAATATTCTACGAAGATCTTTATTGGTCAAACCGCATAACAACATATGTTGTTCCCTTTGTCATCGGTATGTTACTTGCCCGAAACTCGATCATCGGTATCTCAATACCTAGTTCAATCTCGTTACCGGCAAGTCTCTTTACTCGTCCCGTAATGCATCATCCCGCAACTAACTCATTAGTCACATTGCTTGCAAGGTTTATAGTGATGTGCATTACCGAGAGGGCCCAGAGATACCTCTCCGACAATCGGAGTGACAAATCCTAATCTCGATCTATGTCAACTCAACAAACACCATCGGAGACACCTGTAGAGCATCTTTATAGTCACCCAGTTACGTTGTGATGTTTGATAGCACACTAAGTGTTCCTCCGGTATTCGGGAGTTGCATAATCTCATAGTTATATGAACATGTATAAGTCATGAAAAAAGCAATAGCAACAAACTAAACGATCATAGTGCTAAGCTAACGGATGGGTCATGTCAATCACATCATTCTCTAATGATGTGATCCCTTTCATCAAATTACAACTCATGTCTATGGCTAGGAAACTTAACCATCTTTGATTAAAGAGCTAGTCAAGTAGAGGCATACTAGTGACACTCTATTTGTCTATGCATTCACACATGTACTAAGTTTCCGGTTAATACAATTCTAGCATGAATAATAAACATTTATCTTGATATAAGGAAATATAAATAACGACTTCTTCCCCCCTCACTCCCCGCTGCGTCACTCCTAGGTCGCTGCCACATTGCCGTCGCCATCGCATTGCCGCCGCCGTCCTCCCTCCTCCTTCCTCGGTATGCCCTCCTCCCTCCTCTCCCTCCTCCTCCCACCGTGCCCTCCTCCCTCCTCCTCCGACCGGCCCCTCCTCCCTCCTCCTCCTCCTCTGGCTGCCCCCTCCTCCCTCCTCCTCCCTCCTCCTCCGCCGCCCCTCGTCCCACCGCCTCCTGCCCTCCTCCTCTCCCCTCCCTCCTCCTCCCTGCTCCTCCTCCCTCCACCCCTTCTCCCTCCTCCCTCCCTCATCTCTCATCACTCTGTTCTTGCAGAGTAGATTTTTTAGTAAATTAGTAAACTAGGTTGGCTAGATAGGTTAACTTGTTTAATTAGGTTAATTATCTAGATTAACTAGGTTAACTAACTAGGTTATTTATAGAAAGTGCTTAATAGAATTAATTTATTTATAGTAAGTGGTTAATATATTTTGTTTATGCAGAAATCAAGTTTGCCCCTGCCTCATCCCCGTAGTCCTCCCCATCGTCGACCCTTTAGTCCTCTAGGTGAGAATAGCCAAATGATAATGTGTTGTAAATGCCGACGATGAAAATGCTAGTGCTACATAGTGTTTCCATGTCATTGATGTCGATGATGATGCATTCTGAATATAGAGGATGTCTTGGTTTTCTTGTTTGCAATGTGCCTCCGAGTGGCCTATCTTTTGCCGGAATGCTGATTTGTTTTCGTCCGGGCAAATTTCAGGCGCTCGATATGTCTTGTCTTTAGCGAAGGTCATGCAGAAATTTTCATGAATTTTAGCATGACTTGTGCCACAATGTAGGGCATATCGAGTGGTTGTGATTTTCCAGAACGGGAATTCAATGATATTTCGGCAAAACACAGGGATTTTTTTCTATGTCATTGCTCGATATATGGAACGGGTTGACTTTAGGTCTGTTTCGGCTCCTTGTGTGTCTTTCAGTGAGGGAGAGTCTCCACCATATATATATTTGAGAGAGGAAGAATGCGGACTGTTGTCGTGGGGGTCGCTTCTCCTTCTTCTATTTGTTCTAGACCTTCTTCTATTTGTTCTAGACCTTTCAGTGAGGGAGAGTCTCCACCATATATATATATGAGAGAGGAAGAATGCGGACTGTTGTCGTGGGGGTCGCTTCTCCTTCTTCTATTTGTTCTAGACCTTTGTTACAAACTAGGGAAAGAAGGAGTGGCGACCATCATCGACGGTCGAAACAGTGAGGGAGTGTCCACCATATATGAGAGAAGAAGAATGACGACTGTTGTCGTGGGGGGCGCTTCTCTTTCTTTTCCTTGCGCTAGATATTTGTAATGCACTAGGGGAAGGAGGAGTAGCGACCATCACTGACGATCGCAATATCAGAGAGGGAGTGCCCACCATATACGTGAGATGAGAGTTTAGGAAGGAAGACTCGACAGACCTAAAGTCAAACCATTGCTTATTGAGTAATAGTGATCTATGTGTTCAGTTTCCTGGTAGTTGCCTTCGATCGATTTTCAATTAATGTTTCAACTATGAACATAGGAAATGTCTGACGACGAAAAGGATTTCGGTATGTGTGAATACTGCGAAGACGAGCGCGGCCTGTGCGACAAACATTTCCTTGTTGATGATAGGCGCTTCAGCATCAAGCTGGATGAGAACTTCAAAGTGGATACAGTAAGTCACAACGACAAGTCTTTTTGTGTAATTAAGCATGATTTCTGCTTCTTTTGCTTCAACTTATAATTTTAATTTTTTACTATTCTACTAGCATATCCCATGCCATGCAAAAAAAAATTCTTGGATAAGATTGGTTTCAGTCCTATGAAAACTATGGAGGTAAAGAGAGTTCACTTGAAGACCGAACATGGTTATACTTTCGACGCAAAATTATACAATGCAGACACCTACACCTATTTTGAATACAAAAATTGAGCACTATGCAAGGCTTATGCATTTTAGCCTAATATGCTTATCACCTTTGATATTTGTCCGGAAGATGATATTGAAGGGAATATCGACATCTGGGTCGATGTGCAGACGCCTCCAGTTCTACCATTATGTGAGTTTCTCAACCATATTTATGTCTTCAATATTGTTTATTCATAAATAGTTGACAACTAATTTCTATTGAGACCTTATTTCCATTCAAGCAAACATGTCCGGCGCTTGGTAGACATGACCTAGCACTATCCCGAGACTGAACTAAACTGCAAGGAGATAAGTCATTATGTTTCATGGCTTGAGGATCTTGATGCTGTCAAGAGAAATTATTTTCCTGGACTTGAAAATCTTAGTACTCAAAACGTGCGACCAATAGTGTTCGTATTGAACTACGGTCACATCTATTTAGGAATGATGGTAAGATTTTTATTATTTGTCCTCAGTGCATCTCTTGCATACATTATTTTTTAAGCGAAACTTCATTGCTAAGTATGTTACGACGATGGTCTTTAACAGGGACTCCCGATGATAGTTGTGCCTCATTGGATCGAGTCTAAAGGTTGCATGGCAATGGTTAGCTTACGGCCAAGAAATCCTACATTGCACATGAGTGCATTCAGGATTTCTAAAACCGAGCAAGTCTTAATAGTGAAAGACTGGAGCAGAATTGTGAAGGATCACAGAGAAGTACTAGGGGACAGCAATCAGAAGTGCAACCCACAATTAGGAGACAGGTTCATCTGCATGCTCCAATATGATGAATCAAGACTGTTACACATGTTCTATGCTATTTTACCTGTGAAAGAGCAGCAAGAGTGATTAGCTAGCTAGAATGAGTTTGAAGATGATGATGTGCTACACTATGACTATTATGATTAAATAGCTAGTGTTGGTGGTTATGAGTGGTGATTATTATTAGCTAGTGTTGGTGGTGATTACATAGCTACACTATGACTATGATGATTAAATAGTGGTAATGACTATGATGATTATTAGCTAGTGTTGTTGGTGATGACATGATGCAAGAGTTTCTATATTAATATGATGATGATGATGATGATGATGATGATGATGATGATGATGATGATGATGATGATGATGATGAGTTATCATATCATTGGGTGAAAGAACCACGGATTAGTTTCAAGTGGATGGATCCTAAGTGATCAAGTCATGGATTATCATGATAACTAATCCGCGGTTCTTTCACCTAGTGATTTAATAACTCATTATAATGTAAAAATAATCTCTAAATTGCTAATGTATGAAAACTTGTATAAAGGTGTATGAATACAACATAAAAAATAAATAGAATACGGAATAATAGTAGTAGCGCGGGCAGCAGGACGCGCTACTAGTAATTATCAGTAGCACCTGTTTCGCTACGTGCTACTACTAAGTTGATATAGCAGTAGCACATGTTAACAAATGCTACTGCTAACGTTTAGCTGTAGCGTCGTAGCAGTAGCGCGGTTACCCACACTATTGATAGGCCAAGAACCCGCGCTAGTGCTAGGCTTATCCCTAGTAGTGTATGCTCCAGGTCGGATCCCGAGGAGGATTTGCCCCCTTCGCCGTGACACACATGATATGGCCCGTTTTGACGGATTTACTCACCATTATCCAATCTGTTTTTGTTGGTTTCTTCGTTGTGGTGTCCTGTAACATCACAAGACTCATGCAGATGGTTAGGAGGATTATTCAGCATATGATCATTGCAGTTATTATTTCTCCCTTGATCATAACTGGAAAGGTGAGGTGGCAAGAGAAGAATTTCTTTGCGTAACAAGGCTCCGTTGTTGGGATGGAGATCAGGAAAGGGGAATTTAGTCTCATCAAAAATAACATCGAGAGATATGTAGACACGTCCAGTAGAAATATCGAGGCATTTTACACCCTTATGTTGAGCACTATACCCAAGAAAAGCACATTGCATTGTGTGAAACATGAGCTTGCGTTGTTGTAGGGACGAAGACTTGTCCAACAAGCGCAACCAAATACACGAAGAGATGTTTAGTCTGGTTTTGTGTGGAGAAGTCTTTCTACGGGAGTTTCATTGTTGATGACATGACTAGGGAGCATGTTTATAATGTGCACGGCAGTAAGAAAGGCTTCATCCCAAAATTTGAGAGGCATGGAGGCACCGGCCAAAAGAGCAAGACCAACTTCAACGATGTGCCTATGCTTGCGTTCAGCAGAGCCGTTTTGTTGGTGAGCATGAGGGCATGACACATGGTGACATATGCCAAGGGTTTGGAAGGAGGAGTTAAGTTTTTCATACTCCCCACCCCAGTCAGATTGGACAGCAAGAATTTTGCAATCAAACTAGCGTTCAACGAGTGCTTGAAAGTTCTTAAAAACTTGAAACACATCGGATCTTTTCTTAAGGAGATAGATCCAAGAAAATTTGATGTAGTTGAAATGGAACTGGGTGCAGGGCCCCACACATCAGAAAAGATTAATTGCAATGGTTGAGTGGAAATAGGATGCGGTAATTGATGACTTTTTGCTCTTTGACAAGAGTCACAAATGGTTTCAACATCACGCTCACCAACGAGAGCTTATTCTTTCTAAGCACATCACGTTCAACTAAAGAAAATGAAGCATGTCCTAAATGATCGTGCCATCGAGTGGACGAAAGCTTGATAGCGCCACAAACTTGTTTATTGAGTCTTCTACGGTCCGGAATCAACGGATAAAGGCCTCAAACACATCTACCTCGATAGAGGGTTTTCTTAGTGGCCTGATCCTTAATCAAAAAGAAGAAAGGATGAAACTCAATATAGCCATTTTTGTCAAGAGTAATTCTATGAACGGATAGAAGATTTTTGTTGGCCAACGTGACGTATCCTCATACCTGCACCACTAGCAGTATGAATCTGGTCCTTGCCATGATACTTCTCCCTGAGAGTCACCTTCTCTAGTTCAGCAGTAGGATTGGTGTTGCCGCTGTCGAGATACCAATTGGTATCGACACCATAAGAGCCGTTAGCACCAGCCGCAACCTTCTCTTCATCTTCAGAGGAGGCGCCGTATTCATTGAAACGGTACCAGCAGTCCTTCGCCGTGTGACCTGGTTTGCCATAGATCTGGCAACATACAGCGTCAGGACGGGACTTGCCGGACCCGCCGCGCCGACGCCTGGTGTTGGTGGAGGAGGGGCGCCCGCTGCGGGAATTGGAGCCGCCGTTGCCGCCGCCGCTCCCCTGCTTGCCTTTGGAGCGAGGAGGGACGCGATGACGCGAGTAACCGCCGCGCTCATGTGCCGTGACGTTGGCAGAAGATTTGAAGCTGCCTGGTCCCTGGTATTGTGCCACCCTCTGATCAATATTGCTAAGCATTGCAAAGAGCTCATCAAGGGATACCGGGGTGATGCGGGCGTTGAGGGCGGAGACGAGAGGCTGGTAGTCCATGTCGAGGCCATGGAGGATGTAGGAGATGAGTTCATCGTCCTGGAGCGGCTTCCAGGCGGCGGCTAGCTCATCGGTGAGGCCGCGCATCTCGGCAAAGTATGTGGCGACGGTCTTGCTGCCCTACTGGGCGTTCACCGGAGAGGTTCGGATGTTGTTGACGCGGCTGAGCGACTGCGAGGAAAACATGCCCGACAGCGCTGCCCAGAGCTCGTGCGTCGTGGTGATCACGGTCACCTGCACAAGCACCTCCTTGGTGAGATTGTTCACGAGGTACCCAAGCACCTGCTGGTCCTCCCGAACCCAGATGGGATGGAGAGGATTCGGCTCAGTTGATTCCTTCCCATCCTTGTCCTTGGTGGAGAAGATCATGGCCGGCTCCGGTATGCTGCCGTCGACGTAGCCGAAGACGCCCGCACCCCTCAGCTGTAGCGTGAACTGCGCACGCCAGAGGATGTAGTTCGTGCGGGAGAGCCTCTCCGTAACTTGGCCATTGAGGCCAGCTTGGGAGGCACCGGAGAAGGAGGACATGGCTGCACTGATGGAGGTTTGATCTAGACGATATGGAAGAGAATAGCTTTGGTTACCATGTGCGATGGCGGAAAGCGTCGTACCTCAACCCGAGGTGACTCCGTACATGTTATAGGCAGGGGCGCACCTCCCTGATAGCGCATACAGTTGGGATTCAGTACAGAGAATATTACATCTTGAGGAGAAAGTTGAGAGAGATAAGTCTAGGTACAATGTAGATAAAGATCCTCTAACTTTCTAGCTTAACTACATAGGAAATCTCCTCACGTACGGGACTCGTGTCACGTACCACGTACCAATGATGTTTGACAGCTCTATCAGCCCAGCGGCACATGCATGTTGCGACCGCCGTGGCATGTGCATTATATTGAGCGCGTAAGGTCTCCGATCCAGCGCGGAATTGGTGGTGGTGCTTGATTTGGTCAGCTCGCTCGCTCTAACTTGTAGTAGGATCATATATACTTGTTGCCACTTTAACCCCGCGATACTCATCCCGTCCATTCCATGAGGGCACACACAAGTCGAGGTCAACGCATGTGCTTTTCTTCGTGACTACTCCTTCCTAGTGTAGTACTCCCTCCGTTTCATAATGTAGCGCATATAAATTTTCTACAAAGTCAAACTTTATAAACTTTGACCAAGTTTATAAAGAAAACTATTTATATCTACAATACCGAATGTATATAATATGAAAGTATGTCTTGTGATGTATCTAAGCACATGTATTTGGTATTCTAGATGTATATGATTTTCTCTACAAACTTGGTCAAAGTTTATAAAGTTTGACTTTTATAAAAATCTATATGCGCTACATTTTGGAACGGAGGGAGTAGTATATATGTACTGTATGTAAGGAGGACGTGGAACAAGGAGGGCCAAAATGAAGAGAAATGCATGCGGATATGCAAAGATATATCACGCTTGTTCATGCATATATAGCTAGCTAGCGCTTGGCTGCCTAGGCTAGTAGTGAACTCAAGATGGAGGGCGGCAAGGCATCCACTCAGACTCAGCGGCACTCGTCCGGCGCCGTTCGGCCGATTGTGCTACTACTACTAGTGGTCGCCGTGAGCCTGGTTGCCGTGCTCTTCATGGCCACGCGGGTCTCGCCCGGATGCCGCCCACTCTTAAAAGCTGGTACGTCCGTACAGCTTCATCTTGCACTAGACTCTACAGAGGAATTGTCAGTACCAAGTCAAGTAATCGACATGCTTCAACTATATATATGTAGTGTACCAACAAGGCCTAGGCCGTGACGGCCGACCCGCTGCTCGGCGGCCTCCTCTCGCCGGACTTCGACGACCGCTCCTGCCTCAGCCGCTACCGCGCCTCGCTCTACCGCCAGCCGTCGCTCCACAACCTGTACCATCATCTGGACCCCCGTAGAGGGACTCGGCAACCGTATCCTCTCCACCGCCTCCGCTTTCCTCTACGCGCTGCTCATTGACCGTGTCCTCCTCGTCCACCACCCCGCCGACGACCTCAACGACATGTACTGCGAGCCGTTCCCGGGCTCCAACACCACCTGGGTGCTCCCGGAGGAAGGCTTTCCCATCCAGGGCATCAAGGGGCTCAACGTCCGCACCCGGGAGAGCCTCGGCAACACGCTGGGCCGTGGCGAGGGGTCGGCGCCGTGGCTGTACGTGCACCTACAGACCAACTACAAGCCGGATGATCGGCGCTTCTTCTGCGACGACGGACAGGAGACGCTGCGTGGCGTGCGATGGCTCGTGCTCCGCTCCGACAACTACTTCGTGCCGGGCCTCTTCATCCTCCCGCGGTACGAGGAAGAGCTGGTCCGGCTGTTCCCGCGCCGCGACACCGTGTTCCACCACCTCGGGCGGTACCTGTTGCACCCGAGCAACACGGTGTGGGGCATGGCGACGCGGTACTACAGCTCGTACCTCGCCCCGACGGAGGAGCGGGTGGGCGTCCAGGTGCGTGAGTTCAAGTATGCGCGCATCTCCACCGACGAACGCTACAAGCAGATCATCTCGTGCGCGAGCCGCGAGAGCCTCCTGCCCGCCGTCGACAACGCTACTCTCCCGAGCTCTGCCTCTGGCCACCATCAGGAGCAGGAGACGAAACGCAAGGCCGTGCTCGTGGTGTCGCTCAACGCGGACTACTACCACTAGTAGAAAAAGGGTCAAATGTGAGACACATTAGTCCCGGTTTGTAACAGAACCGGCACTAATGTGTCCATTAGTGCAGGTTTCCAACGGCTAGGCGGGAGGAGCTCTTTAGTACCGGTTCGTGGCGAACCTTTAGCACCGGTTCGTGCCACGAACCGGTACTAAAGAAAGTGGTGGCAGGATGTTGTCAGAGTGGGGCCCTTCCAGCACCTTTAGCACCGGTTCGTGCCACGAACCGGTACTAAAGGTCGTCCTATATAAACCCTTCGTCCACCCGCACTCTGTTCTTCCCCCTTTCCCCTCTCCCTCTCCTCTGTTCTTCCCTACTTCCTCTCGAGTTTATCACAAAATTTGCCCCAAATTTGTCAAGATTTGCAGGCCCCCATCCATTCAAATGATCACCAAGGTTAGCAACTTTGTCCTTTCATCTCTCATTGCTACATTAGCTCTTGCATTGGTTTATATAGTGATTAATTATGGGTTTTAGTAATTTGGGAGGAATTATATGTGGTAGTATTTGATTTATATGCAATTTGAGGTCAAAATAACACTTAGTTTGCATATATAGGTGTGTTTTACTTAGTGCCTTCTAAATCTCCGTCGTAACCACCGTCGATCGCCCGCACCGTCCCGTCGCCGGCACCACCTTGTGGTGAGCCTCTTGTTCATGAAATTTTATATAAAAAATTGATGTTTGTGTGATTTGGATATATAGTTACTCGTATAATTATCTTACCCGTACGTTGTTTGTTATACATAGTGCCATGGTTTTGATATCCGTCCCCGTCGGCCCTCGTCCTTGTTATGATTCGGATGTGGTATATTCTCTTTTAAAACTATTTGTTGCATTTCGTGTTTATGACAAATTATGCCCATCAAGTTGACATAGATATTTTTATCTAGGAGGTATGTGAACGGAAATTCCAACCGACCCTATTGTCGAGAGGTTAAATTTAGTTGAAAGAGAAAACGAGTACTTGAAAGAAAAATTGAAAAGAATTGAGGGGGAGAAGATGGAATTGGAGTTGCATGTTGCCGATGTCGTCGATGATCACAAGATCAAGATGGAGAAAATGCGCTTGAAGATTAGAAAGATTAGAAAATATGCCATCGATAGTGAGGCTTGGTATCATTATGCTGTTGGATCAATTGTTACCTTAGTTGCGATCTTGATCGCATCTGTTGTTGCATTTAAATGCTTTATCTAGAGAGTTATTTGTTTGTTGCATTTAAGTGTTGTATGAACTTTATGTATGAACTTATATTAATTTGGTCTATTCGGTGTTGTGTAATGAAGATGAGCCGGCAATGGATGTACGATGACCGATGCTCTCCCCAGTTCGTTGAGGGCGTGCATACTTTTCTGCTTGCGGCTGAGGCAAACAAGCGGGCGGAAGGTTTTATGCCTTGTCCATGTGCTGGCTGTAAGAATGGTCGCAATTACTCTCGTCAAGAACCATTCACGTCCACCTGTTTGAGTCGGTTTCATGCCCCACCATAATGTTTGGACCAAGCACGGAGAAAGAGGGTTATGATGGAAGACAATGAAGAAGAAGAGGACGACGACAGCTATCCTGGCCATGGGTTCCCTGATTACAATGATACAACAATGGGGGAAGAAGCTGAGCGGTAATGCGGGAAGAAGCTGAGCCGGCAATGCGGGAAGAAGCTGAAGAAGAGGCATCGATGAGCCCGTTGATGATCCAGGTCGGGCCATTGCCGATGCAAAGAGAAACTGCGCAAGTGATTTGGAGAAGAAGAAGTTGCAGCGCATGTTAGAGGATCACAAAAAATTGTTGTACCAATTGCTTAGGTGACAAGAAAAGCTGGGCACCACACTGGAATTGCTGCAATGGAAGGCAGAGAATGGTGTATCGACAAGGATTTGGAAAGTTGCTGGTAATGATAAAGGATATGCTTCCAAAGGACAACGAATTGCCCGAGAATACGTCGGTTAAAGAAGGATGTCTGCCCTCTAGGGTTAGAGGTGCAGAAGATACATGCATGCCCTAATGATTGCATCCTCTACCGCGGTGAGTACGAGGATTTGAGCGCTTGCCGGTATGTGGTGCATTGCGCTATAAGATCAGCGCGATGACCTGGTGATGTCGAGGGCGAGCGCCCAGAAGAAGATTCCTGCCAAGGTGATGTGGTATTCTCCTATAATACCATGGTTGAAACGCTTGTTCCAAAACAAAGAGCATGCCAAAGCGTCACGATGGCACGAGAAGACCGTAAGAAGGCGGAAAGTTGAGAGTACCCGCTGACGGGTCGCAGTGGAGAAAAATCGAAAGAAAGTACGGGAAGGAGTTTGCAGATGACGCAAGGAGCGTATGGTTTGGTCTAAGCGCAGATGGCAATAATCCTTTTGGGGAGCAGAGCAGCAACCATAGCACCTGGCCTGTGACTCTATGTTTGTATAACCTTCCTCCTTGGTTGTGCATGAAGCGGAAGTTCATTATGATGCCAGTGCTCATCCAAGGCCCTAAGCAACCCGACAACGACATTGATGTGTACCTAAGGCCATTAGTTGAAGAACTCTTATAACTGTGGAATGGAACAGGTGTATGTTCGTGGGTTGAGCACATGGGGGAAGAATTTGACCTAAAGGCGTTGTTGTTCGTGACCATCAATGATTGGCCTGCTCTCAGTAACCTTTCAGGACAGACAAATAAGGGATACCGCGGATGCACGCACTGTTTGGATGATACCGACAGTATATATTTGAATAGTTGTAAGAAGAATGTGTACCTGGGACATCGTCGATTTCTTCCGAGCAGGCATCCCGTAAGAAAGAAAGGCAAGCATTTCAAAGGTGAGGCGGATCACCGGACGAAGCCTCGCCACCGTACTGGTGCTGATGTACATGATATGGTCAAGGATTTGAAGGTGATATTCGGAAAGGGTCCTGGCGGACAACCTATTCCGAACGACGCCGACGAACGCGCACCCATGTGGAAGAAGAAATCTATATCTTGGGACCTGCCATATTGGAAAGACCTAGAGGTCCGCTCCGCAATCGACGTGATGCACGTGACGAAGAATCTTTGCGTGACCCTGCTTGGCTTCTTGGGTGTGTATGGGAAGACAAAAGATACACGCGAGGCATGGGAGGACCAGCAACGTATGCACGGAGAAGACGGCATACATCAGGGTCATGCAAGCTACGCTCTTACCAAAGAAGAGAAGGAAATCTTCTTTGAATGCCTGCTCAGTATTAAAGTATCGTCTGGCTTCTCGTCGAATATAAAGGGAATAATAAACATGGCAGAGAAAAAGTTCCAGAACCTAAAGTCTCATGACTGCCACGTGATTATGACGCAACTGCTTCCGGTTGCATTGAGGGGGCTTCTACCGGAAAACGTTCGATTAGCCATTGTGAAGCTATGTGCATTTCTCAATGCAATCTCTCAGAAGGTAATCGATCCAGAAATCATACCAAGGTTACAGAATGATTTGGTGCAATGTCTTGTAAGTTTCGAGTTGGTGTTCCCACCATCCTTCTTCAACATCATGACGCGTCCTAATTCACCTATCTTGAAGAGATTAACGTTTTGGGTCCTGTATTTCTACACAATATGTTCCCCTTTGAGAGGTTCATGGGAGTCTTAAAGAAATATGTTCATAACCGTGCTAGGCCAAAAGGAAGCATCTCCAAGGGCCATCAAAATGAGAAGGTCATTGAGTTTTGTATTGACTTTATTCCTGACCTTAAGCCGATTGGTGTTCCTGAATCGCGGCATAAGGGCAGACTGGATGGAAAAGGCACGCTAGGAGGGGAACAAATAATATGTATGGACGGACATTCTCTCACTGAAGCACACTACACAATTCTACAGAATTCCGCCTTGGTGGCTCCGTATATGGATGAACACAAGAATTTGCTACGCTCCAAACACCCGGAGCGGTCTGATGACTAGATTACACGTAAACAAACCAGGAGTTTCGCCAGCTGGTTGCAGACACGTACCATGCATGACACCTCTATTGAAGATGACCTGTACTTGTTGTCCTAGTTACCATCTTCGAATATAATGACTTTCAAAGGGTACTTGATAAATGGTAATACATTTTACACAATCGCCCAAGATAAGAAGAGCACCAACCAAAACAGTGGTGTCCGCTTTGATGCAGAAACCAAGATGGGAAAGGAAACATATTATGGTTATATACAGGACATATGGGAACTTGACTATCCACGTGGTTTAAAGGTCCCTTTGTTTCGGTGCAAATGGGTCAATATGACACGAGGCGGGGTAACGGAAGACCCGCAGTACGGAATGACAACAGTGGATCTCAACAATCTTGCGTATGCAGACGAACCATTCGTCCTAGCCAAAGATGTCACTACTAGAAAAACCCCTACTAATGGCGCACCTAGTATGGCTATTAATGGCACATCTGTGGTGCGCCATTAATAGCACGCCATTAGTAATTTTTACTAATGGCGCACCACCTGGTGCGCCATTAGTATCTGGTATACTAATGGCGCACCGCGGGTGCGCCATTAGTATAGGCCAGGGTGCGCCATTAGTATGCCTCCCAGGGGTCATGTATACCCAGGTGCTTTGGCATACTAATGGCGCACCACCTCTGGATGCGCCATTAGTAACCGCGGCATACTAATGGCGCACTACCCGGTGATGCGCCATTAGTATGCACTGTCATACTAATGGCGCACTGTCATGTGATGCGCCATTAGTATGAGTATTAGGTTTTTTTATTTTTTTATTAACTCAGACCTATTATGTACTCTTACCTCACACGTGAAAAGGGGAGGTAAGAGGGGCCATGCAAAAATTTGCCATATCAATATGCAGCTTCCATGATGCAGAGCATACAGAGAAAAGGAGAGATAAATATTATCTTCTCTTGGTAGTGCATCCCTTTAATAAATCCTATTCACCATTGGGCGACAGTTCATGTGTTTTTCTAGGTATCTTTGATCAGCACATACTTTTACATTAATGTGACAACTAATAGCTAGAGATGATAATAGAAGGCAATTCATTGTGTAAGATATTTGTATATTTCTATCTCAATAATATAGCAGGAAGGTCTCTGCTGTTTTCTATCTCAATAATAGCTAGAGATGAGGGGAGCTACTGGTCGCTCTCTATATATGTAGTCTGGACAAATTAACTAGCATCTGTCAAGTCTTGCAGAGTTCCACACCCGCAAAAAAAAAAGTCTTGCAGAGTTCCGCACACAATAGAAAAGTCCCCAGACTATTGACTGCAACGAGTTCAAGATTGAGTGGCTGACGGCTGCTAACATGTGACCGTCAATGTTGAGCCCCAGGAATTTGCTGAGATCAACAAGCCTACTAAAAAAAATCATCATTGATGAGTCTCAAACTCTCAATGCAGGGAGTGATAGACTTTGACTTGATTCATTCATTTGCCATTTGTCAATTTTATTTTGAAGGGTTTGCCATTTGTCATTTGTGTCAACAACTCTAGGCCAAGATAATATCCATTTCTCAAAAAAAAAGCCGGGAAGTTGCCAAGACTATTTGAGAACCTCAAATGGCATTTCTTCATAATAGTGCAAAGTACTCCCTCCATCCCGTAATATAATAAAGTTTTTTCAAGTTGACATAGCTTGAAAAACGTTCCTATATTATCATACAGAGGGAGTAGTTTCAACCAAAGCCAAAACTTTGCAAACATGACCAGGTTCATAGAGAAAACATCAATGATAATTTCCCCTATAAAAAAAACCTGGTCCAGAATTAACAATGCTTGGTTTTTGAACAAAAACTAATATGCAATGTATTTAAAAATGCTAGGAATGTATAATGCAAGAGCATATCAAACCAGATGCAGCAGAAAGAAAGAAACTAACAATCACACCAGTAAATAGTTCAAGCATAATTGTTTCGAATCACAGCAGAAAGAAAGAAACTAACAATCACAGCAGCAAATCCAGTTCTTCAGTTTAATGCTATATGCCGCTAGTGGTAAAATTCAGAACCTCAAAAGCCAAATCAGTTCAGCTTAACAGAGAATACACTGTTTTCTGTTTCTTACCCTACTGTAATTGTTTCGAATAAATAATTTGTGGACAAAATTAGTACATCAGCTTTCTTCTTGTTTTGAGGACAATAATTGCTTAACTATTTTTCTGGTAATTCAGCCCATGCCAAGCTGCGGTACCCGGATGTCGATGCATAGTAGAGAGCTACCAGAGCCTCTTATCCATGGGAGGAGGGAAGGGGATAGGGGTCGGGGCGGTAGCTTACCTTGGAGGAGCGGGCCGGGGTGGAGGAGGCGGTCGAAGAGGATAAGGTGCTCCGGCGACGGTGGTGTGGACGGGGCGGCGTCCGGGCGGCGGGTCACGCCGAGGCGGCGGGCAGCGTCGAGGTGGCGGGCAGCAGCGCTGGGCGGGTCGAGGCGGCGCTGGGCGGCGCTGGGCGGCGGGCGGCGCCGAGGCGGCGAGGCTGGGCGGCGGGCAGCGCCGAGGCGGCGGGCAGCAGCGCCTGGAGAGGAGAGGGGAAGGGGATCTAGGGCGAGGGAGAGGGCGAGGGAGAGGGAAGGCGAGGAGAGGGCGAGGGAAGGAGAGGGCGAGGGCGAGGGCGAGCAGTGGGTCAGGCAGCGGCGGCGGCGGTGGATCGAGAGGGAGAGGGAACTGGCGAGGGGGAGAGGGAAGGGGGGATCGGGCGAAGGGGGAGAGGGAAGGGGGATCGGGCACAATACTAATGGCGCACCTCACCGTGGTGCGCCATTAGCATGTCCATACTAATGGCGCACCTCACCGTGGTGCGCCATTAGTATTTTTTTATTTCAACTCGAGCCAACAGGTTATGTACCACCAGAACTGATCCACATCAAGCCCACTCTACTAGCTCGGTGGTCGCAGCAGTTCTCACACCGGGAGGTCTGGGTTCGACTCCTGTGCTCCACAATTTTTTTTAGCATTTAAAAGATGTTTGATACTTATTTGTGTTTAAATATGTTCAAACTTGTTTAAATAATAACAGTAATATTTTTTATAAGACAGTAGCATTTAAAAGTTGTTTGATACTTATTTTTTTATAAGACGGTGCGCTGGGTGCGGGGGTCGGTGGCGATTGAGTAGGGGAATCGAGGTGCGGGGGTGGCGGCGGCCGGTGGACTGGGGTGCTCGGCGAGGGGACGGATCTGGCGAGGTGGGATAGCGATCGAGATGGAGGGATCGAGGTGGGCTCCACAAAATTTTTTAGCATTTAAAAGCTGTTTGATACTTATTTGTGTTTAAATATATTCAAACTTGTTTAAATAATAACAGTAATATTTTTTATAAGACAGTAGCATTTAAAAGCTGTTTGATACTTATTTTTTTATAAGATGGTGCTGGGAGGTGCGAGGGTTGGCGGCGGTTGAGTAGGGGAATCGAGGTGCGAGGTGGGATAGCGATCGAGATGGAGGGGATCGAGATCAGTGTCCATGAAATTTAAAAATATTCATGATAGTTCAAAAGTACCCATGAAATACAATCGAGAAATGAAGGCTACGATTTAAATACAATCGATCTTAGCTAGCTATCTGTTCACAATCTTCTTGCCCTTCTTTTTCGCAAATGGAGTTCTTCTGTGGAACGGACGTCCTTTAGGTAGGGTGGTCCTGCTTCTTCTTGTGGTGTATGCTGCTACTTCATCATCATCGTCATGTTCGATCCTCGGGTCGCCGTACTTGTCGAAGTCTTGCTCATTGGCTACTCCATCCATTCCGATGATCTTCCTTTTGCCTCTCCTCACGACAACACGACTGGGCTTTGGCGGGTCGGTAATGAAGAAGCATTGGTCCACTTGGGAAGCCAGTACCCATGGCTCATTTTTCGCGGTGACGTTTGCCCGTGGTCTTGGATTTGGCCGGGTATAACCATGGTGGTGAAATACGGTCTTCTTTTATGACGTTCTTGGCCCATCGACACAGAACATGGGACCTTCTCTCAGCAGTAGCTCAGCTCCCAGATCTCCTCGATCCTTCCGTAGTATCTGTCCTTGTCGTTACGGTGTAGGATTCCATCGTTACCCGGAGTTCGATAACCATCGCTCTTCATGTCCTTGGCCTCGGTGTAGAATGTGTAGCCGTTGATATCGTCGCCTCATAGGTCATCAGGTTGTGCTCGGCGCCTGTGACAAAGGCGAATATGAGTTGTTCTTCCGCGGAAGAATCCTCATGTAAAGGGTACGACGAAGCTTCTGCTTGAACCAACGCGTGAAACATGAGTTGTGCTCTTTGAGTGTATCTCCGTCCGTCCTCTGTAGCCTTCTGAGTTGCCTCACGCCAATCGACTTCCGAGAGATGACGTCGAAGAAGTTGCATTGGCCAAATAGCGTTTCACGGACGTGCGCGTCCATGATCCCACGGATTGCAACTGGAAGTATCTGCGTCATCAGCACGTGACAGTCGTGAGACTTCATCCTGCTGAACTTCGCTTCGCTGGGTCTAGGTATCTGCTTATCTTCCAGCGTAACCGAAGGAAGTTTTACTCCTAGGAGGCAGGTGAAAACTGCTCGATCTCCTCCTGACTTAGAGTGAAGCACGCGGGAGGGTAGTCATTTCCGGTCTTCTTGGCCTTTTTGCCTTTGCGACGACTTTCTGTGTCCTGCTTCGCCTCATCATCATCATCATATATAGCGTGAAGCTCCTGCCTGATGCCCATTGATTTCAAGTCTTCCCTTGCTTTCGGCCCATCTTTGGTCCTCTCTGGCATGTTGAGCAGGGTACCAAGCAGACTCTCGCACACGTTCTTCGTGATATGCATGACATCAAGGCTGTGAGGCACACGGTGGATCTTCGAAGACGGCAAGTCCCGTAAAACAGACCTCGTTTTCCATACCTTCAGCAGCGGCTGGCGCCTTCGCTTCTTTCCGGCTCGCGCCTTTTGCTTCTTTCCGGCGGTGGGCAGTCTTTCCAATTTTCAACAGCTTGTCTATTTCCTCGCCGCTCCTCGTGACAGGCGTTTTGAGTTCGGTTTCACCATCGAACAGATCCTTGCGTTTCCTCCACGGGTCATCGTCGCGAAGCCACCTTCGATGTCCCATGAACACGGTTTTCAAGACCGGGATCTCTATCTAGCTGGCGTCGTTGTGTCATCCATGCACCTTACGCATCCAGAAAATCCGTGGACTACCTGCCCCACAAGATATCCGTAATCGAGATAGTCGTGCACCGTCGTGAGCAAAGTGCGGCTCTCATAGGGAAATATTCTTTCTCTGTGGCGCCCCACGTATTGGCTGGCGTTTTCCACAGCGTGTCAAGCTCCTCTTCAGCAGCCCCAGATATGATTGATGTCATTCCCTGGTTGTTTCGCCCTTCAATTAGCATACTCATGTGAATGTACTTCCTCTTCATGCACAACCAGGGGAAGGTTGTACAACCACACAAACACAGGCCAGGTGCTATGTGTGCTTCTCGGCTGCCAAACGGATTGACTCCATCGGTGCTCGCGCCAGCACGATGTTCCTTGGATCGCTCCCAAATTCTGGGTATTGAAGTTCAACGCTTGCCACGGCTCGCATCCTTAGGGTGACTCAGCATCTTGTCTTTTTTATCTATCTCCGGATCATTTGCGTCATCTTCTCGCTTCTTCTCCTCCCTATCCGCGTGCCAACGCAGGAGCTTTGCTACCTTAGGATCCGCGAAATACCGCTGCAGACGAGGAGTGATCGGAAAGTACCACACCACTTTTCGAGGAGCTTTCTTCCTCTTCTTGTATCGAGTGACACCGCACACCGGACATATGGTAGACTCGCGTGCTCGTCCCGATAAATGATGCAATTGTTCATGCACACATGGTATTTCACGTGCGGTAAATCCAGAGGACACACGATTTTCTTCGCCTCCTCCAAACTAGTCGGGCACTTGTTCCCCTTGGGAAGACGTTCGTGCGTAATGACATGTTCTCGTCGAAGCACGCGCCGGTCATTTTGTGTTTTACCTTCATCTCCGAGCCATGAGCGTTACTTTGGCGGTATCCTCGGCCTGCATCCTTCATACAATGGAGTAACCGCGTCTAACTCAAGTTGATCCATCTTGGCTTTCTCTCGGCGGCAGCTCTTGCGTTATCCGTCCGCTTGAGAAGCAGCTCTTGAATATGAGGGTCCTGCACCCAGCCCATCGATGGTCCAGCGTCGTCGCTCCGCACCGCATCATCATCATGTCCTGCATCTTCTACATGATGACTGTGTACAGCATCACCGTCGTGATCATCTCCGGGATTCTTCGTCTTCGCCCCGCGAGCCGCGGTGGTTGTCTTGCTGCCCTTCCTCATTTCTTGCCCGCCCCCATGGACGACTTCAGAGTCATCTTCATCACCTTGCCACCGATAGCCATCCATGAAACCACGCAAGAGCAGGTGGTCCCGCACCTACCCGGAATCCGGTTCCGCAATAAGGCTATTCAGCTTGCATCTTCGACACGGACATCTTATCTCCGTCTCGTTCTTTTGAAGCATCTCGCCTTCGCGGACCTCAAAAACCTATTCACGATGCCTTCGGTCATCGTGCGGACTATAATCGCCTGGGTAGAGCAAAACGATATTTTAGAACCAAGAAAAATTTGGCATGACTTTCCTAAAAATAGGACCAAAAGAATGCTTAATGCCAAAATTCTCGCTTAAAAGGAAATGAATCAACATTCCGCAAAATATTGGCAACTATCGCATTTCAAATACCGGTACACCTCCAAACACAAACACATATGCAACACCACAAACATATGCAACACCACGAACATACATAGATCTAGCTAGGCCATAAAAAGTGCATGTGCACATTGTTGTAGGGAGAACAACATAAATATAGCTTCCCCTTACTTACCTAGCAAAACAAGGTAACTTAACCACTTAATTTGAATGAATCTATGATGGAAATGAGGTGAAAAAGAGGAGGCACCCGAGACAAGGAGGAGGCGGTGGAGAGAATGAAGTGGGGAGAAAGTGAGTGTGGGAGGAGAGGCTGTCCAAAATATCTTGTTGCTGCCCACTTACTAATGGCGCACCAGCAACAAATGCGCCATTAGTAATCCAGGTTACTAATGGCGCACTTCTGGTGGTGCGCCATTAGTACTTTTGCAAAAAAAGGAATAAAAACAATAATAATAAAAAGTATTAGTGGCGCACCTTCTGGCTGGTGCGCCATTACTAGTTACAACTAGTAATGGCGCACCACCAGCGGATGCACCATTAGTATATTTGGACAGGCGCACTAGTTCAAAAAAAAATTGGTACTAATGGCGCACCGTGGGCAGGGTGCGCCATTAGTAGTTTCAACACTAATGGCGCATCATATGGTGGTGCGCCATTAGTATATACTAATGGCGCACCACATGTCTGGCGCGCCATTAGTGTCAATTCCATCTATAGCCCTTTTCCTAGTAGTGTGTGGCACAGGTTTTCTATGTGAAGGACATGTGTACCAAGCCAAGAAAAAGAAAAGATAAGGAAGCGAATGCATCGTACGATGAGCCAAAGCGGCACATAGTTCTTTCTGGGAAGAGAAACATCGTGGGAGTGGATGACAAGACAGACAAGTCAGAAGATTATGAAAAGTTTGATGAAATTGCTCCATTCACAGTGAATATTGACCCGAGCATCCCGTTAAATGATGAAGATTTTCCATGGTTACGGCGCAAAGGGACACACGCGAAGAAAAAGTTCCACACCCAAAGATCTAGGATGTGATCGGCTTCACTATCATCACTTTCTTACATGTTTCACACCCGAGGGGAATCTCTGTAATAGTTAGGGTAGTTATGTGTTTTGGCATTTGAAACGCGAAGAAATTTTATGTGCAAACAAATTCTTTCATGCCTTTACTGATTTTTAAAGTTAAATTATTCACAAACTAGTGATTCACACTAATTTCAAATAATTCAAAATTTAAACTATTCAAATTTGAAAACTACGGGCACTAACAGAAAGTTTGTAATTTTTGTACCTAAAGCAAAAATATTCACAAAGAAACTCTAAATACACAAAAAAACAACACAAAAATAAATAAAGCAAAAAAATAAAAAAAGCGCCTACTAGGCCAGAGCGGCCTGCATACGACTAGAAACCCAACCTGTTGTTGGGCAGGATGCAGGCCCATAAAAGGCAAGTGGGCCCACAGGGCAGCAAAGAACACGAGGCCCAGTGGGCCTGCTTTGGAGAGGAGCTCGAGAGAGCGACCACACGGGCTTTCTAAACCAGTGCGGTCGCCCCTCGGCTAGCGAGGTGGGACTAAACTTGCTGCACGGACTGCGCTAATAAGATTTCTTTAGTACCGGTCGTGGCACAAACCGGTACTAAAGGGGGGGCCTTTAGTACCAGTTTGTGCCACCACCCGGTACTAAAGGGGGTCGCTTCCCGCCGCTTGGGCTGGCCAAAACTGGCCTTTAGTACCGGTTGGTGGCACAAACCGGTACTAAAGGCCCCTCCTATATAAACAACACTTACGAAAATTTCAGTTTCTCATCTGACTTCTTCTCCTCTGCACCGTCGCCCGCCGCCCCCGTACGTCTCCATCCCTCGTCACCGCCCCGTCACCATCATCGCCGCCCCGTCGTCCCCGTCCCCGTCGTCCCCATCGTCACAGCCGCCCCGTCCCGGCCCGTCCCGCATCGTCCCCGTCCCCGACGTCGGCGCCGCCTGCCCGTCTGTACCCCCCCCGCTGCCGCCGCCCGTCCCTGTCCCTGTCGTCGTCATCCCGTCGTCGCTGCTGCCTCGTCGTCGTTCCCGCGCTGCGCCGCCGCACCTGTCGTCGCCATGCCCGTCGCCAAATCCACGTCGCTGCTGCCCCCGTCGCCGCCCGTCGTCCCTCGCCTACGCCGTGAGCACACACACACACACACACACACACACACACACACATACATTTTTGTTTTTAGTTATACAAATAGTTAGAAATTTTTCTGTTTTTAGAAATTGTTAGAAATTTTTCTGTTTTTCAGAAATAGTTAGAAATGTTAGAATTGTTAGAATAGTTAGAAATGTTAGAATAGTTAGAAATGTTAGAATTGTTATACAAATGTTAGTTATATATATAGAAATGTTATAAATTTTTTTTCTGTTTTTAGTTATAAAATATTAGAAATGTTATAGAAATGTTAGTTATATATAGCATTGTTAGAAATGTTATAGAAATGCTAGTTATATAGAAATGTTAGAAATTTTAGTTATCAAAATCCAATCATTAAAAAAATGTTACTTTTTGTGGGCATATAGCTAGTATTTGTTCTCGACAATGCCCGACCCGCATCCTCGTCGTCGACACGTCCGCGACGACGTCCGGCTGACCCATGTCCGGGACCTGGCTCCGCTGGCTGGCACTGGAGGTGCTGCACTGAGGGGCGCCTCTTGATGAGGAACCCGGCCCGGGTCCCGTCGTCGACCCTGATCTCGTTTGGTGGCATTCGCGTGGGCCAGTTTGGTGCGGAGGAGCGGCCCGCCGGAGGTGGTACGTCGCCGTGTCGTGGAGGAGGACGAGCACGCCCATCGCTACATGGTTGCGTTAGAGGCGGCAGGTTCTCCAATACCTGGCAGTTTCTTGAGGATCTCACTTCAGCTATGATCCGTGAGGGTTCCTTCTCTTTGGGTGTCCACAGCCAGCGCCGCAGAACCGCGAGTGTCCTAGATTCTTCTGTAGTATTCGATCTTTATTAGCTACCTAGCCAGTGATGTATTCGAGATTATATCTATTATTCGAGACGATGTATTCGAGATTATATCTATTATTCGAGACGATGTTTTCGAGATTATATCTATTATTCGAGACGATGTATTCGAGATATATCTATTATTCGAGACGATGTAATTTGAATACTAAATTGTTTTATATTTATTTTGGATTAGTTAAATAAAAGCTATGGTGGACAATACCGGCAGAGAGGGAGAACAGGCCATGTTCGATATGATACGCCATCCTCACGGGCCAGATGATGATCAGAATGAATAAGATTATGACGGCTCCGAATTTCTAAACAGCACCGGAGAGGGTGATATGATATTCGATCGCGACGACCGAATTTATGAAGTCATGAACTATGATTATGATGATGACGAAGAAAATGTTGATCTTGAAACAACAAAGATCGGCGAGGTATATATATTTATATAAGCAGGCATCTGGTGATCATCACATGTTTTAAATGACTTGAAGATATATTAACGAATCGATCTTTGTTCTTTCAGCCATCCGGATCGAGCAAATCTTCAGGCAAAAGGACTAAACGAGGCCCGAACAAAAGTTGAAGGAGGGCGAAGTACAATATCGAGGCAATCAGACCTAATGGCGAACCAATAGCGCCTAAGAAGATTGCGGACAAGTTCGTTTCGTCAGGCGGAGCTGTTGTGAAGGACCAACTCCGATCTCCTTCAAGAATGGAGAGAGCCAGCAAAAGACAAAAGACAAAAGACAAAAAGGACGCTGCTCCACGTCCAGATGTTACTTTTGTCGACAAAAGACAAAAAGATCTGCTTTGGGATACTCTCATGGAACATTTCACCCTACCAGATCATTTCACAGAAGAAGATGTGCAGAAAGTCAAGGACGCTGCTCTTAGGAAGATGGCGGTTGCATTCAAGAACCACAAGAATCGTGAATGGGACAAGTACGTCAAGGGAGGAAGGAAGACTCCAGTATTCGAGGGAACACTAGAGAACCAACGTGCTCATTGGGACAATTTCATGGAATTCAAGGATTCGTAATTAGCTAAGGAACGGTCGAGAATAAACAAGAAGAATGTCGAAAAAAAGGATAAGTTCCATAAGTGGGGCCAGGTGGCTGCGCGGTGGCAATGCCTAAGTGGGATAAGTCCGAGAAAGAGATGGAGGATGCAGGTGTCACTCCGGTTACTAGAGCTGGCCCCCCAGTGCAGGACTTGGTTCTATGCGCATGGGGGAGTTGGACCAAGACAGCAATGTTTCGACGAGGGCAAGTCTGAAAGGAGCCGACAATGTGATACTTGTTGCAATAGAAGAGGCACGATCGGGGTGTTCCAGCCCAACAGAGAGAACGACGAGCTTACGCGTTCCGGGAAATCCTGAACACCGGGAAGAACACGAGGCATGGGCGCTATTCCGTGGTATGAGGGTTTTCAGACTGGAACAACGACTATACAACCCGTGCGAGAAAGAAGATTATGGAGGAGAA
Source organism: Aegilops longissima (assembly GCA_021605205.1). Lineage (NCBI taxonomy): Eukaryota > Viridiplantae > Streptophyta > Magnoliopsida > Poales > Poaceae > Aegilops > Aegilops longissima. The sequence continues at coordinate 848,719,657 of CM038677.1, forward strand.
GAAGAGGAAGATGGAGGAGGAGCAGAGGAAGCGGGACTATGAATGCCTTCAAGGACTAGAAGCAAGTCAAGCGGAATTGGCGGTCAAATTCCAGCGGTAGCAGGAGCAGATCGACTCACTTAGCCAGCAAAGGGGTCTCAAAGAGCTGCAGCAGCTAGCGGATGATCCAGCATTGATAGCACCGCCCATCCATGGCGAGAAGCTGCGTGGGTTCCGCCCCGGACGACGCAATGCTGGATAGATACCCCGTGGATGACTTCACGGATAACACTAACTGCGAGCTACACGTCAAAATGAAGAACATATCCATGAAGGTGGCGGACGCCGTTGCTTTTACAAATCCCCCCGAGGCAACCTTCCATTGCAACCCAATTCCAGCGGGCTATGCTCGTGTCTTGGTTGATGAGGTGGTGGACCCATATTCGGAGCTACAGCTTGACATTCCTGGAGGTGACGACGAGCACTTTCTCGGAGAGGCCAAACATCGATCATCCTATGGAAAAGGATTGCATCATCTTCAAGGCCACCGACACGCGTCAGCCGACTCCTCGTCAAGTCCGCCACCGAGTAAGCAGACTCCCGCCCCGCAAGTCCACCAAGTCCGCAAAGTGTCAGCCACCTCCTCCAAGTCCGGCAAAGTGTCAGCCTCCTCCTCCTCCAAGTCCACCACAGCGTCAGACGTCCCTCCTCCTCCAAGTCCGCACAACCTCAGCCACTCCTCCTCCAAGTCCAAGCACAGCTTCAGCCACTCCTCCTCGTCCAACTCAGCTCCGTCGGTCGTCTCCGCCGCCTCAAGAATCGCAGAAGAGACACCCGCAGCTATGGTGCTTAGCGGCACGAGTCGAGGTAGTACAGAAGTACAAAGCGGAGGCAAGCGATATAAATATGGTCCAAGCCTCACGCCTCTTCCGCAGAGGCCTTATGACAGGTCCGAGGAGGAAAACGCAGCCATATCAAGGCCTGTGGAAGCCCATTTTGCACCGAAACCGCCACCGCCGCCAAGGGAGAAAGTGCTCGAGGAAACGATTGACTACTTCATTCGTATGGCTCAACCACCAGCTCCCAAGCCTGTTGACACAGACTATGAGCGCCACATCGGAAGTTAAATCGAGCACGTCACGAAGGAGGCGAGCTCGGGATCGAGCAAACAACAAGCAGCTGTCAAAAATGCGGGAAAACCATTCCCAGCTAGGAGAACAGCGGCGAATCGATCCCTCGCTTGTTGTGCCAACAACACGTGATAAAGACGTGCGCCAATATTATTGTGGGCAAACAGTTTACGTTCCCGAGGTGGGCAATGTTGGGGAACGTAGCAGAAATTCAAAATTTTCCTACGTGTCACCAAGATCTATCTATGGAGAAACTAGCAACGAGGGAAGGAGAGTGCATCTACATACCCTTGTAGATCGTTAAGCGGAAGAGTTCGTGTGAACGGGGTTGAAGGAGTCGATTGCCGTGATTCAAATCACGGAGATCCTAGTGCCGAACGGACGGCACCTCCGCGCTCAACACACGTACAGCCCGGTGACGCCTCCCATGCCTTGATCCAGCAAGGAGAGAGGAGAGGTTGAGGAAGACTCCATCCAACAGCAGCACAACGGCGTGGTGGTGGTGGAGGAGCGTGGCAATCTTGCAGGCTTCGCCAAGCATCACAAGATATGAGGAGGAGGAAGAAGAGACGCAGGCTGCACCCACGAGAGATAGAATTGCGTGTCTTGGGCAGCCCCTTGGCCTCATATATATAGGGAAGGGAGGGCTGCGCCTCTAGGGTTTCCACCCCTAGGGGTGGCGGCCAGCCCTAGATGGGATCAAGGAGGCGGCCAAGAGGGAGGAGAGGAGGCGCCACTAGATGGGCCTTAGGGCCCATCTGGACTAGGGTTTGCCCTCCCACCCATCCTTGCGCCTTGGGCCCTTTGGGGCGCACCAGCCCTCCTAGGGGCTGGTCCCCTCCCACACTTGGCCCACGCAGCCTTCAGGGCAGGTGGCCCCACTTGGTGGACCCGGGACCTCCCGTGGTCCCAGACATTACCAAATCGCCTCAAACTTTTCCGGTGACCAAAACAGGACTTCCCATATATAAATCTTTACCTCCGACCATTCCGAACTCCTCGTGACGTCCGGGATCTCATCCGGACTCAACAACATTCGTAACCACATACAAACTTCCTTTATAACCCTAGCGCCACCGAACCTTAATGTGTAGACCCTACGGGTTCGGGAGACATGCGCACATGACCGAGACGTTCTCCGGTCAATAACCAACAGCGGATCTGGATACCCATGTTGGCTCCCACATGTTCCACGATGATCTCATTGGATGAACCACGATGTCAAGGACTCAATCGATCCCATATACAATTCCCTTTGTCTAGCGGTATTGTACTTGCCCGAGATTCGATCGTCGGTATATCGATACCTTGTTCAATCTCGTTACCGGCAAGTCTCTTTACTCGTTCCGTAACACATCATCCCGTGATCAACCCCTTGGTCACATTGTGCACATTATGATGATGTCCTACCGAGTGGGCCCAGAGATACCTCTCCGTTACACGGAGTGACAAATCCCGCCTTGATTCGTGCCAACCCAATGACACTTTCGGAGATACCTGTAATGCACCTTTATAGCCACCCATTACGCCAGGACGTTTGGTACACCCAAAGCATTCCTACGGTATCCGGGAGTTGCACAATCTCATGGTCTAAGGAAATGATACTTGACATTAGAAAAGCTTTAGCATACGAACTACACGATCCTTGTGCTAGGCTTAGGATTGGGTCTTGTCCATCACATCATTCTCCTAATGATGTGATCCCGTTATCAATGACATCCAATGTCCATGGTCAGGAAAACGTAACCATCTATTGATCAACGAGCTAGTCAACTAGAGGCTTACTAGGGACATGGTGTTGTCTATGTATCCACACATGTATTGCTGTTTCCGGTCAATACAATTATAGCATGAATAATAAACGATTATCATGAACAAGGAAATATAATAATAACTAATTTATTATTGCCTCTAGGGCATATTTCCAACAGTCTCCCACTTGCACTAGAGTCAATAATCTAGTTCACATCGCCATGTGATTAACACTGATAGGTCACATCGCCATGTGACCAACATCCAAAGAGTTTACTAGTGTCTTAAACTAGTTCACATCACCATGTGATTAAGTCTCAATGAGTTCGGGGTTTGATCATGTTTTGCTTGTGAGAGAGGTTTTAGTCAACGGTGCGAACCTTTCAGATCCGTGTGTACTTCGCAATTCTCTATGTCATATTGTAAATGCTGCTTTCACGCTCCACTTGGAGCTATTCCAAATGGTTGCTCCACTATACGTATCCGGTTTGCTTCTCAGAGTCACTCGGATAGGTGTTAAAGCTTGCATCGACGTAACCCTTTACGCCGAACTCATTATCACCTCCATAATCGAGAAACATGTCCTTATTTACTCCAAGGACAATTTTGACCGCTGTCCAATGATCCCCATTCCTGGATCATTCTTGTACCCCTTGACTGACTCATGGCATGGCACACTTCCGGTGCGGTACACAACATAGCATACTATAGAGCCTACGTCTAAAGCATAGGGGACGACCTTCGTCCTTTCTCTCTTTTCTGCCGTGGTCGAGCTTTAACTCTTAACCTCATACCTTACATCTTAGGCAAGAACTCCTTCTTTGACTGATCCATCTTGAACACCTTCAAGATCATGTCAAGGTATGTGCTCATTTGAAAGTATTATTAAGCATTTTTGATCTATCCTTATAGATCTCGATGCTCAATGTTCAAATAGCTTAATCCAGGTTTTCTATTGAAAAACATCTTTCAAATAACCCTATATGCTTTCCAGAAATTCTACATCATTTCTGATCATCCATATGTCAACAACATATACTCATCAGAAATTCTATAGTGCTCCCACTCACTTCTTTGGAAATACAAGTTTCTCATAAACTTTGTATAAACCCAAAATCTTTGATCATCTCATCAAAGTGCACATTCCAACTCCGAGATGCTTACTCCAGTCCTTAGAAGGATCGCTGGAGCTAGCATACCTTTTAGCATCCTTAGGATCGACAAAACTTTTCTGATTGTATCACATACAACCTTTCCTTACGTAAAGGTAAGGAAACTCGTCTTGACATCCATCTGCCAGATTTCATAAATGCAGCTTGTGCTAACATGATTCCGACGGACTTAAGCATCGCTACGGATGAGAAAATCTCATCGTAGTCAACTCCTTGAACTTGTGAAAAACTCTTTGCCACAAGTCGAGCTTCATAGAAGGTGACATTACCGTCCATGTCCGTCTTCTTCTTAAAGACCCATTTATTTCAATGGCTTGCCGATCATCGGGCAAGTCCACCAAAGTCCATGCTTTGTTATGATACATGGATCCTACCTCGGATTTCATGGTTTCTAACCATTTGTCGGAATTTGGGCCCACCATCGCTTCTCCATAGCTCGTAGGTTCATTGTTGTCTAGCAACATGACCTTCAAGACATGATTACTGTACCACTCTGAAGTAGTACGCATCCTTGTCACCCTACGAGGTACGTCAGTGACTTGATCCGAAACTTCATGATCACTATCATAAGCTTCTACTTCAATTGGTGTAGGTGCCACGGGAACAACTTCTTGTGCCCTGCTACACACTTGTTGAAGTGACGGTTCAATGACCTCATCAAGTCTCCACCATCCTCCCACTCAACTTTTCGAGACGAACTTTTCCTCGAGAAAGGACCCGATTCAAGAAACAATCCCTATTGCTTTCGGATCTGAATTAGGAGGTATACCCAACCGTTTTGGGTGTCCTATGAAGATGCATTTTGTCCGCTTTGGGTTCGAGCTTATCAACCTGAAACTTTTCCACATAAGCGTCGCAGCCCCAAACCTTTAAGAAATGACAGCTTAGGTTTCTCTAAACCATAGTTCATACGGTGTCATCTCAACGGAATTACGTGGTGCCCTATTAAAGTGAGTGCGGTTGTCTCTAATGCCTAACCCATGAACGATAGTGGTAATTCGATAAGAGACATCATGGTACGCACCATATCCAATAGGTTGCAACTATGATGTTCGGACACACCATCACACTATGGTGTTCCAGGCGGTATTAATTGTGAAACAATTTGCACAATGTCTTAATTGTGTGCCAAAACTCGTAACTCAGATACTTATCTCTATGATCATATCATAGACATTTTATCCTCTTGTCACAATGATCTTAAACTTCACTCTGAAATTACTTGAACCATTCAACAATTCAGACTTGTGTTTCATCAAGTAAATATACTCAACATATACTCGAATCATCTGTGAAGTCAGAACATAATGATATTCACTGCATGCCTCAGCACTCATTGGACTGCACACATCAAAATGTGTTACTTCCAACAGGTTGCTACCTTGTTCCATCTTATCAAACCGAGGCTTTTGGTCATCTTGCTCATGTGGTATGATTTGCATATCTCAAGTGATTCAAAATCAAGTGAGTCCAAACGATCCATCTGCATGGAGTTTCTTCATGCAGATGTACCAATAGACATGGTTCGCATGTCTCAAACTTTTCAAAACGAGTGAGTCCAAAGATCCAACAACATGGAGCTTCTTCATGCTTTTACACCAATATGACTTACATGGCAGTGCCACAAGTAAGTGGTACTATCATTACTATCTTATACTTTTGGCATGAAAATGTGTATCACTACGATCGAGATTCAATAAACCATTCTTTTAGGTGCAAGACCATCGAAGGTATTATTCAAATAGAGTAACCATTATTCTCCATAAATGAATAACCGTATTGCGATAGACATAATCCAATCATGTATATGCTCAACGCAAACACCAAATGACAATAATTCTGGTTTAATACTAATCTTAATGGTAGAAGGAGCATGCGATGTTTTGATCACATCAAATTGGAAACACTTCCAACACATGTCGTCAGCTCTCCTTTAGCTAGTCTCCGTTTATTCCGTAGCCTTTTATTTCGAGTTACTAACACTTAGCAACCGAACCGGTATCTAATACCCTGGTGCTACTAGGAGTACTAGTAAAGTACACATTAACATAATGTATATCCAATATACTTCTATTGACCTTGCCAGCCTTCTTATCTACCAAGTATCTAGGGTAATTCTGCTCCAGTGGCTGTTCCCCTTATCTCAGAAACACTTAGTCTCGGGTTTGGGTTCAACCTCGGGTTTCTTCACTGGAGCAGCAGCTGATTTGCCATTTCGTGAAGTATCCCTTATTGCCCTTGCCCTTCTTGAAACTAGTGGTTTCACCAACCATCAACAATTGATGCTCCTTCTTGATTTCTACTTTCGCGATGTCAAACAACGCGAATACCTCAAGGATCATCATATCTATCCCTGATATGTTATAGTTCATCACGAAGCTCTAGCAGCTTGGTGGCAATGACTTTGGAGAAACATCACTATCTCATCTGGAAGATTAACTCCCACTCGATTCAAGTGATTGTTGTACCCAGACAATCTGAGTACAAGCTCAACGATTGAGCTTTTCTCCCTTAGTTTGTAGGCTAAGAAAATCGCCGGAGGTCTCATACCTCTTGACGTGGGCACGAGCCTGAAATCCTAATTTCAGCCCTCAAACATCTCATATGTTCCGCGACATTTCGAAAAACATCTTTCATGCCTCAACTCTAAACCGTTTAACTGAACTATCACGTAGTTATCAAGACGTGTATGTCCGATGTTCGCAACATCCACAGACGACGTTTGGGGTTTAGCACACTGAGCGGTGCATTAAGGACATAAGCTTTCTACTGTCCGCATAATCGCTACTTTCAACTTTCAACTATATTTCTCTAAGAACATATCTAAACAGAGAACTAAAGCGCGAGCTTTCGACATAATTTGCAAAAGGTCTTTTGACTATGTTCAGGATAATTAAGTTCATCTTATGAACTCCCACTCAGATAGACATCCTCCGGTCATCTAAGTGATTACATGATCCGAATCAACTAGGCCATGTCCGATCAACACGTGAGACGGACTAGTCATCATCGGTGAACATCTTCATGTTGATCGTATCTACCATACGACTCATGCTCGACCTTTCGGTCTCCGTGTTCCGAGGCCATGTCTGTACATGCTAGGCTCGCAAGTTAACCCTAAGTGTATTGCGTGTGTAAATCTGTCTTACACCCGTTGTATGTGAACGTAAGAATCCATCACACCCGATCAACACGTGGTGCTTAGAAGCGACGAACTGTAGCAACGGTGCACGTTAGGGAGAACACTTCTTGAAATTTTAATGAGGATCATCTTATTTACTACCGTCGTTCTAAGTAAACAAGATGCATAAACATAATAAACATCACATGCAATTATATAGTAGTGACATGATATGGCCAATATCATATTGCTCTTTTTGATCTCCATCTTCGGGGCTCCATGATCATCATTGTCACCGGCATGACACCATGATCTCCATCATCATGATCTCCATCATCGTGTCTCCATGAAGTTGTCTCGCCAACTTATTACTTCCACTACTATGGCTACCGGTTAGCAATAAAGTAAAGTAATTACATGGCGTTGTTCAATGACACGCAGGTCATACAATAAATAAAGACAACTCCTATGGCTCCTGCCGGTTGTCATACTCATCGACATGCAAGTCGTGAATCCTATTACAAGAACATGATCAATCTCATACATCACATATATTCATCACATTCTTCTTGGCCATATCACATCACATAGCATACCCTGCAAAAACAAGTTAGACGTCCTCTAATTGTTGTTTGCATGTTTTACGTGGCTGCTATGGGTTTCTAGCAAGAACGTTTCTTACCTACGCAAAACCACAACGTGATATGCCAATTGCTATTTACCCTTCATAAGGACCCTTTTCATCGAATCCGTTCCGACTAAAGTGGAGAGGCGGCACCCGCTAGCCACCTTATGCACCAAGTGCATGTCATCGGTGGAACTCTGTCTCACGAAGAGTACGTAAGGTCGGTCCGGGCCGCTTCATCCCACAATACCGTCTAAACAAGATTGGACTAGTAACGGTAAGCATATTGAACATCATCAACGCCCACAACTACTTTTTGTTCTACTCGTGCAAAGAATCTACGCAATAGACCTAGCTCATGATGCCACTATTGGGGAACGTAGCAGAAATTCAAAATTTTCCTACGTGTCACCAAGATCTATCTATGGAGAAACTAGCAACGAGGGAAGGAGAGTGCATCTACATACCCTTGTAGATCGTTAAGCGGAAGCGTTCAGTGTGAACGGGGTTGAAGGAGTCGACTGTCGTGATTCAAATCACCGGAGATCCTAGTGCCGAACGGACGGCACCTCCGCTGCTCAACACACGTGACAGCCCGGTGACGCCTCCCATGCCTTGATCCAGCAAGGAGAGAGGGAGAGGTTGAGGAAGACTCCATCCAACAGCAGCACAACGGCGTGGTGGTGGTGGAGGAGCGTGGCAATCTTGCAGGGCTTCGCCAAGCATCACAAGATATGAGGAGGAGGAAGAAGAGACGCAGGGCTGCACCCACGAGAGATAGAATTGCGTGTCTTGGGCAGCCCCTTGGCCTCATATATATAGGGGAAGGGGAGGGCTGCGCCCCCTCTAGGGTTTCCACCCCCTAGGGGTGGCGGCCAGCCCTAGATGGGATCAAGGGAGGCGGCCAAGAGGGAGGAGAGGAGGCGCCCACTAGATGGGCCTTAGGGCCCATCTCGACTAGGGTTTGCCCCTCCCACCCATCCTTGCTCCTTGGGCCCCTTGTGGGGCGCACCAGCCCTCCTAGGGGCTGGTCCCTCCCACACTTGGCCCACGCAGCCTTCAGGGCAGGTGGCCCCACTTCAGGACCCGGGACCCTCCGGTGGTCCCAGACATTACCAAATCGCCTCAAACTTTTCCGGTGACCAAAACAGGACTTCCCATATATAAATTTTACCTCCGGACCATTCCGAACTCCTCGTGACGTCCGGGATCTCATCTGGGACTCAACAACATTCGTAACCACATACAAACTTCCTTTATAACCCTAGCGCCACCGAACCTTATGTGTAGACCCTACGGGTTCGGGAGACATGCGATACATGACCGAGACGTTCTCCAGTCAATAACCAACAGCGGGATCTGGATACCCATGTTGGCTCCCACATGTTCCACGATGATCTCATTGGATGAACCACGATGTCAAGGACTCAATCGATCCCATATACAATTCCCTTTGTCTAGCGGTATTGTACTTGCCCGAGATTCGATCATCGGTATATCGATACCTTGTTCAATCTCGTTACCGGCAAGTCTCTTTACTCGTTCCGTAACACATCATCCCGTGATCAACCCCTTGGTCACATTGTGCACATTATGATGATGTCCTACCGAGTGGGCCCAGAGATACCTCTCCGTTTACACGGAGTGACAAATCCCAGTCTTGATTCGTGCCAACCCAACAGACACTTTCGGAGATACCGTAATGCACCTTTATAGCCACCCGCCATTACGTTGTGACGTTTGGTACACCCAAAGCATTCCTACGGTATCCGGAGTTGCACAATCTCATGGTCTAAGGAAATGATACTTGACATTAGAAAAGCTTTAGCATACGAACTACACGATCTTTGTGCTAGGCTTAGGATTGGGTCTTGTCCATCACATCATTCTCCTAATGATGTGATCCGTTATCAATGACATCCAATGTCCATGGTCGAAACCGTAACCATCTATTGATCAACGAGCTAGTCAACTAGAGGCTTACTAGGACATGGTGTTGTCTATGTATCCACACATGTATTGCTGTTTCCGGTCAATACAATTATAGCATGAATAATAAACGATTATCATGAACAAGGAAATATAATAATAACTAATTTATTATTGCCTCTAGGGCATATTTCCAACAGGCAATGTGGTAATAACGAAGGACCATATAATGCAGGCTGAAGTTCTCAACATCACTGTTGGACAACTCCTCGAGATCGAGCCCATACCTGTGCTTACAGAGGATGAAATAAAACGGAAATATGTCCGGGGCCAACCTTTGGTCGAGCCAGACAAGGTCAAGAACCTCCCAACGAGAATGTATGAATTGCATCAATGGTACATGAACATTACCAAGATTTCCAATCGATTGTCCCTCATGGTGAATGTCAAGGAGGAGCATTACTTCCATGAGAAAGCTCTGTCCGTTGAGTATTCTGAACTGTTTCAGTTATACAATCAAGACGCACTCGGCACATCTATCGTCAGTTGCTATTGTCTGTAAGTGATTTCTTTCTGTAATTTAAGTCTCAAGCTAGCTGTAGTGATCCTTTTGATCAATCATTACCTGTAATTATCCTCACTATATTCTTTTCTGTGGTATTATGCAGCATGAAGAGAAACATGGATGGAGAAGAAAGACAAACATGAGAGAGAGAGAGTACGCGAAGCGATGCCAAGGGGAAATGCTCGTGTGGTATTTCTACCATAAGTAATCACAACTTTAGGTCTGTAGAGACATACCCTTCGATTTTAAGTGAAGAATCCGCGGAAGCCAACCTTGGGTAGATTCCCCCTACTAGCGGGTTTGGTGTTACTAGCAAAAGGTCCCGTGCACTGCAATAAGGAAAAAAAATCATCATCTCCAATGGCCATGATCACATTTTGCTGCATCATCAAGATACACTATCACTCTCAATTTCGTCAAATCATGCACATTTTTTAAAACTCGTGTACATATTACAAATCATGAACATTTTTCAAATTAATGTACACATTTGTTTACTAATTTTCGAATATTTTCTAAAATAAAGAACATTTTTTGGATTCATGAACATTTTGTATTATTTGCAAACATTCTTTTTAAAATTGTGAACAAATTTTTTAACAATGTTCTTGAATCACGAACATTTCTAGAATAGACGAACATTCTTTTGGAAATTGGTGGAACAATTTTGGAATTTCATGATTTTTTATTTAATGAACATATTTTGAAATGCATGATCAGTTTTCGAATCAACGAACATTTTATGAGTGAATAAACTATTTTGTAAGTCACAAGCAGTTTTTTGAATTTTTAGGATATTTTTCCATTCATGAACAGTTTTTGAATTGGTGAAACTTTGTTCAATTTCATCAACAGTTTTTAATACATGAACCTTTTTAAAAATTATAAACATTCTTTATTTGCTGAATATTTTTTATAAGCAACCATTTTATATAAAATCGCGACTAGTTTTTGAATCCACAATCATTGTATGATTTATTAAGTATTTAATTTCAAAATTTTCAGTTATCTTAAATTTCCGAACTTTTTTTAAGTCCCAAATTATTTTAAGTAGATAAAAATTAAAAAGGAAAAGGTAAAAATGAAGTTCTAAAAACAGGCCAACCGGACATGGGCTTCTCCTAGCGCACAGAGCGCAGTCTAGGTGGGGGATTTCTATGTGTGAAACAATGTTTATCACTTATATGTGGCATTGATGGGTAATATTTTGCAAGTCTGGGGGCAATTTCCGTGACGTACGGCAAGAAGCAATAGCCCCTTAATTATTAGGTATAGATAAGATATATAGATTAGGATAGAAAATAATCTAGAGGGATGGTTTGTTGGCAAATAAGGTTGAATAAAAGCTTCCGGTTCTTGTTAGCTTTTGGTTATTTCTATTTATAGATCTTTATTTTTTTTACAAAGAAAAATTCTAATTCTTTTCGGAAAAGAGCGAGATGTGTACCTATATAGATTTTAAATTTTGTGAAGCAACCTTTTTTGTTTTCTAGGGGCGTGAAGCAACCTATATGTACATGCAAAATACAGTATGCTGGGAAAAACTGGGACTAGCACACTTCAAAAGCAGGCCCAGCCACAATGCGTTGGCCGCTCATCGCAATTTGTGTGGTACAATTGTGCTGCTGATCGACCGCTTGCTCTTTCTCTTATATCACAAAAAAAAAAAATATTCCTCTTTCTCTTCTCAGAAACCCTAGGCGGCGGCGGCGGCGAGCCCTTTTCCTAGCCAGATCTCAATACGGGAAGGCGAGCGGCGGCGCCGCCCTTTCAGCCATATCCCAACATTTTTTATTACATAAACTTTTTGAAAATTATAAACATTTTTTATTTGCTGGATATTTTTATAAGCAACCATTTTTTTATAAAATCGCATAGTTTTTGAATCCATAATCATTTTATGATTTATTAATTATTTAATTTCTAAATTTTCTGTTTTTTTAATTTCCCAACTTTTTTGAAGTCCCAAATTATTTTAAGTATAAAAACAGAAAAACAGAAAAGAAAAGGAAAAGGTAAAAATGAAGTTCCAAAAACAGGCCACTGGGACATGGGCCGGCCCAAACGGGCATGGTGCATCTTCTCCCAACGCACAGAGCACAGTATAGATGGAGGATTCCTCTGTGTGAAACGATGTTTATCACTTATATGTGGCATTGATGGGTCATATTTTGCAAGTCTGGGAGCAATTTATGTGCTGTACCGCAAGAAGCAATAGCTCCTTTATTATAGATATAGATTAGCAGAGAAAATAATCTAGAGGGATGGTTTATTGTCAAATAAGGTTGAAGAAAAGCTACTGTTTTTGTTAGCTTTTGGTTATTTCTATTTATAGCTCTTTATTTTTTACAAAGAAAATTTCTAATTCTTTTCAGAAAAGAGCGAGGTGTCTACCTATATAGGTTTCAAATTTTGTGAAGCAACCTTTTTTTAGGGGCGTGAAGAAACCTATATATACATATGTTTTTCGACAAGCAACCAATATATGCATGTTTTGAGACAAAAAATCTATATGTTTTTTTTAGAAACACCTGTAACTTTATTCATACTCGTAACAATTACAAATACACTGATTTGGACCTAAAATCCAAGAAAATACAAAGTAACTCTTATGACTAAGAATTACAATAAAATCTCTTGAAAACACGTTCTTCATGGTGTCAATCCCTGCTCGAAGAAATACTCTAAAGACTTGTGTAAAGATGGTGCAATTTGACTGGAGCAACGACGTTGTCACTTTTTCACCCGCACGAACATTAGCAATAATGGGTTTTGAAAGCGCCTTGAGTCGCCCATCCAAAAAGATGGGAAGGCTTGATCGATGCACGTACTTGGGTTGGGGATGATCCCCTAGAAGTGCAGGCCGTTGGATCACTATATCTTAACCATGTTGTCGATGAAAGATTTCACCTCCACAAAAAATCAGGTCAACAAAAAAGCTTGACACAGCAACATAAACTCATCAGATCAGAATAATCGGATCTGAGAGGAAAGAAAACTATCTAACCTCATGGCACCGCCAAAAGAAGGAGAAAAAATTTATTCTCACAAAACTATGATGATCACTAGACGATGATGGAGAACATAGAGGTCTTGAAGATCCGAGGCCCCCCCACCTCTCAACGCCGAGATGAGCCGGAGGCGAGGGGACCTGAACTTCTTAGACGACGACGGTGGCGACGCAAGAAACCCTAGTTTGGGAAAAAAAAAAGGAAAGGCACAAACTGAGCCATACTTGGACTAGCACACTTCAAACGCAGGCCCGGCCACTATGTGTTGGGCCAGGGCCGCTCATCGCACTTTGTGTGGCCGCTGATCGACCGGTTGCTCTTTATCTATCTTCTCAGAAACAAAAAAAAAGCTTTCTTTCTTATAGAAACCCTAAGCTAGGCGGCGGCGGCGGCGGCGGCGAGCCCTTTTCTTAGCCAGATCTCAACACGGGAAGGCGAGCCCTTTCAGCCAGATCCCAACAAGGAAAGGCGCGCGGCGGCGGGGGAGAAGGCGAGGCGAGGACGGCAAGTGAGATGGAGGCGGAAGGGGATTCTCGTGGCACCAAGAATCCCAGAAGGGATGAAGCTCTGCTCAGAGAACTCAGGAAGGAGGAGAAGCAACTCAAGGACGAGGAGAGACAACTGATGAAGGAGAAGGAGGAGCAGAGTCGAGATTTGTTGGATAGGATGGAGCGCAACGCGCAGCGGCAACTGCTTGTTACGAATGAAATCAGGCGCTTGAGCCAGCAGCAGATGAGGGCTGTCAAAGCCCGCAGCCTGACTGAAGAAACTGCAGCAGCCTTGGATGAGCATGGTGATCCTGCTAATGGCAGGGAGCGGATGCTGGAAAATGTCGACGGCGGTGGTGATGAGGAGCACATGGACTGCGACATGGAGGACCAGGTGCCGAGGATCGACTCCAAATCAGAGCCAGAGGCAGAGGCGGCGACAGGTCCACATACCAATGTGTCGACGATTGAATCAAATCTCTCAGCATCAGACAAGTCAATACCCAAACCTGCAGATCATGTTCCCATCAATAGAGGCGATGATGTTGTTGAGCAGATGGACAGAGGCAAATCAGCCCAACAATTACCCATCGAGGCTGAGAAGATGGCCGCCGAACAGAAGGAATTTGCTCAGTACGCTGATGCCTGGGATGCTAAATGGGGTTCGGCAGGGTTCGGTCTCTTCCATTACATGAGTGAGTAAACATAAATGCATGCATCTTGTTTATCTTACTCAATTTTGTTTAGTTAGTTTCCTTACTCTCTTTTCTTACCTTTGGTCCTATGTCTTTCTATAAGGGAAGGGAAGGGAAGGGAAGTGAAGGGATTTACTTTGCTGCTTATCTACCACTTGTTCATGTTACGAAAATTTTAACACCTGCTTCCATTGATCGATTTCTGCAGCGACGCTCAGTTCCATGCAATATACACACTTGATACCCGGGAGCGCCCCAAGGCAATATTGTCGAGCCGCGCCTAGCCTCCAGGTCGTCTCCATCAGACTGGCAGAAATTCAAGGTGGTCTGGAATGGCCGTTGCCAGTGTACGGTATGATTGCTGTCAGAGACCACGTGGATCACAATCGCAACCTTCTGTTTGTCTGCTATAGGAGCAGGTGTCAGATACTCAAGGAAAAGGTATGTATACCATCTTAATATACACACCTTTGTTAATAAGGTGATATTGTTTGCCTTCCTGGGCCTTCATATTTGTCAGTAGCTAATAAGGTGATCGATGATGCTTGCAGGAGCCCTTTTTGGCCTTGACTGGCCCCTCCCGTGCAATTGTGTGCGAGGAATCGGTTGACTTTGAAATCCAACTGAAAGTAAGAGGTACAACAGAGTCTGAAGATAGAGCATTGATCACTGGTGTGTGCACTTACAACAGAGGGGATGATACTGTTTGCTTTACCAACTGCTTCTGCACCGTAGAGTTTAGATTGGAGGTACTTCAGGAAGCAGTCCAGGCCACTGTTTTGGGCGTCCGTGTCAAAGATGGGTCATGGCCTTCTGGATGGGGAGGTCGAGTCGCTTGCTCAGTCATTGATGGTGAAATTGACGACACACCCGGGCAACTTGAGCTGCTTGTTTCTCGTGGCAGTGCCATGCCCGTGACTTCTGAGGGTTACCTTCTTCTGTCAAGGAATGTCATTTCTGTAGATGTTAACAAGAGCCTGAATTTTCTCCTAGAGGCCTGCTTACCATCTGGTGATATCATTGCACAAAAAGAATTGTCCTTCGAACCCAAACTTTGCAACATAAGTCAGGATTATTGTGAACTTAAGGGTATTGAGTTGGAGATCACTGTTGCTTGGTCTAGTCTTGTTTCTGAGAAGCGGGATATTTCGGTACAAGGATGTGTTGGTGACGAGGAGCAGGACTGGGACGTTGCATCAATGGAGCAGCAGGTGCCGAAGATAGACTCCAAATTGACATCGGAGATGAGTCTGGATACCAGTGAATTGGCGAATGAATCGAATACCTCCATGTTCGTACCAGACAAGTCAATACTCGAACCTGCAGATTCTGTTGCCACAAACACAGGTTATGATGTTGAGAAGATGGATAGAGGCAAATCAGACGAACAATTAAAAATTGAGGCCAAGGAGATGGCTGCCGAACGGAAGGGTTTTGCCATGTATGTTGATGCCTGGGAAGGGACATGGGGGGGTTCTGATGGGTTCGGTTGCTTCCGAGACATGAGTGAGTAAACTTGCATGCATCTTGCTTATCTTACTGAACTAGTTTCCTTCCTCCTTTTTACCTTTGGTCGTACTTCTTTGCATAAGGGAAGTGGAGGGAAGGAATTACTTTGTTGCTTATCTAGTACCTGTTCATGTTACAAGATTTCTAACACCTGCTTCCATTGATCTTGTTCTGATGCATGCAGCGGCAGTGAGTTCCATGCAATACACACACTTGATACCAGGGAGCACCCCGTTGCACTCTGGTCGAGTCAGGCCTAGCCTGCAGATCTTGTCCGTTAAACTCGCAGAAATACGAGGTGGTCTGGAATGGCCGTTGCCAGTGTACGGCACGGTCGCTGCCCGAGACCATGTGGATCACAATCGCAACCTTGTGTTTGCCCGCAACAGGAGTGAGTGCCAGATACTCAATGAAGAGGTATCTATCTGTACCATCTTAATCTTATCAATATGCTCTTGGTTTGGTTTTGGGGATCCTCTTGTTTATCAGTTGCTAATAAGGTGATTGCTGATGCTTGCAGGATTCCTTTTTGACCTTGACTGGCCCCTCTCGTGCAATTGTCAGCGAGGAATCTGTTGTCCTGGAAATCCAACTAAAAGTAAGAGGTAGAACCAAGTCTCAAGATATGCCACTGATGAATGGCGTGTGCAGTTACTACAGCAGAAGAGAAGGCCCCATTTGCTTTAGGAACTGCTTTTGCACCGTAGAGTTAAGTTTGGAGGGACTTCAGAAAACAGTCCAGGCGACTATTTTGGGCGTCCGTGTCAAAGAGGAGGGGTCATGGCCTAAAGCATTTGGAGGTCGAGTTGCTTGCTCAGTCACTGGACCTGACGCCAGTCCTCAGGAAATTGAGCTGCTTGATTCTCGTTATACAGCCATGCCGATGACTTCTCAGGGTTACCTTGTTCTATCAAGGAATGTTGTCTCTGTAGCCTATCGTGGAAGCCTGAATTTTGTCTTTGAAGCCTACTCAGATTCCGGTAATAAAGTTGCACAAAAAAATGAGTCCTTCAAGCCCAAGTTTTCCAACATAAGCCAGCAAACATGTAAACTCACAGGAGGCATTGAGTTGGAGATCACTGTTGCATGGTCCAGTCTCGTTTCTGAGAAGTGGGACATCTCTGTACAAGGATGTCTTTTTTGATTTGTTGTATTTTGTGAATTTAGTATTTTCTGTACCAGTCCAACTATATTTGGAGGACTTTAAGGATATATATCTCGTGTGAGTTGTTGGTGTTTGTTTTGACCGTAGCTTTGCTCGGTTTTGTGAATTTAGTATATTTGGTGTGCTGTCGACTAAAGTTATGCTGTACTCGTGTGGTGTTTGTTTTGTGAATTTAGTATTTTCTGTACCAGATATTCGTGTCAGTTTGTGTCTGTTTGTGTTAATCTGGTAAGATGTTTCAATGGCACTCAAAAAATATTTGAAATTGCTCTTATGTGCTTGTTTCACGATCAAGCATACCAATTACACAAATTTGCACGATTACAACACATGGCGATTGCAGCAAAGGAAATCAACCAGGGAGTCTTCAACCGCATCATGAGGGGACAAAAGACACAATGCATATTCAGTTAACAAACTCAGAGGGTTACAGCAAAGGAAATCAACATATTCAGTCGGCAAATATGTCAACCGCCATACTCATCAGGGGACAAAAGACGCAATGCATTTCAGTTAACAAACTCAGAGGGAGAGCACCAAAATTCACACCCACACCCAAGACAAAAGGCTCAGAGGGTGTGTACAGGGATTTGGATTGAGCGCAACCAGTTAATACACATATTCAGTTACGGTAACTCACTCCCATGTTTGCTTCTTTTGGCCATGGTGCACTGCTAACAAACCCAATGGGAGAGCTAACAGTTACACACAATGCACCAAAATTCACACCCGAGGCCCAACACAAAAAACTCAAGGACTTCTTACAAGGATTTCGATTGAGCACTACACATATTCAGTTACCAGGGCTTCAGATTGCAGCCCCTCACTCCCATTCTGCTTCTTTTGGCCATGGAGCATCAAATTGGCCGCCCTCCCGGATTAATGCCTTGCAACCGAATTCTTCATCATGCTTCACCAACAGAATTTCCCCTCCAAGCAATAATGACAAATCAATCTCTGCAGTGGGCCTTCGCCGGAAGCACAAGTTCGCTCTGCAATGCTCCTGCTCTTTACTTGCACATGCTTCGTTCGCCAGCTTGACAACATCTTCATACGGATTAATGTAGCCAGCCTGCTTCTCATATCGATCTTTGTACTTGAAAAGCAGGTTCCTTTCCTCTCATAGAGCAACATACAGCTTCATTCCGGTTTTCGACAACCCCCTCCAATCATTGAAGAGCTTAATTAATGGAGCATTGGGTGTCTGCGCAATATCCCTGTCAGTAGCATCAATGACCCATTGCCTTGCCTTGGCAAACCTCTGTGCTTCACCAAACAAGATGAACACCGTGCAAACAAATCTCTGCCCATCATCTGTGATTTCCCGGTTAGGATGGAGTTGCAGATCTTTACCAAATTGAACCTTTCCACTATAAACAACATGAAAGCAAGTTAGATATACAAAAAATTGAACCCTGATAACTGAATATGAGAGAACATGTTAAATTGCCAATGATAATGAAACTTGAAAACATGTAGAATTGTCAATGAACAGCCACTTGTTTACACATTTGAATTGTCAATGTTAGAAACATGCAATGTTAGAAACATGATTTGAACGCTCAATAATGCTGAATAAACAATGGTTTTCCAGCATGTTGATAGAATAAACAGATAATCCACATGTAAACACAAGATTACAGACAAAAATATGGCTCAAAATGGAGCTGAACAGCCACATGTTTACACATTTGAATTCTTGTTTATCATATAGAAATAGTCCAGCACCCCACACCCCACCGCAATAACATGCAATGATTTATAGTGAAACATGACTTGAACGCTCAATAATCGTGAATAAACAATGGTTTTCCAGCATGCTTCCCAGATGTAATTAAACTTAAATAACTTGTTGGCCAAGTCTGTACCAAATAATTAGATTAACAAGATTCAACATGCAATCAGAAATGAAATTGGGAATTGGTTCAAAGGTCTTGCATACAAAAACATTTAGCTAGACACGACTACAACATTTGACATACCCACTCCCTGGGGTGGTCTAGCACTACCATGCTGAATTAGTGAGAGCACTAGATTGGCACAAGTTGATATGTTGTACTCAATTATTTATGTTTTCCAACAATCAACACACTTAGATAATATCAATTGGAACATACCATTTGGTACATCTCAGTTATCATGATGCAAAGAGCATGTTTATTTAGAGTATCATTGCAGACATGGTTTTGATGTCAAGGCCCACTTTCTGCTGCTAGATAAAAGATGGGTTTCCAGCATGGCCCCTGAAGTAGGATCTAAATGTACTTTGCTTCCCAGATGAAACTTCAAATTGGTATCAAATGTCTCCAAAATATTGGATATAACAGTAGCAGAAGGATTTTCAAGTAGTAAAATAATCTCTCAAATTTGCCTTGCTGACAGATCTTGCATACTAAAACATCTAGCTAGAGCACTAGCAGGGAAAAAGGAACCTCGATGACGTTTTCACTGGTGTCGCCGACGAGGAGCCCTACAGCAGGCCTGCCCCAGAGGCCAGGAGGCCCACCAAAGACCTAGCAACCGTAAGGAGCCCAAAAGGAGAAGATAAGCATATAGAGACCATTTGGCCCTGAAGTCAGCATGACGACGACCAAGATTGGATCTATCCCTTGTAAAATCCTAGCCCGCATTGTGTATATAAGGTGGAGGCTACGGTTCTCTCATCCATCTACTCCCGTAGACCTAAACTCTCGGTAGCAATACATCCTCCGTATTGTAATCCTTCACACGAGGTATATCTATCAAAAATACAAACACAAAACATGATGTAGGGTATTATTCTTCATCAGAGTCCCAAACCTAGGTAAATTATGCGTGCAGGCTCTGTCCTGGTACTTCCGGCTACGTTTGCCACCCTATCGAGGGTACCGACGACTTTCCGCTCTATCAACGCTCACGACATTGTGGTTGCTGGTGTTCCGCCCGACGAATTGGGCGGTTGGCGTTGTGACTCGTGTGGCGAGCAGAGCTGGGTCAGCAGGTGCCCTTCTGGTGTTAATGGTCTCGTGCGCCAATGGGTGCGCCTCTGCCGGTTTCGTGTTGTGATAGAGAAGTCGGAGCCGTGGTCGACGGGGCCACTACGACAACGATGACTCCATGTAGGTTGTTTTCAGCGGGTGATGCTCTGTGGATGTTGTGCTAGACTAGGTAGATTCGAGGCTTGCAATTTTCTCCTGTGAAGTTCCTCAGCAAAATCTGAGCTACAATGTCCTCGACACTTGGGTCGACTGTTTGGCGTTTGTGGTCAGATTGTCCGTGCTCCTGGATTGTATTCTATCAATTATTGACGTCGTCGACACCCTATCCATTATTATCTATCCTGCTCCTATCCATAGCGAATTTATCAATGGAGGACAGCGGCGACGACCACGACGCCTTCATGGAGAAATTCATCCTGCCGCCGCCTCCTTCCTCCGACCACCACCAGCAGCAGCTCCCCCTGCACGGCCTCACCTTCGCCATCAAGGACATGTACGACCACCTCGCTCTCTCCGTCCCTTCCTCCCTCTATCACACCGATGTTCAGCAATATGACTGACTGACTGGTCGATTCATGGCAGCTTCGACGTCGCCGGCCGCGTCACCGGCTTCGGCACCCCGGACTGGGCCAGGACGCACGCGCCGGCCGCCGCCACGGCGCCCGCCGTGCTGGCCGCGCTGGCCGCCGGCGCCACGGGCGTGGGCAAGACGGTGATGGACGAGATGGCCTACAGCATCAACGGCGAGAACGCGCACTACGGCACCCCCGCCAACCCCTGCGCCCCCGGCCGCGTCCCCGGCGGCTCCTCCAGCGGCTCCGCCGTCGCCGTCGCCGCCAGCCTCGCCGACTTCGCCCTCGGCACCGACACCGGCGGCAGCGTCCGGGTGCCCGCCGCCTACTGCGGCATCTTCGGCCTCCGCCCCTCCCATGGACTGGTCTCCGCCGAGAACGTCGTGCCCATGGCGCAGATGTTCGACACTGTCGGTAATTTCAGTCTAGCCCTGCTACTGTCAGTGTTCAGCAGACGAATTATTCAGACATATGAGAGCATCTCTCAGTGTGATTATGCTTACAGGGTGGTTTGCTAGAGATCTGCCTACGCTGTCTCGTGTCACCGACGTGATGCTGCCGCCGGTGCCAGCTGCCACCGATGTCGATGCCGATGCCGAGATACGACGACGACCGAGCCGTGTCATCATTCCTGCAGACTGTTTCAAGATCTTGGGCTCTGTGGACGACCACACCTACGAGATCCTCAACGCTTCAGCTGCCAAGATATTCGGCAGTAAGTAGCTACCATGAACTCTAACTCATCATTGCATGCAGAGTGGAGCAGAGCAGGATAATGCAGAGTATAGGTTCTCTGAAGCTTCATCCCTTGATGCAGAGTAGAATAGAGCAGAGCAGGGCATGGCAGCTTACATATATAAGTGTCTGAGACTTGTGAGGTGTGTTTGGCAGGTGATGCAGTGGTGGACAACGGTAACCTTGGTGATTTTGTCTCCAGCAATGTTCCGAGCATCGGCAAGTTCATGACCGACTTGTCTGCGGTCGAAGCATCATCGTCTTGTGTGCCGGCTCTGTCTGCCATCTCACGTGTCATGCGTGTCCTTCAAAGGTATGCTGGTTTTCAGGTTCGCTGTCTACAACCTAGAACATACTACTTACTCGCACTAAGCGCAATATGTATCCACAGATATCATAAAATTGCGGGTCCCTTATTGGAAACCATGACGTTTTTATAATTCCATAGTCAGATGAACTCGATCGTCTTTGTAACGGAAATGTCACCAGTTTACTCGAAATTGCATGTATGCACATGGATGCAATTAAATTTGTGAAGGTGTGCTGCATGTTTTTCAGGTCTGAATTCAAAGCAAACCACGCCGAGTGGGTGAACACGGTGAAGCCCAACCTCGGCCCTGGCATCCGAGAGCGAGTGCAGGAGGCCATTGCGTCGGAGGATGAATCCGCCATGGATGATCTTCACGCCGTCAGGACCGAATTCAAGTCTGCACTTGCCGCTCTCCTCAAGGTACAGCAATCAACATTTCAGAAAATCTTAATCCCATTTGCAGCATGCATTTTCTGAACCTGCAGGCAACAGGTAGGAGTTGATCATTGCTATTTTCCCCCTAAATGAATCTGTGTCTATAGGAGGATGGCATCCTGGCGATCCCTACGGTTCCCGGCGCGCCGCCGAAGCTACGCATGGATGCGACACTGCTGGAGGACTTCCGGGCGAGGGCCTTCTCGCTGCTGTCCATCGCCGGCCTGTCGGGGTTCTGCCAGGTCAGCATCCCGCTGGGCACCCGCGACGGCGTCCCGGTGTCAGTGTCGCTGCTCGCGGGACACGGCGGTGACCGTTTCCTCGTCGCTGTAGCCCAGGAGCTCCATGAGGCGCTCCAAGCCGAGGCCGCAGCAACCTGGTGCTCAGCAGCTTAGCTTAACTCTGCCATATCTTACTGAATTCTTCAGTACAAGAGATTGTATGACTCTATCTGAACATATGTGTTCAGTAAGTAGATTTTAACCATTATGCAAACAAATTTACACCGTTGATTCATATAAACCGAAATACTTCACACAACACAGCAACACATAGCATGCACTTCAGAGGTGAGAAGTGATCACTGAAAAAAAATAGCGCGCTATAGCGTGTACAAAATTGCCTCGCTAAATTAATTTATGTACAATATCTCGCTAATAGTATGTTGTAGCGCGCTATAGCACGCTAATAGCATATTTTTAGGGGCCGCGCTATTTTTTTCATTGGAAGTGATAGATCTTGGTATTAGATCAGTTAGAGTAAACCTGATGATGGACAGCCCGGACTGAAAAACTCGGACTGGGCCATATTTACCTTTTGAACCGGGCTGAAACTCGATCGGTTAGATTTTGACCATCATGCAAATAAATTTAGACCGTTGATTAATACAAAATGAAATACTTCACAGGCAACTCTTTTTTTTCTCTCTTTTACTTCGCACAAAAACAACACATAGTATGCCCTTCAGAGGCGAGAAGTGATAGATCTTTGTATTGGTTAAGACTTGAGAGTATACCTCATCATGGACAGCCCGGCCTGAAAACCCCGGCTAAAACTCGATTGGTTAGTTCCAATTAACAATGTCACTGAAACAGGATGTCACGGTAAGAGCAGCAGCCTCTGACGTCACGGGGCTATGCCTCTGTGATGCGCATTTGAGAGTGGGCTGGCCGGGAGGGGCAAAATTTCGTGTTTTGACCCTTTTCTGAAACCTATTCGAGATCTAACTCTAGTTTGAAATTTTTTTCGAAATCTGACCCTTTTGTTACCGCCATGGTCCATGCTGGTAGGTGTAACACCCTACCGCCAGAGACCTTGGCGGTAGGCTGTTATACCCTACCGCCATAAGCCCTGGCGGTAGTAAAAAGGGTCAGATCTCGAAAAAAATCAAACTAGGGTCAGATCTCGAATAGGTTTCAGAAAAGGGTCAAAACACGAAATTTAGCCGCCAGGAGGAGACATGCCAGTCGGTGTACCTAATTTTGTCTATATACACTTATGTTCTGAAGAACATACATGCATGTTACTCCCTTCGTTCCTAAATATAAGTCTTTCTAGAGATTTCAACAAGTGACTATATACGAAGCAAAATGAGTGAATCTACACTAAAATATGTCTATATACATCCGTATGTGGTAGTTCATTTGAAATCTCTAAAAAGACTTATATTTAGGAACGGAGGAAGTATATACTAGAGTAGTAGAAACCATGAATTAATGGTTTTATTTGGAAAAAAAGTGAAGGAACCATATGCAATACTGATCCGAACAGAAACACTGCTACTTGACACACGCAGCATACATGACAATAGGCACAAAGATATAGTCGGATCGTTCACACAGGAGTAGTTCGTCTTCATCCTTAATACACAGTTTTTTTTTTTGAAACGAGGCAAAAAACTTGCCATTTTCATTGATTAAGAAGGGGAGAATTACTCGATTAATTGCGGAAAACCGAGCTAAAACCAATACAGCCCAACCCACATAACATGGGAACCACCGGCCAGCCTGGCCACGTGCCAACAGATGGCCACACGTGTGAACAACCGACAACTGCAACTTTGACGACGAGCTTCACAAGAGAAATATGCAGGACTTGCGCCAACCGCGCCCTCCGCAAACGACCATCGAGTGCCTGTCATTGTCACCACTTGGACGCGCTCCACCACAGCTCCGACTTCAAAGCAACCAAGCAACCCAAGGAAAAGCACCTCGGACACGCTGGGAAGATCCAACTACCGAAGCCCGAGCGGCGACCCAAGCTCTACTCGACGCCATCATCGTTGCCAAACAGAAATCAACACCCCCAAAACAGACATCTCAGCAAATCCCGCGGCGAAGATGTTGCCAACCACCACGATGAAGATGCCTGTGGCACCCCAGCTCAGAGCAACCGGTTTACCTTGCATTGCCAGCCCAGAGATCTAGTCTTTTGGCAACACACAACAACTTGGTATAGAAAACAACCGCTTTATTGATGCTAGAGGAAACATAAGTTCGATATTACATCAAGTAGTGAGGCCAAGCGGCACACACGATGCGGCTGAACAGTATGTACATTATTTAATGAACATGAAGGGGCCTCGAACACGACAACTACGCGGCAATGGAACGACGACGAAGTGGAACTCAATAGCACAGGGACACCGATGTGGACACGATCTAGACACAGGAAGCACTCCGATCCGGTATAACTTTCCTGAAATCTGGCATGACACGCCAGGTCAGTACATTGAATGTACTTGCAAGCTCACAACAAACATAAGCATAATGGCAAACAATATTATGACAATTAAGCAGATTAAATGCAAAACCTCGACATACTACTCATGCAAAGCATCAATAGACTACTCATGCAGTGAACATGCTCGTGCACCGAGTCCCTCGACTCACTTACCAAATAGGTTACCTCGTAACCAATATCCTCAAAACGGTGATCACTCCCTATCACAAACAATACCAATCTCATCAATACGATGATCACTCCCGGATCACAAACGGAACCAACTCTTTGGTTTCCACAACCACGACCATCTCATGGTCTCAATAAACTCATCACATAATCAGTGCCACGGTGTATATTTAGTGTGCAAGATTAGCTTATTTATGTTGACCCATGGTGTGACCTACTAAAGAGTTGTGTCCGTAACTGAGGATGCGGCTATCGATAGATTTAATAAACACTCTGCAGAGGTTAGTACACTGTACCCACACCACGGAACCCATGGCCTCACACTCCCATACGTGTGGACCAATGGCATTCTGATAGAACCCTTCCATTGCCATGACACTCTCTCGGCCACTCCGACCAACTCCCCTCTGGGCTAGGTCATGGGTGGCCCCGATGTCTACCAAAGACATCCAACGGCCACCGTCGTGGCAAAACAAATCAACACTCCCAAATGGGGACAAGGTACCATAACAACAACAACATGCATACAAGGTTATGTCTGCTTACCAGGCCAGGGTACCGCACGCTCATAACCTCCCCTCATTGGAGGCACCGACCAGAGGCATGACAACAGACCGAATAAAGGCCTTTCCATAAAGGCAAATGTGGTTGCACTGGGAAGCTCGATTCAGTGGCACCATGACCTGATCAACATTATGTTCAAGTTGAGTTTATTATCAGGTTTAACTTGAAATGAAAGAACTTCGAGTCACAGTATGCCATGAACATGCAACTACCTGACATGCACTATATCCACATAGCACGAAAGTAAACGGATCAACATCATAGAATCATGCTTCTTGCACTACTCTGTAAACTTTGGTGGAAGCGTTGAACCCTTTGCTCGGGCCGCATCTCTATTTATATCACATGTGTGCCGTGGCTTACAAGAGATCGAGAGAGATCGTGATCGATCGGTACAGGAGATCAGGGAGGTTACAACAGAAGAAGAGATAGAAAGATACAAGTTTAAACAACCTCTTCTACCTCTATACAATATCATCTAACACCCCCCCTCAATCTAAACCTCAAGATACTTTCGCAAGGTTAAGATTGTACTTGAACTCATCCAACCTCCTCATAGTAAGAGGTTTTGTGAAGCCATCAGCAAGTTGATCTCCAGTAGGTATAAACCGAATATCAAGTAGCCTTCGAGCTACCCTTTCTCTAACAAAGTGGAAATCAACCTCAATATGCTTGGTTCGTGCATGAAAAACAAGATTAGCTGAAAGATAAGTTGCACCAATATTATCACACCATAATCTAGCAGCTTGTGGAGCCTTGATTCCAAGTTCATAGAGCAATGTTTGTATCCACATTACTTCTGCTGTAGCATTAGCCAAAGCTTTATATTCAGCCTCTGAACTTGACCTTGAGACAGTAGCCTGTTTTCTTGCACTCCATGACACAAGATTAGTTCCCAGAAACACAGCAAAACCACCTGTAGACCTTCTATCATCAGCACACCCTGCCCAGTCTGCATCAGAGTAAGCAGCAACAAGTAGAGAAGAAGACTTGGTAATCTGAAGCCCAAGTCCTTCAGAAAACTTTAGATACCTTAAAATCCTCTTGACTGCAGTCCAATGAGTTGTTCTAGGTGCATGTAAATACTGACATACCTTATTCACAGAGTAAGAAATATCAGGACGTGTAAGAGTCAGATACTGCAAAGCACCCACAACACTTCTGTAATTAGTTGCATCCTCTGGTCCAAGTGCTTCTCCACTCTCAATTGTAAGTTTTTCAGAAGTTGAAATTGGTGTACTCACAGGTTTACAATTGTACAAACCGACTCTCCTGAGTATATCAGTTGTATATTTTTCCTGCGTAAGCAATATACCATCCTTGATCTGCTTCACTTCTATACCAAGAAAATAGTGGAGATCTCCCAAGTCCTTGAGAGCAAACTCTAACTTTAAATCTTTAAGCAAACATGTAGTAGCATCTGAACTTGAGCTTGCAACAATTATATCATCAACATAAACAAGCACAAATATAGTAATATTGTCTTTATGATAAAAGAGCAATGAGGTATCTGCTTTGGATGACGTAAACCCAAGTTGTTGTAACTGCATGCTCAACCGTGAGTACTAGGCTCTAGGGGCCTGTTTCAAACCATATAATGCTTTATCCAACTTACAGACATGATGAGGTGTGTTTTGATTTTCATATCCAGGTGGCTGCCGCATGAACACTTCTTCCTCAAGAACACCATGAAGAAATGCGTTCTGAACATCTAGCTGACGTAAGCTCCAACCTCTGGAAATAGCAATAGACAATACAAGTCGAATAGTAGCTGCCTTAACAACAGGACTAAATGTATCTTCATAATCAATACCAAATCTCTGCTTGAAACCCTTGGCAACTAACCTAGCCTTATATCTGTCTATGCTTCCATCAGGTTTTCTTTTTATTTTATATACCCATTTGCAATCTATAACATTGATACCTTTCTTTGGAGGTACTAAGTGCCAAGTTCTATTTTTCATGAGGGCATCATATTCATTATCCATAGCCTGCTTCCACTCTTTATGAGCTAGAGCATCATGCAGATTATTTGGTTCTCCAACAATACTAAGAAAAGCACGTTTGACTCTGTCATATCGTACCGTACCATCAGTATACTCCTTTTCTTTGATAATATCTGTCTGTGACCGAGTGTGTCGACGAGGAGGCTGAGGTAGCGCTGATGACGTAGCCACAGGAGATCCAGAAACAGTAGACACCTCCACAGAGGATCCAGGCACCGGATCCGAGGCAGATTCTGCCCCTGTAGCTGATCCAGGCGCTGCAGAAGCGGGTGTCCCCCTGTTGCCAGTCGCGCCAATCACCGCGTCGTCCCTGCCCACGCCTGGGCTGGCGGGCTCCACCTGGTGGTGACTGTCGGGCACACACGCACCTGCGCCCGAGCCTTGGCCCACACCTGGGGTGGCGGGCTCCACCTGACAGCGGCTGTCGGCCACACGCGCACTTGCGCTCGCGCCTGGGCGGACGGTTTCACCCAATCGCGAGGCGAGACAGGCGGGGTCTGGCTGGTCGGCCGCCCGTGTTTCAGTGGACGCATGCAGGGAAGGGAGATCCTCCTGGGATCGCGCGCCGCCAGAGACAAACGGGCTGACGTGAGGATCTGCATGGGATCCAGCACCACTGCCAACCGAGTCAGCCTGGGATCTTGCGCCTGTTTCGTCCGGATCTGCACACATAAAATGACGACCACAATATGCAGAATTACAGTTTTCTTTGGAATTTTTCACATGATCAGCTTTATTTAATTCACCCCCGTGATCTGGAAGCAAGGCTATTTCAGCACGAAGAAGAGCTCCTGCGTTGGGATTAAGTTTGGCAAAAGGAAACAAAGTTTCATCAAAAACAACATCCCTGGAAATAGAGATACGTCCAGTAGCAATTTCCAGGCACTTATAGCCTTTATGAAGGTTACTATAGCCAAGAAAAGCACATTGAGTAGAACGGAGCTCAAGCTTATGACGATTGTGTGGACGAAGATTGGGATAGCATGCACACCCAAAGATTTTTAGAGAGTTATAATCAGGTTTTTTTATTATAGAGACGTTCCAAAGGAGTAGAGTTGCCAATAACTTTGCTGGGCAAACGGTTAATAAGATATGTGGCAGTGATAAAAGCTTCATCCCAATATTTGAGAGGCATGGAAGCACGGGCAAGCAAAGAGAGACCAACTTCAACAATGTGGCGATGTTTACGCTCGGCGGAGCCATTCTGTTGATGTGCATGAGGACAGGACACATGGTGTGCAATGCCTATGCTACGAAAGAATGAGTGGAGCTTCTCATACTCCCCTCCCCAGTCACTTTGGACTGTCAAAATTTTTCTGTCAAAGTGACGTCTGACAAGTTTTTGAAACTCTTGAAATATAGAGAAAACTTCATATTTATGCTTGAGTAAATAAATCCAAGTGAATTTACTGTAATCATCAATGAAACTGACATAGTATGTTTTTTCCAAAGGAATCTCGGGCATGACCCCATACATCACTGAAAATAAGCTCTAAAGGAGCATGAGATATACTATCTGACCTAGGATAGGGAAGTTGGTGACTCTTGGCACATTGACAAGCTTCACAAACCGAATCACTAGCATGGCTATGTGACAAAGAAAGATTGCTTTTATTGACTACTTGCTTAACTATGACAGAAGAAGGATGTCCTAATCGTTGATGCCACCTTGCCAAAGAGGGCTTGATGACGGAGTAGACCTGACGACGCTTGCGACTAAGTGCTCCAGATGTGATGGGGTAGAGACCTCCAACGCATCTACCGTGGTGTAGGAGTTCCCTCGTTGCCCGATCCTTGATAAAAAAAGTAACGAGGGTGAGTTTCAAAGAAGATGTTATTATCAGTGGTTAAACGAGACATAGAGGCAAGGTTTTTATCAGCTTGAGGGACATGAAGAACATCTTTAAGAACTAGATCACGTTTTAGCATAGGGGAATTAATATAAGCTTGACCAATGTGTTGAATATCCATACCTCCACCGCTTGCGGTGTGAATCTGATCATGGTCGTGGTACTGTTCACGAAGGGCAAGTTGCTCCAGTTCACTTGTAACATGATCGGTGGCACCGGAGTCAACATACCAGACGCCATCTCCTCCTTGCTCACGCACGGCTGCAGCAACATGGCGAGCATCTTCCTCGATAGATTGGATAGCGATCGCATCTAGCTACCCAGGCGACCGCAACCATGTCCACCACCACCGCCGCCATGACGGCTAACAGAGCCTCTTCCTCGATAGATTGGATAGAGATTGCATCTAGCTACCCAGGCGACCGCAACCATGTCCACCACCACCGCCGCCATGACGGCTAGCACCATGGGTGCGCTCACCACCGACACCTCCTCCACTTTTGCGTCATCGTCCACCTCCACCCCCACCAACTCCTTCCTCGGATCGCCGCCGCAAGAGAAGCTGACGAGGGGCAACTTCCTGCTCTGGAAGGTCATCGTCCTACCCCAGATCAAGGGCGCGCAGATGGAACATCATCTCGGCGCGAAGAGTCCGGCACCGCCGGCCATCCTCACCATTACCAAAGAAGGCAAAGAAGAACATGTACTGAACTTTGCGCGATCCCTTTGGTTTGCACAGCAGCAGCAGCTCCAAGGCTACCTGATGGGCTCCCTCTCCCGCGACATCCTTGCTCAAGTCGCCACGCTCCAGACGCCGACTGAAGTCTGGCGCGCCATCCACGACATGTTCGCTGCCCAGAGCCAAGCCCAAGCTATCAATACACGTATTGAGCTCACAAATCTTCAAAAAGGTAACATGACTATGGCCGAATACCTTGGAAAGATTAAAAGCCTTACCGATGAAGTTGCCTGTACTGCTGCCGCGCTCTCCGATCCGGAGATCGTGTCAAAGATCTTGGCCGGACTGGACATGGATTACAATCCAGTCGTCTCGGCCCTTGCTGCCCGGGTTGAGCCCATCACCGTTCAGGAGTTGTACAGTCAGCTCCTCAGCTTCGACGCCCGCCTCAGCCTCCTTCATGGCGCCAGCTTTCGCCAGTCCTCTGCCAATGCCGCCTCGCGTGGACGCGGCCGTGGGCGTGGTCACCATGCGCAGCGTGGCGGTGGGCGTGGGCGTGGCAACGCTCAGGGCGACAGCGGCTACACCAACAACTACAAAAACACCGGCGGCAGCAGCTACAACAACACCGGCAATCGATCAGGGGGTGGTGGCTTCAACAACAACAACAGCCGCCGCCCTCCCTCTTCCTCCCGTGGTCGTCCTCGCTGTCAACTCTGCAAGAAAGCCGGCCATGAGGTGATGGACTGCTGGCACCGTTTTGATGAGAACTATGTGCCCGATGCTCTGATACCATGTAAACTTTGGTGGAAGCGTTGAACCCTTTGCTCAGGCCGCATATCTATTTATATCACATGTGTGTTGTGGCTTACAAGAGATCAAGAGAGATCGTGATCGATCGGTACAGGAGATCAGGGAGGTTACAACAGAAGAAGAGATAGAAAGATACAAGTTTAAACAACCTCTTCTACCTCTATACAATATCATCTAACATACTCATCACTTTAACTCACTGGTTTCAACTTTACTGGTTTTCTATCTCATCATTATTAGTTATGCCATTATCATATTAAAATCATATAACTCCTATATGAAAATGATACCGATCATACCCAAATCATAACCATACTATCAAAATACTTCTACTGCCTCATACTAATCCATGCATTCAAACACTACTGTAAACTAGGCACTTCAAGCATGAAAAGTAAACTAGAATAAACATTATCCATTTAAATGATTAAATGCATGAAAATAATTCATATTCAAGTTGGAAAATCATAAATATTGAGATGACACCATGCAAATGCTTGTGGTGGCTTGCCTTAGCATAGAGGAGGGTCACACTCCTCATGGTTTCCTTCAAGGCAAGGTTCTTCCTCTGAAAACAAATAAAACCATAAAAATAAAATATCAAGAACACTTCTGAAATTGACCAAAAATTCTAGATAACACAGAAAAATCTCAATTTTTGTATGCTGCTAGAGAATTCCAAGACAAACACAATGCAAAAAGAATCAATTCATTTGGACTTATGGTTTAAAAATTAGAGCCAGTCAAAGTTTGAATTAAATTTGAATAAAAGAAAAACTGGGGGAGTGACGTCGATGGCGTATTCCAGGAATATGCCTCCACTCGTACCGCTTCGGGCGCGAGTGGTGAGGCTGATAGTGGGCCCCATGCGTCAGGTCTGGAGAGAGGGAGAGAGGAAACAGAGGATGGTGGCGCTTCACCGACGCTTTCTCCGGCGAGGAGGGCTCGGCGGCCAGGTTAAGAGGGAGAGATGGGTAGAGGAGACGCTTGCGCACCTGCCTGTACCCGTGGCTTGGCTAGAGGTGGTCGGACGAGGTTGGCACGGGATTCTGTAGCGGAAGACGGTGAGGCAGGGCTGCACCAGGGGCTCCAACGGGGTCAGTTGTCACCAGAGGTTCACTAGGGAGTCGATGGAGAAGTGGATTGAGCTCGAGGAGCACTGGAGTGGAGATGGACAGCAGAGGGGATCATCGGCAAGCTCTGGTCAGGGACGGCAGCCAAAGGCCTGCCCGGCCGGCCTGCGGCTTCTCTACTGTGTTGTGGAGGTTGGGTGAGTGGTTTGAGGTGCTCGGAGATGCCAGAGGGGGTCGGTATTTATAGGCGGAGGCGATGGGGGTCTCGGCTCCGCCGGAGGGCTCTGGAAATGGCACACGACGATGGGGAGTGCCAGAGGGAGGGGGAGAAGAGCTAGGGGCTCACGCGGCCATTGTGGAAGAAGACAGGGGCACGGGCGCATTGTGCACTTGGCCGCGACGTGCCCGTGCTCGCTGCGGCTGCTCCGGCATCGGCGAGTGGTAGGGAGAGGTCAAGGGAGATGTGTCGAGGCAGGTGGCGCGGTGCGGCTGTCGGTGGCAAGCACTGGAAAGAGCACACACTAAACAGGGGCTCGGGCGCAGTGCAGAGCGCGCCGAACACATGCCAGCGCGCTTGTCCACACGCGGTCACCATGTGATCTATGCCAAAATGGCACCCAGGTGTTTCCATACCTTTTCTAGTGTGTTTTCCGTGCAGTGTTTAGTCTAAGAGAAGTTATGGCACACAATCAGGCCGACCGGATTGAACAAGAGCTTCTCAACAAGTTTCTGGACAGAAACTTGTGCACCATGTTTGGATGGCTTCTAGAAGGAGTTTAGGGCTAAGCTCCTGGGGTTAAGGTTTTCTTAGGAGGGTAATGAAGCTCAAGAAAAATCAGCTTCATTGGATCAAGGAATAATACACTTACTGTGCAAAGTGCATTATTAGGGCAGAAGGCAAATGATTTTCCCTAGAAAAATTTGGTCACATGACCATATGATATTTTTGCATAGGGCGATGAAGCACTGCCTAGAGGTGGTGTGAGAATTTTCTCAGATTTTTCTGAGAAAGAAACAGAGGGGTTGCTTTGGAAGAGAAGTGGAAATATTCCATTTACAAGAGGAAAAGGATATTTCCTTTATAAGAAAAATATTCCAAAGCATTTTTGAGGATGTGTGAGAGATCAAGAAAGGTTGAGAGGGGTGAGAGAGGTAACTTGGGTGAACATCAAAACATTTGCCAAGTGCAAGTCCAAATGAATTAACTCAAAAACCCAAATTTCAAAGAGAAAGGCAAATGAAGAGCAGGAGGGCAAACCAGCGAAAACCAGGGTGTCACTATGCTGCCAACCACCGGTCTCCAGTTGTAGCCAGCTCCGAGATGATACCCCCGAGGAGGAAGAAGACGTGAAGGTGCCTTCAGCGCCTGATCCCGCGGATCTGAAGTTTCCCTCCAGAGCCAAGGCCGCGGGAAGAGGGTAGAGCAGCACACTGCAGCGACACTTCCAAGAAAGAGTGTGACGCACACGGGCGTCACTGCCGCCACATCTGGCAAAGGCCGGAAATAGGATTTCTCCCGGTGAAGCTCGACCAGAAACTTTCCTAACCGGCCGGCCACAAACATCCGTGCACCAAACCTTGTAGAGCACCGAGGCCTCCCGTCTCACTCCAAATGACCGCGGGATCCCTTGATCCGTCACGTCCAATCTGGTTTTGAACCAAACTTATCCGAATTTGAGACTTGAAGGACCAAATGTAATACCAAAAATCTTGAGGGACCAAGTCTATACTTTTGGGGAACATGAGGGATCAAAAACATACTTTTCTCTTATATTAATTTGGTGCAGCCTAAATACATCTATACTAAAGCCCAGTGAAATAGAAAATTAGGTTTCAGGCCAACACAATAAAATTTAGACTTCAGCTCAAAGCCTAATACAACCCCTTTTTTGAATAAAGAGGCGGCGCCAAAGGCGCCTATCATTAAACTGAAAGACAAGTTACAGACTTGATATTACAGTGCTTGACATTTATATTGCCTAGCTTGAGAAGCATAGGACAGTGATCTGCTAAATGAAGTTTGTCTTTAACAGTGAATATAGGGCTGGCGTTGATGTCTGAAGAATAGGCTGTAGCTGCATTATTATGAGCGCTGCTATTTAGTTCCCTAGGGATTGATGTGGTAGATCGATGTTTGAATATGGCTAGTCATAGCAAAGAAATCTGCTAGATAGCTTCTAATATTTCTGGATGCTGCTACTTGGGCTAAAATTTGATTGTCCGTGTAGAAAGTGATATCTCCTGCTGTAGTTGCAGTGGCCACTTGACCTGCTACATGTAGTGCCAATGCTTCAGCCTGTAGTCGAGAGCAAACTTGGTCTCTAGATAGAAGAATGCTCATGTTGATCAGAAGGAAATATGCCCTATAGGCAATAATAAAGTTGTTATTTTATTTCCTTATTTCATGATAAATGTTTATTATTCATGCTATAATTGTATTAATCAGAAACTTGATACATGTGTGGATACATAGACAAAACACCGTGTCCCTAGTAAGCCTCTACTATACTAGCTCGTTAAACAAAGATGGTTAAGTTTCCTAACCATAGACATGTGTTGCCATTTGATGAATGGGATCACATTATTAGGAGAATGATGTGATGGACAAGACCCATCCGTTAGCATAGCATATTGATCGTTCAGTTTTATTGCTATTGCTCTCTTCATGTCAAATACATATTCCTTTGACTATGACATTATGCAACTCCCGGATACTAGAGGAGTGCCTTGTTTGCTATCAAACATCATAACGTAACTGGGTGATTATAAAGATGCTGTACAGGTATCTCCGAAGGTGTTTGTTGTGTTAGCATAGACTGAGATTAGGATTTGTCACTCCGATTATCGGAGAGGTATCTCTGGGCCCTCTCGGTAATACACATCATAAACTTGCAAGCAAACGACTAAGGAGTTAGTCATGAGGTGATGTATTACGAAACAAATAAAGATACTTTCCAGTAACGAGATTGAACTAGGTATGAAGATACCAACAATCGAATCTCGGTCCAGTAACATACCGATGAACAAGGGAATAACATATGTTGTTGTAACTGTTCGACCGATAAAGATCTTCACAGAATATCTGGGAGCCAAGCTCTAGCTGATGGTTTTGTTCTTGGGAATCCTGCTGCACGTTTGGCCTTTATCAGAGCAGGTGGAGATACGGTTAATTTTGTTTTTGCTCTTGATCGTGAATTGTTGCTTTGGATGGGAGGAATGCTCAAGCGCATATACACACCCGCCTTCACCAATATGCAGTCG
Organism: Aegilops longissima; assembly: GCA_021605205.1. Lineage (NCBI taxonomy): Eukaryota > Viridiplantae > Streptophyta > Magnoliopsida > Poales > Poaceae > Aegilops > Aegilops longissima. The sequence continues at coordinate 848,754,984 of CM038677.1, forward strand.
GGAAGCACGGTGTTCCCTTCAGGATCATTCAGACTCAAGTGAACTCCGTCTATGCTGCGGGGATGCTTTGTGTTGCACCAGAACCAGACTTTATGTCTATAGCCTTCTGCCCTAACTTTCAGTTGGGAGCCACCATTATTCCCCACAATCTGCTGCAGGAGGACTCTATCGTCATGATTGATGCGGCCAATGTGGATTGGGCTTTGGCTGATCGATCCCCTAGGCTCAAGGCTATTTCTCATTTTGCGTCTGAAGCTACAGGCTCTCAGTCAGTTTCTGTCGCTCTGCCAGACCAAGGGAATGCTCTTCAGATGATTGCTTCTTTGTCTCTGTTTACTGTTTCCACCTCTTGCAATGCCATGGTGCCACTTGACACCACTGCAGTCAGAAGGAGCACCAGATCAAACAAGTATGATGGGTTCAAGGTCAACCATGTCTCTGATACCAAGCAAACTAGATCAAGGGTGAAATCTCGTGTGGTGTCATCTGTCAGTGTTGTTTCCATGGCTGTTGCTTCTGTGCAGGTTGCTACTGGTTCTTGCCCGCCTCCTACTTCCATCAAGGAAATCCAACAGGTGGGCGGCCGATGCGGTATTGCACCGGAAGACTTATCTTCAAAGAAGCTGCTGGATGGCCAACAGATGACATCTGATGCTGAAAACTGATTCTTCCCTCGGCATGAATAAATCTTGGAATGTGCTATCGTGGAATATCAGAGGCATAAACTCTGAAAGTAAACTTTTGGCTCTTAGGAATGCTATTGATACTAGCGGTTGTTCGGTGCTATGTATCCAGGAAACTGAGCGCGAATCTTTTGATTTAGCCTTTATTAAAACCTTCTGTCCCAAGCGCTTTGATAAATTTGTGTTTACACCTTCGTTGGGTGCCTCGGGTGGTATTATCACTATATGGAACAACTCTATGTTTGTGGGCACTCCGTGGCACGTTGATTCTTTTGTGGTGGGTGTTTCTTTTGTTGCCACGCAATCCAGTGAATCTTGGAATCTTGTCAATGTTTATGGTCCTTGCTCTGGACAGTGAAGGGTAGATTTTACTTCTTGGTTATTTGATCTTAATATACCTAATGATGAAAATGGTTGATTCTGGGTGATTTTAATTTCATTCGTTCCACGACCAACAGAAACAAACCAGGTGGAGACGCTGCAGATATGCTCTTGTTTAATGAAATCATACGAGCACAATCTTTGATGGAACTCCCAGTCAAAGGCAGATCATACACTTGGAGCAATATGCAGGATGATCCTCTGCTCGAGCAACTTGACTGGTTCTTCTCATTGTCTAATTGGACCACTTCTTTCCCGAAAACAATGGTCTTGCCGTTGCGCAAGCCCATGTCTGATCATATCCCGTGTGTAGTGGCCATTGAATCCGAAATCCCAAAGCCCAAGTTGTTTTGCTTTGAGAACTTCTGGATCAATCATGTGGGTTTCATGGATGTGGTTGCTGCCTCTTGGTCCAAGTCATGTCATGCTTCAAATTTTGCTGCACTTATCTGCAAAAAACTCAAAACTTTTCGATTTGATATCAAACGCTGGAGCCGGGGTATCTCAAAACTGAAAATAATGATTCAGAATAGTAATGAGGCTCTTGCTCTGTTGGATAATCTTGAGGACAAGAGAACACTTTTTGTCCAAGAGTCGAACTTCAGGCGAATTTTAAAACTGCATCTGAACACGCTGCTCAAATACCAGAATGAGTACTGGAGGAAGCGATGCACGGTCAGGTACTTCAGGTTTGCTGATGAAAATACCAAACTCTTTCAATCACTCCCGACTGAGAGGTTTAGGCACAACTCTATAGCCAACCTGCGTGATGGTGATGTGGAGGTGAGTGATCACGTAGGCAAAGAGGGGGCGTTATACAAAACCTACAAGGAGCGCTTGGGTTCCTCCAAACCCACTAGCATGCGCTTTGACCTCGCTTGGATTATCCTCGGATTGATGTCCTAGACCAATTATCGGCCCCCTTCTCCACTGAGGAGATCGATGCCATGGTTAAGAAAATGCCGGCTGATAGTTCTCCTGGCCCTGATGGTTTTAATGGTTGCTTCCTTAAGAGTTGATGGCAGATTATCAAAGAGGATTTTTAAAGGATGTGACAGGATTTCCATGGTGGCAAGCTTGATATAACCAGTATTAGTGAAGAGTACATTACTTTGATGCCCAAGATCTCATCTCCAGAAACAGCTAATGATTACAGATCAATCACTCTTCTTAACTGTTGCTTGAAAATTGTCACGAAAATTTTGGCTAATCGTTTGCAGAAAATTATTCTAAAAATAATTCACAGGAATCAGTACGGTTTCATTAAAGGAAGAACCATCCAAGATTGTCTGGTGTGGACATTCGAATATATTCATCAATGTCAGACATCATCGCGTGAGATTGTGCTCCTCAAGCTTGATTTTTCCAAAGCTTTTGACACGATTGAGCACGCCCCCATGATGGGAATCATGCGTCACATGGGCTTTGATGACAAGTGGCTGGGTTAGATGGAAATGATCTTTGGCTCTGGCATTTCTTCTGTTCTCCTTAATGGAGTTCCCGGCAGAAATTTTCAGTGCAAATGTGGGGTACGACAAGGCGATCCCTTGTCACCGTTAATTTTTGTCCTCGTTCCTGACCTCCTGCAAGTCACGATCAATGATGCTTTTGCTAGGTGCCTGATTGACCTGCCCTTTCCCCGCAATCGCAATGGTGACTTCCCAGTGGTGCATTACGCGGACGACACCATACTGGTGATGCAAGCCTGCCCCGATCAAGCTGCTCGTATGAAAATCATCATTGAGGACTATGCTGCCTCGGTAGGCTTGAAAATCAATTTTCACAAGTCCACCCTAATTCCCATCAACATTAATCAGCAGTGTGCTACTGAGTTGGCGCATGTTTTTGGCTGCTCTGTTGGTTCACTTCCTTTCACTTACCTTGGCCTCCCCATGGGCATGACGAGGCCGTCTCTGCTTGGACTCATGCCACTGGTGCATGGAGTCGAAAGGAAGATGTCCATGACACTGTCTTTGTTGTCGTCTGGGGCCAAGCTCACTTTGGTCAACTCAGTTGTGACGTTGATGCTGATCTATGCAATGTGCGTGATCAAACTGCACCCTAAGGTGGTTGAGCACCTTGACAAACTGTGCAGATATTGTCTTTGGGCTAAGAACTCTGAAGATGGGATCAAGAACAATTCGCTGGCAGCCTGGGAGTTGGTCTGTCGACCAAAACGTAAAGGTGGACTTGGGGTTATTAACATCAAAACCCAAAACGTGGCCCTCCTTCTAAAGCACCTGTTCGAGTTCTATAACCGCGAAGAGGTCCCCTGGGTGACCTTGATCTGGGAGGCCTATTACACGGACAAAATCCCGCATGCAACAGACCCAGTGGGCTCCTACTGGTGGCATGATGTAATGCAACTCAGCGACGTTTTTCGTGGGATCACCAGGGTCACTCTAGGGAATGGCTCTTCTTCCCTGTTCTTGAAAGATGTCTGGTTTGGTAGCAATCGAGATGCCCCCCTCATGGAACTATTCCCCAGGGCTTTCTCTTTCTACTTAAACGAGGATGATTATGTTGTTAAGGTTCTTACAGCTACGGACCCTGGCATGCTTTTCCACCTACCTCTGTCAGCTCAAGCTAGAGAAGTCAGGGGGATCCAACAAGGCTCGATGCATGTGCTTTTGGAGAGAGACTACAATGACACTAGGGAGTGCACCCTTGGTGGGAAATTTTCCTCCAAAAAGGTCTATAACCACTGCTTCAAAAAGATAGTTGTTGATGATGCTTTCATTCGGCTTTGGAAGGCCAAAAGCCCGATCAAATTCAAAATGTTTTGGTGGCTACTACTGGTGGACCGCTTAAACACGAGAAACATGCTGAGACGTAGGCAATCATCATTGCGGGTAATAGTTACACTTGCATGTGTTGCCAAAACCCTCCTGAGGAAACCGTTGAACACCTATTCTTTACCTGCCCCTTTATCCAACATTGTTGGAATAAAGTTGGCATGAATTGGCCGGCGTTGGACAACAAAATCTCTTTGTTGCACGGCGGCAGAGAAAACTGGCGGCAACCCTTGTTCATGGACATTTTTATGATGGCCGCATGGAGTTTGTGGATGGAGAGAAACAGCAAATACTTCAGAGGGATCCCACACTCTTTTTGTTCATGGTTGGCTAGGTTCAAAAATCTTTTGGGCCTTTTGGTTCACAATTGTAGAGAGGAACTTCGTCCTTTCTTAGCTACTTACATACAAGGCTTGTGACATTTGCTATGTAGATTCTTGAGGCCATGGCCGGGGGCAATAGAAACCCATTTGTAACATGGATGTAATTGGTTCTTTGTGAGTAATACAAAAGTCAGTGGGAGCCTCTCCTACTATCGTTCATAGTCAAAAAAATATGAGCATCTAGGTTACGCTATTAGTTATTGACATGATTGGTGTCTCGGTCATGTCTACATAGTTCTCGAACCCGTAGGATCCGCACGCTTAACGTTCGTTGACGATATAGTAGTATAGGAGTTATGTGATTTGGTGACCGAATGTTGTTCGGAGTCCTAGATGTGATCACAAACATGACGAGGAGTCTCGAAATGGTCGAGAAGTAAAGATTGATATATGGGACAATGGTATTCCGAAACCAGAAGTGTTCCAGAGTGCATCGAGTATTTATCGGAGTACCGGAGGGGTTACCGGAACCCCGGGGGGAGATATGGGCCATATGGGCCATGAGAGGGGAGCACACCATCTCACAAGGGGTGGCGCGCCTCTCCTATATGGCAGGATGCCGAATTATGAGAAGGAAGGACGGGGTTCAGCCCCCCTTCCCTTTCTCTCTCCCCCCTTCCCTTTCTTCTCTAGTGAAAAAGGCAGGGGGGTCCCATTCGGATCCTACTTGGGGCACCCCCTGGCTGCTCCCTCCTTCCCCCACCTAAATATATGTGGGAGGGGGCACCTAGCACACCCAAGACATTATCTTAGCCGTGTGCGGCGCCCCCCTCCATAGTTTACGCCTCCGGTCATAATTTAGTAGTGCTTAGGTGAAGCCCTACCGAGATCACTTCACCGTCACCATCACCACGCCGTCGTGATGACAGAACTCATCTAATAGATCGACATCTTGCTGGATCAAGAAGGCAAGGGACGTCACCGAGTTGAACGTGTGCAGAACTCAGAGGTGCCATACGTTCGGTACTCGACCGGTGGATCGTGAAGAAAGTTTGATTACATCAACCGCATTGTGAAACGCTTCCGCTTACGGTCTACGAGGGTACGTAGACACACTCTCCCCCTCGTTGTTATACATCTCCTAGATATATCTTGATGACCCGCAAGTATAGGGGATCAATCCTAGTCCTTTCGATAAGTAAGAGTGTCGAACCCAATGAGGAGTAGAAGGAAATGACAAGCGGTTTTCAGCAAGGAAATGTGTGCAAGCACCGAAATTACAAGTAATGAGTAGTTTGATAGCAATATAATTGGTAACAAGCAAGTAACGGTAACGGTAACAAAAGTGCAACAAGGTAGGCCAATCCTTTTGAGGCAAAGGACATGCCAAAACGGTCTCTTATGATAAGCAAAGTGTTCTTGAGGGCACACGGGAATTTCATCTAGTCACTTTCATCATGTTGGTTTGATTTGTGTTCGCTACTTTGATAATTTGCTATGTGGGTGGACCGGTGCTTAGGTGTTGTTCTTACTTGAACAAACCTCCTACTTATGATTAACCCCCTCGCAAGCATCCGCAACTATGAGAAAAGTATTAAGAATAAATTCTAACCATAGCATTAAACTTTTGGATCCAAATCAGTCCCTTACGGAATAGCGCATAAACTAGGGTTTAAGCTTCTGTCACTATCGCAACCCATCATCTAATAACTACTCCACAACGTATTCCTTTAGGCCCAAGTATGGTGAAGTGTCATGTAGTCGATGTTCACTTGACACCACTAAGGGAATCACAACATACATACCATCAAAATATCGAACACATATAAAATTCACATGACTACTTGCAACAGGATTTCTCCCGTGACCTCAAGAACAAAAGTAACTACTCACAAAGATAATCATGCTCAAGATCAGAGGGGTATTAAATAGCATAATGGATTTGAACGTATAATCTTCCACCAAATAAACCATATAGTAATCAACTACAAGATGTAATCAACACTACTAGTCACCCACAAGCACCACTCTATAGTTCCGGTACAAAGATTGAACACCAGAGATGAACTAGGGTTTGAGAGGATATGGTGCTGTTGAAGATGTTGATGGAGATTGCCCTCCCCAAGATGTGAGAGTTGTTGGTGATGATGATGACGATGATTTCCCCCTCTGGGAGGGAAGTTCCCCCGAAGGGCAAAAGTGCTCATGCTCAAGTTTTGCCTCGTAACGGCGGCGTTTTGTCCTGAAAGTCCTCTCCTTATTTTTTCTAGGTCAAGCTGACTTATATACCAGAAGAGGGGCATCAGTGGTGGGCTGGGCTAAGCACAATCCACCAGGGCGCGCTTGGGGGGCCTGACGCGCCCTGGTGTCTTGTGCTCACCAGGTGGCCCCCCTCTGGTAGTTATTTGCTCCATTATTTCTTATTTATTCCATAAAAATTCCTCGTGAAGTTTGAGCTTAGTTGGAGTTGTGCAAAATAGGTGGCCTGACGTAGCTTTCAGTTCCAGATTTCCAACTTTCGGAATTCTCCCTCTTTGTGTAAACCTTGCATATTATGAGAGAAAAGGCATTAGAATTACTCCAAAGCATTATTATGCATAAAAACATCATAAATAACAGTAGGTAAATATGATGTAATAGACGTATCAACTCCCCCAAGATGCTCGAAAATAACAAAATCGGTGCTCCAAAATGCTTCCAACAATAGTCTTTTTGGACCATCAGGTTTTTTTGCCAAAACCTCCATGAATGTCATTTCATCCTGAAACTTTTTTACTATTTTTGTTTGATTTTACTGTTCATGCGGGAGCATATGACCTCGGGATCAAATACTCCATGTCCGGATCGATGGAGCTAGTGTGCAAAAGAAGGCCTAGAGGAAAGAAAGAAAAGGAGACAGAGAAGAAAGAAAGATGTGCACCTCTAGATCATCCATCATCTCGGCACATCCACAATGATCATCACTTTATCCCGTGCCAAGAGCATGCGTGCCCCTTCACAGAAAACCTCAGTCACGGCTTCAGGCTTGAGCTCAGCTGCAGCTAGCTGTTGGTAGGGCACTGATAAGAAGAGCATGCAGCTGATGGGTGGCTGGCTAACCATGGCAGCTAGCAACACACGGACGGGCGCAGTGGCATTTGCTTGGAACTCCATCTTGGTGGGCATCTGCTCTACACTGCACCGCACCCCTCATTTGTTCTACTAGTACCGATCAGCTAGTGGCAGCAGCAGACTATGATTCACAGCACACCTCAGTCACAGGACTGCTGCACTGTACACTAGTACTACAGAGCTCTGTACAACAGTACTAGCTGGATACTGCTACTTCATGAGAAGAAAGTTTGTGATCTCGTCCAAACGGTGGTTGTGAAACCAAGCCGGAAGGTGCTACTTCATGAGAAGAAAGTTGAAAGATCGAGGATGTCGCCTAGAGGGGGGGGGGGTGAATAGGCGCTTTAAAATAATTACGGTTTAGGCTTGAACAAATGCGGAATAAACCTAACGGTTAATTTGTCAAGCACAAAACCTACAACAACTAGGCTCACCTATGTGCACCAACAACTTATGCTAAGCAAGATAAGCAACTATGTGATAGCAAGAAATATGAAAAAGAACAATATGGCTATCACAAAGTAAAGTGCATAAGTAAAGGGCTCGGGTAAGAGATAACCGAGGCACGCGGAGACGACGATGTATCGAAGTTCACACCCTTGCGGATGCTAATCTCCGTTTGGAGCGGTGTGGAGGCACAATGCTCCCAAGAAGCCACTAGGGCCACCGTAATCTCCTCACGCCCTCGCACAATGCAAGATGCCGTGATTCCACTAAGGGACCCTTGAGGCGGTCACGAACCCGTACAAATGGCAACCCTTGAGGCGGTCACCGAACCCGTACACTTTGGCAACCCTTGGGGCGGTCACGGAACCGTCAAATTGCTCAGGCGATCTCCACAACCTAATTGGAGACCCGACGCTTGCCGGAGCTTTACACCACAATGATTGAGCTCGAACACTACCAACCGTCTAGGGCGCCCAAGCACCCAAGAGGAACAAGCTCAAGGGCACCAAGCACCCAAGAGTAATAAGCTTCTCAACTTGTAACTTCCACGTATCACCGTGGAGAACTCAAACCGATGCACAAATGCAATGGCAAGGGCACACGGAGTGCCCAAGTCCTTCTCTCTCAAATCCCACCAAAGCAACTAATGCTAGGGAGGAAAATGATAGGAAGAACAAGAAGGAGAACACCAAGAACTCCAAGAACTAGATCCAAGGGTTCCCCTCACATAGAGGAGAAAGTGATTGGTGGAAATGTGGATCTAGATCTCTCTCTCTTTTCCCCCAAAACTAGCAAGAATCCATGGAGGGATTGAGAGATAGCAAGCTCGGAGAAGGTCAACAATGGGGAAGAACACGAGCTCCAAAGGATAAGGTTCAATGGGGAAGAAGACCCCCTTTTATAGGAGGGGGAAAATCCAACCGTTACCCCACTGAACAGCCCCGCACAGAGCGGTACTACCGCTAAGGAAGGGCGGTACTACCGCTGAGGGCGGTACTACCGCTCCTACCTAGCGGTACTACCTGCTGAAGAGAAAGACAGCGATCGGCCCCAGGCGGTACTACATCGGGAGTAGAGCGGTACTACCGCTTCTCTGCCGCAGCTAGTGCATAAAACCCACACTGAAAAACTTCGTTTGAGAATCGAGGCGAAGTAGCCCAGACACACAGCGGTACTACGGCCGAAACTCCCAAGCGGTACTACCGTTCGGAGAGCGGTACTACCGCTTGGAGCGGTACTACCGCTCCGAGAGCGGTACTACCGCTCCGAGAGCGGTACTACCGCTGAGGAGCTTCGGCGGTACTACCGCTGAGGGTCACGGTACTACCGCTGGCACCAATCTTAAGCCACAACCACGAAGACAAAGAATACTCCAGGAAAACCAGAACTGTCATAACTTCTTCATATGAGCTCCGAATTGAGCAAACTCAAGCTTGTTTGAAACAAGACGACGAGTAGCATCAAAACAGCATACCCTCCAACCGAGGAGTGAAACAAAGGAGTGAAACCTCCAACCGAGAAGAACCGGCATACCCTCCAACATCGAAAACATCATAGAAGATGCATGAGAACTCCGTTTTCGATGAACTCGAGCTTGTCATAAAAATGACCATAAGCTCCAAATCTCACAAGGAGAAGAACCAAACAAGAACCAATAAAGATGATGCAAGGATGCAATGGTTTGAGCTCTCTACGAATGATACGATCAAGCTACTCATCGAGAGCCCCCCTTGATAGTACGGCAATCGATCCTATAACCCGGTCTCCCAACTACCATCATGAGACCGGTAAACTAGAAAACCTATCAAGGGCAAACCTTTGCCTTGCACATGGTCCACTTGAGCTAGATGATGACGATCTTGACTCCCTCAAGTTGGACCACCTTTCTTGATTGCGTTGGCTCGAAGAAGACTAGTTGATTGCTCCCCCATACTCCACTATGGGTGAGCCACTCTTCCGCACATCTTCACAAGTCCATTGTCACCAAATGGACGGCAAGCTTCAAGCACTTGATCTCTTCGTGATGCATCACTTGAACTTGCACACCGCAACCTAACCCCACAAAGAACTCTCACGAAGACCATGGGTTAGCACACAAGGCGTAATGGACAATGCTTACCATACCATGGGATCACTTGATCCCTCTCGGTACATCTTCTACGCTTTGTGAGTTGATCAACTTGATTCACTCTTGACTTAGTCTTGATCAACCTTGAATCTTTCCAACTCTCTTCGTTTGGATGATGTCTTGAAGGTAAACATGAATGATCACACAATCTTCTTCTTCAAGACATGCTTGCAATAAGCTCAGCACTCACATGACCAATCTTTGGATAATTCCTTAATAGCACCTTGGTCAAACACATAAACTCCTTGAAACCAACACATGGACTTCAAGAAATGCCTATGGACAAATCCTTCAAATATAACTCAATGCAACCATTAGTCCATAGAGAATGTCATCAATTACCAAAACCACACATGGGGGCACCGCATGTCCTTTCAAAAGTAATACCGAAGTTATCCGGAAACCAGAACGTGTCATGGTATCTAGACACAGGTGAAAGTAACCACATGATGGGGTGCAAGGAGAAGTTCCTCGAGCTAGAATATGATGTTCAAGGCTCGGTCAAGTTTGGTGATGGTTCAAATGTGCAGATTTGCGAGCAAGGTTCTGCCCTCTTCGACGGTCTCATAGGAGAACATCGCATACTCACCGGAGTGAACTACATCCCTCGGCTTCGCATCAACATCATCTCTGCCGGGAAACTTGACGAGAAGGGTTGCAAGGTGAATATTGAGAGCGGAGTGATGACGATCTTCGACAACCTCCGAAATGTGCTAGCGCGTGTGAATCGCACGCGGAACGGGCTCTACATCCTCAACCTTGATCAATCTCAATCGGAGTGTTGGCTCACCAAGAGTGATGATGATTCGTGGTTATGGCATGCTAGATTTGGACATGTTAACTTCTACGCCTTGAAGAAGATGTCGAAAATGGAGATGGTATCTCGGATGCCATTTATCGACCACGTTGATCGAGTATGTGACAGGTGCTTTGTTGGAAAACAGCACCGCTGTCCATTCCCTGCTCAGTCTACCTATCGTGCAAGTGATGAACTCGAGCTGCTCCATGGTGATATATGTAGCGCAATCACCCTAGCAACTCAGGGAGGAAAGAAGTACTTCTTCCTTGTGGTAGATGACTACTCGAGATATATGTGGGTCGTTCTCCTACGATCTAAAGATGAGGCGCTTGAAGCATTCAAGAAGCTGAAGGCTGCAACAGAGATGGAACACAAGCTAAAGGTTCGCGCTCTACGGACAGATCGCGGCGGAGAGTTTACGTCGAACGAGTTCAATGACTACTGCGAGAAGATTGGCATAAAGAGGTTCCTCATGGCACCTTATACGCCACAGCAGAATGGGGTTTTGAAAGGCACAATCAAACCATCATTGACATTGAGAGAAGTTTACTCAAGAGCAAGAACTTGCCAGGGACATTTTGTGGAGAAGCTGTCTCAACAGCAGTCTATCTTCTCAACCAGGCTCCAACAAAGGCAGTGATCGGCAAGACTCCTGTGAAGCAATTTACGGAATTAAGCCGAATGTGTCTCATCTACGGACGTTCGGGTGCGTGGCCCATGTGAACACGGTGGAGCCGCATCTCTCAAAGCATGCCGATAGTAGCACCAAGATGGTGTTTATCGGATACGAGAGGAGTTTGGGCACCAAGGCATACCGCTTCAATGATCCACGAACCAAGCATCTATGGATTTCACGCGACGTCGTGTTTGAAGAAAACCAAGCGTGGAATTGGAGCGCAGCAGCCAACGATGCTCCAAACGGTAACATATTCACAGTTGAATTTCCAAGTGATGATGATGCAGGGGAGGACGTCCAAGTGGTTGGCAAGAGACCCAACCAAGGTGACCACAATGGCAGTGATCACCATGGTGCCGACACCGACGACGACGCGCATGGGTCACAAAGTAATAGCGACAATGACGCGCACGGCACGGGCGGAGATCTCGGCAATGACATCGACAATGAGGTGTATAATGATGATGACAATCAAGATGATGGTCACGGTCACGACGACTACGCCGACGACGCGGATGTCGATGACCCGGCATCTAGCACGCCTGGGACTCAACTGTCTTCCTCTAGTGCATCGACGCCGACACAATTTGTGTCGCCTCCTTTGCAAGCCACAATGGATTCTTCCGGGCCTCGTCGCTACAAGACCCTCAATAAAGTCTATAAGTACGCAAAGCCAGTTATGCTCGAGTACTCTGGACTATGTTTACTCAGAGTTGAGAAGCCAGCAAACTTCATAGAGGCGAGCAAAAGTTCAAGTTGGACGCACGCAATGGATGAAGAGATGAAGGCGATCGAGAGCAATGGCACGTGAACTTTGGTAACCCGACCTCCGAACCAAAAGGCTATTGGTTTGAAGTGAGTTTACAAGTTAAAGAAGAACACGAAGGGTGACATTGTGAAGTACAAGGCAAGACTCGTTGCGAAGGGTTACGTACAACGTCAAGGAGTTGACTATGAGGAGGTGTTTGCACCGGTTGCTCGACTCGAGACAGTGAGGGTGCTCCTAGCTTTGGCGGCACAAGTGAATTGGAAGGTTCATCACATGGATGTTAAATCCGCTTTCCTCAACGACGACCTCATAGAAGAAGTGTGCGTGGAACAACCCCTTAGCTACGAGAAGAAAGAGGAAGAAGAGAAAGTTTAGAAGCTCAAGAAGGCACTTTACGAGCGGAAGCAAGCGCCAAGAGTTTGTAACTCAAAGTTAGACCGAAGTTTGGTCTCGCTCGGATTCAAAAGATGTTCCCTCGGGGATCCAAAAGACAGTCTATTAAGCACCAAAGAGCAGGTGAAGGTTGAAGACGCGGCCAAGGAGGAGTGCTGGCATCAAGCTACGGACGAGCCGACGACAGCAAAGACGGTCCCTGAAATGCTAAAAGAAACGACAAAAGCAATGCCAAGGATAATGTCTATGAGTAGCAGCACTCACATTTGGGATCCAGGTCGATATTAACGACCACGTCATGTTTAGGGGGTGAATGTTAGAGCTAAACGTACTCGGAGTCGGATAGGTACTAGGCGATCTCACGCATATATTCTGATCATGGGATCAGAATAATTTTCTGATCAAAACCTGGACTTCCTGAGTTACACAACCTGGACTTCTTCCTGTATAAACTCGACCTTCGGGCTATCTTCGTAACCGTGCCTTTTACCGTGAGTTTTTCTGATCAATCGTGTTGTTTGTGATATAAGTGTAATGTGCACACGTTTTTTAGCAACTAAATGCGTGTTTTAAATAGGAATCAAGATCATTGGCGGATTTGGTCTCGAGTGATGATGAACTTGTATCTGTTGCGAGTTTAATGCTTGCTTTGGGTGTTGTCGAAGCTCTTCCACGATGGGAATTGTGTTTTGGGACGATTTTGTTGCACAATTCTTTGCTATTTCAAACGAATTTGAAATCAGGCGTGTTCTTCATCCACCCAAGATGCATCCTCCGCTTCTGACGATTTCTTGTTTTTTTGTAAAGTTTCCTGGCTGATTTGTGTACTTTAGTGAAATTCAAGGCTTACTACGTTGTCAATTTCAATCGGTATGGTCCATACGGTTTGATTTCTGGCGATTTGATGTTGGCACTCCCGCGGGGTGTTTTCGCGGTTTTGAGATTTGCCCTCTGGTCATTTTTGGTGTGGAAAAGGAGTTGCTAGATCATTTGCAAGGGGTTGCGGATGTGTTCTAATCAGGCGCGGAGGATTTAATGCTTCACACAAATTCGTTTGTTTATATTATCTAGATCATCTAATGGTCGTTGTACAAGCTGGACTTCTACATTGTTCATACCTGAACTTCTGCTTTTCCTTCTTTTCAAGGTAATGCAGCTTCTACAAGATATTCTTAGCTAGTATCTTGAATCACGAGTGAATTACACTTGTTACTGCTGCCTGCTATATATATATATGTTCCTACTTGGAACAATATATGTTTTCCCTTAACTTATGGAACGAAAAGGTCTCCAATTTCTTTGGGTTTTCGAGGAACCCACGAGTATTTATATCTGAAATTTTGTGTGGTGCACTCTAACCTGAATTGTATAGGGCCACCGTATGTCAGTTATTGTATAAGGCATCTGAACTGCAGTTCTTCCTAATGTGATGATGATGCAATGTGGATCAGAAACCTGTAGGATCCACAAAGTGTTACTGTCAAGGATGATGATGATACATCACGGAGGGCATCTAAACTGCAGTTCCTGATGTGATGTGTGTAGCTCAAATGGACATGTGTGTTGGTTTTGTTGCTGCTACTTGCAACAGTAATATCTTGTTTATTTTGATACAGCAAGTACATGTGTTGCTACTTGTCTATTTTAACATCTGCAGACCCGTTGGATGCATCTAAAAATGCAGTCCTTCCTGATGTGATGGAATCTGGGAGCTGGGAAGATATAATTTCTTATGTAGTATGGCTCAGATGGATGCATGTCTATCTGCAATAGAAACTGGGACAGGCAGAACTACACATGTCACTTTGTTGCATGTGTTGTGATGTGTTGTTCTGTTCCTGCTTGCAGTAATAGTGTTAAGACCTTCACCCTTGTTGAGAATTTTGGGGATCCAGTTGAATGTTATTATGCGTGTGATGTGCTTTAACCAGAACCTGAATGACCATCGGATGATGTTGTCGCGGATGATAATAAAGACATCTCGAGAGTTCATCACTATTTGAACTTCTTATTCCCAAGGTCTGTAATAGAAGCTGGACTTCTGTTATACCAGTGATTGAACTTTTGGGTTTCCATGTTGCAAGGCGGTACAACATTGTGCTCTATATTTCTTTGTTTTTTTACCTTTGAACTTCTCTCTTTTTTTACTTTGAACTTCTTAGAAAAATATGGTTTTACATAAGCAAACAATTTTCTAGGTTTTAAAATTTGAACTTCTCTTTTTTATATCTTCCTGCTTATTTGAAATTGAACTTCTAGGGTTGTCAAATTTGAACTACTACAATTTCTGACCTTCTTGATTATTTCAAATTATTTTCTTTTTGAAAATCCATTTTTTAAACACTTTTTCTAGACTGCTCTGTTATTTTGAGTTGGCCTCCTCTCTTATTTTAATAGAAACGAGGAAAATATAACTTTTAAAAAATTGGTTACTTTTTAAAAATGAGAAAAATCTAGTTTTTAATGAGCTTCAAACCGCTCTGCTATTTTTAATTTGACCTTCTTGATTTTAGTTTTTAGAAATAGGGAAAATTTATTTATTTCAAATAGACATCAAACTAATGTGTTATTTATTTTATAAAAGGAAATTTTGATTTCTATTAAATTTATTTATTAGTAATTGTAAATATTTTTTCTGTATATAGACATCGAACTAATGTGTTATTTTTTTGTAATATGTTTGCATACTTCGAACAGTGGGAGAACTTCATTATGTGTTTATCCGGTACTTGCAATATTTTTGCTTATGTTTATTTTTTTTACATGTTCATTTGATGTTTTTTTCAAACCCCTGAACTTCTGTGTTTTTACAATTTGAACTTCATCAATAATTGTTGATAATTTTTTATGGATTTTTTTTTCAATCATTGATAACCGCATTGCGTCATGTCGTAGCAATGCGGTAGCGCGAGGCCGAGCAGGGGGGGCGGCGGTCGGGACCCCCCTCCCCTCCCCCTGCGAGGCCGAGATAGGAACGAGCCGAGCAGCGACGATGCGCGCAGCGTCGCCATCGCATGCGGAGGCAAATCCGTCATCCGTGACCCCACTATCTTTCTTAGGGGTGTGGCTCAGGGGGTGCGGCGGTGGGGGTGGAAATAGAATAACCGCATTGCGTCCTGTCAAAACCTAGCGCGCAGCAATGCGGTAGCGCGAGGCCGAGTAGGGGGGAGGAGGGAGGGACCCCCTCCCCTCCCCCTGCGAGGTCGAGACAGGAACGAGCCAGAGCAGGCGACGACACGGCGTGCCGCATCGTCGGATGCGGAGGCGAGTCCATCACATCCGTGACCCCACTATCTATCTTAGGGGTGTGGCTCTAGGGTGCGTGCGGTGTGGAAACAGAATAACCGCATTGCATCCTGTCAAAACCTAGCGCGCAGCAATGCGGTAGCGCGAGGCCGAGCAGGGGAGGGAGGTCGGGACCCTCCTCCCCTCCCCCTGCAAGGCCGAGACAGGAACGAGCCGGAGCAGGCAACGACGCGGCGTGCCGCATCGTCACATGTGGAGGCGAGTCTGTCACATCCGAGACCCCACCATCTATCTTAGGGGTGTGGCTCTGGGGTGCGTGCGGTGGGGGTGGAAATAGAATAACCGCATTGCGTCCTGTCAAAACCTAGCGCGAAGCAATGTGGTAGCGTGAAGCCGAGTAGGACGGAGGGGGGCCGGGACCCCCTCCCCTCCCCTGCAAGGCCGAGACAGGTAGGAGGCAACGACGCGGTGTGCCGCGTCGTCGCATGCGGAGGCGAGTCCATCATATCCGTGACCCCACTATCTATCTTAGGGGTGTGGCTCTGGAGTGCGTGCGGTGAGGGTGGAAACAGAATAACCGCATTGCGTCCTGTCAAAACCAAGTGTGCATCAATGCGGTAGCGCGAGGCCGAGCCGCAAGTCTACTTTGTGTGCATTTGAATTTTGAACTTCTATATTGTTTTTAAGTTGTGTATTTTAGTTAGATATGGACTTCATCTGTTTTTGTGCTTGAACTTCTTCTTTTTGTTTCTTAGTCTTTATTTATTCATTTGCCTTTACCTCTCTGATTAGCGTACTTGAACTTCTGTTCTTTATTTTTTGAACTTCCTTCTCTTGTTTTTGTACGTGCATATTTGTGTATGTATTTTTTTTCCTTGGTAGAGTACTTGACCTTTCTGCTTGCAATCAATTTTTTGTTTGTCGGATACCAGCAGATTTGTTACGTGATCTTAACTTTTAAAAATAGATGCATTCAAATGGTGCATTTATTTACCAATAGATGCATTTAGTTTTTTAGTTGTTGGGGGGGGGGTAAAAGTGTAATTACCACGGCACTGCAACTCCCCACTACAGAGAGGCATTAAGTCTCTGTCTCCCTCGCCACCACCTGTCAGAAAACTCCCTCCCTCTTTTGCTCGCTCTCATCTCCCTCTCTATCACTCTGCTGCCTCCAACCTCCCCCAATTTCTCCGCCGCTGTCCCCTACGGTCGTGCGTGTAGTAACCGACGCCCGTGATGCTCCTATTTCTCCCCACGCCCGCTCTCCCTCGCCTAGCCCGCTCTCGCTCGCCCAGCACTTCTGCTCTGAAGCGAGGGCGGCAACTGCCTGCGCGGTTGCATGGTGTGCATGGCTTCGTCGGGGTGGAAGAACCGCCCCGGATTCGTGCGTGCGGGGTTCGTTTGGAGAGGTACAAATGCTCCCTCCCCCCAATCCTTGCTCTTAGTGTTCGCCAGATCTGACGAGGGCTCTCTGTTTGTTCTGTACTCTCGCATCCGCGTCCTCCCCTTTGTTCTGATGGTTGGGTTGGAGATTAGGTAGGGTTCTTGTGCATGTGGTGGGTGGATTCCATTCCCCCGTGGTCAGATTTGTATGTGAGATGCTTGTGTGTGCTATTTCTCCCTTCAAACTTTAGTGGATTCCATTTCCCCTTTGGTGATTTCAGCAGTCAGATGCAAGTAAGAGAGGGTGTGTTGTGATGGTTGATGCACTACAGGAATCAGCTACTTTGCCATCAGCCACGGCGGACGGCAAAGGCACGGATGGCGGACGGCAAAGGTCTTTGTCGTCCGCCGCGGACGGTAAAAGTAGACGACAACGTACGGGGCGGCAAAGAGCTACATTGTCGTCCGCTTTGGGCGGCTGACGGCAAAGGGTCCTTTGCCATCAGCTGCCGACGACAAAGAATACTGACGGCAATAATTGCGCTGTTACTCCATTAGGTGGTTAACGGCAAGCCTTTGCCGTCGGCCGCTGACGGCAAACATAGGAAGGCCTTTGCCGCCGCCGCTGTAGGCAAAGTTTTTTTCTCTTTGCCGTCAGCCACTGTTGGCAAACTGACCAAATAGGTCAGCCTCCCAGGAAGCACAGTTGCCTGCCACGTGGCCTCTTTGTCGTCCGCTGCTGATGGCAAAGAGACCTTTGTCGTCGGTGGCTGACGGCAAAGAGCCTGCATATTGGCTCTTTTTTCTGTTTTTTTTAAATCCAACAATTTTCACAGCAAATATATACTCCCTCCATTCCACAATGTAGTGCCTATAGATTTTTGTGAAAGTCAAACTTTGCCAACTTTGACCAAGTGTATAGAGAAAACTATCTACATCTACAATATCAAACATATACATTCTGAAAATATAACTCGCGATGTATCCAATGATGTCCATTTGGTATTCTAGATGTACCTACTTTTCTCTATAAATATGGTCAAAGTTTGTAATGTTTGACTTTTGCAAAAATCTATAGGCACTACATTATGGAACGGAGGGAGTATGAAATATATAGATATATTTCACAGAGCTATTTAACAACACATAAGTTTCATCGTACATACATATATAGTTCCATCCACTCATACATAGCAAGTTCCATCAAGATAGCAAAGTTGCACATACATATTACAATGCAAAGTTTCATCAAGATAGCAAGTTCCATCGTAGCAAGCTAGAAGAACACTAGAAGATAATGAAATTAAAAACAAGCACTCCATCATAGCAAGCTAGCTTCCGAGAAGTGAATGAAATCTGCAAAATGGCAAATAAGAAAGTTAGGAAAAGGTGACTAGAAGAAGAAGAATAGAAGAAGAAGCACGCCATCGTTTGTGAGGTAACTTAGGTGAAATGGATCATTTATGAGCTAACTTAGGTAAAATGCATCATTTTAGAGCTAATGTAGGTAAAATGGATCGTTTATGAGCTAACTAAGCTAATTATGCCGTTTTTACATAAGTAAGGTAAGTACATGTCATTATTGAGCAAACCTAGTTAACTAAGCATATTATAACTAACTTAGGTCATTTTGGAGGAAACAAAGCTAAGTATAGATCGTTTTAGAGCTAACTTAGGTAAAATGGCTGATTTTGGAGGTCAGTAAGCTTATTAAGTCATTTTGCAGGAAAAGAAGCTACGTCTAGGTCATTAAGGTAAGCATATTGGATGAAATAAAGCTAAGTCTAGGTCTTTATGCATTTGTTAAGCAAAAAACTAGAGAAACTTACCTTGATCATGGAGGTGTGGGAGTGGGCTGGCTCAGGCCAGTAGCTGGAGAAGGATCGTGTGATGCTTGTGTGGAGTAACGCTGCACCAAAGATCATTTCCAATGTTTCGTTAGCATGATGGTACTCAAAGTTAAGACTAGCAAGTAACGTCCATTCAAATTAAACTCACCGTGGTCTCAGGAGCAATCTCTGGATCAATGGCTATGGAGCCACGGGACCTCCCGCCACTAGATATCATCACCCGCTCTAGATTGTAGGGGATCTGGCTCGGGTTAAACTCCTCCCATTTCCTCGCCTTCCCCTTGACTTGCTTGTAAGAGGCAGTGTGGGCCATGGCATACAGGTCGTACCCCTCTGGCACCTTATCCGTCTTATTGTAGCATGCCTGAAAGAGAGAAACAAAGTAAATTAGTGATTAAAGGGCTCAAGCTAGCATGATGAATGAATTGCATTAATAATGAAGCAAACCACATTACCCAATTCCGCCCGAACTGATATAAGCTAGAGCTACCTTGATGGTGTGGCACACCTTCAATTTGGGCACGTTTGTCCTTGGCCTCAGTCGGCTCCCCTTCCATCTTTCAACACCTGCCATGACAAAGAGTAAACGAAATTAGTACAACATAAAAAAAATGCCGACATGAATAATAATATGTATATCACTTAAGTGTATCATCATCAAGTACAACATAAAAAATTGAATACCTGACACTACTAATAATCTCGATCAGTATGATCAATAAATGCATAATCATCATCATCACTATAATCAATGACGGGCTCATAGGGTTCAGTGGCATCAACATGTGGAAGGCCACCTTTACGTAATCAGTCAAGCATTGAGAGGTCGTCAGCAGATAACCTCTTCTTGTTCCGCTCTTCTTGTTCCTCCTCCGGGGTGATGTGGGATTCACTGCCTTTGTCTACTTCAATGTTTTGGGGTGAAGTATACGGTTCTTGAAACGCTTTTTGAAAGACGTGTCTCTTGGAAGAATTCTCCTTCATATGTGTCAGGTTAATGTGAGGTTCATAATCCTCTTCCTTTGGGGGAGATAGTCTAGCACGTGGCGGCACTTCATAAACGACATCCCAACCTTTCAGATTCGGATTAGTTTGGCAGGCCCAGGGTAGATAGAATACTTGGGTCGCCTGTTGAGCCATAATATAAACATCAGGAACATCTAAATGGGTGCTTTGGTTGATTTCAACTAGCCCTATATGTTCATGAGTCCTTCTAGTTTCCTTTGGTTGAAACCAATAACATTTGAAGACTACGACATTCGGTGGGTTTTCACCATAGAATAGAAGTTCATAAATTGCTTCAACTCTCCCATAATACTCGGTACCTCCTTCGCCGATAGCAGATACACAACAATTTGTAGACTTTCGGTCGGCCATAGATAGCTCTTTGCCATAGGTACGAGAATGATACCCGTTGATGTCGTATTTGTCAAATGAACGGACCTTATAGTCAAAACCATTAGCGACTTGTCTCAATTCGGCGTCCATAGACTGGCACCTCCAATCTTGCCTCGGTCGGGAGATGCAAAATCAAATGCTGCATTGGAGTAAAGAAGCCCGGTGGAAAGATCTTTTCTAACTTGCAGATCAACTCTGGCGCCAACTCTTCCATTTCTTCTAGCACGCCAGGCGATAGTTCTTTCGCACAAAGAACACGGAAGAAATAGCTGAGTTCTGCCAGTATTAGCCATTCATCCTCGGGGATGAAGCCACGCAACATCACCGGCATTACCCGCTCAATCCATATGTGCCAATCATGAATCTTGAGACCAAATATCTTCAATTTATCAAGACTCGCTCCCCTCTTTAGATTCGCTGCATACCCATCGGGGAACATCAACTGTATTTTCACCCACAAGATAATTTCCCTCATAGCTGGCCTTCCAAGATTGAACCATGCCTTTGGCTTCGTCCATTTCTGCTTTCCTTTAGGTTCTTTCATATTTTGTAACGGCCTATCACATAGCGCCTCCAGATCGACTTTAGCCTTAGTATTATCCTTTGACTTCCCATCTATGCCGAACAATGTACCAAAAAGTGCCTCGGCGATATTCTTCTCAGTGTGCATCACGTCGATGTTGTGTGGGCAAAGGAGGTCTTTGAAGTAAGGCAGATCCCATAAGCATGTTTTGTGAGTCCAGCGTGCTCGTAATTATACCCTTGAAGTACCACGGACGCCTGGATCCGCTCGAGAGCGTTTAACGATCCAGGTCTATTGGCCTGTCAACGCAGGTGGTGCGAGTTTTTACAACTCTACCTCGATGAAGTTCTTCTTGTCTTTCCTGAACTTATGGCGAGGATCCAGGAACTGTCTATGCATGTCGAAGCAAGAAAACTTGCGACCGCCTAAAGCCAACGAAACTCAAGAGCTCCCTTGCATGTGGGGCACGGAACCTTCCATGCACACACCAGCCAACGAATAAGCGCATACGCCCGGCAAGTCATGCGTCGAGTACATGTACCGTACACGCATTATGAAGTTTCGTTTGCTATAGGCGTCGATGTCTTGAACCCATTATCCTGGCTTCTTGCAATTCGCCTTAAGCGGCTGCATGTACACATTCATATTTTTCCCGGATAGTTGGGCCTGGAATTATCAACATCAGGAAAATTTTCTTTCTTTGCATAATCTGTCCGAGGGGGGATTGAGTGGAAAGACAAATACGGGCCAACAACTGTATTGGGCTACCGTCATACCAAACACATCTGAACCCATCGGTGCTGATGCCGACTCGAGGATGCCTCGGATCTGCCGCTTTGTCGAGCATGTAATTCATCAAACTTTTTCCACACAACACCATCCGATGTGTGTACCATCATCGATTACCATCGCATCTAGTTCGGTTCTTTTGCCTGTTTTGTGCCATGTCATCCGTGCGCCGTCTCTTCGACCATGAAAAGACGTTGAAGTCTTGGTACGATTGGCATATACCGAAGAACACTAACAGGGATTTTGGTTTGTGTCTTCTCACCCATACCGTTGTCTACCACAATATACCTGGAACACTTGCAAATACTGTCATAATTGCGTCATAGCATTCTCTGCCCAAGTTGAACTGAGCCTTCAAAGCCATTACTTGTGAGATGGCATCCAACTGACAAAGCTCAGTGTGCTCGTGGAGCGGACGTTTTGAAGACTCCAACATTTCATTGAAGGCCTTTGCAGATTCCTCCATCTCCTCGTCCGAATCCTGAGCATCATCATAGTCTTGCACCATGTTTTCCATCCCGGTACCATGCTCATCGGTGCGACGATGATCCACCTCAGCTCGGTCACGTTGGGCAGACTCACCATGAAATGTCCACACCGTATAATCGGGCGTAAAACCATTCTTCTGCAGGTGTTTACCCATTTCAGACTCTGTCCTCTTTTCCCAATTGCCGCATCGGAAACAGGGGCACCAAGTTTTCCTCTGGCCATTTGCAAATGCGGCTTGCACAAACCCCTTGGTTTTTGTGAACCATTCAGCGCTCCATTTGTTCTGACCAGTGTGACCGGTATACATCCACACACGATCACTCATCTAGACTTTCAGAGCTACTAGACACACAACAATTATATATATAATTCACCATGTATATATTCATCAGTTGATCTACTTTGTCAATTTTATTACGTCCATGCAACCTACACTCTAATAGGTAATAATAGGTCCTAATACCACCCGAGTATGTGTAGATTGGGTTCATTTTCCCAAGCTATGCTCCGGATCCGACGCAAAATTTTGGCAGCACCTCCCCGCCATTCTCCTGATACACGTCTCTACAATAAACAGAGAGGATGTGTACCCGGAGAACAACAGGGGAGGCACTGACAAAATTTATGTGTCGGATCCGGAGCAAAGCATATGGGAAAACGAACCCAATCTACACATACTCGGGCTGTCCATGGATAGCGTTGGACAATTCGAAAGAATCAAGGTTATAAATATGCAAATGCATGCATATTTATAACTATGACGCTTTCGAACGGGAGACACATATTGGTTACGCATACTGATGATTCAAGACATATATATAGCTAGCTACCAAATTTCATGTCATTTTGTGCAAATAATTAATGGGGGAGAAGGACATGTCATTTGTGCTCACCCACGAACGAAGTGGCAGAGCTCGTCAAACGCACGGCGAGGTCGTCGAACACCAAACCTCGCAGCGATGAAACAACTGCACATTTAAATCTACCCGATCAACACAATTATATATGATGTTTTTCATAACAAAATCGAAAAATATATGACCTAACTAATAATTCACAAATATATAACCCCGTCGGCCTCTGGAAGGCCAAAGAGCACCTTTTCGGGAGGTTTAGGGGGTCGGGGTGTCATGTCGGTGTCGGGGTGCTGTTTCGGGGTCAGGGTGTCGTGTCGGGGTCGGGGTGTCGGGGTGTGGTGTCGTGGTCTGTGTGTCGGGGTGTGGTGTCGGGGTCGGGGTGTCGGGGTCAGGGTGTCGGGGTGTGGTGTCGGGGTGTGGTGTCGGGGTCGGGGTGTCGGGGTCAGTGGTCGGGGTGTTTCCTTCTATCCTTCTTCTTCTTTCCTTCTCTTCTTCTTCTTTTTTCTTCTTCTTTCCTTTCTTCTTCTTGTTCTATCCTTCTTCTTTCCTTTCTTCTTCTTCTTCTTCTTTCCTTTCTTCTTCTTTCCTTTCTTCTTCTTCTTCTTCTTTTTTCATCTTTTTTCTACTTCTTTTACTTCTTTTCTTTTCTTCTATTCTTCTTCTTCTACTTCTTCTACTTCTTTTCTTCTTCTTCTTTTTCATCTTTTTTCTACTTCTTTTCTTTTCTTCTTTTTCATCTTTTTTCCACTTCTTCTTCTTTTCTTCTACATATTCTTTTTTCTAACACTAACACTAAATTTTCTTCTTTTCTAACACTAAATCTAACACTAACACCAACACTAACAATTAAACAACAAAAAAGAAAAATAGAAAAAACTCACGGAGCAGGGCGACACTGGCACTGGGTGGTGGGTGGGTGGGGGGCGGGCTCGAGGCAAGGATGGGATGGGGCGGGCGGCGCCAAGGGAGGGGGGGGCGGGCGGGAGAAGGCGGGAAGGGATGGCGGGGGGGGTGGCGGTGGGGAGGGTGGGGCGGCGGTGGGCGGGCGGGGCGATGGGGGGGCGAGGCGGCGGGCGGGCAAGGGGGCAAGGGCGGCAAGGGGGTGGGAGGTCGAGGAGAGAGATGAGTAACGGGCGGGGAGGGCTCGGCCGTTAGTTAGGTTAGTTAGGTAGTTTTGCCGTCCGCCCTCCTTTGTCGTCCGCTTTTGTTCATATTTGCCATCTGCGGCGGACGGCAAAGCGGGGGACGTTAAGTATTTTTAACCAGCTCCTCGGTGGGGCCCCCTCCTCTTTGCCGTCTCGCTAGTGGACGGCAAAAGATTCTTTGCCGTCACTAGCGGACGGCAAAGAACAGCTGATGGCAAAGGCTTTCTTTGCCATCACCGATTCTTCTTTGTCTGCTTTCGGGTAGCTGATGGCAAAGAGCTTCTTTGCCGTCTGCTAGCTGACGGCAAAGAGCTGGCAGATGGCAAAGTAGTTGATTCCAGTAGTGATGCTGGATCTGATGTATCTAATTGTCTTAGTGTTGTTGATTTCGAAGTCTAGATTGTGTGTGTCACATGCTAGTTAGTTTATGGGTACTTTTTTTTTGTGCTTGCCTAGATGTGCTATTGTATTCATCCTAGGGTCTGATTTAGTTGCTTTTTGTATTTTTTGTATGACTTTCTACTTGCTAACTATATGCAATATATCCCCTATTTTTAGTAGGTTGTTCTAGGGTTTGTAGTACCATTCATCAAGGGGGTTGTGTTGTCATGGCTTCAAAGCCTTCTCCATGTGTTTTAATGTAGTTGCATTTTGTATTTTAATTAGAAGTTTTGTTATATTTGTCTGCCCATATCTTCACTTGGTTGTCTTGTTGGACTGCCCATTCTTAAAAGTGTGAACTTGTAGCAAAGTTGATGTGTATGCATTTTACCCTTAGTTTAAGTTAGTAGAGTGTTGCTTAATGTTTATTTGATGAATTGCTGGTGAACTATGCCACCAAGTGTTACTGGACTTCCCACATGTTTCATATTTTATAGTGTATATCTTTGTTTCTTTTGTGTGATCATTTTCATGGTATTGATATTTAGTTTGCCTGTGAAATAGTATTTCTACTCATGCTAAATCTTTTCTATGTGGTATTTGCTTGGGCCACATAGCTGAACTTCTGGTTTTAATTATTGTTTGGTTATAATGAAATTTGGTTGAACTTCTGTTCTGTGTATTTGTTTTACTGCTTTGTTATATATTGTTGAACTTCTGGACATTCATCTTATATGTAGTACCCTCTCTAGTGTAGATTGTTCTATATTTAGTATGTAAATTGTAAATTGTTCATTGTGTTTACTTCTTTGTTAGGTATTCTTGAACTTATGTGTATTATATATTGATGCAATAGTAGAAACCCCTTTTGGTGTAGGATGGTTGATTAGGACTCAACTTCCTTTTTACTTGCATTTTTTGTAGTTGATGATGAATTGAATAGTTCTGGAAAAAATGCCTGTGATCAAGATGGAGCTTCAGAAGTTAATACTGATGCTCCAATATCTGATGCGGCTAAATCACCTGTTATTCCTTTGACTTTGATTGTTGAGATTGCTTCGAGCCTTGAGTATAATTCAAGCCTCGAGGAACTTGCTTCTGCAACTCTTGCTTCACCTAGTATGTGCAACTCCTTTTCTTTTTATTTTAAATTCTCGAGCCATGTTTTTTTAACTTATTCCTGTCGTGTGTGTTTTGTTTTTTCTTGCTGACTATTTTTCTTTTTTGCTATGCTTTTTGTGTTCTTTGCAGATATGTCCACAGGAGAGGAAGCTATGAACACCATCGACGATATTCTATCTGAGATGGGTTTATCAGAAAACACTGCTGCTGCCGAGGAGGGGGCTCCGTCAGTCGAAGGTTCTGATTCCGTTTCGGATCCTTTGTGCTCTGTTCAGATGTGAGAGACGCAGTCGCAGTCTATTGATGGCACTGAACCTGTCACGCAACCTGAGGATGTGCCTCTCCAGCTTCTTCTGGAGGACCAGCGCAAGAGGAAGAAGCAAGAATATTTTGATAAGAAGATGGTGGCCCGCCTTCAGAAAGGTTCTGATGTTCCTGAAACTATTGATGTTGCTGAGCTCACTATTGGGCATTGCTCTGTTGTTGAGGAAGACGTGTCGTGTGGCGCCGTGGTTGTCCCCGTGAAGAAGAAAATCAAGAAGACCATTGCCAGGAAGAATTTAGTTGGTGAACTTACTCCTCGGAGGAGCCCACGTGTTTCAAAGTTTGCAGAAATTGCTGAAGAGGAAGGGCTAGCCCTCGGTGGTACGCCACGCCATAGTCCTCGAGTGCTTTCCACTATGCTGCCTACGCCTTCTCCGCTTGGTGCTGGTGCATCTGGTAAGGGGAAGAAATGCGGCGTTAAGCGCAATGTTGCACCTGCAAAGGTCAACAAGGGTGTGAATAAGCGTTCTCGTGTTAATCCAGAGGACAAGGATGATGCTGATTCCAACACTGATGATGAGGATGACGATGATGATGTTGTTGCCGCTAATCAGGTATGAATCTCTCATGTTTGCTGCTTTTGAGAGCATTTGTAGATTTGTTGTAGTTTTTGTGTTTGGAGCACTGCCCTGGTGTACATGGTTGAACTTCTGCTATGTACATAGCTGACCTTCTGCTTCATATAGACGAGTAAATTAGCTGAACTACTTGGCTTTTATGGTATTACTGCATTTGTGTACATAGGTGAACTTCTGGATAAATACATAAGAAATTAGCTTAACTTGTTTGTTATACATGTTTTATTACTACCTTGGTGTACATGGTTGAACTTCTGCTATGTCCATTTCTAACATTTTGAAAGCATGTTAACTTCGGGTCATACGTGGTTGTACTGCCTATGTAGACATAGTTGGACTTCTGAAATGTACCACGTGTGTAGGCATTAGTGGAATTTTTGGTGTAGTTTGTGTATCTGATTGTTCTGCCTTTTTTCCTTGTCATTATCTTTTTTTCAGTATCAGCTTGTGGTACTAACTTGAACTTTTGATATTGTCTCCTATATTTTTGTTCCCATGTTCTTTCATTTGTTCTGCAATGTGTTGACTTTTGTTTTTGTATGCAGTGGAAGACACATGCTGAGGTTGTGTTCTTTAGGCGTATTGAACGTCATGTTCTTACTATGCCTCGTGCCTCCGGCCTAGGGAGTGGGACTTCCCCAAGATTTGAATTCGCCCGGGATGTTAACACTGGTGCCCCCCAGTAGATCCAGGATGTTCTTTTGCCCGTGTGAGTGCTGTAGGTGGCGTATCTTCTGAGGGTTTGTTTGATGCTGGCAATCTTTCCCTTGCTAGGATTGATGGACTTCTGGAAATTGTTTGTGAAGAGATGGCTTGTGTTCCTACAACGGTTGAGCGTCTTAGTCGCGTTGATGGGATTCTTCCTCCCGGCCACGGTTTTGATGCTGAGTCTTCGAAGGATGTTTTGTCGATTGAAGCTAAATATCTTGCTGACCTTCGTGAGAGCACTTCCCACCTCTGTGCTAGCTTTAGGTTGTTCAAGGAAATGCAGGAAGTTCGTTGCAAGCCTTTTGAAGATGAGGCAAGTGTTGTTGTCAAATAGATTGAGAGGCAAGATCCTGTTCGTTTGGGTTGTGAAGGAGGCCACCTGGAGCATCCTAAAGAGGTTTGTTTGTGTTGGCTTTTTGATATGTCTGTGCATTAATGTTCATTGTTAGCTTTCAGTTATTACTATTTGTAGTCATAGGTGACCCTTACTGATTTCATGTGTCCTAAACCTTTTCCTTTTAGTGCTAGTGTTTCCTAGGTGACCTTCTTTGTTTACAGTACCTGAACTTCAGGGGCTACAACACCTGAACTTCTGTCATTTCCGTAACTGGACTTTTTGTTCCCTTTTGCATTAGAGTGGTTTGATATCTAACTTTCTATGTTTACTGTATTTGGACTTCCACTATGTGTCATTTTGTCATAGCTGACCTTCTTTTTTTATGTAATCTGAACTTCTGCTGATTAGGCATTTGTGTTGTACATGATTTTTTTGTAGGCTATTGATGATGGTGCTAGGGTTGAGGAGGATGTTTTATCTGAAAGCGCAACTGCTCCTGTGCATGAACTTGTTCCCGCGAGTGATGTACCAGTTGATGAGGTTCATGGCAGTGAAAATAAAGTACCATTTTTCTTGTCTATTTGTCTTTTTTACTTGTTTTTGCATTTTATCACTGTGTGCCCATTTGTAATGACTTTCTGTTCTTTGTTGTAGAATGATGATTCTAGTGTTTGTCCAGAGAAGGTTGCAGACAAGACTATGTCAGGCACCGACTGCTCTGACGGGGTGGAGCCAACTGAACCTCAGTCGTCCATTGGCGCTGTGGTTTCTGATGCTGAGCAGGGCAAGACAGCTGGAGATATCATTTTGGAGACAGATCCCGTTGAGGCTGATGTTGAGACTGGTGGTAGTGCTGATGCAGGCC
This sequence comes from Aegilops longissima, assembly GCA_021605205.1. NCBI lineage: Eukaryota > Viridiplantae > Streptophyta > Magnoliopsida > Poales > Poaceae > Aegilops > Aegilops longissima. The sequence goes on from CM038677.1 coordinate 848,783,484, forward strand.
CGGAGAAGTCTCCTGCAGCAGAGCCATCAGTTGTTGTTGATGCTGGTTCTCCAGCTGCTCCAACTGCTCCAACAGTTTTTATTGTTTCAGATTCTCCAGCTGCTCCAACTGCTGCTGCTGTCCTCGCTGATGCTGCTGCAATATCTACTGGAGATGACGATGAAGAGACCTAAAGCGATAGCGTGGGAGAGGAGGTTGATCATTCCAGTGCTACGACTGGAATAGGCAAGAATCCATAAAGAGAGGAGCATGCTTCTCTCTTCTTTCCCCATCCCAGTTCCTTTTGTTTTTTGGTTTTGGTCCATGATATCCCTGTGAACTGCCTGTGTGGTGCAAGTTGAACTTCTGGTTTGTGCTTTGTCGGTTGGTTTGTAAATAAAGTTAAGTGAACATGTTTCTATGTGGGGGGAGGTCTGTAATACATGGGTTGTGATGTTTAAAATCCTGTTGTTTTATCTTTTCTGGTGTAGCAGCAGCTGAGATGTGCTTGTGTTTGAATGTTGTGCTCGAATATTACTCTTATTTTCTTTTTTTTTCTGAGCAGATAGTGAACTTGCTATTGTCCAAAAGAATGTTGATGACTTTTATTTCAGTGTTACTAGGCTTAAGAACGATCGTTCTAAGAGGTGAGTGTAGCTAGTCAGAATTTACATACATCTACAACTATGAACTGCCTATTGTTTCATACCTAACCTTCTTTACTCTTTGTTGCTGAACTTCTAGTTTCTTTCTCTGGTGCTGAACATCTAGTCTTTTTTACTGCCTGTTATGATGTAGCTGAACTTCTGTGCTTATACGTGTGATGAACTTTCTTGGGTTCCTGATGCTTAACTTCTTTTTTACTTTCTATTACTTGTTTTAGATCAAAGATTATGTTCCAAAACAATGAGTGTGAAGCTACTGTTGAAGATGTAGCAATATCTTTTTCTCCTCGCGGAATGCTTCCATCTAATGTAGTCGAGATTGCACTCTATTGTCTACGTGCGAAATACCAGGGATCAGATAAACTCATTCTACCGTATTAGGTTTGTGTAAGTCAACCCTATAGTATTTTCTTTTCTGCTTTGTTCCTTACCATTTTAGTTAAAACTTGTTTATCTCATTTGTTTTTTCATATGTTGCTGTTGTTTGCATTATTTTAGGACAAGATTTTCAGAGGTCAATTTGATTCCCGTGTGAGGAGGTACTTCTTGGCGACTGATCCGGATAGCATGGATGCACATGATTCTATAAGCAATATCTTGTTCTTTGTCTTTTGTATTAGTTTGCATTGTGATCCACTCTGTTTATTTTGTTTTATTTTTTGTTTGTACCATTTGATATTAATTTTCAGTTTTTAATGAGTTGTGTGTTTCTGTTTGCTTCAGGTTGTTTTCCCCACTTTTGACCCACCTGTAATGCCTTCTCACTTGGGTGGTGTTGGTCATTGGGTTTCGATATTTCTTGACTTGAAGAATTCAAGGTTCCAGCTTCTTGACTCGTACTATGGACCAAACGATGACTATGCGGCATGCCTGTTTCGGCAAATGACTGATAACATCAAGAAGCTTTGGAATGATGCCAGCATTGACAGGGAGAAAACCTCCAGTCCTTCTATTGAACAATTCCCTTTGGATTGGATTGATGTGCCCCAACAGCAAAACAAGTATGACTTCCACTTTTTCTCTCCATCTCTTATGTTTTAACTGTAGTTGTACGTAATCTGCAACGTCTTTTATTACTTTGGCTTTCTTTTTCTTTTAACACTGTTATTTTTTTGTTTGTTGACAGCATCGACTGTGGATTCTTCATGCTTACGATTGTTAATTCGTTTCATGAAGGGGTTCTTGCAAACTACTCCCATCATAATATCGAGGATATCAAAAAGATGTGGTTGTACTCAGTTTCTTCTTCTAACCTGTTTGAAACAGACTTCCAAAGTCTGTTTGGCTACTATACATGTAAGCCTTGACACTTGGACTGCTTGCCTGTACTTCATCTTTTATTGTACATGAACTTCATTTTTGTCATTTTTATTTTGCTTGTGTATTTTGTTTCAGTAATTTTTTTTCCTTTCATTGCTTACTTGGACAGGAGCATGTCTTCTATTTTGTATTTCAGGATATGATGCCTTTTTATGCTTTTGTTAGCTCTAGTTGATTGTTTTCCAATTCATCAGTTTATGTTGAATTGTGCCTTTGGTTGTGCCTGAACTTCATTTAGTTTTTAAATGAAACACATTTTTTTAGGTCAGCTTTAGTAGTGACCATGTCATCTATATTAGTTGGACTGTACATTATGATGTACCTGAACTCTAGTTATAATTAATTGTCTTTTTTTCTTCCTTTTCTTTGACAGTGGAGCCGTTGGACTTGACCGATTACCACTACTCATTCCTCGGGTCACAGGAATACCAACCTAGGGAGGAATCGATGAGTACAACTCCGAGAGAAGATGATTGCGCTCGAACCCTTATTCCTTCCTAGTTGGGGAAGCAGGTTGTTGGTATTTGTGGTGCTCCAAACACCCCTTGCTCCAGGAAGGTTGGTGAAGTCGAAGCAGACGAAGCAGAGGTGATTTCGTCGGATGATGATTATGAGAAGATTGCATACCCGAAGAATGGTAAATCTGTTGTTGGTACTGTTGCTGGATAGGTGGGAAGAATGTTGTCATCACCAGGAGGAAACCAGCAGTTGAGTCTGGCAACATAACTTCTTCCAAGAGAGCATCGAGATTGCCTTTGAAGTGGCGTTCTGTTGTCGCTCCCCTAAATAATTACATTTACCCTCATCTATCCGAGGCCCAGAGAGTGAAACAGTTTGTGCTTAGTGATGATGGTCTGGAGAAGCATTCTGAGTGAGTTTCCTTCTTATTATTTTTGTTGCTGCCAGAGATCTTACTATGTTCTAAACTTCTGTTGTATTAGTATCTGAACTTCTATTTAATTTCTCCCTGCCTTTTGGAGTTATAGTTTCTGAACTTCTGTTGTATTAGTGTTTGAACTTCTAATATTTTTTCCCATCCTTTTAAATCTGCAGGACAAGCTACTGCATGTTTAACATCCCTAGGAATGTGATTGACCTAACATGGCGTGTCCTTTGTACTATTTTCGGTGAAGGGCGACAGATGGAAGGAGATGTAATGGACTATCTCATAAGCTTGTGGAAGGATAAGCCGGAGACCTCTAATATCTTCTCGTCTCCTGACAGGGTTGTACTTAGTCCCTACTTCATACAGGTTTTAGTTCTTTGCACCCTTGTCTCCCTTTTTTGCTCTAGTTTTGTTGTAGTGGCATTTGGAAGGTTGTTTTAATTCTGTTTTTGTGAATGCACAGTACTGCCTGGAGTATGATTTCTTCCCTGCAACAGTTCCAAAGTTTGATGCAAAAAATTCAGCTAAACTCCTCCCAATGTTTGTTCGCAAGGGAGAAGACCTTCTTAACGCAAAGCTGGTGAGGTTTTCATAACTCTTTGCTTTTTATTTTATTTTATGTACATCCTTGAGTTTGTCAAGAAGTTTGTGTTCATCCCTGTTGTTCAATACCTATGCTTTATAGTTTGTGTTCACCATTTCTTTCATTTTTGGCAGGTTTTTTTGATACTATTCAACCCAATTGACACAATAGGGGAGCATTGACATCCTTGATTCACTTCCTTACAGTAATAAGGGAATATCACGAACATCTTTCCACGGAGACTGCCAAAATATCGTGAGTGTTTCTTAGCCTGAACCTCCTTTCATATTTTCTTGTTTGACACGAAGTTTATTATGCCTTCCGTTGACAAAATATCTTGTTGCCTCTGCTTTGGTAATACTGCTTGAACAGTCTCATTTGACAGTTCAACTGCTAGTATTTGTTTAGCTGGATCTTATGCAAGTGCCGCTTTTACGTACATGAACTTAAGTACTTTTGGTTAACATGTTTTTGATTTCATCTTATTTGTCATTTCTTGCATATTAAGAGATTGTTGGGTTGGTTGAGGAGGTGTACGACAAGGCTGCGTACAAAGCGAGCAAGCAGCCTAACTAGGTGACTATTGCAAAGGGGCCGACCTTTATCGATGTTCCAAAGCAAGTGAACAATGATTGTGGTTTCTTTGCCGTGAAGTTCTGCTCTACATATGATGGCGATGAGCTGTTGATGATTTCAGTGACGTGGAGGTATGTTTTGTCTCATCATCCTTTTCGTTTTTGTTGTGTCTTTTTGCTGAGACGCTCCTGTTGTGGTTTTAGTTATCCTTTACTAAACCATCATCTCATTTCTTATTTGCAGGCTGCTGCAGATGACTGGAAGGCCGAGTTCATGCACACTCTAATCTTTAGTGACAAGAATGAAGTCTTGCGTACAGAGCTTCCTAAAGAGATCCAGTCCTTGTGCCCGTGAATTCGAAGCATTAGTTTCAGTGTAGATTTGATTTCATAAAGATTTAGGTTTGATAGTGATTGGAACGATTCAGTAAAGATTTGATTGTTAGAGTGGTGTAGTAATTTGTGTATCTATAGCTGCAGAACTATTATTTATCATATTGAGGACAAATGTATCTGGTGTGAAGAATGATTTGGCTTAGTGAATTGCAATGTACTGCATCATTTTTCAGTATCCATGTGGTGTGTGTTTTTCCCCAACATATGTACTTGAACTTCTCTCTGGTCTATGGTTGAACTGCTGGGTTTTTTTGTGTTGTTTATTTTTTGGCCCAAACATATGATCTTTGACTTGAACTGATGCTTGAGACCTCGCTGGACTGTTGGTTTCAGATGGGAGAGGATTTTCTGTGTTGTGTAATGTATTGTTATTTTTCAATTCAACCATTATGTAGCCTTTTGGAGAGAATCTATATGTGCTTTTTTGTGATTTTTCAGCTGCAAATGGTTTTCAACTATAACTTTGTGCACAAATAGTGTCATGCATTCCTTTACGTTTCTTTATCTTTTTGTCGGCATTCAACATGAACTTCTGCACGTATCCAAACAGAAACTTCACTTCTGAACGCGTTGTCTTAGGCTTGCTAACCTTAGTTCATACGGCAATACTTTTTTTTGCAAGCATATTTTTTTCCTACATCAATTTATATACCAGAACTTCTTCTGCAAGCTGACCTCAACTTCAGACTGTATAATTATTCCTGCTTGCTTGAACTTGTTTTGGATTACAACACCAACACATCCTGTCATAATATATCAGAACTTCAACTGTAAGCTTACTTGAACTTCATAGTGTATATTTTTTTCATTTGTATTCCATCTTGCACATTTATTGAATACATCACCAACACAGCACTTCCTCTCATAATATACCAGGACTTCTGCAGAAATATTAGTTGAACTTCACAATGTATGTTTTCATTTTATTACTGCTTGCTCCTTCATGCAATACATCACCAGCACCTCATGTCATACTATACCACGACTTCTGCAGTGAGCTTACTTGAACTTCTACTGTATAATTTCAATGAAAGTTCAACAATAGAAGTTCAACTAAGCTTCTTCTCCCTAAAATACTGTTTCAAAAGTGGATTAACATTCTGCACATTGACATGACATAAGTTTTCTTTGTTTAATTGACCTAGTCTAATTGTTCATCAGCCTTGCGCTCCTCCTAGGCTTTGGTTGTAGTGGTTTTTGCTTGACATGTACCTCTTCCTTTTCCTCTTCATCTTCCTCTTCCTCTTCCTCTTCCTCGTCCTCTTCCTCTTCCTCTTCGTCTTCCTCTTCTTCCATGGTCTCTTCATCTTCGTCTTCATCTTCCACCACTTTCTTGTTGCTGGCTCTAGGTTTTGCTTTTTGTTTCTTCTTTGGCTTTTTGCTTGTCTTTTCAGCATCAGCGTGCTTCGGGCATGTTCTTGCATTATGTGGTTCATACTTCTTGCATATGCTACAAAGTCTGCTGCTTGCTTTCTGTGCGTGTGGTCCCTTGTTTTGTTCTATAACTTTGGGCTATTGTTTTTGAACTTTGGGTTGCTTGACCTCCTCTATATCGTTTCTTTCTAAGAGTGTTGGACAGGTGAGATTGTTGTGTCCTGCAACTTTTTTGCACACACTACATTGCCTGTGTCCAAGTGGCACTCCGTTCCCATCGAGCACGACGACTCTTCCTGCAGGTGGTGCCTTTATTTGAGCTCTCTCACTTTTCTTTGTTGTAGAAATTTTCTTCCTACCCTTTGTTTCAGAGTATAGCGGCAGTTTCATCGTCCCTTGTTGCCGCCGCTGCATTAATTGGTCAACGCCCTGCTTGGATTGGTTGGCTTGAGCAGCGGCCTGGAGCATTTCAGCTCCATAATAATGAAGGTCATCTTGAATTTCAGCATCCTCTTCAGCCATCCTTTGGTCAGCATCCTCCTCATTTGCTGAATGTATTGCATCAAGCTCCTCCTTTTCCCACTTACCGCCCATCTCCCTCCACAGCTCCGGCGATGGGCAAAAGTCCTGGGCGTCGGCGCCGGCAAGCGGCGGATTGTGACGTCGCTGTACTCGAACTCTGGGGCCGTCGCCCTCATCGGCGGGCGACTCCTCGCCGATGGCGGAGATCGTCATCTCCTCCGGCGACGAGGAGGACCAGCCGCCACAACAGCAGCAACAGTCCACGCCAGCGGTGGCGGCCAAGTGTATGCTCCCATCGATGCGGAGTACGAGCAGCAGGTGGAGCTAATTCTTCGTCGCCCTGTGCTCCAGCTCAGCGGTCCGGCTCCGCCATCGGGGACGCTCCTCCCCGTGAATCCGGAGCCGTCATCCCATCCGCGCTCTCCCCGGGGCAACCGCAGCATCAAAATCGGAGGCCGTGTGAAGGAAGAGCGCCTCTCCCCGCCACCAATACACGTCAAGGAGGAGCGGCTCTTTTAAATAGAAAAAAATATCTTTGAATACACCTAAGTTTGAAAGTACAATTAGCTTGAATACGCTTTGGCTTGTTCGCACGAAAAGGAGAAAGAGAAGCAAGAAAGCCAAATGCATCCCTTCTTCACCGACAATACAGGTAGATATCGCAACAACACTGGATAAACCTGCTGCTGACTGGTCTCACTGGACGATGTATGGCGCACGGAGGAGGGGTTTTAGGAAAAGATGACATGCTTTTTGTTGCAACCAAGGCCAGCCCATGCCGGTGTATTGCTGTGTCACAGTGCCTTGCTTTATCTATGGATGCAGAGCAAAAGCAAGTATTTTTTTATTTTTGGGCTAAGGAAGAATCGGGTCTGCTTTATGTTTAAACGAGTCTTGTCTGCTTGCCACACGCGCACACACACACATAGATAAGATACAGAGCCTCATGCATACACATTCGAGGCAGCCGCTCGCAGAGCTGTACTCGCTACATAAAAAAATAATATAAGACCGTTTAGATCACTGTAGAGGGAGTACTTGACTGGTAAATATTAATGCGGCTTGATTACTAAACATTGGGCCAGGCTCCTTCCTGAGCTGCACTGTGCTTGATAAGCTTTTTATTTACTACTTAAACGCACGTCTGTCAGTGGCAGTGGCATGCCAACAGATTCACTCTTTCTTTCTTTTTTTTTTTTTTTTTGCGGGGAAGTTTCACTCTTTCTTGTGGTTGCAGGGATAAGAGATTGGTGGTTGCTACTTTCAGACTGCAAGTGCCGGGCCGCTTCTGTCTCTACGGCGCTTAATTAAGTCAAAGCTTAATTTGCTAGTAGTACGTACTTGCAGGGACGTACAAGCAGGTTACTTTTCTCACGCTAATCAATCGTTTCTTCATCAATCGAAGCAGGCAGCCGTGGGTCAGGTTATTCATAACCCCGTCCGGTACCACTACCTACTTTGTGCTCAGACTTCTTTGTCAGAGTCCCGTTGTTGTTGTTATTACTGTGTTAGGCATCTACAACAAGGGTGCACATTCAGTCCTCATATGCCTAATCTCTGCGATTTTTACTCCAACCCACTAGAGTACTAGTAATAGCACTTGGATGCTTGTAAAAGAAGAAAATATGAATAATCACCTTAAGATAAACCAAAAGTAAACTAAACCGTTGTGTGCAGTCAGCAGAAGAATGAAAAAAGTAAAATTAAATGAGATAATTCATGACACAAGTTTGAGTAAAAATGTAGGGAAAAAAATCTACTAAATGGGATAAATACTACTCCCTCCGTCCCAAAATAAGTGACTTAGTCTTAGTACAAAGTTGAGACACTTATTTTGAGACAGAGGGGTATCACGGATGTGAAACTAAGAGGTAAAAAAAATTTAAAATTCAATCTCTTTTTTTACTTACCGTGGCTATTATTATCCCGCTAAATTTTATTTGCTTTACGCCTGTTATCCGGGTCACTCTCGGAGCTCCTCTATTTTACACCTGACTGGGTCATTAGGTCTTGCTGTCTCTTTTTTGGCGTTTCGGCCACTTCTTTGCTTCTTCTCTTTTTTTTTAGCTTTGTTTGTCATGTACTCTTTGATCAGTTTGTATGAGGATTTCTCCAGCACGTTGTATCGTTCGACCGTGTTGATTTTGTATAGGTGTAAAGTGCAGCGAATGACCGTTTAGAGAGAGTTGGAAAAGAAACTCACCGAGTGAGCAATCATCCGTCCATCTGGCCAGTGGCGACGGTCATCAATCAATCTTAGGACAAGCTGGCCTTTATATATACTCCCTCCGTTGCTAAATATAAGTCTTTTTAGAGATTCCACTACAAACTACGTACGGATGTATATAGACACATTTCAGAGTGTAGATTCATTAATTTTGATCTGTATGTAGTCCATAGTGTAATCTTTAGAAAGACTTATATTTAGGAACGGAGGTAGTATAGGAGTATATAAAGAATGTGTCACCCTAGTTTCTGTGGCACGTTGACTCATCATGCATGCATGCATGCATGCATGAGATGCAATTATTTTCTTTACTTATCTTTTCAATGTAAAGTAAATATGGGCTTGCTCCAGAAACTACTAGCTACTTTTATGCATGCATGCTTGCTTGATTCTTCTTCCTTTTTTCTTTGGAAGGAGGGGTAGCCACTACTACTACATGAGAACAGGAGATGGATCATCGATAACTCAAACCACCCCTGGAGCTAGTAGAGAAAAACGCATGCAAGAATGCCTATCATCAACCAAGAAAGAAAAAGGCAGGCTCGTCTGAAAAAATGGAATGGAATGGAAAGGAAAGGGAAAAAGAGGCAGAAAAGCATCTCCACATCCACGATCATCATCCATCCTCACGTGCCCCGCCCGAGAGAGCATGCATGCACAGTGAGTCATTTCTTTACACACTCACTTGTTCAGGTTTGTTGGGAGGGCTAGCTGCAGTGCAGAAGGCAGTGCAAGAGCAGCAGCAGCAGAAGGCCAGGCCAGGCCAGTGCAGAAGGCAGTGCAAGAGCAGCAGCAGCAGCAGAAGGCAGTGCAGAACGCACGGATTTGCTTGGATCTTTCTTTGTCATCTGCTGCTGCTGCTGCTGCATCTCTTGCTTGAGATACAATAGGAAATCTTGAGAGTTGAGATACAGCACCCAACAACCAGTGGCAGCAGCCACTACGTACACACACGTGGGTGAGTGAGTGAGCGAGCGAGTAGGCTTTGTGAAAAGAGGGCCTGCGCTTTGCTTTAAGGTCGTACTCAATCTTTTTGCTTGTTGGTGCATCAATTCTTTTTGTCGCGCCTTCCACGAATGCGATCTCATGATGAAAAATTGCTAGCACTTAGAACATTTGTCAAAGTTTATGAAAAAAACGAAATCAGACTTTTTGAATTTTGTTGATTATTTTTGCTATTCATCCGAGCTCATTTGAGCTCGAGCTCAGATACACCGCGCCCGTCGAAACGCCACAAAAAAGAGACCGTACGACCTTATGACCCAGTCATGTGTAAAAAAGTGTATGTCAACAAAAGCCCTCCCGCCGTTGACACCAAGGAGCCCCGAGTGATTATTCGAGGGGGCGATGCCCAGCGTGTCCGAAAGGGGTTTCAGAGGCCCCGGCAAGTGTTGGGCGAGCTTATGGGCCAAGGGGAGGGGGCACATCAGCCCACTAAGGGGCTGAGCGCCCCTTCCCCCCATCTCACGTAACCTGGAGAGGTTGGGGCGCCACCTATAGGGCAGCCTCCCCTCCCGGCTTGGGGGGCAAGTTTCCTAGGGGGTGGGGGCGCCCAAACCCATGTAGAGTTTCCCCTGGCCGCCGCCCCCTCCTCTAGATCCATCTAGAGGGGCCGGTCCCCTCTCCCCTTCCCCTTATATATAGTGAGGGGGTGGGAGGGGCAGCCACACCCTTCCCCTGGTGCAGCCCTCTCCCTCCTCCAACACCTCCTCCTCCTCCGTAGTGCTTAGCGAAGCCCTGCTGGAGAACCACGAGCTCCGTCACCACCATGCCGTCGTGCTATCGGAGTTCTCCCTCAACTTCTCCTCTCCCTTTGCTGGATCAAGAAGGAGGAGACGTCCCCGGAGGCGTCGTTGTTCGGTGCTTAGATCGGAATCAACCGCGATCTGAATCGCTACGAGTACGACTCCTTCATCCGCGTTCTTGCAACGCTTCCGCTTAGCGATCTTCAAGGGTATGAAGATGCACTCCATCTCTCTCTCTTGTTGCTAGAATGTCCATAGATTGATCTTGGTGATGCGTAGAAAATTTTGAATTTCTGCTACGTTCCCAACAGAACGAAACCGCGCGGTTAAGTCAGAAGTAGCAGTAGCGCGTTCCAGGAAGTGCGCTACTGCTAAGTTAGGTACAACGCGTTCCCTGATACGCGCTACTGCTATTCCTTTCTCTTTTTTCCCTTTTCCATTTATTTTTCTTTACATTTTTTTCCTTTCACCTTTTTCTATTTCTTTCATTTTCATTTACTTTTCTACTTGCTTTCCATTTAATTTTATTTCCTATGTCAGTAGCGCGTTTTCGCATAAACGTGCTGCTACAAAGCATGTAGCATTAGCGCGGCTCCCCACAGCTCGCTACTACTATGTGTAGCCCATCGGCAAAGCCGTGGGAATTTTTGTAGTAGCGCGGTTATCCACAGGCGCGCTACTGCTATTGTTTTATCTGTAGCGCGCTTTTCTTCAACGCGCTACTGCTACTTAGCACTATCGTACGTTTTTAAGACGTGCTACTGCTAAAGTTCTGTGTATAAGGTTTTCTTAGTAGTGTTCGGTAGTCGCGAAGCTACCGGGCTTCCTGTGTGTGCTCCCACACGGCAAGGATGAGCTTGACACCACTCCCACATTGTTGTTCCTCCGGCTCGACAGTGAAGGTACATGAGTTCGAGGGCGATGCCCCCCCCCTCCTCATCGTAGCACTCACAACCTCAACAATTGAGGTTGGGCAGATAGAACCTACCACTGCAACAGTAGCAAGTTTGTAGCTAACATTAGTATAATAGGAAATCTATATCTAGCTCAAATAAATTTGAATTCAAAATTCATTAAAAAATTCAAACGGCATTATTTTAGTATTCATGGTAATTGCGTTTCTCGCCCCCCTGATATTTTGCTGGATTCAAGTAGCCAAAACCATGGCAACGATTCGAGCATAGATCTAGCTCAAATATCCTTCATATCTACGGGATGGAGGAGGCGGTTCGACATGGACCCATCGCAACGGAGTCGTCCACCGTGTGCAACAATGCGTAGTGGATGCTCACGGTGGGTGCCAGCTTGGTGGAGCACGGACCTACTATCATGGTCTGGGAACAGTTTTCTGTGATCCAGACTGAGATGGTCATGTGTATTCTCTCTTCTACACAAAGGAGAAAGACCAGGACACCTGCCATGACTTTAGGGACATCGCTGCCAAGATGGTGAGCTGGAAGGCCATTTCGGAGACTGGCGAGCAAATTGCTGATCAAAGACGAGGTCTTTTTTTTTTGGCGGAAAAACCTATTTGACGCGCGTTCCATCAAACTGGCGGATCTTCGCTCATACAAGCGGCCAGCCCTATTGAATTAATGCTTCAGCCAACTCATCCAAAAGTCCGAACTGATGGAGGGGGCGGGCAATATCTTTCAACACTCCCCCTCATGTCTAGGCTATTTTAGTCCTTAGACGTGGGATCGATGTAGGCCGCAGAATCGTTTTTATTTAATACTGCGCTGGCAAGGTCTTGAACTCAAGACCTTTTGGCTCGGATGAGTAGGGGACAAGTCGTACATGGTTTAAACCAATCCTATCTCTAACTCCTAATCTCTAACTTAAACATAATTATACTTCTAACATTCCCCCTCAGTTGTAGCGGGAGTGAAGCGGACGATGGCGACTGAATTTGAAATCTTGTGCTCCCGTCGTCTTCTCCGCCACGCCATCATCAACTGCGTCTCTGATGGGTCGCCACCTAGGGCGGTGACTGCGTCCCCTTCTGGTGCCTTCCTGCCTTCTCCTCTATTCCCTCCTGCAGTCACAGCGGGAGTGGCGTGGACGCTAGTGACGACGCGGACGCTCTTGACTGGAGTTGTTGCCGATGAGTTGCTGTAGACGTAGCTATTAATGTCAACGTCGAGGTAGCCGATCATGGTGATGTAGCTGTGGTCGAGGTAGTCGTGGTCGATGGTGTAGTCATCGTGGATGATGAAACCGCACAAAGCCGGAGGCGCAAAAAAATGCGCTATGACGGAGCTGCTGACATGGACGGTGCACCTTGCGGATGTCAGAGGGTGCCGTCGGCGATGAGTCCACCGGTTTTGCCAAGACCGGAGGAAGCCCATCGAGCACACATCGGTTTTGCCAGAACCGTGTAGCCGTGTAGGGTCGTCACTGTAGTGACGTCGTGTCGATGCAGTTGTGCCGTCGTGGATGACGCGGTCGATGCCGTCGTCGTGACGTGGTCATTGCCGTCGTCGAGGTCGCGTCTTGCAGAAAAATCTGTCAGAGGATGCTAGTTGTCCATCTTGTGGACGAGTCGGCGGGCGGTGTGTCTGACGATGATGTTGGTGAAGATCATGTTGATGAAGACCTTGACAATGAAGTGTTGGCGTTGACACTGCAGTGGCGTGTTGGCTCGTAGCCTGGCGTAGCCGTACAGCTCGATGTCGTTCGGCACGGGAGGTGTCGGTGTAGTTGCAGATCGATAGCTTGATGAAGAATGACTGGTGCACAGGCGTGGTAGGCAGGTGCAGGCCGGCTTGGTGTACATCTTGGTGTCGTGGGTCGTGGTCGTAGGGCGCGCGCTGGAGTCGATGGAGTTGGGGAAACAGCCCTCCCGTGATCCGTGCCATGCACTGGGCCTCTCGCCAGTCGAAGTCGCCCGGCCGTTGTTCTGCTCATGCGCGGGTGGCCGATTGGATCGGACAGCAGCTTTTGGGGCAGGATAATGGAGACGGTGTCGATCTGGTCGATGGCGAGTAGACGATATGCAGCCTCCGAGAAGCCTGCGCTGGAGCCGCCGGGTACAACGTGCGCGCGGGTGTAGCGTCGAGGTCGCGTGTCGCATGAGTCGATGGAGGCTCGAGCTCCTGGATGCGCCTTGCATGTCCATGGGCTGCATGGATGTACAGATCACGGAGTAAATTTCCTCCCGTGCGGTGCTGCCCCATGTCCTGCATGCGCCTTGGATGTCCATGGGCTGCATGGATGTGCAGAATCAGCCCGCGCGTGGATTTCCGATTGCTCCTCTCGAACCAAGTCCGTAGGGATCGGCTCCATGATGCGACTTGCCCGCCGCTGAAGCACCGATTTCTAGGGTTTATAACTAAAGAAAATAGTAGTATCTATCTACTGGATGGAAATTGAGAATTCGAAAACTGGATCTAATCTAATCTAGGGAAGAACCGGTCAGATCATTGATCGATCGGGTGCCGCGCCCCCGGGGAGAGGAGGGGCGGCGCGCTGCGGAAGATGTGAAAGGTCTTAGGATCGGCGTCGTGAGATTAACCGCTCTAATACCATATTGAATTAATGCTCCAGCCAACTCATCCAAAAGTCCGAACTAATGGAGGGGGCGGGCAATATCTTTCAACAAGCCCATTTGTGTAAATAGTGTAGGTACTACCCCAGACCGGTTTTTTGTTTCGTTTACCTGATTTCCTATTTTTTGTTTTTTATTCTGTTTTTTTGTCTATTTTTTTTGTTTTCTGTTTCTTTTCCTTTCTTCATATTCAAGTTTATTTTCCTTTTTCAAATTAAATTCAAAAACCATGTTTTTGAATTGTTCAAGATGTAAAAACATGTTCCCGTTATCAATATTTTCTCACAGGCTAATAATCTGTTTGCGTTTTTTGAAAATGTTCAGGAACTTAAAAAAAAGTCAGTTATTTAAAATTTTGTTTAGGATTAAAAGAACACATTATCAGATTTTGTTTACAAATTAAAAATTGCATTTTTTTAGGAAAATGACCGAGATTTGCGAAAAATGTTGGCCTGAAATTTGCCTCATATATTAATCAAGAAGATAATAGAGTTTCTGTTACAAGTCGCAAACTACCGTGGCACATTTGTTGAGCAGGTTGATGAGTTTTGTTTGCCACACGCACACGCACACAGAGACACTGTGCTGTTGCTGGTAAAGAGCAAAAGGGTATGGCAGAAGCAAAGCACCGCGGAATTAACAAAGGCTTCTTCTCTTCTTCTTTTCTTACAGGCAGGCTATTTGTAGTACGAGCTACCTTTGCTAGCTCTCTGCAGAACGCAGACTTAAGCTTTCCAATCGCTACTTAAGCCTGAACTGCACTGCACTTGACAAGCTTTCCAATTACTACTACACCCAGTAGTGCAACTGTTGCTCAATAGTGCAGTATCTCAGCCCTCAGAGATAATTAACTAGTACTGGCAACTTAACTATATCGAACCATCATGTGGCTCCAACTCAGACTCCTTTTCTCAGAGAGACCCCATTCATCGTTAAGGCACTGTTGCCGGCTGCTAGTGGTACATGGATGCTGATGGTAACAATCACTTATTACTCCCAGTGAGTGAGTCAGTGAACAGCAGTGTTCGTGCGTGCAGCGGCAGCAGCAGCAAAAGTAAGAGTGCAATCCTGGCCGAGACCGATGGAACCGGCCATTGATCCCTTGCTGTTTACTCTCTCTCATGGCACTGTGCATACGCCCTGTTTCTCCATAGCATTTGCCTACTGTTTCTTTCAGATGATGATGTTATTACGGTGTTGTTCATGTCCCATTTCGATCAAACGCATCGTCCTCTTTTTACTACACTTCGCCTCAATCATTTCACACGCCTCCGCTTTGCTTTTCTCCGGCTCTGCTTTATGTCAGTTTCCAGTAAAATTTTCGTCCATTGGGCGCATGCCTCTGCTTCATTACCGCGCCTTTTCATCGGGCCATCAGTCCTAGTATACTATGCCGAGCTGTTCTTGAACTGCTCAATTATATGTCTAATCTAGTTCTCATACTGCTAGTAATTAACTCGCGTCATGTCATGTCATGCCTGATGTGATTTGTGAGACAGACAGTAATTAACATTTGGCAAAACCAAAAGTTGCCAACATTTGGCAACATTTTGTGAGATTGGCAACGAAAATTGATAAGCAACCAATCTCTAGCCAACATATGGCAGATACCACAATTTGGCATGCCAACTTTGGCATCAAACCAATTATGCTCTTCGTCTAAACAAGAAAGAAAAAAGAGAGAAGAAAAAAACTGCAAGGGCTCATTGGACAATGGGTGGGCAAGAGTAGGTTTTTTTTAGAAAAAAGATGGGCTGCTTTTTATTGGTACTCCCATCCCGGTGTGTCACAGTGTGAGGGAACAATCTCTCAAACTACTGTATCCCTCTTGCTTTCTGCATGGAAGCAAAGCAAAAGCAAACCATTGGCTAAAGAAGAAGGAGGGCTGCTTTGTGTTTAAACAAGTTTTGTTTGCCACACGCACACACAGGCGCACGCATAGGTTCGTTGCTGATAAAGAAAGAGCAAAATGAAGGGACAAGTTTTTTCGGACGAAGGGAGTAATTTGCCAATTCACCTAAAAAAGTAATTTGAATCCTGTATGCGAATTGAAGCAAGCAGCCGTGCACAAAAGTGGGTCAGATTACTTATGACTCCATCAGGTACCACTGCTAATCAATAGTGGAGTATCTCACTCGTCAGAGAGAATTAACTACCACGGTAAGTATATCGATCCTCTGTCTGTTTCTCTGTAACTAATTGATGGATGGATGGATAGTGTACTACTCTACTTTATTACAGTTGCTTGGTGCTCAGCTTTTTTTTTTTTGGCCCACTGTTAGCGCATCTCCAATATGGACCCGTATTCGGTCCTTGTATGTTCGACACTATGGGAGATGATAATATGTTGTGTGATCATACACAACATAATTTGGAGGATAAAGGTGAGACAGTTCACCATGTTTTGGATTTTGAACTGATGGATGAAACTGTCCAGCTTCCATGCCAGGAGGCGGAAATGTTTGAGCAATTTTTCTAGATGCTTCATCAGATTCACAACAATGCCTTAAATTGACCGTTAACAATATAACTTTTGTAGCATATAATTTATGTTTTACTAGTTAAATCTATAGTAGAACTTTAACAGAAAAAATACAAGGAGGCCCAATAAACCCGGAAAAGCATTTCTATACTCGCTGCATTTCTAATTTCTGTTACTTACCCTCAGGAAGCTAGCTAGTACTGTAACTGATAAACCTTCCTTGAGATGCTAAATGTTGAATAATACTTCAACGTGGGGTAGATGATTTTGAGTTGGGGTGGGAGTGGAACGTGGTGCTGATTATGATGGATGGTGCAAGAGTACATGGTAGGATGGGACGGGAGAACCAAAAACTTTGGTCGCCTTGCCTCCAAATCATCTCCTCCACTGCAAATGCTTGTGTGTTACCGATGACTCAAGTTACTCAAGTACCACTACTTACCAGGCTTGTTGCATTTCGATTAAGTGCACTCTCTTCTTTTTACTCAATCATTTCATACACCTCCACTTTGCTTTGCGTCTATCCTCGGTAAAATTTGCTGCTGCGAAACCCCACCTTTTCATTGAGAGGATGCATCCGCTTTATTACTACAGTTTTTTAACCAGAAAAGACTAATATTATCTCACTCAAATTTGTCCGCTTTGCATCTATTTTTCGGGTTGGCTCGAGTCGTCACTCGGACCTCCTTGGTGTCAGCAGCGGGGCGCTTTTGTTGACATCCTCTATTTTACGCGTGACCGGGTCATTGCGTATTGCTGTCTTTTATTTTTGTGGCGTTTCGACGGACGTCGAGTATCTGAGCTTGAGCTCAAATGAGCTCGGATG
This sequence comes from Aegilops longissima, assembly GCA_021605205.1. Classification (NCBI taxonomy): domain Eukaryota; kingdom Viridiplantae; phylum Streptophyta; class Magnoliopsida; order Poales; family Poaceae; genus Aegilops; species Aegilops longissima. The sequence goes on from CM038677.1 coordinate 848,800,611, forward strand.
AATATAAAAAAAATCAAAAACTCTGATTTTTTTGGGTAAAATTTGACAAATGTTCGAAGTGCTAGCAATTTTTTATCATGAGATCACATTCGTGAAAGACGCGACAAATTCGCATTTTTGAGCACTGATTTTGTTATTTTTGCCATACCTTCCACGAATGTGATCTCATGATGAAAAACTGCAAACACTTGTCAAAGTTTACCATAAAAAAAGTCAGAATTTTTTTGATATTTTGTTTATTTTACTGTTCATCCGAGCTCATTTAAGCTCTATCTCAGAAGGGTACTTTCGCGTTTCTACCACTTATGTTCTTCTCTTTTTTTGCTTTGTTTGTCATGTTGTCTTTGATCAATTTGCACAAGGATTTCTGACAGCACGTTGTACCGTTCGACCGTGCGGATTTTATATGAATACTATAAAGTGGAGCGAATGACAGTTATGGAGAGAGTTGTAAAAGAAACTCACGAGTGAGCAATCATCCATCCATCCATCCGGCCACGGCCATCAATCAATCTGATGACAAGCTAGCCCTTAACTAATCAGCACATCGACATACTAGTGCGTACGATTAATGGCACGTATATGTATGTCCAATCTAATCTATGATGATTGGTGCTCGTACTGCTAATTAACTTGCGTCGATCGTGTCAAGTCATGGTTGATGTGGTTTGCGAGAGGAAAGAATGTTCTCGCTCAGGGACTATTTGTTTGTTCCTTTTGGTGCTTTGACAACCAGCGTCAGCTTTCTTTGGACGGGAATCTATCCAATCCTCAAAGGGGCCTGATGTACGTACGTGTTTAACCAAGTTTTGTTTTGTTTAAGCCGATAGATAGATACAGACTCGTTGCTGCTAAAGAAAGAACAAAAGGATGTCTGCATCAATCCATCCATCCATCCCCTGAAAGCAGCAGCAGATGGAGCAAAAAGGTGGAGCGCCCATGCGTGCGTCCCAGATCCGTGCGCGCGTGCATGCCTGCCTGGGCATCTCCTCAAACCGTATTATTCAACTTGCCGACACCCCCAGCCCACTAAATCACCCCTCCCGGTATTGTTTTCTTTCATTCTGATCTCCCCCCCCCATTGCTTTGCATCCGCATTCTCCTCCTCCGACACCATCGTTGTACCTCTCCAGCCGGCACACAGGCATTGCCGAACCTCCACAACCAGCACCGACGCGCCCTCTCACCTTTTATGTCAGTGTCGTCCACCCAGGACAGGCCAGTAGGAGGGTACACTACACCCCCCCTGTCGATGTCGTCCATGGTTGTCGCCACGACCGGTAGGTGTTCGGTCAAATGCCATTGAGCCTATTTTCGAACGTCACGTCGTTTTCTTATAGTACGAAGGATGGTGGGGTCCTCGACCATGGAGGATGAGTTGTTTTGTGATGCGTGGTTAAGATGTACTCGCGGGTTTCGTAGGCATGAGCAGAGGGGGGACCTTCTGGTAGCAGGGGCATGAATTGTTTCACGCGCAAAAGCACATTGCGCCCTACGACATACACGTCACCTATGATTTCAATTGAAGTCGTTATCGTATCGATGGTACGTCATCCAGACCTCCATCACCAAGTTTCGTGGCGTGGTTGATATGTTGGAGGCAAGGTGGCCATTGCGCGCAGCAGAGGACGAGATCGTAAGTTTTGCTTCTTCTTGCTTTACATGTTGATTGATTCCTTCATTGTTTCAATGTTACTCTACAAATTGTGTAGCTTGCACGCCGTGATGTACCACAGGATGGAGGGATGAGCATTTATGCACACGCACTATTGGATGAAGCTGAAGGGGCAGTATGTGTGAGACAACAAGATCCCTTAATCTCGTTGAATTTGAACTATTGTTGTACTAGACTTGTTTGCAAGCTATGTATGGATGATTTGTGCTATTTTTTATATGAACTTTGATGAAATCAGCCGTATTAGCATGAATTTCGTCTGGTTAATTGAAACTTGGCTTGGAATGTATGTAGACAGTGTTGGATGGCCGCCTCCTGTCTGCCAAATATGTAGCCAACTCCGAATTTCAGAACCTTCCCATCATTGTCTCTAAATGGGAGAAAAGCATGCACGAATGCGAGCATGAAGCCATACAAATCCTCCAATTTCTTGTTACTGAATGTTGATATTTTCATCCACGAAGCTAGTCAAATTTTATATAGTTTGACTTTAAACAAATCTTATATATAAACTAAAAAGAAACGAACGGAGTACCTTTGCTCTCTGCAGAACGAGTATCAATCGCTACTTAAGCCTGAAGTGAACTGCACTGCAACTGTTAATACATAGTGCAGTATCTCAGCCCTCAGAGATAATTACTACTGGTAACTTAACTCCAACTCAGACTCCTTTTTCAGGGAGACCCCATTCATCGTTAAGGCACTGTTGCCGGCTACTAGTGGTACACACCTAGAGCTCCGTGGCACATGCATGGTGATGATAACAATCAGTAATTACTCCCAGTGAGTGAGTCAGCGAGTGAACAGTAGTGCTCGTGCGTGCAGCAGCAAAAGGGAGAAGGCAATCCGGGCCGACACCGATGGAGCCGGCCATTGATCCGTTGGTGTTTATCAGACCATCGCCAGCCGCGTTCCCAACGTGTCCCTTAATGCCTTTTTTCGTTGCCGGCACAGAAATTTTGGTTCAGTCGTGTCCCCAGAAACTCAGTTTTCGCCAGTTAGGATCGATTTTGGCGCCGGTAGATCCAGGCCGAACCCGACACGCTGAGGGACGCTGGGGGCACCGGGGGAAATGTTTTTGGCGCGAAAACATTTGGTTCTGACGAGTCGGCGAGTCGCCGCCTTCGTCGTCCTCGTCACCTCGGTTCCCGCGGGAATCAATGCCAAGGCTGCCGCGCTGCCGCGCCGGTCAGCCTTCCATTGATGCCTCACGGGTGGCGCAGTGAAGGCGCAACGACGACGGCGGTGACTACACCTGATTCTACAGGCTCCTCGACTTGTGAAAGGCTGGGCGTAGTCATTTTTTAGTCGTTTTTAATTTGTGTTTTGAAGTTTTTGTAAAATATCAATGAAATCACTTAGTTTTGATGAAATTGTGTCGTGTTTTGGCCGATTTCATGTTTCAAAAAACGACGTCTAGGAACGACCTGAGGGCGGTGGCTGAGAACCCGATCAGCCCCACGCCAAAATTATCGCCGGTTCGGTTCGCTCCCAGGCAGCGATATTTCAAACGTCTGGGGGGCCGAACGGCTGAAGATGCTCCTAATCTCTGGCTGGTATGCTCGCGGGAGCCACCACCTGTTAACTGTCATGGCACTATGCATACGCCCTGTTGCTCCATAGCATTCGCCTACTCTTTCTTTCAGATGATGTTATGGTGTTAGTCATGTCAAGCAAGTACTCCCTTTGTTTTTTTTTTTTTTTGCTTCATATAAGATTTGATCAAAGTCAAATTTTATTAACTTTGACTAAGTTTATATAAAGAAATATCAATATTTATAATATGAAATCAATATTGTTAAATGTATCATGAAATTAATTTTCATATCATATAGTTTTAAAATTGTAGATGTTCATTTTTTTATGAAGTTGATTGAACTTTATAAAGTTTGACTTTGTCCAAATCTTATATACAGACTAAAAAGAAATGAAAGGATTACTGCTACTGCTTGACTATTTGTCCCATTTCGATCAAATGCATCGTCTTCTTTTTACTCTTTACTACACGTCTGCACCTCAATCGTTTGACGCACACCTCCGCTTTGCTTTTCTCCGCCTCTGCTTTGCGTCCGTCCGTTTCCAGTAAATGTTTTACCTGTAATAAAAACCCGCCTTTTTCATTGGGTGCATGCCTCTGCTTCATTACCGCGCTTTTTTCATCCATCCATCTGCCCACGGCCGTCAATCGTACTGGTACAACGTCGAGCTGTTATTCAACAGATCAATTAGAGCAACTTCAACACGCCGACCCAAATAAACGGTGATTTTATCCGTTTTTTGTCCGTTTGGGACGGCTCGGCCGATGCCCACGTCCGCTTCCGCATATGGGTCGAGACATGCGCAACATTGGCCCGACTCAATTTAACGGCACACGAACAAAAAAAATAAAAATATTTTGAAAATAAAAACAAGCATTAAATAAACATTAAAGCCGGCCACAAAGGCCGGCGAGAGTCCACGCGTCCACATTACATTAACTTAAACATTAAAAAAAACTAAACTACGAGGCGGCGCGTTGTCCTAGGCGTCCTTGTCGTCAACGTCGGGGCCGGTGAGGTCAATCGGTGTCGGCGCAGGGCCGGCCCAGGGGAACGTCGTGTTCCAGACAACGGCGATGCCGGCCGTAGGTTGTGCCGTCGTGGCCTGTGCCTGGCGCACCTCTGATACGTCTCCGTCGTATCTATAATTTTTGATTGTTCTATGCCAATATTATACAACTTTCATATACTATTGGCAAGTTTTTATACTATTTTTGGGACTAACATATTGATCCAGTGCCCAATGCCAGTTCCTGTTTGTTGCATGTTTTTTGTTTCGCAGAAAATCCATATTAAACAGAGTCCAAACAGGATAAAAACTGACGGAGATTTTTTTTTTTTGAAATATATGTGATTTTGGGAAAGAAGAATCAACGCGAGACGATGCCCGAGGGGGCCACGAGGCAGGGGGGCGCACCCCAGGGGTCAAGCGCGCCCTGGGCCCTCGTGGCCACCCCGTAAGGCGGTTGGTGCCCTTCTTTCGCCGCAAGAAAGCCAATATCCGGATAAAAATCATGTCCAAATTTCAGCCCAATTGGAGTTACCGATCTCCGAGAATATAAGAAACGGTGAAAGGCCAGAATCAGAGAGCGCAGAAATAGAGAGAGACAGAGAGACAGATCCACTCTCGGAGGGGCTCTCGCCCCTCCGCAGCCATGGAGGCCATGGACCAGGGGAAACCCTTCTCCCATCTAGGGAGAAGGTCAAGGAAGAAGAAGAAGAAGAAGAAGAATGGGGGCTCTCTCCCCCTCTCTCCCTGTGGCGCCGAAACATCGCCGGGGCCATCATCATCACCGCAATCTACACCAACACCTCCGTCATCTTCACCAACATCTCCATCACCTTCCCCCATCTATCTACAGCGGCCCACTCTCCCGCAACCTGATGTACCCTCTACTTGAACATGGTGCTTTATGCTTCATATTATTATCAAATGATGTGTTGCCATCCTATGATGTCTGAGTAAATTTTCGTTGTCCTATCGGTAATTGGTGAATTGCTATGATTGGTTTAATTTTCTTGTGGTTATATTGTTGTTCTTTGGTGCCCATCATATGAGCGCGCGCGTGGATCACACCATAGGGTTAGTTGTATGTTGATAGGACTATGTATTTGAGGGCAAAAGTGACAGAAGCTTCAACCTAGCATAAAAATTGATGCATACGGGATTGAAGGGAGACCAATATATCTTAATGCTGTGGTTGGGTTTTACCTTAATGAACGTTAGTAGTTGCGGATGCTTGCTAATACTCCCTCCTTCCATCTATATAGGGCCTAATGCGTTTTTTAAGATCGCCTTTGACTCTTGACAAGTTTACTGGTACATGACATGCACAATGTGGAAATTATATCATATCATTGAAAGCTCCTTTCACACACGAATTTAATGGTGTTCTTTGTGTAAGTTGCATGTCATATATTATTGCTCTAATATTTGGTCAAAGTTAGCATCAAAAAACGCATTAGGCCATATATAGATGGAAGGAGGGACCAATCATAAGTGCATAGAATTCCAAGTCAGGGATGACATGCTAGCAGTGGCCTCTCCCACATAAAACTTGCTATCAGTCTAGTAAAGTAGTCAATTTCTTAGGGACAATTTCGCAACTCCTACCACCACTTTTCCACACTCGCTATACTAACTTTATTGTGTATTTATCTAAACAGCCCCTACTTTTTATTTACGTGCTCTTTATATTCTTGCAAACCTATCCAACAACACCTACAAAGTACTACTAGTTTCATACTTGTTCTAGGTAAAGCGAACGTCAGCGTGCGTAGAGTTGTATCGGTGGTCGATAGAACTTGAGGGAATATTTGTTCTTTGTTTAGCTCCTCGTTGGGTTCGACACTCTTACTTATCGAAAGAGGCTATAATTGATCCCCTATACTTGTGGGTTATCAACCTCCTCCTTCTCCTTGCGCTGCTCCTCCTCGACGTCGCGCTCCAGCTGTTCGAGGTACGCGACGTCACTGCGCTCCTCGGCCAGCCGTCGCTGGCGCCATTGCTCGAGGTACGCCACTCCTGCCTCGGCATCGCCCCCATCCAGATCCGCGGGGTGCTCACCCACTCGCGCACTACTCCCGTCCACGAGTAGCGCTAGACGGGGGTCGGCTCCGGCTCGGCCTTGACTAGGGACGGCGGGGCCAGCGGCGGCACGACGCAGTCGCCGGCCACGGACAGCACCATGGCCTCCGCCATGCGTGCCTGGTACGGGAGACTTCGCGGACGCCGCGCCGCCTGGCCTCCTCGTGCTCGAAGGCGAACCAACGCGCCCAATAGGGCGAGTCGGCGTCGTAGGCGGAGTCGCGGCGCTGCTCCGCCGTTAGCATCGCCCGTCAGCGTCGCACCTCCTCCGCGTGGGCCCTTGTCGACTGCGGCGCCGCCGGCACTGGGATCATCTCCGGATCCAAGTGCCAGTCATGCGGTAGGGTGACATTAGGGTAGGGAACAGGGACGCGGTGCTGCCAGTTCCACTCCGCCTGTTGCACTGGCATGCTCACGCGCTGCCTTAGCCGGCGGGAAGACGCTGACGGAGGCCGGGGAGAGGGGTGGCGGGGGCCTTGCCCTTGGCTTTGCCATTGCCGTAGAAGAAGCCCATCGTGTCGATGGCTAGGTGGCTAGGGTTGCCGCTGACGGGGGAGCAGAGGGTGGCAAGATGGGGACGGGGGGCTTCTGGAAGCGGATGAGGACACCCCTCCCCCCCCCCGCACGCTCGGCTTAGAAAAATCCGACCGTCGTTGCTGACGCGTGGGTCCGAGGTTATAAATTAAGCTGACCAAACTGACCACGGTAGTTGGACGACCAACAGGTGGAGACGCGCCAGACACCAAGATGGTGCACGACGCATTCGCTTTGCGTCCGCGCCGATGCATTTCTGCCGAAAATTTGAGCCACAAATGCGTCGGCGCGGAGGCAAAGCGGACGTGTTTTGGGTTTAGGTCGGTACGTTGGGCATCCACTTTTGTCCACGCCAACTTGAACGGAAGCAGACGGGCGATTTAGGTCGTTGCGTTGGAGTTGCTCTTATATATGTCTAATCTAGTATGATTAGTTCTCATACTGCTACTAATTAACTTGCGTCGTGTCATGTCATGCCTAATTGTGATTTGTGACTTGTGAGAGAGGAGAATGTTCTCATGCAGGGACTTTTTTTGTTTGTTCTTTCATTTTTGGTTCACATGACCTCGACAGAGGGAAAGGGCTGCCCTGACTAACTGGAGTAGGACATCTCCAACGTGGACAATCAAGTCGCACTTATCCATCCGAACCATACGTCCCAGATGTGTTTTGCCTGTCCGCAGACAAATTTAGATGTCTGTTTTCCTTGCAAACCGGGAGGCTTTGCAGGCATTCGGATTACTGCCACGCACGCGTCCGACACCCCCATCGCACCATATGCACACTACTCCCTTCAGTTGAGCTCGACAGAAAGAAAGAATGGCAGCCATTCAGAGTGCAATGACAATGAAAAGGGTGAAAGGAGTAGCTTTTTTTCTTTTCACATGAGCTCGACAGAAGGAAAGAACTGCACTGACTGACTGGAGCATTAGCACACTACTCCCTTCAATTGGATTTATAAGTCAGGTATGGATTTTTAGGTCCTTAATTTAACTAGTGAAACATGTATTACAATTTATAAAAAAACACATCTTTAGATGTATTGTTAAATGTAGTTTCTAACCATATAATTTTTGCTGAACATTATACATGTTCTATTAGTCAAATCCAAGACCTAAAAACGTGTGCCCGGCTTATAAATCTCGTAGTAACATCACGAGGAATTTGGAAATAAATAAGTGATACCAGCACCATATGCCCAATATGGGACTTGAACCCGGCTGAACAGGTTCCAGGACAAGCTTGGGCTCCAGATTAATGCCTGAAGGCCCGGACTAAAAGCCCGAAAAGCACGAAATGCTTCAAAAATTAAGGTTCTAATACAAACATTGGTATAATTTCTTTATTTTTGGGAATAAAAAAATATAATAATCGTTTGGTGAGAGAGGCAAGCTGGAGCCGGCGAGTGCAGAGTTAGGAGCTAGGTAGGAAGGGGAATGATTCACTGAGGTTGAGGTATGAGGTTTCGAGAGAAGAAGAGGTGGGCGAGCATCTATTTTTGTTTCATATCTGGCTCACCAGATCTGGGACATAAAAAGTAAGAGAGGTTTGAGTGAGAGGGGACATCCATCCGAGGGTGAGGGGAAAAGGAGCCGAACGGCTCGCCAACTTTAAAGTCGTACCATATTGATACCCATTTCGCTTTCCACACAAGGTTTTGATCTTTCCACTAGCCTTGAGCATGGCCAGCCCAACCCCGAAACTCGATGGTTGGGCCAAGATTGGGCTCCAAATTACTGCCTAAAGGCCCCCAAAGACTGAAATGCCTAAAACCTAGAGTTTCAATGGAAATGCTGGTATAATATTTTACTTTATTTTTTCCCTGAAATGATGAAAATAATGCTTGTAAATAGAAAAATAAATAAATAGCATAAAACTACTAGTTTACAGGCTAGGGTTCCAAAAAACTATCACTTTTTAAATTTTCTCAGAAACCTACCAGTCGTGCGGTCCGCTGTTTCAAAAAACCCAAACCCGTGGTGACTAGCGAATTAACCGTTTTCCTGACCACCTGGACCCACCTGTCAGCCCACGTGGCCACGCGCGCTCACGGCGTGGCTGTTGACGGCCGTTAGCCAGGCTGGTTCAGTCGGAACTGGGGTAAATACCCCCTCGGTCGGTCGGGCACACCTTGCTCGCTCACTCTCTCCTGCTCGCTCTCACTCCCCTGCTCTAGTATGAGCTCGCCGCCGCTCGCCGTCTTCGAGGTCGGTCGCCGTCGACCTCCTTGCCGCAATGCCTTCCTGGAACGACGAGGAAACGAGCTCCGAGGAGGAGTGCGAGGTCGTCAGCATGGACATGGGACTTATGGTAAGTTTTTCTTTGCCACCTAGGGTTAGGGTTAGGGTTAGGTGCTAGTAGAGCAGCCATGGATGTTACTGAGTGTAGTATTGTTGTTGTCTCTGTGATATTGATCTTGCTGAGGGTGGGGTTTGATTGTAGGATTGAGGTAACACCTAGGGTTCATCACTGTACAGTGTTAGGGTTCATGCTGATTTGGGGATTTTTCAGTGTTCAGGGTTAATGAACAGTGCAAGTTGATTGTAGTATTGAGTGCAGTGTTTTGTTGGTCATTTTGGTTGCAGGAGGAACCAGACACCATTGTGGAGCCCCTTTTCTGTGGCCAACTTGAGCTTGCTCAACCCAAGTGCATTCTGCACCAAATGAGGCCTATTAAGCGTGTTGCTGAAAGATGGGTATGGCAGCAAGGAGAAGTTAGAGCAAATCAAGGCCATCCTTGAGTCATGAAGTTGCTGTGATGTGTTGGTGAAGTAAGTACATCCAAGGCCTATATATAAGGATGTGGCCTAACAGTCTAAAGTGATTATGGGTGTACATTTTGGGGGAATGTGAAGTTAACCTAGTGTTTGGTCATGCATTTGAACTTAAGTTTCTTATGTAAGAACCTTATTTCCTATGTTCTTAAGTAAGTTGTAATGGATCACCTATGCTATTAAGTGTTGTAATGGATCTCCTATGCCATTAAGTAGAGGAAATGGATCTCTTATGCTACTAAGTAGTGGAAATGGATCTTCTATGGTATTAAGTGTTCAACTTCATCTTCTATCCTTTATATGTTATTTGTTAGCCTACATATATTATTTGTGTGGGTAATTGGGCTTAGTGGCCCACTAGTCTCTGACCAAATGCAACCCTAGGCCTACTCAAACCCAACCCCATCCACCTGTCAATATAAACCCCTCCCCACCCCCCGCCCCCACCCTTTCTCAGTGACTCCACCAGCCGCCACCCAAAAGAAACCCTAGATATGGATCCTGACATGGGAGATGTCACAGAGGAGGAGGGGGACGCTGTGGAGGTTAGGGCAGCAGCAGCACGGAGGAGGAGGAGGAGGAGGCGCAGGCAGAGGGCACTGGAGGCGGCCCAGGATGAGCAGCAACAGGAGTTCAACCGTCGACTCTCCAACAAGGTTCTGGAGAAATGCAATGATGAAGAACTGGAGCTGGTTTTCATTGGTGGCAGGGGAAGGACATTCATGCAGATCATTAGCTGGGCAAGGATGAGGGTAGTCATGGCTCCCCATCCAGCTACTAGGGCCAAGTGGGTTCGTTTCTTTGAGCGTTATGACTGATGAATCTATGTATCTACCTTGCTATCTATCTTTCTATTTGTAAGTCTATTTGAGAGAGAGTTTTGGTAGTATTTGTGAGATTTTGATGACTATCTTTCTATCTATGTAACATTTGGATGTTTCTGAATAAATGTATGCATTTGGTCAGTGATGTATATCTCAATTTCTCTCAATTAGCACCATCAATTTGTCTGAATCAGCAACACTTGGTCAGTGATGTATATAATGTACAGTACCATATAATGCACTTGGTCAGCAACACCATCAATGTATCAAGTGCTGAATCCACATACAGATAAACTGAAGTTGCAGATAAATTGAAGTTGTAGACAAGTGGAGAATCCACATACAGTACCATATTACAAACCAAATCAAATCCAACAGTATCAAGTACTTACTGAGGCAGTGTTATTACAAACCAAATCCAACAGTGCACTTGCATACATAACCTAGGATAATAGAGGAGTTCAACCACTTCAGCTAGTTACCACTTGCATAAAAGTAATCTCTCAGCCTCCCAGATGGCTTCCTGGCCCTCTTTGACCCATCCTGCACAACACTTGTAGCAGATTGTCTAGGAGCAATGAAAGATCCATTGCCAGCTCTATTGGCAGCAGCTGACCTGGTGTTCTTTGCTGGAGAAGACCTTGATGACCTGGTGTTCTTTGCTGGAGAAGACCTTGATCCATTGCCAGAAATAGTTGTGCTCTTCTTCTTGGGAGGTGGTACTGGTGTTGCAGAAGAGGTGTTGGTCCTGCTCTTCTCGAGAGGTGGTGGTGCTGCTGGGAAGATGTTATTGTTGCCATCCCTCCCTGTAGCTGCCAATATCTGCTGACCAGTGATTAGCTTGATGAAGCAACCATCCAGACCTGCTAACATGATAACATGAGTGCCTAGTTACATCAATGTTAAAAAATCATATACATTTCTGAATACTTACCTATAAATGGCCTACATCCATTCAGAAAACCCTCCTTGCATGCAAACAAGCAGTAAAACATATAGTGAAACCTTGGGGTAGGAGCTGGGTTTAGTGGGTCCTCATGTGTTGTTACTATGCACCTACTGCCAGGGTTAGTATCTAGCACACACTGCAGGTAGTCCCTTATTCTGTGATACTGGAGTTTATGATCTCCTTGCACAACCTCAACAGCTTGCTTCCTTGCCCTATATGCCAAGCTTTTAGGCACATGCACACCAAACTTCTTCTTTGTGTATGACATAATTGTGTCAACACCAGCTCCAGGGTTGGATCTGACCGTCACCTTTGTGTTCTCTCCACTTGCTCCACAAGTGTGATCCAGGTTCATCTTCTTGATACTGCCTCATGAGCTATCTTAGAGGCAACTATGTAAATCTCACAACCATGTTTTCTCTCAGAACACCAAGCAATAACCCTAGTTGGTTCATTTTTGTGATACTCAAAATTCCTAAGAGTCCTCACATGAAAATTTCTAAGTGCTTCTCTGAACTCAACTACATTTTCAAAGCACAAATGCATTGAAAACTGCTCATGTGCATCAGGCCTTTTTGGATCATACCATCTCCTCTCCTTCTTCTGCTTCTTCCTACTCTTCCTTCCAGATGGCAGCTTTGGAGCATCCTCTTCATCACTTATGCCAAAATCACCTGGAAAACAGTACTCATCAGCTTTAGGGACATAATCTTCAAACTTGATGTGCTCAGGCTCACTGTGAGACTTGCTAGTTGGGCCAGGTTTTCTAACTGGCTTAAGCTTTTTGGCTGCTTTTTTAGTTACAGCAGCAGGATTCTCTACTTGTTCATCTTCAGAAACAATTGGTTCTTCCTGCCAAAACTTAGAAGGTTCTGAGTTAGCTGCACAAAAGTGCTCTGCAGTATCAGTGCCAGCCTCATCTTCACCCCTACACCAAGCTTTGTAAGAAATTTTCTCCCCTCTATAATCACCCCTAAAGAACTCAAGATCTAAAGATGATTTGTCATCTTCAACTTCATCTTCTTCCTTTGGTACATCTTCATCTTCTTCTTCTTCAGCTGCTTCTTCTTCTTCATCTTCTTCTTCCACAACTGTTTTCCCCTTGTTCAAATTGCTGCTTTGTTGTGTGTTCATGTAGGGCTCATCAGGGGTTACAGCTGGCAAACTAGCAATAGAGGCAGGGTACAGAACACCTTCTTGTGAAACTCTGTAAACAACAGGTTCACCAACATGATCAATGGGGCTCTGTTCCTCAAGCATGATGTGATCCATATTAACATCTGCTGGGCTTGGATCAGTAGCTTTTCTGACAGTGATGTTCAATACCTTCTTATCAACAAATAAGTCAAGCATTTCCTCTAATGCCTCCTCACTATCCAGGGCCTCCACCCCCTCCAGCCCCTTTCCCTCTTCCTTTACATAAGTCAGAAAAGTATCTATTCCATAGCCCTCCAACTCAACCGATGCTAATATGGTCAGATAACTGATATCTGAGGAAACTGAATACTTTTTCTCCATATTATATGTTCCTTGAAAATGTAGCCTCAAGTCCCAAATCTCATCGTCTAAGCTGTATGATTAAATTGACAAACAATTATTTTTTAAGTCACTGAGACTTAAAACAATGACCAAATGCACTGAACATTACTGAACTTTCTTATAATTACAGTGAATGCACTGACCAAATGCACTGACCAAATGAACTAACCAAATGCACTTTCTTCTGCAGTGACATAACCAATAAAATACAGTAGCATGCCAAGAACTAGCAATTACTAACCCTAGTTCTAATTTGAACTAAAGGACCCATAAATTTTAACTAAAGGACCCAGAAACATTGACCAGTGCTTACCTCACTCCGCCAAAGGGGACGGCCCAAGCTGTGGCCTTTCTTTGGATCAGCGTGGATGCACTTCGCCGCTGCCCTAGCGCGCGGACTGCGGATCTGAGCTCGGTGGATCCACCTGAGCCGCGGGGCGGTGATGGCTGCTGCGACCGCTGCGCCGGGAAGCTCGAGTTGCCTAGCCATTTGTCCACCTCTGAGTGTCCACCGCCCTCCTGGACGGTGCCGCCTTGGCTCAATAGCTCGCCGCCGACGGCATTTGGCTGCGCCGCCGCCATCGCCCACCTAGGTCACTGCGGGGGAGAGGAGGGGGACTGAGAGAGTGTGTGGCCCGACCGCCTACTTTGGTTCCGACCGAACTGGCCTGGCTAACGGCCGCGCTGTGAGCGCGCGTGGCCATGTGGGCTGACAGATGGGCCCAATCCGTCAGGAAAACGGTTAAATCGCTAGTCACCGCGGGTTTGGGTTTTTTGAAACAGCGGACCGCTCGTTTGGTAGCTTTCTGAGAAAATTTAAAAAGTGGTAATTTTTTGGACCCATAGCCTGTAAACTAATAGTTTTATGCTATTTACTCTAGAAAAATGATTGGCTACACCTAAGTTGGAAAGTACAATTAGCCTGTTTGCCTAAAAAAGAAAGGGAAAAGAAAGGAGAAATAAAAATGTGAGGGCTCACTGGACGATGGATGTTAGGAGGAGGGCTTTTTGGAAGGAAAAAAAGATTGCCGGCTTTTTTGTTCATACTCCCATTCCGGTGTGTCACAATGTGAGGGAACAATCTCTCAAACTATTGTATCCCTCTTGCTTTATGCATGGATGCAAAGCAAAAGCAAGCATTGGCTAAAGAAGAAAGGGGTTTGCTTTGTGTTTACGAAATTGCTTGACAGACGATACTTTAACGCACGATCTGTGAACAACACTCCCTTCGCGTTCAAATCCAATGCATGCACGCTCGCGCTAGCGCTGCCATGTAGGATCGGGCAGGAATCGGGCGCATTTTTATCGTGTGTATAGCAGCGCTGGTGTGTTTAAACAAGGGAAGTTTTTGTTTGCCGCACGAACACACAGACGTATGTATTAGGTTCGTTGGCCCATCGTTATTCTTCTTCTTTTTCTTCGTCTTGGAGGCAGCAGCTTGCAGTCTTGTACGCACGTACGTAGTACACTTGACTTGCAAAATATTAATTAAGGCGGCTTAGTTAAACATTGGGTCACACTCCTTCCTTCCTCAACTGCACTGCACTTGACAAGCCATTTTACTTATTTACAGCGCCCTGCTGCTAGTAAACATCTGTCAGTAACAACAGTTGCAGTCTTGCTTGCAGGGATAAGAGATCCCTGATTCGTGCTTGGTACTAGTACTTTCAGACTGGAGCAGTGCAGGGCTGGTTTTGTCTCTACCGCGCTTAAATCAAGCTTAGTAATTTGCTAGTAGCAATTGAATCCTTCATCCTCATGTAAATGCGAATTGAAGCAAGCAGCGGTGCACAAAAGTGGGTCAGATTACTTATGACTGCGTCCAGTATACCACTACTAATCAATACTAGTGGAGTATCTCCCTTGTCAGACAGAATTAACTACTACGGTAAGTAGTTCGATCCACTAACTGTCTCTCTGCAACTAATTGATGGATGGATGGTGTACGTACTACTTTATTCCAACGAAGCCACTGCGCCCTCGCGGATGCCGCCTAGGCCTTGCCAGACCTTTGCCGCTGCCGAATTTGGTGTTTTGACCTTTTTCAAAATGTTTAGCTCGATTTAACCCTCATTTGAATGTATTTCAGGATCTAATCATTTTTTACCATCAGGGTGGATGACGATAGGGCATAACTGCCTACCGTCGGGGTCTCTGACGGTAGAACTTAACTGCACCGTCACGCCTGTTTAATATAAAAAATATCCTACCTCCAAGCTCCTTGGCGGTAGGATGTGCACCCTACCATCACAGGGCATGGCGGCAGGTTGTGCAACATGCATGCACCCTTTGCGTTGTGTGATTAGCCTACCTCCAAGCTCTTTGGCGGTAGAGTTGCACAACCTACCTCCAAGGACCTTGGAGGTAGGGTATTTTTCACATAAAACAGGCATGACGGTTCAGTTAAGTCCTACCACCAGGGACCCCGGTGGTAGGCAGTTATACCCTACCGCCAAGCACTATGACGGTAGAAAAAAAGGGTCAGATCCCGAAATACTTTCTAATGGAGGTCAGATCCGGCTAAACTTTGTCAAAAGGGTCAAAACATCAAATTTGGCCCTTTGCAGCTCCACCCAGCCGCCTCTCCACCAAGCCCGATGATGCCCGCACCTCCCATATTCATCCGCCGCCCCAGTACCCTCCACCGCTCCAGCCATGGGATCTAGAGACATCGTGTGAGATGATAATATGTTGTGTGATCATACACAATATAATTTGAAGCATAAGATTGAGACAGTTCATCATGTTTTGGAATTTGAACTGATGGATGAAATTGTCCAGCTTCCATGCCAAGAGGCGGAGTGAGCAATATTTCTAGATGATTCATCTGATTCACAACAATGCCTTAAATTAACAGTGAACAATATAACTTTTGTGGCATACAATTTATGTTCTAGGCCTTCCGTCCACCTCCGCCTCCCCTCCCAATCCAGATCTCTCTCTTTCTCTCCGTCTCCGCCTCCCCTCCCCTCTGCATCCCCTCTTGCCGCCGCCGAATCCCGGTTGGGCAAAGCCCGTCTTGGGGATGATAGTGGCGGCGAGGCGTCCCTCCGTCGCGGCTTGGAGGCGTGGCTGTGACGGTGGATCTTGAGCGGGCGCCTCGGAATGACGTGTGTGTGGCCATGGCGCCGGTCACGCAGCGATGTGACGTCCTCTATCTTTGGATGTCGTCATCGTCGGTCCAAAGGGATCTGGTCGGTGGGTGTTGCCTCGCGGTGGCTTCCCGACGGCGGATCAAGTGGAGGAAGAGATGGTGGCCTAGCTGCTGAAGTGGGTGAGGATGCCATCATCGTTGGCGGCGCCCGTGGGTGTTGTTTTTCTCGTTGGAGGCGATGGTGGGGGCATCCCTTGCTCCATTGTTTCCGGGGAAAATCTAAGATCTGGAGGAGGCTACCATTTGACAACGGTGCCCGTTGGCGTCGTAGCCCTCATTGGAGGCATTGAGGGGCCTCCTGGATCGGATGATGGCGAGGTCTTCGTCGTCACCCCCGTGCGGGCATCAGCTTTGGAGACATTCATCGGCTGGACGGACATGTGGACGGCTTGGTGGTTGGGCGTCGGCAGGTGGTGGAGCGGTGCTTCATCCTACACATCGATGGCGGCGGATCTCGGCAGCGTGGCATAGTGGAGACTCGGCGTCTGATGGATGGTGACGGACTCGTGCAGGAGGACGACATTGTCTGGTGTCGTTGTGGCATCGATGGCAGAGAGGCCTGGCAAGATCGATGTGTCAATATCTGATGTGTGGATGGATCGATGGATGAAGGAGGTGACGGCCCTTGCAGCGCGCGCATGTGGTGCGCACTAAAAGTGCGCCGGACCGGTGTGTAACCCAGTGCAGGTATTGTGGCTTGTGAAAGAACATGTGGTGCCCCCATGTTTAGTTTTGGTAATTGATGACATTCTCTATGGACTAATGGTTGCCTTGGGTTATATTTGAAGGATTTGTCCATATGCTTTTCTTGAAGTCCATGTGTTAGTTTCAAGGAGTTTATGTGATGACCAAGGTGCTATTCAAGGAATTATCCAGTGGTCATGTAGAAGACATGATACTAGGTTGATCAAGACTAAGTCAATCAAGTTAATAAACACACAAAGCGTACAAGATGTACCGAGAGGGATCAAGTGATCCCATGGTATCGAAAGCATTGTCCATTAGGCCAACTGCACCGCGCGACCTCAAACGGACAATGCGGTCTTGTCCGCGCGTGTTCTAGGATGCGGTGGTCGTGCGCCCAGCGCGCGGCCGCATCCGTTTGCCTCATTTTGTCCGTCTCCATTTTAAAAAAAGAGCAAAGTTTCAAATGCCAAGCCTATTTCATGGCCAGCGGCCCTAGTTCACGCCGGCAACAGAGCCAGCGGCCTACTCGTCCATCGCCGGCAACACAGCCAGCGGCCGGCAACACAGCCAGCCTCCAAAATGAATAGTTGTCCTCGCCGGCAACACAGCCAGCGACTGGCAACACAGTCGGCCTCCAAAATGAATGTTTTTCTCGCCGTCACACAGCCAGCGGCCCAGCGGGCGAGCGGCACCATGCTAGCCTCCAAAAGAACGGCCACGGCTGATCGGATGACCTAGTTTAGGCCGTCGGCGTCAAGCATCTCCTTCTGCCTGGCCTCGAACCAGGCCCTCATCTTGTCGCTCATCTTTGGACAAGTCCACGCTCATGATCGCAAGGGCCACCTACTTTGCTTTGGTTGCGGCATTGGTGGCCTCGATGTCAAGCTGCCTCTGCCTGGCCTTGACATTGGCAGCCTCGATGTCGAGTTGCCTTTGCCGGGACGCCTCCTCCATGTCGATCTTCCTCCTCTTGGCCGCCTCCTCCATCTCAAGCTTCTTCCTTTGAAGCTCTAGGTATTGCTTCATTTGCTCGTCCTTGCTTTGCCGCTTCTTCTCGTCCCTCATATCCTTTTGAGACATCATGCCATGCAAAGTGTCATGCAAGGCCATGGATGAGGCATCACGTATGTTGTCCACCTTGGAGTTGGTCTTGCCCCTCGGCCTCTTCAACGCCTCGCCATCTCCACCTCCGGTGTACTTGGCAGTCTTCTTGCATCTCTTTCTTTGAAGTTCACGGTATTGATCCTTGAACTCGGGGCAATTGTTGATGATCGTCCAACAATGCGTAAGAGTGAATGGCTTGTCATTGTGCCGGGCCTTGAATGCTTCCAAAGATTGAAATGCCTACACCACATGATCAACAACAATTGAACATGCAAACGTATACAAGGCTGAAGTCTCACATGGCCATAGCAAGGAAAAGGGCTAGGATAAGGTGAGCATACCATGTCCCCAACGCCGAGACCACTCACGGGCCGTGCTTCAACGCTCTCAAATGCGGTGCAATACTTGTTACACTCTTGTTGGATGAACAACCACCTCTTTTGAATCGAGGTGATGCCACGGTTGCTTGTAATTTGGTAGGGCTCAAACATCTTCCTTTCATGAAAAGTTTTGTGGACTCTCGTCCAAAAAACAAGGCCCTTTTGTTGTGCGCCAGTCTTTGGATCTTGGCTAATCTCCATCCAACATTGGCAAATCAACTTGTCCTCATCTTGTGTATATGAACCCGTGCGAATGCTCTTCCTCCTCTTTTGTGCTTCCGCTCTTTGGGTGAGCTCGTCGATGAACAATGGCTCGCCACCAATATCAATGTCATTGCCTTCTTCTTCATCACCATCACCTTCGCAATAGATGTCATCATATTCATGCCACGAGTCACCATGGTCGTAGTCAGCACGGTCGTCGGCCTCTTCATTGGGAACGTACTGGGCGCGGCCATCCTGACTTTGGGTCTTGTCGGGGTCGTAGGCACGGCCCTGCCCACCCTGGTAGATCACATCCTCCATGAACTGGTTGTAGAAGGGGTCGTCGACCGGTGGCATTGGTGTTGGCATTCTGTTGAACAAGACGCGGGGGGACGGCATGGTGCCCGTGAACGGTGCCCGTGCTTGCTTTCTTTGCATCTCGACGGATGGCCGCCCGCCGCTGCTGGACCCAGGCGTGACGTTGAGGTCGATGACGGTCGAGGGGCGCAGTGTGGACAGCGTGATCACGCCAACGTCCCCGAGAAACGAGTCTGGCATTCGTGCCTTGGCGGGGGAAAGCCGGGCGACATGGGCGTGGTCCGAGACGTCGGCTATTGGCAGTGCGGAGGCCGAGCGACCGACGAGCCTGTGCTCGCCGGGCCGACGGCCGCTGCAGGGAAACCGGCCCGACGGCACATGCCAAGCATGAGGAGGGTGTGCGCTTTCTTGACAATGTCCTCCTTCTCGTCGACTGCGGCCTTGCGCCGCGTGGCCTCCATCGCATCGCGCTCGGCGGTGAACTTGGCCGTGGCGGCATTGACCTTGACGACCGCTCTCCGGCCCCTCCTCTTCGCCGATTCCGCGTCCACCTTGGCGATCTCCTCCGGCGTGCACTCCGACCACGGCTTCCTTGGCGCCTTGGCCGCCTTCTTCTTCACCTTTGGGGGCGGGTCGAAGGCCGGGCCGCCGGAATACGGCTGGGCGTCGGCCATGGACGGGGGAGGGAGGGGCGGCGGGAGGGACGTGGGAGGGTTTGGGGGAAATGGCGCCAAATGGGGCGGCGGGGGTTGCTTTGTGGCACCGACAGGAAGGCCAGGGGAGGACAAGCGCGTGTGTCCCCCCCCCCTCCCTCGTCCGCGCGCTGTCCGTTTCACCCCAAAATTGGCGCAAACTTGGGTCGGGGATGGGTCGAAAACGGACAAAAGTTTGTTTGCTCCTGCGCGCTGGGCCATCTAGTTTGTTCCTTTTACCCCAAACGGACGGGGCCGGACATGATGGGGTCGCGCGGTGGAGTTGGCCTTACGCTTTGTGTACTAACGCAGCATCTACGTGAGAGTTCTTTGTGGGGTTAGGTATGTTTCCATGGGCTTGCGTCAAGAGGGAGATCTCATACAACCCATGGAGGATGCCATCAAGTGGTGATCATCATCAAGTTTGCGGTGTGCAAGTTCAAGTGGAGCATCACGAAGAGATCATGATTGAAGTTTGCCGTCCATTGTGTTGACAATGTACTTGTCAAGATGTGTCGAAGAGTGGCTCACCCATAGTGGAGTATGGGGGAGCAATCAACTAGTCTTCATCGAGCCAACGCAATCAAAAAAGGTGGTCCAACTTGAGGAAGTCAATATCGTCATCATCTAACTCAAGTGGACTATGTGCAAGGCAAAGGTTTGCCCTTATAGGTTTTCTATTTTACCGGTCTCATGGTGGTTTTTGGGAGACCGGTTATAGGATCGATTGGCGTACTATCAAGGGGGACTCTCAAGTTAGTAGCTTGAGCATATTGTTCATAGGGAGCTCAAACCATTGCATCCTTGCATCATCTTTCTTGGTTCTTGTTTGGTGTTTCTCTTTGTGAGTTTTAAAGCTTATGGTCATCTTGATGATAAGCTTTAGTATCTTCTATGATGTTTTCGATGTTGTAGTTTCTGCCATTTCTTCATTCATAGAGGTTTCACATCTCTATACCATTGGCATTTTTCTACCGTCGTCTTCTATCCAACAAGCTTGAGTTTGCTCTGTTCGGAGCCTGTATGGAGAAGTTATGGCAGTTTTAGTCTCAAGGTAGTTTTTTGTGCTCAGGCGGTAGTACCGCTAGGTACCACGGTAGTACGCTTAGGCGGTACTTCCGCTATGGTCTACCGTTGCTACTACCGCCTGGGAAATCATTTTTGTGCTACTTTCTGTTGCCTATTTTTTATTAGTGGTAGTTGCATGGTAGTAGCTCGGTAGTACCACTTAAGTGGTACTTCTGTGTTCTACTACCGCTCCTAGTACCGCTTAGGAAATACCTTCCATGCTCATTTTTGGTTGCCCTCTTTACCTAAGCAGTAGTAGAGCCGATGTAGGGCGGTAGTACCGCTCTGGGCGGCACTACCGGCCTCTGTTTTGTGTACCGTTGCGTACGCGCCCTAGTACTACCGCTTAAGTGGTAGTACTGCTCCCCCAAGCGGTAGTACCTCTTGAGCACGGGCAAAGTGCATAACGGTTGGATTTGGGGAGGCCTATAAAAGGGGGTCTTCTTCCCCATTGCATCTTATCATTCTAGCTCGTATTTGCCCCCAATTGTTGACCTTCTTCGAATCCCTTCATGGATTCTTGCTAGTTTTGGGGGAGGGGGAGAGAGGAGACCTAGATCCACATTTCCACCGATCACTTTCTCCTTTATGTGAGGGGAACCCCTTGGATCTAGATCTTGGAGTTCTTGGTGTTCATCTTCTTGTTCTTCCTCTCATTTTCCTCCATAGCTTTCGTTGCTTTGGTGGGATTTGGGAGTGAGGGACTTGGGCACTCCCTGTGCCCTTGCCATTGCATTAGTTGCATCGGTTTGAGTTCTCCACGGTGATTCGTGGACGTGAAGTTGAGAAGCTTATTACTCTTGGGTGCTTGGTACCCTAGAGCTTGTTTCTCTTGGGTGCTTGGGTGCCCTAGATGGTTGGTGGTGCTTTAGAGCTCAATCATTGTGGTATAAAGCTCCGGGCAAGCGTCGGGGTCTCCAATTAGGTTGTGGAGATTGCCCTGAGCAATTTGTACGGGTTCCGGTGACCGCCCTCAAGGGTTGCCAAAGTGTATGGGTTCGATGACCATCCCCAAGGGTCTCCATTTGTATGGGTTCGGTGACAGCCCTCAAGGCCCTTAGTGGAATCACGGCATCTTGCATTATGTGAGGGCGTGAGGAGATTACGGTGGCCCTAGTGGCTACCTGGGGTGCATTGTGCCTCCACACCACTTCAAACAGGGATTAGCATCCGCAAGGGTGTGGACTTCGGGATACATCGTCGTCTCCGCGTGCTTCGGTTATCTCTTGCCCGAACCCTTTGCTTATGCACTTTACTATGTGATAGCCATATTGTTTCTTGATATATCTTGCTATCACTTAATTGTTTATCTTGTTTAGCATAAGTTGTTGTTGCACATAGGTGAGCCTTGTTGTTTTAGGTTTTGTGCTTAAAAATTAAACGCTAATTTTATTTTGCATTTGTTCAAACTTAAACCGTGATTATTTTAAAGCGCTTATTCACCCCCCCCCCCCCCTCTAGGCGACATCTATGATCTTTTAGCTTGGATGGGGTATCCGACATTAGATGTTAGGTGTTAGTGCGATGTATGTTTGGTATTAGGCTCGGATATTCGGCACCCCTTCATCAAGGGGATAGGAATAGCGACGGGTGTTGCCAAGATGGTGGCTTCAGGCTTACTGATGTATTATCTTGTAAGGGCTTTGCGAATAATTAATAAAATGGCTGCATGCATCGCCCAGATGCAGAGGCTGGGGTACATCCTCCTTTAAAAGAATATAATTATGTTCTACAAGTTAAATCTATAGTAAAAGTTTAACAAAAAATAAAATGAGGCCCAATAACCCCGGAAAAGTATTTCTATACTCGCTGCATTTCTAATTCTGTTACTTACCCTCGGGCTCGTATTTATTCTGGATTTATTTAAGAATTTCCGGTGATACGCTTTGGCTTCATAAAATCTCAGGATGATACGCCGGCTCAGTCTTTCGGAGGTGCTGATAGAAGTAGGGTGTGCGTGTGTGCGTTTATATGGGTGAGTATATGCGCGTATATATGAGCGACTGTGTCTGTACTGATGTTAAAAAAAACTAATAAACCTCCCTTGAAATGCTAAATGCTGAATAATACTAGAACGCGGGGTAGATGATTTTGAGCTGGGGTGGGAGTGGAACCTGGTGCTGATTATGATCGATGGGACGGGAGAACCAAAAACTTTGGTCGCCTTGCCTCCAAATCATCTCCTCCACTGCAAATGTTCGTGTGTTACCAATGACTCGAGCACCACTGCTTACCACGCATGTTGCATTTCAACTAAGTGCATCCCCTTCTTTTCACTCAATCATTTCACACACCTCCACTTTGCTTTGCATCTGTTCTCGGTAAAAATTTGCAGCTGTAAAAGCCCCGCCTTTTCATTAAGAGCAATGATCTGTTTTATTACTGCATTTTTTAAATCAGAAAAGGCTGTCATAGAAAATTCAAAAAAGAGGCTATTATCATCTCGCTCAAATTTGTCCGCTTTGCTTCCGTTATTTGGGTTGGCTCGAATCGGAGCTCATTGGGGCGCTTTTGTTGCCATCCTCTATTTTACGCGTGACTGGGTCGTTAGGTCTTACTATCTCTTTCTTGTGGCGTTTCGACCACTTGTGTGCCTCTTCTCTGTTTTTTCTGCTTTGTTCGTCATGTACTATTCTTTGATCAATTTGTATGAGGATTTCTTCAGGACGTTGTATCATTGGACCGCGTGGATTTTAATAATATGTAACTATAAAGTTGAGCGGATGACAGTTTAGAGAGAGTTGGGAAAGAAACTCACGGGTGAGCAATCATCCGTGCATCTGGCCACGGCCATCAATCAATCTTATGATCGACAAGCTGGCCTTTAACTAATCAGCACAACAACATGGTACATGTCAAGCCATGCTTGATGTGATTTGCGAGAGGAAAGAATGTTCTCACCCACTCAGGGACTATTTGTTTGTTCCTTTTGGTGCTTTGACAGCCAGCGTCAGCTTTCGTTGGACGGGAATCTATCTATCCATTCAAAGTGCAGTGCATGCCCAGTGAAAAAGGGTGGAACGAATATACACCAGCTAGCTAGTAACTTCGTAGTAACTTTTTCCGTCAAAAGGAAAAGAAAAAAAGCTAGTAGTACGTAGTAACTTTGTAATTTTCACATGAGCTCGGCGGAGAGAAAGCACAAGCATTGGACTGCACTGCACCAGCACACTATTCAAGTTGACACTTTTCTCTTGCACGAGCGAGCGAGCGAGCGTGTTACCGCGCAACGTGGCCAGTATGAAAACACGTATTTGTGCATGCATCTTTCCTGGCTCACTTGCTCAGGCTTGCAGCTGCTCCAACTGGTAGTGCAAGAGCAGAAGCGGCAGCAGGATGAGGAGGCCAGATGGACATGGATGTCTGGCTCGCACCAAAGACCAAACATGTCATTTGCTGCTGCATCTCTTGCTTCAGAATTCAGACACAGTAGCAAATCTTGTGCTCCAGCACCCAATAACCAGTGGCCGCAGCCAATCATGCATGTCACCACACACTCACAGTCACAACACATGGGTGAGTCATGTGTGAGTGAGTGAGTACTAGCCGTGCTCTGCACTAGATACTCACCCAAGAGGAGGAGGCTTTGGGAAAAGAGAGCCTGCTTTGCTTTAGGGTAGTACGTGGTGAATCTTTTTGCTTGTTGGTAGCAAGTAGTAGGAAGCATTGTACATATGCAACCCGTCCCATCCCACCTCCTGTGTTGTGTGTTGTGTGTTGTGTGTTGTGTGTTGTGTGTTGTGTGGTGTAGGTGTGTCGCAGTGGCAGGGAACAATCCCTCACCCCTTTACGCAACGCAAGCAAAAGCAAAGCATTTGGACCATCATCCCCAATGAAAATGAAAGAAGGGAAAGGGGCCTCGTAGTCTTAATCTTTCTCTCGATAGAAAATCTTTGTCGTGAAATGGATAAAAAGATGTATCTAAAACTAAAATACATCTAGACACATCCCTTTTTATCCATTTTGATGACAAGTATTTTCGGACGGAGGGAGTACGTGTTTAAGCAAGTTCTGTTTTGGTTTAGCAGATAGATACAGACCCGTTGCTGCTAAAGAAAGAACAAAAGGATGTCCTGCATCAATCCATCCATCCATCCCCTGAAAGCAGCAGCGGATGGAGGAAAAAGGCCGAGCGCCCATGCGTGCGTCCGTGCCCCGCCTGAGCGCGCGTGCCCGCCTGCTTTGTGCCCGTGCGTGCTGTTAGACTGTATAGTTTTCGTATATGTGTATGTATGATCTATGATGTAACGTTGTATCAACTCATTATATATATGTGATAGACCATCCCTAGAGGGTTGTGCCGGTTCCCCCAAAATCTATTGTCTCACATGATATCAGCTTAGGTTAAACTCGCTTCCGCCCTAAAACCCCAACACCGCCGCCGCCGCCGCCCCCACTTTCGATCGCCTCTCTGCCGCCATGACGAGCGCCGCCGCCTCCGGCTCCACCACCGCCGGGTTTCTGCCGGCCTCTCTCACGGCTCTTGTTTATCGGCCGCTCGATGTTGCCGCCGTCCAAACAACGATCGGGACCAGGAGCGTTGGCTCCATCTTCGCCACTTTGGCCGCCTCTTCGCCCAGGAACGCGCTGACGGTTCACACCGCTGCCGCCGCCTCATCGCCCGCATAACTTGCCGCCGTCGTCCCGCCTCCTCCGGGGCTGAAGCCCGCGTCGGCCTTGATGGTCGGGCTCCCTGCCTTGGGCCCGGCGCCGGTGCTATCCGCCCCTGCGGCGTCTGCGCCCCTTGCCGCTTCCACGATGGTGCCTCCTGCCTCCATGGCGTATCCGCCTCAGGCAGCCCACTCCGCGGGTTAGCTTCCGCCGCCGCCGTTCCACTTTGGGAATCTCATCACCATCAAGTTGTCATCGGACAACTACATCTTCTGGCGTGCGCAGGTCCTTCCGCTCCTTGGGAGCCACTACCTGCTTGGCTACGAAGACGGCTCCCTCCCCTGTCCCCCTGCGCTGGTAGATAGCGTGCACGGCCCGGTCTACAATCCGGGGCACCGTGTTTGGACAGGGCAGGATCAGGTGAACCTCTCCTCCATCCAGGGGTCGCTCACTCCGGCTGTTGCCGGACTCGTTGTCTTCGCCAAGACGTATCATGAGGCATGGACCATCCTCGAGCGCTCGTTCACGGCGCAGCCGCAGGCCCGTGTCTCTGCGCTCCGTCGTCAACTTGGCGAGTGTGAAAAGCTTGACTCCACGGCCACCGAGTTCTACAACAAGGTCAAGGGCCTTGCCGACACGTTGTCCTCCATCAGACAGCCGCTCACCGACTCCGAGTTCAATTCCTGCATTGTCAATGGCCTTGACAAGGAGTATGATGCCTTGGTCGAGATAATCAACGAGCGGGGCAACTCGAACCCCATGATGGCGCATGAGGTCTTCTCCCGCCTTATCCTCACTGAGCAGCGGGTCGAGTCACGCCGCTCCAAGAGCAGCCACGGGTCCCTTTCGGCCAACGTCGCCACCAAGGGTGGCCGCCACCCCTCTTCGTCCAAGTCTTTTTCGGGGCCGCCACCGCCGCCCGCCTCCCCCCTCCGTCTGCAACCTTACCAGGGGCTGGTGGTAGGCGTGTGTGTCAACTTTGTGGCATTGAGGGGCACTGGGCCTCTAAGTGTCACAAACATTTCTAGAAGAGCTTTCTTGGCCTCGGCAATGATGGCAAGGACACGCGTAACTTTGCGCGTCAGGTTGCCATGGCAGACCGCCCGGCGTCAACAAAGCAACAAGGGCACACTCAGTCCTACTCCATTGACCCGCACTGGTATATGGATTTTGGAGCAACGGAGCATCTGACGAGTGAGATGGGGAAGCTTCATACTCGCACTATCATGGCTCCGACAAGATCCACACCGCCAATGGAGCAGGTAGGATATCACAGCCTACCGCCAGGGTCCATGGCGGTAGGGTATCACAGCCTACCGCCAAGGTCCCTGGCGGTAGGGTTGCACGCGCTACCGTAAATTTTTCCTAAGTATGAAACACAGTTCATGCTCGCACCTACCGTCGTGCACCTTGGCGGTAGGGTTGTACAGGCTACCGCCAACCTGTTCTTGATTAACTTTCAGAATAGGGTCAAAACACGGAAATTAGCCTCCTGGACTCCAACCAGGATGGGACCTATGTGGAGGCCAACCATCGGTTCATCCGACAGAAATGGGCAGCGATCGACGCCCTTTTCGACGAGGTCGAAGCGGAGATGGATGCAGAGGCCTACGCAGAGGAGCCTTGGGAGCCGGAGCTGTAGCTGCCCCCCATGTACCCGGAGCGAGGCACGGGAGATAGTGGACATCTCCGACGAGGACTAGGCTAATTTATCTACGTAGCACGTAGAATTTGTTTTCTTTGCATGCTTTTGTATGAATTTAAGATTTATAGTATGAGGTATCCGGATGCAGTGAGCAAATTTAAGGCTTGACCGGTCGGTGTCTACGGACGCGCCCCGAAGTGTCCGCGGACGTTTAACGACCCGGATTAGCCTACTCCGGCCGTAGATGCTCTGACTTTTTTTTTCACATGAGCTCGATCACTGCTCAAGTTGACACTCATACTTGCACGAGTGACGTACTGTGCAACGGGAGTATGAAAATACGTAATGAGCTGGAAGTTGTTTCATGCAGGATCAAGACCATGTTTGCTTCCCGGTGCCCTTTCTGTGGCATGCATGCATGCATGTTTGATTCTTCTTACATTTTTCTTTGGAAGGAGGGGCCGGGGTAGCCACTACTACTACTACAGAAGAATAGGAGATGGATCATCGATAACCAAAACCACCCCGGTAGAGAGAAATGAATGCAAGAATGCCTTTCATCAAGAAAGAAAAAGGCAGGCCGATTATGGGCTGCTCGTCTGAAAAAATGGGATGGAAAGGAAAGGGAAAAGGAGGCAGAAAAGCAAGAAGCAGGCCGTCCATCTCATCACGCGTCTCGACATCCACAATGATTCATCCTCGATCGTGCTCGAGCGCGTGCATGTATGCATGCAATGCGCGCAGTGAGCCAGCCATTCTTTCCGCACTCACTTCCTCGCTCGTTTGTTCAGGTTTGTTGCGAGCAAGAGCTAGCTGCAGCCTGCAGCAGGCGGTGCAAGAGCAGCAGCAGCAGCACGAGGAGGCCAAACGGATGGCTGGCACCAACCCTGCCGTGCCAGGCGGCAATGCACGGAGTTACTTGGATCTTGTCATCTGCTGCTGCTGCTGCATCTCTTGCTTGAGATACAGTAGGAAATCATGTAGTACAGATTAACCAGTGGCAGCAGCCAGTTAGAGCAACTCAAAACGGGGCGACCCATTTCGTCCGCCGCCATTCGTTTGGGTCGGCGCGGACAAAAGTGGAGGCCCAACGCGCCGACCCAACCCAAAACGCGTCCACTTCGCGTCCGTGCCGACACATTTGCGGCCAAAATTTGCGCCCCAAATGCGTCGCCGCGGACACGAAACAGACGCCACGCGCGCCTTATCGATGTCCGCCACGGCCCCATCTGACGGTCGCCCAACTACCCGCCCCCTCGCCGGTCAGCTTAATTTATGACCCCGGGTCGACGCTCAGCGATGGCGGTCGTCCTTTTTTAAGCCGACCGTGTGGCGGGGCCATCCTCATCCACTTCCCGTACCCATCTAGGCCACGCTCGCTCCTCCGTCGCCGGCAAGCAAACCCTAGCCACACCAGTCGCCCAAATGGGGCTCTTCTCCTGCAGCAGCAGCAAGTCGGAGGGCAAGGCCCCTGTCGTCCCCTTCCCCGCGGAGTTCACCCCGCCTCCGCCTGCGCCAGCTCGCCGGCAGAGTCAGCGGGTGAACGTGCCCGTGCACCAGGCGGAGTGGCACTGGCGCCACCGCGTGCCGCTGCCGTACCCCGACGTGACGCTGCCGCACGACTTGCATCTGGATCCGGAAAGGATCCCAGTGCCGGCGGCGCCGCGGTCGGCTAGGGCGCATGCGGAGGAGGTGCGCCGCCGGCGGGCGCTCCTGACTCCGGAGCAGCGCGCGACGAGGCCTACGCCTTCGACTCGCCCAACTGGGTGCGCTGGTTCGCCATCGAGCATGAGGAGGCGAGGCGGCGCGGCGTGCGGGAGGTCGACCGCAGCGTGCCGCCGCCGCCGCTCATTGTTAGGGAGGAAGACCAGGCGGCAGAGGACGCCTACCAGGCGTCCCTTGCGGCCGTCTACCGGGAGAGCGAGGAGGACGAGCGGCGTAGGGCGGAGGTGGCAGAAGAAGAAGAAGAAGCTCGATACGAGGCGGGCATGGCGCAGGCCATGGCCCTCTGCGCGGCCGGCGACTGCGTGGTGCCGCTGGTGGCCCAGCTGTCCCCTCCCCGATGCCTCGTCAAGGCCGACCTGGAGCCGCAGCCGCAGCCGGAGCCGGAGCCGGGCTCCATCGCGAGCTTCTCCTTGACAGGAGTGGTGCACGAGTGGGTGTCCGCGCCATCGGTTTGGATGGGGGCGACCCCGACGCAGGAGGCGGCGTACCTCGAGCACTGGCGCCAGCTCGGCTGGCGAGGAGCGGCGAGTACGAGGAGATGCTCGAGCGCGACCTTGAGGAGGAGGCGCGCCAGGCCGCGGCTGCACAAGCGGCGGCACAACCCCCCGCGCCGGCACTGCCCCCGCCGGAACAGCTGCCCCCGGACTACATCACCGCCGCATGGGCCACGACGTTCCCCTGGGCCGGCCCTGCGCCGACGCTCATCGAACTCACCGACCCCGAGGACGACGACGACGCCTAGGGTGCACTGGGCAGCCCGCCCCCTCGTAGTTAGATTGTTTTTAGTTTCTTTTTAATGCTAATGTAGACGCGTGGATTCTCGCCGGCCTTCCTGGCCGGCTTTAATATTTAATTAAGTTGTTTTCTGTTGAAATATGCATGCACAGGGTTTTTTTGTCGACGCCGTCAAAATGGGTTGGGCGCGCGTTGGATGCATACGCCGACCCAAACACGGAAGCGGACGTCCATGTTCGTCTAGCCGACCCAAACGGACAAAAAGCGGACGAAATCACCGTCCGTTTCGGCCCGTTGGAGTTGCTCTTATCGCACTACGCTCAGAGTCACAGGACGGTGGTGAGCGAGTGAGTACTGGATGTGATGTGCTGTGCACCAGTACTACACTACTACTACACTAGATACTCACTGGAGGGAGGAGGCTTTGGGGCCTGCTTTGCTTTAAGAGCATCTCCAATGCTAGCTCTCTCGCATGCATCTGGACCTCTAAGCCATAAAACATGGTCCTGTATTGATCCGTCACGCGATTCCGATGTACTTTCTTCTGCAAATCAAAGATAAACATGGGGCTTTGAGGAAGTCCGGATCGTGTAAGCCATCCAACGCGGTCATGTATCGATCCGCGGCGCGATTCATATGTACTTTCTCCTGCAAACCGAAGACAAACGTAGGGGCTTTGCGGGAGTCCGGACCGCTCTCAAGCCCGCTTCTGACCATCCTGGCCCACCCAAACCACACCTCCCTCATTCGCGCGCGTCCAGTCCGGCGCCAGCTACCCGCATTCAAGCTGCTGTAGAGCGCGCCGCTTCACATTGAAGATGTCTCAGGGCGGACATGGTCTCACTGCCTCTGCCATTGAAGTGGTGCGCCGACCGAGGCCCGAGGGCGCTGCCCGCGACGCATCTTCGATGTCCGCGCATGTTCAATGTCGGAGACGCGTGACTGTGCTGGACGGATATCCACCACTCCCGTTCAATGCCCCGTACATCTGTATGCCGCTATTAAGCAGGCTTGTCGGCCGAGAAACCCACTCGGGTGCTGCGCATTGACGCACCCAGACGCATCGCCTCACCGGAATCCGCTATATAAAAGGCGGCCACACCCGGCTAACTCCACACCACAACACAAGCCGCTCCCAATCCTCCTACATCCGCCATGACAGCGGGCGGTGAAGCCCTGTGGGAAAGCCTTTCTGAGGGAGTCCTGGATTAGGGGGTGTCCGGATAGCCGAACTATCACCGTTGGCCGGACTCCTGGACTATGAAGATACAAGATTGAAGACTTCGTCCCGTGTCCGGATGGGACTTTCCTTGGCGTGGAAGGCAAGCTTGGCGATACGGATATGTAGATCTCCTACCATTGTAACCAACTCTGTGTAACCCTAGCCCTATCCGGTGTCTATATAAACCAGAGGGTTTTAGTCCGTAGGACAAACAACAATCATACCATAGGCTAGCTTCTAGGGTTTAGCCTCTCTGATGTCGTGGTAGATCCACTCTTGTACTACCCATATCATCAATATTAATCAAGCAGGAGTAGGGTTTTACCTCCATCGAGAGGGCCCGAACCTGGGTAAAAACATCGTGTCCCTTGTCTCCTGTTACCATCCGCCTAGACGCACAGTTGGGACCCCCTACCCGAGATCCGCCGGTTTTGACACCGACACTTTCCATGGAGATGAAGCACGCCATGGCCGCCCTTGCCGTCGCCTGGCAGAGCCGCCATGCCAGGCGGATCGAGGCCGGTTTGCCGGCTAGCTCGCACGAGGTCTCAGACGATGAGGATGACACCATGATGGAGTGGTACGACCTTTCCTCCTGGAGCAACACCGGCTGGCGGAGGGCCAGATCTACGACGAGTGTGCGAGCGAGGAGGTCGTGGCGAACGCCACCTTTGTCACAGAGCAGCGTGTCACTTATGATGTCGTCTGCGCTCAAGCCGACAGTCACCAGAAAGTGGCAGCCGCAGAGGAGAACAACGCCAGATGCGCCTCCTACGCGCCGCGGACGGACCATCAGGCGACCCGGTGGGACGATGACAGCGCCGGGGCCACAATTTTCATCGTGGACCTCACGTTTTCCGGCAACGGACATGTCGCGAACTCCTCCGAGGATGAGTTGGCCACGTGAGGCGGTAGTGTCTTATGTCCCGTGTGGGTCGGTCCGTCTTTCGTGTTCTACTCTTCCTCGACGGCGGATGGAGGAAGACACGTGCTTTGACACAGGGTCTTTTGTTTGTTTGAAATGTAATCACTAGTAGAAAAAGGGCCTATAGTCCCGGTTCATAAGGGCCTTTAGTCCCGGTTCGTGAACCGGGACTAAAGGGTCGGTACTAATACCCTCACCCTTTAGTCCGGTTCTATCCGAACCGGGACAGATGGGCCTCCACGTGGCCTGTCCGCTGAGCTCAGCGGGATGGCCTTTGGTCCCGGTTGGTGGCACCAACCGGGACCAATAGGCATCCACGCGTCGACATTTCTTTAGCTCTGGTTTTGTTTTTTTTCAAAAGAGGGGCGGGGGTTTGGGGGTTAATTTAGGTGTTTCATATATTGTGCTATAGCTAGCTAATTAATAGAGAAAAGTGTCATTTCTTTTGTCCGTGCTTGGTCGACGCTACGTACTATACATACATTATAGAGGGACTAACTAGACATGCTAGCTAGCTAGTAATTAAGCAAGCAGAAGATCGTCATAAACATATATATGCATACAGAGAGAAGTGATATCGACCACCTCTCCTTCTCCGAGATTGGTGAACAACAAGTTCTCGTATATCTATCCGACGCTACCGGCTACATATATACAATAATTATCTTTTACAATACGGACGCGTGGTCCACATGGTATTCCCCGTCTTCAGCGATCACATAGTCAAGAAAGAATGCCGCCAATTCCTCTTGAATTGCTCGCATGCGATCTGGTGCTAGGAGTTCATCCCGCTGCCGAAACATCTAATTTTAAGAAAGGGGTCAATACATATATATTTTTATTTACGCACTTCAAATTGTTTGTCGGAGTAGCCCCTCTCACAGGTCGTGTGGCGGATGGACTCGCAAACGTAGTATCCACAGAAATCATTCCCTTGTTCCTGCCACAACCACTTTACAAGAAACAGAGGTCAATCAAACTGATAATTATATATAGCAAGCACATGCTAAATGGTATTGATGAAACTAGCGCTTGAATCACTAGGAGATGCGCGTGGAATATGCTACTATATAGTACTTACTTTGGTGTCTAAATTGCAGCTTCTTGGTAGTCCGGAGCTTTTTGGTGAATTTTCCCAAGCCCTGCCATACAAAGAAAACAATTACTTGATATCAGAAATGAACAAAGTTGCTGATATGGTGGATAATGATCGATTTAACTTACTTCTCGAGCATTTCAGTCATTTCCGCATACTCCTTGGGATCTTTTCGTCTCGAGTCTAAGACAGTTACTACTCCCTGCTCAAGCTTAATCTCTAGGAGAATATAGTGGAACTGCTTGCGCATGCATAACTCATCAATATTACATTTCTATAACCTGGACTAAATAAGGAAACCGAATATGCCACAAGACAGTAACACTCACGTGTAGTTGTAAGGAAAGAGTATTGTATTTTTGTGTTCATTTATTTCCAACGATCGTAGTAAGTTGGCCTCGGTTTCCTTGGCACGATATTTAACCTCATTTGCATCGATGAGATATGTGTTAATGAACCCAATATCACCCACTTGTTTTTTTCTTCATTTCTGCGATCTTCAATCTGCATAATATAGTGAGGATATTTATAAATACATGCAATGAAACAGCTGAGTTATATAGAGATACTTAATGACAGAAGTAGTACTACTTACAGACGAGTAGCAGGTGACCGTTGCTTTATCGATGGCCAATTGATTGAAAAACTGATAGAACTCCTCAAATGGAATAGGCAACAGTTCAATTCCAAGGAGGTCATGCTCCTTTTAACTCTCAAATACAAAGTATTCCTCCGTCAGACTCTTTGCAGGTTTTCATGTACCAATCATGCAATCTTCGCATCATCGTTGTTAGAGAGCTTTCATCTTTGACGAGAGGCTTCCGTACTCGTATCTTTGTATCTGCACCTCCAAGAAATCAAATTGTACATCGTCGGGCAAGTAATCTTCAGGATTGCCATAACGGGCACCATCCTCGGATCGACGATGTCGCTAGCGAGCACCTTGAGCGGGGGCACGATTCCTTCGCTTGTTCGCCGAGCTGGGCAATTTGTTTCCCAGCTCGTCGTTCTTTCATCCTTTGATCACTAACAGTACTTCCCGATCTCTCCGCCTCGGCAAATGCCTTTCAATAATGCGCTCATAGTTGCCTTTGGCGGAGACTTGGGTGGTTTTGTCGGGGCAGCGAGTGCGCTTCGCTTTGACGGATCTACCTTCTCCTCCGGAGGTGGATGTCTCTTTGCTTTCAACCCTTGAAACCAGTCATCCACTTCGATCTGCGCGATCTTCGCGTTTTCCTCCTCGCTCCTCTCGTGCGGTAACTTCTCCGAGTCTTGAGAGAAGGACCGAATCAGATCTCCTCCCGCCTTTGGCGTCTTGCTAGACGCTGGCAGAAGCGAGCAGGCGGATGTCTTCTTTCCTTGCTTACGAGGCGGAGGAGAAGGACTACGACGCCGGAGCAGCGGAGCGGCAGCGGGTCTCTTCCGCCCTTGCCGACGAGGCGGAGAAGGAGGAGGCTGGCTGCCCGGACGCGTCGGTGCAGGCGGAGAAGGAGACGGAGTGCCGCCACGCGCGGAGAAGGAGCCGGCCGAGTGCCCTGATCGTCACTCACGGAGGAGGAGGCGGTGGAGGAGGCGGAGTGCCTGACTCGGAGGAGGAGGAGGAGGAGGCGGAGGAGGCGGAGTGCCTGACTCGCCGGAGGAGGAGGAGGAGGCGGAGGCATCCGATTCGGAAGGTTGATGAGATCCTTCCGCCATAGGCATGGAGTCTTGAGCAGAACCCAGCCGATACTCCCTTCACCGGTAGGGTGGTCAAGCCGGAGCTCCTCAAATCCTCCGTTATTTCATCGACCATCACCTTAGCATATCCTTCGGAATCGGCGGCGGTGAAAAGTTGAGTCGGGTTTAGTGGGATAAGCAGAGCCAACAGCCGCCTTGACCTTTAAATTGCTCCATTGCGCCATAAGGTGGCAACTTTCAGCATCCGTGATAGCATCCACGGGATAGCTGGCAGGAGCCGTCAAGGCATGTTGCTCGGCTGAAGCAGCTCGGTGGAAGCCACGCTGCTTCTCCACCGAGATGGCGGGTAGCCGGGGAAGCTTGGCAGGTCGTTTGTTGTGATCGGCTGCTTCTCGTTCCTCTTCTCGTTCCTCTAGCCCCATTACCCTTTCGTGCAGCGCTTTGCATTAGGCTCTGCTCAGTTTCTTCCTCCTCTCATGGGTTTTGTAACCCCTGCGTCCGAAATCCAGCCTTCCACGAAAGGGAGCTGGCGTGCCTCGTGTCCGCCCAGGTGCTCGTGGATTCCCGAGGGCCATTGTGAGCTCGTCCTTCTCCTGTCTCGAACGAACTTCCCTTGCTGCGCTGCTTCGATATAATGCTTAAGCCTCTTGACTGGTATGTCCAATTGTTCGTCCGTCCAAATGCACTTCCCGTTATAGGGTCCAAGGATCCGCCGCCCGAAGAACCAAGTCCGCACAGCAGTCTGGCGATTCATTGTCTCGGTTCGATCCCTTTATCAAGCAGATCATTCTCAGCCTTGGACCACTTAGGCGGGCTATGAGGTAGCCACGACCCGTGCGATGATGAAGCTTCTTCTTGCAGCATTTCTCTTATTTGAAGCTGACATCTTTTTACTCTTTTCGATGTCTTGTAGGCCACAAATGCGGGCCATCATCTCGATCTTCTCATATTTGCCCGTGAATTCTGGTGTCTCATTTTTTTCGACATACGTATTGAGGTCTTTCTTCCAATTCCTGAATAGTTCTGCCATCTTCTTAAGAGCAAAAGACTTGATTAATGGCTCTATTATGGCTTCTCCGGATCATCCTCTGGCGGTAGGGTAAAATTTGACTTCAGCTCAGTCCAAAGATCATTTTTCGCATATCATTGACATAAGACACCTCGGGGTCTTCGTTCTTAGGCTTATACCATTGGTGGATGCTGATCGGGATCTTGTCCCTAACCGAACCCCCGACCGAGCAACAAATGCCTTCTTTGTCCGGTAGGGTTCAATCGGTTGGCCGTCGTTGTGCGATTTGTATGATCTCAAACTTTTCATCCGAGCTCAACTTTTCTTGGGCCTCGTCTCTTTACGAAGTTGTGCTCGATCCGGAGGCTAGAAAAAGAACAAAGAGCGAGAGTTAATTAATATGTGTACATATATATATACCAAAACAAAGGCGAGAGCTAGTCAAGACGGGCTTAACTAATATATATACCTGGCGGACTCGGTTTGGTGATCACGGAGCCGTCCTCACGGTCTACTTCTTGCACGGCATTGGGTCATCAGACCATGTAAATCATAGCCAGC
This sequence comes from Aegilops longissima, assembly GCA_021605205.1. Lineage (NCBI taxonomy): Eukaryota > Viridiplantae > Streptophyta > Magnoliopsida > Poales > Poaceae > Aegilops > Aegilops longissima. The sequence continues at coordinate 848,836,345 of CM038677.1, forward strand.
TGCTTCTTCACCCTCTCCTTCCGGACCATCGTTATCGGCGTTGAGAAACATCATCGAGGAGCGGCATCACTTCCGTGTGCGATTATGTCCCTCAACAACGCTTCTTGTGCTTCGTCTCGGGGGGTGTCCATAGTTTCTACAAATATTTACAACATGGCAATTATTATTCAAACATGACAGATATGGATATATTAGTGCCAACGTAGAACTAGCTAGCTAATCACAATAAGGAATCATATTAGTGGCCTCGACGCTGCTTCTCTAGGGTTTGGGGTGGCCTCGACAACGCTTCAAGGGTTAGGGGGTGGCCTCGAGATCGCTTCAAGCTAGGAGAAGTGCGTAATATCGACCCCCCACGTGTTGAAGCTATCGGGAGGGGGTCGGCGTTGAACAGTACATCTATGTCCCACAAGTAGGGTAGAGGGTCGTGGATCGCCGAGCGGTCGAGGGTCAAGGGGTCGAAGATCGCCGAGGGGTCGGGAGGTTGCCTAGTGTCAAAGGATTCAACAAAACCATGTCTTCATCATTAGGTAGAAATGCAGGTGCATGATGGTGCAAGCTCTCCAAAGTTGTTTTGGAGCGGAGTCGAGATAGGATAATTAGCTTTTTGGTACAAAGTTCAGCAAAAGGCAAATTATCCTATCGGGACTCCATTCGTAACTAACTTTGAGGACTTGCACCATCATGCCATGGTTACTTCCGGCTAATGATGAAGCCATGGATTTCTTCAATACTTTGACACTATAGGGACCTCGACCTGAAACCTTGACCCTTGACCCCTTAACGACCCTCGACCCTCTACCCTAGTTCCCGACCCTCGACCCCTCGGCGATCCTCGACACCCTCGTTATATCGACAACGACGCAACATACATATACATGGGAAAATAATGTTATCGGGGAGGGGGTATCGGTACCCCCCCCTCGTGTCAAAGTTTCTTCTTTCTCCTCTATTCCTTTCTTTCTTCTTCTCCTCTTCTTTTTCTTCTTATCCCTCGAGAAAGGAAAATAAGGAAAAGGAAGAAAAGAGGAAGAAGGAAGAAGGAAGAAGAAGAAGAAAAAAAGAAGAAAAAAAAAAGAGGAGAAGAAGAAAAAATAGAAAAAATTCTATTTTTTCTTCTTCTCCTCTATTCCTTTCTTCTTCTCCTCTTCTTTTTCTTCTTTTTCCTCTCATTCTTTTTCTTCTTCTTCTTCCTTCTTCCTTCTTCCTTCTTCTTCTCCTTTTTTCTTCTACTTCCTCTTCTTATTTTTTTCTCCTCTTCTTCTCCTTCTTCCTTCTTCCTCTTTTATTCTTTTCCTTATTTTCATTCTTCCTCGTGACCCTAACTCTAAACAGTACAACTTCCTCGGCGTCCCGCCTCTCTCATGAACAAAATAAAAGCATCATACATATGAAAACAAAATAAAAAAGCATCATACATATATATGCAGAAAACAAAATAAAAACATCACATATATATGCAGAAAAAAAACATTAGATCAACACATATGCAAAAAAGCATCATACATATATCCATACATCAATATATATACATGAAAAAAAAACATTAGATCAACACATATGCAAAAAAAAAATCATGGCGGCGGCGGCAGGGGGGCAGGGTCTGTGCTGGGGCTCATGTGGGCGGAGGCGACGGCGAGGTCGCAGCGACGGGGCGGCGGGGAGGTGGAGGCGACGGTGAGGTCGGGAGGCGGAGGCGACGGCGAGGTCGGGAGGCAGGGCGGCGACGGCGAGGTCGGCGAGGTCGGCGAGGTCGCGGAGGCAGGGGCGGCAACGGCGAGGGCGCTGGCGACGGGCGGGACAGCGACGACGAGGCAGAGGCGACGACGTTGGGGCATATATGCGGTCTTGGCGGCGACGGCGGGGCAGACGGCGGCGATGACGGGCGGGCGACGGCGGCGACAACAAGCGCGGCGACGGCGATGGTGACGACGGGCGTGGCGGCGGCGGCGGCGTCGGCGGCGTCGGGCAACTGGCGGCGTCGGGGAGGTTGGGGCAAATAGGCGATGAATCTGAAATTTCCCAAGTGTTCTCTTATATAGCAGGGCATTAGTCGGTTCGTGGCTCAACGGGACTAATGCCACCCTTTAGTCCCGGTTGGTGCCACCAACCGGGACCAAACAAATTTCAGCAGCCCAAAGTTTCAGCAGCCCAAAGGGCGGAAGCGGCCTTTGGTCGGTTGGTGGCACCAACCGGGACTAAAGGGGCATTAGTCCCGGTCGTGCCACGAACCGGGACTAAACCCCTTAGTCTCGGTTGGTGCCACCAACCGAGACCAAACTGTCTGCCCAGCGCCAAATGTTTAGTCCCACCTCGCTAGTTGAAGGGCGCGGCACTGGTTTATAAGCGCTGGTGTCGGCCCCTTCGAGCTCCTCTCAAATGCAGGCTTTGGGCCTAATCATGCTACTGCTGTGGGCCTATTGGGCCTCTGCGGGCTGAATCTGGCCCATGTAGGGTTTCTAGTCGTATTCAGGCCGTGGGGGCCTAGTAGGTGGCAGTTTTTTTGCTTTATATTTTATTTCTATTTGCTTTTAGTTTTAGAAAAATATAAACTTTCTATTAGTGCCATTAGTTTTAAAATTTGAAAACTCTTTTTTGTTTTCTTTGTTGCTTTATTTATTTTATTTTGTTTCTACTTACAACAAAATACTTATTGTTGCTATTTTTATTTTTTTCAAGTTTTTTGTTTTGTTTTCTGCATTATTTATTTTCTTTTGGTTTTTGCTTTATTTTTTAATTCTTTTTGCTTTTAGGTCAGCAAAATTATAAACTTTCTGTTAGTGCTTTTAGTTTTAGAAAAATATAAACTTTCTGTTTGTGCCATTAGTTTTAAAATTCAAAACACTTTTTTTGTTTTCTTTGTTGCTTTATTTATTTTATTTTGTTTCTACTTACAACAAAATGCTTATTGTTGCTATTATTATTATTTTTTCAAGTTTTTTGTTTTGTTTCCTGCATTATTTATTTTCTTTTGGTTTTTGCTTTATTTTTAATTCTTTTTGCTTTTAGGTCAGCAAAATTATAAACTTTCTGTTAGTGCCATTTGTTTAGAACAATTATAAACTTTCTGTTTGTGCCATTAGTTTTATAAAATTTTCTTTGAAATTTGTGTGAATCACAAGTTTGTGAGCTCAACAAAGGCGAGAGGGACGGGCTTATAAACGGTGTGGCGCCCTTGGTTGGCGAGGTTCTCAAAGTTGGCATAGTATGTTCATGAACAAAGCGGACAATGGTATCATACTTGTGTGTTACAAAGTTGGCATGGTATCATCATAATAGTTATGGAGAAAGTCTTCACTTTTTCTTCGCTTGTGTCGTTTGCTTATTGCGCCAGTAACCATGGATAATCTTCATCGTTTATCGGGATGCTTGGGTCAGCCTTGACTTTGAAGGGGGAATTTCATGAAAATTTTCATACTCTTGAGACATGTCATCTTGCCCTCCACTCCCGGGATGTCCCTTTTCCTAAAAGAACTATGTGGCGCTTTGGCTCATTGTATGATGTATTCGCTTCCTTATCTTTTCTTTTCCTCGATGCAGTAGACATGTCCTTCACATAGATAACCTGTGCCACATCATTGGCTAGGACGAGCGGTTCATCGGTGTACCCAAGATTTTCAGATCCTTGTTGTCATTCCGTCATTGTGGGTCTACCTGCACCCGCCTCTGACAGATTGACCCACTTGCACTTAAACAAAGGGACCTTAAAATCTACTCCGTAGTCAAGTTCCCATATGTCTACTATGTAACCATAATATGTGTCATTTCCTTGTCGGTTGCTGCATCAAAGCGGACACCGCTGTTTTGGTTGGTGCTCTTTTCATCTTGGTCAATCGTGTAAAATGTATTCCCATTTATCTCGTATCCTTTCCAAATCATTACATCGAAGATGGTCCCTGGACAACAAGTACAACTCATCACAAACAGTGCTGTCACCTCGAGGCGTGTTTCCAACCAACTGCTGAAAGTCTGATGTGTTCACATGTAATCCGATCGTCGCCTTTGCTCCGGTGTTTAGGCGCAGATGTTCTTATGTTCATCGACATCTGGGGTCACCAAGGTAGAGTTACGTAGAAGCTGTAGTGTGCTTGAGACCAACAATATCCGCCCCTGCATATTATTGAGTCTCTTCCAAGCGTGCCTTTTCGGTCAGTCTCCCCTCATACCGCGATTTAGGGAGACCTATCTTATTAAGGCAGGAATGAAGTCAACACAAAATCCGATGACATCCTCTCGTTTGATAGCCCATGGAGATGCTTCCTTCGGCCTAGCACGATTCTGAACATATTTCTTTAGGACTCCATGAACCTCTCAAAGGGGTACATATTGTGTAGAAATCGGGCCCAGAATGACAATCTCGTCGACTAGATGAACTAGGGCGTGCGTCGGGATATTGAAGAAGGATGGTGGGAACACCAGCTCGAAGCCCGACAAGACATTGCGCCACATCACTCCTTAGCGTTGCTACGATTTCTGGATCGATCACCTTACGAGATATTGCATTGAGGAATGCACATAGCTTCACAATGGCTAATCGGACGTTTTCGGTAGAAGCCCTCTCGATGCAACCGAAGCGATTGCGTCATAATCACGTGGCAGTCATGAGACTTTAGGTTCGGAACTTTTCTCGACATATTTATTATTCCCTTTATATTCGACGAGAAGCCGTCGGGACCTTCATCTTGAGCAGGCATTGAAAGAATATTTCTTTCTCTTCTTTCGTAAGAGCGTAGCTGGTAGGACCTTCATCTTGCTCGGAGGCATGCCCTCTTTTTCGTGCAAGCGTTGCAGGTCCTCTCGTGCCTCAGGTGTATCTTTTGTCTTCTCATACATGCCCAAGAAGCCTAGAAGGTTCACGCAAAGGTTCCTCGTCACGTGCATCACGTCGATCGAAGAGCGGACCTCTAGGTCTTTCCAGTAGGGTAGGTCCCAAAATATAGATTTCTTCTTCCACATGGGTGCGTGATTCTCGGCGTCATTGAACAGCTAGTCCGCGGGACCCTTTCCAAAGATTACGTGTAAATCATTGACCATAGCAAATACGTGATCACCGGATGCGCATGGCGGGCTTCTTCCGGTGATCTGCCTCGCCTTTGAAATGCTTGCCTTTCTTTCGACGTTGATGGTTGGTCGGAAGAAATCGGCGATAGCCGGTACACATTCTTCCTGTAGCTTCCCGGTATATACTATCGGTGTCAAGTAAACAGTGCGTGCATGCGTGGTATCCCTTGTTTGTCTGTCACGAAAGGTTCTTGAGAGCGGGCCAATCGTTGATTATCACGAACAGCAACGCCTTCAGGTCAAATTCCTCCTTTTGTGCTCATCCCACGTCGTACACGTTTCCATTTCACAGCTATAAAGTTCCTCAACTAATGGCCTTAGGTACACATCAATGTCGTTGCCGGGTTGCTTAGGGCCTTGGATGAGAACGGCATCATAATGAACTTCCGCTTCATGCACATCCAAGGAGGAAGGTTATACATACATAGAGTCACGGGCAGGTGCTGTGATTGCTGCTCTGCTCCCGAAAGGATTAATGCCATCCGCGCTTAAAGCAAACCATCGTTCCTTGGGTCCTTTGCAAACTCATCCCAGTACTTTCTCTCGATTTTTCTCCACTGCGACCCGTCGGCGGGTGCTCTCAACTTCCGTCTTTCTTACGGTCCTCACTGTGCCATCTAATCAACTTGGCATGCTCTCCGTTTACGAGCAGACGTTTCAACCGTGGTATTATAGGAGCATACCACATCACCTTCGCAGAACCCTCTTCTGGGAGGCTCGCCATCAACATCACCGGGGTCATCTCGTCGATCTTATATCGCAATGCACCGCATACCGGGCATGCGTTCAGATCCTTGTAGGCACCACGGTAGAGGATGCAGTCATTAGGGCATGCATGTATCTTCTCCACCTCCAATCCTAGAGGGCATCGACCTTCTTTGCTGCGTATGTCTTGTCGGCAATTCGTTATCCTTTGGAAGCTTCTTCTTCATTATTTTCGGTAGCTTCTCAAATCCTTTATCGAGCACAGACATTCTCGCCTTCCTTTGCAGCAATTCGAGTACGGTACCGAGCTTTGTGTTGCCATCTTCGCAATTGGGGTACAACCCTTTTTGTGATCCTCTAACATGCGATCGAACTTCAGCTTCTTCTTTTGACTTTCGCATTGTGTCCTTGCATCGACAATGACCGGCGGAGATCATCATCATGGGGCACATCGTCTGGTTCATCTTGATCTTCAGCAGCTTCGCCCGTTCAGCACCATCGTGCACATCGTGCAGTGCAACTTGATGTTGATAGCATCACCGTATTCAGGGGGCACATAGTTGTCATCGTACTCTTCTTCCTCGCCGTCTTCCATCATAACCCCTATTTCTCCGTGCCTCGTCCAAACATTATAGTGTGGCATGAAACCCTTGTAAAGCAGGTGGGTGTGAAGGATTTTCCGGTCGAGTAAGACTTCAGTATTCCACATATAGGGCATGGACAACACATAAAACCATTCTTCTTGTTTGCCTCAGCCACTTGAGAAAAGCATGCACACCCTTAATGTACTCGGAGGTGTGTGCATCACCGTACATCCATTGCCGGTTCATCTGCGTGCATTATATATAATTAAGTGTGTCAAAAATCATTACTGAACATCATGAATAGATAATTAAATGACCAAATTAATAGAAGTTCATCATCACATAAAACCAAAGTACATACATAGTTCTCATCTAACAACATAAAGCTCTGCAGAGCATCTAAATTAATTAAACCATACATTGAAACTATGTAAAACATTTCAATGTGAAAACAAATCGATCATAATCGCAACCAAGGTAACAACTGATCCAACGACATAATGATACCAAGCCTCGGTATGAATGGCATATTTTCTAATCTTTCTCATCTTCAAGCGCATTGCATCCATCTTGATCTTGTGATCATCGGCGACATCCGCAACATGCAACTCCAATATCATCTTCTCCTCCTCAAGTTTTTTATTTTTCCTTCAAGAAATTGTTTTCTTCTTCAACTAAATTTAACCTCTCGACAATAGGGTCGGTTGGAATTTCGGTTCAACAACCTCCTAGATAAATAAAATCTATGTCACGTTGGTCGGCATAATTTTCATAAACAATAAATGAACCAATAGTTATGAAAAGATAATATATACCACATCCGAATCATAGGCGGGGCCGAGGGCCGACGAGGCGGATACCAAAACCATCGCACTATATAAGATGCAATAATAAAAGTAAGAAAATAATACAAGTAAGAATATTTTCCTTTCGGAAAGAAGATAAGAACAAGAGGCTCACCACGGTGGTCTTGGCGATGAGATCGGCGCTGGTGATCGGCGGCGGTGAAGGCGGGACAGGCGTGACGGACCGCTAAACCTAGACAAATATTGAGGAAAATGGAGGTTAGAGGTCGAGCTTGGAGGAGAAAGCTTAAGTAGTGTGGCTCGGGCATTCCATGAACACCTTGTGTGCATAGGAGGTGAGCTAGAGCACCACCAAGCCCCCTCCCCTCGGCCGAAAAAAAGCAGGCAGTGTGCTCTGCTCTTGCGTGAGGGGCTATATATAGGCAGCACCATTAGCCCGGTTGGTGGCATGGCCGGGACTAAAGGAAGCCTTTGGTCCCGGTTCATGCCACCAACCGGGACCAATAGTGGTGGGCAGAGCCAGGACCATTGGTCCGGTTCGTCCCACCAAGGGACCAAAAGGTCCGGACGAACCGGGACCAATGGCCACGTGGCCCGGCGGCCCCTGGGCTCACGAACCGGGATAAATGCTCATATTAGTCCCGGTTCTGGATTGAACCGGGACTAATGGGCAAAACAGGCCTCAACGATAGCCCCTTTTTCTACTAGTGAATGGAAATCCGTCGTGTTTGTAGGAAATCCGTCATGTTTATATGAAATCTAGCCGTGTTTGCACGAATTTCATCCGGTTTGTTGAAAAAGAGTTTGAAATGTACGCGGCTATGATTGGATGGCGTCCTCCCGTATCCGTGTTCGTGGACCGGTCCTCCCTATCCACGGACGGATGCTGAAGGAAATTTACGGGTTACGCCGCTGGAAATGCCCTAAGGTCCTGGTGAATCTTTTTGCTTGTTGGTGGGAAGGAGTATATATTCCATTGCATGCAAACCCAGGCCATCCCATCCCGTCCCATCCAACCTCCTGTGTTGTGTGTTGTGTGGTGTTGGTGTGTCCTCGTGGGAGGGAACAATCCCTCACCCCTTTACGCAACCCAAGCAAAAGCAAAGCATTTGGACCTTCATCCCCAATGAAAATGAAGGAAGGGAAAGGGGCCCTCATGTACTACGTGTTTAAGCAAATTTTGTTTTGTTTATAAGCAGATAAATACAGACCCCTTGTTGCTAAAGAAAGAACAAAAGGCACAAAAGGTTGTCTGCATCAATCCATCCCTCCATCCCCTGAAAGCAGCAGCAGAGGCGGAAATGCTCGCCTGTTTTTGTTGTGCGTGCGTGAGACAGAGACGAGCTTACAGAGGAAATCCGATTCGGCTCTCGGGTGCACGAGTATGCTTTTCGAAATGTGAAAAGAAAATACCAACAAATTTTTATGTGATCATAGTCACATCTAAATGCTAGCATCTGCAACTTTTCTAGGTAGAAAGGTCAAGCATGTTGGCCTGCACAAAAGAAACAAATTGAACACCAAATGTTGCGCCTAAATTTGTTCCGTTCACCGACAAAACGTTGGTGCTCCGTTTCACATGACCATTGTCAAGCATACTTGCGACACTAAGACGAATATGTACAAAAAATTCAGTTTTTTGAAAATACTGTATATTTTTACTTTGTTGTTCATGCTGGAGCAAATGCACCCGGGAGCCAAAACGCCCTCCCCGTATCATGATATGATACCATATCATATTGAGTGATGTAGTAGTATGTGTCATGCATGGCAATGAATGTGATCACTATGATACCAGCGTGTGATACTATACATTGGGGACTTTATAGAATGATGTGTTACCATCCAATTGCAGATTAAAGGGCCCCACATCCTGAAACCCCCTGGGGGAGACTAATGAGGATTGGACTAGTCGTCCCTTAACTCAGTCCATAGGGAATATTGCCCGTAAGTGTAGCAGTTCTTATGGATGTGGTATCATGTACAAAAAATGGGTTCTTGGGTGTATATACACCCTGTATGAAAAAATATTAGTAATTACAAAAGAGTTAAATACTTTGGTTTGTTTTTTCTCCCTAAAGTCAACAAGATTTTACTTCATGAAATTCTATATACTAGCGCAAAAGAAAGCGATGTTTAATGCAAAAACAAATGTTCAGGAATTTTTTGACTTTTTGTAATTATTATTTTTCCATGTAGAATCTAAATACACCCGAGAACTAAACTGCATTTACCGTAGTATCATACACTAGCATTGTATTTATATGCATGGTACTAGAGTGGTTGGGGCCACCGTTGCGGGTCTCTTAAGAGGAAGTTGTGTGCGTATTTCTACCTCTTAAAGAAAAAAGAAAAAACATCATCTTCATCTCAAATTTAAAGGAAAACTTTCTCACAACACGTGAACATCACATCCATCTCAAAAATAAAAGAGAAAAGCCTAAAAAATTCTCAAAAAGAAAAAGAAAACAGTATCACTGTCATGTTAAAAAAATCTTCAAAATAACTTTTCTGAAAGAATAAAAGATTCTCACTTTCACCTTCCAAAATTAATCTTAAACCAAATCAAAAAGTATCTCACCACGGCCAACCAACATGCGCCATGTGGCCTTGCTGGTTAGCCGCTCTTCCCCCGCATATTAATGTGTTTGATGATACTGCCTCTGTAAATTTTCATATGGGAGTACTTATTAGTAGGAGTTCACGCTCAGGAGCAAAGTTGTCAAAATCGAGATTATGAATCAGATCGGAGCTCCATAGGTAGGATCGTGAATCGTAGAATCATAACTACCAGGATCGTAGAATCTTAGATTCTATGAGCAAAATCGTAGAATCAGAGTGGCTAGATTGGATCGTAAAGTCGTAAGATTCTAAGACTTGAGTCACGATTCCGACAACTTTGATCAGGAGTATCTTGCATAAAAAAGATTTTATTAAAAGTTTTTTTCTATTTTATTTGATTTTACTGTTCATCTCTTGGCTCATCTACTCGGGTTCCGAAACACCGTGTCCATCATGATACTCACTCATCTCTTTTCTCATATAATTAAGTATCACCTCACAAAAAATGTCTAGTTAGCATGCATGATAGTACCTGACAATAGTAAAAATCTCCTTGTTGGTGCAATATCTTGCCCCCTTTTGTTTGGAGGTTGTTGTCAGTCATGAATAGCATTCAAATATCTCTAGTACACCAATAGTTCAAATTCAACGAGATAACCAAGTATTCAACAGATTTTTCGGAATCATATATTCAAAATTCATAGAGTCGGAACTGGTTGAGCTTCATCCAACAATATATGTTCATGAATGACATGCCCTCGGTCCTATAGTACATCATGGCAGCCTGTGCAAAGATATACAACTTGTAGAGCAACATTGAGTGAATGACCTGCCCTCGGTCCTGGAGTACATCATGGGAGCGTGTGCATGGTATACAATGTGCAGAGCAACATTGAGCGAATGGATGAATTAACCAACATGTAGAGTAACATCTCCATAGTTGTCGAGCCCAATGGCCACCTTGTCTCCACTTAGTGAATCGCACCGCAAAACTTCATGACAAAGTTGCATATGGTGTACCACTAATATGTTACCGACTTCACATTGCGTTCATGTATGACGTGCATGTCATAGGGCACAAAGTTCTTTTGCTTATGAAACGGCAAACAACTCAAGGTTTGCCAAAAGGTCGGGCCCTTGTTCGTGCCTACAAAGTCCGGAGAAATAGCACACCACACATCGCACATCAACCCACTCTCGATCACCAAGCACCCCGGCATCATGCTTCCTTAGAAAACAAACAAGAAGTTCAAGAAAAAAACTCAATGACATTTGTGGGGTGGCCGGCGGCACGATTCGCGGCGATGGTCGCCGGCGCACGATGGAGAGCTGGATCTATGAGAGTTGTTGCGGAGTGGTGGAGGTTGGTCGTGTGTGGGCGCTGATGGTGGCGACGACGCGAGCTCAGCCATGGAGGCGGCAACGTCGAGAAGGCCCAGCCAGGAAGGAGATCCTGGCGGGCAGTGGGCGACTGACTGCCTCCGCGTGAGGGGCTTGCGGTGGTGGGTGTTGTATTCGTGGATGGAGGTGCAGGCCGGATCTGAATCGTCCCAGATTCGATCTGGGTCTTTGGGGTGTTTCCATTGCCTGACAGACCCCTAGTGCGGGTGAAGGCCCACGTGGTGGAGCAGACCCTTGCACGGCATGGTAGGAAGCGGCGGCTCCTTGTATGGATTGATGGTGGCGTGTTCACTCGGCAGTGTAGGTCTGGGAGGATCATGGTTGTGCAGCTTCATCGGCAATTTGCTGCGATGACGGTGGTGCGAGAATTCATGGACAGTGCTTCCCCAAACCTTGAGGTGTGGAGATGTAGTGACATCACAGATGAAAATCCTGCCCGCTTTTGGCTGGGCCGGCAACTATGGCACATGCGGGTGTCGTTCCCCTCCCTGGAGGCATCGTCGAGTGTGTCGCCATTTCCCTTGTCTTCTTGGTGTTGGCAGTTGTCTTCGGGCGAAAGCCTTGATTCGATGTGGGATCGACACGATGGCGGGGTATTTGATGTCGTCCCTCTGTTGGAAGCATTGTGCAAGGAGACATGGATTTGAGGTCCTATGTTGCGCTCCACCGGTGTTCGCCGCTGCCCTTGTTCGTTCTTCTCCGACGCAATATACGGTCGTCGGTGGTGAATCCAAGACGGTGCCTTTCTCGGGTCGGATCGAGTCCTGCCATCCTCTTGCCACCTCCTTTAGGCATCAAGGGTGGTGGTGGTGCGTTGACGAAGGAAGCTTGGTGGGAGATACTGTTCTTCGGAGGTGACTGACGTCGGTCGGGAGACGACGAGGTTTTTGAATTAGGGTTGGGTATTTTGCGTCAAAGTTGTGTTGTCGTTGATGGTTGTCTTTGGACTAGCCGGTTGTGGAGTGGGTGCTACGCTCGTTGTTCGCAACGAGTAGTAGTCATGTACTTACAATTCTTTTCTTCTATGAAGCTATAGTACGCAATTTGCGTACTCTTGAAAAAAAAACATTTGACCAAACACTTTGTCGGGCGTGTTGTCTGGCATGGGCGGCGTCGGCAAGGGTGTGGAGGGTACGTGGCTGCTGAGGAATTCCTGGGTGGATAACAACGTAGCGCAAGGCAAGCAGGCGCGTGGGTGGGGTAGTATGTGGACGTGCGAGGATGCTTGGGCGGCGGCGGACGATGAGAGTGTGGATGAAAGGAAGGGGGAGCAGGGACGGAGTGGAAGAAAAGGGGACGAGGGGGGGGGGGGGTGTCGGAGTCCTACATGGTTAGTGTCTGGACTCCAATAAAGCCCCTCCTCTGAGTTTACCTCTAGTTTGCGGGGAAACGGACGTCCGGACAGGTCCGTGGACTGATGCGGTATCGCATTAAATGGCCAAACACGCCCGAACAACTCAGCTTCAGACGAATGCGGGTGGTTTGAAGGTCAGCATTGGCGTAACGCCACTTTCATTTTTGTTAATAATAAATAAATACTAAAAACTTGAGGTGGATGAAACGTGAGCACGTGATGCTGATTATGACGTGCAGGAGGACAGGATATATATATATAGGAGGACGGTAGCGGGTGATAGAAACTTTGGCTGCCTCCAAATCATCCCCTTCCTTCACCCACCGTTTCTTTTTTACCTCGGCCATCCTCGAATGATTTCACCGCCTCCGCGTTGCTTTTCGCCGCGCTGCTTTGCGTCCGTCCCCAGTAAGAATTTTCAGCTGCAAAACACCCGCCTTTTCATCGAGAGCATCGTGCGTCTGCTTTTTATCAAGCACTGCATATTTTAACCATGAAAAATTACCATGACCCTGCACAGATTTGGGCGGTGAACAGTGCCTATCGACGCCTGTCAATGATCGCGGGTCGGAAAAGCCACGTGTGCGCAATCATCCATCCATCCATCCATCTGGCCACGGCCCGTCGATCAATCATACTACTAGCATGCCAAGCTGGCCTTGAACCAGTCGATGAGCACTAGTACAGTACTGATCCATGATTAGCGGCACACCTATAATAATCTATTATGATTAGTGTCTAATGTATTCCTCTTCCGATTAACCTGCGTCGTGTCGTGTCATGGCATTCCTGATGTGATTTTGTGAGATGAGAGAATGTTCTCGCCCAGAAACTACTATTTGTTTGTTCCTTTGTACGTACGTACGTACGTACGTGTGCGTGCACATTTTGACAGCCAGCCGTTGAGACTGTCATCCTTCCTTTTTGGACGGGAATCTTAGCTAGCCAGCCAGCAGTAAATGACACGCACGTGTGCACATTTTGACAGCCGGCCACTCAGAGTGCAGTGGCAGAGAAAGAAAGAGCCAGCCAGCCAGCCCAGCAGTAAAATTTAGTAGAGTAGTTTATTTTCACATGAGCTCCACGGAGGGAACACGCACTGTTCGAGTTGACACTTGCACGAGCCACCGCAGCAGCGAGTGTTTTTACTGTTTGCGTGCCCGGTCGGGCGCCAATCGCTTCTTGCCACGCGGAGCACCGACCGTGTGTCACAACACATGGCTGCAGAAAACGTGAGCATGCTTCGTCTTTGATTCTCGTCCGAACGATCATTCAGTTAGTGGGATTTGGGCATCTGATCTTTTCTTTTGTAAATAAACAATCGCCCGGCCTAGTCACGGCGACCCCCTTTTGTGAGGGGGCACCCCTTCTCCTGAATTTATGCACCATCTGTCTTACCGCGGCTGCTGGCACAGAGTTATGTGGGATTCTTTTGGTAGCTGATCCACGAGGCTCATGGAGCTCCACATATCGCATTATATATACTACTTCTATATCTAGGTGTTGTTTAGCTGTCGACCTGAACCGTGAGGCCGATAGAGTTCCATACGGAAAGCATCGGTGATCTGGTGATACGGGCTTACGTGCGTTGTGTCTCATATGACATCTGAGGATCTATTGTGCCTGCCCGCAATTTTGAGACTCAGATGACTATATTGCAAAAATGTTCAAGAGCTCATATCACGGTATCGCATAAGCCTAGGAGGCACTTGATATTTGCCTAGCTCCGCAGATCATATTATACTTCTTGGTGTAGTTTAGCAGTCTGTTTGACCCATGAGATCGATAGAGCTCCGCGGATGTGTGTTTGGTAGATGAGAAGGAAGAGATGAAGTCGGAACTAACGACAATGTGGACTTAATAAGAGCTAGATAGGATGGAGATGATTTAGTAGGCTTGGGGGGGTCATAGGAAGAAGATGTGAGGGAGAAGGAGTGGTATGGCCATACGACAAGAGCGGGCATCCATTTAATGAAGAGGAGAACGGTATGAACAACATACCAACTTTAAAATCTTATACATCAGTATTTATTTGCTCTGTCGTAATTTCCACATAAGCCTTCGATATGTCCACTAGGGTCTCCACATGGGAAGCCCTGCCCGATGGTATCGGGCTCGGCTCGGCTCTAGATTTCAGCCCGAAAGCCCAAAATCCTATAGACTTAGGGTTTCAAATGGAAATAAAAATCTTCTAGAAGTTGGATGTCAAACCCTAGCGTCGACGCCGAAAGAAACAAGGGGCAGGGGAGGAGGGTGCGCTAAAAGAAACAAGGGGCAGACACCTAATCACCGCCTATTGAAATCCAACTCAATTTGAAATTTTCACATAAGATTCTGGTCTCTCCACCATGACCTGGATATTTTTTGTTTCCTTACATGTGAAAAAACACAACTAGCATGTGTGAAGGTAGGTTGCTTTTGAATGAAGACACTAGAACCTTAATTTGCCACAATGATGATACCACAAATTTGCACACAGCCCCCTCCAGAAAAGCCCAAACAATCACAAGAAGGGCAAAGAAGGAAATAGCAAAATCAAAAGAAGCAAAGACCCTATCTATAAACTTGCCAGCGCATCCTCCTCCTCCTCCCCCTGCTGCTCCCCCTCCAGAGTACTACTACTTGGCCCGCTGTGGTTGGACGATCGATTCCCCTCCTCCGCCTCCCGCCGCCGCCGCCGCCGATTCACTCCTCCGCCGGCTCCCCTCCGTCCGCCGCGCCGCCCGCCTCGTCGGCCGTAGCACCCGCTCTTCCGCCGCCACCCAACCCACGCCTCCGGCGCATCGTCGGCGATGGCGACCGCGGCGGCGGCGAGCGGGGCGGCGGCGCTGTGGCAGCCGCAGGAGGAGGGGCTGCGCGAGATCTGCGCGGTCCTGGAGGCGCACATCTCCCCCAACTCGGACCAGGCGCGCATCTGGCAGCAGCTGCAGCACTACGCCCAGTTCCCCGACTTCAACAACTACCTCGTCTTCCTCCTCGCCCGCGGCCAGGTAGCGCCCTCGCCGTCTCCGGCCGTCCCCTCCTCCGTCGCTCGCTGGCTCGCTCGCCTGCTTCCCTTGCCCCGCCGCGCTTGCTAGGGTTTTAGTCCAAGCGCCGCCCTCAGGACTGCGCGCCGCCTGTTTCGATCTGATATCGCGCTGCTTTCGCTGCTAGGGCTCTCGCAATGTCTGATTGGTGGGATATGGCTCGGATTGGCCCCGGTATGATAACCCACAGCGGACGGAATGGCAATAGCATCCGGGGGTTTTGGGGGCGAAATGCTGAGCGCATCTGCTTGGCTGGCTGCTGCATAGAGTTGATGGTTTCATATGGAGTTTCAGTTTCTGCATTGCCTGCTTTTGTTTCGACGGGCGTGGTGAGATGAATCCATGGAACCAATCAGCGAGGGTTTCGTGGGGTTTGCTCTTTGGTCTGAACGAATGTACCGGTGGTTGTCGGTTTGTCGTGCTGCTATGGGGCCGGCTTTGATTGGGGTTCTGCGAACGTGTAATGCGTTCGCTCTTGATTAAGTTATTTTGGCTGATACCGAGTCTCTGGGGCGTTACGTTTCGTGTCGATACCGCCTGCCAGCGCAGACGCATATGATTTATGGATGAACGATCAAGTCAGTTACATTTGTGAATCAAGTGATCGAATGAAAGGCGCATGGTTCCGGAAGAACAATGCGGTTCCGGAGGAAACTCGATGCGTATCCACTTAGTTGCTTGATCTATATTCTATATGTACTGTTAGTGAGGTTTGACTTATGGTGGGCTCGGATAGCACCATATGTGCTCAAAGGCGGGTTGACAATTATTTAGAACACCGCTCTTGCGTGCTAGTTAGAGCTACAGATAGAATTGAAGCTATCAGTTACGCTTCAAGGATTTGATAAAACACATGTCTGCAATGATAACGTGGTCTCGGGTACTACTGAAGAAATAATTTATTGAATATGATCTTCTATGTAACTTCCCCATCTGTGAAACTGGCACATTGCACGTGTAATGCTATTGCCAAATTTAATTTTATATCAGATAGCAGCAACTCAGGCATCAATATGTTAAACAATTAACTGTATCATATCTCTCAGTTTCTGGCATGTTATTTGTTCAATGAAAGCACGAAGACTCTATAACAAGTTAAGACGAGAAAACATGGTTTCCTTTTTTATTAGATTTCTTTTTTGAACAATATTTTATCCTTTTTTATACGGGTTCACATCTCATGTAGATTTAGCTTTCAGTAAGTCTGTTGATTGTCGGCCTAGATCTGGAGTTAATTTTGGTCTTGAATTCATTACATGGTTATGACTGTTAATCCAGCTACTGTATATAGGTCTTGCTGACATCTGGGTAACTCTTCTGCTTATATCAGGGAAAATCTTTTGAAGTACGGCAAGCTGCCGGTCTTCTATTGAAAAATAATCTGCGAGCGGCTTTCGTTTCCATGCCTCCATCATCTCAGCAATACATCAAATCCGAGTTGTTGCCATGTATAGGGGCAACTAACAGGGCAATTAGGTCCACAGTTGGAACTGTTATCAGTGTACTCTTCCAAATTGTTGGAGTCACTGGATGGATCGAGTTGTTTCAGGCTCTACATCAATGTTTGGACAGTAATGATCTGGATCACATGGAAGGTGCTATGGATGCTATCTACAAGGTACTATGCGTCACTCCTTCTATATTTGAGTTTGGATTCTAATCTTTAGTTCTGTGCATAGAAAACTACCACTAGTTGCAGCTGTATGGTCTGAGGGAAGTCGGAAATGTATTGGTGGATGCACACCTGGTTGCTTTTGCGCACTTACATATTTAGAAAATTTCAGGAGAACAATTTGCATGTACATTTGGTATATTCAGTGAAATCTCTAAACTTTGGTCCAAAACCATGTCGATCTGTGCTTTGCAAAAAATACTTTGTGCACTTGTAGTTATTTTCATACCTAAAGACCTTGCCCTTTTTTGGGAGCGCAGAATTAGATATACTCTGACTTACAATCTACATGTTCTCAAACAATGTACATCTTGAGAAAAGAATGGACTTTTTCAAATGCCCACGTCTAGGGAAGTCCCGCTAGCAATGTAAATCGTATGTGTTAACTTCTGAACACGATTAGTATGCTCAGAAGCTTTCTTTTGTTTCTGCTCGCAGATATGTGAAGATGTTCCTGAAGAGCTTGATGTTGATGTTCCTGGCTTGTCCGAACGACCAATTAATGTATTCATGCCACGGATGCTGCAGGTTTGTGTTCCGTCTATAGTTATCAACTATTAAACTAGAGGGTTTGCACTTCCACTTGCACACCCTGTAATTGTTGAATTTGCTGCCTGTATATTTTGACCAAGCATGCCTTTGGTGCGCATGTTTGTACGCTCTAGTTTAACACACCTACAGGGTTTTCCTCTAACACAGCCTATATGATTGCCTTTTCAGTTTTTCCAGTCCCCCCATGCAAGTCTTCGAAAACTATCACTGGGCTGTATCAACCAGTATATCGTGGTGATGCCATCGGTATGAGCCCCTCCCTCCCTGTCTATCTAATCCTGCTTTTTTTTGTCTAACCATTTCGATTTATATGCAGGCGTTGTATATGGCCATGGATCAGTACCTGCAGGGCTTATTCGTCCTTGTGAAGGATCCTTCAGCGGACGTCCGGAAACTGGTATTTCATTTTAATGATTTATTTACACATGCATCCATGCAGTTCTTCTTTGTAATCTTGTAGACTTGTACTGATAAGGGTTCAAATGCTATAAATGCAACAATTGCATGACTCAGTAGATTCCTATTATGCTGGTAGAGATCTGGACATGGCCGACTTGTCCACAAGTGCTAATAATGAGGGTGTATGGGTACTGCTCAGCATAGTTGAGTTGTTCAATTGCATTTTTGTCTTGATTGTTCTCCCTGTTTCTTTGATAGGTTTGCTCGGCCTGGGTTCAGCTCGTTGAAGTGCGGCCATCAATTTTGGAGGTAATTTATCATTTCCTTCGATACCTCTTTAGATTACATTTGCTGCTGTCACCAAGTAATTTGTAGCCAGATAACTCAGTTGCTTATGTTGAATCTGACAATTAATAGCAAAACTGCAGCCACATTTGAAAAATGTTACTGAGTTGATCCTGCAAGCTAACAAAGATTCGGATGATGAAGTTGCTCTGGAGGCTTGTGAATTCTGGTATGCGTTCTGTCAACATGGTAAATTTAACATGTCAATTTCAAATATCGTACTATAATTTTTTACATCCGATTTGGTGCTCATGCCTATCTGTTCTCACATTTTATTCGGTTGACATCCTTCAAGTTCAAAATAAACTATGAGCCACTGATGACATTACTTATTGATTGTGTTGAATTATTAGAGGACTGACTATAAGTAAACCTTTTCAGGTCAGCATATTGTGATGTTAGCATGCCCCCTGAAGGACTGCGGGAGTTCTTGCCACGCTTAATACCAGTATATGCTTTGCCTTGTCTAAGCTAATGCTGCTTAATCTTTGGTCTGTCTACAGTTTTAACATCTTCCCTTTGTATTTATTTCCTAGACTTTGGTGTCAAATATGGTCTACACTGACGATGATGAATCACTCGCTGATGCTGAGGTGTGTGGTAAATTTCTTTATATCCTGCATGTCTCAGCTGGTTATTGTGTGATAGTGGCATGCTCTGATAAATATTATGTGTTTTCAGGAAGACGAATCCTTTCCGGACAGGGACCAGGTTGGTTACCTTTTCTTTTTCTGTAATTATATGTTTCAATGATAGCTGCTAGACTAAATGGTTGGCTCCATGCATGTGTAATCTGTAATTATATGTTTTCAATGGTAGCTGCTAGATTAAATGAATGGCTCTATTCATGTGTAATCTGTAATTATATTTTGGATGAGACTTGTGTTTTTGGTCAGTGTAATGCTGTAATGCATTGAACATAGTCCTGTAATTTTGAACTGTGAAACACATAGAAGTTAGTTACTTTTTGGTAGTAATTTGCCTTGCTGTGGTTGTTAAGAACAATGCAATGGTTGTTTAGCACGCATGTTGTAATTTGCCTTGCTGTAAAATAAATTAGATTGACAGTCTTGAAATGAAGGGTGGCAGTAAGTTTACAGTTACTATAGCCCTCATCGTAAGTTGTACATCTTTATGGCTTCTGCCCTTTTTTGTTGCTTGAAATAAGATACAAATGGTTTTGTAACAGGATTTGAAGCCCCGTTTCCATGCCTCTCGATTGCATGGATCTGAAAATGGAGAAGAGGATGTGAGTTTGGAAACATTTTTTTAAGCCACCCAATTACTTTTTTGCCTACTTGTTAATTTAAAGCTGCAAAAACTTAATGACCATATGGACAGGATGATGATGATGCTGTAAATGCTTGGAACTTGCGGAAATGTAGCGCTGCTGGGTTGGATGTCCTTTCTAATGTTTTTGGGGACGACATTCTTCCGACCTTAATGCCTTTGATTCAGGTAATCTATTTGTAGTTCTGAAGACTATAAAGCTTATAAACTGTTGATCTTAGTTGAGGTTGCAATGCTTCACTGACTTGAAGCCTTGAATTATTACTCAAAAAAAGGGGCAGCCCGGTGCATGTAGCTCCCGTTTGCGCAGGTTTCGGGGAAGGGTCCGGCCACTTCCCCGGACCTGTTATAGTAAGTTTACAGTTACTATGGGCCTTGACTTCACATAGAAGTAGAGTAGGTCAGGCTCCTTAGAAACGATTCAGGACAGTGGCTTAAGTGTGCCAGTTATGATTTGTCTTGATGTAGGCAGTAGGCTGCTGGTAGTCAGTGGCACAGATAACTTAAAAGCTACTATTATCTAAAGCTGCACTGTTGTCAAAGGTGTAAAATCCAAAACCTGAAACCTGTTACTGCGGTAGCTGGTAGGTCTCTAGTAACTGGAAGTTTGCATAATCTCACCCATGGTACGATAGCTTTTTTGGCCCATGTGTGTGTGTTCAAGGGCCTTTCTGTTGTAATTGGTGCTTGGTACAATATTTAGTGCTGCTCTTGAACCCGTCGGATAACAATACATCAACTTCTGCAATTTTGCAGCAAAATTTGGCTCGGACAGATGATGAGTCCTGGAAGGAGCGGGAAGCTGCTGTGTTATCGATTGGTGCTATAGCAGAGGGATGCATCACTGGGTTATATCCCCACCTTCCACAGGTAACCAACGACATATACGTTGCAAGAAAGCAATTCCTCTCTTGACTAAGCCTCAGTAACAGCAAGAACACATGCCATGCATCAAATCATATTGAGACGACCATGGCTGATAATTTTCCTGAATTTAGTCTTCAGAAGCATTTTAATTAGCCTGATTACTTGCTTCTCTCATGAACCTTCTATAACATATCTGAGGATTTTCTTCTCAGCATGTGATAAAATCTTTTAAAAAATTCAGTTGCATTAATAGTTCCTGCATAATAAATTTCACATTCAGTTGCATCAATAGTTCCTGCATAATAAATTTCACATTCTTCCATGATCTGTGTTATCTGTGAGATTTTGGACTCTAGTGAGTTGCGGTTCAATTGTTACTTTTCCTGTCTTCAACTATCTCTCTACATCGCTTGCAATTTTGCTGTATCTTTTCTGAGATGTTCTGTTCCATTGCAGATGGTTGCCTTCCTAATCCCACTTCTCGATGATAAGTTTCCTCTTATTCGGAGTATTACTTGCTGGACCCTCTCCCGATACAGCAAGTTCATTGTTCAGGTAACAGAATAATCATATGTATTGATGCTACATCGTCTGTTTGGAAGTATACCTTTTCCTGCAAAGGCTTGATTTTTTCTACCTACCATGTAGTGCCATTAGAACATGTAGCATTTTTGGTTGCGTTGGTACATTTATAATATGTTGTGTATTTATGCCTGTACTGGTGAACCACTCACTTCAAGTTTTACACCCAGTGGTCTAATGTTTCTGGGGGTAGGTACCCAAAGGGTTCTACTGTGGACTTCAGTCAATGTTTTACTGAAGTGGACTTTGTTCTTTGTTTATGTGTCCTCAGTTCGTAGATCTGTCTCTCTTAACTTCTTATTACACTTCTTTTTTTGCTGGCGCAGAGCCTTGGCCATCCCAATGGTCGCGAACAATTTGATAAGATCCTCATGGGTTTGCTTAGAAGGATATTGGATACTAACAAAAGAGTGCAGGAGGCTGCCTGTTCTGCATTTGCAACGCTTGAAGAGGTTCTTTATCTATTTTTGAGTTGATTTCCTGCACTGAGATCTTGTGTGTAATTACTAATTATGACATATTGGCTTCTGTTCTTCAGGAGGCTGCAGAAGAACTAGTACCACGACTGGAAGTCATTTTGCAGCACCTTATGTGTGCATATGGAAAATACCAGGTTCATTAGATTTCGAACATTCATAGTTTGCAATCAGCTATTCCCTCCATTTTGGTATACAAGACCACCTGTCCAAGTTCATGGTAGTTAAGACTCAAACACGAGGTTGACCTTGTATACCGAAACGGGGCAAGTTCATTTCTTAGTTCTAATGCTATGTTTTCCTTCTGAGCAGAGGCGGAACCTTAGGATACTCTATGACGCTCTTGGTACCCTTGCTGATGCTGTTGGAGCAGAGCTAAACCAGGTTCAACATTTGATAAATTCCCCTTTTGCTTGTTCTTTGACTTATCAAATAAACTTCTTTGATGGTTTCCTCATTCAGTTTTCCATGGTGTTAGTTCCTTATCAAGATTATTAATCCCTTCTAAATGATGTCATGCAGGCAAAATATCTTGATATATTTATGCCACCATTAATCGCAAAGTGGCAGCAACTTCCCAACTCTGACAAGGATCTATTTCCGCTACTTGAATGCTTTACATCTATCGCACAGGTATTGCTAATATTTTCATCTGTGACTAGCTTGTACTCGTTTTGAAGTCTGAACTTGTTGTATCTATATGAAAGATCTTTAGTACCACTAACAGTTGCCTATCTTGATGCTGTACTACAAGAATGTGTAAAGTTCTCGCGCATGTCTTTTTCATTCAATATAATTCCTACTGCAGCAATTGGTTTGCTGAGTTAGTTAGTTCTCGTTCTACTAAAGCAGAATTACTTTGCATTACATTGTGGGTCAGGACAGGATGAGTGGCCTCTTAAATAACCTCTGTTGAATCCTGTCTTATTCTACTCAAAATAACATTAGGAATTCCTATGGACCTTTTCCTTTCAGGCACTGGGACCAGGATTTTCTCAGTTTGCTGAGCCAGTGTTTGTGAGGTGCATCAGTCTTATCCAAACTCAGCAGTTGGCAAAGGTCTGCACAATCCCTCCCTTCCCTTCCACTTTAAGGGTAGATTTAACTTAAATACATCAAGTCTAACCACAAAGGCACAAACACATTCCCATGCTCTAACAAGCAATTTTTTTGTCTTAATTGGTGCCTTAATAATGCAGTGTTCATCAATGCTTAATGTGTCTTTTTTGGTCATTTATAGAAGAGGAATTAATAATAATATTATGATATCAAGTAGGATCTTTTCAGCCTATACCTTCTTGTATTTGTATGAATTGGTGAAAACCACATACATAATTTATCTTCATCATTCTTGTTGGTATAGAAGACACTTGATGAAGTTGCTCCTAATTAGAGGCACATTCTGTGAACAGTTCCAGTCATAAGTTTTGTAGTCTTAAGCATAGAGATTTTCTTCTCCTGTTTGCTTGGTTTCTGGTACTCTGATCTTTTAAGTACCCTGGATTATGCCACCTTAAAAATCAATCTGTTTGCCAATTTGACATCAATCTTTGCTGGAGGCCTGGAGTATGCTCTAGGGTTTGATTACATCATAGACAAGCTCATCCCATTCTGTTGCTTGAGGGATATCTCCTTTCTACATGCAGGTTGATCCTGCTGCAGCAGGTGCGTTGTATGATAAGGAATTCATTGTCTGTGCATTGGACCTGTTGTCTGGACTTACAGAAGGACTTGGTGGCGGTATTGAAAGCCTGGTAAATTCAACTCTCCCATCAATGATATTCACTTTGCTTGCCTTGATTTCTCAACGTCAAACTACCTCAGTAATTTGAGGGGGAGTCATGTCCTGGCAACTTATGGCGAAAAGAAAGTTAGATTTATTAGTATCATGTAGTACATGTTCTTCATAATATGCTAAAATACACACTCGTTAAGGCTCATATACCCCTTACACAGTACTGACAGTGAGTTTGGCTAGTAAAATTTATCATACCAGGAAGACTTTCTTATTGGGCAAGCTATCTTTATCTTTGTTTTAGGTTGCGCAAAGCAACTTGAGAGATCTACTTCTGCAATGCTGCGTGGATGAGGCACCTGATGTTCGACAAAGTGCTCTGGCCCTTCTTGGCGACATTTCTAGGGTTGGTTGCAAAGCTCCTAAACTGATCTTTGTCATCGCTATGTCAATTTTGAGCCTATAACACCTTTTCGTATATAGGTCTGCCCTATACATCTTCAGCCACGCCTACAAGAATTCCTTACTGCTGCAGCAAAGCAATTGGTAAGTGACTAAGTGCCTATGTTCTTTGTGGTCCAGCATTATTTTATCTCCATTTGTTCCTCACATTGTTTCTTTGATCTAGACTCCCCAATCTGTGAAGGATGCTGTGTCAGTTGCTAACAATGCTTGTTGGGCCATTGGAGAATTAGCAATCAAGGTTTGTGCCAAGCGTATTATTATTGGCCAGTATATTATTTGCATATCCCTTGAGTAGTTTTTTAGCATATACCTTTTGTTTACTATTTGTTTGACATGTATTGCCACTTGCCTCATAGCAATTTCAAAACTCTACCTGTATAAGTTGTGGGCAGTGGGTGCTCTCTGTTTTGTGCCTTGAAGTCAAACGTACTAGTGCTCATCATTATTGTAAAGTTTCTCAGCATACACCTTTGTTTACTACTTGTAGCGCCAGCCCTTTGACATGTATTGCTACTTGCCACATAACAATTTGAAAACTGTATTTATAAGAGTCGTGGGCAGCGGGTGCTCTCTGTTTTGTGCCTTAAAATTCTTGCATGTCTGATTGACTATTCCTTGGCAGATTGGCAAGGAAATTTCACCTGTGGTGATCAGTGTTGTTTCATGCTTGGTTCCTATTCTGACAACCCCAGAGGTGATTGCCTTTTTCCCCATCATGTTCTCTAGGCGACTGATCATTTCAACTAAGTGTGTTTGTCGTGCCATTTACAGAGCTTGAATAAGTCACTCATTGAAAATAGTGCAATCACTCTTGGGAGGCTTTCATGGGTCTGCCCAGACATTGTGGCCCCTCATATGGAGCATTTCATGCAAGCCTGGTGCAATGCCTTGTGCATGTGAGCATTCCTTTTTTTTTTCTGTAGCTTTTATGCTATTTTTAAAGGGTTAAGAAAGATTTTCTGTTTGTAGCTTTTGATGTGGCGGATGTTTTTTCTTTATGCTTTCTTGGAATTCCTCTTGGAGTTAACTATCTTTCTCTGTGCAGGATAAGAGATGATTTTGAGAAAGAGGACGCCTTCCATGGTCTGTGCGCAATGGTAAGCTTGAAGCCGCGTTTACATAATGCTTGCGATTACACTCTTCATAGCTGTGAATGGTCACTTACAACGAAAACTCTTATGTGCACTACTACTAGGTGGCAGCAAACCCAACAGGGGCTGTGAGCTCACTAGCCCACGTATGCCAGGCCTGTGCAAGTTGGAATGTAAGCTGGTCGTTTTTGTTTCTCTTGCATCTGTATACCTACAGTAGTATCGCGCGTCTGAGCTCACTTTTTTTCTGTGAACAGGAGATAAAAAGCGAAGGTTTGCACAATGAAGTGTCCCAGATTTTGAATGGCTACAAGCAGGTAAAAAAACAGCTGAGGCCTTTTCGTTACCCTTCTTACACCTGTGTACATGCTGTATGCAAGAAACTGAAGGTGATCTTTCTTTCATTCTAGATGCTCGGAGCTGCCGGATGGGAACAGTGCATGTCGACACTGGAACCAGCAGTGGTGCAGAGATTAGCGAGATACGGGGTCTGATGGCGCTGCGCCACCGATTTCTCGCTATACCACCACCATCGGGGTCGAACCATGAGAAAAGGAGGGAAGGGCATGAGACTGGGTCGGTCAGGTGTCCAGCGTGTAGCACATTGTGTGGTTTCCTATATGATGATGCGATTGATCGGTTGATTCCTGGGTTGGTTGGTTGGTTGGCTGGTGTTGTATACTGTCCTCTGGTTATACAGGTCTGCTCAAAGTGTAGCGCGGTAAGAATTGAATTGCGATGGGAGGAACTCTGTTTTTGTCGAGTCGGAGAAGGCGGTGCGGGTGCGCGCCTTGTAGGTTATAGGACGTTTGGGGTCGGTCGGTCGAGTCAAAATTTGTATTGGCTGGTTGCAGTGGGGGCTTTTTTGGGGTTTCGCTTGTCACACAACACTGGCAACCCCAGCAGCAGCATTGAAAGAGTTTTTTTTGTAGAATGTATTCTATGTGAGAGAAAAAGGGAGAGAGAGAGAGAGAGTTTAGGTCTAGGGTTTGTTTTTGTAATCCTTTATTATTAATAGGAAGGGCGTCCTTGTATTGATTCATTCCCAACAATAAAAAAAAAGAGATTGGAACAGCGTCAGAATCTTTGTTTGTTGTAAGATTGCAACATCTGTCTTCCAACATCAACCTCAGAGAGTGCGCCTGAGGTGGGTGGTCATGCGTGGATTCGGCATCCTATGTGCGGATCGAATATGTAGGCGGATCTAGCTGGATGCACTACTCGTTGGCTCTGTCACGTTGCTAGGTGGTGTGAGGCGCGACCTTTCTCTCCCTCACTGGTTTTGGCGAACGTTGCCATGGCGGCGCATCTGACGGGCAGTGACAACTACGAGGTAAATTCTAGTTTTGGTCAGAGAGAGCTACCATGCATGATCTAGTTTTGGTCAGGTTGGCACACAATGGCAGAGGTTAATTCTTCGCAAATTGGAGAGTACTTCCAAAATCGACATGCTTCAAGTTTTAAGATTTTCACCAAAAGTAGGATAGGCTGACACGGATCGCCCATTCGGTGGTGCAACCTAGTCAGACGACCTTCAGACGGCTAGACTTCTTTCGATCTGGATTCTTCTGGCAGTCAAATGAGGCCAAGAAGAAATATCGCCTAGCACGATGGGATATACTATGCCGTCCTAAGGATTAGGGAAGTTTAGGTATTGAGAATCTGGAAATTAAGAATATATGCCTTATGCGTAAATGGCTTTATAGGTTACCGGTAGAGACTAACGGTATGTGGGCACATATATTACATAACAAATATTTGCAATCGAAAACTCTTTCCCAAGTCACTGCGAGGCCGAATGTTTCATAGGACCAAATTCCTTGTTGGCAATGTAATGACAACAAGATTTTGGGAGGATACGTGGCTAGGGGAGACGCCACTAGCCATACAATATCCAAGCCTTTATATTATTGTGCAATGTACGGAAGATTATGTAGGCACGGTATTACACTAGTAGAAAAACCCCTATTAGTCCCGGTTGGTGAGGGCCTTTTGTCCCGGTTCTTGAACCGGGACTAAAGGGTCGTTACTAATGCCCTAGACCTTGAACCGGGACTAAAGGGTCGTTACTAATGCCCTAGACCTTTAGTCCCGGTTCTAACACTAACCGGACAGATGGGCCTCCACGTGGCGGTGCGCCGAGCCAGGTAGAGAGTCCTTTGGTCCCGATTGGTGGCACCAACCGGGACCAAAAGGCATCCACGTCAACATTTCGATGGATGGGGTTTTGTTTTTTAAAGGGGGGTGGGGTTTTGGGGGTTAATTTAGGTGTTTCATATATTGTGTTAGCTAGATAATTAATAGAGAGAAGTGACCTCTCTTATGTCCGTACTTGGTCGACGCTACGTACTGTACATAGAGAGGCCCTCGACACGCTAGCTAGTAAGAAAATGATGGGAACCATTAAGTACAAAAGTTCGTCATGCATACCGAGAGAAGTGATCGATCGACCTCTCCTTCTCCGAGAGATTGGTCGAACAACAAGTTTTCGTATTATCTATCCGAGGCTACTGGCTACATACATATACAATATGTAAGATCTCTTACAATCCCCTAGCATTTGAAATCAACTTCCACATGGTATTCTCCGGCTTTATTGATGACGTGGTCAAGAAAGAATCCCGCCAATTCCTCTTGAATTGCTTTCATGCGATCTTGTTCTAGGAGTTCATTCCGCATCTGCCACGTCTAATTTAAAGAAGGGGGTTAATACATATATATGAATGAAACTCAACAGAAATGATGGTGTAATAAAATGAAATTGTGAATATTATTGCTTATGCACTTCATATTGTCTTTTAGAGTAGCCTCGCTTATTTTTCAAAGTCGCGTTGTAGATGAACTCGCACACGTAGTATCCATAGTAATTATTCCCTTGTTCCTGCCACAAGCACTTTACGAGAAATAGAGGTCAATCAAACTGATAATGAAGCATTATAAATGACATTGATGAAAGTATAGCTATAGAATCAACGGAAGATGCGCACAACTAGCTAGCTAGTAGTACTTACTTTCGGGTATGTATATCGCAGCTCCTTCGGCAGTCCCGGAGCTTCTGCTGTGAACTGTTTCCAAACCCTGCAAGACAAAGAAAATAATTATTATTACTTGAGATATCAGGAAATGAACAAAAAGTTGCCGATATGGTGCGATAATGATCGATTGAACTTACTTGTTGAACATTTTAGTCATGTCCGCATAGGTTTTGGGATCTTTTCGTCTCGAGTCTAAGACGGTTACTAGTCCCCGCTCAAGCTTAATCTCCAGAAGAATATAGTGGAAGCTGTGCACGCATGCATAACTCATCAATTACATTACTATAACCTCGCTCGAGTAATAAGGGAAACCGAATATGCACATGACAGTAACACTCACTCGAAGTTGTAAGGAAAGAGTATTAAATCTTTGTTTTGATTTTTGATCAACGATTGTAGCAAGTTGGCCTTGGCCTCTTCGGTGTGCTTTTAACCTAATTTCATCTATGATATTTGTGTTAATGAACCCAATATCATACATTTCTTGTTTTCTGCACTCGACGATCTTCAATCTGCATAATATAGTGAGGACAATTAATTATAAATACATGCAATGAAAGAGCTGAGCTATATATAGAGACTTAATGACAGAAATAGTACTTACAGACAGTAGCAAAAGACCGTTAATTTATCGAGGGCCTTTTGATTGAAGAACTCGAAGAACTCCTCAAATGGAACAGGCAACAGATCAGTTCCAACGAGGTCGCGCTCCTCTTTAATTCTCAGAAACAAAGTATTCGTCCCCCAGACTCTCTACAGGTTTTCATGTACCAATTATGGAATCTTCGCATCATCGTTGTTAGAGATTTTTCATCTTTGACGAGAGGCTTCCCGTACTCGTATCTGTGTTCGTCCACCTCCATGAAATCAAAATTTACATCGTCAGGCAGGTAATCTGCAAGATTGCTATAACCGGGCACCGTCCCCAGAGCATTAGCGACGATGTCGCCGCTAGACACATTGAGCGGGGGGCACGATTGATTTGCTTGTTCGCCGAGCTGGGCAATTTTTTTCGCAGCTACTCGTTCTTTTAACCTTTGATCACTGACAATACTTCCCGACCGCTCCGCTGCGAGATATGCCTGTTCAGTAATGCGCTCATAGTTGGTTCTCGGCGGAGACTTTGGTGGTTTTCTCAGGGCATCGATAGTGCGCTTTGCTTTCACCGGATCTACCTTCTCCTCCGGAGGTGGATGTCTCTTTGCTTTCAACCCTTTAAAGAAGTCCTCCACTTCGGTCCGCATGATCTTCGCGTTTTCCTCCTCGGTCCTCTCGTACGGTAACTTATCTAGAGGCTTGAGAGAAGGACCATATCTGTATTGCCTCCCGCCTCTGCTGGCTGTACTGCTAGACGCCGGAGTAGATGGAGCGGCTACGACGTCTGTCTTCTTTCGTGCTTGCTTACGAGGCGGAGGAGAAGGACTACAATGCGCCGGAGTAGCCGGGGCGGCGGCGGGTCTCTTCCGCCCTTGCTGGCGAGGCGGAGAAGGAGGAGGCTGCTGGCTGCTCGGGCACGCCGGCGCAGGCGGAGAAGGAGGTGGAGTGCCGCCACGCACCGGAGAAGGAGGCCGAGTGCCTGATCGTCACTCATGGGAGGAGGAGGTGGAGGAGGCGGAGTGCCCCGACTCACGGAGGAGGAGGAGGAGGCGCCCAGTTCGGAAGCTTGATGAACTTCTTCCGCCATAGGCATGGAGTCTTCAGAGCAGAACCCAGCCGAGTCTCCCCTTCATCGGTAGGGTGGTCAAGCTGGAGGTCCTCAAATCCCTCCATTATTTCGTCCACCGTCACCCTAGCATATCCTTCTGGAATCGGACGACAGTGAAAGATTGCGCCGGGTTCAGAAGGTTGAACTTGGCCGACCGCCACCTTGACTTTTAAGTTCTGCCATTGCGTCATAAGGTGGCAATTTTGAGACTCCGTGATAAAATCCACGGGGTAGCTAGCAGGAGCCGTCAAGACATGCTCCGATGAAGCAGCTCGGTGGAAGCCACGCTGCTTCTCCGCCGAGATGGCGGGTAGCCGGGGAAGCTTGGCGCAGTTGTTTGCTGCGATCCGCTTCTCGTTCCTCTAGCCCTTGTACCCTTGCGTGCAGCGCCTGCAGTTGGCTATGCTCCACTTTCTTCCTCCTCTCCTGGCATTTGTAACCGCCTGCGTCCGGAAAACCAACCTTCCACGGAATGGAGCCTGGCATGCCTCGTGTCCGTCTAGGGTGCTCAAGATTCCCGAGGGCCATTGTGAGCTCGTCGTTCTCCCTGTCTGGAACGAACGTCCCTTGCTGCGCTGCATCGATATAGTGCCGAAGCCTCTTCACTGGTATTTTCATTTGCTCGTCCGTCCAACAACACTTCCCTGATACAGGGTCCAAGGTTCCGCCAGCCCTGAAGAACCAAGTCCGGCAACGGTCTGGCCAGTTCATTGTCTCTGGTTCGATCCCTTTATCAAGCAGATCATTCTCAGCCTTGGCCCACTTAGGCCGGGCTTTGAGGTAGCCACCTGACCCCGTGCGATGGTGAAACTTCTTCTTCGCAGCATTTTTCTAGTTTGTCGCCGACATCTTCTTACTCTTTTCCGATGTCTTGTGGGCCACAAATGCGGGCCAGTGATCTCTGATCTTCTCATATTTGCCGCCGAATTCTGGTGTCTCTTCTTTGTCGACAAACTTTTTCAGCTCTTTCCTCCACTTCCTGAATAGGCGTGCCATCTTCTTAAGAGCAAAAGACTTGATTAATTGCTCTATAACTGGCTTCTCCGGATCCTCCTCTGGCGGTAGGGTGAAATTTGCCTTCATCTCAGTCCAAAGATCATCTTTCTGCATATCATTGACATAAGACACCTCAGGGTCTTCGTTCTTAGGCTTATACCATTGGTGGATGCTGATCGGGATCTTGTCCCTAACAAGAACCCTGCACTGAGCAGCAAATGCGTTCTTTGTCCGGATGGGTTCAATCGGTTCGCCGTCGTGCGCGATTGCTGTGATCTCAAACCTTTCATCCGAGCTCAACTTTTTCTTCGGGCCTCATCTCCTTACCGAAGTTGTGCTCGATCCAGAGGGCTAGAAAAAAGAAGAAAGACGAGAGTTAATTAATATGTGTACATATACCAAAATAATGAATGCATCAATTAGCTAGTCAGCACAGGCTTAACTAATATATGTACCTGGCCAGACTCGGTTCGGTCACCGGAGCCGTCATCACGGTCTCCTTCCACTAGTAGAAAAAGGGTCAAATGTGAAGCACAATAGTGCCGGTTTGAATTTCAGCCGGCACTAATGTGTACACTAGTGCTGGTTCGTGGCGGCGATCAATAGCACCGGTTCGTGGCGAACCTTTAGTACCAGTTCATGCCACAAACCGGTACTAAAGAGGCTGTGTCAGCCTGCGGTCAGGCTATGGCCCCACCATCACCATTTAGTGCCGGTTCGTACCACGAACCGGTACTAATGAGGTTATGGCAAGCTGTTTTTAGTCCCACCTCGCTCCCCTAACAAGCCTTTTACCACCTTAAATATGTTATTTCTCAAACTATCACAAGCACTTGGTCTTCATTGAACTCTATGTGTAGAATTTGTGGCCGCAATATGAGTCTTCATCGGTTTATAAATCGTTGATGACTCATATTGACAATTCAGATTGTACACACAAAGATCATTGATGATCAAAGTATTTTTGATGTTATAAGATCATATTGACAATTTAGAATGTAAAGAAATATAAGATCATGATCTAAATGCTCTTATATTGTTTGCCTTCAGTATGCACCATTCAAAGCAACGCCATCAACTTTCAACCGTTTATGCCTTCATTTGCTATTTTTCATGCATTTAATGATTTGTTTTGAGAACTAAATGACCTGGAAATTGAAAAGCACTACAAATGAACTCTGAAAAAGTTGAAACTTGGCATGGTATCATCATTTCACCCACATATCATGTTCAAAAAAGTAGAGAGGGTTACGGCAAAAACTGGATGCACTTTGTTTACTAACTGGACAATCTCTTTCGAAGTATTCGGGTTTATGACGAAATTAAACTCATCTGTTACAAAAGAATTTCATTTTTTAAACTTATTACAACTCTAGACTTTTTGTGCATTCAGTATGCACCATTCAACTGCTAGGCGGGAGGAGCTCTTAAGTACCGGTTCCAACTGCTAGGCGGGAGGAGCTGTTTAGTACCGGTTCGTGGCGAACCTTTAGCACCGGTTCGTGCCACGAACTGGTACTAATGAGGTTGTGTCAGGTAAGGCTGGGGCCCCACGAGCACCTTTAGTACCGGTTCATGGATGAACCAGTACTACAGTTTCTTAGTAAGCTGTTTTTAGTCCCACCTCGCAAGAGAGAGGGATTAGGAGCGGTTTATAAGCCCCGAGTGCGAGAGCGATGAAGAAGAGGCTCAATGCTCACGTTGTTAGCTTCAAGCCTTCAGAATATGGTAGACTGCACGGAGCTATGCGCAGTGCAGTTTACACTATTCCGAAAGGCTTGAAGCAAATTAACGAGCATTGCACCTCTTTTTTATTTTTAATAACTTATTACAACTCCGGACTTCTTCTGTTATGGCAAAAACTAATTGCACGTCGGCATTTATTTTTTTAAAACTTTGGTTATAACTCCAGACTTTGACCATCAAGTTTTGCAGAAAAGAGAAAATAGCAGAAAAGAAAAAATAGCAGAAAAAAAACTATAGCTGAAAAGAAAAAACTATATAAAATGACCGTGAAATTGAAAATCACTACAAAATGTTGAATTTTGGCAAACTAGATGAAAAACTACTCACAAATAAATAAAAGAAAATAAATATAACAGAAAATAAAAAACTATACAAAAAACTACGCAGAAATAAATAGAAGAAAATAAAGCAGAAAAGAAAAAAACTACAAAAAAATTGGGGCGCTGCCCTGTGGGCCTGCTAGGCCACGGGCGTGCAATTACAGGCCTTAAAGGCCCAGCAGACTCACAGGGCAGCACGCAGAATTTAGGCCCACAAGCCTGCTATATAGAGAAGTTCAAAGAGGTAGCGCGGCTGGGTTTATAAACCAGTCGGCCGCCGCCGCCCGCCGAGTGGGACTAAACTTTGGGGTGGCAGCGCGAGGCCTTTAGTACCGGTTGGTGGCTCCAACCGGTACTAAAGGCCCATCCTATATATATAACACTTACGAAATTCAGTTACATCTCCCCACTCTCGTCTCCAACCTCTCGCGACATCGCCGCGCGCCGATCGATCCCGTCGTCGCCGCCCGTCGCCCGTCGTCCGTCGTCGTCGTCGCTGTCCCCGCCGCCGCCCGTCGTTGCCGTTGTAAATCTCGCGCCGCCGCCCGAAACGCCGCCGCCGTCCGTCGTCGTCGCCACGGTCCCAGATCGTCTCTCGCGCCCCGCCCAGACGCTTGGCGCCCCGCCCGACGCCAAGGCGTCCCCACTCAGACAGATGGGCGGGCGGCGACGGCGTGTGGCGACACACACATACACATATACACACACATATACACACACATATACACACACATACACACACTACGTACACACATACACACACACACATTTTTTTACTTATTTTCTGTTTTCTGTTTTCTGTTTTTTTAGAAAATTTAATTAGATATTAATTAGCTAGGTATGTGAGATTTGAACTAGTTGAATAATTAATATAACTAGTTTATTTTAGTAATAAAATTGTCGAACTAGTTTATTTAGGTATATGAGATTTGAACTAGTTGAATAATTAATATAACTAGTTTATTTTTAGTAAGAAAATTGTCGAACTAGTTTATTTAGGTATTTGAGATTTGAACTAGTTGAATAATTAATATAACTAGTTTATTTTAGTAAGAAAATTGTCGAACTAGTTTATTTAGGTATATGAGATTTGAACTAGTTGAATAATTAATATAACTAGTTTATTTTAGTAAGAAAATTGTCGAACTAGTTTATTTAGGTATTTGAGATTTGAACTAGTTGAATAATTAATAGTAATGTCAATTGTTAGAGATGAATATAGTTAGATATATATTTGAATTGGCTAGATATTAATTAATGTTAGATAGTAATAAGTGTTTAATGTTTCACCTATATGAACATATAGGAAATATCATCTGACGACGAAAAAGATTTCATTATGTGCGAACACTGTGAAGACCAGCGCGGCCTGTGCGACAGAAATTTCCTTGTTGATGGTAGGCGCTTCAGCATCAAGCTGAATGAGACATTCGAAGTGGATACAGTAAGTCACAACGGCAATTATTATTTGAATGCAAAACATATGCTTCATTTGCTTCAACTTATAATTTTAAAGCATGACTTATGCTTCATTTGCTTCAACTTATAATTTTAAATTTTCACTATTCTACTAGCGCATCCCCTGCCATGCAAGAATTTTTGTCTTGGATAAGGTAGGTTTTAGTGCTATAGATGATATGGAGGTAAAGAGAGTTTACTTGAAGACGGAGCATGGGTATACTTTCAACGTCAAATTATATAATGGAGACACATACACCCATTTTGAATGCAAAACTTGGCAAGCACTATGCAAGGCTTATGCATTTGAGCCTGATACGGTTATCACCTTTGATATTCGCCCGGAAGATGATATTGAAGGTAATATAGACATCTGGGTCGATGTGCAAACGCCTCCAGTTCTACCATTATGTGAGTTTTTCTCAACCATGCATGCATATGTTTATGTCTTTGATACCGTTTATTCAAAAATAGTTGACAACTAATTTGTATTGTTAGCTTATTTCGGTTCAAGCAAACATGTCCGGCGCTTGGTAGACAGGACCTACTACTGCCCCGGGGCTCAACTAAACTGCGAGGAGATAAGTCATTATGTTTCATGGCTTGAGGATCTTAATACTGTCAAGACAATTTTTTTTCCTGAACTTAGAAATGTTAGTACTCAAAACGTGCGACCAATGGTGATCGTATTGAACTACGGTCACATCTATAATCGAAAGATGGTAAGATTTTAACTATTTGTCCTTAATTAGTGCATCTTTGCATACATTATTTTTGAAGCTAAACTTTCATTGCTTAGTATATTAATTACTATACGATGTTCTTTCATCAACAGGGACTTCCGATGACAGTTGTGCCTCAGTGGATCGAGACAAAAGGTCGCATGTCAATTGTTAGCTTACGACCAAGATTTCCTACATTACACATGAGTGCATTCAGGATTTCTGAAAGCGAATAATGCTTAATAGTGAAAGATTGGAGCAAAATTGTAAACGATCGCAGAGAAGTACTAGGGGGCAGCAAGGAGAAGCGCAACCCAAGATTAGGAGACAGATTCATCTGCATGCTCCAAAGATGATGAAGATGGAGAGCTATACATGTTCTATGCTATTCTACCGAGAGGGTGAAACAGGAGTAGCTAGTTCATGCTCTTAATTAATTAGTACTTGTCCTCTCTCATGCATGTCCGTATTGTCCTGAACTTGATGTTGGTGACGATTATGTTGAACTCGATGATATCTTTGCTTCATTACAAAGTGAACTCGATGATTATGTTGGTGATTAGATAGCTAGCGGTAATGACTATGATGATTAAATAGTAGTGGTAACTATAATGACGACTATGATGATTTTAGCTAGCTAAAGTTTATTTATTTATTAATATGCGATGATGATGATGATGACCACTACAACTCACTATAACGTAAAACAATCCTAAATTAAATTGATAACACAAATTTAATTGAAAATAAAAATAAAACAAAACCCACAAACATTTAGTACCGGTTGGTGTTACCAACGGTACTAAAAACTCCTGCCCCGGAGCTGCCTCGTGCCACGTGGTTGGCCTTTAGCACCGTTCGTGCTGAACCGGTACTAAAGGGGGGCCTTTAGTGACCACACTTTAGTGCGGTTGTGGAACCAACACTAAAGGGCCTTACGAACCGGTGCTATTGCCCGGTTCTGCACTAGTGTTCTTGCACCGTCATTGGGTCACCGGAGCCGTCCTCACGGTCTCCTTCTTGCACCGGCATTGGGTCAAAGGAGCCATCATAATCATAGCCTGCTTCTTCACCCAGTCCTTCCAGACCATCGGTGTCCTTCAGAAACGAGAAGACGGCATCACTTCCTTGTGCGAATATGTCCCCCAACATCGCTTCTATTGCTTCGTCTCGGGGGGTGTCCATAGTTTCTACAAATATTTACAAGATGGCAATTATTATTCAAACATGACAGATATGGATATATTAGTGGCAAACGTAGAACTAGCTAGCTAATCACAGTAAGGAATCATATTAATTAGTGGCCTCGACGCTACTTCTCTAGGGTTTGCGGTGGCCTCGACAACGCTTCAAGGGGGTAATATCGACAACGACGAGATACATACACGGGAAAATAATGTTATCGGGGAAGGGGTATATCGACCCCCCTCCCCCCACGTGTTGAAGTTATCGGGAGGGGTATATCGACCCCCCCCCCCCCACGTGTTGAAGTTATCGGGAGGGGTTTATATCAACAACGACGACATACGTACATGGGAAAATAATATTATCGGGGAGGGGTATATCAACCCCCCCACGTGTTGAAGTTATCGGGAGGGTATAACAACCCCCACGTGTTGAAGTTATCGGGAGGGTTTATATCGACAACGACGACATACGTACATGGGAAAATAATAGTAACGGGGAAGGGGTATATCGACCCCCACGTGTTGAAGTTATCGGGAGGGGGTATATCGATCGACCCCCCCACACGTGTTGAAGTTATCGAGAGTTTATATCGACACGATATACGTACATGGGAAAATAATATTATCGGGAGGGGTATATCGACCCCCTCGTGTTGAAGTTATCGGGAAGGGTATATGGACGATTTACAGACCCGATAAAACATAAGAAAGCGAAGAAGAAATAAAAGAGAGAAGAAGAAAGGAATAGAGGAGAAGATCAAAGAAAAAAAAGAAAAAAAAGGAGAAGAAGAAAGGAATAGAGAGAAGAAGAAAAATTCTATTTTTCTCTTCTTCTCTATTCCTTTCGCCTTCTCCTCTTCATTTTCCTCTCCTCTTCTTCTCCTCTTCCTTTCTTCCTCTCCTCTTCTTCTCCTTTTCCTTTTCTTATTTTCCTTTTCCTCTCCTAAATATATAAAACTTTTCTAAAAATGAAACTAACCTAAAATGTACTAAATCAGAGAACATATATAGAAATCCTTTTCTAAATATATAAATCTAACATTTGCATATATGAACATATATACACAGAGAACATACAAACATATATACATTTTTATAAAAAAGAAAAATACAAATCATCATATATATGAAAAAAATCTGAAAAGAAGCAATATACACAATACATATACTAACATATATACATATATATATAATCTGAAAAAAAACAAGCATGTAATATAAGAAAAAAAAACAGGGGAGGGGCGCCGGTCGGACCAACGGAGGGGCAGGGGCGCGGGTTCGGCGGCGAGGACGACAACGGGGCAGGGGGCGCGCGTTCGTGGCACCAACCGGTACAAACGCCCCCCTTTAGTCCCGGTTGGTGCCACCAACCGGGACCAAAAGCCTTGCACTGGCGCGGTGCGGTGGAATGTTTAGTCCCACCTCGCTAGCCGAGAGGGCTCGACAGTGGTTTATAAGCGCTGCTGCGCTGACCACTTTGAGCTCCTCTCAAATGCAGGCTTACGGGCCTAAAGTCACTTATCTGCCTGTGGGCCTACTGGGCCTCCTGCGGGCCTGAATCCTGGCCCATGGTAGGGTTTCTAGTCGTATTCAGGCCGTGGGGGCCCAGTAGGAGGCACTTTTTTGTTTTCTTTACTTATTGTTGCTATTTTAAATTTTTTTCCAGTTTTTTTGTTTTTTTCTGCATTATTTATTTTCTTTTGTTTTTGCTTTATTTTTTAATTCTTTTTGCTTTTAGTTTTAGAAAATTATAAACTTTGTGTTAGTGCCATTAGTTTTCAAATTTGAAAACACTTTTTTTTGTTTTTTGTTTTCTTTCTTGCTTTATTTATTTTATTTTGTTTCTACTTACAACAAAATACTTATTGTTGCTATTTTTATTTTTTCTATTTTTTGTTTTGTTTTCTGCATTATTTATTTTCTTTTGGTTTTTGCTTTATTTTTAATTCTTTTTTGCTTTTAGTTTTAGGAAAATTATAAACTTTCTGTAGTGCCATTAGTTTTCAAATTTGAAAACACTTTTTTTTTTTTTTGTTTTCTTTGTTGCTTTATTTATTTTATTTTGTTTCTACTTACAACAAAATACTTATTGTTGCTATTTTTATTTTGTTTCCAGTTTTTTTGTTTTGTTTTCTGCATTATTTATTTTCTTTTGTTTTTGCTTTATTTTTAATTCTTTTTGCTTTTAGGTCAGCAAAATTATAAATTTTCTGTTAGTGCCATTTTAGAAAAATTATAAACTTTCTGCTAGTGCCATTAGTTTTCAAATTTGAATAGTTAAAATTTGAATTCTTTGAAATTTGTGTGAATCACAAGTTTGTGATTAACTTTACTAAAAAAATGAACATAGATGCGCTTATAGAGAAAATTCAACCTAAATTCATAATAAATTTCTATGAATTTCAGAGAAATTCACTATGAACTTAGGTCAAATTCCCTGTATAGGGGCATCTATTTTCACTTTGAGAGGAGCTCAACAAGGCAGAGAGGGACGGGCTTATAAACCGTGTGAGCGCCTTTGGTTGGCGAGGTGGGACTAAACTCGAGCGTTAACGAGGACCAACCCTTTAGTCCCGGTTTGTGGCACAAACCGACTAATGGTCATGGGCTGTGGGCGAGGCGATTGGTCCCGGTTCGTGCGTGGAACCGGGACCAAAAGGTCCAGATCGAACCGGGACCAATGGCCCACGTGGCTGCCCTCTTGAGAGTGTTCTTGGTGAGAACATAGTTGACAAGGAGCGAACCGGGATTAACGGTATTACGAGGGCGAACCATAAGACATTAAAGCATTTCAAATGATCTCTGAAAAAGTTGAAAGTTGGCATGGTATCATAATTTCACCCACATAGCATGTGCATGTACAAAACGAACAATGATATCATACCTGTCTGTTACAAAGTTGGCATGGTATCATCATAATAGTTGCGGGAGAAAGTCTTCACTTTTTCTTCGCTTGTGTCATTTGCTTATTGCATCGTAACCATGGATAATCTTCATCGTTTATCAGGATGCTTGGGTTAGCCTTGACTTTGAAGGGAGGAATTTCATGAAACTTTTCATAATCTTCAGACATGTCTGTCTTGCCCTCCACTCCCACGATGTCCCTTTTTCCTGAAAGAACTATGTGGCGCTTTGGCTCATCGTATGATGTATTCGCTTCCTTATCTTTTCTTTTTCTCGGTCTGGTAGACATGTCCTTCACATAGATAACCTGTGCCACATCATTGGCTAGGACGAACGGTTCGTCAGTGTACCCAAGATTTTTCAGATCCACTATTGTCATTTCGTACTGTGGGTCTACCTGTACCCCGCCTCCTGACAGATTGACCCATTTGCACTTAAACAAAGGGACCTTAAAATCATGTCCGTAGTCAAGTTCCCACATGTCCACTATGTAACCATAATATGTGTCCTTTCCCCTCGGTTGTTGCATCAAAGCGGACACCGCTGTTTTGGTTGGTGCTCTTTTGATCTTGGTCAATCGTGTAAAATGTATTCCCATTTATCTCGTATCCTTTGTAAATCAATACAGTCAAAGATGGTCTCCTGGACAACACGTACAGCTCATCACAAACAGTGTTGTCACCTCTGAGACGTGTTTCCAACCAACTGCTGAAAGTCCTGATGTGTTCACATGTAATCCAGTCGTCG
This sequence comes from Aegilops longissima, assembly GCA_021605205.1. Taxonomy (NCBI): domain Eukaryota; kingdom Viridiplantae; phylum Streptophyta; class Magnoliopsida; order Poales; family Poaceae; genus Aegilops; species Aegilops longissima. The sequence goes on from CM038677.1 coordinate 848,876,138, forward strand.
CACTGCTCCGGGTGTTTGGAGAGCAGACTGTTCTTGTGTTCATCGACATACGGGGTCACCAAGGTAGAGTTGTGTAGAACTGTGTAGTGTGCTTGAGACCAAGAATATCCGTCCCTGCCTATTATTGAGTCCCTTCCAAGCGTGCCTTTTCGAGTCAGTCTCCCCTCATACCTGATTTAGGGAGACCTATCTTCTTAAGGACAGGAATGAAGTCAACACAAAACCCGATGACATCCTCTGTTTGATGGCCCATGGAGATGCTTCCTTCTGGCCTAGAGCAGTTACGAACATATTTCTCTAGGACTCCCATGAACCTCTCAAAGGGGAACATATTGTGTAGAAATACGGGCCCCAGAATGACAATCTCGTCGACTAGATGAACTAGGACATGCGTCATGATATTGAAGAAGGATGGTGGGAACACCAGCTCGAAACTGACAAGACATTGCGCCACATCACTCCTTAGCCTTGGTACGATTTCTGGATCGATCACCTTCTGAGAGATTGCATTGAGGAATGCACATATCTTCACAATGGCTAATCGGACGTTTTCCGTAGAAGCCCCTCAATGCAACCGGAAGCGATTGCGTCATAATCACGTGGCAGTCATGAGACTTTAGATTCGGAACTTTTTCTCCGCATATTTATTATTCCCTTTATATTCGACGAGAAGCCAGTCGGGACCTTCATACTGAGCAGGCGTTCAAAGGAGATTTCTTTCTCTTCTTTCGTAAGAGCGTAGCTGGCAAGACCTTCATACTGCTTGAGAGGCATGCCGTCGTTTGCGGCAAACGTAGAAGGTCCTCCGTGCCTCGTGTATCTTTTGTCTTTCCATACACGCCCAAGAAGCCTAGCAGGTTCACGCAAAGGTTCTTCGTCACGTGCATCACGTAGATTGAAGAGCGGACCTCTAGGTCTTTCCAGTAGGGTAGGTCCCAAAATATAGATTTCTTCTTCCACATGGGTGCGTGTCCTCAGCGTCATTCGGATCAGCTAGTGCGCTGGGACCCTTTCCAAAGATTACGTGTAAATCATTGACCATAGCAAGTACGTGATCACCGGTACGCATGGCGGGCTTCTTCCGGTGATCTGGCTTGCCTTTGAAATGCTTGCCTTTCTTTCGACATTGATGGTTGGTCGGAAGAAATCGATGATGGCCTGGTACACATTCTTCCTGCAGCTTCCCGGTATATACTATCGGTGTCAAGTAAACAGTGCGTGCATGCGTGGTATCCCTTGTTTGTCTGTCCGAAGGTTACCGAGAGCGGGCCAATCGTTGATGGTCACGAACAGCAACGCCTTTAGGTCAAATTCCTCCTGTTTGTGCTCATCCCATTACATACACCGTTTCCATTCCACAGCTGTAAAAGTTCTTCAACTAATGGCCTTAGGTACACATCAATGTCGTTGCGGGTTGCTTAGGGCCTTGGATGAGAACTAGCATCATAATGAACTTCCGCTTCATGCACATCCAAGGAGGAAGGTTATACATACATAGAGTCACGGGCCAGGTGCTGTGATTGCTGCTCTGCTCCCCGAAAGGATTAATGCCATCCGCGCTTAAAGCAAACCATACGTTCCTTGGGTCACTTGCAAACTCATCCCAGTACTTTCTCTCGATTTTTCTCCACTGCGACCCATCAGCGGGTGCTCTCAACTTCCCGTCTTTCTTACGGTCCTCACTGTACCATCGCATCAACTTGGCATGCTCTCCGTTTCTGAACAGAGAGGGATTAGGAGCGGTTTATAAGCCCTGAGTGCAGAGACGATGAAGAAGAGGCTCAATGCTCACGTTGCTTAGCTTCAAGCCTTCAGGAATATGGTAGACTGCACGGAGCTATGCGCAGTGCAGTTTACACTATTCCGAAAGGCTTGAAGCAAATTAACGAGCATTGCACCTCTTTTTATTTTAATAACTTATTACAACTCCGACTTCTTCTCGTTATGGCAAAAACTAATTGCACGTCGGCATTTATTTTTTAAAACTTTGGTTATAACTCCAGACTTTGACCATCAAGTTTTGCAGAAAAGAGAAAATAGCAGAAAAGAAAAATAGCAGAAAAAAACTATAGCTGAAAAGAAAAACTATATAAAATGACCGTGAAATTGAAAATCACTACAAAATGTTGAATTTTGGCAAACTAGATGAAAAACTACTCACAAATAAATAAAAGAAAATAAATATAACAGAAAATAAAAAACTATACAAAAAACTACGCAGAAATAAATAGAAGAAAATAAAGCAGAAAAGAAAAAAACTACAAAAAAATTGGGGCGCTGCCCTGTGGGCCTGCTAGGCCACGGGCGTGCAATTACAGGCCTTAAAGGCCCAGCAGACTCACAGGGCAGCACGCAGAATTTAGGCCCACAAGCCTGCTATATAGAGAAGTTCAAAGAGGTAGCCGCGGCTGGGTTTATAAACCAGTGCGGCCGCCCTTCGCCCGGCGAGGTGGGACTAAACTTTGGGTAGAAGCGAGGTTTTAGTACCGGTTGGTGGCTCCAACCGTACTAAAGGCCCATCCTATATATAACACTTACGAAATTCAGTTACATCTCCCCTCTCGTCTCCAACCTCTCGCGACATCGCCGCGCCGATCGATCCTGTCGTCGCCGCCGCTCGTCGCCCGTCGTCGTCGTCGTCGTCGCTGTCCCCGCCGCCGCCCGTCGTCGTTGTCGTCTCTCGCCGCCGCTTTAACGCCGCCGCCGTCCGTCGTTGCCGCCACGGTCCCAGACGTCTCTCGCGCCCCGCCCGACGCTGGCGCCCCGCCAGACGCCAGGCGTCCCCACTCAGACAGACGGGGGGCGGCGACACGGGCGGCACACACACATACACATATACACACATATACACACACATATACACACACACACACACTACGTACACACATACACACACACACATTTTTTACTTATTTTCTGTTTTCTGTTTTCTGTTTTTTAGAAAATTTAATTAGATATTAATTAGCTAGGTATGTGAGATTTGAACTAGTTGAATAATTAATATAACTAGTTTATTTTAGTAATAAAATTGTCGAACTAGTTTATTTAGGTATATGAGATTTGAACTAGTTGAATAATTAATATAACTAGTTTATTTTAGTAAGAAAATTGTCGAACTAGTTTATTTAGGTATTTGAGATTTGAACTAGTTGAATAATTAATATAACTAGTTTATTTTAGTAAGAAAATTGTCGAACTAGTTTATTTAGGTATATGAGATTTGAACTAGTTGAATAATTAATATAACTAGTTTATTTTTAGTAAGAAAATTGTCGAACTAGTTTATTTAGGTATTTGAGATTTGAACTAGTTGAATAATTAATAGTAATGTCAATTGTTAGAGATGAATATAGTTAGATATATATTTGAATTGGCTAGATATTAATTAATGTTAGATAGTAATAAGTGTTTAATGTTTCACCTATATGAACATATAGGAAATATCATCTGATTTACTAAAAAGATTTCATTATGTGCTAACACTGTGAAGACCAGCTGCCTGTGCGACAGAAATTTCCTTGTTGATGGTAGGCGCTTCAGCATCAAGCTGAATGAGACATTCGAAGTGGATACAGTAAGTCACAACGGCAATTATTATTTGAATGCAAAACATATGCTTCATTTGCTTCAACTTATAATTTTAAAGCATGACTTATGCTTCATTTGCTTCAACTTATAATTTTAAATTTTCACTATTCTACTAGCGCATCCCCTGCCATGCAAGAATTTTTGTCTTGGATAAGGTAGGTTTTAGTGCTATAGATGATATGGAGGTAAAGAGAGTTTACTTGAAGACGGAGCATGGGTATACTTTCAACGTCAAATTATATAATGGAGACACATACACCCATTTTGAATGCAAAACTTGGCAAGCACTATGCAAGGCTTATGCATTTGAGCCTGATACGGTTATCACCTTTGATATTCGCCCGAAGATGATATTGAAGGTAATATAGACATCTGGGTCGATGTGCAAACGCCTCAGTTCTACCATTATGTGAGTTTTCTCAACCATGCATGCATATGTTTATGTCTTTGATACCGTTTATTCAAAAATAGTTGACAACTAATTTGTATTGTTAGCTTATTTCGTTCAAGCAAACATGTCCGCGCTTGGTAGACAGGACCTACTACTGCCCCGGGCTCAACTAAACTGCGAGGAGATAAGTCATTATGTTTCATGGCTTGAGGATCTTAATACTGTCAAGACAATTTTTTTCCTGAACTTAGAAATGTTAGTACTCAAAACGTGCGACCAATGGTGATCGTATTGAACTACGGTCACATCTATAATCGAAAGATGGTAAGATTTTAACTATTTGTCCTTAATTAGTGCATCTTTGCATACATTATTTTTGAAGCTAAACTTTCATTGCTTAGTATATTAATTACTATACGATGTTCTTTCATCAACAGGGACTTCCGATGACAGTTGTGCCTCAGTGGATCGAGACAAAAGGTCGCATGTCAATTGTTAGCTTACGACCAAGATTTCCTACATTACACATGAGTGCATTCAGGATTTCTGAAAGCGAATAATGCTTAATAGTGAAAGATTGGAGCAAAATTGTAAACGATCGCAGAGAAGTACTAGGGGGCAGCAAGGAGAAGCGCAACCCAAGATTAGGAGACAGATTCATCTGCATGCTCCAGTATGATGAAGATGGAGAGCTATACATGTTCTATGCTATTCTACCTGAGAGGGTGAAACAGGAGTAGCTAGTTCATGCTCTTAATTAATTAGTACTTGTCCTCTCTCATGCATGTCCGTATTGTCCTGAACTTCGATGTTGGTGACGATTATGTTGAACTCGATGATATCTTTGCTTCTGTTACAAAGTGAACTCGATGATTATGTTGGTGATTAGATAGCTAGCGGTAATGACTATGATGATTAAATAGTAGTGGTAACTATAATGACGACTATGATGATTTTTAGCTAGCTAAAGTTTATTTATTTATTAATATGCGATGATGATGATGATGACCACTACAACTCACTATAACGTAAAACAATCCTAAATTAAATTGATAACACAAATTTAATTGAAAAATAAAAAATAAAACAAAAACCCACAAACATTTAGTACCGGTTGGTGTTACCAACCGGTACTAAAGGGCCCTGCCCCGAGCTGCCTCGTGTACACGTGGTTGGTTTTTAGCACCGGTTCGTGCTGAACCGGTACTAAAGGGGGGGGGGGCCTTTAGTGACCACACTTTAGTGCCGGTTGTGGAACCAACACTAAAGGGCCTTACGAACCGGTGCTATTGCCCGGTTCTGCACTAGTGTTCTTGCACCGTCATTGGGTCACCGGAGCCGTCCTCACGGTCTCCTTCTTGCACCGGCATTGGGTCAAAGGAGCCATCATAATCATAGCCTGCTTCTTCACCCAGTCCTTCCAGACCATCGGTGTCCTTCAGAAACGAGAAGACGGCATCACTTCCTTGTGCGAATATGTCCCCCAACATCGCTTCTATTGCTTCGTCTCGGGGGGTGTCCATAGTTTCTACAAATATTTACAAGATGGCAATTATTATTCAAACATGACAGATATGGATATATTAGTGGCAAACGTAGAACTAGCTAGCTAATCACAGTAAGGAATCATATTAATTAGTGGCCTCGACGCTACTTCTCTAAGGTTTGGGGTGGCCTCGATAACGCTTCAAGGGGGTAATATCGACAACCATTTAGATACATACACGGAAAATAATGTTATCGGGAAGGGTATATCGACCCCTCCCCCACGTGTTGAAGTTATCGGGAGGGTATATCACCCCCCACGTGTTGAAGTTATCGGGAGGGTTTATATCAACAACGACGACATACGTACATGGGAAAATAATATTATCGGGAGGGTATATCAACCCCCACGTGTTGAAGTTATCGGAGGGGTATAACACCCCCCACGTGTTGAAGTTATCGGGAGGGTTTATATCGACAACGCATTTACATACGTACATGGGAAAATAATAGTAACGGGAGGGGTATATCAACCCCCACGTGTTGAAGTTATCGGGAGGGTATATCGATCGACCCCCCACACGTGTTGAAGTTATCGAGAGTTTATATCGACACGATATCGTACATGGGAAAATAATATTATCGGGAGGGTATATCGACCCCCTCGTGTTGAAGTTATCGGGAAGGGTATATGGACGATTTACAGACCCGATAAAACATAAGAAAACGAAGAAGAAATAAAAGAGGAGAAGAAGAAAGGAATAGAGGAGAAGATCAAAGAAAAAAAAGAAAGAAAAAAGGAGAAGAAGAAAGGAATAGAGAGAAGAAGAAAAATTCTATTTTTTCTTCTTCCTCTATTCCTTTCGCCTTCTCCTCTTCATTTTCTTCCTCTCTTCTTCTTCTCCTCTTCCTTTCTTCCTCTCCTCTTCTTCTCCTTTTCCTTTTCTTATTTTCCTTTTCCTCTCCTAAATATATAAAACTTTTCTAAAAATGAAACTAACCTAAAATGTACTAAATCAGAGAACATATATAGAAATCCTTTTCTAAATATATAAATCTAACATTTGCATATATGAACATATATACACAGAGAACATACAAACATATATACATTTTTATAAAAAGAAAATACAAATCATCATATATATGAAAAAAATATGAAAAGAAGCAATATACACAATACATATACTAACATATATACATATATATATAATCTGAAAAAAAACAAGCATGTAATATAAGAAAAAAAAACAGGGGAGGGGCGCCGGTCGGACCAACGGAGGGCAGGGCGCGGGTTCGGCGGCGAGGACGACAACGGGGCAGGGGGCGCGCGTTCGTGGCACCAACCGGTACAAACGCCCCCCTTTAGTCCCGGTTGGTGCCACCAACCGGGACCAAAAGCCTTGCACTGGCGCGGTGCGGTGGAATGTTTAGTCCCACCTCGCTAGCCGAGAGGGCTCGACAGTGGTTTATAAGCGCTGCTGCGCTGACCACTTTGAGCTCCTCTCAAATGCAGGCTTACGGGCCTAAAGTCACTTATCTGCCTGTGGGCCTATTGGGCCTCCTGCGGGCCTGAATCCTGGCCCATGGTAGGGTTTCTAGTCGTATTCAGGCCGTGGGGGCCCAGTAGGAGGCACTTTTTTGTTTTCTTTACTTATTGTTGCTATTTTAAATTTTTTTCCAGTTTTTTTGGTTTTTTCTGCATTATTTATTTTCTTTTGTTTTTGCTTTATTTTTAATTCTTTTTGCTTTTAGTTTTAGAAAATTATAAACTTTGTGTTAGTGCCATTAGTTTTCAAATTTGAAAACACTTTTTTTTTTTTTTTGTTTTCTTTCTTGCTTTATTTATTTTATTTTGTTTCTACTTACAACAAAATACTTATTGTTGCTATTTTTATTTTTTCTATTTTTTTGTTTTGTTTTCTGCATTATTTATTTTCTTTTGGTTTTTGCTTTATTTTTAATTCTTTTTTGCTTTTAGTTTTAGGAAAATTATAAACTTTCTGTAGTGCCATTAGTTTTCAAATTTGAAAACACTTTTTTTTTTTTTGTTTTCTTTGTTGCTTTATTTATTTTATTTTGTTTCTACTTACAACAAAATACTTATTGTTGCTATTTTTATTTTGTTTCCAGTTTTTTGTTTTGTTTTCTGCATTATTTATTTTCTTTTGTTTTTTGCTTTATTTTTAATTCTTTTTTGCTTTTAGGTCAGCAAAATTATAAATTTTCTGTTAGTGCCATTTTAGAAAAATTATAAACTTTCTGTTAGTGCCATTAGTTTTCAAATTTGAATAGTTAAAATTTGAATTCTTTGAAATTTGTGTGAATCACAAGTTTGTGATTAACTTTACTAAAAATGAACATAGATGCGCCTATAGAGAAATTCAACCTAAATTCATAATAAATTTCTATGATTTTCAGAGAAATTCACTATGAATTTAGGTCAAATTCCCTGTATAGGGGCATCTATTTTCACTTTGAGAGGAGCTCAACAAGGCAGAGAGGGACGGGCTTATAAACCGGTGTGAGCGCCTTTCGGTTGGCGAGGTGGGACTAAACTCTGAGCGCAACGAGGACCAACCCTTTAGTCCCGGTTTGTGGCACAGACCGGGACTAATGGTCATGGGCCAGGGGCGAGGCGCATTGGTCCCGGTTCGTGCGTGGAACCGGGACCAAAAGGTCCAGACGAACCGGGACAAATGGCCCACGTGGCTGCCCTCTTGAGAGTGTTCTTGGTGAGAACATAGTTGACAAGGAGCGAACCGGGATTAACGGTATTACGAGGGCCGAACCATAAGACATTAAAGCATTTCAAATGATCTCTGAAAAAGTTGAAAGTTGGCATGGTATCATAATTTCACCCACATAGCATGTGCATGTACAAAACGAACAATGATATCATACCTGTCTGTTACAAAGTTGGCATGGTATCATCATAATAGTTATGGAGAAAGTCTTCACTTTTTCTTCGCTTGTGTCATTTGCTTATTGCATCGTAACCATGGATAATCTTCATCGCTTATCAGGATGCTTGGGTTAGCCTTGACTTTGAAGGAGGAATTTCATGAAACTTTTCATAATCTTCGACATGTCATCTTGCCCTCCACTCCCACGATGTCCCTTTTTCCTGAAAGAACTATGTGGCGCTTTGGCTCATCGTATGATGTATTCGCTTCCTTATCTTTTCTTTTTCTCGGTCTGGTAGACATGTCCTTCACATAGATAACCTGTGCCACATCATTGGCTAGGACGAACGGTTCGTCAGTGTACCCAAGATTTTTCAGATCCACTATTGTCATTTCGTACTGTGGGTCTACCTGTACCCCGCCTCCTGACAGATTGACCCATTTGCACTTAAACAAAGGGACCTTAAAATCATGTCCGTAGTCAAGTTCCCACATGTCCACTATGTAACCATAATATGTGTCCTTTCCCCTCGGTTGTTGCATCAAAGCGGACACCGCTGTTTTGGTTGGTGCTCTTTTGATCTTGGTCAATCGTGTAAAATGTATTCCCATTTATCTCGTATCCTTTGTAAATCAATACAGTCAAAGATGGTCTCCTGGACAACACGTACAGCTCATCACAAACAGTGTTGTCACCTCTGAGACGTGTTTCCAACCAACTGCTGAAAGTCCTGATGTGTTCACATGTAATCCAGTCGTCGCACTGCTCCGGGTGTTTGGAGAGCAGACTGTTCTTGTGTTCATCGACATACGGGTCACCAAGGTAGAGTTGTGTAGAACTGTGTAGTGTGCTTGAGACCAAGAATATCCGTCCCTGCCTATTATTGAGTCCTTCCAAGCGTGTTTTTTAGTCAGTCTCCCCTCATACCTGATTTAGGGAGACCTATCTTCTTAAGGACAGGAATGAAGTCAACACAAAACCCGATGACATCCTCTGTTTGATGGCCCATGGAGATGCTTCCTTCTGGCCTAGAGCAGTTACGAACATATTTCTCTAGGACTCCCATGAACCTCTCAAAGGGGAACATATTGTGTAGAAATACGGGCCCCGTAATGACAATCTAAATCGACTAGATGAACTAGGACATGCGTCATGATATTGAAGAAGGATGGTGGGAACACCAGCTCGAAACTGACAAGACATTGCGCCACATCACTCCTTAGCCTTGGTACGATTTCTGGATCGATCACCTTCTGAGAGATTGCATTGAGGAATGCACATATCTTCACAATGGCTAATCGGACGTTTTCCGGTAGAAGCCCCCTCAATGCAACCGGAAGCAGTTGCGTCATAATCACGTGGCAGTCATGAGACTTTAGATTCTGGAACTTTTTCTCTGGCATATTTATTATTCCCTTTATATTCGACGAGAAGCCAGTCGGGACCTTCATACTGAGCAGGCGTTCAAAGGAGATTTCTTTCTCTTCTTTCGTAAGAGCGTAGCTGGCAAGACCTTCATACTGCTTCAGAGGCATGCCGTCGTTTTCGTGCAAACGTAGAAGGTCCTCCCGTGCCTCAGGTGTATCTTTTGTCTTTCCATACACGCCCAAGAAGCCTAGCAGGTTCACGCAAAGGTTCCTCGTCACGTGCATCACGTAGATTGAAGAGCGGACCTCTAGGTCTTTACAGTAGGGTAGGTCCCAAAATATAGATTTCTTCTTCCACATGGGTGCGTGTCCCTCAGCGTCATTCGGATCAGCTAGTGCGCTGGGACCCTTTCCAAAGATTACGTGTAAATCATTGACCATAGCAAGTACGTGATCACCGGTACGCATGGCGGGCTTCTTCCGGTGATCTGCCTTGCCTTTGAAATGCTTGCCTTTCTTTCGACATTGATGGTTGGTCGGAAGAAATCGATGATGGCCCAGGTACACATTCTTCCTGCAGCTTCCCAGGTATATACTATCGGTGTCAAGTAAACAGTGCGTGCATGCGTGGTATCCCTTGTTTGTCTGTCCTGAAAGGTTACCGAGAGCGGGCCAATCGTTGATGGTCACGAACAGCAACGCCTTTAGGTCAAATTCCTCCTGTTTGTGCTCATCCCACGTACATACACCGTTTCCATTCCACAGCTGTAAAAGTTCTTCAACTAATGGCCTTAGGTACACATCAATGTCGTTGCCGGGTTGCTTAGGGCCTTGGATGAGAACTGGCATCATAATGAACTTCCGCTTCATGCACATCCAAGGAGGAAGGTTATACATACATAGAGTCACGGGCCAGGTGCTGTGATTGCTGCTCTGCTCCCCGAAAGGATTAATGCCATCCGCGCTTAAAGCAAACCATACGTTCCTTGGGTCACTTGCAAACTCATCCCAGTACTTTCTCTCGATTTTTCTCCACTGCGACCCATCAGCGGGTGCTCTCAACTTCCCGTCTTTCTTACGGTCCTCACTGTACCATCGCATCAACTTGGCATGCTCTCCGCTTCGAACAGAGAGGATTAGGAGCGGTTTATAAGCCCCGAGTGCAGAGACGATGAAGAAGAGGCTCAATGCTCACGTTGTTAGCTTCAAGCCTTCAGAATATGGTAGACTGCACGGAGCTATGCGCAGTGCAGTTTACACTATTCAAAGGCTTGAAGCAAATTAACGAGCATTGCACCTCTTTTTATTTTTAATAACTTATTACAACTCCGGACTTCTTCTGTTATGGCAAAAACTAATTGCACGTCGGCATTTATTTTTTTAAAACTTTGGTTATAACTCCAGACGTTGACCATCAAGTTTTGCAGAAAAGAGAAAATAGCAGAAAAGAAAAAATAGCAGAAAAAAACTATAGCTGAAAAGAAAAACTATATAAAATGACCGTGAAATTGAAAATCACTACAAAATGTTGAATTTTGGCAAACTAGATGAAAAACTACTCACAAATAAATAAAAGAAAATAAATATAACAGAAAATAAAAAACTATACAAAAAACTACGCAGAAATAAATAGAAGAAAATAAAGCAGAAAAGAAAAAACTACAAAAAATTTAGCGCTGCCCTGTGGGCCTGCTAGGCCACGGGCGAGCAATTACAGGCCTTAAAGGCCCAGCAGACTCACAGGGCAGCACGCAGAATTTAGGCCCACAAGCCTGCTATATAGAGAAGTTCAAAGAGGTAGCCGCGGCTGGGTTTATAAACCAGTGCGGCCGCCCTTCGCCCGGCGAGGTGGGACTAAACTTTGGGGTGGCAGCGCGAGGCCTTTAGTACCGGTTGGTGGCTCCAACCGGTACTAAAGGCCCATCCTATATATATAACACTTACGAAATTCAGTTACATCTCCCCACTCTCGTCTCCAACCTCTCGCGACATCGCCTGCGCCGATCGATCCGTCGCCGCCGTCGCCTGTCGTCGTCGTCGTCGTCGCTGTCCCCGCCGCCGCCGTCGTCGCCGTTGCTGTCTCGCGCCGCCGCTTCGAACGCCGCCGCCGTCCGTCGTTGCCGCCACGGTCCCAGACGTCTCGCGCCCCGCCCAGACGCTGGCGCCCCGCCAGACACAAGGCCCCCACTCAGACAGACTGGGGCGGCATGCGTACATGATGTACACACACATACACATATACACACACATACACACACATATACACACACATACACACACTACATACACACACACACACACACATTTTTTACTTATTTTCTGTTTTCTGTTTTCTGTTTTTTAGAAAATTTAATTAGATATTAATTAGCTAGGTATGTGAGATTTGAACTAGTTGAATAATTAATATAACTAGTTTATTTTAGTAATAAAATTGTCGAACTAGTTTATTTAGGTATATGAGATTTGAACTAGTTGAATAATTAATATAACTAGTTTATTTTTAGTAAGAAAATTGTCGAACTAGTTTATTTAGGTATTTGAGATTTGAACTAGTTGAATAATTAATATAACTAGTTTATTTTTAGTAAGAAAATTGTCGAACTAGTTTATTTAGGTATATGAGATTTGAACTAGTTGAATAATTAATATAACTAGTTTATTTTAGTAAGAAAATTGTCGAACTAGTTTATTTAGGTATTTGAGATTTGAACTAGTTGAATAATTAATAGTAATGTCAATTGTTAGAGATGAATATAGTTAGATATATATTTGAATTGGCTAGATATTAATTAATGTTAGATAGTAATAAGTGTTTAATGTTTCACCTATATGAACATATAGGAAATATCATCTGACGACTAAAAAGATTTCATTATGTGCTAACACTGTGAAGACCAGCTGCCTGTGCGACAGAAATTTCCTTGTTGATGGTAGGCGCTTCAGCATCAAGCTGAATGAGACATTCGAAGTGGATACAGTAAGTCACAACGGCAATTATTATTTGAATGCAAAACATATGCTTCATTTGCTTCAACTTATAATTTTAAAGCATGACTTATGCTTCATTTGCTTCAACTTATAATTTTAAATTTTCACTATTCTACTAGCGCATCCCCTGCCATGCAAGAATTTTTGTCTTGGATAAGGTAGGTTTTAGTGCTATAGATGATATGGAGGTAAAGAGAGTTTACTTGAAGACGGAGCATGGGTATACTTTCAACGTCAAATTATATAATGGAGACACATACACCCATTTTGAATGCAAAACTTGGCAAGCACTATGCAAGGCTTATGCATTTGAGCCTGATACGGTTATCACCTTTGATATTCGCCCGGAAGATGATATTGAAGGTAATATAGACATCTGGGTCGATGTGCAAACGCCCAGTTCTACCATTATGTGAGTTTTTCTCAACCATGCATGCATATGTTTATGTCTTTGATACCGTTTATTCAAAATAGTTGACAACTAATTTGTATTGTTAGCTTATTTCGGTTCAAGCAAACATGTCCGCGCTTGGTAGACAGGACCTACTACTGCCCCGGGCTCAACTAAACTGCGAGGAGATAAGTCATTATGTTTCATGGCTTGAGGATCTTAATACTGTCAAGACAATTTTTTCCTGAACTTAGAAATGTTAGTACTCAAACGTATGCGACCAATGGTGATCGTATTGAACTACGGTCACATCTATAATCGAAAGATGGTAAGATTTTAACTATTTGTCCTTAATTAGTGCATCTTTGCATACATTATTTTGAAGCTAAACTTTCATTGCTTAGTATATTAATTACTATCGATGTTCTTTCATCAACAGGGACTTCCGATGACAGTTGTGCCTCAGTGGATCGAGACAAAAGGTCGCATGTCAATTGTTAGCTTCGACCAAGATTTCCTACATTACACATGAGTGCATTCAGGATTTCTGAAAGCGAATAATGCTTAATAGTGAAAGATTGGAGCAAAATTGTAAACGATCGCAGAGAAGTACTAGGGGCAGCAAGGAGAAGCGCAACCCAAGATTAGGAGACAGATTCATCTGCATGCTCCAAAGATGATGAAGATGGAGAGCTATACATGTTCTATGCTATTCTACCTGAGAGGGTGAAACAGGAGTAGCTAGTTCATGCTCTTAATTAATTAGTACTTGTCCTCTCTCATGCATGTCCGTATTGTCCTGAACTTCGATGTTGGTGACGATTATGTTGAACTCGATGATATCTTTGCTTCTGTTACAAAGTGAACTCGATGATTATGTTGGTGATTAGATAGCTAGCGGTAATGACTATGATGATTAAATAGTAGTGGTAACTATAATGACGACTATGATGATTTTTAGCTAGCTAAAGTTTATTTATTTATTAATATGCGATGATGATGATGATGACCACTACAACTCACTATAACGTAAAACAATCCTAAATTAAATTGATAACACAAATTTAATTGAAAAATAAAAAATAAAACAAAAACCCACAAACATTTAGTACCGGTTGGTGTTACCAACCGGTACTAAAGGGCTCCCTGCCCCCGGAGCTGCCTCGTGCCACGTGGTTGGCCTTTAGCACCGGTTCGTGCTGAACCGGTACTAAAGGGGGGCCTTTAGTGACCACACTTTAGTGCCGGTTGTGGAACCAACACTAAAGGGCCTTACGAACCGGTGCTATTGCCCGGTTCTGCACTAGTGTTCTTGCACCGTCATTGGGTCACCGGAGCCGTCCTCACGGTCTCCTTCTTGCACCGGCATTGGGTCAAAGGAGCCATCATAATCATAGCCTGCTTCTTCACCCAGTCCTTCCAGACCATCGGTGTCCTTCAGAAACGAGAAGACGGCATCACTTCCTTGTGCGAATATGTCCCCCAACATCGCTTCTATTGCTTCGTCTCGGGGGGTGTCCATAGTTTCTACAAATATTTACAAGATGGCAATTATTATTCAAACATGACAGATATGGATATATTAGTGGCAAACGTAGAACTAGCTAGCTAATCACAGTAAGGAATCATATTAATTAGTGGCCTCGACGCTACTTCTCTAAGGTTTGGGGTGGCCTCGACAACGCTTCAAGGGGGTAATATCGACAACGACGAGATACATACACGGGAAAATAATGTTATCGGGGAAGGGGTATATCGACCCCCCTCCCCCCACGTGTTGAAGTTATTGGGAGGGGTATATCGACCCCCCCCCCCCACGTGTTGAAGTTATCGGGAGGGGTTTATATCAACAACGACGACATACGTACATGGGAAAATAATATTATCGGGGAGGGGTATATCAACCCCCCCACGTGTTGAAGTTATCGGGAGGGGGTATAACGCCCCCCCCCACGTGTTGAAGTTATCGGGAGGGGTTTATATCGACAACGACGACATACGTACATGGGAAAATAATAGTAACGGGGAGGGGGTATATCGACCCCCCCACGTGTTGAAGTTATCGGGAGGGGGTATATCGATCGACCCCCCACACGTGTTGAAGTTATCGAGAGTTTATATCGACACGATATACGTACATGGGAAAATAATATTATCGGGGAGGGGGTATATCGACCCCCCCCTCGTGTTGAAGTTATCGGGAAGGGTATATGGACGACGACAGACCCGATAAAACATAAGAAAACGAAGAAGAAATAAAAAGAGGAGAAGAAGAAAGGAATAGAGGAGAAGATCAAAGAAAAAAAAGAAGAAAAAAAAAGAGGAGAAGAAGAAAGGAATAGAGGAGAAGAAGAAAAAATTCTATTTTTTCTCTTCTTCTCCTCTATTCCTTTCGTCTTCTCCTCTTCATTTTCTTCCTCTCCTCTTCTTCTCCTCTTCCTTTTCTTCCTCTCCTCTTCTTCTCCTTTTTCCTTTTCTTATTTTCCTTTTTCCTCTCCTAAATATATAAAACTTTTCTAAAAATGAAACTAACCTAAAATGTACTAAATCAGAGAACATATATAGAAATCCTTTTCTAAATATATAAATCTAACATTTGCATATATGAACATATATACACAGAGAACATACAAACATATATACATTTTTATAAAAAAGAAAAATACAAATCATCATATATATGAAAAAAATATGAAAAGAAGCAATATACACAATACATATACTAACATATATACATATATATATAATCTGAAAAAAAACAAGCATGTAATATAAGAAAAAAAAACAGGGGAGGGGCGCCGGTCGGACCAACGGAGGGGCAGGGGCGCGGGTTCGGCGGCGAGGACGACAACGGGGCAGGGGGCGCGCGTTCGTGGCACCAACCGGTACAAACGCCCCCCTTTAGTCCCGGTTGGTGCCACCAACCGGGACCAAAGCCTTGTAATGGCGCGGTGCGGTGGAATGTTTAGTCCCACCTCGCTAGCCGAGAGGGCTCGACAGTGGTTTATAAGCGCTGCTGCGCTGACCACTTTGAGCTCCTCTCAAATGCAGGCTTACGGGCCTAAAGTCACTTATCTGCCTGTGGGCCTATTGGGCCTCCTGCGGGCCTGAATCCTGGCCCATGGTAGGGTTTCTAGTCGTATTCAGGCCGTGGGGGCCCAGTAGGAGGCACTTTTTTGTTTTCTTTACTTATTGTTGCTATTTTAAATTTTTTTCCAGTTTTTTTGTTTTTTTCTGCATTATTTATTTTCTTTTGTTTTTGCTTTATTTTTTAATTCTTTTTGCTTTTAGTTTTAGAAAAATTATAAACTTTGTGTTAGTGCCATTAGTTTTCAAATTTGAAAACACTTTTTTTTTGTTTTTTTGTTTTCTTTCTTGCTTTATTTATTTTATTTTGTTTCTACTTACAACAAAATACTTATTGTTGCTATTTTTATTTTTTCTAGTTTTTTGTTTTGTTTTCTGCATTATTTATTTTCTTTTGGTTTTTGCTTTATTTTTAATTCTTTTTTGCTTTTAGTTTTAGGAAAATTATAAACTTTCTGTAGTGCCATTAGTTTTCAAATTTGAAAACACTTTTTTTTTTTTTGTTTTCTTTGTTGCTTTATTTATTTTATTTTGTTTCTACTTACAACAAAATACTTATTGTTGCTATTTTTATTTTGTTTCCAGTTTTTTGTTTTGTTTTCTGCATTATTTATTTTCTTTTGTTTTTGCTTTATTTTTAATTCTTTTTTGCTTTTAGGTCAGCAAAATTATAAATTTTCTGTTAGTGCCATTTTAGAAAAATTATAAACTTTCTGTTAGTGCCATTAGTTTTCAAATTTGAATAGTTAAAATTTGAATTCTTTGAAATTTGTGTGAATCACAAGTTTGTGATTAACTTTACTAAAAAAATGAACATAGATGCGCCTATAGAGAAAATTCAACCTAAATTCATAATAAATTTCTATGATTTTCAGAGAAATTCACTATGAATTTAGGTCAAATTCCCTGTATAGGGGCATCTATTTTCACTTTGAGAGGAGCTCAACAAGGCAGAGAGGGACGGGCTTATAAACCGGTGTGAGCGCCTTTCGGTTGGCGAGGTGGGACTAAACTCGAAAGTTAACGAGGACCAACCCTTTAGTCGGTTTGTGGCACAAACCGGGACTAATGGTCATGGGCAGGCGAGGCGCATTGGTCCCGGTTCGTATGCGTGGAACCGGGACCAAAAGGTCCAGACGAACCGGGACCAATGGCCCACGTGGCTGCCCTCTTGAGAGTGTTCTTGGTGAGAACATAGTTGACAAGGAGCGAACCGGGATTAACGGTATTACGAGGGCCGAACCATAAGACATTAAAGCATTTCAAATGATCTCTGAAAAAGTTGAAAGTTGGCATGGTATCATAATTTCACCCACATAGCATGTGCATGTACAAAACGAACAATGATATCATACCTGTCTGTTACAAAGTTGGCATGGTATCATCATAATAGTTGCGGGAGAAAGTCTTCACTTTTTCTTCGCTTGTGTCATTTGCTTATTGCATCGTAACCATGGATAATCTTCATCGTTTATCAGGATGCTTGGGTTAGCCTTGACTTTGAAGGGAGGAATTTCATGAAACTTTTCATAATCTTTGAGACATGTCTGCATCTTGCCCTCCACTCCCACGATGTCCCTTTTTCCTGAAAGAACTATGTGGCGCTTTGGCTCATCGTATGATGTATTCGCTTCCTTATCTTTTCTTTTCTCGGTCCGGTAGACATGTCCTTCACATAGATAACCTGTGCCACATCATTGGCTAGGACGAACGGTTCGTCGATGTACCCAAGATTTTTCAGATCCACTATTGTCATTTCGTCTTGTGGGTCTACTGCACCGCCTCGACAGATTGACCCATTTGCACTTAAACAAAGGGACCTTAAAATCATGTCCGTAGTCAAGTTCCCACATGTCCACTATGTAACCATAATATGTGTCCTTTCCCTCGGTTGTTGCATCAAAGCGGACACCGCTGTTTTGGTTGGTGCTCTTTTGATCTTGGTCAATCGTGTAAAATGTATTCCCATTTATCTCAGATCCTTTGTAAATCAATACAGTCAAAGATGGTCTCTGGACAACACGTACAGCTCATCACAAACAGTGTTGTCACCTCACGAGACGTGTTTCCAACCAACTGCTGAAAGTCTGATGTGTTCACATGTAATCCGATCGTCGACCGCTCCGGGTGTTTGGAGAGCAGACTGTTCTTGTGTTCATCGACATACGGGTCACCAAGGTAGAGTTGTGTAGAACTGTGTAGTGTGCTTGAGACCAAGAATATCCGTCCCTGCCTATTATTGAGTCCTTCCAAGCGTGCCTTTTCGAGTCAGTCTCCCCTCATACCTGATTTAGGGAGACCTATCTTCTTAAGGACAGGAATGAAGTCAACACAAAACCCGATGACATCCTCTGTTTGATGGCCCATGGAGATGCTTCCTTCTGGCCTAGAGCAGTTACGAACATATTTCTCTAGGACTCCCATGAACCTCTCAAAGGGGAACATATTGTGTAGAAATACGGGCCCCAGAATGACAATCTCGTCGACTAGATGAACTAGGACATGCGTCATGATATTGAAGAAGGATGGTGGGAACACCAGCTCGAAACTGACAAGACATTGCGCCACATCACTCCTTAGCCTTGGTACGATTTCTGGATCGATCACCTTCTGAGAGATTGCATTGAGGAATGCACATATCTTCACAATGGCTAATCGGACGTTTTCCGGTAGAAGCCCCCTCAATGCAACCGGAAGCAGTTGCGTCATAATCACGTGGCAGTCATGAGACTTTAGATTCTGGAACTTTTTCTCTGGCATATTTATTATTCCCTTTATATTCGACGAGAAGCCAGTCGGGACCTTCATCTTGAGCAGGCGTTCAAAGGAGATTTCTTTCTCTTCTTCGAAGAGCGTAGCTGGCAAGACCTTCATACTTGCTTGAGGCATGCCGTCGTTTTCGTGCAAACGTAGAAGGTCCTCCCGTGCCTCAGGTGTATCTTTTGTCTTTCCATACACGCCCAAGAAGCCTAGCAGGTTCACGCAAAGGTTCTTCGTCACGTGCATCACGTAGATTGAAGAGCGGACCTCTAGGTCTTTCCAGTAGGGTAGGTCCCAAAATATAGATTTCTTCTTCCACATGGGTGCGTGTCCCTCAGCGTCATTCGGATCAGCTAGTGCGCTGGGACCCTTTCCAAAGATTACGTGTAAATCATTGACCATAGCAAGTACGTGATCACCGGTACGCATGGCGGGCTTCTTCCGGTGATCTGCCTTGCCTTTGAAATGCTTGCCTTTCTTTCGACATTGATGGTTGGTCGGAAGAAATCGATGATGGCCCAGGTACACATTCTTCCTGCAGCTTCCCAGGTATATACTATCGGTGTCAAGTAAACAGTGCGTGCATGCGTGGTATCCCTTGTTTGTCTGTCCTGAAAGGTTACTGAGAGCGGGCCAATCGTTGATGGTCACGAACAGCAACGCCTTTAGGTCAAATTCCTCCTGTTTGTGCTCATCCCACGTACATACACCGTTTCCATTCCACAGCTGTAAAAGTTCTTCAACTAATGGCCTTAGGTACACATCAATGTCGTTGCCGGGTTGCTTAGGGCCTTGGATGAGAACTAGCATCATAATGAACTTCCGCTTCATGCACATCCAAGGAGGAAGGTTATACATACATAGAGTCACGGGCCAGGTGCTGTGATTGCTGCTCTGCTCCCCGAAAGGATTAATGCCATCCGCGCTTAAAGCAAACCATACGTTCCTTGGGTCACTTGCAAACTCATCCCAGTACTTTCTCTCGATTTTTCTCCACTGCGACCCATCAGCGGGTGCTCTCAACTTCCCGTCTTTCTTACGGTCCTCACTGTACCATCGCATCAACTTGGCATGCTCTCCGTTTCTGAACAGATGTTTCAACCATGGTATTATAGGAGCATACCACATCACCTTCGCAGGAACCCTCTTCCTGGGGGGCTCGCCGTCAACATCACCAGGGTCATCTCGTCTGATCTTATACCATAATGCACCACATACCGGGCATGCGTTCAGATCCTTGTACGGACCGCGGTAGAGGATGCAGTCATTAGGGCATGCATGCATGTTCTGCACCTCTAATCCTAGAGGGCATACGACCTTATTTGCTGCGTATGTACTATCGGGCAATTCGTTATCCTTTGGAAGCTTCTTCTTCAATATTTTCAGTAGCTTCTCAAATCCTTTGTCAGGCACAACATTCTCTGTCTTCCACTGCAGCAATTCCAGTACGGCACCGAGCTTTGTGTTGCCATCTTCGCAATTGGGGTACAACCCTTTTTTGTGATCCTCTAACATGCGATCGAACTTCAGCTTCTCCTTTTGACTTTCGCATTGCGTCCTTGCATCGACAATGACCCGGCGGAGATCATCATCATCGGGCACATCGTCTGGTTCCTCTTGATCTTCAACAGCTTCGCCCGTTGCAGCACATCGTGCACATCGTCTGGTTCCTCTTGATGTTCAGTAGCATCACCATATTCAGGGGGCACATAGTTGTCATCGTACTCTTCTTCTTCGCCGTCTTCCATCATAACCCCTATTTCTCCGTGCCTCGTCCAAACATTATAGTGTGGCATGAAACCCTTGTAAAGCAGGTGGGTGTGAAGGATTTTCCGGTCAGAGTAAGACTTCGTATTCCCACATATAGGGCATGGACAACACATAAAACCATTCTGCTTGTTTGCCTCAGCCACTTCAAGAAAATCATGCACACCCTTAATGTACTCGGATATGTGTCTATCACCGTACATCCATTGCCGGTTCATCTGCGTGCATTATATATAATTAAGTGTGGCAAAAATCATTACAGAACATCATGAATAGGTAATTAAGTGACCAAACTAATAGAAGTTCATCATCACATTAAAACCAAAGTACATACATAGTTCTCATCTAACAACATAAAGCTCTGCAGAGCATCTAAATTAATTAAACCATACATTGAAACTATGTAAAACATTTCAATGCGAAAACAAATGTGATCATAATCGCAACCAAGGTAACAACTGATCCAACGACATAATGATACCAAGCCTCGGTATGAATGGCATATTTTCTAATCTTTCTAATCCACAAGTGCATTGCATCCATCTTGATCTTGTGATCATCGATGACATCCGCAACATGTAACTCCAATATCATCTTCTCCTCCTCAATTTTTCTTATTTTTTCCTTCAAGAAATTGTTTTCTTCTTCAACTAAATTTAACCTCTCGACAATAGGGTCGGTTGGAATTTCCGGATCAACAACCTCCTAGATACATA
This sequence comes from Aegilops longissima, assembly GCA_021605205.1. NCBI lineage: Eukaryota > Viridiplantae > Streptophyta > Magnoliopsida > Poales > Poaceae > Aegilops > Aegilops longissima. Next base: position 848,897,585 of record CM038677.1, read on the forward strand.
AAATCTATGTCACGTTGGTCGGCATAATTGTCATAGACAATAAATGAACCAATAGTTATGAAAAGATAATATATACCACATCTGAATCATAGACAGGACGAGGGCCGACGGGGGCGGATACCAAAACCATCGCACTATATAAGATGCAATAATAAAAGTAAGAAAATAATACAAGTATCTATCTAAACATACAAGTAAGAATATTTTTCCTTCCAGAAACAAGATAAAAACAAGAGGCTCACCACGGTGGTGCCGGCGATGAGATGGGCGCGAGTGATCGACGGCGGTGAAGACGGGGACGTGGCGTGACGGACCGCTAAACCTAGACAAATATTGAGGAAAATGGAGCTTGGAAGTCGAGCTTGGAGAGGAGAAAGCTTAAGTAGTGTGGCTCGGGAATTCCATCGAACACCTTGTGTGCATAGGAGGTGAGCTAGAGCACCACCAAGCCCTCTCCCCCTCGGCGGCCAGAAAAAACAGAGCAGTGTGCTCTGCTCTTAAGCGAGGGGTATATATAGGCACCTCATTGGTCCCGGTTGGTGGCATGAACCGGGACTAAAGGGCAGCCTTTGGTCCCGGTTCAAGCCACCAACCGGGATGAATGGTGGTGGGCCAGGAGCGAGGCCCATTGGTCCCGGTTCGTCCCACCAACCGGGACCAAAAGGTCCAGACGAACCGGGACCAATGGCCCACGTGGCCCGGCCGGCCCCCGGGGCTCACGAACCGGGTCCAATGCCCCCATGGGTCCTGGTTCTGGACTGAACCAGGACTAATGGGCTGACCCGGCCTGGACCTTTGCCCCCTTTTCTACTAGTGTTACAATCGGTTCCCTTGCATATCCAGTTTAGGCGATCCTTAGTTGGGGAGCGTTGGAATTCCTGTGTACACTTGGTATAGAGATTGATGGATGTTCAATTATCCAACCAACCTGACTCATTACAATGGAAGTTGGCTTGAAACGGAGTGTTTACGGTAAAATATTTCTATATGGATCTTATTAATTCTGGCCCAATCCTGAGATCTATTCATATATGGAAGGTTAAAGTTCCCTTGCGTATTAAAATCTTCATGTGGTTTGTCCACAAGCAAGTGATCCTCACCAAAGATAATTTATTAAAGCAAAGATGGGTAGGCAGTTCACGATGTTCCTTTTGTGATCATGATGAAACAATTCAACATCTATTCATATATTGCCGTCTCGCCAAATTGCTTTGGCGAACAATTCATATAGCCTTCAGCATCGCTCCTCCAGTTAGCATTGAATCGTTATTTGGGACATGGTTAGCTGGGGTGGAACATATTACTGTAGCTCATATTCGAATTGGGATATGTGCACTTATGTGGGCTATATGAAACTGCAGGAATTATATGATTTTTAACAGACAACACATGTTAACTTTCTTGCAGGTCATCTTCAGAGCTACGACATGGATCCGTACGTGGTCCTTACTCACTCCTGCGGACTCCAGGGAGCATATGGTTACTGGGTGCAACCAACGGGAGATGGTAGCACGGGCTATCTTCAACCGGTTTGGATGGCGGTCGCATAACAGGATAGGAGTTTAGGGTCCTAGTCCTGTACTCCATACTGGTTGTCGCATTATGTTTTGTTTTGTTTCTTTTGCTCCTTTTTGCGAGTTGTAATGCCTTGAAGACTTGGTACTACTTCGAGACTTGTTAATAATATGGCTGCATGCATCGTTCCGATGCAGAGGCCGGGGGAAATCCTCCTTTTCCAAAAAAAAAACGACATGCTAAAGTGAGAGCCAATGAGGAGATGGCTGTTGATTGGCACTTCATGCACTTTAGAAATATCTCTTTAGTTATAGGTAAACTTCACAGTCTTGAACCCCATACATCTTAAGCTATTTGCTACATCCAGATACTCTAAAATCGTCATGCAAAAGAAAGATACTCTAAAATCACTCTACAAAGTTCTAAAGATATTTAATGGTACATACACAAACACATTACAATATGTCAAAGGGTATATGTTAATTGGTGCAATAATGTGAAAGTATCAGTTTCCTCTTTGCTTTATTGTCAAACAAAATGTAACAATTGATTTTTTCTTAAACACCATGAAATAAATAATACAACCATGCATTGTAACAAAATACAGTTTCAATGTAGCACACCAAATGTTTTGGCAATGGTGAATAAATTCATTGAATGAAAAATTTGTACCTTATTATAAATGTGCATCTTTGAGGTGTTAATGCTGCTCGTTAAACTAAACAGGTTTTATTTATATAAATAATCAAATAACGTATCAATAAAATAACATACATTGATTAGATAAAAAAGTTAAGTATAAATGGATAGGTAAGTATATTTTTAACTATGCGATGAGTTAAGAGTGAAATCTTTCTTACTCAACCAAAAAGATATCTTACAAATGATGCAGATTGATCCAACCTAAAACACTAATGCATCGATCCAACCTTAAATTAATAACCCTAGAAATCAAGAACAGACACAAAAAAAAGTTTTACGAAACTTGCACTCCTTAATCAAGAACTCTACAAATCCAGAACCCTAGAAATTAAATAGATAAAAGGTAATTAAGAAAATAATGAAGATTTTTAAGAGCATTTAGAAAGGAAGAGTTAACAATGGGCGCTAGGATAGATATCCTGGTAGCAAGTCCTGATTCCTACTTGATTTTATGAAATTATATTGTGTCGACTAAAATATTATCACAAAATTCTCATATAATTTGGACTAGTTATTTTCTGAATAAATAGACAGAGCTTGTGGCGGTTTCTCAAAAGTAAAACATTATGTCCCATGTAAAAATAATTATATAATACGAGAAGAAGTAATACTAGTTTGATATTGTAGCTGTTGGTGAATCTTTCCTTATGGGCGATTGGAATTACAAATGTTTGCCGGCTACAAATCTAAAGAATATATACTTTGCCACAAGGGGAAGGTTGTAAAATCATTGTCTTCTTCAGAGCGTACTCTGTCGTTCGATCTGTCGAACTAAGTGTCGATGTCCTAATTGAGGGGTGCTACTTGTGAGCTACGTTGGGATTTTCTCAAAGAGGAGAGGATGAATCAGTACATTAGAGATAACTATTTCACTTAGTTAAGAACCAATGTTATCAATCTAGTAGGAGAACCACACAAATCCTCATTGACAGTACCTACACACACAAAAACAAATACTTGCACCCAACGCGATCAAGGGGGTTGTCAATCCCCTCGGTGGTTAATTGCAAGGATCAAATCTCATAGTGATAGATAAATAAAATAAAAAACAAAATAAAAGAACGGTAAATAAATTGCAGCAAGGTATTTTTGGATTTTATATAGGATAAAAGTAGACCCAGGGCCATAGTTTTCACTAGAGTCTTCTCTCTCGAAAAAAGTATACATTGGTAAACAAATTACTGTTGGGCAATTGATAGAAAAGGCATAGTTATGACGATATTCAAGGCAATGATCATGTATACAGTCATCACGCCTGAGACAAGTAGATCGACTCCTGCCTGCATATACTAATATTACTCCACCCATCGACCGCTATCCAGAATGCATCTAGAGTGTATTAAGTTAATAAAAACGGAGTAACGCCTTAAGCAAGGTGACATGATGTAGACAAAGTAAATCCAGCCAATATGAATAAACCCCATCGTTTTCCCCTTAATAGCAACAATACAAATACGTCTCTTGTCCCCTTCTGTCACTAGGATATAGAGCACCGCAAGATTGAAGTCATTACAAATCACCTCTCCCATTGCAAGATAAATCAATCTATTTAGCCAAACCAAATAGATAGATCGGAGAGAAATACAAAGCTATATAGATCATACATAAAAGAATTCAGAAAAGACTCAAATATTTTCCATGAATAGTCTGATCATAAACCCATAATTCATCGGATCCCAACAAACACACCGCAAAAGAAGATTACATCGAATAGAACTCCAAGAACATCGATGAGAACATTATATCGAAGATCAAAGAGAGAGAAGAATTCATCTAGCTACTAGCTATGGACCCATAGGTCTGTGGTAAATTACTCATGCATCATCAGAAGGCAGCAAAGATTGATGATGTAGAAGCCCTCCATGATCGATTCCCCTCCGACAGAGTACCGTAAAAGGCCTCCAGATGGGATCACAAAAGAACAGAAGCGTGCGGTAGTGGAGAAAGTGTTTTGACTGGCTCTCTGTTGGGTTCCCGATTTTAGAGAATTTATAGAGGTCAAATTAGATCAGACGGAGCCATGTGGGGCCAACAAGGCATTTGGGCATGCCTACCCCCCCTGGGCGCACCCTGTTGCCTTACCATCTCCTCATTTGCCATCTGACCTACTCCTGAAGCTTCTAGGCTCTTTCTTGTCCAGAAAAAATCGTCAAAAAGTTTCATACCGTTTGGACTCAGTTTAGTACTGATTTCCTAGAAAACCAAAAACAAGCATGAAAACAACAACTGACACTTGGCACTAGGTTAATAGGTTAGTTCCCAAAAATGATATATAATTGCATATAAAACATCCAAGATTGATACTATAATAGCATGGAACAATAAAAAACTATAGATACATTGGAGACGTATCAAGGGGTTCCTCACCATGTTGGTTCTCAACTTGGTGGGCCGGGCTATGATCCCCAATGTCAGTTTTGCCTAGGGCCACTTTGGGCGTCCCATAGCGGACTATGTGAAGATTCCGTAAGACTTGGAGCACAGTTCGAAGATAGCAGATTCGTGGAGGCCTCTGTATCCATTGATGTGACCGACCTAGTTGGGGGTCAATCTAGTCATACATCATATTGAATCCCGTGGTAGTTTACCTATACTTTTGCACACACTCCAACACAATAAAACACACGCATGGCATATGATATTATGTCCTCCGGAGAGCTTGAACCTGGGTAAACCTTGCCTCCTATTACTATCGTGCCAACTCGCCTAACTATGATATCCTACTAGGGGATCTTACGGATTTAGCTCCGACAGTGGCGGCCCATGCTGGTCCTGGCAGGTGAACACCGCGACTCGATGAGAGTTCAGATCAACACTCAGGTCGGTTCTAGCGTGATCTTCCCGCCGAGGCAGATGCTCGTCTTTGGCGGTGCCACCCTTTTCGCTAACTCGACCGGCCACCTCGACCAGGCCAGGCTTTCGCTCTAGGCCAGGTCGTAAGATTCAACAACATGGAGTACATCGCCAATTGCCACAGAGTGATAATCTTCTCGGGTTTAGTGTCTCACAAGACCCGAGGGTAGTAGAGGCTAGGTATCTCGATCTCGACGTCAGATCGGATCTTGGAGCTATTGGAAGAAGTCATTTTTTGACCCACCCACCATACATCTCTTTGCCAACGTCGAAGTTCTCACTGACTTCCTCGAAGGAACCTCCGAGGAGACAGAAGACATGGAAGAGGAGGTCGGCCAAACAGCAGACAACCGCCCGTCAGCCACTGCTCCCTTATGCAAATGGCAGGCGACCTCGACCTACGAGTGCTACATGGTGAACATGCCAAACGATAGTGCGTGCAACATCAACAACAACAACAACAATGATGTCCATGGAAATGGCAACGACAACATTGGTGGCGCCGAGGACGACCCCAACTATAACCCCGAGAGGGAGAGCCCGCAGTGTGCCAAATCACATGAGGAGGAGGGAGGGCTTTGGTCGCTGAGCGAGTTTGGCTCGTGGTAAGTCTCATACGTATTTATATTTTTGATTATTTCATGCTATTATAATATCACTTTTGAATACTTTTGTATCAATTTATATTATTTTTCTGGACTAACCTTTTAGTTCAATGCATAGAGCTAGTTGGTGTTTTCTGCATGTTTTTGATTTTACAGAAAATCCATATTTACGGAGCTCAAAATAACTTGGGGATTCATGAGAATTGTTTTGGAGATAGAAAAAAAAATCCAGAAAGCACCGGAAGGGGCTGGGGGGCACCTCAGGACCCCACGCAGCCGGGCGATCTAGCTAGGGGTCCACCTGTGTGGGAAGGCCGCATGAGACCGCTAGCCACTGCTTTTCGTCCATCTTTTACCTATAGATCCCATAATTCTAGAAATTCTCCGTACCATTTTTTCGTGACTTTTTCCACTGCCGCGAGTTCCTATATTTTTGGATCCAATCTGGAGGCCTGTTCCAACACCCTGCCGGAGAGGGAATCAATCACCTGAGCCATCTTCATCAACCTTGCTTCCAGCACAACCTCGTGTGAGTAGTTCCCTTAGGACCTTGGGTCGATAGCACTAGCTAGATGCCATCCTCTCTCTCTTGCGATTCAATACAAAGTTCCCATGAGTTGCCTCACATGATCGGGTTCCATATGATGTAATGCGGAATTGTGTTTGTGGGGAGATGATCAACAATCACTTTATGATCATATTGTTCATTGAACTATAGTGAATCAATTATGAATACTTTGCTGCATAATTAGATAGCCGTATATGCTCTCTGATCTATTTGTCTACTTCACTCAAGTTTCATAAGTAGTTCTTCAGAGGGAGTTGTGTGCGGTAGTGCTACGTCTTGAGCTTGCGTTGGTTTTCCTTGAAGAGGAAAGGGTGATGCAGCAATAGTAGCGTAAGTATTTCCCTCAGTTTTTGAGAACCAAGGTATCAATCCAGTAGGAGGCTCCTCAAAAGTCCCACGCACCTACACAAACAAACAAGAACTCGCAACCAACACAATAAAGGGGTTGTCAATCCCTTCACGACCACTTGCGAAAGTGAGATCTGATAGAGATAATATGATAAGATAAATATATTTTTGGTATTTCATAATATAGATAGGAAAAGTAAAGATGCAAATAAAAGTAGATTGAAATCTTATATGATAAAAGATAGACCCGGGGGCCATAGGTTTCACTAGTGGTTTCTCTCAAGATAGCATAAGTATTACGGTGGGTGAACAAATTACTGTCGAGCAATTGATAGAAAAGAGAATAATTATGAGATTATCTAGGCATGATCATGTATATAGACATCACGTCTGTGACAAGTAGCCGACTCCTGCCTGCATCTACTACTATTACTCCACACATCGACCGCTATCCAACATGCATCTAGATTATTAAGTTCATAAAGAACAGAGTAACACATTAAGAAAGATGACATGATGTAGAGGGATAAACTCATGCAATATGATATAAACCCCATCTTTTTATCCTCGATGGCAACAATACAATACGTGCCTTGCTGCCCCTGCTGTCACTGAGAAAGGACACCGCAAGATTGAACCCAAAGCTAAGCACTTCTCCCATTGCAAGAAAGATCAATCTAGTAGGCCAAACCAAACTGATAATTCGAAGAGACTTGCAAAGATAACTTAATCACGCATAAAAGAATTCAGAGGAGATTCAAATATTTCTCATAGATAAACTTGATCATAAACCCACAATTCATCGGATCTCAACAAACACACCACAAAAAGAGTTACATCGAATAGATCTCCAAGAAGATCGAGGAGAATATGGTATTGAGATTCAAAGAGAGAGAAGAAGCCATCTAGCTAATAACTATGGACCCGAAGGTCTGTGCTAAACTACTCACAACTCATCGGAGAGGCTATGGTGTTGATGTAGAAGCCCTCCGTGGCTGATTCCTCCTCCGGCGGAGCGCCGACAAAGGCCCCAAGATGGGATCTCGCGGATACAGAAGGTTACGGTGGTGGAAATAGTTTTTCGTGGTCGCCTTTGATGTTCTCAGGGTACGTGGATATATATAGGAGGAAGAAGTAGGTCGGTGGACGCCCGAGGGGCCCATGAGATAGGGGGGCGCGCCCAGTAGGGGGGGGGGGCTCCACCCTCGTGGCCGCCTCGGTTATTATTGACTTGCACTCCAAGTCCTTTGGATCACGGGCTATGGAGATGCCCATTGATACATCTCTGTCGTATCTATAATTTTGATTGTTCCATTCCAATATTATTCAACTTTCATATACTTTTGGCAACTTTTTATACTATTTTTGGGACTAACATATTGATCCAGTGCCCAGTGCCAGTTCCTGTTTGTTGCATGTTTTATGTTTCGCAGAAAACCCATATCGAACGGAGTCCAAACGGGATAAAAACGGACGGAGAATTATTTTGGAATATTTATGATTGTTGGGAAGTAAAATCAACGTGAGACGGTGCCCGAGGGGGCCAGGAGATAGGGGGGCACGCCCTGGACTCTCCTGCCCCCCCCCCCCCGTAAGGCGGTTGACACTCTTCTTTTGCCGCAAGAAAGCTAATTTTATGGGAAAGATCTGGGCGAAAGATTCACCCCAATCGGAGTTACGGATCTCCGGATATAAAATAAACGGTGAAGGGGCAGAATCAGAGAACGCAGAAACAGAGAGAGACAGAGAGACAGATCCAATCTCGGAGGGTTCTCACCCCTCCCAAGCCATGGGAGCCAAGTACCAGAGGGGAAACCCTTCTCCCATCTAGGGAGAAGGTCAAGGAAGAAGAAGAAGAAGGGGGCTCTCTCCCCTTGCTTCGATGGCGCCAAACGCACGGGGCCATCATCATCACCGCGATCTCCACCAACACCTCTTCCATCTTCACCAACATCTCCATCACCTTCCCCCCTCTATCTAAAGCGGTCCACTCTCCCGCAACCCGCTGTGCCCTCTACTTGAACATGGTGATTTATGCTTCATATTATTATCCAATGATGTGTTGCCATCCTATGATGTTTGAGTAGATTTTCGTTGTCCTATTGGTGGTTGATGAATTGCTATGATTGATTTAATTTGCTTGTGGTTATGTTTCTGTCCTTTGGTGCCCATCATATGAGCGCGCGCGTGGATCACACCATAGGGTTAGTTGTATGTTGATAGGACTATGTATTGGAGGGCAAGAGTGATGAAGCTTCAACCTAGCATAGAAATTGATGCATCTTGGATTGAAGGGGACCAATATATCTTAATGCTATGGTTGGGTTTTACCTTAATGAACATTAGTAGTTGCGGATGCTTGCTAATAGTTCCAATCATAAGTGCATAGAATTCAAAGTCAGGGATGACATGCTAGCAGTGGCCTCTCCCACATAAAACTTGCTACCGATCTAGTAAAGTAGTCAATTTCTTAGGGACAATTCCACAACTCCTACCACCACTTCTCCACACTCGCTATATTTACTTTATTGTTTCTTTATCTAAACAGCCCCTACTTTTTATTTACGTGTTCTTTATTATCTTGCAAACCTATCCAACAACACCTACTAAGTACTTCTAGTTTCATACTTATTCTAAAGCGAACACTAAGCGTGCGTAGAGTCGTATCAGTGGCAGATAGGGCCTGAGAGGATATTTGTTCTACCTTTAGCTACTCGTTGGGTTTGACACTCTTACTTATCGAAAGAGGCTACAACTATCCCATATACTTGTGGGTCATCAAGACCTTTTTCTGACATTGTTGCCGGGGAGTCATAGCGTGGTGTGAATATTCTCGTGTGTGCTTGTTTGCTTTATCACTAAGTAATTTTTATTTTCTGTTCTAAGTTTTTCTCTATCTTTAGTTATGGGTAGGAAACGCAAAATGCCAAAAAAATTAGTTGTACCTACTAAACCAATGGTTGAAGAACCAAATCTATCGCACTCCTGAAGCTTTTTACTTGGATCATCTTTGATCCCTTTGTGCTCGTGCTGAAACCCCCACTAGCTTAGTTGGGGGCAAATCTTTAGATGAGCATGCTTGTTATGTGCGACACCGTATATCTGAAAAAGGGAAACTTTTACTAGATCAAATTCATCGTTTGCAATGCTATGCTTGGACTTTATGTGAATTATATGATGTTACTTGTTGTTCTGAAAACCCTAAGAAACACCTTCCCTACCAATGTGAGGTTATTGATAATGGGATCGTATCTTCGTATGCTAAGGGTGTTTATAATTACTATGATGTTCAACAAATTGAAGAATTTGTTGCTTTTAAGGGTGCTTATGAAATTGCTTCTTTGATTGAAAAGTATGATGCTACTCTCTACAAATCTAAACTTTTTGCCATACTTGAATATTGTTATGATAATTATGCTTCTAATGCCTATGTTAAACCATATATTGAGAAATTCTCCGAAGAGACTAATATTTTGCAAGAAGCTGTGGAAGAAGAAATTGATGAAACTGTGAGCTCATTGGATGAAAAAGATGATGAGGAGAGCGAAGAACAAAAGGAGGAAGAGCGGATTAGCTACCCGTGCCCACCTTCTAATGAGAGTAACTCTTCAACTCATACATTGTTTAATTCCCCTTCGTGCTTACCAAAGGATGATTGCTATGATGATTGTTATGATCCCGTGGATTCTTTTGAAATATCCCTTTTTGATGATGCTTGCTATGCTTGTGGCCAAGATGCCAATATGAATTATGCTTATGGAGATGAACTTGCTATAGTTCCTTATGTTAAACATGAAATTGTTGCTATTGCACCCATGCATGATAGTTCTATTATCTTTTTGAATTCTCCAAACTACACTATATCGGAGAAGTTTGTGCTTATTAGGGATTATATTGATGGGTTGCCTTTTACCGTTGCACATGATAATTTTGATGAATGTAATATGCATGTGCTTGCTGCTCCTACTTGCAATTATTATGAGAGAGGAACTATATCTCCACCTCTCTATGTTTCCAATATGATAGAATTGCAAGAAACTGCTTATACTATGCATTGGCCTTTACTTGGTGTGCATGAATTGTTCTTTTATGACATGCTGATGCATAGGAAGAGTGTTAGACTTCTTCATTTCTTGATATATGTTAATTTGTGCTCACTACTAAATTACAAATCATTGTTAATTAAAATTGGCTTTGATATACCTTGGGATCCGGGTGGATTCATTACTTGAGCACTATATGCCTAGCTTAATGGCTTTAAAGAAAGCGCTGCCAGGGAGACAACCCGGAAGTTTTAGAGAGTCATTTATTTCTGTTGAGTGCTTTTATATAGTCTAAAAACAAAAAAATAATAAAGAGGGGAACCTAATTTTTTTTCAAAAAAGGAAAGTGAAAGTGAGAGAGACAAGCATTGTTGAAGTGGGAGCTAGCCTTGAACTTTGTTCATGCTCACGGAAACTTTGTGAATCTTGATTACAGAAACTTTTCATCAAAAATAATTATCCCCTTGTACAATTCCATTGTATTATAAAAATAATGTGCCAAGTTTTGCCTTTAGGATGTTTACAATGCTTGTTGATTTGTACGGTGCAGGACAGAAACTTTGGCTGTAGTGCACGATTCTACATTTTTAACTGGAACGTCAAATGGTTCTGATTCCTTTCGCAATGCCTTTATGTACAACTTGTTTATTTTTCCTAAGTTTAGTAGAATTTTTGGGGTACCAGAAGTATGGTGAATGTTCAGATTGCTACAGACTGTTCTGTTTTTGACAGATTCTGTTTTCGATACATAGTTTGCTTGTTTTGATGAATCTATCAATTTATATCAGTGGATTTAAGCCATGAAAAAGTTATATTACAGTAGACAGAATGAAAAAACAAAATATGAATTGGTTTGCAACAGTACTTACAGTAGTGATTTGCTTTATTATACTAACGGATCTTACCGAGTTTTCTGTTGAAGTTTTGTGTGGATGAAGTGTCTAATCGAGGATGTCTCGATATGAGGAAAAGGAAGAGAGGCAAGAGCTCAATCTTGGGGATGCCCGAGGCACCCGAAGTAAATATTCAAGGAGACTCAAGCATCTAAGCTTTGGGATGCCCCGGAAGGCATCCCCTCTTTCTTCAACAAGTATCTGTGTGTTTTCGGATTCGTTTCGTTCATGTGATATGTGCAGGTCTTGGAGCGTCTTTTGCATTTAGTTTTCCTTTTCTTTTATGCACCATGCTGGTATGAGATAGTCCTTGGTTGATTTATAGAATGCTCATTGCACTTCACTTAAATCTTTTGAGTATGGCTTTATAGAAAGCTTCATGTGCTTCACTTATATCATTTGAAGTCTGGATTGCCTGTTTCACTTCACATAGAAAACCGCCATTTGTAGAATGTTCTTTTGCTTCACTTATAAATTTTAGAGCGTGGGCATATCTTTTTTAGAAAGAATTAAACTCTCTTGCTTCACTTATATCTATTTAGAGAGATGACATGAATTGGTCATTCACATGGTTAGTCATAAAATCCTATATAAACTTATAGATCGCTGAATATGATATGTTTGATTCCTTGCAATAGTTTTGCGATATAAAGATGGTGATATTAGAGTCATGCTAGTGGGTGGTTGTGGATTGTAGAGACACTTGTGTTGAGGTTTGCAAATCCCGTAGCATGCACGTATGGTAACCGACTAACCGTTGTGTGACAAATTTGAAGCATGGGGTGTTTCTTTGATTGTCTTCCTTATGAGTGGCGGTCGGGGACGAGCGATGGTCTTTTCCTACCAATCTACCCCCCTAGGGGCATGCGTAGTAGTACTTTGCTTCGAGGGCTAATAAATTCTGGCAATAAGTATGTGAGTTCTTTATGACTAATGTGAGTCCATGGATTATACGCACTTTTAACTTTCCATCATTGCTAGCCTCTTCGGTACCGTGCATTGCCCTTTCTCACCTCGAGAGCTGGTGCAAACTTCGCCGGTGCATCCAAACCCCGTGATATGATACACTCTATCACACATAAGCCTCCTTATATCTTCCTCAAAACAGCCACCATACCTACCTATTATGGCATTTCCATAGCCATTCCGAGATATATTGCCATGCAACTTCCGTCATCATCATATACATGACTTGAGCATTTATTGTCATATTCCTTTGCATGATCGTAAGATAGCTAGCATGATGCTTTCATGGCTTGTCCGTTTTTTGATGTCATTGCTACGCTAGATCATTGCACATCCTGGTACACCGCTGGAAGCATTCATATAGAGTCATATCTTTGTTCTACTATCGAGTTGTAATGTTGAGTTGTAAGCAAATAAAGTGTGATGATCATCATTATAGAGCATTGCCCCATGAAAAAAAGAAAAAAAATAAAAAAAAGAAAAAAAAGAAAAAAAGAAAAAAAAAGAGAGGCCAAAGAAGCCTAAATAAAAAAAGGGGCCAAAGAAGCTCGCAAAAAGAAAAAAAAGAGGAAAAAAAGAAAAGGGGCAATGTTACCATCCTTTTACCACACTTGTGCTTCAGAGTAGCACCATGTTCTTCATATACAGAGTCTCCTATGTTATCACTTTCATATACTAGTGGGAATTTTCATTATAGAACTTGGCTTGTATATTCCAACGATGGGCTTCCTCAAATGCCCTAGGTCTTCATGAGCAAGCAAGTTGGATGCACACCCACTAGTTTCAGTTTGAGATTTCATACACTTATAGCTCTTAGTGCATCCGTTGCATGGCGATCCCTACTCCTGGCATTGACATCAATTGATGGGCATCTCCATAGCCCGTTGATTAGGCGCGTCGATGTGAGACTTTCTCCCTTTTTGTCTTCTCCACATAAAACCCACCATCATATTCTATTCCACCTATAGTGCTATATTCATGGTTTGCGCTCATGTATTGCGTCAGGGTTGAAAAGGCTGAAGCGCGTTAAAAAGTATAAACCAATTGCTCGGCTTGTCATCGGGGTTGTGCATGATGGGAGCATTTTGTGTGACGAAAATGAAGCATGGCCAAACTATATGATTTTGTAGGGATAAACTTGCTTTGGCCTTGTTGTTTTGAAAAGACATGATTGCTTTATTAGTACGCTCAAAGTACTATTGTTTTTTATGTCAAATGATAGACTATTGCTTTGAATCACTCATGTCTTAATATTCATGACATGATTAGACATATGATCAAGATTATGCTAGGTAGCATTCCACATCAAAAAATATCTTTTTATCATTTACCTACTCGAGGACGAGCAGGAATTAAGCTTGGGGATGCTGATATGTCTCCGTCGTATCTATAATTTTGATTGTTCCATCCCAATATTCTTCAACTTTCATATACTTTTGGCAACTCTTTATACTATTTTTGGGACTAACATATTGATCCAGTGCCCAGTGCGAGTTCCTATTTGTTGCATGTTTTATGTTTCGCAGAAAACCCATATCAAACGGAGTCCAAACGGGATAAAAACGGACGGAGAATTATTTTGGAATATTTATGATTTTTGGGAAGTAAAATCAACGTGAGACGGTGCCCGAGGGGGCGAGGAGATAGGGGGCGCTCCCCAGGGAGGCAGGCGCGCCCTGGACTCTCCTGGGCCCCCCGTAAGGCGGTTGACGCTCTTCCTTTGCCACAAGAAAGCTAATTTTATGAGAAAGATCTGGGCGAAGGTTCACCCCAATCGGAGTTACGGATCTTCGGATATAAAAGAAACGGCGAAGGGGCAGAATCAGAGAACGCAGAAATAGAGAGAGACAGAGAAACAGATCCAATCTCGGAGGGGCTCTCGCCCCTCCCAAGCCATGGGAGCCAAGTACCAGAGGGGAAACCCTTCTTCCATCTAGGGAGAAGGTCAAGGAAGAAGAAGAAGAAGGGGGGCTCTCTCCCCCTTGCTTACGGTGGCGCGAAACACCATCGGGGGCCATCATCATCACCGCGATCTTCACCAACACCTCCGTCATCTTCATCAACATGTCCATCACCTTCCCCCCTCTATCTACAGCTGTCCACTCTCCCACAACCCGCTGTAACCTCTACTTGAACATGGTGCTTTATGCTTCATATTATTATCCAATGATGTGTTGCCATCCTATGATGTTTGAGTAGATTTTCATTGTCCTATTGGTGGTTGATGAATTGCTATGATTGATTTAATTTGCTTGTGGTTATGTTGCTGTCCTTTGGTGCCCATCGTATGAGCGTGTGCGTGGATCACACCATAGGGTTAGTTGTATGTTGATAGGACTATGTATTGGAGGGCAAGAGTGACAAAAGCTTCAACCTAGCATAGAAATTGATGCATACAGGATTGAAGGGGGACCAATATATCTTAATGCTATGGTTGGGTTTTACCTTAATGAACGTTAGTAGTTGCGGATGCTTGCTAATAGTTCCAATCATAAGTGCATAGAATTCCAAGTCAGGGATGACATGCTAGCAGTGGCCTCTCCCACATAAAACTTGCTATCGGTCTAGTAAAGTAGTCAATTGCTTAGGGACAATTCCACAACTCCTACCACCACCTTTCCACACTCGCTATATTTACTTTATTATTTCTTTATCTAAACAGCCCCTACTTTTTATTTACGTGTTCTTTATTATCTTGCAAAACTGTCCAATAACACCTACAAAGTACTTCTAGTTTCATACTTGTTCTAGGTAAAGCGAACACTAAGCATGCGTAGAGTCGTATCAGTGACAAATAGGTCTTGAGAAGATATTTGTTCTACCTTTAGCTCCTCGTTGGGTTTGACACTCTTACTTATCGAAAGAGGCTACAACTATCCCGTATACTCGCACGTCACAGAAGTGCTTTCGTCAAGGGTGACCGACACGTGGCATCCACCGTAACGGAACACCGTTAAGCTACCGGGTCGGGTTTTGGATCTGATAACCCGTTAACAGCCCCGACCAATGTGGATTTTCCACGTGTAAAATCATCATTGGCTGGAGGAAACACGTGTCGGCTCATCGTTGGGATAGATGTCATCCACTCATTGGACAGAAGGCGCCTATGATACGTCGACTCGTGGCACGGCCCAACAGAGGCCCATTCCTGTGAAATGGCCGGCCCGTTTGACTTGGTCAAAAGATGGCGGGCGGGCCCATGTAAAGCCTGTTAACGGCCTGTTCGCATATAGCCCATTTACAGCCCGCTAACCCAAGGCCCGTTATGCCTTATCCGAATTAGGCCCAGTAGCGTCATCTGGGCCATCCAATATGATTCCAGCCCGTTTTCGCCGGCCCATGTATGGCCCATGGCGTCTTCGCCCATATGAGGCCCTATGTAACTCTTGGCCTATTAACGGCCCGTGGTGAAACTGGCCCGTAATGAACAGTGTATCACTTTACACCCATTAACAGCCCATGGTGAAACTGGCCCGTAATGAACAGTGTATCACTTTATACCCATTAACGGCCCGTTATTCCGTTGGGCCGTTTCCAGCCCATGTTATCTTTTGGCCTTCTCAGAGCCCATTTATTCTTGGGCTCATTTCCAGCATTCGTTTACTTACGACCCGTTACTGTCATTTTCTGCTTGTGGGCCAAATTCAGCCCGTGGTTACAGTCGGCCCGTTTGTGGTCCGTTAATACGCTAGGCCGTTTTCATAGCGTCATCAAATACGGTCTATTAACGATGGCCCATTATGGTCGGCCCATGAACGAATGATTCCAACTCTAACCCGTTTACGGCCATATTGCGGCCTATTATTGGCCCATGTTTGGCCAATCGATCATACGGCCCGTAGAAGGCCCATTGTTTCTACGGCCCGTAGAAGGCCCACTGTTTCTATGGCCCGTAGAAGGCCCGCTGTTTCTACGGCCCGTAGAAGGCCCACTGTTTCTACGGCCTGTAGGAGGCCCAGTGTCACTACAATAAATATTAGTCCATGGTTATTGTGGCCTAGTTTTAAAAAATAGGTTATTGCAGCCACTAGCAAACCGCAGAAAAAGAACTGCTATGACAACAAGCAAACAAATAAACAAGACAACAAGGAAATAAATAAGCAAGCAACTTACGCTAGGCTATCACGGCTTTGACACATATTACATCCACTGGGCATCAAAGTTCGCCTCCAGTGCAAATAAACGCGCCGACAAAAGAATATACAAAACTGAGATCACTTCAGAAGGCACTAGGCCTGGCCAGGTCGGCCCCCCCAAACAGCTGAAGAAGCTGAGTAGACCTCAGTTGTGTCAACGGTAGATGCATCAACACTAGATTTAAGGCATGATGGTGCGCATGGCAGTCCTCTGACATCTTCATTGCATCTTTGACTTCAAGTCGGAGCTGAGCTGAAGCAAGCCTTTCCGCTTTAAGTTGAGACTGAAGAAGTCGAACTGATTGAGGTAGCGACTGCACAGAGGTTGTCTCACACCTGCTGGTGAGTAGCTTAAACTCACTGTCTTCATCAAGACAAGACCTTGGGGTCATCTCGCTGTCCTCAAGATGGTTTGGCTCACTATCTTCCCTAAAGTTCTGCCTGGCGTAAGAGATATGACTATGAAAGAGAAACAAGGAGAAACGTAACAGGTTTCACAATTATATAAGCAAATAAATGGATCTGTTCTGCATAAGGAACATGTTTTTACAACTACAATTTGAAACTGGTAGTTGTTGCAAACATCCAATCAGATGTAAACAGCAAAGCAAACAACAGTGGAGGAAATGATGCCTATCCAAATCTATACTAGAACAAAGTTTGAAGGCTTGAGAAGGATGAACTTACATTACATGTTAACACGGGCTGGACAAAGCTCTTCTCCATGTTGATGGAAGGATAATTCAATAAATTCCCCAAAGAAAATTCTTTATAAGTGTTGCCATTATTCTACATTTTGCAAAGAGTAAATATAGATCAAATAATATTGGAAGAAACAGAGGATAATGAAGCTCAGGTGCAGACTGATGATACATAATCAAATAGCAATTAATTAAGTACAACGTTACAAGGCAAAAGGGAGAGAGGTACTGACAAGAGCAATGTAGAGCCCATTATTGTTTTGAGATCGTATGATCCTTTGAGCAAGGAGATTCATCTGAAATTAGTTTTCATACAAGAGAGAAGGTAAGGCAAAAGCAGAAATTTAGGAGTTCAAATTTTGAATTGATATCATAGACAATACCTGACGCTGGGCTCCCAACAGTTCTAATAGGGGTTTGGCCACTGGAGTAGGGGTAAAGTGTGTCACAGTTGGGCCTGTGTTTTCTGTGGCTGCTGATCTATCTGATTTAACAGGTATCACTACCTTTTCCAAATACCTAGTTTGTACTCCTTGAGGATCTTCACTCACCCTCTTCCTTTTGGACATCTATTACGAAAGAACAACATTTGACTGGAAAAACATAGTGTGACGACACATGGAAAAGGTACAGAAAATGGATAGGTATGGCATATACTCATATATGATGCTTAAATTAAGCAGATGGTGTAACAAAGTGGAAGTAATGCAAGAGGTCAGATGCAAAATATGTGCGACCAATACAACTTTGCAAAGTTAGAGCAAGCACCTTGATGGGTGAATAAGATAGGCCATCCTCCACCATGCCAAGTTTGTTAGCCAGTGGATCGTTCCGCAATATTCCTCTCGTGTGCCCATTCTCATATTCATTTTGATAATGTTCAATATATGACATGCATGAAAACATAAAAACAAGTGAGATTTTCTTTGTAATGCAGAAGTGATTCTAATCCAATACTGCCTCCCTGTAAACCCCTTTGTGCTATCTCTGCAATTCTTTTAAAAGATGCCATGCATGCTGTAATTTATTGTGTGCATTAATATAATGTGGCCTACTACTCAAAATATGAGAGCTCCAGAAGTGATGACACTTCGTAGATGACAGCTTCAACATATAGTAAAGAAGAACAAGTCGACCTAATCTGACAGATTCAAAATATACTAAGGGAGAACAACTCGACCTGACCAGTCGACCGCAAGAGAAGAGTATCATCTTAAAGAAGAGCAGAAGAGCAAGCAGATTGAAGATATTACAAGTCTTTCAATACAATGTCGGTTGGCCACCCATGATGAACCAGAGCGCACAGAGAAATACTATTCTTTCCGGTCTCTCCATATGTGGCTCACATGCATTTCGAAACTAAAGTAGGAACATTTAGCTAACCAATTAAACATCTCTCAGTTTTACTAATATCAGCAATAATATCAGATATGAATTTGTACAACTAAGCTTGTTTAGCTCGATGGGTGGAGCAGTGCTATTACGACACGAACCACGTAGGCTGATTGTGGTCATCATAAAATGGGGAAAACATAAGCATGATGAGTACAGTGTTGACCGTGGCAGTGGGATGGCAGATCTGAAGCTGCAAACCGCGCAAAGGGTAGTTAGCAACCGATGTTTGCTTTGAAATAACAACTAAGATTTGGTATGGACAAGAAAGTACGGTCAACAAGTGACAAAGAAATGCAATTATGCTGTCTCTCTATATGTCGCGACATGCATTTGAAAACTCAAGTGGGACCTTTAGCTAACCAATTAAATGTGTCGGTTAACTAATATCAGTATCATATCACAATCATATTTGAACAACTAAGCTTTCGAATTTTGAGTGCGTGTTGTTTAGCTTGAAGGGTGGAGTAATGCTAGTACGACAGAAAGCACCTACGCAGATCATATTATAGTAGATAAAAGGGGAAAACCCTAAGCATCAAGAGAAAAATCAGGAAAGTGGAACTAGCTGGACCAGTGGGTGGTGCACATGCTTTTCGAAACGAATATAGGAACATTAGGTGACCAATTAAACGTTCTCTATTTTAGTGATATGAGCATCATATCAGATTCGTATTTCAACACGTAAGCTTTGGGTTGAGGTCTTGAGGAGCAGTGCTTGCACGACACGAAGCACCTACGATGATGGTAGTGAATATAAAGGGGGGAAACCATACGCTTTACGAGTATAGTGCCCGTGCCATGGCGGATCTGAAGGTGCAAACCGGACAAAGCTACTTCGCAAGCAATGTTTGCTTTCAACTAGCCACTACGATTTGGTACGGACAAGAAAAGTACAGTAAACAAATTATGATCTATTTTGCGGGTGAGATAAATAACTTAAGCACATATGGAAGAGTACCACCTCTCTTGCGATGCCATGTAGGCCTATGCTGATACGTTGAGGGTGCTGCGGGTGCGATGGCTGTCGGCGGTGGGAAAGAAGACTTTAGACGGCAGCCGGCCGGGTCGGGGGATATATCCTGTTGCCGTGGACGAGGCGGTCGTAGGAGCAGAACGGCAAGGTGAACGACAACACCGATGAAGTGAGAGGAGGTGATGAAAGGATCCTGGTCCAGCGCCGTGGATGAGAGACGTCCATCTCTTGCAGCGGATGACGGGGTAGGGGTAGTGGCTCCGGCAAGGTGGAGGATGGGGTGGCGGACGGAGGAGGCTGGCCGCAGTGCGGAGGTTGTCGTGCCGCCGACAACGTATGAATGAGGAAATGGGGGGGGGGGAGGGTGGGGGTATCTCAAACTTTGGGATGCGCTTCTTTGAAATGGGGGAAAGTTACGAACTTATCCCCCGTTTAAAATTTCGGACATCGCGTCGGTTGGGGATAGGACAGTAATCTCGCATCTCCCAAATATTTGCCGGTAACTATTTCAGGCGAGGAGAGGGTGTTTTGCCGCCCACGGTTGGCGCCCATGATGTATGAACGGGGCTGACATGTAGGGCGGTTGTGTCACGTCTGATGTTAGTTACACATCTGCCCCTATTTAAAATATTAGCCTACATCGATTTCGGACGAGGAGAGTTTGTTTTGCCGCCCACCGTGTATGAATGGGGAAATGGAGGAAGAGACACATGTATTTCGGACGAGCTTGAATCAAATGTGTTTTGCCGCCCACGTTTGGCGCCCACCGTGTCTGAATGGGCTCAGAGGCCGTCGTGTCACGTCTAATTGAAGTTACTAGTCTACCCCTATCGACAGCAGCGTAATTCCGGTCGATAAGGATGTCAAGTGTCAGGGGTAGACAGTAATTTCCATCTCGCAAACACTTGCTTCGGGCAGCCCACAAATTATAGTGGGTGTTTAGCCGCTTCGTTCAAAACTTGGGAGAATTAGCATTCACGTTTGCCCTGGGCCCTAGCAAACTAAATTCAAATCCAATTTGTATTCGATTACGAATATCCATAGGTAATTATATGTTTTGTTATTTATTTCTTCAAAACCACAACAAAGATTTATTCCACCTTTATATATGATTATGATTTAGAAATGCCGTGATCTTCGAATTCAATAGGTTGGATACACTCTGAGTCAAACAGTTATTTCATCCAATACAATATGCTCACACGAAAAACAGTTCAGCTTATGTCAATCATACAAGTACTGAGGATTACCTCGCCTAAAAAATCCGGATCATTACAACACATGGAAAACATAGGGGGTCTTGCAACATAATACATTCACAGACATGACACAACATGCAATTACAATAATCTAATGACAATTTCAACTGGTATCTAAAGAAGAACCGGGATTACCTTGGGCTTCAGATAGCAGAAACAGCAAGACCTCCTCTGTCTTCAAATGCAACATTCTTACTTCCTCCAATTCTTGGGTTGCTTGCATAATGCGTGCCGCTAATTCTGTAATTTCCAGCCTCAAGATAAAGATTACCTCATTCATGGCATCCACACCATCTCTTTCTACCTCTAGTAGAGCCTCAAGCACTAGAATATCTGTGCTCAGACTGCTCTCCGGCGGTGTTGCCTCTGAACTGCTACCATCTGGTAACATGGATGGCGCACTGCTTCCACAAATAGATTCTGGGGTTGTACATTGTGTCCAAGTGTGAACGGCATCCTGAAAGGTTTCCGCTGGACATAAGTAAGAGATAGTTATCGTATGATCCAGGCAGTAAGCTTACATGGTAAACGACGGACGAATTATTGCCGAGCATGGCAAACTATATTTAAATGGTTCGAAGCAGCATCAGCCGAAAAGAAATTAAAATGGTAAGATGAAACTAGGGATGTAAGTGGCAAATAAACGATATCCGCCAGTCCCATCTAGTTAGTTTTTGCTACCTCCCTAGTTCATTTTCCTCAAAAAACAAAAACTCTTTTGAACTATCATACCACTAGTGGACTTTAATCAGGATTAAATGGGACCCAGTTGACATCCCTAGTTGAAGGGAGTGTACCACCGCTATATTTAAGTTGCCAAGGCATCTAAGCAGTTGAAATAATCTGAGAAAGCACTTAACAGTGTGGTCTCATATAAACTACGAAGAAAGTCTTGTGATGAAGTTGAGAGGAAAAGTTAAGGACCCAAATGAAATAGGCATGCATTTCTTTACGATAGTACAACAGGCATTGCTGACATATTGGCCAACTCAGGTATAGCGTAACAACAAACAAGCATTCGAATCAAGCAATACAGCAAAGCAGACAACTGAACTATTTGTAATTCGGTAGGATTACAGGTTGAGGGCACAAGCCAAGAAAGCAGCCCACTCGCATTACATTTCACATGTACTAAAACACAGTGGCTTACCATATGTTGTTGTGAAGCCTCGCTGCTGTTGCAATGTTCTTTGAAGATATCGTCAGCATCCCGTGGTTGCAAATCTAGTTATTGTAGTTTATTCTGCACCCTCTATTTAGGTAAAATTAATTTTAATCGCATGCACTGGTCCGAATTGATCACCAATGGTTCATCTAAACTAATGAAAGAAGGGTGTGTGCATACACGACAATATATCTGCTTCCCTCTATTTTTATGCTTGTTCGAGGTGCCAGCCCCAAAAGAACAAATATTTTGCTTGATGGGGTTGGCAGCTCCATAATTAATAGAAGCATCAAATTAGTCATGCAACTTGGGAAGATCAAGAACACACAAACAAGTAATGAACAGAGGCTCAGAGCAGTGATGTAATAGCTAGCATAAGAAAATGTAGGGTAAAACGAACAAAAAGCAGCGGAACCACATGCTAGTTTGCTGATGTGTAATTAAGCATAGAGAACATTAAGCAGTCTGATGGAACCAACAGGTGGCATCAGAACAAAACTAAAGCATATTAACTATATGTGCACTGGTATGTAATTTAGCACCTGTAACATGTTCACTGCCAGAAGTATGGCCCTACAGGTGCAAGCAGAATAACACGTCTCATGAAAAATTGAATGATGCCCTGAAGAAATTCAAAGGTGCGGTGCTTATGCTAGGAAAGTGAGCGTAGGCGCCGGCCGTTGGATAATAGTACCTGATTCTCGGCGGCGTATGGGTATCGTTGTCATACTTGATAGCTAAGGATCGTCGATGGTGCTCGTGTTGCGGTTGAGTTTGGGCCGGCTGTCGCCGTCGCTGAAGCGGCTCCGGTGCTACGGTTGCGGCGCCTGTCGACATACAAGAAAGCTCATCTGTGGTAAGTGGACAGTTGCACGATAAAGATAAAAAACGAAGGAATACAAATCGAAATAAACTGATGACGCTGCGGCGTCGGTAAAGCAGGGCCGATGGAGTTGAATATGGCGTTCGTGGAGCGGGTCCGGTGCAGTGGACGAAGGCTTCGGCGGGCGCGTTGTACAGTGCTTTCGGTGAGGCGGATCTGTTGCGGCGGACGAGGGCTTTTATGAAGGGCCAGCGAAGGGGCGGACGAGGGAGTCAATGAAGGGCCTACGCTGTGGTGGACGAGGGCGCCGGTTAAGCAGATCCGGTGCGGTGGACCATGATGGCGGTCAAGGAGACCTGGAGCGGTGGACAAGCTAGTCGTTGAAGCGGCTCCGGTGAAGTGGTGAGTTGGCAGTTGGGGGTTCCAAGGTGCGGAAGGTAGATCCGGCGGGGTGTGAGGTCCACCGCTGCGGCGGAGGACTAGATTCGGCGGCTTGCCGTGGTTGGGGGGTCGGGAGGGAAGGGAGGGCTCTGGGAAGAATGTTGGGGCAAAGAGGGGAAAACAATGGAGTTACCAAAGCAGCCCTTTTCCATTCATGTGGTAGGGGTAAAACAGGAATATCGCAGGGCTAAACTTTCGGGCGCGTGATATTTCGATGTCAGCAGGAAGTTTGAAAGCTTTTGGCGCCTAAAATTATAAGTATTCTGCTCTCGTACGGCCGACTATGATATCATGGCCGACAATTTGTTTGTTTTGCATAAAAAAAATGTGCAAGTTTTGAAAATCAATGTCTCCAACTCGAAACTTAGATTGTCCATTCAATTCAAATATGGATCATTGAGCTACTACAAGAAAATACCATCATACGGTCCAATTCAAATGAAATTCCGAATGTGTTTATCCTAAATATGATGACAAAAGCAAAAATGTGTATGTGTATGAATAAAGTGGATGATTATAAAGTTTGAACATGCCCGTATGTATATATCTCTAGGTTTGATATATGAATTTGAAATCACGAAATCCTGGCTTAAAAAATGTACCTCCATTTAAATGAATTACAAAAGCTAATGATGGAGTCGAATTCCAAAATTCCAATCTTAGGTTTGTAATTCTGGTACATCAAGGTATTTCACGCATGTTCAAAAGTATCGTTATCTCATAGTACAAACTGTGAAACAAATTGACCAACCATGAGTGCACAATATCTCAATTACGCTAAAGTCCCTCAAATATAGACACCTCACTCTTTATCGAAGTCAACCCCCCCCCCCCCACCACACACACACACATAGAGAAGTTGTTCTCTCCCCCAAACACCAACACACGAGCACATTAACACCCCTCTCTCTTCTAAAGTCCGGACCCCAACATAGGTCTCTATCACTTTGTCTCTCGGGCATGCACACATCTCTTCCCTCACTCTCTAGGTCTCCCGCTATCTCTCTTACCCAAGCACACACACTATGTAGAGTGTATATTTCCCATACACACAAAACGTCGCCCCCAAACAGCTATCTCCCTAGTTATGTGGTTCTCGTGCACTCACCTCACACACCACCCCCACTGCAAACAAGCACACTTTGTCTCCTTGTGCACCACTCTCCTCTTTCTATCTCTCCCACATGCGGACCCGCCCCAGCTCCTTCCCTGTATACATATATGTCGTGACTCTTTGCATAGCTCCCTAATGTATAATCGTTCTCGATTTCGCACATTGTTCTCTACACCATCTATTCTAGATCTCTCATGAAGTCCCTATCACACACACGATGACTCGCTTCCCACGCGTCTCCGTTCAAAGGCCAATTTCGAACAACATCAACATTGTCTCCCTATCTATACGCCATTTATGGACACAAACGACCCCTCTCGCCCCCTCTCTCTTCCTCTCTATCTCTCTCTGTTGCTAGCTCTCTCTTTCTCTCGCTTTCACACCCCTCTCCCACACACACACACACTCGATGTCTCTTCCAAATAGTCTGCTCCCCCCGCCCGCACCCGTGCTATCCGACTACTACACATGTCACACCATTCCCCTTCCCTTATAGTAGGTTTACATCATCAGTGGTCTCTCTACTCCACATACACTCTCTCCCTCTCACACACAAACGCGTGCACAAACACACACAGACACGAACAAACACCCATTTGTCTAGATCCTCATCTCTCCCCATGTCCGCATGTGTATCTCACACACTCACTCTCTAATTATGTATATGTGTATCCACGTTACAAAACACAAAGCCCCATGTACATGTCTCTCTCTATCCTCCACACACATAGACACAAAGATTCTGTTATCATTGCCTCAATCCCTAACATATCTCTCTCTCTCTCTCTCTCTCTCTCTCTCTCTCGCAAACACGCTCAACAAGGGTTTCCACATGAATAACTTACCGTCTATTCATCAACAGTCATGGCAGTACAGCGAACACGAGACATGAAAAAGAATAAATCTACACGTGCTTAGACCACCTAGTATGACTACCAGGACTAGACCAAGCTAAAAAGCGCACCGCCGTCACCCCCTCCTTGTCGGAGACGGGAAAATCTTTGTTTTACATAGTCAAGAACTCATTGTGCTAAGGCCCCACATGCCGAGGAATTGAATAGAATGTAGATGCTAGTTTACGGAAGCAAGTATTGATAATATATTTGTATCTCCATACTTATATTTCTTCTCTTATAAAAAACCGAGTTGGTGATGATGGTACGTGTGCCATCTTGCAATATAGACCGCCCGATATATATCTGACGGATGGAAATTAAACTAAAAGATACCCGCACCCCTATCCACATTTGCAGACAAGGCCTTCCCTCGTTCATCCTTATCTCCAAAAAACCGCATTGTTGAGCAATTAAGAAAGGAAGCCTCTGGAACAAACTGGCCTGGTGGCCGCTGCCGGCGTTGTCAATCCCCATGCCTCCGCTCAGTCCCCCACCAACCACCACCACACCCCACTCCTCTTCACCTTATCTCATATTTCTCGAGATATCATTAGTTTTAAACATGGGATTACTCCCGCAAGGGTCAATCACAACAAGTGTTTTATAAAAAAAATGCATCTTGATGTTCCGTGCGATGCATGGACCTTGCTAGTACTCCTAAACAAGACTAAGTTGGTGATGCTGGTGTGTCTGCCATCCGTCGTTTCTGACCATTAGATCTACATCTAACGATTGTGAGGTAAGCTGTTGCCTTTTCTCACCAACATCCCACTTGTCTACCAATTTGCAGATAAACCCATAATTAGTATCTTAAAACCAACCACATCCCTACCTGACCTCACCAAAACAGCCCAAGGAATATATTCTAATTGAAACATAATATATCTCTAGTGACATATGTATATCAAAATTAGAGTGTTTTGTACCAAGTTTGTGAATAAGTACTATTCTAATTATGATTCGTTGCAACGGACATGAACATTGCTAGTATTTCCAACCATGCATTTTTTCCTAGTATTCCATAGTTTCGAGTTTTCCATCAAGATATTAGTCACTCATGGTTGATATTTACTTTCAATCATGTACACATATGCGCTATGTAACTAGCCTTGCTTATTGGCTTCCAAAGCTTAACTTCCACTCCTACTTACAATATGTAGAGCATTTAACAAAAAACTACCACTTTCAACCAGCCCTAGGAAGAATCTATTGTACAAAAAATAGCAAAAACATACCCAAAATTTCTTAATCCACACCAAAAACTACTACCTAGTACTCCTACCAATTAGGTTCGTTTAAACCCATTTATGACAGGGTTGGCCCACACGACCGTGCTGACGAGGCAGCTTAAACCAACACATTTTGTTTGACCGTTGACACGAGGGACCCACATCTGACCTTCTATCCTGTTATTCCCCCTCAAATCATTATTTTTCCTGAACATTACTTCAAACAGTACTGATGCGTGTTCGTCGGTGGCGCCGGTGATGGGCGAGTTGAACGCCGCTCCACCGGACGGGCCGGATGCCGCGCTGGCCTCCGCACGGGTTGGCAGGCTGGCCTGAGCGTGACTCATGAGTGAGCAAGCCGCCATGCTGGCCTTCGCTCCAGCCAGATGGCTGGCCTTAGCGCGGCGCGCGCGAGCAAGCTGCCGCGCTGCCATGCCAATCTAGCTAGCAAACCTTGCAGACAAGCAGCTGGACGGAGCTATCTTGGCTAGCTAGCGGCCACGAGCGCTGGAAGGAGCTGGCATCCGGGCTGCCGCAACATGGGCCCCGCATCACCGGCGGTTTTGACCTCGCCTTCTGCCGGCGGCGGTAGCTGCGTCCCATGGCCGAGGATGACTAGGTGGACGGGCCGGAGGTAGGAGGTCACTCGAGTATTTTTGTTGGTAAGAGCATGTACAATGGTTGATAAGGTAGTCTTATCTTAAGTCTGCCACGTATGCAAGTGGTAGTAGTTTCTTGGCATTTTAGTGGTTTCTTGCATTATAGGGGTTTCTTGTAAGGAACAATATACGTACTACTAGTGACAAAAGGCGATTCTAGGTTGCGTTGTACTCCAACGAGTACTACTAGTGGTCGCGGGAGTGTATACCTCTCGTTTTGTGGGTTCGATCCCGGCCGAACGCACGACGGCCTTTTTTTAAATAGTACTACTACACTTTGCTGCGAGCCAATATTATACATGGGTAGTTTGAGTTTTGAAGTCAAACGGACGTGCGGCCCCACAATCTGGGTGCACTGGATAGCCTAGCCACGTGAACGGGTTTTCCTTCCCAGCATCCCGTGGCTCGCGTGCTCGCCCTAGCCGCACCTCGCTTGCAGCTTCCTCATCAGCTAGTAGCATATTTAAACTAGCGCCTCCCAATTAAGCCCGAGGAGCAGGAAAAGCCTGGCAGGGCATTGGGAACTCTGCAATATGGCTCTGCACGTAAAGTGCTCTACTATAGCTTGCGGCGTTGCACGCATGGACTTCACTCCATTATCGGCTCTACTATAAAAGAAATTCCTATTGACGTTTTTTTTTGAAACGGAGGCAAAAGCTTTGCTTCATCTCTTCATAAAGAAGGAACTACTAACAAAGTTCGACGAGATCCATTACACCTCCACAAATGGAAGCGAAAAGCCTAGTCTCGCTGTATCAAATAACTCAGATGTTCTGCCCCTGCAGTAACCGTCACTGATAAACAGGCTGCTAGTGTGTGAGTGAGAGGAGCGGCTGAGTAGGCCAGCTACGTGAGAGGAGCGGCTGAATAGAGCACCGAGAGTACCCACTAGGCCACTACGCAGGTGTACTTTCCCTGCATTGATAGTACAATGATGGTTCTAGAGAACAGTAGTACCCTCCACTTCCAACTGTAGCTCCTTGGCCCTGAGATTCAAGAGTTCAAAACTGGTGCACTATACTAGAACTAGACAAGAAGTACAGTACATCACACTACTAGTTGAGAAAAGTAGTACTAGTACTGCTACAATACGAGTACGTACTCCTCCGTCACATAATGTAAGACGTTTTTTGACACTAGTTGGCGTGTACAAAAAATGGCAAAAACATACCCAAAATTTCTTAATCCACGCCAAAAACTAATACCTAGTGCCAAAAATTTCTTACTAGTGCTATTGTTTACAGTATAATGCAATCCCATAACGTTCCATAATGGTAGTACTAGTACTAGTAAATAAAGCCTCACCCCTTCGATGAGGAACGATCTACAGTTGGAAGGGACGAGGCCCTACGGTTACTACGCTCTTATCTCCTCCTCGCCAGTTCTCCTCCCCCGAAGTGAAGGCAGTTTGTCGCTACTCCCATGGATTTGCCAGGAGGTTCTCCTCCTCGTCGGGGCTGGGATACCTTGGACGACGATCCTCTAGGAGAAATCGCACGCCGCTCCGACGTCCTCACCGCCGCAAGACTCGGTGCTTCCTGCACCAACCTTTTCAAGACACTGCTTAAACATGCTTGGGAAAAGGCCATGCTTGTTGGTCTTCCATGCGTCCTCGAGGAGAAGGTTCTTCTATGGAACAATCCTTCGAACAGTCCATCGCTCCCTGGCCATGGTTGCACGTTGACTCCGCTAGAGTTGCCGACGTTGAGAGGTAGTCGGATTTTGTCCGATGAGCAGGTCAGTAATGGAGTTTGATCATGTAGTACTTAGTTATTCCATTTCCATCCTGTAATTTCTCCGTTGCCCACCGTCTTATATATAGGTCTGGGTCGGTGCCAACGAAGATTGGCTTGCATACCTCCGGCCGGATACCACCATCATTTTGCACAACATCCACAACAGTGCGGCCGTTCCGGTAGACCCCTTCTCCACCATTGGGATCGGCCTTCCGGACTGGCTGGGCTTGAATACGTATGATGATGCCTACATGATATTGAAGAAGATAGCAATTGCGGACCCGCCGACAAAGCGACGCGGCTATGACGATTACTATCTCATCGCGGTGTTCGACATAAGGATTGCCATCAATGCAAGAGGCAGTAACGGCAGAGGCTGGCGCATGTTGGCGGCGGCAGATTTGTACCCCTACACGTTCGAAGACGCCGTGCGCCATCTAGGCCGCATCTTCGCAGTGACAAGCCAGGGGACTTGTTTCATCTGGTTGCCATCCTACGGTACGGGATATTACAAACGGAATGCACGAACCATCATTTTGCATCCCTAACGGTACTCCATTATTTTGCAGGGACCAGTCATCCCCCGATCAAAATAAGATCGCCGATCCTGGATGTGCATTTGCATCCGCGATTCAGTCTAACCTGGAACCTTGTAGCTGACTTTGGCATATTGGGATCAACTATCTTAGCAGTCGTTACCCATGGTACCACTGATGTGCAACATGGTCACACAATCTACCACGATCGGACCGTCACCATCTACCCAGGTATTCCATTTTTAACCCTCCCGCCTTCTCTTTCATTGTTGTACTAGTAGTATACTTAGTAGTACTAGTAGGAGTACATTTTACCTTGGAGGACGCGTATAGCTAGCTAGGCCCTTGAAGACTTTAACCCACTAGCTGCCACCATTTTTGTTTTTCCATGTCTTACTATCTCATCCATGTAGCCAAGAGTGTGGCTATATATAATAAGCCGGTTATTTTACTTCCAATATACCAGAGTAGTACTATTTGGTGCACAGTATTACTGACCTCCATATTTGAGCACAATATTATTATGCATGGACCTTGACTATGTACGTCACCATGTGTCCAGATCTGGGATGCCGCGTGTACCAGATGAACGGCGCTGAGTTCGACCCCCGTGATGCTATGTGGGTGCCGAGGAACACTCTTGGAGAGTACTAGCTTTTCATCGGGGAAAACTACCCCATTGTGAAGCGGATACCACCTTCCGTGCATGACACAGAAGGCCTGCCGTTCATGAAGCATGGTTGTGTCTTCATTGCGCACCGCCGGATGAACGACATGCTGGGACACGCTATCCCTGATTTATGCCGCTTCAGCTTGGATGAGTCTCCATCGTGTGGAACCGGACTAGAAAGCTGCGACAGTGATTCCCGTTGCCCACCGCTATGGATCGTGCCATCCATGAAGAACACCTGGGACTGGAACCTGGAGGAGGACATGTAGCCCATCTATAATGTGTAAGTGGAGTACGATAATTTTGAACGGTAGCGCTGTGAATATATGTGGACTAGTCGTGCACAAATTTATCACATGAATTGGAGTTGAACTTGTGTGGCATAGTGGCATTTGTCCTTTAGAATTTATTACTAGTAAATGTGTTATGTGTACGTGCAACTTGTGTGGTTGTTGCACGGGCTCCAACACGCTCTTTGAGAAAAAAAGGTGACACAACTTTGGATATACGTGACGTGACGGCATCATACAGTAGCATGGTTCGCTATAGTTGTAGTACACTCCTACTAGGACAACAACTCCTATAAAACCTTGCGCTTGGCTCTTTGCCTCTTCGGGAGGTTCAACAGTTCGTACTCGTGTGAACCTTGCACTTGGCTCTTCGCCTCTTCGGAAGGTCCAACAATGATGATACTACAGTACAATATGCTTCTGGCAATCTGACACCGATTGGACTGCTGCACTTCCACCGCGAGGGTGAGGGAGAGGGCGAGGGAGAGGGAGAGGGAGAGGGCGTTGTAGTCAAAACCCTCTCCTCGTCCAGCGAACCACCGCGCGTGGGCGAGGGAGAGGCGTAGTAAGCAAGCTTCTCCTCGTTCGGCGAGTTGACGGGACGCATCAAAGCAGTACTAGTACTAGTAGTAGTTCATACTGCGTCCTTTCCGATTAATATGGCTTAATTTGAAACGAGAAAAATACACTAGCGGTCAACGTATGTAACAATATGCTCTTTACGGTCACTATATATATTTTTGCGGTGATTATACGATCACTAGGTCATCGTAGAGCACCGTATTGCACCCTACTGACCGGCCACATAGTTGACGTGGCACTTTGTTGAGTGGTTAAATTGTCACCTGGTTTCTGGGTCCCACCTGTCAGTTGGCAGAGCAAAGAAACCAGTTAAACAAAACTTTACGCAGGCGCGACACGAGTCCAACCCTTGCGCGCGAACCGCCCTGGCTGTGTATGTGAGTGCATGCACATGTACTCCCTCGGTCTTCCAGCAAAGAGTGTACATCGTCTATAAGGCTGGTCATAGTGGAGAGTAACATATACTAGTATCATGCATATGATACTACTGTATGATACTACATCTATAGTGCATAGTATCATAAAGTAGTATCATAGATGGTCTCATTTATTGCCATGCATGACACATACTCCCTCCTTTCCGGTTTATAGGGCTTATCTCAAATTTTAGTTTTTCCATTTTATAAGGCTCAATTTGGTTGTAGCATAACATTTATTGTGTTACGGTATCTACCTATGTTACTACTACCCTCTCTCTCTTCTTTAATTGTTTGCCACATAAGCATGTTTGCGAGTCGCAAGTACATGATACTAGTTATGTTACCCCCACTATGGCCAGCCTAAAACAAAGAGTGTAGTACATGATGTACATCTACACTTCCAATGCATTTAGCCTTCATTTAATCTTCTTCTCTCAATGGTCGCATGCACACATAAGTCTGATATTTTTGGGCGTTAATTATGCCCTGGTCGATGTGTAAATCTCTAAATGTATAGTCTTGTTGGGGAACGTTGCAGAAAATTAAAATTTTCCTACGGTTTCACCAAGATCCATCTATGAGTTCTACTAAGCAACGAGTTACGAGAGAGAGTTTGCATCTACATACCACTTGTAGATCGAGTGCAGGCGTTCTTGAGAGTGGTGATGATGAAGGCGTTCCCAGCGTGATTCCGATCACCGATGACCAAAGTCTGAAAGGACAGCACCTCCGTGTTCAACACACGACGGAGACGATGGCGTCTCCTCCGTCTTGATCCAACAAGAGTGAAGGAGAGGTTGAGGAAGACAATTCCAATGGCAGCACGACGGCGTGGTGCGGTTAGTCTGGCAGTTCTCGGCGAGGCTTCGCCAAGCTTGCGTGGAGAAAGAGAGGTGTTAGGGAGGGAGGGCTGCGCCTTCAAGCTGTGTTGGCAGCCTCCCCCACCCCTCTATTTATAGGAGGAGAGGCAAGGGGGCCGGCCATCTAGGGTAAACCCTAGATGGGCGGCGGCCCAAGGAGGAGGAGGGAGGGTGGCTTGCCCCCAAGCTGGGGCGCCCCTTTAGGGTTTACCCTCCCAAACCCTAGCCGCATGGGCCTAGGTGGGGAGGTGCGCCCAGCCCACAGGGGCTGGCTCCCTCTCCCACTTAGCCCATGTGGCCCCCCGGGAGAGGTGGCCCCTCCGGTGGACCTCCGGAACCCTCCGGTGGCCCGGTACTTTACAGTATACCACGAAACTTCCGAGTCCGTTTAACCACTTTCCATATATAAATCTTTACCTCCGGACCATTCCGGAACTCCTCGTGACGTCCGGGATCTCATCCGGGACTCCGAACAACATTCGGTAATCACATACTTGTCTTCCTATTAACCCTAGCGTCACCGAACCTTAAGTGTGTAGACCCTACGGGTTCGGGAGACATGCAGACATGACCGAGACTACCTCAAGTCAATAACCAACAGCGGGATCTGGATACCCATGTTGGCTCCCACATGCTCCTCGATGTTGTCATCGGATGAACCACGATGTCAAGGGTTCAATCAACCCCGTATTCTATTCCCTTTGTCTGACGGTATGTTACTTGCCCGAGACTCGATCGTCGGTATCCCAATACCTCGTTAGTCTCGTTACCGGCAAGTCACTTTACTCGTACCGCAATGCATGATCCCGTGACCAGACACTTGATCACTTTGAGCTCATTATGATGATGCATTACCGAGTGGGCCCTAGTGATACCTCTCCGTAATACGGAGTGACAAATCCCAGTCTCGATCCGTGTCAACCCAATGGTCACTTTCGGAGATACCTGTAGTGCACCTTTATAGTCACCCGATTACGTTGTGACGTTTGATACACCCAAAGCACTCCTACGGTATCCGGAATTGCACGATCTCATGGTCTAAGGAAGAGATACTTGACATTGGAAAAGCTCTAGCAAAGCGAACTACGATCTTTGTGCTATGCTTAGGATTGGGTCTTGTCCATCACGTCATTCTCCTAATGGCGTGATCCGTTATCAATGACATCGATGTCCATAGTCGGAAACCATGACTATCTGTTGACCAACGAGCTAGTCAACTAGAGGCTTACTAGGGACGTATTGTAGTCTATGTATTCACACGTGTATTACGATTTCCGGATAATACAGTTATAGCATGAATAAAGACAATTATCATGAACAAGGAAATATAATAATAATGCTTTTATTATTGCCTCTAGGGCATATTTCCAACAGTCTCCCACTTGCACTAGAGTCAATAATCTAGTTTACATTGTGATGAATCGAACACCCATAGAGTTCGGTGTTGATCATGTTTTGCCCATGGAAGAGGTTTAGTCAGCGGATCTGCGACATTCAGATCCGTATGCACTTTACAAATTTCTATGTCTCCATTCTGAACATTTTCACGGATGGAGTTGAGCGACGCTTGATGTGCCTGGTCTTCTTGTGAAACCTGGGCTCCTTGGCAAGGGCAATAGCTCCAGTGTTGTCACAGAAGAGTTTGATCGGCCTCGACGCATTGGGTATGACTCCTAGGTCGGTGATGAACTCCTTCACCCAAATTGCTTCATGCGCTGCATCCGAGGCTGCCATGTACTCCGCTTCACATGTAGATCCTGCCACGGCGCTCTGCTTGCAGCTGCACCAGCTTCTTGCTCCACCATTCAACATATACACGTATCCGGTTTGTGACTTAGAGTCATCAGATCTGTGTCGAAGCTAGCGTCGGCGTAACCTGTTCTGACGAGCTCTTCGTCACCTCCATAAACGAAACATGTCCTTTGTCCTTTTCGGTACTTCAGGATATTCTTGACCGCTGTCCAGTGTTCCTTGCCGGGATTACTTTGGTACCTTCCTACCAAACTTACGGCAAGGTTTACATCAGGTCTGGTACACAGCATGGCATACATAATAGATCCTATGGCTGAGGCATAGGGGATGACACTCATCTCTTCTTTATCTTTTGCCGTGGTCGGGCATTGAGCTGAGCTCAATCTCACACCTTGCAATACAGGCAAGAACCCTTTCTTGGACTGATCCATTTTGAACTTCTTCAAAATCTTATCAAGGTATGTGCTTTGTGAAAGACCTATGAGGCGTCTCGATCTATCTCTATAGATCTTGATGCCTAATATATAAGCAGCTTCTCCAAGGTCCTTCATTGAAAAACACTTATTCAAGTAGGCCTTAATGCTGTCCAAGAATTCTATATCATTTCCCATCAAAAGTATGTCATCTACATATAATATGAGAAATGCTACAGAGCTCCCACTCACTTTCTTGTAAACGCAGGCTTCTCCATAAGTCGCATAAACTAACGCTTTGATCATCTCATCAAAGCGAATGTTCCAACTCGAGATGCTTGCACCAGCCCATAAATGGATCGCTGGAGCTTGCATACTTTGTCGACATTCTTAGGATCGACAAAACCTTCGGCTGCATCATATACAGCTCTTCCTTAAGATAACCGTTAAGGAGCGCTGTTTTGGCGTCCATCTGCCATATCTCATAATCATAGTATGCGGCAATTGCTAACATGATTCGGACGGACTTAAGCTTCGCCACGGAGAGAAAGTCTCATCGTAGTCAACCCCTTGAACTTGCCGATAACCCTTAGCGACAAGTCGAGCTTTATAGATGGTGACATTACCATCCGCGTCCGTCTTCTTCTTAAAGATCCATTTGTTTTCTATCGCTCGCCGATCATCGAACAAGTCGGTCAAAGTCCACACTTTGTTTTCATACATGGATTCTATCTCGGATTTCATGGCTTCTAGCCATTTGTTGGAATCTGGGCCGCCATTGCTTCTTCATAGTTCGAAGGTTCACCGTTGTCTAACAACATGATTTCCGGGACAGGGTTGCCGTACCACTCAGTGCGGGCGTGTCCTAGTGGACCTCTGAAGTTCAGTAGCAACTTGATCCGAAGTACCTTGATCATCATCATGAATTTCCTCTTCAGTTGGTGTAGGCATCACAGGAACATTTTCCTGAGCTGCACTACTTTCCTGTTCAAGAGGTAGTACTTCATCGAGTTCTACTTTCCTCCCACTTACTTCTTTCGAGAGAAACTCCTTTTCCAGAAAGATTCCGTTCCTGGCAACAAAGATCTTGCCTTCGGATCTAAGGTAGAAGGTATACCCAAAGGTTTCCTTAGGGTATCCTATGAAGACGCATTTTTCCGACTTGGGTTCGAGCTTTTCAGGTTGAAGTTTCTTGACATAAGCATCGCATCCCCAAACTTTCAGAAATGACAGCTTAGGTTTCTTCCCAAACCATAATTCATACGGTGTCGTCTCAACGGACTTAGACGGTGCCCTATTTAAAGTGAATGTAGCTGTCTCTAGAGCGTATCCCCAAAATGATAGCGGTAAATCGGTAAGAGACATCATAGACCGCACCATATCTAATAGAGTGCGATTACGACGTTCGGACACACCATTACGCCGAGGTGTTCCAGGCGGCGTTAGTTGTGAAACGATCCCACATTTTCTTAAGTGTGTACCAAATTCGTGACTTAAATATTCTCCTCCACGATCTGATCGTAAGAATTTTATCTTTCGGTCACGTTGATTCTCTACCTCATTCTGAAATTCCTTGAACTTTTCAAAGGTCTCAGACTTGTGTTTCATCAAGTAGACATACCCATATCTACTCAAGTCATCTGTGAGAGTGAGAACATAACGATATCCTCCGCGAGCCTCAACGCTCATTGGACCGCACACATCGGTATGTATGATTTCCAACAAGTTGGTTGCTCGCTCCATTGTTCCAGAGAATGGAGTCTTGGTCATCTTGCCCATGAGGCATGGTTCGCATGTGTCAAATGATTCATAATCAAGAGACTCCAAAAGTCCATTAGCATGGAGCTTCTTCATGCGCTTGACACCAATGTGACCAAAGGCGGCGAGTGCCACAAGTATGTGGGACTATCGTTATCAACTTTACATCTTTTGGTATTCACGCTATGAACATGTGTAATACTACGCTCGAGATTCATTAAGAATAAACCATTGACCATCGGAGCATGACCATAAAACATATCTCTCATATAAATAGAACAACCATTATTCTCGGTTTAAATGAGTAGCCATCTCGCATTAAGCGAGATCCGGATACAATATTCATGCTCAAACTTGGCACCAAATAACAATTATTAAGGTTCATAACTAATCCCGTGGGTAAATGAAGAGGTAGCGTGCCGACGGCGATCACATCGACTCTGGAACCATTCCCGACGCGCATCGTCACCTCGTCCTTCGCCAGTCTCCGCTTATTCCGCAGCTCCTGCTGTGAGTTACAAATATGAGCAGCGGCACGGTATCAAATACCGGGAGTTACTACGATTACTGGTAAGGTACACATCAATTACATGTATATCAAATATACCTTTGGTGTTGCCGGCCTTCTTATCCGCTAAGTATTTGGGGCAGTTCCGCTTCCAGTGACCCTTCCCCTTGCAATAAAAGCACTCAGTCTCAGGCTTGGGTCCATTCTTTGACTTCTTCCCGGCAACTTGCTTACCGGGCGCGGCAACCTCCTTGCCGTCCTTCTTGAAGTTCTTCTTTCCCTTGCCCTTCTTAAACTTAGTGGTCTTATTGACCATCAACACTTGATGTTCTTTCTTGATTTCAACCTCGGCTGACTTCAGCATAGAGAACACTTCAGGAATGGTCTTTACCATCCCCTGCATGTTGTAGTTCATCACAAAGCTCTTGTAGCTTGGTGGGAGCGACTGGAGGATTCTGTCAATGACCGCCTCATCAGGGAGGTTAATATTCAGCTGGGTCATACGGTTGTGCAACCCAGACATCTTCAGAATGTGCTCACTGACAGAACTGTTTTCCTCCATTTTACAACTATAGAACTTGTCAGAGATGTCATATCTCTCGACCCGGGCGTGAGCTTGGAAAACAAGTTTCAGCTCTTCGAACATCTCATATGCTCCGTGATGCTCAAAACGCTTTTGGAGCCCCGGTTCTAAGCTGTAAAGCATGCCGCACTGAACGAGGGAGTAATCATCGATGCGTGCCTGCCAAGCGTTCAAATCGCCTTGGTCTTTGGGAGAGCAGGTGGGTCACCTAACGGTGCTTCTAGGACATATGCCTTCTTGGCAGCTATGAGGATGATCCTCGGGTTCGGACCCAGTCCGTATAGTTGCTGCCATCATCTTTCAGCTTGGTTTTCTCTAGGCAGCGTTGAAGTTCATGTTGACATGGCGTTGGCCATTTGATCTACAAGACATATAATTCAAAAGTTTTAGACTAAGTTCATGATAATTAAGTTCATCTAATCAAATTATTAATGAACTCCCACTTAGATTAGACATCCTCTAGTCATCTAAGTGTTACGATCCGAGTCAACTAGGCCGTGTCCGATCAACACGTGAGACGGACTAGTCTGCGTCGGTGAACATTCTCATGTTGATCGTATCTTCCATACGACTCGTGTTCGACCTTTCGGTCTCCGTGTTCGAGGCCATGTCTTCACATGCTTAGGCTCGTCAAGTTAACCCTAAGTGTTTCTGCGTGTGTAAATCTTGCTTACACCGTTGTATGTGAGCGTAAGAATCCATCACACCCGATTAACACGTGGTGCTTAGAAGCGACGAACTGTAGCAGCGGTGCACAGTTAGGGAGAACACTTCTTGAAATTGTTCTAAGGATCATCTTATTTACTACCGTCGTTCTAAGTAAACAAGATGCATAATCATAATAAACATCACATGCAATTATAAAGTAGTGACATGATATGGCCAATATCATATAGCTCCTTTGATCTTCATCTTCGGGCTCCATGATCATCCTGTCACCGGCATGACACCATGATCTCCATCATCATGATCTCCATCATCGTGCCTCCATGAAGTTGTCACGCCAGCGACTACTTCTACTTCTATGGCTAACGCGTTTAGCAATAAAGTAAAGTAAATTACATGGCGTTCTTCAATGACACGCAGGTCATACAAAAATAAAGACAACTCCTATGGCTCCTGCGGTTGTCATACTCATCGACATGCAAGTCGTGATTCCTATTACAAGAACATGATCTCATACATCACAATATATCATCATTCATCACAACTTGGCCATATCCGTCACATGACAATTGCTGCAAAAACAAGTTAGGCGTCCTCTAATTGTTGTTGCATCTTTTACGTGGCTGCAATTGGGTTCTAGCAAGAACGTTTTCTTACCTACGAATAACCTGGCGTGATCTTGTCAACTTCTATTTACCCTTCATAAGGACCCTGTTCATCGAATCCGCTCCCACTAAAGTAGGAGAGCGGACACCGCCAGCCACCTTATGCAACTAGTGCATGTTAGTCGGTGGAACCGGTCTCACGAAAATGCGTGTAAGGTTGGTCCGGCCGCTTCATCCCACAATACCGCGGAAGCAAGAAACAACTAGTAACGGCAAGTAAGTTGACAAGATCCACGCCCACAACAAAATTGTGTTCTACTCGTGCAAAGAGAACTACGCATAGACCTAGCTCGATACCTTTGTTGGGGAGCGTTGCAGAAAATTAAAATTTTCCTACGGTTTCACCAAGATCCATCTATGAGTTCTACTAAGCAACGAGTTACGAGAGAGTTTGCATCTACATACCACTTGTAGATCGAGCATGGAAGCGTTCTTGAGAGTGGTGATGATGAAGGCGTTCCCAACGTGATTCCGATCACCGATGACCAAAATCTTGAAAGGACAGCACCTCCGTGTTCAACACGTGCGGAGACGATGGCGTCTCCTCCGTCTTGATCCA
This sequence comes from Aegilops longissima, assembly GCA_021605205.1. Taxonomy (NCBI): domain Eukaryota; kingdom Viridiplantae; phylum Streptophyta; class Magnoliopsida; order Poales; family Poaceae; genus Aegilops; species Aegilops longissima. Next base: position 848,936,866 of record CM038677.1, read on the forward strand.
GCAAGAGTGAAGGAGAGGTTGAGGAAGACAATTCCAATGGCAGCCTGACGGCGTGGTGCGGTTGGTCTGGCAGTTCTCGGCAGGGCTTCGCCAAGCTTGCGTGGAGAAAGAGAGGTGTTAGGGAGGGAGGGGCTGCGCCTTCAACTGTGTTGGCAGCCTCCCCCACCCTCTATTTATAGGAGGAGAGGGCAGGGGGCCGGCCATCTAGGGTAAACCCTAGATGGGGCGGCGGGCCCAAGGAGGAGGAGGGAGGGTGGCTTGCCCCCAAGCTGAGGCGCCCCTTTAGGGTTTACCCTCCCAAACCCTAGCCGCATGGGCCTAGGTGGGAGGTGCGCCCAGCCACCGGGGCTGGCTCCCTCCCACTTAGCCCATGTGGCCCCCGGAGAGGTGGCCTCCGGTGGACCTCGAGAACCCTCCCGGTGGCCCGGTACTTTACAGTATACCACGAAACTTCCCGAGTCCGTTTAACCACTTTCCATATATAAATCTTTACCTCCGGACCATTCCGGAACTCCTCGTGACGTCCGGGATCTCATCCAGGACTCGAACAACATTCGGTAATCACATACTTGTCTTCCTATTAACCCTAAGCGTCACCGAACCTTAAGTGTGTAGACCCTACGGGTTCGGGAGACATCTGAGACATGACCGAGACTACCTCAAGTCAATAACCAACAGCGGGATCTGGATACCCATGTTGGCTCCCACATGCTCCTCGATGTTGTCATCGGATGAACCACGATGTCAAGGGTTCAATCAACCCGTATTCTATTCCCTTTGTCGGCGGTATGTTACTTGCCCGAGACTCGATCGTCGGTATCCCAATACCTCGTTAGTCTCGTTACCGGCAAGTCACTTTACTCGTACCGCAATGCATGATCCGTGACCGGACACTTGATCACTTTGAGCTCATTATGATGATGCATTACCGAGTGGGCCCTAGTGATACCTCTCCGTGTACGGAGTGACAAATCCAGTCTCGATCCGTGTCAACCCAATGGTCACTTTCGGAGATACCTGTAGTGCACCTTTATAGTCACCCGGTTACGTTGTGACGTTTGATACACCCAAAGCACTCCTACGGTATCCGGGAATTGCACGATCTCATGGTCTAAGGAAGAGATACTTGACATTGGAAAAGCTCCAGCAAAAGCGAACTACGATCTTTGTGCTATGCTTAGGATTGGGTCTTGTCCATCACGTCATTCTCCTAATGGCGTGATCCGTTATCAATGACATCGATGTCCATAGTCAGGAAACCATGACTATCTGTTGACCAACGAGCTAGTCAACTAGAGGCTTACTAGGGACGTATTGTAGTCTATGTATTCACACGTGTATTACGATTTCAGTATAATACAGTTATAGCATGAATAAAAGACAATTATCATGAACAAGGAAATATAATAATAATGCTTTTATTATTGCCTCTAGGGCATATTTCCAACAAGTCTTTCACGGACGTAGGGAGTAGCTTGAGCACTTGAGTGTGAGCGTATGTGTTGCATCGTGTGCTGTGTGCCGCATGGGTGCGTGAGTGTTGCGTTCATCCATGTGTACGTGTGAGTGTTGCTGTTGCATGCATGCATGCATGCATGCGGCGTACTCCCTCCCATTGACATGTTCATATTTCAAGCTTCCTTTGTTCCCTCCATATGGTGATACTCCCTCTGTTCCCAAATACGGAGTAAAAGCCTCCCTCTGTTCCCAAATACGGAGTATTTGTCTTTCTACAGATTTCAACAAGTGACTAGGTACGGAGCAAATTGAGTGAAGTGAGCGTAGAGGCATAGGGATACTGTAGAAAGGAAGTCCTCGCGATCCATTATTCCCCATCTCAGTCAGAGAGAACTATTCAACTAGTCTTCGCAGTGAAGTGGCAATACACGCTGCAACAACAGATGTGACACATAATTAATAAGCTGAACCAGCGTGTTGGTGTTACTAAATCAGCCTTACCCAGTACTGCCATCATGTTTGCCAGTAGAGCACGCTTCCGCAAATACGCCTACGCACCTCTATCCTCCATTAACTGACATATGGTCCCTCTTGTGGTAGACCCACATGTCATCGGTGTAACTATTTACACTCCGAAGGACGGTATATCCTAGTAGTAGTACTAGTAGAATTGAGATTTAATGCACTTTCTTCCCCGTCTTCCACTCTTCTTCCTCCTCTCTTCCCCATCGTCGGCCGCACACCATTTACCCCCGCTCACTGCTTGCCCGCCCGCGCCATCTTCCTTGGTATCTCGCGCATACCATATCCCCCCGCTCACTGCTCGGCCACACGAGGAGAAGCTTCTTCGCTCGCCCGCCCGAATCCACTTCCCCGTTGTCTCGCAGGCACCAAAAAACCCCAATGGTAGAACCGATTGACACGCGGAGCCGCGATTGGAATTCCCTCCCCGATGTTCTCTTGGAGCAGATCTGTAGTCGTATGGACCTACTCAGCACCGTCCTTCTGGCCGCATGCTCGGTGTCTTTGTACCTTCTACTTGTCTACAACCGACCGGCTCTTTTCAAGACACCCTGCTTGCTGATGCCCGATCCTCGCAGGTGGCCCAGACACCGACTTGACGATCCTATGGAGGTTGCCGTGGTGCCCCTTGACATGCTACCACTACCCGTCCACCTGTCCTTCATGCGTGGCCACTACTGGGCGGGCATGAAGGCCAACTGGATCGTCCTCATCCACCACTCCGGTAGTCCGTGGCGTCTCGTGGATATCTACACCCAGCGAGAGATCACCCTTCCATCGTTGGATACCGCCACCATCGAGCCTCGCGGCCCGCCGGACACTCCTGCCTACTACGCACGAGACGCGTCAAGCTTTTGACTCGACCTCTGTTTGCAAAAAGTTGTAATCTGCGAAGTGCCCACACCATCAGAAGACTACATGGATTACAAGCTCATTGCCTTGTTCAACATGGGATTAGTCTACCTGGAATCCGGTCGCCATACATGGTTATGGCTCATCATCAATCCTGTTGAGGCAACATTTTTGTCTGATGCTATAGTGCATGATGGCATCGTTTACGTGGTCGACGCACAGATTGGCTGCCTATACTGGTGTAATCTATCGTCGTGTAATTTTTCTATCTCATCTCATCTTTACCTTATGAATACGACTGCCTGTTCATTTGTTACAAATTTAGAATACATAGCATGTCTATAACCACATCATTGCTATATGTTCCTCTCATTTCCTACATTTTTATGACCACACATGTTATTGTTAGAGTTGATATGAGAACAATTGGCATCTAATGATTGTTAGAATACATATTATGAGCATAACATCATGATTGCTATATGTTACTCTCGTTTACAAGATTTTTATAATAACGCATGTTATTGCTTAGAGTTGATATGAGAACAGTAGTAGTAAGTGCTATGGTAGAATATGAGTAGGCGCTGTCATAGCTGTTTTCCTCTCATTGTTACATGATGTTTGAACCATGACATATGGCTAGAATATGAAAGCCATTGGCTTATTTTTTTAAACTTGGGGTATGATTATGACCACGGCATTGCAATTCTCTGTCTATGATATGTGTCACAGTTATAATAATCTTAATTCCACACACACTCTGAACATGATTGTTTATTTTTGTCCTTTTGGTCTCCAATTTGAATTGTTGCAGCAGACGCAAATGCGCTGGCCTTCATGATTCCAGGACCTGGAATCGTACCAGCCGATGGGCAGTGGTTTATCGCTCGTTCAGCTGACGACGGTCATTTGATGCTCATTCACACATACCAAATTGACCAAACCATTACATCAAACCACATGCAGTACAATGCGTGGGGCGTTCGTGACATTGATGGCTATGGCTGCTTCGTCTTCGAGAAAGATCCTAGCTCCGTTGAGCCAGGCGTATTCAACTGGAGGTGGGTTTATAGCCTCGGCAACCACTCCTTGTTCCTCGGGATCAATTATCCGATCATCCAACCAATCATCGATCATATTACCGGCGATGATTACCGTGCTATGCAACTTCCATTCGCGAGGGGGACTATGTTTACACATCATACCATGGGTTTCATGAATTACCATATCCAGAGATTCGTCGACACAGCTTGCTGCCAGATAATCTTCAGTGTGTGAAAGGCATCAAGCTTCCATGCGATGGATGGCTTTTGCAAACCCGACATGCGGCGATGTGGTTCATGCCAACAACAAATATGCACAACTTGATTTGTGCTGATATCTAGACCGAGCCATTTATTCTGCTGCTGTAGCACGATCCTCTTTTGTTGGATATTATGTACTGTTGTTAGTTTGAAGCACTCATCTGGTTTGAATGATAGTAGATACCTTCCTGGGATCAAGTGCATCCTAACTCACCTGCGTAGGATGTATTGATAATGATGATGGAGAAATACGACTAGTAAGTAGTACAGTAGCAGTACTAGTATACGTCGGTCAAATTATTCATCATGTCCACACATTGAATTGACGTGACAACACGCTGCGTGTGAGGTGACACAAGAATCCCGGCGGCGTGTACGGGTATTCTAGACTTCAGATTTGGAGTACCACTTATCTGTCGAAATCTTTCATCATTCACTTAAAACAGTCGATTGATCATACATTGAGTACCATATAACTGGAATTACCGATGCAAGTCGAAGAAGGATTGGCCGGTGCTGCCGGCTGGCGTCAAGTTCGATCCCACGGATCAGGAGCTAATCGAGCACCTTGAGGCCAAAGTGAGTGCTAAAAGCGCGAGATTTCAGTCTCTCATCGATTTGTTCATACCAACCATCGACAGCGAGCACGGCATATGCTACACCCAACCTGAGAAACTTCCAGGTAAGACACCGATCGACCGTCTAATTGCACAAACATATTCCTTTGTTTGTAGCTCTATTTTTCTTTTTAGACGCAGACCTGGTGAAGCAATTACAATTTGACAGTTAATAAAAAGTGAAACAAGTGAGTGCAACATGCCAAAGATGTTATGAAAATGCCAACTACGTACACTAAAACCTGTATTCCACAATACTGGAGATATCACACTGAGTGGCCTAAGGAAGCATTTCTTCCAGCGCAATTCCAGGGCGTTCAAAAGGGGCACGTGGACGCGTCGCAAGATACAGTCGGAGTGCCGGATGCACACGATGTGGCACACGACCGACAATACCTTGCCGGTGATGGTCAACGGCCGGCAGACGGGCAGCAAAAAAGGTTCTGGTGCTGCACACCAACAAGAACTTCGACCAGCAGAGGACCAACTGGGTGATGCACCAGTACCACCTCGGGGACTTGGAGCAAGAGAAGGAGCGGGAGCTGGTCCTCTGCAAGATTTTCTACCAGACGAACACTAGGGCCAGGAGTAAAAAGATTATAAGTTAGTTTGGTATTGGTAGTTGTACTACCTTGTCGTCCGCAAGTTGGTATTGTTGTTAACGATCTTTTGGTATGAACTTGAGTTTGCTTCCAACCATCATGCCGAGGGTCGATGTTGATATAAAGCAGAATCATTTGTTTCGAAATGAATTTTCAGGCACCTGATTTTTGTTTGATGGGTAGCATAAGCACCTGACGTTCGAATTCCCAGTTCTCCAATTTTTTCGAAACAAGTGCATGCACATATTATCACGATAAAAAAACAACATCCGTGTTGTATCTCAGTTATCAGTCTGTACTTGCAGAATTCTCTCGTTTATTGAGCACATATATTGTTTTTTCAGGTCGAGCAAGTTTCAACTGGGCTGTAGACTGCCCAGGGTTGGTTTTGTTTTTACCAGGCCCAGCCCATGACGACTACGGGGCACAAATACCCAGCAGGTATCTACTGGCCTGTGGCCCGCCAACGTTAGTTATATTTTGTCTTACAACATCCGCAGGCAGTTTTTTTTTACTGAATCAAACACACAGCCCAGTTCTATTTTCCTCTTGAAACACATGTCCTATATCCGTTTTCTAATCTCTACCTATAGTTTTACTAGTTCATATACACGTATCATTATATTGAAAACACATAAAATTCCCTTTTCATATTTACATCCTTATTTTTGTTATTTTTTCCCACCCAGCGTTGATTTTTTTTACCACTGGTTTTCCCTTAAACCAACTCAATTGTCCTCCGTCTTATTTGCTTACAAAAACAAAAAGATTTTTTTTGGCAAATCAATAAGTTCTTAAAAAAATGTTTAACATTTCGGGATTACAACAGTTCGGACTCCACCGAAATATGCAAAATAAGGTTGACAGCTGGGTCCACGGCCACAACCTAGTTTTTTTGTGACTTGCCAAGTAAGTCGCTTTGTCAGGCCTGTTGGGCTGCAAATCTTTCAAGACGAGGAGAGCTTTCATTCGGCTGGCCGAGAAAATGGCCCATCAGTAGTGAGAAATGGGATGTACATTTTTAAAACACATCTAACCGGCAATTAGTTTCAAATATCTTTTTTTTTCATTTCGAGATTTTAAATTACATTAATTTTTATGCATGAAGAATTTGTTGGATTTTATATTGATATACATCTATTTTTAAATTCAGTTTGAATGTGAGTCAAAATTTCGGGATTAAAAACTGTTCGGACCGCACCGAAATATGCAAAATTTCGTATAATTTTTTAACCGTGGCCACAATATGGGCTGTAATGCTAACAAAAAGAATATGGGCTCCAAAAAAACCTTAAGAATTAGCAAATGGGTTGTAAATTATTAGAAATAATGGTAGACGGGCTGTATGCTGTTCTCCACAGATTTGAGGCTTTCCTAAAAAAAAGGTTGACACACAAGCAGTGACTGTTGGATGGCCATCCAACGGCTGTCGTGCTTCTTCAATCTCTGCTCTTCCTGCTCCAGCCGCTCAAACAAGCGCCGGCGGGACTGCCTGCTCCCTCCTCTCCGTGACCGGATGTGCTGCTGCGCAGGCCTCACCGCCCCACCGTACTCCCATCGCTGGCCTAGCCATCCTTCTACTCACCCACACCTGCTGTTATTCTCCGGCGACGGCAGACGAACTAGTAAACCCTCATACAGTCGTACTCCTCTCCGCGTGGGCATCCAGTGCCGCGTCTTCCCCGGCTCCGCGTCGTCCCCTTCCTAGGCCTCGCCATCGTCCACCGCCTTGGTGCTCTCGGCGCGGCGTGGTCAATGTGGTCAACGACATTCCATCGGAAGAGTACTGTACGTGGAGAGGCTGACAGCTGGGTCCACGGCCACAGCCCAGTTTTTTGTGATTTGCCAAGTAAGTCGCTTTGTCAGGCCTGTTGGGCTGCAAATCTTTCAAGACGAGGAGAGCTTTCATTCGGCTGGCCGAGAAAATGGCCCATCAGTAATGAGAAATGGGCTGTACATTTTTAAAACACATCAAACCGGCAATTAGTTTCAAATATCTTTTTTTCATTTCGAGATTTTAAATTACATTAATTTTTATGCATGGAGAATTTGTTGGATTTTATATTGATATACATTTATTTTTAAAATCAGTTTGAATGTGAGTCGAAATTTCGGGATTAAAAACAGTTCGGACCGCACCAAAATATGCAAAATTTTGTATAATTTTTTAACCGTGGCCACAATATAGGCTGTAATGCTAACAAAAATAATATGGGCTCCAAAAAAACCTTAAGAATTAGCAAATGGGCTGTAAATTATTAGAAATAATTGCAGATGAGCTGTATGCTGTATTCCACGGATTTGAGGCTTTTCTAAAAAAAAAAGGTTGACGCACAAGCAGTGACTGTTGGATGGCCATCCAACGGCCGTCGTGCTTCTTCAATCTCTGCTCTTCCTGCTCCAACCGCTCAAACAAGCGCCGGCGGGACTGCCTGCTCCCTCCTTCCCGCGGCCGGCTATGCTGCCGCGCAGGCCTCACCGCCCCACCGTACTCCCATCGCTGGTCTAGCCATCCCTCTACTCACCCACACCTGCTGTTATTCTCCGGCGACGGCAGACAAACCAGTAAACCCTCGTACAGTCGTACTCCCCTCCGCGTGGGAAGCAACTGCCGAGTCTTCCCTGCCTCAATGTCGTTCCCTTCGTAGGCCTCGCCGTCGTTCACCGCCCTCGTGCTCTCGGCGCGGCCTGGTCAACGTGGTCAACGACCGACATGCATCTGAAGTGGATTATACGTGGAGAGGCCGACAGCTGGGTCCACGGCCGCACGCAAGGAAACACCTCCTTATTACGTGCAAAATAATGATTCCTCCACCTGACATCAGGGACCCACCGAAAGGGCCTCTGTATTTCGTGATAAAAACGTTACCGCCGCTGACAGCTCGGACCCACCAGCTATATCTTCGCACGCAAGGATGTGCCTCCTTATTATGCACACAAAAAATGAATATCCCCATGTTAGCTGGGACCCAGTATAGTGGCAGGCTGACTTGTGGGCCTACTAAGTTGACGGGGATGGAGGTCTTTGTCAACTTAGTCAATATGCACGATTCTAGCTCCAGTGACCGTATGATGTCCATCCAACGGCCGTAGTGTTTCTTCAACCTCTGGTCTTCTTGCTCCAGCCGCCCAAACCAGCACCGGTCGTGCCTCGTGCTCCTGCCTCCCGTGGCCGGCTGCGATGCGGCGGAGGCCTCACCGCCGCCTACTACTCCCACTGCTGGCCAGACCATCCCTCTACTCACCCACACCCCCTGTTATTCTACGGAGACGGCAACCTCACACCGCAGCGAACTAGTGAACCCTCGTACTCCTCTACGCGTGGGCATCCACTGTCGCGTCTTCCCGGCTCCGCGTCGTCCCCTACCTAGGCCTCGCCGTCGTCCACCGCCCTGGTGCTCTCGGCGCGGCGTGGTCAACGTGGTCAAGGAACGGCTTCCATCGGACGTGGACTGTACGTGGAGAGGCTGACAGCTGGGTCCACGGCCGCAGCAAGGAAGTGCCTCCTTATTACACGCAAAATAATTATTCCTCCACCTGACAGCGGGGAACCACCGAACGGGCCACCGTATTTCACGGAAAAAACGTTTCCCCCTGACTGCTGGGACCCACCAGCTACATCTTCGCACGCAAGGAAGTGGCTGACAGTCGGGACCCACCTAGTCGAAGCGTACGTAGCATTGTCATTCTGGTCGCGAACGTGTATGTACATATATACTGGTCGATGTAGAGGCGCACACGTGTCGTAGTAGAGGCGCGCACGTGTCGTAGTAGAGGCGCGCACGTAGCATGTACACATACGTACAGCGGCCAGTGCGCAAGAAAGAAAATACGGCCACGTATGTGTAAATACGGGCGGGGTCTCGAACGCCTACTCGCGCATACGTACGGCCAGGGCTTGTGTACATGTCTGGGTCGGAACGGAGAAACAGCGTCGTTGTCGTTTTCATGGGGAGCCAACCGGCTGGGTCGGAACGGAATGCGTCGTCGTGTTCATCGGAAGGGCTTGGACGGAACAGGCGATGGAAACGAGGCCTGGCGTACCGCAGAACGGAGGAAACGGCCTTGTGTTTCAACGACCACGTTCGAAACGGGATCCTGTTCATCAGGACGGGTGTGGGGTACCACAAAACGGAGGAAACGGACCTCCTACGGTCGAAACGGGGGTCCTGTTGATCGGGAGGGGTGTGGCACACCACAAAACAGAGGAAACTCCTACGGTCGAAACGGGGTCCTGTTGATCGGGAGGGGTGTGGCGCACCGCAAAATGGACGAAACGGACCTCCTACGGTCGAAAGCGGGGTCTGTTGATCGGGAGGGTGTGGCGACCGCAAAGCAGACGAAACAGACTTGTGTTGGGCGCCACGGTTGAAGCGGGTTCTGTTCGCCGGGAGGGTGTGGCGTCTTGCAAAACAGGGCGCCACGGATCTGTTCATCTCCACCGTCGACCTCCTCCGGCCTCCACAGGCTCTGTTCATCCACCGTCGACCTCCTCCAGCCTCCACTGCGATTGTTCATCCACGGGCTCCTGTTCATCCAGCCTCCACCGCGCTACTCCACCGCTCTTGTTCAACCACCCCTCCACGGGCACCCCTCCACCGTCTATTGTTCATCCAGCCCTCCACACCACGGAGTCCTGTTCATCCACCCCTCCACGGGCACCCCTCCACCGTCTCTGTTCATCCAACCCTCCACACCACGGGTCCTGTTCATCCAGAGGCAACGCTACCGCTCACTATTCATCGAACCCCCCCGCGCCGCTCCTTTGTTCATCCAATCGATCGGCTTGATTAGCAGCGATGGCGAAGAATCGCTCGATCGGGTTCGATTAATAGCCATCGATCGATCGCTCGGGTTCGATGAACGCGTAACTGCAGTGCAATCACTCGGGTTGATTAGAGCCCAACGCCTCGCTTCGGGTTCGATTAGAGCCAGCGCCTACGCACACACAGCGCGCGTGTCGTACGAGAAAGCGCGCATCGCTCGGCCCCGACCTCCCACCGTAACCGGAACTCCCCGAAATTTTCCTCGCCATCGCTTCTACCACGGTTTTTTCTGTCATGGACAGCCCAAAGAATGTCATGCAGCTACGTCTCCGGCCTGCCCAGGACGAAAAGCCCATTTTCTGTCATGATTTTTTGTCATAGAAGTAGGAGCCCACCACATCTATGATGATACCGGGTTTTGTCACAATTATCGTCATAGAAGTGTCATATGTATGACATAATTTTTTTTCGTTCGGCCCACAATGTCACGGATGTGTCCTTTTTTTGTAGTGTAAGTATTACGGTGGGTGAACAAATTACTGTCGAGCAATTGATAGAAAATCGAATAATTATGAGATTATCTAGGCATGATCATGTATATAGGCATCACTACCGTGACAAGTAGACCGACTCCTGCCTGCATCTACTACTATTACTCCACACATCGACCGCTATCCAGCATGCATCTAGAGTATTAAGTTCATAAAGAACATAGTAACACATTAAGAAAGATGACATGATGTAGAGGGATAAACTCATGCAATATGATATAAACCCGATCTATTTATCCTCGATGGCAACAATACAATACGTGCCTTGCTGCCCCCGCATCCTTTGGGAAAGGACACCGTAAGATTGAACCCAAAGCTAAGCACTTCTCCCATTGCAAGAAAGATCAATCTAGTAGGCCAAACCAAACTGATAATTCGAAGAGACTTGAAAAGATAACTTAATCACACATAAAAGAATTCATAGGAGATGCAAATATTTCTCATAGATAAACTTGATCATAAACCCACAATTCATCGGATCTCGACAAACACACCGCAAAAAGAGTTACATCGAATAGATCTCCAAGAAGATCGAGGAGAACTTTGTATTCAGATTCAAAGAGAGAGAAGAAGCCATCTAGCTAATAACTATGTACCCGAAGGTCTGTGGTAAACTACTCACACTCATCAGAAGGGCCTTGGAGATGATGTAGAGGCCCTCCGTGGTCGATTCCCCCTCCGACGGAGCGCCGACGAAGGCTCCAAGAAGGGACCTCGCGGATACAGAAGGTTACGGCGGTGGAAATAGTTTTTTGTGGTCGCTTCTGATGTTTTCAGGGTACATGGGTATATGTAGGAGGAAGAAGTAGGTCGGTGGATGCTCGAGGGGCCCACGAGAGGGGGGGCGCGCCGGGCACCCTCGTGGCCGCCTCGCTTGTTTCTTGACTTCCACTCCAAGTCCTCTGGATCACGTTTGTTCCAAAAAGGTCGCTCCCGAAGGTTTCATTCCGTTTGGACTCCGTTTGATATTCCTTTTCTTCGATACACTGAAATAGGCAAAAAAACTGCAATTCGGGCTAGGCCTCCGGCTAGTAGGTTAGTCCCAAAAATGATATAAAAGTGTAAAGTAAAGCCCATAAACATAAAAAACAGGTAATATAATAGCATGGAACAATCAAAAGTTATAGATACGTTGGAGACGTATCAGGGAACAATGTATGTTGTTATGCGGTTTGACCGATAAAGATCTTCGTACAATATGTAGAAGCAAATATGAGCATCCATGTTCTGCTATTGGTTATTGACCGGAGATGTGTCTCGGTCATGTCTACGTAGTTCTCGAACCCGTAGGGTCCGCACGCTTAACGTTCGATGATGATTTGTATTATGAGTTATGTGATTTGATGACCGAAGTTTGTTCGGAGTCCCAGATGAGATGCGGACATGACGAAGAGTCTCAAAATGGTCGAGAAGTAAATATTCATATATTAGAAGGCTATATTCGGACATCGGAAGTGTTCCGGGTGATACCGGGTCACCGGAAGGGGTTCCGGGCAACCCCGACAAAGATATGGGCTTTATGGCCAAGTAAGGGAACACACCAGCCCACAAGGGGCTGGTGCGCCCCCTATAGGGCCAGCCACGTGGGAAGAAAGGGAAAGGAGAGGAGCAAAAATGAAAGTATGAAGTAGGACTCCTACTTTCTTCCCCTCCCCCCTCCTTCCTTTCCCCCTCGTCCAAATATGGTGGGGGGGGGGGTGGACTAGGGGACCAAGTAGGATTGCCTCCCTCCCTCTCCCTCCTTTATATACGTGGGGAGGGCACCCCTAGAACACACATAAATTGTTCCTAGCCGTGTGCGGTGCCCCCCTCCACAGTTAACACCACGGTCATATCGTCGTAGTGCTTAGGCGAAGCCCTGCGCCGGTAAATTCATCATCACCGTCGCCACGCCGTCATGCCGACGAAACTCTCCCTCGGCCTCAACTGGATCAAGAGTACGAGGGACGTCATCGAGCTGAACGTGTGTTGAACACGAAGGTGCCGTACGTTCGGTGCTAGGATCGGTCGGACCGTGAAGACGTACGACTACATCAATCGCGTTGATAAAACGCTTCCGCTTTCGGTCTACGAGGGTATGTGGACACACTCTCCCCGCTCGTTGCTATACTCTCCTAGATAGATCTTGCGTGATCGTAGGATTTTTTTTAAATACTACGTTCCCAACATATTTTGTGTTTGGTGTGCATGTACCGAGGATTTAGGTTGCTGAAGAAATTCCTACTGGTTCGATAAACCTTTGTTCTCAATCGAGGGAAATACTTATTGGTATGTTACTTTAGCCTTACACTTGGGGGGGGGGGTGGTTACCCAACAACTCTTACGAGAGGGAAAGCAAGTTTTTGGGTGCCATTGTCGGGGAATTTCTTCCAACTTTAATAGGTCCTACACATTACCACTTTACTCTCTTGTTATCCATCTTACCTAGTTACTTTCTCTTTACTATTTATTTGCCTTTTTGCTTGCTAAAAATTCAAAAACCACAAAAAAATTTAAAAGAAATAATTATATACTTTTTTTAACCTTGTTATCATGGCTAGTAATTCACTTCCTACCACTTCACCCGAGCTAGAAGCGCTTCACTTTAAACAAAGAAGTGGGGAGAGTTTAAAGCCTAGTTTACAATGTTGGACACTCATAATACATCCATAATTAAAATACTTCTTAGTAATTTCTATGTAGGTCTAATCATGCAAAGTAGGAGCACTTTACATTATGTTGCTGAAAGAAACTTTATTGAAAATAACGCTATGAATTCTTATGAAATGATAATCTAATTCCATAAAGTGCTCTCCTTTTTCACAAGAGGGAGTTCAAATGCTTGAGAAATTAGGAGAGGTCCAAAGTGATATAATGGACCTAAGTAAAAATGGCTTCCTCCCCCGCCAAAGAAATTAGGAGAAATCTGTCCCTCTGTCCCTCTGCTGCTCGCCATCGCTATATAAACCACTGTCCCGGCCATAGTCGCAGTCATCCACCTCCGATCCCTCTCCGCACCACTCCTGCCATGGATTCTCCCCCGCCAAAGCTCTCTGGGACAGGCTGACACCGGACCAGAAGGAGATGGCCGCCATTGCTGCTGGCTGGCTGGCCGGCAGGCAGCAGGAGGACGACGACGTCCCAATGGATGCCGCGGCCGCCGCCGACAAGTCGGCGCCACCATCCTCCTCCTCTGCGCCACCTTCACCGGTGCACTGCACCATGACCATCGGCGAGGTCCGTGCCCATTACGTGAACATGGTGTGGGAGGAGCGGTTTTGGGAGGCACAGGCCGCCGCTGCCTACAAGCACCACCTTCTCCAGGAGCACCTGCAGGTGGAGGGGCAGCTCAACACCGGTAGGGAGATCACGCTGGATGCGGACGTAGCAGAGCAGGCGGTGCTTCTCGAGTCCTACCGCTTCGCCCGCCTCGCCCGCAGGCGGTACCGCCAGCGGGTGGCGGAGGTGGTGGTGGCCGCGTACAATGAGGCGACAAGGCGGTCTTCTGCGAGACGGACGATGAGGAGGAGGACATCGCCAAAGTCGGCACATCCGCGGGTGCCGCCGACAGCGAGGAAGAGTAGTGCATAGTAGGTCACCGCCGCTCGGGTCCCGGGAAGGCCACCGCTCCTCCCCTCTCGTCGAAGCCAAGCTTGGTTGGCTGAACATTGTTGGCCGATTAGCCGGTTGGCGGCGACGTGAAGGTGGAAAGCTTTGCTTCCCATGGTTCCGGAGGCGGAAGTTACGGAGACAGAGCTAGAGAGCGCCGAGGCGGAGCTAGAGAAGGCGAAGCTTCAGTTCTCGGGGTTCATGGCCGGACAAGGGGAACGGGCGCCGGTGGCCATTTAGATTAGGTAATTATGCCTAGCCGGACGAGCTCCGCTTAGTTGATGTAAATGTAATGAAATCCGCCATGTTTATATAAAATTCGGCCCAGTTTATATGAAATCCGGCCATGTTTGAACGAATATCGCCCGGTTAATTCGAACTGTTGCCAAAATGCATGCGGCTATGGTTGGATGACGTCTTCCCACATCCGTGTCCATGGACTGGTACCTCCCTATCCGCGGATGGATGCGGAAGAAAATTTACGGGTTGACGTTGGGGGTGCCCTTATGTTCACGCGTGAGAGAGTGAGCTTGTCTTTTCCCTGTATATTCGCGCCTATCAGTTTAGTTGTCATGTGAGCCCTTTGTCCTTGGCATCTTGAACTAAGAGATATTTAGTTAAACGATGTAGTATTTGATCAACACATGCGTGGCCCACTGAATACACACTAATTAATTAAGCCACATGCCTATCGGGTTCAGATCGCGTCCCTAGTGTTGGTGTAAGGCATGCGAGAAATGATGGAGGTTTGGCTCTTGGATATGTGGCTTTTTTGTCCAGGGTGATAGTCCGACATGACCGTGACCTTAATGACTTCCTGTCTGCGTTCAACAATGGCATACTGGCTTGGGCGATGTAGTGGCATGTCATCGGCCTGTTAGGAAGGAAGAAGAAGACAATCAGCACCAGTTACTTGATGCATTTTGTTTGTTCCCTATGAGCGTCTCCATTGCTGGTTTGGCTAAGTAGATCTGAGTGATTTTTTGCCCCAAAAATAACATGAGCTACTCTTAATTTCCTATCAGATTCGGTTAACAACTCACGCTGTCACGCATGAGACTCCTGCAAGAAAACAAAACCACGCACGTAACTAGGAAACAAATCAAAGTACTTGTCAAATGCAAATCAAGAGAGCAGAGGCTCGAACAAGACCGGCAACTTCCCAGAACCCAGAGTATTAAGCCTGCAGCGTTGACGGTTGTTTTGTACTTTTGACCGCGCCAGAGGAAAGGACAAAGGAATCCTTTGCGCGTCTGTGCCAGCATCAAAGCTAGATCGGCGGGACTAACTTCTGTAATGGGGTCTGCTTATATATACGTAGATAGATAGAGCTAGCTGAGCTACCGTTGCAATGAAAAAAACTAGCAAGAACACGTACCAGAAGAAAAGAACCGAGGGTCTACCAATGTTGCAATGGATCAAGGTAAGACATGAATATTTGCCTATGTTTCGTGCTATTGCGAAAAGTTATATTTCTTATGATTTTAACACTTGCTTGCTTGCAAATTTCACTCTTGATGACTTGTACTCGTATTCTTTTCTAGTCTTAAACTGAATCGTATTCCTAATTCAGCTTCTTCATCGTATTCCTAATTCAGCTTCTTCATTGTGTTATACATATTAATTTAAACATACCGTATTGGATTTGCTATTTTGTTTGAAAGGGTGTACGTTTCGGCTGGAAAGGACGACGCACGTTTTTGTTGCAGTTCTGGTGGTGATTACTTGATGATATTTCTGTTTTGTATGAAAAATTATCTCCAATTCAAAATGCTAGATTGTGGTCACACGATATCCAACACAGTAGGAAAAGTAGCTATTAGTCTAAAAGGAAGAAGAAGGTAGGGCCAGCACTGGATCGATCTATGAGCTAAAATTTAAGCTTACTTGCTTTACATGGTGATGAAGCTACTCGATAAACTATAGGATGAAGAACTAAATATTTTACTTTTTTTTTCAACCTTCAAAATTTTGTTATCATGAACATATAGTATGAAGGAAAGAATTCTCTTGCACCCCAAAACAGGTAGAGAGAAGTAAAAAGAACATGAGTTGAGCAATGGAGGGGATATGCTCAAATTAGTTGAGACATGCCAGATTAAATCGAGGTGGTGACGCTCTAACCCGAGCCATTTAGCCCACCAACTTGTGATGCTAGCCATTATTAAGACTCAACGACTTTCAAGTTAAAGAGAAGTAAAATCTAGAGTAGCTTTTATTTTACCCCGGCCTAGGAATCTAGACTACCTATCCCATCATCCAGGGTGCTAGCTAGTTAACTTCCTCTCTACCGTCATATGATAATTTCAACATCATTAGATGTATGAACATAATGAACTGAGTGCCATGAACGATGACTATTAAAATGAAGAGGAAGCTAGGTCATCACCCGATCTATCTATGAGTAGAAATTTTTAATGTGAAAAACCATTTGCTAAATTCTGAATATGGCACATTTTAAATAGCATTCGCTAAAAAAGAGAGAACATGCCACCATTTTTAAATCCCCAAGAAAGTGTTAGATTATGAGGCCTCATAATGTGAAAAACTCATTCATTCAAATTCTGCATTAGACACGGTCAAGGCCTTAGGCCATCTCGATTGAGGGCGTTTATGGTAGATGCCAGGATATAATTCCTGTCTATTCTCGCGGCATGGACATGATTCATGGTCACATTACTTGTGTCGATGCCTAACAATGTGCCAAGCGCTTCAACAGAATACCTGCATGTTTTTTTCGTAGACTGCATGCTCCACCCATCAGTTTTTTCAATTTCCCATGCTTTCATGTGACTTCCAATTTTGAATCTATTTTACCTATTGAACTCAAAGTCTATTCTATGTTATGTTTCATGGATTATTGTGGCAATGCATGCCGATACAGGACATCCTAATGCCATGCAAAGCGGAGACGGATGTGGAGGCTGCAGGAGCGAGGCGTGGAACTGAGACGAGTCCCATGCCAACCCGGCGCATGGCGACCATACGCGTAGCGATCTCCCGGGTCCGTCCGCAACTCCGCCGCGTCGACGAAGACGCATTCACGCCGCACGGCGTGCTGATCGGCCTTTACAACCACCGTAAAGGTCTTTCCCAATGGACGGACGTGAAGGAGAAAGCCGTGGTCGACCTGTTTCACGGTGAAGTGGATGAGGTGATGCGGGAGCTGGAAAATGTAGAGGGTGAAGCAAGGAGGTGCTATGCCCATCTGCCCGACCCCATTTTGTGTTGGGAGCAGTCCTCATTCTCACATATGCTGCTGCATGATGGCTGCTATCTGCTATCTCTGTTTGTAAAATATGAGACAGCGGCATGCAGCAACCACAGCGCCTCGACGGCAGCAGGGTGCGATGACAAAGCGGTGGTGCGCGATCCATCCGAGTCCAACAACAACAACGCGCCTCAACATCCCGAGACGGCAGCCGGTGGAGTCTCCGATGGCGCGGTGGTGCGCGACACCGTGTTCCTTCTTGAGAATCAAATACCTCTCTTGGTGCTTGACAAGATCCACCAGCTCGTCACAGGGGACGCCGATAGTCGCGTCCTCGAAAGCATATCCGTTGCTGTCCAGGGGCTTCTGCAGGCACAACTCTACATCAGCAAGAAGCCTCGGCCGGCGCCGCAGCAGTCGTCCCACTTGCTGCACCTGGTGCATCACTACTTTCGGCCAACCAATCCGCCTCCGGAAAGGGCAGGGAACACGGCACGGCGCACGGGCCGATGGCGCCGGGCGACGGAGTACCGCTGCCACGGCAACGTACGTTTCAAGCCCCAAGACTTGGTGGAAGGCAAGGAGTCCACCATCCTGGACGTGAGCTATCAAGGAGGCACGCTGTGGATCCCTCGCCTGCAGGTCAACAGCAATACATGGACCATCCTACGTAACCTGATGGCCCTGGAGGAGCAGATGACACGGCGGCCCGTGACGGCCTACTGCGTCTTCCTGTCGCAGGTGGCCGGCACGGTGGAGGATGTGAAGCTCTTAGTTCGTGCCGGGATCGTCCAACAATTCTTGTCAAGTGAGAAGCAGGTCGCCCAAGACTTGGCCAACCTCTTAACCGGGGTGGTCTTGGACGTGGACAACCTCGACCAGAACTACCTCAAGCCCACATGGCACGACCTGGACATGCGCTGCAACAAATGGGTGAACAGATTCATGGGAACGTGCCGCCAACAGCACTGCCGCAACGGGTTGTACACCATAGCATTCGTTATCACCGCCATCCTCTTTGCCTGTGGATTGCTGCAAGCGGTCTTTGCGGTCCTAAGCTACAAATACAAGAAATAGTAGTGCTGGTTCCCTGGTGTGGGATTTTTATTTTGGCTTCCGATTTTCAATGTTCTATATTTTTTTGAACAAAAATTCCAAATTAAGTTGTCCTATCATATTCATGTTTCTTGTGACCACCGCATTCAAATAAGATCCATTTTTGAATATATTTTGATGAATTTTTAAAAATATGTTAAGTTTCAATCTTGAAACTTAGTACGAGAGACTGATAAAAATCAGGTATTTTATGTCTACGACCGACAGAGAAAATCCATTAAAATTTTATCTCCAAAATTTGGTACAAGCGAGCAAGAAAATATGAATTTTCAGATCCAAAAAAATCAAGTTTCAACGTTGAAATTTAAAACTTACTGTGCCCTTGTGTGGGCAACTACTTTGCGAATCGCGAGGCAATCGAGCGGCCGGGCAAGGCTTGGCAGGTAGCGCCCCCGTGCTCGAGCCCTGCGATTTTCTGTTGAGTGATCTGGTTTTCACCGTCGGTTCAGCATATATGATGATGCATAATACGAAATTAAACAGGGAGAGATGGTTATATGAAACAGGAGGGGCTTCGTACTTCTATTCTGAAAGCAATGGATGGTCCTCACTATGGAGCACCCAAGTGCCGAACAAAATCCGGGTTTCCCTATGGCTCTTAGCGCGGGCGTCCATCCCAACAGGGGAGGTATTGCATCGCCGCAACATGGCATCATCACCTGCATGCCCCCTCTACGGCGCATCCGACTCTTGGAGGCTTGCTTTGCTCGAATGTGCCAGGGCGAGGTGCGTATGGACATTATCTTTCGAAAAACTGATGGAACACATGTCTCTAGACCAAAACCCGAATGCAAGAAGTTGGTTCTTCAACATGCAAGACCTATTATCACATGATGATTTTATTGGGCTGGGTGTTGCCCTATGGGCGATCTGGAGTGCGAGGAGGAAAGTGATACATGAAGAGACCTTCCAGCCCCCTATCGCCACCCACGGCTTTGTGAATTCATTCATAGCTGATCTCCAGGTGATAATGCACTATCAAGGCTTGTTCCTATAAGGCCAATTCATTTGGTTGCACCGGCTGAAAACATGTGCAAGATCAATGTTGACGCAGCTGTTACTAGATGATGTTTAGCAGGGTCGGTCGCCGCGGTTTGTAGAGATCCCCTTGGGAATTATATAGGAGCTTCAGCTATAACTATTGGAGGAATCAATGACCCTACAACGCTGGAAGCCATGGCAGTAAGAGAAGTTCTAGCTTTTGTAGACGACCTTTATGTACGAAGGATCTACGTTGCCTCGGATTCCAAGGTTGTCATCGATGATATCAAGTAGGGGAGCGCCGAAGTTTATGGTACAACTGTTTGTGAAATTTTAGACCATTCTAGTTTATTAAATTACTGCTAGTTGCTTATTTAGCCATGAGTATATGAGCTCCAACACCAAGGCTCACAATTTAGTGAAACATGAGCCGGCCGTCATGTATGGTTGGGCCATTCTGGTGATCTTATTTTCATCCCTGTAAACATTGTGACCAGCTAATAAAGGAGAAAGAGTTACGCGAGATTGTCTTTAAAACCAGCTGACCATTCAAAAGAGAGGGAACCCAAGAAGAAAAGAAAAAAAATAAGTAACCATGAGACTACCGTTCATTCAACCGACGAAACAATAAAGCTCACTCTCCTCAAAAGGAAAAACAAGAACAAAGCACACAAGATAAACAAGAAACAATCGACCCCGACGTAGCCTAAATGTCGGATACGATCTACTCATGCTGTCAGAACTAATTGTCCTCGTACTACGTTCACCTCCGGCCGGTAACTGCATAGAAGGTCTGCGTCACTTGGCAAACCAAGACGATGAGAGCCATAAGGAACGCTATCGCCATGCAGAGGTGCCGGTCATGGCGGAACCATCCCATGAATCTAAACACGCGGCTCTGGCAGCGTTCCTGCAGCTCGTGCCAGATGGGCTTGAGGTAGTTCCGGTCAAGGTTGTCAACGTCCATGACCACCCCATTGCAGAGGTCCGCGAAGCCTTGAGCGACCTGCGCGTCACTCGGCAGGAAGTGCTCCACGATCCCTGCGTTAACCAGTAGCTTCACGTCCTCCACCGTGCCGGCCACCTGCGACATGAAGAGGCAGTACGCCGTGACGGGCCTCCGTGGGACGTGCTCCTCCAGCGCCATCAGGTTACGTAGGATCGTCCACGTGTTGCTGTCGACCCGCAGATGGGGGAGGCACAGCGTGCCTCGCTGAAGGCGCACGTCGAGGACGGTCCACTCCTCCCCGCTCACGAAGGCCCGGCGCTTGAACCGCATGCCGCCGTACCTGCCGTACTCCGTCGCCCGGCGCCACCGGCCGGTGCGCCTGCGCCGTGCCGTGCTCCCTGCGGTTTCCGGAGGCGGATCGGTTGGCTGGAAGTAGTGATGCACCAGGTGCAGCAAGTGGGACGCCTGCCGCGGCGCCGGCCGCAGCTTCTTGCTGATGTAGAGCTGTGCCTGCAGAAGCTCCTGGACAGAGACGGCAATGTTTCCGAGGACGGACATGCTGGCGCCTCCTGTGATGTGCTCGTGGATCCTCTCAAGCACGAAGAGAGGTATCTGGTTCTCCACAAGGAACACGGTGTCGCGCACCACCGCGCTGTCGGAGACTCCACCGGCCGCCGTCGAAGCGCCGCCATTGCTGCATGCCCCTGTCACATAATGTACAAACAGAAGAAGCAGGTAGCACCCGTCGCGCAGCAGCATGCCGGAGAACTGCTCCGGCGTGAGCTGGCCAACGCCGTCGGCGTAACACTCCCTCGCTCGTGGCTCCAGCTTCTCCACTATCCGCCCTAGGGTGTGTTCGTCGGAGAGGCTCTTGAGGAAGGAGACACCGCACAGCTTCTCTTTTTGAGTCCGTGGGGAGGAACAGCTTAGATGGTACGGGCCAATCGGCACATACTGCGGCGTGTAGCTGTTGCCGTCCAAACCACGGAATTGCATACGGACCTTGGAGATGGAGACAGCCGGCGCCATCTCAGATTGTTTGGCCGGCGCTTGTTTCTTCCCTGCCTCCAAATCCAAATCGCCGTGCGAGCCAACATTTGGGACTCCTGCGTCTGCACGCAAAAATTACTAGTCAGCACACAAACTAATTAACTAGCAGAATATGATCCCAAATCCTAGACACATCATAACATAATTATAGGTAAAGATTTCAGTGACAAAATAGGATCGTACGTGATGGCTCTCTAGCAGGGCCGGACTCCTATCACTCCAGCACTCTAGAACTAGCTAGGACTATCACATGGTGCACACATTTCGCAATTTGGATCACTGAATCTTTCGTACAATGAATGACAAAGGGATATTTTCTCGACGCAATGAACAGAGTAAGAAACAGGCAAATATTCACTTCATACCTTGCGCCATTAAGCTCGAAGCTCCAAACTTGGTAGCTACTCGTCGTGCCTCACAGCAACTCCCTATGTATAGCCATATAACTTTATATATTCACTGTATCATAACAGATGAGCCAACTGACAATGCGACCATCCAACACCCTAAGATCCCTCTGACACATATGACCTCTGCCCTGAAGTTAATAAAATAAGAACCCTTTAGCTGGCAAACGGTTGTCAGAGGGAGTGGCATTTGCAAACGATTTCGGTGTCATTTCTAGTTTGAGTGGATGAATGACAGTTTATTCAGAGCGTCATGATAGTTTCTGTCAGCAGTTTTCGTTTTTAAACCAAAACTACCACTAAGAAGGGTTCGCTTGTCACCCCTTCTCAGCGATTGGTTGCCAGTTAGTTAGTTTTTCCGAAAAATATTCCGTAGCACAAGTATATACTTGGAATAAACAGTACAGATTTGGTTTTCTTTTTTGGGCTTACACATATATATTTTGGTATTTTTCAGAAAGTGTTCTGTGCAAAAAAACAAACAAACAAAAGAGCTGCTAGAGATTGGATCTCAATATATAGTATTTTAATGGCACCGTTGTACTCTGCTAGGTAGACGATTGCACACATTGAAAAATTGAACAGCCAATCTACGGCATGCATTGAGAGGGAGAGAAAGAAAAACTTGTACGCTGGTATGAAACAAAATGGAGCCATACACATTGGCGTGTTTGGTAGCCGTAGCCTACATTGATTGCGTCAGGCCGCGCCATGTAGTTTTGGCCTGTTTGATTGCTTGCCTTGCACCTAAATCATGGCCCGTTCCATGTTTATAAAGCTCCTACGGATCTAGCTGAGTAGGAACGCCTAAATCGGTCTTTTCCTACACCAGGTCCAAAGCTGTCGTGGATATAATCCAGACAATGCTATAAGGGGTTTGTATGTAGAGGCAATGATATCTATCGATCAGTACGGATGGGAATACACGCATGGATTTATACATATTCAGACCCTCTCTAGTGGAGATAATTCCCTACTTCTGTGATGCTCTTAACTCTTGGTGTAAGGTACACTATGAAAGAGTTCAACCCTCAGTCTGGTGCCCTCCTCCCGGATTATATAGAGTGTGCTAGGAGGGGTGTCATAACGGGCTGGTATTAATGTTGTCCATGGCCGACTCCTCATAGTCATTCTGGCTAGTGATTGCCTTATTTAACTAGATTATAACACCGTTAGGTAACATAAGTAATTAAGACATCGTGGGGGTCATTTATCCTAGGTCGCAACCGACTGCAGAGTGTCCGACTGCTCCCGCCTTCATGGTGACCGACTGTTGGGCCTTCTCCATCTGGGGGTGTAGGATCCAACTGTTATGACTTGGCCTGATCTTGAGAACCTCTTTAGCTTTTACTATCTTGGGCCGTGACGCTTGTGGGCTGGAAGTATTGCCCTTGACCCACATTCTTCTAGACCGTATCCTTGATGGGCTATGGCTCTTAGCCGAGATATTTCCATACTTGGACCTACCCCGGGTATAACCCCGACAGTAGCCCCCAAGTCAATTGAGTTCTCACTGGAGAAACCCGACTGTTCATCGCTGGAAAGATTTTTAACTATTTGACGGACTGAAGATGCCCCTTATTGGTTGGTTGAGGGATCTCCTCAAAAGAGGATGCCTTCTGGTGACGAAGAGGCAAGTAATTTCTTAGTTGTCTCCTCGCTAATGCAACAAGCACAAGACCAGTTTCACCCACCAAAAGAAGACCACGAGTAAGACAGTGCCGTCCGCTCAGTCGGCCCCATTATCTAAGCCGACTAAGCAGGTTACACCCCGCCACCAGGATGTTGACATCGTCGTGCCTGTGAGGACCGACGAACTGAGAAGTCAAGACCATGTTGAACCTACCCCAGCTCGTGGACTGATACGTCTCCATCGTATCTATTTTTCCAAACACTTTTGTCATTTTTTTGGACTCTAATTTGCATGATTTGAATGAAACTAACCCGGACCGAGACTGTTTTTAGCAGAACTACCATGATGTTGTTTTTTGTCAGAAATAAAAGTTCTCAAAATCGGATGAAACTTTGCGGAGATTTTTTTATTAAATAAACAAATAATATTGGAATGAAGATCCACTGGGTAGGCGCCATCACTTGCTCACAAGGCAACAGGGCGCGCCTACCCCTAGGGCGCACCCTGATGCCTTGTGGGTCACACAGGTGGCCGTCTGACCAAATTCCAAGCCTATAAATTCTTTTTCCCGAGAAAAAAAGAGAGAAAAAGGTTCATCATGTTTTACTATACGGAGCTACTACCACCTCTTGTTCTTCATCACGAGGGCTGTTCTGGAGTCCATTTGGGGCTCCCGAGAGGGGGATTCGTCGCCGTCATCATCATCAACCATCCTCCATCAACAATTTCGTGATGCTGACCCCCGGAAGTGAGTCCTTCATAGGTTTGCTGGACGGTGATGAAGTGGATAATATTTATCATGTAATCGAGTCAATTTATTAGGGCTCGATCCCTAATATCCATTATTTTGTGAGATTGATGTTGCTACGACTTTGCTATGCCTAATGCTTGTCACTAGGGATTGAGTGCCATGATTTCGGATCTAAACCCTTTATGTTTTCATCAATATATTTGAGTTCTTGATCCTATCTGCTAGTTCTATGCACTTGTTACTATTCTGAACCATGGACCCGGAGGTGACTATAATTGGGATACTCTCCGGGGATGACTGTAATTCAAGGAGCTCATGTATTCACCATGTGTTAATGCTTTGTTCTGATTCTCTATTAAAAGGAGGACTTAATATCCCTTAGATTTCCTTACGGACCCCGCTTCCACGGGATGGTAGGACAAAATATATCATGCAAGTTTTTATTATAAACACGTATGACTATATACGGAATACATGCCTACATTGAATTGATGAGTTGGAGTTATTGTATGTCGCTCTAGGTTGTGATTGTTACATGATGAATGCCATCCAACACAAATATCCATCGATGATCCAATGACTACACTTTTCTCATATTGATCTTTGCTAAGTTACTACTGTTGTTGCTACTGTTACAATCACTACAATACTTCTACTATTACTGTCATCGTTACTAATGCTACTGTTACCACTATTATGAAACTATCATACTATTGTGCTACTAAATACTTTAGTACAGATATTTAGCTTTCCATGTGTGGTTGAATTGACAACTCAACTGCTAAGGCTCATAAATATTCTTTGGCTCCCCTTGTGTCGAATAAATAAATTTGGGTGAAATACTACCCTGGAAGGCTGTCGCGATCCCATATGCTTGTGGGATACCAAGACCTTTTTTCTGGTGTCGTTGCCGGGAGCATAGCTCTATTTATTGAGTTCACTTGAGAATTATTTATCTGTTGATCACTATGAAGAATCAGAAAGACCCCTAGACCAAGATCGTACTATCTAAGATGAGGGGACCTAAGGAACCGCCATCTATCTCCGCACTTGATTCACCTTATGTTTTAAGTAGGCTTGCGACACTACCACCTGCTATTCATTTTGACATGTCACAAGTAATTGACGATACTACTTCTGTTGTAAATGAAACTTGTGATGATGCCAATACTTTGCTTGATGAATCTGTGCCACTAGGTGAATTTCTTGATGAACAAATTGCGAAAGCTAAAGAACTTGACACTGCAGAAACTACTAAAAATTATGATTTACCTATTATGCCTAGCTCTCCTACTAGATTTGAAATGCCTAAGGTACCTCAAGGTTATGTTATGGATGGGGAGATTACTGAAGAATTTATTGATTGTAAGCTGAATGAAAAGGCTATGATAGAAAGAATGAAATATGATTCTAAGTTTGCAACCTATCCTATCTTTGTTACTGATAAGGATTATGAATTCTCTATTGATCCTAAACTTATTACTTTGGTAGAATCCGATCATTTTCATGGTTATGAAACTGAAATTGTTGTGCCACATCTTACTAAATTAAATGACATAGCCACCCTTTTGCTCATGAGGAAAAATTTGCTACTACTATATTCTTTGTTATTTCCTTTCTCATTAAAGGGGATGCTAAAGAATGGTTTAATACTCTTGCTCCTGGTTGTGTGCGTACTCCCCAGGATATGATATACTACTTCTCCGAAAAATATTTTCTTGATCATTAGAAACAAGCCGCCTTACAGGAAATATGTAAGTTTGTGCAATTTGAGGATGAGCATCTCCCTCAAGCTTAGGGGAGGTTGCTTCAATTATTAAATGTTTTGCCTGATCATCCTCTTAAGAAAAATAAAACACTTGATATCTTTTATAATGGACTAACCGATGCTTCTAGGGACTACCTAAATTGTTGTGCCGGCTATGTTTCCTGGGAATGAACTATTGAACAGGCTCAAGAATTACTGGGTAATCTATTGAGGAATGCTGATGATTGGACACTTCCTGAACCACTGCCTAGGCCAACTCCAAAGAAGAGGAGAAGATATTCAAGAGGCAAAGAAATCTATGAAAGGAAAGGGTGTTAAATCTGAAGATGTTAAGAATTTACCACCTGTTAAAGAAATACGTGGACTTGACATCCTGACATAGGTAGTAGAGGCATATTCTCTTTATAAGTTTGATGAGGGTGATATTCCATATAATAAATCTCCTAGTCAATGTTTGGATGAATTTGATAATTTCATTGTTAAGGAAGAAAACTTCAATTTGCAAACTAGTAATCAATTGAAATGTAATGCTATCAGGATTGAATGCATGAGTGATTTGATATTCAGAATTGCTAATATGATGTTAAAGGCTTATGTAAATATGATTCTATGGTTCAAACTCAGCAGGAAAAGTTTCTAAATCACAAAATGATTTGCTTAATGAGATGAATAATAAAATGAATGATCATGCTATTAGAGTAGTTACTAGAGGTCTTTACATCCTGAAGGCCATCCTAAAAGAATTGAGAAAGACTCTCGGAGAATTAAGAATGATGCACCTAGTTCAGCTAGAAAGAATAAAAAGAATAAGGATTTTGCATGCTTCTGGTGAAACTGTTGTAGAAAAACCTTATGAGAATCCAAATAATGTCTATTTCTGATGCTGAGACACAATCTAGTAATGAGCATACACCTAGTGATAATGATAATGATGATGCTATCCACTAGACAATAATAAAGGGCTTGATAACCCACCTTATAAAATAAATATATGATAAAAGAGACTTTGTTGCTAGAAAACACAGTAAAGAAAGAGAACCATGGGTTCAAAAACCTATGCCATTTCCTAGTAAGGTTGTGAAATATAGAGGTGAAGAGGCTTCTAATCGTTTTGTTGAAATGCTTAGACCTTTTACAACAAAAAATTACACTTCCGTGATGATACGTGTTTGTCATAGTAGGTCACGTTTTCTGTCATGCATGTACATCCATGACAATTTTATGACAGAATCAAGATAGTCATACATGTGCTGTCGTAGAAGTGTTCCATGACATTACCAAAATTATCATCACGGAAGTGTCCACTTCCATGACGATAAATCGCGCGTCACAGAAGTGCTTTCGTCAAGGGTGACCGACACGTGGCATCCACCGTAATGGAACGCCGTTAAGCTATCGGGCCAGGTTTTGGATCCGATAACCCGTTAACAGCCCGGACCAATGGGGATTTTCCACGTGTAAAATCATCATTGGCTGGAGGAAACACGTGTCGGCTCATCGTTGGGACAGATGTCATCCACTCATTGGACAAAAGGCGCCTATGTTACGTCGACACGTGGCACGGCCCAACAGAGGCCCATTCCTGTGAAAGGCCGGCCCGTTTGACTTGGTCGAAAGGTGGTGGGCCGGCCCATGGAAAGCCTGTTAACGGCCTGTTCGCATATAGCCCATTTACAGCCCGCTAACCCAAGGCCCGTTACGCCCTATCCGAATTAGGCCCAGTAGCATCATCTGGGCCATCCAATATGATTCCTGCCCGTTTTCACTTCTGGCCCATGTATGGCCCATGACGTCTTTCGGCCCATATTAGGCCCTTTGTAACTCTTGGCCCATTAATGGCCCGTGGTGAAACTGGCCCACAATGAACAGTGTATCACTTTATACCCATTAACGGCCCGTGGTGAAACTGGCCCGTAATGAACAATGTATCACTTTATACCCATTAACGGCCCGTTATTCCGTTGGGCCATTTCCAGCCCATGTTATCTTTCGGCCTTCTTAGAGCCCATTTATTCTTGGGCTCACTTCCAGCATTCGTTGACTTACGACCCGTTACTGTCATTTTCTGCTTGTGGGCTAAATTCAGCCTGAGGTTACAGTCGGCCCGTTTGTGGCCCGTTAATACATTGGGCCATTTTCATAGCGTCATCAAATATGACCGATTAACGACGGCATGTTTTGGTCGGCCCACGAACAGACGATTCCAACTCTAGCCCGTTTACGGCCATAATGCGGTCTGTTATTAGCCCATGTTTGGCCAACCGATCATACGGCCCGTACAAGGCCCATTGATGATACGGCCCGTAGAAGGCCCATTGTGTCTATGACCCGTATAAGGCCCATTGTTTCTACGACACGTAGAAGGCCCATTGTTTCTACGGCCCTTAGGAGGGAAATGGTAACTACAGTAAATATGTAGCCCATGGTTATTGTGGCCTAGTTTTAAAAAATAGGTTATTGCGGCCACTAGCAAACCGCGGAAAAAGAACTGCACTGACTACAAGCAAAGAAATAAACAAGACAATAAGGAAATAAATAAGCAAGCAACTTACGCTAGGCTATCACGGCTATTACACATATTACATCCACTGGGCATCAAAGTTCGCCACCAGTGCAAATATAGGGAACACAACAGCATATAAACACCGCAGCAAAACAAGTCCAGAACTAAAACCACTTCAGAAGAGCTCAAGAAACAATATCTTGGGTACCCATAATGCTGGCAAGATGCTTAGCAAGCTTATTAACTTTCTCTTGTTTGGCGCTTAAGTCCTCCAGCACTTGTTGTTGCACCAGAAAGTATGCATCTGAATTCTGCAGAGACTTCTTCAGTCCTTCGGCTTCCTGTGGCATAACATCTGATTGATGTCTTTCAACTTGAAGTTGAGACTCAAGAAGCCGAACTGATTCAGGCAACGAGTTCGAAGACCTGGTGCCAGCAGTAGTTGCCAGTAACTCGAACACTACATCAAGACAGGACTTTGGGGTTGTCTCAGTGTCTTCAATATAGTTTTTATCAGCTTTCTTGGAGACCAACAGAGATGTCTCACTATCTTGAACCTTATCTGCATTACTTCCTTTACCATTGCATAATGGGGTACTCTTCTCCAATATTTTATCCGCGTTCTAAAAGAGAAACAAACAAACACATCACAAGTTTACAATGTAGTATATGAAACTCACTTTGGTAAACCAGTTCAGTAGTAAGGTGGACAGGATAACATCATGAAACAAACATGTAACTATGTAGTATGGTCACTGTATGGTCTATATCATTCTAGTTTATGTTGCCAAATCAAAATAGATACAGTTCGAATCATATCTATTTAAGACAAAGCAGCATAGACAGAATATGTGTGGGAAACTACACAACAATAACAACACTTGTGATGTGCATGGCATGAGAACATAAGTGTTTATTCAATTGAAACTAAAATCAACATAGAGCAAGTTACAACAGAAAACAACCAAACACGTTAAAGAAACAGGTTTAAAACATACCTGTTGCGCTATTGGAGTTTCAATTGCATCCTTCAAATTTGAAATTAGTTGGTATGAGTAAATACAGTGATGCAAGAGCAAAGAAGTATGAACCATAGCTACGAAACCTGACCTGAGAACAATTCTTCTTCTGCTTTAAGCGTTGACTTAGGGTTCAGAGTGGTGGTCCTCGTGCTTTGGGCACTGCAGTTGCCTTACTAACTGCTAGTGTTTGGGTGCTCTATGATGGAGACGGTGCTGTGTCAACGGGAACTGGGTTACTATCTGCTAGGGTTGGGGTTAGAAGGGATGTAGCTGGTTCTCTGTCCAACTGGGTAGGGGTACAATCTGCATGAGTCTGGGTTATGTGTGGTGGGGCTGGTTCTTGGGCAAGTACAACCGTGGTTCTATCTGCATCGACAGGTAGGACGATCTTTTCTGAAGACCGTGTTTTTACTCCCACAGATACTGCCATCACTCCCTCCAATTGAAATGGCTGATAAACAAGAAAAGTAATTGAATGTACAAACATTGTAAGATAGATAGGTGTAATGGATAGTAGGGAAGAAAACAGGGCATGAAATAATTCACATTTTTGTTGTCTAACCAAATAGCAGGACATAATTTCACATATATGATGGCTAATTAAACATGATAGCATGACACAATTTCACATGTATGATGGCTAACTAAACAGGATAGAATGACATACTTCAAACTATGATGACTATGTAAACAGGATGACATGATATAACTATACGATGTGTCTATTAAAGTAGTTGGCATGCCATAAATCACAAACATGTCGTCGATGGAAACATGATGGCATGATATAATTCACGGATGGAATGACATAATTTAAAATATGATGACTATGTAAACATGAGGAGATGATATAACTATATTATGCCTTTAGAAAATGGGTTGGCATGCCATAATTCAGATACATGCTGTCTATGTAAACATCATGGCATGACATAATTCAAATATATGATTTATATACTAAGGAAGTGAGCAGAGGGCAATCGCATATATGATGTGTCAACTAAGGAGATGGCATTCAATATTGTGTATATGATGTAAAAACTAAGCATTGCAATACAACATATGCATGACATGAGTAATATAACCCTGCCAAGTTTGAGCATACACCTCAGGGGGATAATAGGACTCGTTATCTGTCTCTGAATCCTCCTCTGAAGAGCTATCTGTAACCAGCAAGATATCTGCTTCAGCAGGTAGCATTGTCTGCTCTAAAGACCTTGTTTTCACTCCAGATATCTCCATCACCAATTCAAATGGCTGATGCACGATGCACAGAAGAGCAGTTGAATATACAAACATTGTCGACAAAAGCAATGAGAAATAAAAAAAAGGATGGCATGATATAATTCACATATATGACGCTTGCCTAAATAACATGGCATTGCATAATTCACATACATAATGCCTTGGAACAAGATAACATTGCATAATTCACATATATAATGTCTTGCAACAAGATGGCATTGCATAATTCACATATATGGTAATTAGACACTAAACAAGTGGCATTCACACAAAGCATGTCTAAACTAAGCAAATGACATAGCAATGCAAGATACCATACACTCGATATGAGCAACATAACCCTGCCAAGTTAGAGCATGCACCTCGGGGGGGGGGGGAATATGACTGGTCATCTGTCTCGAATCCTCCTCGAGGAGCTATCGGTAACCAACAAGACATGCGCTTCGTCGAGATAGCATTATGCGCTCAAGACCTTGTTTCCACTCCAGATTTTTCCATGGTATGCCGAATGGCTGATGCACAGGAAGAGTAATTGAATGTACTAAAATTGTTGACAAATTTAACACGTAATAAAAAATGATGGCATGATATAATTCACATATAAGATGTCTGGCTAACCAGGGTGGCATTGCAAAATTCACATATATGATGCCTGGCTAAACAAGATGGCATTGCATGATTCACATATCCGATAAACAAACTAAACATATGGCATTGACATAAAGCATGTCTAAACTAAGGAGATGACATCTTTAATGTATACAGTAAGCAATGCAAGGCACCATATGCATGATATTACCAATATCAGCATGCCAAGTTAGAGCGAAGACCTCATGGGGTAAATAGGAGTGGTCTTATCCTTCTGAATCCCCCTCAGAACAGTTATCTTCCTCTTGATTACAATCCGAAATGGGTGGAGGGGGGGGGGCTGCCTTTGCGCCCACCATGGAGCGACGTCTGCATGAAATTTTATTGCCACGCAAGGCTCGTCTCTTTTGCTCTATATGATCAGTTCCATTGTGTACAATAACTGGCATGCTTAGGAATAAAACATAGTGAGATTATGTAAGGAGTGCATGCACAAATCCAGAGTGATGGTAGCAAACTGTGGATAGACCCAAAACAAATGATAGAAGGCAGATAATAGCTTTAGTTAAAAAATACAGATAATGGCTCCTTTAATGTTTGTTTGCACCCAACATGAAACTCATAGTAGACACCCGAGATTAACCAGATAGTAGACAGATAGTACTGATTGCTACCCCAATATGTACCCCACAACCATTTAAAAACTCAAGTTTCAGCATTAGTTTGGACCTGACTCGGAGTCTAATAGGTGAACACGACGATAAGTAGCATGTCATCATATTAAGCGATGCATAACGTAAGAAGACACGGAAGAGTGCGACCTCTCTTGCGGACCTGTGTAGTCCTCAAGGTCATCTGCTCAGTTGATGATGGTAATGCAGTTGTCGTGGCTGCCGCGGCGGGGAAGAAGATCTGAGGCGGCGAAAGACAGTCTGGAGAGCGGATCCCTGCTGTGGTGAACCCTTCCGTCGTTGGAGCAGCTGAGCTGGGGTGGAACACAGCGCCGCAGGAGTAGGACAAACCACACAAGGTTTTCTTTGACACATATCTGTAACAGAAGTAACTGAGTAAGGGCTTGTTTGAATTTGAGGATTCTAATAATGCAGGGATAGGAAATAGACAGGAATAGGATAGGAATGCACGTGCAAAACAGAGAATTTAAAACACAGGATTTCTGCCAATCTGGGTGTTTGATTCAGAACAATTGGAAGATCACAGGATGCAAAAAGCATGGTGAGATTAAGTCAAACCATAAGAAAATGTATGGTTATAATGCTATTATGCTACTATCTCTTAGTCTTGTGCTTGATGAATAGGAATATGAAAAGTAGGACAAGTGGAATTTAGAATTCCTATGGTTTTTCTTTCAAGGAGACACTAAAGGAACAAATCCTACATTTTTCCTTTGCTCCATTCCTTTGCACCAAATTCATGAAAAGTAGTACCATAGAAAACTTTCCAATTCCTATGTTTTTCATTCACTTTTCCTTTCGAGCACTAGCGATTCTAGTAAGCAGGCTTGAGCAAGGAAAATCCTACACTAAAAAAATGTTTTTGTGCTACTTCTATTACTTTGGACCCAGGCCACTGCCATACTAGCTCAACTTCCAGGCCTATCGGCAAATGCACAGCTCAAACACGCAGAGATAAATAATGATGGCGTTCAAGAGAGTCCATCACGGATAGCTAAGTTACCTGGTACCTCACTGCTTGTCATATAGTAGGATAAAATAATCGTATTTCCTGTGGGGAACGTTGCAGAAAATAAAATTTTTCCTATGGTTTCACCAAGATCAATCTATGAGTTCATCTAGCAACGAGAGAGAGGAGTGCATCTACATATCCTTGTAGATCGTGAGCGGAAGCGTTCAAGAGAACGGGGTTGAGGGAGTCGTACTCGTCGTGATCCAAATCACCGATGATCCTAGTGCTGAACGGACAGCACCTCCGCATTCAACACACGTATGGTTGAGGAAGACGTTTCCTCCTTCTTGATCCAGCAAGGGGGAAGGAGAGGTTGATGAAGATCCAGCAGCACGACGGCGTGGTGGTGGATGCAGCAGCGATCTTGGCAGGGCTTCGCCAAGCTTCTGCGAGAGGGAGAGGTGTAGCAAGGGGAGAGGGAGGCGCCAAGAGCATGGGTCCGGCTGCCCTCCCTCCCCCCATTTTATATAAGGACCTAGGGGGGGCGCCGGCCCTAGGAGATGGGATCTCCAAGGGGGGGCGGCGGCCAGGGGGGTGGCTTGCCCCCCAAGCCAAGTGGAGGCGCCCCCACCCCTAGGGTTTCCCAACCCTAGGCGCAGGGGGGCCCAAGGGGGGGGGCGCACCAGCCCACCAGAGGCTGGTTCCCCTCCCACTTCAGCCCATGGGGCCCTCCGGGATAGGTGGCCCACCCGGTGGACCCCCGGGACCCTTCCGGTGGTCCCGGTACAATACCGGTGACCCCCGAAACTTTCCCGATGGCCGAAACCTGACTTCCTATATATAATTCTTTACCTCCGGATCATTTCGGAACTCCTCGTGATGTCCGGGATCTCATCCGAGACTCCGAACAACTTTCGGGTTACTGCATACTCATATCTATACAACCCTAGCGTCACCGAACCTTAAGTGTGTAGACCCTACGGGTTCGGGAGACATGTAGACATGACCGAGACGCCTCCCCGGTCAATAACCAACAGCGGGATCTGGATACCCATGTTGGTTCCCACATGCTCCTCGATGATCTCATCGAATGAACCACGATGTTGAGGATTCAAGTAACCCCGTATACAATTCCCTTTGTCAATCGGTACGTTACTTGCCCAAGATTCGATCGTCGGTATCCCAATACTTTGTTTAATCTAGTTACCGGCAAGTCACTTTACTCGTACCGTAATGCATGATCCCGTGACCAGACACTTGGTCACATTGAGCTCATTATGATGATGCATTACCGAGTGGGCCCAGAGATACCTCTCCGTCATACGGAGTGACAAATCCCAGTCTCGATTCGTGCCAACCCAACAGACACTTTAGGAGATACCCGTAGTGTACCTTTATAGTCACCCAGTTACGTTGTGACGTTTGGCACACCCAAAGCACTCCTACGGTATCCGGTAGTTGCACAATCTCATGGTCTAAGGAAATGATACTTGACATTTGGAAAAGCTCTAGCTAAACGAACTACGTGATCTTTGAGCTACGCTTAGGATTTGGTCTTGTCCATCACATCATTCTCCCAATGATGTGATCCCGTTATCAATGACATCCAATGTCCATAGTCAGGAAACCATGACTATCTGTTGATCAACGAGCTAGTCAACTAGAGGCTCACTAGGGACACGTTGTGGTCTATGTATTCACATGTGTATTACGATTTCCGGATAACACAATTATAGCATGAATACTAGACTATTATCATGAACAAAGAAATATAATAATAACCATTTTATTATTGCCTCTAGGGAATATTTCCAACAGTCTCCCACTTGCACTAGAGTCAATCATCTAGTTACATTGTGATGAATCGAACACCCATAGAGTTCTGGTGTTGATCATGTTTTGCCCTAGGGAGAGGTATAGTCAACGGATCTGCTACATTCAGGTCCGTGTGTACTTTACAAATATCTATGTCTCCATCTTGAACATTTTCACGAATGGAGTTGAAGCGACGCTTGATGTGCCTGGTCTTCTTGTGAAACCTGGGCTCCTTGGCAAGTGCAATAGCTCCAGTGTTGTCACAGAAGAATGCGATCGGCCCCGACGCATTGGGTATGACTCCTAGGTCGGTGATGAACTCCTTCACCTAGATTGCTTCATGCGCTGCCTCCGAGGCTGCCATGTACTCTGCTTCACATGTAGATCCCGCCACGACGCTTTGCTTGCAACTGCACCAGCTTACTGCCCCACCATTCAAAATATACACGTATCCGGTTTGTGAATTAGAGTCATCTAGACGGACCGCTGTTCTTTGTCCTTTTCAGGTACTTCAGGATATTCTTGACCGCTGTCCAGTGTTCCTTGCCGGGATTACTTTGGTACCTTCCTACCAAACTTACGGCAAGGTTTACATCAGGTCTGGTACACAGCATGGCATACATAATAGATCCTATGGCTGAGGCATAGGGGATGACACTCATCTATTCTTTATCTTCTGCCGTGATCGGGCATTGAGCCGAGCTCAATCTCACACCTTGCAATACAGGCAAGAACCCTTTCTTGGACTGATCCATATTGAACTTCTTCAATATCTTATCAAGGTATGTGTTTTGTGAAAGACCTATGAGGCGCCTTGATCTATCCCTATAGATCTTGATGCCTAATATGTAAGCAGCTTCTCCAAGGTCCTTCATTGAAAAACACTTATTCAAGTAGGCCTTTATGCTGTCCAAAAGTTCTATATCATTTCCCATCAAAAGTATGTCATCTACATATAATATGAGAAATGCTACAGAGCTCCCACTCACTTTCTTGTAAACGCAGGCTCTCCATAAGTCTGCATAAACCCAAACGCTTTGATAATCTCATCAAAGCGAATGTTCCAACTCCGAGATGCTTGCACCAGCCCATAAATGGATCGCTGGAGCTTGCATACCTTGTTAGCATTCTCAGGGTCGACAAAACCTTCCGGCTGCATCATATACAGTTCTTCCTTAAGATGGCCGTTAAGGAATCCCGTTTTGACGTCCATTTGCCATATCTCATAATCATAGTATGCGGGAATTGCTAACATGATTCGGACAGACTTTAGCTTCGCTACGGGAGAGAATGTCTCATCGTAGTCAACCCCTTGAACTTGTCAATAACCCTTAGCGACAAGTCGAGCTTTATAGATGGTAACTACCATCTGCGTCCGTCTTCTTCTTAAAGATCCATTTGTTTTCTATCGCTCGCCGATCATCGGGCAAGTCTGTCAAAGTCCATACTTCGTTTTCATACATGGATCCTATCTCGGATTGCATGGCTTCAGGCCATTTGTTGGAATCTGGGCCCGCCATCGCTTCTTCATAGTTCAAAGGTTCACCGTTGTCTAACAACATGATTTCCAGGACAGGGTTGCCATACCACTCTGGTGTGGAACGTGTCCTCGTGGACCTATGAAGTTCAGTAGTAACTTAATCCGAAGTACCTTGATCATCATCATTAACTTCCTCTTCAGTTGGTGCTGGCACCACAGGAACATCTTCCTGAGCTGCGCTACTCACCGGTTCAAGAGGTAGTACTTCATCAAGTTCCACTTTCCTCCCACTTACTTCTCTCAAGAGAAACTCTTTCTCCAGAAAGGACCCGTTCTTGGCAACAAAGATCTTGCCTTCGGATCTGAGGTAGAAGGTATACCCAATGGTTTCCTTAGGGTATCCTATGAAGACGCATTTTTCCGACTTGGGTTCGAGCTTTTCAGGTTGAAGTTTATTGACATAAGCATCGCATCCCCATACTTTTAGAAACGACATCTTAGGTTTCTTCCCAAACCATAATTCATACGGTGTCGTCTCAACGGATTTAGACGGTGCCCTATTTAAAGTGAATGTAGCTGTATCTAGAGCGTATCCCCAAAATGATAGCGGTAAATCAGTAAGAGACATCATAGATCGCACCATATCCAATAAAGTGCGATTACGACGTTCGGACACACCGTTACACTGAGGTGTTCCAGGCGGCGTGAGTTGTGAAACGATTCCACATTTCCTTAAGTGTGTGCCAAATTCGTGACTTCAATATTCTCCTCCATGAGCTGATCGTAAGAACTTTATCTTTCGGTCACGTTGATTCTCTAACTCATTCTGAAATTCCTTGAACTTTTCAAAGGTCTCAGACTTGTGTTTCATCAAGTAGACATACCCATATCTACTCAAGTCGTCAGTGAGAGTGAGAACATAATGATATCCTCCGCGAGCCTCAACGCTCATCGGACCACACACATCAGTATGTATGATTTCCAATAAGTTGGTTGCTCGCTCCATTGTTCCGGAGAACGGAGTCTTGGTCATTTTGCCCATGAGACATGGTTCGCATGTGTCAAATGATTCATAATCGAGAGACTCTAAAAGTCCATCAGCATGGAGCTTCTTCATGCGCTTGACACCAATGTGACCAAGGCGGCAGTGCCACAAGTATGTGGGACTATCGTTATCAACTTTACATCTTTTGGTATTCACACTACGAATATGTGTAACATCACGTTCGAGATTCATTAAGAATAAACCATTGACCATCGGGGCATGACCATAAAACATATCTCTCATATAAATAGAACAACCATTATTCTCGGATTTAAATGAGTAGCCATCTCGTATTAAACGAGATCCAGATACAATGTTCATGCTCAAAGCTGGTACTAAAAAACAATTATTGAGTTTTAAAACTAATCCCGTAGGTAAATGTAGAGGCAGCGTGCCGACGGCGATCACATCGACCTCGGAACCATTCCCGACGCGCATCGTCACCTCATCCTTTGCCAGTCTCCGCTTATTCCGCAGCTCCCGCTTTGAGTTACAAATGTGAGCAACCGCACCGGTATCAAATACCCAGGAGCTACTACGAGTGCTGGTAAGGTACACATCAATAACATGTATATCACATATACCTTTGGTGTTGCCGGCCTTCTTGTCCGCTAAGTATTTGGGGCAGTTCCGCTTCCAGTGTCCGCTTCCCTTGCAATAAAAGCACTCAGTCTCAGGCTTGGGTCCATTCTTTGACTTCTTCCCGACAACTGTCTTACCGGGCGCGGCAACTCCCTTGCCATCCTTCTTGAAGTTCTTCTTACCCTTGCCTTTCTTGAACTTAGTGGTTTTATTCACCATCAACACTTGATGTTCCTTCTTGATCTCTACCTCCACTGATTTCAGCATTGAATATACCTCAGGAATGGTCTTTTCCATCCCCTGCATTGAAGTTCATCACAAAGCTCTTGTAGCTTGATGGAAGCGACTGAAGGATTCTGTCAATAACCGCGTCATCCGGGAGATTAACTTCCAGATGAGTTAAGAGGTTGTGCAACCCAGACATTTTGAGTATGTGCTCACTGACAGAACTATTTTCCTCCATCTTAAAACTGAAGAACTTGTCGGAGACTTCATATCTCTCGACCCGGGCATGAGCTTGGAAAACCATTTTCAGCTCTTCGAACATCTCATATGCTCCGTGTTGCTCAAAACGCTTTTGGAGCCCCGGTTCCAAACTGTAAAGCATGCCGCACTGAACGAGGGAGTAATCATCAGCACGAGACTGCCAAGCGTTCATAACGTCTTGGTGCTCTGGGATGGGAGCTTCACCTAGCGGTGCTTCTAGGACATAATCTTTCTTTGCAGCTATGAGGATGATCCTCAGGTTTCGGACCCAGTCCATATAGTTGCTGCCATCATCTTTCAACTTGGTTTTCTCTAGGAACGCGTTGAAGTTGAGGTGGACATGAGCGTTGGCCATTTGATCTACAAGACATTTTGTAAAGATTTTAGACTAAGTTCATGATAATTAAGTTCTTCTAATCAAATTATTTAATGAACTCCCACTCATATTAGACATCCATCTAGTCATCTAAGTGATACATGATCCGAGTCGACTAGGCCGTGTCCGATCATCACGCGAGACGGACTAGTCATCATCGGTGAACATCTCCATGTTGACCGTATCTTCCGTACGACTCATGTTTGACCTTTCGGTCTCTTGTGTTATGAGGCCATGTCTGTACATGCTAGGCTCGTCAAGTTAACCTAAGTGTTTATGCGTGTGTAAATCTGTCTTACACCCATTGTATGTGAACGTTAGAATCTATCACACCCGATCATCACGTGGTGCTTCGAAACAACGAACTTTTGCAACGGCGCACAGTTAGGGGGAACACTTTCTTGAAATTATTATGAGGGATCATCTTATTTACTACCGTCGTTCTATGTAAACAAGATGCATAAACATGATAAACATCACATGCAATCAAATAGTAGTGACATGATATGGCCAATATCATATAGCTCCTTTGATCTCCATCTTCAGAGCTCCATGATCATCTTCGTCACCGGCATGACACCATGACCTCCATCATCATGATCTCCATCATCGTGTCTCCATGAAGTTGCTCGCCAACTATTACTTCTACTACTATGGCTAAAGGTTTAGCAATAAAGTAAAGTAATTACATGGCGTTAAATCATTGACACGCAGGTCATACAATAATTAAGACAACTCCTATGGCTCCTGCCGGTTATCATACTCATCGACATGCAAGTCGTGATTCCTATTACAAGAACATGATCTCATACATCACATATATATATCATTCATCACAACTTTTGGCCATATCACATCACAAAGCAATTGCTGCAACAACAAGTTAGATGTCCTCTAATTGTTGTTGCATCTTTTACGTGGCTGCAATAGGGTTCTAGCAAGAACGTTTTCTTACCTACGTAAAAGCCACAACGTGATTTGTCAACTTATATTTACCCTTCATAAGGACCCTTTTCATCGAATCCGCTCCAACTAAAGTGGGAGAGACAGACACCCGCTAGCCACCTTATGCAACTAGTGCATGTCAGTCAGTGGAACCTGTCTCACGTAAGCGTACGTGTAAGGTTGGTCCGGGCCGCTTCATCCCACAATACCGCTGAAGCAAAATAAGACTAGTAGTGATAAGAAAGTTGACAACATCTATGCCCACAACAAGTTTGTGTTCTACTCGTGCAAAGAGAACTACGCATAGACCTAGCTCATGATGCCACTGTGGGGAACGTTGCAGAAAATAAAAATTTTCCTACGGTTTCACCAAGATCAATCTATGAGTTCATCTAGCAACGAGAGAGAGTAGTGCATCTACATACCCTTGTAGATCGTGAGCGGAAGCCTTCAAGAGAACGGGGTTGAGGGAGTCGTACTCGTCGTGATCCAAATCACCGATGATCCTAGTGCTGAACGGACAGCACCTCCGCGTTCAACACACGTATGGTTGAGGAAGACGTCTCCTCCTTCTTGATCCAGTAAGGGGGGAGGAGAAGTTGATGAAGATCCAGCAGCACGACAGCGTGGTGGTGGATGCAGCAGTGATCTCGGCAGGGCTTCGCCAAGCTTCTGCGAGAGGGAGAGGTGTAGCAAGGGGAGAGGGAGGCTCCAAGAGCATGGGTCCGGCTGCCCTCCCTCCCCCCTCTTTATATAGGCCCCCTAGGGGGGGGGGCGCCGTCCCTAGGAGATGGGATCTCCAAGGGGGGCGGCGGCCAGGGGGGTGGCTTGCCCCCCAAGCCAAGTGGAGGCGCCCCCACCCCTAGGGTTTCCCAACCCTAGGCGCGGGGGGGGGGGGGGCAAGGGGGGGCGCACCAGCCCACCAGAGGCTGGTTCCCCTCCCACTTCAGCCCATGGGGCCCTCCGGGATAGGTGGCCCGACCCGGTGGACCCCCGGGACCCTTCCGGTGGTCCCGGTACAATACCGGTGACCCCCGAAACTTTCCCGATGGCCGAAATCTGACTTCCTATATATAATTCTTTACCTCCGGATCATTCTGGAACTCCTCGTGACGTCCGGGATCTCATCCGGGACTCCAAACAACTTTAGGGTTACTGCATACTCATATCTATACAACCCTAGCATCACCGAACCTTAAGTGTGTAGACCCTACGGGTTCGGGAGACATGCAGACATGACCGAGACGCCTCTCCGGTCAATAACCAACAGCGGGATCTGGATACCCATGTTGGCTCCCACATGCTCCTCGATGATCTCATCGGATGAACCACGATGTCGAGGATTCAAGTAACCCTGTATACAATTCCCTTTGTCAATCGGTACGTTACTTGCCCGAGATTCGATCATCGGTATCCCAATACCTCGTTTAATCTCGTTACCGGCAAGTCACTTTACTCGTAGCGTAATGCATGATCCCATGACCATACACTTGGTCACATTGAGCTCATTATGATGACGCATTACCGAGTGGGC
Source organism: Aegilops longissima (assembly GCA_021605205.1). Classification (NCBI taxonomy): domain Eukaryota; kingdom Viridiplantae; phylum Streptophyta; class Magnoliopsida; order Poales; family Poaceae; genus Aegilops; species Aegilops longissima. The sequence goes on from CM038677.1 coordinate 848,978,257, forward strand.
CCAAAGATACCTCTCCGTCATACGGAGTGACAAATCCCAGTCTCGATTCGTGCCAACCCAACAGACACTTGCGGAGATACCCGTAGTGTACCTTTATAGTCACCCAGTTACGTTGTGACGTTTGGCACACCCAAAGCACTCCTACGGTATCCGGGAGTTGCACAATCTCATGGTCTAAGGAAATGATACTTGACATTTGGAACAGCTCTAGCTAAACGAACTACACGATCTTTGAGCTATGCTTAGGATTGGGTCTTGTCCATCACATCATTCTCCCAATGATGTGATCCTGTTATCAATGACATCCAATGTCCATAGTAAGGAAACCATGACTATCTGTTGATCAACGAGCTAGTCAACTAGAGGCTCACTAGGGACACGTTGTGGTCTATGTATTCACACGTGTATTACTATTTCCAGATAACACAATTATAGCATGAATAATAGACTATTATCATGAACAAAGAAATATAATAATAACCATTTTATTATTGCCTCTAGGGCATATTTCCAACATTTCCTGTTACTATGTGTGCTCAGTGGACAATATATATAACATGTAGAGTAAAAAAGAGATGCAACAAGTGTACAACTTCTTTGGCGAAGTCATGTTGATCTCAGCGTGATTGGGTTGGCCGGTGCGGATGCTCTGGCTGACTTGGCTATCGGAGCAGGGGAATAAGATCTTAGGCATCTGGAGATGGAGCCCAAGGTACCGCTCCGCTGTGATGGAGAGTTTTGTCGTTGGAGCAGCTCTGATGAGTTGTACAACGCCGAGGCTGAAGCAGGACAAGAGAGACAACGTTAACCTGAGTGGAATTCTAATAGCATCTCCAATACATGACGTAAAATACATAACCACAAAGTGCTAGATGTAAAATACATTAGCCTCTCATCTCTGAACTTAACTGCCGAAACTGAATTTAACTGTTGAAACTGAACTTAACTGTCGAAACTGAATTTTGCTGTCGAAACTGAATTTTACTGTCGAAACTGAAGGCACTAGCAAGGTGAGGCTACACATCAGTCGACTGACTTTTTCATCTCTGTTCAGTCGATTGCCGTTGGATACGAAATCAAGGGCCTGCATTTCATCTTCAACCTCCACCCCCTGAGCTGCCAGCCACCACCGGCCAAACAGCAGCCCCCCGCCGCCCGCGGCCGGCGGTGCCCCGCCCTGCCCGCCCCGAAAACACTCCCCACCGCCCGCCCGCCGCCCGCCATCCCTCTAGCCCCCGTGCGAGCTTTTCTTTGGCGATCCCCACGCCACCGCCCTGCCACCGCCGGTGACCACCGCCCCACCCGAACCCTAAGATAGATAGTGGGGTACCTCTCCGTGAGCCCCCTCCTCGCTGCGGCTGGTTCTTCCTTCACCTCGTGAGCCCCCAACCCCAAAAATCGATGACCCAAAAGTCGATTCAGTCGACTGAAGTGTAGCTAAATCGGAGCAACATCGTAAGCAAGAGCAAGAGCGAGAGCAGCAGCGCGAGCAAGAGCAATAGCAAGAGCAGACCAGGCAGGGGACCGAGAGCAAGAGCAGAGCAGCAGTGTGAGCGAGAGCTAAAGCAGCAACAAATCCTACTGATGTGGACGTCGCCGCCGAGGGAGCGACGTCGTGGAGGAAGTGGCCTGCGACGCCGCTGATGACCCACAAGTGTAGTGGATGCAACAACTTTCGAGGGTAGAGTATTCAACCCAAATTTATTCATTCGACACAAGGGGAGCCAAAGAATATTCTTGAGTATTAGCAGTTGAGTTGTCAATTCAACCACACCTGGATAACTTAGTATCTGCAGCAAAGTATTTGGTAGCAAAGTATTATGATAGTAATGGTAACAGTGGTAAAAGGTAAAGATAGTAATATCAATATTTTTGGGTTTTTTAATGATTGTAACAGTAGCAACGGAAAAGTAAATAAGCGAAGCACATTATATGAAAATCCCGTAGGCAATGGATCAGTGATGGATAATTATGTCGGATGCGATTCCTCATGTAATAGCTATAACTTAGGGTGACACAGAACTAGCTCCAATTCATCAATGTAATGTAGGCATGTATTCCGAATATAGTCATACATTCTTATGGAAAAGAACTTGCATGACATCTTTTGTCCTACACTCCCGTGGCAGCGGGGTCCTAGTGGAAACTAAGGGATATTAAGGCCTCCTTTTAATAGAGAACCGGACCAAAGCATTAACACATGGTGAATACATGAACTCCTCAAACTACGGTCATCACCGAGAAGTATCCCGATTATTGTCACTTCGGGGTTGTCGGGTCATAACACATAATAGGTGACTATAGACTTGCAAGATAGGATCAAGAACACACATATATTCATGAAAACATAATAGGTTCAGATCTGAAATCATGGCACTCGGGCCCTAGTGACAAGCATTAAGCATAGCAAAGTCATAGCAACATCAATCTCAGAACATAGTGGATACTAGGGATCAAATCCTAACAAAACTAACTTGATTACATGGTAAATCTCATCCAACCCATCACCGTCCAGCAAGCCTACGATGGAATTACTCACGCACGGTGGTGAGCATCATGAAATTGGTGATGGAGGATGGTTGATGATGACGACGGTGACAAATCCCCCTCTCCGGAGCCCCGAACGGACTCCAGATCAGCCCTCCCGAGAGAGATTAGGGCTTGGCGGTGGCTCCGTATCGTAAAACGCGATGAAACTTGCTCTCTGATTTTTTTTTCTCCGCGAGACGGAATATATGGAGTTGGAGTTGAGGTCGGCGGAGCCTCAGGGGGCCCATGAGATAGGGGCCGCGCCCAGGGGGGGAGGGCGCGCCCCCACCCTCTTGGACAGGGTGTGGGCCCCCTGGTCTTGATTCTTTCTCCAGTATTTTTTATATTTTCCAAAAAGTGCCTCCGAGGATTTTCAGGTCATTCCGAGAACTTTTGTTTTCTACACATGAAACAACATCATGGTAATTCTGCTGAAAACAGCGTCAGTCCGGGTTAGTTTCATTAAAATCATGCATGTTAGAGTCCAAAACAAGGGCAAAAGTGTTTGGAAAAGTAGATACGTTGGAGACGTATCAAATCCCCCAAGCTTAAACCTTTGCTTGTCCTCAAGCAATTCAGTTGATAAACTGAAAGTGATAAAGAAAAACTTTTACAAACTTTGTTTGCTCTTGTTGTTGTAAACATGTAAAGCCATCATTCAGGTTTCAACAATATTATAAACTAACCATACTCACAATAACACTTAGGTCTCACAACTACTCATATCAATAGCATAATCAGCTAGCGAGCGATAAAAATAAAACTCGGATGACCACACTTTCTCAAAACAATCATAACATGATATAACAAAATGGTATCTCACTAGCCCTTTCTCAGACCGCAAAACATAAATGCAGAGCACCTTTAAAGATCAAGGACTGACTAAACATTGTAATTCATGGTAAAAGAGATCCAGTCAAGTCATACCCAATATAAACCAATAATAATGATGCAAATGACAGTGTGCTCTCCAGCGGGTGCTTTTTAATAAGAAGGTGATGACTCAACATAAAAGTAAATAGATAGGCCCTTCACAGAGGGAAGCAGGGATTTGTAGAGGTGCCAGAGCTCGATTTTAAAATAGAGATTGAATAACATTTTGAGCGGCATACTTTTGTTGTCAACACAACAACTATGAGATGGATGTATCTTCCATACTACATGCATTATAGGTAGTTCCCACGCAGAATGGTAAAATTTTATACTCCCCCAACCACCAACAAGCATCAATCCATGGCTTGCTCGAAACAACGAGTGCCTCCAACTAACAACAATCCTGGGGGAGTTTTGTTTAATTATTTTGAGCTTTGATCTTCTTGGATCACGGGACTGGGCATCCCGGTTACCGGCCCTTTCTCGTGAATGAAGAGCGGAGTCCACTCCTCTTGAGAATAACCCACCTAGCATGGAAGATATAGGCAGCCCTAGTGGAAACATGAGCGGCTTGAGCATACAAAACATGATTTCATTTGAAGGTTTAGAGTTTGGCACATACAAATTTACTTGGAACGGCAGGTAAATACCGCATATAGGAAGGTATGGTGGACTCATATGGAACAACTTTGGGGTTTAAGGAGTTTGGATGCACAAGCAGTATTCCCGCTTAGTACAGGTGAAGGCTAGCAAAAAGACTGGGAAGCGACCAACTGAGAGAGCGACAATAGTCATAAACATGCATTAAAACTAATTCATACTGAGTACAAACATGAGTAGGATACAATCCACCATGAACATAAATATCGTGAAGGCTATGTTGATTTTGTTTCAACTACATGTGTAAACATGTGCCAAGTCGAGTCACTCAATTCATTCAAAGTAGGATACCATCCCATTATACCACACCATAATCATTCTTATAGCATGTTGGCATGCAAGGTAAACCATTATAACTCAAAGCTAATCAAGCATGGCACAAGCAACTATAATCTCTAAATGTTATTGCAAATATGTTTACTTCATAATAAGCTGAATCAGGAACGATGAACTCATCATATTTACAAAAACAAGAGAGGTCGAGTTCATACCAGCTTTTCTCATCTCAATAAGTCCATCATATATCGTCATTATTGCCTTTCACTTGCACGACCGAACGATGTGTGTAATAATAAGAGTGTACGTGCATTGGACTAAGCTGGAATCTGCAAGCATTCAACTCAAAAGAGAAAAGACAAAGTAATATGGGCTCTAATTAAATAAACAATCATGCATAAGAGAGCCACTAAACATTTTCAATATGGTCTTCTCGACCCCCAAAGAAAAGAGAAGAAAATAAAACTATTTACACGGGAAAGCTCCCAACAAGTAATAAGAAGAACGAGAAATCTTTTTGGGTTTTCATTTTAATTTCTACTACAAGCATGGAAATTAAACTAACTAATTTTTTTTGTTTTTCTTAAGGTTTGTCAAACACACAAGAAGAAAACCAGAAAAAGGAAATTTAGACTAGCATGGATAATACAATGAAAGAGTATGAGCACCGACGACTAGTGTGTGAACATGAATGTAAAGTCGGTGAGAAATACGTACTCCCCCAAGCTTAGGCTTTTGGCCTAAGTTGGTCTAATGCCAAGGACCACCGCTACTCTCCCCGGTGTACTGGGAAGTGTAATCAGGATACCACTGGCTAGCCATCTCCGGATCCCACTAGAAAGATGATGCACGATAAGGGTCCAGTGCAGGTTCTGGCTCAGGTTCAGGTTCTGGAGTGGATGCTTGGCCTCGATGAGCATACACAGCCTCCGGTGTAACAAGAAAATTATCTGCTGTCAAATCAAACAACAAAGGTGCAAGCAGAATAATAGTCTCACTGTGTTTCTTATTAAATCTCAAGTTGTACAGGAGCGTCTTATCTTCATTCTGAACGATAAAGTTGTTTGCTACCATGCTCTTGTAATCTAAAATGTAAGAAGGCAGGATTGTCTCCCCCTTTTCATAATGCCTAATAAGTATCCTAAAATGTCTAGCAAGATGTGAAGCATAGATACCTCCAAATATGGGGCCTTTTGTAAGATTCAGGTTTAGCCGTTTAGCAATGACGACACCCATGCTAAAACTATTGTCTCCAAACAAGGCATGCTAAAGAATGATAATATCAGGAACATTAAAGTTTCCACTATTTCCACGACAAATAAAGCATCTACTAGCAAATATAGCAAAGTAACGTAAAACAGGAAAGTGTATGCTAGAGATTTTTGCCTCGGAACCTTTCTTTGGCTCCTCTACAGCTATAGTGTTAACAAAGCCCTCCACATCTTCACGATGGGGTTCCTCTAACTCTCCCTCAAAAGGTATCCTACATACCACGCAAAAATCTTGTAAAGCCATTTCTCTGAATTCATCATATAAACAAAATGATACTGAAGGCGGTGACTTCTTAGGATAGTAATAAATTTTTTGCACGAAAGTATTGGTAAGAAAGAGATACTGATCTATTTGATCGAGGAGGAAATCGTTGAGACCCGCACTCTCGATCAAAGAATAATTTTTTTCATGAATTCCAGCTTCTTTCAAGAAATTATCACATGGCCACTCACACGACCGTACTTCCGCTAAGCGAGGAAGATTATACTTGGCTTTTTTCCATCTCTTTAGCTTGTTTTTCCTGAGAGCCTTGACTACAAGAGCCCCTTAAAAGTCTCCTTAACATTTTCTGAAAATTTCTGAAATTTTAGTAACTTCAAAATAAAAGTGAATAAAACTTAACAAGAATGGTAGCAACTAGTCCTACAAGTGCCTAGAGCCTATATCATGCATTAGAATTACTTGGAACCTCATAAATTTAACATGCAAGCTCAAGAACAGGGTCACCAAGACAGCAAGGATTTGGAATGAATAAAGCACTAAAAAAACTAATTGGACCAATGGAGGAGTCACATACCAAGCAACAATCTCCCAAAGCAGTTTTGTGAATGGAGCTTTGAGCAAGGAGATCGAAAATTGCAGCAAAACGAGCTAGAACTTGTGCTTGAGGTGGATGGGGATTTTTTTGGGTAGAAGATGGAGTGTGTGGGTGCTGGCATAAGTGGAGGGGGCTACCAGGGGCCCACGAGACAGGGGGCGCGCCCTCCACTCTCGTGGCCTGGTGCTTGCCCCTCCTGCAGTGATTTCAGTGCCTAAAATCCTCAAATATTCCATAAAAAATCATACTAAATTTGGAGGGCAATTGGAGCACTTTTATTTTCGGGATATTTTTTTATTGCACGGATAATTCAGAAAACAGATGGATAATACTATTTTTGCTTTATTTATTGAAAATAACACAAAGTAAAAATAAAGTACAGAAGGTTGTGCCTTCTAGTTTCATCCATCTCATGATCATCAAAATGAATCCACTAACAAGGTTGATCAAGTCTTGTTAACAAACTCATTCCGTATAGCACGAAACCGGAGAAATTTCGAAGTGACACTAAGTTACCTCAACGGGGACATGAAAATCCCCAATAATAAGAATATCATACTTTTCCTTAACAGTAGGGAGAGGAAATTCAAAACCTCCAATAATAATTGATGGAATGTTCTCAATAGTATTTATGCTATGAACTTGAATTTGCTTCCTCGGAAAATGTACTGTATGCTCCTTTCCATTAACATGAAAGGTGACATTGCCTTTGTTGCAATCAATAACAGCTCATGCAGTATTTAAAAAGGGTCTACCAAGAATAATAGACATACTATCGTCCTCAGGAATATCAAGAATAACGAAGTCTGTTAAGATAGTAACATTCGCAACAACAACAACAGGCATGTCCTCACAAATGCCGACAGGTATAGCAGTTGATTTATCAGCCATTTGCAAGGATATCTCAGTGGGTGTCAACTTACTCAATTCAAGTCTACGGTACAAGGAAAGAGGCATAACACTAACACCGGCTCCTAAATCACATAAAGCAGTTTTAACATAATTTATTTTAATAGAGCAAGGTATAGTGGGTACTCCGGGATCACCAAGTTTCTTAGGTATTCCACCCTTAAAGGTATAGTTGGCAAGCATGGTGGAAATCTCAGCTTCAGCTATTTTCCTCTTATTAGTGATGATATCTTTCATATATTTAGCATAAGGGTTTGTTTTAAGCATATCAGTTAAGCGCATGCGTAAGAAAATAGGTCTAATCATTTCAGCAAAATGCTCAAAGTCCTCATCATCCTTTGTCTTGGATGGTTTGGGAGGAAAGGGCATGGGTTTCTGAACCCATGGTTCTCTTTCTTTACCATGCTTCCTAGCAACAAAATCTCTCTTGTCATAACGTTGGTTTCTTGATTGTGGGTTATCAAGACCAATAGCAGGTACAATTTCTATATCATTGTTATTACTAGGTTGAGCATCTACATGAGCATCATTATTAGCATTACCATCAAGTTCATGTTCATCTCCGGATTGTGTTTCAGCATCAGAGATAGAAGTATTATTAGGATTCTCAGGTATTTCTGCATTAGGTTCACTAGAAGTTTGCAAAGTCCTATCATTCTTCCTTTTCTTCTTCTTAGAAGAACTAGGAGAATCTAGATTATTATTCTGAGAATCTTGTTCAATTCTCTTAGGGTGGCCTTCAGGATACAAAGGTTCCTGAGTCATTCTACCAGTTCTAGTAGCCACTCTAACAACAAAGTCATTTGTATTATTTAATTCATCAAGCAAATCATTTTGAGCTTTAAGTACTTGCTCAGCTTGAGTAGCAACCATAGACGCATATTTGCTAATGAGTTTAAGTTCACCTTTAACTCTAGCCATATTGTCACTCACGCGTCCTATCTCGAAAGCATTATTCTTTAACTCTCTACCAACATAATCATTGAAATTCGCGTGTCTATTCATGAAATCATCAAATTCATCTAAGCATGGACTATGAAATTTAGTAGATGGGATTTCATCCTTATCATATCTATAGAGATAATTTACCTTTACTACCTGTGTCGGGTTATCAAGACAATGTGGTTCTTCAACAGGCGGTATATTAAGACCATGTATTTCTTCAATAGGTGGTAAATTCTTAACATCTTCAGCTTTAATACCTTTTTCTTTCATTGATTTGTTTGCCTCTTGCATATCTTCAGGACTGAGAAATAGACCACCTCTCTTCTTCGGAGTGGGTTTAGGAATAGGCTCAGGAGTTGGCTCAATTGGTTCAGGAATTTCCTCAGGAATTGGCTCAGGAAGAGTCCAATTATTTTCATTGGTCAGCATATTGTTCAATAATAATTCAGCTTCGTCGACTGTTCTTTCCCTGAAAACACAACCAACACAACTATCCAAGTAGTCCTTGGAAGCATCGGTTAGTCCATTATAAAAGATATCAAGTATTTCATTTTTCTTCAGTGGATGATCAGGCAAAGCATTAAGTAATCGGAGAAGCCTCCCCCAAGCTTGTGGGAGACTCTCTTCTTTGATTTGCACAAAATTATATATTTCCCGCAAAGCAGCTTGTTTCTTATGAGCAGGGAAATATTTAGCAGAGAAGTAATAAATCATATCCTGGGGACTACGCACACAACCAGGATCAAGAGAATTATACCAAGTCTTAGCATCACCCTTTAATGAGAACGGAAATATCTTAAGGTTATAATAATAGCGAGATGTCTCATCATTAGTAAATAGGGTGGCTATATCATTCAACTTGGTGAGATGTGCCACAACAGTTTCAGATTCAGTGCCATAAAAAGGATCAACAGAGAATTCATAGTCCTTATCAGTAACAAAGATAGGTGAAGTAGCAAAAGCGGGGTCATATTTCATTCTAGCATTTAGAGTCTTTTGTTTCAGCTTAGCTAACAATTTCTTAAGATCTGATCTATCATTGCAAGCAAGAAAATCTCTAGCAGTTTCTTCATCCATAACATAACGCTCAGGAACAACAGGCAATTCATAATCATTTGGAGATCTTTCATCATCACTATCATCAATACTAGCATCTTCAACAATTTCGTTCTCTCTAGCCCTAGCAAGTTGTTCATCAAGAAATTCACCTAATGGCACAGTAGTATCACGCACAGAAGTAGTTTCATCATAAGTATCATGCAAAGAAGAAGTGGCATCATCGATAACATGCGACATATTAGAATTCATAGCAGTAGCAGGTTTAGGTGTCGCAAGCTTATTAATAACAGAAGGAGAATCTAATGCAGAGCTAGATGGCAGTTCCTTACCTCCCCTCGTAGTTGAGGGTTAGATCTTGGTTTTAGAGTCTTTCAAATTCTTCATAGTGACCAACAGATATAAATCCCAAGTGACTCAGAGAATAGAGCTATGCTCCCCGGAAACGGCGCCAGAAATTAGTCTTGATGACCCACAAGTGTAGGGGATCGCAACAGCTTTCGAGGGTAGAGTATTCAACCCAAATTTATTGATTCGGCACAAGGGGAGCCAAAGAATATTCTTGAGTATTAGCAGTTGAGTTGTCAATTCAACCACACCTGGATAACTTAGTATCTGCAGCAAAGTATTTAGTAGCAAAGTAGTATGATAGTAATGGTAACAGTGGTAAAAGGTAAAGATAGTAATAGAAATATTTTTGGGTTTTGTAATGATTGTAACAGTAGCAACGAAAAAGTAAATAAGTGAAGCACAGTATATGAAAAGCTCGTAGGCAATGGATCATTGATGGATAATTATGTCGGATGCGATTCCTCATGTAATAGCTATAACATAGGGTGACACAGAACTAGCTCCAATTCATCAATGTAATGTAGGCATCTATTCCGAATATAGTCATACGTGCTTATGGAAAAGAACTTGCATGACATCTTTTGTCCTACCCTCCCGTGGTAGTGGGGTCCTAGTGGAAACTAAGGGATATTAAGGCCTCCTTTTAATAGAGAATCGGACCAAAGCATTAACACATGGTGAATACATGAACTCCTCAAACTACGGTCATCACCGAGAAGTATCCCGATTATTGTCACTTCGGGGTTGTCGGATCATAACACATAATAGGTGACTATAGACTTGCAAGATAGGATCAAGAACACACATATATTCATGAAAACATAATAGGTTCAGATATGAAATCATGGCACTCGGGCCCTAGTGACAAGAATTAAGCATAGCAAAGTCATAGCAACATCAATCTCAGAACATAGTGGATACTAGGGATCAAACCCTACAAAACTAACTTGATTACATGGTAAATCTCATACAACCCATCACCGTCCAGCAAGCCTACGATGGAATTACTCACGCACGGTGGTGAGAATCATGAAATTGGTGATGGCGAATGGTTGATGATGACGACGGCGACGAATCGCCCTCTCCGGAGCCCCGAACAGACTCCAGTTCAGCCCTCCCGAGAGAGATTAGGGCTTGGCGGCGGCTCCGTATCGTAAAACGCGATGAAACTTCCTCTCTGATTTTTTCTCCACGAGACGGAATATATGGAGTTGGAGTTGGAGTTGAGGTCGGCGGAGCCTCTGGGGGCCCACAAGACAGGGGGGCGCGCCCCCACCCTCATGGACAGGGTGTGGGCCCCTTGGTCTTGATTCTTTCTCTAGTATTTTTTATGTTTTCCAAAAAGTGCCTCCGAGGATTTTCAGGACATTCCGAGAACTTTTGTTTTCTACACATGAAACAACATCATGGTAATTCTGCTGAAAACAACATCAGTCCGGGTTAGTTTCATTCAAATCATGCAAGTTAGAGTCCAAAACAAGGGAAAAAGTGTTTGGAAAAGTAGATACGTTGGAGACGTAACAGCCGCCGTGGATGGAGCCGCGCCATGTCGGCTCGGGACCGAGCGTCGGCAGCACCGTGAGATCGAATCAAGAATAAAATGCGGCGATTAGTGTACAACCTCTTTGGTGGCGCCGATTAGGCTGCAGCTTCATCCGAGGAAATGGTGATGATGATTCTCTTCCGGTGGTGCAGGTGAAGACGGCGGTGTGGGAATGGAGGTGGCGCGAAAGACGAGGGGAACGTCGGGGCAACTCCTTGGAGGTGGAGGACGGGTTGGCTGAACCGGCGGGATGACGAGATCGATGATGGATCCTCATCCGATATGGTGGATGAGGGACGTCGAGGTGTTGCTGTGGATGACGTCGTCGGGGAAGAGGCTCTGGCTGGGTGGCGGACGAAGCAAGGTGTGGGGCTTCGTCGCGGGTTTTCGCGGCTTCGGTGTACGAATGGGTGGGCGGATGGGATGGCAGTGGGGAACCATGGCTTAGGGACGCGCTTGTCCAAAATGTGGGGTAAGTTACGAAAGTACCCCAACCGATTTGAGGCGGTTCTTTCGGTTCAGGGGTACCACGGGCATTTCGCGTGTCCGGATTTCACAGGAGGTGGGAGTTTTCGCGGGCGTTGTAATTTCAGAATAGCAAGGCGCGGGTTGAGATGGAGGGAGTTGTCGGAGCACAACGAGACAAAGATATATCTTAAATATTTCGGGCTAACAAGGCGTGGGTTGAAGAGGCGAGAGTTTAGTAGCACAATAGACAGAGACGCTTGCTTGAATTTTCGGCATAGCAAGGCGCGGCTTGAAATTTCGGGAGAACAAGCTTAACGTGTACCCCCCAAAAAAGATAATTTGCACCTCAACATGCACAACACACGCAAACACCATTTAGACTCGAGTAAGGTACACGTGCATTGCACACATGAGATTTTGCAACCAAATTATGAATAAATACCACATTATAGCATGTAAGCTTTGAGTCATATATGCATGATGTAGATGTTGGTTTAATTATTATAGTTCATTTCATTCAAAATCATCTAGTTTTTATAAGAAAGCTAATCTATTTTAAGATTCATGGAATTGTGCGTTGTAAGACATAAAGTAAAAACAAATAATGGCAAATCATGTAGAAACACATTTGGGCAATTCTGATCCGGAAGATTCTAGAACAAATAAGAAGTGCTTGTGTTTTGATGTTTGTGCATTATGCTTAAGTTCAACCATGGAGTCTTCTAGATTATACATGTGGCGAAATATGGTGGAATCTAGATGATATCCAACAGCCAGTAGTGCTCAAATTTGCCATCTTTGGACCATCGGATTCGCCTCATCCAACGTCCGTCTTTCAAAGTTAAAGTTATCCGCGCACAATTTAAATAAATTGTTTGCCAAAGGAAAAAGTGTGATGCGAGAGCCACCCATCATCTCCAATTAGAATAGTGTGTCCATGTACGGATGCGACGTGGCCAAATGATGTCTGCCATCGATATCTCAAATTCAAATCAGTCTGACCTTGTTAAATGTGTATACATTACAACATGCTCGTTTCCAAACCACACCGTGCAGATCTCCGTTATATTCATGCATGCATGGATTTCAAACATCAGGATTTCTTATTCAAATATTTGAATTCAACTTTACATTGATTATGACCTCACCTAGTCTTTTACACCCACACAGTCGTCTTCTCTTTATAATTGTACCACTAACTCTCTCTCGTGCATGCATGCACACACACTACTAGTCGGCATTATCCATCGCACACATGCAATCTTTTTCTTCAGGTCGGTCTCCCATGAAGGCACACACCTACACACATCCCCCTCTCCATCATATCGGGCATTCTTTATCTCTCACGCGTGCATGCGCAATGATCGATGTTCCTCTATGTATGTGTGTATATAGCTAGGTCTTTCATAGTTTTCCACACAAACCGATCAATCGATATATCCAGTGAGGTCTCACCCTCTTTCCCACGTCCACGCCGATCAATCTATACCTCTCTATATAGGATTAACATATATAGCTAATACACCCACATTAATTATATATCCAACGTCCCCCTCTCATCATCTGTGCCTTCCGCTTCATCTCTCATATGCGCACACAATGGCGAAGACAGGGGGCAGCAAGGGCCCTCCCCCCCCCCCCCCCTAACATCACTATATATCGAGGCTAATATGAATGTGATCATTAGACAATTGTTGCTAAAAATGGTTTAAGTTCATGAATTGACCCTCCTCGTAAAGGATTAGCAATGCTTGGCCCCCTAGCTCATTTATTTTTCATGGCTCCGCCACTGCGCGCAATAGCGCACGTTCTCGCCCTCTCTCTCTAAATATCGATCTCACACTTGTGCACTCCTTCATAGTCTCCATCCACTCGGCCCCTTGCACCATTTTCTAGCCCCCCACCGGATTTTGCCACATGTACAATCTAGCAGACTCCACGGTTGAACTTAAGCATAATGCACAAACCTCAAAACAATAGTGGTTCTCTTTTGTTCTAGAATCTTCCGTATCATAACTGCCCAAACTTTTTTTCTAGTTGAATTTCCATTATTTGTTTTTACTTCATGCTTTACAATGCACAATTCCATGAATCATAAAATAGATTAAGGGCTTCTTTGATTCAAAGGATTCTCAAAGGAATTTTGGAGGATTCTAATCCTTAGGAATTTTTCCTATCTTGGTTGTTTGATTCGTAGGATTGTAAACCATAAGAATTTTTCCATATGATTCATTTGCACTAGATTCATAGGAAACATCCCATCCACTCAAACCTCTTTGATAGAATTCTGCGTTTTTTCTATGCACAATCAAACACTCGTACAATCCTGTAGGATTCAAGACGACATTCCACTATAATCCCATGTTTTTCCTATTCCTGCCTTTTGGAAATCCTACAAATCCAAGAGGCCCTAGCTTCTTTATAAAAACTAATTGATTTTGAATGAGATGAACAATAAGAATTAAACGAAGGTCTACATCAGGCATATATGGCTTAGAGCTTACATGCTATAGTGTGCTATTTATTCATAATTTGGTTGCAAAATCTGATGCGTGCAATGAATGTGTACCTTACTAGTACTTCGAGTATGTGCAAAACACGTAAATTAGAATTCCAATGGCACGCTACATTCATGAAGCCACGTGGCACATGTGGAGGCGTTGTCGCGACCTCCTTGTGTGGATTGATCACAGTGACGTGCTGCTGGTTCCAGAAGAATGTACTCGTCCTCCCTGAGCCATACTGTCGGTACATGCACGAAGCGAAGATGTGCACGCATGCCACGCACGCACTCATTCCCTCACACGCACACGCGGGTACACGGGCGGACGGAATTTTTTACCAAGATCCACCCCATGTGATAATTTGACGCGTGTAAAGTCATTCACTTCATTGATGGTCAATTAATACAGCGCATGCAAATTGAGTGCACGTGAGGGCGGAAGAAAGACATTAATATTCCACTGCGCGCATGCGAGTAGTTAAATCATGGGTTGCTAGTAGTAGTTCCATTCGTCTCCTTCATATTTTGTGCCAATTTTTGACAGTAACATAATATTTACGCATTTGAGCAATGTAGTCTACTTGAAATTTATGTTCCACTAAACTCATCGGGCGCCGTTTCGGGCCTCGAAACCAAAACCAACAATTAATCTTTACCTTGTTCTCATCCTATTCGAAAGACTTCTCACACCTACTGGTACGTACCAAACCTGAACGTGTTCCCACTATGCAGGTATTAATACTAGTGCTAGTACTTAGGTTATAAAAAGGGGAACTACCTAACCAAAAATTACTCTACCTTTCCTCCTCATAAGTGCTTCTTCTTCGTCCGTCCTTGCCATGGACGGTGAGCAGAGCTCTAGGTCGAGAACTACTCGTAACAAGGGAGCGGCAACCAAGGCTGTGGAAATAAAAGAGAGGGCTCGCCGCCACGCAGATACCTCGAAAGATCTCTCACGGGCAGGCGATGGCTCCAAGGAGCGCCCTAGTCGCGGAGGCGAACATGCCAAGCCGGCAGCGCTGGAGTCGTTATCCCTCAACGGCATGCCCGATCAGCTCAATAAGCACCTCAATAAGCAGAAGGAGTTCATCCAAGGCTTGGTGGAGCTGCTGAAGGAGAGCCTCGACGACATGCCCGCTGAGCTCAATAAGCAGGGGGAGTTGACCGCCGGCTTGGTGATGCTGCTGAAGAAGAGCATTGCCTCAGAGAAGAAGGCGACCGGCGAAATCCTGCAACTTCAGGAGGACAAGGCGAAGCTTTGCCACGAGCTCGACCTGTTGAAGGAGAAGAACACCGGCTGGAAGAAGCGTAGTTCCTCGATGAAGATGTTGCTGGCGCTCGTCATGGAACAGAAGGAGGAGTTGGCGAAGCTCCGCATGCATCGAGCACCCGGCTGCTGTCAAGGTACGTAATGCGGCCGTTGAACAGATGATGAAGGCTCGCGTCGAGAAATCCCGAAGTCATGGACATAATGAAGAAGATGGCGGAGGAGACACGCAAGGAGACGGAGGTCGTGGAGGCGATGAAGAAGCAGTTACGACTCCACAACGAATTAGATCATTCGGGGTGATAATCTTCCTTCTTCTTTTGCTCCTGTGTTTCATCTTTAGCT
The DNA here is from genome assembly GCA_021605205.1 of Aegilops longissima. NCBI lineage: Eukaryota > Viridiplantae > Streptophyta > Magnoliopsida > Poales > Poaceae > Aegilops > Aegilops longissima. The sequence continues at coordinate 848,994,071 of CM038677.1, forward strand.
TCGGGTGTTTCGTTGCACGTGTCACGTTCTCTGCGAGGCATGAATAGAACAATGCTTTTTTTGAGGGAATGAATAGAACAATGCTAACAATGAGATGACTAGTAAATTAGATCATTTTTTATCGCCATATGGCACAGGGTTGCCGTGTTTCGTGCTCCTCCGTCATAGTACTACTCCAGTGGAAAACTTGAGTATACCGCACGGTTCTTTGCTCCTCCTCAGGTCGTCGGCACATTTATACAAGCAGTCAAATCACAAGGCCCCGCCTTCCAGCAGTAATGAGCAATCAAATCACAAAGGCCCTCGCCTCTCGTGAAACCGACCAAGCTAGACTGCCCCACCCTCTAGACTTTTAAAAAATGTATACTTTTGTACAGTAGTAGTATTGATGGATTGCGCCATGGAGCAAAACTTGAAATTAAAAAAGGTGGTACATATAGAGAGCGTTCGTCGCCAAATTATGCATATAGTACTATTGAAAAGGCTAGTCGCAATAATGGTGTCCAGCACAACCCACCCCTCAAATAAAACTAAGCATCCTGGAATTCTTTGACAAAACTAAGCACCCTGAAATTCTTTGACAACTAAACGACTGGCTATATGATGTTGGCCATATATATTGTACGTATATAATGTGAAGAAACGAGTGGTAGTACTATACCAACTAAAAGATCAAATGTAAGAAATACTAGTATGTACGTACTGAAGAGTTAAAGTAACGAGAAGAAACATAACATAGTTCTGCTGGGGGCTCAACACAACACACACCTCAAATTAAACTAAGCACACCTAAAATTAAACTATGCAACTAATCCGGTAGAGACTGCATTAGAACCACCATGAGCAACGACACTGCCACCTTACTCGGAGTCCTCGTCCACGTCCTCGACTTTGTCCTTGTCCCTCTTCCTCTTGGCCGATACTTCTTTGCTTGAACCGCACACTTGGCTCTTGCTCTTCATCCAACCCTTGTAAATATTGAAACAAAGGTAGCCATCCATTGTAGCGTAGTGGATGTGGTCTATATCTAGTACATTCCGCTGCCATTCATAACGATGAAACATGTATTGAGGTTTCTCCAGTTTACCGTACGAAGGATGAACCATGGCTCCTGCCGGGGTCAGGATTGAAGGCTGGCCACCGGAGGGCAGCATCCAATTCTTCTGGAGGTCGAAGGGGTTGCCTACAATGGGCCTATCCGACCCATGACTTCTTTGTCGTTCGTAAAGTCTACAATAACGAATTTGACTAGGTTGCTCTCGAGGAAGTTCTTAAAATCCAGGCATTCAACGTCGGCATGGCATATCTGGTAGACCAAGCATAAGTCATGCAAGCAAACCTAGATCACGGCGGGCTTCTTCCTCTCTTCGTCCTTTAGATCGTTCTCTCGTCCCAGGACTGTGGTGTACTCAACATCTAGCCCAGCGACCCACTCATCATCTGAGTTTTCGAACATGTGTCTGAAGCGAGAAAGGCATCCTTTCACCGTCGCGGAAGAACGGGTGCAGATGACATCGAACTCATCACTGGTGATGGTTCTAACCTTGTACTCACCGCTGATCATGGATATTTGGGACACCATGGATTTGGGAGGAGGGTTAGGATTAGTGGAACTGCCGTAATGTGAAAGGACGAGACGACTAGGAGGGAACCGCCGTAATATTAAAGAACATGCGGGGACGAGTAGGAGCAAACTGCCAGCGTGCGAACGGCAGGGTAGTGGCTTTCCATTCTCCCATGATACGGGCTTCCGAGAGCCCTTGGATCAGAGATCGAACGGTTGCATGGCGTGATTCTAGACCTATGGGTGAATATCCTATCCTGGAGGGTTATTCTGCAAATTTTCAGCAACTTAGCATGCGACCGTTTGATCTCAGATCCAAGGGCTGCCAGCAGCCCGTATCATGGTCGCGCCTACCACGACCGTCGTGTTGCTCGTGCGGTCGCGCCCTTGGAGATTTAACACGGTGCGTTAGGCTATCTGATGTTGGCATGTCATACATAGTCATCACTTAGTCACTCATACTACAACAAGGTTAGCTATAAGGTTGGCTATAAGTGTATTTTTTGTACTTCTCTCTATCTCTTTCTTCGTACTCCCTCTGTCCCATAATATAAGAACATTTTTGACACTAGTGTAGTGCCAAAAATGTTCTTATATTATGGGACAAAGGGAGTAGTATTTATTGCATTTGCCAAGAAGTAACCTCTTCCAATGAAATGGTGTGCTTATTAGTTTTTTGTTGCTAAGTTTGCTTCATTTAATTAGCTATAGACTCAAAATTGTCTTTTCGCCTATGTGGCAAGCTTAGCACCTGTAGGAGCAAGTAGTAAGTACAATAGTGCGCTTTACATGGCATTTTTGCATATGTGGAGGAAAGAGAGGCAAGGAAAAAGTGGAGAAGTGGGCTCTCATGCAAGAGCCAGCCTCAACTACATGGTGGAGCATTGGGAGAGGCACCTGTATGGAGGTGGTCAGGAATCGGGAGACTCACGTCGGTCGTAGCGCCGCAGTTAAAATGATAATGGCAAGTCAAATCACGGGGACCAACCTGTCCAGCAGTAACTCGCTGTCAAATCACATAGCCCTACGTTTGCAGCAGCCTACTCCCTCATCTTCTCGCGTCTCTGTCGAACCGACTAGGCGGAACTGCCCCTCCTACCGCACAGGAAAAGTCCCGTCCTTGACTTTTAAATAGTACAATATACTAATTTTGTATCCATGGATTGCACCATGGAGCAAAGCCTCTAGAAAACGGTTGTACACATGTACGGAGTATACAGCACGCCCGTCGCGTTCGCGTCGCACCCCAGACGGTCGTTCGATCTGGCACGCTGCTCTCCGAATGGAACACGCGTCATATTGCGTTGCACACACATGTGGGACCGCAATTGAGAACCGACCATAGGCACACTCCCCGGCCCCGCAAGTCGGGTGAATTAATAGAAGAGGGAGACGAGCGATAGTACTAGAGAAGTGTTGTACTACGTTGGTGCGTGGACAATCCCTGCAAGACACGGAAGATCAGTTCGTCCATGCATGTGACCAGACTCCAGCAGACACGTCTGGATTGGCTATCGTCTACATATCGTGCAGGCTGTGTTGTACATGGCTGTAGTTGTGGTGAGAAATCTAGAAAAATGTTTCTTGTCATCTCGCAAAATTAGGTGTCATGTGCTTCGGATCACTGCGACGGTTAAACAGCGACAACTGAGTTGGGCTAGTCATTGGGGGCACATGCACGAAGACTACTCGGCTGCCATCTAGGTCAAGCCGGCTATGTTAATTAGGACATCTATCGACTGACCCCTTTTCTACGAGTTTATCTTTAATTTGAGCTTTGTTCCTCGTCTAGTTTGTCCGTCGGGATTCATGTTGTTTCCTTTGGGCAGTGAGGTTATGATTTCTTGTCATGTGGCATTTTTTCGTGTTATCTCTACTACTATAGTACACAATTTTTTGAATATTTGAATCTACCCTCACCTCAATTGTTCTACCTGCCACCTGAAGAATGAATTCATTTATAGCCGTCCATGATATTGGATCGAACGGCTCATGTCACATGGATTCGCCACCTACAGTGCTCCCGCCACCCTAAAAACCAATCGTTCCTTCTGGAAAACTCCACAAAGCACGGTCCCCTCAGAAAAATCGATTGCCTCCTCCTAACCTCCCTTTGCCTGGATGTGTGGATGTGGATCCGTGAAGCAAATCGATTCCAAAGCCCCTTCATGGTATAGTCGTGCTCGTGCCCTCTGATGTATGCTGTGTGTGGCCATCGCTGCCGGACGCAAGCGCCGCCGTGCTTGCTCAGGAAGACTAGGGGAACGTTTGGATCTCAGGCAAGTGCTCGCCTAGCCTGGCCCAACAAGGAAGCGAAGCATTTGGTTCCTGGGTGAGCACGCCTCGTATGTTATAATCCGGTGCTTCAGATCAAAATGATGACAACTGCGCCTCCGGGCCACGTGCATGAAGACTTCTCGATAGTCATTGACGAGGTCAAGACGGCTCCGGTAGACAAAAGAAAACTAGTACTTCCTCTACGCCGGGGAAGGTGAGAAGGTGCAACGTTCACGCGGTCGTCCTCGGCGACGGCTCTTACCCACTGCTGGAGCGTCCCGATCAGCCTGCCTTGCCGTTCTCTCCCAAGCACCGCTAGCGTGGGAGGGCCTTCGACCCCTTCTTCCTCGCTGCCGTAGTGTGGGCAGATCCGGCCTCCCGTCGCCCACCTAGCGAACATCCCGGTGACCATCAGGTATAACTTCCTTCGAAACCAGCCTTTTTCTACTTCCCGAGCTCCTAACGTCACTGCATTTGTATCTTTTACTATTTCCCAGGCCCCCTCATAGATAGGATCGATCGGCTGTTCGAAAACCACCTAATTTTTTACTGTTAAGAGGTAAAACTAGTTCATGCACTCGAATCTAGTACTACTTGGTTCAAACAAGGAAGAAGGGGGGTGGGGGTGGGGGAGGATTTGTTACCTGAATCTAGGACTTGGTCGAAAGAGGAAATAATGGGGGGGCGAAAAGTAGTAGAGACTGGCTATCCAACTGGTCTCTAGGTCTAATAGGGAAATAAAGGGAAACACATTACAAACTCAATATAAACCCGATCTATTGGTTGAAAAGGGAAAGAAAGTGGGGACTAGGGGACAAGTCAACAGAGTAAGTCCAGCACTAGATTTGCTAGCCTCACACAGTATAAGGTGGCTATACCGAACAAAAATGGGACCAACCAAGATATCATGTTCTGATGTTTGTTGCCCCGAGCCACTCTTATGTAATGCCTTTGGTAAAATGTAGCATCGCCTTTGTTAAAAGTAAGGACACGTTAAACCAATGTTGTTTTCAATGTAATGCCTCTAGTAATATGAATCAATGGCACTTTTTACATGTCCTGCTAAATTTCCCATTAAGATAAGTTGGTTCTTTTTGTTAGAAATGCAACTGTCCTGGTCCGCCTACCTCCCGTGCCCAAAGTAATGTCATACTTAACGGTTTTCATAGTTAATCCTAATGCCCACACTAATATCTAGCAATGCCACTGCTTTAGAAATTCCTACTGTCCTTGTAGGATTGCCATTCAGATAAGGAACATGCTTCTTTTCATTTGATGCATGTTTCATCACTTGTTAGTCACCCTCCTTTCCACCTTTTTTGTGCAAACAGAGATATACATTTCACGCTCGATCTTAGTTGAACTACACAAATGATATCCAAATTATAGTTGAACATTCCAGGAGCTTCACAACAAACCTTGATGTTGCTCAATTTTACTGCAACTAATGAAGAAGAAGCTCTGTGAGTTTCGTTTTCTGATGGAAATGGAACCAGGGCTGGAGCCCTTTTCTTAAAAAAATTGAAGAAGAAGTTGCTAGCTCACACGACATTGCTTCATTTAAGGTGAACTGCACCAAAAGGTCCCACGAATTGAATCATCCATGTTGGTGACTGAAAGAGCCAGCTTCAGCATCCTAGTCTAAGCACCCCCGGCCTCCATCCTTGCGACGCACAGTACGCCTCGTTTGCCACCTGCTCGACCCTAGTGTCACTGATAAAATGAAGTAATAATACAGTTAAAATAGAGCGAGTGTCCTCTCTATCATTTCATTTCCAATGTAGATAAAGGAAGTGCTTCTCTTTGTTAATGTATGTTTCATCAACTAGTCCCATTGTTAATGTTTAAGCGTTTCTGCAAACTGGGGTGCTTAATTTTAGTTGATCTATACAAAAATAGAGATTTCAATGTCTCAAGGCGCCTCCTTGTACTACCACTGTACACTGATGTTCATCACTGACAGAAGGTGTATCTGGGAGACTTGGGACAATTTCCAGTATGAGGCGTACCGTATGAGGAATCGCAGGGCCCATCTCGCCCTCGCAGCATGGCATACTATGATACTATCGCAATATTTTCTGCTATTCATTTTGTGTGTTTCATCAACTAGTGCCAGTATAATGTAATCATGCTTTTTCATTATCTGTGCAAACAGGGTTATTCAGCTGCATTTTGGTGGAACTGCACAAATGTACGTATGGAACCGGCATATATGCAGAGTGCGAGGTGTGCCAAGTAAAAATTATCGACACCAACCATGCTGCATGAATGCTTTGGCATCCACCACCACCAGTGGGATGTGTGGCGCTCTCTGTGGACGGATCTTTCTCGACAGCAAATCCTCTAACCAAATACTAGTAGCTTATATTGGCAGTTTTCTAGGGAGTAATCTTTTCTGAAAGAAGTACCAATCTATTTTTCTTTATTTGTACACTGTGTCACAACTTTGACCCAAAGGCCCACAGCTATTTTAGGGTGATTGGCGTAGAACTCGGGGACTGATTGTATGCATGATTTTCATTAGCTGTCACACTGATTGTAAGCATGAGTAGGTGGAATATTAGGTTAGTGTGAAGCTTACCTTAAACCGTACCGCTGCCGTTGAAAAGAGGTGAGCATCGAGGGAACCATGGAGAACGGCGGGGAAGCGACGTCACGCCATCCGACCTCCTCTTGCGGTGGGAGAACGAATACTCATGTGGCTCCGGCTGGCTCTGCACCCTCACGAACGGCACACCATACTCGATCGATTCGTTATCCTCTGGGTGCTCGACTTTCGACTTGTACGCCCACCACCTCCGCCTGACTGTCTCCTCGGGCGAATCTGTCTGCTCCATCACCCAGAGGAGATACTCGATGAACTCGGAGGACTGCGGCGTGACTGCCGCCGAGGAGTACATGTCCATTGCCGCCCTCATCGCCGCCGTCTCGCTCTTTCGCATACATTGCCACATGGCGCGCACCGTCCTCGAAATCTCCCACTCATTGTCAAATCAAGTAAGGATATCCTTCAACCTGGCTAACTTTGCCTGTCGCCGCCGACGATCTGCCTGATTCGCTGCTGCATCCTCTCCATAGATGTCCTTCTGAGTGGTCCGGTGCTAGCTTTGGAAGATGGGAGGAGATACGGTGGTCTTGCAATAAAGAAGAGGGAGAGGCGAGACAGTGGTTTTGGAATGGAGATGATGGAGAGGAGATGAGGTGTTTTTGCAATGGAGAAGATCAGAAAAGGGAGAGGTGAGACGGTGGTTTTGGAATGGACATGATGGAGAGGAGAGGAGGTGGTTTTGCAATGGAGAAGAGGGAGAGGAGTGTGCGGCAGCGATTTATGATTGGAAGAGAGGGCCGGCGCGCCGTGACTGGATCAAAATCAAAATCAATTTACCCTTCAATTAAGAAAGCGACCCCACATTAACTAGTCTCCCTTTTATTCTGGGTCATAATTGACCATGATTTTTGCACATAAAATATATGTTATACGTTGCAAAAATAATAAAATTTGAAAGTACATTCAGATACGAACAAAACGATACATTTTTTAGTGACATGCATTCACATTTTGCTTGTCAAATACAGTACGTGGTCAAACTTTGACCTAAAATACGCAAAACAACAAAAAAAATACTTCCAAGACCAGTGCTGCTCTTCCGCTCTTCTCCTCTTAAACCACCGCCGCTCCTCTCCTGTTCCAATCTAAATCCAGTGCCCCTCCTCTCCTCTTCCATTTCAAAACCACCACCCCTCCTCTCCTGTTCCAGTCCAAAACCAGCGTCGCTCCTCTCCCATTCTAATCCAAAACCAGCGCTGCTCCTCTCCTCTTCCATTCAAAAACCACCGCCGGTGAGTGAAGGTGCTGTGGAGAAGTAGATCGATGGAGGAGTACAACCGATACGCGAGGATCACAGACGGCGACCCGGTGAAGCTAGCTAGGATGTTGGAGATACAGTCTTGGTTTGACAACAAGGACCAACTAGCGGCGACGGCGACATCCATGGCCAAATATCTGCAACAGAGCGAAAAGGCGGCGATACTCCCGGAGGGAGTCCTACGGGAGTACATAGAGCTGCTCCTCTGGGCCATGGAGCAAACAAATTCACCGAATCCGATCGTGAGGGAGCGATGGTGGGAGTATTGATCCCAGATGGAGCATCCACCAGAGATTGAAAGGATCGAGCATCTACAGGGTGCCGTTTGTGAGGGTGTCCTGCCAGAGCGAGCCGGTGGAGTCTTCGACCGAACCCAACTGCAAGAGGAGAAAAGCAGTTGGCCCGACGACGCTTCCCCGCCATCCTCTCCCTAGCCGTTCACATCGTCTCACGGGGCGGCTGTCTGCCGCCCAGGAATAGGAGGGGACTGCCCCCCCCCCCCCAGCCCAATAGTCGGGCAAGTTGTGAATTTTCAGGAGGAGCTTAGGGTTGTAGTATTTGCAGGTTGTGAATTTGTTTTGTGTTGTGTATTTTGAGAGTACTTTCAGATATGAATGTCTTTTGAATTTCAGATTTGCAGTACTGAGCATATGAAGTATTTTATGAATTCTAGAGATCTATTTTTAGCACTTAAAAATGTAGTTTCATAGGAGTATAAAAGTGCAGACAATGTGATTCTCAGAGAAGAAACTGCAAGTTTCAGTTTCAGATAAGAAACTGCAAGTTCAGTTTCAGATAAGAAACTACAACTTTCACAGGCAGATCATTTATATTAACACGGCCTTTTCAAGCAGGGTTAACATGATGTTGGAAGTTTTATTCATGATCGAAAATGGAACTACCAGCCAGTTAACATCATGCTGATCAACATTCATGCATATCACATCTTCATATGATGCACAGTCAAAATTCCCACACAATGTCGAGTGTGCGAAACACAGAGAAAACGAGGGACGAAGTTTTGGCAAGTGTTGGACGTGGTGTGCATAGATGACAATGGGGACCCACATGTCAATAAAGGCAGAGGCAAAAAATTTGGAGATATTTTCCCTGCACAGGTGGAATCGAACCCGGGCGGAACAACTTTCGGGTAGTGTCACTTGGCCACTAGGCTAGTTCAGTAGTTTCATTAATAATAAGGCACTTCCTCAAGTGGTCGGATCCCCTCCTGCGCCTTTGTGCGCTCGCCGTGACGCTTCTATCTGCCGTTGTGAACATGCTGAACAAACTAGAGAAATCTGGAGAGGACTGTACGTGGAGAGGCGGACAGTCGGGACCCACCAGGTCTATGGCCGTACGCAAGCAAGTGCCTCATCGAAAAAATACTTCCTCCTAATGCTATACTGACATTGGGGCACACGGGTTTGTCAACATAGTTACATTTTTTAGGTGCTTCAACATAGTTACTATAGGAAATAAATTCACAACGAAGCCGGGGAGCTAGCAGGTATCATTTATTATCACTGGGGCAACAAGTATCAGCTGGGTTTTAGGCTGCCCCGTCTAGGCTTTCATTTTTAATATGCGCAGCCCACGACCTCAGATGGGAGGTCCATATGCCTGTTTGTATTTTCTTGAGGGCCGTCATGTATCGACCGGCCTATGGACCTCCCATCCAAGGTTTTATTTTTCCTGAAACATCCGCAGCCCAATTTATGTATTTTTTTTGAAGAAAACGCAGAGGTCTGTTTTATTTTTCTATATAAGAATAGGAACGCCAGGTCCAACTTATGTTTCCCTTTTAACTATATTATATATATTTCAATTATTTTATATGTTATTATATATTATATTTATTGTCATCATATATTTAGCATATACTTACATATGTAAGAAAAAACAATATCCCACATCTTATTAACTTATAAAAATAATTTTTTAACAATAAAATCCTGGATTGTTTTGGCAGGAAAATCCTAGTGATTGTGTACAAAAGCTTGGTAAGATTTAAGGACGAATGTAATAATATCACTTATTATTTTAATATAGTTATAACAAAATGCTAAGCCCCTTTTTATTTTTTGATAACATTGCTGGCCCAACCCAACATTATATTTAGAATCAGCCCAGCAAAATCATATATTTGGAGAAAGTGCAAATGGCTTGTAATTTTTTAGGAAATAAAGTAAATGAGCCACATGGACGCTACATTATTTGTTCACCCAGCCCAGCTAATGGACTGTATTCAAAAAAAGAAGATCAAATTGATTGTATATTCTACCGCGCAAAAAAAAGACGGTAAATTCTGAAAAAATGGGTTGAATACGTGCCACATTTTTGGAGGCTGAAATGTGGGCCAATAGGTCAAAGCCAACGCAAGTCATTGTCAATTTAGTCAACAAATGATTCTGACATGTTAGCCGTTAGATTTACATCCAACGACCGGCATCCATCTTCAATCTCTCGTCTCCTTCCTCCAGCGCCGCCGGGACCACCTCCCGCCTCCTGCTGCTAGCAGCTCTGCTTAGCACACTTTGCTATGAAGCGCTAATCCACCGTTGGCCAGGCCATCCCTCCACCCCTCCTATTCTTCTCCACTTACTGCCGAACCACAGCGCACTAGAACTACTTAACCCTCGTACACATCTCCGTCTGCGACTCTACTCCCGCGTCTTCCCATCTCCGGCTCGTTGTTGTCCGGGGCCTCGCCGTCGTCCACCACCTTGGATGCGCTCGGTGCGGCGTGGTCAACTTGGTCAATGAACGACACCATCGGAAGTAGACTGTGCGTGGAGAGGCTGACAGCTGGGTCCACGACCGCACACAAGGAAATGGCTCCTTATTACGTGCAAAATAATGATTCCTCCACCTGACATCTGGGACCCACCGGAAGGGCCTCTGTATTTCGCAGAAAAAACGTGCCCCCGCTGACAGGTCGGACCCACCAGCTATGTTCGCACGCAAGGAAGTGCCTTCTTATTACGCACAAAAAAAATGAATACTCCCCCTGCCAGCCGGAACCTAGCATAGTGGGAGGCTGACTTGTGGGTCTACCAAGTTGAAGGGGACGGAGGGCTTTGTCAACTTAGTCAATATGAACGATTCTAGCTCCTTTTACCGTATGATGTTCATCCAACGGCCGTAGTGCTTCTTCAACCTCTGATCTTCTTGCTCCAGACGCCCAAACCAGCGTCGGTCGTCCCGCGTGCTCCTGCCTCCCGTGGCCAGCTGTGATGCCGCGGAGGTCTCACCGCGCCCTACTACACCCACCGCTGGCCAGGCCATCCCTCTACTCACCCACACCCCCTCTTATTCTGCGGCGACGGCAGCCTCACACCGCAGCCGAACCAGTGAACCCTCATACTCCTCTCCGCGCGGGCTTCCACTGTCGCGTCTTCCCTGGCTCCACGTCGTCCCCTTCCTAGGCCTCGTCGTCGTCCACCGCCCTGGTGCTCTCCGCGCGACATGGTCAACGTGGTCAAGGAACGACTTCCATCGGAGTACTGTACGTGGAGAGGCTGACAGCTGGGTCCACGGTGGCCGCAAGGAAGTGCCTCCTTATTACGTGCAAAATAATTATTCCTCCACCTGATAGTAGGGACCCACCGGACGGGCCACCGTATTTCGCGAAAAAAATGATTCGCCCCCTGACTGCTGGGACCCATCAGCTACATTTTCGCACGCAAGGAACTGCGTCTGGGCAAAAAAAAAACGATTCGCCCCCTGACAGCTAGGACCCACCAGCTACATCTTCACATCTAAGGAAGTGCCTGACAGTCGGGACCCACCTGGTTGAAGCATACGTAGCGTTGTCATTCTGGTCGCGAATGTGTACGTACATACTGGTGGATGTAGAGGCACGCACATGTCGTAGTAGAGGCGCACACGTAGCATGTACACGTACGTACAGCGGCCAGTGTGCAAGAAAGAAAATACGGCCACGTACGTACATACGGGCGGGGTCTCGAACGCCTACTCGCGCATACGTACGGCCAGGCCTCGTGTACATGGTTGGGTCGGAACGGAGAAACTGCGTCATCGTCGTGTTCATGGGGAGGCAACGGAATGCGTCGTGTTTATGGGGAGGCAACGGAATGCGTCGTGTTCATCAGGAGGCAACGGAACCTGTGGGAGCCTGGCTTGGACAGAACAGGCGATGGAAATGAGGCCTGGCGTACTGTAGAACGGAGGAAACGGTCTTATGTTCGACCGGCCATGTTCGAAACAGGATCCTGTTCATCGGGAGGGGTCTGGCGTACCACAAAACGGAGGAAACGGACTTGTGTTGGACCTCCTATGGTCAAAACAGTGTCCTGTTGACCAGGAGGGGTGTGGTGTACCGCAAAACGGAGGAAACGGACTTGTGTTGGAGTGTTATGGTCGAAATGGGGGTCCTGTTCATCGGGAGGGGTGTGGCGTACCGCAAAACGGGACTCCACGGGATATTGTTCATCTCCACCGTCGACCTCCTCCAGCCTCCACGGGCTACTGTTCATCCACCGTCGACCTCCTCCAGCCTCCACCTTCGACTATTCATCCACGGGCTCCTGTTCATCCAACCTCCACCGTGCGCTACTCCACCGACTACTGTTCAACCACCCCTCTCCACGAGCTCCTGTTCAACCACCCCTCCACGCGGCTACTGTTCATCTACCCCTCCACCTTCTATTGTTCATCCAGCCCTCCACGGGGTCTTGCTGTTCATCCAGCCCTCCACGGGGTCCTGTTCATCCAGCCCCAACCGGCTCGATCGATCGAGGTCCTGTCCATCCAGAGGCAACGCCACGGGGTCCTGTTCATCCATCCCCACCGCTCACTGTTCATCCAAACCCTCCCGCAATGCTCACTATTCATCCAGAGGTAGCATCGATCGGCTTCAGTTAGCAGCAATAGCGAAGGAATCGCTCGATCGGGTTCAGTTAACAACCATCGATCGATCGCTCGGGTTCAGTAACGTGTAGCCTGCAGTGCAATCGCTCGGGTTCAGTTAGAGCCCAACGCCTCGCTCGGGTTCAGTTAGAGCCAATGCCTCGTACACACGCGCGTGCGTGTACGAGAGAAACGCGCATCGTTCGGCCCCCGACCACCCACCGTAACCGGGAACTCGCCGAAATTTTCCTCACCCTCGCTTCTACCACGGTATTTTCCATCATGGACGGCCCAAAGAATGTCATGCAGCTGCGTCTCCGGCCCGCCCAGGATGAAAAGCCTATTTTCTGTCATGATTTTTTGTCATAGAAGTAGGATCCCACCACATCTATAATGATACCGGGTTTTGTCATAATCATCGTCATAGAAGTGTCATAAGTATGACAGAAAAAAATTTCGTTCGGCCCAAAATGTCACGGATGTGTCTTTTTTTGCAGTGTTTGTATTTGAGAACACCTTTGACTGACATTATGAAAATGTCTCCATATGCTAAATACATGAAAAATATTTTTACCAATAAAAGGAAAATACCTGAGGCTGAAATTTCTACCGTGCTTGCAAACTATTCATTTGAAGGAAAAATACCTCAGAAGTTAGGGGACCTAGGAATACCTACTATACCATGCTCTGTCAAAAGTAATTATGTCATAACTTCTTTGTTTGATTTATGAGCTAGTGTTAGTGTTATGCATTTCTCTTTATATAGAAGACTTGATTTGAGCTAGTCGACACCTACTGAATATCTTTGCAAATGGCTGACAAATTAACTGCTATACCTATTGGAATTTGTGAGGATGTTCCTGCTGTAGTTGCGAATGTTGCTATCTTAACAGACTTTGTTATTCTTGATACGCCCGAGGACAACATGTCGATTATCCTTGGTGGAATCTTTTTGAATACTGCAGGGGTTGTTATTGATTGCAAGAAAAGCACGGCCACTTTTTATGTGAATGGTAACGAACATACGGTCTGTTTCCCGAAGAAACAAAGTCCAATGAATAGTATAGACTCTATTGGAAGAATTATGACCATAACTCTTCCTCTTCCGAATCCTAAAAAGAAATATCAAACTCTTATTATTGGGGAAATGCATATCCCCGTTGATGTAACTTAGTGCTATACCAAAGTTCTTCGGTTTCATGTTACTCAAAAATAGTTTGTTAATAAGACTTGATCAACCTTATTAATGGATTATTTTTAGGGGCATGCGGTCAATGAATTCTGTAAGCACAAGTTTATGTAATCCTTGTTCACCCTTTGTTATTTATAGTTTAATAAAGTGATATGCCATGATTATCCTATTTTCTGAATTATCCGTGCAATAAAAAATTACCTAAAAATAAAAGTGCTCAGAATGTCGTAAAATTTTAACATGATTTTTTCTGAAATATTCAAGAATTTTTGGCATTGAACACACCCCAGGGGGTGCACCTGTTGCTCACAACGCAACAGGGTGCGCCTACACCCCCGGGTGTACCTTGATGCCTCATGGGTCCCACATGACCCCACTCACTTAGTCCACCTTCCCACTTCATCTTATTCCTCTAGAAAAAATCGTGGTTAGCTCTTGTTCTCATGTTCTTGCTTCAAAAACTGAGATTTTCGATCTCATTGCCCAAAGCTTCGTTTCCAAAACTGTTTTGTGGGATTACTCCTCGGTATGTGACTCCTCCATTGATCCAATTTTTTTTGTTTTATTCGGTTATATTAATTTTGCTTATTTTTTTTACCGTTGGTGCAACTGGAAATGAGCTTGCATGTTGAAGTTATTTGATTTTAAGTAGTTTGAAAGTTTGATATAGCTATCAATCTTGTCAAGTTTTATTTAACATCTTTTTGTGGTCCAAAAGTTTCAGAATTTTTCTCAGGAAAATGAACTTCTTTAGGAGGGGTTCGTCGAGCTAGAGTCCTAAGGGAGTTGCCGGTGGTGCTGCGGACCCCCATCAACCGTCTGCTTAGCTGTTCCAGTGACTACCCTTCTACAAGGGGCCATAGGCATCCTTGGCGTTAGCGCCGTTGGTTCAATTGTCTCCATGGGGGTGACTATTCCAACTGTTTTGACTTTATCCTTGGTGATGAACATGCCAAGTTCCTCCCAGGGGAATGCACAAGCCAGTACTAGTATCGTGCGATTTCCCCTCTCGAGCGTGAGACGCGAGAATAAGGCAATCGAGATGTCCAAGGGGATGGAGTCAAGGGCCGACATGCTAGAGGATATTAGCAGGAGGAACCTCTTGTAGGCCTTGGCTATGGCATGCTGACAAAGTATCAGGGTTTCGAACAAAACCCATCGCCTACCACGCAGAAGTCTACATCATTTCTCGTTCAAACTTTTTCTATGTTTATTAAACACCATCCAAATGCCATGCTCAACTCTTGCCACTTTTTGAGTTAGTCTGTTATTTTAAAAGCATTAACTGATTTCCCTGCAATTAAAAGGGGAAAATTTCTTCGGTTCCAAATAACGTGCAAACGATCTCGGCAAGGGATGAAGCTTAGCATGGTGTCTTCTTAGGAACCCTATAGTGTGTTTTAGAAATTCCAGAGAGTTATGGCAAAAAATTATGCATCGTGTATAAACTGAACACTCTGTGATGAAGTACAATGGTTTCAAACAAAAACCACCGCCTACAACTGGAAATTCTATTTTTACATCATTTTCCCTTCAAACCTTTACAATGTTTGATACACAGGATCCAGAGTGACATGCTCAAGTTGGGCCACTCAAGTTGGCCCACTTTTTGAGTTGGTTTGCTATTTTTGAAGTGTTAAGTTTTCTTCCAGCAATTAAAAAGGGCAAAGAGCTCTACGGTTCCAAATAGCGTGCAAACGAGCGCGGAAAAGGACGAAACTTTGTATTGTGTCTTCATAGGATCCTTGTAGCTTATGCTAGAAATTTCAGAGTGTTGCGAAAAAAATTTGATGCACTTCGTGTATAAATCGAACACTCTCTGGTGAAGTATCATGGTTTCAAACGAAAACCACCGCCTACCACGCATAACTCTATTTTTTTACATCATTTCTCCTTCAAAAAATTTCTATGTTTAATACTCACCATTTGAAGTTCCATTCTCAAAGTTGGCCTTGAGTTGGTTTGTTATTTTTAAAGCATTAACTGATTTCCCAGCAATTAAAAGGGGAAAAAGCTCTTTGGTTCCAAATAATATACAAACGAGCTCAGAAAGAGATGAAATTTGACATGGTGTCTTCATAGGACACCTGTAGGGTGTTGTAAAAATTCGAGAGCATTACCGCAAAAAGTTGATACAATTCGTGTACAAACTGGGTACTCTCCGACGAAGTACGAGGGTTTCGAACAAAAAGCACCGCCTACCACGGGGAAATCTATTTTTATATCATTTTCCCATCAAACCTTTATAATGTTTAATACACAACATCCAAAGTGCCATGCTCAAATTTAGCCACGTTGAGATGGTTTTCTACTTTTAAAGTATAAACTAATTTTCTAGCAATTAAAAAAGGGCAAAAAGCTCTTCGGTTCCAAATAACATGCAAACGAGCTCGGAAAGGGATGAGACTTGGTATGGTGTCTTCATAGGATCCCTGTAGCGTATGTTTGAAATTTCAGAATGTTATGACAAAAAAATTATGCCCCTCGCGTGTAAACTGAACACTCTCCGCTGGATTATCAGGGTTACGAATGAAAGCCACCACCTACCACGCGGAACTCTATATTTTACATCATTTCCCATTCAAACATGTTCTATATTTGATACACACCATTCAAAGTGCATGCTCAAAGTTAGCTATTTGTGGGTTGGTTCGCTATTTTTAAAGCATTAACAGATTTTTTGGTAATTAAAAATGTTTAAAAGATCATTGATTCCAAATAACGTGCAAACGAACTTGGAAAGGTTTGAAACTTGGCATGGTGTCTTCATAGAAACCATGTATGGTGTCTTAGAAATTTGAGAGTTTACGGCAAAAATTTGATGCACTTTGTGTACAAACTGAACACTCTTCGATGAAGAATCATGTTTTCAAACGAAAACCATTGTCTACCGTGCAGAAATCATTTTTTTACATCCTTTCACCTGCAAAATTTTGCTATGTTTAATAAACACCATGGTAAGTGCCACGTTGAAATTTGACCACTTTTGAGTTGTTTTTCTATTTATAAAGCATTAACTAAATTTTCTGCAATTAAAAAGGATAAAAAGCTCTTCGGTTTCAATTGACGTGCAAATGAGCTCGGAAAGGGTGGAAACTTTGTATGGCGTTTTCATAGGGCCCCTGTAAGGTGTGATAGAAATTAGAGACTTTTACGACAAAAACGTAATACACTTCATGTACAAACTGAACTCTCCGACAAACTGAACTCTTTTTCTATATCATTTCCCATTCAAACTTTTCTATGTTTAATATACACATTCAAATTGTCATGCTCAAATTTGGCCACCATTCTAGGGTTAGTAAATATGAATTTTTTTAAGCATTCCTCTTACTTAATATCTGTGGCGGGCAACCATGGGTTTGTGAAGGATTGCTTTGGTGCACAAACTTTTCGCCAGCCACTGGTGCATGACAATGCAATGGCGGGCACAAGTTTGTCACCCGTCACGTGCTTGTTTGTTTCCCGCCACTAGCGTGCACATAGTAGTGACCGCAGACATTTTTGTCCCGCCACTACTGGTTTTTCAAAATAGCAGTGGCGGTTCTCACTATTGTTCGCCAATAATGTGACTTCACCTATAAACCTTTTCCCAGTAGTGAAACCAATGTTCGTGAAATTATAAACGAACACCAGGTCGCGTTGTGTTGGTCTCCCACTAGGTTGTGTGTTTTGTTTGCGAAAAAAAATCAGATCTACTCATTTTCAATCATGGCAGTACAACGAACACCAACAATAAGAAAAATTACATCCAGATCCGTAGACCTCCTAGCGACGACTACAAGCACTGAAGTGAGCCAAAGGGTCCCCCGCCAAAAAAATAGAAGTGAGCCAAAGGGGCGCCATTGTCATCGCCCCTCCCTCGCTGGAGCCGGACAAAACATGTTGTAGTAGACAGTTAGAAAGTCGTGCTGCTAAGTCCCTATAGAGAAAACGTACCAGAAGAACAACCGCCACCGATGAATAGTAGTGTAGATCAAAAGGATATAACCTGAAGACACACGAACATAGACGAACGACAACCAGGTCAGAACAGATCCACCATAGATAGATTCACAGGCAACGGAACTTCACACACCCACCGATGATGCTAAACACACCACCGAAGCGGAGGCTAGATGGGGACAATCTTATTTCATCTCCAAATAGACGCCGCCGTCTCACCTTACCATAACACAAACCCTAACAAAATTTAAAGAAATGTATAAAAATAGAGCCGTTTTCTAGCGGTGGTGCCGGCATGCGGGAGCCGGAGGAACCCTAAGTGAGAGGCGGCAGAGCTACTATAGATCTTCGACTAGCTTACGTGTTAGACGCAGAAAGTCTCTGTATGCCTTTATATACTAGAGAAAACAAACCTGAAAAGATGCAAGTTTTACGCACGGCCAAACTAATTCCTCCGTCAATTTTCTCGATCACCAGGTTACGAGACGTTCCGGTGCTTCAAGTTTCGTGAATGACCGTCTACGCGGCTACACATACGCGCACGTACGTCCCAGCAAAATCAATCAATCAATCAGCTTGCTTGCTTGTTAGCTTGCACTTGTACGTCCGTGTGTTGCTCTCTGGATGATCCAAGCTAATTAGTGCTTGAAATCCAACATAAGTGTCAACTAGGCGAGCCAAATGGTAGTCTGGAGTCGATCTGTCCGCCATTGACGAAACGAGTGAGTGCCCACTGAATTAGTTTGGTTCGATCATGTCCGCTGGTAGCGCAAGATCTCTTTTTTTTTTGCGATGGAGGTAGCGCAAGATCTGATGCGAAAATTAGTTTAGTACCATCATGGCCGCTGAAAGCGCAAGATCTGATGCGAAGATTAGTTTAATTCCTCCCGCCAGTTTACTCGCTCACACCACGTTGAAGACCACGACGCCACCGGCCCCTTTTGTCCTACTCCAACTTGGATCTACTTGGTTCGTTTCAGTTTCATGGATCAGATCAGAGTAGATCCAACCATTTTCAGAGCCCGATGCACTGCAGAGTGCGCCGAACGAGGAGTGAGCCCGGTGCGCGTTTGTCTGCCTGTGCGACTGTGCCGCCGACATTAGTTTCATTTTTTGAGCAACCGCTGATGTTCCGTGGACTGAGCAACTGGATGTTTGTTAACAGAAAAACATAAGACAGAGGGCATCGAATCCGAATCTCAGTTTCGAAGACCGTTTGGTTTGGTTGATTCCTGGCGCCCACGTACAAACGCTCACATGCAGCTGGTCACCTGTTTGGCTTTTATTCCACATTTTCTTTTTTTCATTTTAAGGCGATGTTTTGTGTCATTCCGCTGAGCCGAGTGATCAAATTTTCAAAAGTTATGTTGGCTTACTAGTCCATTCAAAACCACCTTTATTTAACTTAATCGTGCTGGGCAATATCACCCACACTCAGATGGGCAATCAGAGAGACTTAATCAGTGCGTAAAGAACAATCTAAGGTGTATGGCATTTCTTTTCTTTTTTCTTTTTTGCGAGAAAATTTTCGATCTATTCATCTTCAATTATGGCAGTACAATGAATACTAGAAATAATAAAAATTACATCCAGATCCATAGGCCACCTAGCGACGACTACCAGCATTGAAGCGAGTCGAAGGCGCGCCGCCGTCATCGCCCCTCCATCGCCGGAGTCGGGCACAACTTGTTGTACTAGACAGTCGGGAAGTCGTCGTGCTAAGGCCCCGTAGAACCAGCGCACCAGAACAGCAACCGCCGCAGATGTAGAATAACGTAGATCAGAAAGATCCAATCCGAAGACACGCGAACGTAGACAAACAACGATGAGATCCGAACAAATCCACCAAAGATAGATCTACCGGAGACACACCTCCACACGTCCACCAACGGTGCTAGACGCGCCGCCGGAACGGGGACTAGGCGGGAAGACCTTTATTCCATCTTCAAGGAGCCGCCGCCGTCTCGTCTTCCTGAGCAGGACACAAACCCTAGCAAAACTGAAAGAAACGACTAAAAACGGAGCCCTCCCACCGGCCCTTGCCGAGATCCACAGCGTCCCCATGGCCCTAGGGCCACCGGAAAGGAGGCTGACCTGCGACGACAATGGCGGGAGGCAGAAACTCTAACTTTTTTGTGGAGGAAGGAGGAGGCGGCGGCTAGCCTTTAGGTGTATGGCATTTCAAGAGTCTAGATTGCTTTCATGGCTGTGATTTAATGGTGCTACAACACCACATACAACACAACAATCACACAAGTGCAAAAACCCCTTATCAATAACAATGCCAGAAAGATTATTAGTGGCATGTTGGTGACATGCCATTAGTATCACCCCACTACTATGTACTCCCTCCATATATATAAAAATACAAGACATTTTTTGATACGGAGGGAGTAGGTATTTTACTGGTATGTCACCTGAACGCCGCTAGTAACCACACCTATTAGTGGCGTGCATAAACCCACTGTAACATCCCATTTTTTTTTCAAATTTTTGAATGTTAATAATAAGATGATATTGATTGAATTGCTTTGATTTTCAGTTAAATTCAAAACTTTTTGAGTCCTTGTTTAAACCTTTTCAAATCATGTCATAAAAGTTGGTTGATCATTCATCTAATAAAGAAAACTATGGTTGGAGAGTTTATTCAGGAATTCAAAGGGCATTCATTTCATTTTGACCCTTCTGAAATATTTTGAAACCACATTCAAAACTATGGAGTGGGAATAAAATGACTGTCTCAAGTGTGGTGGAAAAATACTTCATAAAGGAGTATGTTAGACATTTGGGGATTTCCTTTTGAAATTGGAGTTAATTGCATTGGAGCTATTTAATTATTTAAAATAAATCATTTAAATAAAATATGAGAGGAGATAGTATGACTTCTAAAAACTATCATTGGAAATATTTCATAATTATTTTTGTCATTTTTCTATTCATAAAACCCTAAGTAATATGTGGAGAAAATTATGAAGCCCATAATGTATTATTAAAAACAATTTTATGCAACAAAATTACTTTTTTAAATTCTGAAACTCTTTTTCTTAGGCTCCAAATAATAATTACATTAATGTGAACATTGTTTTAATTTATAATTTAAATAAAAATGCTCACTAAGGAAATAGTTAACAAAACCTAGACTACTGAGCTTAGCCGTCATCTCTCTCTCTCTCTATCCATTGCTCGTGAGCGAAGCAGCACAGCCTACTAGTTTCTTTTTCGTTTTTTCTTCTCTCTTTGCCGTTGGGCCTATTCTTCCACTAAGGTCCATTCCCAGGCATGGACACTGAATTTCCTAATTGACGCTCAGGACGAAAAGTTGTCTACCGACCGAATAGGAACTAGCGAGCGAGCAAACCTAGTGGACCGGTTTTGGAAACCTACTGGATGGTTCCGGAACCGTTTTGTTCTGTTTTGGTTCCTCTTTTCTGTTTTATTAATTTTTTCTTTGATTATTTTTTCTGTTTCTTCATTATTATTTTTCTTCTCATTTATTTCGGTTTTTTTATTTTTCATAAATTCATAAATTTTCAAGATTAGAATTTTTTAAAATAGAAAAAAAAATCATACTTTTATAATGTTTTCAACTTTTATTAAAATAATATTCACATTTTCAGAAAAATGTTCGGAATTCCAAATTTTATTCACATTTTGAAAGATTGTTCAGGAATCGAACATGTGTTCATGTTTCAAAATTTGTTTTCTGTTTATCAATAAAATATAATTTTTCAAAAATTGTTCGTGTTTTCAAAAAGATGTTCGTGTTCTTTCAAAAAATGTTTGCAAGTTCAATTTTATGTTCAGAGTTTCAAAACATGTTTCCGTTTTCAAAAATTGTTCACAACTCCAAAAAATGATCACCTTTTCCAATTTTGGTCAGTGCTTAAAAATTGTTCGTATTTTAAGAAACATTTCAAAAAAACTCGTGTTATTTCAAATTGTTTGAGATTCCCGAAAAAAGTTCACATTTCATCAGTTTTCAAAATTTTAAAAATTTGTTCACAGAATTTAAAATGTTCATATTAAAAAAAATCACCTTTATAGATGCAATCACATCGAATTTATCCAAAAAAAGTTAAGATCTGTCGCGGCTTATGGTTCTTATAAACCGCGCTGCTTCTATGTAGGAGGAAGGTTGTCTAGTACTCCCTCCGTTCCTAAATATTTGTCTTTCTAGCCATCTCAAATGGACTATAATATATGGATGTATGTAGATATGTTTTAGAGTGTAGATTCATTCATTTTGCTCCGTATGTAGTCACTTGTTGAAATCTCTAGAAAGACAATTATTTGGGAACGGAGGGAGTACATTGGCTAGCTATTATGGTTCACAACCTGAAAGTCCGTGCATCGATTATTCACATCCGTAGTTTTTATGTTCCTTGATTTTCTCTCTTTGCGTGTTTTTTTCCGGTTATTTTTGCTATCTGCGCACTGCTGGGCTGGTCTAGTCGGAAGAACCTCTATGCGGCGCACATCTGTTGGACGCAGTAAGCATCATATAGGAGTGTTCCCCATGGACAAAGCCATCTCTTCCCTCCGGACTAGAGGAAATTTCAGAGATTAAAACCCTGATTTGCGGAGAATAAATCCTTTCAGAAGATTAAAACCCCGATTTAATGTTTTAATTCTTCAAAAATCACAGCGCTCCGAGCCACCATTAATAGCCGCGACCTCATCCAGGATCTCTTAGCAGACATAAGTACCACAATCGTCCTCATCTCGAACCCCCTCACCCGCACATCCGAAAACCCCTCCCACTTCCTTCTCCCCCGCAAGGAATTGCTCGCCGGAGCTCCGCCAACTCTGGCGGCCTCGCACGATCGCTATAGGAAGAAGTCGAGGGCTTCGCCAACTCTGCTCGAGGGGGAATCGATCACGAAGGGCCTCTACATCAACTTTGCCGCACCTTCGATGATGTGTGAGTTGTTCCCCACAGGACCGACGGGTCCATAGCATTAGCTCGCTCTCTCTCTCTCTCTCTCTCTCTCTCTCTCTCTCTCTCTCTCTCTCTCTCTCTCTCTCTCTCTCTCTCTCTCTCTCTCTCTCTCTCTCTCTCTCTCTCTCTCTCTCTGATCTTCAATACAATGTTCTCCTCGGAGTTCTATTCGATGTAATTTTCTTTTGCGATGTGTTTGTTGGGATTCGATGAATTGTGGATTTACGACCAGTTTATTCATTAAAAGTAACTGAGTTATATTCCGAACTTTATTGTGTGATTGTTATAGCTATGCTTACCGATCTATGAGTTTTCTTTGCCAAGTTGATAATTAGATCTTTACTGAAAGTGGTGCATATTAGTAGTTTCAATCTTGCAGTGTCCTTACTTTGTGACAGAAGGGATAACGAGGCGTGTATTTGTATTATCGCTACTAAGGACAAAACGACGGGGTTCAATCATATTATTTGTTCTTATTTTGTCTATATTATGTCATCATGCTTCAAGCATTACTTTGTTTGTTATCAACTTAATACATAGAGAGCCAAGCATAGAAGCGCTCCCGAAATGGAGTAACAGTAGTAGGCGTCAGTAAGTTTAACGGTGTACTTGTCACAAACGTAATGCATATTACTCATCATGACATGAATAACATCATAATTATTTTCTTTTCTATCAATTGACGAACGTAATTTGTGTACCCATCATTTGCTATGTTCTTGAGAGAGATGCCACTAGTGAAAGCTATGACCCCTGGGTCCATTCATCATTATTACTAAAGCCATAACAAGCTTGCTGCAATTTATTATCTTTTATTGTCATTTGCAATTTATATATGTACAACTATCAGTATTAATCCTTGCAATTACTGAGTACAAGGGATTGACAACCCTCTTGCCCGCGTTGGGTGCAGTATTTTGTTTGTTTGTGTGCAGGTATTGTCGAATTTTGTCTTTGAATCTCTTATTGATTCGATAACCTTGGTTCTCCACTGAGGGAAATACTATCTGCTACTATGTTACTTCATCCCGCCTCTTCGGAGAAAATCCCAACGCATATCACAAGTAGCACCGGACAACGCGCTGTGCCGACTCTGGCCAGGCACTAGTAGAAAATATGGCTTTCGTTCGGGCCAGATAAGCCCATTAGTCCCGGTTCAATCATGAACCGGGACTAATGTGAGCATTGGTCCCGGTTCGTGCGACTAAAGGCATTAGTCCCGGTTCAAAAGATTCCTTTAGTCCCGGTTCGTGTCTCAAACCGGGACTAAAGGTCCCATTTTCAAACTCTACCCCCCCGGTTGATCGCCTTTTCAGTTTTGTAAAAAGCAAAAGAAAATGATAAAAACTTCAAAAATTAAAATCCTTCGACATGTAGTTATGTTACTACATCTACTAGTTAGGAAAATTAAAAAACATAAATTTGGACATTTTTTCCAAGAAGTGTAGGGAAAATGTAGAACGGCTATAAATTTTGCATACGATGTCAGAAAAAAACAGAGGCTGGGCCCCCACCAGCCCCTTTAGTACCGGTTCATGCCACAAACCGGTACTAAAGTTGTTTAGTTGCTGCGGTTTTTTAGTCCCACCTCGCTCCTCTAACAGGGTTTTTACCACCTTAAATATGTTACTTCTCAAACTATCACAACCACTTGGTCTTCATTGAACTCTATGTGTAGGATCTGTGGCCGCAATAGAAATCTTCGCCGGTTCTTAAACCGGGGAAGATTCCTATTGACAATTCAGATTCTACACAAAAAGATCATTGATGATCAATATATTTTTGATGTATATTTTTACATGTTTACACGGACGAAAACTCAACTGTTACACCGGCACTTCATTTTTTAAAACTTATTACAGCTCCAGACTTTTTTGCGTTCAATATGCACGATTCAAAGCCACGTCATCAACTTTCAACCCTTTCTAACATATTTTGCTATTTTTCATGCATTTACAGATTTGTTTTGAGCTAAATGACCCTGAAATTGAAAGGTACTACAAATGAACTCTGAAAAGGTTGAAACTTGGCATGGTATCATCATTTCACCCCTATCTGGCCATTCAAATATATTTGGTCATGAATTATTATTGTTGAAAATTATCTATATGATTAATAAGTTGGGAGGCAAAACATTAAGCCCCTATCTTTCTCTGTGTTCAATGGATGGTATTTGAGTATGTGGTATTTGCTAAATCAAAGGTCTTACATAGACCCTTCCTGAAAATAAGATGAATTGCAATTGTTTGATGACTGAGAACATAGTTTGTTAGTTTTCAAGAAAGTTTATGGTCTATGCTTTAACATGTGAATAGCTTGTTATTTGATCATGAGAAGTTTTATTAGATGAGCTACTGCTTTGATAAATAATGATGCTAGAAAAAGTGATTGAAATTATCATTGATTAAACTTGTGCACTTGCTAGCATTCCACATAAAATTTTCTGTTTTTATCATTTACCTACTCGAGGACGAGCAGGAATTAAGCTTGGTGATGCTTGATACGTCTCCAACGTATATATAATTTTTGATTGTTCCATGCTATTATATTATCTATCTTGGATGTGTTATATGCATTTATTGATGTCGCTTGAAGCTACTTCGGTACTTCCCCAAAGAGGAAGGGATGATGCAGCACGGCGGCGGTAGGTATTTCCCTCAGATATGAAACCAAGGTTATCGAACTAGTAAGAGAACCAAGCAACACAACGTAAACAACACCTGTTTGCAAAAAATGTATAATATATCAAAATGTTCAGCACGAAAATCCGCATCCAATTTTGACAGCCTACGGCCTGTTTGCAAAATTTTAGAATCCTCAAATTCTAAAAGGAAAAAAAGATATGCGCAAATTATATATTTTTTTGAATTTTGGTTAAATCTGGTCAAACTGTGGTCCAGCTACTTATTCAAGAAGTATTAGTGTTACTAAATAATTATTCAAGAATATTAGTGTTACTAAATAATAATTTCAGTTTTTTCGAATTTTGGTCAAATCTGGTCAAACTATGGTCAAACTATGGTCAAACTACTTATTCAAGAAGTATTAGTGTTACTAAATAGTTATTCAAGAATATTAGTATTACTAAATAATTATTTTAGTTTTTTTTGAGTTTTGGTCAATTCTGGTCAAACTGTGGTCAAACCATGGTCAAACTATGGTCAAACTACTTATTCAAGAAATATTAGTGCTACTAAATAATTATTGTTTTTTAGAATAATAGTTTCAAACTCAAACAATGAAACATGCGACTTCATGCTCAAGTTAAACTCCTGAGGGTTAATAGGATTGACATTTACTATTGTCAGAAAAACAACAAGTGCAGACTTGGAAACGAGAGAGAATAGAACCCGTAAGTTAAGCGTGCTCAGGCTGGAGTAGTGAGAGGATGGGTGACCGGCCGGGAAGTTAGATGATTTGGAATGATGAAAGGTGATTAGAGATTAGAGATTAAATTGAGCAATGATGAGGGGTGATTAGTGAAGGAAATATGCCCTAGAGGCAATAATAATGTTATTATTTATTTCCTTATATCATGATAAATGTTTATTATTCATGCTAGAATTGTATTAACCGGAAACATAATACATGTGTGAATACATAAACCTACAGAGTGTCACTAGTATGCCTCTACTTGACTAGCTCGTTAATCAAAGATGGTTATGTTTCCTAACCATGAAACAAGGAGTTGTTATTTGATTAACGGGATCACATCATTGGTTGAATGATCTGATTGACATGACCCATTCCATTAGCATAGCACCTGATCGTATAGTTTGTTGCTAGTGCTTTTCTTCATGACTTATACATGTTCCTATGACTATGAGATTATGCAACTCCCGTTTGCCCGAGGAACACTTTGGGTGCTACCAAACGTCACTGGCGTAACTGGGTGATTATAAAGGTACATTACAGGTGTCTCCGAAGGTACATGTTGGGTTGGCATATTTGAGATTAGGATTTGTCACTCCGATTGTCGGAGAGGTATCTCTGGGCCCTCTCGGTAATGCACATCACATAAGCCTTGCAAGCATTGCAACTAAATGTGTTAGTTGTGAGATGATGTATTACGGAGCGAGAAAAGAGACTTGCCGAACGAGATTGAACTAGGTATTGGATACCGACGATCGAATCTCGGGCAAGTAACATACCGATGACAAAGGAACAACGTATGTTGTTATGCGGTCGACCGATAAAGATCTTCGTAGAATATGTAGGAGCCAATATGGGCATCCAGGTCCGCTATTGGTTATTGACCGAGAGGTGTCTCGGTCATGTCTACATAGTTCTCGAACCCGTAGGGTCCGCACGCTTAACGTTTCGATGGATGTTATTATAAGTTTATATGATATTGATGTACGAAGGTTGTTGAGTCCCGGATGAGATCACGGACATGACGAGGAGTCTCGAAATGGTCGAGACATAAAGATTGATATATTGGAAGCCTATGTTTGGACTCGGAATCACTCCGGGTGAAATTGGGAATTTTACCGAGTACCGGGGTTACGGAACCTCCCGGGGTCAATGGGCCTTGATGGGCCTTAGTGGGAAAGAAAAGGGGCCATAGTGCTGGTCGCACCTTCCCCTTCCCTAGTCCTATTAGGACTAGGAGAAGGCGCCCTCTCTCTCCCTTCCCACTTGGGGAAACCTAGTTGGACTAGGATTTGGGGGAATCCTACTCCTAGTAGGAGTAGGACACCCTGGCGCACCTCTCCTTGGCCGGCCAGCCCTCCCTTCCCTCCTTTATATACAGGGCAGGGGCACCCCATGATACACAAGTTGATCATTGAGATCGTTCCTTAGCCGTGTGCGGTGCCCCTTCCACCAAACTACACCTCGAATATACCGTTGCGGAGCTTAGGCGAAGCCCTGCGCGGTGGAACATCATCATCGTCACCGCGCCGTCGTCTTGTGAAACTCTCCTCAACACTCGGCTGGATCGGAGTTCGAGGGGCGTCATCGAGCTGAGCGTGTGCAGAACTCGGAGGTGCCGACGTTCGGTACTTGGATCGGTTGGATCGGGAAGAAATACGACTACTTCCTCTACGTTGCGTCAACGCTTCCGTTGCTGGTCTACGAGGGTACGTAGACAACACTCTCATCTCGTTGCTATGCATCACCGTGGTCTTGCGTGATTGTAGGAAAATTTTTGAAATTACTACGTTCCCCAACAGTGGCATCCGAGCCTGGTTTTATGCGTTGATGTCATGTGCACGAGTAGAACACAAGTGAGTTGTGGACGATACAAGTCATACTGCCTACCAGCATGTCATACTTTGGTTCAGCGGTATTGTGAGATGAAGCGGACCGGACCGACATTACGCGTACGCTTACGCGAGACTGGTTTCACCGCTCCAAGCACTCGTTGCTTAAAGGTGACCGGCGGGTGTCTGTCTCTCTCACTTTAGTTGAATCGAGTGTGGCTCGCCGGTCCTTGAGAAGGTTAAACGGAGTCTATTTGACGAAATATCGTTGTGGTTTTGATGCGTAGGTAAGAACGGTTCTTGCTCAGCCCGTAGCAGCCACGTAAAATTTGCAACAACAAAGTAGAGGACGTCTAACTTGTTTTTGCAGGGCATGTTGTGATGTGATATGGTCAAGACATGATGCTGAATTTTATTGTATGAGATGATCATGTTTTGTAACGAAGTTATCGACAGCTGGCAGGAGCCATATGGTTGTCGCTTTATTGTATGCAATGCAATCGCCTGTAATGCTTTACTTTATCACTAAGCGGTAGCGATAGTCGAGAAGCATAAGATTGGCGAGGCGACAACGATGCTACGATGGAGATCAAGGTGTCGCGCCGGTGGCGATGGTGATCATGGCGGTGCTTGGAGATGGAATCACAAGCACAAGATGATGATGGCCATATCATATCACTTATATTGATTGCATGTGATGTTAATCCTTTATGCATCTTATTTTGCTTTGATTGACGGTAGCATTATAAGATGATCCCTTACTAAATTATCAAGAAGTGTTCTCCTGAGTATGCACCGTTGCGAAAGTTCTTCGTCTTTGAGACACCACGTGATGATCGGGTGTGATAGGCTCTACGTTCAAATACAACGGGTGCAAAACAGTTGCACACGCAGAATACTCAGGTTATACTTGACGAGCTATGCATATAAGATATGACCTCGGAACACGGAGACCGAAGGTCGGCGTGAATCATATAGTAGATATGATCAACATATTGATGTTCACCATTGAAACTACTCCATCACACGTGATGATCGGTCATGGTGTAGTTGATATGGATCACGCAATCACTTAGAGAATTGGAGGGATATTTTTCTAAGTGGGAGTTCTTAAGTAATATGATTAATTGAACTTAAATTTATCATGAACTTAGTACCTGATAGTATCTTGCTTGTCTATGATGTGTAGATAGATGGCTCGTGCTGTTGTTCCGTTGAATTTTAATGCGTTCCTTGAGAAAGCAAAGTTGAAAGATGATGGCAGCAATTACACGGACTGGGTCCGTAACTTGAGGATTATCCTTATTGCTGCACAGAAGAATTACGTCCTGGAAGCACCGTTAGGTGCCAGGCCTGGTGCAAGGGCTGCGCCAGAAGTTGTGAACGTCTGGCAAAGCAAAGCTGATGACTACTCTATAGTTCAGTGTGCCATGCTTTACGGCTTAGAACCGGGACTTCAACGTCGTTTTGAACACCATGGAGCATATGAGATGTTCCAGGAGTTGAAGTTAATATTCCAAGCGAATGCCCGGATTGAGAGATATGAAGTCTCCAATAAGTTCTATAGCTGTAAGATGGAGGAGAACGGTTCTGTCAGTGAGCATATACTCAGAATGTCTGGATATAACAATCACTTGATTCAACTGGGAGTTAATCTTCCGGATGATTGCGTCATTGACAGAATTCTCCAATCACTGCCACCAAGCTACAAGAGCTTCGTGATGAACTATAATATGCAAGGGATGACCAAAACAATGCCCGAGCTCTTCGCGATGCTGAAAGCCGCGGAGGTAGAAATCAAAAAGGAGCATCAAGTGTTGATGGTTAACAAAACCACTAGTTTCAAGAAAAAGGGCAAAGGAAAGAAAAAGGGAAACTTCAAAAAGAGCGGCAAGCAAGTTGCTAATCAAGAGAAGAAACCCAAGTCTGGTCCTAAGCCTGAAACCGAGTGCTTCTATTGCAAGCAGGCTGGTCACTGGAAGCGGAACTGCC
Source organism: Aegilops longissima (assembly GCA_021605205.1). Classification (NCBI taxonomy): domain Eukaryota; kingdom Viridiplantae; phylum Streptophyta; class Magnoliopsida; order Poales; family Poaceae; genus Aegilops; species Aegilops longissima. The sequence goes on from CM038677.1 coordinate 849,023,919, forward strand.
CCAAGTATTTGGCGGATAAGAAGTATGGAAAGGTTAACAAAGGTATATGTGATATACATGTTATTGATGTGTACCTTACTAATACTCGCAGTAGCACCTGGTATTTGATCTGGTTCATTGCTAATATTTGCAACTCAAACAGGGGCTACGGATTAGCGAAGATTGGCTAAGGACGAGGTGACAATGCGCGTGGGAAATGGTTCCAAAGTCGATGTGATCGCAGTCGCACGCTACCTCTACATCTACCTTGGGATTAGTATTAGACCTAAATAATTGTTATTTAGTACCAGCGTTGAGCATGAACATTATATCTGGATCTTGTTTGATGCGAGACGGTTATTCATTTAAATCAGAGAATAATGGTTGTTCTATTTATATGAATAATATCTTTTATGGTCATGCACCATTGAAGAATGGTTTGTTTTACTTAATCTTGATAGTAGTGATACACATATTCATAATGTTGAAACCAAAAGATGCAGAGTTGATAATGATGGTGCAACTTATTTGTGGCACTGCCGTTTAGGTCATATCGGTGTAAAGCGCATGAAGAAACTCCATACTGATGGACTTTTGGAGTCACTTGATTATGAATCACTTGGCACTTGCGAACCGTGCCTTATGGGCAAGATGACTAAAACACCGTTCTCGGAACTATGGAGAGAGCAACAGATTTATTGGAAATCATACATACTGATGTATGTGGTCCAATGAATGTTGAGGCTCGTGGCGGATATCGTTATTTTCTCACCTTCACAGATGATTTGAGCAGATATGGGTATATCTACTTAATGAAACACAAGTCTGAAACATTTGAAAAGTTCAAAGAATTTCAGAGTGAAGTGGAAAATCATCGTAACAAGAAAATAAAGTTTCTACGATCTGATCGTGGATGAGAATATTTGAGTTACGAGTTTGGCCTACATTTGAAACAATGCGGAATAGTTTCGCAACTTACGCCACCTGGAACACCACAACGTAATGGTGTGTCCGAGCGTCGAATCGTGCTTTATTAGATATGGTGCGATCTATGATGTCTCTTACTGATTTACCGCTATCGTTTTGGGGTTATGCTTTAGAGACGGCTACATTCACTTTAAATAGGGCACCATCTAAATCCGTTGAGACGACGCCTTATGAACTGTGGTTTGGCAAGAAACCAAAGTTGTCGTTTCTGAAAGTTTGGGGCTGCGATGCTTATGTGAAAAAGCTTCAACCTGATAAGCTCGAACCCAAATCGGAGAAATGTGTCTTCATAGGATACCCAAAGGAGACAGTTGGGTACACCTTCTATCACAGATCCGAAGGCAAGATTTTGTTGCTAAATTCGAAACTTTTGGAGAAAGAGTTTCTCACGAAAGAAGTGAGTGGGAGGAAAGTAGAACTTGATGAGATAACTGTATCTACTCCCTTATTGAGAAGTAGTACATCACAGAAAACAGTTTCTGTGACACCTACACCAAATAGGGAGGAAGCTAATGATGATGATCATGAAACTTCAGATCAAGTTTCTACAGAACTTCGTAGATCAACCAGAGCAAGATCCGCACCAGAGTGGTACGGTAATCCTATTTTGGAAGTCATATTCTTTGGAACATGATGAACCTCGAACTATGAAGAAGCGATGGTGAGCCCAGATTCCACAAAATGGCTTGAGGCCATGAAATCTGAGATGGGATCCATGTATGAGAACAAAGTGTGGACTTTGGTTGATTTGCCCGATGATCGGCAAGCAATTGAGAATAAATGGATCTTCAAGAAGAAGACTGACGCTGATGGTAATGTTACTGTCTATAAAGCTCGACTTGTTGCAAAAGGTTTTCGACAAGTTCAAGGGATTGACTACGATGAGACCTTCTCACCCGTAGCGATGCTTAAGTCCGTCCGAATCATGTTAGCAATTGCCGCATTTTATGATTATGAAATTTGGCAAATGGATGTTAAAACTGCATTCCTGAATGGATTTCTGGAAGAAGAGTTGTATATGATGCAACCAGAAGGTTTTGTCGATCCAAAGGGAGTTAACAAAGTGTGCAAGCTCCAGCGATCCATTTATGGACTGGTGCAAGCCTCTCGGAGTTGGAATAAACGTTTTGATAGTGTGATCAAAGCATTTGGTTTTATACAGACTTTTGGAGAAGCCTGTATTTACAAGAAAGTGAGTGGGAGCTCTGTAGCATTTCTGATATTATATGTGGATGACATATTATTGATCGGAAATGATAAATTTTCTGGATAGCATAAAGGGATACTTGAATAAGAGTTTTTCGATGAAAGACCTCGGTGAAGCTGCTTACATATTGGGCATTAAGATCTATAGAGATAGATCAAGACGCTTAATAGGACTTTCACAAAGCACATACCTTGATAAAGTTTTGAAAAAGTTCAAAATGGATCAGGCAAAGAAAGGGTTCTTGCCGGTATTACAAGGTGTGAAGTTGAGTAAGACTCAATGCCCGACCACCGCAGAAGATAGAGAGAAAATGAAAGATGTTCCCTATGCTTCAGCCATAGGCTCTATCATGTATGCAATGCTGTGTACCAGACCTGATGTGTGCCTTGCTGTAAGTTTAGCAGGCAGGTACCAAAGTAATCCAGGAGTGGATCACTGGACAGCGGTCAAGAACATCCTTAAGTACTTGAGAAGAACTAAGGATATGTTTCTCATTTATGGCGGTGACAAAGAGCTCGTCGTAAACAGTTACGTCGACGCAAGCTTTGACACTGATCCGGACGATTCTAAATCGCAAACCGGATACGTATTTACATTAAACGGTGGAGCTGTCAGTTGGTGCAGTTCCAAACAAAGCGTCGTTATGGATCTACATGTGAAGCTGAGTACATAGCTGCTTCTCGAAGCAGCTAATGAAGGAGTCTGGATGAAGGAGTTCATAACCGATCTAGGTGTTGTACCTAGTGTATCGGGTCCAATGAAAATCTTTTGTGACAATACTGGTGCAATTGCCTTGGCAAAGGAATCCAGATTTCACAAGAGAACCAAGCACATCAAAAGGCGCTTCAACTCCATCCGGATTTGGTCCAGGTGGGAGACATAGAGATATGCAAGATACATACGGATCTGAATGTTGCAGACCGTTGACTAAGCCTCTTCCACGAGCAAAACATGATCAGCACCAAGACTCCATGGGTGTTAGAATCATTCTGTGTAATCTAGATTATTGACTCTAGTGCAAGTGGGAGACTGAAGGAAATATGCCCTAGAGGCAATAATAATGTTATTATTTATTTCCTTATATCATGATAAATGTTTATTATTCATGCTAGAATTGTATTAACCGGAAACATAATACATGTGTGAATACATAAACCTACAGAGTGTCACTAGTATGCCTCTACTTGACTAGCTCGTTAATCAAAGATGGTTATGTTTCCTAACCATGAAACAAGGAGTTGTTATTTGATTAACGGGATCACATCATTGGTTGAATGATCTGATTGACATGACCCATTCCATTAGCATAGCACCTGATCGTATAGTTTGTTGCTAGTGCTTTTCTTCATGACTTATACATGTTCCTATGACTATGAGATTATGCAACTCCCGTTTGCCCGAGGAACACTTTGGGTGCTACCAAACGTCACAACGTAACTGGGTGATTATAAAGGTACATTACAGGTGTCTCGAAGGTACATGTTGGGTTGGCATATTTGAGATTAGGATTTGTCCTCCGATTGTCGGAGAGGTATCTCTGGGCCCTCTCGGTAATGCACATCACATAAGCCTTGCAAGCATTGCAACTAAATGTGTTAGTTGTGAGATGATGTATTACGGAGCGAGAAAAGAGACTTGCCGATGCGAGATTGAACTAGGTATTGGATACCGACGATGGAATCTCGGGCAAGTAACATACCGATGACAAAGGGAACAACGATGTTGTTATGCGGTCTGACCGATAAAGATCTTCGTAGAATATGTAGGCGCCAATATGGGCATCCAGGTCCCGCTATTGGTTATTGACCGAGAGGTGTCTCGGTCATGTCTACATAGTTCTCGAACCCGTAGGGTCCGCACGCTTAACGTTTCGATGGCAGTTATTATAAGTTTATATGATATTGATGTACGAAGGTTGTTGAGTCCCGGATGAGATCACGGACATGACGAGGAGTCTCGAAATGGTCGAGACATAAAGATTGATATATTGGAAGCCTATGTTTGGACTCGGAATCACTCCGGGTGAAATTGGGAATTTTACCGAGTGCAGGGGTTACGGAACCTCCCGGGGGTCAATGGGCCTTGATGGGCCTTAGTGGGAAAGAGAAAGGGGCCATAGTGCTGGCGCACCTTCCCCTTCCCTAGTCCTATTAGGACTAGGAGAAGGGCGCCTCTCTCTCTCCCTTCCCACTTGGGGAAACCTAGTTGGACTAGGATTTGGGGGAATCCTACTCCTAGTAGGAGTAGGACACCCTGGCGCACCTCTCCTTGGCGGCCAGCCCTCCCTTCCCTCCTTTATATACAGGGCAGGGGCACCCCATGATACACAAGTTGATCATTGAGATCGTTCCTTAGCCGTGTGCGGTGCCCCCTTCCACCAAACTACACCTCGAATATACCGTTGCGGAGCTTAGGCGAAGCCCTGCGCCGGTGGAACATCATCATCGTCACCGCGCCGTCGTCTTGTGAAACTCTCCTCAACACTCGGCTGGATCGGAGTTCGAGGGACGTCATCGAGCTGAGCGTGTGCAGAACTCGGAGGTGCCGACGTTCGGTACTTGGATCGGTTGGATCGGGAAGAAATACGACTACTTCCTCTACGTTGCGTCAACGCTTCCGTTGCTGGTCTCACGAGTGCGAGACAACACTCTCATCTCGTTGCTATGCATCACCGTGGTCTTGCGTGATCGTAGGAAAATTTTTGAAATTACTCGTTCCCCAACAATTAGAGATTAAATTGTAAAATAATTCAAAATTCTAAAAAGTAGAAAAAATTTCAAAAAAATTCAGAAAAAAATGTCCTTTAGTCCCGGTTGGTGTTACCAACCGGGACTAAAGGTGGAGCTCCAGGAAGCGGCCACGTGGAGGTCCTTTAGTCCCGGTTCGCATAAGAACCGGGACTAAAAAGGGGGCCTTTAGTAACGATCCTTTAGTACCGGTTTGAGAACCGGGACTAAAGGCCCTTATGAACCGAGACAAATGGCCCCTTTTCTACTAGTGAGGAGACACTAAGAGCCGGCTCTAACTGGATGAAACATGCACCAACAAGGCAGCCGACTCAGGCGGGATGGCCCGACCCGCCCACTGGCACACGCAATCCCGAATCGGGCTCCACGCGCGAGCCGACGCTGCGACCGGGACCCTGCTTTCGTGTCTGTCGCGACCGTACCAACCCACCTAGGGGCAAGTACGCCGCTAGGCGGGCTCAACCAGAGCTTCGTGCGAGGGTGCCGGCAGGCCCGATACTGCCCAATGACGTTGGCCCCGAGCATGCTGAGCGGTCCACTTGTCATGGACACTCTAGACTAGTCGGCCGGACATCTTCCGTTTGGGCAGATGCGACTGCTCACCTCATCCCCGAGAGCCTCCTGCCGCAAGCCAACCGCACGCCTTCGATGAGGCTCTTTTCCGAATGTAGCAATCGCGCGCCCTCGATCTATTCGTCATCGACCAGCCGGCTGACTTCGGCGACCACGCACCCTCGGTCCACCTGTCATGGACGCACACCGACTGTAATGATCGCGCGCCCTCAGTCCACCCGTTATGGACCCTCCAGCTGAGTCGCCCGGGTCTGAGCCGTCCGGGCAGATTGGACGGCCTAGAGCGGCCCCGAGAAGCTCCTGCAACATGCCACCTGGCAATGGACGGCTGGGAGGCTCTAATCGCCGTCGAGCGGCCACCAAGGCGGGTACTCCACCGTCCTTTATAGGAAATAATGTATTTCTATTTCTCCAAAAGAAACCAGCCTTCATGTTAAATTTTGTCGAAGTGCTTGCTTGCGTCATGTTCCTTGTAACTACAACTATAATTCAGAAGAATAGGGAAGAGTGAAACACTGAATGAGGTCTGGTTTGCTCTGCCTTAGAATTGTAAAACAAACGCACAACGTACATAGTTTTTTATAAACAAAGTGGATTTTTAATTAGAAGTCAAACTGTCGTTATGATTTTTAGTCTAAAAGGTATGTGATCGTCAGCTTAGAATGCCAGTATGACACAAGTAGTGGCAGTATGCACGTGCATTGCTGCCTATTTGTATGAAGGTTTGACATTTTCATTACCAACAGCCCGACTGTTAGAGCTTCATTTTTTGTTTTGAAAAACACTCTATTTGTCCATTTTGGCAAGGATAAGCCTACTGTATGTCCACTTGTTTACCCACTCGGACCGTTTACTTCAGAACTAAAATTAGAGACCTAGCTATATTGATGAGATGCCGTCAACACAGCATATAGAAGTGTTAAAAGGAAGAGTTTTATGGCAGAGGATAAAAGAGTTCCTTTTCTTTTTTCTTGCAAAATATAAGGAACACAAAGTAGCAACAGCATTGATCTATAGACGTTTGTGACATTTAACGTATAAGGTGAAAATGTCCTCTAATTTGGTAAATGCATGCAAATTTTCTAAATCTCAATATTGTAGTTTAAAACAATCAACATACATCTAAAAGCAAACCCAGTTTAAATTCAGTTTTCTCTTACCGAAATGAAAAATAACTTTGCTTTTTCGCGAATACGCAAGCCGCGTATCTTTGTATTGATAGAAGGAGAGTGTAGCATGGGATTGCAACGCATACAAGGCCATGTACGCAGAGGCATGGTGCACAAGCGTTGGAGCAGACTAGAACAAGGGGCTGTTCAGCCCTAGGCGTCTACGCTAGCAACTACTCGCCAGGGATGATGTTAAGCAGTCCGTTGGCGCCTGCCTTTGCCCATAGGTGCGCCTCGTCTTTGATGGTGTTGGAGATCAGCGAGAGTGAAGGGGTGGCTCGGTCGAAGATGCACGCGTTGCGGTGTTTCCATAACCACCACGCCGTGAGGATGATGAGGGAGGATAGCCCTTTTCGAACTGGTGCCGGCGAGCGGTCGAGGCAGGAAGTCCACCAAGTCTGGAAGGGAGTGTGAGCATCTGGGAGATCGACGGCCATGCGAGCCCAGCCGAGGATGTCATGCCAAACCTGGCTATGAATAAAGGGTGGGTTCTGATCTATAGGAAGTGGTTTGTTTTCATTTCAGCACACAAAAAATTAATTTAAATTTAGATTTATGATAGCTGTTCAATTTGTCAAACTTTTTGAAAAATATTCGTTATATGGAAACTTTCATCCGAGATGTTACCCTAGAACCTTATATGTTACATATATCTTCAGCTGGGTCCACATGTCAGTCTCTTATCAGTTTGTTAGCAGCTGTAACATTACGTAAGGCAAGTCAAAGGAACCTTCCAGTTTTTAATTCCTAGTATTAGCTTTTGAATGCCTATATAGATCATACCTCGATACAAGCTCCAGCTTCTTCTTGGGCAGACAGTCAGCGGAGCTACACACCAGCGGTAAGATCTCAAGTTCTCCGTAATGTCTTCTCATACATAATTGCATAATACGGATTGGCATGATTATAACTATACTTGCAAATGTAGTAATTCGTACCTTTTCTTTTCTACAAGCCGGCGGTATGAATCCAAATCCATTAGAGATCCCGAAGCAGCCAGTATTTGTCCGTAAAAGAGCAAATCCGCCAGCTCCTTATGTTACCAGTGAAACTACACAAGTTGAAGGTATGCCTCCAGTATCAAGTTTTCAATACGATTTGAACATAGATCCTAGTTAGAACAAATATGTATCTGGAATACTCTATATACCAAATAGATTTCATGTATAGTTCCATATTAAGTTGAACCAGTTAGCACTAGCAAAATTCCATTCTCGTTGTATCACACAGTCGATCCGCCTTAGTATACTACAGATGAAATAACAGAGCCGACTCTTCTCCAATTGTACGCCATGCTCTTATAGATAGTATTTGTGTACTATACGTATATCTGAAAAATCTAAACTAAACTGTATGTGGTGTTGGTTGTTGTATGAATTCTGTCAGGACCAAAGTTTTAAATAGCTTGCTATAGATTTTGGAGAGCCCTCTCGCTAAAGCGATGGATTTTGAACCCTAACCTTAAAATGACGCTAATAACTCACTATCCCACACTATAGCGCTAAATTCAGAGCCATTTAGCGATGCCTGGACGCTACAACCACAGGAGGGATGTAGACGAATTTCGATGCCTGCTTGTATGCTTATTCCTTTTCAAAAAATTCAAGAATTAATAAAGATGTTAAATGGGGCTTAGCTAGCTCCGCTATAGCTTTTCATAGCTTCCAGTCGAGCTGCCGATAAATGGCATAGCCCACTATTAAACTTTTTGGTCAGCACTAGTTTCTGTGCTAGCTACCTGCAGGTTTTCATCCCATAACCTATGTGCCGACTGGGGCGTAGTCGGTTTCCTAGCAGTGCTTGAACTTCCTATTTCTCTTTTTCGTATCCTTACTCTCTAATATTACTATGTAATTAGGTTACATCAAAGTAACAGATGGGGGAGGAGGAATCCAATGAGCAGTCTTATAGTATTGGATGTTCCTGCAGATCGTATTTCCGAAAAGGCCAATCAGCTCATATTAGCCATAGAAAGTATGGTACGCCTGCGTGGTCAAAATGCCTCTGAAGGTGAGACCGTTCGCTTGGGAGAATTCATGGTAGTGTCGTGTGTTGCTACCATTGCTTATGAGCCCCCAAAGTCTGGCAAGGTGAGCCATAGTCCTCATGCATCGTCTTCTGCTAATTATAATGAGACAATGAGTAGGACGTAACGGAGGTCGTGGTTTGCTTGATGTGTGCAGGATGTTGAAAACCAGAAACTGGAAATGATCTGTAGGTGGGAAGACCGTATGAAACCAACAGTGAAATTGCTCCCCGCCCGAAATAGTGAGGAGGATCCAAAGGTACTTCTCTCTCTTTCTCACCTTAACTACTGGGGGTCACAGTTTTAAGTGCTTGATACACACAATCCCTTTTCAGGACCGGATCGATGTCCTATGTGATGTCAAGGAAGTGATACCGAAGGCTGACGCCCTAACTGAGGTCCAGAAAAAGAAAGAAGGGCAGAAAGAAAAAGCAGGGAAAGGAAAGGAAAAGCAAGAGGACCAGAAAAACATAGAAGGGCAGAAAGGAAAAGCAGGGAAATGAAAGAAAAAGAACGAATGCCCACTTCGAGGACAAGAAGTGAAACCAAGCTTCAAGACCACGCTTTGATTTTTGCCCCGTTATTTTCACTGCCCCCCCTAATAAGCCAGCTTGCATGCATGATCGGGCAAACCAGTAGTATTTTTTATAGCTTCGTCCACTCACGTCATTTAATTTTCGTCAACTCCTCGATGCAATGATGCTACACAAGAATAGATTCGATCAATCTGTTCATGTGGTTTGGTTATTACTTCTGGTTTGTTATTCTGGGACGTCAACGCTTCTCATTTGGGCTATTTGCCCTACTCGCTCTATCCCGTCATAATATTAATATAATAAGTCGATATTTAGCTTTTGCCATAAGTTAACTATAAGCTAGGGACCTCCAATGCACCCCAGCTCCAAAAATCCACTCTCTTCTCATTTGGGCTATTTGCCCTACTCGCTCTATCCCATACCAATCTTAATTAGTGGATATTTAGCTTTTGTCATAAGTCCAAATATAGGTTCCGTCACTCTTCTTGAGCAAGGCGAGGGGAACCTAGCGCAATTCACCGGTTTTCCCGTTCTCCGCCTCCTCCCTTCCGCCCGTGCTCCGGGTGCGGTGAGGTGTCAGTCGTCGTTGTGCCTGTTGTCGCTGCTTGCCGGAACCCATGATAGGCCCCTCTCCTCCCACCGACATATCTGGCCACCGCGCCTGGATCTAGGTGGGTCGTTGGCCGCACACATACGGGCACCCTCTGAGCAGCGGTGTGTTGTCCATGTTCATCAGTGTCTGGGGTCTATACAGGTAAAATTCATTTTTGAAAGTCTGACATATACTTTTGTAACTACTTGCCATGTTACACAAATTTTAGTTCTGTTCTAGAAATTCAAAATATCATACTGGAATTTGAATTTGAAAAATAAAGTAATTCAATCTATTGCATATATTTGGACTTCGCTCGCTCCACCGATTTGCACTACGTGAGGCTCCGCCCCGAGAAGCTAGCTTCGCGGAGCCAAGGCGTTCGGCCCAGCTTCCTGCGTGGAGCCGGAGGAGCGCGGAGCTGGAGAGCTTCCGAACGGCTCCTAGATTTCACTAACTTGGGAGTCTATTTTAATTATGCCTTTTTCATCCTTGTTATACTTTCAATGTAGATAATATATAATAGTTGTAGTTCAATCCAATTTAGTGTCCCATTTAAATTAAAAAAAATATTTTGTGTCCACCAAATGGATGACTAAACATTTTATGTGGATAATCCACGGTACATTTTTCTTGCTTTCAATATGTTTGGGGCCCCTTATATCAACCATTTTCATCGTATTGTGGATTGTGAGAAGCTTGTGTGTATATAAGATTCTATGAATCAACAGGGGAATTGATGCACCGTATCTGAGCTGAAAATGGAGTATGGGATGGAGTCTAGAATGAGCTGGTGAATCTCATCAAGGGAAAATATGTCATGATTCATGTTTATGAGAAGGACCAGTACGAGCGATACATTGGTGATATCTACCGTGACGGATGTTTATCCAAGTGAAACAGAAAATTCTAACATTGTGATTCTTCTGATTGCATTTTGCATGGTTATTGTAAGATTGATAATGGTTGGTGTCTACATTCGGTAGGAGAAAATGCTGAAGAGGGGCTTCGCATGGTATTCCAAATTTATGACAATTTATTTGAACTTGGGTAAGTACGAAATTTGCCCCCTCAAAACTCGAACTTGTGTTTAATTAGGACAAGTGTTATATAACACCTCCATTGCCAAATTTACAGGCTATCTAATGCCACGGGTGGACAATTAAATTGTAACTGTATAGTTTGTATTTTAATTCTACTTAAAATATGACTAACTGCATAAGAAGGTCCAACCTATATATATTGGAGGCTCAGGTAAAAACAGTGTCGTCCAGCACTCTGGTACCTAAACTAAAGTACCAAAAACAAACCCTAGACCTAATGTCTTTATATGAATGTTGGCAATTTTTAGATGGATAATGAGATCTGTGAAGCCCTATCAAGGATGATAGAGGAGGAGAAGAATGCTGAGGAAAAAGCTAAGGACGTCAAACGGAACTGGATAGTGTTGTAGCTGAAAACTGTATGCTAAATGGTCAGCTTCAGAAATCGAATGAGGCGCTTCGAAATGAGAAAGAAGCATGTAAGCGCATCAAACAAAGGGCTGTTTGGGTTGGCACGTCTATACTTATTGTTGGTATTGCAGTGTTGTGCAGCAAATGGAAAACAATTCCTAGGAAGAATGGTGTTGCTCAGATAATCAGATGTATCACTATGTCAAGATTATGATTTAGTAACTGATAGATATGCCACGGCAGATAAAAACAGTGTAACCAAACCTTGTGGTAATAAGTGGTAACACAATTTATATGTACTTTTGTACCCTTTGTTATAACGGCTGGGTTTATTGGAGCACATAATAGTTGAGAATTTATCGCAGCGTGGTCTCAGCATCGGGGTGTTATAACAGCTGCGTCTACTACAACGAACTTTAGCTAAACTCTAACGCACACTGCTGCGATAAATTCCCTTTCAAGTAATCTATCCAACCTGGAAACACAAGCTAAATGATCTGATTGCTGAGATCATGTGCTCCTGCCAGCGGCAAACGACCTGTATTAATTCCTCTTTAATATTATCAAGTACACATTACTAGTTGGTGGCAGTTTGAGATTTAACAAAGAAACTGCAAAGGGACCCAACTGCTGTTTTCTTCGGTTACTGATCATTACTGAGTATCTCTTTGTGCAGCTACGGGTGCAAGCGGGCATCCCACATAAGCCCGCAAAATCGGCAGATTAGTTCAAACTAAACTAAATCTGAACCGGAAAATTATAACAGACCTTATATACTTTGACTTGGAAGCGGGCCGGATCGGGCGCCGCTCTGCACCCCTATGTGCAGCAAGAGTGGTACGATTTTCCTAAACTACACTACATGTGCTAAGAAGCTATGCTGCACACTGCAACAATTAATTTACTTCTGAAACAATCTATGCATCCTGGAAAACAAGTGCAGCTTCTTGTTAGCTTGGTTGCAGTTTGGAAAAAAAACTTCATAATTACACTTGTATATATTCTGTTTTTCTCTCAATTAAACCTGCTAATCCAGAAACCTTACAAGTCAATAACCGATTAATAAACCTTTTTGGGTTGCAATCATCATACGTATCACAAAATTAAGTCTTGAGGCATGTGGACAAATTAATTAATCCCTGAAGAAGTAGAAGCTGCAAACTAAAATGTTTTATGAGTTGTGATTAAGCCTTTTTACTGACACGCCAACTCAAGGAGATGGAAGGCGTGAACCACGCTGGCGGCTGCGGCGAGCTCTGGTACAGCCCGAGTGCCTCGACCTCCTCCACCGTGCCGTCCTTGAGGCTGCACACCCTGATGCTGAGATCACGTTTGCCATCGTCCTGGGTGTAGTAGACGCAGCTGGCCTTGAGCTCCGGGCGCTCCCTCGTCGACACGCAGAGCAAGCCATTTGCCCCGTCAAACAGTGTGGCGTCGCCGATGTCATCCGTCTCCTTCCACCGCTCGCCACCGGCGTCGAGGACGTGCACCTTGAAGCACAGCGGCGTGGACTTCCACCAACGCGTGATTTCCTCGGACTCCTTGACCACGACCATCAGCCGTCCGCCCGGCGCCACCACGACGTACTTGCGGCGCTCCAGACTGGTGGGCAGCGGCGGCAGCAACAACCCTGGATCGACCACCGTGCTGGTGAACACGCCGGGGATGTCGGCGTCCTGCTCCCATGTCTCCCACCTCGCAGGAGCAGGTGATCGAGTAGAACCTGCCCGCGTGGTAGACGGCTTGGGTGCCGCAAAAGGTTAAGTTCTTCGCATGGTTGGCTATTCAAGATCGCATTTGGATCGCCGATAGGTTGGTCAAGCGGGGATGGACAAATTGTGGGTTTTGTCCTCTTTGCAAGAGGGTGCAAGAGTGCGGCACGCACCTCTTTTTCAAGTGTCGTTTCACTTTGAGGCTTTGGGGTTTGGTCAAAGCGAAATTACGACTTGAGAACTTGGATGTCACTTCTTGGCACTTGGAAGACACCGTAAAAAAGTGATGGGAAAGTCGTGCCGGCGTGGGCACCACACAGAGGAAGGCCATGGCTTCGCTTACCATGCTTGTCTCATGGACCGTATGGAACGAAAGGAACGCAAGGGTCTTCCGCAACAAAAACGCGCCACCAACCATTTTGCTCAACAACATCATGACAGAGGCAAATCTGTGGGTCACCGCCGGTGCTAAAAATCTAGGGTCACTCATGTCGCGAGAGTAATAATCCATGCCGTTGTTTTGGGTCGATTGTAACAAACTCTATCCTCTTCTTAATTAATAGATGAGGCAAATCTTTTGCCTCTGTTTTGAAAAAAAAAAACAAATCTGAACCCTGCAAAACTACTCGAGGGGCAATGGAAATAGACAACCAAACAGAAGACGATGATTGCAGTTTGAAACTAATCTTGATCATCAACACTGACATAATCTTGTGACTTGGAGATTCAACTGCGTACATAAGAAGACAAAAAAAAACATCAGAAGTGTCGAAATCTGAACCTGCGAAACAAGCTAGTACTTCCGTACTTCTGAAACTTGAAACAAGCACAAAAGACTAGTCTGAAACCTGCTGCAAACCAAATGGTTGTAGAGCCTTTCAGGCTCTCAAGTCACTCCAAGCACCAGTAGCAACATCAGCAGCACACTGCAATAAATTCCTCTTGAAACAATCTATCCATACTTGAAAATAAGTGCAGCTGCTTAGCTTGGTTGCAGTCTGGAACAATTTTTTTTCTCGAATGCGCACAAGCATTCGCATCATATACTAAAGATAGAAAGGGGGTAGCGAGCCCCTCTACAACAGCATGGGCGATCACACCCAGGTCCACCTAGATTACATAAATGGATTACTCATGACCTATCCACCGCGACAAACTACCAAAGAAATCATCCATGTCTCCTTTTAGAAGACCGGCTGTAGTCCACGTTCTGCCCTCCTCCAAGATCCTAGCTCCGATGTGTGTGATTGATGGAGACTCTCATCGAACACAATGCAATTCCTATGCTTCCAAAGCTCCCAAAGGACGAGCACTAAGATCGTGCGGTGATCCCTCAACCGCCCGTGAGCGGTGTTCTTGTTTTGACACCATTGCCGTCAAGGTGTCAACCGTAGTCGGCACCACCATCCCTCAGTCTGGAACAAATAATCATAATTACTCGTCTATTTTATTTATTATAGTAAAACCTGTTCATCCAGAAACCTCAAAAGGCAATAATCAATTAGTACTAATAACTAAAATTTAGTCTGATCCCTGTGGACTAGCTAAACTGTTTCCAGAAGACGAAGCTGGAAACTAAACTGTTTACTTAGTTGTCAAGCCATTTTTGCTGAAATGAAACACCAACCCAGGCTATCAATTACTCGTATCAACGATTATATCCATCATCATGGGATTGAAGGGACGAAACCATGCCAGAGGCGGCCAGCTCCAGTGCCGCCCGAGGCCCTCGACCTTCTCCGTCCAACCGTCCTCGAGGCTGTACACACCGACTCCATTGTCTTGGTCGTCCTTGCACGGTCCCTGATCGTTCTCCGTGTAGTAGATGCAGCCGGCCCTGAGCTCCGGGTGCTCCCTCGTCGACATGCACAGCAAACTGTTCACCCACACGAACAGTGCGGCGTCCCCGATGTCGTCCGCTTCCCTCCACTGTTCGCCGTCAAGGACCTGCACCTTGAAGGAGCATGTCCTCGGAGGGCGGGAGTACTTATCCGTGGTCTCCTCCTTGGACTCCTGGCACGGCCACTGCTCATTCTCGGTGTAGTGGACGCAGCCGGCCCTGAGTTCCTGGTGCTCCCTGGTCGATACGCACAGCGAACTGTTTACCCCGACAAACAGAGCGGCGTCGCCGATGTCGTCCGTTTGCCTCCACTCCTCGCCGTCAAGGACGTGCACCTTGAAGGAGCGTGCCCTCCAAGGACCGAACTATCCGTTGGCCATCTCGATGGAGTCCTCGAGCACCACCGTCAGCCGGCCGCCCGGCGCCGCCACGACCCACGAGGTACTTGCGGTGATTCGCTTCGGCCGGCCGCAGTGGCAACCTCGGCGCGACCACTGCGCTCCTGAACAAGCCGCCGGCATCGGCATCCTGCTCCCAGGCCTCCATGGCGCCGGTGTAGGTGATGGAGTGGAACTTGCCGTTGTAGTATGGATGGCGTCCTGGACGCCGTCGCGGGATGGTGCCAGCCTCCAGACTCCGCCCTCCGCCGTGGCAAAGGCCGGGACGCCGAATCGCGGTACCGTGATCAGCATGGCGGCGGAGTCGGAGTCGGAGAGGACGACCTTGCGATAGAAGAAGCGGCGCATCAGCTCGGCACCGAGTGTATATGGCACTCCAGGCAGCCGGTCTGGCCGTCCGTCGCCGGGGTACGGGGGTCCCCTGAGGAAGTCTTTTTGATCTGTCAGCACGAAGCTGAAGCCTCCCCACCTCTGCTCTAGGCAAGGTATGGTTGTGATGGCCGGGAGCGCACGCTGCTCGCGGGTGACCGGGTTGACGAGGCGGATCCGGGCCCGGTCGTCGGCGGTGACGAGCCAGCCGCCAAAGGAGGAGGAGGAGGAGGAGGAGCAGCCCAGGATGGCGTGGCCGCGCAGCGCGGGCTCCGGGGCGCGTAGGGTGGTGGCGCTGCGGTCGGAGAGGGAGAAGAGCGTGGCGGTCTATGGGCTGTCGCCGGGCAGGACGAGGCACGGCGCCTCCGGCGTCCGGCCTGAAGGCGTCGCGCGAGGCTCGGAAGACGGCGGCAAAGGACAAGCGGTTGAGGAGGCTGAGGCGATCGTGGATGTTGGATCTCGACGGAGGCCTTTGCTCAGATTCGCCGCCGCATTGCTTGCAGTTGCAGGGAGGGATCAGATTGGTTGGGGGCGGAGGGCTGATCGACCTTCTTTTTTTTGGAAATGTTAACGCCCACACGTGTGGGCGTTTGCACATCGCCCACACGCCTCCAGCACCACTCATTTTGCCAGGTATGAATAGATGACATCAGCAGAAATTTTTTGGCTTTCGGCTTGAAAATGTTGTATCTCCTAAATAAAAAATCGAACTAAAAATCCGTTTTCACCATTAAATCCGTCTCGACGAGATCTTCAAAACTAGACCCCATGTTGATATGTTTCGACGATTTTTTTTTTACCAGAAGTTGCCATGATGTTTACATTGCAGTCGCCATAGGGCTTAAACTAAAGTTGCCATGTGGCAATTTTAGTTTGTAGATCATGGCAATTTTAGTATTTTGATGATGGCAACTCCAGTACTTTCACCATGAAAATTATTTTTTGTATGAACCAGGGCAATTTTACGTGCATGTATCATGGCAATTTTAGTTTATGGTTCATGGCAAGTCTAGTTTCTTAATTCTCCGTTTTATAAATGTTAAAATTTACTTTTAAATATAGAAGAAAATAGCTGAAACATATCATGTCAACTTCAGTGTAAACATCATGACAATTCATATGCAATAGACATGACAACTTTTAATCCAATTTTTTTTTCATCAAAACATATCAACATGGGATCTAGTTTCGAAGATCTCATCACGAGGGATTTAATGGTGAAAATGGATTTTCAATCGGATTTTTCGTTTAAGAGATAAAACATTTTAAAAACTGAAAATCCAAGAAGATTCTTACATGCATGCATGCGATGACGTGGCAATCTGTTTACATTAAAAACGTGTGATGCGTCTCTCTTCCTGCTACACGTGTGGCAGTTAGTGCGACCCTTTTTTTTACCCTTAACTTCACTCTCTTTCTCGTTGGATTCTCTTCAATGCAAGCTAAGTGACCCACGACGTGTACGTATTCCTCTCTAAGGACAACAAGGATGGACTGGAATCTTGAAACACGCCATGAAGGCGTGAACTGGATTGTGAACTCCCCAGTAGATAATCAACAGTTAGAATTTGGAACCTGTTCATTCACAAACCTCACAAGGCAAAAATTTAGTCTCATCCCTGTGTACTAACTTAACTGTTTCCTGAGGACGAAGCTGGAAACTAAACTGTTTTCTCACTAGTCAAGCCCATTTTCTTTTACTAAAAAAAACACCTAGCCAGGCTATCAATTACTCGTATCAATGTTTATATTTAAATACATTTTAACTGAGTACTTTTCCTGCCCTCTCAGGCCATCAGCATCCTCAGCCGTCTGGTCGTCAGTTCTGAGCATTTTCGGCTGCCAGATTCTTCATGTATCGCGCCTCGGGCCATCAGCATCCTCAGCCGTCTGGTCGTCAGTTCTGAGCATTTTCGGCTGCCAGATTCTTCATGTATCGCGCCTCGGGCCATCAGCATCCTCAGCCGTCTGATCGTCAGTTCTGAGCATTTTCAGCCGCTAGATTCTTCGTGAATCATGCCTGATCTGGCATCTTGCGTGATTAACACGATCGCGAACTGTGCTGGGCCGCTACTCTGGCCACTTTTTTGGGCGTCTCAGGTTAATTTGGGCGTGTAGCAGCCAAAAGAAAAGGCCGCACTTCTCCAACCGGTGTGGCGGCTCTTCCCATGGCAGCCCGACCTGTGTCCGACCGCCACCAGAGCGACGATCCCATGGAGGTCGCGCTGGGTGCGCTTGGCGATGGCACGGGCTCTTCTCAACTGCTTCGATCCATTCGATTTCATGGCCCGGCCGAATGGTGTGTGTCCCCGAACAGACGTTTAAGTTCTATCGTCAACTGTCATTGATTTTGAGAGATTAATCACCCATTAGTAGTAGCAGTTGATGGTCCAGCCATTGATTGCTGCACGTTAGTTACATATGGTGACACATATTCTACATTCAAGTAATGCACGCCATATAACCCAGACTTGCCGCTGCTCCTTTCACTCTCCCGACTCTGCAAACCAATCTCCATCAGCGACGGGTGATGTCCAGGCCTCCAATTCATTGCAATTGTCTCTCCTTCATGCATCTCCTCTTCCCCCAATTCTTCCTTCATTTTTTAATTTGTTTTGTTTATTGATATTGTTCTTTGTGCTCACAAAAATGCAGGTGTTCTGTTGATTCTGTTGGATTAGAAAGTTTTAGGCATTAAGCATTTGGAAGGTATGCACTACTTTCTATGTTTCCAATCTATACAGTATGCTTGCTGCTCCATTGCACAATTATTTTGACCATGCACCAATATTTACCGATGTGTTCTCTGTCTAATTTATAGTTTCGAATGCTTGCATGTTCTATACAAGGTCGAATTCAAGGTAAGTAAGTTTCTTTCTTTCCTCCTCAGCGACCTGATACGGGCTGCAAGGAGGCTCCAGAGTTACCAACACCATTTCCTTTGTCGAATTATGCTTCATCGCATATCATTGTCCATGCCAGAATTTGTTGCTGATGTTCCAAAATTGACCACAAGTCACTTCTCAGTGCTTAGATAATCTTTATACTGGTAGGAACTAGGAACTTGTAAACACAAATCACTACTACTAATTTAGCATGGACATCATCGTGCTTTGTTTATTCAATTTTACAAGTTAAACTCTAACTGGCAAAGTGGTTACTGATTTATCTTATCTCTGTTAGTCAAAGCTCATGTAATGTGACTTGCCAAGTTCTGTTGATTGTATTGTTGAAAAAATATATCCAAAGGAACTATTATTTGACATCAAATTAGGGACTGTCCTGCATGTTGTCGTGTTTACCATCTTCTGTATTTTTATATGCTTATCAACAATATCTCCTGATATTATAAGTATTCACTTGCAGGCTGATTCTATTACAGTGAGTAAGACATAGAAAATGTATTATAGAGGTTATCGAGTAAGGAGGGAGGCAGGTCGATCTCTCTTGTTCTGTTTACAACTGTTACAGTGAATCTTCAGAAGTTTACCACAAATAATGTATAAGTGAAGAGAAAGCATCCTATCCGCGGCTGCTGACAGGATCACAAGCATTGTTTCCCCTTGCCAATAACGGTACCATAAAAAGGCACGAGCTACACCTACTGATTAATAAGTGCAGCGATTAATATTCCCTGGGAGTTGGGATTGCATCTTTGCCACTTCAGTTCTTTGCTTTGATATGGCAGGATTAGTCATCTGATTGCCCTAAAATGTGCTATTTATTATTAAGACGTGAAAGAATGCGTGAAGCGTATGCCTTTGGGCAGGGACGCGCTGCGTGTTATATAGCCAACCATAGGTTACAAGATACGGTAGTTAGGTTATGGATTGAACCTCAAGAAAACCTATACAAGATCTGAGGATAAACCCTAACAACCACTACCAGATTACAACAGAACACACGCACGCGATCTACCTCTACGGCAGTATATACGGTTTATACAATACCGTATATACACAATACAACTCTTTCTAACACGCCCCCTCAATCACAGCTTCACTAAGTTGAGATTGCTCTTGAAGTCTTCTAACTTCCGCCATGATAAAGCTTTGGTGAATCCATCTGCAACTTGATCACCTGTGGGGATAAAACGAATATCCAGCAGTTTGTTAGCTACCCTCTCTCGAACAAAATAATAGTCCACTTCTATGTGTTTTGTCATTGCATGGAATATTGGATTTGCTGACAGATATGTAGCACCAATATTATCACACCAGAGGCATGCAACTGGTGAATGCATAACTCCAAGTTCACGTATCAAAGTTTGAACCCAAATAATCTCAGCAGTGGCATTGGCTAAAGATTTGTACTCTGCCTCTGTACTAGACCGAGAGACAGTAGCTTGCTTACGTGCACTTCAGGAGATCAAATTCGGACAAAAAAATACACAGAATCCTCCTGTTGACCTTCTGTCATCTGGACATCCTGCCCAGTCAGCATTAGAGAAAGCACTAACAACATTGAAAGTTGACTTGATAAATTTTAGACCCCTACTCACAGTAGCCCTAAGGTATCTCAAAATTATCTTGACGGGTGTCATATGTTGAGAGGTGGGAGAATGCAAGTACTGGCATACTTTATTAACAGGAAAACAAATGTCAGGTCTTGTCAGTGTTAAGTAGTGCAAAGCACCTACCATGCTCCTGTATTTTGTTGACTCCTCGGCCCCTAAAGGCTCTCCTTCTTCTCTTGACAGCTTTTCTGACGTGGAGAGATGCATGTTTGAAACCTTGCAATTTACCATTCCTACACGCTTAAGCATATCCAAGACATATTTTTCTTGAGTGAGAAGTATTCCATATTTTACCTTCTAACCTCAATACCCAAGAAAGTAGTGTAAATCACCCAAATCTTTCAAGGCAAAATCCTTCTTAAGATCTTCCAGTAATGCTACAGTTGCATCTTGTGAAGAGCTAGCAACAATGATATCATCAACATAGACCAACATAAAAATGATGATATTTCCTTTCCTATAGAAGAACAAAGAAGTATCTCCCTTGGATGATTTAAAACCAAGTATGTGAAGTTTTTCACTTAACTTGGAGTACCAAGCCCTAGGTGCTTGTTTTAGTCCATACAGGGCTTGGTCAAGTTTGCAAAGATAATTCTCCTTTCCTTTTACCTCATAACCAGGTGGTTGTCTCATATAGACTTCTTCCTATAGAACGCCATGAAGAAACACATTCTGTACATCCAATTGCCTTAGACTCCAATTTCTTGACACTGCAACAGATAGAACAAGTCTGATAGTAGCTGCCTTTACAACAAGACTAAAAGTATCTTCATAGTCTGTACCATAACTCTGTTTAAAACCTTTTGCTCTTAATTCTGTAAACCCACTTACAATCAATAACATTCTTGTTTTGTGTTTGTGGAACTAGATGCCATGTATTATTTTTAATAAGAGCACCATACTCATCATTCATAGCCATTTTCCATTTTGTGTCACTTAGAGCTTCATGTAAACTACTCGGTTCACCAGCAGTCGTTACGCCTCCAAAACGAGGTTTAAGCTTGTCATACCTGACCGTACCATCTGTACGAATTTGCGGTTTTACAATACCATCTTGCGATCTTATCCTCCGAGTCGGCACATCAGGAGCTGCATGAGACTGTGCCGTAGAAGATACGGCGGAGGGAATCACAGCCGCACTAGATCCCACATCGATCCTGCCGTCAGTTGCATGGGATCCCATGTCAATCCCGTCTTGAGCGCCAGGAGATCCGACGTCCCGCCTTGTCGCTTTTGCGCCAGCTGACGCCCCCGCACCAGGTTGGTCCGCCTGGCAGTCATCATGAGGCGGCGTGCGACGCGAGGGACCGGTCGGCTGGTCCTGTGCCATGTGCCCACCAGAGGTTGCCCCGCCTGGGGAACCAGCGCCCGACGCGCCCACTCGCACTCTGGGAGGGGTGCGATCTGAGGAAGATTCGCCGGAGTTGTCATGAAAGTGCAACTATCCCTGGGTGGTTTTGGTAATTCCTAACAACATATAGCTCATTGAGCTAATGCTATTTCAAGATAAATATTTCAGGAAAGCTCAATGATTGGCATGGCATGGATGCACTAGTAGAAAAAGGGGCTTTCGTCCAGGGCAGTTTAGCCCATTAGTCCCGGTTCAATCCAGAACCGGGACCAATGGAGCTATTTGCCTCGGTTCGTGAGCCCAGGGGGCCGGCCGGGCCACGTGGGCCATTGGTCCCGGTTCGTTCGGACCTTTTGGTCCCGGTTGGTGGGACGAACCGGGACCAATGGTCCTGGCTCCTGGCCCACCACCATTGGTCCCGGTTCGTGGCATGAACTGGGACCAATGGCTTCCCTTTAGTCCCGGCTCATGCCACGAACCAGGACCAATAGTGCTGCCTATATATACCCCTCGCTCGTGAGCAGAGCACTCCATTGCTCTGTTTTTCTCTTGCCGGCGAGGGGGGGCATTGTGGTGCTCTATGTTGGGGAACGTAGTAATTTCAAAAATTTTCCTACGATCACGCAAGACCATGGTGATGGCATAGCAACGAGCGGGAAGAGTATCCGTCCACGTACCCTCGTAGACCGAAAGCGGAAGCGTTATAACAACGCGGTTGATGTAGTCGTACGTCTTCACGATCCGACCGATCCAAGCACCGAACGTACGGCACCTCCGAGTTACGCACACGTTCAGCCCGATGACGATCCCCGGACTCCGATCCAGCAAAGTGTCGGGGATGAGTTCCGTCAAGACGACGGCGTGGTGACGATGATGATGCTCCACCGACGCAGGGCTTCGCCTAAGCTCCGCGACGATATGACTTCTCCCGCGAGGCTTCGCCTAAGCTCCATGACGATATGACCGAAGTGGAATATGGTGGAAGGGGCACCGCACACGGCTAAGGAAATCAACTTGTGTGTCTTGGGGTGCTCCCTGCCCCGTATATAAAGGAGCCAAGGGGAGGTGGCGGCCAAGAGGAGGAGGCGCGCAAGGAGTCCTACTCCTCCGGAGTAGGACTCCCCCAATCCTAGTTGGATTAGGATTCCCGGAGGAGAGAGAGAGGGGGCGGCCCACCTTTCCTAGTCCTAATAGGACTAGGGAAGAAGGCGCGCCACCTAGGGCTGGCCCTTCTCCTTTCCTCCAAGGCCCACTATGGGCCCATGTAGTTCCGGGGTTCGGTAACCTCCGGTACTCGATAAATTCGATTTCACTCGGAACCTTCCGATGTCCAAATGTAGGCTTCAATATATCAATCTTTATGTCTCGACCATTTGAGACTCCTCGTCATATCCGTGATCACATCCGGGACTCGAACAACCTTCGTGCATCAATACTTATAAACTCATTATGACCATCATCGAAGCGTTAAGCGTGCGGACCCTACGGGTTCGAGAACTATGTAGACATGACCGAGACACCTCTCGGTCAATAACCAATAGCGGGACCTGGATGCCCATATTGGCTCCTACATATTCTACTGAAGATCTTTATCGGTCAGACCGCATAACAACATACGTTGTTCCCTTTGTCATCGGTATGTTACTTGCCCGAGATTCGATCGTCGGTATCCAATACCTAGTTCAATCTCGTTACTGGCAAGTCTCTTTTCTCGTTCCGTAATACATTATCTCACAACTAACACATTTAGTTGCAATGCTTGCAAGGCTTATGTGATGTGCATTACCGAGAGGGCCCAGAGATACCTCTCCGACAATCGGAGTGACAAATCCTAATCTCGAAATATGCCAACCCAACATGTACCTTCGGAGACACCTGTAATGTACCTTTATAATCACCCGATTCGTTGTGACGTTTGGTAGCACCCAAAGTGTTCCTCGGGCAAACGGGAGTTGCATAATCTCATAGTCATAGGAACATGTATAAGTCATGAAGAAAAGCACTAGCAACAAACTATACGATCAGGTGCTATGCTAATGGAATGGGTCATGTCAATCAGATCATTCAACCAATGATGTGATCCCATTAATCAAATAACAACTCCTTGTTCATGGTTAGGAAACATAACCATCTTTGATTAACGAGCTAGTCAAGTAGAGGCATACTAGTGACACTCTGTAGGTTTATGTATTCACACATGTATTATGTTTCCGGTTAATACAATTCTAGCATGAATAATAAACATTTATCATGATATAAGGAAATAAATAATAACATTTATTATTGCCTCTAGGGCATATTTCCTTCAGTCTCCCACTTGCACTAGAGTCAATAATCTAGATTACACAGTAATGATTCTAACACCCATGGAGTCTTGGTGCTGATCATGTTTTGCTCGTGGAAGAGGCTTAGTCAACGGGTCTGCAACATTCAGATCCGTATGTATCTTGCATATCTCTATGTCTCCCACGGACCAAATCCGGATGGAGTTGAAGCGTCTTTTGATGTGCTTGGTTCTTTTGTGAAATCTGGATTCCTTTGCCAAGGCAATTGCACCAGTATTGTCACAAAAGATTTTCATTGGACCCGATACACTAGGTACAACACCTAGATCGGTTATGAACTCCTTCATCCAGACTCCTTCATTAGCTGCTTCGAAGCAGCTATGTACTCAACTTCACATGTAGATCCCATAGCGACGCTTTGTTTGGAACTGCACCAACCGACAGCTCCACCGTTTAATGTAAATACGTATCCGGTTTGCGATTTAGAATCGTCGGATCAGTGTCAAAGCTTGCATCGACGTAACCGTTACGATGAGCTCTTTGTCACCGCCATAAATGAGAAACATATCCTTAGTTCTTCTCAAGTACTTAAGGATGTTCTTGACCGCTGTCCGATGATCCACTCTGGATTACTTTGGTACCTGCCGCTAAACTTACAGCAAGGCACACATCAGGTCTGGTACACAGCATTGCATACATGATAGAGCCTATGGCTGAAGCATAGGAACATCTTTCATTTTCTCTCTATCTTCTGCGGTGGTCGGGCATTGAGTCTTACTCAACTTCACACCTTGTAATACCGGCAAGAACCCTTTCTTTGCTGATCCATTTTGAACCTTTTCAAAACTTTATCAAGGTATGTGCTTTGTGAAAGTCCTATTAAGCGTCTTGATCTATCTCTATAGATCTTAATGCCCAATATGTAAGCAGCTTCACCGAGGTCTTTCATCGAAAAACTCTTATTCAAGTATCCCTTTATGCTATCCAGAAATTCTATATCATTTCCGATCAATAATATGTCATCCACATATAATATCGAAATGCTCTGAGCTCCCACTCACTTTCTTGTAAATACAGGCTTCTCCAAAAGTCTGTATAAAACCAAATGCTTTGATCACACTATCAAAGCGTTTATTCCAACTCCGAGAGGCTTGCACCAGTCCATAAATGGATCGCTGGAGCTTGCACACTTTGTTAGCTCCTTTGGATCGACAAAACCTTCTGGTTGCATCATATACAACTCTTCTTCCGTAAATCCATTCAGAATGCAGTTTTAACATCCATTTGCCAAATTTCATAATCATAAAATCGGCAATTGCTAACATGATTCGGACTGACTTAAGCATCGCCACGGGTGAGAAGGTCTCATCGTAGTCAATCCCTTGAACTTGTCGAAAACCTTTTGCAACAAGTCGAGCTTTATAGACAGTAACATTACCATCAGCGTCAGTCTTCTTCTTGAAGATCCATTTATTCTCAATTGCTTGCCGATCATCGGGCAAGTCAACCAAAGTCCACACTTTGTTCTCATACATGGATCCCATCTCAGATTTCATGGCCTCAAGCCATTTTGTGGAATCTGGGCTCATCATCGCTTCTTCATAGTTCGTAGGTTCATCATGTTCCAGTAACATGACTTCCAAAACAGGATTACCGTACCACTCTAGTGCGGATCTTGTTCTGGTTGATCTACGAAGTTCTGTAGAAACTTGATCTGAAGTTTCATGATCATCATCATTAGCTTCCTCCCTATTTGGTGTAGGTGTCACAGAAACTGTTTTCTGTGATGTACTATTTCTCAATAAGGGAGTAGATACAGTTATCTCATCAAGTTCTACTTTCCTCCCACTCACTTCTTTCGTGAGAAACTCTTTCTCCAAAAGTTTCGAATTTAGCAACAAAAATCTTGCCTTCGGATCTGTGATAGAAGGTGTACCCAACTGTCTCCTTTGGGTATCCTATGAAGACACATTTCTCGATTTGGGTTCGAGCTTATCAGGTTGAAGGTTTTTCACATAAGCATCGCAGCCCCAAACTTTCAAAAACGACAACTTTGGTTTCTTGCCAAACCACAGTTCATAAGGCGTCGCTTCAGCGGATTTAGATGGTGCCCTATTTAAAGTGAATGTAGCCGTCTCTAAAGCATAACCCCAAAATGATAGCGGTAAATCAGTAAGAGACATCATAGATCGCACCATATCTAATAAAGTACGATTCGACGTTCGGACACACCATTACGTTGTGGTGTTCCGGTGGCGTAAGTTTGAAACTATTCCGCATTGTTTCAAATGTAGGCCAAACTCGTAACTCAAATATTCTCCTCCACGATCAGATCGTAGAAACTTTATTTTCTTGTTACGATGATTTTCCACTTCACTCTGAAATTCTTTGAACTTTTCAAATGTTTCAGACTTGTGTTTCATTAAGTAGATATACCCATATCTGCTCAAATCATCTGTGAAGGTGAGAAAATAACGATATCCGCCACGAGCCTCAACATTCATTGGACCACATACATCAGTATGTATGATTTCCAATAAATCTGTTGCTCTCTCCATAGTTCGGAGAACGGTGTTTTAGTCATCTTGCCCATAAGGCACGGTTCGAAGTGCCAAGTGATTCATAATCAAGTGACTCCAAAAGTCCATCAGCATGGAGTTTCTTCATGCGTTTTACACCGATATGACCTAAACGGCAGTGCCACAAATAAGTTGCACCATCATTATCAACTCTGCATCTTTTGGTTTCAACATTATGAATATGTGTATCACTACTATCAAGATTAAGTAAAAACAAACCATTCTTCAATGGTGCATGACCATAAAAGATATTATTCATATAAATAGAACAACCATTATTCTCTGATTTAAATGAATAACCGTCTCGCATCAAACAAGATCCAGATATAATGTTCATGCTCAACGATGGTACTAAATAACAATTATTTAGGTCTAATACTAATCCGAAGGTAGATGTAGAGGTAGCGTGCCGACTGCGATCACATCGACTTTGGAACCATTTCCCACGCAAGATCGTCACCTCGTCCTTAGCCAATCTTCGCTAATCCGTAGCCCTGTTTGAGTTGCAAATATTAGCAATGAACCAGTATCAAATACCAGTGCTACTGCGAGTATTAGTAAGGTACACATCAATAACAAGTATATCACATATACCTTTGTTAACCTTGCCATCCTTCTTATCCGCCAAATACTTGGGGCAGTTCCGCTTCCAGTGACCAGCCTGCTTGCAATAGAAGCACTCAGTTTCAGGCTTAGGACCAGACTTGGGTTTCTTCTCTTGATCAGCAACTTGCTTGCCGCTCTTTTGAAGTTTCCTTTTCTTTCCTTTGCCCTTTTCTTGAAACTAGTGGTTTTGTTAACCATCAACACTTGATGCTCCTTTTTGATTTCTACCTCCATGCTTTCAGATCGCGAAGAGCTCGGGCATAGTTTTGGTCATCCCTTGCATATTATAGTTCATCACGAAGCTCTTGTAGCTTGGTGGCAGTGATTGGAGAATTCTGTCAATGGCGCAATCATCCGGAAGATTAACTCCCAGTTGAATCAAGTGATTGTTATATCCGGACATTTCGAGTATATGCTCACCGATGAACCATTCTCCTCCATCTTACAGCTATAGAACTTATTGGAGACTTCATATCTCTCAATCCGGGCATTCGCTTGAATATTAACTTCAACTCCTGGAACATCTCATATGCTCCATGGTGTTCAAAACGACGTTGAAGTCCCGGTTCTAAGCCGTAAAGCATGGCACACTGAACTATAGAGTAGTCATCAGCTTTGCTTTGCCAGACGTTCACAACTTCTGGCGCAGCCCTTGCACCAGGCCTGGCACCTAACGGTGCTTCCAGGACGTAATTCTTCTGTGCAGCAATAAGGATAATCCTCAAGTTACGGACCCAGTCCGTGTAATTGCTGCCATCATCTTTCAACTTTGCTTTCTCAAGGAACGCATTAAAATTTAACGGAACAACAGCACGAGCCATCTATCTACACATCATAGACAAGCAAGATACTATCGGTACTAAGTTCATGATAAATTTAAGTTCAATTAATCATATTACTTAAGAACTCCCACTTAGAAAAATATCCTCCAATTCTCTAAGTGATTGCGTGATCCATATCAACTACACCATGACCGATCATCACGTGTGATGGAGTAGTTTCAATGGTGAACATCAATATGTTGATCATATCTACTATATGATTCACGCTCGACCTTCGGTCTCCGTGTTCGAGGTCATATCTTATATGCATAGCTCGTCAAGTATAACCTGAGTATTCCGCGTGTGCAACTGTTTTGCACCCGTTGTATTTGAACGTAGAACCTATCACACCCGATCATCACGTGGTGTCTCAGCACGAAGAACTTTCGCAACGGTGCATACTCAGGAGAACACTTCTTGATAATTTAGTAAGGATCATCTTATAATGCTACCGTCAATCAAAGCAAAATAAGATGCATAAAGGATTAACATCACATGCAATCAATATAAGTGATATGATATGGCCATCATCATCTTGTGCTTGTGATCTCCATCTCAAGCACCGTCATGATCACCATCGTCACCGGCGCGACACCTTGATCTCCATCGTAGCATCGTTGTCGTCTCGCCAACTATTGCTTCTACGACTATCGCTACTGCTTAGTGATAAAGTAAAGCAATTACATGGCGTTGCATTTCATACAATAAGCGACAACCATATGGCTCCTGCCGATTGCCGATAACTCGGTTACAAAACATGATCATCTCATACAATAAGATATAGCATCACGTCCTGACCATATCACATCACAACATGCCCTGCAAAAACAAGTTAGACGTCCTCTACTTTGTTGTTGCAAGTTTTACGTGGCTGCTACGGGCTGAGCAAGAACCGTTCTTACCCACGCATCAAAACCACAACGATACTTCGTCAAATAGACTCCGTTTAACCTTCTCAAGGACGGGCGTAGCCACACTCGATTCAACTAAAGTGAGAGAGACAGACACCCGCCATCACCTTTAAGCAACGAGTGCTCACAGCGGTGAAACCAGTCTCGCGTAAGCGTCACGCGTAATGTCGGTCCGGCCGCTTCATCTCACAATACCGCTGAACCAAAGTATGACATGCTGGTAGGTAGTATGACTTGTATCGCCCACAACTCACTTGTGTTCTACTCGTGCATATGACATCAACGCATAAAACCTGGCTCGGATGCCACTGTTGGGGAACGTAGTAATTTCAAAAATTTTCCTACGATCACGCAAGACCATGGTGATGGCATAGCAACGAGCGGGAAGAGTATCCGCCCACGTACCCTCGTGAGACCGAAAGCGAAGCGTTATAACAACGCTGTTGATGTAGTCGACGTCTTCACGATCCGACCGATCCAAGCACCGAACGACGGCACCTCCGAGTTCTGCACACGTTCAGCCCGATGGCGATCCCGGACTCCGATCCAGCAAAGTGTCGGGATGAGTTCCGTCAACCGACGGCGTGGCAGGACGATGATGATGCTCCACCGACGCAGGGCTTCGCCTAAGCTCGCGACGATATGACTTCTCCGCGAGGGCTTCGCCTAAGCTCGCGACGATATGACCGAAGTGGAATATGGTGGAAGGGGCACCGCACACGGCTAAGGAAATCAACTTGTGTGTCTTGGGGTGCTCCCTGCCCCGTATATAAAGGAGCCAAGGGGAGGTGGCCGCCAAGAGAGGAGGCGCACCAAGGAGTCCTACTCCTCCGGAGTAGGACTCCCCCAATCCTAGTTGGATTAGGATTCCCGGAGGAGAGAGAGAGGGGCGGCCCACCTTTCCTAGTCCTAATAGGACTAGGGAAGGGGGCGCGCCACCTAGGGCTGGCCCTTCTCCTTTCCTCCAAGGCCCACTATGGGCCCATGTAGTTCCCGGGGTTCGGTAACCTCCGGTACTCGATAAATTCGATTTCACTCGGAACCTTTCCGATGTCCAAATGTAGGCTTCAATATATCAATCTTTATGTCTCGACCATTTCGAGACTCCTCGTCATATCCGTGATCACATCCGGGACTCGAACAACCTTGGTGCATCAATACTTATAAACTCATTATGACCGCCATCGAAGCGTTAAGCGTGCGGACCCTACGGGTTCGAGAACTATGTAGACATGACCGAGACACCTCTCGGTCAATAACCAATAGCGGGACCTGGATGCCCATATTGGCTCCTACATATTCTACGAAGATCTTTATCGGTCAGACCGCATAACAACATACGTTGTTCCCTTTGTCATCGGTATGTTACTTGCCCGAGATTCGATCGTCGGTATCCAATACCTAGTTCAATCTCGTTCGGCAAGTCTCTTTTCTCGTTCCGTAATACATTATCTCACAACTAACACATTTAGTTGCAATGCTTGCAAGGCTTATGTGATGTGCATTACCGAGAGGGCCAGAGATACCTCTCCGACAATCGGAGTGACAAATCCTAATCTCAAATATGCCAACCCAACATGTACCTTCGGAGACACCTGTAATGTACCTTTATAATCACCCGATTCGTTGTGACGTTTGGTAGCACCCAAAGTGTTCCTCGGGCAAACGGAGTTGCATAATCTCATAGTCATAGGAACATGTATAAGTCATGAAGAAAAGCACTAGCAACAAACTATACGATCAGGTGCTATGCTAATGGAATGGGTCATGTCAATCAGATCATTCAACCAATGATGTGATCCCATTAATCAAATAACAACTCCTTGTTCATGGTTAGGAAACATAACCATCTTTGATTAACGAGCTAGTCAAGTAGAGGCATACTAGTGACACTCTGTAGGTTTATGTATTCACACATGTATTATGTTTCCGGTTAATACAATTCTAGCATGAATAATAAACATTTATCATGATATAAGGAAATAAATAATAACATTTATTATTGCCTCTAGGGCATATTTCCTTCACTCTAGCTCACCTCCTATGCACATGAGGTGTTCGATGAAATGCCCGAGCCACACTACTTAAGCTTTCTCCTCTCCAAGCTCGACCTCCAACCTCCATTTTCCTCAATATTTGTCTAGGTTTAGCGGTCCGTCACGCCCCGTCCCCGTCTTCACCGCCGTCGATCACCCGCGCCGATCTCATCGCCAGCACCACCGTGGTGAGCCTCTTGTTCTTATCTTCTTTCTGAAAGGAAAAATATTCTTACTTGTATTATTTTCTTACTTTTATTATTGCATCTTATATAGTGCGATGGTTTTGGTATCCGCCCCCGTCGGCCCTCGTCCTGTCTATGATTCGGATGTGGTATATATTATCTTTTCATAACTATTGGTTCATTTATTGTTTATGAAAATTATGCCGACCAACGTGACATAGATTTTATTTATCTAGGAGGTTGTTGAACCGGAAATTCCAACCGACCCTATTGTCGAGAGGTTAAATTTAGTTGAAGATGAAAACAATTTCTTGAAGGAAAAATAAAAAACTTGAGGAGGAGAAGATGATATTGGAGTTTCATGTTGCGGATGTAAATCGATGATCACAAGATCAAGATGGATGCAATGCGCTTGAAGATGAGAAAGATTAGCAAATATGCCATTCATACCGAGGCTTGGTATCATTATGCCGTTGGATCAGTTGTTACCTTGGTTGCGATTATGATCGTATTTGTTTTCACATTGAAATGTTTTACATAGTTTCAATGTATGGTTTAATTAATTTAGATGCTCTGCAGAGCTTTATGTTGTTAGATGAGAACTATGTATGTACTTTGGTTTTATGTGATGATGAACTTCTATTAATTTGGTCACTTAATTATCTATTCATGATGTTCTGTAATGATTTTGACACACTTAATTATATATAATGCACGCAGATGAACCGGCAATGGATGTACGGTGACAGACACACCTCCGAGTACATTAAGGCGTGCATGCTTTTCTCAAGTGGCTGAGGCAAACAAGCAGAATGGTTTTATGTGTTGTCCATGCCCTATATGTGGGAATCGAAGTCTTACTCTGACCGGAAAATCCTTCACACCCACCTGCTTTACAAGGGTTTCATGCCACACTATAATGTTTGGACGAGGCACGGAGAAATAGGGGTTATGATGGAAGACGGCGAGGAAGAAGAGTACGATGACAACTATGTGCCCCTGAATACGGTGATGCTACTGAACATCAAGATGCACAGACGATGTGCACGATGGTGCTGCAACAGCGAAGCTGCTGAAGATCAAGAGGAACCAGACGATGTGCCCCATGATGATGATCTCCGCGGGTCATTGTCGATGCAAGGACACAATGCGAAAGTCATAATGAGAAGCTGAAGTTCGATCGCATGTTAGAGGATCACAAAAAAGGGTTGTACCCCAATTGCGAAGATGGCAACACAAAGCTCGGTACCGTACTCGAATTGCTGCAGTGGAAGGCAGAGAATGCTGTGCCTGATAAAGGATTTGAGAAGCTACTGAAAATAATGAAGAAGAAGCTTCCAAAGGATAACGAATTGCCCGACAGTACATACGCAGCAAAGAAGGTCGTATGCCCTCTAGGATTGGAGGTGGAGAAGATACATGCATGCCCTAATGACTGCATCCTCTACCGTGGTGCCTACAAGGATCTGAACGCATGCCCGGTATGCGGTGCATTGCGGTATAAGATCAGACGAGATGACCCTGGTGATGTTGACGGCGAGCCTCCCAGGAAGAGGGTTCCTGCGAAGGTGATGTGGTATGCTCCTATAATACCACGGTTGAAACGTCTGTTCAGAAACGGAGAGCATGCCAAGTTGATGCGATGGCACGGTGAGGACTGTAAGAAAGACGGAAGTTGAGAGCACCCGCTGACGGGTCGCAGTTGGAGAAAAATCGAGAGAAAGTACTGGGATGAGTTTGCAAAGGACCCAAGGAACGTATGGTTTGCTTTAAGCGCGGATGGCATTAATCCTTTCGGGGAGCAGAGCAGCAATCACAGCACCTGGCCCGTGACTCTATGTATGTATAACCTTCCTCCTTGGATGTGCATGAAGCGGAAGTTCATTATGATGCCAGTTCTCATCCAAGGCCCTAAGCAACCCGGCAACGACATTGATGTGTACCTAAGGCCATTAGTTGAAGAACTTTTACAGCTGTGGAATGGAAACGGTGTACGTACGTGGGATGAGCACAAAAAGGAGGAATTTGACCTAAAGGCGTTGCTGTTCGTGACCATCAACGATTGGCCCGCTCTCAGTAACCTTTCAGGACAGACAAACAAGGGATACCACGCATGCACGCACTGTTTACTTGACACCGATAGTATATACCTGGGAAGCTGCAGGAAGAATGTGTACCTGGGCCATCGTCGATTTCTTCCGACCAACCATCAATGTCGAAAGAAAGGCAAGCATTTCAAAGGCGAGGCAGATCACCGGAAGAAGCCCGCCATGCGTACCGGTGATCACGTACTTGCTATGGTCAATGATTTACACGTAATCTTTGGAAAGGGTCCCGGCGGACTAGCTGTTCCGAATGACGCTGAGAATCACGCACCCATGTGGAAGAAGAAATCTATATTTTGGGACCTACCCTACTGGAAAGACCTAGAGGTCCGCTCTTCGATCGACGTGATGCACGTGACAAAGAACCTTTGCGTGAACCTGCTAGGCTTCTTGGGCGGGAATGGATGTTGTACCCTGGCCACCAATGCTTAGTGAGACGAGGGATGTGAGGTTATGTAGGCAACTGGGAACATATGGAGAGATATCCCCATATTCCTTTAAGCCAAGACTTTGGAGAGATGGCGGCAACACCAACCCTTTTTGCCAATTGAGACTTGGGCACTCAAAAACCAACAGATGTTTCAGACAAGGAAAACTCACAAACCTTTCAAAACCGGCAAGGACAGTAACTTGGGGCAACGGTTGACGCTAATTTCCTCAATAGAAGATTCTCGTGTTAGGAAGTCATCAAGGGTTGACAATTTATCACAGTCCCAAACTGATAGGGTGTTAAGGAACAAGAATGTTGTAATCCTACCAATGCCTCCAACAGATGTAAGAGATTAGCACCTGATCATTAACTGCTGTAGAGATGGAAGATTCCACAATTGCAGTTGGTTGGACGTGACAAACTCACATTCAAAATGAAAGTGGGTGAGGGAGCAGCAATCCATATTGCGAAAGTGACCAGAACTAATCAGAATGAGAATCTGAAGGGACGGCGAAACCATAATTTGGAGGCCGATGTTTGGGCAATGGCACACTTCCAGTTTTTCAAGGAAATGAAAGTCCCCAAACTTTTCAGTTGGCAATGATGCTAACATATTGCACTTCTGAGTTGCTATTTTCTTAATGGCTGGTAAATAATCTGGACACAGAAAATGTTCGAGGCTTGATATATTTTTACACCCATCAATGGTTAGATCTGTCAGAGATATGAAAGTACCAACTGCAGGTATCACATTGAGGCTTATGCTCTCGATCCCAACACATCATAGAAAAGCAAGTGGTTTTAATTAAGCTTGGCAGGTTTTGTGGCTGAAACCAGCTTGGAAGCGAAACACCGGTGTAATTCAGGAGGAATAAAGACTTGAGACTGACAGGAGGTTGCAGAACTTGAAGGACTTCTTTGTTCTCGATGATTCTAGACACATGGGAGCCCCTACAGCTTGGCCATTTCATATTCAGTGTCAACTCATCAAGATATTTCTTATTTCCCAATTATGCTTCTGCTGCAAGATCCTTACTTAGGATGCCAACATTATTTATCTTTAAGTGTCCACGAAATTGGTTCAGATTCTTTATTAACCTGATACATTTTCCCTGTCCATTTGCTGAATTGATAGTCATCTGACCCCCGGCACAATATGTCAATCCATGTGAATCAAATTTCTATAGACTGGTCAACTTAGCGAAGTCGTCGGGCAAGCTTTCTAGCTTGCACTTCTTGGTATATAAAATTTGCAGATTATATAAACAACCGAAACTTGAAGGAATCCTCTTCATAGGACAAGCTCTGGGGATTTCAAGGTAGCGAAGATGCTTCTAGTTGCCAAAGCTCTCCACTACTAGGGAAAACCTTATACACAATATCTTATCAGTGGCGCTGGATTTCAAGGTAGCGAAGATGCTTCCAGTTTAGTTTTAGTAAGAACTATTTGAATTAATAGAACTAATGTATTTTTAGTAAGAAAATTAATATAACTAGTTGAACTAGTTTACTTTTAGAAAGAACTAGTTTATTTCTATTTATAGTAAGTTTATATTTAGTAAGAACTAGTTGAATTAATAGAACTAGTTGAACATGTCACGTTTGTTGTTATTTTTTTAGTTTAAGCAATTATTGCCGCATTGACGTTGACGATGCCTATCCCACATCCTCGTCGTCGATACCCGTCGTTCGCTAGTGTTTTAGTTGTATTAGTGATGTTATATATATGTATGATACTATTTGGGATGTATTAGTGATAACTTATAGGGTTTTTGTTTTTGCAGAAATCAAGGAGCCCCTCCATCATCCCCGCGGTCGTCCCGTCACCGACCCCCTCCGACCTCGAGGTGAGACCAGCCAAATCTCCATGTCAATATGAGTCCTATAAGATATGATGTAGATAAAAACATGTATATCTTGTGTTGCTCAAATAGGATATGTGGTTGCCCAAGTGGTCGGTCATGTTCAGGTTACACCTCCGAGTGGCCTATGTTTTGTCGGATTGTTGATTAATTTCTGTTCCAGCAAATTTCAGGCGCTCGATATGTCCTGTTTTAGCAAAGGTCGTGCCGGAATTTTCCATGAATTTTGGCATGACTTGTGCTAGAATATGTAGGAAATATCGAGTGGCCTGGATTTTCTAGAAAGATAATTAAACGATATTTCGGGTTGACTTCAAGAAAAGACTCGACAGACCGATAGTCAATCCGTGATGAATAATGAACAAGCTGACAGTTTTAATTGTACAACTTTAATCTTTGAATTATGAACATAGGAAATGTCGTCGGACAAAGAAGGTCCCGAGGAGTGCTCCTGGTGCGGCGACAACGGGGGTTTCTGCGACAGGCCTCACAAGGTCGGCGCTTCAGCATTAAGCTCGAGGAGGCCTTTGATTGTGATACGGTAAGCTACGACGCCATAAGCTCAGTCATACATATTTGAAAGGTAGTAGGTGCATTGCATAAACCAAAAGGCATACGTCTATAAGCATAAGTTCCAAAGGGACAAGTGAAAGTGGTCTTTTCTTGATCAGGTTGAGAAACAGGTATTTGTGAAAAACCAGAATATCCATCAAGGAAGCAAAAATGTGTGTGCTTTGATAATCTTTCTAGCATTTGATCAATAAAAGGCAAAGGGTAATGATCTTTTCTAATTGCTTTGTTTAATTTTCTAAAATCAATTACCATTCTATAGCCTGTAACAATTCTTTGTGGGATGAGTTCATTTTTATCATTAGGAACAACGGTAATTCCTCCCTTCTTAGGGACACAATGAACAAGAATTACCCATGTACTATCAGCTATAGGGTAGATTATACCTGTTTCCAGAAGTTTTAATATTTCCGTTCTTACCACTTCCTTCATCTTCGGATTTAATCGACGTTGGTGATCAACAACGGGTTTAGCATCGCGTTCCATATTAATTTTGTGCTGACATAGAGTGGGACTAATGCCCTTAATTAAGACCATCAAGAGTATATCCAATAGCAGCTCGGTGCTTACTTAGAACTTTCAATAATCTTTCTTCTTCATGTTCTGAAAGGTTAGCACTAATAATAACATGATATATCTTTTTCTCATCAAGATAAGCATATTTCAAAGTGTCTGACAATTGTTTTAATTCAAACGCAGGATCACCCTTAGGTGGAGGAGGACCTCCTAGAGATTCAATAGCCAAATTGTATTTAAGCAGAGGACGTTGTTAAAAAAAATCTTATCTAATTCATTACTTTCATGCATATGTAAATCATTTTCATGGTCTAGCAGATATTGCTCTAGAGGATCAGTAGGAGGCACCTCAATAGAAGCAAGACCAATTATTTCGTCCTTACTAGGCAATTTTTTATGAGGTTTTCTACTAAACTTGGAAAAAATAAACTCATGAGACTCATCACCAAAGCTGACACCGACATTTTGTTTCTTACAATCTATTTTAGCATTAATAGTGTTCAAGAAAGGTCTACAAAAGATAATGGGAAAAAAGTCATCTTGTGGGGAACCAAGAACAAGAAAATCAGTAGGGTATTTTATTTTCCCACACAAGACATCAACATCTCTAACAATCCCAAGTGGTGTGATGGTGTCTCTATTAGCAAGTTTAATAGTAGCATCTATTTCTTCTATTTCAGCGGGTGCTAT
This sequence comes from Aegilops longissima, assembly GCA_021605205.1. Taxonomy (NCBI): domain Eukaryota; kingdom Viridiplantae; phylum Streptophyta; class Magnoliopsida; order Poales; family Poaceae; genus Aegilops; species Aegilops longissima. The sequence goes on from CM038677.1 coordinate 849,060,971, forward strand.
GTCAATCATAATTTCTTGATATAAGGTAAAGGGAATAGCACTCACGCTAGCACCTATGTCACATAAACCATGATAACAGTGATCTCCTATTTTAACTAAGACAAACAGGCATTCTAACAACGGGTCTATGTTTATCCTCTTTATCAGGTTTGGCAATTCTAGTAGCTTCATTACAGAAGTAAATAACATGCCCATCTATATTTTATTCCAGGAGATCCTTAACCATAGCAAAACTGGGTTCTACTTTGATTTGTTCATCAGGTTTAGGTGTTCTAATATAACTTCTGTTGACCACGGTTGAAACATTAGCTTGTTCCTTTATCCTAACAGGAAAAGGTGGTTTTTCAATATAAGCACTAGGAACAACTGGATCAACATTATAAACAATAGTTTCCTCTTTAGCTGGTACCGGTTCTTTAATTTCTTCTTTAATAGGTGGGTGATATTTAAACCACTTCTCTTAAGGGAGATCAACATGAGTAGCAAATGATTCACAAAAGGAGGCAACTATCTTAGAGTCAAGTCCATATTTAGTGCCAAACTTTTGAAAGGCATCGGTATTCATAAAAGATTTAACACAATCATACTTAAGCTTAATACCTGACTCTTTACCTTCGTTGAGTTCCCAATCTTCAGAGTTGCATTTAATTATTTCCAAAAGATCCCACCAGAATTCAATAGTTTTCTTCATAAAAGAACCAGCACAAGAAGTATCAAGCATGGACCGATCATTATGAGAAAGCCGAGCATAAAAATTCTGGATAATAATTTCTCTTGAGAGCTCATGATTGGGGCATGGATATAACATTGACTTAAGCCTCCCCCAAGCTAGAGCGACACTTTCTCCTTCATGAGGCCAAAAATTATATATATAATTCCGATCAGGATGAACTAGATGCATAGGATATTTTTTTTTGGTGAAACTCCAATTCCAAGATCCAATATCATCGCATAGCTTACACCATGCCAATGCTTTTCCCTTCAAAGATAAAGGGAAAACCTTCTTCTTCACTTCATCTCCGGGTAAACCTGCAAGATTAAACAATCCACGAATTTCTTCCACATAGATCAAGTGCATATGAGGATGTTCGGTTCCATCTCCTGCATAAGGATTAGCTAGCAGTTGTTCTATCATACCCGAAGGGATTTCATATTCAATATTTTCAGTAGGTGCAGTAGGTTGAGGGGTAACTAATTGTGGTTCTGGTCGAGGTGAAGATACCCCGAACAAACCCTTCAAAGGATTGTTTCCCAGAGTAACAAGTGACAATGAATTTCAGCACGTAGTAATAATTTTTCCATACCAATTTCCACTTACCAAAAGCGTTTCACTCCCCGGCAACGGCGCCAGAAAAGAGCCTTGATGACCCAAAAGTATATGGGATCAATTGTAGCCATTTCAATAAGTAAGAGCGTCAAACCCAACCAGGAGCAGAAGGAAAGGACAAGTGGTTTTCAGCAAGGTAATGTCTGCAAGTGCTGAAATTGTAAGTAGCAGAGTAGTTTGATAGCAAGATAATTTGTAACGAGCAAGTAACGGTAACGGTAACAAAAGTGCAGCAAGGTAGCCCAATCCTTTTGAGGAAAAGGACAGGCCAAAACGGTCTCTTATAATAAGCAAAGCGTTCTTGAGGGTACACGGGAATTTCATCTAGTCACTTTCATCATGTTGATTCGATCGTCTTCGCTACTTTGGTAATTTGATATGTGGGTGCACCGGTGCTTAGGTGATGTTATTACTTGAACAAACCTCCTACTTATTATTAACCCCCTCGCAAGCATCCGCAACGACGAGAAAAGTATTAAGAATAAATTCTAACCATATCATTAAACTTTTGGATCCAATCGGTCCCTTACAGAATAGCGCATAAACTAGGGTTTAACCTTCTGTCACTCTCGCAACCCATCATCTAATAACTACTCCACAATGCATTCCCTTAGGCCCAAATATGATAAAGTGTCATGTAGTCGACGTTCACATGACACCACTAAGGGAATCACAACATACATACTATCAAAATATCGAACACATATAAAGTTCACATGATTACTTGCAACATGATTTCTCCCGTGACCTCAAGAACAAAAGTAACTACTCACAAATGATAATCTCCTTGTCAAGATCAGAGGGGTATTAAATAGCATATTGGATGTGAACATATAATCTTCCACCAAATAAACCATATAGTAATCAACTACAAGATGTAATCAACACTACTAATCACCCACAAGCACCAATCTATAGTTTCGGTACAAAGATTGAACACAAGAGATGAACTAGGGTTTGAGAGGAGATGGTACTGTTGAAGATGTTGATGGAGATTTCCCTCCCCAAGATGGGAGAGTTGTTGGCGATGATGATGATGATGATGATTTCCCCCTCTGGGAGGGAAGTTCCCCCGGCGGAATCGCTCCGCTAGAGGGCAAAAGTGCTCCTGCCCAAGTTCCGCCTTGAGACGGCGGCGCTCCATCCTGAAAGTCCTCTCCTTATTTTTTTAGGTCAAAATGACTTGTATACCAGAAGATGGGCACTGGAGGTGGGCCGAGGGGAGCACAACCCACCAGGGCGCGCCTGGGCTCCCTGGCGCGCCCAGGTGGGTAGTGCCCACTTGGTTGGCCCCCTCTGGTACTTATTAGCTCCAATATTTCTCAAATATTCCATAAAAAATCCCCGTGAAGTTTCAGCTCATTTGGAGTTGTGTAGAATAGGTGGCCTGACGTAGCTTTTCCAGGTCCAGATTTCCAGCTGCCGGAATTCTCCTCTTTGTGTGTACCTTGCATATTATGAGAGAAAAGGCATTAGAATTACTCCAAAAAGCCTTATTATGGATAAAAATAATATAAATAACAGTAGGAAAACATGGTGCAAAATGGACGTATCAGCCCCCCGCTCAAGGTGTCTAGCGATATCGTCGCTTATCATCTAGGGATGGTGACCGGTACCAATCCTGCTGAATACCTGAGCGATGATGTAGAGTTTGAAACAATGGAGGTGGACGAATTCAGATACCAGTACGGGCAGCCTCTCGTCAAACCTGATCCTCCTCCTCTAACAATGATGATGCGAAGATTCCATGAATGGTACATGAAAACCTGCAGCGAGTTTGGGAAGGATACTTTGATGCTGAGAATTAAAGAGGAGCACGACCTCGTTGGAACTGATCTGTTGTCTGTTGAATTTGACGAGTTATTCCAGTTATACAATCAAAAGGCCCTTGACAAAGCACTCGTGACTTGCTACTGTCTGTAAGTACTACTTCTGTAATTAAGTCTCTATATATAGCTTAGCTCTTTCATTGCATGTATATATAATTATCCTCACTATATTATGCAGATTGAAGATCGTCCAATGCAAAAATGCATAAATCTATGACATTGGGTTCATTAACCCAAATATCATACATGAATGGACGGTTCAAAAGAATGTCACAGAAACCGAGGACAACTTGCTACAATCGATGCTTAAAAATCAAAACAAAGATAAAATACTTTTTCCTTACAACTTCAAGTGAGTGTTACTGTCTTGTGCATATTCGGTTTCCCTTATTACTGGAGGTTATAGTAATGTAATTGATGAGTTATGCATGCGTGCGCAGGTTCCACTTTATTCTGCTAGAGATTAAGCTTGACCAGGGAGTATTAACCGTCTTAGACTCAAGATGAAAAGATTCCCGGGACTATGCGGACATGACTGAAATGCTCCAGAAGTAAGTTCAATCGATCATTATCGCACCATATCGGCAACTTTGTTCATTTCCTGATATCAAGTAATTATTTTCTTTGTCTGGCAGGGTTTGGAAAGAGTTCACTGGAATTGTTCCGGCACTGCCGAGGGTGCTGCGATTTACACACCCGAAAGTAAGTACTACTAGCTAGTTTCGCGCATCTCCCATTAATTCTAGTTCCGTCAATACCATTTATCATGCTTGATTATCAGTTTGATTAAACTCTATTTCTCGTAAAGTGCTTGTGGCAGGAAGTCGGGAATGATTTTTGTGGATACTACGTTTGCGAGTTCATCTACAACGCGACGGCCTCTAAGTGGGGCTACTCTGAAAAACAATATGAAGTGCGTAAGCAATAATATTCACAATTTTATTTTATTACCATCATTTGTGTTGAGTTTCATTCATATATATGTATTGACCCCTTTCTTCAAATTAGATCCGGCAGATGCGGGATGAACTCCTACCACATGATCGCATACGAGATATTCAATAGGAATTGACGGGATTCTTTCTTGACCACGTCATACATAAAGCCGAAGTATACCATGTGTAAATTGATATAGACATGAGATGTTAGGGATTGTAAGAGATCTTATATTGTATATATGTAGCTAGTAGCGTCAGATAGATATACAAAAACTTGTTGTTCGACCAATCTCTCGGAGAAAGAGAGGTCACTCCTCTCTGTATATGTTCATGACGATCTTGTGTAATTAATGGTTCCTTCATTTGCTTACTAGCTAGCGTGTCGAGTTGTCTCTATATGTATAGTAGCTAGCGTCGACCAAGCACGGAGAAAGAGAGGACACTTCTCTCTATTAGCTATCTAACACAATATGAAACCCCTAAATTAACCCTCCAAAACCCCTAGACCCACCCCCCCCAAAAAAACCCCAGCTCCTGCCAGATGCTGACGCGTGGATGACTTTCGGTCCCGGTTGATGTTACTAACTGGGATTAAAGGTCCTCCTGCCTGGGCGCCCCGCAACGGCCAAACCGGAATTAAAGGTTTTGGGCTTTAGTCCCGACCCTTTAGTCCCGGTACCAGAACCAGGGCTAAAGGGCCTCTGGAACCGGGACAAACGGGCCATTTTCTACTAGTGGGTGGAGAAGAAAAAGGTGCAGTGCTACAGGTGCAAGGAGTGGGGACATATAAATAGGGAATGCCCAGAACTGAAGGGTTGGGCAAGTGCTAATACGTTTACTCATGTTGATGGCTCGGACAGTGATAGTGATGTTCTCGTAGTATCAAATAGGCGGTCAACAAAAACTAAAGCGTGGATGTTGGATTCAGCTTGCTCTTTTCATGCGACACCCAACAGGGAGTGGTTCTCTTCGTACAAGTCTGGTGAGTTTGGTTTAGCCTATGTGGGCGCTGACACAGGTTATCGTGTTGTTGGAGTAGGTGGCATCAAAATCAAGATGTTTGACAGAGTTGAGCGGATGCTTCGGGTAGTCAGGCATGTGCCAGGGCTAAAGAGAAATCTAATTTCACTTGGTGTTCTTCATGATGGTGGTATGTAATTCTGTTTTGATCGGGATAACAAGACCATGAAAATCGTAAAAGATGGGGTGACCGTGATGATAGGAGAGAGGACGGCTTCACATCTTTACAAGTTACAAGGGAGCACTATTGCAGCTGGAGCCATGGAGAGTGGAGCTGCAGGAGTAGTAGTGGAGTCCCATGGTGGCGGCGGGTCTGACCCGTCGGGTAGCTCTCAGTAAGCTACAAAGAAGACAACCCAAGTCCGGAGTACATGAAGGTTCGAGCATGGACGACTTCTTGGTGGTGGAGAATATTCGCCAAGGTGGAGTTTGTTATATTTGTGTCAAATATATTATGTACGCAAGGGGTTACGTGGACTTGGAGTTGTAATTGGTGTGGCTAGTTACGAGTTGTGAAGGAGTCGGACATGTTGTATCCTAGACCTCTTATATACGAAGGGGCGCCACACGTTGTAACCCATGATGACTTGATAGCAACAGGTACACGGTGGAGCTGACGGCTTATGCCGGCAACCGGGCGGCCGGTGTTGCGGTATCTTGGGGAGGAGTGCCCGTAGTCATTGCCTCGGGATGTAGCCATATTGGTGAACCTCGTTAACAAATATTGTGCCTTGGTGTGTCGTCTATGATCTTGCATTAGCGTTTTATTTTAACACCATGTTCTCAGTCACACATTGTTTTGCCATAACAAATTGCTAGGTTCACGAAGATATACGGTAAATAAGCTGGCTAGGGACAGGAAATATAATCTCTCCAACAAAACATGCTTCAATGGGAAACTAGAAATACAGGATATGATACACACAAACTGAGATCACTCAAGGCTTAGATTTTGCTCTGCCTTGATACATAGCACGCAACAGGCTCATATTTATTTTCCTCGCACTCCTTCAACAGCATGTTCTCACGCAAGCCGCCACCCTTCGCCTTTGTACCCTCCTAGTGCCAACCAGGCTAGACAAATGAAAAAAGTTAACGAGATGAAGGATGTAAATCTATTTATTTTCAGAAGCGACATTGCGAGATTAACATGCAGGTACCCAAGGATAGTTTCTAAAGAACAAATGGTGTGCGTACAATAATTAAGTTACCCGTCATTGCACATACCAGCGATCCACAGAGTGTCTGTTGAATCTCGTTCAGCCCGGACCCACTGTTAAGTTCCTCTTCCCATGTATTTGGTGCCAATTTCTGATCTCATTAGCAGCAGTGCTGACCAGGCTAGACAAATGAAAAAGGTTAATGAGCTCAAAGGTCCAAATCTATTTTTTTCAGGAGATATCTCCAAGGATAAATTCTAAACAACAAATTGTGTGCATACAGTGATTCAATTGCCCGTCATTGTACATACCAGCGACATAGGGGCTGTTGTATCTCATTGAGCGCGGGACACTCCTGTATATTCACTTTCTTTATTTTGTCAACAGCTGCTGCACCACCGATGGACTTGAGGCCTCCACAGTTCTTAATGCTAAGTACCTCCAGTAATGGAGAACTTCCCAACTGGCTATTGGCGAGGTTGATGGATTCTATGCCGTCACAAGTCGATAAATAGATCTGCTTAAGAGAGGATGGTAATATCATTACCCTCTGCGAATTCAACTTGAAATAGCAATCTGAAATCTCCAGAGCCTGCAACCAGTCGAGCCTATCAACAGAGAGGGACATCAACATTCTACAATCGGAAACCGCGACCATCTTCACAGCAGGTACACAATCTGGCTTCAGCAATTCATCGAAGGTCAACAATTTGCAGCACCTCTCAATACGTATCTTAGCAAGAGATGAGAATCCTGTAACACTGCTGCCGCTGGTACTTGCTTCAGAGACTATTGAAGAAAGGTTTTCACAAGAACGAATATCTAGTTCCTCCAGAGATGGAAGATTGCTTCTCCACACGTGCAGGGGAATAGATGTTAAGGATTCACAGTTCTTTATATTTAAAACAGTGAGGGAAGTGAGGTCAAGGAAGCGGCTCACCAAGTGATCCATGGAATAGCCCGAATTATGGAGGACTAGCTTTCTAAGAGAAGTAGGTAAGACCACCGAGCCTTGCCAATTGATTCGACTACAACCCATTATGATCAACTCTTCAAGACGATTGACGTTGTCTGAACATGCTGTATTGTCAAGTGACTTCTCTAACGGGAGAAAAAACGGAATGCTCTTCAAGTGGTGACACATATAAAATCCAAGGAAACTTAGCCTTGGTAGGAGGTTGGGCTGGAGCCAGCTAGGACAAGATTCGCCTCCGTAAAAGTCTACATTCAAATGTTGGAGCTTCCAGTGAGGTAACATTTCGATCTGATTTTCCATCATCTTCATCGTCTTCATACAGAGCCATTTTAGGCAGAGCTTGCCAGAGTTGTCCTTGTTATAAGAAAGCCCCTTTGAATTGATTTTCTCTAAGCTGGGGATATCACTGAAGCCTGGAGGAAACCTTTCAATCACACAGCTGCGACAGTCTATCACTTTGAGATGATGCAGATGGCAAACTGATGAAGGGAGTGTGCTGAAAGTAGAAGTTCCATGTAAACCTAGGTAACGCAGATGCTTTGAGTTGCCCATGCTCTCAGGTAGCTGTCCTCCTTTGGAAAGTTTAAAACTCAATACACGGATTTTCAATAGTTCCTTGAACCAATAGTTTACCACAGGCTCAAAATCTTTTGATTTGCTATATGATTCATCACACACTAGAGACCTCAAATTTTTCTTGCTACATATGCTCTTCAATTCAGAACACTTAACATCTCCGTTTGAGAATATTGACAGATGACGGACTTTTGAAGGAACTTTATCAAGGTCACTAGCATGCTTTATAATGAAGCACTCATCCTTTGAGACTAGTTGTGCCGTATCATGAATCAGATCATGAATGACATACTTAACACTATGCGGCGATGCTTTCTGAAAGAATGAACGATTTGCAAGGGCATCAAAGCACAGTGATGCTTCTTTGGGCCCTGACGCATATCCTTGTGCAATCCAGATATCAGCTAGAAAATCCTTCACAAATTTGTGATCCTTGGGAAACATTGCACAAATTGAGAAGCATCTCTTCAATTTTTGTGGTAGGTACATGTAGCTCAGTCGAAGGGCTGGCAGAATATCAGTCTCCGTTTGTTCAAGTTGCCAGAGTTCACTTTCCATTATATTTTTCCAATGTGTTGTACTTAGATCCATTCTCAGCAAGCGTCCAATAGTCTTGGCAGCCAATGGGGAGCCCTTCAGCTTTGGAACAATTTTTTCACCAATGCACTCCAGTGACTCCCGGTTGTTGCAAGCATTTGTGGATCCAAATGCACAAGATTTGAATAGGTCCCAGAATACCCCAGCTTGTAAGCCCTTTAACTCATAAATATTCATAAGGCTAACTAGCTTAGCAACCTCGGGAGATCTAGTGGTGACCAAAATCCTACTTCCTTCAGCACCATATTTCAAAGATGCACAAAAACTGTTCCATCCCACCCCATGATCCTTCAAGACATCATCCCACATGTCATCAAGGACAAGTAAAAACTTTTTGGACTTGACACAGCCTTTTAGTTTTCTCTCAAAAACATTCAGATTATTAGATGACGCATCACCTCCCAGGTGCTCTATAATCTCTTTCGTTAACCTTTTAATGTCAAAGTCATCTGAAACACATGTCCAAATTATATTTTTGGGGCCAAAATCTGTCTTTACATTTGTATCCTTGCATATGTGTTGGGCCATTGTTGTCTTTCCAACACCTCCCATCCCAACAATTGACAAAACAGGCAACTCTGTCATTCTTGCTTTGCTTTCAGTCCTTTCCCTTTTTGGGGCACGAACTCCTAGTGTTTCAACCAACTTCTTCAATTCTTTTTTGCGACCAAACATTTTTCCCTCATTAAAGCTGGAAGTTGTTTCTGGCCTAACTGATTTATCAAACTTCAGTTGTGCTTGGTGCAAGCCCATTTCCATGGACTGCTTATGGACATGATCTAGGTTTTTCTGAACTCTGTTAACTTTTCTGATGTAACCATTGGATCTGACACTGTCGTAGAATCCCAGACAGGTATCATGCAATTGATCTGGCCCCAAATTCTTGCTGCACTCAAGTTTCCACTTGAGTGCGTCGTAATCAAGCTCATCAAGCAGGTCCTCCGCTTCGAAGACTGCATTCTTGATATGCGGGAGGAGATCAGCCGCTTGTTTCTTATGGCTTTGGTAGTCGACACGATCAATGAGGTCAAGCATCTTGGGCATTGTTGTCTCCAGCTTCCAAAGATCATCCTTCAGCCGCTCAATTTGCTCTTCAGTCTTGTCTTCATCTGGCAACTCTGAGGTGTTCCGTAAAGAACGAGTGGCCGTTATAACTGATGCCGTCCAACTGAAGAATTCACGACATGCATTAACATTGGAAAGCACCCCAGCATACTCATTGAATATTGCCAAAGCCATGGCTATAACTTAGCACTGTTGAAATCGTATAAACAACATTAAGCTTAGTTCAAAGAGTCTGACATCAAAAACAGGCAATCATCTAGAATAGGAAGAGATGGCATGAAGATTAAATTACCTTGTTTATTTGCTGATTTGATGATTTGATGTCCTGTTGGTGGAGAGATGCTTCTTATTTGTATTTGGTCAGTGAGTGACCGTGGGGATCCACTCCGGCCGAAATAAAGGCAATGGCGATGCGTACGCTCCTGATCTCACATGCCTGCTGGTGTATTTCTGCAGTTACGTTGTTTTAAATAGCGGGCTATACCATTTAGCGGAGCCTTGTCCAGAAACTATGAAAAGCTATAGCTGAAGCTATGCCTCATTTAGCGTTTTCCTTAAATCAAGAAGAATTGAAAATATAAGTATACGCTCAGGCATCATATATGATATATTGCATATACTTGACATATACACATGTTCGCATATCAAAACCCTAACACCAATTAGGTATCCTAATTCAATAACCAAGTTCGCATCAATGCATCATATATATCATAAGCAAGAACAAAAATTAATAAAAATCATGGTTCTGTATAGCGGCTTAGCGGGCTAAATGACTCCAAATTTAGCGCCATAGCGGGAAATAGCGGGCTATTAGCGTAATTTTTCATTTAGCGTTAAAAGTGCATAGCTTTAGCAGGAGAGCTCTCAAAGGCTATAGTGAGGCTATAGCGGAACTATAGCCATCTATTTAGAGCCTGTTTGGTTCGCGTCCTGTGTGTTGTGCCTGACAAAATCGAGTGCCTGGAGCCGGCCTGGGAAGGCGTTGCTTTTTGCCTGGTCAGGCTAGTGTTGCTTGGATCATGACCAGGCCTGGTTGATGTATTAAAGAATGTCAAATCATGCATGTCTTCTCCAGTTTGGTTGGGACCACAGATTAGCAAGCCAGGCAGCAGTCCAGGCATCCGATCCAGGTTGCCTGGGACCAGGCTAATGGCCCTTCCTGGTTTTACGCCAGGCTAGTGACGCTGTCAAATTCCCCAGACCAGGCTAGCTCCAACCATTCAGGATACAAACCAAACAGATCTCAGGCAGATCCCAGGCAAGCTCCAGGCCAGGCAAATTTGGCCCAGGGTTGCAACCAAACAGACCCTTAAAACGTTGGGGCATACGTGTCATGTCTCAACTAGTAAGCACCAAAATGTAATAGTGTCAAATATCATTTTGGGATGGAGGGAGTACAACATATACAGCTATATTATATACTTATTGAAGGGAAGCATTCCTCTTTGCACTAAGCCCAACTCCTGATTGCCTCGTTTCACGTTTTAGCCCACGTACCAGATAGACTGTAAAGGACAGACCTGCTAGAATCTCCCCAGTTACTCAAACAAAAAATGCTAGAATCTCCCACATCAGGTGGGGTCTCAGGAAAGATTATACGAGGCAAGTCATACCCCTGCAGAGTGCAATGCTGAGAGATTGCGTCGAACCAAGGACCTCTTGGCACATGTGGGGAGTACTTCACCACTGCCCCATCCTAGGCATGTCCTTCATGCCAGATAGACAGTAATGACAAAAAATGAATATGCATGAAAACCCAGTGGCAAAAAAGTCTAATACTCCTTAATGAAAATGCAGAGAAGAACCTATTTTCATCATGACTATAGTATATGTTATTTAAATAGAAAATCAAACTTACATATCTCAGATCATTAGAGGTCAGCCCAATAAAAGCCAAGTCAGTGTGAAGTTTCCATTTGCTTTTTTTGGTGTGGTGGGTGGGGGATTAAGAAATAAGTCAAATAGGTAAGGTTAACAAGGTACCACTTAGTATTACTCCTATAAAGGATGGCGGAGTACCCACCTTCTTGGGCTCTCCACGGGCGAGCAGCGCCTCTTGGCCATTCGTTGACCGCTGGTGTGCCGCTGGAGCCACCCTCGGCCAACACAAGACGTCCGATCTGCCCGTACTATTCGCACCCAGGTGATTCAGTTGGGAGGTCCATGATGGGTGGACCTCGTGCCAGCCCGGGGCCACCGTCATTGGGCGGAGGCTGTCGTGCACCCTCCTGCATGCCATGGGCTAGCCAAGCCCGGCTGGTGGCGTCTGCCCGGACGGCTCGCCAATGGGGGACCCACCTGGGTGGGTCCATGACGAGTGGACCGCCGAGCACGCCCAGGACCACCTTCAGTGGGCCGCATTGGGTGTGTTCGCACCTACTCGCAAAGTCCTGGCCGATCCCACCTGGCTGCGTCTTAGCACCAGCTAGTTGGTTTGGCCGTGATTCGATTTGCCTGGACAGGTCGGACCCGAAGGAGCCGGCTAGGAGGACCATGACAAGTGGACCGCCTGATTCGCCCGGGTCCACTGTCATTGCGTGGCGTCGAGCGTGCCTGCAGGTGAGGAACGATGCTATTTCTTGCGCGGGAAGACGTGCCTGGACCCGCCTGGCGGTGTCTTTCCTGCTGCCGCTGACGAACGGCGTGTTTTGCTAGTCAGGTGGTGTGCTTGAGGGAATATAATAATTTGGTAATAATTTCTGGTTAGGTCGAAAAAAAGCCCTAAATAAGTCACTTACCTATGGCCTTTTCCCTATGGTGTGACCGGCTGGTGTGTCTTGGTCGTCTGTTGGAAAGAGCGCTTGTCCTGGAGCTTGAATAGAGGTAGGTCTCATGGCGCATGCATAAGGACGAGTCTACTCGGTCAATACCCAGGCATGGAATGATCGAGTTGTATGTCATGGTTTGCGCTATAGCCCACGTGTATGGATGGAACATGCCGAATGAATTCGTCAAATACTATTTCATATGCCCACCTACCAAGACTGTGTAACAATAGTCGGGTGTAATCAGCGCGCGTCCTTGAAAAAGTTGTACGACGAACATTGGTTGTGCGTTATCTCCGGTTGTGCTGGCCTCGCTTGTCTTGGAGCTTGAACAGTGGTGGGTCTCGTGGCACTCGCAAAAGGGAGTCTACTCGGTGCAGGACGACACCTTATTCGCACTAGAAGCACTCGATTTCAATCACTATTTAGCGAAATCCTTAGGCTTTTTTGCTGGCCCGATTTCATTTCAATCAAATCTTATATTTACTAATTGGAGGCACCATTCTAGCCTTCTCATTAATCCACATCATCAAAATTAATTACACCGTTGAACTATATAATTTACGTCTAAGATAAGAGATGAATTTACGTAACATAAATGGCCCATAAAAAAATTATGACACGTTCAACGTTTTTATAGATGGGCACGTTCAATGTTGGTGATAGAAAGTAAGGAAAGCATCCTTGGTTCCTTAAAAAACGTTAGACTCCTTCCATAAAAAAATACATGGATGAAAAGGAAAAAAAAAAAGCAGATTGCGTTTGACACATTCACTTTAACGTTGGTGGAAAAAAAATAAGGAAAGCATCGACGGTTTCTTTTTTAAGGATAGTCTCCTTCCATTTCAATTTTTTTTGGATATTCTCCTTCCATATAAACGCAACAGATGAAACGCAAAGAAATAAGAGATTGCGTTTGACACGCTTAATATTGGCGAAACAGAAGGAAAGCATCGATTAAAAGCGATAGACTCCTTTCCATAAAAACTACATCGAAAAAAGAAAAAACATTTGATGACCCTTGAAATTCGGTTAATAAATTATTTCTCCGATGGAAAAAGGAAAACAAATATTCACGCAAAAAAAACGTCTCTCGCTTGACCCTAGCTGCTCAAACTGATACGTAACATATAAGTAGATCGTACCATCAAAAAAAAAATCTGACACCTAATATTTTACTTTTTTTTGAAAATCTGACACCTAAGATTGGTGAGACAAAAGAAGGAAATCATCCATCAGTTGCTTTGAAGGATAGCATCCTTCCATAAAAACTCCACCGATGAAAAGAAAAAACACATCCAATTGATGTCCATTAAAAGTAAATAAAGAAATTCTTCTGCCGAGTGAGAAAGGAGAAAACGCTCACACAAGAAAGGATAACGCCTCTTCCTCAAAAAATAGCATGGAAAAACATCTCCTTCAGTTCTTCTCTTCTATGGCAGTTGGGGGCAGTTTTTCTCACGAAGGGACATCCCCATCATCATCAGGTGCACTCTCCCATCCGCATAGCCATAGGCGAAACACAAAGGATCCAAGGCCAGGTGCTGTGAGGGATGATGAGCGACCCAAGAGGCGATAGGTCTTCATGTTTGTTAGCATCACCGCATCTCTCTCCATCCGCAAGCTTCAAATTACACTTCACGTCAGAAAAAAGGACAACTATCAAAACCATCCTCTTACTATTCTTCTTGGCTTCATGTTCTGACCAGATTGCAATCTAACGATGATAATGGTGGATGCAGCATAGGATGAGGTGTACCGATGGTGCTCTAAGTAAATCGTACTGTTGTCCTAATTGGTAAGCTGCCCACTGGAAAACAAATAGCAGACATAAAGCATAGCGATTTATCTGTCTGATGTCATCGTGTTCATCATTCGTTCCGCAAGTCCACATGCATGTAAAACCTATCCTTGAATTTGTTGAATGTTCTGCTTGATTTTTAGCATGTTAGAGTTATGACAGACCGCAATAAATTATCGTGATACCAAGCGTCCGACAAATAGAAAATTTTCTATATACATGCCTATTGATGAGCACACTTCACTTAATTATGTTGTAGACTGTCCCAGATTCAGCTGCATCCATTGTCGCCATTTGCAAGGTAGTGATCTGGTGATGCATATGTGTTTGAATCATCAGAAGCATCGATTAGTATTATGCAATTTTTTACATATATACTACTTTGCCTGTTATGCATGCAAGTCATGAATTACGTGGACTCACGTGATTCTCTGGAGGTGTAGACTGCTAATACTTATATGCATATATAGTAAGTCTATGCATTCTTTTTTGTCCTTATGACAAAGAGAAAAATTATCTATTAAAATATATTTATATACATATAAATTACTGCATCAAGAAAAGAATCTCGATGTATCATGCACCACAAAGATCTCATATAAACACATGGGTGTCTGTGTGATATTCTAGATATGTATAGTTTGGAAAGCAATTTGAAAATTTCAAGGCTCATGCAAATACATTGATTTGCAAAACTTTGTTGGTAGACAGAAGAATCTCTAATCTTAATAATCTACGATGCTTATAGTATAGACCTTCTACTTTTTAAAATATGTATATTATTTGCTACAATATCATATATGTTGATAGAAAGTCGTGCATGCATGTGTCCATATTGTGTTAGAAACATAGTCTATAATTCTACCGTGCTTCCATGGCAAAAGGAAAAATGTACATATTTTTTTGATTGAGTAAGAAAGGAAGATACCTTCTACAATAGGGCACTTGCTCTCTAATACCTTGAGAAATCAATAAGGGCAACAACTTTTGCGTTTGTAACAATGTTTTCTACAAACATAACACATATACCCTTATACAATCTTTATAAAGTAGCACATCCATATTTCCACATATCTTCTATAAATCTGAGGTGGTTCGCCATCACACATCGGTAGTATTTATACCGTTGTGACACAATTGGACTTAAACAATCTAATCAAAAAATAGTCAAAGCACTGTAACTTCATTAGACCCTACGTGCATGACTAATAATATATCCTATATAAACATATTCAAATTATTGTTTGACATTTCTAATTTGTCAAAGCATTGTAATATCTTATATTATAATTTCTAGCCCGTGCAGGTGCACGGGTTGACGACTAGTGGATCCTAACTTTGATTGTTTTATATGTAACCCTCAGGCTTTTGTTGATGTATGCATTCAACTTTCTCTATTGGTGATGTATAAATAAAAAGCACCAGGTTGAGGTCAACTGGGCTTTGTATCCCTGATAGAAACGCAATGTGAGGTGGACGACATGCAATCAGTAGAGAAATCACGGCACAGTCCGCGAGGCGCAGCCTAACAGAACACAAGTAAAAGTAATCCCACCGTTTTCCACGTATGAAGCATGGCTGATCTGCTGCATTTTACATTGCCGTGTTTCAAGATGCTTATTGCCCAATCTTTAAAGGTTGTTCGGGTGTGAATTAGGTTCTTTGCCATTCAGTTATTTGGGCACATCGATTCATCACCTTAAGTTATCTAGTAAAAGATGGAAGTACATCGAAGATCGAATTGAAAAACAACTTAGTTATTGGAAGAGCAAGCTTATGTCGTATGGAGGTCGATTAGTGCCGATTAACTCGGTACTTACTAGTATGCCGATGTTCCTGCTATCTTTCTTCGAGATTCCAAATGGGATGCGGAAGAGACTTGATTTCTTTAGATCTAGATTCTTCTAACAGTCAGATGAGGCCAAGAGGAAATACCGTCTAGCGCCATGGGATATCCTTTGCCGTCCCAAGGACCAGGGGGCCTAGGTACCACCGTTTTCCACGTATGAAGCATGGCTGATCTGCTGCATTTTACATTGCCGTGTTTCAAGATGCTTATCGCCCAATCTTTAAAGGTTGTTCGGGTGTGAATTAGGTTCTTTGCCATTTAGTTATTTGGGCATATCGATTCATCACCTTAAGTTATCTAGTAAAAGATGGAAGTACATCGAAGATCGAATTGAAAAACAGCTTAGTTATTGGAAGAGCAAGCTTATGTCGTATGGAGGTCGATTAGTGCCGATTAACTCGGTACTTACTAGTATGCCGATGTTCCTGCTATCTTTCTTCGAGATTCCAAATGGGATGCGGAAGAGACTTGATTTCTTTAGATCTCGATTCTTCTGACAATCAGATGAGGCCAAGAGGAAATACCGTCTAGCGCCATGGGATATCCTTTGCCGTCCCAAGGACTAGGGGGCCTAGGTATTGAGAACTTGGAAATCAAGAATAAATGTCTTATGAGTAAATGGCTCTACAGGTTAGAGACAGAGCCAGAGGGTATGTGGGCACAGATTCTATGCAATAAATATTTACAGTCGAAAACGCTCGCCCAGGTTACCGTGAGACCAACCGACTCGCCATTCTGGAAGGGAATCATGAGAACGAAGGACTTGTTGTTTCGTAGGGTCAAATTCTTGGTTGGCAATGAAATGTCAACAAGATTTTGGGAGGATACGTGGTTAGGAGAGATGCCCCTAGCTGTACAATATCTCAACCTTTACAACATTGTGCAACATAAGGATAATTACGTAGGCACAATATTTCAAACGACTCCCTTGAATATTCAGTTAAGACGTAAGTTAGTTGGTGAGCGATGGGGGGCCTGGATGCACTTGGTTCGGAGATTGATAGACGTTCAATTATCCGACCAACCGGATTCAACGCATGGGAAGTTAGCTCGAAATGGGGTATTTACGGTGAAATCTTTCTACATGGATCTGATTAATTATGGCCCAATCTCGAGATCGTTACGTATTTAAAAGGTTAAGGTGCCCTTGCGTATTAAAATATTTATGTGGTTTGTTCACAAGCAAGTAATCCTCATCAAGGATAACTTAATAAAGAGGGCGATGTGTAGGTAGTTCCTGTTGTTGTTTTTGTGATCATGATGAAACAATACAACATCTATTCCTTGAATGCCCACTCGCCAAATTGCTTTGGATCACAATCCATATAGCCTTTAACATTAATCCTCCAATTGACATTGGATCGTTGTTTGGGACGTGGTTAGCTGGGGTTGAGCATATTACTACGACTCGCAATTGGATCAGAATATGCGCGCTTCTTTGGGCTATATAGAATTTTAGAAATGATAAGATTTTTAACAGACAAAACACTTTATCTTTCTTGCAGGTTATCTTTAGAGCTATCACATGGATCTGTACATGGTCCTTACTCACTTCTATGGACTCCAGTGAGCCTTTGATTACTGGGTGCAACCAGTGGGAGATGGTAGCATTGGTTCTGTTCAACCGGTTCGGATGGCGGTCGCATAACAGGATATGAGTCTAGGAAGCTTATCCTTTATATTGCCTTACCGGTTGAGATTTTGAGCATGTCCTTTTCATGTTTTTGTTTCGCTCCGCTTGCGAGCCGTAATACTTTTATGACTATGTACTACTTCCAGACTTTTTAATAAGATGGCTGCATGCATCAATATGATGCAGAGTCCGGGAGTACGCCTCCATTTTCAAAAAAATCGATACCATACGGGAAGTCCACATAATGTAAATATCGTGCAGACATAATAGCGTTCGGCTGTGTCGAGAGGAACTATATCTTCAGGGACAAGTGGGTGTAGTTGTGACGGGTTTGCTGACCGGCTATGCATGTGTATACTCGAGTGCGAACCTTGCCATGGTACAAAAGGTTATTTGAGTCCCATAGAGGCTATGGCATGTCAGTGTCGCTTAATTAGCATCTCGGAATGCTCGTGCCAAATAAGCTTGATCTGCGCACTAAGGCGACCACTTTTCAAAGTACTTCTCCATCAACCTTGAAGGAGGGCCGAGAATGAATCCACTGAGACTTTGTTCGGTTGTAGTGGAAATAAACCTCTAGTGGATTTAACCCTCTAGAGGATTAGGTGACCCCCGCTTGACACCAAAACCACTCGGGGGCCAAATCCCTGCCACTATACAATCCAAGCGTCAGGCTAAATCTGTTCAGAGGGCTAGCTGAATCTGATGGAGGTACCGGGCTGGCCGTTCTAGAGGAATTTGGAGCCGTATTCGATGCCCTGCAGCCTGCAGGTCTTGTTCCTGGATTCAGCAGTTCGGCCTTGTTTAGGTACACGATCATGAGGCTAAGAATCCAATCTTCACACTTTGATCCAAACCAGACATTAGAGGAGGAGGAGCACGGGCTTTACCTGTCCACCATTGGGGAAGAAGCACGCCGGCTATAGGGTCGTTGTGGACATGTGGTCGCCAGAAAGCTCTTGGCGCCGCTGCTCCGGGTCGCCGGCGAGCCCCCGCCGCCGCTGCGGTTGGATGAGGTGCCGCCGGTTGGGCAGGGGAGAGGAAGAGGAAGGGGACGGGGAAGCACTGCCGCGGTCTCCTCCAGTAGCGCTGTCGCTGGCCCTCCGTCTCCGCCACCACACAATCGAAAGAGGGAGAGAGGGGTTGGGGCGATAGAGAGGACTCGAGCGGGGGTTGCTTCCACGGGGTGGGAGGAGAGGGTTACTTCCCGGCGGTTTCCGTGTGGTTTACGAGAGGTTTGAGCGGGGTTTCATACCAGCCGGTGCTAACCGAAGGCACACAGAGGGCAGACCGGGATTGAACCCCGGTCGGGCGAAATCCACGCGGATCAGGGGGGATTGGCGGCGGAGGTGTCCTTTGTCAGGTATAGCCATGGGAAGCCGCCATTGACGAGCCATCACCACCATTACTTCCGTAACCACCACCTGTTCTTCCTTTCCCATCTTTGTGATAGAAACCGAACAGGGCCACAAGAATACACAAGATGGCCGCGCATAGCCCCTGCCTATTTGCTTCAAAATCCCGTGCAGAGAGAAGGTTACCGAAAGATCCAGTAGCGCCCAGAACTAAAGAAGAATACGATAAGAAACTTTTACATCGAACGCAATGGCCCGTAGACATTAAAACGGGATTGCGGAGCGCCATTCGTATTGGGGAAGAATCGGATGGACTCCGACCAGAAACATGCGGACGAAAGCACACGAAAGGTGCCTGTCACGATCCAACTCGCATAATCGAGCAACCGAATAAAATACATCGACGAGCACTCTTACGAATGAACTCTACCCGATACAATTCGATGACACAGTGCAACGAGCCTTCACCTGTTTGTATCCACCGGGATGTAAGTTTTACAACTCATTAAAATGACTAGCTTGACTTAGTTCCAATGTAGTGGGACTCCTATGAGTCTAGTTGGGCAACCCTAGCTCGGAATGTGTATCAGCACGATAGGGCTATTGATCTCAAAAGGCACCCCTGCACCTAAATTTTTGGTTGCATTAGATGCTACGCTTCTTTGATGAAGTTGGTCTTTGTGCCAATGGTGTAACGAATCATCTTTTCATAAACTATCTAGGTTGATATTGGTCAGTTTTCACTTGACTTCCATTTTATATTTCAAATACTTCATTTAACTTCCAAGTTGTAGTTGGTTATTTGGTCTCTTCAAATAGTTCACTTAACTTCAATTTTATGTTTCATACAGTAAGTTTAACTTGCAGGTTGCAGTTGGTCTCGACGGCAATTGGTGCAACGGTTCACCTAGTGTATATACACCTAATAGGTAGCGACATGGCAAATGTTGCAAAAACTATCCCTAGGAGACAGATAAGCAACACTATTGGAAAATTGACCAAACAAGTTAGTTGATAAACCTTCAGGATAGAGGTGTAAGTCTGATATTTCGAGGACGTTCCAGCTGGAGACAACGCCGCTGATCTTCTTGGAGCAGGCTAACAGTGAGTTACACATAGTTTTGACCTTCATGGCGTGAGCCTACCTTGTCTCTCTCCCCTTGGGTTCCTTTCCCTTCAAGCTCAGATCTTGATGCTCTAGCAAATTAAATGAACCCAGACCGGCTTCATACAACTTGGAAGCCTTGTCGATTGACGGTACTCTTGATCGATGGTCCATTTTATGTTAAAAGCCTTGTCGATGGTCCTCTTGCAACTCAAGATGGCAACGGGGACGAAACCCATCTGGTTTTGCTTGCCCAAACCCATCCCCGCGAGAAAATCGCAAGCCCGTCCCCGTCCCCATCAATGTGCGCGGGGTAAATTTTTTGCCCGTCCCCTAAACCCGTTGGGTTTTCTAAACCCACGGGAACCCGTCCCCACGAGCAGCCAAAGAAAGCAACAACATCTGAAAGAAAAACAGAAGCATATTACAACAGCAGGCGACGACTGGGGGGATCTAGGTTTAGCTTTAGGTGTTGTGCTGTGCGGGAGAGAGAGGCCTGAAGAGCGTGCGACACTGCAACGACCGAGTGAGAGGTTGGTTTGTACTCCAGGGCCTCGACGCCGGGGCTCATGCGCTGTGGCTTTGGGCCACTTGAGTCAAGATGGATCAGTGGATGCTAAAAAATGTAAGTTGACGGGTATTGTCGGGTTTCGGGTTCGGGTAGTACTCAAACGGTTTTAAACCTGCGAGACATGCCGGGTTTTATAATGTACCTACCAGAAGCCCCGCGGGGATAGAAAGTCGCCCATCCCCGTCCCCTAATAGGGTAAAAATCAGCGGGGGCGTGGGTTTCGGGGCCCCATTGCCATCTTGACTTGCAACACACTCGGATCTTGATCGTGCTGGCTTCATGGACCCAGACCGGCTGCGTACCGGTGATGACTCATCAAAGAGCATGTGCCCGCGATTTTATTTCCTATTTCTTTTTTTCTCATTCATTTTTTGTTTTCTTTAATGGGCGGTTTAAAAAAAATTGAACCTTTTTTTAAAATTGATGAACTTTTTAAAATTAGATGAAAAAAGATTCAAATTCGATGAAGTTTTTTCAGATTTGATGATTTTTTTCTTCAAATTCAACGAATCCAAGTTTGATGAGCTTTATTAAAATTCATGAACTATTTCAAAATCCGTGAACATTTTTTAAATTTGTGAACCTTTTTTCAGATCCCCGTGAACTTTTCTGAATACGGGAACCTTTTTTTTTCAAAATTTATGAAGCGTTTTTCAATTTCATGAACTTTTTTTGAATTCACACTTTTCTCGGATATATTTATAAAAAAAATCAACGGTGGACCGGTCACATGTTTTGAACGTATGTACGTACAGTTTTTTCTTAGTGGTGTACGTACTTACAGGTGTGCTGGCGAGCGATTTTGCCTCGCCTCGTGGTGGGCCGACCCATATCAGCAGCCAGAAGAACCCAACCGGCGGTGAAGGCCCGTCCTCTCCCTTCTCTCTCTATTTTGTTTTTGGCAGCTATCAGAACACAGGTTGAAGACTGAGGTCACTTCCTGGTTCGTTAGCATGAATCTAAATAAACTGAAGGAGCTACGTGACAGTTTGATCGCAGGAAAGCAGCAGCAGCTGTGCTGCAAATCTCCAATAGGTTAGATATAGTAGGTTGAACTGAAGCCAGGCCATATATATAGTTATCCTATCGTAAGAGAGAAGACGGGATGCCAACGCCAGCCAGTACTAACTAACTGACTGACTACAAGTGTTGATAGAACTGGAGGTACCACTACATATTTTTGAAGAACATATAGAACCCCCTTCGTTCGGAATTACTTGTCATAAAAATGGATGTATCTATAACTAAAATACATTAGATACATTCATTTCTTAGACGAGTAATTTTGAATGAAGAGAGTACATGACAAGCATCAGTAGCAGCAGAAGAATTACCTCCTCAGACTCCGCAGCGCAGGCAATGAGACTCCGCAGCGCCGTCTTTGGTCCGCCAGGAGGGTCAGGCGCTGTGTGGCATCTACATCTAGCGAAGGCAATTGGAAGTCAAGGATTGGATTGGCGACGGGTTAAATGGACGATTGGAAAGTGGGTGGATTAGGCGGAAAGTGACCCACGCGCTCAGGTTAGGGGCGGACCAACATGCATGGTTGGCCGGCACCCACTTGCTTCACTACAACCTCCTCACCAATACACATATAAAGGACAATATAGAACTTTAACAAACCGTACCTACTTTCATATGTACGATGGGTCGCCCGTGGGAATGTATACGCCGGAACGGAGGGGAGCTCCTATTGAGCGCTTCATGCACCCGAACTCTTCCCGGGCGCTCAGGTGCCCACAAACTGGGCCAGCTCAGGTCACCTCAGTTTGCTCGATCTCTCGCCACGTTCGTTCGATCTTAGTTGACCAGTCAACTTTTGACTTTGAAAGTAAGAATTAAAAAAATCAAAAAAATGTAAACTCTTAAATGTTCATGAATTTTGAAAGAAGAGTTGACAAACTTAAAAAAGTTCACGAATTTGAAAAAAAAGTTCATCGATAAGAAAAAAGTTCATCAATTTAGAAAAAAAAAATTCATCCATTAACCAAAAAATTCAACAAAATTGAATAAAGGTCATCAATTTAGGAAAAAAGTTCATAAATTTGAAAAAAAATTCATCCATTTACGAAGAAGTTCATCGAATTTGAAAAAATCATATTTTTTTAAAAAATCATTAGTTTTGAAAAAAAGTTCATTAAATTCGACGGCGGCGGCGGGTGACGCAATCCAATCTTAGATCGGAAAACCAAAAGAAAACACCAATCATGACGACCGGCGAGGGAGAAAACCCTGGAGCAAGGGCTCGGGAAAACACTCTCTAGGGCATCCGGTCAACACGACCGGCAAACGAACCTAGGTACGGGCGGCCTGTCCCCGGTGGCGATCATGGAGATCGACCGCCACGAGGGGCGGCGCGATGCGGAAGCGACGGCGGATAGGGATTGGATCGAGACTAGGCTGATACCATGTTAGAAGGATAGAGGGAGATTGGTGGAATCGTTGTCACACACACACACAACACACACACACACACACACACACACACACACACACACACACACACACACACACACACACACACACACACACACACACACACACACACACACACACACACACACACACACACACACACACACACACACACACACACACACACACACACACACACACACACACACACACACACACACACACACACACACACACACACACACACACACACACACACACACACACACACACACACACACACACACACACACACACACACACACACACACACACACACACACACACACACACACACACACACACACACACACACACACACACACACACACACACACACACACACACACACACACACACACACACACACACACACACACACACACACACACACACACACACACACACACACACACACACACACACACACACACACACACACACACACACACACACACACACACACACACACACATATATATATATACATATATGGAAAATCCATCCTAGCACTCGGTGGTAGTTACCCCACATATCTCATATACTACCATGTGGTACTATATGTACTATTTTATTATTTTAAATATGTTCATATACTATATCTAAGATATTTCAAAGCAAGTTACATGAAAAATTGCATATGAGCCATAGTTTATATTATATTTGTGAAATACATACATATTTGTACGTAAAAAAAAGCATACTCAAAACATGGTACATACTATCTAAAAATTAGTATATATACTACCTAATCATTGTTATATACTACATATTACATATGCATACTCTCGGTTTCGATAGATACTACATACAACATACAAAACGCAAGTGTTGGTAACTACCACTGCTTGTAGGAAACATTATATATATATGAACTCCTTTTCAAAGTTCATCCACTTACAAATCGGCATTAGTATGAAGTTCTCAGTATGTATGTATACATAATAAGTTTTTTTCGAAAAGGAGGTTATCCCCTGGCCTCTGCATCAGATGGATGCATGCGGCCATATTATTAAACAAGTAAAAGGTTCAACAAAGTCATCATGTCTCAAAGGTAAACAAAGCTCACAAAGAGCAAAAACAGAAAAAAGCCACAACCGGCTGGCATATAGAAGATAGGAAACTAAACACCTACCCTATTATATGACTGTCACCCAAACCGGTTGAAGATAGCCCGTGTTACCGTCTCCCACGGATAGACCCAGTAACCAAACGCTCCCTGGCATCCGTCGGAGTGAGTAGCGACCACATACGGATCAATGTAGTGGCCCGGAAAATAAGCTGCAAGAGGTGAAAAATTGTTGTTCTGTTAAATACCATATCATTTCTGCAATTCCATAATACCCATAATAAAGCACATACTCCTACACGAATTTGTCTTGGCGTTTCAGAACCTATTCCATCTAACCATGTCCCAAACAACGTGTTAATAGTATTCGGAGGAGTAATAGTAAATGCTATGTGGATAGACCACCATAGTATTTTGCCATTGGGCAATCAAGAAAGAGGTGTTTGATGGATTCATTCTGATCACAGAAGCTACATCTTGTAGATCATGTCCAGTTGCGTTTTCCCAAATTGTCCTTAGTTAGAGTGACTTGTTTATGAACAAACCACATACACACTTTAAGTTTTAAAGGCACTTTGACTTTCCAAACATGCTTCGATCGAGTTATATGACCAGTGTTAATAAGATCCAGATACATGGACTTAACCGAGAACTCTCCATTCTTAGTGAGTTTCCAGTGTAGCTGATCTGGCTGTTAAGAGAGGTGAACATCCATCAATCTTCTCACAAGATGGAGGCAAGCTTCCCAACGGTTTCCTGCTAAGTCCTCCTGAGTTGAATATTGAGAGGGTTCGATTGTAATACTGTTGCAACGTAAGCGTCTCTTCGCTGAACAACATTATAGAGAGAGGGATATTGGAGAGCAAGGGGCGTCTCCGCTAGCCATGTATCCTCCCAGAATCTTGTGGTAGTACCATTTTCAACTAAAAATTTTGTCCTGTTGAAGAAGACTGATTTCACTCTCATCAATCCCTTCCAAAATGGTGAATCGGTCGGTCTGGCCGTCACTTGAGATAGGGTTTTGGAATGTAGGTGCTTATTACGCCGAATCTGGGCCATGTGGCATCGGTCTCTACAAAAAGCTTATACAGCCACTTGCGGAGAAGACATCTGTCCCATTTAGTCCTTGGTCCTTTGGTCTACGAATAATGTCCCATGGGTCCTTTGGTCTACGAATAATGTCCCATTTAGCGAGCCTGTATTTTCGTTTTAATTCATCGCTTTGCCAGAAGAAACGCGAGCGGTAGAAATCTAGTCTTTTCTTAACTCCAACGGGTACCTCGAAAAAGGACAAGAGAAACATAGGCATACTCGTGAGAACTGAATTACAAGTCGGCCTTCGTATGAAATAAGCTTGCCCTTCCAGCAACTTAGTTTCTTTTCAAATCTTTCCTCAATGCACTTCCATTCTGCGTTGGAAAGCTTGCGATGGTGGATTGGTATACCCAAATACGTAAAGTGCAAAGACCCCAATTCACACCCGAACAGTTGTTTATAAGCTTCTTGTTCGTCTCCAGCTCTTCCAAAGCAGAACAATTCATTTTTATGGAAGTTAATTTTCAACCCCGATAACTGTTTGAATAAGCATAACACAATCTTCATGTTTCTTGCTTTTGCCAAATCATGCTCCATGAAGATGATAGTATCATCCGCGTACTATAAGATGGACACTGGACAAGGCCGCCTATCTGGCCATTATCCTTGGCTCTTCCTATTAGGATCGTCAACATGTCTACCACAATGATGAACAGAATTGGTGACATCGGGTCGCCCTGCCTCAGACCCTTGTGTGTCTGGAAATAATAACCTATGTCATCATTCACTTTGATTCGTATACTCTGATTGCTGAGATTGTGAGCTCCTGTCAGCGGCAAACGACCTGTATTAAATCTTGTTTAATATTACCAGATACAGATCAGTTGGCTACAATTTGAGATCTAAGTTTAACAAGGAAACTGCAAAGGGACCCAACTGTAGTTCTCTTGAGATACTGATCATAACCGAGTATGTGTATGTGCAGCAAGAAGCTAGTACACTACCTTAGCTAAACTACACTATCCTAGATCACACTGCAACAATTAATTTTCCTTTTGATGTAATCTCTGCATCCTCGAAAACAACTGCAGCTAGCTTGTTGTTAGCTTGGTTGCAGTGTGGAAAAAAAGTCCTAATTGCGTACTCTTCTGTATATTCTGTTTTGCCCTGAATTAAATCTGCTAATCCAGAAACTTTACAAGGCAATAACCGATTAATAAACCTTTTTGGATGCAATCATTCTACCTATCACAAAAGTAATTAAGTCTGAATCCTGTGGACAAATTAATTAATTCAACTGTGTTTCCTGAAGAAGTAGTAGAAGCTGCAAACTAAACTGTTATATGAGTTGTGATTAAGCCTTTTTTTTACTGACACGCCGACTCAAGGGGATGGAAGGCATGAACCACGCTGGCGGCTGCGACGAGCTCAGGTACAGCCCGAGTGCCTCGACCTCCTCCACCGTGCCGTCCTTGAGGCTGAACACCCTGATACTGACACCACGCCGCCCATCATCCTGGGTGTAGTAGACGCAGCTGGCCCTGAGCTCCGGGCGCTCCCTCGTCGACACGCAGAGCAAGCCATTTGCCCCGTCAAACAGTGTGGCGTCGCCGATGTCATCCGTCTCCTTCCACCGCTCGCCACCGGTATCGAGGACGTGCACCTTGAAGCACGGCGGCGTGGACTTCCACCAACGCGTGATTTCCTCGGACTCCTTGACCACAACCATCAGCCGTCCTCCCGGCGCCACCACGACGTACTTGCGGCGCTCCAGACTGCTGGGCAGCGGCGGCAGCAGCAGCCCTGGATCGACCACCGTGCTGGTGAACACGCCAGGGACGTCGGCGTCCTGCTCCCATGTCTCCACCTCGCCGGAGCAGGAGATCGAGTAGAACCTGCCCTCGTGGTAGACGGCGTCCTCGATGCCGTCGCGCGAGGGTCCCATCGGCCACGTGACACTCTCCGATCCGACCTCCGCAACGCCGTGGCGTGAGGGCGCCAGCCTCCACGCACAGCCCTCCACCGTCGCAAAGGCCACGGCGCCGTACCGTGGATGGGTGATCAGCATGGCGATGGCGGAGGAGTCGGAGAGGACGACCTTGCGGTAGAAGCGGTGGCGCATCCCTTGGGGGGTTAACGATACGGTTCGGTCCGGGTATGGCGGGGGAGCCCTGATGAACCGCTTCAGATCGAGAGAGAAGATGGAGCCCCCAGCAGGTTGAGTTTGGGCGTTGACGCAGGGGATGGTGTCGATGGCCGGAAGCACGCGCCGCTCGCCGGTGACTGAGTTGACGAGGCGCAGCCGGGCCCGATCGTCCGCGGTGACGAGCCACCCATGGAAGGAGGAGGATCCCAGAACGACGGGGTCGGGGTCCACGGCGCACACGACTGCGGAGCGGCGCTCGGCGAGCGAGAAGAGCGTGGTGGTCTCCAGGCAGTCGCCGGGCAGGACGAGCCACGGCGCCTCCTGCTTGCCGAAGGCAGCGTCGAAGGCGAGGCGTTCGAGGAGGCTCAGGCGGGCTTGGATGTTGTCTAGCATCTCCGGCGGGAGGCATGCGACGGCCTCCGCCGTCTGAGTTGGCCGCATTGGAAGGATCGATCTGGGAGATGGATCAGCTGGGCCTAGGTTTAGGGTTTAGCTAGGTGCTGCATATTTTTTTTATAAGCCTGTGGTGCCTCCATGCAAACTCCTATTCCCTCCGTCCCATAATATAAGAACGTTTTTTATACTAGTGTAGTGTTGAAAACGTTTTTATATTTTGGGACAGAGAAAGTAGGTCCTAGCTAGCCTCATATTTTTCACTATCACATTTTTCTCTTATGTTTGTGCGTATACAGTTATATACACTCTAATTTATCCTTAGTTTGGCAATGATAT
The DNA here is from genome assembly GCA_021605205.1 of Aegilops longissima. Lineage (NCBI taxonomy): Eukaryota > Viridiplantae > Streptophyta > Magnoliopsida > Poales > Poaceae > Aegilops > Aegilops longissima. The sequence continues at coordinate 849,088,977 of CM038677.1, forward strand.
AAGTTGAATTTGTCACCGTTCACCATCACACACTTAAAAATTACATTTTGAACCACTTTTTTAATTTTTAAATTCAAATTTAAGATGGCATTGATTCCAAATGCATGAACTAGACAAGTTCAATCAAAAGCAAGCCATCATATTATGTTTCAAAAAAGAGAGGAAAACATCATGCACACATTCAACCAAAAGCACATCACTACGAAAAGATCTCGTGTCGTGGGCACCGCTACCTCTAAGTGTGCATCGCTCCCTCCTCTGATCATTGGCCGCTCCATGCCATCCTGGATGCCATGATCTACGAGGTTAAAGTGCACAACTAGCGCCTGGTGAAGAACATGCTCGCTAAGGGATAAAAAACCGCGTGTATTTTGTGTCGCTTGCAGAAGGGGGAGATGATGGCTCGTTGTTTCTAGAGGTGCCCGAACGTCTAGGGATGGCTCGCACGAGCTCAGGGTCTACAAGACTAGTCACCTTCGTGTGTGTCAGGAACTACTCAACTAGTACCTAGGACAAGCAAAAGCATCAGAATGCAAAGCATTGTTTCAATAAACCAGTAAATACATGCAACTCAACCGAAGAGGAGCTCCATTACCTTGGCCCCCGCAGGAGATGACGTGTGACACACGGCTGCGGTGTGACACGCACTTCAGGACCGACTTCGTGCCGAATCTCGGCACGGTGCTGCTGATTTTCAGGCTAGGAGCCGTTCACCGGCGAGGGCAGCGGCTGGTGCTCCTCAACGCCGATGAGGCGGTGGTCGACGCACGGGGATGGCGCGATGATGCGGGGTTCACGGTGGGCCAGTTGGTGCGGTTTCCGTGCCACTTGGCGAGAATTGCGGCGGCTGACCGGTGGGGCGAGTCCGGTGCTGTTCCCGAGGTGAGTAATGGCGAGAGGGGAGGGAGAGGGAGGATATTAGGAGGCCCACGCTGACGCCTCGGCTCTCCACCACTCCCCCCACTCGTCCTAACCACACACCCCGCCGCGCTTCGCCACACCGAAAGCTAGGGTTCGATGACGACGCGCGTGCAACAGATGTGGGCGCTGGCTGCCAGCGACGAGGTGATGATGGGGAGGTTGAAGGAGATCGAACGCTGGTTTCCGGCGGCAAAGGCGCTCAACGACGTGTCGGGGATGGTGAGGGACAAGCTCAAGGGGGAGGAAATCCTCAGGTGCTTCCCCAACTACGACCGCCAGCCCGTGATGGGGGTGCTGCTCTGGGCGATGCTCGAGGCGGAGTCGCCGATCCCGGAGCAGAGGGAGAAGCGAAAGGTGTTTCGGTCTCTCCGCTACCGCCAGATCCATCCGCGGTGCCACCGCAGGTGGTGGTGATGGGGATTCCGGCACCTGGATCCAGGTGGATGCCAATCGAGATCGAGGGAGACAAGGAGGAGCCGGAACCTCCAAGGCGACGGGTCAGGGCTCCAGTGACTCCGACCTCGCTTGCTCGACACTCTCCCTGCTTCCCGAGGCGCTCCCCTCGCCTCCAAGCGCTCTCCCACCGCCAGTAGGATGCTCGCCGGCCGGCAATCGATTCTGGTTGCTGGCCTGGGAGGGCTCCGAGGAGGAGGGGGAAGGGAGGCCCCGATCTTCTCTTCAGGTATGGAAAATCACACCAAGTACTTAGCATCTACTTCGTTGATTGATGTAGATGATGCTAGGAAAATTAGCAAAAAAGGATTGAGAGGATTTAAAGCCAAAATTAGAAACAAAAAAGGGCTTCAATCCCGAGCTGTTGATGAAGACAACAAAAGTATATGCAAAAGTAGTGAGCAAGGGGAGGGGAGAGATTAGGAAGATCAGGGGGATGTTAAACTGGGAAAAAAATTTAACCCTAAAGGGATGGATGCTAATATTGTGAAAAAACACATTGAAAATGGAAATGTTCCATCAATTCTGCCTTGGTATGGAGAAGGGGGATTGATTTTGGGGAATTAGAAATTAAGAAAACCCATATTGGGCCACATTCGGCTACAAAAAAAAGGGGAAAATGAAAAAACAAAAAATGATGACCAACAGAGACCTCTGATTATTTTTGGAGGCTCCGTGGGAAAAAATATAGACACGGATGTGGACATGGGCCTATCCTGGTGGAAGGCTAGTGGGCCAAGTAAGAGCCCATCCAAGAAAGAGAAAAAGGGGCAGGTGGGTATAAAGCAGGGGTTGGGAGTGGGGGAGATGCAGTCCCGTTCCTTAGGTTTCCTCCTCCCTCCCCCACACCGCCGCCAGAGCGAGAGATGGCTGGAATTTTTGGGAGAGGATATGGAGCTGCTAGACTGAATAGAGGAGGAGACGTGGGAGATACTGCGAGAAGATTCAACAACTCAGGTAGAGAAAATGGATGGAACAGAGGTAGGCCTAATTCTTTTGATAGAACTGGGGGTTATGGCAGAGGTGGAGGAAGATTTGGTGTGGGAACAGGGTTAGGCGAAGGGATCGAAGAGGAGGAGAAGTTTGTTGGTGATGGAAATGGTGATAAGATGATTTTGCAAGCTAAAGCAGGAAGGAAAGAGACAGCGGAAGATAGCAAGAACAAAAAAGGAGTGGAGGCATGGAAATCTGGAGAGGAAAAGGAGGGAGAGAAAGAACAGATGGCTTGTAAGGACCAAAATCAGCACCAGCAGTTGCTGGCATCTTTGCTCTCTCAACTGGTGCAAGGAATGAAAAGCAATGAAAAAGGTCAGCTAGAAGGGATGATGGGAAATCTCACAGGCATGCAGAATGGAGGAGACACACTGAGAAAAGAGGAGAGAAGTGGAGATATTACACAGAAAGCAGATAAAGGGAATGAACACACCATTAACATGGAGATGAATAAGTGATACGTCTCCAACGTATCTATAATTTTTGATTGCTCCATGCTACTTTATCTATTGTTTTGGACTATATTGGGCTTTATTTTCCACTTTTATATTATTTTTGGGACTAACCTATTAACCGGAGGCCCAACCCAGAATTGTTGTTTTTTCCATATTTCAGTGTTTCGAAGAAACGGAATATCAAACGGAGTCCAAACGGAATGAAACCTTCGGAAACGTGATCTTCTCACCGAACATGATCCAGGAGACTTGGACCCTACTCCAAGGAGTGCCAGAGGCGGTCATGAGGGCGGGGGGCGCGCCCCCCTGCCTCGTGGGCCCCCTGACGCTCCACCGACATACTCCTTCCTCCTATATATACCTACGTACCCCCAACAGATCAGAAAGGGAGCCAAAAACCTAATTCCACCGCCGTAACTTCCTGTATCCATGAGATCCGCCGAAGGGGGCATCTACCACGGAGGGCTTCTACATCATCACCATAGCCCCTCCGATGAAGTGTGAGTAGTTTACTTCAGACCTTCGGGTCCATAGTTAGTAGCTAGATGGCTTCTTCTCTCTTTTTGGATTTCAATACAATGTTCTCCCCCTCTCTCATGGAGATCTATTCGATGTAATCTTCTTTTTGCGGTGTGTTTGCTGAGACCGATGAATTGTGGGTTTATGATCCAGCTTATCTATGGAAAATATTTGATTCTTCTCTGAATTCTTTTATGTATGATTAAGTAATCTTTGAAAGTCCCTTCGAATTATCCGTTTGGTTTGGCCAACTAGATTGGTAGTTCTTGCAATGGGAGAAGTGCTTAGCTTTGGGTTCCATCTTGCGGTGACCTTACCCAGTGATAGAAAGGGTTGCAAGGCACGTATTGTATTGTTGCCATCGAGGATAACAAGATGGGGTATTTATCATATTGCATGAATTTATTCCTCTACATCATGTTATCTTGCTTAAGGCGTTACTCTGTTTTTAACTTAATACTCTAGATGCATGCTGGATAGCGGTCGATGAGTGGAGTAATAGTAGTAGATGCAGAATCGTTTCGGTCTACTTGTCACGGACGTGATGCCTATATACATGATCATTGCCTGGATAACATCATAACTATGCTCAATTTTGTCAATTGCTCAACAGTAATTTGTTCACCCACCGTAGAATACTTATGCTCTTGAGAGAAGCCACTAGTGAAACCTATGGCCCCCGGGTCTATTCTCATCATATCAATCTCCATCACTTTATTTACTTGCTTTGCTTTTACTTTTTACTTTGCATCTTTATACCAAAAATATTATCTCTATCAGATCTCACTATCGTAACTGACCGTGAAGGGATTGACAACCCCTAATCGCGTTGGTTGCGAGTAGCTATCGTTTTGTGCAGGTACGAGGGACTTGCGCGTGGCCTCCTACTGGATTGATACCTTGGTTCTCAAAAACTGAGGGAAATACTTAGGCTACTGTGCTGCATCATCCTCTCCTCTTCGGGGAAAACCAACGCAAGCTCGAGACGTAGCAATAAGCAGGGTGGAAGTGGTAATTGGCCGCAAAACCTAGAGGAAAATAAAAGAGGAATGGATAGATTCAACAAACGGGCATGTGGAAAATGTAAAGATCCAAGACATGCTACCAGAGATTGTAGAATGGGACATTGTTTGATTTGTGGGAGAGATAATCACACCACAGGAGAGTGCAACTTGTTGAAACAAATGAAGCCAGTGCCAAAATATGTGGGATATGCAGCTAAGGGCGTGGGGATTCTGCTGGTACAGAGTTACAAGGACATGATGGTGGCAGAACACACTAACCCTCTAGGTGTGGTAATTGTCAAAGATGGACAGATCAATGAGACAGAACTGACCAAGGCCTTGGGAGATATGTTTGACTGGGGATGACAATGGAGAGTTAAAGAATTTGGGAAGAATGGCTTTATGATGAGGTTTCCCAACAACTCAAAATTGGTGGAGCTTGCAAAATTTTATGATTTTAATTTTCTGGGAACTGGAGTAGTGATCAAAGTACAACCATGGTCTCTTGATCATCAAGCCATTGGAAAAATTCACACAGCTTGGATAAACTGAACAAAGTGCCTGACTGCTTCAGACACTTCTTGGTCATATGTGAAGCAGCTGCTGCAGTTGGGTTGTCCTGAAAATTGACATGGACACCATAAATGAGGAAAAAGTCAGAGCTAAATGTGAGATCAAATATGTGGGAAAAATTCCCCCTCAGGTGGAAATCACTTCCCCTGATTTGCTCATGTTCAGAATTGGAACAGAAGTGGAGAAAGTGGTTGAGATTGGATGGTATAAGGAAGAGAAAAGGAAAAATGATGATATCAGTGACTTGGATGCTGCAGATGAAGAGGAGGACAAAAGGAAAAGAACAAAGATGGAAGATAAAGATCATAGAGGCATTGCACTGGGATGTTTGTCCCTTAAGCAAAGTGAGGAAATAGGTGGGAAAATTGAGAAGGTGAGAACACAAGTAGAAGAGAACATGAGGCAATGGCAGAATGAAATGAACACAAAAAGAAAGAAATGGCAAAAAGAAAGTGACATTATGTTTAATAAGATCAAAATGTTGGAAGAAGATAAGACCAGACACAGTGCATTATGGGCTAAAACTGAAAAAAGAATTAAGGAACTGGAAAATTCTCAGCAAACTATGCAAGAACTGGTGGAACAACAGCAAGGAGAAATTCAGAAGTTGATGCAAGAAGCTGCTAACACAGAACAATATGAATTGGAGTTGGCCAATATGGACATGGAGGAGTATGAGAAAGAAAATCAACCAAGGAAGGAGGAAACTGGGTCTGGGAAATATAATGAACCAACTGACTATAATGCTAGTCAAGAAGTAGGCACTCTTGGTGAAAACATGGCTGGCATTCATGGAGCTGAAGTTCTGGAGAAGGATGGAGATGAGAAAGAAGTAGAACTGAAAGGGAGTTTCAGGAACAAAGGGAAAGAGGATCAGAAAGTAGAGGAGATGGCAACAATCAGAGAAGAGGAAAGAGATAATTAAGGTAAGAATCTTGATACAGAATTTGCAGACTCTTCTCTATTACATATTAGTTCTGTTGTAGGGATTGATTTAGGGTGCCCTATTGACATGATAGATAGAAATCTGGACATCATTAAGAAAATGGAAATTGCTAGAAAGGAAATGTGTTTCCAAAACATCCGAAATGATAAAGTAAAAGAGGGAAAAGAGTTAGATGATAAAAGAAAGGGATATGAGGACACTCCAGTACACATTAACACTGGAGATGTGGATATTGATGGGCTGTGCTCTGATTTAGAACATTCTGATGCTCACATTGAAGATCAATATGTTCTCAGGAAAGAAAAGTGGGAAAAAAGCTCACCAGCGCTAGACTGTGTGAAGCAGACAATTGGGATTGGTGTGTTGAGAAGAAGAAAAAAAGGGAAAGAAGACTAATTAGTCTCTTCTTAGACACTTGTAAAAACTAGACCATTAAAAAATAGACAAAAAATGAGAGGGGTTTTCTGGAATGTTAGATGCATAGGGCCGGATCATAAAAAAGATATGTGAGAGAAATGATTATTGACCAAAGGCTAGATTTCATAGGGATTTCTGAAACAATTAAGCAAGATTTCACAAAGAATGAGTTGCACAATTTGTGTGGAGGGAGAACTACCAATGGTGCTGGAACCCACCCAGGGGGATGTCTAATGGGATTCTAGTTGGTGTAAACAAAGATCTTTTTTATGTGGAAAGTATAGAGAAAGGACAGTATTTTTGTGAGATTATTGGTATTTGACAAATCAACAAAATGCATTGAAATTTGGTCACTGTGTATGGGGATGCTCAAATAGAAGGAAAACCAAGTTTCTTAGCTGAGCTTGCCAGACTATATCATGATAACCCACTGCCCTGTTTGGTGGGTGGTGACTTTAATATCATCAGAAAGGAGAAGGAAAAAACAAACCTGTTCATGATGACAAGTGGTGTTTCATGTTTAATGCTATAATTGAGCAAGCATGGCTGAGAGAGCTACCTTTAAATGGGAAGCAATAGACCTAGGCTAACAATCAGGAAAATTCCACATATGAGAAGTTAGCTAGGGTCTTGATGTCCAGCTTGAAGGGGAAATACCCACTAATTATATTACAAGCTTTTGCTAGGGAAATCTCTGATTATACTCTCCTGTTTCTAGACACAGGGGAATCACAAGACCACAAATATACATTCAGATATGAGAATGCATGGGCATTGAGAGAGGGATTCAAAGAGTTGGTATACAAAACATGGAATGAAAGGTATAAAGGGGATGTTTTGGAGAGATGGCAACTAAGATTGAGAAACTTGAGCAAAAAAACCAAGGGATGGAACAAAAATGTGGATGCTTGGTATAGGAGTAGATGAATTAGACAAGCGAGCTGAGAAAATGGGACTAACTGCTGCAGATAGAACTGAGCGGAAGGAGCTAAGAGCACAACTTAAAAGAGTGATGCTTCAAGAAGAAATAAAATGGCTACAAAGATACAAAGATAGAGAGATAACTGATGGAGGTGGGAACACTAGATACTACCATGCTAAGGTAAATGGAAGAAGAAGAAAAAACAGAATTATTTCATAAGAACAAGAAGAAGGGATCATATATGGAGAGAGTAGATTAATGAAATACATAACTAACTTTTACAAAGATTTGTTTGGACATCCTAAAGAGACATAAATCTCTATGAAAGGGATAGTAATGAAGAAAATTAGCATCCAAGATAGGGAGGACCTTTTGGCCCCTTTTTCTTTGGATGAAATACATCAGGTGGTATTTGGGATGAAAAGGAACAAAAGTCCTGGACCTGATAGATTCCCTGCTGATTTTTATCAGGAATTTTGGGACTTGATTAAATGGGATATAAAAGCATTGGTTGAGGGTTTTGCTGGAGGGGAGATTAATATTGCCAGGCTTAATTATGGCATAATAACTCTTGTCCCCAAAACCAATGAAGCTAAACAAATTCAAAAATTCAGGCCTATTTGCCTGCTGAATGTTAGTTTCAAGATTATAACTAAAGTGTTGATGAACAGGTTGGCTAGATGTGTATCCCCTGTAATATCTAAAACCCTAACTTGATTTATTAAGGGTAGATATATAATGGAGGGAGTAGTGATCTTACATGAAGCTCTGAACACTTTTCATAAGGAAAAAGAAGATGCTTTGATTTTCAAAGTAGATTTTGAGAAAGCATATGATAAAATTAAATGGCATTTTGTAATACAAAATTTAAAACTAAAAGGATTCCCTGACAAGTGGTGTGACTGGATGATCGAGACCATGAGGGGAGGACATGTAGGGGTTAAGGTGAACGATGAAATTGGGCCATATTTTAAAACTTTTAAAAGGTTAAGACAAGGTGATGCTATGTCACCATTGCTTTTTGACTTGTCTGGAGATGCTCTAGCTATTTTAATGAACAATGCCTTAGAGCATGGTGTTGTGAAGGGAGTTTTGAGAGGGAAAAATAATAAAGGTGTCAATATGCTATAGTATGCATACGACACTATCTTCTTGATAAAAGATGATGTAGAAAGTGTAATATATCTGAAATTTATATTGGGAGATTTTGAACAAATGTCAGGCCTCAAAATAAATTTTCATAAGAGTGAGTTGGTGCTATTTGGAAAAGCTAAAGAGAAACAGATGTTATATTAGGAGATTTTAACATGTAAGTTGGGGGAGCTACCTATCAGATATTTGGGAATGCGTGTGTCAGATGTTAGAATTAGAAACATGCACTGGAATTGTGTGACTAACAAAATTGAAAAAAGACGCAGTTGTTGGCAGGGGAAGCTGTTAGGTTCTATTGCTGGCAGAATAACCCTGGTGCAAGCATGTCTGACTAACATTCCACTTTCTATGATGTCCTTTTATGCTGTCCCAAAAGGGATTACTAAAAAAGCTGATTTTTTCAGGGCTAGACTGATATGGCAAGAAGATGAGAACATAAAAAAAATATCATTTAGTTAAGTGGGAGAAATGTTGCTTACCTAAAGATGTAGGGGGGCTGGGAATCCTAAATCTGGAGGTGATGAATATTGCATTATTGGCTAAATGGCTTTGGAAAATGGAAACAGAGGAAGGCTTATGGAAAGATATACTTAGCAGAAAATATGTAGGGGGGAAATGCTTAGCTTTAATAGCTAAGAAACCCAGAGATTCCCAATTTTGGGCTAATCTTATGAAAGTTAAAGAAATATTTTATAAATTTGTCAAAAAAGAATTAGGGGATGGTAAGAATACCAGGTTCTGGGAAGATACCTGGGTAGATGATAAACCTTTAAAGGAAGCTTACTCTAGAGCGTATGATATTTTTTTTGACCACAATATAACTGTGGATGAGGCCATACAAAAAGGATGGCAAGGATTTAAATTTAGAAGAACCTTATATGGGGAAACCTTGGAATTATGGAATAGCCTAAAAGGTAGATGTGAGGAAGTGACTTGGGGGGGCAGGGATAAAATCACCTGGACCCTCACTGCAAATCATGAATTTTCGGTGGGATCCTTGTACAGGAAAATTATCACTCTTGGTCTGACATTTCCACAGAAATTTCTGTGGAAGACCAAAGTGCCTGGAAAAATTAAAGTTTTTATGTGGCTAGTTAATAGGAAAAGTATCTTGACCAGAGATAATTTGCTAAAAAAAAGATGGAAAGGACGGCAGAGATGTGTGTTTTGTGGCAAAGATGAATCAGTTGATCATCTGTTTTTCGAATGCTCAGTAGCATCCTTGATGTGGGGGCTGATCAGATGTGTGTGTGGGCTTAAAACCACTCCCCTAAATGTCAGGGATTGCTTTGGGAATTGGCTAAACAAGTTTGGTAGGGATGATAAATATCTGGTAATGGTGGGGGTATCTGCTTTGTTGTGGGCTATTTGGAAGAGTAGAAATGGGATTATCTTTGAAAACAAGAGGATAAATGATCCTTTCTATATAATCAAACTAATGGGTCATTAGTTGGTTGATTGGTCTATCTTGCAGAAAAAGGAGCCGCTAAAAAGGGTGCTGGAGCTGGGAGCAAGACTGCTAGAGCGAGTAGCAAGTGAAGTGTACACAGCGAAGCAGGGGTGGAGAATCAACGTGGCAGGACTGGAAGGCTAAAAAAAGAAGACTCTACTTCCTGCTGATGATGTGGCCTTTATGTTGTTATGATGTTTTAGTAGTTCCTTGCTGTTAGTTTCTTGGTGCCTTCATGAACTTATGTAATACCCAGGATGATGGGGTAGGCAGGCTTGTAGGCCTTGATGGCTTTTGGTGATGTTGGATTGTGGTCTTACGCGGCGGCGCTCTAGAATGTTAGTATTAGGATGAATACTGTAGTCCTGCTTTGGGTTTTCAGTAATGAAAATCAGAAGGGGGGAAACCCTTTTTTGATAAGAAAAAAACTCAACCGAAGAGTTGGCAAAATCTCGTATCCTTTTGTTTTAAACTCCCACAAGCCACAAATCTCTGTGAAGTGAAAAATTTCCAATGTGATGCTTCAAGGTCCATGTTTAACATGCCTCCGTGGGTTTTGGCGGTCAAAGGAGAACCTTCAGTTTAGGAAGTATTCTCCGTCCAGCGCCCTCTAACTCGTGTTTATTGTTAGAACCGTCATATACATAGGTGCACACTTTGAGGGCCTCTTTCATACAAAGAATTTCATAGGAATTTTGTAGGATTAGATCTTCTATATCTAAATAACTAGCCCACATTAACCTATTTCTCTTATAGTTTTGCTAAAGCACATCTAAATATGCCATAAGTATTTCTCTTAACATGCAAGCATGACACCTCATCAAGCAACATCTATTAGAAAAGGCCCACCTCATCATTCAATGAGTCATAGAAAAAAGTTCATCTCAACATGTAAGCATGCATGATGTATTTAATAAGTATCTTGAAAAATACAATAATCAAACACAATAAATCATATGTATTTTTAGTTTTAGCTCTCATATTATATCTTCGAATATTCTTATTTCCATAAAATCAGCTGGCCATCCGACACCGCCACGAGGTACTTGCGGTGATCCGCATCGGCGGGCAGCAGTAGCAGCCTCGGCGCGACCACTGTGCTCCTGAACATGCCGTCTGCATCAGCGTCCTGTTCCCACGCACCACAGTGCTGGTGTAGGTGATGGAGTGGAACTTGCCATCATAGAGGATGGCGTCGAGGCGCGAGGGCACCATCCTTCAAGGTAGCTTATCATCGTTAGGTTGAACGTCTATGAGGCTGTTTGGTTTAAGACTAAGTTTGCCAAAGCTTACTACATCTAAGGTTAGTTAAGTTTGACCAACTTAGATGTATGTTTGGTATAAGCCATATCTAGCCACACTATGGTCCATATCACATACACACAATAGGTGTGGCAAGATTTTCTTAGGCTTGTCAACTTGTGTCTTTCATTTTAAAAAACTAACCTTAGACAAGTTTAGCAACATTGTATGCCAAAGTGTAGCACTCCTAGGCCTAGAACCAAACAACCCCTATAATGATCTAACTTGAGCGAAGGCTTCGAAGCCGAGGTAAGAGAGGATCTTGGGCAGCTGGAAAAAGACGACGATGGGCGTGCGACAGCAACCAGCCCAGCCAACCGAGGCGACATACCAACCACTCGCCATGGAACTTTTCGGGAGGAGGCAGGAATTTCAATGGGGGAGAAGAGTTCATCAAGATAGTGGTAGCTACGCGTCGTCGTCGTTGACGTTGGCGAGGAGAAAACAAGCCGTCGTCGTTGACGTTGACGAGGAAAAAACAAGGCGCCGAGGCCCATGTCGCCGTCCACGGTGGCGGATGGTGCGCCATCGCCGAGCTGTCTAGGCCGGGTTCGTCGTCGTTGATAGGAGTGGTGCGTCGGAACAAATAGACGCAAATTCTGTAGACCGCATGCAGTGCGCACACAGAGTGCACCATGACTGTGACTCGACCATACTTCCACACACCTCCTCAACGATCGAGGTCGGCATGTGGATGGACGTGCCCCGCCGAGGATGAGTGCGTTCCCGACGTAGGGTGACCGGCCGGTTTGAGTGGTCGTGCGCACAGTAGCTCGACCATACAGTGCGCACAGGTCGAGTCCAGGTCGGCATGTGGATGGATCTTGGACGTGCACCGCAGTGTAGACCAACCAACCGAGCAGACCGTCAACCATGGCCGGCGTGCACTGAATATTCTATGGACATGTTGACAAAAATTGGAGACATGCAAACTTGATGGCATGGCTAAATTCAAGGGATCCATCGCAATTTTGACAAAATTTGCTGCAAAAATGACGGCTGGGAAAGGGAGCAATTCTAAAAATCTGATGTCACATTTTTAGTCTTTTCGTATAATTAGTGTGATGCATCCATCCAAACCGTCTTCCGACAGTAACCTTTGGACTGTACTCCCTCCGTAAAGAAATATAAGAGCATATAGATCTCTATTTTAGTGAGCTAAACGCTCTTATATTTGTTTACAGATGAAGTATTTGCTAAACATCAACCAGCCACACGATTGTTTGACACGCTGAGACTGAGACTGAGATACAAAAAAAAATCTATTTTTGTTCAACATCAAAATTTAAATTTTTATCCACGGGACCACGAAGAGGTAATCAAATCGTTCCTTTTCCTCTTGACACGTGCAGACTGGAACCCTACCGCCGCCTGGAGAGTCCAGCCTTCCAACGCCCTCCCTCGTTGGCTCTCCTCCGCCGATGACCTTGGTCGTCGGTGCTAAAGGGGGTCACCAGATACACACGTGATCGTTATTTAGGCTCTCAAAGTTAAAGTTTTTAGATTGTTCATCGTGTTGGCTTCGGTAGCGGCGACGACGACAATGAATAAAGATTCTTCATATTCTTCTCCGACCAGGCGATCGTCCTATGGTCTGGGATAGATTTGGAAATCCATCTATTCAAGCAAGGATGTTGTAGCGGAGGGCGGCATCCTCATGGTGGTCCTATGTCCTCGGACTTCGCCATTGCGACGGTGTTTGCTCCAGTGCCGATGCGGAGCTTGGGAGGTAGTCCAGAAGCGGATGTAGATTGTGGTCTGCATTGACTGCATCTGGAAGATGGTGGGTCTTGTGCTAGGTTCGTAGTTCGTGGATGACAGGCATGGTTTCCTCCTTCGAGGTCTTAGTCATGCGGGGTACCAAAATCAGGAGTTCGATGCCGTGTCTGGGGTGTTGCCCCGGTCTGATTCGTTCAACAGCAATGGTTTCACCTGTGGTGAGCAACCTTGGAGGTCCGCAAAGATGCATATCGGCGATTGGACCGCGTCGAGCTCGGGTATAAAGGTGTTCCGTCATTTGTTTTTTTTTGGTGGCTGCTATGGTGGTGTCAGAGGAAGGTGACGTTCGTTATTGTTAAGCACATATGATTCTTTGGTCTTGATTGTAATTTTACTTCTTGGCTAGTGTTCCTTTGTGTAAACACTAGTGTTTTGCTATCTTTTTAGTTTTTTCAGGTCGATGTGTACGGCTTATAGTATGATCCTTATGATATACATAAATGAGCCACATATTATCTTGCAAAAACTATTTAAAAAATTGGCTTTCAACTCAGCATGGTTGTTCCAGGTCGCAGCGGGGTTGTCCACGTTTACACGTGCAGGATAAAATGAGTGCTTGTCGATTTTTTTGAACACAGTATAGACGCAAGCACTCATAAATACTTGCTTACACTCATTTTTATGAACGCACACACGCACACTCTATCCTTAGAAGCACCTTCAAAAGACTGAGCCAACATATTGTCTTAAGATTTACGAAGTCATTCTAGACGCCTCGTTGTCGACGGGAGCATTACCTCCCACTAAAGACGCATCGCCGGAAATGTTGAAATAAATTCAGAAATAATGCGAGCATCAGGACTTAAACCCTAATGAAATCGAGACACCACTGTCTCTTTAAAATCATCCAACCACATATTGGTTCGCGAATACTCATCAATTGTCATGCATCTCTGCTATGCTTTAGTGGGTATCTAGGTAATCAAATTCCAGCTTGTAGCCTTTGACTGAACGAACCGTCGCAGAAAAATCGGAAAGAACAAATGACAACAACCAACCACCATCTGCGCATCTATAAATTTTAAAACGAGAAGAACAAGTTAAGGGGAAGTGCCATTATTCTCCTTTTTCATCACAGTGAAAGAGGCCGGCATGGTTGGCGTCATGCCCTGCCTCCTCCTTCTCCTCTTCCTAGAGCCGCGCGCCGTCGCCGCCGCCTACTCGGAGTACTCATGCAATGGCACCACCGGCAACTACACGGCGAGCGACGCCTTCGAGGCTAACCTCGCGCGCCTCACCGCCGAGCTCCCCACCAACGCCTCCACCTCTCCATCCCTCTACGCCTCGGCGGCCATCGGCACCTCCTCGGATAAAGTCTGCGCGCTCGCGCTCTGCCGCGGCGACATCACGGACGCCAGCACGTGCTCCGGCTGCCTCGACAACGCGTTCCAGCAGTTGCGGGCGCTCTGCGCCGGCAAGAGGGATGCGACGTTCTTCCACGACCTCTGCACCCTCCGCTACTCCGGCGAGGACTTCTTGGGGCGGCCGGAAGATAATAGCCCGGTCATAAACGCCATGGACGTGAACAGGTCGACGTTTGCTGCATGGGACAGCGGGGACGCGACGTCCCGGAGCTTCTTCCTGTCCCTGGTTGGCACTCTATTCGGGGAGATGGCGATGTACGGCTCGTACAATTCCACGGTGCGCCGGTTTGCCAGCGCCGTTATGTACGTCAACCCGCAGCTGCCGACGGTGTACGGCCTGGCGCAGTGCATGCCGGACCTCTCCCCGGGGCAGTGCTGGCACTGCTTCCAGGGCCTCCAGGAGCAGACGCGCCAGTGGTACGATGGCCGTGAGGGCGGCCGCATCATCGGCATCCGGTGCAATATTCGCTATGAAAGCTACCAGTTCTACGACGGCATGGCCGACGTCAGGATTGGCTTACAGGGTGGCTCATCTTCATCAACAGAAAGCAATGGTAAGGGAGAGTGTACTGTGTACCTCCGATTTTTTTTTTCAAGAGCAAGGCATAAAAACATGACCAACTTGTGGTACTTAATTTGTTGAACTATTTTAGGTTTTCTAGTTATACTATTGTTACGTAGTATTTTTTTTTGTATCATCATTCTATGCGTGTCCATTACGGTGTTCAGTTCTATATTGGTTTGCTGCCTTCTACTCATGAGAAGGCTAAGAAAAGGAGGTGGTAAGGAGAAGACAACACATTGCAAGAATATTTCGTGCTTTTTCTCGACACCATTTAACTCATCACCTGCAATTAATATCCAATTCAGGAAAGACGAAATTAGAACAAGCACATAAGAGGAACAACTCCAAGACAGAGGAGGCACTGAAGCTATGGAAGATCGAAGAGAGCAGCTCAGAATTCACCTTGTACGACTTCCCTGAGCTCGCTGCTGCCACGGACAATTTCTCCGAAGAGAACAAGCTCGGACAAGGCGGCTTCGGTCCGGTGTACAAGGCAAGTGGATACATCATTTACCATGTAATAATGTGCTCGATCAATCGATTGAACGCTCATCTTTTTGTTAACATTGTGTTTCTTTCAGGGGATTTTTTTTTTGATGGAACCGAGGTGGCGGTGAAGAGGCTCGCGGCGCAGTCTGGGCAGGGGCTTGTTGAGTTCAAGAACGAGATCCAGCTCATTGCCAAGCTGCAGCACACGAACCTGGTCAAGCTCGTGGGTTGCTGCGTGCAGGAGGAGGAGAAGATGCTGGTGTACGAGTACATGCCCAACGGAAGCCTAGACTTCTTTATCCTCGATAAATTACTAACTACGTGCAAGAACTTTTCTTAAGACCATCTTCAGTTCTTCCCTTGAATGGAATTCCTGACATGCTAACCACTTTGTGCAATGTAGATCAAGAGAGAGGGCCCTTGTTGGACTGGAAAAAACGGCAACACATAATCGAAGGGATCGCGCAGGGGCTCCTATACCTGCACAAGCACTCGCGGGTGCGCATCATTCACCGGGACATGAAGGCCAGCAGCATATTGCTGGACAAAGATCTCAACCCCAAGATCTCCGACTTCGGCATGGCCAGGATCTTCGGCTCAAACGTGATGGAAGTCAACACCAACAGGGTCGTCGGCACCTAGTAATTAAGAGAAGCATTTTTACCCCTTTTTTGAATCTTTTTGAATGATTTGAAGATTGCTCACCATGCCTGCCGCTCCACGTTCTGTGCTGTGCTCTATGTAGCGGTTATATGGCACCTGAGTATGCTTCAGAGGGCCTCTTCTCGGTCAAGTCTGACGTCTTCAGCTTTGGTGTGTTGCTGCTGGAGATAGTGAGCGGCAAGAGGAACAGCAGCGCCCACGGCCAACACTACGGAGAATTTGTAAACCTCCTCAGCTACGTAAGCTTCTGCTGATTTTTTTAGTTTCATGAGTTAACAAGAACATATATGGGGGCACACACTTCCGACAAACTTAGACATTTCCGGCCCAAATCCTAGCACTTCTTGTTCCTAGACAAAATACAAAAATGAGCGGCTTATCCGTCACCATAAGGTCAAAAATGTCGCATCAGCAACCTAAGGCACTGACAGGAACCCTCTGTTCCTAAATACAAGACTTTTTAGAGATTCCAATTTAAACTACATATGAAGCAAAATCTCATTAGTTAATGTGCCGTACGATTTTTGGACGACAGGCATGGCAGCTGTGGAGGGATGGGAGAGCGTTGGAGCTGGTCGACCCGACGCTGGGCCACTGCAACGAGCAGGTGACGGACATGATGCGGTGCGTCAAGGTAGCGCTGCTTTGCGTGCAGGACAACGCCATGGATCGGCCGACGATGTCGGACGTCACGGCGATGCTGGGCCACGACGGGGTGCCCTTGCCGGAACCGAAATGGCCACCGCATTTCCACCTCAGAGTCACCAGCAACGATGAAGAGGACCGTGCAGGTAGGTCAGGGACACGGTCAACGCACTTCACCGGATCGTGCAGCACCAACGACATGACTATCAGCACCATCCAAGAAGGGAGGTGATTGCTTTCTCCTATTCCAGATGATGAGGGAAGAACCACGTGTGTGTGTCTCACTCTCTGTGTGATGTTAAAATGATCATGCACCGATTGCCTATTTATAAAATTTAGAGCATCTCCAATAGATGATGTGTATGTGTGTGTCTATATACATTACCCGCGTCCGCAGATGTATACGCAGCAGCCGCGCACCAACCGGAACCGCAACCGCCACATGAAAGTTCCCAACTGCCTGATCCCCTTTCTGCCGCCGACTGATTCTGGCCAGCTCTGGCGATCCCCTTTCTGCCGCCGACTGATTCTGGCCAGCTCTGGCGCCGCCCTATGAATCATGCAAACATAAGGGCATAAGCACATATGTGTCCTAGCTAGATATAAAGAGACGACAAAGACGAAGGGCATGATGTCTAATTGTCCGTGGGTCTACCAACTTCCAGGAAATGCACCTACAGTGCAGGTTACTGCATGTTGTCAGATCATTCATTTGCCTTGAAGAACAACATAACATGGTCAGTACAGAAAATTTGACAAAACAAAAAGGAATAATTGGTTTTATACCCTTAGTTATGTCCCCCTCGTCAGGATTGCCCCCAGATTCTGAAAACACGTGGTCTTGACCAACCCACTTTGGCGTCTTGTGCTTTTTCCCTTTGACCGTTTAATCGTCACTTTGAAAACTTCATGACTAATTCATACTAAATAAAAAAATGCAAATAAGATACCAAAATGTTCAAAAAAACATCACATGTATGTCAATATCAGTTGCATTCATGACAAAAGTGTTGGTGAGTGCCTATCCGAGTTTTAGCTCTTATGATACCACCACGAATAATAAAATCTAAAAATTAAAAAAAAATGGTGGCAAAGAATGAAAAATGTTTTGAGTGCTTGCCAAGTTTCATCAGGGAATGACATTCATGGAAGCCGTGGCAAAAAAAAACAAAACAATCAACATTTTTGAAAATAGCCCCCTTAGGTACTTTTCTCTTTTCTTTTGAAAATGTCACCTGTATAGAAACTACTTTAGACATCACACATTTCTTTTCGGAAAATATGAAACAGATAAACATTGAAACTAACAAGCAGAAACAAGATATATAATGCATGTAGGTGTCACCAATGAGTAAGTCCACCCTACTTTACTGATATTGATTTAAGTGGGATTGCTACTACATAACAGTACATGCCTAATTTACAGTCCATAGGGAATTTTGAGCAACAGAGAGAAAAGCTGGACACTGAACAAGCATTAGGCATCAGCACAAATACCTTAGGCGGGATCTTCTGTTGATCTCATCCGCTTCCTTTATTAGCATCAGCACAAACTAGATTTTGAAAATTCCTAATCTCCTATTTCTCAACTGATTACTGCTCCGAATGTCACTTGGAATGGATGTTATACCCTGGCATCCCTCCATCCTCAGTGAGATGTGATATATTCTAGAAAGTTGGGAACATATGAACACATATCCCCACAATACTGTAAGCTGGGCCTTTGGAGAGATGATAACAGCGCATATCCATTTGTCAGTTGAGACCTGGGCACCCACAAACCACCAGATCTTTCAGATAAGGAAAACTCTCAAGCCTTTCACTTGGCAGGGACACTATAGGCCTGTTCGGAGTCCCTCCGGCTCCACCACTCTGCTCCCGGAGCGGACGGAGCAGTAGCTTAAAATGGTGGAGCGGTGGTTTGCCGAACAGGCCCTAGCTCCCCACAACTGATCAACACTGACAAAATCTTGCGACTTGGAGATTCAACTGTGTGCAGCAGACAACAACAAAAAAACATCGGAGGCGTCGAAATCTGAGGCCTGCAAAACTACTACATTAAACTAGCTAGTGCTTCGTTACTTCTGAAACTTGAAACAAACACAAAAGAGTTGAGAGTCTGAAACCTGCTGCAAACCAAATTGTTGTAGCATACTTCTGAAACCCGATCTTAAAAAAAGTGCAGTAATTAAGTAAGCAGAGGCTGTGAGGCTCTCAAGTCAGCAGCTAAGCACATGCATACACTGCCTTAGCTAAGCTCTGCTGCACTGCACACTGCAACAAATTCCCTACGATTGAAACAATCTAGAAACCAGGCTATCAATTGTTGCAGCTTGGTTGTAATCTGGAACAAATAATCATAATTACTCTTATATCTTATTTAGTAAATGAAACCTGTCCATCCAGAAAGCTCACAAGGCAATAATCAATTAGTCTGATCCCTGTGGACGAACTAAACTGTTTTCTTAGTTGTCAAGCCTTTTTCTTTACTGAAAAAACACCAACCTAGGCTATCAATTACTCTTATAAATACTTATATATCCATCATCATGGGATGGCAGGAATGAACCACGCCGGAGGCGGCCAGCTCCTGTGCTGCCTGAGGCCCTCGACCTTCTCCGTCCAACCGACCTCGAGGCTGTACACACCGACTCTGTTGTCTTCGTCGGCGTTGTGCACATCCTTGCACAGTTCTGTATCGTTCTCGGTGTAGTAGACGCAGCCGGCCCTGAGCTCGGGGTGCTCCCTCGTCGACACGCAAAGCGAACTGTTCACCCCGACGAACAGCGCCACGTCCCCGATATCGTCCGTCTCCTTCCACTGTTCCCCGTCAAGGACCTGCACCTTGAAGGAGCACGTCCTCCAAGGGCGGGAGTACTCGTCCGTGGTCTCCTCCTTGGTCTCCTTGAGCACCACCATCAGCCGGCCGCCCGGCCCCGCCACGAGGTACTTGCGGCACGACGACGGATCGCCGTCCCCATCAGGCAGCCTTGGCGCGATCAGCGTGCTCGTGAACACGCCGCCGGCATTGACATCTTGCTCCCACGCCTCCACGGCGCCGGCGTAGGTGATGGAGTGGAACTTGCCGTTGTAGTGGACGGCGTCCTCCACGCCTTCACGCGAGGGAGCCAGCCTCCACGCGCCGCCCTCCGCCGTGGCGAAGGCCGGGACGCCGAATCGCGGTCCCGTGATCAGCATGGCGGCAGCGGGGCCCGGCGAGTCGGAGTCGGAGAGGACGACCTTGCGATAGAAGAAGCGACGCATCAGCTCGGCACCAATCGTGTACGTCCCCTGCGGCGGGCGGTCGTCGCCGACGTGGTACGGGGGACCCCTGAGGAAGTCTTTCGGCTGGAGCATCATGTAGCTGAAGCCGCCCCACTTCTCCAAGAGGCCCGGGATGGTGGTGATGGCTGGGAGCGCGCGCTGCTCGCCGGTGACCGGGTTGACGAGGCGGATCCGGGCCCGGTCGTCGGCGGTGACGAGCCAGCCGCCGGAGGAGGAGCCCAGGACGACGTGGCCGCGTAACGCGGGCTCCGGGGCGCGTAGGGTGGTGGCAATGCGATCGGAGAGCGAGAAGAGCGTCGCGGTGTCCGGGTTGTCGCCGCCGGACAGGACGAGCCACGGCGCCTCTGGCCTGAACGCGCCGCGCGAGGCGGGGAAGGCGGCGGCGAAGGCCAGGCGGTCGAGGGGGCTCAGGCGGGCGTGGATGTTGGCCAGCATGTCCGGCGGGAGGTCGGCGGCCTTTGCTCGATTTCGCCGCATCGGAAGGATCGATTAGGGATTGGTTTGAGGATGGTGTGCGTGGTTGGATTGGAGATCAACGGTTTCAAACTTATTATTTCCAATTACCTTTAACGACTCTGCCTCACTTTTGTTTTTTGACAACCCCTCCGTTCCTTGTATGTTGGCCTCCGTCACACCAAATTTTTTTTTACTCAAGCCATTGTAAAAAAAAATAAAAAATTCTCAAGCATCCAGAAGAACTATATTCTTTAAGCAAATGATCCTGGCCAAACATCAAACCATGATCCCACGATCTGCGGGACCAAAACATCATGAAAAACATCATGGAAAACACCACGACAACGATAACATTGTGCGACCTCGCGGCTCGTGCTTGAAACATCATGGAAAAAAATCAATTTTAATTTGCTCTGCTTTGTGTTTGTAGGTTTTTCAAAGTTGACATGGTTTCAGAGAACTAAATTTGCCATCTCAAAAAATAAAGGAAAAGGTCCAATGGATGGATTAAGATGGGCACCTGATAATGTGGGAGCTAAGATGGACTGGACTCCCCCACCGACTGGTTTTTTAAAGATTAGTGTTGACGCAAGCTTTGTAGAGAGCATTAGAGAAGCAAGTGTGGGTGTGGTGGTTAGGAATGCGGCTGGGGAAGTCATTGTCTCTTCTTGGGACTTGATTGGATCGTGTCAGAGTGTGGAGGAAGCAGAACTATAAGGGCATGCATTGCTGGTCTATACATAGGTATACCTCCGCACAATCCTATTATTTTAGAGACTGATTGTGCGTTTGTTGTGGCGACTCTTGCAACAGAGAACCTTGACAGGTCAACGTTGGTTGATTTGAAGAAGGAAGCACTGAGCTTATCTAAGCTGATAAATAGCTTTCAAATGGCTAAAATTAGTCGATCCGCCAATGTGGTGGCTCATCTGATAGCAAAATTTAGTTTTGACAATAGATCCGATGGTATTCTTGTTAATGATGTACCGCCCTGTGTGGTGAATTTTGTATCGAACGATTGTAAGTATCGCGATGATTAATTAATGTAAGGTGGTGTTCAATTTTTTTTGCCATCTCAAGTCAAATTTTCCATGCGGTTAATTTAGTGTTTTTGTTGTTGCTGCTGTAATCAATCAATCGTTCAATCAATCATTTTTCATCTTCTATGCTTGTGTCTTCTCCAAGGTACATTACTGATTTCCAAAGTTGACATGGTTTCAACAACTAAATTTGCCATCTCACCAAAATTTGCCATGTGTTTCAGAGAACTAAATCCCTATGAAAAAAAATCCTAAATTTGCCATGTTCCCAAACTTAGAAGTATGATCTCTAATTCATGGGCTAATTTAATTCATGGCAACAATGTGTAAAAAAATTGAGTCATGTTTAGAAAATCATTATAATGTTTTTCTACTCACGCCAAACTTAGAAATATTTATATATTTTCACATGGGAAATTCATAACATCTTCTGTCTTCCAAACATGGAAAATTCAGGCCTTTTTGGAACACTCCGATGGCTAGCTTTAGGAATTTGTTTTTTTTTTACTTGAACCATGGCAACTGTAGTTTATGGGTCGTGGAAATTTAGTTTATGAACCATGGCAAATTCAGGTTATGGACCATAGAATTTTTTTAACTTCATAGTTACCACCCATAGCATCCACTCATGATGATTTTTGTCATGCAGACTTTAGGTTTTAATCACGGCAAATTTATTTTATGTACCATGGATTTTTACTTGGTGGACCATGGTGAATCCATGGAAAAAAAAATGAAACATGGCAAAACAAAATTTGAACATGGAAAATGTGTTACCATGGAAAAAAATTGAACATGGAAAATCTGTTTCACTAGCCATGGCAAAGTTACTGTATGTATCATGGCAAACAATATTTTTTGCCATGGAAAATTTTGAACTTCATAGTAACCACCAATAGCACCCACTTAAGATGATTTTTTTCACAGGAACATTAGGTTTTTACCATGGTAAATTTATTTTCTGTACCATGGCTTTTTAGTTGGTGGACTACGGTGAATAATTTGCCATGGTATTCTTTTGGAACATGGAAAATTCGTTACCATGGTAACAAATTGTACATGGCAAATTTATTTTCACAAGCCATGGCAAATTTACTATATGTATCATGGCAAAAACAATTAATGATGGCAAACTCTTTTTGTCATGGTAAATTTATGTTTCTTACCTTGGCAAATTTATGTTCTTTAAGAAGCTCAGTTTGTGTGGATCTGGTCTCTTTTGCAATATTGTCTGCTGCTCCCTCACCTACTTATCTTGAATGTGAGTTTGTCATGCCCATCCAACTACAAATGTGGAGTCTTCCATCTCTACGGAAGTTGCATATTGAGTGCAATGTCTGCATCTATTGGAGGTTCTACAAATATTTCCATTTCTACCGACACTAACAGCATTAGAGCATTCTTGTCCTTTATTGTCCTATCGATTTGGAGTTGTTAGAACTTGTCAACCCTTGATGACTTCCTAACACAAGAATATCTACTTGCTATTGTGAAAATTGATATATCGTCTTGTATGGAGTTATTGTCCCTGCTGGGTGAAAAGCTTGGTACTTTTCCTTATTTGAAATATCTTGTAGTTAGTAAGTGCCCAAATCTCAATTGACAAAGATGTTTGGCGTTGCCATCATCACTCCAAAGGCTTAGCTTAACGAGATGTGGGGATATATCTCCATATGTCCCCAGCTACCTATAGAACCTCACATCCCTTGTCTCACTGAGCATTAGTGGCCTGAATATAACATCCATTCCAAGCGACATTTGGCATAGTAATCTTGTATCAGTTAAAGAATCGGTGATTGAGGATTCTCCGTACCTAGTTTCATTTGGTGGAGCTAAGGCAGTTGCAAAATAAAGAAGGTGTTGATACGCAATTGTCCAACATTCTGGTGAAGATGTCGCCTATGGTATTTGTGCTAACCCTTGTTTCATGTCCAACTTTTACTTCACCTTCCTTTGAAGTTCCCTATTACTGGAAATATCTCAAGTGTTATGTAGTAGCAATTAAACTTAAATCATTATCGCTAAAGTACATTGTACTTATTGATGAAACTTACACACACTCTTTATTACATGCGTCTTGTGGTTCCAATTTAGTACACACATAACCTTGATCTGGTAATATTTCCCAAAAGGAAGTTTGACATTTGCAGTAATCCATGTAGATATGATAGTTTGATGTATGAGTGCTGCCATGTTGCGTGCATTAAGCTGAAACTCTTCTTTGTTGCCAAATTTGCTTTACTGACCATATTTTTACTTCAAGGATTGGGTCCATAATTGAATTAATTGAAAGTTGGAAGACATGTAGACAAAAAATACGTCTCACGATTGGTCTCGCCATCTCTATCTATTTATCCCTACCCGCTTCTCTCTTTGTTCCTAAAAGGTTCAGCAATAATTCCATCTGCAATCCATATTTCTGCTAATAACTATCAGTTTGCAATTTGCACAATCATAGAAAAATTGTTGTGACTTATGAAACAAGAGAGAGAGTCTATTATGCAGGTGGATCAACAGTACAAACGACGTGCCAAATTTGGGGCAAAAGCAATTAGGCATGATTATGATAGAGTTTTGTCCGGGGGAATTTTCGCCTACCAGAGCCACTATGTGTCTCTAAGACATGTTGTATTTGCATGCTTTTTCTGAGTTTTGTTGCATCTTAACTCTGGAATATGTTTACATGCCATGCATGAGCATAACATCTACATCTGCTTGTTCATGATTTCAATGTAATATTATTGTTTTTCGCAATAATAGATAAAAAATGTAATAGCATCGTTTATAAGCTATGCGGTTTCTGCTTGTGCTTTATTTCCTTGTTGGTTTCCTTTTCTCCCTAGCTCTTGTCTCGTAAGAAGACATGTGTCGTTGTCTCGGTGTTTTCTCCCAAATACAAATGACACACACTTTGGTGTGTATCCGAGAAACATAGTATTAGGCTATTAGCTACCCTGAACAATGAACATGCAGGCAGATGGTTTGAGGTTTCAGAAGTGCAGGAATGTTAGCTAGTTTGGTGTAGCATATTGCAGATGGTTTCCGAGATCTAATCTACTTACTATGCAAGCTTTGTAAGACATTGGGGGTTCAGAAGTAAGCAGGTTACTCCTTTTTTGTTTGTTCCAAACTTCAGCCAAGTTGAGTGGCCATGATTCAGAAGTAGAGAGGTGCTGTAGCTAATTTTTGCAGGAGCTTGCGAAGCTCATATTTTGCCATGCCATGCATGATGAGAACGCAAAATTTCCCCCCTTGCATGTGGTCATCAGGATTAGTAGTTCTTGGGACAATGAACAAGCAGGCAGATTTGAGCTACATGATGTTGTTGGAACTGAATGGTGCAACTAGAGTGATTGATTCATCAGTTTTTTCATTGAGATATTTTGATTCATCAGTGTTGGTGGTGTGCCTGCCATTGCAAATTCATACATTTTGCGCTTGTATATACATACCAGTGAACAGATGTCTCAAGAGTTACAACTGCAAAGCAGATCATCAGCAGCAGAGCTCAATGAGCACATGCCGCACGTCGTTGCCACCGAATGATATGAACCACGCATCCACAACGATCGTCTCTTGGAGTCCGAACTCCGAACTGGCCAAGCACTGGTGATTTACTAACCGGATTCCTGGGAATTTCTTCGAGCAAAATCAAGCCCGACCTGTCCATCGCCGAAGCTTGGTCAATAATGTCATCCAGACCCAAATCCCACTAAACTTCCTATGCTCGGCTGCAGGTGAATATCGATCAAATGGCGAATATCTTCAGCACCTTGCTTGCATAAGGGGCATCGCGGCGAGACTTTAATATCCCTAGCTGCCAAATACATGCGGCCGGCTCTTCTCTATGGTCATATATTTTGTTTAAATGAAGTCAAATAATTTAATATTTCCCTCAAAGAATTTAAAACCAAACATAAACTGGCCAACTTTGCTGTGTTGCAATTTGAAGGCAAAAAGTTGCCAAAATTGCTTTCTGAACATATGTACGTTTTTTTGCAAATCGGACATGTATTAATTAAGTGTAGTTCATACAGTCCAAATGGCCAACTTTGCTGTGTTGCAATTTGAAGGCAAAAAGAAGTGGCCAAAATTGCTTTCTAAACATATATATGTAGTGTAATCCGCATAAATTATTCAATTTTAGCTTTAAGCTTGCAATTTAACACACCCACAAAACAATGGACTCAATCATGATATCTACTTATCGTGGAATGCATGGCGTGAACCACTCCGTCCCGCGGCCAGCGACCTCCTCCATCATGTCACCCTTGAGGCTCAACACCATAACGCGGCCGTAGGCGGCATAGTAGACACTGCCGGCCCTAAGCTCCGGGTGCTCCCTCGTCGACAGACACAATGAACCCTTCGCCCCGACAAACAGCGCGGCGTCACCAATGTCGTCCGTCTCCTTCCACTCCTCGGCGCCCGGGCTGCGGACTTGCACCTTGATGGACGGTGGTGTCTTCCAACCCATGGTCTTCTTGAGCACGATCATGAGCCGTCCGCTTGGCGTTGACACGAGGTACTTGCGGTAGTCCGCGTCGGCCAGCAGCAGCGGCAGCACTGGCTCGACCACCGTGCTCGCGAACACGGCGTCGGCGTCCTGCGGTAGAGGCAGGGGCGCAACGTGTCTGCGCTCATCGTCACAGAGCCGTAGGAGCGCAGCAGGGGCCCCCTGAAGAACAACTTCGGGTTGATCGTCAAGCAGGACTTCTCCCCGCTAGTCGTGGCGTTGACGCAGGAGATGGTGGTGATGGCCGGGAGCGCGCGCCGCTCGCCGGTGACCGGATTGACGAGGCGCAGCCGGGCCCGGTCGTCGGCGGTGACGAGCCACCCGCGGGAGGGTGCGGAGCCCAGGACGATGTGGCCGAGCAGCGTGGGTTTCGGGGCGCGCACGGAGATGGCGCGGTCTCCGGGGTGTGGCCGGGAACGACGAGACAGGGCGCCTCCGGCCTGAATAAACCGCGCGAGGAGCGGAAGGCTGCAGGGAAGGCGAGGCGGTCTAGGAGGCTCAGACGGCCGTGGATGTTGGCTAGCATGTCCACAGGGAGGTTGGCGGCGCCGCCGGGATCCATCGAACGATCGTTCCCCACGGGAGGTGGAATCGATCAACGAAATTATACGATCAATGATCTTCTGTATATGTAAACCTAGCCCACATCAATCAGGCGCCCAGTTGGCCCACAATATAAGATTTCCTGTGACCTAAAAACTGGGATTTGCAGCTAACTTTAAAAATAGCTAAAAAAACATACAAAAAGGTTGGCATCGACACAATCAACTTGCCATTGTTGAGAAATTTTGGGGTCATAAGATCACGGCAAAATTATACAATCACATGACAAGTAGAGAATTCTCGTGTCTTAGATCATGGCAAATTTAGTGAAAAATGTTGTATTTGGTCACATGACAAATGTAGCGATTTCGTCCTTCAAGAGCATGGCAAAATCTGGAAAAATGTTTATAGTGTGACAAGAATGATCATAGTAAAATCATAAATCAAGGCAAGTTTAGAAGAAAAAAAACTATGGTAAGTTTGGACAACTAAATTTCCTAAATCATTGCAAATTAAGAAAAACTGAAAAATGGTGACAAACAAGTTTAGGATTTTTTTATACAAAACATGGCAAGTTTTTTTTGGCAAAATACGCAATGGTCACATGGCAAACCTTTAGGTTGCTAAGGCAACGAACACATCTTAATACAGTTAGGAGGGATATTAGGAACAGTAGAAAAATCAAATCGGCCTGGTCACCTGGTCATTCACACAACCAGACCCGACAAATGACTAAATTAAAACACCTTAATTGGTCTTGGTTTTTACCTTTGTCTTGGTCATTTTTCTTTTCACCTGTATTATATATGCAAGTATCCATGTTATTACCCCCCCTCTTTCGCCTTTGCCTGCAAACTCCTGGGTGCGATGGCCGAGAGCACGGCTTTGAGCTTTGACCCGTGCCCCGACTACCCGTGGGTGCCCTAGTCCGGTGCCGCCTCTCTGTGTGACCTCCATCGCTCGGCCGCCCACGGCGCATTCCTGCACCACCGGCGGCAGCGTTGTGCTCCTGCCGCCGCCGATCGAGCTAGGCAACCGACCTACTAGGTGTGTGTAGAAATTACTCAGAGGCGGAGGGGTTGACCGGGTTACCTTACGTCCGTCTCCTCACTCTGTTTGGCCCATGCCATGTCGACCTGGCAATTGGACCTATCTACTAGATTCGACGTCAAACAACTCTAATTGATCGATCAATGTTTGCGGAAAACTATGAGCACACTAGTGGCGGTTTTTTTGAAAGAAAAAAAGAAAGAAAGATGGTGGCTTTCTGAATTAGGGTCCCCAATTGTGGTGTATTTTTTTTTTTCAATTTACTCCAGTTCTAAACAATGACAAGGCGGCAGAACAAGCACAAATGAGCAGTCTGAATGAACCCTGCAAATCAAATTCCTTTCCTTACTTCTGAAACCCCAACCACTGTCTCAAACCAAAAGATGATAGCATGACTGAACCTTATGAACAAAATGGACATGATTCAAGGTGATCGAAAGATCAGTGAGAGACAATAGACCAATGAATATACAAAATGAAACTAAGGTCAAATATAACTGAAAGGATTGAAGGTCCAAACACTAATAAATAAGATAACTAAACCGTGGGCAAATGTACTTGTTTGTTATGTGCTACGAGATAAAGTTGTACTTCTCCCACAAACAGACAGAAAATAAAGTGGAAGAAATAAGAATTGAAAAGGACATTAATGAAAAAAAATGACAACATGTTACATGAAACTGAATACATAATGTCCACGTTCAGCATAGCATTTGACATAAATCGATGAGAACACACAGAGCTACCTCATCTACATACAATCAGAACACCTGTAGTCAACAACTCCCTAACTATTTCCGCAATGCCCTGCTCTCCACACCCCAACACAAACGTCAACCGCGACGATTACCAACATATCCAACTCTGCTGGTTGGCTGTGTGGATCATGATGATGTAGAACATATCCAACTTTCTGTGCCATGTCATGCATCAAATCATGGATTACGTATACACAAGGCCTTGTTATACATGAATTCAGAACGAGCGAATACACTTGAGCTAAAAGGTTCAGAACCACACAGATTGCCTGACAAAAAAGCTAGCTGAAATCCAATTTTCTTATGATCTCCTAGAGTACAACTATTACAAGCAAGTTCGGCATGCATGATATGCGTGGTATTAGACCATAGACATGAGCATGTTATAGGAAAAAGCTATTGATCACTTCTAAAACCTGTTGATAGGAAGGTGTAGACAATCAATTAGCACAAAATTTCCAGGTTTTATACAAGTTAATTCTTATATGAGTATATATTTTTTATTTTCTGTTACAGAAAAGATTCTGCACAATTCGCTATTTTCTTTTCTTTTTCGATATCTTAACCTATGTCTCATTCTTTGAATTATTAGATTTGCCAATTGGGTTGCTCATGACCTATGTCTAGGCATTCATTATATCGTATTCATCAATTTGCTTTAAAACTTTTGCAGACATACATATGACAGATAGAGGTGTATAGCCATATTGACTCCGAGGAACAGTAGATGGTCTAATATGACTTTCTAAATCAAGATGTTGTTGGTTCTGCACCGTCGTTTGACTCTACCAAGCACTTATGTGTCGCTCCTCACGGTCGTCGTTGTCTCAACCTCACATCTTGACAACTCACTATGAAAGAACAGATGGTTCTGACTCAAACTATCGTATCCGCGAGCTTCACAGATCATCATATGTGGCATCTGAAGTAAAATTTTCATGTACCAATGATTCTATAAAAGAGCTGAAGAGAAGCATATTTTTTAAATGCCAGCTTCATAGTCATCATATGTGGCATCTGAAGTTAAACTTTCATGTACCAATGGTTCTATAAAAAAGCTGAAGAGAAGCATATTTTTCAAATGGATGTAAAATTAGCTCACACATTTTCCTTTACGTGTAAAGATGAATGATAAGACTCCCATATTTTTAAATATAAACATATCTTATGTCGTGTAACAGCATAACATCATTCAGATAACTTGATTTGTAAAAGATTATATGCTTCATAACCAAAATATAATATTTTTGTCTTTTTTGATTTGCATCGGGATTTATACGCATATGCTCATCTTACCGCGTTAACAAAAATTGCCTCTCATAGCAACCCACGAACACTGACCAAATAGACTAAAAAAGTAAGTATATATATATATATATATACCCTATCTACTTATATTGATTTTTTTACCTTATTTTTGGTATAATGAGCAACATTACATGTTGTTCATTAATGTACATTTCAAAAATGCATATTCATATTAAGGTACGGATTTTTCATACAATTCATTTATTCATCATTACCAATACAGTTGTTGTGCTACATTGAAACTATGTTTTATGAAAAAATAAGCTTGCATTATTTATTGTATGGTGTTTAATAATAATCTTACATTGGGTTTCACCATAAAGCAAAAAGGAACAAATACTTTCACATTATTCCACCAATTTACTTATACCCCTTTGTATTTTATAATGTGTTCGTATATGTGTCATTAAATATATTCGGAACTTGGTAGAGCGATTTTAGAGTATATGGATGTAGCAAATAACCCTTCAATCATGATAACACACCATCACCGCCATCCTCTTACAACCGTTTTTCTGTTTGACAAGTTGGCATGTTTCGTGATAAAAGTCCAGGAAAATATTCTTCTGAAACAATAGACCTCCTCTTCAATTCCCATTAAAGAAACCGCTGCTAAAGCATATGCAATTAATCTAGCAATCTTATATCCTCCTCCATAGTGTAGCAATCATGAAAGCCATTCAGCTATCACGATGCATGCATGGACTCATGTGGTCAATCATCCACATCGGCCAACATGGATGAATTCAAACCTGACACTCGTGGAAACACCGGAATGTCGTCGTGTTCAGTGGACATGCTCACTCCTTCCCCAACTCCCTCAAGTGCTATCGGAATGACACGGTTTGGGGGTGGGGGTGGCGGGAATGCAGATGGATCAACGTTGCCTTCCTTCAAGGTGCACGTCCTTGATGGCGAGGTGTGGAAGGATACATACGACATCGGAGAGTGTAGGCACACTGAGAAATCCGAAAACCTTCTCTAGCTCGTTTTCATGGCCAAATATTTTTGTCTCATTTGGCAAAGAGGTGGTCTCCGACCTAACTAATTTGTCAAAGCATTGTGTAACTCAACGAATCCCCATATTTTCGAGCAAACTTGAAATATCATTCAACCTCAGTTGGACATCTTTTAGTTTGTTGAAGCCGCCTTGGATGACGGTACTAAAGAACTCAGTGAACGGAGATTGGCTTGGATTGTCCTCCACTTGCATCTTCTCGCACCATCTGAACTCGTCAACAAGGTCCTCGGCTTCAGACACCGCATCTGTTTGCACACGAACACGTCACCGTGTATCTCCAACGCCGAGGGTGATGCACCGCAGCTCACGTCGAAGGAGACCCGTCCGGAAGCGCGGTAAGCAAGCAATCCGGCGGGCGCTTTTGAGCACCCGAAACCCCACGCGCCCGGGAGGGACCCCGTCTGGACGCGCGGCGGCTATGGGCTGCCCTAGGTCGGTTCGCCCGCCCCTAGAGCCTCGAGGATCGCTGCCCTTCAACGAAGAACGAACGAAGAACGAGAGAGAAAGAACAAGGGAGAGATGTAAAACTAGGGTAAAAAGTAGATTGATTGTTCGATTGTGTGTTGTTGTTCAATCGGCCGTCACCCCTTAGGTATATAAGAGGCGGCTGGACTTCCCGTGCAAGGAAAAGGCTTAGATTCACGTCCAAAAC
This sequence comes from Aegilops longissima, assembly GCA_021605205.1. Classification (NCBI taxonomy): domain Eukaryota; kingdom Viridiplantae; phylum Streptophyta; class Magnoliopsida; order Poales; family Poaceae; genus Aegilops; species Aegilops longissima. The sequence goes on from CM038677.1 coordinate 849,120,218, forward strand.
CCTAGTCAAATTCGGATTGGTCTTGTCCAAACTTTCCAAAACTGTTCGGTTTAAACTGGCTGCACCTTCCGGGTCTTTTTCGTGGTGGTAAACGATCTCGGATGAAAACGAGTCCAAAAGCAATCTTGACCGTTTCGACGATACGAACAACTTTCATGTTGAACGTTTTTTGATCAGAGGTCATCTTGGGGGTCAAATAGCTCGCACAAAAGATCTCTTTACTCGCGCTACCAATCAGACATGGCGTCTGGTGGGGCGCGCCATATTTCGCCTCGTGACAGGGCTGCACTCCGATTGCTCTAACTTTTGCATACGAACTCGGATTTGGACGATTTTTATATCAAAATCAATCGTTTCAACGAGACGAAGACAATCCGTGTAGATCATTTTTCCATTTGAGGTCTTCTTGGAGGCTTAATCGGCCAAACTGTACTCTGAATATAAATTCTTAGTACTTTGAGCATAGTTTCGGCCTTCGAGATGAAATCGGACGGCGATGACCCAAACTTCAAAAATGTTCATATCAACAATACGGAACTCTTTCATGAAGATCACTTCTCCATTTGAGGCCATCTTAAATAAGTTATTGACCGTGCCAAAATCTGGTGTCAACACATGCACCCTTGTTTTTCGGCAAAACTTGCGTGCCCAAAAATAATTTGCAATGTATTTGTTCTAAGGACGATGTCAACACTCCATTGGCCATTTATTTTTCTCAGGACGATAATTATGTATCGGCCATGTTTATGCTAAGGGCGATAGTTATATATCGGCCGTTGATTTTAACTTCTTGTTCACATCATACCTTGTAACCGATTACCACCAATCGGCTTTAAAGAGATGGGAATGAACCCGTTCCTTGTAGCACTAAGGAAATCAAACTCTAAGAGGTCACGCCCTGTTAAGCAAGTTACATCGGGATGATCCCAATCCACCGATGCATCGGCCAAAGCAACACAAGCCGAATTATCCGCGTGAATGATTTCTACCTCATCATCGATCCATTGTATTAAAAATTGATGCATGGTAGACGGCACACATTGGTTAGCATGAACCCAATCGCGACCTAATATAACATTATAGTTACCTTGCACCTCGGCGATGAAGAATGTGGTGGCCAAAGTTTTGCTTCCCACGGTGAGTTCCATGCACATCACACCTTTGGCCTCTGTCTTTTCTTTACCCTCGAATCCATTAAGTATCATATTGGTCTTCATCAATGCATCATCATCTAACCCCAACTTTTTGAAGACCGAGTAGGGCATAAGATTTACCACAGCACCACCATCAACGAGCATCCTAGCAACCGGCAATCCGTTAATATGACCTTTGAGGTATAATGGCTTCAAGTGTTTCACCGGTTCTCTTGGCTTCTCGAAAATAGCATTCTTAGGACCAAAATTCAGCTGGGCTACCACCCCTTCTTTACCTATAGCACGAAACTCGACAGGTAAGTAATATACCATATTAATATCCATATCTTCCCGAACCGGCGTAGATTCATAATCCACTATCTCATCTTCATCTCCCAATGTGTATATTGGGCTTAAAGATTCCTCAATTGAAGGGGATGTTTCAGGTAGTGTAGACGATGTAATAGGGGTCGCATCATCCTCTTTTGGTGGTGAAGGTGTTGCTGCAACTAATGTAGAAGCATGTGTGTTTTGTTTTTGTTTAGGCCTCCACACTTGTTTTGTGAGTGCAATGGGCCGAATTTCACTGTACAATTCGTCCCTTTGCCTCTCCTCTTTGTGGTCTACCTTCTCGTGGTTCCTCATGCGTTGTAACCTCCTTTTCATGGTCTTAGTTAAACCGGGAGGACACCACTTAGATTGAGTATATTTGGATCCCTTGGTTTGGCCTTGCTTGTGTTCGCCTCATGATCATCAACCATGGAACCCTGCTGAACAATAACAATATCACCATTAGAAGTAACCAGATTACCAACAACCGGCTTTTTGATCTCCTTTTGCTTGTCGCATTCTGAAATTTCCGCATTAGGTGACTTAACACGCCACACTTTTTTATTGGCCTTACTTGGAGAATTTTTTATTGGCCGATTAGCACCATAACTCAAACGGCCTTGGGTGGGATAATAAAGCCTCTCGCGAGCAGGCCTTCTAGGTGTTGTCCACCCCATATGGAAAGCATAAGGAACCATTGGGGGCTGCCCCGATCCTCCATTGAAGTCTCTCATGTAATATGGTGCATAGGAGGGTTGTGACATCCATGGTGTCGGTGCCCATGACCCATATGGCCTTGCATAGCGTCGAAACTCTTGCTCCAGAAGCGATCTTGAATGCTTCGAATGTGATGGCCGATTAGAGCTAGAACCGGCCGCTTGACTTGCATATTTGGATAGCAGCATATCGAAAGTTGGCTTGATTCGCTTGCGCTTAGCTTCACTCTTTCCCCACTTGTCAACTTCTGAATTCTTGGGCTTGATAAATTTAACATGAGTATCTTCTTGTACTTGTGGTTGCCCCCCGAGTACGGGATTTTTTATGGTGATCTTCAATACTTCCTTGCCATCGGGTTGCTTATCAAGCACAACCTCTCTTCCCAAGACTTTGTCGCCCTCCTTGCCATTCCTGGGTTCACCAATAACAACATTATCTTTATTAGCAGATTCGGCTATGCTAGGCCGAATTAACATTTTCTTTCCCTCCAAGTCCATGGTGTTCATCGGAAAGGGCTGTTTATCAACTTGCATCTCAGCAAAATTCAATCGTCCATCATTAATGGCCGATTGTATCTGTCGTCGATAAACATTGCAATCGTTAGTAGCATGGGAAAATGAATTATGGTATTTGCAATAAGCACGCCGTTTTAGCTCATCAAACGGCGGTATGGTGTGTGATATTCTAATCATCTTATCCTGCAAGAGAGCATCAAATATCTTATCACACTTAGATATATCAAATGTAAACCTCATCTCCTCATCACGATTCTTGCGAATCGGCTTAAGAGCATTGCATGTATAGGGCTTGGCCTTTGAGGACCAAACAAACTCAGTAGTATAAACATCAACCTCATCATCCGAATTATCATCATTGTGTTCAACCATATGTATTCTAGGACGATATGTTGTAGACCTATGAATCTCTTTACTTCGACTCTCTTGATCCAAAGCTTTTTGTAAGACTTGATTAATGTTCAAAAACTCATAACTTTCTAGCCTCTCTTTAATGTGAGTTTTCAAACCATTAAGAACAAGATCTGCCAAGTCTCTCTCAGTTATCACTAAGCTATAACATCGGTTTTTTATGTCTCTAAATCTCTTGACATAATCGGTGACCGATTCATCATGTTTTTGCCTAACCGATGTAAGATGTGACAACTTTAGCTCATTATCGCCGCTATAAAAGTGATCATGAAACTTTTGCTCTAATTGCGACCATAAGAGAATTGAGCCATGTGGTAAAGCAGCAAACCATGAAAATGCAGTGCCAGTTAAAGATAAGGGAAATAAACGTACTTTCAACTCTTCTATGGAACCTGCTTCACCCAACTGTGCTAGATACTGACTCACATGCTCCCAAGTTGTTTTCGTACCCTCACCACTAAATTTAACAAAATCAGGAACCTTATAACCTTGAGGGTAAGAAATTGCATCGAAGTGTTCAGGATAAGGCTTTTGATACACACGACTCTTTACTTTCGGCTCGTTTCCGAAAGTTTCTAGAAACATCTTATGCAAATCCTCCCTTAATTTAGCTAAAATTGGATCCGATGTAGATGAAGATGTTTGTGGCAATGACATAGGAGCAACCTGAGTACTAGCTATTGGTGCAACTTGTGGGATGGGCGCCGAACCATAATTCGGCGGAAGACCAAACATGCTTGCACCTATGGGTGGTGTGACAAAGTGATTCGGCGTTGACGCCGAATTGGGCACACTCATAATATGATTAGGGTATGTAGGTGTAGCCACAAGCTGGTTGGTTTGAGTAGGGTAAAAATTCAACGGCATATTATATTGTTGTTGCATAGGTGGTGCCGATGAAATAGGTAAAATTAGACTAGGGTTTTCACATATACCAACAGTACCACTAGATGATGGAGGCATATTTTTCTGAGCATTAGCACTAGCCACAAAAGAATTGTATGCCATCACATTACCCTTACTAACAAGACTTTCAATCACAGCCACTTGCTCTGGAGAAAAAACTTTACTCACAGTGATCACATCTTGTTCGTCGATGAGGGGAGGAAAATTGACGTTTCCAGCCGGAGTGATGTTACCTTGACGGTCCTTCTTGAAACCTGAAAGAAACCCTTCCAAATCCTCCTCCTCGCGCTTCTTCTTGAGCACCTCAAAAGCCTCTTCACGCTGCTTCTTGCGCGCTTCGTAGGCTTGGCGATATTCATCCGATAGTTCATCAAGACCGGGCTTAATGATGTTATCAGCGTCAACTTCTGAGGGCTTGGGGAGATTAGACATGGTTGATGATGATTCTTGATCTTTCTTCCCCAGCGGAGTCGCCAAAAAGTGTGTTCACACACGAACACGTCACCGTGTACCTCCAACGCCGAGGGTGATGCACCGCAGCTCACGTCGAAGGAGACCCGTCCGAAGCGATGCATAAGCAATCCGCGGGCGCTTTTGAGCACGAAACCCCACGCGCGCCGGGAGGGACCCGTCTGACGCCAGCGGCGGCTATGGGCTGCCCTAGGTCGGTTCGCCCGCCCCTAGAGCCTCGAGGATCGCTGCCCTTCAACGAAGAACGAACGAAGAACGAGAGAGAAAGAACAAGGGAGAGATGTAAAACTAGGGTAAAAAATAGATTGATTGTTCGATTGTATGTTGTTGTTCAATCGGCCGTCACCCCTTAGGTATATAAGAGGCGGCTGGACTTCCCGTGCAAGGAAAAGGCTTGGATTCACGTCCAAAACCCTAGTCAAATTCGGATTGGTCTTGTCCGAACTTTCCAAAACTGTTCGGTTTAAACTGGCTGCACCTTGCGGGTCTTTTTCGTGGTGGTAAACAATCTCGGATGAAAACGAGTCCAAAAGCAATCCTGACCGTTTCGACGATACGAACAACTTTCATGTTGAACGTTTTTTGATCAGAGGTCATCTTGAGGGTCAAATAGCTCGCGCAAAAGATCTCTTTACTCGCGCTACCAATTAGACATGGCGTCTGGTGGGGCGCGCCATATTTCGCCTCGTGACAGGGCTGCACTCCGATTGCTCTAACTTTTGCATACGAACTCTGATTTGGACGATTTTTTTTATCAAAATCGATCGTTTCGACGAGACGAAGACAATCCGTGTAGATCATTTTTCCGTTTGAGGTCGTCTTGGAGGCTTAATCGGCCAAACTGTACTCTGAATATAAATTCTTAGTACTTTGAGCATAGTTTCGGCCTTCGAGATGAAATCGGACGGCGATGACCCAAACTTCAAAGATGTTCATATCAACAATACGGAACTCTTTCATAAAAGATCACTTCTCCATTTGAGGCTATCTTAAATAAGTTATTGACCGTGTCAAAATCTGGTGTCAACAGCATCCTTGAGATTCGGAAGGAGAGTGGCTTCTCCACCCTCTTTTATTAATGAGATCGTGCATTGCAAGAGTTTTCCTTAGACATTGTAGGCCACTTTCCAACTGTAATACACGATCCTGGAGAATTTTCTCCTCCAAGCCACTCCATTGAGAGTGCAGAGATGAAATGGCAGATTTGGCCCACTGAAACGAAGTGACACATTAATTGAGGGCGCTAATGGTCCCAATGGCAGATAAGTTTATGGTTGGCTGTTGGAGTCTGTCACATATGCTCTTCCTGCAGGCAAACAGTAGAAGAAATTAGCATTATAGACGCAACAAGAATTGTGAAAGTAGATTTTGCTGTATGAGTGAACAATAAGTTGTCTATTCTAGTAGTTATTATTTCTGTAGATATTTTTCCACCAAAAGATGCCTTGATATTAGTTTCACCGGATACACCAGCAATAGTAAGTTAAAGAAACACCGTGAATAAAAGATCGTGGAGTGAATAAAACTATAAAATTTCAATTCCGGTAAGTCCTTGAAATAATTAAAAAGAATAAATTCTTTACTTATATCATGGCAATTATCTTCTGTGGAAGCAGTGTAGACAAGAAGATTATCTTCTCTGCCTTAGCCACATGTTAATAACAGAGCGCTCTGCCTTCTCTAGTTTTTGTTTTGGCTTGCTAAAATTTCTCTTGATTTCCTTATCTAAAAAATTGGTTTGCGCTAAGAAGCTAAAATGGTTTGCTGGACTTGTAAGTGCATCTAGTGCCCCTTAGTGATTTTGGTGTATTGAAGACTTATAGGTTAAGAAACTAATGTGTTTATGAGTGTACACAGGTCTACAAGTCTATGAGGAGTTTGATATTTACAGTGAAAGTCGACCCCTAAAAATAAAGTTCTTCGACTGAAGACTTTGATATTCTGAAGACTTTTTGAAGACTTTGAAAGTGAAGAAATTGGTGTGACCTTGAAGACTTGGTATTCATTTGAGGAACATGAAGCGTGACGACTTTTGTTTTCGTAGTTTCGTTTTCTCTTTCTTGAGTCATAGGAAACACCGTACTGTTAAAGAGGGTCGAGGAAATACTAAGGAAAAATTTCCATGTGATGCTCAACTCAAAATCCTACACCTATCAATCCCTTCGAGTGAAGCCTTTGGAAATCTCATACAGTTCAGTCAATTTCTTGATGATGAGACGAAGTTCTTATGGTCGCTGAGGAATTTGTTCTGACTGAGGAGTTAGGAATTCGCCAGTGCGGATTGCCTACACAGTGAGGAACATGATAGCCCTGAGGAATTTGAGATTCAAATTTCCGACCGTGCTGTGGCTTGCGCCCACTGTCCCAAAATATCTTATCCACCTAACGGTCATATCATTGTAGGGCATTTATGTCTTATCATGCCGGGCTGCTCCCTAGGCTATAAATAGCCGCCCCCTACAACCACTAGCTGGTTGACTGCTCCGAGAGAAACTTGACACTTGTCATTTGAGAGAAACCCATCCTCCGAGGACTTTGAGCGAAAATCATCGAGTGAGGAAAAACCCAAACACCAAACCCCTACAAACCCAAAGTGATTGAGCATCACTGAAGAGATTGATCCTGCGTGGATCCGACGCTTGTTACCTTTGAAGACTGTGCTTCATCCAGACGGTTAGGCGTCATGGTCTAGAGCATCCAAGAGGAATTGTGGATCGCCGAGTGACCAAGTTTGTGAAGGTTTGGAAGTCTCCTGAAGACTTACCACGAGTGATTGGACGAGGTCTGTGTGACCTTAGTTCAAGGAGAATACGATGAGGACTTGGTGTCCTGAGTTGCGTGCTCAGCGACTGGGTGTCCGGGACTGTGTGTCCTCGAGTATAAATACTCAGCCGCTCCAACCAGACGTACAACTGAGACAGCAGTTGGAACTGGTCTACCAAATCATTGTCTTCACCAACCTTACTGGTTCTATTTCCTCAACCCTCTCATTTCCTCATTATTGTGTTGAGTGTTCATTCATATCTGTGTTTGAAGACTTTGACTGAAGACTTTCTTAATTTCCTCAGTTCAATTTCTTCAGTCTGTTTGTCTTCATCTTGTGCTATCCTGTGTTTACGCTTTCTGTACTCTTTGATTGTCTTCATTTCATCATGATGACCATGCCTGCATTCTCTTATGCTTACTTCTGAGTACTTATTCCGCTGCAAGTAGTTCTTCGCTAAGGAATTTCCTAACCGGCAAATTCCTCAGTGAAGAGTTCATAAAAATCGCCTATTCACCCCCTCTAGTCGATATAACGACTTTCAATTGGTATCGAGCAAGGTACTCCCTTGTTACGTGTGACTTTGGTTTAACCACCGGAGTTTTAGTTATGTCGACGCATGGTATGAAGAAAGTGACATGTCCTATCTTTGACGGTCTTGATTATCCCAAGTGGAAGGCCATGATGAGGAAGCGCCTCATGGCAATGGACAGCGAGCTGTGGACCGTCACTGAAATTGGTCTTACTGATCTATGCAAAACGGCGAACGCAGATGATATTCGCAAGTACACTCGTCTTGATATCATGGCGAAGGGCATCATCTATTCCTGCCTATCTAGAGATGAATTCAAGCACATTATGCATCTTTGCAATGCGAAGCTTATCTGGGACCGAATCTCTGACGTCTATGAAGGTCATCGAACCCGTCATGATCCTTGGTTTGAGGACTTCAAGGAATCTCTCAAAACGATGACTTTCGAACCAGAATCATCATCTTCTGCATCATGTCTCATGGCAAAGGGTGTCGAGGTAACCGAATGTTCCTCATCTGAATTTAGTGACTATGAATCTGATGATGATGGATCTGATGATGATATTGAACCTAGCTATACCAAACTTGTTTGCATTGCCACCAAACAACAACATGCCTTGGGAAAGGTTCAAATCATGCTAGATAAGAGTGATGATATGTTAGGTGAAGAAATGGATCGCACTAAAGCCCTGACTGAAAATCTTCAGAGACTTCAGTCTAGGTTTGACAGCCTTCAAGGTCATCATAACACTCTCTTGTCTGATCATGAGAAACTTTCTTATGAATTTCTTCAAAGAAAGCAAGATCTTGAGAAGCTAAGAGTGAGTTATGAAGATCTTCAGAAGGAGCGCGATTCATTACTTGCTCAACAAATCAGCGCTTCTCAAGAAGAATTTGTTCCTCCATGCTTAAAGTGCATTGAACGTGAATCTGCTAATTCTTCACCTGAATGTTCAAATGCTTCAACTGTTACAAATTCTTCACCTGCCTCTGCTATCACTAATTCCTCATCTGAGGACATTGCTAGTATCACTGACGATGCAGGGTTGAAGGAATTGTACATGACAGGCATGTACAAAAGCCTCAAAGGGCATCAGACTCTTTGTGATGTGCTTAAAAAGCAGATCCTCAACAGGAACCCTAGTAAAGAGGGTATTGCCTTTGAGAGGAAACTCAATGCTGATGGAACATATTGGAAGCCTGAGCAGTATCCCAAAACCTCATGGGTTGCTGCAAAGGGACCTCCAGTTGATCCATCTAACTTATCTGGCTTTACATGCGAATCTCCTCATTCTTCTGATGAGTCATTTGACTCCAACTATAAACTGTTCAAAAATCAGAATGGTGAAGTATTTGCTAGATATGTTGGCACTAACTGCAGGAACGGTTCCCCTATGAAGAAAATCTGGGTTCCCAAGAAGTGCCTTGAAAGTCTTCAGGTGAATGTCCTCATGACACCACCTGTGAAGAATAGGAACCTCAGATCAAACTCTTCATATGGACCAAATTCTTCATATGGATCCAAGTCCTCATACGGACCAAATTCCTCACGTGGATCAAATTCCTCAAAAGGATCAAAGTCCTCATATGATTATCATCGTGCTAACAACTCTGTTTCGCAGGGTAGAGCTAAGGGCTATGAATATGTGCATTATTCTTCAAACCAATATGTTCATAAGTCCTCAAGAATTTCTCGCTTATTCATATGCTTACCCTAACCCTCTTATGTGAAACGAAATGGGTTGGCCTCTATGCCACCATTCTCATATGGTGCTCGCAGAGTGATGAACTCTTTGCCACCCCTTCAGATGTGGGTGGTGAAGAAAAGAACTAACCTCTTCTGCGAGGGTCAGGTCTCGGGCGTGCTTTAAAGCGTCTCAAGAATTTCTTGGGGGCCTGACAAAAATGCCTGAAAGGACGCAGGCTAATCATGATGAAATGAACTTTCATTTCACACGTTCTCATACTACTTATCTATTATACTGCCTGATGAAATTCATCTGATGAACTTGATATCATATTCTTCACAGATGAAGTATATGAGATCGTAAGTTGCACTAATTCATGTGTAGGATGATCAACCCAAAGCCACTGAGTGGGTTCTCGATAGTAGATGTACAAATCACATGACTGGTGACAAGAATCTATTGATGGATGCTCCCTTATCACCGTCACATCTGAAGCATATCATCTTTGCTGACAAAGACAAAAGTCTGGTATTGGGTCTTGGTAAGGTTGCGATCTCTAAGGACATACACATGGACAAAGTCATGCTTGTTGAGTCCTTAGGATACAACCTCATGTCAGTCTCAATGCTTTGCGATCTTGATATGGTTGTTATCTTTGGCAAGTATCGTTGTGTTGTGATTATGGAAGCTGACAATTCCAAAGTCTTCGAAGGCTTTAGGAGAGGAGACTTGTATATTGTTGATTTCTCTACAGGACCACAACCAGCCGTGTGTCTACTTGCAAAAGCTTCAGAAGGCTAGCTATGGCATCGGCGACTTGGTCACGCAGGCATGAGGAATTTGCACATGCTTGCAAAGAAGAAGCATGTCATTGGCATTGAGAATGTCAAATTCCTCAAGGATCACTTGTGTGGAGCCTGTGAAGCTGGAAAAATGACCAAGGCCAAGCATCCAGCGAAGACTATCATGACCACTACTCGTCCCTTCGAATTGCTTCACATGGACCTCTTTGGTCCTAATCATTACTCAGCAATCACTAATGATGCATCTCTATATGGCTTTGTTATTGTTGATGATTACTCTCGTTACACATGGGTACACATTGTCACTTACAAAAATGAAGTGCAGGAAGTCTTCAAACGATTTTCCTCGAGGGCTTCAACTAACTTTGGTGTGAAGATCAGACACATCAGGAGTGACAATGGAACTGAGTTCAAGAATTCCAGTCTTGATGCCTATCTTGATGAACTTGGTATTACTCATGAGTTATCTGCTCCCTATACTCCTCAGCAAAATGGCGTCGTGGAGCGCAAAAACAGAACTCTTGTTGAGATGGCTCGCACTATGCTTGATGAATACAAAACGCCTAGTCGTTTTTGGATTGATGCAATTGATATCGCGTGCCACATCATCAACAGAGTATATCTTCACAAATTCTTCAAGAAGACTGCCTATGAACTCCTCACTGACAAGAAACCCAATGTGAGTTATTTCAAAGTCTTCGGTGCTAAATGCTGGATTAGAGATCCTCATCACAGTTCTAAATTTGCACCGAAAGCACATGAAGGTTTTATGCTTGGTTACGGAAAGGACTCGCACACCTACAGAGTCTTCAACATCGCTCTTCACAAGATTGTTGATACTGTAGATGTGCGGTTCGCTGAAACTAATGGCTCGTAAAGAGAGCACCTACCTTCTGTGTTAGATGAACCAGCACCTGAGGAATCTATCAAGTTCAAGGCAACTGAGGATGTCATTCCTACTGAAGAATCTGTTGAAGAATTCATTCCTGTACGCGAAGAACGTCGAGCTGATGCACCTGAAGATAATGCTGAAGACAATGGTGCTGAGGAAAATGATCAAATTCCTCGACGACAACCAGCTCATCCTCGCGTTGCAAAAGAAGTGCAAATTGACAAGATCATCGATGACATTGAAGCGTCAGGTCCTCTCACACGCTCAAAAGCTTCACATTTATCTAACTTTTGTGGGCACTATGCTTTTGTCTCTATCAGAGAGCCCACTAAGATAGATGAAGCATTTCTGGAGCCTGAGTGGATCCAGGTCATGCAAGAAGAATTATATCAGTTCGAGCTCAACAATGTCTGGGAACTGGTCAAACGTCCAGATCCTCGCAAGCATAATATCATTGGCACAAAGTGGATCTACCGCAACAAGCAGGATGAAAATGGCCTTGTGGTGAGGAATAAGGCACGACTTGTAGCTCAAGGCTACACACAGGTTGAAGGAATTGATTTCGATGAAAATTTTGCACCTGTTGCTAGACTTGAGTCTATTCGCATATTACTTGCCTATGCTAAGCATCACAATATCACTTTATATCAAATGGATGTGAAAAGTGCATTCCTCAATGGTAAGCTTGAGGAAGAAGTATATGTTGCTCAACCCCCAGGTTTTGAAGATCCAAAGAATCCTGACAAAGTCTTCAGACTCAACAAGGCCCTCTATGGTCTCAAACAAGCCCCACGGGCGTGGTACGATACATTGAAGGAATTCTTCGTGAAGAATGGCTTCACACCAGGTTCACTCGACCCTACTCTCTTTACTAAATCATATGATGGTGAACTGTTTGTGTGCCAAATATATGTTGATGATATTATCTTTGGCTGTACTGACCAACGTTATAGTGATGAATTTGCCTATATGATGAGTGAAGAATATCAAATGTCTATGATGGGAGAGTTGAAATTCTTCTTAGGTCTTCAAATTAATCAACAACACAATGGCATATTCATATCTCGGAGAAATACCTCAAAGATGTCCTGAAGAAATTCGCATGCAAGATTGCAAAGGCGTCAAAATTCCTATGCCCACAAATGGCCATCTATGCACTGATGAAAATGGTATTGACTTCGATCACAAGGTATACCACTCCATGATTGGTTCTCTATTGTACTTATGTGCATCTAGGCCAGATAAAATGCTTAGTGTTTGCATGTGTGCCCGATTTCAAGCTACACCGAAGGAATCACACCATAAGGCTGTGAAGCATATTCTTCGATATCTAGCTCACACACCAACACTAGGATTATGGTACCCCAAGGGCTCTACTTTTGATCTCATTGGATATTCTGACTCTGACTATGCTGATGATCGTGTGGACCGCAAGTCAACATCTGGTACTTGTCATTTCCTCGGACGATCTTTGGTCTGTTGGTCCTCGAAGAAACAGAATTGCGTATCACTGCTCTCATCGCGGAAGCTGAATACATTGCTGCTGGCTCTTGTTATGCTCAATTGCTGTGGATGAAGCAAACTCTCAAGGACTACGGCATCAACTTGAAGAATGTGCCTCTCTACTGTGACAATGAGAGTGCCATCAAGATTGCTCACAACCCAGTTCAGCACTCGAAGACAAAGCACATTCAAATTCGTCATCATTTGATGGTTACAAACAGCAACACGTGCAGGTCAAATTCCTCCTGTCTGTGCTCATCTCACACACGTACACCGTTTCCATTCCACAGCTGTAAAAGTTCTTAAACTAATGGCCTTAGGTACACATCAATGTCGTTGCCGGCTTGCTTAGGGCCTTGGATGAGAACTGGCATCATAATGAACTTCCGCTTCATGCACATCCAAGGAGGAAGGTTACACATACATAAAGTCACGGGCGAGGTGCTGTGATTGCTGCTCTGCTCCCCGAAAGGATTAATGCCATCCGCGCTTAAACCAAACCATACGTTCCTTGGGTCACGTGCAAACTCAGCCCAGTACTCTCTCTTGATTTTTCTCCACTGCGACCCGTCAGCGGGTGCTCTCAACTTCCCGTCTTTCTTACGGTCCTCACTGTGCCATCGCATCAATTTGGCATGCTCTTTGTTTCTGAACAGTCATTTCAACTTTGGTATTATAGGATCATACCACATCACCTTCGCAGGAACCCTCTTCCTGCGGGGTTCGCCGTCAACATCACCAGGGTCATCTCGTTTGATCTTGTACCGCAATGCACGTCATACCGAGCATGCGTTCAAATCCTCGTACGCATCACGGTGGAGGATGCTGTCATTAGGGCATGCATGTATCTTCTGCACCTCCAATCCTAGAGGGCATACGACCTTCTTTGCTGCGTATGTACTGGCGGGCAATTCGTTATCCTTTGGAAGCTTCTTCTTCAATATTTTCAGTAGCTTCTCAAATCCTTTGTCAGGCACATCATTCTCTGCCTTCCACTGCAGCAATTCCAGTACGGTACCTAGCTTTGTGTTGCCATCTTCGCAATTTGGGTACAACCCTTTTTTGTGATCCTCAACATGCGATCGAACTTCAGCTTCTTCTTTTGACTTTCGCATTGCGTCCTTGCATCGACAATGGCCCGGCGGAGATCATCATCATCGGGCACATCGTCTGGTTCCTCTTGATCTTCAGCAGCTCCCCCCCTTGCAGCATCACCGTATTCAGGGGGGCACATAGTTGTCATCGTCCTCTTCTTCTTCGTCGTCTTCCATCATAACCCCTATTTCTCCGTGCCTCGTCCAAACATTATAGTGTGGCATGAAACCCTTGTAAAGCAGGTGGGTGTGAAGGATTTTCCTGTCAGAGTAAGACTTCGTATTCCCACATTAAGGGCATGGACAACACATAAAACCATTCTGCTTGTTTGCCTCAGCCACTTCGAGAAAATTATGCACGCCCTTAATGTACTCGGAGGTGTGTCTGTCACCGTACATCCATTGCCGGTTCATCTGCGTGCATTATATATAATTATGTGTTTCAAAAGTAAGAAAATCAGACAAGTATCTATCTAAAGTAAGAAAATCAGACAAGTATCTATCTAAAGTAAGAAAATCAGAACGAAGATAAGAACAAAAGGCTCACCACGGTGGTGCCGGCGACGAGATCAGTGCGGGCGATCGACGGCAGTGAAAACGGGGATGGGTTGTTAAGGACCGCTAAATCTAGACAAATCTCGGGAAAAATGGAGCTCCGTGGTCGAGCTTCGAGAGGAGAAAGCTTAACTACTGTGGCTCGGACATTTCATCGAACACCTCATGTGCAAAGGAGGTGAGCTAGAGCACCCAAATGCCCTCCCCTCGCCGGCCAGAAAAAACAGAGCACTGTAGAGTGCTCTACCGCGGCGATGGGTATATTCAGGAAACTTATTTATCCCGGTTCGTGGCAGGAACCGGGACTAAAGAAACCCTTCTGTACCAGTTCTAGGCATGAACCGGTACCAATGGCTATGGGCCAGGAGCGCGGCCCATTGGTCCCGGTTCGTGCCTAGAACCGGGACAAATAGATCCAGACGAACTGAGACCAATGCCCACGAGGCCCCGGCCGGCCCCCTGGGCTCATGAACCGGGTCTAATGGCCCCCATGGGTCCTGGTTCGTGAAGAACCGGGACTAATGGGCTGGCCAGGCCCGAACAAAAGCCCTGTTTTCTACTAGTGTTGTTAACTTGGTTGCAGTTCGCAATAATTATAATTACACTTCTCTTTAGTTTACTTATGCATTAAACATGTTAATCCAGCAACCTCACAAGGCAATAATCAATTCATATTTCTTTTGTTTCATCCCAGGTGGCTGAGCTGTGCCGAGGGGAGAGGTGTACAAGAAGCGCCGAGGGGAGAGGGGGACGGAATCAGTGAATATAAGAATGGGTCTACATTCCCTATTCTTTGTCTTATGTACTTCCTTTTATTTTCATTTGCCATCCCGTGTCCCGCAGATTGTTATTTTTTTTCTAGCAATACTTTTGTTATGTATGTTATCGAGTGTCTACTCATCCCACGTCACCAAGCCTAGTAACCTTTGTTTTGTTTCCATTTATACATGCCCGATCTGGAGCTTGACCGATGAATGGCAAATTTTTATAGGACAAAATGGTTAAAGTTTGCCATGTGTATCCATGATTTCTTATACAAGTTTGGCATGTTATCCACAACACATGGCAAAATTCTGAAAATGTTGGGGGGGGGGAGGGGCAGCGCCCCTCGGCCACTGGCGGAGCTACGTTTTGGTAAAATCGGCCATGGCAACTCAGCCATGAGGTTAAAAATAATGGGTCTTCCTTTGTACCGGCCCGCCTAGGTTTGCTACTGTACCTCCTCCACTCGCCTCAGCCTCAACATAGCTCTGCATTTATTGCAACCAATTCCTTTAAAAAAATTGCCCATCCCTGAAAACAATTGCAGCTTGTTAACTTGGTTGCGGTTCGCAATAATTATAATTACACTTCTCTTTAGTTTACTTATGCATTAAACATGTTAATCCAGCAACCTCACAAGGCAATAATCAATTCATATTTCTTTTGTTTCATCCCAGGTGGCTGAGCTGCGCTGAGGGGTGAGGTGTACAAGAAGCGCCGAGGGGAGAGGGGGACGGAATCAGTGAATATAAGAATGGGTCTACATTCCTTATTCTTTGTCTTATGTACTTCCTTTTATTTTCATTTGCCATCCCGCGTCCCGCAGATTGTTATTTTTTTAGCAATCCTTTTGTTATGTATGTTATCGAGTGTCTACTCATCCCACGTCACCAAGCCTAGTAACCTTTGTTTTGTTTCCATTTATACATACCCCATCTGGAGCTTGACCGATGAATGGCATTTATAGGACAAATTGGTTAAAGTTTGCCATGTGTATCCGTTATTTCTTATACAAGTTTGGCATGTTATCTACAACACATGGCAAAATTCTGAAAATGTTAGTAGTGGGGCATTTAAAAATTAAGAGAAATGTTTTAAATAACGTGGCAATTTTCACACATTAATGTTTTTTGAAAAATCATATGAAAAAATCAGTTTTTTTGTCTACTCAAACATGGCATTTTTTAGAAAAAAGTGCATTTGCGGACATGACATTTTTGTAAAGTTACATGATACATGTCTGACATATTATCATGGCAAAAATCATAAAAGTTGCTTAGTCAAACAGGACATATTAGCCTAATATTATTAGGTAGTGACCTTGCCATGACCCTACCATGTAGACCATGGCAAATTTGTTTAGCATCCTATGGCGGTCTATTTCTTCTAATAGCACGGCAAATTTACTGTTTTACAATCAAATAAGCTCAAGAAGACAAATTCAGATCGCTACAGAGAAGACATGATGCTTAATGATTTTTTTGAGTTGATAGATATGATGCTTAATGGCTAATTTATTTGAGTTGAAGGGAGCCTAAGAATCTACAGCAGTCCACCCTCAGAGCTTCTGGGGAACTTCCAGGAAGAGGTTCAACTAATCTTAAACTTAAGATGCTATATGCATGAGAAGTTACACAAGCACCAGCACCAACATCACCACATCAACATGAGCATGTATATGCTGTATTAGCGAGGTAAATAAATAACACTACCTTAGCTATCTCTGCTGCAGAATGCAATGAATTCCCATCGAAATAATCTATCCATCCTAGAAAACAAGTGCAGCTTGTTGTTAGCTTGGTTGCAGTTTGGAACCACTGTTCTCTTCCTTAGTTCTAAATTAAACCTGTTAATTCAGAAACCTCACAATGAAATAATTAATCAAAAATCATGTATAGCATGCAATCAAATCCAACTCCTGCCAACTAATTAAAATGCTTCCTCCGAAAACTTGAAAACAACCGAAAAGGGCCAGCTAATTGTTTGCTGTGCGGCGATTTGAAAGGCGAAAGAAAAGAAAAGGCGCAAACCAAATCAATCATCATATCTTTTTATCATTGGATGGAAGGAATGAACCATGCCGGCGGTGGCCAGTTCCGGTGCTGCCCGAGGCCCTGGACCTTCTCCGCCCTGCCATCCTTGAGGTTGAACACCCCGACGCCACTCTGATCATACGCGTCATTGCACGGCCCCACATCATTCTCGGTGTAGTAGACGCAGCCGGCCCTGATCTCTGGGTGCTCCCTCGTCGACACGCACATCGAACTGTTCACCCCGACGAACAGAGCGGCATCGCCGATGTCATCTGTTTCCTTCCACTGCTCGCCGTTGGCATCGAGGATCTGCACCTTGAAGGAGCATGTCCTAAGACGACCATAGTATTCGTCCATGATCTCCTTGGAGTCCTCGAGCACCACCATCAGCCTCCCGCCCGGCGCCGCCACGAGGTACTTGCGGCATGACCACGGATCGCCGTCCGCATTGGGCAGCCTTGGCGCGACCACCGCGCTGGTGAACATGCCGGTGGCATCGGGGCTTTGCTCCCACACCTCCACGCCGCCCTTGTAGGTGATGGAGTAGAACTTGCCGTTGTAGTATATTGCGTCCTCGACGCCGTCGCGCGAGGGCGCCAGCCTCCACTCGCCACCCTCCGCCGTGGCGAAGGCCGGGACGCCGAGTTGCGGTGTGGTGATCAGCATGGCGGCGCAATCAGAGACAATGACCTTTCGATAGAAAAAGTGACGCATCAGGTCGGCACGAATCGTATACGTCCCAACTGGCCGGCGGTCGCCCCCGCCGGGGTACGGAGGACCCCTGAGGAACTCTTTTTGATCGACCATCGTGAAGCCACCCCACTTCTCGATGAGGCCGGGGATGGTGGTGATGGCCGGGAGCGCGCACCGCTCCCCGGTGACCGGGTTGACGAGACGCAGCCGGGCCTCGTTGTCCGCGGTGACGAGCCAGCAGCGGGAGGAGGATCCCAGGACGACGTGGTCGGCCCACGGGGCGCGCGCGGTGGCGGCGCCGCGGTCAGAGAGGGAGAAGAGCGTGGCGGTCTCCGGGGTGTCGCCGGGCAGGACAAGCCACGGCGCCTCCGGCTTGAACGTGGCGCGCGAGGTGTGGAAGACGGCGGCGAATGACAGGCGGTCGAGGAGGCTCAGCCGGCCGTGAATGTTGGCCAGCATGTCCGGCGGCAGCGGCGGCGGCGGCCATTGGTGGTTGGTTTCGCCGCACTGCATCGCCCGCAGAATTCGGATCCGATTCGATCGGATCGCCTCTCCTCGTTATGAAGAAGTAAAACCCAAAAGCGCCGACCTTTTTTAACCGACTCCCTTGAAACTGAAACTGCAACCACGGCAAAGTCTGAACCTTGCAAACCAACTTATGCTGTAAATATAAGCTGTCCTGAGAAACAGATTATGGGACTTTTTCACAACGATATACACTGTTAATTTCGTACTAACAAGTTGTCACTGCAAATTTGAAACAACCAGTACCAACTTAGCAGAATGCCAACTTTAATTGTTACATGCAGCTCAATACGAACAAAAACCACGACAATAATTATGGCACTAAGGTAGTAGTATACTAATTTAAAAGGCAAGAAGGAAATTGCAAACCAAAACCCGTGGGTTCATTTAGTTCTGAAATCTCTTCCTGAGAAATGTGCCCTAAGAGTGGTACTCGAGTACTCCACATGAAAAGCTCTTCTCCTCCTGCCGGTGCCGTCGTCGGTCCGCCCCATCTCTGTTGGCCTCTAGGCCATGGAGGTGCGGAGGATCTCAGCCCCCCTCCTGCGTGAGGGGCCCCGTTCCCGTTCTTGTTAGATTCCACGTCTTGGTTGGGTTGTGTGGCGGCAGCGATGTCCCTTAGTAGAAATAATGTCTCCCACGCTCTATCCCCGTCCTCATGATGTGTCTAGCATCGTCGGAGGGCGTGAGGAGGTTTGTCTCCATCGGATCTCGCAGGATTTGGTCAGTGCTGGTCTTGGGTGGATCTGATTGGATCCGGTCTTCGTTCGTCTTCATTTGGGGTTTACAGGTTTGATCCTTCCGATCAACGACTTTCTTCATCTGCGATGGTTGCTACTGCGGTGCGCTGGTCCTATGGGGCCTTAGCACGACGACTTTCATACTGCTTACTACAGCAAGGTTTGCCCGACTCCGGTACTTATAGTCGTCGCTAGGTGGTCCACGGACATGGTCGTAATTTTTATTACCTCTATTGTTCTTTGTACTGCCATGATCGAAAATGAATAGATTGGAAGTTTCTTTGTAAAGAAAAGAGTGGTACTCGAGCAGCTATAGAAATCGGGAATGACGTTCGTATGATTCCTTTCAATAATCAAGGGGAACAAATGTTGCTGCTTAACAAAAGAGAAGAGTAGTCTGAATAGTTGCTTGCTTAACAAATGACCTCATCACGGTGGCTGGCGAGGGACAGCGGCATCAAGCGGAGGAGCGTGGTTCTGCAGGGGCTGCACGGCGCAACTACGACCGGGGCGGCGGGGCGATGGCGTCCTGTTGCGGCGACGCGAGTGGCTGCAAGTCGGGGGTGCGACAGAGCGTACCTGCATGGGGTCCTAGCGGTGGGCTTCCTGACACAGATCTGGCTTGGGAGGGCTGATGTGGGCGGCTACCTGTGGGCCGCATGGGCCTGCCATTGCTAGTGGTATTGGGTGCTGGAGGTAGCTGGCGTGGGGGCGTGTGCCTTGGCGGGGTGGTCCGGCGGCGTCTGTAGTTGTGGTGACCGCGTATAGGAGCACGTGTGGTGCAAATCGGTGCGGTGACGGCGTTTGGAGCTGGTTGTCGTGCCCCCACCGGAGGCGCTGGGTGGAGGTGCAGCGGGACTCCTACCCCTGGTTCTAGGCTAGCGGCGTGGCTGCGAGTCGGGGCTCGCGCTCGGGTAGATCATGACGGGGGCCGGGGCGAGTCGGAGTTCCTACTCCGGGTAGGTACGCTTGTCTCGATCCAGGAGGTGCCTGTGGGCATTGAGGTTCCTCTCCTCGCGGGTACAGTGGGCGTTGGTGGTGGTGAGGACTGTGCTACACTGTCATGAAGATCTGCGTCAAGGGACACGGTCATGGCGTCGTGCAAGTGTGCTCAACAACGGCCGTCGGTAGTCACGGGGTGGTGTCTCCCCTGGTCCACCGGGACCGGCTGGATATGCAAGCGTGGATGCCTCCTACTTTGGAGGCGTCGGCCTATACTATGTGGCTGATGCTTGGGCTAGGAGTGAAAGGTGTCGCCTTTTACTCCTCCTACCATGGCGGGTGCACCATGATGTGGGCGATTGTTGGAGTCTTGGACATGGGTACCTGGGTGGCGCCCCCCATGGCAGTTCGCATGATTGGCACGCCGGCGGGCACAATGGCGGTGGTGATGGCCTTCCCTCTTGGTCGTGTGCGCAGTGAGAGGAGATGCAGCGGGTGGCTCGCGCACTCTCTTTCTCTGACAGTGGCGATGCCCTGATCCTGATCTGGAGTTCTGTGCTCCTCGTGCTGGCCGTGGAGACCTCGTGGTGATGCGGGAGAGCTGCCGAGAGAAGGCTCCACACTTTGTCACCGACGACGGAGAAGCTCACGGGCATCGTTATCTTCTTGAAGACGTCATCGTGGTGCTCCTCTCTGTGTTCGTGTTCCGGGTGAAAATCTTTATCTTGTGTGGACTCGGCAACAGCGACGCTTAGTTCTCTCTCCTAGGGGTGATGTTGTGGAGCTTAGGTGTTATAAGTCTTATCGTGGTGTTGTTCTTTGTTCATCCTATAATATATTTCCATAGCGTAGTCGTGTGCATCCTACATGATTTTGTTTTCCTGGGATTGGTATTGTTTGAGAACCACCCTATCCTTGTAACGTTCCTTCGTGTACTCTATTTGATTGTTGCTTTATATATATAGCAAGTCGAAAACTTGTTTCGAGAAGGGGCGTTTTTTTTATTTGAAAATGTCACCTGTATAGAACTATTGTAAGCATCACAAATTTCTTTTTGGAAAATATGAACAGATCAAAATTCTATACGGACTGAACTTGGAACTAACAAGCACAAACAAGACATACAATGCATGTAGTTGTCTCCAATCAGAAAGTCCAGCGTACTTTACTGATATTGATTTAAGGGCGATTGTTGCTGCATATAGTACATGACTAATTAATTTACAGCCTATAGGGAATTTTGAACAACAGTAAAGTAAAAGCTGGACAGGAAACAAGCTTTCTAGGTTGCATTTGGTGGCATATAAAATCTGCCGATGATAAGCCAACGGAAAGTTGAAAGAATCCTCTTCAAAGGACAAGCTCTGGAAATTTCAAGGTACGGAAGATGCTTCCGGTTGGCATTACTATATATCTGGGAAGTCATTTGTGAATATGCACAAGAATCACACGCATGCACAGAAGTTCAGTATACCATTTGTCCATTACAAAAACCTGTGTTCTTTCCTAAGTTCTTGCATATTAAGATACGCAGCTTTGTGTACTTGCATATTCTCAGAAGGTTGGAATCATCAAAATCATTGCTAGGATGACATACATAAGTTTATCAGCAGGGTACAGCCACACCATGTCTAGCTTGGAGATGCTTAAAAGAAAGTCTGAGTTGCCTAGTATGCTCAGTGCTCCTAATTGTACCATAATTCACCTCATCTAGCTCTCAAACCCAAATGTAGATTCGTCCAGATTTGTACTACAGCTCAAAGTGCAGATCTGTGCAGCACCAAAGCACCAGTAGCACATGCATAAACTGTATTAGAGGGCTAAAACAAGTGCAGCTTGTTGTTACCTTGGTTGAAGTTTGGAATTAACCATTATAATTACTAACCTCTTCTGTTCAGCTCTGAAATTAAACCTGTTAATCAAGAAGCCTCACAATGATATAACTAATTAATAATCTTTGTTGCAAGTATCATAACATCAAATTAATATTATTAATAATTAATTAATATTCTTGTTGCTTCTGCAACTCTTCTCAGGAAACGGCCCATCATATCTTCATGAGATCTATCATCATCTCTCTTTTGTGAAGATCGGTGCTCTAGTGGGCTGGTTTGAGCGAGGTCGTTCACCATGCTTCTCTTCCGCTCAAGGATATGTGGCATCATTAGTCTGGGTTGTTCCAGTTTAGTGTAATTAAATTGTGGCTGCATTTTTGTGAGGATTCGTCGTTTTATCCTCGTGTTATTGGCTTGTATTTTGGATACCTTTAATAAAATACATGCAGCTCTTCTGCATGGTTAGAAAAAGCATCAAATCAAGTCAAAGAATTAAACATCTTCCTCAAAGAATTTAAAAGCAACCTAAAATGGCCACCTTTGCTATATCTTGCAATTTGTAGGCACAAAAGAAGCTGCCAAAATTGTATTCTGAATCATCTGTACTGCACAGTAAATCTGTAATGCACATAAATTTCAACCTTGCAATTTAACCCACCCCAAAAAGCTACGGAATCAATCATGTTATCTACATATCGTGGGATGCAAGGCGTGAACCACTCCAGTGGCGGCCAGCTCCGGTGTGTCCCGAGGCCCTCGACTTGCTCCACCCTGCCCCCCTTGAGGCTAAACATCACGACGCAGCCGTCGGTGGCGTAGTAGATGCAGCCCGCCCTGAGCTCCGGGTGCTCCCTCGTCGACACACACAAGCAACCCATCGTCCTGACGAACAGCGAGGCGTCACCGATGTCGTCTGTCTCCTTCCACTCCTCGGCGCCCCTGTTGAGGACCTGCACCCTAAAGGACGGTAACGTCCGGTCACCCATTGGCTCCCTGAGCACGATCATCAGCTGCCCGCAGGGTGCTGCGACAAGGTACTTGCGGTGGTCCGGGCCGTCCGACAGCAGCTGCAGGCTCGGCGCGACCACCGCGCTCGTGAAAACTCCGGGGGCATCCACATCGCGCTCCTCCCAGACCTCCAATTTGCCGGAGTACGTGATAGAGTAGAACCTGCCCTCGTGATGGATGGCATCCTCGATGCCGTTGCGCGAGTGCTGCAGCCTCCAGGAGCCGCCCTCGATCATGGCGACCGGCTCAACGCAGTCGTGTGCGAACCTCCACGTGCCGCCCCTGCTATGGCGAACGCCGCCGCGCTGTACTCCGGCCCTGTTATCAGCATGGCGATATCAGCGGAGTCGGAGAGAACGACCTTGCGGTAAAAGAAGCGGCGCATCGCCTTAGCTGTGAACCTCATGTTGCCCATGGGGTACGGCGGTGGCACCCTTTGGAACCACTTCAAGTCGACCATGAAGTGATGGCGCCCTTCATCAACGGAGTGGCAGATCGTGTCGATGGCCGGGAGCGCGCGGCGTTCGCAGGTGACCGGGTTGACGAGGCGCATCTGGGCGAAGGCGTCAGCGGTGCCCGTCCATCCGCGGGAGGATGATGAACCCAGGACGCGGTGGTCGGGGCCCGGGGCACGCGTAGCTGCGGCGATGCGGCCGGCCAGGGAGAAGAGTGTGACGGCGTCCGGGGAGTCGCCTGGCAGGACGAGGCACGGCGCCTCCGGCCTGAACGCATCTCGTGAGGAGCGGAAGACGGCGGCGAAGGCGAGGCGGTCGGGAAGGCTCAGGCAGCGGTGGATGTTTGCTAGCATGTCCGGCGGGAGGGCGGCGACGGCGGCCATTGCTCGATCCGGCCGCACTGGAAGGATCGATCGGGGATGGAGAGGAGGATCTGCGTGGTTGAATTGGGGATCAACTGCTAAACCCTTGATCTAAAAAAAAGTTGCTAACCCTTCATCAATATTTTTTATTTGCTAACCCTTAACGACTTTGGCGCTCTCTCTCTCTCTCTTTTCTTTGTTGAGAAAATTGGTTATTTTCATATAAGTTTTTATTAAGGAAAAATCATCATGACAACCTTTATTGATTATGTGTAATAGTTACATCGTGCACGAGGACATTTACAAGAAAATCAGATGGCTGGGCGACCTAACTGTGATCATAAATTCATAAGCAAACTTCTATACTACAATAGTGTACGAATCTTAAGTAGGACTAAGAACATCAATCATAACCGTTGGTTTTTTAAATCCAACGGAGAATATCGGCAGGATTTGTATGAATGGTACACTGCTGCTACCTCTACTGTGTTCTAAAATAATCATATGCGGTTTCTAGGGAAAAAAAGCTCATAACTGGCCCGATGGGCCGTGTTACCACATGACCACCAGATGGTTTGATTGAGCCCAGACGTGATGGTTTAGTGGGAGAATGTGGAGACTTCTCCACAAAAAAAAAGGAGCACGCGGAGAAAGTGAAGCAACGTTCAGTTCTTCTTTTTAAATGAACGTACAGTTTTATGGTTTGAGTACTAGTTCTTGCTTTTACAATAATATTTAACTAATATTAGCATTTATACATCACTATAATTTCTTTTCTTTTTTTGAATCTATTACCACATCTATCCATTCTTTTCCCTTTTACGAAAATCACTCCGTTATATTAAACTTTCCCAAATATAGTATGAGCAATGCCTATTGGCCTCTCTCAAACAATGCACGAACTCAACTTTCCCAAATCGTACCTACCACGGGAAATTATAACGATCATTGTGGTTGTGCCTCATAATCTGTTCTAACCAATGCAAGCATGGACCATCTCTACCGTGTCCGCTTCGATCTGCACGAGTTAGCATCCAATAGAACTGACGAGGATTAGACCATTATCAGTAGCAATCGCTTCGGCGGTAGTAACATCTGCTACAAATGGTAATATAGAGCATGTAGCCGCCACGAAGAGTCCTCTCTAATAATTGAAATGATGCATCCACGTTGCTTTGACAAACCGCAGCTTCATCCATCTCAGATCATGATCACTCCAACTTTGGCAGCCCCTGCTCGCTATGAGTTGTCACAAAGCCATCTAACTGCCATGACACTTGTTTGAATTAATCAAGGGTACTTGATTGGTGTGAGTTTGCAGCCATCGAAGCCACCATAGGTACCAACATGTTGCCGTCCGGTTAGATCTCAAAGACAAGTGCATTGCTCTCCTCAATCCCCCCTCCCCTAGGACACTGCATTGTCCAATATTTACATATCTATATCGGCCCGATATCGATACAAGTGTTTGTATTGGGCAATTTAGTTTGTACCGCCTTGGCTGGTAATTTCTATGGGGCCAATCCAGCGGCTTTTTCACTAACATGAGTGAGTGGTTATCCCCTCATCACTAGTGCTTAATTACCTCACTCCATCTTGTTTAACATGCATGCGGTTTACTTCGTGTAGGTTTGTACCTAGTTTGTTGCTTGTGTAGTACTAGTTCGCTTGCAGGATCCTTTTCCACGTCTGATTGTCCCACCCATGTGAGATTGTGTCCGCGGACATTGTTGGACTTTGAGATTCAGCTGATGGGCAAAGGTAGAATAAAGTGTCGAGATCGGGCATTGATCAACGCCACGTTGCATTATAGCGGGGGACATGGTGCTCTTCGTTTATCTACCATTTCCTTTAAGAGCTCGTTCTGCATCAAGGACTTAAACCCAAAGAAAGTTGGAAAATTGTACATGCCTTTATATTGAGTTGAGCATTGAGATCGCCAAAGATAAGCCATCGATTTTTGAATATGGCAGTCGAGTTGCTGGCTCCTCACGATCATAGACGCCTGCGGTCATCAATGGTGTAATAACTTGCATTACTAACCCCTCATCAAAGTAGCCTTATGTGTTCAACTGAAGGGATGGTGAAATGCCCGCAGGCTGGACATGGTTACCATCACCTATCAAGGTGAGATGCTTCTATGAAGCTAAAGGAAGCCTGAAAGTTGTCGTCCAGACCTACTCCGAATCCGATGATAACACTGCACAAGGTCGTGTATGCTTCACGCCCAAACATTGCAACATAAGTCAGGAACTCAAGATAGATGTGCCATCGATGATGGCGAGGTAAAAATTGTCGTTGCCTGGGCCCTTCTTGTTATGGACAAGCACGATATCACGAGACACGGAGGTTTGTTTGAAGTATCAGTGCCTTATGAGATGGACTAAGAAAAGAGAGGCTAACCTTCATCAAACTTGTACTTGGTTCAATTGGTTTTAGAAGGTTCGCCGGCTTTCCTATATCATATAGGGCGAGTTTGGTTGCCCGTATGAAGGCCAACTGCACCGCAGCGGTGCAAAGATCTTTTCGCACTTGGTTGTTTGGTTCTCGCATACATTCGCTCCCACATAAGACGGTTCTTAAAGCATCCCTGGACCTGACCTGTTGGGAACGGCCGAATCGGCAGTTTCCCGAGAGCCAGGCTCGAGCGATGTAGCGAGGCGCGCGTGGCTGGCTCTCTAGAGACGTGTATGCCATACGGCCGGCCGACCCAGACCCAGACCGCGCGAGGCGGCTTGCCCGCTCCGCCAAACGGCGCGCGCCGCTACTGGTGCCGCTCTTTGATCGGTTTTGTGCCAAGCAGTTGATCCTGGAGTTCTTGGACGAGCTCGTCAAGAGGCCTGCTGTGCTTGTTGGCAACTCTGTGGGCAGCCTTGCTTGTGTCATTGCCGCCTCAGGTTAGACAATTGCACATGAACTCCGTAGCTGGTTCTGAAGAATGATTTTGCAGCCGACAACTCTGTGGGAACCCTGTCTTCTTCATCACCGACGACCGCGTCCCCTGCTGCGGCCTTGACTTGTCCACTTCTTCACCCGGGAGTCGTCCTTCCAGGTTCCAGCCGATGGACATCTCATCCTTGTTCGCCGCCATGCCCTCTTCCGGCAGGAGCACGCCAAGCACGCGTGATGCGTCGCAGCCTCGACGCGGCCTGCAGCGGCCAGGCCCCACACTGGATCCTGTTCTGGAGCGACGCCGCCTCCAACAGGCGCCGCCACGACTCATCGTCCTCTGAAGCCTCCACCGCATTCACATCCTCATCAGGCTGCTGCTCGCCACCTCGGAGGTCGATGCCGCACTGGGTCGACAACTACCTGGACAAGCTCGGATCGGTGCTCAAGAAAGGTGGCTGGAGGGACAGGGAGGTGGACGAGATGGTCGAGGTGGCCGCCTCGGGAATGTTCGACGACAAGGAGGCTCAGCCAGCCGCAGACGCGGAGGCCGTGCTCGACACACTGCTGCTGAAGACAGACCGGTGCTCAGACTCCCTCAGGCGAGCCGGGCGCGGCCACGGTGGCCGGGAGCTGGTGGTGGGCACGATTGGCAGTGGAAGCTCCCACGCGCTCAAAGTGTTCGACGAAATGAGATGCCAAACATGGTGGGTGTTGTTGTTAACTCCTAATCATATGCATGTATGCAACCAAACACCGGATAAAAATTGCATCTCGATGACAAGACTCCTAATGCAGGCAACCAATCAACTGGTCATCTACGTTTTTAGCCCTGTTTTTCTTTACTCAGGCCCTGCTCAGCCTGGCTCGTTTTTGCTCTCGTAGCCAGGTCCGGTGGAGAAACTAACCAAACACGTCCATAGTGTTCTTTGTACTACCTTCTTAGTTGATGAATATATTAAAAGTTTTCGCCCAAAAATAATAATAAGATGTCGACATAGCTCATGCGTCAAGTATGACTTGTGTTATCTGGATATATAGGGTGTCTTTGGTTTCTTAAGAGAGGGTACGACCAAAAGTCACTTGGCTTGCCTAGTATTCTCTGTTTTTTCTTTCTTGTGTTTTAGTTTGATGACTCTCTTAGCCATCTTTCTTAGGTACGAATTACTTTTGAAAATAATCAATAAAATTCACAACAGGGTCCTCTGTTGCCCTAAAAGGAATGGGGTAACCTCTCAAAATAATACTCTCTTGTAGCACAAATATTTTCCTCTTTTTAGCTGATTTTTCCCCAGTTAAGAGATTGCATTGCAAGAAAATTACCGATTTGACCTCTCAAGAATTCTCAATTCTGTCTTGTGAAAAGCCACGTGTACTCGGTGCCTAAATATAAGTAGTCTGCCGGAGCAGAGCAGGAGGCCTGGCCTGGAAAGAAACCCCGAGCAAAAAAACCTTATCTTTATCCTATCCCATCCCCAATCCCACCTCCGCCAGCGAGCGAGAGAGAAGGAAGACGAAGATGCTGCTGGGCTCCTCCTTCGCGTCGCCGTTCACCCAGCTGCGCCTCTCGCCGAGCCCCAATGCGGGGTCGACGGCGCGTCCGGCGGGGGCGGGGATGGTGCTGCGGATCGAGGCGGCGAAGCAGCTGACGGGGCGGGTGGTGACGACCAAGGCGAACAAGACGGTGGGGGTGGAGGTGGCGCGGCTGAGGCAGCACCCCAAGTACCACCGCCGGGAGAAGATCAAGAAGAAGTACCAGGCGCACGACCCCGACAACCAGTTCAAGGTCGGCGACGTCGTCCAGCTCCTCCGCTCCCGCCCCATCTCCAAGACCAAGCACTTCCTCGCCGTCCCCGTCCCGCCCCGCGACACCCGCCGCAAGGCCCAGCTCCTGCCCCCGCTCGAGTCCCAGTCCGGCGAAGAATCTGCCGCCGCCGAAGAGACCGCTGCCTAGTGATGCTTCCTGCTTTTGCTTTCCTCCATTCTCTTCTCTGTTAATTAATCGTCGTCGTTCCCTTTGCTGCTGCTCCCCTGTAGACTGAACTCCAATACCATTATGTACCACTTGGCTCTGAATTTCGCTTCTTTTCCCAAGAATTAATCGTGTACCTAATTGCATTTTTGGAGTATTATCTATTTTCGAAATCCCTGGCACAGAGAGTGATGGTGAACAACCAACCAACCAAACAATCGGTTTCACATTTTGCTATATACGAATCCAATGTCTGTTACTCCAATCTGCTTTTCTTTTATGTCAGACTTTCCTGTGAAGTGTGTGTGTTACAGTTGAGATATCTATAGACTTGACAAATCAACAACATTTTTTATGTCAGACTTTCCTATGAAATGGGTGCAAGATTGCTTGCATTACAGTAGTACATCCTTCCTACTAGTAATCTATGGAGACATTTTCTTCAGATTCAGTCTAATGCATATACATCCTAGGCAATTCAGTACCAGCACAAGGAAGCTCCAATGCCAGACTGACATGAACCTGCTTCAGTTTGTCTCAAGTGCAGTTGCTGTAGCTCGCATCTGTTGCCTCAACTCAAACATCCTGAATGGCGCAGCTGATGAGCATTCTGGGACATACATAAACTTGTTTGTCTGAACTCTGAAGTATGTCCATGGACATCCATGACAGAAACAGCATTGAATCTGAACGATGCGAGGAGCTCTTGCTTTGTTCCTTCGGGCCTCCTGCCTTGCCTTTTTTTTTCTTCCTTATAGATTTAGTGCATACAGTTCCAAATACTAGCACATTCCCAATCTCTCTTCAGAAAATACAAGGATTCAGTTAACTAATCGTCGTTCCCTTTGCTATTACTGTTCTTGCTCCCCTGTAGACTGAACTCCGATACCGTTATGTACCACATAGCTCCGAAATGTGTACTTCTTTCCTCTTGCAGCAAGAATTAATCTTCTACTTGATTGCGTTTTTGGAGTATTACTGTTGTCGTAATCAATAGCACAGCGATGATGATTGATGAACAACCAAACAAACAGATTGCACATTTCCTACCATTACAGTGTCTGAAGGATGCTCTGTTGCTCCAATGTGTCTTTTGTGTCAGGCTTTCCTGTGAAATAGTATGTGTGTTCATAGTTGAATCAGACTTTGAATGGGGCAAAATTGCTTGCATTGCAGTAGTACATCCTTCCTGCTACTCCCTCCGTCCGAAAAAAACTTGTCCCAAACTTGTTCCTCAAATGGACGTATCTAGCACTACATCCATTTGAGGGACAAGCTTTTTCAAACGGAGGGAGTAGTAATTTACGGAGAAACTACTTCGGATTCGGTCCAATGCATACATCCTAGTGTTGCCAAAAATTGCTTCCCAAACATGTGTGTTCAGAGTTGAAATATAGACTTGACAAATCAACAACAGTTTCTATTGACCATGTTAAAATGGGGCAAGATTGCTTGCATTGCAGTAGTACATCCTTCCTAATAGTAATCCGGAAACATTACTTCGGATTCAGTCCAGTGCATACATCCTAGTAGCGCAGAAGCTCCTATGCCATACTGACATGAACTTGCTTCAATTAGCTAGTCTCCAGTGCAACTGCTCTCTATCTCGCTTTTGCTGGTGCCTACAGCTCAAGCATCTTGGATGTCGCTACAGACTGCATGCATCTATACTGTGTAGTCTTGGAGAGTAAGGCACCGAAATTTTACCCTGTTTCTGCAGTGGAGCATCTTCAAGCTTCCGGGAGTCTCCATACACTGCAAATGATCATTCCGTGATGACTGTCTCCTCTGATTCGTAAGTAACATATTCTTCTCATGGTGCCGCCTATTTTCGGAAAAAATGTTGCTGCTTGGTTTGGCTGGTATGTTCAAGAACATACATGTCAGACACGGCATTGTTACACCTCTTGCTTTGTTCCTTATGGCCTCCTACATGGCTTTCTTTCTTATATATTGGTCAGCAGAGCTCTCATTTTTGGTAACCCCCTCTGTTTTATAGTAGAATGACAATTAATTTTCTCAAAAACCAAACTTCATAAGCTTTGATCAACCACAAAATACACCCTGAGCCACTTGTCCATGACAAGCAAGTCAGACAATCATGAGCCGATGGCGTTCTCGGCAGTATTTTTGCTGCTGCACCTTAGTCACCTATGTTGAGGGCAACCGGCTCTGGCTGCGGCAAGTTACCGGTTGCCTGCTCGGGAATGCTAATGTACTGGAAGAGGGCGTTGGCGAAGCGTGCCGGTGCCACCCCTAGGGACACAGAGGGTCTGGTCGACAACAATGTTATCATTGCAAGTGATGGAGACGCAGCTCGACCTAGTGATATAGTGGGCATGAGCCACAAATGTGAGTGATTCAATTTCAATTCCAAATATAGTGCATATACATTTATTATGGACTGTTGAACCCTCCCTAACATGGGAGACACATTTGACCACAAAAATGTGTAAAACATCATGCTGGTGATTCGGCTGACAAGCATCTTGTAAACATTTTATGTAGTCTTACATTTAATATTTACATAGACGTAATCTAGAACTCTGTGAGGATATTTCTGAGACCATACTCTTTAAAGAGCTCTACCAGGATATTTTAGGATATATAGAGACATATAAAATGTGTTCATGAAGTATCACAAATTATCAATTAAAGCATACAATTTTATGTTTTATTATTTTTCTCACATTTTGGGGATTTGGTTCAAATATGTATTTTAAGACAACAAAGAGAGGCAAAGTTATATATGTAACTCTCATTAGATGTACGGTTCATATTTAGCACATTGTATTCGATTTTTGAAACTAGATACATGAGGCATAGAGAACATTGTTATTAACATTTACTAAATGCTTACAAATAAATATAAAAATTTAGTATAAATATTTAATTTATTTTTATTCACCTTGTGGCTTAGATTTTCCTTAATGTTTTTTCTGAGCGAAATGGTTTCCCCTGAGAGTTCTTGTATTTAATAATGTGATGCATATATAACGTTTATTCATAAAATCCAAGTGAAGTTAACGGTATATACTGTTGTGATTAGCCCAGCAATAGCGCTCACACTGCCACTCAGCGGGCAGCAATATATGTTTATTTAGAATGTTTCCGTGAAAAGAAAATTTAGCCCTCCAGATGCATCGTTTCAGACCTACTCAACATACTCATTCTCTTCTATTTTCATCACGACATACACAAACGCGTTAATTTTCAGTTTTCCCTTCACAAGTTGTCTTGTTGATTTATTTACAAGATTAATGAAATAATAACATCAGTAATAAAAAATGGATATACGGTACATTTGAGCACAACAACAAAAAATTCAGTGTGCACTCACTAAACAATGAATACTAATTTGTTTAACTACATTTGCACCATCTTGAGGACACGGTATGGAGGCCCAATACTTATGTCGGTACTGCATAATCTCGGAGATGTGCACGAAATACTTTGAAATGTTCTACTCCTCAATGCATTCGGACCGATTGGTGTCAATGATGTGGCTTATCTGCTTCTGTAGATTGGAGCTGAGCCCTTTGCAGAGAACCTCTATGTCCATGTTCTTCAGAAAAATCAGACGGAAGGCACCCTGGGAGAGAATGTTGTCATACTTGAGGAGGAGGATGATGAAGACTCTGTTTATCACGTCAAGGTTAGAAATGCTGGTGTGCA
The DNA here is from genome assembly GCA_021605205.1 of Aegilops longissima. Lineage (NCBI taxonomy): Eukaryota > Viridiplantae > Streptophyta > Magnoliopsida > Poales > Poaceae > Aegilops > Aegilops longissima. The sequence continues at coordinate 849,152,423 of CM038677.1, forward strand.
CCTCATCAAAGAGGTGTTTCAGGGTGACCTCCTATATACCGCTCATGGCGACAATTAGCGATGTGACAGATAGATGCAAGATGGAGTGGGCCGGCCTATTAGCAGCATAGCACACTGTATTGCGGGTTCGGTCCCTCGTAGTGATTTTTTCGTGTAGCGTTTTTATTTTAATATTTGAAGCATATTTTATGAAATTCCCCAATTTTCAAAACATGAATATTTATATTTATTAGAAATTTTGACACCAGCACATTTTTAAAAAAATTGAACAATTTCGCAAAACACGATTTCATTTGAAAAATCCCAATCATTTTAAGAAAATGCCACAACTATGAGTTATGGAAAAAATTAATCAAGAATATTTGTTGTACTTCTAAACAAATTTAAAAAATTCCAATCATATTTCAAAAATGGGAACAATTTTTATTTTGTGGGACAACAGTTTAAAACTAGAACATCTTTTGAAATTCTGAATATTCTTTTGAAAATTCCTAAAACTTAAAAATGTGAATATTTTTTGAATGAACAAATTTGGAAAAAGAGGAACAGTTTCCGAAGTTTTGAACAATTTATGAAAAACACCATTATTTTGAAAATTTCCTAACAGTTATTTTGATAAACATGATTTTTTAAACAAATGCACTCGAAAAGTAAATAAAAAATAATACTAAAAGAAACAGAAAAATTAATAAAAAAATGAAAGATAAATAATAAAGAATGAATAAAATGAAAAATAAAATGCAAAAAGTGGGTCGGCCCATCTCCCGCCCTCGGGTTAGATCACTATCAAAGCCTCGACGATGTGCCGCAATGAGTGTGGCATAAGATTTTCCCGTTGCAGGCCGCCAACCACCGTACTCCGGGCCACCATATAAAAGATTGGGCCAAGCCCGTCGGGGTTAGGAGCGCTAGAGTGATCCAGCAGGTTCACCACAGCCTTTATCTCCGCACGATCAAAACGGGCCACTAAAACTAGCATGTCAACACGAGCAACCCTGGTAGTATAGAGCGTCGAGGTTGAAGTGCCAGACTGGCTCCCTGGGTCGGACCAGGAACTCAAGGGTAGAAGCCTAGGAGAGCCGCTATCTTGGCCTCATGCTCGAAGACCACCTCGTCGTCGATGTTGAGGGCGCGAATCGCATTGCTAGGACACTGCTATAAGGCAAGAGCATTCACCGCCTTGCATTGCCATGTTGCTTCGAATGGACACCTTGTCGTTTAATGTAAGCGGCGAAGCACTGGCAGGCATCAACGCGATACGTGAAGAAGATCCTCATCTGCTGACAGGTTACGCTGTTCTTCCAAGAAATCAAATAGATTAACAACAAATTGGGCAATTTAACGGTGTTGCCTCTTCCAAACCTTGGCGGCAAAACTGAAAGTTTTCTTGTGCGAGGTGAATGCTCCTAAAAATTAGGCATTTGAACCTGATATTTTGAGCAACTCAACTACAAACTGTTCAGTTGCTTGTTTATGAATAAAATCTTGTTTTTCCAAATATAGTAGCTTATAATTAAGATCCAAAAAAATCTTACAGGATGATCCTGAGGGCTCATTCCAGCTAGAAAAATGTTGATGCTAATACCTAGCATGTAAGCCTGTTGCTTTCGCTTCCTTTTCGCACTGTGTCGTTGGATTTCCCCAGCCTGTTGAGGCTTCTTGTAGGGTTTAAACTTTTGGCTCAGCTACTTTGGCGTCGCCTGAGCGTCGTGAGCAAGTTTTGGCTTGAATGTCTTCATGCACAAACTTGAACTGTGGGTGCTTATTTGATCATTTTGTTTTACGCAATGTTTTATATCAAGGTAAATTTTTGTTCAATATATTAAGATAAACTTTTGTTTGACGAAAAGGCAGGCGGCCGCGCTTTTCATTGATCAATAGAGAAAAAGTATGTCATGAGGCAAGCCAAACGAAAAAAAAGGGAACAAAAAGAACAGGACGTTTGTGGTCCTTCTCCCCAAGCGAGATGTAATCCCCACCGCTGTTGTATTCCATCAAATCTCCCAATTAAACTGTGATGTAAACATCCTCTGTCGTGGGCTCACCTCCAGGCTGCAGCAGCAAATCAGCATGCTCGTCGTCGAAGTTGATCAATTCGGCTTCATTGCCGGCTGCTTCTGAATGTTTTGTTTACGGAGCTGGTGCAATACTGCCACAAGAGAATTGCTCCCACCACGGTCTTGAAGCTTGACTCTGCCAAAGCCTCTGGTTTGATCAATTGGCGTTGTCTGAGGAAGATCATGAAGGTCCATCTTCTTCAAGATGTCTAACTTTTTGCTAGGAATCACTCACGTTCAGTCACATCGTCCTGGTTCTTGGATTGGATTAGAAGAGTTCGTCTACGGCATATCAATCAGTTCCCTCCATGCATTCCTTGGGCTTTATCCCTAAGTTATCCCTAGTACATTTTTGTACCTGCCATGGAGATATAAGCCTGCTACTACCGAGAAGCTTATTCTTGGTTCAATACTCGTTTTGTGTACCATGCATAAGCTGCCTTCTATCCTACATAACATTGATGAGATAGCTCCCTTGCAGACGCGTGCACGTAGACGCATGAAGCACCTAGGCACCTAGGTCCTGATCTCCCTGGCCTGCTGGCTGTATATATATGAACAACTTTCCCTCCCAAGTCCGAGTACACCATACAAAATCCATGTGATCTTCTTCTACTTCTTCCAAAGAAGTTCACTGGACCAACAATGGCGACCGCGTCGCGCGATGAAAACCGGCCTCGGAGATTCGACGCTACCATGTCAAGGAGGACAATAAGAGGACCGGCCGCTGCAAGGTTGGTCGCTGCTGGTTGCGTCCGGGAAGCTCATCAGCTGACGCCACCGTCTGAGCACAAGACATTCCTGCAGCTAGACGTAGGTGACGACGAGACGGCGTGTTACCTCCAGGAGCCGCTGGAGGAAGGTCCGGATAACTCGCGTAATTTCTCGCTACAGGAGCTGATAGATGAGACGATCAACGGCGACCCCGGCGCTGCCACCGGAAACCAAGGAGAGATCAGCGTCCCCACTGCCGCTGTCCATGGAGACGCAGAACCAACTGCTGGTGCAAGGAAACAGCTGTCTGGACATGTGGTGGGAAGAAGGGTGGCCGGACTGGTGCGCTGGTACGTTAGGAGTCAAGGCCAAGCACGCGCCGGAGAAGAACGCCGTGCCTTTACGCATGGATGGTTGGTGCAGAGACACCGCGACCGACCGGCCAGCAGTTTAGCAAAAGTGTATATACACCATCTGTTTGGAAAATATATTTTCGTATGGAGACAATATGTGCTGCTTCGTACTCCCTCAATGTGGCCGTCCTGGGGAAGCCGTTTGTGCACCGTTTAACTAATTAAAATTAACATCGCCGAAAACGTCATGGTCAGATGTTTTGTATTCTTCCATCTTTTTTTGTTCATAACCAAATATGGTGAGATGTCTAACATAGCGTGCTCTCAATTTCCTCTTAATGATTGGGAAGTTCACAAATTACCTATAAAGTTGTTTTCCGGAGTGGACATCCCCGTCGTCAAGCAAATCTAGAGTACGCCATGGACCAACAGGGCGTGTTACTACCGTTTAGTACAATACGGAATCAGACGGCCGCACATCCTTCTATGAGTCCGGCTGGCGGGAGTTAATAACGGGAAAGAGAAAACTAAGGGTCCTCATACTATTGATAATCACCATAAGGTACAACAACCACAACGACTTGTAGATGATCGTTGTGGTTGGCCATGTTTAGAAATAAGGTCTAAGTCATGAATATATTAGCCAATGAATTGTTAGTTAGTATGTTAAGATGGATGTGATACATTGATGTTCGTTTCTTAAGTCAAACAAATTTGAAGTGTTGCTTCATTATTTGGTATTTTGTTCTAAAATGAATTCAGTATGGTTCATTTATATTGAGAATCATATGACTACATTAATTAACCTTTTGAAGTAATGTGTGTCAACGCGCAATGCCAACAATTGATGTTCTCTCTCAAGTCTTGTCCTCTAGTGGCGGATACTAAGGCACAACCGCCACTGCTAATGTGGCATCCGTGGCAGGTGACAAAATTTACATGTGACGGTGAATAGCACCAGTGGGGGGCGTGCGCCCACCACTGGTGCCATAATAGCAGTGGCCGGAGGTAAGTGGCGGCTTCCCCTAAGAGGCTTGCCTGTCACTGCTGGTTTTTTTTTGCACCCGTCACTGCTAGGCATTCCTACAAATGTGAGTGGCTGTAAAACCAGTTAATGCTTCGAAAATAGCAAAACAAGTCAAAAATTGGGAAATGTGAGAATGGGGCTTCGCATGGTGTGTATTAATCATGAAAAAAGTTGAAGTTCAAATGATGTAGAAAAATGGATTTGAGTGTGGCAGGCGGCGATTTCTGTTCGAACTCTGACATTCCGCTAGATAGTGTTTAGTTTGTATATGAAATCATCAGGTTTTGCCGTAACGCTCCCAAACTTTCAGCACACACAATAGGGGTCCAATAAAGACATCGTGCCAATTTTTATCCAATTCAGAGTTCTTTTCATGGTATCTTGAACGAAATTTCTTATTGAGCTGTTTAGTTGACAGAAAATCAGTTATTGCTTCAAAAATAGCAAAACAACTGAAGAAGTGATTAAATTTGAGAATTTCGCTTCCAATGATGTGGATTAATCATGGAAAAAGTTTTTAAGTTCAAATGATGTAGAAAAATGGATTTGAGTGTGGCAGGCAGCGGTTTTTGTTCGAAACTCTGACATTTCGTCGGATATTGTTCAGTTTGTACACAAAGTGCGTCGAGTTTTTGCGGCAACGCTCTAAATTTTTTAACACACCCATCGGGTCCAATAAAGACATCATGCCGATTTTCATCCAATTGGAGCTTGTTTGCATGGTATTTTGAATGAAATTGCATCATGAGCTTTATAGTGGATGGGAAACTATTTAATGCTTCGAAAAAAACCAAACCAACTCAAAAAGTGACAAATTTTGAGCGTGAGGTAGGGGCCAATCCACGTACAGCCCAGTGGGGGGCGAATGCCCCCACTCGATTTTCAGGCCCATTTATACTAGCCGAGTAGTATAGAACGTTGCCCCCACTGAGCCCATAATTTTTGCCCCCACTGCTTCATTTTTTGATTATTTTGTTGAAAGCCTCTCTGCACCGAGATCCTAAATAAGATGCTGCACAAATTGGCTGAGGTGTTGGCAGCCCCCAATAGAAAATGACGATGTGGAAAGGTATGATGGGAATACAAACAAGCCTGGACATAAGAAGTAGATGAAAGACCTTCAGGCTGTGTCATCATTCTCAATCCTGAAAAGAGAGCGCACATCCTGAGGAAGGCGCATCATGCAAAGGTTCCCATTTTTTTTTCTTAGTTGACTCTGTGTTTTTATCGGATTCTAAGCTTCATCGGGACAAGCGCATACACTAGCCCATCCCAGTAGAGGGGACAGAGCAGCTCAGCGCGCTAATCAGTGACCTCATCTATTCGAAGACTTTATTTCTGTTGTACTTTCTTAAGCATAGTAGCTCCTTCATATGCCCTTGAAGGCGGGAATATTGGTAAGCAAGGAACTTAAGAACATAAACCAAGCCCATGATGTCTTCTATAAAAAACGATAACTCAGCCCCACAAATGTAACGTTGGCCTTGTCACTTACAACGATCAATGCTGGCTCATCCAACTTGCGCACACGATACGAATCATCCAGGATTGGCCTCCTGGAGCCCTACCCCCTAGAGGTCCAGATGGAGTCATGGAAGAGTTTGCCGCCTGGCGCCCTAACCACGCCATCTTGTGTCAGCTCGCCTCTGCCAATGCTGCCATCCGCCATGCATGTCCTCCTGCTTGTCATCCTAATTCAGTCGATTGGAGGCTTAGAACCGCGTGTGTCGTATCGATCAAGGTAAGCCATAAGTTTTAGGTTCTTCCACAGATCCTTCTCATTTCTAAATTATTTTTATTTTCCAATTTCCTTGCTATAAAATCAGCTAATCTTATCAAAGTATCAACTATGTGTATAATGGACCAATACAATTTGGCAATTAGGTTCATTCAGTATACCTTCACGTGATAATTTCTGTAGAATAACTTTGAATGTGAGTAGAACAAAATCTATAAAAAAAATCTGCCTTCGTGTGTGCAGTTTATTTACCATTTCAACTATTTGACATTGGTAGAACCACTGTTCAAGAATTCGTCCGATTAATCAGTTAATTGGCCAGTTAATCGCTACTCGTTCGATGGCCGAATAGAATGATATTCTACCTAGTACTACTCGAATATTGGCTGAATCGAATAGTATACTGAATGAACCGAATAGTATACTGAATGAACCGAATAGAATGATATTCTACAGTTTATTTACTAGGTAGAATATTCTACCTAGTGCTACCACTACCGGACTCGCGGTCTATGCCTACGGCCATGGGCCGTCGGCATAGGCCCAATAGCCGTCGGCATAGATCTATGCCGACGGCTGCCGTAGGCATATCCCCGTCAGTGTAGATCACGTCAGCGTACTCCTGTCAGACCGTCGGCATAAAAATGCCGTCGGCATAGGCGGCTATGCCGACGGCCTCGGCACAGCCGTCGGCATAGAATAGCCGTCGGCGTAGTTTTCCGTCTGACGGCAACGGACGGCGCCGTCAAAACTGCTGGCGGTTCGGGGGGCGACACGTGGCGGAGATATGCCTACGGCAAAGCCGTCGGCATAGATATGAATCTATGCCGACGGCTTTGCCGTAGGCATATCCCCGCCACGTGTCGCTCCCTGGTTTAACCTGGCGGCAGGGCTATGCCTACGGCAAAGCCGTCGGCATAGATATAAATCTATGCCGACGGCTTTGCCGTAGGCATATCTTCGCCACGTGTCGCTCCCTGGTTTAACCTGGCGGCAGGGCTATGCCTACGGCCAAGTCGTCGGCATAGATTCTTATCTATGCCGACGGCTTTGCCGTAGGCATAGCCTGCCACGTGTCTCCTCCTGGTGGTCCTGGGCGTATCTATGCCGACGGCTTTGCCGTAGGCATAGTTTTTATTTTTATTTTTTTTTATTTTTTCTGTTTTCTCTTTTCCAATTCATTTGACAACATTTCAAAACAGAATAATATGAAATATGACAGTTCATCAACATCATTTAAACATGGTCAAGATCATCACCGGCGAAAGTCCACGAACATAAGAATAGTGCAAGACATGAAACATCATAAAAGTTGAAACATGAAAGACATGCCACAACGGCCGCATACACCATCGACATCAAGCACCACCACCACCACCGAGTCCACCTCCGCCAAAACCACCACCAAGTCCACCTCCGCCAAAACCGCCACCGCCAAGTCCTCCTCCGCCAAAACCGCCACCGCGACCACCATCACTCTGCCAGATCGGAGTGACTGGGGTCGACGGCTCAGGAGTCGAGCCACCGGTCCCCTACATGTTTGAAAGAAGTTTCTAACAGTAAATATGACATGATAGTGTTGAATGAACGAGAACTAGTTTGTCATTAGTTAGGCAAATTTACTAACCGGAGTATCACCGCCTAGTGCCAGCCATTCCTCGAACGTGGGAAGGTGTGGGGCGTCTCCCGCAGGTGGTGGTGGGGGTCCAACTTGTGGTGGCTCCGTGCGGTTAGTCCAAGACGCCAAGATAGCCTGGATGTTAGTTAAACAAGTCCACTTAGAAACAAGCCGTGATCAACAAAGTCAGAAGGAATGAAAGTGCAAATTTGAGCTTGGTTTAAGAGGGCAAAACTAACCGCCATCGCTTGACGGCTGTAATCATCGTTTGCCTTCACTCGTTGCAAGTACTCCCTCACCTCAATATGCCTATGCTCGAGAAAGGCCTGATATGCCTACAAAATTGAGGTTGTTTCTAAGTGGGCAGTGATGAAAATAAACTAAGAAAGATAGAGACAAAGAAGATAAGGGGAAGTACTTACAGCACGTTGGCGGTCTAAGGGAGGCTGCGAACGCCCCGTACTCTCTAACGGGCTCGGGTTGGTAGCTCGAAGCCGTGTGTACGAGATCGACGGAGTGATCAAGCCATTGAAACACGGATACCGCCATGGGACTTACCTCGATGGCCACCACCGCCGTGTCGCCGATCCGAGATCGGGCGACCTCAGGAACGGGAACATCCGGATGCAACTTCTGATAGTTCTGAGTGTAAGACTCCAGGTGTTTCTCGGTGTTGCCGTAGTACTGGCTCTCGCCCTCCTTGCGATCACTCCGCTCGCGGGCCAGCTTCCACGACTCCATGTCCGAGAGCGGCCTCTCGCAACTTGTCCTCCCGCAACGTCAAATGAAGTTAGCCATACATAAGAACATGACGGTAAAGAAGAACCAAAATGCATCTTTCATATAGATATACCTTCATGGCCTTGAAGCCCCAGTGGTTCCTGTTTCCTTGGCCGTGTGTCCCGTCTTTTCCACGGTTAGCCCGGGCCTTGATGCTCTTGGCAACAAACTCTGGATCGTCACCGACCCACCTATCCACCAAACACGCCCATCCGTCATGCCTTCCATAGCACCAACGAGGAACAACCTATGCAAATTTTGGAAGCAGTGACATGTGAGCACGAAACATATAGTTGACTCCTTGAAACAATGAAAAGTCAGTAATAGTTACCATCATGAACTGCTCCTCGCTCATGGTAATTTTGTCCTCTCGTGCTTGAGTTTTGGTCATCTTTTGTTGCGGTAGATGTGGTAGTACTGTGAGACGGCAACCCAACGCACCTCAGATCAAGAATCGACGAGCTTTCTTCTTTGCAGACGCAAGTAAGACCACGTCGGCTCTGGCCTTGTGCTCGTCAAGAACTCTATAGAGTTGCTGCAATCATGCATAAACCAGAAGCAAACAAGGCATGAGTGCAGTGATTCAATGATAAACTATGAACGAAACTAAAGACAAATGATTCAAAATGAAACTTACCCAAAATTTGGTGATCACGGCCTTAGCGGCCGTCCCATACTCCGCGTTACAGCAAGCCTCGTAGTGGGCCCAGCTTGTGGCCAAAACACGCAGCTGTGGGTCCCTGTCTGGCCGCGGGCAGAATAGGCCAGGCCAAAACTGCTTCAACAGGACAGTGAGAAGGCCGTTCGGTTTACGGCCCTTTCCGTGAAGGATCCGAGCATCGCAAAAGAATCAAAGGGTTGCCATGTGTACAATAAAAAATGTTGTCATGTGTTGGAAGTATGATTGAGATGCACTTACTCTGTCCCCTTGAGGTTCAATGAGCCACTTTTGCGCCTCGATAGAAGGTGGTGTAGGTACTCGGCATTACCACGCAGCCACCTGCGGAGCACCCGGTGGCAAGTCACCCCACAACTCGGGTCAACCTCCTCCACCTCCTCGCCTCCTCGGCCTCCTCCTCCTCGGCCTCCTCCTCCTCGGCCTCCTCCTCCTCGGCCTCCTCCTCCTCGGCATCAGGAATATACTCCTCCTCTCGGACTCGGAGTCAGATCAGCATAGGAGGGCATCAAGAAGACCCTCCTATTTCGGACACGGCCCAAGTTTTTGGCACGGTTGCCTCCCCCACCTCCTCGTCCTCTAGGGGCTCTCCCCCACCCCTCCTCCTCTAGGGTCTCCTCCCCGACCCCTCCACCTCCCGTGAGGTGCCATCCTCGCGTAGTCGGGAGGGAACCTTGTGGGCTCGCCCACTCGAGTAAGTCCTCCTTGATTTTACTTGAGGAAGCGGCACCACTGGACTTGCCCATGATTAGCAAACCTGCATTGAGAAGAGAATAAACAATTAGTAAGGATATAAAAAAACAAGCATACAGGAAAGACATTAATAACGGAAGAGAACATTATTAAAAGAACATACATTTTCTAGAACCCATATGAATCATCACTATTGTAATCTATTTGTCGACCGGTCTCATCATCACTATCCGCATATCTTCTTCGTTTTACGACGGAGGTGGAGGCTCTTCCTCATCGTCGTCGGCGTCTTCATTTAACTTTTCAAGCATAATTATGTCTCTTTGATTCACAATTGCCTCACCATCAATCCGGCAGCCGCCATCGTTTGGGTCCAGTCAACATAACCCAAGTCATCATCCTCCTTGTTTGGGACCACGCCATCATGTTCCTCTTGAAAAACACTCCCTCGTATGTCATGGGGTTTATGTTGTAGTAATCATCATCGCTCAGGTCCGTAGCTTACCATGTGGCTACACCTTGAACACAACTTCCCAACCCTTTAGGTACTCTTTTCGGCATGGGTAAGGCAGATAATATACTTGTGTGGCCTGGGTAGCGGCGATAAAGAGATCAGCTCTAAGATAGACGGTTGATGGTTTAACTTCAACTAAACCAATGTAGGCGTATGTCTCAGACCCTTTTGGGGTCGAACCATCGACATTTGAACACAGTGAGACTTAGGTCTTTACGGCCACATTTGAATGTAAGCTCGTATATTTTTCCTACCCTTCCGTAGTAATCTACATTATTATCTCCTTCGTGAAGACTCCGTATTTATGGTTTTGGGATCAGGCCGACTGCTCGGTGCTCCTCGTATGGAAGCGATACCCATTCACATCATACTTTTGGCATGTCATGACGGTAGGGTCAAAACCCATGGAAACCCATCTCAATTCTTCATCCATTGATTCGCTCGGATCATTTCCTACAAGTTTAATTGAAATTATAGGGTGCATGAGTTTAATTGGAAGTGTGAAATGGGTAATAGGAAGTGTGAAAATTACTTTCTCCATGAACCACGAACGAAATTTTTCCTTCCATCAGCACCCTTTCGGAGAAGAGCAAGTGCCTCCGCTTCAGTAGGAGGCAGCATCCCCGTCCACTCTTCCTCAACGAATCGACTACAATAAGAAAAGCGGTATAAGAACTAGGCAAAGTGAACATAATGAATTGAGTAAAAGAATGGTGCAAAGGTATTACCTCATCCACTCATCCTCAACTTCCTTGATGTTGTGCAAGATATAGAACATGACATCCTCCCACTCATCTCGTGGCATGACATAAGATGTCGAGCATCCAGCCCTGCCACCTTGCCCGTGAATAGAGGCAACTTGGGTTTATACTTGGGTTCTTTCAGATTGTATCGAGACACCTTATTGTGCAACGTGGGAACATGGTCCGGATAGTAGGCTGTCCTGAGGTCTGCCACCTCCTCTAGGATAACTGCCTCAGCTATGGAAGCTTCAATCTTAGCTTTGTTTCCACATTTCTGTCTCAGATGCTTGTTCTGTCTCTCGGGGCGATCGCCAACGATCATCGCATGGGCCCCCAACAATACCTCGCTCGCAAGGTGCAAAATGAGATGTGTCATCGAGTAAAGAAGCCTGGCGGGAAGATCTTCTCTAGCTTGCATATCAACTCCGGCGCCTTCTTATGCATTTCTTTTATCTTCTCAGGACATACTTCTTTAGCACAAAGCGCTCGGAAGAAATGGCTTAACTCCGCAAGCACACGCCAGACACGCTCGGGAACATAGCCCGAACCATCACCGCATAATCCGCTCAATCCATACATGATAGTCATGACTCTTGAGCCCGGTCACTCGCCTGCTGAAAGATTGACCCCTTACTTATATTCGACGATAACCATCGGTGAACTTCACGACGTGTTTCAGCCACTTGAATGCCTCCATCTTATGATCCTTTTTAAGCACGAAGTCAGATCCGCTTGAACCAAGATTTTCGATCGCTGTGGGAGGTTGCATGTGAAGACGTGGTCTATCACAAATATTCTGTTGATCGACTCTACCATTAACATTATCCTTTGTCTTATCGGGAATGTTGAGGATCGTGTTAAAGGGACTCTGCGACATTCTTTTCGTGTGCATCACGTCGATGTTGTATGGAAGTTTGAGGTCCTTAAAATAGGGAAGCTGCGTGAAGGGGTAATGTGAGTCCGGTTGTGCGCCTCACCATATCCTTCAAAACATTTTTTCCTTTACCTTTGCCTTTGCCTTTGCCTTTCCCTTCACAGCAGGCTTAAGAGCTTTGAGCTGAGCAAGCACATCCTCACCGTAAAACGTTGGAATCTCATTTACTTCATGGACAACTTTGCCTTTTGTGAAGTTCTTCTTGTCTTCCCTATCGGGATGGTGCGGAGGGAGGAATTGTCGATGCTGGTCAAAGGCAACATACTTGCCACCCTTCTTCATCCAAATGAAAATCAAGGCCTGCATGCACACCTTGGGCAAGGCATCTTTCCACTTGTACACCATCCGCAGAACAAGGCATAGCCGGAAAGTCATGCATGCAATCAGAGCCAAACTTTCATCAAGAAATTTTTCTGCAGATGCCGGTCGATGTCAACCTCGGGAAGTACCAAGAATGGTGCAAATCATCCACCAACGGCTGCATAAACACACTCAAATTCTTCCACGGATATTCAGGCCCGGAATTATAAGCGGCAGTGAACATGGTCTTATGTTGCATTATGGCGCGGGAGGAGATTGAGCGGAATAACAAATATGGGCCAGCAGCTGTATGGATTAGACGACATACCATATGGATTGAACCCATCACCTGTTATAGCAATTCGACATTCCCAGCCTCGGCTGCTTCCTCCGGTACTTTATATCGAATGACTTCCATGCTTCACCTTCCGATGTATGTACAATTTTTTTGGATTGTACCTTTTCCTTCCTTGTGCCACTTCATCATTTTGGCAGACTCTCGGTGATGAAAAGGCGCTGCAGTCTTTTATAAAATCAAGATACCAAGAACCTTCACAGGATTTTAGCTGCCGCTTGACCATGCTTATCGACCACCTCAATATACCGAGAGGAACCGCACTTCCTACGAGAGTTGTCATCCGCATACTCATGCCTAAACAAAAGGCAATTCTTTGGACAAACATGTATTTTCTCATAGTCCATGGAGAGCGCCTTCATGATTTTCTTCGACTGTATATGGTTTTCGGCAGTTCATGGCCCTCGGGCAGGCTGTTAGCCCATACTCCCGTAAATGCTTGAAGCAACCTCGGCTACAGCCGTACTCAGCCTTCATCGCCATCGATTGTAGATGGCATCCAGCCTGACAGCTTGGCACCCTCATAAAGAGGTTTCTTTGACGAGGCCAAGATTTCCGTGAAGGCCTTTGCGGTTTCCTCCGGCTCCTCCGGTTCATTCGCTGAATGTGACGGAGGTGTCGCTGTGTGCAGCAAAGACATCATCTAGCATGTCTCTAACCCCATCGTCCTCATAACCAGCGACGCGTTGTCGTATCACATCCTCTCTACCACGGTCCCGCTGGGCAAAGTTTATCGGCATATTAAAGTTGGGCATAAATCCATGCGTGCGAAGGTGCTTAGTCATCTCACTCTTATCTCTGCGGATACGTCTCTCACATCCGCACACGGGCATTCCGCACCATCCTCATTGACTACGGAATATCTCTTTCAAAAACACATCAGTTTTCTCGACCCACTCTGTTGTTACTTGATTCCGACGGATAAACCCACTATACATCCACCGATTATCTGCCATCTACGCTTTATTGGAAGCCACACAACAAAATTAAGGATTCATTTAAATTACCAACATCAATATTTTATTTTTACAAGGTTGACGAGTAATCCACCTACATCTCTAATAGGTAAAGATGGGTCCTAATCCCACTCGAGAATGTGTAGATTGAGTACGGTCCATGCTCTACCCATTCGAGACAAAATTTGGCAGCACCTCCCGCTGTTCTCCAATACACGCCTCGCAAAATGCCGAGAGAATGTGCATCCGGAGAACAACAGGAGGCGCCGCCAAATCCTGTCTCGAACGGGTAGAGCATGAACAACGCATCCAATCTACACATCCTCGGCTGTCCGTGGAAAGCGCTGACAATCCGAAGAGCTGCGGTGATAAATATGCAATTGAATGCATATTTATCGATGCAACCTTTCGGACGGAGACCTAGGTTACGCGACTTGATGTGAAAATTCAATCTAGTTACATGGAAAAAGTGGACGAGGTCATGGAATTGTTGCTCACCCTCCGATGTAGTCGATCAAAGGAGAGGGACGATCCTGGACCAACACCTCCAACGCCGACGATCATCCACGAAGATGGAACACCACAAATCCTGTTAATTACACCGAGTGAAAAAATTAGGTCATCACATCACATTAAGCATTGATACTTTTAACTATGAAAAAATCATGTTTCGTCAAGTGTCAAATTTTGTCCTTCAATTTTTTAGCAAGATCATCATGATTAAATAACCACTCATCATATCATAATTTTGTCCGGTTCAATTTTGTCAAGTGTCCAATTTTGTCCGGTTCAATTTCTGTCAAGTGTCCAAGTTTGTCCGGTTCAATTTTTTCGACAAGATCATCATCATAAAAATAACCACTCATCTTATACCAATTTTGGAGCACAACTCAAATGACAAGATCATCATGATAAAAATCTAACATCCCACATCCAACATCTAACATTCATCTAACATCCAACATCCAACATCCATTATCTAACATCTAACATCCATCTAACATCAACATCTAACATCCATCTAACATCTAACATCCATCTAACATCTAACATCCATTATCTAACATCCATCCAACATCCATTAGCAAAAAAATGAAAAAAAATGAAAAAAAAAATTGCTCACCGAGAGGGGTGGCAGGGGCGGCGGTGGAGGGGTGGTGAGGCAGGGGCGGTCGGGGACGGAGGGATGGGGCGGCGGAGCATGACCAGCTGCAGCAGCAGCTGGGTCGGGAGGCCAGGCAGACGCTGTCGGGGGAGAGGCTGCTGCAGGGTCGGGGAGAGGCATGGTCGGGAGAGGCAGCAGGCAGGAAGGGCCGTCTGTGGGCAGGCTGGTTGGGGTGGGGGGGGGGGGGGGGGGGCAGTGGGGAGGGAGGCCGGCGGTGGCGTGCTGGTCGGGGGGGGGGGGGGGCGGCAGGCTGGTCGGGGTGAGGTAGAAACGAGTGGTGGACGAGTGGGCGAGTGGATAGGGTTTTATGCCGACGGCTAAGCCGTCGGCATATTGAGGTCGCCATCACGTGGCACCTATGCCGACGGCTTAGCCGTGAGGCATTTTTTTTTTTTTTTTTTTTTTTTCTTTTTTCTTAGCTATATTTTTTCATAGTTATTTTTCTTTTTTTCCTTTTTTACCACGCCATCGATCTTTTATCATAGTTCCTTATCCACTTCCCGGCCAACCCTCCACTCGTTAGTTTTTTCTTTTTTTCATAGCTATATTTTATGTTTTCTTAAATATTATTATTTGACTAACTTACAAATAGTACGTGTTAATAAGCATACATACATTATTTTTCGGTTTCATACACAGCGGTGTGACCCGCCTCACGAGCGGTGCCACCGCTAGCCAAGCACTGAATGGGGAACAGCCGCGATCGGGACGTTGCTGTTTATATATATATCGGATGACCTACCACAACGGGTGGCATGTACGACGCCCGGTGGCATTGCTACCCCCAGGCCCCTGCCCGCCTAACCTCAGAAGCGTTTGACCACGGATCTAGCCCTTTGACTTTGCACGGACGGGCTTTGAGCAGTGGACCTCTCCACCCGGTTGTGTCGGGTCGGCCCAGAGGGACACCGGGAGCAACATCCGGGCCAGGCCCACAGCTACATCCACTCCTGTAGACCCGACGCGTCTGCTTCTCCGGTGCCGGGCGGCGGCGCCGTCCGTGAGGGGGGGCACACCCGAGACGCAGCGTCTGGGCGTTTGCAACCGCCTCAACACTTCCAGACTTGTGAGAGGCCGCCACGCAAGATTTGACGGTATACTACCCCGGAGGCCGCCGCCACATCGTGAAGCGACGCGAAGAGCAATCCGCGAGAGGGAAGTGTTCGATACTTCTACATCACAAAAATTATGAAAAATTACCATCGGTCCTATAGCACATGTGCCCACGTTGTGTAAAAACTCATGATTTTATCGCGCCCAAGTATTTAATAATATTCACGCTGCATCGTTACGCAGAACGCCTACTACCGTTTCATTGCCGTCCGTGAGGGGGGCCACAACCCGAGACGCGTGCGCCTCTTCGGACATGCCACAACACCACCCGCATGTATGAGGGCCCGCACGACGCCTCGGTGGCATTGCTACCCCTGGGCCCCCGCCCCGCCTAACCTCAGTAGCGTTTGACCACGGATCTAGCCTTTGACTTTGCACGGACGGGCTTTGAACAGTGGACCTCTCCACCCGGTTGTGTCGGGTCGGCCCGAGGGACACCGGGAGCAACATCCGGCCAGGCCCACAGCTACATCCACTCCGTGTAGACCCGACGCGTCCGCTTCCCCCTCCGGTGCGGCGGCGGCCGTCCGTGAGGGGGGGCACACCCGAGACGCGTCTGGGCGTTTGCAACCGCCTCAACACTCCAGACTTGTGAGAGGCCGCCACGCAAGATTTGACGGTATACTACCCCGAGGTCGCCGCCACATCAGAGACGTGCGAAGAGCAATCCGCGAGAGGGAAGTGTTCAGATACTTCTACATCACAAAAATTATGAAAAATTACCATCAGTCCTATAGCACATGTGCCCACGTTGTGTAAAAACTCATGATTTTATCGCCCAAGTATTTAATAATATTCACGCTGCATCGTTATCGCAGAACGCCTACTACCGTTTCATTGCCGTCCGTGAGGGGGGCCACAACCCGAGACGCGTGCGCCTCTTGGACATGCCACAACACCACCCCGCATGTATGAGGGCCCGCACGACGCTCGGTGGCATTGCTACCCCTGTGGCCCCGCCCCGCCTAACCTCAGAAGCGTTTGACCACGGGATCTAGCCTTTGACTTTGCACGGACGGGCTTTGAA
Organism: Aegilops longissima; assembly: GCA_021605205.1. NCBI lineage: Eukaryota > Viridiplantae > Streptophyta > Magnoliopsida > Poales > Poaceae > Aegilops > Aegilops longissima. The sequence goes on from CM038677.1 coordinate 849,169,186, forward strand.
CAGTGGACCTCTCCACCGGTTGTGTCGGGTCGGCCCAGAGGGACACGGGAGCAACATCCGGGCCAGGCCCACAGCTACATCCACTCCGTGTAGACCCGACGTCGTTTGCTTCTCCGGTGCGGCGGCGCGCCGTCGTCCGTGGGGGGGCACACCGAGACGCGTCTTGGGCGTTTGCAACCGCCTCAACACTTCCAGACTTGTGAGAGGCCGCCTACGCAAGATTTGACGGTATGCTACCCCCCGGAGGCCGCCGGCCACAGTCGTAGACGTGCGAAGAGCAATCCGCGTAGAGGGAAGTGTTCAGATACTTCTACATCACAAAAAATTATGAAAAATTACCATCAGTCCTATAGCACATGTGCCCACGTTGTGTAAAAAACTCATGATTTTATCGCGCTCCAAGTATTTAATAATATTCACGCTGCATCGTTACCGCAGAACGCCTACTACCGCTTTCATTGCCGCCCCGAGGGGGGCCACAACCGGAGACGCGCGTGCCGCCTCTTCGGACATGCCACAACACCACCCCGCATGTATAAGGGCCCGGTACGACGCTCCGGTGGCATTGCTACCCACCCAGGGCCCCGTCCCGCCTAACCCTGTAGCGTTTGACCACGGATCTAGCCTTTGACTTTGCACGGACGGGCTTTGAACAGTGGACCTCTCCACCCGGTTGTGTCGGGTCGGCCCAGAGGGACACCGGGGAGCAACATCCGGGCCAGGCCCACAGCTACATCCACTCCGTGTAGACCCGACGCGTCTGCTTCTCCGGTGCCGGGCGGCGGCGCCGTCCGTCCGTGGGGCACACCCGAGGCGCGTGCTGGGCGTTTGCAACCGCCTCAACACTTCCAGACTTGTGAGAGGCCGCCTACGCAAGATTTGACGGTATGCTACCCCCCGGAGGCCGCCGGCCACAGTCGTAGACGTGCGAAGAGCAATCCGCGTAGAGGGAAGTGTTCAGATACTTCTACATCACAAAAAATTATGAAAAATTACCATCAGTCCTATAGCACATGTGCCCACGTTGTGTAAAAAACTCATGATTTTATCGCGCTCCAAGTATTTAATAATATTCACGCTGCATCGTTACCGCAGAACGTCTACTACCGTTTCATTGCCGTCCGTGAGGGGGGCCACAACCCGGAGACGCGTGCCGCCTCTTCGGACATGCCACAACACCACCCCGCATGTATGAGGGCCCGGTACGACGCTCCGGTGGCATTGCTACCCCCCCAGGGCCCCCGTCCCGCCTAACCCTGTAGCGTTTGACCACGGGATCTAGCCCTTTGACTTTGCACGGACGGGCTTTGAACAGTGGACCTCTCCACCCGGTTGTGTCGGGTCGGCCCAGAGGGACACCGGGGAGCAACATCCGGGCCAGGCCCACAGCTACATCCACTCCGTGTAGACCCGACGCGTCCGTTTCCCCCCTCCGGGTGCCGGCGCGGCGCCGTCCGTGGGGGGCACACCCCGGAGACGCGTGCTGGGCGTTTGCAACCGCCTCAACACTTCCAGACTTGTGAGAGGGCGCCACGCAAGATTTGACGGTATGCTACCCCGAGGCCGCCGCCACGATCGTGAGCGTGCGAAGAGCAATCCGCAGAGAGGGAAGTGTTCAGATACTTCTACATCACAAAAATTATGAAAAATTACCATCGGTCCTATAGCACATGTGCCCACGTTGTGTAAAAAACTCATGATTTTATCGCGCTCCAAGTATTTAATAATATTCACGCTGCATCGTTACGCGAACGCCTACTACCGTTTCATTGCCGTCCGTGAGGGGGGCCACAACCCGAGACGCGTGCGCCTCTTCGGACATGCCACAACACCACCCGCATGTATGAGGGCCGATGCGACGACGCTCCGTGGCATTACTACCCCTGTGGCCCCCGCCCCCGCCTAACCTCTGTAGCGTTTGACCACGGGATCTAGCCCTTTGACTTTGCACGGACGGGCTTTGAACAGTGGACCTCTCCACCCGGTTGTGTCGGGTCGGCCCAGAGGGACACCGGGGAGCAACATCCGGCCAGGCCCACAGCTACATCCACTCCGTGTAGACCCGACGCGTCTGCTTCTCCGGTCCGGCCGGGCGGCGGCGCCGTCCGTGAGGGGCACACCCCGAGACGCGTGCTGGGCGTTGCAACCGCCTCAACACTTCCGGACTTGTGAGAGGCCGCCACGCAAGATTTGACGGTATACTACCCCGGAGGCCGCCGCCACAGTCAGAGACGCATGCGAAGAGCAATCCGCAGAGAGGGAAGTGTTCAGATACTTCTACATCACAAAAATTATGAAAAATTACCATCAGTCCTATAGCACATGTGCCACGTTGTGTAAAAACTCATGATTTTATCGCGCCCAAGTATTTAATAATATTCACGCTGCATCGTTACGCAGAACGCCTACTACCGTTTCATTGCCGTCCGTGAGGGGGGCCACAACCCGAGACGCGTGCGCCTCTTCGGACATGCCACAACACCACCCCCGCATGTATGAGGGCCCGACGACGCTCGGTGGCATTGCTACCCCTGTGGTCCCGTCCCCGCCTAACCCTGTAGCGTTTGACCACGGGATCTAGCCCTTTGACTTTGCACGGACGGGCTTTGAACAGTGGACCTCTCCACCCGGTTGTGTCGGGTCGGCCCAGAGGGACACCGGGGAGCAACATCCGGGCCAGGCCCACAGCTACATCCACTCCGTGTAGACCCGACGCGTCTGTTTCCCCCCTCCGGTGCCGGCGGCGGCGCCGTCCGTGAGGGGGGGCACACCGAAGACGCTGCGTGCTGGGCGTTTGCAACGCCTCAACACTTCCAGACTTGTGAGAGGCCGCCACGCAAGATTTGACGGTATACTACCCGGAGGCCGCCACAATCAGAGGCGTCACGAAGAGCAATCCGCGAGAGGGAAGTGTTGAGATACTTCTACATCACAAAAATTATGAAAAATTACCATCAGTCCTATAGCACATGTGCCCACGCGTTGTGTAAAAACTCATGATTTTATCGCGCCCAAGTATTTAATAATATTCACGCTGCATCGTTATCGCAGAACGCCTACTACCGTTTCATTGCCGTCCGTGAGGGGGGCCACAACCCGAGACGCGCGTGCGCTTCTTCGGACATGCCACAACACCACCCCGCATGTATGAGGGCCCGACGACGCCGGTGGCATTGCTACCCCGGGGCCCCGTCCCCGCCTAACCTCAGAAGCGTTTGACCACGGGATCTAGCCCTTTGACTTTGCACGGACGGGCTTTGAACAGTGGACCTCTCCACCCGGTTGTGTCGGGTCGGCCCAGAGGGACACCGGGGAGCAACATCCGGGCCAGGCCCACAGCTACATCCACTCCGTGTAGACCCGACGCGTCCGTTTCCCCCCTCCGGGTGCCGGCGGCGGCGCCGTCCGTGAGGGGGGGCACGCACCGGAGACGCGTGCCGCCTCTTCGGACATGCCACAACACCACCACGCATGTATGAGGGCCCGGTACGATGCTCCGGTGGCATTGCTACCCCCCAGGGCCCCCGTCCCGCCTAACCCTGGAGCGGTTGACCACGAGATCTAGCCTTTTGACTTCCCACGGACGGGCTTTGACCAGTGGACCTCTCCACCCGGTTGTGTTAGGTCGGCCCAGAGGGACACCCGGGAGCAACATCCGGGCCAAAACCACAGCTATATCCACCCCGTGTAGACCCGACGTCCGTTTGCCCCTCCGGTGCGGCGTGGCGGCGCCCGTCCATGAGGGGGTGAAGGAAATATGCCCTAGAGGCAATAATAAAGTTATTATTTATTTCCTTATATCATGATAAATGTTTATTATTCATGCTAGAATTGTATTAACGGAAACATAATACATGTGTGAATATATAGACAAACAAGATGTCACTAGTATGCCTCTACTTGACTAGCTTGTTAATCAAAGATGGTTATGTTTCCTAACCATGAACAAGGAGTTGTTGTTTGATTAACAAGGTCACATCATTAGTTGAATGATCTGATTGACATGACCCATTCCGTTAGCTTAACACTTGATCGCTTAGTATGTTAATGCTTTCTTCATGACCCATACATGTTCCCTGTAACTATGAGATTATGCAACTCCGTTTACGGAGGAACACTTTGGTACTACCAAACGTCACAACGAATCGGGTGATTATAAAGGAGTACTACAGGTGTCTCCAAAGGTACTTGTTGGGTTGGCGATTTCGAGATTAGGTTTTGTCACTCCGATTGTCGGAGAGGTATCTCTAGGCCTTCTCGGTAATACACATCACATAAAGCCTTGCAAGCATTACAACTAAAGAGTTAGTTGTGAGATGATGTATTACGGAACGAGTAAAGAGACTTTCCGTAACGAGATTAAACTAGGTATTGGATACCGACGATCGAATCTCGGAAAGTAACATACCGATGACAAAGGAACAACGATGTTGTTATGCGGTTTGACCGATAAAGATCTTCAGAGAATATGTAGGAACCAATATGAGCATCCAGGTTCCGCTATTGGTTATTGACCGAGAATAGTTCTAGGTCATGTCTACATAGTTCTCGAACCGTAGGGTCCGCACGCTAAGGTTTCAATGACGGTTATTATGAGTTTATGTATTTTGATGTACCAAGGAGTTCGAGTCCCGGATGTGATCACGGACATGACGAGGAGTCTCGAAATGGTCGAGACATAAAGATTGATATATTGGATGGTTATATTCGGACACGGAAAGGTTCCGGAAGTTTCGGAGAAAACCGGAGTGCCGGAGGGGTTACGGAACCCCGGGAAGTTATGGGCCTTATTGGGCCAAGAGGGGAGAGAGGGCTGCACCAGGAGGTGGTGCCCCTCCATGGGGAGTCCGACTGACTAGGAGGGGGGCGCAGCCCCCTTCCCTCTCCTCTCCTCTCTTTCCTTCCCCTTCCTCTTCCTAGTAGGACTAGGAAAGGGAGTCCTACTCCTACTAGGAGGAGGACTCCCTCCCTTGGTGCGCCCCAAGGCTGGCCGCCCTCCCCTTGCTCCTTTATATACGAGGCGGGGGCACCCTAGAACACACAAGTTGATCTACGGATCGTTCCTTAGCCGTGTGCGGTGCCCCCTCCACCATATTCCACCTCGGTCATATTGTAGCGGTGCTTAGGCGAAGCCTCGCGACGGTAGAACATCAAGATCGCCACCACGCCGTCAGGCCGACGGAACTCCTTCCCCGACGCTTTGCTGGATCGGAGCTCGGGATCGCCATCGAGCTGAACGTGTGCCAAGAACTCGGAGGTGCCGGAGTAACGGTGCTTGGATCGGTCGGATCGTGAAGACGTCGACTACATCAACCGCGTTAATATAACGCTTCGCTTTCGGTCTCACGAGGGTACGTGGACGGACACTCTCTCCTCTCGTTGCTATGCCATCACCATGGTCTTGCGTGATCGTAGGAAAATTTTTGAAATTACTACGCTTCCCAACAGTGGCATCCGAGCCTGGTTTTATGCGTTGATGTCATATGCACGAGTAGAACACAAGTGAGTTGTGGGCGATACAAGTCATACTACCTACCAGCATGTCATACTTTGGTTCAGCGGTATTGTGAGATGAAGCGGCCGGACCGACATTACGCCAGACGCTTACGCGAGACTGGTTTCACCGCTGTGAGCACTCGTTGCTTAAAGGTGATGGCGGTGTCTGTCTCTCTCACTTTAGTTGAACTGAGTGTGGCTACGCCCGGTCCTTGAGAAGGTTAAACGAGTCTATTTGACGAAGTATCGCTGTGGTTTTGATGCGAGGTAAGAACGGTTCTTGCTCAGCCCGTAGCAGCCACGTAAAACTTGCAACAACAAAGTAGAAGACGTCTAACTTGTTTTTGCAGGCATGTTGTGATGTGATATGGTCAAGACGTGATGCTATATTTTATTGTATGAGATGATCATGTTTTGTAACCGAAGTTATCGGCAATCGGCAGGAGCCATATGGTTGTCGCTTATTGTATGAAATGCAACGCCATGTAATTGCTTTACTTTATCACTAAGCGGTAGCGATAGTCGAGAAGCAATAGTTGGCGAGACGACAACGATGCTACGATGGAGATCAAGGTGTCGGCGCGGTGACGATGGTGATCATGACGGTGCTTCGAGATGGAGATCACAAGCACAAGATGATGATGGCCATATCATATCACTTATATTGATTGCATGTGATGTTTATCCTTTATGCATCTTATCTTGCTTTGATTGACGGTAGCATTATAAGATGATCTCTCACTAAAATTATCAAGTAGTGTTCTCCCGAGTATGCACCGCTGCCAAAGTTCGTCGTGCCGAGACACCACGTGATGATCGGGTGTGATAAGCTCTCGTCCATCTACAACGGGTGCAAGCCAGTTTTGCACACGCAGAATACTCGAGTTATACTTGACGAGCCTAGCATATACAGATATGGCCTCGGAACACGGAGACCGAAAGGTCGAACGTGAATCATATAGCGAATATGATCAACATAAGATGTTCACCATTGAAAACTACTCCATCTCACGTGATGATCGGTTATGGTTTAGTTGATTTGGATCACGTGATCACTTAGATAACTAGAGAGATGTCTGTCTAAGTGGGAGTTCTTTAATAATATGATTAATTGAACTTAAATTTATCATGAACTTAGTACCGATAGTATTTTGCTTGTCTATGTTTCTGTAGATAGATGGCTCGTCTGTTGTTGTTCCGTTGAATTTTAATGCGTTCCTTGAGAAAGCAAAGTTGAAAGATGATGGTAGCAATTACACGGACTGGGTCCGTAATCTGAGGATAATCCTCATTGCTGCACGTAAAAGTTACGCCCCGAAGCACCGCTGGGTGCGAACTGCTGCGAGATCTTGAGCCGAAGTTGTGAACGTCCGCAAAGCAGAGCTGATGACTACTCTATAGTTCAGATGTGCCATGCTTTACGGCTTAGAACCGGGTCTTCAACGACGTTTTGAGCGTCATGGAGCATATGAGATGTTCCAGGAGTTGAAGTTGATATTTCAACAGAATGCCCGGATTGAGAGATATGAAGTCTCCAATAAGTTCTATAGCTGCAAGATGGAGGAGAATAGTTCGTCGGTGAGCACATACTCAAAATGTCCGGGTATTACAATCACTTGAATCAACTGGGAGTTAATCTTCCGGATGATTGTGTCATTGATGTAATTCTTCAATCACCGCCACCAAGCTACAAAGGCTTCGTGATGAACTATAATATGCAAGGGTTAGTAAAGACTATGCTCGAGCTCTTCGCAATGCTAAAAGCTGCGGAGGTAGAAATCAAAAAGGAGCATCAAGTGTTGATGGTCAATAAGACCACTAGTTTCAAGAAGAAAGGCAAAGGAAGAAGAAGGAACTTCAAGAAGAACAGCAAACAAGTTGCTGATCGGGAGAAGAAACCCAAGTTTGGACCTAAGCTCTGAAACTGAGTGCTTCTCGCAAGCGGATGGTCCTTTGAAGCGGAACTGCCCCAAGTATTTGGCGGATAAGAAGGATGGCAAAGTGAACAAAGGTATATGTGATATACTTGTTATTGATGTGTACCTTACTAGAGCTCGCATAGTACAGGTATTTGATCTTGGTTACATTGCTAATATTTGCAACTCAAACAGAACTACGGATTGCTTAACACGGCAAAGGACGAGGTGACGGCGCGCGTGGGAAACGGTTCCAAAGTCGATGTGATCGCAATCGGCACGCTACCTCTACATCTACCTTCGGGATTAGTTTTAGACCTGAATAATTGTTATTTGGTGCGGCGTTGAGCATGAACATTATATCTGGATCTTGTTTGATGCGAGACGGTTATTCATTTAAATCAGAGAATAATGGTTGTTCTATTTATATGAATAATATCTTTTATGGTCATGCACCCTTGAAGAGTGGTCTATTTTAATGAATCTCGATAGTAGTGATACACATATTCATAATGTTGAAACCAAAAGATGCAGAGTTGATAATGATAGTGCAACTTATTTGTGGCACTCGCCGTTTAGGTCATATCGATTGTAAAACGCATGAAGAAACTCCATCTTGATGGACTTTTGGAGTCACTTGATTATGAATCACTTGGCACTTGCGAACCGTGCCTCATGGGCAAGATGACTAAAACACCGTTCTCCGGTACTATGGAGAGAGCAACAGATTTATTGGAAATCATACATACGGATGTATGTGGTCCAATGAATGTTGAAGCTCGTATGGCGGATATCGTTATTTTCTCACCTTCACAGATGATTTGAGCAGATATGGGTATATCTACTTAATGAAACATAAGTCTGAAACATTTGAAAAGTTCAAAGAATTTCAGAGTGAAGTTGAAAATCATCGTAATAAGAAAATAAAGTTTCTACGATCTGATCGTGGAGGCGAATATTTGAGTTCTGAGTTTGGTCTACATTTGAAACAAAGCGGAATAGTTTCAAGCAACTCACGCCACCCGAACACCACAGCGCAATGGTGTGTCCGAACGTCGTAATCGCACTTTACTAGATATGGTGCGATCTATGATGTCTCTTACAGATTTACCGCTATCATTTTGGGGTTATGCTCTTGAGACGGCCGCATTCACGTTAAATAGGACACCGTCAAAATCCGTTGAGACGACGCCTTATGAACTATGGTTTAGCAAGAAACCAAAGTTGTCGTTTCGAAAGTTTGGGGTTGCGATGCTTATGTGAAGAAACTTCAACCTGATAAGCTTGAACCCAAATCGGAAAATGTGTCTTCATAGGATACCCAAAGGAGACAATTGGGTACACCTTCTATCACAGATCCGAAGGCAAAACATTCGTTGCTAAAAATGGATCCTTTCTAGAGAAGGAGTTTCTCTCGAAAGAAGTGAGTGGGAGGAAAGTGGAACTTGATGAGGTAATAGTACCAGCTCCCTTATTGGAAAGTAGTTAAATCACGAAATCAGTTTACGTTACACCTACACCAGCTTAGTGAGGAAGATGATGATAAAGATCATGAAACTTCAGATCAAGTTGTCACCGAACTTCAGAGATCAACTAGAACAAAATCCGCACTGAGTGGTACGGTAATCCTATTCGGAAGTCATGCTACTAGATCATGATGAACCTACGAACTATGAAGAAGCGATGGTGAGCCCAGATTCGCAAAATGGCTTGAAGCCATGAAATCTGAGATGGGATCCATGTATGAGAACAAAGTATGGACTTTGGTAGACTTGCCCGATGATCGGCAAGCTATTGAGAATAAATGGATTTTTAAGAAGAAGACTGACGATGGTAATGTAGCTGTCTACAAAGCTCGACTTGTTGCAAAAGGTTTTCGACAAGTTCAAGGGGTTGACTACGATGAGACTTTCTCACCTGTAGCGATGCTTAAGTCCGTCCGAATCATGTTAGCAATTGCCGCATTTTATGATTATGAAATTTGGCAAATGGATGTAAAACTGCATTCTTGAATGGATTTCTAGAAGAAGAGTTGTATATGATGCAACCAGAAGGTTTTGTCGATCCAAAAGGTGCTAACAAAGTGTGCAAGCTCCAACGATCAATTTATGGTCAGTGCAAGCCTCTCGGAGTTGGAATAAACGCTTTGATAGTGTGATCAAAGCATATGGGTTTATACAGACTTTTGGAGAAGCTCAGATTTACAAGAAAGTGAGTGGGAGCTCAGAGCATTTCTAATATTATATGTGGACGACATATTATTGATTGGAAATGATATAGAATTTCTGGATAGCATAAAAGGATACTTGAATAAAAGTTTTCAATGAAAGACCTCGGTGAAGCTGCTTACATATTAGGCATCAAGATCTATAGAGATAGATCAAGACGCTTGATTGGACTTTCACAAAGCACATACCTTGATAAAGTTTTGAAAAGTTCAAAATGGATCAGGCAAAGAAAGGTTTTTACCTGTGTTACAAGGTGTAAGATTGAGTCGACTCAATGCCCGACCACAGCAGAGAAGATAGAGAAAATGAAAGATGTTCCTATGCTTCAGCCATAGGCTCTATCATGTATGCAATGCTGTGTACCAGACACGACGATGCTTAGCTGTAAGCTTGGCGGGAAGGTACCAAAGTAATCCAGAGTGGATCATCGACAGCGGTCAAGAACATCCTGAAATACGAAAAGGACTAAGGATATGTTTTCGATATGGAGGTGACAAAGAGCTAGTCGTAAATGGTTACGCCGATGCAAGCTTTGACATCGATCCGACGATTCTAAATCGCAAACCGGATACATGTTTTATTAAACGGTGGAGCTATCGGTTGGTGCAGTTCTAAACAAAGCGCCGTGGCGGGATCTACATGTGAAGCGGAGTACATAGCTGCTTCGGAAGCAGCAAATGAAGGAGTGCGGATGAAAGAGTTCATTTCGATCTAGGTGTCATACCTAGTGCATCGGGACCGATGAAGATCTTACGTGACAATCTTGGTGCAATTGCCTTGGCAAAGGAATCCAGATTTCACAAGAGGACCAAGCACATCAAGAGACGCTTCAATTCCATTCGGGACCAAGTCCAAGTGGGAGACATAGAGATTTGCAAAATACATACGGATCTGAATGTTGCGCAGACCGCTGACTAAGCCTCTTCCACGAGCAAAACATGATCAGCACCAAGACTCCATGGGTGTAAGGATCATTACTTTGTAATCTAGATTATTGACTCTAGTGCAAGTGGGAGGCTGAAGGAAATATGCCCTAGAGGCAATAATAAAGTTATTATTTATTTCCTTATATCATGATAAATGTTTATTATTCATGCTAGAATTGTATTAACCGGAAACATAATACATGTGTGAATATATAGACAAACAGATGTCACTAGTATGCCTCTACTTGACTAGCTTGTTAATCAAAGATGGTTATGTTTCCTAACCATGAACAAGGAGTTGTTGTTTGATTAACAAGGTCACATCATTAGTTGAATGATCTGATTGACATGACCCATTCCGTTAGCTTAACACTTGATCGCTTAGTATGTTAATGCTTTCTTCATGACCCATACATGTTCCTGTAACTATGAGATTATGCAACTCCTGTTTACGGAGGAACACTTTGGTACTACCAAACGCCACAACGAATCGGGTGATTATAAAGGAGTACTACAGGTGTCTCCAAAGGTACTTGTTGGGTTGGCGATTTGAGATTAGGTTTTGTCACTCCGATTGTCGGAGAGGTATCTCTAGGCCTTCTCGGTAATACACATCACATAAAGCCTTGCAAGCATTACAACTAAAGAGTTAGTTGTGAGATGATGTATTACGGAACGAGTAAAGAGACTTTCCGAACGAGATTAAACTAGGTATTGGATACCGACGATCGAATCTCGGAAAGTAACATACCGATGACAAAGGGAACAACGATGTTGTTATGCGGTTTGACCGATAAAGATCTTCAGAGAATATGTAGGAACCAATATGAGCATCCAGGTTCCGCTATTGGTTATTGACCGAGAATAGTTCTAGGTCATGTCTACATAGTTCTCGAACCGTAGGGTCCGCACGCTAAGGTTTCAATGACGGTTATTATGAGTTTATGTATTTTGATGTACCAAGGAGTTCGGAGTCCGGATGTGATCACGGACATGACGAGGAGTCTCAAATGGTCGAGACATAAAGATTGATATATTGGATGGTTATATTCGGACACCGGAAAGGTTCCGGAAGTTTCGGAGAAAACTGGAGTCTTGGAGGGGTTACCGAACCCCGGGAAGTTATGGGCCTTATTGGGCCAAGAGGGAGAGAGAGGGCTGCACCGGAGGTGGTGCGCCCCCCTCCATGGGGAGTCCGACTGACTAGGAGGGGGCGCAGCCCCTTTCCCTCCCTCTCCTCTCTTTCCTTCCCCTTCCTCTTCCTAGTAGGACTAGGAAAGGGAGTCCTACTCCTACTAGGAGGAGGACTCCCCCCCCTGGTGCGCCCCAAGGCTGGCCGGCCCTCCCCTTGCTCCTTTATATATCAGGCGGGGGGCACCCTAGAACACACAAGTTGATCTACGGATCGTTCCTTAGCTGTGTGCGGTGCCCCCTCCACCATATTCCACCTCGGTCATATTGTAGCGGTGCTTAGGCGAAGCCTGCGACGGTAGAACATCAAGATCGCCACCACGCCGTCAGGTCGACGGAACTCCTTCCCGACGCTTTCTGGATCGGAGCTCGGGATCGCCATCGAGCTGAACGTGTGCCAAGAACTCGGAGGTGCCGAGTAACGGTGCTTGGATCGGTCGGATCGTGAAGACGCACGACTACATCAACAGCGTTAATATAACGCCTCCGCTTTCGGTCTACGAGGGTACGTGGACGGACACTCTCCCCTCTCGTTGCTATGCCATCACCATGGTCTTGCGTGATCGTAGGAAAATTTTTGAAATTACTACGTTTCCCAACAGGGGGGCACACCGCGGATGTGAGGGGGGTCACTCTCTGGAGACGGGTGTCGGGCGTTTGCAACTGCCACAAAACTTCTGTCGGCATAGCTGTTTTTGATTTTAATAAAATATAAGGATCTATATTTAAAAGAACATGACCGCACATTATTAACGTGCTCGAAAAAATACAAACTATATATATATTCATAATATATGAAAAAAACAAACTACAAATATATTCATATGTATGTTTATTTTAACATGCTACATGTTAGTTGATATAATAATACACAAAAAGCATTAAAAATATAAACGAAAAAATATATCTATGCCGACGGCTTAGCTTAGCCGTCGGCATAGATCCGACCAGCGTGCCGCGGATCGCCGACGTGGAGATATGCCGACGGCAATCCGTCGGCATAGGCTCGCATGGTGCGGCCAGATCGATGACGTGGCCTTTGGACCTATGCCGACGGCCCCGTGTCGGCCGTCGGCATAGGTCCGACGCCGTTAGCTGTGGGTGGCGGGCCCCACGGGTATGCCGACGGCCGTTGTAAGCCGACGGCAGCTGCCGGCGAATATGCGATAGGCCGACGGTTATTCTATGCCGACGGTTGCCGTCGGCCTATCTCCGCAGATCCCGACGGCGTTTTTACGCCGACGGCCGGGCCCGGGCTGTCGGCATATCTCCGAAGAAGCCGACGGGGGCCGTCGGCATTGTTTTGGCCGTCGGGGTATGGCCCTGTTCCGGTAGTGTACTCGTTGGGTGGCTGAATCGAATATTGGCCAGTTAATCGCTACTCGTTGGGTGGCCAACTGTAGTACTGTTGATATTCTACACAATGATCGTTGCCTTGCACTACTCTATGAATTACCTTGTGATCTTTTGTTTATATGTATGTGTGTCATATGTTCATATGATACAATGGATTAGCAAATCTGCATGCATCAAACTCTGCAGTATTAGCAAATGCGCAATCATTCCATATTGTAGACAATGGTATCAAGTACACATTTCTCGAGTACACACTACACACTAAGTTCTGGGTGCAAGAAAAAAAAACAAATCCTGAAGCTACCGATAGATAATACTTCCATTTGAAAGTAGATAGATATTACTCAACTTTATTCATTTTACATGGGGACAAGCAACGCAAGCAGCAAATGGAAATACATCGACAACTTACAAAAGCTTCGAGTTATTGATGCATTGTGGTGTTATTTTTCTTTAAATTGTTGTTGCATTGAGACGTTTATCTTTAACTTATTAATGCACCGTGGTATTTATTGATGATAACTTTCAATATTTGGACTATACAAAAAAGGACAGAAGTGGACATTTGGTGATGTCCATTTGATGATCCGTGCTCCTAAGCTACCTTGGCTTATGCATACCTGAACAATGCTCAGGTGCTTGCACTTGATCTGTACAAGATGTCACAAAGAGAAAAGGAAAAAAATCTTGATCAGTATCAACAGGACTCATGGGACTGACTATTCGTGAGGATGTCGGGGAACTGTTTAGCATTCCATTGCAAACTATGGCAATTGCTCCTGCAAAAGAGCAATGCAGTCAGAATCTTTTCCTCTTGGATGGTGCAGCTCATATCTTAAATTCGAGATTCTTCTGCTGGTACCAGACTACGAGTGGCCACAAAACAAAGTTAATCACACTTTTATCGGGCACAACAAGAAAGCTATCCAAACTTCCAAGATTGTACTTCACTGAATCCAAAGATAAGTTTCTGTACTAATAGGATGCACTATAATGAGAAATCACCCTTGCACACTTAAATATTACTGCCGAGTCTGATGTAGTCACAACTCATAAGGGCTTAAAGAAACACAGTTTTCAGAAGAAAGCTCTTGTGATAAATAGAGAGGACACAACGGATTAGCAAATGTGCATGGATCAAACTCTTTGTAGTATTACCAAATGTGTAATCGTTCCTTACTGTACACATTGCAATCAAGTACTCTCTCCATCCACAAACAAGTGTACATCTACCTTTTGTCAAGTCAAAGTTTTAAAATTTTGACCAACTATATAGAAAATAGTAGTAACATATATGACATCAAATTCGTATATTACAAAAGTACATTTCAAAACGGATCTACTCATACCAATTCAGTTTCATAGATGTTATTACTTTTTCCTTATAAAGTTGGTCAAAGTTTTAATACTTTGACTTAGAATGAAAGATCTATGTAGTACACAAGAAGTTCTCCATGCAAGGAAAAAAAGAAACAAAAATCCCAAAGCCATAAATAGATAATATACTTCAATTCAAAAATGTATATAGATAATATTCGAGTTCATTCATTCATTCTACATGGGAAGAAGCATAGATGAAGCAAAGCAAACAGAAAATGGAAACACAACGAAAACTAACACTAGTTCCTCTCCTCCAGAGAGCCAAATATTTGACGGGGATATCCCATGAAGGTGATCAGCTCAGACCTGGGATATCTCATCCTTGGACTCATAAGAGAGGCTCCGTGGTTCACCAAGGGGTGCCTCAAGAGATCGAGAGGGAGATGGGGACATCGGTTCAATGCTAGTAGGTTGCAGGACGATCTGTATCGCCGCCTTCAGGTTACCAACAACATCATGGTTGACTGCTGGCCTTCCTTCCTCCTCCTCCTCCTCCTTTTTTGCACTACTCAAAGGTTTCAGGACTTCTCTTCTATAGTACTCCACCACAAGGGCAACGATGGTGAGGAGTTCACCGCCATTGCTCAACTGCTTGGCATGAGAATATCCGCTGCATCTATACCCAGCATAGCACATCATCTCGACCCATACTTCCGTGAGCATCTCCAACTCGGTAGGTATGCCAGACTTCGGAGAGATCAGCTCGCGAGCAAGCTCCTGTGCCGCCTTCAGTGTTGTATTCCTTTGAAGGCATCTTTCTATTTCACCTTGATGCTTCTTTACGTTTGCCGTTGCACAGTGCCCATCCTCACTCAGCGAAGTTATCAAGCTGGTTAAATCATAGATTGTCATGTATTTGAGGGCGGTGAGACAGTAGCACACATTAACATACCTAGTGCGGCCGACAGAGTCCGGCAACATATAAGGGCGTGCCGCAAGGAGGAAAAGCATGTAATTGGACATCTCCTCG
Organism: Aegilops longissima; assembly: GCA_021605205.1. Lineage (NCBI taxonomy): Eukaryota > Viridiplantae > Streptophyta > Magnoliopsida > Poales > Poaceae > Aegilops > Aegilops longissima. The sequence goes on from CM038677.1 coordinate 849,184,649, forward strand.
GTTGCCTCGGCAAGTTGACAAACATCTTTTTCAACAGCTTGCCTCTGATCTCTGTGCCATCGTAGGTAGATATCCGTCGCGATGTGCCACACGAGGATGCTCTCATCCAACTCCATATACACGAACCTGCCTAGTCTCTCGTACGATCCCCACTTCTTTAAGGCCGCCCGCCCCTGCGAATTGATGATGTTGTCTGGCATCTCATCCGTGAACTTGGCGGGGCACCACCCATCGCTCTTGCCTGGACTACTCCCTTGCACTTGTTTCAAAACTAGTTCCTTGATAGTTGTGGAAACAGGGATGGCGCGTGAGTAGACCATTGTATTCCACCAGTCCTCAAGCCCCATCCAGCTAGCGATCCTGCTTCCTCGACTGGCGCTGCTGCCAACACACAAGTTCAACAGGTTATGTTGCCCCATAGAGCATGACCACCACCATCTCGACCCGTTTCTCTCTGGAAGGAGGAATCGCCGAACAGATGTGATTGCACGAGCAAGGAAAACCCACATGCCCCTTTCATTTCCCATGAAGTCATAGGCCAACTTCCCTAGGATCACACTTAGCCATCTCGAGAACATGACCCTCAGCACTGATACCATCTCCAACATAACAGCCCCACCTAACAGGACATACGTGATGGCAACATCTGTTCTGCTATAGTGCGGATCACCCATCGACAAGGCCGACCTATGGAATAGAACAAATGTGGCGCTGGTGAAAACTGGACAAATGAAGCGAATGCAAATGCCATACCATGTGTGAATCACCTCCGCCTTGCTGTACACGACGTCGTGCATCAGGCTGAGCTGCATCTCCACCACCTTGTATAGCTCATTCGCAGGGATGATGTCTTGAGTCATGGCCTGGTGTATCACCACTACTCTGGTCAATGGCCCCTGAAAGAGATCCTTTGGAACATCCAACAGGAGGTGGGCTATCCGCAACAAGCCCTATGTGTCCCGCCGTTCTATTGGTGGTTTATTTGTACAACATGCCACTGTATCGTAGAACTTGTAGTTGCTGGCTGATGCTCTAGTGTCAGCACACTTAATAGCCCACACCCTCTCCCCATACTTGACAACGCCCAACACGAACATGAGGACGGAAGCCTTCCAAAGCAGAGTGTGGGTGCTGATGATGGTGGACTCATAGATGATGTAGGTAGCTGCAGCTACCTGCACGACGAGTGTTTGTAGGTGCCGTAGCCAGAGCCGGTTGTCCTCGATAGCGTATGCAGTGATGTTGTCCTGCCCGCCAAGGTGCAATAGCAGGAATGGTGCCCAAAACGCCATCAGCTCGTGGTCCTCTGACCTGCTTGTCACGGACAAGTGTCCCAAGATGTATATCGCTATTGAGTCGGCCAGCATGTAAGCTGACCAAATCACCGCTCTTAGCACACCAGAGTCTATGCGCCGACGGAACTCTGCCAGGATGAGAAGCACTAGCTGCATCGCGAAGCTCAGTAGCACCATCACTTGGATCCCATGTTCTTGCCATTGCTCCACTTGCACCTCTACTTTCGTCATTATTGTTGCTGAAACAATGTAAGGAGAAATATTAAGATTGTCCAAAATTTTCTGGTCTGTTCATTTATATAAATCCAATGGACAGGATCATCTATTATCTAAAAGCTCAATTTGGCATTGTCAAGGCTAATAGTGTCTCCAGTATTAATAGTTTACATTAATTAACAGAAATTAAATGGCAAGGATCAACGTAGATGGAAAGAAACCTGCTAATATGCGACATATATCGGTGCAAAATCAAATTATTAATGCGGTCCGTATATATGGTAGGAAAATTACGTAAAAGGATATTGTTCAAAAGGACTCGTTCCAAAGAAAATTCTAAATTAATTTTGACCGAGGGGCTATCTAGGATACATCTAGACGTGCCTTTGTTAGAGCACAACTATATGTGTTGTCATTTTTTTTTGTCTCCTACCATCCCTCAAGTCCTTTTCCCTTGTGGTTGCCCGCTTATCCCTTGCGTGTGTCCTTGGGCATTTAGTTTGTGCGGTTTTCAGTAGATAAGGTTTTGATAATTTGTTTACAGAATGACTTTCATAAAAGCGAGTTGTTCTGTTTTGGTAGAGCCAATGAGAAACAAGAGGCTTATAGGCAATTATTTGGATGCGAATTGGGGGCATTACATTTTACGTACTTAGGTATACCCATTCACTATCGTAAGCTGACAAACAGAGAATGGAAGTGCATTGAGAATCGGTTTGAGAAGAAACTCAGTTGCTGGAAGGGCAAACTCATGTCATATGGAGGCCGATTGATTCTTATTAATTCGGTGCTCACGAGTATGCCTATGTTTTCTCTTATCTTTCTTCGAAGTCCCAGTTGGTGTTAGGAAAAGGCTGGTCTTCTATCGATCCCGATTCTTCTGGCAGAGTGATGATCTAAAGAGAAAATACCGACTTGCCAAATGGATATCATCTGTCGACCAAAGGACAAGGGGGGCCTTGGTATTTAGAATCTTGAAGTCAAGAACATATGTCTTCTCAGTAAGTGGCTGTATAAGTTATCAGTTGAGACTAAGGCTACGTGGGCGCAGATTCTCCGTAGTAAGTATCTGCAGTCCAAGACTTTGTCCCAGGCGACAGTGAGACCGACTGACTCGCTGCTTTGGAAGGGGCTTATGAGAGTCAAAGTTGCCTTCTTTAATAGAACAAAGTTTATAGTCGGTAATGGCAACACCACTTGCTTCTGGGAGGATACTTGGCTTGGTGAAACGCCGTTGGCGCTTCAGTATCCGTCCCTGTATCGTATTGTTCAACGACGTGATGCTCTTGTTGCAACGATTATGCAGTCAATTCCCCTTAATATTCAGTTTAGGAGGGCGCTTGTTGGCGACCTGTGGGAAGCATGGCTTCATTTGGTGAGTAGATGGATGGAGGTTCATCTATCTCATCAGCCCGATCAGTTGTGTTGGAAGCTTACTAGGTCTGGAGAGTTCACAGTTAAGTCGATGTATATCGATGTCATTAACTCTAGTGCTATTCCTAGTTCCAAAGATGTTTGGAAAGTCAAAGTTCCTTTGAAAATTAAAGTGTTTATGTGGTTTATACATAAACAAGTCATTTTAACAAAGGATAATTTGGTTGAGCGCAACTGGACAGGATCTACTAGGTGTAGTTTTTGTGATCGGGACGAAACTATCAAGCACCTCTTCTTTGACCGCCCGTTGGCGAGAGTGTTGTGGCACACGATGCATATTGCCTTTAACATTACTCCTCCGAATTCGGTCCGTACGTTATTTGAAACGTGGCTTGTTGGGATAGAGTCCGAAACAGCTAGACACATTTGTGTAGGAGTATGTGCTTTATTGTGGGTAATTTGGAACTGCAAAAATGATTTGGCTTTTAACAGAACAACAAATATTCATTTTTTGCAGGTTTTATTCCGAGCTACTGCGTTGATCCGTATGTGGTCGTTACTCACTCCGACGGGGGCCAGGGAGCGTTTGGTTACTGGATCTGTCCGGTGGGAGATGGTAGTGCGGGATATCTTCAACCGGTTTGGATGGTGGTCATGTAATAGGATAGGCGATTAGTTTACCTATCTTTGTTATGCCAGCCGGTTGTGCCTTTTGGGCATTTTGTTTTTGGCGTTGTGGCTCTTTGTGAGCTTGCCGTTATTTTGTTTTCAGACTATAAGACCTTGTTGAATCTCTTTATTTATCTATTAATGTGGCCGTATGCATCGTTCTGATGCAAAGGCCGGGGAGTCCCCCTTTTCGAAAAAAGTAGTTCATCACATAATAAGGGGCTTCAAGATTTGTATAAAATATTTTTTAATTTGTTTTTTTGCTGATGTTGTGTGAGTGTCATGCTTAGATGTGACATAAGACATAATTATGTCACATCTAGATGAGTCCTAGCCACACCCATTTGTTTATTGTTGTACGAGTTAACTCTACAGTCCGGTTTCAGTAATAACAAACTATTTTGGTACGGTCTCTATAAATACCATACTAACCAGGCTTGATGGGAATGTGATAATTATAATTACAACATGACGTGACAAAATTAGATGGTGCGACATCAATAAACGAGTGGCAAGCCAACATAAAGAAAAGTACATCTAATGAACTGTACGAGTGGTACTACACCAGACTACAATGACAAGCAGCAGTCAATCTGCATTTGCGGGGTGACCATTTCAAAAAAAATTAGAAAGGCCTGGTTGCCCCTCCCCGGCACTGTCTCTCCCAGGGCGGCCTGGCGGCGGCGCGCCCCACCCACCTCTCTCTTCCCCCCTCCCCGCCGCCGCCAATAGCCCCCGCCGGGCGAAGCCCGCGCGGATCTGGCGGCGGCGGGCTGCCGTTCCCCGTGTGGCGCGCTCACGGGCTGGGGGAGCCCCATGTGGCGGCGACCGGCGTGGCGTGACTCCGGCACGCGGCGGTTCATCCGGTGGAGGCTGGGGACGGTGGTGTGGAGGCGCTCGCTGCTCCCTCCCGGTGGCCTGCTCCGAATCAGCGGCGTCCCCCTGCCGGTGGGTGTCGGGGTGAGGCTGTGGGTCGACGAGATGCGATCCGGCGGAGGTGTTCTCTGTGAGGCGAGCATGGTGGTGCTCGCCCTCCCCCTCTCTGCGTGATCTGCAGGCGCTCGGCGTGCCTGTCGGCACGTTCCTGGTGGGGGGCGGCGTGGGCAGGCTGGATCCGGCTGGATTTGGCCTGCGGTGGACCGGATCTGGTCATGTGTGGCGGCGGTCTGCGGTGGTGCATGAAGCAGAGTATCGCGGTCTACCGGTGCTCCTCGAAGGTGGTCTGCTCACTTGGGCGAAAGCCTCTGCTCCGACCGGAGCCGGCGATGGCGGCGCCCGTGGGTGTCGCTTACCTCCTTGGAGGCGTCGCTGTCAAGGTGACTTTCCCTTCGAAGCTCCAGGGGAAACCCTTGTTCCTGGTTCTTCCGGAACGGTCGATGGCGGCGCATTTTTGCGTCGCAATCCTTCTTGAAGGCATCGTTTTGGTGGATTTGTGTGGTCGCTGCTTTCTGCGGGTTGGATGGTGGTGGTGGTGCGACTGGCTGGGGTCGACGGTGGTGTGGTCGGTGTCGGTGAGGAGGTGCTGCTTTGCCCACGTCTTCTAGGCTTGACCATTCGTTTGAGTGGTTCGATTCTTCCATCAGAAGCCGGGTTAGCGGAGTGGGATCCTCTCTGGACCACCTCGTTCCTGTACGACACCTCTCCCCTCTACGGGGTGTTGTTGGGTGGCGACCAGACGGCCAACGTTCAAGGCTCTCCTTGATTGGTCAGATGAAGATGGAAGTTGAGACCTCGGGGGAAACCCCTAGCCCAGGTCCTCCTGGTGCAGATGATGGCGGCGCAACCGACGTCGCGGCCCTTGTTGAAGGCATCATCTCGGGGTCTGCTTGGTTGACGTGTGGGTGCTGCTGCAGGGATGTTGGTGGTGGTGGTGCGACCGGATGGTTCGACGGTGGTATGTGGTCGTCTGTAGTGGTGTTCGTTGGTGTCGCCCCTGTTGATGTGCATGCTCAAGACCTTCATGGCTGCCGTTGTGGTGCGGCAAGCTTCGTGCTCTTGGCGTTGTCCTGGTTCATCTTTGTTTAATGATGCCGCAAGTTTCCTCCCCAACTTGCTAATCGTTTCTGATTCTTCATGGCAGAGTTCCCCGTCAAGGTTCGTGCTAGTCACTCGTTGATGTGGATGCTCCTCTATTACGCCGTGGTGCTCGGTACGCAGGCCGGTTTGGTGCGTTAGGCCGCTTGTCAAGTCTTAGTATTGTGACCCCTCGACGACTCCCCTCATCTACTTGTGCCTCTCGTGGTGATGTTCTTCGGGTTGCTAGCTAGGTGTGCCTTGTCTTTGGCGTCTTTTGTTTTTGTTTCTCTTCTTTTACCCTCTCTTGTACGGTTTTCGGCCCGGTTTTCCTCATAAACAGGGTCTAATTGTCTTGGTTTTCGATCCAATTTTCCTTATAAACCGGATCAATATCTTGGCTTTAAGGCCACTTTGAAATATATTTAGGTAGGGAGCCTTTCACCGCCGGTGACCATTTCAAAAAAAATCCGCATTTGCGGATCACTTAATTTAGTATGGCTAAGACGCCAGAGAAAGAAATCGTACCTTCCGGCTATCAACAACGAACCCAGCACATGATCCAGGGTGCCTAATCTGGAATTTAATGGCGTGTCCGGGATGATGCACCAGTCAGATTCTTTCAACGGCAATCACTTTGTCTTTGCTAAGCTATACTTTGGACGTTGTTCGCAAAGTTAGATGTCAGTGATGGAGCCGCATCGAGATCGGCTGAAGAGGGTTTTTTTTTAAAAGGAGGAAGACACCTGGCCTCTGCATCTTGCATCTGGATGATGCATGCAGCCACTTTATTAATTGTTCACACAAAACCTTATAAAGAAATACAACAGTAAGACTAAAGCCACCGTCTAGGCAACATCTGTCGCTACTCCTATCCAATTGATCAAGGGATGCTGATAGTTTGGGCCTATTACCAAACAGACCTCGCAACCAAACGTAACATCTAAGACCTGAGGTCCTATCCAGGACACATGCCGGGTATGGGGCACCCACCGGTCTGGGCACTCCTCAACCAGGACGCCTGCCGGGTATGAGGCTGTTGGGCTAATAAGCCGCGGCGACGCACCGAACGCGACCAGCGCGTGTATGGGCGCGAGCTGGCCGGATCAGGTGCATCGGGACCGCGAGAGTGTGTGCGTGCGTGCGTACAGGTGCAGCACGGGGCGTGTCCGTGCGCGTGTGCGTCGTGTGCGTGGGTGTGGGAGTAGCTGGAGGGCGAGTCGCGCGGCTGATCGAGGGCGTGGCCGTTGGAGCTCGCCGTGGGGCGCGCGCGGGAGCGCGACGCGGGCACGAGCGGAGCGTGCGGAGCGCGGGCGATCATGAGCGAGTGGAGGCGTTGGGTACGTGCCCGGTGCGCCGGCTCGGGGCTATAAAGCCGTGCGAGGGCCGTTGTAACAGCTGCGGGTGTGTGTGTTGAGTTCGTGCTCTGGAAAAGGTGTTCGTGCACCGGAAAAACCACCTCGCCGTGTCCCCGTTCTCCTTCCTTCTTCCCTTTCTTCTTCGTGTGTTCGAGCTACGGCGTCAGAGAGAGAGGAGAGCTGAGGCGAGGGACTGGCGGTTCCAACAGTTGGCATCAGAGCCACGTTCTGTTCAGGGCACGCCGGCGATGTCGATCGTCCCATATGCCGGCGGAGCAAGCGGATCACTGCCGCAGTCGGTGCCGCTGCTCACCGGCGACAACTACACGGCGTGGTCGATCAAGGTGGAGGCGAACCTTGATGCGGCCGGGCTGTGGGAGGCCGTGGTGGTGCCAGAGGACACGCGGCGGCCGTGATCGCAAAAAAGGACAAGCCGGCGCGGGCGTATATGCTGGGCGCGCTCGCAGAGGACCTACTGCTGCAGGTGGCGGCGAAGAAGACTGCCGCGGAGGTGTGGGCTGCTCTGAAGGCGCGGTTCGTTGGCGCGAACCGCGTGCGGGCGGCGCGGCTGGGCACTTTGCGCGGGGAGTTCGAGCTCCTGCGCATGGCGAGCGGCGACACGCTGGATGAGTTCGCCGGCAAGCTCGGTGGCATGGCGGCGCGCTACGCGGCGCTCGGCTCAACGCTGGAGGACGCCGCGCTGGTGAAGAAGCTGCTCGACTCCGTGCCGGACCGCTTGTACGCGGCGGTGGCTGGGATCGAGCAGTTCTGCGACGTGTCGACGATGCCGTTCAAGGAAGCGCTCGGGCGGCTCAATCCAACAAGCGGCGGTGGCTGAAGGCGACGATGCCGTCCTTCCAAAGAGGGATGAGTCAAGATGGTGGTGGTCAGGGTCTATGGGACAACACAACCTGATTGATTTGTGCGTTCGCAGCAGAACCAGCCGAGCAAGCAGGATTGCAGGTTGGATGGGGGACGAGGCCTGGTGGAACACAATGATGTACTCCAGCACTATCTCGGTCTCCACAACTATCAAGGAACTACTTGTGAAACAAGTGCTCAACTCTAGTCAGGGCAACAGAGAAGAGTACTACCACTCCAAGTCCACGGAGGAGGGGCCAGATCACATCATCAATTCACGGGGCCGGGCAGCACTTAAGAAGTGGGGGATACATGGCCTGGGAATGTCCCGCGTCATGGACATGGAGTTTGATGAGAGCATCCTCGTGTTACACATTGCCACCGACATCTACCTCCTCAAATATCAGTGGCTAAGTACAGATCATTTGTGTTGCCTTGCTGAGGCAATCAAGGCGATGTCCAACTACATGCTTTTCCTCCTTGTTGCACGCCCTTATATGCTGCCGGGCTCCGCCAACCGCACTAGGTATGTTGATGTGTGCTATTGTCTTACTGGTATCAAATACAACACATCCCAAGATTTGGCCGCCTTGCTAACACGGAGGGACGGTGAATATGGGTACTATAAGCCAGAATCTATAAAGGATAGTGAAAAAGAACGATGCATTAACCAATGCAAAACAGTTCAAACAATATATATTCTAGTAAACATGATGAATAACACATGGAATCACAAAAATGTTTTTGTTGAGCTAGAGATGATCGCTGAAGTGTGGGTGGAGATGTTGTGCTACGCGGGGTACAGATGCAGCGGGTATTCTCATGCCAAGCAGTTGAGCAACGGTGGCGAGCTCCTCACCGTCGCTGCCCTTGTTGTAGGGTACTACAGAAGAAGCGTGCTCAAACCTAGGACTATGGCAGAACAGGTGAAGGAGGAGGAGCAAAGGCGGGCAGCCATGCAGGAGGAGGAGAGGCAGCAGGTTGCCATGCAGGAGCAGGAGCTGCATTCTCGTCTTGATGAACCGCCAAGCCCCCCTCCTGAGTCCAACAATGAGATATCCTCTGTCTGAGCTGAGTACCTGTGAGACATCCCCGTTGAAGGTTTAGCTCTCTTGAGGAGATGACTTTTTGTCAGTTGTCGTTGTATTTCCGTTTGCTGCTTGCTTTGCTTCATTAATGCTTCCTCCCCTGTAGAACGAATGAATGAACTCGAGTATTATCTATGTATTTTCGCATTCAAGTATTATCTCTATCTATGGATTTGGGTTTTGTTTCTTATTTTCTTGCACCGACAACATGATAGCGTTGTGTACAGTAAGGAACGATTGTGCATTTGCTAATACTACAAAGAGGTCGTTGTAACACAGTTTGCAACCACCGAGCAGTCCAAATCTTAAGGAGGGCAACCACGTCTGGTCGATCGACGACGTTGAAGCTGCGACGCCCGATATCACGTCCAACCATCGCGCAATCGACATGGTCGCAGATGAAGGAGAGCGCGAGTAGGCACCAACTTTTTTTTGCGGGGTAGGCACCAACTGTCAAGCGTAGCGGGTGGTGGCCGCTATTCACCAGTCACTTGCTATCGGGCTGTTTATGACAGGCAGATAGACGATGGACACCTAGGCGAGGAGGTGGGGCCCCGAGGCCCGCTGCGCCATGTCGGAGTGCGAGCTAGGACGCCCACGCTTTAGACGGGAAGGCTGCTCTTCGCACGGGCCAGAGAGGCGCAAATATTCCTATGTATAATAAATTAGTAAAAATGAATATACTAAGTGTTAAATATTCTATGACTTGTAATATTCGTATGAATCAGACAACTTAGGAAAGGAAAAAATATATATAGATTGTAATGTTTCAAAATTTGTTGCAATCTTTTGAATCAAAGTGGTCACGGTAATACTGGCGCAAGAACACAACGATAGCAGCCTGGTCCCACAAAAGGTGTACCATAAGCAGATGTGATGAGTACTGTTTCCGCAAAAAAAAAAAAAAAAAAGATGTGATGAGTACTGGGACCCATCCATCACCTTGCGTGCATGCCACCACCCATGATCCAAGTAGTGGGACTGGGCTGTAAAGCTCTGGGGGAACCTAATAAACTCTCGACCTCGGGTGGTTCTCAGAAACGTCGTGAAAGATGCTCCCGTACGAGTAGTAACCATTTACTATGATTGCCAACGCATGCCATTCATACAATATTGCACAAGGACAAGTATCAGTATGGGTATATCTATATCTATTGTCCAGCACATAAAGGTACTTCTCCTTGCATTATATTCCTCTCTTGTGCTCAGGTTGTTAGCCGAGCTCTAGCCCTCTCCAAACCTGCTTCCCCAAATTTTGCTTCTCGGTGTAGCGGCGGCGTTCGCGGATCTGTGTCATCCATCCATCGATACAAGTAAGTTCACTTTAGAACTGCTACTTCGTATTTCATCCCGTAGATTAGTGCTTTGATAGAGTGGGATTAAGGGGGCTTTAGAGGCAAACTTAGGCTGTTCCCGAGCGTGTGTGAGAAGGATAGAGGGGGCTAAGAGCTTCTAAAGCCACATATAACAAGAAGGACCCCTTGTATGTTCATGGAGGCGTCCGTTCGTGTCCATGTAGAGGGGCTCAGTCACCCCTTATTTTGCGTTTACGCAACCGCGTACCTCAAATTCATACCTCTATACTACTCGTTGTTAGAGATGTAGACGAACATGTGCGTCGGTAGTGGCGAACGGAACGGCCTCCTGGTTCCTGGCCCATGACTACCGACAGGCGGCGAGCGGGTTGGACGATTGGCAGCGCGGAGGGGAGGGAGTGGGTGAAAATGGAACAGGATAGGGTTGGGGTCGTGTTGTCCGGCTTACATGCCCGGATTAGCCCCTGGGGCGGCGCACGGGAGCGGTGTTTCTCATCGGACTGATGTTTTCAAATGCGTGTCCATGTGGATCGTGCCGTTAGTCTGACGTGGCGGCGCCGAGAGGCGCGCACCGAGTTCACCTCATATCCGCCATAGATATAGGCTAGATAAGAGGAGTGTCGGTCAGCCTGGGAGTATAGGGCCCACACGAGGAATCCGACAGGGTGAGGATTTTATGACCGATGACTTATCAGTTTGTCCGCCTGGACAGGTAGGGCCGTTTTAGGAGCACGGATGTAGATGCTCCAAGCCGGTTTCAAGAGAGGGGAATTGTTTTATTATGAGTACACTAGGGCCTCTTCAACGGCAACTCGCAAATTTCCTCACGCATACGTCTGTGGACAAGGGGGCTAGTCCGCGGACATGAATGCGGCAGGCCACCATCTAACCGTAGCCGTATACATTTCAAACACTTTATGAATCAACCGGATGAAATTCATGCAAACCGGACGGATTTCGTTTAATTTCTAATATAATATACATAAGCGGACGATATTCGGACCGACTTACTAAAAACTATAGGAGGACACTGAACCTTGTATCTGACAACCACCCCTTAACCGTGACCACCCTGTCCTCCCGCACCACCATCAGCGTCCGTGCCATCACCGTCGTCCCTCGAGCGGCCCAAGGATGCCAGAGGGCCGCGGCAGCCCTGCCAGGCGGATGCGTGAAACTCGCGGAGGAGCCGCACCGGCTCCTGCTGCGTGGTGCAAAGGGCCACCCTGGCCACTACCGAAGGCACTGGTGGCATCACGCCTGCGGCCTTGCCCCTCCTTGCGTTGGCGGAGCATTCACTAAGTGACCACTCCTTGCCGATCTTGGCGAGTTCTTCGTCAATGCAGCGCCGGCGCCTGGAGGCCGTCTCCGCGATTGTGACGGAGCGGTCGAACACCCACAGAGCGGCTGCCGGCATTGCGCCGGATGTACCTCGCCTGTTGAGGATGTGTCCACGCGCCTTGGTGATCGCAGGCATCATGGTGGTGAGGATGGCCCGTCGATCCGCCCGTAGCGGCTATGCAGAGGGGGTGATGTCAGCTCGTCCTTCACATGGCGGAGGCACTGGGGGACGTTGGCTCCTGCTTAACACAGCGGCTGATCTGGAGGTCGTAGTTGTGACGCAGGGACATTGGCTCATCTTTCACCTGCCGGAGTGGGGATGTCGGCTACCACTAAACGCAGAGCCGTGGCGCGGACGGTGGATCCTCCTTCATGCACGTCGGGGATGATGGCGCCAGGCCCATCAGACGGAGCGAACGCTCCGTCATGATCTCCAAGTAGTAGACTATTTTTCGCTCGTCAAAGCTGCCTCCGAGAGGAGACGGGGCCGCTGTTGCGGCTGGTCCTCCTCGTCGCTAGAGGAGAAGACTATCTCCTCCTTGTTGGAGGAGGCCGTCGCCATGGATGCAGATGGTCCTTGTGAGCAAGGGCTACGACGCGATGATCTGCCTAGCGACGAACTTCCACCGGTGTCGCCTGCCAGCGCGGAGAAGCAGGACTTCGTCGTCGCCATTGGGCTCGGGGAGAAGGGCTCAGAGAGGAGGAAGGGTTCCGTGAGATGGAGGAAGATGGTGCGGTGCTTGGGAGAGGGTGCGGATCTGGACGGTGTCGGAGCGCGGCTTTAAATATCCACAGCCAGGCCAGGCGGAGGGGCGCTCAGCCTTCCTCAATGCAGCGCAGTGGCCGGAGTTGGTTCTCAGGACGCGGCATCCGCATTGAAGTGGCGGCGACGGTAGAGAGGTCACGTCCGTCTGTGCCTCCTTCCCGTCCGGTATCAATGTTGGCCGATGAATGCTCTGGACCGGCATGAATGCGGCGTGGGGCGTGGGATGAAAAGCGCGGGAGAGGCGGGTGGGTGGTTTGGGTGGGCTAGTGTGGTTAGAAGTGGGCTTGGGAGCGGTCCGGACTCCCACAAATCCCCCATGTTTGTCTCCGGCTTTCGGAAGAAAATACGTCCGGACCGTCCTGCGGACCAATATAGGCTCGCGTTTGATGGCTTCCGCTTTACCGCTCCAGACGGATACGGGAAGTTTGAGGGTTGGTGTTGGAGATGCCCTTAATATCCAGAGATACTAATGTCTGAACATTATTCACAAAACATATAGTAAGTGTTGGAAAAAAATCATATAGTTATATATAGTTCTTGTTTGTTGTATGTAATTTTTCATATTATTTGTTAATCATAGAGAAACAATGGCGATAGTGGAGGTGCAAGTGGAGCAATGGCAAGAACGAGCGATCCAAGTGCTGGTGTTGTTGAGCTTCTCGATGCAGCTAGTGCTTCTTGTGCTAGCCGAGTTTCGTCGGCGCATTGACTCCGGCATGCTAAGGGTGGTGATTTGGTCAGCTTATGTGCTAGCCGACTCCACGGCGCTATATACCCTGGGCCACTTGTCTGTGACGAGCAGGTCAGGCGATCACAAGCTGATGGCATTTTGGGCGCCATTCCTGCTGGTGCACCTTGGCGGACAGGACAACATCACCGCATATGCCATCGAGGACAACCAGCTCTGGCGGCGGCACCTACAGACACTCACCGTGCAGGTCGCGGCGGCTGCCTACATCCTCTATGAGTCCACCATCGTCGGTACTGAGGCCCTGCTCCGGAGTGCTGCTGTCCTCATGTTCGTGGTTGGCATTGTGAAGTATGGGGAGAGGGTGTGGGCGCTGAAGCGTGCTGACACTAGCGCATCAGCCAACGGGTATGAATCCTTGGAGGAGAACACTCGTTCTTTGACTACACCTCCTACAGACCAGCGGCACCAGCACACCGAGTACCTGTTGTGGTTAGCCGACCAGGGGCTGGGCACCGTCGTGCGCCTGCTGCAGGTAGCCTACCTCTTGTTAGATATTCCAAAGGATATGATTCAGGGGCCGTTATCCAGCGTAGAGTTACACCTGGATAACATCCAGGCGGACGAGTTGTACAAGGTGGTGGAGATGCAACTCGGGCTAATGCACGATGCCCTCTACAGCAAGGCTGAGGTGATCCATACATGGTATGGCCTTTGCATCCGCGTCATTTCTCCTGTGTTCACCGCCATTGCCTTCGTGCTATTCCATAGGTCGGCCTTGTCAGCGGGTGACCGCCACTCCAGCAGAGCAGATGTTACAATCACATATGTTCTATCAGGTGGGGCTGTTACACTGGAGATTGTATCGGTGCTAAGGGCTATGTTCTCCAGATGGCCAAGCCTGATACTATGGAAACTGGCTTACTATGAGGCTAGAGTAAAAAGGCCCATGTGGGTCTGGCTTGCCCGTGCAGTCACTTCTATCCGTCTATTGGTGCTTCTTGAGAGGCACGAGTCGAGATGGTGGTCGGACTCTATGGGGCAGTACAATCTGATTGACTTGTGCATCAGCAACAAGGACAACCGAGCAAGCAGGACTGTGAGCAGCATCCTGAGCTGGATGGGTATCCAGGACCGGTGGAATACACTAGTCTACTCACGCTCCATCCCTGTCCCCATGGCTCTCAAAGAAATAGTGGTGGAACATGTGCTCAGGAGTAGGCAGCGCAGCGAGGAAATGTACTACAGTTCCCTGGAGGAGAAGCAGGATTTTATCATCAATTCACGGGGCCAGGCGGCTTTAAGAAAGCGGGGTTTACACCAAAGACTAGGCAGGTTCGTGGATATGGAGTTGGATGACAGCATCATCGTGTGGCACCTCGCCACCGATATCTTCCTCCATTACAGAAAAGATCAGGGGCTATATGTTGTAGCTGATTTGAGACGATTAATGGTGGCAACCGAGGTGATCTCCAACTACATGTTTTTTCTCTTTGTTGCACGCCCCTACATGCTGCCGGGATACGTCAGCCACACTAGGTACACTGAGATTTGCTATCATCTCACCGGTCTCAAATGCAACACAGCCAAGGATTTAATGAGCTTGCTAATGTCAGAGTTCAATCAGAAGGAGGACCAGAACAATATACTGTATACAATACATGATCTTGCTCATGAGCTGCTCTCTCTGGGGGATGCCCCACTCAAGGAAGTGCTGGAGATGATCAGCGAGGTGTGGACGGAGATGCTGTGCTACGCTGGGTACAGATGCAGCGGGTATTCTCATGCCAAGCAGCTCAGCAACGGCGGCGAGCTCCTCACTATCGTTGCCCTTGTGGTGGAGTACCGCAGAAGAGACATCCTCCTCCTTTGAGGCGCCCTGAGGAACTACTGTGGTGCATAATGGTGTTCCACTGCTTCTGTCAGTTGTCGTTGCCTGTCCATTTGCTGCTTGCTTTGCTTCCTGCATGGTTCTTTCCCTGTAAAATAAATGAACTCCAGTATTATCTATCTATATGTCTACCTGTCACTTGTCTTGGGCCAAGAATTAATTGTGTACTGGAGAATTATGTACGTTTTTTTTTTGCGAATCAGAGAATTCTGTAAATGAGTGCATTTTCCTGTAGTATTATTATCCCTACCGCATTAATTTACGATGAAGAACCAAATCAGACAAGTGGCAAGGAACAATTGCACATTTGCTAGCATTATGAGGTTTGAATTTGATGAATGCGCATCTGCTAATCGAGTGTGTCTTCTATATACCAAAAGAGCTCTCTTCTGAAAATTGTGTGTTACATCAAAGTTGAAACAGAAAAGGCGTAGTTTTTATGTGCTTATTCATTACATTACATCCTAGTAGTACAGGAATATGTCTTCGGATTCAGCAGAGTGCAAACTTAGGTTTATGGATAGCCGTCATGCCATGCACGATCCAAAGTTTGTGGTTAACTTGATTTGTGTCTACTAGCATGGTACCAGCACAAGGAGCTCGAATTCCGCACATAAACTGCACCACGATGACAGAAGGGACTCCACTGAATTGCTGCTTGTAGTGCAGTTTGTAAAAAGAGTGAATTCCGGTTTTTACCTCCTATTTTGACATTTTTGACACTAATTACCCCATTTAGCAGGATTTCATCCGTTTTACCCATTTAGTAAAAGTGTTGCTACAATTTTCATGATTTAAATTTTTTGTGCGTTTTGACCAGCTGGCATGCCACGTCGACATTTTTTCCCTACCTATTTTTCTCCCTACTCAACTCGTTTCCCGTTTGAAGTATTCTGATGGGACGACTATACTTGATCAGCATGGCATATTACCATTGAATAAATCATCAGAGAAATTGTTATTGATATAACTTGGAATCATGTATGTTTTTCTTTCAGTTATCATATACGGCCTTAAGGAGCTTCTCTTGTATGGAACATCCATCCGTTGGCACTCACCATCCACGACCGAGTGACACAAGCGAGTGAGCGAGCCTGCCCCTTCCCCTCCCTGCCCGCCGCTCGCCGCTCCGGCGGCGGTGTCCACCCTCCCGCCGTTGGTCACTCCGACCCCGGTGGCCATGCCACCGCCCGCTTCGTCCCCTCCCCCCTCCCCCGTACCCGTCCTTCACGTCCGCCTCCTGCTCCCATGGCGACGAGCCCCCGCTCCATGAATGTTGGGGAACGTAGTAATTTCAAATAAATTCCTACGCACACGCAAGATCATGGTGATGCATAGCAACGAGAGCGGAGAGTGTTGTCCACGTACCCTCGTAGACCGAAAACGGAAGCATTATGACAACGCGGTTGATATAGTCGTACGTCTTCACGGTCCGACCGATCTAAGTACCGAACGTACGGCACCTCCGAGTTTAGCACACGTTCAGCTCGATGACGATCCCCGGACTCCGATCCAGCAAAGTGTCGGGGATGAGTTCCGTCAGCACGACGGCGTGGTGACGATCTTGATGTTCTACCGTTGCAGGGCTTCGCCTAAGCACCGCTACAATATTATCGAGGTGGACTATGGTGGAGGGGGCACCGCACACGGCTAAAAAACGATCACGAAGATCAACTTGTGTGTCTATGGGGTGCCCCCTGCCCCCGTATATAAAGGAGTGGAGGAGGGGGAGGGCCGGCCCTCTCTATGGCGCGCCCTAGGGGAGTCCTACTCCCACCGGGAGTAGGATTCCCCCTTTCCTAGTAGAACTAGGAGCCCTTCCAAGTAGTAGGAGTAGGAGGGAAGGAAAGGGAAGGGAAAAGGAGAAGGAAGGAAGGGAGCACCCCCCCCTCCCTAGTCCAATTCGGACCAGCTCATGGGGAGGGGTGCGGCCACCCTTTGAGGCCTTTCTCTCCTTTCCCGTATGGCCCATTAAGGCCCAATACGAATTCCCGTAACTCCCCGGTATTCCCGAAAATACCCGAATCACTCGGAACCTTTCCGATGTCCGAATAAAGTCGTCCAATATATCGATCTTTACGTCTCGACCATTTCGAGACTCCTCGACATGTCCCCGATCTCATCCGGGACTCCGAACTCCTTCGGTACATCAAAACTCATAAACTCATAATATAACTGTCATCGAAACCTTAAGCGTGCGGACCCTACGGGTTCGAGAACTATGTAGACATGACCGAGACACGTTTCCGGTCAGTAACTAATAGCGGAACTTGGATGCTCATATTGGCTCCCACATATTCTACGAAGATCTTTATCGGTCAAACCGCATAACAACATACGTTGTTCCCTTTGTCATCGGTATGTTACTTGCCCGAGATTCGATCGTCGGTATCTCAATACCTAGTTCAATCTCATTACCGGCAAGTCTCTTTACTCGTTATGTAATGCATCATTCCGCAACTAACTCATTATTCACATTTCTTGCAAGGCTTATAGTGATGTGCATTACCGAGAGGGCCCGGAGATACCTCTCCGACAATCGGAGTGACAAATCCTAATCTCGAAATACGCCAACCCAACATGTACCTTCGGAGACACCAGTAGAGCTCCTTTATAATCACCCAGTTACGTTGTGACATTTGGTAGCACACAAAGTGTTCCTCCGGTAAACGGGAGTTGCATAATCTCATAGTTGTAGGAACATGTATAAGTCATGAAGAAAGCAATAGCAACATACTAAACGATCAAGTGCTAAGCTAACGGAATGGGTCAAGTCAATCGCATCATTCTCCTAATGATGTGAACCCGTTAATCAAATGACAACTCTTTTGTCCATGGCTAGGAAACATAACCATCTTTGATAAACGAGCTAGTCAAGTAGAGGCACACTAGTGACACTATGTTTGTCTATGTATTCACACATGTATTATGTTTCCGGTTAATACAATTCTAGCATGAATAATAAACATTTATCATGATATAAGGAAATAAATAATAACTTTATTATTGCCTCTAGGGCATATTTCCTTCAGTCTCTCACTTGCACTAGAGTCAATAATCTAGTTCACATCATCATGTGATTCAACACCAATATTCACATCTGTATGTGATTAACACCCATAGTTCACATCGTCATGTGACCAACACCCAAAGGGTTTACTAGAGTCAATAATCTAGTTCACATCGCTATGTGATTAACACCCAAGAGTACTAAGGTATGATCATGTTTTGCTCATGAGAGAAGCTTAGTCAACGGGTCTGTCACATTCAGAGCCGTATGTATTTTGCAAATATTCTATGTCTACAATGCTCTGCACGGAGCTACTCTAGCTAATTGCTCCCACTTTCAATATGTATCCAGATTGAGACTTAGAGTCATCTGGATCGGTGTAAAAAGCTTGCATCAACGTAACTCTTTACGACGGGCTCTTTTATCACCTCCATAATCGAGAAATATTTCCTTAGTCCTCACTAAGGATGTTCTTGACCAATGTGCAGTGATCTACTCCTAGATCACTATTGTACTCCCTTGCCAAATTCAGAGCAAGGTATACAATAGCTCTGGTACATAGCATAGCATAATTTATAGAACCTATGACTGAGGCATAGGGAATGACTTTCATTCTCTTTTCTGTCGTGGTCGGGATTTGAGTCTTACTCAATTTCACACCTTTGCAACACAGGCAAGAACTTTTCTTTGACTGTTCCATTTTGAACTACTTCAAAATCTTGACAAGGTATGTACTTATTGAAAAAACTTATCAAGCGTCTTGATCTATCTCAATAGATCTTGATGCTCAATATGTAAATAGCTTTACTGAGGTCTTTCTTTTAAAGAACTCCTTTCAAATACTCCTTTATGCTTTTCAGAAAAATTCTACATCATTTCTGATCAACAATATGTTACTCACATATATTTATCAGAAAGGCGGTAGTGCTCCCACTCACTTTATTATAAATACAGGCTTCACCGCAATTCTGTATAAAACTATATGCTTTGATCAACTTATCAAAGCGTGTATTCCAAGTCTGAGATGCTTGCACCAGTCCATAGATGGATCGCTGGAGCTTGCACATTTTGTTAGCTCCTTTAGGATTGACAAAACCTTCTAGTTGCATTATATACAACTCTTCTTTAATAAATCCATTAAAGAATGTAGTTTTGACATCCATTTGCCAGATTTCATAAAATTTGGCAATTGCTAACATGATTTGGACAGACTTAAGCATCGCTACAGTTGAGAAAATCTCATTGTAGTCAACACCTTGAACTTGTCGAAAACCTTTTTGTGACAAGTCAAGCTTTGTAGATAGTAACACTACTATCAGTGTCCGTCTTCCTCTTGAAGATTCATTTATTTAACATGGCTTGCTGATCATCGAGCAAGTCAATCAAAGTCCATACTTTGTTCTCATACATGGATCCTATCTCAGATTTCATGGCCTCAAGCCATTTCGCGGAATCTGGGCTCATCATCGCTACCTCATAGTTCGTAGGTTCATCATGGTCTAGTAACATGACTTCCAGAACATGATTACTGTACCACTCTGGTGCGGATCTTACTCTGGAAGACCTACGAGGTTTGGTAGCAACTGAAGGAAATATGCCCTAGAGGCAATAATAAAGTTATTATTTATTTCCTTATATCATGATAAATGTTTATTATTCATGCTAGAATTGTATTAACCGGAAACATAATACATGTGTGAATACATAGACAAACAGAGTGTCACTAGTATGCCTCTACTTGACTAGCTCGTTGATCAAAGATGGTTATGTTTCCTAACCATAGACATGAGTTGTCATTTGATTAACGGGATCACATCATTAGGAGAATGATCTGATTGACATGACCCATTCCGTTAGCCTAGCACTTGATCGTTTAGTATGTTGCTAATGCTTTCTTCATGACTCATACATGTTCCTGTAACTATGAGATTATGCAACTCCGTTTACGGAGGAACACTTTGGTACTACCAAGCGTCCTGGCGTAATCTGGGTGATTATAAAGGAGTACTACAGGTGTCTCCAAAGGTACTTGTTGGGTTGGCGTATTTGAGATTAGGTTTTGTCACTCCGATTGTCGGAGAGGTATCTCTAGGCCTTCTCGGTAATACACATCACTTAAGCCTTGCAAGCATTACAACTAATGAGTTAGTTGTGAGATGATGTATTACGGAACGAGTAAAGAGACTTACGTAGCGAGATTGAACTAGGTATTGGATACCGACGATCGAATCTCGGGTAAGTAACATACCGATGACAAAGGAACAACGTATGTCGTTATGCGGTTTGACCGATAAAGATCTTCGTAGAATATGTAGGAACCAATATGGGCATCCAGGTTCCGCTATTGGTTATTGACCGAGAATGGTTCTAGGTCATGTCTACATAGTTCTCGAACCCGTAGGGTCCGCACGCTAACGTTTCGATGACAGTTCATTATGAGTTTATAAGTATTGATGCACGAAGGTTGTTCGAGTCCGGATGTGATCACGGACATGACGAGGAGTCTCGAAATGGTCGAGACATAAAGATTGATATATTGGAAGCCTACATTTGGACATCGGAAGTGTTCGAGTGAAATCGAATTTCCGAGTACGGGAGGTTACGGAACCCCGGAGGTCTATGGGCCTTAATGGGCCATAGAGAGAAGAGGAAGGGCCGGCCAGGTGGGCTGCGCCCCCTCCCCCTCTAGTCCGAATAGGACAAGGAGAGGCGGCGCCTTCCTCTTCCCCTCCTCCAATCCTAATCCAACTAGGAGGGGAGTCCTACTCGGTGGGAGTAGGACTCCTCAGCGCGCCTCCCAAGGCTGGCCGCACCCCCTTGGCTCCTTTATATCGGGGCAGGGGCACCCCATGACACACAAGTTGATCTACGGATCTTTCCTTAGCCGTGTCGGTGCCCCTTCCACCATATTCCACTTGGTCATATCGTCGCGGAGCTTAAGCGAAGCCTGCGCCGGAGAAGTCATATCGTCGCGGAGCTTAGGCGAAGCCCTGCGTCGGTGGAGCATCAACATCGTCCACCACGTCGTCGTTGTGGAACTCATCCCGACACTTTGCTGGATCGAGTCCGGGATCGTCATCGAGCTGAGCGTGTGCAGAACTCGGAGGTGCCGTCGTTCGGTGCTTGGATCGGTCGGATCGTGAAGGCGTCGACTACATCAACCGCGTTGTTATAATGCTTCCGCTTCGGTCTCACAGTGCGTGGGCGGACGGACTCTCCCCTCGTTGCTATGCCATCACCATGGTCTTGCGTGATCGTAGGAAAATTTTTGAAATTACTCGTTCCCCAACAGTGGCATCCGAGCCTGGTTTTATCGTTGATGTCATGTGCACGAGTAGAACACAAGTCAGTTGTGGGCGATACAAGTCATACTGCCTACCAGCATGTCATACTTTGGTTCAGCGGTATTGTGAGATGAAGCGGCCGGACCGACATTACGCAGACGCTTACGCGAGACTGGTTTCACCGCCCGAGCACTCGTTGCTTAAAGGTGACCGGCGGTGTCTGTCTCTCTCACTTTAGTTGAACCGAGTGTGGCTCGCCCGGTCCTTGCGAAGGTTAAAACGGAGTCTATTTGACGAAATATCGTTGTGGTTTTGATGCGTAGGTAAGAACGGTTCTTGCTCAGCCCGTAGCAGCCACGTAAAACTTGCAACAACAAAGTAGAGGACGTCTAACTTGTTTTTGCAGGGCATGTTGTGATGTGATATGGTCAAGACGTGATGCTATATTTTATTGTATGAGATGATCATGTTTTGTAACGAGTTATCGACAATGGCAGGAGCCATATGGTTGTCGCTTTATTGTATGAAATGCAAGCGCCATGTAATTGCTTTACTTTATCACTAAGCGGTAGCGATAGTCGTAGAAGCAATAGTTAGCGAGGCGACAACGATGCTACGATGGAGATCAAGGTGTCGTGCGGTGGCGATGGTGATCATGGCGGTGCTTGGAGATGGAGATCACAAGCACAAGATGATGATGGCCATATCATATCACTTATATTGATTGCATGTGATGTTTATCCTTTATGCATCTTATCTTGCTTTGATTGACGGTAGCATTATAAGATGATCTCTCACTAAAATTATCAAGAAGTGTTCTCCCTGAGTATGCACCGTTGCCAAAGTTCAGTAGTACCCGGACACCACGTGATGATCGGGTGTGATAAGTTCTCGTCCATCTACAACGGTGCAAAACAGTTGCACACGCGGAATACTCAGGTTAAACTTGCGAGCCTTGCATATAACAGATATGGCCTCGGAACACGGAGACCGAAAGGTCGAGCGTGAATCATATAGTAGATATGATCAACATAGTGATGTTCACCATTGAAACTACTCCGTCTCACGTGATGATCGGACATGGTTTAGTTGATTTGGATCACGTGTTCACTTAGATGACTAGAGAGATGTCTGTCTAAGTGGGAGTTTTTTTTAATATGATTAATTGAACTTTAATTTATCATGAACTTAGTCCTGGTAGTATTTTGCAAATTATGTTGTAGATCAATAGCTCGCGTTGTTGCTTCCCTATGCTTTTATATGTTTGTTTTGATATGTTATGTCCTTAATGCACCGCTAGGTGACAGACCTATTGCAGGAGCAGATGCAGACGTTATGAACGTTTGGCTAGCTCAATATGATGACTACTTGATAGTTTAGTGCACCATGCTTAACGGCTTAGAATCGGGACTTCAAAGACGTTTTGAACGTCAAAGACCATATGAGATGTTCCAAGAGTTGAAGTTAATATTTCAAGCAAATACCCGAGTTGAGAGATATGAAGTCTCCAACAAGTTCTATAGCTAAAGGATGGAGGAGAATCGCTCAACTAGTGAGCATGTGCTCAGATTATGCAGGTACTTCAATCACTTGAATCAAGTGGGAGTTAATCTTCGAGATAAGATAGTGATTGACAGAATTCTCTAGTCACCATCACTAAGTTAGTAGAACCTCGTGATGAACTATAGTATGCAAGGGATGACGAGAGCGATTCCCAAGCTCTTCGTGATGTTGAAATCGACGAAGGTAGAAATCAAGAAAGAGCATCAAGTGTTGATGGTTGACAAGATCACTAGTTTCAAGAAAAGGGCAAAAGGAAGAAGGGAACTTCAAGAAGAGCGACAAGCAAGTTGCTGCTCAAGTGAAGAAACCCAAGTCTGGTCCTAAGCACGAGACTAAGTGCTTCTACTGCAAAAGGATTGTTCCTTTGAAGCGGAACTACCCCAAGTGTTTGGTGGATAAGAAAGGATGGCAAAGTAAACAAAGGTATATTTGATATACATGTTATTGATGTGTACTTTACTAGTGTTCATAGCAACCCCTCAGTATTTGGTACTAGTTAGGTTGCTAAGATTAGTAACTCAAAGCGGAGTTGCAGAATGAGCAGAGACTAATTAAGGGTGAAGTGCGATGAGAGTTGGAAGTAGTTCCAAGATTGATATGATCATCATCGCACACTCCCTATACCTTCGGGATTAGTGTTAAACCTAAATAAATGTTATTTGGCGTTTGCGTTGAACATGAATATGATTTGATCATGTTTATTGCGATACGGTTATTCATTTAAAGTCAAAGAATAATTGTTGTTCTGTTTTCATGAATAAAACCTTCGATGGTCATACACCCAATAAAATAGTTTGTTGGATCTCGATCGTAGTGATACACATATTCAAAATATAGATGCCAAAAGATGCAAAGTTAATAATGATAGTGCAATTTATTTGTGGCACTGCCGTTTGGGTCATATCGGTGTAAAGCGCATGAAGAAACTCCATAAAGATGGATTTTCGGAATCACTTGGTTATGAATCATTTGATGCTTGCGAACCGTGCCTTTTGGGCAAGATGACTAAAACTCCGTTCTCCGGAACAATGGAACAAGCTACTAACTTATTGGAAATAATACATACCGATGTATGTGATCCAATGAGTGTTGATGCTCGTGGCAAGTATCGTTATTTTCTGACCTTCACAAGATGATTTGAGCAGATATGGGTATATCTACTTGATGAAACACAAGTCTGAAACATTTGAAAAGTTCAAAGAATTACAGAGTGAAGTGAAGAATCATCGTAACAAGAAAATAAAAGTTTCTACGATATGATCGCAGAGGAAAAATATTTGAGTTGCGATTTTGGCCTTCAGTTAAAACAATGTGAAATAGTTTCACTACTCACGCCACCTGGAACACCACAGCATAATGGTGTGTCCGAACGTCATAACCGCACTTTATTGGATATGGTGCGATCTATGATGTATCTTACCGATTTACCACTATCGTTTTGGGGTTATGCATTAGAGACAGCTGCATTCATGTTTAATAGGGCACCATCTAAATCCGTTGAGATGACACCGTATGAACTATGGTTTAGCAGTAAACCTAAGCTGTCGTTTCTTAAAGTTTGGAGTTGTGATGCTTATGTGAAAAAGTTTTCACCTGATAAGCTCTAACCCAAATCGGAGAAGTGCGTCTTCATAGAATACCCAAAGGTGACTATTGGGTACACCTTCTATCACAGATCCGAAGGCAAGTTTTTTCGTTGCTAAGATGGATCCTTTCTAGAGAAGAAGTTTCTCTCGAAAGAAGTGAGTGGGAGGAAAGTAGAACTTGATGAGGTAATTGTACCTTCTCCCTTATTGGAAAGTAGTTCATCACAGAAATCAGTTCCAGTGATTCCTACACCAATTAGTGAGGAAGTTAATGATGATGATCATAAAACTTCAGATCAAGTTGCTGCCAAACCTCGTAGGTCTTCCAGAGTAAAATCCGCACCAGAGTGGTACGGTAATCATGTTCTGGTAGTCATGTTACTAGACCATGATGAACCTACGGACTATGAGGAAGCGATGATGAGCCCAGATTCCGCGAAATGGCTTGAGGCCATGAAATCTGAGATAGGATCCATGTATGAGAACAAAGTATGGACTTTGATTGACTTGCTCGATGATCAGCAAGCCATGTTAAATAAATGGATCTTCAAGAGGAAGACGGACACTGATAGTAGTGTTACTATCTACAAAGCTCGACTTGTTGCAAAAGGTTTTCGACAAGTTCAATGTGTTGAATACGATGAGATTTTCTCACTCGTAACGATGCTTAAGTCTGTCCGAATCATGTTAGCAATTGCCACATTTTATGAAATCTGGCAAATGGATGTCAAAACTGCATTCCTTAATGGATTTATTAAAGAAGAGTTGCATATGATGCAACCAGAAGGTTTTGTCAATCCTAAAGGAGCTAACAAAATGTGCAAGCTTCAGCAATCCATCTATGGACTGGTGCAAGCATCTCGGAGTTGGAATAAACGCTTTGATAGTGTGATCAAAGCATATGGTTTTATACAGACTTTTGGAGAAGCCTGTATTTACAAGAAAGTGAGTGGGAGCACTACAACATTTCGATAAGTATATGTGAATGACATATTGTTGATTGGAAATGATGTAGAATTATTCTGCAAAGCATAAAGGAGTATTTGAAAGGAGTTTTTCAAAGAAGGACCTCGGTGAAGCTGCTTACATATTGAGCATCAAGATCTATAGAGATAGATCAAGGCGGCTTGATAAGTTTTTCAATGAATACATACCTTGACAAGATTTTGAAGTAGTTCAAAATGGAACAGTCAAAGAAAGAGTTCTTGCCTGTGTTACAAGGTGCGAGATTGAGTAAGACTCAAAACCCGACCACGGCAGAAGATAGAAAAAGAATGAAAGTCATTCCCTATGCATCAGCCATAGGTTCTATAAAGTATGTCATGCTGTGTACCAGATCTATTGCATACCCTACCACTAAGCTTGGCAAGGGAGTGCAATAGTGATCTAGGAGTAGATCAATGGACAGCGGTCAAAATTATCCTTAGTAGAATAAGGATATGTTTCTCGATTATGGAAGTGAAAAAAGGTTCGTCGTAAAGGGTTACGTCGATGCAAGTTTTAAACTAATCTAGATGACTCTGAGCCTCAATCTGGATACATATTAAAAGTGGGAGCAATTAGCTAGAGTAGCTCCGTGCAGAGCATTGTAGACATAGAAATTTGCAAAATACTTACGGCTCTGAATGTGACAGACCCGTTGACTAAAATTATCTCACAAGCAAAACATGATCACACCTTAGTACTCTTTGGGTGTTAATCACATAGCGATGTGAACTAGATTACTGACTCTAGTAAACCCTTTGGGCGTTGGTCACATGTCGATGTGAATTATGGGTGTTAACCACATATAGATGTGAACTATTGATGTTAAATCACATGGCGATGTGAACTAGATTATTGACTCTAGTGCAAGTGGGAGACTGAAGGAAATATGCCCTAGAGGCAATAATAAAGTTATTATTTATTTCCTTATATCATGATAAATGTTTATTATTCATGCTAGAATTGTATTAACCGGAAACATAATACATGTGTGAATACATAGACAAACAGAGTGTCACTAGTATGCCTCTACTTGACTAGCTCGTTGATCAAAGATGGTTATGTTTCCTAACCATAGACATGAGTTGTCATTTGATTAACGGGATCACATCATTAGGAGAATGATCTGATTGACATGACCCATTCCGTTAGCCTAGCACTTGATCGTTTAGTATGTTGCTAATGCTTTCTTCATGACTCATACATGTTCCTGTAACTATGAGATTATGCAACTCCCGTTTACCGGAGGAACACTTTGGGTACTACCAAACGTCACAACGTAACTGGGTGATTATAAAGGAGTACTACAGGTGTCTCCAAAGGTACTTGTTGGGTTGGCGTATTTCGAGATTAGGTTTTGTCACTCCGATTGTCGGAGAGGTATCTCTAGGCCTTCTCGGTAATACACATCACTTAAGCCTTGCAAGCATTACAACTAATGAGTTAGTTGTGAGATGATGTATTACGGAACGAGTAAAGAGACTTACGTAACGAGATTGAACTAGGTATTGGATACCGACGATCGAATCTCGGGTAAGTAACATACCGATGACAAAGGAACAACGTATGTCGTTATGCGGTTTGACCGATAAAGATCTTCAGTAGAATATGTAGGAACCAATATGGGCATCCAGGTTCCGCTATTGGTTATTGACCGAGAATGGTTCTAGGTCATGTCTACATAGTTCTCGAACCCGTAGGGTCCGCACGCTTAACGCTTGATGGCAGTTCATTATGAGTTTATAAGTATTGATGCACGAAGGTTGTTCGAGTCCCGGATGTGATCACGGACATGACGAGGAGTCTCGAAATGGTCGAGACATAAAGATTGATATATTGGAAGCCTACATTTGGACATCGGAAGTGTTCCGAGTGAAATCGAATTTACGGAGTACCGGAGGTTACGGAACCCCGGGAGGTCTATGGGCCTTAATGGGCCATAAGAGAGAAGAGGAAGGGCGGCCAGGTGGGCTGCGCCCCCTCCCCTCTAGTCCGAATAGGACAAGGAGAGGGGCGGCGCCCTTCCCTCTTCCCTCCTCCAATCCTAATCCAACTAGGAGAGGGGGAGTCCTACTCCGGTGGGAGTAGGACTCCTCGGCAGCGCCTCCCAAGGCTGGCCGCACCCCTTGGCTCCTTTATATACGGGGCAGGGGCACCCCATGACACACAAGTTGATCTACGGATCTTTCCTTAGCCGTGTGCGGTGCCCCTTCCACCATATTCCACTTGGTCATATCGTCGCGGAGCTTAAGCGAAGCCCTGCGCCGGAGAAGTCATATCGTCATGAGCTTAGGCGAAGCCCTGCGTCGGTGGAGCATCAACATCGTCACCACGCCGTCGTCTTGTGGAACTCATCCCGACACTTTGCTGGATCGGAGTCCGGGGATCGCCATCGAGCTGAACGTGTGCAGAACTCGGAGGTGCCGTGACGTTCGGTGCTTGGATCGGTCGGATCGTGAAGACGTCGACTACATCAACAGCGTTGTTATAACGCTTCGCTTCGGTCTATGAGGGTGCGTGGACGGACACTCTCCCTCTCGTTGCTATGCCATCACCATGGTCTTGCGTGATCGTAGGAAATTTTTTGAAATTACTACGTTCCCCAACAGCAACTTGATCTAAAGTTTCATGATCATCATCATTAACTTCCTCACTAATTGGTGTAGGAATCATTGGAACTGATTTCTGTGATGAACTACTTTCCAATAAGGGAGAAGGTACAATTACCTCATCAAGTTCTACTTTCCTCCCACTCACTTCTTTTGAGAGAAACTTCTTCTCTAGAAAGGATCCATCTTAGCAACGAATAACTTGCCTTCGGATCTGTGATAGAAGGTGTACCCAATAGTTACCTTTGGGTATTCTATGAAGACGCATTTTTCCGATTTGGGTTCGAGCTTATCAGGTTGAAACCTTTTCATATAAGCATCGCAACTCCAAGCTTTAAGAAACGACAGCTTAGGTTTACTGCAAAACCATAGTTCATACGGTGTCATCTCAACGGATTTAGATGGTGCCCTATTAAACGTGAATGCAGCTGTCTCTAATGCATAACCCCAAAACGATAGTGGTAAACCGATAAGAGACATCATAGATCGCACCATATCTAGTAAAGTACGATTACGACGTTCGGACACACCATTACATTGTGGTGTTCCAGGTGGCGTGAGTTGCGAAACTATTTCACATTGTTTCAAGTGAAGACCAAACTCGTAACTCAAATATTCGTCTCCATGATCAGATCGTAGAAACTTTATTTTTCTTGTTACGATGATTTTCCACTTCACTCTGAAATTCTTTGAACTTTTCAAATGTTTCAGACTTATGTTTCATCAAGCAGATATACCCATATCTTCTCAAATCATCTGTGAAGGTCAGAAAATAACGATACATGCCATGAGATTTAACACTCATCGGATAGCATACATCGGTATGTATTATTTCCAATAAGTCAGTAGCTCGTTCCATTGTTCCGGAGAACGGAGTTTTAGTCATCTTGCCCAAAAGGCACGGTTCGCAAGCATCAAATGATTCATAACCAAGTGATTCTGAAAATCCATCTTTATGGAGTTTCTTCATGCGCTTTACACCGATATGACCCGAACGGCAGTGCCATAAATAAGTTGCACTATCATTATTAATTTTGCATCTTTTGGCATCAATATTATGAATATGTGTATCACTATGATCGAGATCCAACAAACTATTTTCATTGGGTGTATGACCATCGAAGGTTTTATTCATGTAAACAGAACAACAATTATTCTTTGACTTTAAATGAATAACCGTATCGCAATAAACATGATCAAATCATATTCATGTTCAACGCAAACGCCAAATAACATTTATTTAGGTTTAACACTAATCCCGAAGGTATAGGGAGTGTGCGATGATGATCATATCAATCTTGGAACTACTTCCAACACTCATCGTCACTTCCCCTTCAACTAGTCTCTGCTTATTCTGTATCTCCTGTTTCGAATTACTAATCTTAGCAACCGAACAAGTATCAAATACTCAGGGGCTACTATAAACACTAGTAAGGCACACATCAATAACCTATATATCAAATATACCCTTTTTCACTTTGCCATCCTTCTTATCCACCAAAAATATTCAGGGTATTTCTGCTTCCAGTGACCATTTCCTTTGCAGTGTAAGCACTCAGTTTCAGGATTTGGTCCAGCTTTGGGCTTCTTCGCGGGAGTGACAACTTGCTTGTCATTCTACTTGAAGTTCCCTTTCTTTCCCTTTTATTGAAACTAGTGGTCTTGTCAATCATCAACACTTGATGCTCTTTTCTTGATTTCTACCTTCGTCGATTTCAGCATCACGAAGAGCTCGGGAATCGTTTTCATCATCCCTTGCATAATAGTTCATCACGAAGTTCCAGTAACTTGGTGATGGTGACTAGAGAACTCTGCCAATCACTATCTTATCTGGAAGATTAACTCCCACTTGATTCAAGCGATTGTAGTACTCAGACAATCTAAGTACTTGCTCACTAGTTGAGCAATTCTCCTCCATCTTTTAGGTGAAGTATTTGTCAGAGATCTCATACCTCTTGACACGGGCATGAGTCTAAAATACCAATTTCATCTCTTGAAACATCTTATATGTTCCATGACGTTTCAAAAACGTTTTTGTAGTCCCGGTTCTAAGCCATAAAGCATGATGCACAAAACTATCAAGTAGTCATCATATTGAGCTAGCCAAACGTTCATAACGTGTATCTGCTCCTGCAATAGGTCTGTCACCTAGCGGTGCATCAAGGACATAATTCTTCTGTGCAGCAATGAGGATAAACCTCAGATCACGGACCAAGTCCGCATCATTGCTACTAACATTTTTCAACTTAGTTTTCTCTAGGAACACACATAAAAACATAGGGAAGCAAAAACATAGGGAAGCAACAAGCGAGCTATTGATCTACAATAATTTGCAAAATACTACCAGGACTAAGTTCATGATAAATTTAAGTTCAATTAATCATATTACTTAAGAACTCCCACTTAGACAGACATCTCTCTAGTCATCTAAGTGATCACGTGATCCAAATCAACTAAACCATGTCCGATCATCACGTGAGATGGAGTAGTTTTCAATGGTGAACATCACTATGTTGATCATATCTACTATATGATTCACGCTCGACCTTTCGGTCTCCGTGTTCCGAGGCCATATTTGTATATGCTAGGCTCGTCAAGTTTAACCTGAGTATTCCGCGTGTGCAACTGTTTTGCACCCGTTGTATTTGAACGTAGAGCCTATCACACCGATCATCACGTGGTGTCTCAAAGACGAAGAACTTTCATAGCGATGCATACTCAGGGAGAACACTTCTTGATAATTAGTGAGAGATCATCTTATAATGCTACCGTCAATCAAAGCAAAATAAGATGCATAAAGGATAAACATCACATGTAATCAATATAAGTGATATGATATGGCTATCATCATCTTGTGCTTGTGATCTCCATCTCCGAAGCACCGTCGTGATCACCATCGTCACCGGGCGCGACACCTTGATCTCCATCGTAGCATCGTTGTCGTCTCGCCAATCTTATGCTTCTACGACTATCGCTACCGCTTAGTGATAAAGTAAAGCATTACAGGGCGATTGCATTGCATACAATAAAGCGACAACCATATGGCTCCTGTCAGTTGCCGATAACTTGGTTACAAAACATGATCATCTCATACAATAAAATATAGATCACGTCTTGACCATATCACATCACAACATGCCCTGCAAAAACAAGTTAGACGTCCTCTACTTTGTTGTTGCAAGTTTTACGTGGCTGCTACGGGCTGAGCAAGAATCGTTCTTACCTATGCATCAAAACCACAACGATAGTTCGTCAAATTAGTGATGTCTTAACCTTCGCAAGGACCGGGCGTAGCCACACTCGGTTCAACTAAAGTTGGAGAAACAGACACCCGCCAGCCGCCTGTGTGTAAAGCACGTCGGTAGAACCAGTCTCGCGTAAGCGTACGCGTAATGTCAGTTCGGGCTGGTTCATCCAACAATACCGCCGAACCAAAGTATGACATGCTGGTAAGCAGTATGACTTGTATCGCCCACAACTCACTTGTGTTCTACTCGTGCAAATAACATCAAAACATAAAACCTGGCTCTGATACCACTGTTGGGGAACGTAGTAATTTCAAAAAAATCCTACGCACACGCAAGATCATGGTGATGCATAGTAACGAGAGGGGAGAGTGTTGTCCACGTACCCTCGTAAACCGAAAGCGGAAGCATTATGACAACGCGGTTGATGTAGTCGTATGTCTTCACGATCCGACCGATCCAAGTACCGAACGTACGGCACCTCCGAGTTCAGCACACGTTCAGCTCGATGATGATCCCCGGACTCCAATCCAGCAAAGTGTCGGGGATGAGTTCCGTCAGCACGACGGCGTGGTGAAGATTTTGATGTTCTACCGTCGCAGGGCTTTGCCTAAGCACCACTACAATATTATCGAGGTGGACTATGGTGGAGGGGGGCACCGCACACGGCTAAGGAACGATCACGAAGATCAACTTGTGTGTTTATGGGGTGCCCATGCCCTCGTATATAAAGGAGTGGAGGAGGGGGAGGGCCGGCCCTCTCTATGGCGCGCCCTAGGGGAGTCCTACTCCCACCGGGAGTAGAATTCCCCCTTCCCTAGTAGAACTAGGAGCCCTTCCAAGTAGTAGGAGTAGGAGGGAAGGAAAGGGAAGGGAAAAGGAGAAGGAAGGAAGGGGGCGCCCCCCCCCCCTCCCTAGTCCAATTCGGACTAGCTCATGAGGAGGGGTGCGGCCACCCTTTGAGGCCTTTCTCTCCTTTCCCGCATGGCCCATTAAGGCCCAATACGAATTCCCGTAACTCCCCGGTACTCCCGAAAATACCCGAATCACTTGGAACCTTTCCGATGTTCGAATATAGTCGTCCAATATATCGATCTTTACGTCTCGGCCATTTCGAGACTCCTCGTCATGTCCCCGATCTCATCCAGGACTCCGAACTCCTTTGGTACATCAAAACTCATAAACTCATAATATAACTGCCATCGAAACCTTAAGCGTGCGGACCCTACGGGTTCGAGAACGGCATGACCGAGACACGTTTCCGGTCAATAACCAATAGCGGAACCTGGATGCTCATATTGGCTCCCACATATTCTACGAAGATCTTTATCAGTCAAACCGCATAACAACATAAATTGTTCCCTTTGTCATCGGTATGTTACTTGCCCGAGATTCGATCATCGGTATCTCAATACCTAGTTCAATCTTGTTACCGGCAAGGCTCTTTACTCGTTATGTAATGCATCATTCCGCAACTAACTCATTAGTCACATTGCTTGCAAGGCTTATAGTGATGTGCATTACCGAGAGGGCCCAGAGATACCTCTCCGACAATCGGAGTGACAAATCCTAATCTCGAAATACGCCAACTCAACATGTACCTTCGGAGACACCTTAGAGCTCCGTTATAATCACCCAGTTATGGTGGGACGTTTGGTAGCACACAAAGTGTTCCTCCGGTAAATGGGAGTTGCATAATCTCATAGTTGTAGGAACATGTATAAGTCATGAAGAAAGCAATAGCAACATACTAAACGATCAAGTGCTAAGCTAACGGAATGGGTCAAGTCAATCGCATCATTCTCCTAATGATGTGATCCCGTTAATAAAATGACAACTCTTTTGTCCATGGCTAGGAAACATAACCATCTTTGATAAACGAGCTAGTCAAGTAGAGGCATACTAGTGACACTATGTTTGTCTATGTATTCACACATGTATTATGTTTCTGGTTAATACAATTCTAGCATGAATAATAAACATTTATCATGATATAAGGAAATAAATAATAACTTTATTATTGCCTTTAGGGCATATTTCCTTCAATGAACTCCACCTTCCATCCTTCTGGCGAGCGGCCGGTGGTGTCCGGCCTCGGCCTTTCCTCGACCTTCGATGGCTCGGAGGCGCTAGGCCCTGCATGCGTCCCCCCGCCACCCCCGGCTGCGGATGCGCTCGTGGTGCCTGTTGTGGCGGCCTGGAGGCAGCCGCCGCCGATGAGGAAGGAGATGTGGCGGCGGCGGGTCAGCGATAGTGGGCATGCTGCGCAAGGGGAATCCTCGACGCGGCCACGGAGAGAGGTCTCGCCTGAGATGGCAGGCCTCTGCTTCAGGTACTTCGAGGAGGGGCACTACCGGCGAGACTGCACGAACGACATCGTCTGCTTCCGATGCGGCGAGCCCGGGCACTGCTCGGAGGACTGCAAGAGGCCACACAGCCTGTCCCCGGAGGGTGAGCTCTGGCGGCAGGTCGCGGCCAGGGTAGCCCGAGCCGACCAGGCACCCTCTGATACGTCTCCCACATATCTATAATTTATGAAGTATTCATGCTCTTATATTATCATTCTTGGATGTTTTACAATCATTTTATAGCAACTTTATATATCTTTTTCGGGACTAACCTATTGACATAGTGCCCAGTGCCAGTTGCTGGTTTTTGCTTGTTATTCAAATTTATTGTATCAAATCACGGAATCATGATAACCAAAGAGGTATGCTAAGTGGACTCGGTGAAGAAGCCATTCACTTCAGCCGCAATCTCCATACTAGTGAGCTGATCCTCCTTAGAAATAATCTTGGAGGCAGTATCAATGTCTAGTGGCGGCACCGTCGAGGCGACCATGTGGTCAACCTCCATGGCGACGTGGGCGTCGGTAGAGACCGCCAAAGCTGTCGCGATGGGCACCACGGGGGTCACCTCTATGGGTGCAGCAGGGGGCGTAGAGATCATCACGGGTGCCGCCATGGGTGCCGGTGATGCTCCCTCCTGAACCAAGGCGAGGTGCGTCTCACGTGCCTTCCGAGCCTTGTATGCTTTAGTGACCTCTAGTGGTGCGCAGCACTGGCGGGAGAAATGCTCCACCGAGCCACAAAGGAAGCAGTCCTGAGGCCTCGGCCCTCCCTTGCCCGGCTTGTTCTGCTTAGCCGGGGCGGGGGGGGGGGGTGAGGTCCCTTCTTCTTGCCCTTGCGGCCCCTCTTCTTCTGTTGAGGCTTGCGGACTTTGAGAGCATTCACCTCCTGGCAAGAACTGCCCCCAAATGGTTGCGCGACAAAGTTCTTTTTGAGAACCTCGTCCTGCGCCTCCGCCACCTGGAGGACGTCAATCAACTCTGGATACCACGTGTAGTTCCCCTGGCGGTAGTTCCATGAGGACTGGACCGCGTCGGGGTGGAAAGTGGATAGGGTTTTCTCAATCTTCTGGGAGTCGGTAATCTCTGTACCACACAACCGAAGAGTCGTACAAATCCGGTGCAGAGCCGAATTGTACTCCCCAACCGTCTTGAAGTCCGCAAACCTCAAAAGGATCCACTCTGCCTCTGCATGTGGCTTCACAGTGTACTTCAGCCGCTCAAACCGTTGCTTAAGAGTGGTCCAAAGGCCAGAAGCACTGCGCTCAGCCACATACTCATCTTTCAGAGTAGGTGACAGGTGATGACGGAGAAAGTGCAGAGCCTGCGCATTCTAAGTTTCAAACTTGGGATCAGTGGCGGCCAGCTGGGCCCCCTTACCGATCGGCCTCAGGAGGGTTTTGCCCTGGAGAAAGATCTCGCGGTTCGAGGACCATGACAGGTAGTTCAGCCCTGTCTAGGCCAACTCAGGAAACTCCTTGTTGACAATTCCGGCCATCTGAGATTTATGCAAAAATCATGAGATTACAGCATGTAATCTTTTGCACAAAGCGATGTTGATAAACTTATTCAATACAAATGGCGTTCCATTATTTAAAACATGCTATTATATGACTTACTAAATGATTAAGAGTGCTAAACAATTAATCTACAGCAGTAAAATCATACAATAATATCATATTACAAAAGATAGCATGTTAAGCGCATGTAGTATGTGAAAAATAGCCCAAAAATTAAAATCCCGAGGCATTTTTAAGCCCAAGTACGCATTTTCAGAGAAAACAGACAGTTCCAGGGGCTTCTACATGAAATATTACAGCAGGAATAAAAACTCGCGTAAAAACTGGAAACTACAAGGGCTAAACCGCAATTTTCCGTGCTGCAGCCGGCGCCACTTTTTTTATTGCAGAGTCTCCACGGCCGCGGCCCACCAGGGCCCAGCGGCCAGCGGGCCGGCCCATGTGTTGCACGGCCTGTCCCGCAGCGACGCTAGGGGAAACCCTAGCGCCCGCATCGTTGGGTGCGGCGGCGGCTCGGTGGATGGCCAGTTCGCATGGCCGCGGCTGGCGCCACCGACGGCGGCCAAGGCACGCGGCGCCGCGTGCTGCTTGGCCAGCGGGCGGCGCGCCGCGCGCGGCGGCGACGAGCAGCGGGCGCGCCAAGGCAGCTGGCCGCGCGGCGCGCCAAGCCGACCAATGGCGGCGCGCCACGCTGTGGGCACGGCGCGCTGCCGCGTCTGAGGTGACGACCAGCGGGCGCGGCGAAGCAGCTAGCCACGGCGCGCGCCGCGGACGGCGACGGCGCGCGGCGGCGGCCACACCACGCAACGGCAGCAATCCACGCGACGGGCGTCGGCAGCGGCTGCGGTGGCTATGGCCACGGCCGCGCGTCGCGACGCGGCAGCGCCATCGAAGCGTCTGCTGCTGCGAGCAGCGCCAGCCGAGACGGGCGGGCTGTGCAGCGCGGTCAGCGGGGACGCGGCCAGCAGGGCGGCACCGGCGACCAGCGGGGTCGTGGACAGCACGGCGTCATCTGGACGCCGGCCTCGGGATGCGATCTTCATCGTGTTCATCCGGAAAAACGACGGCGCATGGCACATCTGGTGCTTTTCGGCGGTACCGCGATCATCTGGATCGTGATCTGTACCGACTCCCTATAGTGCAGTCAATAAGTTCCTCTTAGTCCAAGAACATCGACATTGGTCGGCGACGTGTTCGTCTGCTCGGTTCTTGGGAGGAAAATCCACACCATAGGTAGTTCAAATCCGAAAAATAATCTAATCGAAAAAACGGAATTGCAGTAACGAAGGGAATCCATTTTTGCAAAAGTGGGGATCGGATCTTATACCTCCGCGGGATCGACGAAAGCCTACGTGGTGCAGGCGTGACTCAGGCTTGACGGAGAGTTGATTTTTTTTTTACAAGAGTGGGATTTGAACCCACACCCTTTCGGATCAGAGCCTTAATCTGGCGCCTTAGACCAACTCGGCCATCTGATCTTAGTGACGGAGAGTTGATGGAGCGAAGCGTGCTGATAACGTGTTCCGCAACTCCGCCGGCGAGTCCGGTCCGAGGTTGCGGAGCGAGAACGAGCGTCGTAGACGAAGTAGTCGAACGTGAAAGTAAAAGACACAGAGGGATATGGAGGAGACCAGCTTTATTAATCAATGATTAGGTGTTACAATGATGAATCATCGTTGCTTTATATAGGGGATAGGTGGTTAAGAGATAAATACTCACTTAACATAAAATGGGGAAAGGGGAGGGGCTACCCCGTGCAATACGCACGAGGCCGCCGCCACCCCACAGTGACCCGGTTTCCCAACAATTATTGTGGCAGATGAAGACAGGCGTCTGGCAGTTATACTTGTTAGACTTGTGGCTGGTAGGAAGTACCGCCCGCCACTGCAAATGTGCTACCAGTGACGGGCGCTCTGCCCGACAGTGGTGACCTATCAGCAGTGGCGGGTGCCCTGCACATCAAAGCTCGTCACTGCTAGCATGTTATGTAGTAGTGGTAAGCTAGTTCTCACTAAACATGAACTGCACCCATGAAGAGGAAAGGGACTCCACTAAATTGTTATCTGAAGCGCAGGCAGATCAAGAGCAAATACTCCCTCCTCCGAAAATACTTGTCACCAAAATGGATAAAAAGTGATGTATCTGGACGGAGGGAGTGTGAAGGTTTTGGTAAGGCCCCAACTGCATTTGTAATATCATATCATAAAGCAAGCAAAAAATAAAAGAAAATTGCTTGATGAGTAAACTACGCAATGATAATTGAATTTCAAGAACATGTTGCTGAGTATAATAATTCTTGAGTTGTTTTACGGCACCCTGCAACTTAATTCTTGATGAATCTGGACGACAATTTCATAGCCCAACAAAACATTTAAGCCATGACACTTGAGTATGCTGACAAATCAAACATATCAAAGCGAAGAAAAAAAATGTGTGCTAGAAAAATGAGATGGAATTCAACAGACATAAATAACGGTCGATTAATCAAGCACGGCGTCGGAGAGGAAGCTTACTTGAAAGGACGGAGGAATGCACGCGGTAGCGGAGATACGATCAGCTCGTGGCCCAGGCCATTAGCTTAGCTACAGCGCCAAACATTGTTACTTTATCTACAGTATACAAAGAACGGAAAAGCTAAAATTCTGCCGGCAGGATTTTTGCAACATATCCGAACGACTCGGTTGCCGTTAGATTCGGATCTAAACCATCACCCGCACGTCCCGATTTTAACGTGATTCCCGCTCGGGACTTGTTTTTCCCTCGAACCCAGCACCTCTTGGTTTCTAGCAGTGCTCCGTAACCACACGGACTATATTCAGGTTGTGACCTCATCTAGGTTACGTTGTTTTTGTAATTGTAAAACCCACGACGTGAATAGTAAACTTCTTTTTCCTTATTTACACCGACTTTTCCTACTATTTTTTCTTTGTTTAATAGTCAAATGGCTCAGCTACTCTGTTAGTATTTTTTTACTACATTGTGATAGCTTTGACTAACAAAATAAATGTTGAAATACACCACCGATATTTTGGGTGTAAATAGTATGAGAATTTTAGGCATCATAGACCTGATTACTCATGTGCAACACATTGATAACTTTGGCACGTGGAGGGGGAGGGGGTGTAGAAACATACACACGGTAACTTCATTCTAAATACTAATAGCAAGGTAATTTTTACGTCGCAAGCCTGATAACTTACATAAAACATTTGTGGTAACTTTTTGACCCGGAAAAAATAGCTGTTAAAACATATGACGTTTTTCTAAAAAAAACATGGTAAGAGCATATACAGTCTGGTGCCTCAAACCGCCCTCAAGCGCCCGGGCTTTCATTTTTCCATTTTCTCTTTGTGAAATACTGCTTGGATAAATTAAGAATTAAATTCAGTTTCAAGAGATAAATCGGAGGGATAGTAGATGCAGTTTGTGTCATGTAGATGTCCTATTATATTTATGAAAACACTAAAATCTGAACCACCCCGATAACTTCTATGTAATAGCATGTTCGGCTCCATGGAGTCGATAACTTGCATATAAATACCCAGGGGTAGCTTTAATCCAGGGAATAAGTTGTTGAAAAACACCTTGGTAACTTATTTGTACATCACATGGTAATATACACATTGCAGACCAGATAACTTTGGTACAAAGACCACGTTAACGTTGACCCTTGAAAAAAATTTGAAAATATACTCCTGTAATATCTGTGTAAAATAACATGGTAATATAGGCTCCCGGACCTGATAACTTAGGCACAAACACCTCGATAACTTTTGACCCGTGTAAAATAGTTGTTTGGAAACATACTATGATAACATCTGTATAATAACATGGTAATATATGCTCCCGGACATGATAACTTAGGTACAAACACCTCGACTCTGTTGTTAGTCGTTCCTTCAAAATTTGTTAGGATTTGTGTCCTACTCAGGAAGACGAGACGGTGGGGGCTCCCTGAAGATGGAATAAAGGTCTCCCCGCCTAGTTCCCGTTCCGGTGGTGCGTCTAGCATCGTTGGTGGGCGTGTGGAGGTGTGTCTCCGGCGGATCTATCCTCGATGGATTTGCTCGGATTTGGTTGTGGTTCGTCTATGTTCGTGTGTCTTCAGGTTGGATCCTTTCGATCTACGTTATTCTTTATCAGCGGCGGTTGCTGTTCTGATGCGCTGGTCCTACGGGGCCTTAGCACGACGACTTCCCGACTGTCTATTACAACAAGTTGTGCCCGACTCCGGCGAGGGAGCGGTGATGACGGTGGCGCGCCTTCGGCTCGTTTCAGTGATTGTAGTCGTCGCTAGGTGGTCTACGGATCTGGATGTAATTTTTATTATTTCTAGTGTTCGTTGTACTGTCGTGATGGAAGATGAATAGATTGAAAGTTCTCTCGCAAAAAAAAAACATGGTAATATATGCACACCAGAGCTGATACCTTATTTACCCCAGACATGCTATCTTTTGACACACACAAAAAATATTTGAAACATGCCAAATGGTATCTAGTTTCGAAGGTCTTGCCGCGGTGGATTTTTTTTTTTGTGAAAACAGATTGTGGATGAGATAGGCGATTCGAGCGACAAAACATTTTGAAATTTCAAAACAAAAGAATCCCCGATGACATTAGCTTTTCTGCACTTTTAGTGCATTTGCATGTGGGGAGAAAGTTGAAAGAAGTCATTTTTATGCCCGAAGTTTGCCTATGTAACTGGTATACCCTATGCGTGGTAACTTTTACTTGGGAAAAAAAGTCGTCGGAACATATCAATATGGGATCTAGTTTCGAAGTTCTCGCCGCGACGGTTCTTTTATGTGAAAATAATTTTTCGATCGGAGCGATGGTTTGGCCTACGAAACATTTAGCATTTCTTGAATCATGAAGGAATCTATAGTGATGTCATCAATTTTGTCTCACATGCATGCATGTAATTAAGCTTTCTAACAAATGCCATGCATTATACATGATGGAGAAAAAAGCATTAAGTATCACATCCATGTGGAGAAAAACAGATGCAATCACGAGCTAGAAACAGGCTGCATAGGCTGCATGTGGATCGTCCGGATCTATCGCTATAATCAGGACGTCTGAAAGTTAACACTGTCCTACAAAGAATTAGACCACCACGCCCCAGGCCACTGCCTGGGGCTTGATGCCGCCACTGACACAGACCCGAAAACAACTGTTTGTTTGCCGTGCAACAGAAATAAAATAATGGTTGATTATGTACGTACGACTGTAAAAGGTAACGACGCGCTGTGGACTTACAAATTAAAGCAGGAATGTCGCGTGAGCCGCGCGTGGTCCGAAACTGACAGGAAACACCGGAGCACTAGTACAGTACTACTACCCACGGTAATACACATTGTAATCTACTAGTAGTCACGCACGTGCAACCCACGTATAACAATGTGATTTTTTTAGTTTATCCTAAGAAGCAATTAATTAAATATAGAAGGAACGAAATTAACAATGTAATAACATAATGAAGGCAACAAAATTGTGCATTGTATTGGTTTCTATTTTCAGGCTAGAAGATGGCAATTTTGTGTAGTGCTGCTATTTTGCACACATACTTGTGAGTTGTACAAGGAAAACTATTCTTTACAAAGTGATGCTAAGGAAAAGCTTCAAAGCTGGCTCAGAGAATGACAAACTTCTTTCTTTATGTAAATGGACAGTTAATCGATATGCAGAAAAAACATTGTCGGCATATAAAAAATAGTTGAATACCAACCACCAATACTCGTTCGAGGAAAAATTACAAATTGTTGTACATTACTCACACCCAAACATAGGTAATTTATTCTTGGACATAAGGCTTCTTTGAGGAGAACATAAGGCTTCACTGAGGGAACATGCACAATCTCTCGTCAGGAAAAACAAAGTGAACAGAGGAACCAATAGAAGCTAACCCTTGTTGTAAAAAGATAGTTTGATTAGGAAGATGCCAATCAGGACCGGAATAGGCAAAATGCTGGTCACTTGTAAGTGCCCAGAAATATCTAAAAGTAGTACGAATGCATGAGGTCTTATGCATCTTCATTACATGACTTAGAACAACCATAGCACACTGAAACTTGCATCTGCGCCGTAAGCAAAATATATTAAAAAATTATGAACCAATGGAAGCCCGGTTGTTTTCTCCAGTCGGCGTTTCTATTAGGAAGTGAAACTAAATAACTAATACCATGATATATAGAAGTTAAAGAATACAAACTGGGGGATTATACGTGCAAATACCATGAATTTGTGCAAGGCAAAGGAGACGGGAGATATGGCTTTGAACATCAAATAATATGTAGCAAGCATATTCTTAAGCTTTGTAGGAGCTTTGCTAAGAAATTTTGATAACCAATCTAGATTGTCTGAGCAGAAGTATTGATCTCAGATTGTCGGTTGTACACGTTTAGTGCGGGTATCTGGACTGTAAAATCTGAGTTCACCGGGTATGATGTTGTTTTTGGATCTCCGCACTGTATAATTTGACAGGTTTATTCAGTAAATAAGAGGTCCATATTTTTGTGCAGGTTGAATTAAAAAGCACACTGATGGAATTTTTTACCTCTCAGTTTAGAGCATCCCCCCTCCCCCAGGGAAAAAAAGTTCAGAGCGTCTAAAGCATTCACTATCTCTGGTAGTACACCCATGATACAGCAAGAATTCTGAATCTCTGACGACTGAAATAATGAAAATATTAGTAGTATTCAGTTCAATCCATCCGTAAAAATAGCAGCAGATTGCAAGACGAAATGGAGTTAAGAAATAATATAAACTAAACTAACATAGATGTGTTGTTCAAAGATTCTCACCGAAGACACAACAAAAGAAAAGACCCCCTGCCCGATTACAGTAAAGAGGCTAATTAAAATAGACTATATGGAGAAGTGGAGATAAATCAGAATAGCACTATTCATCCTTGAATTTACCAGTTCTCATTGTACTACATGATCATTCATGTAATGTCAGTCTAGTGCATGAAATAGTAATTCAGGTTACCCACAAAACTGTATTGTATCCATCGTATATTTGTCATGCTTATGATCAGAAATTTCTTACACACAAGGATACTTCAAGAGAAAAAATATCATATGTTACTTCATGGAAGTACCTCAACAAAATCTCTACTGATGAGCCACGTCCAGTTTTGCAAATGGTTATAACCAAAGCCTATATGGAACATTGAAATTTCAATAGGCATGCTTAATAAAGGTTATGCTGACATACTTGGTTTCTGTAGGGGTACACGAAATCAGCAGTCAGGTCAACGTAGTTGCCCTTCATGACACCAGCCGGGCCTCCCTTAATCCATACATGGTGCTGCCTTTGGCACCCTCCTGTAGGTAATCTGATCCACAACACCAACCATGACAAGCAACGATAGGAATTATTCAGGAAACACCTCAAAATAAAAAAAATCCAACAAGATTTATCCTCAGATTTTCCATCAGAAAAGAGACTGACAGTGCACTAACAGCTCTCCGATTCAATTATAAACACCGATTTTCAATTTCAGTTCGTCTCAACTATTGCTAAACGAAAGTACAGCTGGAGATCAGTCGCACTTACCAAAGAGGCCGATCAATTGTCCCCCTGGAACCTGGCCACCAGGAAGCACGATGCCGATTTTGAGCGGCTTCGTCGCGACCGGCTCGACCGACGGCAGCACGACCGCGGACGGCGGCCGTGCAGGCTGGAGAACAACTTGGCTATCTCGTTTGCGAGATCGAACCACGACCATCAAATTCGAAATTCGATCCCACCCAGCCCGCGATCCGTCAGGCCAAGATCAGGGAAGGACGCAACCCAGGAAAGAGGGCTTTCATCACTCACCGGGGCTTCCAGCGGCAGCGCTGGCCGGCTCGTCGGCGCCCGTGAAGTGGGAGCGGAGGACGGAGGACGGAGGAGAGCGGCAGCGTGTGCACAATGCAGCTCGTCTACACCTCGCTGTAGATGGATGCAAGGCGCCCGGGCACCGGTGCGTTGGGTACCGCCCTCCCGTTGGAGGCCGCCGCCGCCGCCATGAGATGCGATGCGCTGGTGTGGGGCTGCTGGCGGCGGAGCGAGGCGAGTGGTCAGTGGCGACGTGAGTTTTGGACTGGCGGGAGAAAACAAAGGAGGGCGTTGGGCGCGGTTGACCGGCTGAGGAGCTCGACGGCGGCTTGCAGGAGCGCGGGCGACGACCAGAGGCAGGTTCGACTCGGGGTGGATCGAGGGGAAGTGCACAGAAGGAGGAGAAGGGAGGAGTGGCGGCGCCGTTTTTCTTGATCTGAGGAGAGAAAGAAGGATCGGGGAGGCACGATTTAGTTGGAATAGCCCGAAAATTAGGGAGCTGCGAGCGGAATCGAGGACGGGCAGAGTTTTCGTCCGCCCTAAATAGGTTCTCTTGTTTAATAGTAGTGTAGAAATAGCCCGAAAATTAGGGAGTTGCGAGCGGAATCAAGGACGCGGTTATTTCCCTTGTGCGGGCGTTGGAACGGGCAGAGTTTTCGTCCGCTCTAAATAGGTTCTCTTGTTTACTCACTGTTTTGATTAGCAATCGATCATTTAGAAGCAAACTGAAGCTGTGTGCCTGCGTGGCAGATAGAGTGTGTTTGAATAATCTTACATGTAGCAGATTAGTGTTTGAAGTAACAGTAGTTTCTGTTGGACTTGCGTCCTTGTGGCTAGCTAGGATTAGTGTTTTGATATACTATATCTAGGTGAGAGTTCTATTTGGGCGGAAGTCGGACACTGTGTCCTATGTTAAGTCGTGGCTAGTCTGGTCCGAGAGTATGACTTGTGTACACATTGGTCACGGCCTTGCGTGTACATATACACATGTGAGGCTGCACAAAAAGATTGTATCGGTCAAGCAATCACGAGCTCATGGCGTTTTGGGCGCCCTTCCTTCTGCTGCACCTCGGCGGGCAGGACAACATCTCCGCCTACGC
This sequence comes from Aegilops longissima, assembly GCA_021605205.1. Taxonomy (NCBI): domain Eukaryota; kingdom Viridiplantae; phylum Streptophyta; class Magnoliopsida; order Poales; family Poaceae; genus Aegilops; species Aegilops longissima. The sequence continues at coordinate 849,228,597 of CM038677.1, forward strand.
CATAGAAGACAACCGGTTATGGCTCCGGCAGCTGCAGGCCCTCGGCGTGCAGGTCGCGGCGGCTGCGTACATCCTCTACGAGTCCATTGTGAGAACTGTGTTGCATCAGACTCGGAACAGGAAAGGCATGACGATGATGTGATATTAAAGTGAGCAAGGGTGATTTGTTAATGCATTACAGTGTATCCTATTAGCACGAGAATGTATCTTCGGATTCAGTGAAGTAAAAACAGCCTTCGGAATTTGGACAGCCCTGATTTCGTGCCGTGCCCGATCAAAGTGTGATTAACTTTGTTTTGTGTTGCTGGTACCCGCCAAGAGGAAGGGACTGGACTGAATGCAAAGTCAGTCCCATGAGTCCTGATACAGATCATGTGCAAGCGCCTGAGCATAGCTCTAAGATCTGAACTGAAAATTATAAATAACAGCATAGTACAGATCTGAACTTAGCGATCCGGTCTTTCTACTTATCATCGTAGAATGCATGAGCCTACTTTGTCAAACAGACCACTGACATACATTAAAAAAAAACTAAAGTAGTAACATGGAAATTATGCTGGTGGAATTCTCATCGAAAATTACTTATACATGACTACATATTCCACGATTTTTCAGACATATAATGAGGAAAAGTAGTTGTCAAATGCGTTGCATCTTATCTTAGATGACAAGCAAAAAAAGGATGGTACTGGTTATCAAGCTCTCCACTAGGACATTGCTTCTACCTTTAATGGTTCTTTCGTGCAGGCAAGGCGATACCTTAGATGGAACAATGGTGAATTGTGAATAGGCTAATAATTTTGTCTATTGTTCTTCATTAATGGTATTCTATCGTTAAGTATTGAATTATGTACATGTATGGGTTGAGGAATTGGAAGGAGGATATAAGGGCGCATTTATATATCTGCCTCTAGCGAGCGTCAAGAATGACTCGCCTGCAGCGTCGCGTATGGGCCATGCCCAGCAGCGTGGCACGCGCGTCGTTCCAGTCCATGAGCGGATGTTAACTAACATTTTCTTTATTCCCTCAAAGAAAACTAACATTTTTTCTCTTTGACTCTTTCTTTCATTTTTCTCTATTTTTAGAAATGGCAAGACAATATTTTTGAATAAGTATTTCCATTAAGTGTTCACATACTTTCGTCGTGTATTTAAACAACTATTCACGTATTTTTATTTAATAGACATGTAATTTTAAAATTTCCTTTTCATTTGACTTTGATGTATTGATCATGAATTCCTTGACCACATAAGCCAGGGGAGATGCGCCCTATTAGACAGCCACATAGGGCAGACATCATTTTTCTTAGAAAATGCTCATGTAAATAAAGATGTGTTCACATATTTTTTTTTGTAAGATACGTAATGAAATTATTTAATTAGACGATGAAAGTTTCATGGCAACATGATAAATAGTTCCTAAATACATGATGAAAATATTTTTTCAAAGACTAGGAATATTACTTTTAATTACACGAAGCACATTTTTAAATTGTAGAGGAACAATTTTTGATAAGATGCTGAATATTTTGTGAAATATGTTATGTACATTTCCAAAAATCATGATGACCATTTTTATACCTGATGAAATTTATTCTTAAATACAAAATAAACACATTTATATACATGATGAACATTAACACAATGACCATTTCTAAATGGATGATGAATAACTTTTAGACACGCTGAACACTTTTTGAAACACTATGCACATTATACGAAAACACAATGACTAAAAACTGAGAAAGGAAAGAAAAAGTGTAAAAAACAAATGCAAAAATGAATAAGAAAAGGAAAGAGGAAGAAACAAATAATTATCATATTTTTAAAACAAGATAAAATAAAATATTCATGCAATTTTTAAAGTGATCAACTTATTTAATGTATTCTATTTTTATAATTAAGAAAAATTAAAAACACAAAAAATAATAAGGCAAGTAAATAAAATAGGAACAAAAAAATTTAATTAAAACAAAACGAATTGGGGTGGGGGGGTGGAGGATTCAGAAAGAATGAATAGAAATTGGCCTAGAAACTGTACTAAAAATATGCAGAAACCAGAAACAAAATAGTTGGGAAGTGCTCTTCGTCTCGATATTGGGTCAGCCTATCTCAAGTTGCCATATAGGTGAGTAGCCACTTCGTCTAGCAGTATGTGAGATATAGCAATGTTGACACAATTCTGAAAGCTAATACACGAGCAGTTGTCCGCGGGAGCTCCTATTTCGCTCCTTTGTCATTTAATTGTTGCTATAACGCCTGGGTGTGCCGTTTACCAACGAGGCTCGCTTTCCCACTCTGTGGCGAGATCGGACCGCTCGATGATTTTTTTAGGGATAGACCGCTCGATGCTGGCTCTGCCATGCCACTCGGTTTGCTTGCTTGGCCTATCGATTCGCTTGTGTATAGTTTCTTTTTTTATGTAGCGCGTCCCTTAAAGTAAAATTGGTAGATCCAGTCTTAGATAAGGCATGTTATCTATTTCGTATGAGTTAAAAAAATGCAAGTTGATTTTTTTATTTTATTTTTATAAAATTTCATGAATTCAAATATTTGTTTTTAAGTAATGCTCATGAATTCTGTAATGACCTCAAAGTTTTAAAATTTTGATGAATTGAAAACTTATTCAAAAATATGAAAATCTTCATGATTGTTTAAAAGAATGACAAAATGTTTATAAATATGTTCACAAAATTTATAAAAATCAAAAACAATTAATGAATTTAAAATATTATTTTTCATAAAATTTAAAAATTTAATGAATAAAAATGCGATAATTTGAAAAAAAATTGTAAACTTGTGTTTATGAAGTTTTAAAAATGAAGAAAACAATTAAAAAGGAAGGAAAACAAAAAAGGTGGATAATATATAAAGAAAAAAGAAAAAGAAAACAAGAAAAAGGGCTAAACCATTGGGAGGGTTTCCCAACACCAGGGAATCACAAATAGCAGAAGCTTCCCGTTCCAAAACTGGAAAAACGCAACAGTGAGGTACGTTAATAGGTCGGCCTGTTACTGTTCAAGGGTGGGTGCTTCTATTTTCGATAAAGGGTAGATTTAATTGGCTTAAAATGCAGCATCAAGAGGATACAAAACCCGGCCTCTTCATAATTAGGATGTACACAACCAACATTAACACCCACATAAACACGCCGACAAATAGTAAAGTCATATAAGACTAAGTTATGGGTAGGCAAGGAAGAAAGAAACCCAAAGTGATCAGATCCGTGAGTGTTTCCTACAAATAATGATGTATTTTGAGTCTTAAGTGCTAAATAGGGTATTCCGGTAACCTTGCGCATCGGGTTGTGTGCATCAACCTACATAGACGCTGGGATTTTCTTCTTTTTCATAAGAAAAAATAAATCTCGCCGTCAGCATCATGCACCCAATCATGGAAGACGCCTTCCTGGCGAGAGTGCGGCCAGCCGTTGGCCCTTCCTTTTGAATGGTCCTGGAACATAGGCGTGGGTCAGGAACGAGTTCGCGGCGGCGGTGATTTTGCATAAAGGATGCCGGAAGCAGGTAGGGGAGTAGGAGAAAAGGAAGGTGACATGCCATTCCGTTAGTCACTCCAAAATTTATAATCTAGCCTAACAAAAAGACGGCGGCAAGAAAGGAAGCTAAGAAAACGACCGGCAGATGGGTAATGATGCAGACACATGATTACTTCCATGTCCAAACGGAGATAATAATTTCTCAGATTATTCAGCTGGCTGTATTTCTTGGAGTTGAGAGGTAGATGTGCCAGCAGCAGAAGCAGCAGCTTCTTCATGAGGCCTTGACTGTCTGAAGCGTGATGGATATTTGATCCCTTCTATCTGGTAAATTAGATAGTCACATAGTTAACATATCTCCAAACTTGGCATCAGTGAAGAACAATAACATATACCTATACCACATTGATAAACAGCACATCACAATGTATGAATAAAACAAAAACTTCCACGGGTAAGCAAAATAAGCAACTTAGATTGAAATTCAGAGTACAAATGGTTTGTCAAACAATGGGTTCCCCAGTGGCATTGCTGACCTGAGTAGTACATATGGTGGCGCCCGAACTTCCTTCTCCACTTGAAAGCTCGGTCCTCTGCAGCCTCTCCGGCAAGGTCTCCATCCCCATGTACGACAGCAGTAGCCAGATATATGTGAGAAGCTCCGGGCCAGTGCCCAGACTCTTGGCATGTAGGTACCCTCGGCATCTACTCGCAGAAAAGCAGAGCATCTCCACCCACACACCTTCAATCACCTCCCACATCTCATTCTTATCATTTAAAGCCAACAACACTTCAGAAATCATCCACGCGTCATGGATAAAACCTTCCTGTGTAGTTGGATATTTCTCTGCATCTGATGGTGACTCTGTGGGTCCCGCAACTTCTTCTCTGCGTTCAGTTGGCTGCACCATGGTGATTATCCTCTGTGTAAGTCTTCTTTTGATCTCCTCTTCTTTTCCATTGAATATCTCCTTGAGTGATGGATCGTCTTCCTTGAGAATCTCCTCGACTTCAGTATTGGCGGTCTTGAACAGATTTCGTCTAGTGCCGGCCAGTAGCATCTCAGGATTGACAAACAATAGATACATCATGTAATTGGACATTTCCCTGCACTGAACGGCTCTTTCATGATGAGGAGATCTTTCACACCAAACAGCACAACCATGACCCTCACTAGAAGCATCTTGAATACACTGAGCAGTGCCACATCGGTGATCTGCCGGTGCGTCCATGTAGTAGAAGCAGAAATCCGTGGCAATGTGCCATAGAAGGACGCTCTCATCAAACGGACTCCTTAAGATGCAGCCAAGGTCTTGCTCACACTTGTAAGTCTGAAGAGCCTGTTGTCCCCTGCGATCAATGAAATTCAAGTAACTGTCTGCATCTTCTATCTGATCTTCCCACCCTTTCTTCACATACTTAAGAACCAACTTTGTAATGGCAAAGGATGAGTTGCAGGGCTTCATAGACCAATGTTGGCCAAGAAAGTCCTTGCAGTTAAAGAAATTCACGATGCACATCTTCCTCGAGTGCGTTTTGTTACGAGCAAAGAACTCTACCAGATTATATTGTCCTACGAAGCTATGCACATATATCTTTTCATTCAGGGCACATGCTAGTAGCAGCCAAGGAAGGCCATGTATTAGCCTTCTATTTTCCTGTTTACATGGGCCAGAAACTAGAGATACCGGACTGACTTCCCAGCCTAGATCATCTGAATAATTAGTATCCTCGGAAGTGCCAATATTGAAAAATTCTAGCACTGCTGTACAACAGAACAAAGCATAGGTAACCTTGACATCGTCAGCATTATAAGCTTGTCTGTGACTCATGTGAAAGAGGCCGACGGCTGCCCAGGGCAGAATACAAGCAGATAGCCGTATTAACAAAGAAAGAGAATCCAACAAACGTTGGGTCATCTAGCCTGAGCATCTTTCTCTTGGTGTAGAGAAGATCATACGCGCCAAATAGCTTACTTTGCAACAAAGCATATGTTCGGTTTTCATCAAACATCCAGAAAGATTTTAGGATACCAAGCCGATCAGGATATGGTGATGCAAGGTCCAGAAATAGATTATAGGTCTCAAGGTCCATACGATCAAGTCGGCTTCTTGCCTTTTCCCTTTCTTGGTCATGGCGGCTCAGATAGTTTGCAGTTCTTTGGTTTAGGCGGCTTCTCCATGTGCTTGATCTCTGAAGATGGTGGCCAGGCTGAAGATCCACTATCGCAGTTTGTCCCTGTGGTTGAGCTTGATGGTCAGCCTCAAGGTCCACCGCGTCGTCTTCTCGTTGTGCTTGAGGAAGATGGTTGTTAGCATCAATTTCCACTGTATAACCCTCTTGTGCTTGACAGCGAGGGTTGGTCTGGACAAAACCCCATGCCTTTTGCACATAGTCTTCAAGCGAATTGATCCTGCCTTCTCTGTCTTTGTTCCTCCTCTGAGCAGGGCCACGAGAGCTGACTAGGCTGTTAATGCTAGCGCTTTTGAGAGCCCAGGGCTTCTCCATGCATTTAAGGATCCCAGGAACAAAGAATAGGATTGATGCCTGCAACAACCTCTTGTCGCTGTCTGGCCAAGATTTCCAGAACACGGAAATGGCTACGGTGACCTGGGACACGGCCGTGTCCAAAGCTCGTTGTCTTCAATGTTGTTGGCGGTTATGAGGTCCTGCCCGCCAAGGTGCATCAGGAGAACCGGCGCCCACACAACCTCCAAGATGCTGTTGCCTTTCCCAGAGCTACAATCTTGCCTCCTCTGACGGGTGAAGAGGTTGGCAAGAGCATATACGGCTAGAGCGTCGCTGCCTAGCTAGGTATGCAAGCCATATTATGAATCTGAACCAGGACTGAATGGGGAACTTACGCATGCCGGCAGAGAGGAAGAGGAGCCACTGAACGAAGAGGCTGGCCAGGACGAGGACGCGCAGCTGCCACTCCTCCCACCATTCCATAGCACCTGAGATCCCCATCTCTGCGTCTGGCTCTCCCTCACTCCCTCACAAGCACAAAGTGAGGAGCCGATTCATTTCGCACATCAATTCAGTGTGGTTACTCCTATAGCGTCGTGAGTTGCCAGCTTTCATATTATATTAATCGCATAGATCGTTTTGCATGGGCTGGCTTAATCATGAGCTAACTTTAGTACTCCCTCCCTCTGTTCACTTTTCTAAGTCCTTTAGGACAGCTGAAATTGAACTGTTTTAGCTGTTGTCTTATAAATGTCTAAAAGGTCTTACAAAAGTGAACGGAGGGTTGTACTAAAGCTGAGACACTTATTTTGGGATGGAGGGAGTATTTTTCCTCTGCTTTCCGGCCTTTACATATGTTTTGTATAACTGCTACTCCCTTCGTTCCAAAATAGATGACCCAGATTTGTAAAGTTGGGTCATCTATTTATTTTGGAACGGAGGGAGTAGTTGTGTATTAGAATACTCCTGAACTGAAGGCATTTTTCACATTTCTTCTTCTTGTAGAATACACAAAGGTTGGTGCATCACATATGAAGGCATTCGTAATTCACACTGATATGTTAATACAAATATAACCTGGAGGGCTCAGAAACAGTGGCACTTTGGAACATTAATCGTATATTGCTTGCTCTGTATAACTGAACTTTTCTATGCAGTAGCATCCTGGATGGATGGTGGTGGTTGGCCACTCCTGGATGGGCCTGACCCGATCGATTGGCTAGATCTGAGAAGCTTTCTAATTCTAAAAAAATGCAGCCTCGTATCTCCATAAAAATATAAATCAGATGCACCTTAGAAAACTCTAACGATTATCTATTTTTTTTACTTAAAAATAAAAAATGCATTTAGGGAAATAATATTAATAAGGGAACTGATAAAAATTGCTTTCAAAAGACTTCCCCTAACTTTTACGGAAGGGCGCTGCTACGCGTCCGTCGGTGAATCTTTTTAAAAAATTCGTCGCCTCGCGAGCCGTCCGATCTGGTGGTTTAAGCGGCCGAGGATTATCTTCTATCATTGCGACTGCGACACATGTTTGGTTGCAGGAATTTTTTGCAACCTAGGTCAAGTTACAGATTATTTTTGCAACAGATGTCTTGCTGCACATATTTTTCACAACAGAGATCTTGTTGCAAGTTAAATTTTTTGCAACATAGGTCTCATTAGAATTTATTCTTTTTGGCAACAAGGATCTTGTTACTGTTTTTTTTTTTTTTTTTGCAACGAAGACTTTGTTGCAAAAACTCGTTGTAGCGGACAGCAAGCAGCGACCACGTCGACCGAAACAAAGGCCGGTGCTCCCTTGGATGGCGGGGTCATGGTGGACGCAGCTCCCCGAGATTGATACGGACGTCGGTTCTCCCCAGGGATGGTGGATGCAGCTTGAGTTCGGGCGCACCACCACGACCGACGTTCATGGTGGAGGCGGGCGGCGGCGGCGGCACCCACGCCGACGACCTCGTCGATGTATTGCCGGTGGCGAACGTCGGTGGTGATGGTCGAAGTAGCACGAGGAGGTGTGGGCTTGACAGAGAGCTCGGGAGGAGCACAAGGGACAACTACACTCAAAGGAATCAAGATCCAGATCCCGCAACACACCAATTATTACGGTGGGAAGATTGCAACAACAACTGAGTTGCGAACTTATCTAGTAATACGTTGCTCCTAGCCATCTGATTAAAATCAGATCCAACAGCCACGATGGCGGCGGACGAGCGCATTGTTATCAGTTGGGTGAAACTAATCATTTCCCTTTACAGAAAGGCTAAAAACCAATTTTACGGAAAGATTTTTTAACACGGTACAATCAAAGTCGTTCACATACACTCACCCCTATGAATATACGCAAGCACATCCGGCCCCTATGAGCACCTCCGAGAGACTGAGCAGGCAAATCATCTTGAGATTGATAAAGTCGCCACAGAACGCACATCGCCGGAAGGCCTGAAATAAATTCCGGAGTAATACGAGCACCAATGTCAAATTTAGAATTTGAACTACGGTGAGCTAGGGATTTTTTTTTTTTTTTTGAATTGTCACCAGGGGAGGACTAGGGATCCCTCCACCTGAATTTTTTTATTGCCAGATCGCCCGAGAAAGGAGGGGGAACCTCATATACAACCGTCGTCACACATGAACAACCGAGAGCAGGGGGGTGGGCGGCATTCGACCACACATATGGCTAGTGATATTATTGTCCTCCTAACGATCCAACCACAGAAGTTGCTCTCACATTGTCCTGGTTCTTGGATTGGATTAGAAGAGTTGGTCTACGGCATATCAATCAATTCCCTCCATGCATTCCTTGGGCTTTATCCCTAAGTTATCTTTGGTACATTCCTGTATCTGCCATGGGGATATAAACCTGGCACTGCCCAAAAGCTTATTCATGGTTTAATAATTCTCTCTGTCTGTGTACCATGCATATGCAGCCTTTTATCCTACTTAACATTGATCAGATAGCGCCCATGCAGACGTGCAGACGCATCAATCACCTAGGTCCTATCTACGTACCTCCTGATCTCCCTGGCCTGCTGCTGGCTGTATATATATGAACAACTAGCCCTCCCAAGTCCCAGTACCAGGCAGGGAGATGCCATACAAAATCCATGTGATCTTCTTCAACTTCTTCCAAAGAAGTTCACTGGGACAACAATGGCAACCGCATCGCACCACGAAAACCGGCCTCGGAGATTCGATGCTAGCATGTCAAGGAGGACAATAAGAAGACCGGCTGCTGCAAGGTTGGTCGCTGCTGATTGCGACCGAGATGCTCATCAGCTGACGCCGCCGTCTGAGCACAAGACATGGCTGCAGCTAGACGGAGATGATGGAAGAAGGATGGCGTGTCACCTCCAGGAGCCGCAGGAGGAAGGTCAGGATAACTCGCTTAATTTCTCGCTACAGGAGCTCAGGTTGGTCACAATGGGTAAAAACATAAGCTAGTAACTTCACATTTCCCTAGACTATGTTACTACCTCCATAGTGGGTAGGAACATCTATGTAGTGCCATGCAACGATGTATTTATTAGGTTATAGACTCATTGTTTTTTGGAGTGTGTGATGTTCCGGTAACTTAGCTAGTTACCACAAACACCTCTCTCTTCATTAAATACGTGCCACATAAGCAAAGTTGTATTGAAGTGTGTGATGTTACTCCTAAGTTCCTCCCCACTGTGACCAGCCTCATGGATGAGACGATCAACGGGGACGACGACAGGGACCACGGCGCTGCCACCGGAAGCCAAGGAGAGATCAGCCTCGCCACGGTCGCTGTCCATGGGTTGTTTAAGGCATTGGAGTCCGCTCGTATGTGCTCTTCGGGGTGAAAGTGGTGAGAGCGGTTTTTCGTAGCTGGGGCTACGCGGTACCCTCTATCTCAGCCTTCCATTTACACCCGTATTTTATTGAGATATGTGCACACCCAGCAGTTGGCTCTGAACGCTTAATCCTTAATCCTCTGGCACGAAGTCTACGAATGCCTAACTCTGGGCGGGCCACAATAGGTCACTGTCCACGACATGAATTGACATGCGCCGTCTTGGCCCACTCACCGCTTTAGCGCCCCGAGCGACGCCTCTGCTCTTGTGCTTCCAATCGAACATCTCTCCTCTTCCCCTCTTCGTCCCCTCCGCCATGAACGAGGACATGCCCTTCTCCTCCATCCTCGTCTTCCCCTCCGCCATGAAGGAGGTCGCACCCTCCTCCTCCACGCTCCACTTCCCCTCCGCCATGAACGAGGACGCACCCTCCTCCTCCACCCTCCTCTTCCCCTCCGCCATGAACGAGGACAGACCCGGGATGGTTTTGGATCTCGACGATCCTCCTAGTCGCTACAACAGTCTGGGGGATCTCACTACCGCCGGGGTGGAGCAGGGAATCGGATGCGGTGGTGCTGAAAAGGAGGCGGGGTGGGTCTTGGGCAGTCATCTCCGCTGTCGGCCGGGGCGGAGCAGAGCATACCGGGCGCAAGATGTGCTGAAAAGGAGGCGGCGGTCGGTCTTGGGAGCTCATCGGCACTCACGGCCATGTGCCTCTCGTCCGGAAATCTCAGGTTCGTTCCAATCCCAAACTACAACTTGTATCAGTGTTATCTCCATCTGATTCAGGTAGTTTGGATCCTACAACTTGGTCGTAATTCCCCAAGCTCTGTTTTGGATCAGTGTTATCTCAATCCTACATCTTGTATCAGATTGCTTTTGAATCTGAATCGGTTGATCCTATTGCGTTTTGTTTTTCCAGTAACGAAGTCCCCGATCCTCTTTTGAATCCGAATCCGTTGATCCGGAAAGACTTGCCTGGTGATTATATATGTCAAGATCCATCTGCTGGCACAACTGTTCTGTATCCTTTTGTTGTTGGACCTATATTTCTCTTATGATCTTATTCTGAATGCAAGCAGCTTCTGAATATGCGTGTGGATGACTACTGTTTTTGTCTCATTGTCCATTACGAGGAAATTCTAATATTTAACAGTATGCATGCTCGTATTGGGGTCTTGTACTTGTTTTTTGATTATCCCTTATTTCCTAAAATAAAGAATGGCTAGGGCCTGGTAAAGCTCATCTCATTTGCTCCATCTTAATCACCATTGGATGGCTTGGGGCGGTGAGTGTCTTGTGTCAGTAGAAAAACGCATGGTGCAGCGGCTGGTGCGGGTGGACCCCTAGACTGCAAGTGTGCTGGCAGCTAGTGGTGATGTGACGGGGACAGCTATGTGCGTGGCCCTCAATACCTACTAAGAATCAATTCACTGTTTATATAGCCTTCACTTTTTAGACTAATCATTATGTGGCTGCTGTGATAATACTGTGCTAGCACACATCTCGATACGGCAACCAACGGCACAGATAAGGGGCACCGTGTAGGACCAGCTACAAAGAAACTTTGTGGGGGTTAAAACCCAAGATCCAACTTTTAGTGGTTGGGAGCTGGAACATCAAGAATAGTCATTGGGCTTGCTTGCCCAACTCCAGATGCCACTACCTACCTACCAGCTTATTGTCCGACCTAATCGATGGATTCAATTGTAAGCGCATGAGACAATAAGATGAATGGTAACGGTGGTAATTGAAAAAGTTCAAAAACAACTAACCAAGTTCAAGCCACTAGCATGTGTAGGAGGGTGCGGTGTCTGTGGCATAGGTCTGTCGTTCACGGCAAAATGCTCTTTCAACGACTACACTTGCACATTATGCATGTGTCTCGATGCTGGATCGATCTTCATCCCGTGATCTCTGTGCCTCCTCCCGTGGTCACTTTTCTTCGTCCAGTCGGGCCAACAACTTGTCAACGCAATGTCATCAGCGTTGCAATGGAGAAGAACTGGTTTGAATTTCCTCAAATATGACCAGGGAATGTACTACAGGACGAGGCTCTATGCTAGGACTTGAGATCGTACTCATAACCCAAATTGTGGAGAGTCTGGGAAGGTTGGAGGCCTAGACAGAAGCGACATGAACCCCCCGATCCAGTCATTATTTGGGTTATATATTAGGGTCTTTGTCCTTGTCTACTTTCATACGTTTCAAGCTCCACGCCTGAAAGAAATCCGTTGCTTTCTTGAAACCAATGAGAACCATGAAGGGCACGCTCGCGCATCAAGAACAAATTCATGGAAAGAAATGGAGGTTGTTGCTTACATGTTTGTCCATGACTCCAGTGATGATGTTGTTGCCTTGACAGTGATCTGGAGCATCCATGAACCGACGCCGGGCCGCTATTAATTACCTCGTGTTCAGCCTGCCACCTTTCAGTGATCTTCTTCCAATACAACATTTTGTGTCAGCGCACAATCAAGGAACGCCTAAGTAAACAAAATAAATCTTAGGAAGGAAGCTAAGTTGAGGTCACCCGAAAGAGTATCATCCAATACGAAGTGAGACTCTGATACTATTATGGTCTAAGAAATTTTGTATATGTTAAAATCCCGTGTTATGGACTATATAGACTTGTGACGAAATCTTCTCTAAGTATATAACATGGGAAAGTAATGGCTGAATCCCATCTTGGTGCACCCACGCAAAAAAAACATACCAAAACATTTCGGAAAAAATCTGAGATTTTTTTGGAAATGATCATCAACAAATGTTAGAGAGGCTTGCCAAGTTTGCTAGTCAAATGACATCCGAGGAAAATTGTACAATTTTTTTTACAAATTTTGGTCAAACAATGCATGTACATTTTGAGTACTTTTGTCTTTTTTATAGAGCTCCTCGGATGTCATTTGACCATGAAAATTTGCAAGCCTATTTAACCTTTGTTGATGATCATTCTCACAAAGTTTCAGATTTTTTCAACATGTTTTGGTATGTTTTCTTGCGTTGTTGCACCGTGGGTGCACCAAGGGTAGGTGTAGAAAAAAAAACTCTCATATAGCATACAACTTGGGGCAATTCAACACGAGTATTCTACCAACATCGTGCCCTCAAATATTGTGGACATTACCGCTATGCCCTCAAATATTAAATGCTCTATTCCTCGTTCGAAACATGTTTGAAAAGTCAAAGTGTCTTTAAAAATCAAAGTGTTTATGTGGTTTGTTCATAAACAAGTCATTCTAACTAAGGACAATTTGGCAAAACGCAATTGGACAGGATCTACAAGATGTAGTTTCTATGATAGGGACGAATCCATCAAACACCTCTTTCTTGACTGCCCCTTGGCAAAAAAATTGTGGCGGACAGTCCACTTAGCATTTAATATTGCTCCTCTGAATACCATCAATACTTTATTTGGGACGTGGTTAGATGGGTTAGATTTCGAAACAGCGAGACATATCCGTGTAGGAGTATGTGCTTTATTATGGGCAGTCTGGAACTGCAGAAACGATTTGGTTTTTAACAGAACAACAAAAAATCATTTCTTACAGGTTATCTTCCGGGCCACTACACTCATTCGTTTGTGGTCGCTACTCACTCCGACGGAGGCCAGGGAGCGTTTGGTTACAGGATCTATCCGATGGGAGACGGTAGCTCGGATATCTTCAACCTTTTTGGATGGCGGCCATGTAATAGGATATGTGTTTAGTTTCATATCTTATCTTTTTGCCTGCCGGTTGTAGCTATCCTGTCATGTTGCTTTTGCTCTTTGTGAGCTTCTTTACTTTTGAGACCTGAAGACTTTTGTTAAACCCTTTGCTTGTCAATAATATAGCCGTATGCATCGTTCTGATGCAGAGGCCGGGGCCTGGCGCCCTTTTCAAAAAAAAACCGTTATGCCCATGATAAGAAAAATAAAACCATCCATCGACACTTAGCTAGTCATAGGCTTACAATTATAATTATCGATTATTTAGGAATATAATAATTAGTACAAAATACGAAGCAGCGCGTTCTTTTAGGCAAAGAAATTATATTCTCAAACAGAGTGGTGTCACCTGCTCTCAGCATCTCGGAGCTTCTTGATCCGAGCCCAGAGGAGGCTTATAGAGGACAGCAATTGAAAGGGTAATCACAAAAGAGCATGCGTTCAGAAACCAAATATAAAGGTCAAACGACATACTCTCACTGTACGATTCATGATCAGCAGTTTCAAAAAGGTTTCACGGTGGCTTGCTTGATGTTAGATATATTTGGGATACATGTATTTGGTAGTATAGGATTTGTAATCCGTCTCCTATCTTATCTTCAGGAGAGGCGTCTTGCTCTCGAGGCTCAATAATATATCCATCATATTCCGTCAATCCCTCTCTCCCTTCTAGCATGGTACCAGCCTAACCGGCCCAAACCCTAGCCGCCGCCCACCGCTTCCACCCTGTGCGCCGCCCTGGGGTGGTCAGCCTCCATGACCGCCGCCGGGGGCCGCTCCACCCGTACCTAGGGTTAGTCCGCCAGTCGTGTTGACCGGCTGCTCTAGAGAGATTCTTTCCTGAGCCTTGCTTCGGGTTTTTTCCTCTCCCATAGGTCATCTTGATCAGCGTTTTCTTTTTGATTTTCCGATCTATGCTTGATTGGCTTGCGTCCCCCGCCGCCGCCGTCGACCCCCGTGCGCCTCTACTCCGACACCGGCGCAACCGGCAGGCTTCTTCACCAACACGGCGGCCTCGCGCGGTCGTTGTCCGCGCGCCGGCCCGCTCGTTGATCTATGCCAGCCGTCACTGCTCTGCTCCGACTGGAACCCCTGCATCACCCTGACCCGGCGCTTTCGTGCCATGCGGTGGCCCATCATAGCCGCCATTCACGCGTCGGCAGTGGCGAAGGCAGGAACAATTTGTAGGTGTGGCGGAGCTTTCGAGTGAAAAAACTATGTATGGTACAAAAGCTAGATACTATATAAGGACATATTACTTTGTGTTAGCATTTGCACATGAATGAGATAACCGGTCATCAACTCATCATCTATATGAACCAGCAACCAGATCCCGGCACACAAGCAGATATCCATCGATCTAGAGTAGTGTGTTGGCTCAAATTTTCAAAGATGTACTAGTATATACGGTACTATATTAGTCAATGTGGCAAGTTAGGTGTGGCGGACGCCAAAGCTAGCCAGATAGCTAGCCCCGCCACTGCGCGTCGGCCCGCCCATCGATCCATGCCACCCGCCTTCGCCGCGTCTGCACGGCGGCCCTGCAGTCTCCCTCGCCGGCCTCGTCCCTGGCTGCATCAGGCTTGTCGGCTGCCTCAGCTCGGGCGCCGCTGCTACGTTAGTCGCTTGGGCCTCGCTGCCCAGGCGTCGGCGCTGTTTTGGCAGCCCGGGTGCCGGTGCTGACGCGCTCGTCTACACGTCGTACCACGACGTCCGTCATCGCCGGCCTCATCTCGGACTCCGCTGCAACCCCGCCTCCACCGAGCGGCGTCCCTGACCTCGCGCGCGATCGGCTTGATCACCCGCTCGCTGTCGTGATCCGCCTCATCTACGCCGCGTGACCGACCTGGCCCGTTTATCATCCATCATCTTCTCCAGCACATCTGAACAATGCGGGAAGAAGCGTTTGCCAAGTTCTTGACTGGTGTAAACATTCAGCTTGCAATCAGTCCAGATCCAAAAAAATTGTAAAATATCAGTTTATAATCGGATCCCAAAAACTTTATGCACAACAAGCAAGTTAGCAATTCAACCCCCGACTAGCATTTTGTATGATTATAGTCAAGTGTACATATTTGGTCTTCACTCAACAGTTCTTTAGACCCATATATATGGGTTATCATCCTTAAAGAGCACGAAATAGCCAATTTGTTCACCATTCACAAATTGTTAAGCCAAGAATTACACTCTTCCAATTGATTTGCAAGATAGTGTAAACCTTTGAAGGGACTCAACGATAGGCCTAATAACAGGAGACGGGGGATAAAATCTGGGATTTCAACTTCTGTTCTCTATGTGGAAACCCTAGGATCTAGTGTTCCAGATCGGACGATGGCGGCACTACGGTGTCGTTTCTCTCTTGGGAGCATCGTTTATGGAGCAGCGCTGGAAGTCAGAGGCAGGAGGTGGAGCGGCTTCCTCTTGCACGGAGCTTCGGTGGAGATGTCAAGTCATGCCTGACCGACAGGTGCTACGCTTTGTCATGTCTGGTCGGCAGGTGCTACGCACGACAGATCTTCCAAGGACTTCAAGTTGTGTCGGCTGGTGGTATCTGGCAGCATGGCGCTGAGGTGTATCAATGGCGACCGCGACGTGCTCAGCTATTTGCGCGCAGGGAGGAGGTGCCGTTGGGCGCCGTGGTGGCGTCGACGATAGTTAGACCGAGCAAGGTTGATGCATCAGTACAGTTCTGAAGATGGAGCGGTGGCAGTTGGCGGCGGCGGCCTCCGAGAGCATGCGGACCAGTGTGTGCCCCAGACCCGGCAAGTGGCTAGGTTGGGGTCTCAGCTCTTAGATGTTAGGCTTGGCTGCGATGTCTGTTTGGTATTAGGCCCAGGCTATCTGCGACCCTTCATCAACTGGATAGGTGTAGCGACAGTTTGTTGCTTAGACGACGGGTTTAGTCTTACTATTGTTTGACTTTATAAGGTCTTGTGAGAATAATTAATAAAGTGGCCGTATGCATTGCCCAGATGCAGAGGCCGGGGGTCATCCTCCTTTTCTAAAAAAAATGATGACTGTTTCTAGAAAACAATACTGACAAGTAGTACATGTTCCACAAATGCATTGCCCTTAAGTGACCGTACCTGATCTGCCGATGACTCTACCTCATTTTATGATCCAAACTTTCCAATCTTTGAAACATCTTGATAATTTTTGTTGTTGCAGGCCTTTCGGTCCACTCAGGATTCACACAGATTAGACCTATCTGTTTACATACAAATTGCTTTTGCCTCGGTCTTTCATGAAAAACATATTTTTCAATGAATATTTTATTGTGCCAAGAAACTTTAGAACATTTCTAATCAACATTATGTCATCCACATTATGACAGGTGGGCCAGACCTACCATATTCACGTTTAAACAGCCCAAATTGGTACCTAACTCAGAGTGGTAGTTTTTAGTAAATTTTTAGGAGAAATTCAGTAGGTTTTTGGCGAACAAAAAAATGGTAGTTCTGAGGGACACTTACCTATAACGTGGTAGTTTTCAATATTTACTCGCCTACGTGTCATACAGAGTCAGCACTGAATTGGGGAAAAACTAATTGGGGTAATCTGTGGCACAAGTTTCACTAAATTGGATAAATACTGAGAATTTCTGCTAAATGTACCTTTTTTTTTCCTTTTTCTTTTCCTTTTTCTTTTTCTCTTTTGGGATCTGATACAGATAAGTGTAAGCGCCTGAATATAGATCTAGTATGCATGCGCTGGAGGTAGCTTAGGCCATCTCCAACACGGATAATCAAATGGACAATGTCCGAGGACATCCGGCATAATGGAAATCATTCAACCAGTCACCAAATGTCTGTCCCCATCCTTTTTATATAGTCTAAATATTAGAAATAATCACAAATAAATACCATGGTGCATCAATAACTAAAAGATAAATATTGCAACGCAATAATAATTCAATAAAAATAATACCACGGTGAATCAAAGCATCTATAGTTTGACCAAACTTATAGAAAACAATATCAACATTCACAATACCAAATCAATAACATTAGATTCATTATGAATTTTAGTTCCATACTATATATATGATATTGTAGATATTGATATCTTTTAATATAAAATTTGATCAGGCTCTGTAAAATGTGACTTGACATAAATCTTATAAGTGGAGTAAAAAAGACCGGAGTGAGTAGAATGAATGAGCTGGTATTACCTATCTACTCCCTCCGTTCGGAAATACTTGTCGCCAAAATGGATGTATCTAGAACTAAAATACATCTAGGTACATTCATTTCTCCGACAAGTATTTCCGGACGGAGGGAGTACTTTCGACTGAAAGTAGTATCTAAAGTAGATGTATCTACAGATAGCTTTTGGCATTTGTTTTTCCTTGCACCAAGTACTTGCTGTCTACTCGAGAAATGGTTACTTGGAAGCCATCGTGTCTTCTATACATCACAAGGGCTTTCTTTTGAAAACCGTATTACATTACAGTTCAAACGGAAAAGGATGATGATACGTGCTTGTTCATTACAGTGTACTCCCTCCGTTCAGAATTATTTGTCTTGGAAATGGATGCATCTAGAACTAAAATACACCTAGATACATCCATTTTCGCGACAAGTAATTCCGAACGGAGGGAGTATATATCTTCAGATTCAGTTAAGTACAAACTTCCTGCCATGCCGTGCACGATCCAAGTGTGCCTTAACTTGGTTTGTTCACTGACTATACATGCGCGGTACCAGCAGAAGAAGCACAAATTCTGACATGAACTGCACCGGACAAGCAGAATTGTTGGTTGTAGTGCAGTTGCGCCAGTTTGCATCCGATAGAGGGATGGTACCCGGTTGGCCAACATTGCCACACATAGTCCCATTAGTCCTGATGCAGATCAAGACCAAATAGGAAGGTCAGTTCTGGCAATGCCCACAAACCAAGCAACAGAACTTGTAAGTAAACAATCGGTGAAACGACGACTGTCGAGTTGAATGTCAAGTGCGGGTTGCTGAGTGTAATTAATAGTTCTCAAATTTGAAAATAGATCCATCATAACCCAACAAAACGTTGATCACTCAAGTATGCGTCGGAGACGGAGCTTACTTGAGAGGATGGATGCCGTCAGCAGTCCGCGGGTGCGTCCCCGCAGGCCCGAGAGCGACAGTTTTGGTTTGCCAGAGTTCCGTTCAGCAAGCTCAAATGATAATCCACTCTGGTCCCTGCAGCGCCCTCTTGCTGATGCCTCCAGCTGGAACCCCTCGGATGGATGGCTCTACAAACTGCTTCCTGTCAGCGAGGGCTTAAGGGTCTTCATGCATTACAATCCCTTCCTGTCCGGATCTTTTCTTGTGCTTCATATGCCCAGTCTACCTTAGCTCGGGTACTGGAGTCCCGCGCTGTCGTGTCTGGCGCTCTATGTCAGGAAGCGGTTGTTTCAGGAGACCAAAACACGGCTTTGCATGCCGTGGTTTCTTGGGGTTCTTTTACATGCTATACTGTTTTCTAACCAGTTCAAGAAACTTTCTTGGATGACTATATATGTCCTCTGATTCACTAACACAGAGCCCTGACGACGCCTTCTTTGGAAATGCTGCTGCCTGGTTATTGTGTGCATGAACATCCACGGCACAGCATTGGGACTGCAGAGCATACAAACAATGAAGAATGCTATGACAAAAGGAAGAAGCTGAAACATATAAAAATTTAATCTGCATGCAGCCAACCTCTTCAAACTGATCACAGGCTTACATACACAAAAAATAATTAAAGCTGTAACATAAAAAATTATACTAGTGGATTCCTCATCAAAAAGTAGTCCTGCATGACTACATATTCCATGATTCTTCAGACATATAATGAGAAAAATTCATTGTCAAAGGGGTTGTATCTTCTTTTGTCAAAGGGGCTGTATCTTTGATGACAAGCAAAAAATGGTGAATTAGAATAGAATAACAACTTGTCTATTCTTTTTTTAATGGTTTTCTACCCAAAAGCATTGTACTCTGCACCTGTATGGGTTCAGGAAATTGCAACCGCAACAACATACCCAGAATTTCAAAGTATTACCCAAATTGACACATGTAACGAGGGTTAGCCAAAAGGCTCTTTGTGATAGGTTTCTTCCCGACGAGTCATTAGATCATACCTGGAAATAGTTGCATGACCAGAGCGGCAAGCTTCAACATAATTACTTAGCCGTAGATCAGCAAGACAAAGTTGGCTAACGCTGATCGACCACCAAGGATAGAGTCCGGATGTCTTATATTGTGAGAAAATCACACTTCACCAACAGCTAGCTGCAGAACATGATATTTGGTTATGATGGCATCCTTCAGCAAAATACGAGGATAAAATAAAAGTACTGATGTGCTTGTAGCTGCAAAAAATTAGGATTTGATCATTATTATCAATGAAAGTGGATTGTCATGTATATGCGCTTCGAATGGTCTGTTTGTTTGTGTGTACTGAGTGCAAACTACTATATTTTGGGCCACTATGAGTTGTACAATGAAAAACAGTCAGCACCACGAATGCACAACCTTATGCATATTGCAGGACAACAGGTAGAACACAAATGAACAGACAAATCATTGTTCAGACTACACAGGCAAGAACCTCAGCCTCAGCATTTCCCTGGATTGTTTTCCTTGTGGGAGAGTGGGAGACAGCACTAAAGTTCAATAAACCATTTTGAAATTTGACACTGCAATTGAATTACGACATGTTTGTTTTGATCAGCTAGAGATGTTTCTTTATATAAAACTTAGCTACAGCACTTGAAAGTCACAATGTTTGGCAAACGAAAAGTAGTCTATTTTTCCACATCAATAAAATCTTAAAGCCTCATATTGCTGATGAAGCAAACCTTAGTGGAATTGAACCATGCTGCAGGACTAAATTCGCGTTTTAGTGTTCTCAAAGAGCCATTCATTGCAACCTCGTTATTCAACTCCTCTGGCAGTTCAAGGTCACGGAGTTCAAGATGCTCATTTGCTTTCCCATTAGGCAAACATTTCCCGTTAGTTAATCCAGAAACATTATGTGTGCCTTCTTCCTTTTCTGCATAGTCACGTTAATTTGAGGATTATTGTAGGTGCAAGGACAGAAGGAAGAACTGCAGGATACAAAGTCCAAATGAAACGATGTAAGCACAAACATGGCTGATGGCAGAGTAGTAGGATAAGACAATTAACCTGGTTTTGTAGTTATATTTCCGTCCAATCTTTTGGTTAGCAGGGATGTCCCGGGAAATAACATCAAATTAACATTACGAAGTTGTTTCCTCTCATCATCCTTGATAGGTTTGAAACCAAATCCCGAGACCCATGTATTAACCAACTCTGGGATGGCAGAAAGGACCAACATCTCAACGTGGAACGATCTCAGCATCTATTATAGAAAGAAATGAAATCCACATGGTCAAATCGAGATATGGAAGCATGCAAATAAGATTGACTATAACATGATGACCGACTGGGCAGCGCAATTATTTTGAAGGGAGAATACCACATCCTAAAATCAATAATACAGTTAAATGCTAGTGAATGAAGTTACTGTGGTACACAATCATGAGAGGTCCATAATTTGCATCAAAACTTGTATCTGATTTCCAAACTCTAATGTACATACTTTTTCAATGATATCCAGCAGCCTTCGGCACATCCCTTTGCGGCGATAATCCACACAAGTAGCAATGAAAGGCAGCTCGGCTGCTTTGGTCCCATGTAACCTGCAGAAAAGATAGTAAAGGGAAATTCAGTAAACATGGTGTTGCAGATGAAGGAAAGAACTCACAATATATGATTAGCCATTCACAAATTAATTTCCAACATATTTTCACCTTTCTGGGAATTCTGCTATATGAGCTGAAAATTAGAAAATATTAGTTGTGTAGAAAATTAACCTATGTTAACGCCTGTCCTACCAATTGAAACTGTAACAATTGCAGAGAATGAAGAGATCTTAGGAAATCCCTGAATTACCAAATTAGGTTTGCATGCTAGAAATTCCGTTATGAAAAGTTTGCACTACCATTGGTTAACAACATTTAACAAATAAGAACAGAAGTAAGAAGCATGGATGTTCGAGTGTTCTTCAGAAAATATCTCAAATTTCAACTCTCAAATCCAGACATAAACATAGCGAGGGGCAGATTACGTTACTGCATAGTTTACAGCAACGATGTACAGACTGGATAAGAACTGTGGATAACTGGTGGGCCTCTAGGCATTCGACGCATTGAAGGGTCCATATGTTAGTCATGCATGTTGCTCTTAAAGATAATTTATGGAGTAACTATGACAGCAGCCAATGGCAAAAGCATAAACATACTTCACAAAGAAAAGAATGACGTACTGCCTAGAGAAAGTTTTGAACAACCAAGTATGATAGCAGCCAATGGCAAAAGCATAAACATACTTCACAAAGAAAAGAATGACGTACTGCCTAGAGAAAGTTTTGAACAACCAAGTATGATACCTGATAGATGCTACACATAGAATCTCATCACCTTTCTCCAGGATTACAGTGTAGAATCCCTGATAATCTAAGCGCGCGAAGTTTGATCTGATGAGATGTGCTCCATGTTAGTAGGCGTCGAAATTGTTTGGGTAAAATGTTAATGTGGCAAGTACTGGAGCATGCTTGGTGCAAAATAATTGTGCGGAAAATATATAACTAGAAACTAGAAATTACCGTCGGACAAAAATATCAAAATTAGGGTATGTATCCTAACACATCTGCAGTCACATCAATGGGTCACAGGTCTCAGTGCAGGTCCAAATTTCAGTATAAGAAGAAACTTAACGTATAATCATATACATTGATGCAAAAAACATACTCCCTCCGTCCCAAAATAAGTGACTCAACTTTGTACTAACTATGTACTAAAGTTAGTACAAAGTTGAGTCACTTATTTTGGGACGGAGGGAGTACTATAATTTGTTATTAGCACTCCACAAGAACTCACAAGATCCAAAAATGGCAGTTCCAAAAAGATCCATTGTTCCTGGTACACAAAATTTCTACTCCCTCCAATCTATATTAATTGTCGCTGATTTAGTACTTAGTTGTACTAAATCAATCAACATTAATTGTCGCTGATTTAGTACTTAGTTGTACTAAATCAATCAACATTAATTGTCGCTGATTTAGTACTTAGTTGTACTAAATCAGCGACAATTAATATGGATCAGAGGGAGTACAATAATATGAAGAAGTCGACTGTATTTATTTGTACTTCAAAGCATTGGGTGGTACCAACCAACAGTCTTCCATTATAAACTGCAAGTTTTTTGACACACTTAGTCTTTAAGAGAAGATGCATAAAAAGGAAGACGTAAATTTAGGAAATATGTGGTGACTAAGTTTTAAGTTAAAAAAATAAGTTTTTGCTTTGTCAGACTTTAGTTACAGCCAACGATCAATTGGAAGATTTCAATAGAATAGATTCCTCAATAAGATGCTAGAAAAGTTATAAAGCAACGCAAATATTATCTGAGATAAATCAATGGTGCAGAGGATAATGACCAGAAAGTAAATATGAAACTTACCCCTTATTGTACAACACATGTGGTATCATGTCTACACCAGTTCGAGGATCAACCATACGAATGAAACATTCCTCCAGTAAAGTAAGAGCCACTGCCAATTTTGTATTACATTCCGTCATATGGGCTATCTTCCGGGCAGAATGTAGCTTCCGACCATCACTGCAGCACTTCAATATGGTCCATGAAAGCCCATTGTCAATAATATTCTCTATCCCAACATGACTATGTAGTCCAAGGAATATCTGTTACAAACAATTGCAGAGAAATGCTTTCAGAAAAAAAAAAGGGGGGGTTAAACAGAATGTCTGAAACAGAAGCTCCCGGTTTGTCGGGTGCACAAGCGAAACTAACAACAGTTGCATGAAATGGCAATTAGTCTGATCCTCGATAACCACATTATTGACATCTAACACATTACAAGCATACAAAATAAGCAATGCAAGATGTACTAGTTTCTGTCGGTGAATCAGTCTCAAGAACAATATAACAACTTAACAAGAAATGAACAGATGTATGTGCATTATGTGTCTAAAAAGTGCAGGACCAGAAAATAAACCATAACTTCTACAAGCGTGTGATAATCATAGGTTTCATTGCTCAGCATCTTGTAGACAAACATAAAACTAAATATTACCTCCTTACAGTATCTCCCACAAAACCATGTGTTAGATCTTTTATCATCACAGGGCAGCATCTCATGATTAATGCACGTGTCATGGTCTGCCAATGAGAAACAAGAGAATATCAAGTTGAAGCTGAGGATAAAATTAGATGATAAATTACATGCAGCATGAATACTGGCTAAGTTATATGAGATGAATGATGGCCCAGTGACCTCAGCTAAAGCTAAAGCTACAAACAATTAAGCCTTGACAAACATGGTGCAGGTAGAGAGGGTCTTCTTCGAGGCCCAAGCCTCATTTATGATGAGAAAGAGAAGATGAATCCAAAAAAAAGCAGCTTCTGTGAGAGCTAAAACTCTCAGACCATTTCTGTTAGGAGCTAAACTACCACCAAACAGCGACTTGGATCAACAGAAGGGGAAAAGGTTCTATAAAACAAAGGAATGAATTATATCCAGCAAGATATATTACACTGAAAAGTACACATCCAACTCAAAGGTACATAAGAGAGCATGGAGAATACGCATTAAATTAGTATTTATTTTTAGTGATAACAGAAATAATGCAAATGACAGGGCAAAAGAGGAGGGATCATAATCGTTACATGCATCTCCACACTGCAGACATTTCAAGATATCTGAGGATGACGGAACCTCATTTTCACTAACTGGAGTCCCACATTTCCGGCATGAGCAATTATGGCAGTACCAACTGCCTTCTGGAAGCTCCTGCGGATGTAAAAGCTAGTAAATAAATTATCAAACAAACTTCATCATTTAAGTGGTTTATCCGAAATTCCTAATTCCTACAGACACATTTTCTTGAATAAAACAGCACAAAAATAATGGACCATAACATCTTCATTGAAAGTTTGAAACATATCTAAGTTTGAAACGATGGCACTGTAGAGAGAAGCTAGATACCTGGGCAGACAAGCAAGCTTCGTGATATGTTGATGGGCAATTGTCACAGCAAAGTAATTCACCGCCATCTCCACAGAAACCACATGTATCGTCATTTTCATCCATTGCCTCGACTTTCCTACCACATGCATCACTTCTCCTGCTCATCAATTCGGCAGACCAAGCCTCCAACTGGCATAGAGTATACGACTTGCCAGACTGCAGAAAGAGGCCTAATGAGGACTTGGGCAGACAGCAACCAGCATGAGCCTTGAACTCTGATACAGATAAGGTTTTTGCGCAACATTTGCAAAGAATCCCTTCCCATGTGACCTGCCCATCCTTCATGACTTCGTTGCTCTTCAGATTCCGATACTGAATAACATCTTTTACGGTCAGAAAGCCAGTTGCAATCAACCAGCAGAGCACAGTTTTCCGTGCCAAACTTATTCTCTTCCCACCCAATAGGTTTGTCCCCCCTTTTCCAAGCAGTTTGGTAGCCCTCTTTTGGCCTTTAAGCTTTTTGTACTTTGCAACCGAAAAATCTGAGCTTGCAGCAAATTTGTTGTAGGAGTCGACATCCCTATTTTTTACAATAGCTGTGATCAAAAGGTCGTCGTCGTGGATACGCAACTCAAGAGGTCTTTTCTTGATATGTTTATCACAACCTTGAGGTTTCCTTTTAGCAGCGATAGTCTTGCAGATTTGTGAGTCACGAGATAAATCGGTTTTCAGGGGAGCAGCATTAGACTCAAGGGATAACTCAGCAGGAACAGCATTGTCGACTGAAACCTTAAGGGGGTCCTTGGGGGGAGTTCTAGGAGATGATTCCTTCAATGACGGCAACTTCTTGTGGACCATTTCTGAAGGGACAGTCCCATTGGCACTCAACTCCCTTGCATTAGAATCAGGTTTTGAGATTGTATGCTCTGTAGGTCCTTTAACAGTACCCTCACCTCTTAACATGCTCTTCTTGCTCCCTGAAGGCAACTTCTGGTAGACCATTTCTACAGGGGCGATCTCATTGGCACCTGACTCCCTTGCATTTGAATCAGGTTCAGAGCTTTTAAGGCGTTTATGTTCCATAGCAGTACCCTCACCTCTTAACATACTCTGCTTGCTCTCTGAAGGCAACTTCTTCTGGACCATTTCTATAGGAACAGTTTCATTGGCACCTGACTCCCTTGCACTAGAATCAGGTTCAGAGACTGTATGCGCCATAGGTTCTTTAACAATACCTTCACCTGTTAACATACTCGTCTGGTTGCTCACTGAAGGCAACTTCTTCTGGACCATTTCTGTAGGAACAGCTTCATTGGCACCTGACTCCCTTGCACTAGAATCAGGTTCAGAGATTATATGCACCGTAGGTTCTTTAACAATACCCTCACCTCTTAACATACTCATCTGGTTGCTCCCTGAAGGCAACTTCTTCTGGACCATTTCTACAGGGGCGATTTCATTGGCACCTGACTCCCTTGCATTAGAATAAGGTTCAGAGATTGTATGCTCCGTAGGTTCTTTAACAGTACCCTCACCTCTTAACACAATCATTTGGTTGCTCTCTGAAGGTAACTTCTTCTGGACCAACTCTATAGGGGCGGTTTCATTGGCACCTGACTCCCTTGCATCAGAACCAGATCCTGAGGTTGTATGCTCCAAAGGTTCTTTAACAGTACCCTCATGATTTAGCATGCTCATTTGCTTGCTCTCTGGAGGCAACAGCATGCCAGGTTTGTCGCTTTGGCTGTTTCCATTTAGCTTTAACGGTCTGGATTCAGCTTTCAAATGCTTTTTCACTGTGCCAACAGACGAATAAATACCATGTTTTCCAGAGAGGTTAATGTTTCCTGGATTAGAAAAATCAAGCATCGCTACGTTGCTGTCTTGGTTAAATACACTCCCCATAGAGTGCTGCATAAATATTTGAGCGTACAACCCATCTAATCCAATTGCATCAACATCCGAAGTCATTTTGGGCTTCTTCCTTGCTTTTTTCACCGAATTATTGACGAGCGCTGCTCCTGAGTAAAATTGCTGGGTTTCAGTGCTTTGATTAATGTGATTCTCATTTCGGTCAATTGCCCCACAATTCTGACCTTGTGTGTAGCCATTTTTCAGGTTAATATCCCTGTTCTGGACACCTTCCAAATCATGACAGCTTGGTACAGCCTGGCTCCTGCTGCAGCTCTCAATTGCTCGTGCTCCACAATCAGATCCCGTGATCACAGGAGTGGGCTGAACCTTGCGGGCGGTTAAAGGGTCACTGGCTTTCTGTTTCCTTTTACTCTCCGAGGGCATATTCTTGTTGTCATCAAGAACAATGATTGAACTATCAACAGCTCTGACAGTACTACCCTGTTGCAGAGCAGTAATTTTCCTACCGATGAACACGACAGCAATGAAAGGATCCAAAAGCTCCCACCGTTCAAGAAGTGTGAGTGCGTTTTGTTGGTTCACAAGTACCTTCTGGATATACTCCATAGTATCTGTGAGGTCCTTCCAAAACTTATCAACATCTGACCACTCCATCGGATGCTTACCCCTCTGTGAACCGGGAGAAGCTTCGTATAATTTGTTCCCACAAAACTTCCAGGCCTGAGTTAGTGAGCTGAGGACCACTTCCCTGTGTGGTGCTGTGAAATAGGATGCCATCTTAGCCCTGTCATTCCTTTTCCGTGGCTTGATGGTCCAGCCAGCATCCTTGAAAAGGCATTGCGCATGCGCTTCCAGCTGATCAGGAAGATCCCTGCCTAAAGTCCTCTTGGTACAAGCAACAGGTGGTACAGACTGTAGACTGCTGGACTGAGGAACATCAACATCATCTAGCGAACTAGTATTTGCATCGGGCGTGCCCTTCTCAAGATGTTGCTCAAGTTCAAGAAACTGCCCAGATCCAACATAATCATGGGAGAGGCGAGGTGGCGCTGCGGCATCATAGGCTGGCTTGCTGAAGTGTGGGTATTCTATGGCACCTCTGTCAGATAAATCTGCGGGGCTACATGTGTACAGAGCTTGGCTGTGGTCAACGATTTGTCCTTGATCATAACTTAGGCACGAGGCATCGCTCGGGAACGGCTGCTGATCTTGTAGCCACTGATACAAAAAGGGGTCAGCAAGAGAAGGGTCAGCCTGGAACTGTGAGAACTCTGCCAGCGCGTCCATGTAGGACGGCATGGGATCATCAACCCCGCTCGTGCTGCTGCTGCCAGCAAACCCGACTGCGTCGCACGTCCCAGCAGCAATGTTGTTGTCTTCAGCCATCGCTTGCACGCGCATGTCAACGGTGTTACCACCAATACCGACAGCAGCTGCACCAAACACTTGCTGCTGGTTACAGCTCCCGGCCGTGCCTCCACCTGGCCAGTACCCCAAGAAGCCCTGCAGCACGGCGTCCAGCTCCAGAGCCAATCCATCGATCCCCCCATTCTGCTCGGCGTGACGATGTGCATGCTCCTCCTGGGCAGTGGTCCCGTGCTGGCCATTGTAACAATGTGCATGCTCCTGGACAGCAGTCCCGTGTTGTTGCTCATTGTAACAATGCGCATGCCCTCCATTGCTGACACCGAGATCCACTCTGCCCTCCATTGTAACAATGCTCTGCTGCCGGGGAGCAGGAGCATGCGCATGCGCCTCCGGGCCAAGGCCTGCTCCGGCGTGCACCAGGGCAGACACAATGTGCTCGCCGCGGATCGGCGGGGGTGCCTGGACCTTGAGGCTGAGGCCCGCCTGGGCCCGGGGCGCGGCGAAGTGGGCGCCGGGGAGCAGCGAGGTCTCGGCCACCCCGAAGTGCCTCCCCGCGGCCTGCTTCTGGCCCGGCGCCCTGGAGAAGACCTCCTGGAAGACGCGCAGCTCCATGAGCGACCTGTCGAAGGCACTGAGACCGTCGCCAGAGTCGTGGTCCGCCCTGGCGGCGACGTCCTCGCCGAAGATGAAGCGGATGGCGTCGTCCTCCCGGAACCCCAGCGCGTCCTCCGCGTCCATCTGGGGGGAGGGAGAAGCGAATCTGAGCGGGAAATCCGGGGGGCGAGCGGGAAGAGGACGCGGGGGAGCAGATCCGTCGGTACCTGGCCGAATGCGGGGTTCCCGGTGCGTCGAGGCCGGGGGGGAAGTGGTGAGGCGGCCCGGGCGGCGGCGAATCGGGCGGGGGAGCGAATCCGGCGGGCTGGCCTTGTGGCGCGGCGGGACGGGGCGAGATCCGAGCCCCGGAGCTGTGGCGCGCGCGGCCGGGGGCCCGTGTGCGCCCCGGCGTTCCTGCGGGCGGGCGGCGGGGGGGGCGCGGGGGAGGGAGAGGGGGGAGCTCGCCGGGGCTGCGGCGGCGGCGGCGCCTGGGGTGGGGTGAGGAGCGAGTGTGGGAGCGGAGGAAGGGGAGTGGCAGTGTCTCTCTCTCTCTCTTTTTTTTCTTCTGGTTTGATTGATTGAGAGGGAGGGATTTAAAAGTTTTTAAATGCGGGCCGGGCGGAGGAGTTCGAATTTCGCGTGCGCGAGAAACGAATTTCATTGGTTGGTTTGATTGGCGGTTTGACCTCACTTTTGGCCACTTGCGCGCGGGTTTCCGGGTGGGTACGTGTGCGCGTGTTGAATTCCGTGAGATCCGTTGAAGACAAACCTGTAGGGGAACATGGTACGCACAAAGAAAATTATGCTACACGATCGCACCCAGAAAACACTATGAAGATGGAGGTGACGATCAGACTCGCCGGCGAGCGGGGTGGCGGAAGCAGTGACGAGTCGGTGCGGCGTGAAGATTCCTGCCGATTCCCGCGGCTGGGTTATGCCTCCCGGCCACGAGAATGTTCTCCGAAGATGAGAGTCGGAGTAGACGACCCCTCCGAGGTATTCACGCATTACGTGGTACTAGTAGTACTCCCTCTGTTCCTAAATATTTGTCTTTCTAAAGATTTCAACAAGTGACTACATACAAAGCAAAATGAGTGAATCTCCACTTTAAAATACGTCTACGTACATCTGTATGTGGTAGTCCATTTGAAATCTCTAAAAAGACAAATGTTTAGGAACGGAGGGAGTAGTTCGGAAGAGTTTCGACGTCCAAAAAGAAGAATTGTGAGGAAACTAGAAAGAGAAAGCCTAGTGGCGCTTCTCGTCTAAGTAGCAGCAGTCTTATTCTTCTATTAGACCAATTAGACGAGATTGGAGTGTGCCTAATTAAGAGCCAATTAGAACGGGAGACATCCCTTTCTTTTGGATTGGTGTGTCTAAGTAGGTGGACGAAGGAGAGGTGGCGCCCCAAGACTGGAAGGAGGGAAGAATTCCCTCCTTTTTTTTCCACTAGGGTGGTCAACTCATGACGGTCCTTTATAAAAAATTCCACAAATAAAATTTCGGAGTTTTTGGATGCCTTCGAAAGCCATTCCGAGACTCTCGAAAACTTTCCATATATAGACCCGGAGTTCCAAAACACTTTTCAGAATTCCCAGAAGCCTTCTGGACTATCTGAAACACTTTCGGAACTACCCGAAACTCAGTGACATGGTATAAAAAATATCATTTATATTGGACACTAGTAACATTATTGAAACGATATTGTTAAAGTGATTCACAACATAGCATTCATATAAATGATCAAAATATCATAAATCACGTAAAAAAACTTGAATCGTATAAAAATCACATGCACCTCAAATCTTTATCAAGCTCAAAAACATATCCATGTCTAAAAAAATAATGCTCGAGCCGGTGTAAAAATTGAAAATGAGTCAAGATATCTGGTCAACATTTATATTTGACATGTAAAACATTGATGATCCGTTAGAGCCACATGAACCTTTATGTTTTCCGATTAAAATAAAAAAATCACCAAATAGCACATTACAAGTTAAAAATATAATCTTTTATTTATGTTCTCTCCGCAATATGCCACTCGCAAATTACGTGTTTATGTGTAACAAGTTTAAATCGAATGGTATTTGTACTAAACTTCTATAGTTATCTATAATTTATGTTCTTGACTCACACTCCTAAGTTATATATTTTTTCTTTACTGCTTTTGTTATCGTAATTACATCTAATAACGTCGTTATTAGCATATGTTTTTTGTTACAACGTCATAACATCTATCATTAAGGAATACATCTTCGCTAAATTTACAGTCTATGTTGTAGAAAATATTATGCTTGATTTTTTACCAGACAATAATTGCCCTTAAATGTGATTTTTATAAATTAATCCGTTTACACCGCAAATTTTAAAATCCATTCAGATACATAAATAAAAATATATAAAGGACAAAATCACATGTCTTGAAGGATTATTGTGTGAGTTGCATAAATTATATTATGTGTGTGTGTGTGTGTGTGTGTGTGTGTGTGTGTGTGTGTGTGTGTGTGTATTGTATATGTGCCCATAGTTTTATTTCTTAAAGATCTTAGTAAGATTCATATCCATAAGGTCTTACAAATATATACCTTGAAAGAGCTTTCTAGTGTGTGTGATTGGGTTTAACCAATAAAAGTTCTAGATTAGGAATGTTTTTAGTAGAAGTTTGCCATCGACATTCGCCCCTTTTATTGGTTGTAATAAAGTTTGTAATAAAGTTCTAGATTAGGAACCCAATTCTATAGTAATGTGTGTGATTGCAATAAAGTTTGTACAAATGTGTCTTACATCTCCAAGTATATTCAACATTATTACAATGTATATATACACTAGTATAGAATCGGGTTTTGCAAGCATTTTGGGCATATGGGCCGGTGCGGGTTCCCAATTCTGCCTCAAAGCTTGTGTCATTGATATCTGACTCCGCGCAGGTAGTTTTCTGCGGCAATAATCTACCATAGGCAGTTAACATAGACAACCATCTCCAATGCCCATAGACAACCATCTCCAATGCCCAAATGCATCCAATATACTATCCTTAGAGGTGATTTTTATATGAGAATCACTTGTGTGTGGGTTTTCAGAAAAACAACATGCTTTTACAGTTCATGTTACCTTTCACAGAACCGTACATACTCATTCATCACGCAAATTTTGTTATACTTTCAAATATGTTTCATAATTCGACATAGTTCCAATGTTACATGTGAAAGATAAAGGTGCTACATCTAAATAGGCAGCCATCACTATCTATTTCCCTAATGTACGTACTCTGTCCCAAGTAGCCTGCCCTTCTTGCCTCGCTTCTTAACCAACTAGAGAGAGGACCTAAAAATCAATCCAAAGATTCATAAACTACTCATTGTCCCTGAGTAGTCTATCCGTCACGCCTCTTACCAAAGCAGAAATCACGTGACAGGAAGGAGATGGCGAGAATGATTTACATTCTCTCTTATGAAGTGTAACAAAAATATAAATCTGCACAAAACAGAAACTATCAAGACAATGAACATAACATAATTAGCTTGGTTTCTGATCTTGTAGTTCAATATAGCATACCCAATTCCGATCCATAGATAATGCAATAGATCGGGTGTAGGCATATGCGGGCCATTAGCTGGCGCACTTTATCTTGTACCAAACAACCATCTTCTTTTGTGTGTTTTGTGTACTGCAACTAATATCAATCTACATATGAAACATATGCACCAAAACTTATTTATTAATAAATCGTCACTGATTAATGTTAACAAAATAAGAAATAAGTTAAACTTTAAATCTGATGACCAGTGTTGTCACAAAGACATTTATACATACTCCAATCTGATTAGTTAGTTTGTGTAGTGCACCTAAAAATTAATACACCATGTGCAGGGGCGGAGCTGGGCCCGGGGCGTGGAGAATTTAATCATATAGGTTTTTTTGCAGGCCCGGGTTGCAGCCCAGCGAAAAGAAGAAGGCTCAAAGCCTTGATGAGCTGTCACACCAGAAAAGCGCGCACGCACGAGGCATAGAAGACTCAGCGTTGTTGGTAAAAAAATAAGATGAAATGCTCGCGCAGCCGCCGCCAGTCGCCCGGGTGCAGGGCGGCAAGATCGATCTCCACTTCTCCAGGAGGGACTCCAACGCCTGCACCGCCGTCCACCGTGGCTCCGCGCCTCCGCCCCCGGCCCACCCATTTCCCCCCTTGCTCTTAAGGAGTATTACATGATTTTTATTTTCTCAATTGTATGGGAGTGTAGGTTCTTTCCAAGTCTTTGGAATAACGATTGTACAACACCATCTCTACTATCTATCTTTCTATGATAGTGAACTATAACCTGCCTTTTGGTTTGGATCTGAGTGTTGGACCATGGTGCTGGACAGGGCACCGCGCTCCAAGAGTGCCTTTTGGAATTCCAATATACTTGAAGAAAGAAGCGAATGTTGAGGACCAGGTTGTTCTGAGTATATTTGTATATTTGTTACAACAAGTATGATTCGGTATATACATTTCA
This sequence comes from Aegilops longissima, assembly GCA_021605205.1. Classification (NCBI taxonomy): domain Eukaryota; kingdom Viridiplantae; phylum Streptophyta; class Magnoliopsida; order Poales; family Poaceae; genus Aegilops; species Aegilops longissima. The sequence continues at coordinate 849,261,459 of CM038677.1, forward strand.
TATGAAATTTGCCAATGGTGTGTTACCTTGATGTTTTATACTGAACCATTATTAAGTGTTTACTACCTGCTTTTGGAGATGTTTCCTTTGTAGTGAAATGCGAATTTGCTTTTGGTATAAATTTAGCTTATAATGGGTATCTGCTTTGCCTATATATGGATATGTTGCAAACGTTGTTTTAGATTAGTACTTCCTCTCATGTTTGCGCTCTTAGTACTAACTTAATGTCAAGTGGTTATCTTTTGCTGTATTGCTTATATTACAAGTTAATGTTTCTTTTTTTCTTTTTTTTCTTTTTCTTGTTTGAATACATATGCTAAATGCGGGTTCTTACTAACTTCAGCATTACCTGCTTGGTTAAAACGTTGGGACCGGCACTCTCGCGCCAAGGCGCGAACCCGATCTAGTAGCATATCGACGGGATGTGGCGTGCCGCCGCGTGGGCTAAGCTAGTATCTTACTAGAGGCTAATGCGTGCTTCTTCCCACGATTGTTCACTCATGGGATTAACTTCTTTTTTATCCTATTTATTACGATCGGTTGTTTTGATCTGGTTTTATTCGCATCAGCTTGGATTTTAGTTATGTTTGTCCGATGTTTTTTTTAATTCATATATCGTATTGGGCTGTTGTTGAAGTTGATATTTGTTATGAGAGGAGAGTAGAGTTGTTAGGTGTATGCAAGGTTGTCAAAATCATGATTTTGAATTGGATCAAAGCTCCGATGGTTGGATTGCAAATCATACAATCTTAACTACCAAGATCGTAAAAACATAGATTCTATGAACTAAAATCGTAGAATCATGGGGGTTAGTTTGGATCATAAGTCGTAAAATCGTATAATCGAATCGCGATTCCGACAACCTTGGGTGTATGGCTAGGGCGTCCTTACATGTTTCAATATCGGTGTGAGCCGGTGGTGGTTTGTGTGAGCCCTCGGGGAATCGTTGATATAACGCTCACATGGGTCGGCCAATGAAGCCCTTGCTCATTTAACTCGACTCCCTGCTCCGCTCACTTGTTTAGTTTTTTTTGCTTGCTCCAACTCTAGATTAGACAAAACCAGTTATACTATTTTTTGGAAGAAGTTAAGTAAATCAAAAGAAGTTCATATATTTTAAAAAATCTTGGATTTTTAAAACTCTATGATTTTTTAAAAGAAGGTTTTACAAAAGTTGTGAATTAGAAAATATGAATACTATGAAAATGTTTATGAATTTAAAAAATATTCATGGATTTCAAAAATTGTTCATGAATTTGTAAAAAAGTACGTAAATTAAAAAAATTACAGACTGTAAAAATGTTTGTGAACTCTAAAAATGTTCATGAACTGAAGAATGTTTGTGGTTGCTACAATGTTCATAGTATTCTTAAATGTCCACGACTTTTAATAAATATTCATGAATCGGCAATCACCAAGTAACAAACCGCAATGATAGGTCCACATCCAACTTACAGTTCACAACTTACCACTAAACTCTCACAACTCCCCCAAAGAAAGACATCTCACCATAAACTACACCTAGTGGACGTGGCGTTATGCATGTGCAAAATTGCTGATCTGAGTGGACCGATGATGTGGAGGTTGCATGTAGATAGAACATTAATATGGCATCATGCTGGTGTGGACAATATGCATGTAGAGAAAATTATTAGAAGTGGGGATCAACTTGTTAAGAATAGTAGGTTCATGAATCGGCAATCACCAAGTAACAAACCACAATGATAGGTCCACATCCAACTTAGAGTTCACACCTTACCATTAAACTTTTCCCAACTCTCTCCCCAAAAAAATGACATCTCACCATAAACTACATCTAGTGGCTTGCAGATCAAGGAAAAAAAATCATAACCAACATCTATTACCTACTAATAAGAAAGTAAAGGGAGGTGCGTTTATTGGCTTGTTTGCATTAGCAAAACTGACCTTCCTATTTGTTCTCGATCTGTACTGACCATGCGTGGCAATGCTGGTGAAGTAGGTAGCGTTCTGTTTTATCAGATGCGAACTGGAGCAACTGCACTGCAAAGTGCAAACAACAATTCAACCTTGGATGGGGCACAATACATTTTGTTGCTATCCCAGCTCCTAAGCTGAATCGATCAGAAGATATATTTCTGTACTACTGTAACGAAAATCACTTAATTAAACACTACACCTCATCACGTCATCAGCCCTTTATCGAAAAATCACTTCATCAACCATTATTTTCTTCGACTTTGATGTAACACAGAGTTTGCTGATCCAAGTGCAGATCCAATTGCACACATTAAACACTACACATCATCACTTCATGGGTGCAGATCCAATTGCACGCATCAAACACTACACATCATCACTTAGTGGGTATATATCCAATTGCACGCATCAAACTATTTTATACTAATATATTTGCAATTGTTCCTAGCTGCTGGTTTGCTTTGGTATTTCATCGTGAAGAAACATCTCTATTCAATACATTATAATACTCCTGAAAAATGTAATCAAGTATATAATTCTCTAGTACACCAGTTAATTCTTGGTGCAAAAGTAAACAAATTACAAAGCCAAGTGCTAGATACATACATAACACTACCATCGATCCATAATAATTGCCGCTGACTTAGTACAACTTTGCAAAATTGTACTAAGTCAGTGACAATTAATATGAAAATCGAAGAGAGTATTAGAGTTCATTCATTTATTCATCCGTTCCACAAGGAAAGAAGTCGTAGAGGAAGCAAAGCAAGAAGCAAACAGAAAGTAGAAAGGCAACGACAACTGACAGAAGCACCAGAACAGCATCATGCTACATGGAACCTCTTATCCTTAACCCTCCAGCCTTGCTTTGAGATCCGTACTCTTAAACTAACTTACAAAAAGAAGATTTCTCTTTTTTGTTTCTCTCAAATGAAACAACATATGATCTTCAAACTTTGCAGACCGAACAAATATTAGAACATCAGTGTGTGAAAAAACTTTCAGATTTTTTGGTCTGATATAAATATACGAAATGAGATTTTGTTTGACTAAAAATATTATTTTAAGTATTTAAAATGCATGAAAAAATCTGAAAGTTTTTTCTCACATTGTAGGTAGAATGTATTGCTGTTCTGCAAAATTTGAAGTTTATATGTTGTGTCGTCTGAGAGAAACAAAAAAGATAAATGCGTCTACACGGATTGCGATGCAGAAATGGGTGGTAAAGATAAGGGGTACCATGTAGGTCAAGCTACAGAAAACCACACTTGAAAGCAGAAAGGCACCGACAACTGACAGAAGCACCAGAACAACATCATGCACCACAGTACGCAGTTCCTCCAGGCAACTCAAGAGAGCGAGAACTAGACATGGACGTCAGTTACATCATCTAGAGAAGAAACATCGGAAACCTCATAAATGGGATCGATCATGTTGGACCTCGGATATCTCATCAAGGGGCACAAATAGGCCATGTTGTTCATTAAGGTTTACCTGGCAAACAATGTCTGTTGCGCCCGTCAAGTTACCAGCAGCCTCCCGAATGATGGATGCCCGCCTTTCCTGTTTCTCCTCCATTTTTTCCTTACTCCAAGGTTTCATGAAGTTACTTCTAGGGTACTCCACCATAAGGGCAACGATGACAAGTTATCCAGATTTCTACTGTTCTTCCTCTGGCAAAACCAATTTCTGATCATCTGCCATGTATGATTAAAATTGGCACAAGCATTCCAAAATCCAAGGTCTTTAGATTTGAAGACTACTGGCTAAAGCACAACTCTTTCACACAAGTAGTCCAGGCTGCATGGAACATACTTGTGGGTTTCACTGATCATGCTAAGAAGATCAATGCCAAATTTAAAAATCTGAGAAGAGCTCTAAAATTGTGGGCTAAAAGCTTGTCCTATCTGAAAAAGCAGATTGAGGAATTAAATGAATGCATCTTTCTATGGGACTTTATTGAGGAATACAGGGACTTATATGTATTTGAAAGTAACTGTAGAACCATACTTAAGGATTTTTTGCTCACATTGCTCAACAATCAAAAAATCTACTGGAAGCAGAGAGGAAAAATCAAAGGAGTTAAATTTGGGGATGAAAACACTAAATTCTTTCATACAAAGGCTACTATCAATCACATGCATAATAAAATTGCAATGCTGCTAAATGAGGATCAAGTGGAAGTTCCAAATCATGAAGGAAATGCTGCATTCTATGGGAGGCATTCAAAAATAGATTGGGCCAATCTACTGGGCATACAATGCACTTTGATTTAAATGATCTATATGATCACACAGTGGACCCTCAAGTGTTCATAGACTTGGAAAAACCGTTTACACAAGAGGAAATTGATGATGTGGTTAAAAATCTGCCAACAGATAAATCTCCAGGTCCTGATGGTTTTAATAACGAGTTCATAAAAAAATGCTGGGATATTATAAAGGTGGATGTAACTGACCCTCTCATGGCTTTTCATGCTGTTAATGTTGATCTGGAAAGCATCAACACATCATTTATCACTCTGATTCCCAAAAAATAAGTACCACTATACCCAAATGACTTCAAACCAATTTCACTGCTTAATGGTGTGCTTAAAGTCATCACAAAACTGTTGGCCAACAGACTGCAGAGAGTTATCCTAAAGATGGTACACATTAACCAATATGGCTTCCTTAAAAATAGAGTGATTCAAGATTGTCTAGGATGGGCATATGAGTATATTCATCAATGTCACAAATCAAAGGAAGAGATGTTAGTAATTAAATTGGATTTTGAAAAGGCCTTTGATACAATTGAGCATCAAGCAATCATTGAAATTTTCAGAGCAAAGGGGTTTGAAGAAAAATGGATTTCATGGATGCAGTTAATATTCTCATATGCATCTTCAGCTGTCATGTTAAATGGAGTGCCTGGGAAGAAATTCTACTTCAGAAGGGGAGTAAGACAGGGGGATCCTTACTCCCCTTTAATTTTTGTGCTGGCTGCTGACTTGTTACAATCTATACTAAACAAAGCCATGAGACTAAATCTAATCACTCCACCACTTCAAGTAACTCATGCCCTGATTTCCCAATAGTTCAATATGCAGATGACACATTGGTTATTATGCAAGCAGATGCTAGACAACTCATTTGCCTCAAAGCACTGCTAAACACTTTTGCATCAGCAACTGGTCTTAAAGTCAATTATGGAAAATCAATCATGGTCCCTGTTAATATTGCTGAAGAGAGAGTACATCTTTTTACAAACACTCTCCAATGTGCCAGAGGACATTTTCCTTTTACATATCTGGGTCTTCCATTGGGTATATACAAACCAACTGTGGAACAATGTCTACCTCTTGTTAACAGGATTGCTAAAAGACTGGCAGGTATATCCTCTTTCATGACTCAGGCAGGAAGGCTGCTGCTGGTAAAATCAGTGCTTGCATCACTGTCAGTTTTCTTCATGAGCTGCTTGGACATTCCTATCACAATTAAGAAATAGATTATAAAATACTTAAGGCATTGTCTTTGGAGAAGCCCAAATATATATGGAGGACCACAGACCAGCAATGGTGGCTTGGCACACAGTTTGTAGACCAAAGAATCAAGGAGGATTGGGGGTCTTGGACATTTACACACACAACAAACCCTCCTTATGAAAAACCTACACAAGTTCTTCAACAGACATGATATACCTTGGGTTAATCTAATTTGGAAGACTTATTACAGTGATGGGAAACTTCCAGGAGACAATATGATAGGCTCCTTCTGGTGGAAATCAAACCTGGCACGCATTGATCAGTTTAAAGCAATTGCTAAATGTAATATGGAAGATGGTAAAAGTGCATTCTTTTGGGATGACTTATGGCATCAATCAGTCCTCAAACACAAATTCCATCACTTGCACTCTTTTGTAAAAAAAACCCTCAATTAAATGTCCATCAAGTGGTCAATACTGAATACCTTCATGACTTATTCTATTTACCACTGACAACACAAGCATATGACGAGTTCTTGGAAATGGAGGATATTTGCATCTCTTTGAGACAATCTGAATTTTTGAATTCAATGGACCACTAGTAGAAAAACGACCTATTGTACCGGTTCGTAAGGACCTTTATCCCGGTTTTGTAACCCGACACTAAAGGGTGGGGACTAAAGGTACCCCCCCCCCCCTTTAGTCCCGGGGGATTTGATGATTTGCCCCACTTTACATGGGGTTTGATGATTTGCCCTTTGATTGTCTCAATGACAGTGGCCCCGGGCCCCACCTGGTAGCCTCTTGGGGGGGGGGCAAATTATCAAATGGAGAAGTAAAGTGGGGCAAAAGATCCAATTTTCCCTTTAGTCCGGTTACGCATTTAACGGGGCCAAAAAGGCCCACCACGTGTACGAGCCAGCAGCGGTGGTGCAGGGGACCTTTAGTACCGGTTCACCAACCGGTACTAAAGGTTTTATATTTTTTTTTTGAAATTTATTTTGTTTTTTTTCTGATTTTCAAATTTCTGAATTATTTGACGATTTAGTCTCTAATCACTCCTCATCATTGCTCTAATCACCCCCAAATCGTCTAACTTCCCAGCCAGTCACCCATCCTCTCACTACTCCAGCCTGAGCACGCTTAACTTCTGAGTTCTATTCCCCCGAGTTTCCAAGTCTGCACTTGTTGTTTACCTGACAATAGTAAGTTGTCAATCCTATTAACCCTCAGGAGTTTAGCTTGAGCATGAAGTCACATGTTTCACTGTTTGATTTTGAAACTATTATTCTAAAAATAAATATTATTTAGTAACAGTAATATTTCTTGAATAAGTAGTATGACCATAGTTTGACCACAGTTTGACCAGATTTGACCATAGTTTGACCACAGTTTGACCAAAAGTAAAAAAACTACAATAATTATTTATTAACACTAATATTTCTTGAATAAGTAGTTTGACCACAATTTGACCAGATTTAACAAAAATTAAAAAAAAACAGAAATTTGAGCATATATTTTTTCCTTCTAGAATTTTAGGATTCTAAAAATTTCCAAACAGGCGTACGGTGGTCAAAATCGGATGCGGATTTTCGTGCTGATTTTTTGATATATTATACATTTTTTTCGACATCGTATGCAAAAGATATGCCCATTTTACTTTTTCATAACACTTTTTTTTTGCAAAACATGTCCAAATTTAAGTTTTTTAACATTCCTAATTAGTAGATGTAGTAACATAACTACATCTCGAAGGATTTTAATTTTTGAAGTTTTATCATTTTCTTTTGTTTTTTACAAAACTGAAATGGTGATACACCAGGGGGGGTAGAGTTTGAAAATTGCCCTTTAGTCCCGGTTTGTGTCTCCAACCGGGACTAAAGGTTAGACCCCTTTTGTCCCGGTTTGTGACACAAACCGGCACTATAGGTTAGACCTTTAGTCCGGGTTCGAGTCACAAACCTGGACTAAAGGGGCTCGTGGGGCCCCGGCCTGACGCCAGCCTGCCACTGTCGTGGATCTAAGTCTGACAGTAGAATGGGGTGTAGGTATGGAGAGGCAAGATCCTAGCTATGGAGTAGTTGTATACGCAAGAGATTTATGAGTTTAGACCCTTCTTGGAGGAAGTAACAGCCCTATGTCTCGGAGCCCTGAGGCGGTCGACTGGATTATTTGCGTATGTGTTACAGGGGTGCGAACCCTTCTACCTGTGGAGGGGGCTTATATAGAGTCTTGGGACCCCAGCCGGACCACGTGCGAGAGGGTTTAAGATGCGTTAAGGCTAGGCGTTCATCGTAACGCCTACATAAAGTGTCATTAAGGTCATAAAGACTATTTAACTACAGACCGTTTGGACACCGAGTGGCTCTTGGACTCTTGGTGGTCGAGTGGGTCTTCACAGTCGAGTGTCTTTGAATCTGTCGAGTGGGAGCCTACCAAGTCGACTGGAAGGCTGCTTCTCTTGTGAGTGTCCTTGTGGAAGGTACCTTTGGGCAGGTCTATGACCCTACCCCAGGTACATGACTTCATCATTAGCCCCCGAATGGATCGAGGTTTGAGTGAGGAAGGAGTTGATAATCTTTCCGACCTGTTCTTCGTGTTGTGAGTGCGTCTTACTCTGGATCAACGACCCTTTGGTGATGGCATAAACCTTTCTTTCAGTCGCCTTGATCCATTCTTCACGTTTGTCGAGTGAACTTTGTGAATCTGAAGATTTCGGCGGCGGATCCGAGGAAATCTGTTATCGACGAGTCGCTCTGCGGTTAGCGGATTTCACGGATCCGTATTTTGGGAAGCGCGCGAAGCGGAGAAAACGCGGCACTTTCGGATGGGATAAGACGATGGCGCCTCGACCCTCGCGCCGCCTTTTTTCGCCCCGTATCGCGTGCGGCGCTTTACCGCTATGGATCGTGACAGATTGCTCGCCTACGGTCAGCCACTCGAAGCGACCCCATATAAGGCATTGGACGGGCATTTTGAGCAGTCGCCCTCGATTTCTCCTCTCTCCGCCTCCAAAACTTTCTCGCCACGCTCTTCGTCCGCCCAGCCGCAGCTTCGGTTCCTTTTTCGCGGCGACCATGGTGAAGGACAAGACCGCCGCCACTGAGCAGGTGAAGAAGAGGCGGCGAAGGCCAAGGAGAGCGCCCGGTCGGCGGCTCCTCTTGTGGTCCAAGCTGCGCGAGGCTGGGTCAAGGAGGCTGGATCCGTCGACCATCACCGAAAAAGACCTCACCGATCGGCCAATGAAGGATTGATCCCCACGGGTCGGGAGGCTTCCGGCACGGAGTGGCAACCGCAGCCGAAGAGGGTGAGTCGTCCTCTTGGCCACCCATGTAGATAGGGGTTTTCTGCCGCCAAATCCTTTTTTTCCGGGGTTTCGAACTTTTTGGGCGCAACTCCACCATTTCACCCGAACTCCATTGTGTATCTGGCTGCTTCGTTTAGCTCTGTGAGAATTTCCTGGGTTGTCGATCGCATTGGGGTCTTTTCAAGCATATATTCACTGTCGCTCTCAGACGGTGAAGAAAACGAGCCGAATGACGAAAAGACCCAAGTAATCCAAATGTGTGGGGACTCGGAGTCCGGATGAGGGGAAGCGCTTTTCAGCTATGACTCTCCCGACTCGGTTAGAGGGTGGCGATCGACCTGGTTTATGCCAAGACCAGCCGACGCCGGGCAGGCGATCATTGGGCTCCCTCCTTTCTCCATGAGTCGAGTGAACAAGCCGTCTTCCTGAAGGTGTTGCGGAGGAAAAGGCCCAAGTGAAGCTTCGATGGGCGTGTAGTCCAGCTTATTCGCGAAGGGTGACCGGCATGGATCTCTGGAGGTTTTTCTCCGACGGCGTATCCAGCCACTCCAATACCGAGGTCATCCGATGTGGATGTACTCGCACGGATGATACCACTCGGGTCCATCCGGAGGAGGTTGACGACGCCATCTTTGGAGAAGTGGATGACTGCCATCACAGAAATAAAGACAACCCTCGCGAGCTAGGAGGATTCCACCACTCGACCGAGTTACCAACCATACAAGGTATCATTATTTATCTTCGATCGTGATTCTACCGCATTCATTCTGTTTTGATGTCAATTTAAATCATTGTTGTCACCTTGTTTTGTTGTCTTCTAGGTCACCACCGAGATGTACTCGATGCCCAACGGGCGCAGGAAGCAGCCGAAGAAGAAGAAGGAAGTGGAGGTGAGAGTCCGGAGGAATGGGAGTCAACGGCGAAGAGGATGAGGAGGATGGCGACTACGATGATGAGGAGGAGGAAGAAGAGGAGGAAGGCGTCGACCCTCCTCGCTCGGAAGGAGGTCAAGTCGACGACGACCCGATGGCGGAAGCGGTAAAGCTGTTGTGCCCACCGGTCGGTCGACAAAGCGACCTAGGACGACTTCTCCGCGCCCCGAGAAGCCGCCGAAGCAACCTCGGCGGCGTCGTCGAAGCCCGTGAAGGCCCTGCCCAAGATGCGAATGGTCATCCCCACCATCTCCGGGTAACCAACAAAACCTTGTATTTCCTTTTTCAACATGAGTGAATTTTAGTCGACTCGATGGTGATCATCGACTAATGAAATCTCTGCCGCTACCTCGAGACTTCACCAAACACGATGACCAGGAAATGGAGGATCGGCCACTTCCAATCTTGGTAAGATCTACGAGATTTCACTTTTAGCCGATTGGAGCTTTTTTGTCGATTGGGCTTCCATGTTTACTACGGACCTCTCTTGCAGTTCCGCCTCCGTCATTGATCTTCCTGATGATGACGAGGAAGCGCCATTGAGGAAGAGGAGGAACAAGAAAGTGCCTGCTGGCAAGGCTGCTCAAGTCGCGGCGACTCCTGAGACGTTGATTTCCGAGGGAGGCAATCCCACTCGGACTTCTGTATCTTTTGCTATACCACTGACGAGTGCCCGACCCACTTCGTCGACTGCTGATCCACCGTCTCTCTTTGCCACACACCATGTCCCGGAATACCAAGTAAGTGCTGCTAAGGAGGCCATACGCCAGGCAGGGATCATGATGGAGCAGGTGAAAGCGGCGCGAGAGGCAAGTCAGGTGACCTATGACGCCAGATTCAGCTCTTGAGCAATGTCCAAGTAAGTCGATCGTCGCTTGCTTTGTTAGGATATATTATCCAAACTGCTTTCTTCGGAGATTTCCATATCTGTACACCCTTTGGGTGTGTGTGTCGTTGAACTTTTGTGGGGGCACGCTGAGTGCACCCACCGGTGTAGTCCCGAGACCATGGTCGATGCGTGCGATCGGCTATGGTCTTTATGCTGTGATCTTCTTCACTCGACTTGGGCGGACCAAGTTGAATGGGCTGTAAAACCGGTGGGGCACGCTAAGTGCACCCACCGGTGTAGTCCCGAGACTATGGTCGATTGCGTGCGATTGACTATAGTCTAAAGAACTATTTTTTCTGCGGCTGACACGACGACTAGCCATGTTTTTAGAATCATAGCCTTTTTGCCTTCTTTGGTCGATTGATCGAACCAAATCGGTAAACCAGTGTAAGCACGCTGAGTGCACCCGCTGAGTGTAATCCCGAGACTCTTGTCGAATGTTTTATTCGACCGTAGTCTTAGAAATGCTACTATTTTTCCTTAGTCACTCGGAAGTGATCTGTTTTTGATGTCTTTTGTTGGTTGACTCTTCGTAGAAATCTTGCGAGCTTGTGGCTCGCTACACTGAGTTAGAGAAAAAGCAGATTCAGCTCAACCTCGATTTGAAGCTTGCTTAGGAGAATTTGCAGAAGGCACAGGATGAAGCAAAAGGTATGGCCGGTGAGAATTTTTGACGACTGCCTCTGTTTTTCTGCTCATTCTCAACTTTGTTCTCATTGTTGCTTTGCAGATAAACTGGAAGAAACTTTGAAGAAAAAGGACCTTGACCTTGCAGAGGCACAGAAGGCGGCTTTGGAGAAAACAAAGCTCGCTGAAGAGAAGCTTGCCTCAGTCGACAAACTTGAAGATGAAAATGCCAAGCTGAAAGCCTCTCTTGACGCGGCTAACAAGGAAGTCAGTCGACTGAAGAACGACAAGAATATTCTGTCTGACAAGGTTGGCTAGCTGGCGGGTAAGCGAAATGACCTGGAGATTTATCTTGGAGGGTTCGCCAAGAAGTTGTTTCTCATGCTTGAAGGTAATCTCTTTTATCCAACTGTCTTGCTCTCCCCGGCTCATCATATGATTTTCATTTTGAATCTTAGTTGTGTTTTCAGAATTCTGCCAAAACTTTGAAGAAGAAACCAGCCGAGTGGAAACCAGTTTGGACCCCATCAACTCTCCTGTGAAGGACGAAGCTGCTATGAATGTGCTCCGACTGGAGTCTCGTGGTGCTAGCGCAGTGGATTATCTTGCTCGACTGAAAGTTGCAGTGTCGCGGATCGACTCGACTCTTTGGCTAGAACAGACTCTCCAGAATGATCTTGAATCTTTGATGACTCGACTGAATGAGATTCCAAGTCGAGTGCAAGAATGGCAGAAGTCGTCTGCCAGGTGTGGTGCTGATGTTGCTTTATCTCTGGTTCGTGTCCACTGCAAAGAAGCGCAAGAGGACAAGTTGGTGTCTCTCAAGGTTGCCAATACCAGGAAGCACGACTTCAGATCTTTCATGGAGACTTTCATCGCTGCTGCTACCCGTATCGCCAACGGAATCGACCTCGACCAGTTTGTTGCACCTTCCAGTCCTCCGCCGGAGGAGTAAAAAACTTCTAAGTCCCATTTTAAATTTGCCTCGGAATGCCGAGTGGTTTCTGTAACCGATAAACTTTAACAGGCTTAACGCCTGAGCACCTTTGGATCCGTAGGACGTTTATCCGAACTTGATTTTTCCTTTAACATGCTTTGTTTGCCTTTGAGAGAACTTTATTCCTCATTCGGAAGATATTCCGTTGAAATTCCAGTCGACTTGTGCTTCATCTATCCTGCAGGTAGAGATGGAACACAGACTGCGACTGACCTTGTCGTCCTTACGGATTGGGATGAACCACACGTTGTACTTGTGGCGAAGCTCCGAAGGAGGAGGTAGCAGTCGACCTGCACCTCGTCGTCCTTGCGGATTGGGATGGACCGCACGTTGTACTTGTGGCGAAGCTCCGAAGGAGGAGGTAGCAGTCGACCTGCACCTCGTCGTCCTTGCGGATTGGGATGGACCGCACGTTGTACTTGTGGCGAAGCTCCGGAGGAGGAAGTAGCAGTCGACCCGCACCTCGTCGTCCTTGCGGATTGGGATGAATTCCTTACTTAGATGAGCACTGGGCTGCAGCTAAGCCCCCGAGTGGGAGGTTTGCTCTCCACTCGGTAGGATTTTTATTACTTAGGCGAACACTAGGTTGCAGCTAAGCCTCTGAGTGGGAGGTTTGCTCTCTACTCGGCAGGATTTTTATTACTTAGGCGAGCACTGGGCTGCAGCTAAGCCCCCGAGTGAGAGGTTTGCTCTCCACTCGGTAGGATTTCTATTACTTAGGCGAGCACTGGCTGCAGCTAAGCCTCCGAGTGAGAGGTTTGCTCTCCACTCGGTAGGATTTCTATTACTTAGGCGAGCACTGGGCTGCAGCTAAGCCTCCGAGTGAGAGGTTTGCTCTCCACTCGGTAGGATTTCTATTACTTAGGCGAGCACTGGGCTGCAGCTAAGCCTCCGAGTGAGAGGTTTGCTCTCCACTCGGTAGGATTTCTATTACTTAGGCGAGCACTGGCTGCAGCTAAGCCTCCGAGTGAGAGGTTTGCTCTCCACTCGGTAGGATTTCTATTACTTAGGCGAGCACTGGGCTGCAGCTAAGCCTCCGAGTGAGAGGTTTGCTCTCCACTCGGTAGGATTTCTATTACTTTGGATGCTCGAGGCGAATCTTTGGGCTGTTATAAGCCCCCGAGCGGGAGGCTGGCTCACCACTCGGCAGGGTTGGAATACTTAGGCGAGTACTTTAGACTGCAGCTAAGCCTCCGAGTGGGAGGCTGGCTCGCCACTCGGTAGGATTTTGGATACTTAGGCGAGTACTTGGACTGCAGCTAAGCCTCCGAGTGGGAGGCTGGCTCGCCACTCGGCAGGATTTTGGATACTTAGGCGAGTACTTGGACTGCAGCTAAGCCTCCGAGTGGGAGGCTGGCTCGACACTCGGTAGGATTTTGGATACTTAGGCGAGTACTTGGACTGCAGCTAAGCCTCCGAGTGGGAGGCTGGTTCACCACTCGGTAGGATTTTGAATACTTAGGCGAAGCGGATCCGCAGCTAAGCCCCCGAGTGAGAGACTGGCTCGCACTCGGAAAGGATTTTTTACAAACTTAGGCGAATCGGATTCGCAGCTAAGCCACCCACTGGGGGAAATTCCAACAAAAAGCAATATCAATCACTGGGAAAATTATAACATTCTTGTCTTAGATAAACAAACTACAAAAGTACTTTTATTACATCTCAACCGAATGAGTTTTAAGTGTAAAAGGGGCGGAGCAGCTCCGCGTTCCAAGCTCGAGGCTCGTCGATCTGGCGATCAACGTTGTAGAGATGATATGCTCCGTTGTGGAGGACTCTTGTGACGATGAAGGGACCTTCCCAAGTGGGAGCAAGCTTGTGTGGTTTCTGTTGATCCACTCGGAGGACCAAATCTCCCTCTTGGAAGGCTCGACTCTTCACATTTCTGGCATGGAATCGACGCAAGTCTTGCTGATAGATAGTCGAGCGGATCAAGGCCATCTCTCTTTCCTCTTCCAAGAGGTCGACGACATCTTGTCGGGCTTGTTCTGCTTCCTCTTCAGAGTATAGCTCGACTCGAGGCGCATTGTGAAGCAAGTCACTCGGCAGAACCGCTTCAGCACCATAAACCAGGAAGAATGGAGTTCTCCCAGTCGACCGATTAGGAGTGGTCCTCAATCCCCAAAGAACTGATGGAAGTTCGTCGACCCAAGCTCCTGCTGCGTGTTTGAGATCACGCATCAGCCGAGGTTTCAGCCCTTTGAGAATGAGGCCGTTTGCACGTTCTGCTTGTCCATTCGACTGAGGATGAGCCACTGAAGCATAGTCGACCCTCGTGCCTTGAGAGGCGCAGAAGGCTTTGAACTTGTCATTATCGAGTTCGACCCATTGTCGATGATGATGCTATGCGGAACTCCATATCTGAATATCAACTCTCGATGAAGCCGATAGCGATGCATGCATCGAGGTTCTTGATGGGCTTGGCTTCGATCCACTTAGTGAACTTGTCGACTGCTACTAGCAAATGAGTGAAGCCGCTTCTGCCAGTCCTCAACGGTCCAATCATGTCCAATCCCCAAACAGTGAAGGTCCAAACGAGTGGAATGGTCTTCAAGGCTGAGGCTGGCTTGTGCGACATGCTGGAATAGAGCTGACATCCTTCACACTTGTCGACTATTTCTTTTGCCATTTCATTTGCTTTCGGCCAGTAAAATCCCGTTCGGTATGCTTTAGCCACAATGGTCCGAGAGGACGCATGATGGCCACAGGTCCCCGAGTGGATATCTCAAGAATTATCTGACCTTCTTCTGGTGTGATACACTTCTGGCCGACTCCAGTCGCGCTTTCTCTGTACAATTGTCCCTTGATTACTGTAAAGGCCTTGGATCGACGGACGATCTGTCGAGCCTCTTCTTCGTTCTCTGGGAGCTCTTTCCTAAGGATATATGCGATGTACGGCACTGTCCAGTCGGTAGGGATGACCACAACTTCCATAATTAGGTCGACCACGGCTGGGACCTCAACTTCAGTTGGATCATTGGCACTTTTTTGCTGCGGGGCTTCTTTTGTGAAAGGATCCTCCTGCACTCATGGAACATGAATGTGTTCTAAAAATACATCACTGGGAATGGCTTCCCTCTTGGACCCTATCTTCGCCAAATCATCCGCAGCTTGATTTTTCAGTCGGGGTATATGATGGAGCTCTAACCCCTCGAACTTCTTCTCCAGCTTTCTCACTGCATTACAATAACCTGTCATAGCTGGGCTTCTGACATCCCACTCCTTCATCACTTGATTAACAACCAGATCTGAGTCGCCATAAACCATAAGGCGACGGACACCGAGTGAAATGGCCATGCGCAACCCATACAGGAGTGCTTCATATTCTGCTTCGTTGTTGGAAGAATCAAAGTGAATCTTGAGAACATACTTGAGCCTATCTCCTCGGGGGGAAACCAATACAACTCCTGCACCAGAACCGTTCAACATCTTGGAACCATCGAAGAACATAGTCCAGTGTTTCGAGTGAACTTGAGTCGGAAGCTGCTGTTCAGTCCACTCGGCGAGGAAATCTGCTATTGCTTGGGACTTGATGGCTTTCTTTGCCTCGAATTTGATATCAAGGGGAAGGAGTTCAATCGCCCATTTTGCCACTCGACCAGTTGCATCTCTGTTATGAAGAATTTCCGACAAAGGGGCGTCGCTGACGACTGTAATGGAATGATCAGAGAAATAATGAGCAACCTTCTTCGTGGTCATATAGATCCCATAAACAAGCTTATGATAATGAGGATATCTTTGCTTTGACGGGGTCAGTACTTCAGAAAGATAATAAACTGGGCGTTGAACTTTGAAAGTTTTTCCTTCTTCTTCGGTACTCCGGTAGAGATCCGGCATCTCCTCACCGGCCCCTCCACGCGCCGCCGCTCGGTGAAAGGCCTCCCCGCGGCGGATCTGATCGGGGCGTTGGATATACTACCTCCAATCCATATTACTTGTTGCTCAAACAAATGTATCTAGTCATATTTCAGTGCTAGATACATCCGTTTGAGCGACGAGCTCTGTTGGAAAAAGCAGTGCCTAGGAGGCGCTTAGGCACGCCTAGGCGCTAGGCAATGGACAAACGCCTCGCCTAGGGCATAAATGGAGGTCTAGGCAGGGCAAGCAAGGAATTGCCTACGCAAGCAAGAAATCATGCCATGTACTGCACTAATATGCCAAACGGGTTATATTCCAATGGTAGTCGATGGTAATTAACTTATTTATATGCCCTAAACTAATATCAACACCCATATAATAATCACAAATAAACTACGAGTAAAAACTATATTACCGCCTAGGCCGCGCCTAGTGCGCTTAGGCACCGCCTAGGCACTAGGCAAAGGCCAATCGCCTCGCTTACGCCTACCGCTTTCTCTAACCTTGGCGACGAGTAATATGGATCCGAGGGAGTACCATTCACACAACTTTTATAAGCATCATAATAAAACATCAAGAGAAAAATAATTTTGAGATTATATGAATTGATGACATGGTTAGTTGTTGATCTAATATGTATCACCTTTGGATAGAAATAAAGAAAAACCTTGTTTGTTCAGACTAACACATGCCGGAAATGAATAAGTTAGAATACTATCACATGCCTTCAGAATATATGCTCATTAAACTGATCAACACATTCTGTTGGTTCTATTTTAACTCGTGAAACTTAAATATTGCCAAATCATAGCCATAATGAACACCGCATAATGCAATCGCTATACCATTGGACATGAATATTAACAACCCATTCTAAACAAGTTGGCTTTAAAACTTCTACACTATAGTGTCATCGACAATAATTAACAAATAGTGCCAAAATTACACATGGTATAAAAATATCATTCATAATGGATATTATTATTCAATTAATACTTTTAAATAATATCTCACGGAATAACATTAGAGTATCATTCACAAGGAAAATTACATTAATATTAATTATAAATTTTTTAAACATAAACATAATGCTTAAATCACATACATAACTATAAAAATTCTATGTCCCGAAATCTTTTGGAAACCCATAAACCTACCCCGGACTTTACAAAAATCCGGCTCGGGCAGACACGAAAAAATAAAATAGTCATGAGCCAACATAAATTTGATTAAGCACAATATTTAGATTTGTCTTTTAAACATGATTTGCATATTTAAGTTAAAATTGAGAAAAATTAATAGTTCAAGAAAAATCAAAATTGATAGTTTGAGAAAAATCATAGTGTCTAATACAGATTTGCTTTAAAAACGCATCCGGTTTTGAGGGTTTAGCGCATCTGATTTCTTTTAAATCACAATAGGACTTAAAATTTTGTAAATTGAATAGTATTTATACTAAACTTTTATAATTGTCTATAATTTATTTTGTTCACCTCGACCATCATTAATATATTTATCTTATGCTTTTGCTCAGCATAATTACATGTAACAATGTTGTTATTAACATACGGCATTGTTTTTACAAGGTTTTAACATCTATCATTAAAAATACATCTTTACTAAATATAAAGTGGATTGTAGTAAATAATATATTAAATTTTTAGTGAGACATTGCCC
Source organism: Aegilops longissima (assembly GCA_021605205.1). Lineage (NCBI taxonomy): Eukaryota > Viridiplantae > Streptophyta > Magnoliopsida > Poales > Poaceae > Aegilops > Aegilops longissima. The sequence continues at coordinate 849,279,167 of CM038677.1, forward strand.
TTAAGAATAATTTGATAATTAAGCACCTACCAAAAAATTATTTAAATCTATTAAAGATATATAAAAGGGGAAAATCATGTGTCTCGATCGATTAACTTTTGACTTGAATCATTATATTGTATACATTTGTACACATGCAAGTTTTTTTTTGTTTCCTTGAAGATCTTAGTAAGATTCATAATGTGTAAGGCCTAAAAGATGTATATCTTGAAAGCGGTTTCTAGAGTGTGATTTGGTAACCAATACAAAAATCCCGATAGAATGGTGTTTAACAGAAGTTTCTATTGATCTTGGCCATTATAATTGGGTTTATCATGAACCAATGTATCTTACATGTTTCAGTAGATTCAATATTATTACAACAAGTAGTAGTCAGATTTTGGCCCAAAAATACACATGTGAATAACATGGTTCCGTAGAGGAGGTGATGTAATACTTGATTGCTCATGGCATAAATAGCCGAAGCCTACATTTCAACTAATGGTCAGCACAAGCACTGCATTTGTAACTAGGATCGGAAGATTGGAACAATACATATGTACATAGAGGCGATACCCTCCTCCCCCCTACACATACATATGTCCACAGAGGTCACCTCTATGTTTTCTCAGGAAAAACATAGAGGTTACCCTTTTTGAATTTGAGGAGAACACGTGGAAAACAACCCCGCCCAGGATCATCGACACTCGTCTAACCCCTGGGCCTTTCTTCCATTCCACCGCCCTCCACAAAAGAAGCTACGGACGGGGCTTACCTGCTCCCTATTGAAATATTTGTAATCCAGTCGCACTAGTTGTTTAGGTTTATTTTCAGCAGATAAACCGGAGCACGCAACATGAGCTTGTTCACGGCTGGATCGGAGCAGTAGCTATGTATAGTTAGCATGATGCTTTGTGCGTGGTCAAGGGACGTGGGATGGCGCGTCCGATTAGCTTGGTCGTGGCACCAACTTAGGATCTGTTAGACAGTTGAGCCGTTAAAAAAAAGAGAAACCAGAAAAGCTCCAACAATTTACGCCGCACAAAAGAACCTCTCGTGTATGTGTGTGTGTGTGTTCATCCTGTGAGCTCTCCCCTTCCTCTCCTACAACGCTCCCGTCTCCATGTCCCATCTGCGCTCCCTGCCCTTCTTCCTTCCGAAGGCAGAGCACCACCTACTAAGATAGAGCAGATCAGAGCAGAGCGCACTACACATGGCCGTGGCCGGCCATCCCGTGCCACCTAACCAGCCAGCCAACTCCCCGATCGGCGCCACGTCGACTCGTTCGTGGAGGTGGAGTTCCACGGGCAGCGGCTTCTGTGTTTTGTTTTGTCGGACTATAGGACTATGAACCATCGTCCAGATTTATTAAGAATTACTCATTCCGTCCTAAAGTAAGTATCTTGAACTTAGTACAAATTTATACTAGAGCTAGTACAAAGTTGGGACACTTATTTTGAGACGGAGAGAGTATTATTACACTCAGCGACCTGCATTTGGCATTTTGCAGTTGTTGCACCTATTACTCACCGACACATTTTGCTGCTTGGTTCGTGGGTGTTAGAAGGGAGAGAGGGATTTGGTGGAATAGTTGTTGTATTGCTTGAGCCTCGTGGGCATATATATAAGAGTACAATAATCTATTTGGAGTACAAGACAAGTCAGAACAAATCCTAGTCTATCTCATCTTTCCTAATAATCACGATACTCAACATCCCTCCGCGTTACAACGGTAGTGACACAGACGGTGAGACTGGAGAAGAATCAGAAGGAAAGCTGACGGACACCCCCCACAGTTCTAACGCTCGATGCATCGTAGAGTCGTGGCTGGAGTGAAAACCGACGAGATTGCTCAAGCAGGCGTTAGCCCTTTGTGCCGTTTGTCGATGTAGCCGAGAGCGTGAGTGGTGGAGCCGTGGTCGAGGTAGCCGTGCGAAGAATGCCATGGTCGATGTCGAGTCGGGGTAGCCGGTGTCGAGGAAGTCGCCATGGAGCCGCGGGCGCAAGGAGGCGCCGTGTTAGTCGTGGGCGCAGCGGTGTCGAAGTAGTGGTGCGCCAGGAAGTAGATGACGTTGATGACGTGTCGCGCCGGGGTTGCCAACCCCGGGGACACATCGTCGACGAAGGCACGCGTCGGTGTTGCCAGCACCGGGCATGCGTAGACGGACGAAGACGAAGTTGACGAAGCGCCGCACCAGGCTTGCCGGGCCCGGGGACACGTCGTGGACGAAGGCACGCGGCGGTGTTACCAGCACCGGGCATGCGTAGACTGGGACCTGCACGAGCTGTACGCCATGTCGAAGAAGCCGGAGAGACCAGCAGAGAAGGACTCGACGAGGGTTGTGGCACAAATCGGCGCGGGGCCAATGTCGACCACGGTTGTTGGAGTAGATGAAGCGGTCGGGGTAGATGACGGCGACGCTGGCGACGGGCTGGTGCTGGACAAAGGCGAAGGGGGTGGACGGGCGGCTGCAGCGGCTACAGGGGTAGCGGCGGCAGCCGAAGAAGAGCGGCATCGGCGGCTAGGTTAGGAGCGCGGCGAGGAGGCTCCAAGTAGGCGAAAAACCCTCATAGCATGACGAAGACCAGCACGGGCGGTGGCGTTCCCGCGCCAAGGGAGACGGCGCGACGCATACCACAGGAAGTCGACGCGCGGGGACGGCGGAGTGGACTGCAGGCCGCGGCGCTACGACCCGAAGGGGCGACGCAGCGGCGGCGGGCCGGTCGGGCGACGGCAGAAGACCTCGAGGCGGCGGCGGGGACGCGGGCAGCGGCCTTCGACGGCGGGCGGTGCAGCGGCGGAGCACGAGTTGGTGCAACTGCGGGGACGGCCTCGGGGTGGCGGCTGGGACCGCGTATCGCGGCACTACGGCCCGTAGGGGCGACGCAGCGGCGGCGCGCGAGTCGATGCAGCCGCGAGGAGAACCACGGGGCGGTGGTGCTGCGGCCCAACGGGGCGACGCAATGGCATCCCCTTGCTCGATCGGTGGAGGGGCGCGCTGAACTCGGGGACGATCTTCACAGGACCTGCGGAGGCGCGCGTAACCGACGGGCCAGGTCGGTCGCGCGGCGTAGATGAGGCGGATCGCGGCGGCGAGCGGGTGATCAAGCCGATCGCTCGCGAGGTCGTGGACGCTGCTCGGTAGAGGCGGGGTGGCGGCGGAGTCCGAGATGAGGCCGATGACGACGGACGGTGTGGGACGTTGTGCGAACGAGCTTGTCAGCACCGGCACCCGGGCTGCCAAAGCAGCGCCGGCGCCCGGGCAGCGAGGCCCGAGTGACCAACGGAGCAGCGGCGCCCGAGTTGAGGCAGCCAACGAGCCTGACGCAGCCATCCCGACGCAGCCGAGGACAAGGCCGGCGAGGTAGACTGCCGGGCCGCCGTGCAGACGCGACGGAGGCGGGTGGCGTGGATCGATTGGCGGACCGACACGCGAGCGGCGGCTATGATTGGCTGCCGCATGGTGCGAGGCCGCTGGGTGTAGGCAATGCAGGTATCCCGGTCGGAGCAGGGCGGCCGACGCAGGGCGACGGGCGGGCCGGCGCGCGGACGACAGCCTTGAGGGCTGCCTGTCGCGCGAAGCCGCCGTATCGGTGAAGTAGCCGACCGGTCACACCGGTGTCGGAGTAGAGGCGCGGAGTGTCGACGGCGGCGGCGGGCAACGCAAACCGATCAAGCATAGACCGAAAAATCAAAAAAAAAAACGCCGATCAAAACGACCGACGAGAGAGCGAAAAACCCGGAGCAAGGGCTCGGGAAAAAGACTCTCTAGGGCAGCCGGCCAACACGGCCTGCGGACGAACCCCAGGTACGGGCGGCGCGGCCCCCGACGGCGGTCATGAAGGCTGACCGCCCCGGTGACGGCGCGTGGGTGCGGAAGCGGCGACGGCTAGGGTTTAGGATCGAGATAAGGTTGATACCATGTTAGAAGGAAGAGTGGGATTTGATGGAATAGTTGTTGTATTGCTTGAGCCTCGTGGGCATATATATAAAAGTACAATAATCTACTTAAAATACAAGATAAGTAAGAACAAATTCTAGTCTATTTCATCTTTCCTAATAAAAACTATACTCAACAGTGGGCATTGCCAGAACTGACCTTCCTATTTATTTGGTCTTCATCTGTATCAGGACGACTCACGCTGTAATGCTGGTGAACTGGTTAGCGTTACGTTTTATTAGAGCAAACTGCACTGCAAATAGTAATTCAGTGGCACCTATTCAAACACCCAAGTTTGTACTCCACCGAACCCGAAGATATATTATTATACTATTAGGACGTACTCTGTCCCTAAAGAAATATAAAAACATTTAGATCATTAAATGCTTTTATATTTTTTCACAGAAAAAGTATTATGCTTTTTTTGCATGTCAGTACAGTAAAACGGATGATAATGAAGATAGTATTACTGTACTGCTAGGAGTATATATTCCTTGTGTGTCATCATTATCATCCGTTTTCGATTTGCTCTAATGTAACACACGGTTTTCACAAAGAAAGGTCTTCTGAAATACTGCCTCCGTCTCAAAAATTTTGTCTTAGATTTATCTAAATATGGATGTATCAAGTCACGTTTTAGTATTAGATACATCTATATCTAGAAAAATTTAAGACAAGAATTTTGGGACGGAGGAAGTATACGAGACAGCTGGATTAGCAAATGTGCCTCTACCTTCTGCTCGTCGGCCGTACATCAGCGGCGATGAAATTTATGGCTCCACCAACTTGCCCTCCATGGGTGAGTGAAGCTGATTAGCTTTATTTTAAAAAAAGATATATCCCGGGCCTCTGCATCTGGACGATGCATGCAGCCATACTGATTAGGTTCATGGCCGCTGACGAACGATCTTTGTGCGGCCCGTTAGTTTACCAGTAGCCCGATGAATGGCTGTCCACTTTTTCTCCTCCTACTAGACTTATGCCCTAGTTAGTACCCTTCTTCTGAAGCACTCCACCACAAGGGCACTGACAATGAGGAGCTTGCCACCGTTGCTCAGCTGTTTGGCATGAGAATATTCGCTGCATCTATACCATGTGTATCACAGCATCTCCATCCACGCTTGCACGATCATCTTCAGCAGACCACGTCGGCCATACATCGGAGAGACCAGCTCGTGTGCTGCTTCTTTTGTTGGGTTCTCGTCAATGCATTGTTTTGTTTTACTATCCTTTATATTTCTCGATTTACGGTACTCATGCACGTAATTGGGTGACGGCATCATTAGCAAGCTGGCAAAATCAAAGGCTTACGTGTATTAGAGACCGATGTGACAATAGCACGATTCAACATACCTAGTGTGGCTGGCGGAGCCTGGTGGCATATACTCTTGTGATGGCCAAGGCCTAGGTTGCACCTCGCAGAGTTTAAGGAGGAAAGGAAAACATGATTTCTCTCATATACAAATTGCAGCTACTGACAGCCACTCACCGCTTGTTTGTTCTTGTACAAGTTCAATTGTTTTCAATAGTAGAAGCTTTTTGATGGATCTATCTGAATTTTGTGGTGCAGTAGCCACCTCTTGTATGTAGGCATGTTTAAATCTTTTGTAGAACCAAATTGTTAATATTTCCTTAAAAGTAAAAAGGTTGCCTTTTTCATTACTTGTTTTGACCGAGTTATGCGGGCGGAAGTGGCGGTCCATGTTGTTGGTGAGGTCATCGGTAGCTGCACGCCAGTTGTGGCAGTCCAGCACGACCCAGTTGTGCGGGTGGAAGCAGTGGACCATGGTGTTGGGGGGTCATTGGTGGCCGGCAGCGGAAGCATGAGAGGGAGGCGTGGGTGACAGTCGGCGCCACCATCTTCTCCATTGGCATACTGTCCTGACAATTCACGTGCACCGTGTTTTTTCAACCTCCTTGAAATCAATGCCCACTCTTAAATGGTGAAGTGATGACCGGCATGACGTGGTAGCGGCCGCTCTTGTGGTAGACTGCACTACTGAGGATGGTCCACCCAGCGGGCTTAATGTTTACCACCACAAGTAGACCTTTCAAACTATGTGATACGAAACTACCACGAGAACACCGATGCCGACATGGAGGAGGAGGAGCCCGATGACATACTTCTGGACTGCATCGATGATGAAGACGAGGCCAACCAAGAGGTGGAAAACCACCATAACACCAACACCGACGAGCAGGAGGAGGATCCCGGTGACATACTTATGGACTGCATCAGTGATGAAGACGAGGCCGGTCAGGAGGTGGATGGTCCCCCAGTAAACATAAGGTTCTCTGTATGGCTCCCCCTCCTTGTTGTCATTGGTGTTATGGTGGTTTTCCACCTCCTCTCCGGCCTCGTCTTCATCATAACGCCAACACCGACGATGAGGAGGAGGATCCTGGTGACATACTTCTAGACTACATCGATGATGAAGATGAGGCCGGCCAGGAGGTGGAAAACCACCATGACATCAACGCCGACAAGGAGTCGAGGAGCAAGGGTTACAAATAATCAGTGCCTTGCTGAGTCTTAAGATTTTTTGAAAATAAGCAAAAGCCAGTTTTTGTAAGCAAGTGATTTTTTCGACCTCCTTGAAATCAATGCCCGCTCCTAAATGGTGAAGTGATGACCGGCGTGACGTGATAGCAGCCGCTCTAGGAGTAGACTACACTACTCAGTGTGGTCCACCTAGGGGGCTTAATGTTTACCACCACAAGTAGAACTTTCAAGCTGTGTGATAGGAACTACCACGAGAACACCGATGTCGACAAGGAGGAGGAAGATCCCGGTGACATACTTCTGGACTGCATCGATGATGAAGACGAGGCCGACAAGAGGTGGAAAACCACCATAACACCAACGCCGGCGAGGAGGAGGAGGATCCCGGCGACATACTTCTAGACTACATCAATGATGAAGACGAGGCTGGCCAGAAGGTGTGGATGGTCCCTCTATAAAGAAAATATTCTCTGTATGGCTCCTCTTCCTTGTTGGAGTCGGTGTCATGATGGTTTTCCACCTCCTCGCCGGCCTCGTCTTCATCATACCAACTTTGAACTGAAATGGCCCACAGTGAAGTTACCATTCCATTACCACTGAAATGACCCATGTTTGTTGGATAAGTTACCCACCCATTACCACTGAAATGACCCACGTTTGTCTAGCTAAGTTACCCACCCATTACTGTGTTTATGATGCCTTTATTTAGTTTTGTTGTGCTAAAAACATTACACGGGAAATGCTGTAATAATTACCAACTAGTTCACATTGTAGTCCATCCAAATGAATATAAGTTATCCAACAAAGAGAAAGGTTCAAAACAGGGACTTTGAACTGAGATGGCCCACAGTGAAGTTACCCACCCATTACCATTGAAATGACCCATGTTTGTTTAGCTAAGTTACCCACCCATTACTCTGTTTATGGTTTAGATGATTTATTTTTTAGCTTATATACATGTTATTGTTAACCCTAAAATTCCCACAGATCTGGCGCCGCTGCAACTCCACCTCGCCATTGCCATTCAGCTGGCGAGCATGGCGGTGGATGCTCCTGTCCTCCCCGGACTCCCAGATGAAATCACCATTCCTACTGTATAATTTATGATCCCCTGCAAACTATGCATTGGGAGATCCCTTATACATCTTTTGTTATGTTGATCAAATTGACACCTAGGGTACACACACGCCCTGTAAATTGTGATGGAGGTAGAAATTGAATGGTGACGGAGGGAGTAATTGCACAAAACACGATTGTGTTCACACTGCATGTGCAAGCACTGTGTTACTTCAATTGCCTAATAACCCCCCGCGCAATACAAAGGGCCTTCCCATGAGCTATAAAGAAAGCTTGGTTTCTTTCATCATACAGCGAAGGGAAGCGGAAAAGAGATATGATTGGGAAGGGAGGCAAGCCATTGCTCGCGGCCAAGTCAGAGAAGTACAAGGCCAACATCTCCAAGGCATCCAAAGCAGGCCTGCAGGTGAGCTCTTTGCTCTGCTCAATGTGTTGGGCGAGGTAGGACAGCCGCCTGTTAGGATCTCTTTCTGGTCTGAACTAATTCTGTTGAGTATACAAGGCTGGGCGAGGATGGAGGCCTAGAGTTCTTAGGATATGGGCGGACCTTATCTCCTGAAGATGTCAGCTCCAGCTTCAGTCTCTGCTTCCTAGTTTACTTTCTGTTTTAGTTGCCTGATCGCTCTTTCTTCCAGCTTTCAGTTAAGCTTTAGACTTCTCTAGCAGTATATTTTGTCTGGTTTCGCTAATGAAATCGGAAGGGGGGGATCCCTTCTTTTGCTAAATAAAGGTCTAAACTAACTATGTTTGCTCTGCTATACTACAGTTTCCAGTTGGCTGTACGCATCGGCTGCTGAAGCAAACAATTGTGGGGGGTAAACGTGTTGGTCCTAGGGCGGCGGTCTACACAGCTGCTGTTCTTGAGTACCTGACTGCTGAGATTCTAGAGCTGGCTGGAGACAGTTGCAAGTCTGAGAATCTGGAAGATATCACCCCTCGCCATCTTCAGCTGGCCATCCGTGGCAATGAAGACCTCAATAAGCTTATCAAGGCACTAGTGCAAAACCGGTCTTTAGTGCCGGTTCGTGACGGCCTTTAGTGCCGGTTCGCCAACCGGCACTAAAGAGTGGGGACTAAAGGTCCCCCCTTTAGTACCGGTTAAATCACGAACCGGCGCTAATGTGCAAACACGTGCACGAGCCAGGCCGTGCAGGCACAGAGGTCTTTAGTACGGTTGGTAACACCAACCGATACTAAATGTTTGGGTGTTTTTTTATTTTGCTTTAATTTTGTGTTTTCAATTTGGCTTTATTTTCCATTTAATTCTTTTTGTTTGCTGGTATTTCACGATACTACAAATTGTACACGTTATATATATATATATATATATATATATATATATATATATATATATATATATATATATATATATATATATATATATATATATATATATATATATATAGGAAAATGCATCCTACTACGGGTGTAGCTACACCGTTTCTCATATACTATCATGTGGTAGTATATGCTCTACTTTATTATTTTTAGTATGTTCATATACTGTATCTAAGATACTCCCAAGTGATTTGTATGAAAAAATTGCAAGTGAGCTCATAATTTTAATATATAGCGTTACTAGGGGTGTAGAATAAGCTATGAGAAAATGTTTCCTAAAAGCAGTGATAGTTACCACCACTTGCGTTTTGTATGTTGTATGTAGTATCTGTTGGAACCGAGAGTATGTACGTGTAGTATGTAGTATATAACAATGATTATGTAGTATATATACTAATTTTAGGTAGTATGTACCATTTTTGAGTATGCTTATTTTTACGTACAAATATGTATGTATTTTACAAATATAACAAAACTATGGGCTCATATGCAATTTTTCATGTAACTTGCTTTGAAATATCTTAGATATAGTATTTGAATATATTTAAAATAATAAAATAGTATATATAGTACCACATGGTAGTATATGAGACATGTGGGGTAACTACCACGGGTAGTAGGATGGATTTATATATATATATATATATATATATATATATATATATATATATATATATATATATATATATATATATATATATATATATATATATATATATATATTAACTATTCACATACACATGTATATACATATACGATTTCTCCTACATGTTGCCTTAGTGCCTTCGGAGCATGCACGATGACAAGTGGTTCATGGGGGCGGTAGCGGGTAATAGTATTTCCTTTGGGATCTATGACCTGGTCGAGCAAAAATCCGGCTATTTCCTCTTGAAGTGCTAGTATGCGCTCCTCGGGTAGGAGCTTATCCCGCACCTCTCTGAACTGTTAAGAAGGAGATCAATATGCATGTGTTTTAGTTGTGTTACAAGATATCAATAATGATGTGAATAGAGTTCTGACAACGTACCCATTCCTGTCTTTGAGATCTGCTCCTTTCGGACGCCATCATGCGAATGTTCTCGCAAACGTAGAATGCACACAGATCATTCCCCGGCGCCTGCTTCAGGGCCTTTACGAGAATGGAATTGAATCAGATAATGATTAATCAAACATGATAATTAATTAATGGTATTGAAACAAGAATTAAAGAGATGGCTAGCTAGCTAGTACTACTTAATTACTTACCCTTGGTCGATGCCAAAACAACTTTTTTGGCCACTTGCCTGGAGTCACCTTGATGAACTTTGCCCAAGCCCTGCCCGCTTGTCCAAACATTATAGTGGGGCATGAAACCAGACTCAAATAGGTGGACGTGAATGGTTTTTGACGTAGAGTAATTGTGACCATTCTTACAGCCAGCACATGGACAAGGCATAAAACCATCCGTCCGCTTGTTTGCCTCAGCGGCAAGCAGAAAAGTATGCACGCCATTAATGAACTCGGGAGAGCATCGGTCATCATACATCCATTGTCGGCTCATCTTCATTACACAACACCGAATAGACCAAATTAATACAAGTTCATACATAAAGTTCATATACATCACTTAATTAAATGCAACATACAAATAACTCTCTAGCTATAGAATTTAAATGCAACAACAAATGCGATCAAGATCGCAACTAAGGTAACAATTGATCCAACAGCATAATGATACCAAGCCACACTATCAATGGCATATTTTCTAATCTTTCTAATCTTCAACCTCATTTTCTCCATCTTGATCTTGTGATCATCCGGCAACATGCAACTCTAATTCCGTCTTCTCCCCCTCAATTCTTTTCAATTTTTCTTTCAAATACTCGTTTTCTCTTTCAACTAAATTTAACCTCTCGACAATAGGGTCGGTTGGAATTTCCGGTTCACATACCTCCTAGATAAAAATATCTATGTCAACTTGATGGGCATAATTTGTCATAAACACGAAATGCAACAACTAGTTTTAAAAGAGAATATACCACATCCGAATCATAACAAGGACAAGGGCCGACAGGGACGGATATCAAAACCATGGCACTATGTATAACAAACAACGTACGGGTAAGATAATTATACGAGTAACTATATATCCAAATCACACAAACATCAATTTGGTAATGTAAAACATTCATGAACAAGAGCCTCACCATAAGGTGGTGCCTGTGACGGGACGGTGCGGGCGATCTACGGTGGTTACGATGGAGATTTAGAAGGCACTAAGTAAACCACACCTACATATGCAAACTAAGTGTTACTTTTGACCTCAAATTGCATATAAATCAAATACTAGCAAATTATAATTCCTCCCAAATTAATCACTATACAAAGCATTGCAAGAGCTAATCTAGCAATAAGAGTTGAAAGGACAAAGCTGCTAACCTTTGTGATCATTTGAATGGATGGGGGCCTTTAAATCTTGACAAATTTTGGGCAAAATTTGTGAGGAGTTCGAGGAAGAGAGGGGAAGAACAGAGGAAGTGAGGGGCAAGGTGATGAACAGAGTGGCTCGGGTGGACGAAGGGTTTATGTACGTCGACCTTTAGTACCGGTTCGTGCCACGAACCGGTACTAAAGGTGCTGGACGGGCCCCAGACTGACAACACCCCGCCACCACTCTCTTTAGTACCGGTTCGTGGCACGAACCGGTGCTAAAGGTTAGCCACGAACCGGTACTAATGAGAACGGCCGGCTAGCCGTTGGAACCGGCACTAATGGACACATTAGTGTCGGCTCAAAATCAAACCGGCACTAATGTGTCTCAGATTTGCCCCTTTTTCTACTAGTAAGGGTACCATCCCTAGTGGAGGTATGATCCCCAAAATCGCTAAGGCCCTACTTGACAAGCACCGTGTCGATATTAAGGAGTAATACCCTGCGCTTTTCTTTGAATGTAATACCGTAGAACAATTCTAATTTTTGTCGTCAGCATATTGAATAATCGAGAAAGTTATCTATCCAACTAGAAAGGATATCCCTATTACCGAGCTTTATTATATGCATTAATAATCTGATGTCATCTTTAAGCTGGCTCTTCAATGAACTGAGTGAGTGAGGTATCTGTCTGTATGCCAGCAACCCGTGATGATAACCTCCATAGCAATCTGATGAGGTAGCTCTTGTATAGATAAATAGATCTCATCCAGTATGGAGATGCCTATCTGTTTCATTGGGATGATTGAATCCCAAAAAGAGTGCAAATGTTGACTCGAGACCACATTTTAAAAATAAAAAGGGACAAATGCATTTTTGCCCCTAGTTGGAACCTACCCACGGGTTTTGCCCTTACTTTTGGACTCTGCTCAGTTTTGCCCTTAGATTTTGCTCCGAGGTCGCCCGAATGCCCTTTGACCATTTGACCAATACTTTGAAAATTCATAACAAATTGATATGAGCTCAGAAAAATGCAAAATAAGATATCAAAATGTTCAGATAAACATTACTTTATGTGTATGTCATTTGCATTCAAAACAAAAGTACCATTTAAACAACCTAAGGTTATTAACATTATTAAAAATAAAAAGGTATAAACAATAAATTTTTCAGGAATAAAAATAACACGCAAATGCAGGTGACATTTTATGAACATCCCGATATCTTATTGGCATTATTTCGAGTTCATGTCAACTTGTTATGAAGTTTCAAAATAATGGTCAAAGTCATTTGAACATTCATCACAAGTTGATATGAACTCAGAAAAATGCAAATAAGATATCAGAATGTTCAGAAAACATCACCTACATTTGCATGTAATTTTTATTCCTGAAAAAATATTTTTATACCATTTTATTTATAGTAACGTTAATAAAATTAATAACCTTAGGTTGTTTAAATGGTACTTTTGTCCTGAATGCAAATGGCATACACATAAAGGTAATGTTTATCTGAACATTTTGATATCTTATTTCTATTTTTCTGAGTTTATATCAAATTCTTATGATTTTTCAAAGTATTGGTCAAACGGTCAAAAGGCATTAAAGCGACCTCGGAGGAAAATCTAAGGGCAAAACTGAGCAGAGTCGAAAAGTAAGGGCAAAACCCGTGGGTAGGTTCCAACTAGGGGCAAAAATGCAATTGTCCCAAATAAAAGGTATCAATCTTTGCAAGGTGAAGTGGGTATGGGCTTGCCCGCCCGGCCCAACTCCTCCCATCTTCACATCCGCCGTCATGGAGAAACCGAAGCGCGACTTCGATGAGGAAGGCGGGGGATGTTTCGCTAGGGCACTGTATCAAACTTCAAATATTTGACAAACACTTGCTGCCTTGATCTGACACCAGCATCGTCGACGAGCTTGGGGGTGAAGTTGGGCATTTGTGGACTGGGAAATGTATGGACGATGCGAACTCTCCGTGGTAATAATGATCTTTCTCTGAATTATTCAAGTCCAATGTCCATGCAACAAAATAAAATGATATGTGATGAACATGCTAGGCAGCATTCCACATCAAAAATTCTATTTTTATCATTTACCTACACAAGGACGAACATGAATTAAGCTTGGGGATGCTGATACGTCTCCAGCGTATCTATAATTTGTGATTGTTCCATGCTGTTATATTATCATTCTTGGGTCTTTTACAATCATTTTGTAGCAACTTTATATCATTTTTGGGAATAACTTATTGACATAGTGCACAGTGCCAGTTGCTGTTTTTTTGCTTGTTTTTTCCATCGTAGAAAATCAATACCAAATGGAGTCCAAACGCAACGAAACTTTTTGGTGATTTTTTTGGAAAAGAAGACATCCAGAGGGCCGAAGAAGTACCGGAGAGGGGGCCCGAGGTGGGCAGGACCCACCACGGCGCGCTTGGAGGCACAGGCGCGTCGTGGTGGGTGGTGCCCTCGTCGGCCCCCTCCCGCACCGCCTCTTCGCCCTATAAATTCTCAAATATTCCAAAACCCTTCGTGGTAACCCTAGATGAGAAGGTCCGCCGCCACAAACTTCTATGTCGAAAGGAAACCAATCGAGACCCTTTTCTTGTAATCTGCTGGAGGGGGGAATCATAACCAGAGGCCATCTTCATCATCCCGGAGGTCTCCATGACGAGGAATAATCTACCTCTAATTTCACCCGGGTGAGGCACATCCCTCTCCCTTATGGCAACTCGAGGTTGGAGAGAAGGGTGGTCACTGCCTTCGGCGCAGACGTGTTGTCCGCCATCGCGAGGACGGAGGGGAGCGCGCAAACCCTATAACAAGCAGTGGTGGTAGGGCAGCGAGCAGGGGAGGGGACATCACTGAGCGGTGAACGAGGAAATTGCAGTGCAATCCATCGCGGTAGGTTTGGGAGAGGGTGGAAGGCTTGCTAGCAATGATAAACCGAGTAGTGTGTTTGGTGGTCTTAGGGTGTGTGGCACGCTAGAGAGAGAGAGAGAGAGAGAGAGAGAGAGAGAGAGAGAGAGAGAGAGAGAGAGATGTCTCCCCCCTTTCAGGGGTGGAGAGTCGATGGAAAATGGAAGGGAGCTCCACCACAAAAACAAGGTGAATGTTGCCAACACTTTATCTAATATTAGGAACTAGCACAAGTGTTCTCATCCCAGCAGGATATTCATATCGGGCCCAATTTTCGAAACCTTCATTGGCTAACTGGACCAAGTCACTGCTTGCATTCACTTTGCGACGACCCTTCGATGATTTCTTCTTCTTCATTCCCATGCAATCATTGACAGCTTGATTGATTGACTTGATCACATCAAGGGATTTAACTAATGGTTCCGCAAAAGCTACTATATTATCGGAATTGTTAAACTTTGTCAATTCGTTTGGCTTAGACACATATTTATATTAAACTTTTACACTTTTGTATTTTTTTATCAACCTATGATTTTAAATAATACATTTTTATTGTTTACGTAAAATAAAAAATATTATTAAATATATAGTATTTTTGTCATACATTTCTAAAGTCTACAATTTGAATTCGCCAATTTGAATTGTAAGCTATAACTATTGTGTTAGAATTTTCCTTCTTAAGAACTTAATTCCTCCTAAACAATTGTTTCGTCAAATTGAAACTACCTAAAATATGATAAACATATAAATTGACAAATTCACGTATTTATAGATTGGTGACTTGCATACATTATTGTGTATATATATGTGTGCATGCATATATTTGGTATCCTTATATGGCTTATTACAAATTCTCAACACTAAATATCTTGATAGAGATTGCTAAAAAAAATATAAAAATTCAAATTCTAGAGTATATGAGGTTTTAGGAGAAGTCTGTCGTTGACGTTGGCATTGCCACTTTATATCGTGGAGAAATGTGTCTTACATGCTTTGTGTTGTTTTAGTAATACAATATCGCATATAGTAGATGTGTTGTAATGATTAACTATAACATGAAGGCACGCGTTGCCGCGCCCATCCATCTCAAGAGAGAAATATAAATAGTTGAGAATTTTGAGTTTGTTAAAACACACCATAAATATTGAATAGTTCATAATACATTGTTCTATACATGTAAGTGAAACCAGAAAAAATTTAAGCAATTAAACCAGGTAACGTAATATAGGCTGGTCATATACAAGAATTATTTTTTGCGCTAGAAAATCTTGGGATTTTTTTCTATAGAAGCAATGATTAGAATGACGTGAAATAACAATGTGAATCTGAGGTAATTATTCCCTTTTATGAACTACTTCTTTATCAGCAACAAAAGAGGTCCAATTACTGCATAGTGCATCTTGTAATTGCATATGATCGGAAACCATAAGTCTGTGAGAAGAGTCAACCATTGGAAAATACTAGTATTTTCAATAGATATGTCAATAATTGGGCTCCTTTTAATATAGTTGGGCTCTAAGCAAGACCGGTCCTGACACATTAGGGGTCCTGGTGCACGGTGACGAAATGGGGCCTCTATACACGAAAATAGCACTTGCTTATACTCCCTTCGTCCCAAAATTTTTGTCTTAGATTTGTCTAGATACGGATATACCTAATACCAAAATGTGACTTGATACATCCGTATTTAGACAAATTTAAGACAAGAATTTGAGACGGAGGGAGTAGTTCAGTAGCAACTTTAATTTCGAATATATGAAGAAATATTATCTATAAACTATCATTGGATACATCATTGGACTGGAACTACTCACCTGTGATGACAATGCTTGTTTTAATAATACAACTACATTTTTGTGAGAACAAGCATCTCGTCCAAACATTGCAACCTGTGCTCACACACCAATGCACAATCAATGATCCAGCTTAATTCACTTGCAAGACAAACAAGTGCGTTAGTTAAGTAAAACATTTAATATTTTTATGCAAACTCATTTGTAATAGTATCAAAATTGATTTGGTCCAATAGATCATTCTCAATGCATATAGTACCTTGAGCAATCAATCCGTCTTGTGACATTGTTGCCTTGCTTGCTGAATGTGGCTGCCATCAATCCCCTTCCGCGAGCCCCTTTTCTCTCGCAAGCCTATGGGGAATAGGATTACATAGGACCATTGCAAACAAGATGGACCCAATCAAATAGAATGAAGAGAAACAACCAAACCTAAACATATATAGAAAGGGATTTTATCGTCCCTTGCAAATTGAGGAGGGGTCAGATGAGGATCAATAAATTGGGATCTTCTCCTCCATTAATTCCGGTCAAATGACTTAAAAACGCAATGGTTGGGCGATGCGCAATCGTTTGGTGATTTTTCGCTGGGGCGGAGAAGACAAGGTGAATGGAGTCTGGAGATGGCCACCTGTGCTAGATGGGAATTGGGTAGCTCCCTGTTTGGTATTTTTTTCTGGCTCACAGACCGAAAAAGTTTTTCGCCCCGCTTTATATATAACGCAACGACCATCCACAACCCAGGTACAAACGTAGGCCACCACAACACATACACACACCCAAGGAAGGATACATATGCGCTGAACGCAGCAACACCATCCCTAGTACTACAAGGGCAACCGGAGTCCTTAACAATGAACACGCCACCGCGAAAAGATGAAGCCGCATACGACGAATCGTGTGCTCCAAGGCGGCGCCTTCAGGAAGGCTACGACACCAGAGCGTCGTCACCGCCTGACTCGAGAGCCATGAAGACGCCTTCAAGAAGGGAATGAGCTTCGCCGCCGTCGGTCCGACCGAAAATAGATCAGGTTTTCACCCTGGCCAACACTCACCGCCACCGAATGCCACACCCCGGCGACCATGCCGCCCACACAGCCATGGCCACCGGGCAGCATGGAGCCATGGACTCTGCTCATGAGCACCGCGGAACCATCACCAGGGCTGCCACCCCGGCCTCCAAGACCTCTTCTGGCTCACATACAGGATGATGGTGTAAGGCTCTATTGGGTTGGCCTTTTTATCTTTATTTTTTATCAGGAAATGGTTTGTAGAAAGAAATACATACTTGACCCGGCCCCCTCATAGGGGCCTTGTGGGACTGCACCTCCTGCACATGCTCAGGGCCAGGCCAGGTCACAAGATAGTTGGTGCGGACATGGTTGTTTTTGTAGTTTGCTGATCGCTCTTGATCACTCTTTTTCTTCTTTCTTTTGCTAAAGGCATAGCTTTGATCTTGTATGCCTTGCAATATGTCGGCGCGTCTATTTGTCTATGTTTGTATTGGTTATGTGCATCCTAACTATGCAGAGGCCGGGTGTGTGCTCATTGTGTTTGTATTCTCAATTAAACCCACCATTTATCAAAAAAAGTTTCTTGATAGTTGTGGAGATGGGGAAGTAGCTTGAGTGGGCCATTGTATTCCACCAGTCCTCGAGCCCCATCCAGCAAGCGGATCTACTTATTCTGCTAACCCTAGTGCAAACACACAAGTCAAACATGTTGTGTTGACCCATGGAGTGTGACCACCACCATTTCGACCAGTCCCTTCGTAGAAGCATGAACCGGCGGATATACACGACTGCACGGGCGACCAAACCCCATACATGCCTTTCTTTTCCTGCAACGTAGTATGCCAACTTCCCTAGTATCACACTTGGCCACCTTGAGAACATCTCCAGTGTACAGACAACAAGTGATGACAACATCTGCTCCGCTGTAGTCGTGATTGCCTACAGACAAATCCGATCTGTGGAATAGCATGAACGCCAAGATGATGAACACTGGAGAAATGACATCGTGCATCAGACCCAGCTGCATCTCTACAACCTTGTACAACTCATCACTGTCGAGGACCCGATATGTTGGCCTATAAGCTAGTCACGGTGGGTTGGCGAATAAGCCACGGTGGGTGCGGCCAGTGCATGTGTCTGCGTGAGCTGGTCGAGCCGGACATCGGTCCGAGCAGTGCCAGGGCCCGTGGCAAGGTGTGTGTGTGCAGTGGCAGACTCAGGAATGGGCCAGGCCCAGGCAGCTTCGTTGACCGTAGCATTTTACTATAGCAACACGGCTAAAATATACAAAGGAGATGGGCCTCACATCCCAAGCCGCCGCCCCTTCTGCCTGGGATCTGAATCCGCCCATGTGTGTGTGTGTGTGTGTGTGTGTGTGTGTCAGCACGTGTGTGTGCACGTGCGTGTGGTAGTTGGCGAACTGCGGGGATGTGACCGCGTCGAGCGTGTGTTACGGCAGCGGCTACATGTCGCCTTGTTATGACCTGGGAAATGACCTAGGAAATGACACAGACTTACATCATGCATAAAAATGTAAAACGTACTTCTTGTTCAGACTACATATCGCCTTATTATGACCTCGGAAATGACACAGACTGCACAACGGATCACTTTTCTTCTCTCTAAAATCTTTGGTCTACCATTTTTCGTAACGTCGTGCCCCCTTTTGACCGCCCTTTCTTAGGTGCATCCTTCGTCGAAACTTTCTCTAGATCTGCAATACCAGGTGCACCTTGCTGCGCCTGACTTGCCTCCTTCCTAGCCATAGCACACCTTCTACTTTCTATAAGTTCCTCCTCTGAAATCTTTTTCTTTGCTATTATGTTGTCCAGACACTTCATCAGCTCGTCGAACAAGAAGGGATCATTTGCTATAGCATGAGCAAAATTTGCGGTTTTTATGGTAATTTGACTATACCGTTCTCTCTCCACTGGCCCTGACCAACCCCACCCAAACATATCACTCTTGCCCTGCACAGGCAATCCATCTCTCGCATTTTTGGACAACCGATGAAGGACACAACACTTTGGTACTTCAGTTAAGTTCAGATGATGCAGAATAAAGAGAATGCGTTTGCATGGCAGCCCTTTCTGAACCATCCTAAGACAAGTGCATGCTATAGTTTCTTCTGAGTTACCTGGTGGATAAGCAACATTGTACCTAAACTTGTGGTTATCCTTCCATGTCACGATGAATGTCTGACGCTCAATTCCCACGAGCGTGTCAAATATCTCCAGTTGTCCTATCTTCTGCAAATCATCTTGCAGGATGTAGAAATTAGCAGGTGCGAATACAGTGGCAACATGCTCCTCAATGGCCTTATATTCAGTAACCGACGGTGGTACTTTCTGGTTAGCATCGCAGTCATCGTACGCCTCGTTCTCATGGAGGCGAACTATACAGTTCTCATAACGCACTACCAAATCAACTATTGTCATACCGTAGTCCAGGTGAAGGTGAAGGCATGAGTTGAGACTTTCGCTCCTCTAGTTACTTCACATACCAAGAAGAAATCCATCGGAAAGACATGAAGCTGCCCAAAGTCTCCTCTTCCTTTACATCTTGTTAAGCCACTCTTCAGTTTTATCCGTCTCCCATTTATCGACGAAAGCGTCCATCTTTGCTCAAAGTTGGACTCAGAGGTGGCATAGTACATGAGCGATTTGAACCATTCAGTGACTTGTAATATAGGTGCCTCTGCATATTTTTCTCGATATGCCAGGAACAAAGACAATGGAACACATCCGAAAGGACAGTCCGAATCGCTCGGATCGTTGCAGCGTCACCGTCTGTGATTATTGACTTTGGCTTCACCTGACAGTTTGCCCTCATAAATGTCTGCAGCAGTCACACACGTATGTCCCTTCGGTCTCGTCAGAAACAATAACACAACCAAACACTATGGTGCAAAGGTGGTTATTAACTCCGACAAAGGGGATGAACGGCAATACCATATCTGTTCATCTTATATGTGCTGTCAAACACGGCCACATCTCCGTAGTCCTGATAGTCCCTCAGTGACTGTACATCGCACCAGAACATACTCTCCAGTCGCCCTTCTTATCAAGCACATACTAAAAAAACTCGGGGTCCTTCTCCTTTCTGCTCCTCATAATGCCTACTGCCATCTCAACATCACACTTTGCAATGAGCTTCATTTTCTCTCTACATCACAGATTGTAAATGTCCCACCTAATAAGCCCGCATTTATCGTACAAACCGACTACAAGAAATATGTCAACTTGTGACCTTCTGTCAGTGACCCTGAAAGAAATGGTCGTAAATCTATGACCGTTTGAGACCAACTGGTCATAAGCTGTTCGGGGGGCTCCAGACCCTAAACCATAACGACCATTTTGGTCAAAAATGTCGTAATTTCTTTATGCGAAATGGTCGTAAAGCATACATCACTGGTCTGCTGCCTTATTTCTAGCTGATCATGACCAATATAGATGGTCATAGCCTTGGAAATTGTGGTGCGTTGCTATGATTAGGCGCCACCTCATCAGTTTTGCCTATGTGTCATGTCCATGTGTTAATTTTTTTCCTATGTGTCATGTCTATGTGTCAATTTTTGCCCCAGGTTGTGAAGCAGCCTACATTTCTGCCATTCCCAAAATTCTCAAAAAATTCTCATAAATCTTTGGATCGTATCTTCCTCAAATATGTCAAAACCCTTGCTTCCCTAGTTCAAAAATAATTCAGCAATATTCATTTTCCTATTCTGTTCAGAACATCACTTTGTGAAGGAAGTTCTATTTATATTTTTTTGATTGCCCTTAAATTTTCTGGGCAGTCTTTCCTATTCAAATCATTGTCTCTTGACAAAATTCAGCTCAAATTTCCTAGTAAATCTTCCTCAACAAATCCCCAAAGTTTCTGTTCAGCTAGAAGCTTTGTGAAGGAAGTACTAGATAGGAATATCCGAATGAGGTGAATTTTAGCCACATCTTCTACATTCCCAAATCATAGCTCTCCACAAAATTTGAGCCCCATCTAACAAGCCATGTGAGCTCACGATCCAATCTTTTTTTTTTGGTAATTTTTACTGTATCTGCTGATGAAGTTGTCCATTATTATATGCTTTCTTATCCCAGCCGCTTCCATGGCTAATATCTCTGCCCTCGTACCATCTCCAATCTGTCTGTGTGATCACAAAAAACAAACCTTGTCGGGTCGAGTCATCGCGTGGTTGTGATCATACATGAATGGCGCGACGAACCAAACGCCAAGTTCTCTGTCCAACTTCACCACCATATGTGCATCGCACTCGCAACGAGTCTCGGATCTAAGCCTGTGCTTGCGGCCCCCCATGCATATGAATTTGCTCTGCCTTATCCCTCCCCTAGAGCAAAGATACCGCTGGTACCGTATAATTCCTGAAGCACCTTTCCCTCGTTTCACCTTCTGTTTCCTTATGCTGAACCCATGCTCTTTGGCGTGCTTGTTGTAGAATATGTATGCATCTCCTTGCGACCGAAATGTCATAGTCATGATCTTCCAATGTGTCTCTAAGATCTAAGGATGGCAATGGGTAGGGTATGGGGCGGGTATAGCAATACCATACCCATACCTGTGTAGTCAATGGGTACAAAATTCTACCCATACCCGTACCCATGGTTATGATACTTTACCCGTACCCATACCCGACAGGTACCCATACCCATCGGGTACCTAACTGGTAGATCAAACAGTGCACACGTTATTCGCAATTTTATATTCATCTATAGCACATTTGACAAAAAAACATTGATCTCAACTCAATAATAGATAGTTGAGTACATGATAATTATCTCAATCTAAATTGACAATTGGTAACAACTTTAACATAGGTTCATAAGCTCGCGACACAACTTTAACATAGGTACACTTGTGATTGTGAATCATGGGTAAGATTCACATGTTAGTATAAAACGGGTAGGGTATGGGTATATCCATGGGTAAAAGGCTATACCCGTACCCTATCCATGACTTAACGGATAGGGTATGGGTACTACCCGTGGGTACAAAACTGTGCCCATATCCTGCCCATGGGTCATCCTCGGGATCTGCCGCTGCTTTTGAGCCTCCTCAATGTCCATCTCTGCCTCATCATGATCACCGCTAGGACCATCTGACTCCTCCTACAAAATTACATATGAAACTATGTCAATTACTATCATTTATTTCATACTATTGCGCGATGTACAACATATATAAACGAACCTGGCTCAACTTATCCGTGGATGATTCCTGAAAACTATTTTGCACATTGTCAACATCCACATCTTCCTGCAAATTAATAAACATAGACAAATAGTTAGCCTTGCCATACTTTGCAAATTCAAAATGTAATCAAAATATACGCCACTTACATTTTCACTGTTACCACCATGTTCATTATTATCAAAATCTCCGAAGGTAAGATATCATATGACGAGCACGATTCGTTGTCGCTGTTGTCATCATCTTTGTTAATACTATCATTAACGGTCCGAGTGACCTTATCAGTACCATTCTCATCCCACGTGAATGCGGTTTCTTCGTCCATGTAAACACATGTAACTAGCAACACTACACAACATTGATAATTTATCTTGTGTTACAATTCGTACAGTGGATCATGCCCAGGAATAAATTGGAAAACTAATATGATTTCAAATAATTTTTACAATAACTAAATGAACTAAATCACTTTCATCCACCGTGCTAGGTTTACATGGCATACCTTCGGCGGCGGTGTCAAGATCGCCGGTGTACTACGAAGTGGCCTTCCGGCAGGGGGGCCTCCGGCTTGATTCTAGCTGGCGGCGACGTGGAAGACGAGGAAGCCACGGGATTATTGGCCGGATCCGCGACAGGGGACGACTGCGGTCAGTGGCGCCGAAGGCGGCGTGCGACGTCGGGCCGGTCACGTCCGCGTCGTCCGAAAAGGACGGTGAGAAACGACGTCGGATGGGGTTGGAAGGGCGTTTGAACCAGGCGACGGCGTTCTTCCACACCTCCGGCCACCAGCGGTGACCGGTCAGTTGGAAAATGGATCGGAAGGAGTGTGATCGCCGGGCAGGCGCCGAGATCGTGCAACTTTCTGTTCTTTTCCTGTACGCGGGCGGCAGGCGGCAGATCATGTTTTTTTTTTGCATGCGAGCGGTTATAGGTACGACGGTCGGCACTGTACATTACGAGTTGGGTATACTTTTCCTCTTTATGACCATTCTACCCTTCTACGTTTTGTGGGGCGGGGGTCTCGTTTCACAATGATAGAAACTGCATGCATATATGCTCACGACAAGCAAGCGACCTCACGGCGTGTGACGTCATGCGCAAATCGTGTAGCACATGCCTTGTTGTCAAGCGTTTTCTTTGTGGGGTTCCTTTTTGTTGTCAAGCTATGCTGTCTGCTTCGGTCGGCACCCAGTTTGAGGACTAAACATCGATCGATTCAGCTCGGCCCAGCATTTTCATTTTATCTCCTCTTATAAGCTGCGAACGTACGTAGCACATGCACTAGAGTGCTACTATTATCATGGACTGATCACAAGCACGGATGGAGGTAGCAACGTTGGTGAAAGGATGGATGGAGGGAACAGAGTCGCGAGTTGGACGGACGCTGGCCTGGGAGGCGATTTGCTCTACTGGTAACGTGCTGAGACTCTTATTTGCATCGTCTTCTTCTTCTTCTTCTTCTTCTTCTTCGTGGTTGCAGTACGTGTGGGCAGAGGAGTTTCCTTTCTGCTGGTACTACTAGGTTGTATGCATGTATGTATTACTACATGTAGGAGTAGGTAGGATGTATAGGATGTATAGTGCTGTAACGCAAGCATTCTCGCTCCATTCAAACATGTCTATAACTGTTGTTGCTTTGTCAAGTTTACGTTTCAACTCTGTATGACATAAATAAAAGACACACGTTGGGTTAACAGAGCATCCGTAGTCAGTTAATCTGTAACAGCAAAGGTGTTCAACCTTTTTGCCTTATAAACCGAACACCTCTCTATTTTTCCTCCTTCCCAGCCTTGGCCATCAACCAAAAAAAGCAATAGCGAATGCACAAACCGTTGGTTTGTTTGGTTCTTCATCAACACTATATTTTCTGTTTTTCTTTTTCCTTTTTTCAATTTATGATCATTTTACAAATTCATGTTTTACATTTTAAAAAATTTAAAAGTAACAAGCATATATTTAATTGTCAAAGCCTTTTTTTAATTTGTCAACATTTCAGAATTCACAAGCAGTTTTTTAATATTCCCGCACGATTTTGACATAAATATTTTTCAATTCATGAATTTTTAAAAAAAATTGAGCATTTTTAAACGCGTGAACGCTGTTTTGTTTTCTCCTTGTTTGTTTTTTCAATTCGCAAACATTTTTCAAACTTATGAATTTATTAATCAGGGAACATTTTTCAGATTCACATTTTTCTAAATCCATGAACCTTTTTCAAATTCTTTAACACGTTTTAATTCACAAATATTTTTGGATTTTCTAAAGTTTTCAAAATCATAAATAGTTTTGTGAACATTTTTTCTAGAACAATGAGAAGTTTCAAATTAAAGTACAATTTTTAGATTCCTTGAAAATTTTAAAATTGTTGAACATTTTAAATCACAGACTTCTAAAATTCGTGAACATATTTTAATTTCTGAAACTTTTAAAATTCATGATTTTTTCTCAAATTTATGAACATTTTTGTTGTCATCAATGTTTTTGAATCAGTGAAGAATTTGAAATTTGTGAACATTTTTAAATTCCAATAATGAGTTGTTGCGACTATAGAGGTAATAAGCGACATCTTTTAAACCATACCTTGCACATTTAGTTTTGAATTTTCCATTTTTGCCCTATTTTAAAATTTATCATTTCTGTAATTTAATAGGGTATATTTTATACATGTATAAATATATATCGCTAATTAATGAAATTCGTTGTGTGAAAATAATATCTTTACTCTTTTACATGTACGTTTGACATTTAGAGATAACTTAATTAAAAACACTGAATTATTTGCCTACACTTACACACATAGAGTTGCTTCACGTGATAGCACAATTTTTCTCGAATAATATTTATACTAAACTTTTATATTTTATATATTTTATTTATCCTTGAGGCTTAATACTATATTTTTATATTGTTTTGCTTATCATAGTTAAAAATAATTATTTTTACTAACTTAATGACAATATTATTTCTGACTCTTAACATTTATCATTGGAACATGCATTTTGTGAAAGAATATGTTATAACAAACATTACATTTTTTTGAGAAGTTGCCTCTTAAAAGTGATCTCGTAAATAAAATCATTCTAGATACAAGAAAATATAAAAGATTAAACTAGTGTGTCTCTACATATTATTATGTGACTTGTATAAATTATATTGTATATAGTTTATATGTGTGCCTATATTTTATAACCTTAAAGATCATTTTTTTTAAGTTGCATGAAGTCTAACAAATATTTTGCTAGTGGTTTCTAGTGTATTATTAGGAATAACGCAATAAAAAGTTCTAAATTGTGTATGATGTTGAGAAGAAGTTTGCCAGCGGACGTTGATTGCCACTTGACGGGTTTTTTTAAATCATGGACAAAGGTGCCTTGTATGTAGGGGGTGTATTAATGAGCTGCTTGGCTCATTAATTTCGTGCTCGTTAAGGCTCAGCTCGTTATGCGCATTAAGATTAACGAGCAGAAAGCCCTGCTCGGCTGGGTTCGTTTGAAGCTCGTTAAGCTCACGAGCGCTCGCTAACAGATTCTGATGTGTTGAGGTCCACATGATGAGTGTGTAGATGTGGTTTTTAAGAAGATGGTGATTGCAAAAGGAAATGAAATAGTTTGTTGCCTCCTAGGAATATATTTGGGCTGAGGTGCTAGAAAAACTTTGTCATATAAGATGAAAATATGTGTTGTGTTGTTACTAACGAGCTTAACAAGCTACTCGTGAAAATTGTTAGCTCGTTCATTAAGCTCGTTAAGCTTAACAAGATGAAATCGATGATTGGCTCTATTCATTACGAAGAGAGCCACGAGCTTAACGAGCCTAACTATCGAGCGAGCTATGAGCTTTAATATAGTATGTAGAAGTTAGGCTTAGCCCATATGTGCACTAGAGGTGCCCTTGTGTTTTTTACTGTCCAAAATCGCTAAAGCCAAGCTCCCAACCTTTTTCTATAGGGAAGAACCAACGCGAGCTTTACCTTTTCATTTAGTGCCAATGGTGAAACATTATATATAGTGACCGATCTTGAATTTTAAGAGAACATGTCAAAACCCTAGTCGTCTAGTGGTAATGTGCAATTACAAATCAACATGCATCCAATACATGTCTAGCTCGCTTTGAAATTAGTATCACTCACATTTTCGTCATTAGTACCGTGTAACACAAGATAGAAATACAAAAACAACCGATTGAGTAGATGTGGAGGGTCCGGGTAACATTCTTTCAGAGGCAAGTGTCTGACTGGTAACCTAGTCTCTAGTGTTCAAGAGATCATCCCCAAATTGATTGGGCCTAAGATAGTTGGCACAAAATGCAATACAGTGGATGTGGAGAGCACTCATGGTATTAGCAAGAGGTGTTTTTTTTTACAATTTTAGACTGTCCAAGAACACCCCCTGCTGCTAGTTTAGTAGAGATCACATGTGATGAGTATGCTAAGATCAGAAAACCAGTGAATATTCCTAACAAACGCAAGAAAAATGCAATCGTGGATGAATCTCTTTGCAGGAGGAGTGACATAATTGCTAACATTGACATGGTATTCAAAGACAAAGCATTTGCCATTGTTGCTACTAAACATCTTGCCAAGAATCAGATAGAACGCACATAGAACATGCAGGACAAAAACAATGTTGAGAAGGAAAAACTTACATAATTGTTAACTCGGGGCCCAATTTTGATGCAATCATCATTGATAAGAGTTCAATGCCACCACCTCCTCTGCCATTGGATACTCTTCAAGCTATTGGTACATGACCCTGCAAGATGGCACCTAATGAAGAGTCATCATCCATTCTGAACTGTGACAACTCTTCGCTGCATAACATGTTGTTGGGTTACGGGCAACCCCCCTCAATGCGGCTTAGTTTCTATTTTATGTTATTTCACATGTTTTGCACTTAGTGTTTCTTTCATGTAAGTTTGTCTGGTGCCTATGTGTACCATTTATCTGCTTCTTATGTAAGAAGATGTACTTCTGGTGCCTATGCACACTTTTCTACTAGTTTGTGGGTCCTATTTTGCATTGAAGTCTGTTATGTTCAGCTCATGTGAATAATTTGCTATGTACGTGCTGGGTTGTAATAAATATGATGATACAATCTTCTACTACATTATTGTCTCTTAAGCTTTGGATATCACTATTGATTCTACTCGTATTACTACTCATGGTATGAGAACATACATATTCCTAACTCATATAATGAACAGAGGTCGGAATATTCTTAATTAGAATGTGAGAGGCACTAACCCATCTGAAAGGTGGAATTGTATCAGGTTTAAAGTGGAATAAGCTTAAGTTTGTCTGTTGCATTCTTGCAGGTTCAAATAAAACTATGAATAAACAAATAAAACAAAAAATAGAAAGAAAAAAAGAGCACCGAACCTAACAATCAGTAGCCAACCTACAGACTGAGAGACTCGCCCCTAGCGCGAGCAGGATAGGGAGTAGAAGAACTTGGTTGGCCCAGTTAAAATGTGACGCCAAAATTTCATAGAGTGTATGAGAGAACTTGCTATAAGCGAGATATATTTGGTGCCGCTACGTGTAGCATTTCCTAAGGCCGCGTTAAGCGCCCGTTTCTCTTGTTGCGGCAATCGGGTGCACAACCCATCTCCGCGCCGGTTGGCCCATTTACCTTTTTAATTTTCGTGTTTTAAATTGCTAAAAAAATGAGGACATTAGGGTGATTTGAACCGGCAATATTTCGTTCTCATAAACACTGCAACAACCACCTGGGACACAACACCTATTATGAAAACTTTCTCCCTTTTTTCTCCTTTTGGTTCTTTCTTTTTCTTTTTTCTTTTTTTATTTTCTTGTTTTTCCCCTAAATTCGAGATTTTTTTTTCAAAATCAATTAATACTTTTCCAACAATGACGAACTTTTTTTTTCTAAAATTGGGATTTTTGTTAAAACAATGAATTTTTTCGAGACTCAATGAACTTTTTTTTGAAAATCGATGAACTATTTTCAGAATTTTGAACATTTTGGTAAATCAATGAACTCTTTTGAAAATGATTTTTTTAAGAATCAATGATTCTTTTTTTTTTAAATTAATGCACTTTTCTGAAAACCTATAAACTTTTCTCAGACTTTGTGAACTCTTTTGAAAATTGATGAACTTTTTTTTAATACATGAACTGTTTTCTAATCCGTGATTCTTTTTTAAATCTGTGGACTTTCTAATTTTGTTCACATTTTTTAAAAATAAATCTTGTTTTCTAAAATACTTAAATAAGGTGGCAATTTACGTGCAATAAATGGCGTGGCTGTAATTTTTTCTTATAATCTGTTGCGCTACAATATTTTACAAGTGTCCAGTAGCTCTAGTGGTTAGCCAACCAGGTACTGGAGGTAAGGGGCGCGGGTTTGATTCCATACCAGAAGCATATTTTCTTGGGTTTTTTTTCACGCTATAAATACACTGGTTGCTGCAGTGAGCGCCTGTTGCGTCAACCGGCACATAAGGCGCCCTATAGGAGCTCCGGCTATGTGTCGCCTGCCGCGAGGCAGACAGTTGCCTTGCCTAAAGGGATAATGGTGGGTCAGACCAGTAGGAATTGGGTCATCATGCTAAAGTCACTTGAACTTTTTTATGTTTTTGGTTTGATTTTTATTTTCAGTGCATATATATTTAATTACAAAAGTAAATTTAAAACAGCAAATTTTAAAAAATGTTAAATTGCATAAACGTTTGTTATCACAGTTTAGAAAAATTGTTGATAATTTTAAAAAAGATCGTCATAATGAAACAATGTACCTGAAAAATATGTATGCGTTTTAAAATATGTTTATATAATGTAAAAATGTTCATACCATTAGATAAAAATGTACATGATATTTTATGGAACTATTACCGTGTTTAAAAAATGTTGCTCACATTTAAAAAATGTTTTAGACAATGTAAAAAAAGTTTGTGTAGGTTAAAAATGTTTATTTCCATTGAGAAATGTACGTGACAATTTAAATAAGTAATCACGTGCTTCCAAAATATTCCGTGAAATTTTGGAAAAATTTTATAGAATGTAAAATTGTTTATAGAATGTAAAGTTGTTGAAAAATGTTTATTAGCACTAAGAGAATGTACAATGTGTATTTGCAAAATGTTACCATGGATTCAAAACAATGTTCAAAACAAGTATTGAAATAAATTTTCATCATCTATTTCGAAAATGTCCATACGTGTACCAGAAAAATGGTTGACATGTGCTCTAAATTATACATTATGTACTGAGAAAAGTAGACATGTGTTGGAAAACCAAAACTGATAAAACTCAACAAGTAAATAAAAAAGAAAAACCCATAGACATAAAAGATAATCAAAAATATATAATGAAGAAAGAAAGAAAAAAAAACTCAATGAGAAAGCAAAGAAAACCAAAGTAGAATGAAGAAAAAGAAAAAGGAAGAGAAGCGGTGAAAAATTCATAAAACCAAAGAAAAAGGAAAAATAAAACGGGAAGAAACCCGAAGCATATGGAACCTACAACGCACAACTTGCATACTGCGTTAATGGCCTAGCACACTAGTTTTCTCCTGTAGGCGATTCCTGTTAGGAATCTGAACGAGCGACATGTGCTATTATGTTATGTTTCTTTAGCATATCCCCTGCTAATCCAAGTGAGCTTTCATATATTTGTTCCCCGTTCATTCGGGAGGGTACTCATAAGGGATTGAACACCATATCAACGGGTGTTCCATCTTACAAACAGGGCATATCTTGCGAAAACAGAACACCCCCGTCCCCCGTGTCCCCCGCGCTTGGCAAGATGGGGAAACCCTAGTATCCGCCACCGATGAGTCCCTTCCCCGTTCTCCCTCTGCCGTACCGCCACCGAAGGGTTTGCCTGTGAAGCCATATAGGACCCGACGATGGTGGGGGCGGGGCGTTTCTGCTCCTGCTGGCGCGCTTGCGTACCTCCTGTCGGTCTTGACTCGTGGCTGTGCTCGGTGGGTGCCTGCGGCCCCGGCAACTCCGTCTTGGTGGCGTCCTCCCGTGGGCCGCCTGCATGCTCCAGCGCACCGACTACCTCCAACCCATGACATCTCTCCCAGCAACGAGGTGGTAACCTCTTAGGAACAGATGCATGGCCAGACATGCCATGCGGTGCTTCCCCAGCGAGGCAGCGCTGCCCAGCTTGGGATGTGTCCGCTTCCACTCCCGGCTAGATGGCCCTGCTCGGGAGCCACGACAGGTGGCAACAACACCCCCTTCCGCCGATGGTGATATCAACGTTCCCTTCTGACGACGGTGGTGGATGGCTGGGACTAGGGCCTTGGGAGCAGTAGTTAGCGGGCTGCAACCTGCGACAACGGCCTCGCTGCCGATTATGGTGATCATTAAAAGTCTTCAGATTTGATAGAGGGATGCAATCTACGGACGACCGCTTGAAGCAGACGATATGGTTGTGCGGGAACAAGGATCGGTTTTCTATCCCAACACATGTAGCTCCCCGGATTGTGAAAAAGTGGTGGCAACAACACATGAGTGACTGTGACGAGGTCTGAGGTGAAAACCTAGGTCTAGCCTAAGTTTGTTATACTTGGCAATAATGGCGATGTTTGCATCGTTACTAAGGCATTGTTCGGATATGGTCACAGTGGTTATTCAGGATGAAAACTTAGAATCTGGCATGTGCTGGCTAGTTCCAGTGATGGCGAAGCTTGAGCATCGCTTCCTTCATGAAGGCGTTGCTATTGAAGAAACGTATTGTCGTTGTGGTGTCATGAGATGGCTGGTGCGAATATAGTCATAGTTGTAGGTTGTCCCTGCATCGAGTTTTTTATGTTTCGTCGCTTAGGCATAGCTTTCGACTTATATGACTTTGCTATTTGCTCAGCGTATTTTTTTGTGTGTGTGCTGGTATTGATTGTGTGTATCCTATCTATGCCGAGGCTGGGTATGTGCTCATTGTGTTTGTATCCACTTAATGCTTCATTTTAAGTCCGTAAAATCCACCCTTTGTCGGGAAAAAATTCCCATGTCTTCTGGCTACTTTATCATCAACTTTGATTTGACGTTTGTGTAAAATATACACACGAACCATTATGTCGAGGTGGTCCCTTGGGATCCATTTGTGGGACATCTAGGTGAGATCTTCACACGGGAGCAACTAGTTGACAAGAGCTCCTTCAGGAGCCTCCCAACGATCACCTAGGGCTTGGACTGAAAGCGGACCACTTGGCGTGCTCTCAGCCGCCGCCACGTGTCGCGCTTTGAGCGGTTCCTCCAAATGTTTATTTTTCGCACACGTTTTCAATTTTTTAGATGTTTTTTTTTGAATTTTCGGTTTTTCATCGAACTTCCTTTGCTTTTCAACAAGTTTTTTTTTGCGAATAGCACATTTTTTTCTTCCTTATGAGGCACGGTTTTGCTTCCGCAAGAGACACGGCCGTGCCTCTCAGAAACGAAAAAACGCGTTTTTTCTTTTTTTTCTTCCATGAGAGGCATGGTTTTGCTTCCGCGAGAGGCACGACTGCCTTTTGGAAATGGAAAAAACGCGTTTTCTTTTTTTTTCTTCCATGAGAGGAATGGTTTTGCTTTCACGAGATACACGATTTTGTTTCCGCAGGAGACACGGCCGTACCTCTCGGAAATGATTTTTTTTCTTTTTTGTTTTCTTCTGTGAGAGGCAAGGTTTTGCTTCCGCGAGAGGCACGACTGCCTTTTGGAAATGGAAAAAACGCGTTTTCTTTTTTTTTCTTCCATGAGAGGAATGGTTTTGCTTTCACGAGATACACGATTTTGTTTCCGCAGGAGACACGGCCGTACCTCTCGGAAATGATTTTTTTTCTTTTTTGTTTTCTTCTGTGAGAGGCAAGGTTTTGCTTCCGCGAGTGGCATGACCGGGCCTCTCAGAAAACGAAAAAACACGCATTTCTCTTTTTTTTTCTTCCGCGAGAGGCACGGTCGTGCCTCTCGGAAAACGAAAAAAATGTGTTTCCTCTTTTTTTTCTTCTGTGAGAGGTACGGATTTGGTTCCGGGAGAGGCACGACCGTGCCTCTCGAAAACATCTTCTGGAAAGGGAAAAACATGCTCCCGGTTCGGTTTTTTCTTATGGATTTTTAATGAAAAAAGTTCGTCAAAACCTATCAACATGGGATTTAGTTTTGTAGATCTCAACATGAAGAATACAACGGTGAAAATAGTTTGATATTTGGACGCACGTTTAAGAGATAAAATGTTTTCAATAAACGGATCTATGAAAAAAAAGGGAAAACTCACAGGTTACGACAAGTGACACACATGCAGCGTGCCACTTGTCATAACCAGAGAAGGTGCAAGTGATCTTTAGAAGGAGTACTCCTTAATTAGTGATTTCGTCTTCACACCCCATAATAGAAAGAAGCATTGCTGGAAATGCCCGAATGCAAGCCTGCTAGGCCCAAACAAGCAACCCAATGTCACAATCCCTTCTCTCCCAAAATATGGTTACACTACAAATGTGTGGGTATAATAATTTAGAAAAAAGGAAGATAAACCAACACTACCTACAATAGAGCACAGTTGATCACTGTCCTTACTAGGAGGCGGTAGCTAGTAGATTGCTCGTAGCAGTATACGTCGACGTCGGTCTAGCCAGTGGCGCCATCATTCAACTAATCAAGCTGCAATTGTTAATGGTGGCGCAATCGGTTTAGTAGTGATTGGGATGCTGTTGCGAGGCATGATTGATTGCACCCAGCAGCGACGTATGTTTTCTTGTTTGCTACGGTGCTCTCGCCTCACCTGGCTGAATCGATTGCTCCGTGTTGGTTGGAATGGACGGTGGAGGTTCCTGTGCCGCCATCGCCGAATCAATGCCATGCCGTATCCTGCCCTCCATTGCAATTTGGCTCATCATGCATCCGTCGATTGAGTTGAGACGTCGCTCTCTCCCCCTGCTGCTTGGATCCTTCCTTTCATGTTGACATAGTCATGGATGCCAGCATGCATATATAATGGAGCCAAGCTAACTAATAACCAATCAATGTGAATCATCCTTCGTCAGGTAGCGTGCACTGTTCCAATAGCTTAGTTGAAAAGAATCTGATAAGTCCGTCGGTATAAACAGCGACCATGATTTAGTTAGGAGACGGACATCTATGATCTACAGAGATTAAGGTTGTTGCAAAAAATATAGCCACAGTATACATAAGCCTGTCAGAAGGGCTGCACTCTGGCTGTCGGTTGAGCCTAGTACTTTCTGGGTCTATTATTTTCCTTCGGGCTACATATCACAGTCAATCCCTGTCAATGCACCTAAGCGAGCATGCACGGCATGATACAATCTGATACATGCCGGTCAATTCGGAGGATATGGTTTTATTTCCAGAGACCATGCACAATATGTATAAGCTTGTATCCACAATTAAGGTTGTTGCTAAAATATAAGCACAATATGTCAATTCGGAGGATATGATTTTTTTATGCGGGAAATACGATATGATATGTATTTGACCTATATATCCAACAAAATCTTCAAAATGCGATTATATGGCCTCGTTCGTGCTTCATTTATTCGAACTAAAAAAGGGTGTTCTTTATGGAAAAATCCGACCGTCTCATTTCCTCAACCCTAGCCATCAACAGGGACATATTCCAGCCGCAAAAAAAAGGGACATATTCCATGCCGTTGCCTCAGTCTCCCTGTTCTCTCCCATCCGAGGCCATAGGAGTTGGGATTTGTCCCTTTCCTTAATTTTAGTTCTAGTAGGTCCTTTTTTTTCATTAGGTTTTTGTCACAGACCCAAGTGAGTCTTAGCCGTGACAATCGCCACATGCTTATAAATCTCAAATTTATAAGCATGTTAGGCTAGTAAACAAATTATTTTCCAATATGCACAAGAGCCAACTTTATTCATTACTAGCTATTACAAAGGTTATGATACATGCAACTTCTTTATTTATTCCCAACCCGTAGAGCTACTCCTACTGTTCATCATTCTCATCAGCACATCCATCATTTGCTACTTCTGCAAAATCAATAACAATAGCAAGAATGAGTATGATCTCATACTCAGCAAGCACACGGGTACACAGGAACTTCTCTCAGCAAAAGTGACAAAACACAAAGGTTAGTTGTAAAGAAAGAGTTTGTTGGCAGAGGAAGATAATGAAGATTAATTTAAAGAAAAGGAAAGAAATAACTGGCATCACATATGACCGCAAGCTTCCCAACCTGGGAGTCACAGGGGTGAAATTTCACACTTTTACGCTCTTAAGAGGGGTACTCCGACGTCAACAGCCTAGACCAGAACCACACAGGTTCTAGAAGAGCTGAGCTCTTGTACCCACTAAGACCCGGACACCTGGACCTACTGATGTCGGTCGCTCCTACGGATCCATCACCGACACGTTCTCAAACAAGGTCCGTCCTTAGCGGAGAGCCCAGACAGTCCCATACCTGGACTGTGACCGGTATAATATGTTTGCCGTCGTGACACCAATATGAAGAGATTATGATATGTGGTTGACTTGAAGATAGGATCGCTGAAATATCAAACAAGACAATACACTCATGCCTCTACATGAGTTCCTCCCAACCTAGACGGACTCCATCGTCAACAGATGGATTACGAGCACAACATGTCTCTCTCATATAGCATAGAGATCGATGAAGCAATTAACAAGATCAAGGTACAACAACATAATCAGATCGAGGATCAAAAGGAGACAACAATAAGATAGGATTTCAGGAGTTAGCAAAGTAACCACTTGCCTCGGTAGAACCTTTCTATCAATATTATTCCAACAAGCTAGCCCTCGAATAAACATGGTACAACGATGTTGCATAATCTACTTATTCTGCTTGGTACTTGTTTGCGTCACGGCAGCGTCTCTCCTCTTATTCCCTTGCATGGATGCATATCAACATCCCCACTAGCGCACATCTTCTCTCTTCTAGTCTGTCCTCACTTTCTTTCTCTTGGAGTTGTGCTTTCAAGCAGCCGTAGAAGTGTTCTATTTATAGGAGTTGAGGGTCGGTCGCTAGCTAAAATATCTCAGCCGCAGTGACTCTTGCGCTTGACCCTTGGCCCTTGAAGCTAGGTAAAAATGATTTGGCTGCTGCCCCTACAGCTAGTGCAAAGGCCTAATCAAACCTGGCACCATAGGAAGAGCCCACGTATAGGACTAGAATGTCCAAGAGACTACATGCATACCACGCCAACCTTCACGTACACATAGATTTTTACTTAGCTAGCAAGGACAGTACATACGTGTGCACTCTCATGATTACATACATGCACCTAGTTGACTTGGAGCTCTAGTACTAGGAAATATCTACCAATCTATCATTTGTAGCTGGTCCAGTTCCATCTATTCAAATATCACGTTAACTCTCTTGTAATTATATAGCTTGTAGTGCCAACTAGCTAGTGGTACTTCCCATGCCTATACCACAACGTGAGTGTATGGTTGCAAGTCTATGTGTACATACACATACTCTTACTTAGTGTGTAATTATATCCATCTAATATTTTTTTGCATGCAAAAATTACAGATCTATTTTAATTCTTTGAAACAAGAATCTAGCATAACTTATTTGCTCAAATATTTTATGTTAAACAGATAGAAATTTTAATTGCTCATCCAATTAATATAACCCAAAATTTTTGGGTTATTACAGTTTTGGTTCCCCGATGGCATAGGAAGGTGTTGGCGCTGATGGCGCGTTTGAATAATGTATCTTCGGCCCCTCCCTATGCTGACAGCGTCCAATCTGAGGTATTGCTGGATTTGTCGGTTCTCTTGAGATAGATCCTCCTTCTTTACCACTGTAGGGGATGTGGGTGAAGAGGGGTTTACATACAACCAGGGCCAATTGGTTTATGATTGAATCTTGGAGGCATTCTTATCATTTGGGAGATCCAAGTTTGACAATTAGTGTGTCAACCAAGGAAAGCAGTTGGTTATCTTTTGCTATGGCGACTTCAACCTCTTTTTCTAGTTTGTTTTGATGCAAGGTTCATTTTGTGAAACCCCTAGATTGGTGGTGAAGTAATAGAAGTCTGTGCTAGTTGGGGGTCATTTCGCAAACAATGTTCCTTCAATGGTTACTAATCTCATTGCTAGCATCGATTGTGTTGTCTTCAATGCCCTGGATGACGAGGGCGTATGCCTTAGTCTCTTCCTGCATGTCCCTTTCAAGTTTCAAGCTCCAATGAGTGGTGAGAAATGAAAGGAACAAGATTACCATGAAGGTTCTCGATGTAATTTTATTTTCTGATGGCAATGTATGTCTAGTTGTCCTTCTTTCCTTTGATGAATTTCAGAAATGAGATGCCCTTTGGGTGTGTTTTCTCGGAAAAAAGTGTGGGTTCATGATAAACAAACTTAGTGGCGTTGCCTTCCAAGAACTTTATTAGAGCTCACAACCTAGAGATTACAAGGATAGAATAAGAGATGGAAGTTAAATGTGTTCGAGGTTTTTGTGTTAAGTGTTTTATACGTTGATCAAATGGTGAATGAGGCGGCGGATCTTTGTTAGTTTACGGCCGGCCGACCCGTAGCATCGTCCCTACTTTCTTTCTCTCTATTCCTCTGACCCGTGGGCCCTCTGCCACTTTTCTCTTTGTGTCTATTATTTTTCACCGCCCCATACCAACCTACCCCTACTAAAAGATAAATATGGGAACACTATTAGGATTTAGGAATGTGAGTAGCTTAATTCATGAACGGCTACATAATTAAATCTGGCTTCATATAATTACTATATTGCCCTTTTTTAATATTAATTCATAGAGTACAACTATTAATAGAAGGATGCACGCATGGCTAACTGCAATTAAAAAAGAAATCAAGATGAGTAGGGAGTATAACTAGCCAAACCTCGGGCCGGGCCGGGCCTAGCCAAGCCCGACACAAAATACCCAGGCCCGGCCCGGCCCGGCCATCGGGCCTGTGTTTCTGGGCCCGAGCCCGGCCCGAACACCTAAAAGCCCGCCGGGCTTCGGGCCGGCCCGGCCCAACCTTTAGAAAGTGCAAAAACAACGGGCCCGGGCTTCGGGCTCAAAAACTAGGCCCGAGCCCGGCCCGGGGCAGCGTCGGGCCGGGCCGGCCGGGCCGGGCTTCCCATGGCCAGGACTAGTAGGGAGTATTTAGAAACAGCAGGAAGAAGTGTAACCACAATTTGTATTTTTTTCAATAAGGCAACTGCTGAAAAGTGGCGTTGACGGCGGGGATTGCGTAATTAGAGAGGAAGTTGATACACAAAAGATTAAGGTTGTTGATAATCATGTACTGTACCGGACATTATATATAGGTACGTAGGTTGCAAAGTGTGTCTGGTACTGTTGGTGTCGGTTGAGCATAGCTAGCACCTAATTTTTTGGTGCCACTCCATATATTATCGACGTCCACACTAAGCCCTTCTCTGCTCACTGAAGTAGTTGGAGAACGATTAATCAAATTTTCCATGATTTTGTTATGACCAAGATAGGAGTATATACTTTTTCTTTTAGTTGAAGCTACCTTTGTGTTCGCATGATTATTTTAATTGAGATTGGGTCACATCTTGATATGATGTGGTCTAATTGACATCTTCTACCTACTTATCAGCGGCCCGTTTTCCACAGATTTCTTGGTTCATTTTGGCACAGGCTGAGACCATGCATGGTATAGATAGGATAACATGCTATTTCCATCCTCAAAGAATATACAAACCCTAAAGGATAGGTACATATTCATTGTTGATAGTATGGCTAACTGACGTCACCCAATCCTGAAAGATAGGATATGATACTAGCTAGTAGGAGTAATTCTAAGCATCACCAAATCATGCATGCGTGGACTCTCCGTGCACGCACTTTCCAAGTAAGATCAGTCTCGCCGCACCAAAAATATGTGATGACAATACCAACTGAACTGAAAGTCATCTCTTCTCTTCTCGACTCACCAAATCATCCATTTCTAAAAAAAGAAGTGACTACTCTAGGACCTCTATATAGTTCACCAAAGGAAAAAAAAATGATGATTGGAATTTTATGACCGATATATTGAATCCGTTGTGAAAGCTAGATATTATTTCATTACACCACAAGCGAAACACAAGGTTTTCTTCTTTTGAAGATTCAGCGCATGACATGATACGAATTGCAGAGGCTTTATCATGCTAGCTGCACGATTCAGTGTATGCAATTATTGTTGCTATATCAACAAAAAAAAATCCGTGAGATTAATTTGACGAATACTTTTTTTTAAACTGTATGCAGAATAGTCCATAGGTAAAATTGTTATGGTCTTGAATCCAATCCTACAAACCAAGAAAGTAATACTGAAAAAGTCTAGGAAAAGGAACCGTCTAAAATTGATACACACATGATGACAAGGGTAAGTAAGTTCACAAAAATCTCTAGGCCAAAAATGATACAAATAGTACACCTACTAGTTAGCTAGGACGGGGAAAATGCTCATATATAACTACATAATTAAATCTGGCTACATAACTACGAGATTGCCGAATATCCACTTTACTGCCAGGGCTCAGTTGAGCCTGGTGTACAGTAACATGATTAAAAACAGAAACAAAAATACAAAAAAAAGTTCCAAAAAATTGCAAGCAAGGTGTGTGTGTGTGTGTGCGTGATTTTCGTGCAAAATTTGGTGAAGTTTGGACATTCTAAGAGCGCACAACAAAAAAGACAAAATAAGTCGTGAAAAATGTTGTTTTCAAATGTTTCTCACATACCCGAACGTTGTTTTTGCCACGAGCTCCTCGAATGTCCAAACTTCATGAAATTGTGCGTGAACATCATGCATTTGAGCATCTTGCATCATAAAAAAAATGTATTTTTTTAAAGTTCATTTTTTAGGGTTTTTACTATTCATGCCCGGGCTCATCTGAGCCCAAGCCCGGGAACTAATACGCCTTGTCCCTATATTGCCATTTTTTGTATTAATTCATATAACTATTAGATGGATGCATGGCTAACTACAATTAAAAAGGAAATGAAGATGGATAAGGAATATTTTGAAACAGCATGAAGTGTACACAATTTATATATTTTCAAGAGGAATTCCTTTTCAAGAAGGCAACAGTTAAAAAGTGGCGTTGATGGCGGGCATGCATGATTTAGAGAGGATTATGATATATCAAAGATTAAGGTTGTCATAATTATATATAGGTAGGTACTCCCTCCGTAAACTAATATAAGAGTATTTAGATTACTATTTTAGTGATCTAAACACTCTTATATTAGCTTACAGAGGAAGTACTTTGCAAAGTGTGTCTGGTACTGTTGGTGTAGGTTGAGCATAGCTAGCAGTTAATTTTTTGGTGCTACTCCACATATTATAGACGTCCACACTAAGTCCTTTACTGCTCATTGAAAAGTAGGTTGAGAATAATTAATCATCTTTTCCAAGTTTTTATTATGAC
Organism: Aegilops longissima; assembly: GCA_021605205.1. Classification (NCBI taxonomy): domain Eukaryota; kingdom Viridiplantae; phylum Streptophyta; class Magnoliopsida; order Poales; family Poaceae; genus Aegilops; species Aegilops longissima. Next base: position 849,318,702 of record CM038677.1, read on the forward strand.
CAAGATACTATACATAGATTTCCTTATAATTGAAGCTACCTTTGTGTTTGGACTATAAATTTTATCGAGTTTGGGTCACACCTTCTAATAATTATTGATATGATGTGTTTCCATTGAGATCGGCCGGCCCGTTTTCTAGAGAACTCTGGCTTCATTTCTCCCAACGATAGTGACAATGACAGGTTGAGATCATGCATGTTCTAGTGCCAGATAAAAAACGTGTTATGTCCTTCTACCGAAAGGATAGATGGATACAGAGGATATGAACGTATGTGCTCCATTATTCATAGTTGATATATACTCCCTCCGTCTCATAATGTAAGATATTTTTTTTATTTTAATATAGTGTCAAAAAACGTCTTACATTATGGGACGGATGGGAGTAGTAAGTATGGCTAATTGACGTCACAAATCCCAAAAGGTAGGATATGATATACTCCCTCCGTTCTTATTTTGAGATTTCAAATGGACTATGTATATAGATATATTTTAAAGTGTAGATTCACTTATTTTGCTTCTTATATAGTCATTTGTTAAAATCTTTACAAAGACAAATATTTAGGAACTGAGGGAGTACTAGCTAGTAGTACAAGTATTTCCAGGCATCAAATCATGCAGCATATGCATGGACTCTCCATGGACGCACTTTCCAAGTAAGATCAGTCACGTCGCACCAGGAATATGTGATGGCAAGACCTAGTGACGTGAAAGTCGTCTCTTTTCTTCTCCACTCACTAAACCACCCATTTCTAAAAATAAGAAGCGGCTCCTTTAGGACCTCTACATAGTCCGCCTTATTTAAAAACACTAATGACCTATATATCGAATCATATGTAAGAGCTACTTCCTCCGTCCCATATATAAGAGCGTTTTTGACACTACACTAATGTCAAAAACTCTTTTATATTATGGGACAGAGGAAGTAGATTATTTCTTTACACCACAAGAGAAACACACGGTTTTCTTCTTCTGAAGATTCAACGCATGACATAGTATGAATTGCAGAGGCTTTATCAAGCTTGCTGCACGATTCAGTGTATGACATTATTGTTGCCATATCAAAAATAAAAATAAAATCCATGAGATTATTTAGATGAATCTATTTTTTTGATTGTACGCAGAATAGGCCACAGGTAAAATTCTTTTGGTCTCCAATCCAATCCTACAAACCAAGCATGTAATATAAAAAAAAATTCTAACGAGAGGAACCATCTAAAATTTATAGACATATTTTTTTTTAAATGGAGGAGGACCCCCGGCCTCTGCATCTGGACGATGCATACATCCACTTTTTTAATTATTCACACAAGACTAAACAAAGTCATACAACGGTAAGACTGAAGCCACCGTCTAGGCAACAAAAGTGTCGCTACTCCTATCCAAGTGATGAAGGGATGCTGATAGTCTGGGCCTAGTACCAAACAAACCTCACAGCCAAACCTAACATCTAAGACCCGAGGTCCCAAACAGGACACCTACCGAGTATGGGTCACCTACCAGTCCGGCGCACTTCTCAACCAGGACGCATGCCGGGTCTGAGGCCGCCGCAGCCACCTGCCACCAATCCATCTTCAGAGCTGTACTGCTGCATCTACCTTGCCTAGTCTAGTTGCCGTCGACGCCACCACGACGCCAGACCGCGTCACCCTCCTGCGCGAGTCCATCTCCGCGCATCGGACGCAGAGTCACCACAGCGCCATGCCGCCGAGACCCGCCACCATCAATGAGAGAGATGCCGCACCGCTCCACCAAAGAATCCGTCCTCTGGTCCTGCATCCAGTCGCTGCTCAGAAAAACGATGCCCCATGAGGGAAAACGGCGCCAAAACACCGCCATCATCCGATCCAAAAACTCCGGATATAGGTTTTCACCCAGAGTAGTGCAAGCAAGTCGCCAGAAGCTGCAGAGGCGATGTCTTCAACAAGATAACGATGTGAAAACGCCGTCATCGCCCGCCATGACCCGAGCCATAGCACGGTTTTCACCGGCAGCCTCGTCTCCCCACTCTACGCCGGGACTGGATGCGAGAATCCACAACCATCTAGCCGACCACCTCCGGCGAAGAAGATGGCCACCACCTCCACGCCCAGGGCCGGAGCCCCCGACGTCCTCGTGTCGCGTGCCTAGTCTAGAGGTCGCTTGCCGCGTTGGAACAAAGGATGCACACGACGGCTAGAGGAATCACCATCCAGATCCGAAAGGGATCCAGATCGGACACCATAGCCACCGACGTGATCTCTTCATCGCCGCCGCCAACACGACAACCCTGGTCGCCACTGGTTTGCGCCACCGCCTTTGAATTGTCCGGAGTAGGTCGCCGCCACCCAGATCCGATCGCCAGCCAAGGAAGATTGCCGCCACCGCCGCTGCAGCCCGCAGGCTTAGCCTGCGATGCCCTCGGCGGCGGCGGCGGGAGGAGAGGGAGGCCCCGGTGCGGCGCGGCGCCGCCGCAGGGGGGGAGGTCACGGGGCGTTTTATTTCTTTCAGCCGCTCAATTATTTTCAGGACAATGGTAAGTATGTTCACAAAATTGTCTATGCCGAAAATGATACATAGTACTCCAGCTAGCTAGCTAGCTAATTATCAAGGAGGAAAGTGCACATGTCATGACAAGCACTGCGTGAACAAGAGATAGACACGACACAAGAGAGAGTAGGAACATGTGACGTACGTAGATAAGGAACAGGGAACTTGGGTCCATTTGGATGCAGGCACGATATGATATCATGTTCGTCAGCTTCTCACAGCTAACGTTGCTACTGCGCGCACGTACGACGCGTGGGACTTGAGAGAAGAACGTACTAGACGTCCTACGCAAGCAGGTCCTTCATGCATGCGCACGCACGTAGGACAAATGCATGGGTCGAAATGGAAAAAAGTATGTCGTGTTGAGGCAGCAGGTGAGGTATCCTGACACAGGAGAGACTGGCTATCGAGCCAGGATGAAATGAAGATGTTCAACTATGCATTTTTACACTTATATCTTTTACGCCATTAGAGCATCTACACCAGGGCTCTCCCTATACCCCGACGGACTGCTCGGTTGCTGACCGATTAGTAAAAAAATCGACCTAAATGGACTCCTCATGACGGCCATACTAGCTCAAATTTTGGGCGGCCCGGGTGTGTCCGTCATGTCGGACTGATGGCGAGCCCCCACACACAAAAACACTTGGAAACCCAAAGGTTCGACGGGCCTCGCCTCCCCGCGAGGAGGGGGGGGTTGTTGGATGCCGCTTGGTGTTCTCTGACTCGCCGCCTAAGGCCCCAAAGTCCGGCTATTTAAACCGAACGGATCAACTACTAAACTGATCAACATTTCAAGCTTGTGGTTGATGGATCGATTTCTGGATTATGTTCCATTTCGTCTATTTATGAGACGAGATCGATGGTCCTCCTTGCCTAGTGATGAAGAAGGTGAGGGAAACTTCCTGTTGTACGCATAATTCAAGCGATCCATTGACAATCGATGGGTGATGAGTGACCGACGAGGGAGGGCAACGTATGTTGTACCACGCACTCACTCGCTGTGTTTCCAACGTCGATCGATTGAGAAATATATTCCGACCGACTGATTGAGCGCCCAATCAGACAGCCTTTGCCTTCCTCCCTTGCACTGCAACAACCTACTGACGTCTGACCTACCTCGAAAATGCATGCCACTCTATCTATAAAATGAGAGAGAGAAAAAGGTGGCCAATGCAATGCCGCGGGCATGACTAATCCATCCATCCATCCATCCATCCATCCACGATTGATGTCTACAAATCTAGCTTTACTGTTACTTGAGCACTGTAAAATTCTGGATAATCCGAGTGGACAGCTAGATCATGCATATGCATACACTATATATATGTGCCCACTTCACCACTTGATCAACAAAAGAAGAGACATGCATGAGAGGACAATGTAAGGCCCTACTACACTACCACTATATATGCACAGGAAGCACCGCCACACCAACCTTTTGTGCCTAATTAATCTAATCTAATCTAATCACCTGCCTCCGTCTAAGGAGTTGGATCCTTCCAGAGACATGCTAATTCGAACAAGGATTGGGACAAGCCACTTTTAGAATGCTACGTAGAATATACACTTCACCTTGATGCTGCTTTCTGAATAAGATAAGGGAATATGAATACGAATGAATATCTACCCAGTACGTATGTGCCAAACAGCAGTCGCCCGAGATGGAACATGAAGGCTTTTATTTATTCTCGTTAGCTTGGTCGACCAGCTTTACTCCGCACGCTACACGTATCCAAAGGAGAAGAAGAAGATGGACAAAAGTGAATCAACAAAATATGCACACCGCACCGACAAAAGCACGGTATGGAGTGTAGTGGATCAAGAAAATATGTTGGATGAAAGCAATGCCGCATCTGCCGCTTTGTTCCCTTCCTTTTGTAATTATTATTGAGATTGAGAGGAAGCTTCTGAATGTTCAGAGTATCTATCCACGGAATCCATCCCATCCTCTCTTATTTTTATTTCTATGATTCTCTGATCACACAAGCAGAAAGTGATCGATTGTGTGGTGTAGTAGTAGTAGTAGTGGTGAATATATATGCAATTAACTTAGATAACTCTATGCAAAAAGAAGAAGAAAGGTTTTACATGAATGGTCATAGGAGCATGTCACCCTTGGCGGGGAGGCGCTTGTAGAAGTTGAAGGGCACGGACGGCTGCTTGCTCCGGAACCGGGGGTGGCGGAGCATGAAGAGCCCCAACACCACGGCCACCACCTGGAACGGCGTGATGTAGAGCACCACGGCCACGACGAGCGACATGGTGATGAAGATGGCCGTCGCCCGCGGGTCGCGCCAGCTGAGCAGCGACTGCGCGCGCTCCCCCTGCATGGCCAGGTCGCCCACCACCGTCTGCACCCTGCCGGCCACGCTGCGCAGCCGGTCGTACCGCATCCGCACCACGTCCGACGGCTTGGACGTCGGGAACGTGTCGAACTCCTCGTCCAGCTCGTCCGGGTGCGCCTGCTCCGCGTGCGACAGCACCGTGTCCATGTGCGGCGGCTTCCGCGGCCGCCGCCGGTAGTTCCACACCCCGATCATGAACAGGTAGAGGAACACCGTCGGCAGGATCAGCTCCGGGTAGCAGACGAGGATGAGGAACAGGACGTGGACGAGGATTGTTGTCAGCGGGTTCTTCCACTTGCAGATGCCGTCGAACCACTTGCCGACGGCGACCACGCCGGAGAAGAGCGAGGTGATGCGGTAGAAGTTGGCCTTGCTCCGGCGCAGGCTGAACATGTGCGAGTCCACGTCCAGCATGTACTCCACCACCTCCCGGTGCAGCGGCGGCTCCGACCGGCCCAGCCGCGTCGCCACCATCTGCATCGCCTGGAACCGGAGGTAGTCCAGCTGCAGCACGGAGATGGGGTTGCTGTAGTGCATCTTGGGCAGCAGCGGCCGCCCGTACTGCGCCAGCATGTTGGCCCACGCCGTGCACGTGAACCGGACGGCGAGGTGGAGCTCGCCGGTCTTCTTCAGGCCGCCGGGGGTCAGCGCCATGAGCGGGTAGTAGTGCGTGTACACGCGGTCGGACTCGAGGGTGGCGAGCCTGACGCGCACCTTGCCGATCCTCTGGTCCTTGGCTCCTTCGCTGTGGTGGAGGTGGTTGTTGTCGAAGACGGCGACGGTGATGACGGTGCTGAGGTCGAACACCTCCCAGGTGTACTGCTCGTTCCAGGCGGGCGCGGCCGTGCCGAGCAGCGTGCGCGTGCGCACCCACTTGGAGCCGTACTTGGCGACGCAGTAGGGGCTCTTGTTGCCGCCGAGGCCGCGCGCGCTGAGGATGCCGACCTCCAGCACGCCGATGGCGCTCTTGCGGAGCTTCTTCGCCGCCGGCTGCAGGTCGCTGCTGTAGTGCGTGGACTCGTCGAGGACGTGGTACGCCGTCTCCAGGCTCATCCTGAGGTGGATCTTGCTGGCGAAGGTCTTGGAGTGCTCCCGGTGCTTGGTCCCCGTCGTGGCCTCCGCCGCCGCCTCGTCCACCGTCATGCCGCGCGACAGGTTGAACCACTTGGACGGTATGGACTTGGCCAGGTCGTTGCGCGGCACGTACGGCGACGCCACGGGGATGATGATGCGGCCGATGGGCTCGTCGCGGCCGGCGGCGACCTTCTCCTCCACGGTCACCACCAGCGGGTCCTCGAACGGCTCGCTGGCCACGAACATGAACTCCTCGTTCCACGCCTGGTTCGCCGACCCCTGCGGCTGCCCCGGCCGCGTCCGCCTGATCTGGCTGCCCATCTGTATCTTGGCGATGGTGGGCGCGAGCGGCCGGCCCTTGTCGGCGGCGATGAGGTCCTGCGCCGCGATGACGGAGACCTTGAGGTAGATGAGCTTGGGCGAGTAGTACACCTTGGAGCGCGTGTTGGTGAGCCCCTCCCGCGACAGCGAGTGCGCGTCCGAGTGCCACGCCTCCGGGAACGCCTCGTCGGCCTGCGTGCCGAGCCAGACGGCGAGCATGATCTCGCCGAGGGGGTGGCCGTGCCGGAACCGCTCGCCGTGGGCGTCGGCGAGGCTGTACCACTGCGGCGCGAGCGGGCTGTCGGGCGGCAGGCGGCTGGGGATGTCGGACATGTCGAACACGACGCGGCCGACGAAGTCGTCGCGGAGCGTGTCCTTGTCCATGACGATGACCTCGAGCTGGCTGGCCTGGAGGTGGGCGCCGGAGAAGGCGAACGTCTGCCGCCACACCGGGTTCTGGTTCTTCTCCAGGTGCCGCGTGACGCCCTTGAAGTTGCCCAGCTTCACCTCCACGTACGGGTCCAGCGCGCCGGTGAGGTCCATGGACGGCAGGTCGCGCGCCTTGACGACGGTGACGTAGAGGTACGACATCGGCTCCACCATGTCGTAGGTGGACGCGATCTTGGCCGTCCCAGAGCGCGGCCCCATCTTGGCCGGCAGCGGGGGCTTCGTCTCGGTGAGGCCGTACTGCGAGCCCGGAGGCGGTGCCCCGGCAGGCCCGGCGGGCTTGGGAACGACCACCGTCTGCCCAGCCGGCGGGGGCGGCGCCGCCATGGCGTGCAGCGTGTGGCGCCGAGGCTCGTTGCCACCACCGCCTGACGAGGCCGGAATGGAGCGGAACTCGCGCGTGTCGTGGCCGCTCTTCCCCTTGGTTTCCGCCGCCGCCGGCTCTGAGACGGAAGCAGCTGCGGCTCCTGCCGGCGCCTCGCCGGAGAAGACGTTCCTGACCATCCTCTCGGGGTCCAAATTGGCAGCGGCGGGTTGGGAAGGCTGCTGCTGACCACCGCCCGTGTCCATGGCCGGAGCAGCAGCAGCAGCAGCATGGTCCTGCGCGACGCGATCGCCGTCCCGCGCGTCGGGGAGGAGGTAGAGCCGGAGGGCGATGTCCCCGGAGACGCGGGAGAAGAGCCCTCTCTTGTCCAGCGGGAAGCGCTGCAGGAAGGCCTCGTCGGGCGAGCGGGCGACGGACTCGCCGGAGACGCGGACGCGGCCGAGGAAGACGTGGGGGCGGAGCGCGTTGTGGTCGTTGAGGCTGCGGTCGTGCTGCACAGACACGTCGACGGTGAGGGCGGCGAGGCGGGCCGGGTCGCGCACGTCGAAGACGAGCGTCTCGTTCCACTGCGGGGAGAGGTCGCCGGGGCGGGTGGCCGTGCGCTGGCGCTGCCCGTCGAACTCCACCTCCACGAACGCGTTGCAGGAGGAGGCGCCGTCCTTGGCCGACAGCTCCGCCGCGTCCGCGACCTCCACGGCAAGCTTCATCGTGGCGCCGGTTGGTGGATACGGTGGATGGCCGGTTAGGTGCTGTAGGATGGCCGGGGTTTGGGAGGACGGCCGGACATGGGTGCTCTGCTGTGCTCTGTCAGGGTTGGGAGCTGCTCTGCTCTGGGAAAGAAGTGAGGAAGAAGGGCGCGTGTGTCGTAATAGTGTCCCACTATTTATAATACCGATAATCTTGAGGGGTTGCTGGTGGTTTTTCTTTTCTTTTGGCCTGGGCAGTGGTATTGAAGATGGGCCCACGCGTCAGAAAAGTGTCGACGATCGTCGGCGGGGTATTATACGCGCTATTCATCCATTTCTAATTCTAAATGAACATGCACTTTCTATCCATTGCAATAGCTTCTTTAGAGGAAACACACTTCACTTTATTGATCAATAAGCAAGCTTAAAGGGATAATTAGAGAACCATAGATGTATAGCTGGTCTCTGTGATGATTGTGACACTAAATTACCACCTTGGGACATCTTTAGCCCATGCCAAAAGTTAAATACGAGGACACTTTTCTTAATTTTGGAAATTAAACGCCAACGGTGCGCCTTGCAAATGTTTAACTCCCCCAAAGTATTTTTTTTCATTGCATATTATGAGGTAGGAAAGAGTTCACTCCTCCCGCCGTCTCCGAATAACATCTAGCTTTTACGTACGGCAGGATCTCTCAAGATAGAACATAAGTCTGAAAATATATGTCATAACATTCTGAAAAATATATTACATTCTTGTGCGTTTTAAAACCATGCGAATAATGGGTGCCCTAAAGGAGCTGATTTCTTCTTTAGAAACGGATGGTTTGGTAAGTCGAGAAGAGAAGAGATGACTTTTACGTCACTCGGTCTTGCGACTCCTGAACGGTGTCTGATTGCAGATTCTCGGTGCCACGACTGTGATCTTTCTTGGGAAGTATGTGCATGATTTGGTGATGTAGAGGATTACTCCTACTAGCTAGTGTTATATCCTATCTTTTGGGTTGGGTGACGTCAATTAGCCATTGTATCAATAATGGAGCCATTGTATCCATCTATCCGCTCTTCCAATGGACATACCATTATATCATCTATATCATGCATTGTCTCCGCCTGTTATAATAAAATCGTAGAAAAGTTGGTTAATTAATTAACCTCCAACTACTATCATGAGCAACGAAGGACCAAAGACATCGTTGATAATATATGGAGTAGTCCCAATAAATTAAGTGCTAGCAATGCTCAACCGACACCTACAGTACCTAACAGATCTTCCTCTTCTTCTTATTATTTTTAAATACTCCTTGACCATCTTGATTTCTTGTTTGCAATTAGCTGCACATCCTTCTAATAGTTATATGAATTAATGCAAAAAGATAAAATAGTAGTTACATGAGTACATATTTAATTATGTAGGTGTCCATGAATTGAGCTACTCGCACTAGTGTTTCAGTATTTAAAATTTAGAAGGGATTGGTATTGGGCACTGAAAGTAATAGACAATTTTTATCAAATCTAATATCATGGAAAGTTCTTTGTTACTATGGTAACTATGTTAGACACTGAATCATGCAGCATGCATGATCAACCCTCCGCAATTCTTAGTATGTCATGCACATAATCTCCATAAAAATAACCTTCTATTTTTCTTGTGGTGTAACTAAATAACGTCTAGCTTTTACATAGGACTCGACATATATGTTATAATCTTATGGTTTTTTGCAAGGTTAATCTTGTGTTTTTAAAATCATGCAAACTATTATTGTCAAAAAGGAACTGGTTCTATTTTTAGAAATGGATGGTTTGGTGAGTCAGGAAGAGAAGAGATGACTTTGTTTCACTCGATCTTGCCATTCCTAAACGGAGTCCAATCACATATTCTCGTTCCGATAAGACTGTGATCAATCTTTCATGGAAAGTGCATGCATGGAGAGTGCACACATGCATGATATGGTTGCTTTTGGAAATTATGCTTATTAGCTAGTATTTTATCCTATCTTTTGGGGTTGGGCGGCGTCAATTGGCCATACTATATATCAACAATGAATAATGGAGCACTTACATACATATCTTCATAACCTCCATATCAATGCATCTTATCAGTCGACAGATATAACATGTTATCATGTCTATAACATGCATGGTCTCAATCTGTTATTTTCAATATCATTGGGAGAAATGAAGCGAGAATTCTATCAAAATACATCATATCAATAATTATTAGGGCATGTGACCCAAGCTCAATAAAATTAATTGTTCAAACACAAAGGTATCTTAAACTAAAAGGAAATTTGCGTATGACCTTGGTCATATACAAATCATACTAAAAATATGATTAATTGAATTGAAAACTACTTCCATGAGCAGCGAAGGACAAATGATAGCATTCATAATATATAGCACCAACATATTGAGTCTTGGCTCAACCTACACCTAGAATGCCATGCACTTTTTGCAACCTATACCTAACAATATGCAATATGAGTTGTAGTATACTTGTCAACAACCTTAATCTTTCATACCTTCTCCCTCTCTAAATCACACATGTCGACCGTCAATGCCACCTTTCATCTTTTGCCTTTAGTTATATGAGCCTCAGTTATGTAGCCCCACATGAATTATGCTAATCACACTCCTAAGTGTGTTTTCATATTTATAATACCGCTTACTTAGGCCGTTGGCTAGGTTTTGGCTTGGTCATCTTCTTGTCGTGTCGTTATGCGCAGCCTATCTATCTATCTATCTATTTTAAAGGGGCATACTTTTTTTGCATCTCTTCTATTTTCTAAGGAAGACCTAGGGTGCTATCAAATAGAGGAGAGGGGACCATTGGATGGGAAAGATCAGGAGAGAAGTAACAAATAACAAAGGGAATTTAAATAACACCTAACAATATTTAATCAAAATACACACAATAGGTTAACAAAGGGAATAAATAATCTTAGTATTTACGCTTAATGCTTTTTGAGAATTGTGACAGAGTGCCTAAGGTTTTTGTTCACAAGTAAAAGTAAGGTTTTCTCAAACAACATAACTAATATTGGGTATCTATTTACCAATAATAAACACTCTACACATTGCCCAGGTCACTAATCTGGTTACAAGGAATACCTGTACCATAGCTAACAACAGTCCAATTGTATCTTGCAAGTGGACACGCAAATAAAAAAGTGTTGTATGGTTTCATTGCACCCACATGGCAGACAATTATTTTCATAGTGCCCCCTCGCCGAAGCGTAACAAGCGCATGATACTATGCTTAACTACTAGTCACATGATAATTTTGATCTGCATAGAAATCTTAATCTTCCAAAAAAAATTGGTTGACATATCCACGATAATATCTCTAAGTTTTCTTTAAAAATTCTTAACACCACTTCATTTCTAGGGGTGAAAATCCTTCTTTTCTCCTTTATTGGTAGGGATCAACATCAACAAACTTGTGTATCTACTTTGTTATAAAGGCATTTTCAACTTGCTGATGAGCTGGGCTTTAGTGGTTGGTCTAGGTAACCAGGATGAAAATCCTTGTCATAGACATCTCCTGCCAGATGTGGCAATGACAGTGTGAGGGTGTTTATTCCTTCTTTAAAGCGTCGTAATGGAAGATGTTGACTGAGTTGTAGGAATTAAATTCATATCTTGTAATGTTTCTACCCAATATTTTGATGACTTTGGTTTTGTTGCCTTGCATGAACATTAATAAAAATGGTTGTGCGCACCAAAATGATTCAGATACCTGGAGTTTCAACCTCATTTTAGAAAAAAGTATGAAAATCCAGAAATATTTAACTTACATATCTTATCTTATCCTCAATAATCTCTAAGTTGTGAGCCTTAACAAAGCAATTGGAAGACAACACCTGACTTTCTTTATCACCAACCATTTATCTCCTTTTTCTTGGATAAAGGACACACAATGGACATTTCCTCATGAAGGAAAACAATAGCATATACAAAATAAGGACAACTCGACACAAAATGCCACTAAAAATATATTAAAATTCACTGAAAACCTTCCTGAATCCCGATCCTCTTGTTACTCAGATTTATTACCGCCCATTGAAGCTTGAAACCTGCACCAGTACGTGCATTGAACCTTCACTACTATAGTAGTGCAAGTTTGAAGGTTGGAGAAACTGGACCTTTTGCAGCAGAACAAACAAAAGAAGTGGTTGAAGTCAGGACATCAAAAGCCAAACAACTTCTTCCCCTTGTTGACACACTACTTCCATGATTTGAAGAGAATCAACTGATCTAGCAATACTACTTATCCTCATAATTGTTCATTGCCAAAAGATCAGACATCGTCAAGGTAGAGATGGACCAGAAATACATAATTCAAATGCATCATCAAAGCCACCACCTCGGCTATGCTGCTAAAGAATCAAAACCTAAAGGAAACAAGGAGCTACTAGAACTAATATTAACAGAAGGGACGGATCTCCGCTGGGCGGCAGAGAGAAGATACGACGCGGCCGTGTGGAGGATGCCCTGGGTGGCGGCTAGGGGTTGGAGAAAAGAGATGGTCAAGTTTTTTATAACCAAGCGTTCGTTTCGATTCAAACAAATGAATCACAAACGAGGCCGGATAATATGATAATATGGCATTTTTATCATTTTGATGGATATATATTGGTCAAATATAAACAGTGTTGGGTAGAACATAGTAAATGCATGGACTCTGAAAAAATAAATCATATACTGCAATTGCCGTGCATGTAGTATTAGACTTTATCATGCGGAGCATGCTAGCTTAGGGGGCATTGACAGGGATTGACTGTGATATATATATATATAGCCCGAAGTGAAAATACATGCAGCCGCCGGAAAGTGCTAGAGGCTGAACCTGTGCCTATAGTGCAGTGTGACACTACTGATATATGCTCAGTTTACATTTAGTCAACAACTTTAATCCTCTGTTGATCATGCACGATAAATATATCAATGGACTTTTCAGGTGCGGCTAGCTTTCATTTTTTTTTCCTCGAATACGCACGAATGTGTATTTTATATTATTGAAGAGGGGCGAAGAGCCTCATCGTTTTCATTTTTCTTAAAAGCTGCTCCAAAACACACACACACACCAGCTGATGAACGAGGATGACCATTGATTAGCTAGCTTGGCTGCATTACGCATGCTGGCAGCCTTATAGCTAGCTAGCTGGTATAGTACGTACGTACTTAGCGGTTGGTCCGGCCTGCATCTGGACCAGGGCATGAGTGCATGTCAAGAAGGATCCAAGCAGCAGGGGTGAGAGAGCGACGTCTCAACTCGATGGACGGATGCATGATGAGCCAAGTTGCAATGCAAGGCAGGATATGGCATGGCATTGATTCGGCGATGGCTGCACGGGAACCACCACCGTCCGTTCCAACGACCAAAGTGATGCATGCAGCCAGGTGAGGCGACTACTGTACATACTTCTCACTCAGTCCTCTCACGCATTTTCTTAAATAAAAATATATACTACTCCCACCGTATCTAGTGGGCAAGAAAACATACGTCGCTGCTGGATGCAATCAATCATGCGTCGCAACAGCATTCCAATCACTACTCCATTAACAACAATTGCTTGGTTAATTGATTTATTGTGCCACCGGCTAGATCGACGTCGACCTATATTGCCACGAGCAATGTAACTAGCAACATAGAACACATTGCGGCTAACTTTATTGCTTCTCCATCGCAAAAGGAATTTTTTTTTGCTTCTCAAAAATAGGTAGATGTACATTATTTATCATAAAAGGCATTGTAAAACTAGGGGGTCATCAATGAGAAAAAGCAATTCTCCCATGCGCGGGAGGTCTCGTGCATGGGAGAACCCTTGATTTGCTATGAGATTCCGAGCAATGTATAGGTACTGCTCATAGCTGGCAAGCTGTTTCTCTCACCACATGCAAGCACATTGCTCAAGCTATGCAGCCTATGCTCCGACATCCCATACTTTTTTCATCTTATTCCTAAGATTAAATTTATTTTTTTGAACCAAAATTCCAATTTATTATTTCTTTGTGTATATGTGTTTATGATGACAGATAATGGCGAGCCATAGTGAAATAATAAGTTTTTCTTTTGAATCAGAATATTACTGAATTTTTTCGCATGAAATTAATGAATTTGGATGAAACATGTTTGAAGTGTGGTGATTTAGTTGTCAAAATAATAACTTTTAGAAATATATTCAATATCGGTCTTGTTCTAAAGATTTTGTCACAAAAAACACAATTGTACCCAAAAAATGGTGTTCGATGGGATATTGAGGTTGTTACACCCAATGCGCTGCGCCATACTAAGTACCTACCGCACAAAGGGTGACAGTCTCGCCCTCCCCTGCACCTTCCACATTGTCGTTGCTTACTGCCACCGTGACCATCCCTCTAAGCCATTCCCTCCCCTGACCTCCAGCGACTCCAACGACACCCACACACCCTCCCCCCTCACTCCCACCGGCTCCTGCTCATCCACGTCTAGGTTCCGCCACAGCTGCCTCAAGCCGTCCCGCCTTCGGGCCCACACAACGCGAAAAAAGTGACCGACAAAAAAGGAATTTCCAGGTACTTTGATGTTTAGAAAAACCCGTAACTAAATGGGTGAATTTCTTAGAAAATATCTTGTGGCGTTTTGGGAGGACCGTTTTGGCTCTAGGGTGCATATGCTCCCAATATAGTAAATAAAATTTAAAAATTCTGATTTTTCTTGTAGATGTTCTTGTTAGTGTAACAAGTGTGTTTGCCAATTTTCATGCAAAATGGGATGACGGTGTTTCATCAGTGAAAAAACAAAAATAAATGTATAACATTTGGAGGTAAAATTTGTCGTTCAACTTGTTTTTTTTTTTTGCACAAACCGAAATAGTTAAGCTTTCCTCCCAAAAAATTGCAGGTAGCATTTTGGTGTGACAACAGACACATCTATTTAAAAAAATTAATTAAGGTGGACATCCTCTAGGTGTGACAAAAAATATTTTTGATGGGCAGGAGCATATTGCTCCCAAGAGCCAAATTGGATTTCCTGTGGCGTACTAGTGAAACTTTATTTTGCTTATTTTTCTTCACACACCCGTATACCTGCCTTTCATAACCAGTATCTTTAACACATATGCTTCTTGTTCATTGTTGGTGAAGAAGCTCTGCAAGAGCGCCATTCTCTAGGTGGACATCCTGGGTGCTCGTGACCTGGGTGGCATGAAGAACATGTACGTCGTCACCAAGTACGTCAACAAGTGGGTGCGCGCGTGCAGGGGTGGAGCTCAAGCTAAAGCTACCATAATGCACCACTTAACCATAGCATAAAATTTTCAAGC
Source organism: Aegilops longissima (assembly GCA_021605205.1). Classification (NCBI taxonomy): domain Eukaryota; kingdom Viridiplantae; phylum Streptophyta; class Magnoliopsida; order Poales; family Poaceae; genus Aegilops; species Aegilops longissima. Next base: position 849,333,736 of record CM038677.1, read on the forward strand.
AATGATGTGCTGAATAAGGGTGTGTTTTGCAACTTGTAACACAGATTTCAGTCATAACAGAAGTCGACGTATAAAAAGATGAAATAGTAAACAATTCTTACTATAATGATAAAACAAAGAATAAAGTTAATTGAAAAGGGTGTCTTGCATGTCCAAATTATAAGAAATATCATTAGACATCTTTTCCGGAGCAACCAGCCGTCCGTACCCTTCAACTTCTACAAGCGCCTCCCCGCCATGCATGGAAATTCCCCGCCAAGGGTGACATGCTACTACTACACTACCCTGTGAGATTACTTTCCGTTTGTGTGCTTAGCGGATGGGAAAAAGTAAGAAAGATTGGAGGTGATATATACTCTGAACATTCAGAAGCTTCCCTCAAAAATTAAAGAAGTCAGCTGGAAAGGAAGAAAACAAAGCGGCAGATGCGGCATTGCTTTCATCCAACATATTTTTTGTTCCACTACATTCCATACCATACCTTACACGGTGGTGCTGGTGTGCATGTAAAGAAACATTCTTCTTCTTCTTCTTTGGATACGTGTAGCGTGCGGAATAAAGTGGCTAACGAGAATAAATAAAGCCTCCCTGTAGTAGTGTATTCCATCTCCAGCCACTGCTGTTTGACACACACTAGATAGATATTCATTCATATTCCCTCTTTTATCTTGTTCAGAAAGCAGTTTCCTCTAAAAGTAGCTTATTCTAATCTTTATCTACATGCACTAGTGTAGTGCCAAAGTGAAGTGAATATACTATTGGTCCTCGAAAAGTAGCTTGTCCTAATCTTTGTCTACGCAATGCAGTTTCCATTTTGTTGATCAGATTGATTAGTATCATGTCTCTGGAAGGATCCAAAATCCACAGACACAGAGAAAACCAGTTAGATTAATTAGGCACAAAAGGTGTGTGTGTTTGGTGCTTTCTCTTCTATATACACAGTGGTGGGGCATTCCATTGTCCTCTCATGGCACCTCCTTTTATCGAGTGGGCACACATATAGTGCATGCATATGCACGAACGATTCCATCGATCTAGCTGTCCACTCGAATTATCCAAAGTTGAGGAATACTCAAGTAAAGCTAGCTTTGTAGATTGCAATCATGGATGGACGGATCGCCTTTAGGAACTGCACGGTTTAGTCATGCCCGCGGCAACCTTTTTCTTTCTCTCATTTCATAGAGTAGCACTAAGTAGCATGCATTTTCTAGCTAGGTAGGTGGTTCCTGTGCAAGGGGGTATGGAAAGGTTGTCTGATTGGGTTATCAATCAGTCGACTCGGAATATATTTACTTGATGCACGAAAGACGGTGCGTGGTAACCATGCGTTTCATTGGTCAGCACTCGTCGGTCATCGCTCATCGATTATTGGCGGGTCATACGAACCATGAAGAAGTTTCCCCCGGCTTCTTCTTCACCACGCACGCAGGACCATGGAGGAGAGCCTGTCTCGTCTCATAAATAGTTGAAATGGACCAGAATCCATAAACCGATCCATCAACCACAAGCTTGGTATGTTGATTAGACTAGACGACGCTGATGTGAGAGTGATTTGACAATCGAGATAGCTTGGTAGTAAATAAATTTGACCATCCCTCTAGCTAAGTTAGGGAAAATAAAAATGGAATACTTTCTGCGACGTACGTAGGACCATAGTAGGAGCGTCGACTACCATCCCTCTAGCTAAGTTAGGGAAAATAAAAATGGAATGCTTTTCATGCAGGCGCCTATAATGGCTTCGTGAAATCTCAAAATGATATGCTGGCTCAGTATTTTGGAGGTGCTTATAGGGATAAGGTGTGCGTGTGTGCATTCATACGGATGGGTGTGCGCGCGTATGTATGAGCGCTTGCGTTGTACTGTGTTAAAAAAAGTCATTCACATGGCAGGCAAGGCAGGAAGACTACCCATTTGTCAATGTCCAACTAGGCGCCAGTTCCTTTGACACTATTCTAAAGAATCATGGTCTGGGAAATCAAAATCGCAAAAGAACACATCTCTGCCTCAGGAGTCGCTTAGAATCATCCGAGAACTACGGTGTATCTTAGAATCGTCGAAACCCCACGATTCTGGTGATTCTGGGCGGCCCCTCAAAAGAAAACTGTTCGTTATGACACCTTACCGCTATTTGACGAGGTAATAACATCTAAAATGCTACTCGTCCCGGTCCACCAAAAGAGACCCAAGACGACTGAAGCAGTCAACCATTTCGTCCTCTCCTTGCCTCTTTCCTCCTCTACATGCCGACGTTGATCCACCTGGGCCTCTTTCCTCATCGTGCTTGCCCTCCCGCAGGCATGGCGAGCCCAGTGGTTCAAACTTATCAGTTCGGCACATAATTTTGGTTTAAAGGCATAATAGAGATCTCAACACACATCTCATACAAAAATTACAGACTGGAATCTCAACAAAGAATATTTTTTTATTTTTTTAAAAAGGAGGAATACCTCCGGCCTCTGCATCAGTTGATGCATGCAGCCATATTATTAGAAGTCGCAACAGAGTCTTAACATCCAAGGAAGCTCAAAATCCGAGCAAGAAAAAAGGAGAAAATAAATATATAAAGTGCCACAACCGGATAAAGCACCACATCCGGCGATAGAAAACAGGCTACGATGCCTACACACCTAGCCTATTGTTAACTCGCCATCCAAATCGGCTTAAGATAGCCGTCTCATCGTCTCCAAATGGTTGCACCCTAATAACCATAGTTCTCAGTAATCCGCATGAGTGAAGTAATTGACCACATACGGATCCAAGCTGTAGCTCTGTAGATAACCTGCAAAAAATTGGTGAATGTTGTACCATTAAAAATCATATCATTTCTAGTGTTCCATATAGCCCACAATAAAGCACATATCCCTATCCGAATATGTTTAGCTATGTGTATGTATACTCCATTAAGCCACGTCCCAAATAACGTATTTATGCTCATTGGAGGTTGGATGTTAAAAGCTATATAAATAGATCGCCATAACAATTTTGCAAGTGGATACTTGAGAAAAAGGTGTTTAATCGTTTCGTTTTGCTCACAAAAACAGCACCTGGGGTTACCAACCCAATTCCTTTTCATTAGATTATTTTTGATCTCAACAAAGAATTGGACAGCTGATTCTGTGGACAGGTGATTATGTGAGCAGTTTCCAGAATAGGATTCTAGGGAATCATGAGGCAAAAATAACTGGCCCTAGGTAGGAACGCGACTGTTCTAATCCCGAGCTCATGTGAGCTTGGTGAACAGTACAATAAAAAAGAGAGGAAAAAAGCTGATTTTTTTGTGTCAAGCATTGACAAAATGTTTGTTTGCTTGCAAAATTTCATCACCATATGACATTCATGAAAATTGTGGCAAAAAATAAAGATAAAATCGATGCTTCAAAATGTTATTTTGAAAAGCATTCTCGAGCATCATTTTTTTGGCCACATATTCCACGATTGTCATTTTGTAATGAGATTTTGCAAACCATGAAAACATTTGTCAATGTTTCGCTAACACACACGTGACACACCCACTGTGGTAGGGCACTTCATTTCCTTCTAAGTTATACGATATGATATAGAAATTATAAAAAGGGCATAAAGAAGGCATGGCCTGACCGGCGCGCCATCGTATCGTTACCGGAACCTACGTACGTATAACCTCGTGCATGCAAAAAAAATTACCACTACTGCATGCGTAGTAGTAGATGCCATGCACCTGATGGTTGATCGCTCCCCCGCGTATACAACGAACTTTGGACATTCACTGACTGACTCCAGTGTAGCTGATTGGACGGGCACACCAACAATCACTGGTAACTTGGATGTAGCAACACCAGGCAATTAACTGGCCGTATATATAATCAGAAATGACAGTCTGCCTGGTGCTGCATGCACATGTGTAGTGGCCCCTCAAAGTGGATTCATTAGTGGACGCCCATGGATGATGGGTGCAACTGTAGCAATACACACTGGTCGGGCCGTGGGCCCGTGGCCGCCTTCTAGACGTGGGTGGCTAAAAAAATGCTAACACACAGGCGTTTTACGGTCTGTTACGAAACTTACCATAAAATCTCTTCACCGCACCCCTGAATTTCACCGGGGGTGGGGCCCAAAAATGCTAGACGTACCGGGTCATACAGGCTTCTACAGACCCCTTCCTAACCAACTAACCATGCCCCCCCCTCCCCGATTTTCAGGTGGGTGGGGCCCTTCCATCCCTTTGTCCAATCACAAATTGCCACCTTGAACACACCTTGTAAAACCCTGTAAGGCTCGGTCAATGTAGCATCTCTGGGTGGGGCCCTTTCTCCCTCTAATCCAATAAAAAGACTGCGAGCTAAAGATCAGCCCGTAATCCTTAAATAACTCTCCGTTGATGTAGCATTGTTGGGGTAGCTACTGCGCTAACTAGCAAATAGAGGGGCTCGGTATGCATGCATGCATTTTTCTCTTCTTTTTTTCCATCTCCGCTTGATGTGCCTGACTGATCCATCGGCAGGCAATTCGGCATGGCTGGCCATTTGTGCATGGGTCACAGTGAGCACACGAAATCGACACGTACGGTAAGTATTTCCTTCATCCGGTGAAAAGTGTACATATAGAAAACGACAAATTATGAAGTGGAGTAAAAATTGCATTAAAAATGAACAAGCCATCATCTCTCTCCTCTTTAAGACCTTTTCCAATGCAATGTGCTTATATGAGGTGGTAAGTGCATTAAATAGCTTAGCAACTCAACTCTCCAATGCGTATGTACTTAACTGTTGTTGCTAAGCTCATTTTATTTAATGATTTAACACCTAAACTCTTTCATGCATTGGTCAGCTTCTTTCATTTAAGTGGTTTACCTAGGTTCACGCGCTTGGCATTGGTTCTTCTTGAGGTCACCAAAGTACTCTCTCTCATCTTTAATTGCTGTGACATGTCATTTTCTCGCTTATGTGACATGCTTAGCATCTGTTCACAGTGGAGCACTGGGAAGGGCCTAATTAACCAACCCACAATGAGCTAAGTGCATGTAGAAATTAAGGAAACCATGTGCAGAATGTTATTGATCTTGATTACCGTGTGATGAGGGAGAAGAACTTTTTTCTATTTTAAAGTGCATTGGGGAGATATAAGTACACTTTTTTGTGGACAAATTTTAAAGCCAAACATACACTCTTCACCAGATGAGGGGGTACGTACGTATGGCAGTTGGGCCACACGGCGCTGCATCATATATGCACCACGTCGGGCAGTGCCTTAAATCTCTGGGCTAGATTCCTCACGACCTGGAAGCATTTTTGTTGTGTCAACAGACTATAAACAAACAAAATAAAGATAGCCGGACAGGGCGCATGTGTAATCACCGACGATGCGGCAGAAAGGCAGCGTTCGCGATGGTAGTTGTAGCATGGCAGTGTTGGATGGCCGCGGCCCACTTACGCACAGTGTCGGTCGCGGCAAAAGCTAAGGAAATTGTCATCTAAGCCCTCCCAAAAACAATTCTTCACAGGTTGGTTCAAAGTTGTATGGGGGCACAACCCCAAGAATACACATAGTTCCGCCGTAGCCGGGACAGAGGGGGTTACAAGAGGAAGGAATACTGGTTCGTGAAGTAGATAGATCCACGGTTGCTTACCCCCGAGATTGGTGAAGGACATGACGGAGTGGTTCCGAGGACAGCCAATGAGGGTTTGAAATAGGAAGCATAATGAACAGTAGACGATGGATTATAACAGGCCGCGTATACAAGAACACTGGCCGGCGCGAAACGAAATAGTCAGATTTGAACAAATAATACATACTGATCTAGTCACTGATACACATTATGGCTAGATCGGTCTGTGACAAACCTCCAGCTTAGCCCTAAAGAACCTTATCACTGACCACACTAGAGTGTCCGTTCAGTGATATTGCACATTGGTGATGGCCGACGATGGGACGGTCTATGACGAAGGGTCAGTGCTATTCACGGACGTATTAGTGATTGGGTCTTTATATTCTTGAGTGGATCATCATTACTGCTTGGTATTTTTTGTGAGAAAGGCGTAAGCTATTTCATGAAGAGAATATCAAGACCTTAATAAGATTACTATGGGGATTTGTGCCCTGGCCGCAAACTAGGTTATTGCTCTTTTAATGTGACCCATGAATAAAGAGGGGTGGACCTGACCACGTGTAGGTATTGTTAATCTTAATGAAGATACATCCTTTCATCGAGACATTCTTAGGGGCTTGGCTGGTGCAGTTCTAAGAGACACTAGTGGGAAATTCATCGCAAGAGGTAACTGGAAAATTGATTGGTTTGTTGATGTCTTGACTGTTGAAGCTTTAGCACTAAAATTTGGTCTATCACTTTCGAAAAGGGCGGCCGCCTTGTTATTAACTTTGATAATTTTGAGGTCATTGGTATTATGAAGAATGGATGGCGATCTGCAGGAGTAGCGGTGGTAGTTTTTGGTTATTGTTATTATATTAATTGTGATTTTCCTCACACTACTTTTGAATATTGTAATAGGGAAGCTAATGTAGTTGCTCTCGTGAGCTTGAGCAGGCACTAGGAACTGTAAAACGGAAGTTCTTACTTCCCGACGTGACAAAGCCGGAACTAATAATCCACCGGGAGTGGTAATTTTTTAGGTGAGGGCAGTTGGAATTTGAAACCGCTTGTAGCAACTAGCAGAGTTGGTTGTGATTTTGAAGCCGCATGTAGTTTTGGATGACTGGGGGGCGATCTTGTAAATGAAACCGGCTGCGGTACTTCGACCATCTATCTACATAACGCAAGCCCCGATCACTCACTTTCCCCACTTCCGGTCGAAGAAATGGATCCGTTGCTACCGCATCCATGCGCCAACATCCGGGCAGGGTAGGGTTGTAAGTGTCCCAGCGCCACCACTGCCACCATGGACAAGCCGCGTGTGGACTACCACTTGGAGGGTGTTTTCCGCCACCACCACCCGCCCTGCCGCCGCATCCCTCACGTCAACATCCGGGCAGGGTAAGGGGGATAAGTGCGTTGGCACTGGTGCTTCAGCCGGCCAGCCTCGTGGACGACCACTGGAAGGAGTCCTTACCGACGCCGCTGGGAGCAAGTGTGCTGGAACCACTGCCTCTACCGCCAAACCTTGCCTTAGTTAATGATCGTGGCATTGGCGACCTTTTCCTCTCTCTCACTTCATAGGATAGCCTGCATGCATTTTCTAGGCAGGTCAGTAGATGCTTGCAGTGTGCGGAATGGAAAGGTTGTCCGATTGGGATCTCAGACAGTCATGTTATACTACTCGATCGATGTTGGAAAGATAGCGCGTGGTACACCATGCCCTCCGCCGTCTGTCATGGCTCATCGTTCACGGATGAATCATTAGAATTGTGAGAAGTTTCCCTCACCTTCTTCATCACTACGCTTGAAATGTTAATTTAGTTTAGTGCTTGATCGATGACGACGCTGATGGGAGGGGCCGTACTAGCTGATAGGAGTAAATAAATTTGACCGTCTCTCTAGCTAGCTAGTAGAACAAAAAAAGAGTACTTAATCTACAACGCAACTCGTGTCGATTTATATCATTGGTTTAGATGATGTTTTACTTACCAGTTTTGCTAAGTCTCAGTTGACCAAGACTTCATTATGCCTCAGTCGATACTATATTCTTTTAATTTTGCATGGAGGTTCATACAAACGTGACGTGGTAACGCCAATGGACCGACAATGTTGCCTTAACTTGATGCCATATAAGCTGAGTCGATCTCAACTCCCTCTAAAGGTCCTGCTAGATAGGTAGAGAGTAGTAGGACTGAACCATCAACGATTCACTTGCATTGTAGGCAAGAAAGCAGTAGCTAGAATTAGCCAATTCCATGGCGCCAGCGATGCATTTTTCCGGCGCCGGTGCGTACGTTGGTCCATGGCACGATGTGTCAACTCGACTTGATGTCCGGGACAAGGACACTGCATTTGTCTTTGTAGTTTTGTAGGCAAGGATGCAGATTATATTACTGCTGCTGCTCACATGCATGCATGCGCTTGATTAGCAACTCCGGCTAGCAACACAGATTGACACTGACTAGTTGTGAAATGACAATCCGCGCGGTGCTGTGCGTGCCGTGTCGATCGTGTGCTGCCTACTGAAGAGATTGATCAATTCATCCACAACGCATGCAACTGTAACAGTGTCCGCTGGCCTGGCCGTGGCCGTCATGTGGGCTAGGCTAGATAGCTCTAGCATGCATGTGGACGGGCTCATCAGCTAGCCATGGATACATATTTTTTTCTCTTATTTTTTCTTCTCCGTATGTAGTACTACTACGTAGTAGCTAAATTAGTTACGTCTTCTCCTCTCCTTCCTTTTTGGCCGGTGAAAACAATAGCTAGCCATGTCTGACTGACGATCCATCGGCCGTATGCGCGTGCGTCACACCTAACCTGAGCACACGTACGAGATCGACACGTACATGCGTACTACGGGCTACGGCGGTTGGGCTACTGAAGCTGCATCGCGCACCACGTCCACCCAGCGCGCGCGGTGCTACTTTTGTCTCTCCACTAGAGGATTCCTCTCATGGTCGCAACCTTTTTTGTTCTTCCTTTTCGAGTACCACGCGCAAAGTCTTGGTTCCTCGAGATTACAACCCCTTTTCATCGAGCAAAAAAGGTTATTTCCCTTTTACGATGCCTCCCCATATCAATGTGTCGTCACTTAAACCAACGAACATCGAGTTATAATTTACCAAAAAATTTACCGATGAATTTGTATTTGGATGAAGTTTCTAATTAATTTGGTGCCCTTAGTTGTGTCTCACTCGGCAGGTTTATCCCCAGTTTCCGAAAACACTTGTTCCTGCCCAAACCACTTTGCTCATCTTATGCTTTTTCCCTTTGACTGTTTGACTATCATTTTGAAAACTTCATAAAACATTCACAATAACTCAGAAAAATTCAAATAAGATATCAAAATGTTCAGAAAAGCATCACCTATATGTGCATGTCATTTGCATTCATGAAAAAAGTGTTTGTCAATCCCTATCTCAGTTTTAGCTCATATCATCTTAGCATGAACAGTAAAATCTAAAAAAAATCTAAAAACATTTGGTGGGAAACTTTGACCAATGTTTTGAGTGCTTGCCAAGTTTCATAATGGAATGACATTCGTGGAAGTTGTGGTAAAAAAATGAAATTTTGGAGCGTTGATTTTGTTTTTTTTGCCACGACTTCCACGAATGTCATTTCCTTATGAAACTTGGCAAGCACTCAAAACATTGGTCAAAGTTTGCCACCAATTTTTTTTAGAAATTTTTTAGATTTCACTGTTCATGCTAAGATGATATGAGCTTAAACTGAAATGGGGACTGGCCAACACTTTTTTCATGAATGCAAATGACATGCACATATAGGTGATGCTTTTCTGAACATTTTGATATCTTATTTGAATTTTTCTGAGTTAGTATGAATTTTTTATGAAGTTTTCAAAGTGATGGTCAAATGGTCAAAGGGCAATAGCATAAGAGGAGCAAAGTGGTTTGGCCAGGAACAAGTGTTTTCGGAACTAGGGGTAAACCTGCCGAGTGTGACCCAACTAGGGGTATAAAATCAATTATCCCATTTTTCATGGCATATAACCCATGAATATACTCCCGAATTATAAACCTAGAGGGAGAGGATCCTTCAACTAGTTTGCGTTAATTATTATTTTTCTGTCCAGGAATCACTTGATTTAGGTGGTTCCAAACATAGCGCATGGTTCGCTTTGGGGGGTGAGAGGGGGTCTGGTGGTAAACCTTAGATATCGCCGCCTCCTTTCCGTGTCCCTTCCACTGCGGCCGAAGGACGGCGACGGAGGAGCTACCTTCTCATGTGGTTGTCTCTCTTATGGGAGAGATCGAGACGTACACAACTGAGCTTGGATACCGGGACGGCTCAGGCAAACCCTAGCCGCTGCCGCCTCCTTTTCTTGCCCCCTCCCCCACTAATGCCAGATAAGGACAATGGCGAGGCTAACTTCTTGTGTGGTTGTCTTCCTGATGCAGGAGCGCTCCTTTCATGTAGCATGGTGGCCCCGAATGGTGGGGCATACACATTGGAGCTTGAATGCTAGGGCGGTTCGAGCAAACCCTAACAGTAGCCGGCTCATCCACTCCCCCTCGTTGCCGCTAGAGGACTACCTTGTTGAACCGTTTGGCTCTTCCACGTGGAGAGTACTCCTATCATGCGGCTTGCCTCATCGACGGACTAGTCTGTGCAACAGCGCCGATGCGAAGTGGTCTAGTGGTGGTGCGACAGTGGGGACACAAAGTGACTGATCGATGACTTTCTGTTGGTGTGATCGGAGAATTAAAAAAAAAAGGTTGCACTGAATATATACTCTGAATATCCAGAAGGCTCCTCGTCAATAATTAAAGAATTCAGTTGGAAAGGAAGAGAAGAAAGCAGCAGATACGAGTTTGGGCATTCTTCTTCTTCTTCTTTCGGATACGTGCAGTGTGCGGAATAAAGTTGCTGGATCAAGCTAACAAGAATAAGTAAAGCCTTCTTGTACTAGTGTATTCCATCTCAAAACTTTGATGCAGCTTGACAGTACTCGATAGATATTCATTCATATTCGCTTGTCTTATTCATAAAGTACTATTATCATCCTAAAGCTAGCTTTGTCCTAATCTTTGTGTGTGCAATGCAGGTTGCATTCTATTGATGATATTAATTAGCAGCATGTATCCGGAAGGATCCAAACTCCATAGAGGCATCTTGTTTGTTTAATTAGGCAAAAATATTAGCAGTGGCGAAGCCAGGAATTCAAAGTTGTGATGTCAATTGAAAATTGTGATGTCAAGTAGTTGTATTTAGATTAATTGTACATTATTTTTGGACGATTTCTATTGTTTTTGCCTTAATCTTGTGTAGTCAAGTGACTACACAGAACACCCCTGGCACCGCCACTGAAAATTAGGCGTGTCGTTTCCTAGTGATAGTGCATTCCACTATCCTGTCAGAGCATCTACAATTGAACTTTACAAATTCGGCCCATTAAACATCCACGGATGTGTCCGGACACGATCCAAGACAGCGTCAGACGGCCCTCAAATGTCCTATTGTACTGTCACACTCCATGCACGTCGATCATACACATAAATATCACATGTAAAGTAAATAATAAATGTTTGTATCCAAAATACATAGTGCGAACATAAAATTTATTAGAAGTGCACAATTCAAACATTAAACTCATTGGTTTTCATTGTGCATCCACATATGCTCCACAAGGTAATTGAGTAGTTGCATGGACACCTGTTGATCTCGTAGGTTTGGGTGCATCTCCAGAAAATTCAGAATATGGTTTGCATCTTGTTCCAGGATGTGGACTTGTATTCTGGGCTTCTCAAAATTATGGGTTCAGACTGCCCCTTCACCTTTGTCCTCAACAATTATATTGTGCAAAAATGACACAACATGCCATCAGCTTTCACAAAGTCTCTGATTCCCACATCATTGCAACTCCACCAACTTGGAGCACTCCAAATGCCCTCTCCATATCATTCCCAGCTTCTTCTTACATTGTTCCAAGGTGGCTTTGTTTGTTGCCATCTGGAACAAATATGGTCTTCAGAAATGTCGCCCACTGATGATAATACCATCGGTAAGGTAGTACCCCATGTTGTGGTTGTGCTCGTTGATGGTTTAGTTGCATGACTGCGCTTCCCCATCACAAAGTCTCTTGAACAACAGAGATCGCTTGAGCACACATTGATGTCGTTTTGAGAACCAGACAAATCAAATAAAGCATGTCAAATCCAGAAGACCCTTAATATCACTTCTTCTAGTATCATTGTGGCCTTGGTACATCACACACAAACTTTGGGATACTTATTTCATTACCAATGCATGCAATCAACTGAACCGAGCATACCTGGAAAACCTCTTGCCGCTTCAATAAACATCAACCATTCTATATCTTGCACAGTTGGTTCCCTCAGATACTCCACTCCAAATACCTTCACCACGGCACAGGAAAAATCTCATAATTAATGATGTCAAGGCCCATCGCACGAATGACATGTGTGTCGGTACCCAATGCAAGCATCCTCAGTGCAACCGTATGTTTCTGCAAAGGAGAAAACGAGAGTTTTCCTCAACAATCCTTCTTGAGCCTGAAGTAGGGGTCATGTTCCTCCACTCCATCAACCACACGCAGGAACAAAGCTCTACGCATACTGAAGCATCGACAAAAAAATGTTTCAAGGAATGTTGGTATGGGGTGAAAGTAGTCCTTGTAGAGAAGCCATGCGCCAGCGGTACTATCCTGGTTAAAAACTCTCCTCCCTTTGATTGAATCGTTGATATTTAGAATATGCCCCAATTCCAACTCCATTTCCTCTAGTTTCTCATCATCATCATGTCAGCATCTTCATCATCTGAATCCGATGAATCGAAGAATTCCTTTTGATCAATTCATCAAGATCCTTGTATTGATACTCCTCATCCGACGAACCCTCCAAGCCCATCATTTTGCCTACAAAAGAATAAAAAGCTGCTTGGAACAATTGTTGAACACATAGAGTGCAAGATGTAGTCCGAGAAGACCCGGACGTGCCGTTTCGTTGTTCCGGCCGGTGACAATGTTTGGCTGACGGGGAGGAATTTTTTGGCTCTGGTGGTGGCGTTGAGGGGTCGGGACGGCATCGGAGCTAGGGTGGCAACATAGCTAGGGGCGCAGACGAGAGAGAAGATAGGAAAGGAAAATGGCTTAGCCGGTTGGTCGGGGTGGATTTGATGAAATTTGTGGTGGGTCATGTCTGTTGTATCTAACGTGGCGGAAGCGTCCGAGCGCTTGGGTGCTCCCCATATCCTTCCTTGATATGGACTAGATATGGGGTACCGGTCAGCCTGGATGTATAGGGGCGATTTGAGAAACCCGGTTGGGTCATGATTTTGTGACCGGTCACTGATTGGGTCGTCCGTCTGGACGTATAGCGGGCATTTGAGGAGTGCCACTTCTTTTATTATAAAGTAGGCATAGACTATGCATATGAATGATCTATTGATTAGGTTTCCAATCGAACTTTCCGAAGTTTTAGAATACTCAATAAAGCTAGCTTTGTAGATGGCAATCGTGGAGGAATGGACCGCCTTTACTAACCGCACAGTTTAGTCGTGCCTGCATCATTGCATTGACGATGTTTTTTTCTCCCTGCCTCATAGGGTAGCACTATTTTATTTTTATTTTGAAAAATCCAGCATTGTCTGGCCATTTCATCGATCATTAGCAGTGAGCAACAGGTAAATTGTGATAAGATGGTGATCTATGGATCAAGGAAGAAATCAAAAAGTATTATGAAAAGTAGGGTAGCACTAATGAGTAGGTGGTTGCACTGCAAGGGATGAAGGGAAATGTTGTCCGATTGGGCAATAAATCAGTCAATCCAAATATATACTCAATGTTGGAAAAGCAGTGTGTGGTACACCATGCATCGCCCTACGTCGTCGGTCATCGCTCATTGATCATTGAAGGACCATTTGAACTATATGAATCCTGAGGTGCATGCCACGAGAAGTTTCTCGCATGCTCGTTTCACATGAGAGGACCATCTCATCTGCTCATAGATAGTTGAAATGGACGAGGATTCACAAACTGATCCATCAACCATGTAGCGTTAAAATGTTGATTAGAACTCGATGACGACTCTGATAGAAGATGGTTTGACAATGAGGCTACCATGTTAGCAAATAAATTTGACAGTTCCCTAGCTAGCTAATAGAACAAAATATTACTCTCTCTGTAAAGAAATATAAGAGCGTTTAGATCACTGCTTAAGAGCGTTTAGATCACTAAAGTAATGATCTAAACGCTCTTATATTTCTTTATGGAGGGAGTACTTTTTTTGTGCAACCTAGTAGTACCTTGTGTTGAGCGTGTATCATTCGTTCAGGTGTCGTTTTACAACCTGTACCATAAGTAACACCGGCCGACAACTTTGCCAAAACTTGTGGGTTTTGTAATTTGGCTGAAAGTTGATGAGATAGGAACACATGCATTTGTTTTGCAATGAAATGATTGCGAGATTGCTCTTGGTTTTGGCGATGCTCGATAATATCTTGATGTCATAATTGAATAGTATTCCCTCTGTAAACTAATATAAGAGCGTTTAGATCACTACTTTAGTATTCTAAACGCTCTTATATTAGTTAACGGAGGGAGTACCATGGATCAATCACACATCGTGCCAAGTTCCAAGTTATAGCATAATTGATAATACTAGTAGTATCGACCATTCATTCAAATAACTAGCAAGACCATTAGCTAGGAGTAGCCAATTCCATGGTACCAGCCATGCCTTTTGCCAGTGCCAGTGGCTCGACTTGATGTCCGGGAGAAGGACAGAGTAACCAACACCAACACACACCCCAGTCCCAGTAGGGTGTGCCACTGCATTTGTAGGCAATGACGATGCTAAGAAGAAGAGAAAGCATGGCCTGGCCGCGTCCTGCGCGGCGTCCATATATATATCTATACAGAAATTAGCTACTAGGTTGCTATCCTCGTGCATGCAAATTAATTACTACAAATTCGCACATGCATACATGCCATGCAAATTAACTGAGACATGTATGGACATGGATTAGGAGCTCTTGGGTGCTTAATAGTAAAAGAAAAAACACTAGGAAATATTAAAAAAAAATCTGAACATCCAGGGCATCAAACCTCGTCAATCATGTTACTCCTGTGCGAAGTTTCAGAAATAAATGACATCCATGGTATTCTCAACAAAAGGAAACGAAAATTTCAATTTTATATAAAAACTGTTTGAATGAAGCGTAGGTTGGACTGTGTTTTCTTCACTAAGAATAACCCAGAGCTTTGTTATCTGCAAACCGGCGCACACCCCACCTCCGCGCTGGGCTGGCCCGTTTACCTTTTTCCTTTTTCCTGCAAAAAGGAACACGCTGACATGATGATTCAAACCATGACCTCCCTATTCACTATAACTTGCACTAACCAGCCTGGAAACAACACCTATTGCGACTACTTACTCCCTTTTTTTCAATTCTTCTTTCTTCCTCTTTGCCAAATCCTAATTTCTTTTCAATTGTTTTTTCTTTGGTTTTTCTTTCTTTTTCTAAATGCGTGAATTTTTTTCAATACAATTTTTTCAAATGTGTGAACTTTATTCAAACTCATGGAATTTTCAAATCCATGAACTTTTTTCAACTCCACGAACTCTTTTCAATTTTTACAAACTATTTCACAAATCTGTGAACTTTTTAAAATTTGGTGAATTTTTTTTTAAAAATGAACTCTTTCTAAATTTGATGAACTTTTTTCAAATTTGTGAAATTTTCTTTAAAAATCGATGAACTTATTTTCCAAATATCTATGAATTTTGAAATACATGAACTTTTCTTAAATTTCATTTCTTTTTCCAAATCTCCTGAACTGTTTTTCCAAAGTTCATGAAATTTTTCTAATTACAAACTTTTTCCAAATCTTGTGAAGTTTTTAAAAATCGATAAATGTTGTTAAATATGTGAAAAAAATTATAATGCACCAATCTTTTCAAATTTGGGAACCTGTTCTTCAAATTTCATGAACTTTTACAAATTTATGAGCTTTTTACAAAATATTTGAAGCTTTTTTTAAAGTCAACTTTTTTATGAACCTTTTGGATACATGAATTTCTCAATTTGGTGAACTATTTTCTTTAATATGCGAAATTTTGTTGCACGTTTTCTGAAATGTTTTCAAACAATAAATAAAAAATCTAAGCAATATAGTAAGCGATACATTATATTGTGTAATAATAGTACGGCTACAGTTGTTCTTAAATGGTACATTATACTGCAGGACATCAACATTATATTTTATAACGCCAATCACTTGAAGATAAAAAAGTGTCCAAACTGTCCTCTCCAAATATAAAAGGTCAAAATGAACTTCCTCGTTAGAGAAGCACTTACATTCTAGATTGTCCGACCAGGCAAAAAAAAAAAAAAACGTGTAGCCTGCCTGTAGAGAGACCTCCTATACAACGCTTCAAGCAATGAATTCTGTTCCTGGTGTTAGTGGGTAGCCTGTATGGACCTCCTATACGGCGCTTCAAGCGATGAATGCTCGATCGCCTCACAAACACGCTCGATCGACTTATTCCTTTGGGGGCGCCTGCTGTTCGACTAGTTGAATGTTGACAGTTGACCACTTGACTTTTCACTGAATCTGAAAAAAATATAAATTTGAAAAAACTCATGAATTTGGAAAACATAGTAAATAAAGTTTGAAAAGAATCATGCATTTGAAAAAGGTTTACAAATTATGAAAAAGGTCATGAATTTGAAAAAATAGGATTTGAAACTGTTCAATAACTTCAAAATCTTCACGAATTTACAAAACTTTCCTGAATTTTTAAAAAGTTAGCGAACTTGAAAAAAATCATGGACAAAATTGTTCGCAAGAGTCAAAAATTCACAGATTTAAAAATTGTTCGCGAATGTGAAAAAAGTTCACCAAATTGAAGGAAATGTTTGTGAATTCAAACATACAAATTAGAAAAAAGTTCAAGAAAATGATTTTGAAAAACAAATCACCAATTGAAAAATAGTCACAAAAAATCAAAACAAATCGTAAATTTACTTTTTCCCCCTTTGTTTTGATAAAGCTTAGGAAAATTTTAAAATAAGAAACAACAAAAAGCGGAAAGAGGAAAAAACCGGTGGAAAGATTCTGTAAGTTTCAAAAGACTGGCTATAATCGGAAAACAGAACCCATTAGCATTATATGAGTCGGCCCAGTTCTTGGGACAGTTCCAGCTGGCGGTGTGTGCTGCGTACGGTTGCAAAACCGCGAGAGTTATATGTCGCCCTCGCCTGAAATCTTTCGGTCTCCATGAGTAGCTACTGGGCCAGCACAGTTTCATCTGTGTTTTTCTTCGTTCGATCTCGTTTATACTAGGACACTCGCGTTCTCTACAGCTATATGTCGGTATTTTTTGGTTCTTGTACGTACTTTGGTTTTCTTTTGTTCCTTTAACGTTTTCTCTACAGTTTGTTAATTTGTTTGTGTTCAACCGGTTTTCTTCATTTCTTTCTTGTTTTTCATGGTTTTATCTTCTTTCTTTTCTACTTTTGTTTTTTGTTTATTTTCTCGGATTTTCTATTCTTTCTCATTGTTATTCCTTTTTGTTTGTTTTTTTTGTTTTTTCTTGGTTTTCAACTGTATTTTTTGTTGTCCATTGTTCCTTTAGCAGTTTTCACTGGTTTCCATGATTTTTTTAATTTCATTATGGGGTTTTATTTTTCATTTGTTTCTTTGTTGGGTTTCACTCTTTTTTTCATTTTAATCTGTTTTCTTTGGTTTTCGTTCTATATTTTTTGTAGACATCCAGAACATTTTTCTAATACTCCCTCTGTAAACTAATATAAGAGCGTTTAGATCACTACTTTAGCGATCTAAATGCTCTTATATTAATTTACGGAGGAGTACACTTTAAACATGAAATAGATGGCCAACATTTATTCTCAAACATATTTAAAAATTGAAATTCTTGGTTAAAAAATTATTACATGATAAATATTTTTAATACATGTTTAACATTTTTATATACACGTTTTAACATTTTAAAATTCTTGGTTAACATTTTTCTAATACAAGCTTGAGATTTTTTAATAAATTATCAAAAATTCTATAATCATTAAACATTTTTCAAATGTTTGATCAACACTTTTCAAATACCTTTTAACATTTTTGAAATGTTTGATTAACGTTTTATTAATACTTGAGCAACTTTTTCACACATATTGTACACAAGAGCAATTATTTATACTATTAAAATAACTGTAAACTAGTGAAGCTTCAATAATACTTCATATGTCCATGTATATAAGAAGTTTTTGCAGCTCGAACAAAAATGTTTCATATTTAGGGACAAAGGCAGTTGTTATTATTAAAAAATGAAATTAACTTAAATTTTAAAAAATAAAATCGTATAGTGTCACGTGATTGCAACATCAAATCGCTGCCCCATGCACATATGTGAAGAGAAAAAACTAATGAAAAATATCGACTAAGCAATAGCCAAAAACATCAGCACAAAAAAAAATTCTTATTAATGAACAAAGATACCTAGCAAAAAAATATAAATTAAAAAATACAAAGGTAGAATGAATTAAGGGCATTGTTATTACCCTAAAAGGCGAGAAAGAAAGTACAAAAACTAAGAAGAATGTTTTTCCTATGGTAGAATGAATTAAGAGAGCGGCTTAAACTAAAAAAAACTAAAATAAAAGGAAATTGATATTATACTACTGTTTATATCATGAAAAAACAGTAGAGTTCTTGTCAAACCCTTTCCTGTCATGTATGAATTAGAATATATTGAAAACGTACACATGGATTACGCAAAACTAGCACTTTACTTGTGCAAGAGCAGATGAAAACTAGTGCAACTTTAGCAAATTTTTAGTATGTAAACTGAATAAATAAAAATTAAGTTGTGTTTAACGTTGCAAAGGTATTAAGTAGTGCGACACGATTGAGCATCAAACAGCTGGCACATGCACAACATAGAAGGAAATCCTACAACGAAGAAAACACACAAAAAAAGGAAGCCAAAAACATTTGCGCAAGCAAAAAAAAACAATTTATTCCATGTTGTTGACTTTTTCTTATAAGCGAAATAGACATATCTAACATTCTTAAAAAGTTGCTCCCCACTTCTACCTATTCTCTCAACATGCACACTATCCACATCAGCAATCTAGCCACATCAGCAGTTCTTAAACCATCATGCGCTTCCTTACATGCAGCCATGCAGGCTTAGCGTATTAATTTGTTCAACGTTTCATCAGAAAAATGGTTTCCAGATCCGTTATCTTCCTGACCTTTTCGTCTTACCCTATACTGTTACTCCCTTTGTATTAATCTAATCAACAAACTCTCGAAGGTTCGTTCGTTTCCCTGAACGAATAAATATCCCCCGATTCTTCTCATCTCCCTCTATATCTACCCCCCTTCTCATTCCTGGCTGCACCGCCCGTGGCCAAAGCCTTCACGTGATGTGGTCGCAGCAGATGTGGTTGTATCGCCCGTTTATTCCTCCGCATAGACTGATCTCGCTCATTGATGGATTTCCTTCACCCTCTTCATCTTCTCAACCGATGGAGCTGCTCCACAGCCAGGCCTTCACGCCCTTTGCTCTTGAGGATTCATTGGGTCTCTGTCAGAACTTGGTGTGCCGGAGCGGAGCAATCTGAAACCCAACTTGGTGTGCCGACGGATCTGGTTTCAGAATTTCACTTATGAGCGGTAACTCACCCCTTTTATTTATGTTAGTCCCTGATTGCATCCCCTAATTAACCTTGATTTATTATTTTCTCTTCTTCGGGTGTTTTGGATTTCAGTTTCCTCATGCTTCAATCCTCGCACCGTATCAGGTTCTTCCTAATTCCTTCATGGCTCCGTTCCTAATCTCCACTATGTTTCCACTTAAATGGGAGATTATCCTACAGGATGTTCGTTATGTTTTCTGTCTATGTGTCATAGATGACTTAATATTTGTATTATTTGCCATCCTATCGATGTATGGCTACTGTTTTGGTCTTTCTGAACTATTGTCAACTTATACTATCTGATTTCCTATATCACGCTGCAGCCTCGGTTGGGTTCGCCAGAAAACCTTGCAACCAAAATTCTGAGTAGTATGTAGAGTCTGTTCTTCTACTGTGTCCAGCCCTATGTCCTCGACATCACAATCCATGTAAGTGAAAAAAATTGTGTTTCACTTCATGTAAGTCTAAAGTGCGAGTTGCATGTCGTCATGATAATTATATATTAATTAACTTTACGGATCATCTGATGGATGTTTAAAACATACCTCATTATACCGTCTGTTGGTTCTAATTTCTAACCGTTTCAGCAAGCAAACTAAGTTCTAATTTTTTCTGTTTTCAGAATAATATAGATAGAAATATCTGAGTCGGCAAAATCTGAGATCTGCACACTGCTGCCTGCTCGGAGCCTTGTGATGCTTCCCTCTATATCAAGCATGTTTCTATAGTTGAATGATCGGCAGTGGAGAATGTTCTATAGTTGAATGTTCGGCAGTGGAGAATGTTCTATATTTGCACACTGCTACATGTCTCAGTGTTTCTATAGTTGAATGCTTGGCAGTGGAGAATGTTTCTCATGCACGTGCTTCTCTGGGATGTAGAGTGTGAAGACAAACAAGGACACTGTACTATTTCTGGTCTGGCGATAGATGTTATCATTTTTTTCCACCTATGCTAGAAGGTGCTCAGTTTTCAAACATGCACGTGTAGTTACAATCAAACATTCTTCTATAAGGTTTAAACTTTGATATTATCTTTTCAAACCCACATCTTTACTTTACAAATGTAAGTTTTTAATTGAATTGTGACATACCAAATGTTTTATTGAAGTACTGAATTTAGTTCTCAGTAACGAACAATATTTTATGTAGTTAGGATATATCACTAATTGATTTTTATGTTGCTAATAACAATGCTAGCTTAAAAGGTTTTCCTTGCTGAGAGGATCAGACAGGGGATGTTCTCAATTTCCTTAAATATAATTGCTCTATGTTTCCTGGTAGGGTGTTAAATAAGATGTAGTACAATGGAGTCAATATGTGTCTACTAACGAATTGTATAGCTTTGGTTATCTCTCGCTCAGTAAGTAGATAAAGGTGGAATGCAAGCTAATTCCTATTCGGGCACATTAACAATGTGAGGCTTGGAAATTTGTATGAAATCTCTCTGTCTTGCTTCTATGCACTTCTAATAGACAACAAATTTTCCCACAAGAAAAATACAACAAATGATATTATCTTCAATTATTATGAGAAAAATATCATCGGAATATGTTACTTCTCTTTGTTTTGTCGATGCACTATTTATTACACCAATGTAGAGATACTCTACAATATAGCAATTAGTCTAACTTTTTATATCTTCCAAGCATTCTAATAAACTTATATTTATATTTCTTTTCATTGGTACTATTCCACACTCCATAAATCCTCCTCCTATACACTACAAATTCCCGCAGCAACGCGCGGGGTATCATCTAGTTAAAACAAATAGATGAATTTCACTTTGTGTTCACCATATTCATAAATACAGGGGAAAATCTGGTGATTAATAAAATAACAATGTTCACGATTGATGGTCTTTTGACCAATCGAAAGTGAATTACATACATACACGAGCACTTTTTTTTCAGTTCTAAAATAAACACAAATGCTTTTTTTTTCAGAGAGAGAGAATGCACGAACACATGCATGCAAGTCACGTGGTTCTGGCTGAGCACATGCATGCGTGCCGTGCCATGCATCAGATGACTATTGATCGCTCGAGCAGACAGTTAACTTGGGCATGCATGCGTGCGTGCCATGCACTGATTGGACGGTCATTGTAGCGATTAACGTTGCTGAAACCGAACGAGGTTGGGGGGACGCGACTTCGGTCATATGGCGGACGATGGCTGTGTCTATGACGTCGTTCCCTTCTCGAGGCATCATTGTTTGCAGGTCATGGCACCCCACTCGTGATGCTTCAGGGGAAACCCTAGATCTGGATCTACCGGACCAAACGATGATGGTACCTTTGATGCCATTGTCCCTCCCGAGGGCAGCGTTTCGGAGCAAGTGTTGGTTGGACGGGACAAGCAGAAGAGCGGTGTCTCATCCACCGCAAGGCCGATGGAGGATCCCGATGGCATGGCTCTGCGGAGATTCCGCGATAGGCGCGTGTGGACGGATACGTGCAACATGGTGGAGTTGTCTGACATCATGGTGGCATCGACGATAGGCCAAACAAGGTCGATGGGTCAGTTACTGCTCTGGAGATGGACCGGTAGAAGATGGCGGCGGCAGCCTCTGAGAGTGCGTCGGTCCGGTATGGGACCCAGTCCCGGTGTGTGGCTGGGCTGGGGCATCCGGCTCTAGATATTAGGGTTTGGTGCGATGTTTTTTAATATTAGGCCCGGATATTCGGCACACCTTCATCAATAGGATAGGGATAGCAACATGCGTTGCATAGATGGTGGCTTCAGGCTAAGTGATGCATTACTTTGTATGGTCTCTATGAATAATTAATAAAATAGCCGCATGCATCATCCAGATGCAGAGGTCGGGGTCTATCCTCCTTTTCTAAAAAAATCCATGACTCACGCTCTATGTACCTAACGTCTGGCTTCACAACGGCGCGAATCCAACCATGAGCCCGCTTTTCAAGGGCCTTCAAAATTTAAGTTTAATCCCCTCGCCGATTTATCCGGTAACCCCTGCCCCATGAGGCCTCCGCGGCTGCCGCAACACTAGCTCTAGCAGCCGATGCCGTAGTAGTCGGGAGTGCTACCGTAGAAGTTGTAGCGACCGTGGTAGAGGCAGATCGGGCACTTCTCGTCGCACTTATGGGCGTCGTTCACCGCCTTAGCGATCACCGCCATCAGGACCACGGCTAGGAGGATGTCCGCCAGCCTCGTGGCTCTTGGCTTCAACACTACCAGAAGAAAGTTTATAGATAGAATCTTAACAGTAACGCGGAAAAAGGGGGCAACGCTACTAATTAGCAGTAGCGATGGGTACCAACCAGCGCTACAGGTAGGAAAGTAGCAGTAGCGCTGGACGGCGGGGCACCGCTACTGCGAAGTGGCCCCATCGCCACCGACAGGGGCTGCACATAGTAATAGCGGTTGGCTTAAACCAGCGGTACTACTAAAACCCGTGGCAGTAGTGCGTGTTGGTGGCCCACCGCTACCACTATTTATGCACGGTGCCAGCAGGTGGGCCCCGATTAACAGCAGCGCGGGTTTCATACCTATGCTACTGCTATTGGGCTTAGCAGTAGTGCGCGCCCCGGACCAACGCTACTGCTATGGGTGCCTTATCAAATTTCCTCCCTACACCCGGCCTTCTTCCTTCCCTCACTCCTCGTTGCCTCACTCTGCCTCTGCCGCCACCGTATTGCCGCCGTCGTCCTTCCTCCTCCTTCCTCAGTATGCCGCGACCCTCCTTCCTCCTCCTCCCATCGCCCTCCTCCCTCCTCCTTCGGCCGCGTACTCCTCCCTCCTCTTCCGGCCGCGCCCCCTCCCTCCTCCTCCAGCCACGCCCTCCTCCGGCAGCCCTCCTCCCACCGCCCTCCCCCTCTCTCCTCCCTCCTCCTTCTTCCTCCTCCCTCCTCCCACCCCCTCCTCCCTCCCCCTCCCTCCCCCTCCCTCCATCTCTCCTCACTCTATTCTTGTATAATGTAGTTTTTTAATGTTTTTCAATACAATAGAATGTAGATTATTTGCGTGGAATAGATTTTTTTTAATGTAGGTCTTTTGAATAGAGTATATATTTTTAGTAAATGTAGGTCTTTGATGTCTGCTAGAACTACGTCGGTATTTTCCTAAAGAGAAAGGGATAATGCAGCATAGTGACGGTAGGTATTTCCCTCAGTGATGAGACCAAGGTTATCGAACCAGTAGGAGAACCATGCAACACAACGTAGATAGCTCCTGCACACAAATAACAAATACTTGCAACCCCACGTGTTAAAGGGGTTGTCAATCCCTTTCGGGTAATGGCACCAGAAATTGGCGAGTGGACTGGAGAAAATTGTAATAGATTGGATAAATAGATCCCAAATAAAATAAAATGCAGCAAAGTATTTTTGTATTTTTGGTTTAATAGATCTGAAGATAAAAGCGAATAAAAATATATCGTGAAGGCAAATATATTAAAGAAGAGACCGGGAGTCGTAGGTTTCACTAGTGGCTTCTCTCGAGAAAAATAGCATACGGTGGATAAACAAATTACTGTTGGGCTATTGATAGAACTTCAAATACTCATGACGGTATCCAGGCAATGATCATTATATAGGCATCACGTCCAAGATTAGTAGACCAACTCCTGCTTGCATCTACTACTATTACTCCACACATCGACCGCTATCCAGCATGCATCTAGTGTATTAAGTTCATGGAAAACGAAGTAATGCAATAAGAACGATGACATGATGTAGACAAGATCTATTTATGTAGAAATAGACCCCATCTTGTTATCCTTAATAGCAACGATACATACGTGTCGGTTCTCCTTCTGTCACTGGGATCAAGCACCGTAAAATCGAACCCATCACAAAGCACCTCTTCTCATTGCAAGATAAACAGATCAAGTTGGCCAAACAAAACCCAAATATCGAACCAGTAGGAGAACCATGCAACACAACGTAGATAGCTCCTGCACACAAATAACAAATACTTGCAACCCCACGTGTTAAAGGGGTTGTCAATCCCTTTCGGGTAATGGCACCAGAAATTGGCGAGTGGACTGGAGAAAATTGTAATAGATTGGATAAATAGATCCCAAATAAAATAAAATGCAGCAAAGTATTTTTGTATTTTTGGTTTAATAGATCTGAAGATAAAAGCGAATAAAATATATCGTGAAGGCAAATATATTAAAGAAGAGACCGAGTCGTAGGTTTCACTAGTGGCTTCTCTCGAGAAAAATAGCATACGGTGGATAAACAAATTACTGTTGGGCTATTGATAGAACTTCAAATACTCATGACGGTATCCAGGCAATGATCATTATATAGGCATCACGTCCAAGATTAGTAGACCGACTCCTGCTTGCATCTACTACTATTACTCCACACATCGACCGCTATCCAGCATGCATCTAGTGTATTAAGTTCATGGAAAACGAAGTAATGCAATAAGAACGATGACATGATGTAGACAAGATCTATTTATGTAGAAATAGACCCCATCTTGTTATCCTTAATAGCAACGATACATACGTGTCGGTTCTCCTTCTGTCACTGGGATCAAGCACCGTAAAATCGAACCCATCACAAAGCACCTCTTCTCATTGCAAGATAAACAGATCAAGTTGGCCAAACAAAACCCAAATATCGGAGAAGAAATTCGAGGCTATAAGCAATCATGCGTATAAGAGATCAAAGAAGACTCAAATAACTTTTATGGATAAAAACATAGATCTGGTCATAAACTCAAAGTTCATCGGATCCCAACAAACACACAGTTACATCATATGGATCTCCAAGAGACCATTGTATTGAGAATGAAACGAGAGAGAGGAAGCCATCTAGCTACTAACTACGGACCCATGGGAGGGGATTGAACACACCCGGGGGAGGACTGACATCAATCGATTCTGCATCGACGGCTACTAGGGTTCATAGGTTATTTTTTGATTGCATCGGGGTGGGGATTGTGATACAAATTTCTTGTCTAGCTGCGACGACCCTAGAGTCGCGTCTAGCGGTGGGGGTGGGGGGTAGCCATCTTCTTTTCTTCCTCACCGTCTTCGTCCTCACTGTCTTCATCAAGAACGATGGGTCTTGCACGGCCTGCCACCAACGCCCTGTCCACCATCTGCACCTCGTCGTTGTCGGCCTCCGGCGACCCGACCGTACTACTCTAGTACGCCGCGGCACGCAGGTCTTGAGGTGCCTTGTACTGCCTGTACTTGGCCCATCTTGCCCACTGTCTTGCGTCGCCGGAGTCTGCCTGATTCATGGCCCAGCACAGGACATCCACTAACATTGCGCCCTTGGTTGGGTCCAGAATCAGTGTCTTCAGCTCGTCTGACGTAGCCTTCTTCATCACAGCATCGGCCTTCTTGTGCATGTCATCGATGCTGCTAAAGTTCGAGCACACTTCCATGGTGTGCTCGAACTTCTTGCGTTCACCGAACGAGCACTTAAGAAAGAAGGCCCTCCATCTAATGCCCAAGGAGAAAAGGTTGGGGTTGGAGTTGGAGTTCATGGCGAGGGAGAGGTGATAAAACAGAGAGTTGGGTGGAAGAGGAGAGGTGGTGAAATAGAGGGGGTTTGAGTGCGCTGCTGGGTTAGTAGGGTGAGTTAATATATGAGCGTTTGGCCGATATGAATGAATGCTGACCATTGAACTACGTGCTGCTCATAATGCAGATGGATAAGGGCAAGGAGGTCGTGCCGCCATTGGTGGAAGTGCCGGCGCAGGATCACCCAAGCGCCAAGTAGAGGTACTATGGCCACTATCATCAAGAGTCGGGATCAAACCACTTCTGCAAGGTTATCCTTGCTCCAAAGATGGAGAGTTTGCCATTGCCTCTGGACTTCACGAACCACTTTCCCGCCATCCCTACAGAGTTCAAGTTCAGAACGAACACTGGCTGCACATGGAGGGTGACGGTGAGGGTGATCAACCGCAGGGTCACCCTTGATCAGGGTTGGGCCACCTTCGCTGGCGTTCACCAGATCATGATCGGGTACATGCTGACGTTCAAGTTGTTGACCCCCGACACCATGAAGATGATCGTCTTCAACGACGAGGGCGTGGAGGTGCTCACCAAGTGCAAGGAGCACGACAATACCTTCGCCATGACCGCCTAAGCTTCTGTTGTTCGTTCCTCGTTGGTCCTTGGTTTAAGACTTGTGTTTCGTTTAAGACTTTTAAGACTTATAGTGTATGTTCGTTTAAAACTTGTGATGCGTGGTTAAGACTTGTGTTTGCTCTTAGTTTAGTTCTTAATAGTTCATCTGTGCTTTTGATAACCTCACCACATCATGGAGGTGATTACCATCCAACTGTCTTAAATGTAACCAAACAATGGATGTGGTTACCACCCAACTGTCCTGGATGTAACCCCTCAAACAAGTCGGCAACCAAATAGGAGGCCTTGGGTTTGGACACATACATGCTAAAAAGGATGCAGGCAACCAAACTAAATACAGATGTTGTTTTTAGCCTGAGACTAACTGGGTTAAACCAAACTAAATACAGATGTTGGTTTTTAGCCTGTATATGCTCAGCCAGACTTAATTAGGACAAGTATGCAAAGTGGCAAAAAAACGATGCAGGTAACCAAAAGCGTTCTAAGTGGTGACCACTGTAAGTGGAACTGATGTGCATGGGTCATGGATCGTGGAAGCAAACGTGGCAAATAATGTCCCCTGTCCTGGATCGTGGAAGCAAACGTAGCATGCAAGTGGAGGGGCTGATCAGCTAGCCATGTCCCATGATGGCCCAAGGATGCATGCAATGCATTTTCTCGTTTTTCTTGTCGGATAGTAGGTAGCGCGGTCATGTCTGACTGATCCATCGGGGCCATTTGTGCGCGCGTCACACACACCTGAGCACACGGGATGGACACGTACGTGCCTACCATGGCGGTCGGGCTACGCTACATAATGCACCACGTCGACAGACGCGCACAGTGCCTTTTTGTCTTGGAACTAGCTATGATTCCTCACGGCTGCGCGACACTTTCTTCAAACACACCGATTAACGTAGATACACGCACATCACACTCAGGCGTGGAGGCACCGCACCATCACAGACAACAACACATGCTCATGCAATGTCGTCAATCATTTCACCCCCTGCAATATCGACTAGTCCATAAGCTTTGGCTTCGTCTACTCACATAAAAACATTCTCTGTCCAATTTCTTATTGGCAACAAAACGAGGACAACAAAATGATGCAAATACACGATAAGACAAATGGGAAGTTCATTCATCCATTTCTTTTCTCACATACTAGTACTTCTCGAGATTATTCATCAAGGGCTCACCCTCTATGTAGTCACCGGCCGTCTTCCCTGCGACGCGAGCCCAGCCGTGAGCCCGCTCGCTGTTCACGGGCCTCCGGTTGTACTAGCAGTCAAGTTTAATCCCCTGGCCGACGCCGAGGACGCCGCCGCAGTAGCTCTTGAAGAGCCCGGTTCGGCCGGCAACGCCTGCCCCGCCACGCCGTCGCGGCAGCCGCGGCACTGGCTCTGGCAGCTGCCTTCGCCGCAGTAGGCGTCGCCGCTGCCGCAGAAGCCGTATTTGCCGCAGCAGAGGCAGTTGGGGCACTTTGCGCCGCGCGCCTGGTCGCCGCACCTCTGGGCGCCGTTCACCGCCGTGGCGAGCACCGCCGCCAGGACCACGGCCAGGAGGATGGCCTTGGCCGGCACCCTCGGGGCTGTCAGCACCGTGGCGGACATGTGTGGCTTCATGATGATCTTGTTGGTGCCTGGTAAAATACGGCGACGAGTGCCGCCATTTATAGATGGAACCTTTGGGACGGTAGCTAGCGATGTCATGTCTGACTGGCCCATCGCCATGCATGGCCGTTTGTATGCGTCACACCTAACCCGGGCACACGAGATGGACACGTCCGTACCTTCCACGGCCGTGGGGTGGCACGTGGATGGACACGCGGTGCTTTTGCTTGCCACGGAAATCAGTGTTGAGAAGGTACATTTGAGCTGGACAGCCAGTCTCTTGTGCGCATGATCAACCATTCGGAGAAGGACTTGTCAGCGTCGGGGCCTTGGCTGGAGGAAATCAAGAACCTGCTCCGATCCGTTTGATGATTTTAGAGTTTCTTGGGTTAGGCGTTCAGCTAATGTTACCACGCATAGATTAGCTAAAGTAGGTGTAGGTGAAGAACTTTGTAAGATTTGGTTAGGAGTACCTTCAGATTGCAGTGACATTTATCCTAAAAAAAGATTCATAGCAGAGTGCATCAGTGGCAAAAAACAGTGACGGTAAATGTTAAGTGCAAACAGTTGGCACACGCTTATAGTAAACGAACAGTGATGTTTATACACCACACAGAGCTCGTTTCAATAAAACGTTTGTAAAACTTCATCCACTGGTCATGAAAATGAACCGTACCTGATATTGCATAGCAATACACACAGTTAGGTAGCTGTGTGCAGATAATCGCAAACAGTTTTTAAGAAAAAAAGTGTGTGCCAAGAGCCTAGCTTTGCACACGTTTGTTTTTTCAACACATCGTTTTAATTTTTCACTGTGTGCGATGTGCTCATCACGCATATTTCTTGTGTATCGTGTGCGAAGGTAGGGTCTTAATAGCACGGAGTTGTACTAGTGAATGATACAAGTTTAGTATGAATGATAAAAATAGGTTTTTGTAATCTAAATAAATAAAACAATATAAGGTGGAAAGTAACAAAAGTAGATAAAAATGTGTGTCAATTTTGGCCTAGTGTTTATTCTTTCAGTAGTACAATCTCTCAACATCATTAACATAACTGAACCACGTGATAATCCCTCAAAGTGCAGCAAAAAATCACTCCGAAAGTTTCTATTTCTATCGGAGAAAGTAGAATGATATTGCGTATGTAGAAAACCATCTCAAAAGTTCCATTTTCAATCAATCTATTCAACCACCACTAAACTGTCATGGATAGCCTTAAAGATCGTACTACGACAACACCACACAATTGGGATCAGAATCTTTGCCGTCAGCCAGGTCTTTGCCGCTAGCTGACGGCAAAGACCTTCTTTGCCGTCAGCTCAATAGAAGCTGACGGCAAAGACCATATTTACCGTCAGCCAAGTCTTTGCCGTCCGCCAACAGACGGCATATAGTCTTTGCCCACTACCGAGAACCACCTAACGGACACTGTCTTTGCCGTCCGCTAGCAGAGGGCAAAGAAAGTGGTCTTTGCCGTCTGCCGGCGGACGGCAAAGAACCGTGCCCTAACTAAAATCCATATCGGCGTCGCCCGCGCCCCACATATGTCCCCCTCTCTCTCTCTCCGCCTGCGCCGAGCCGCCGCCGCCCGCACCATCCCGCCCGATGCCGCCGCCGCCGCGCCGCCACAGCAGCCCCGGTGACCCCTTCCCACCGCGCCATCCCCGTCGTCGCGCGCCCCATGCCCGCCCCACGCCACCCCGTCGCGCGCCGCCCAAGAGCCCGATGACCCCTTCCCCCCTGCCATCCCGTCGTCGCGTCGCGCCGCCCGTGCCGAGCCGCTGCCGCCCCACGCCACCCACGTCGCGCGGCACCTCCTCCACCCGGCGGCCCGGCGCCCTCGCTCCACCACCACGGCCGCTCAGCCTCCTCCTCCACCAGGCGGCCCTGGCGCCCCTCTGCTCCACCACCGCGGCCTCCCCGCCGCTCCGACGCCCCCTCCTCCACCCGGCCGCCCCGGCGCCCCTCTCCTCCACCACCACGGCCGCCCCACCCCTCCGGCGCCCCCTCCTCGACCCGGTGAGACCTCTTGTATTTTTTCTGTTTTTGTTTCTGTATTTTAAGTTTAGTTGAGGTTTATTTTAGGTTTGGTTTAGTTTAGGTTTACTTTAGTTTAGGTTTAGAGCATAGATAGCCAGATTTCTCAACTCATTGGCATATAATGAATTATTATTGTTATATTATTAATAGATGATGGAACAAAACTATTTCCCTTTAAAGTTAAAAAATCTTTCAGTGAAGTAAATATTAGTGCACGAGTTCTTTTGTATACAAGAAAAAAATATTGGCATGTCTTGGTAGGTACGTGGCAACCGTATCATCAGAGTTAAACTTTAGAATTAGTATTTGTGATAAATGAATTCAAATGCATTTCAAATAGAAAATGTAATACACATATCTAGTAAACTGTAAACGGAAGTTATCCACAGACTCCTTGAAGGGGTTGTATAAAAGATTATGAAACTAATAGTGAGAAGAGCAAAAGTTTCCTCAAATTCCTTTGCATATATTCAAATTCATCAATCAGCAACACTCGAATTAGTTTAATTTGAGAAAACGACAAGGCATGCATATTGCTTATGGAATCTGTCATAAGAGGCAAACTATACCCCTCTTTTCCTTTTCTTTTTTGCGGAAAGGCAAACTATACATTCTGATTTGCATACAAAGTAAATTGATTTTACGACACTACACCCTAGAGCCACCTAAAATATGGTGCAACTATGATTTGTTGCCACAAGTATTCCAATGTGATCACACCAGAAGGAACTTTAGGTTTAGTTTTGGTTAAGAAGAAAGGAGAAAGATGAAAAAAAAGAAGAAGATAAAGAGGAGAAAGAAGAAGTGTATTTTCCCCCTATTTTTAGATTACTATGCTCTTTTTTTCAAAAATTTCAGTTTTCTTTCACGTAAAGAAATCCCTAGTTTTGAAGGGTGCCAATTGCCATTGCCAACTAACCTACCAAATTAACTAAGTGTTGTTGATGTTGTTGAGCACAAGTGCATTGATTTTTTTTCTCAGTTTTCTTTCATGTCTAGAAACTTGGCTCTATGTTTATAGATATGCTTCTAGCCAGATACTAATTGGTCTCTTCTGCTGCTTATTACAGATGGGGGGAGGCCGTCACCGCAGGCTCCGCTCTGCCACACCGGAGTATGAGTTCGATGCTTTCGAGTTCTTCAGTATCATACTTGGGACTTCCTCCAAGAGGCAGGTCTATAAAAGGAGAGATCTCCCCTTCACCCATCTCATTATGATAACTCTGTTGTTTTCTACATCACTCCTTATCCCAAACTGCAGAGGCTGCCTGACACTTTTATGAACATGTTGGGTGAAGATCGGCCAAATAATGTGAAGCTGTGACAAGCCGGTGCTACGTCTTGAGCTTGCGTTGGTTTCCCTTGAAGAGGAAAGGGTGATGCAGCAATAGTAGCGTAAGTATTTCCCTCGGTTTTTGAGAACCAAGGTATCAATCCAGTAGGAGGCTCCTCAAAAGTCCCACGCACCTACACAAACAAACAAAGAACTCGCAACCAACGCAATAAAGGGGTTGTCAATCCCTTCACGACCACTTGCGAAAGTGAGATCTAATATAGATAGTATGATAAGATAAATATATTTTTGGTATTTTATAATATAGATGCAAAAGTAAAGATGCAAATAAAAGTAGATTGGAAGCAAATATGATAAGAGATAGACCCGGGGGCCATAGGTTTCACTAATGGCTTCTCTCAAGATAGCATAAGTATTACGGTGGGTGAGCAAATTACTATCGAGCAATTGATAGAAAAGCGAATAATTATGAGATTATCTAGGCATGATCATGTATATAGGCATCACGTCCGCAACAAGTAGACCGACTCCTGCCTGCATCTACTACTATTACTCCACACATCGACCGACTCCTGCCTGCATCTAGAGTATTAAGTTCATAAGAACAGAGTAACGCCTTAAGCAAGATGACATGATGTAGAGGGATAAACTCATGCAATATGATATAAACCCCATCTTTTTATCCTCAATGGCAACAATACAATACGTGCCTTGCAACCCTTTACATCCTCGGGTAAGGACACCGCAAGATTGAACCCAAAGCTAAGCACTTATCCCATGGCAAGAAAGATCAATCTAGTAGGCCAAACCAAACTGATAATTCGAAGAGACTTGCAAAGATAACTCAATCATACATAAAAGAATTCAGAGGAGATTCAAATATTTCTCATAGATAAACTTGATCATAAACCCACAATTCATCGGATCTCGACAAACACACCGCAAAAAGAGTTTACATCGAATAGATCTCCACAAGAGAGGGGGAGAACATTGTATTGAGATCCAAAAAGAGAGAAGAAGCCATCTAGCTAATAACTATGGACCCGAAGGTCTGTGGTAAACTACTCACAACTCATCGAAGGGGCTATGGTGTTGATGTAGAAGCCCTCCGTGGTCGATTCCCCCTCCGGCAGAGCGCCGGCGAAGGCTCCAAGATGGGATCTCGCGGATACAGAAGGTTACGGTGGTGTAAATTGTGTTTCGTTGGCTCCCTGGGTGTTTTCGGGGTACGTAGGCTTATATAGGAGGAAGAAGTACGTCGGTGGCCGCCCGAGGGGTCCATGAGACAGGGGGCGCGCCCTACCCTATCGTGGCCGCCTCGGCTGCTTCTTGACTTGCACTCCAAGTCCTCTGGATCACGTTCGTTCGAAAAATCATGCTCCCGAAGGTTTCATTCCGTTTGGACTCCGTTTCATATTCCTTTTCTTCGAAATACTGAAATAGGCAAAAAAAAACAGCAATACGGGCTGGGCCTCCGGTTAGTAGGTTAGTCCCAAAAATGATATAAATGTGTAAAATAAAGCCCATAAACATCCAAAAGGGGTAATATAATAGCATGGAACAATAAAAAATTATAGATACGTTGAAGACGTATCAAGCATCCCCAAGCTTAATTCCTGCTCGTCCTCGAGTAGGTAAATGATAAAAACATAATTTTTGATGTGGAATGCTACCTAGCATAATTCTCAATGTAATTTTATTTATTGGGGCATGAGTGTTCAGATCCAAATGATTCAAAATAAAAGTTCATATTGACATGAAAATGGTGATACTTCAAGCATACTAATCAAAGTAATCATGTCTTCTCAAAATAACATGGCCAAAGAAAGTTATCCCTACAAAATCATATAGTCTGGCTGTTGCTCTATTTTCATCACACAAAGTATTTAATCATGCACAACCCCGATGACAAGCCAAGCAATTGTTTCATACTTTAATAATCTCAAACTCTTTCAACTTTCACGCAATACATGAGCGTGAGCCATGGACATAGCACTATATGTGGAATAGAATGGTGGTTGTGGAGAAGACAAAAAGAAGAAGATAGTCTCACATCAACTAGGCGTATCAACGGGCTATGGAGATGCCCATTAATAGATATCAATGTGAGTGAGTAGGGATTGCCATGAAACGAATGCACTAGAGCTATAAATATATGAAAGCTCAACAAAAGAAACTAAGTGGGTGTGCATCCAACTTGCTTGCTCACGAAGACCTAGGGCATTTTGAGGAAGCCCATCATTGGAATATACAAGCCAAGTTCTATAATGAAAAATTGCCACTAGTATATGAAAGTGACAACATAGGAGACTCTCTATCATGAAGATCATGGTGCTACCTTGAAGCACAAGTGTGGAAAAAAAGATAGTAGCATTGTCCCTTCTCTCTTTTTCTCTCATTTTATTTTTTTTCTTCTTTTTTCTTTTTCTTTTTTTCTTTTCTTTTTTTCGGCCTTTTTTTGTAAAGTCTGAAGTCTCATCCCGACTTGTGGGGGAATCATAGCCTTCATCATCCTTTCCTCACTAGGACAATGCTCTAATAATGGAGATCGTCACACTTTTATGGATTTACAACTCAAAGCTAGAACAAGATATGACTCTATATGAATGCCTCCGGCGGTGTACCGGGATATGCAATGAATCAAGAGCGACATGTATGAAAATTATGAAGGTGGCCTTGCCACAAATAGGATGTCAACTACATGATCATGCAAAAAGCAATATGACAAAAGTAATGCGTGTCATATGAACGGAACGGTGGAAAGCTGCATGGCAATATATCTCGGAATGGCTATGGAAATGCCATAATAGGTAGGTATGGTGGCTGTTTTGAGGAAGGTAACGGTGGGTGTATGGTACCGGCGAAAGTTGCACGGCACAAGAGAGGCTAGCAATGGTGGAAGGGTGAGTGTGCGTATAATCCATGGACTCAACATTAGTCAAAAGAACTCATGTACTTATTGCAAAAATCTAGAAGTCATCAAAAACAAAGCACTACGCGCATGCTCCTAGGGGGATAGATTGGTAGGAAAAGACCATCGCTCGTCCCCGACCGCCACTCATAAGGAAGACAATCAATAAATAAAATTGTGCTCCAACTTCATCACAAAGCGGTTCACCATACATGCATGCTACGGGAATCACAACCCTCAACACAAGTACTTTCCATAATCACCTCAACTAGCATGACTTTAATATCACTACCTCCATATCTCAAAACAATTATCAAGCATCAAATTGATCATAGCATCCAATTCACTTTCTATGATAGTTTTTATTATACCCAACTTGGATGATCATCATTCTAGGACCAAATTTGTAGCCATAGCAAATACCATGCTGTTCTAAAAGACTCTCAAAAAGATATAAGTGAAGCATGAGAGACTAGCAATTTCTTCAAAATTAATCCACCGCCATTCTCGAAAAGATATAAGTGAAGCACTAGAGCAAAAACTATCAAGCTCAAAAGATATAAGTGAAGCACATAGAGTATTCTAGCAAACTCTAATCAAGTAGGCTTCTCCCAAAAGGTGTGTACAGCAAGGATGATTGTGGTAAACTAAAAAGCAAAGACTAATATATTACACGACGCTCCAAGCAAAACACATATCATGTGGCGAATAAAAATATAGCTCCAAGTAAAGTTACCAATGAACGAAGACGAAAGAGGGGATGCCTTCCCGGGGCATCCCCAAGCTTAGGCTTTTGGCTATCCTTGAATATCTTGGGGTGCCATGGGCATCCCCAAGCTTAGGCTCTTGCCACTCCTATTCCATAGTCCATAAAAGCTTTACCCAAAACTTGAAAACTTCACAACACAAAACTCAACAGGAAATCTTATAAGCTCCGTTAGTGAAAGAAAACAAAATCGCCACCTAAGGTACTGTAATGAACTCATTCTTTATTTATTTTGATGTTTATACTTACTGTATTCCAACTGCTCTATGGTTTATAAACTATTTTACTAGCCATAGATGCATCGAAACAAGCAAACAACACACGAAAAACAGAATCTGTCAAAAACAGAACAGTCTGTAGTAATCTGTAACTATCGCAAACTTCTGGAACTCAAAAAATTCTACCAAAATAGGAAGACCTAGAAAATTTGTTTATTGATCTTCTGCAATTGGAATCAGTAATTTATCGTGTTTTGGTGAATTTAAACAATTGTTTTCGTGAACAGAAAGTTTCTGGAATTTTCAGCAAGATCAAATAATTACTATCCAAGAAGATCCTATAGGTTAAACATGGCACAAACACTAATTAAAACATAGAAACACATCTAAACAGAAGGTAGATGCAAAATTTATTGAATAACAGCAAGGAAAAATATTGGGTTCTCTCCCAACAAGCGCTTTTCTTTAAAGCCTTTTAGCTAGGCATTGATAGTTTTAATGATGCTCACATGAAAGACAAGAATTGAAGCGCAAAGAGAGCATCATGAAACATGTGACAAACACATCTTAGTCTAACATACTTCCTATGAATAGGCATATTATAAGCAAACAAATTTGCAAGGCAAGCAAAAACTAGCATATGCAAGGAAGAAGAAAGAGACGAAAGCAATCTCAACATGACGAGAGGTAAATTAGTAAGATAAAAATTTCTACGACCATATTTTCCTCTCTCATAATAATTACATGTAGGATCATAGCAAAATTCAACAAAATAGCTATCACATAACATATTCTCAACACCATCCAGATGCATGCAAAGTTGACACTCTTCCAAGATAGTGGGATTAACATTAACTAAAGTCATGACCTCTCCAGACCCACTTTTATCAAAAATATCATAAGATTGAACATACTCCAAATATGTGGGATCTAAAGTTGACACTCTTCCAAACCCACTTTCAATATTATTGCAAACACTATTATCAATCTCAAATTCATTATGGGACTTAAATAAATTTTCAAGATTAAAAGAAGAATCACCCCAATCATGATCATTGCAACAAATAGTAGACATATCAAAACTAGCATCCCCAAGCTTAGGGTTTTGCATATCATTAGCACAATTGACATTAAGAGAATTTATAGTAAAATCATTGCAATCATGATTTTTATCAAAGGAACTACCAAGTATGGGTGCAATAGCAACGATCTCATGTTTAACATAAGGAACTATAGCAAATTCATCTTCATGAATATTGGCATCATGGTCACAAGAATAGCAAGCATCATGTTCATCAAGGGATATTTCAATCAAATCATCGGAATCATTATCTATAGATTCATGCATATCATTATTTTCTTCCAAAGCAACAGTCATTCTCTCAATAAATTCTTTGACATAGACATTATGAGCATAGTTTTCATAGCAATATTTAAGTATGTCAAAATTTTCAGATTTGTAGAGAGTAACATCATACTTTTCAATCAAAGAAGCAACTTCATAAGCACCCTTGAAAGCAACAAATTATTCAATTTGTTCGATATCATAGTAACTATAAACACCCTTTGCATAAGAAGATAAGACTTTATTTTCATTAAACTCACATAGGTAGGGAAGGTGTTTTTTAGGGTTCTTAGAGCAACAAGTAATATCACAAATTTCACAAAGATTCCAAGAATAACACAGCAATCTGTTTATTTGATCCCATAAGAGTCTCCCTTTTTCAGACAAACGGTGACGCACAAAATGAGCATGGTCATCTAAAAATTTCCCATCAACTAGGCTAGTTGGGGTTTCAGCACGAGCGCATAAGGATCGAAGATGATCCAAGTAAAACACTTTAAGTGGATCCATAGATTTAGCAAGCAAAGATGCAAGCACATAGAAGGCACATGGAGACACAAGCAAACAAAAAGGCAAGCGAAAGAGAGAGAGGAGATTGGGAAAGAGAGGGCGAATAAAACGGCAAAGGTGAAGTGGGGGAGAGGAAAACGAGAGGCAAATGGCAAATAATGTAAATGCGAGGGAGATGAGTTTGTGATGGGTACTTGATATGTCTTGACTTGAGCAAAGACCTCCCCGGCAACGGCGCCAGAAATCCTTCTTGCTACGTCCTGAGCTTGCGTTGGTTTTCCTTGAAGAGGAAAGGGTGATGCAGCAATAGTAGCGTAAGTATTTCTAAAAGTGCGTTATATCGACTAGAGGGGGGTGAATAGGCGATTTTTAGAGAATTTTACAAATTCTTCACTGAGGAATTTGCTGGTGAGGAAATTCCTTAGCGAAGAAATACATGCAGCGGAATAAGTACTCAGAAGTAAGCATAGCAGATTACATGCATAGTCATCATGATGAAATGAAGACAATCACAGAGTATGTAAAGCGTAATCACAGGATAACACAATATGAAGACAAACAGATCAAGAAATTGAACTGAGGAAATTGAGAAAGTCTTGATCAAAGTCTTCAAACACAGATATGACAAACACTCAACACAAGAATGAGGAAATGAAAGGGTTGAGGAAATAGAACCAGTTAGGTTGGTGAAGACAATGATTTGGTAGACCAGTTCCAACTGCTGTCTCAGTTGTACATCTGGTTGGAGCGGCTGAGTATTTAAACTCGAGGACACGCAGTCCGGACACCCATCCACCGAGCACGCAGCTCGGGACACCAAGTCCTCACCGTATTCTCCTTGAACTAAGGTCACGCAGACCTCGTCCAATCACTCGTGGTAAGTCTTGAGCGACTTCCAAACCTTCACATACTTGGTCACTCGGCGATCCACAATTCCTCTTGGATGCTCTAGACCTTGACGCCTAACCGTCGGAAGAAGCACAGTCTTCAAAGGTAAAAGCGTCGGATCCACGAGGATCAATTTCTTGATGATGCTCAATCACTTTGGGTTTGTAGGGGTTTGGTTTTGGGATTTTCCTCACTTGATGATTTTCGCTCAAATTCCTCGGAGGATGGGTTGCTCTCAAATGACAAGTGTCAAGTTCTCTCGAGCAGCCCACCAGCTAGTGGTTGTAGGGCGGCTATTTATAGCCTAGGGAGCAGCCCGACATGATAAGACATAAATGCCCTTCAATGATATGACCGTTAGGTGGATAAGATATTTGGGGACAGGTGGCAAGAAGACAAAGAACGGTCGGAAATTTGAACATCAAATTCCTCGGGGCTATCATGTTCCTCATGTGTAGGCAATTCAGACTGGCGAATTCCTAACTCCTCGATCGAACAAATTCCTCAGTGACTGTAAGAGCTTCGTCTCATCCATCAAGAAATTGACTGAACTGTATGAGATTTCAAAAGCTTCACTCGAAGGGATTGGTAGGTGTAGGATTTTGAGTTGAGCATCAAATGGAAATTTTCCCTTAGTATTTCCTCGACCCCCTTTAACAGTACGGTGTTTTCTATGACTCAAGAAAGAGAAAATGAAACTACGAAAACAAAAGTCTTCACGCTTCATGTTCCTCAAAGGAATAACAAGTCTTCAGGATCACACCAATTTCTTCACTTTCAAAGTCTTCAGAAAGTCTTCAGAATATCAAATTCTTCAGTTGAAGAACTTCATTTTTAGGGGTCGACTTTCACTGTAAATATCAAACTCCTCATAGACTTATAGGCCTGTGTACACTCACAAATGCATTAGTTACTTAACCTATAAGTCTTCAATACACCAAAATCACTAAGGGGCACTAGATGCACTTACAATCTCCCCCTTTTTGGTGATTGATGACAACATAGGTTAAGTTTTCAACGGGGATAAATATATGAAGTGTAAACACTGATAATGAGGATTTTGATTGCAAGATATAGAAGAACTCCCCCTGAAGATGTGCATAGTGAGGAATTTGCTTTTGAGGCAATGCACATTTGAAGAATTGAATCATGGAGATCTCCCCCTATATCTTGTAATTCATACACGCATTTGACATATAATATGAGGAATTTGAAATGCATGATGAAATATGGTGCTTGATGATATGCAGAGCATGCAAATTAATGAATAAAGAGCATCAGAGCCCAATGCGTATGAGGAATTTGAAACTCTTCATGAGTATCAGATCCCAAATCGATTTGAAGATTTTCAACGAGCTCATGAGGATCAGAGCATAACAAATATCGAGCATATCAACACTCTGTAATCAGATCATAGAGCAAAACATAATGCATCAAAAGTATCAAAGCACCATCGGGTTTAAGATTACAACTCGATCCAATAAAAGGTTTCAGAAGAACGAGAGTTGTAACTTAATAAAATATTGTATATAGATAAAAACTAGATCCGCTTGAAGACTAACTCAAATTTCTCCCCCTTTGTCATCAAATGACCAAAAGGATCGAAACTGAGGACTAACGCTCTTGAAGAATTTCAAGTTGAAGACGGAGCGCCAGCATTGTCGGGGTTGTTTGTTGAAGTAGGACCAGCAGCAGTGTCTTCCAAGTCTTCATTTTCATCAGTATTGCGAGATGAAGAATAGGAGCTGGCCACCAAGGAAGGAACTTTGACTTTCTTGAATTTCTTCGGAGGAGGTGCAGACCAGTCAAATTCTTCCTTGAGTCCCATTGATTGCAGTTCTTCTTCATTGTAGACATGTGAAAGAACAGCCCAGGAGCGCTTGAAGGTTTCATGAAGATAGTAGTGGTTTTTCTTCACTGCATTGTGAGTTGAGGTCAGGTTGTAAAGAAGAGTACCAAACTGACGTTTGACCCACTTGTGATTGCGATCAACCTTCTGATGAAGACTGAGGAGTAACTCACGATCAGTCATCACCCTGGGTGCAGTAGCTTGAGGACTATGCTTAACTGAGGTATTTGCTGCTGAGTCATGTGTGGCAGAGTCATCATTGGTGGAGTAGGATGCTGCTTTGCGAAACTGTCCATCCAATGGACGTGTGCCTTCATCTATCACAGCAGTAGCCTTTCCCTTTTCATCAGCTGAGGTAATTGGCCGTTTGAGGACTTCAATCGGGGGCAGGTAGCTGCAGTGGTTCAAAGTGTCAGCCTTGTAATTCAGTGAAGATCTTGACCTGATGAATCTCATAATCCAAGGTGCATAAGGCTTCAGCTCAAAAGGTGACATGGCAATGTTAGCCAGAGTCCTCATGAAGAAATCATGGAAATTGACGGGAACGCCATGGATGATGTTGAAAAGCATATTCTTCATGATGCCAACGACTTCTTCATCGTTCGAGTCGTGACCTTTGATAGGACTCATAGTCTTCGTCAAAATTCGATAGACTGTTCGAGGCACATATAATAATTCCTTGACGAGGAATTTGGTCCTTGGAGCTTGCCTTGGCTTCAATGGCTTCATCAGCACTTGCATATAGTGATTTGAAAGTTCCTTTTCTTCATAGATGCGACGTGCACCATCAATCGGAGGACTGAGTGGGAGGGCACGAAGCAATTCACTTGCTGGTGCCTTGTAGTGAGTGTTTTCGGTCATCCAATCCAAGACCCATGAAGTCACATCTTCAGCGTCTCCGGTGATGTGCAGGGTTGCATAGAACTGAAGAATTAGCTCTTCGTTCCAGTCACAAATATCAGTGCAGAAGTTTAGGAGACCTGCATCGTGAAGAACACTTAGGACGGGCTCAAAGCCAGGCAGCGACTCCATATCCACATGAGGAATATGAGCATGATCGAAGATTTTGTCCTTGTTGAAAAGCACTGAGGAATAGAAGTTGGCTTGACTGGCAGTCCAGAAGCGCCTCTTCCTAATTCGAGCAGAATCATAAGGATTATATTCAGTGAAGAACACGTGCTCGGCAAAGAAATCTTCAGCCTTGAACTTTTGCTTGGTTGAGAACGGATTCTTCTGCTTTGGCGAGAGGGTGTCGATGAAGTTGCATCACCACCTCAGGAATCGTAAGTTCAGGTTCTTCAGCCTGAGGAATTTCTTGGTCCTCAACTTGTGCGGTCGAGGATTTTCAGCAGCAGCAGTTTCATCAAGCACTAGTGGCTGGAATTTCTTCATGCACGTAACTCGTGGGTTGATTTTCTTCAGTGTCTATTTGAACAGTCTGTGCAGGGGAGTGAGGAACTTGTTGAAGCGGGGTGAAGAGAGGAGTATTGGGATGCTGACTTTCTTCCTTGGGCTAGGCCGAGGACCACGTCCAGCTGTTGCTTTTGTCTTCAGCAGAGTCGGGCCAGATGAAGAATTGAGGGCAGCTGAGGAACTTGCAGAGATGCCTGAGGCAATTGAGAAACCAGCAGTCCTTTGACAAGTAGCTAGGTGCACAGGAACTGAAGGTTTGGACGGAGCAGTTGAGGACTTTGATGGAACAGTAGCGGTGTGAGGAATTTGCTGCTGAGGAATTTGCCTGGAGGGAGCTGCTGATGAACTTGGCCGTGAGGGCGCAGATGATGAAGCACTTGGCTTATTAGCAGACTTCTTTTGCATTGATTTCCTCGGTTTGACCGAGACCTCAGTGGCAGCAGCAGCGGCAGAATCCTCATTGAATTTCTTCACCGCTTCCTTTGCTTGCTTAGCCAACTTTGCTTGGCGTTTAGCCCACTCATCAGGGAAGTCCTCACCGCGTTTGACGCTAGTGGGATCAGCTATTTGGCCTGGTGCCAAAGGAGCTCTTGGGCATGGAGGATTTAACGCGAATTTCTTCATGTACTTAGGTGTTACATATCGGTATTCCTTCCATTCCCGTGCCCATCTCCGTTCAATCTTCTGTATACGCACCTTGCGTTGATTTTTGCTTTCCTCATCGGTGTCTGATGAGTCAGCATATATTTCCTCAGGGATTTCGAATGCTGTCATGACCTCAGGTTTCTTTCCTCCCTTCTGCGGCTTCTTACCATCTGCCATTTTCTTCAGTTGAGGAAATTGAACAATTGAGTTCTCTGAAGAAGTGTGCAGTTTTTCTTCGAGGAACGCTGCAAATGAGTTAAGTTGATGAGAACCTAGGGATTCAGCAGCAGACATTTGTACCTGTGAGCAGAGTATAGGTGCGAGGAATTTGAAGAGGTCATATCGTTCTCGAGGTTTTTCAAAAGAACAAGTTTGAGGATTTTGACCAGATGAGCCTTGAAGAATTTCAATAAGCGTTCTTTGTCTTAGGTTCCAGAGTTGTATAGATCGAAGATCCACACAATTGAGGAATCTTGAAGAAAATCATTGCTTAGAGAAACGAGTCAAGAGATTTGAGGTGTTCATATGTGTGAAGATTTTGAAGAATAAACACCTTTGAAGAATTTGAAGAAGATTTGAGAATCAAAGCGAGTAATAAAAGTAACTTTTAATTTACCCGAAGTGAAGAACACGACGAACTGAGATGAACAGTTGGGAAGTTCGTCCGTTCAGATCTTCCCCGCCCTAACTTGGCAGAGGAAATCAGCTACGGCGACGGCGGAGTGAAGATATTCCACGGTCGGCGCGAGTACGTCGGCGAAGAGGTCAAGGCAGTGAAGCTTTTCCTCACCGGCGACGATGGAGTAGCGGCGGCGCTTAGGGTTTCGAGGAGCTCGGCGGGAGAGAGGTCGAGCGAAGTAAAAGAGTGAGGAAGGAGAGAGGGTATTTATAGACACGGTGAAAAACGGATCGTCCAAGATTTAGGACTAACGTGCCTGACCGCTTCCTTCTCACGACATGTGTCACCCACGTACTGTGTAGTGGAGATCGTGTACGATCGTGGGTGAATAAAGTAATGCATCGTGGGATGCGGAACGGTTTGAGCGGTAAAAGCGAAAGTTTGGATAAGTTTCGTTTTAAAGTTCCGTTCGCAATTTCTTCAGCTGTTAAGGACACAGTGAAGAATTTGAACGAGTTTCAAAGTAGAACGCACATGAAGAATTTGTGAATGGATTGGGTTGAGTATAGCATAGAGGGGAAGGGTCCGATCACATTCACTTAGCAGAAAAAGCGACTTGAAGAAATAACCATAAGTGAATGCTGTAGAGGACATAAATCCATATATATATATATAGCCAATGAAGAAAGACGACGGAAACAGTGAAGATTTTGCAAAGTTGAAGAATTTGAAAAACTGAAGAATTTCAAAAACTGAAGAATTTCAAAAACTGAGGAAAAACTCAAATTGAAGATTTTCAACTTTGGTGGTGGCGTAACCCACCAGATAAGAATGATGATTTCAGACACCGCGCACAATTGTCGAGGGTTCGAGAATCAAATTCTTCATTAATTTCTTCACATTTAGAGTGTTATTCTTCATTGATTGAAGAAAACGTTTCTTCATGTGTTGCACATCTAAGTCATCAATTTTGCATGAGTGTTAGGATGTGTGTCCTTTTCAAAGAACGTTCAAGATTCTAAGATATTTAGCTCACACGCAACTTGCTAAATCTCTTCTCATCCAAGGGCTTAGTGAAGATATCAGCTAGCTGTTCTTCAGTCTTCACATGCTCGATGGAGATGTCGCCCTTCAACACATGATCACGAAGAAAATGATGACGAATTTGAATGTGCTTTGTCTTTGAGTGCTGAACTGGGTTGTGAGCAATCTTGATGGCACTCTCATTGTCACAATAGAGAGGCACATTCTTCACGTTGATGCCGTAGTCCTTGAGGGTTTGCTTCATCCATTGTAATTGAGCACAACACGAGCCAGCAGCAATGTATTCAGCTTCTGCAGTGGATAGTGATACACAGTTCTGTTTCTTCGAGGACCAACAGACCAAAGATCATCCGAGGAAATGACAAGTACCAGATGTTGACTTGCGATCCACACGATCACCAGCATAGTCAGAGTCAGAATATCCAATGAGATCAAAAGTAGAGCCATTGGGGTACCATAATCCTAGTGTTGGTGTGTGAGCTAGATATCAAGAATATGCTTCACAGCCTTATGGTGTGATTCCTTCGTGTAGCTTGAAATCGGGCACACATGCAAACACTAAGCATTATATCTGGCCTAGATGCACATAAGTACAATAAAGAACCAATCATGGAGCGGTATACCTTGTGATCAAGTCAATACCATTTTCATCATTGCATAGATGGCCATTTGTGGGCATAGGAATTTTGACACCTTTGCAATCTT
The DNA here is from genome assembly GCA_021605205.1 of Aegilops longissima. Classification (NCBI taxonomy): domain Eukaryota; kingdom Viridiplantae; phylum Streptophyta; class Magnoliopsida; order Poales; family Poaceae; genus Aegilops; species Aegilops longissima. Next base: position 849,377,935 of record CM038677.1, read on the forward strand.
GCATGCCGAATTTCTTCAGACATCTTTGAGGTATTTCTCCTGAGATATGAATATGCCATTGTGTTGTTGTTAATTTGAAGACCTAAGAAGAATTTCAACTCTCCCATCATAGACATTTGATATTCTTCACTCATCATATAGCCAAATTCATCACTATAACGTTGGTCAAGACAGCCAAAGATAATATCATCAACATATATTTGGCACACAAACAGTTCACCATCATATGATTTAGTAAAGAGAGTAGGGTCGAGTGAACTGGTGTGAAACCATTCTTCACGAAGAATTCCTTCAATGTATCATACCACGCCGAGGGCTTGCTTGAGGCCATAGAGGGCCTTATTTAGTCTCAAGACTTTGTCGATTCTTTGGATCTTCAAAACCTGGGGGTTGAGCAACATATACTTCTTCCTCAAGCTTACCATTGAGGAATGCACTTTTCACATCCATTTGATATAAAGTGATATTGTGATGGTTAGCATAGGCGAGTAATATGTGAATAGACTCAAGTCTAGCGACAGGTGCAAAAGTTTCATCGAAGTCAATTCCTTCAACCTGCGTGTAGCCTTGAGCTACTAGTCGTGCCTTATTCCTCACCACAAGACCATTTTCATCTTGTTTGTTGCGGTAGATCCACTTTGTGCCAATGATATTATGCTTGCGAGGATCTGGACGTTTGACCAGTTCCCAGACGTTGTTGACCTCGAACTGATGTAATTCTTCTTGCATGGCCTGAATCCACTCCGGCTCCAGAAATGCTTCATCTACCTTAGTGGGCTCTGTGATAGAGACAAAAGCATAGTGCCCACAAAAGTTAGATAAGTGTGAAGCTTTTGAGCGAGTGAGAGGACCTGGCGCTTTAATGTCATCGATGATCTTGTCAACTTGCACTTCTTTTGCAACACGAGGATGAGCTGGTTGTCTTCGAGGAATTTGATCATTTTCCTCAGCACCATTTTCTTCAACATTATCTTCAGGTGCATCAGCTCAACGTTCTTCGCGTACAGGAATGAATTCTTCAGCAGTTTCTTCAGTAGGAATGACATCCTCAGTTGCCTTGAACCTGATAGAATCCTCAGGTGCTGGTTCGTCTAACACAGAAGGTAGGTGCTCTCTTTGCGAGCCATTAGTTTCATCAAACCGCACATCTACAGTGTCAACAATCTTGTGAAGTGCGATGTTGAAGACTCTGTAGGTGTGCGAGTCCTTTCCGTAACCAAGCATAAAACCTTCATGTGCTTTCGGTGCAAATTTAGAGGTGTGGTGAGGATCTCTAATCCAGCATTTAGCAATCAAGACTTTGAAATAACTTACATTGGGTTTCTTGTCGGTGAGGAGTTCATAGGCAGTCTTTTGAAGAATTTGTGAAGATATACTGTTGATGATGTGGCACGCAGTGTCAATTGCTTCAATCCGAAACGACTAGGCGTTTTGTATTCATCAAGCATAGTGCGAGCCATCTCAACGAGAGTTCTGTTCTTGCGCCCACGACGCCATTTTGCCGAGGAGTATAGGGAGCAGATAACTCATGAGTAATACCAAGTTCATCAAGATAATCATCAAGACCGAATTCTTGAACTCAGTTCCATTGTCACTCCCGACGTGCTTGATCTTCACACCAAAGTTGGTTGAAGCCCTCGAGGAAAATCGCTTGAAGATTTCCTGCACTTGATTTTTGTAAGTAACAATGTGTACCCAAGTGTAACGAGAGTAATCATCAACAATAACAAAGCCATATAGTGATGCTTCATTAACGACACTGAGTAATGATTGGGACCAAAGAGGTCCATGTGAAGCAATTCAAGGGACGAGTAGTGGTCATGATAGTCTTATTTGGATGCTTGGCCTTGGTCATTTTTCCGCTTCACAGGCACCGATAAGTGATCCTTGAGGAATTTGACATTTTCAATGCCAATGACATGCTTCTTCTTCGCAAGTGTGCAAATTCCTCATGCCTGCGTGACCAAGTCGTCGATGCCATAGCCAGCCTTCTGAAGCTTTTGCAAGTAGACACACGGCTGGTTGTGGTCCTGTGGAAAAATCAACAATATACAAGTCTCCTTTCCTAAAGCCTTCGAAGACTTTGGAATTGTCAGCTTCCATAATCACAACACAACGATACTTGCCAAAGATAACTACCATATCAAGATCACAAAGCATTGAGATCGACATGAGGTTATATCCTAAAGACTCAACAAGCATGACTTTGTCCATGTGCATGTCCTTAGAGATAGCAACCTTACCAAGTCCCAATACGACTTTTGCCTTTGTCAAGAAGATGATATGCTTCAGATGTGACGGTGATAAGGGAGCATCCATCAATAGATTCTTGTCACCGGTCATGTGATTTGTACATCCACTATCGAGAACCCAATCGGTGGCTTTGGGTTGATCATCCTGCAGATGAATTAGTACAACTTACGATCTCATATACTTCATCGGTGAAGAATATGGTATCAAGTTCATCGATGAATTTCATCACCAAGATTTGGATAAGCAAGTATGAGGACGTGTGAAATGAAAGTTCATTTCATCATGATTAGCCTGCGTCCTTTCAGGCATTTTGTCAGGCCCCCAGCAAATTCTTCAGACGTTGAGGCACGTCTGGAGACCTGACCCTGCAGAAGAGATTAGTTCTTTTTCTTCACCACCCACATCTGAAGGGGTGGCAAAGAGTTCATCATTCTGCGAGCACCATATGAGAATGGTGGCATAGAGGCCAAACCATTTCGTTTCACATAAGAGGGGTTAGGGTAAGCATATGAATAAGCAGAGAAATTCTTCGAGGACTTATGAACATATTGGTTTGAAGAATAATGCACATATTCATAGCCCTTAGCTCTACCCTGCGAAACAGAGTTGTTAGCACGATGATAATCATATGAGGACTTTGATCCTTTTGAGTAATTTGATCCACGTGAGGAATTTGGTCCGTATGAGGACTTGGATCCATATGAAGAATTTTGTCCATATGAAGAATTTGATCTGGGGTTCCTTTTCTTCACAGGTGGTGTCATGAGGACATTCACCTGAAGACTTTCAAGACATTTCTTGGGAACCCAGATTTTCTTCATAGGGGGACCATTCCTGCAGTTAGTGCCAACATATCTAGCAAATACTTCACCATTCTGATTTTTGAACAGTTTATAGTTTGAGTCAAATGACTCATCATCAGAATGAGGAAATTCACATGTAAAACCAGATAAGGTAGATGGATCAACTGGAGGTCCCTTTGCAGCAACCCATGAGGTTTTGGGATACCGCCAAAGCTTCAAAGACGCTCCATCAGCATTGAGTTTCCTCTCAAAGGCAATACCCTCTTTCCTAGGGTTTCTGTTGAGGATCTGCTTTTTAAGCACATCACAAAGAGTCTGATGCCCTTTGAGGCTTTTGTACATGCCTGTCATGTACAATTCCTTCAGCCCTGCATCGTCGGTGATACTAGCAATGTCCTCAGGTGAGGAATTAGTGATAGCAGAGGCAGGTGAAGAATTTGTAACAGTTGAAGCATTTGAACATTCAGGTGAAGAATTAGCAGATTCACGTTCAATGCACTTTAAGCATGGAGGAACAAATTCTTCTTGAGAAGTGCTGATTTGTTGAGCAAGTAATGAATCACGCTCCTTCTGAAGATCTTCATAACTCACTCTTAGCTTCTCAAGATCTTGCTTTCTTTGAAGAAATTCATAAGAAAGTTTCTCATGATCAGACAAGAGAGTGTTATGATGACCTTGAAGGCTGTCAAGCCTAGACTGAACTTTCTAAAGATTTTCAGTCAGGGCTTGAGTGCGATCCATTTCTTCACCTAACATATCATCACTCTTATCTAGCATGTTTTGAACCTTTTCAAAAGCCCTTTGTTGTTTTATAGCAATCTTAGCAAGTTTAGAGTAGCTGGGCTTGAGATCCTCATCAGATTCATTTTCACTAGATTCGGAGGAGGTGAAATTGAGTACCTTAGCACCTTTTGCCATGAAGCAATAGGTGGGAGCGTAGTCATCATTTTCCTCATCAGGTTTGTCGGTGGAGTCAGTTTCTTCAGTGTTGAAGATGGACTTGCTAACATAAGCAGTAGCAAAAGCCAGACTAGCCACACCAGATTCAGATTCTTCAGACTCCTCCTCTTCCTCATTCTCCTCAGATTCAGCTTCAGAGTCTATTTCCTTGCCAATGAATGCCCGAGCCTTTTTGGAGCTGCTCTTCTTGTGAGAAAAAGGCTTTGAGGATTTTGATGATGAAGATTTTGATGATTTCTTCTTCTTCTTCACGTCATCAGAACTGTAATCCTTGTGTTTCTTCTTTCTTAATTCCTTTTCCCACTGAGGACAATCTTGGATATAGTGACCAGGTTTCTTGAATTTGTGGCAAAGTCTTCGCTTATAGTCACTAGATGAGGAATCACCGCTTCTTGAGGATTTTCCAAAACGACCACGCCTTGTGAATTTCTGGAATTTCTTCACGAGCAGTGCTAGCTCTCGCCAAATTCTTCAGATCTCCAAGGCTACTACCGAGTCTTCACTCTCGATTCAGATTCAGCCTTGGCCTTGTGGCACGTGTTTTTCCATAGCCGTAACCATAGAGATCTCTCTTTTCAGCAAGCTGGAACTCGTGAGTATTTAGCCTTCGAGGATATCAGCAGGATCAAGAGACTTGTAGTCAACTCGTTCTTGTATCATCGCTGTGAGTGTCAAATGAGGAATCAAGCGATCTTAGCAATTTCTTCACCACCTCATGGTCGGTGATGTCAAGGCACCAGTGCTTGAAGCTCATTTGAGATGTCGGTGAGGCGATCAAGGTTTGTTGAACATTTTCGTTGTCGAGTCTTTTGAAGCGGTTGAAGAGATTCCAAGAACATCAACTCGAGAGTCACGCTGAGTTGAAACACCTTCATTTACTTTGGACAGCCTGTCCCAAATGAGTTTGGCAGATTCCAAAACACTCACTCTTCCATATTGGCCTTTGCTCGGTTGGCCACATATGATATTCTTCGCTTGAGAATCGAGTTGCTTGAATCTCTTCACATCAGCATCATTCGAGAGGGTGTGACCGAGGAAACACCTTTGTCACAACATACCGTAGATCGTTGTCAATTGCTTCAAGATGCATTCGCATTTTGTTCTTCCGATGGGGTAGTCTGTCCCATCAAAGGTAGGACACCCTGCTGAGACCTTGATCATACCTGCGGTCGACATAACTAAAACTCCGGTGGTTAAACCAAAATCACACGTAACAAGGAGTACCTTGCTCGATACCAATTGAAAGTGCGTTATATCGACTAGAGGGGGGTGAATAGGCGATTTTAGAGAATTTACAAATTCTTCATCGAGGAATTTGCTGGTGAGGAAATTCCTTAGCTAAGAAATACATGCAGCGGAATAAGTACTCGAAGTAAGCATAGCAGATTACATGCATAGTCATCATGATGAAATGAAGACAATCACAGAGTCTGAAAGCGTAATCACAGGATAACACAATATGAAGACAAACAGATCAAGAAATTGAACTGAGGAAATTGAGAAAGTCTTGATCAAAGTCTTCAAACACAGATATGACAAACACTCAACACAAGAATGAGGAAATGAAAGGGTTGAGGAAATAGAACCAGTTAGGTTGGTGAAGACAATGATTTGGTAGACCAGTTCCAACTGCTGTCTCGGTTATACGTCTGTTGGAGCGGCTGAGTATTTAAACTCGAGGACACGCAGTCCCGGACACCCGATCATCGAAAGCACGCAGCTCAGACACCAAGTCCTCACCGATTCTCCTTGAACTAAGGTCACGAGACTCGTCCAATCACTCGTGGTAAGTCTTCAGCGACTTCCAAACCTTCACATACTTGGTCACTCGGCGATCCACAATTCCTCTTGGATGTCTAGACCTTGACGCCTAACCGTCTGGAAGAAGCACAGTCTTCAAAGGTAAAAGCGTCGGATCCACGAGGATCAATTTCTTGATGATGCTCAATCACTTTGGGTTTGTAGGGTTTGGTTTTGGGATTTTCCTCACTTGATGATTTTCGCTCAAATTCCTCGGAGGATGGGTTGCTCTCAAATGACAAGTGTCAAGTTCTTCGGAGCAGCCCACCAGCTAGTGGTTGTAGGGGCGGCTATTTATAGCCTAGGGAGCAGCCCGACATGATAAGACATAAATGCCCTTCAATGATATGACCGTTAGGTGGATAAGATATTTGGGGACAGTCATGCAAGAAGACAAAGAACGGTCGGAAATTTGAACATCAAATTCCTCGGGCTATCATGTTCCTCATGTGTAGGCAATTCAGACCGGCGAATTTTAACTCCTCGATCGAACAAATTCTCAAGGACTGGAAGAGCTTCGTCTCATCCATCAAGAAATTGACTGAACTGTATGAGATTTCCAAAAGCTTCACTCAAGGGATTGGTAGGTGTAGGATTTTGAGTTGAGCATCAAATGGAAATTTTCCTTAGTATTTCCTCGACCCCTTTAACGAAGACGGTGTTTCCTATGACTCAAGAAAGAGAAAATGAAACTACGAAAACAAAAGTCTTCACGCTTCATGTTCCTCAAAGGAATACCAAGTCTTGAGGATCACACCAATTTCTTCACTTTCAAAGTCTTGTGAAGTCTTCGAATATCAAATTCTTCAGATTTAAGAACTTCATTTTTAGGGTCGACTTTCACATTGTAAATATCAAACTCCTCATAGACTTATAGGCCTGTGTACACTCACAAACGCATTAGTTACTTAACCTATAACTCTTCAATACACCAAAATCACTAAGGGGCACTAGATGCACTTACAATTTCTCTCAGTTTTTGAGAACCAAGGTATCAATCCAGTAGGAGGCTCCTCAAAAGTCCCACGCACCTACACAAACAAACAAAGAACTCGCAACCAACGCAGTAAAGGGGCTGTCAATCCCTTCACGGCCACTTACGAAAGTGAGATCTAATAGAGATAGTATGATAAGATAAATATATTTTTGGTATTTTATAATATAGATGCAAAAAGTAAAGATGCAAATAAAAGTAGATTGGAAGCAAATATGATAAGAGATAGACCCGGGGGCCACAGGTTTCACTAGTGGCTTCTCTCAAGATAGCATAAGTATTACGGTGGGTGAACAAATTACTGTCGAGCAATTGATAGAAAAACGAATAATTATGCGATTATCTAGGCATGATCATGTATATAGGCATCACGTCCGCAACAAGTAGACCGATTCTTGCCTGCATCTACTACTATTACTCCACACATCAACCGACTCCTGCCTGCATCTAGAGTATTAAGTTCATAAGAACAGAGTAACACCTTAAGCAAGATGACATGATGTAGAGGGATAAACACATGCAATATGATATAAACCCCATCTTTTTATCCTCGATGGCAACAATACAATACATGCCTTGCAACCCTTTCTGTCACTGGGTAAGGACACCGCAAGATTGAACCCAAAGCTAAGCACTTCTCCCATGGCAAGAAAGATCAATCTAGTAGGCCAAACCAAACTGATAATTTGAAGAGACTTGCAAAGATAACTCAATCATACATAAAAGAATTCAGAGGAGATTCAAATATTTCTCATAGATAAACTTGATCATAAACCCACAATTCATCGGATCTCGACAAACTAACCGCAAAAATAGTTTACATCAAATAGTTCTCCACAAGAGAGGGGGAGAACATTGTATTGAGATCCAAAAAGAGAGAAGAAGCCATCTAGCTAATAACTATGGACCCGAAGATCGGTGGTAAACTACTCACAACTCATCGGAGGGGCTATGGTGTTGATGTAGAAGCCCTCTGTCGGTGTCAAAACCGGCGGATCTCGGGTAGGGTGTCCCGAACTGTGCGTCTAGGCGGATGGTAACAGGAGACAAGGGACACGATGTTTTTACCCAGGTTCGGGCCCTCTCGATGGAGGTAAAACCCTACTCCTGCTTGATTAATATTGATGATATGGGTAGTACAAGAGTAGATCTACCACGAGATCAAAGAGGCTAAACCCTAGAAGCTAGCCTATGGTATGATTGTTGTTCGTCCTATCGACTAAAACCCTCCGGTTTATATAGACACCGGAGAGGGTTAGGGTTACACATAGTCGGTTACAATGGTAGGAGATCTACATATCCGTATCGCCAAGCTTGCCTTCCACGCCAAGGAAAGTCCCATGCGGACACGGGACGAAGTCTTCAATCTTGTATCTTCATAGTCCAGGAGTCCGGCCAACGATGATAGTTCGGCTATCCGGACACCCCCTAATCCAGGACTCCCTCAGTAGCCCCTGAACCAAGCTTCAATGACGAGGAGTCCGGCGCGCATATTGTCTTCGGCATTGCAAGGCGGGTTCCCCCTCCGAATACTTCATAGAAGATTTTGAACACAAGGACAGTGTCCGGCTCTGCAAAATAATTTCCACATAACACCGTAGAGAGAATAATATTTACACAAAATCAATCTGCTGACGTATTCCGCAGCGTGCCATCATGCCACGGCCAAGTCTTTATTCGAATCGTTTTTACTGTACCACCTCAGCGCGTTTAGCGAGGCAGTTTCCTTGGCACGTCTTGTCAAAGCAGAGATCGTGTCCCCCTTATTCCGGGATTCTCATCAATACGGATGTGGGTAACCCAACCGCGCCATTGATTATGGCGCTTGTTAGATAAGCGAGTTTTACCAGGCTGGTGGGGGCGCTTAGTTGCGTCCGCCCATATAAGGGGATAAGGATCCACCTTTTTCCATCTACGCCTTCTTCCTCCTTTGCTTATCCATTCCTGCGCACTCGAGCTCTAGCGCCCAAGTCCGCGCATCTCACCTCGACCTCCTCCAGCCATGTCCGGAGCGGGAGGCAAGTGGATGGTCTCCTCCGTCACGGAGGGACACATCAAGAAGCTGAGGAAGGCCGGATACTTGTCTAACGACATCGAGTACCGGCTCCCCGAGAAAGGGCAGCTCATCCCCACCCCCAGGCCCCATGAGAGGGTGGTGTTTCTCACCCACTTCCTCCGCGGACTAGGTTTCCCACTCCACCCATTTGTCCGGGGACTCATGTTCTACTACGGCCTGGATTTCCACGATCTGGCCCCAAACTTCATCCTCAATATCTCGACGCTTATCGTGGTATGTAGGCTTTCCTCTGCATCCAGCCCCACTTCGGTTTATGGTTGAAGACCTTTAGCGTCAAGCCGAAGATAGTGGGCGGCCAACAAGCAGAGTGCGGAGGCGCCATGGCGGGCAGGATGCCCAACGTCCTATGGCTCGAGGGCTCCTTCGTGGAGACCATAAAGGGGTGGCAATCGGGGTGGTTCTACATCACCGAGTCGCGCGACTCTAAATGGGCAGCGGCCCCCGAATTCAGATCTGGCTTCCCTACACGGCTCACCTCATGGAAAGAGACGGGCTTGACGTGGGGTAATTCGGAAGAGTTGGCCGGACTCCAAACCTGCGTCCGAAACCTAGTGGACAAGAAGCTCAAGCTTGTCAAAGTAGTCCAGGTTATGCTCATCCGCCGGATCCTCCCATGCCATCAACGGGCCTTCAACTTGTGGGAGTTTGATCCGGCACAGCACCGAACCTTGAACCGGCTCTTCGACACTACGTACGAAGATGCCTGGAAGGTGCTGTTCAAGGGCGCCGAGGCTCCCGCATCCGCTTCCGAAGATCGCGGGTTCAGCTCGCAGCATCAAGCCAGCGAGGTAAGCTATTTTGCCCTTTACGGGACTCTTTTTTCATGGTTTGACTCTATGCGGGATCTAAAGTCCCTTACCTTTGACAGGATTGGCAGAAGACGGCCGGACAGATTAGCTGTCCGGCTCCCTTGCCGGAAGACCCAGCGGATGCCCACTTGACGGGGCTGCTGGCCCCGACACCTTACGTGGTGCCGGAGAAGAAGGCCAAGAAGCAGGCCACAGGAACTCGAAAGAGTTCTAGACGCCAAGCGGTGTCGGACTCACCGTCCGATGACTCCGAGGCGGACTCCTCCCGTGAAGACCAGGAGGAGGAAAAAGAGGCCTCTCCCCCAGCGGGGGGAGAGAAGAAAAGGAAGGCCGCCCTGACTGGGGAGGCCGGAGGGTCCAAGAAAGGAAGGACCCTTCCTCCGGACTTCTCCACCAACGCCGACAACGACGAGGAGGAGTGGCCACCAAGGGCCAAGCCCCTGGCGAGATCGTAAGTGTCCGGACTCCGGAATAGCTCATGACTTTTTATTTGTCGCATAGTGTCTTCTAACGCCGAATATAACCATGTAGCCCGCCCAAGGACGAGCTTGCCGCTTCGTCGAGCGGCTCCCTGGATTCGTCGGATGTGAATAGCACTTCAGTTCCGACCGCCTCCTCCCCTCGTGACGCGGACGACGCCGCGGTGGAGTCCCAAAAGGGGCCCAACCAGGAGGAGGTGGTCCTGGAGGCGCCGCAAGGCGACCTCCCGGATTCCGGGCACAAAGGGGGCAAAACCCCAGAGGGCTCTAAGTCCGGCCCTGTGCCGGACTCCGTACCGGAACCTACAGTGGTTCTGAAGTCCGGCAGGCGGCCCCTTCGTAAGAAGGGCAAGACTGCGACGTCGGTGACCTCCGCCCAACCGGAGGCACCGGATAGCTTGCTGGAGGCGCTTAACGGCGCCTCCATCGACGAGGCGCACCGCACTATCATGAGTGCGGTGATCCAGAAAGTTCAGTCCACCAAGAGCAGGCTGACTGAAGCCTGTACCAGCCTTCTAACATGCTTTGAGGTAAGTTTTTAAGATTGTAAGAATATTACCGCATAGACAGTAGCCCCTGATGCTTAGTTCGGTGTTCGGAAAGAAAAGCTGAGCTGAGGATCTAAAAATATATACGCAGGAGTCTAGCATAAATATGTCAATATGGGAATGCAAGCTGCGCTGCTGACCTCTGCCGCACTGACTGCGGAGGTCAATGCATTGAAGGAGGGCCTCGAGCGGTCCGGGAAGGAGCTCGGCCTTGCCAAGAAGCAGCTCGAGGACAAGGAAGGTAAGTAATACCTTATTAAAGTAATACCTTATAGAAAGGATTTGGTTGCAAAAAATGACAGAAATAACATGAGTATTGCAGGGGCCACGAACGAGGTGGCGACCCTGAAGGAAGCGGTGTCCAAGGCCGAAAACAGTGCGGCCGCAGAGCGCACCGAGCGAGAGAAGCAGGAGGCGCGGATGGCGGAGGTGCGGCAAGAGCTCCAGGCTCTCGTGCAAAAACACGAGAGTTTGAGCGTGACTTGAAGACTTGAGAGTCCGAGCTCGCTTTGGCTCTTGAGAGTGCCAAAGCCGCTAAGGCCGAAGCCCAGAAGGCCCTCCAGGAGATTGAGGCGATAAAAAAGATAGCGGCGGGTAAGGCATTCTTTATGCAAAGCAAGCATGTAAAAGTGAATTATCTGTCACTTACCCGAATCCGGAGCTCTCCAGGAGCATTCGTAGATCTTCCCCGTAGTGTGTCTGATGCTGCCGCGTTCTACCGAGCCGAGGAGGGGAGCTCGACGGAAAAGGTGTTCTGGTCTCAATATGCTGAGGCCGGACATCCGATGCCCCTGAGCGACCAGCTGAAGCAGCTGGTCGAGCTCCACAAGGTCGCCGAACAGGCCAGGAAGGGCCTCATAGTTCGGTTGTGGCCTAAAGAAGCCATGACTGGGAGCTACTTCGGTCTGGTGCGGCGGTTGGTGGACGCCTGTCCATGGATTGAAGTCATCAAGCGCTCCGTCTGCATTGAAGGTGCCCGTAGGGCCCTTGCCCGTGCTAAGGTGCACCCGGGCAAGCTGGATGCTGAGAAGCTTGTGAAGGACGGACCACCACCGGGCAAGGAGCATCGCAAGCCTGAAATGTATTATGAGGGCGTCCTGAAGGGTGCCCGCCTTATATCGGGTGAATGCTTCAAAGATGTAATTTTTTAGTAGACTCGCATTTGTTATCCTGTACGCTGAAAACTTTGTTCATATGCGCTAAGCAACGCTTGTTAATTTAAAATATTACCTTCTGTGCGGCCGTTTATCAAATTTGAGAGATGGCAAGTCGTTGGCTTCAACCCCCATGCCACGAGTGTTGGGGTGCTCGGGATAAACTTGAGCGCTCTTGTTCCCATTCTTGGGTCCTTCGAGGGAGGCGCTCAACGCAACGAACCAGGCAACCGGACTATAATGCTTGAACACTCTCACTTGGCCATAGAATTCTATAATTTTAAATTTCAGCGAAGCCCCTGGTATTCGGAAGACCGAGTTCGGGGCGCTATCCACGCCTTGGCCGGACAATGCCGACTCCTCGCCTAAGCGGCATGAGTCTTTAGGGACCCGAAAACCTCTCGAACAGCGATCGCTCTCGCCCTATCATGACGGTCAGTTTTAGCTTTTCCACCGAGGTGCTCAACCCAGCTCAACTGGGGCACAATCGCAGTGGTTCTCCCAGCGCTACCTTAGCCGATATAACGAAACGTAAGGTACCAAAACATGGGAGCCGGGCAAACCCAACTATTGACCCAAGACATGATTCGGAGCCGATGCATATAATGCTATAAGTTCGGGGTGCCGCACTTGTGAAAGTGTTCGGACTTATCACACCATATTTTGGGGTACTTAAGCCCCTGGTGTATTGAACGTACCAAGTTGTACGGGTGCAACATGTCATAGATGAACATATATGAAAAAAAGGAATGCAATAATAAGCAGAAGCTATGTATTGTTTATTCAAAAGATACTGCAATGAAAGCAGAACGATACAAATAGTGCGATAAGCAAGGGATGGGACTATTTAACATGTCTCCCCTCCAGGGGTAGGCTGCGGGGTGGTATGTAAAACAGGTATACTGCTCGTAATAGAGACCACCTGGATACTCGACATAGCTTTTCTGCTTCCCTGGCTGTTGCATCGTGAGTTCGGCGATTCTACTGCCGGGCAAGGCTTCTGAAAAACGGAGTCCTGAGAATAAGAAAGAAAAAAAGAATGACACAATTGGGAGCCCCGGGTGCGGTTGAGCCGCACTCTGGGCATGTCGTGGTCGTGCCCCTCCCCCTATGCCCATGGTATCTCCAGAGCGTAGTTATGTACGCGTGGTACTGGTCTTGCAATTTCGCGAGGGCTGGGTTTGGGGCCGCATTGCTACGCGTGCTCGGAACGTGCCAGGCGATCTTGTTGTAGGTTACTCCGGACGCGCTTGGCGGTGTCCGGACGTTTAGTGGTTGGACTCGAGAATTGCCTTAAGAGGCTGCTTTGTACTTCCGCCGCTAGGGCCGCCGTATGCTCCTCCGTTCGGAGAGAGCGTTCGGTGTTTCCATTGACCGTGATTACTCCTCGAGGGCCTGGCATCTTGAGCTTGAGGTATGCGTAGTGCGGCACCGCATTGAACTTTGCAAATGCGGTTCGTCCGAAGCAAAGGCGTGATAGGCGCCATGAACGGGACTATGTCGAAGATTAATTCCTCGCTTCCGAAGTTATCCGGGGATCCGAAGACCACTTCGAGTGTAACTGAGCCTATATAGTTGGCCTCTACACCTGGTATGACGCCTTTAAAGGTCATTTTTGTGGGTTTAATCCTTGAGGGGTCTATGCCCATTTTGCGCACTGTATCCTGGTAAAGCAGGTTCAGGCTGCTGCTGCCGTCCATCAGGACTCTAGTGAGGTGAAATCCGTCAATGATTGGGTCAAGAACCAATGCGGCGAATCCGTCGTGGCTAGGGCTGGACTAACGAGCAGCTCGACTCGTTAAGCTCGTACTCGTTACGCTCGTGCTCGTTAAGGCTCGGCTCATTAAGCTCGTTAAGATTAACGAGCAGAAAACCCTGCTCGGCTCGGCTCGTTTGAAGCTCGTGAGCGCTCGCGAGCGCTCTTTAACAGATTATAATGTGTTACGATATACATGATGAATGTGTAGGTATGTTTTTCAATATGAAATATGGTGACTACAAAAAGAAATAAAGTAGTTTCTTGCCTCATATGTCGATTAGATTAAATAGATGGGTTGAGGTGCTACAAAAAATTTGTCACGTAATATGAAAATATGTGTTGTGTTGTTACTAACGAGCTTAACGAGCTACTCATGAAACTCGTTAGCTCGCTCGTTAAGCTCGTTAAGCTTAACGAGCTAAAATCAATGATTGGCTCTGTCATTAAGAAGCGAGCTACAAGCTTAACGAGCCGAACTATCGAGCGCTCGTTAAGCTCGCGAGCTACGAGCTTTTGGTCCAGCCCTAGCCGTGGCGGATGCTAGTGGGGTGATCCCTTTGATCAAAAGTGATCGGGCAGGAGGACCACGGGTTGAACTTTGGGGCGACTGGCTCCATCGCATATACGTCCCTTAGTGCATGCTTCCGCTCCCATTTGGGTATGTGGGTTGCGTATATCATGTTCACCGTCCGCACTTGTGGGGGAAAGCCCTTCTGTCCTCTATTGTTCGGCGGCCGGGGCTCCTCCTCGTCATCGCTATGCAGCCCCTTGTCGTTGTTTTCGGCATTTAACTTGCCTGCCTGCTTGAACACCCAACAATCCCTGTCGGTGTGGTTGGCTGGTTTTTCGGGGGTGCCATGTATCTGGCACGGGCGATCGAGTATTCGGTCCAAATTGGATGGGCCCTGAGTATTTCTTTTGAACGGCTTTTTCCGCTGACCGGGTTTAGAGCCTCGAATCCGCATTGACTGCCATATCTTTAGCATTATCACCGCACGCGGCGCTTGTGCTTGTTGCGACGCGACCTGCCATTGCTGTCCTTGGTATCCGAACTACCAGGGTTTTTGGTCAGGTTGTTACTGCGAGCTAGCCAGCTGTCCTCTCCCGCGCAGAAGCGGGTCATGAGTGATGTGAGGGCTGCCATGGATTTCGGCTTTTCCTGTCCTAGGTGCCGGGCAAGCCACTCGTCGCGGATGTTATGTTTGAAGGCTGCAAGGGCCTCTGCATCCGGACAGTCAACGATTTGATTTTTCTTGGTTAAGAACCGTGTCCAGAATTGTCTCGCCGATTCATCTGGCTGCTGAATTATGTGGCTTAGGTCATCGGCGCCTGGTGGTCGCACATATGTGCCCTGGAAGTTATCAAGGAATGCGGCTTCCAGGTCTTCCCAACAACCAATTGATTCTGCTGGCAAGCTGTTGAGCCAATGTCGAGCTGGTCCTTTAAGATTGAGTGGGAGGTATTTGATGGCGTGTAGATCATCACCGCGGGCCATGTGGATGTGAAGGAGATAGTCCTCGATCCAAACCGCAGGATCTGTTGTGTCGTCGTATGATTCAATGTTTACGGGTTTGAAACCCTCGGGGATTTGATGATCCATTACTTCGTCTATGAAGCATAGTGGGTGTGCGGCGCCTCTGTATTGGGCTATATCACGACGCAGCTCAAATGAGCTTTGTCTACTGTGTTCGGCCCGGCCGGAATTGCTGTATCTGGCGTGACGGTTGTCATCAATCGTCGTGGGGCGCCCACGCGATCCGTAGATCGATCTTATTTGCCTTGCCTTGTCCTCCAATATGTCTTGCAAGTCTGGCGCATTTCCCCGTGCCTTGGTACCTTTCGAGCGACGCCGGGGTGCGGCTTTAGTGGAGGGCCTAGAGGCCTCTCTGTCGCGGCCACGAGGTGGCCGGTCGGCCGCGTCATACGCTGGTGATGTAGGTTTGGGTGCTTCCTCCTCTAATTGGGGTAGCAGCCTGCGTTTTGGGTAGCTCTTGGAGGGGCGAACGAGTTCGTACTCTTCGGCTGCAAGGACTTCAGTCCATCTGTCAGCTAGCAAGTCTTGGTCAGCTCTAAGCTGCTGCTGCTTTTTCTTGAGGCTACTTGCCGTGGCCATAAGCCTGCGCTTGAAACGCTCTTGTTCGACGGGATCCTCGGCACGACAAATTGCTGTCGCCGAGGCTTGCCTCGCCTTCGGAGGAAGGCATATAATTATCGTCCTCTACCTCTCTGTCTGCCGCTCTATCATGAGGGCTGGCTTCTCCCTCCTCCTGTGCTAAATCCTGCTGGAGGGGGTTGTCTTCGGCACTGTCCGGGGTGTTATTATCTCCCGTGCCGGAATCACCATTTTTGTTGTGGCGGGATTTAGAGCGGTGCCGCTGATGCCGGCGCTTGGGCTGTTTCTTGGAGGGTTCATCCTCCGCTGTTCCATCGCCATTCCCATCTTTTGGGGTGTCCACCATGTATATGTCGTATGACGAGGTGGCCTTCCAGTGCCCTGTAGGCGCTGGTTCTTGGTTGTCTCCTGCATCGTCGTCCATACCGTCAATGTCTTCAGAGTCGAAGTCGAGCATGTCGGTTAAATCATCGACAGTGGCTACAAAGTGGGTGGTGGGTGGGCGTTGAATCTATTCGTCGTCCGCATCCCAGCCTTCCTGACCGTAGTCCGGCCAGGGCTCTCCTGATAAAGAGAGAGACTTTAGTGAATTCAGGATGTCGCCAAAGGGCGAGTACTGAAAGATGTCCGCGATAGTGAATTCCATAACCGGCGCCCAATTGGATTCGATTGGTAGGGGCGCGGAGGGTTCGTAGTCCGGAGAGGAGTCCGACACCTTGGAGTCACGGTCTTCGCAAAGGACAGGGATGGAGTTCGGCTCAATCTCCGTGGAGATTGTAGCCCCCGAGGCGGTGTCCAACCACTCGTCCTCGATCGGCGGAGTCGGCTCCGAGCTAAGGGTCGGAGCGGACGCTGGTGCGGCCTCGTGGCACTGTTCGCGGCAGAGCTAGATTGTGCCCATCGAGACAAGTCTGGCGCTGCTATTGTGGCTCGAATCCGTCGAAGATCAAGTCTCCGCGGATGTCGGCCGTAGTTCAAACTCCCAAATCTGACCTGATGGCGGGCGTAGCTTCGATCTGCTCCGGATGGCCAAGTGAATTGCCCGCAGATGCAAAGCCGCCGAATATGAAGATCTGTCCGGGGAGAAAAGTCTCACCCCGGACCGCCTCGTTGTTGATGATCGAAGGAGCCATCGGGCCTAAAGCTGACGACACAGAGGAACTCTTAATGAAAGCACCAATGTCGGTGTCAAAACCGGCGGATCACGGGTAGGGGGTCCCGAACTGTGCGTCTAGGCGGATGGTAACAGGAGACAAGGGACACGATGTTTTTACCCAGGTTCGGGCCCTCTCGATGGAGGTAAAACCCTACTCCTTCTTGATTAATATTGATGATATGGGTAGTACAAGAGTAGATCTACCACGAGATCAAAGAGGCTAAACCCTAGAAGCTAGCCTATGGTATGATTGTTGTTCGTCCTACGGACTAAAACCCGTCGGTTTATATAGACACCGGAGAGGGTTAGGGTTACACAGAGTCAGTTACAATGGTAGGAGATCTACATATCCAGATCGCCAAGCTTGCCTTCCACGCCAAGGAAAGTCCCATCCGGACACGGGACGAAGTCTTCAATCTTGTATCTTCATAGTCCAGAGTCCGCCAACGATGATAGTTCGCTATCCGGACACCCCTAATCAGGACTCCTCACCCTCCGTGGTCGATTCCCCTCCGCGTAGCGCCGTGAAGGCTCCAAGATGGGATCTCGCGGATACAGAAGGTTACGGCGGTGGAAACTGTGTTTCGTTGGCTCCCTGGATGTTTTCGGGGTAAGTAGGCTTATATAGGAGGAAGAAATACGTCGGTGGCCGCCCGAGGGGCCCACGAGACAGGGGTCGCGCCCTGTAGGGGGGGTGCGCCCTACCCTCTCGTGGCCGCCTCAGCTGCTTCTTGACTTGCACTCCAAGTCCTCTGGATCACGTTCGTTCCAAAAATCACGCTCCCGAAGGTTTCATTTCGTTTGGACTCCATTTGATATTACTTTTCTTTGAAATACTGAAATAGGCAAAAAAACAACAATACGGGCTGGGCCTCCCGTTAGTAGGTTAGTCCCAAAAAAGATATAAATGTGTAAAATAAAGCCCATAAACATCCAAAAGGGGTAATATAATAGCATGGAACAATCAAAAATTATAGATACGTTGAAGACGTACCAGCCGGCAGCGGGTTTCGCAGGCTGTGGGACGTGGAGTTGGTGATCAAGGAGGGCCACATGTACCTGTGTCATGGCTGGGAGAAGTTCTACCGTGCCTACGACCTGCGGCTGGGGTACTTCCTTCTTTTCAGGTACGACGACGCCACCATGCTCATCGTGAAGGTGTTCAACGCGACTATGTGTTGCATGTGCTACGCTGAGGACGATGACGCCAGTACGTTCTGCCTCTTCTTATTCCTCTACATTTGGTTTTGTCTCGCATCGATTGTTAACGGTCATTAATTTTTGCATTTGGACAGGCAATGGGAGCAGCAGCAGCGACACTGGCTACAGCCAAAGCAGCATCGATTCTGGCTGTAGCAAAAGCAACAGCGAAATTACTTATGTTAGCACAAAATGACCAAGTTTACATAATAAGCTTAATTATAGTCTTCTTCTTTCTTCTTCTTCTTCTTCTTCTTCTTCTTCTTCTTCTTCTTCTTCTTCTTCTTCTTCTTCTTCTTCTTCTTATTCTTCTAGTCTTCTTCTAGTATTCTTCTAGTCTTCTTCTTCTTCTTCTTCTTCTTCTTCATTTTCTTCTAGGTTAGCTCCATTTTACTTAAGTATGCTTACTTCTTATAGTCTTCTTCTTCTTCTTCATTTTCTTCTTCTTTTTCTAACATCTTGTTTATCATTTTGCAGATTTGATTTAATTCACGGAAGCTTGCATGGATGGAGTGCTTCTTTTCCATTTGTGCTTTTATTTTGTATCAATGAACTTGCATGGTTGGAACTTGTTATATGGATGGATGGATAACGGTGTTGGGTGAACAATGTGAAACTTTTGTAATATGTAAGGATGGAACTATATATGTGTTGGTTATGTATGTATATATGATGAAACTTGTGTGTTGGATATTCTTGTTGTGTATATATGTGAATTGCTGTGTATATCTGTGAAATGTTGACAAATTGAATGAATTAAATTAAAAATAGGGTTGTACAGGCTTTTTGCCGTCAGCTAGCTGACGGCAAACAAGCCACGTGACAGCTACCTGTGCTTCCTGGGACTGGCATGTTTGAGCACTTTGCCGTCTGCCAGTGGACGGCAAAGACCTTAGCCTCTTTGCCGTCCGCTGGCTGACGGCAAAGCACGCCGTTAACCCCTAACGGCTATCTCCCCACCTCACTGCCATCCACGATCTTTGCCGTCTGCTGGCCACCAACGGGGGACGGCACAATCCTTTGCCGTCCGTTTCCAGGAAGCGGACGGCAAAGAAGGCCTTTGCTGGCACGTGTTCAGACGGACAGTTTGCCGTCTGCTGGCAGACGGCAAAAAACTTTGTCGTCCGTGATCCATGCCTTTGCCGTCCGCCATGGCGGACGGCAAAGAAGCTGATTCCAGTAGTGCCATATGATATGCATTGTTCAACCTTTATGCCTAGATTACCAATGTCACTACAGGTATCCGCAAGTTAATTACTAGACATGTTTAAAGTGATCTCATATCCAAAGTATTTGTTCCAACATGAAAAAACTTCGAAGAGCAAGACTCAATTCATTATAAAAGAATAGAGGAATATGAACATAAGATCCAACTTTAATGAAGTTGATGATACGATCAAGACTAGTATCAAGAACATGAAAGATAGATCAAACGCATAGCACTAGTACAAACCCTCAGTCCCGAAGATGAACTACTCACACATCACGATGGAGGCAGCAAGGTTGATGAAGATGCCTCCGTGGATGGGCCCCCCCTTCGGCAGAGTGCCAGAAAAGGCCTCCAGATTGGATCTTCATGAAACAGGAACTTGTGGCCACGAAAAAAATATTACGGGTCTTGCCCCAAGAGTTTCTGAATATATGTGAATTTATAGGTCAGGAATTAGGTCAAACGGAGCTGCAGGGCTCCGCAAGCTTGTCCAGGCATGTCTAGATGGTAGGCCGCGCCCCCTGGGCTTAAGGGCCCCTCGTCCATCTTATGGTATACTCCCAAAGCTCCTAAGTTCTCTTATGTTCTAGAAAAAAAAATCAAAAAGAGTCAATGTGTTTAGACCTTCCTAAATATGGACTTTCTGTGAAACCAAAAACATAAAAAAATGAACTGATACTGAGCAGTAAATTAATAGGTTAGTCTATAAACATAATATAAAAATGCACTGAAACCATGTATAATTGATGTAAATATAGCATGAATACTTTATAAACTATAGATACGTTGAAGACATATCAACATTCCGAAGCTTCATATCTGCTCGTCCTCGAGTAGATAAATGATAAAAAATAATTTATAAAGTGTGAATGTTATAATAGTGCATAAATTTGATCAATGATAATTCTATTCACTTTTTCTAGCACCATTATATAACTAGCAACTCTTTAAGTCATTAAACTATTACAATTCATCATATTTTCTAGAAGAGTCTATGTAAGAGATTTTGTTTAGCAAACTTCACATGCTCAACTATCATATAGTCTTCTAATGGTTGCTAGCACTCAAATCATATTTTTAGAGCAAATTGTTTCCATTGGACACCAAGAAAATTGGGGATTTAATGTTTCACCTTCCAACTTACTTATCACTAAGATAATTATCAACAATAATAACTCATGATCATATATATACAAGTGGATATACATGCCTCGATCTTTCACCATCACATGATGTTTGCCAAGTCAAGAAAATTAAGGTTGGGATAAGAAGTTCACTCAACATAAAAATAAAATTAACATGAATAAAAGATAGGCCCGTGAGATCGTCCCCAAGTATGCGCGTGTCTCCACCGATCGAGCAACAGGTTGCTGCTACGTCGCTTCGTCGGGCCGAAGCGTCGCAGCCCTGAGGCCTTCCGTGTGGTTGGACAAACATACATGCTAGCACTGCGGTATGCGGTCCATGCTGCCGCACCAAGGTCTTCTCCGATGTTGCAACGACACACGTTGCCATTGCGTCGCCCCTTCGGGCCGTAGCACTACGGTACATGGTCCCCTCAATCGTGCCCACGTGTGAATGTCTACTGTGGCACGTCCCACGTCACCTCCCTAGGCACATAATCGCCACCGTACTACACGGTATTCGTCACGTTGTTGGGTTTTTTCTCACATACTTCGAGCATCACCGCCACACTTCTACAGGCGACCGACGTGGCCCGTCACGGGCTACCTTTGGTTCCGTTGACCACATTGGTCTTACTTCGGGCTCTGAGTACTGTGGTGGACATGTATGGCTTCATGACCTTGTTGTCTGATAAAATAGCTCGCCAAGTGCCGCCATTTATAGAACTTTTGGCGGAGAAAAGTTACGTTGTGCTTCTATACTGGATCGACTTTTTTTACAGGAAGAGAATGATGCCGCAGAAAGGTGGGTGCAACGGTATTGCACTCACTCATTGCTCATCGTTTTAATTATGTAGTAGCATGTAGGGCATGACATAAATATCCCTTTGTCTTCTTCATTACTATTGAAATGGACCAAAAATTGATGGACCAACAACATTTGATTGATTGATATAAGCGGTGAAGACGTAGTGGGATAGGTTTGCAAAAGAGAAAAAGGCACACTACGAGTTTAGATTGTTGCTAACAACGTTGTGTTGTCTAGAAGCAGTACCGTCTGTGCACAAATTAAACAGAAAATTACTGCAACAATTACTTGGTTAACATTCCATGTAGCAGCTC
The DNA here is from genome assembly GCA_021605205.1 of Aegilops longissima. Lineage (NCBI taxonomy): Eukaryota > Viridiplantae > Streptophyta > Magnoliopsida > Poales > Poaceae > Aegilops > Aegilops longissima. The sequence goes on from CM038677.1 coordinate 849,399,496, forward strand.
CGGGCGATTAACAGAAACTGAAGTAGCCGGAGTGACCGTGTACATAATCCACACACGTCCACTCACTACTAACTATATAGAAGTAGCTGAGAAATGAATAAGAGTCTGTCTGGTGATGGGTGCGCCTGCGGTGGCTACTGAAAGTAGAACTAAGGGCCTCTGCAAAGAGGACCCTCCAATCGTTTGCAATCAAGTCATACATCTTCTCATTTGGACCGAAAATATATCTGAAAACAGCATCATTAAGCACCTACATACCTATTCAACTTCATGTGTGTAGTAACAAATCAAACTTAATCCCGAGAAAATTCAAGCTATTGAACACACGGATAATGAAGAACACAATCGAACTAGATTTTGTGTTGGCAACTGAGCATCCTCGCAAAAAAAAAAAAAAACACCCTACACAATCTCTGGTGTATGACACATTTTTATGGCCATGCTACGTTGCACCACATAACATCACGTGTTGTATTTTATTCAGGTATATTCTAGCGACAACTTACCAGAGAGACAAATACATTAAATTTGCCCATACTTTATCCCATACTCCTTTAGTACTATAGTACCACACGTAGTGCATGCATATACGCACGCACGCAACACATATTTATACATGGCATATTTGCAGATACATTTCAAAATAACCATACTTTGACAAGATAAGATTTGTTCCAACGATGTAAATCTACTCGAGGTTGTAGCAGCAGTTGTTGAAGGAGTCCATGTCGCGGCTGAAGAGGGGCACGTAGGCGTCCACGCTCCCGTCGCCGGCGAAAGACGGCAGCAGGATGAGCAGGCCCTCCACCGGCAGGTAGCTTGGCATGAAGAAGAATGGCTGCCCACCGCCGAAGTCGAGGTCGTAGAACGGGATCCGCAGCCAGCTGTCCACCTCGATGTTGGGGCTCAGCACCATCTCCGCCGCGTCGGCCGCCGCCACCAGCCGCTCCTTCTGCACCGCCTCGGAGCTGGCGAAGTCGATGAACGACTCGAAGTAGCCGCCGTTGATCCGGGCCACCTCCCGGTTGATGAGCTCCACCACGTGCTGTAGCGGCCTCGTCACGAGCTCCTGCGCCGTGGCGGTGGGCCGCGCCCAGAGGACAACGTTGCCGGTGTAGCCGTCCGGCACCTGCGGGCTCATCCGAGCTCGACCGTCCACGGCGATGGCAACGCTTGTGGAAACGCTCCCATCGAGCCCGCGCGCCGTTGTCACGCACCGCCAGAGGTGTGCCACCAAGCACCGCAGCGTGCTGTACGGCGGGTGCGCTCCCACCGACGCCCTCGACTTGAGCTTGGAGATGAACTCCAGGCTTAGGTGCACCTTGTTTACCACCACCACGTCGCCGTCCCCGGCGTGGCCTTCGTCGACCTCCTCGTAGGGCTTGAACTCCACGCCGCGGTGCTCGTACTCAACCTGCGGCGGATCGCGTGGTTTAAAGAAGGAGGCGCGGTCGTGCACCGGGACGAGGTCGACGGCGACGCCGCGGGTAGCCTGGCTCCAAGCGAGGAAGAAGTTGCTGGTGGCTCGGCCGTCGGACACGAGGTGCTGCGCAGTGAACCCCACGACGATGGACCCGCACGCGAAGCGCGTGACCTGGATGAGCATCAGCTCCTCGGGCCCGTCGTCGCCGCTCGGGTGCAGGCTCAGCACCTCCGGCGTGGGTTTCATCGGCATGACGCTATCCAACGCCACGTCGGCCGTCGCCTCCACGAACCGCGCGCCGGAGTCGCATAGCAGAATCGCGCGGTCACCGCTGGCCGTGTCGACGCCGAGCCGCCCGGCCCACTCGCGGTAGTCCACCAGCGCCCTGGCCAGGCCGGCCTCAAGGACGGCGTTGGGCGGCGCCGGCGGGCGGAAGGCGTAGATGACGGAGATGTACGCGTCGAAGTTGGCCTTGTCGAGCACGGTGAGCGGGACGACGTCGTCCGTGCTGCCCGGAGGTGCACCGCAGGCGCCGTAATCGGGCTTGACGGGCCTGGAGGAGAGCACGGTGACCTTCATGGCGACAAGTGCAAGGTTATGTACAAAGAAAACAAAAACCTTGTATCACTAGGGCTAGGAAGTGTTGTAAAACTAGAATATTTGGGGCAACTGCTCGACACCCTTGGGGGGTGCGGCTATCTCATTATATATAAGTACCAAAGGGTACAAATACAAATACAACACGTATACACAAGTCTACGTATTCATATACAGTCTAACACCCTCCCTCAATCTTAACTATGGCCTGAAGTACAAACTAAGTTAAGATTGCGCCTGCAGCCTACAAACTGTGGTTGTGGAAGAGGCTTCGTGAAGATGTCAGCAAGTTAGTTGATCCTTTGATGATATGAACTTGATGCTAAGCAGCTTCTGTGCAACACGCTCTCGAACAAAGTGATAGTCAACCTCAATATGTTTTGTTCGAGCATGAAACACTGGGTTAGATGATAAGTATGTAGCATCAATGTTATCACACCAAAGCACTGGAGAGTGAGCTGAAGGAACTCGCAACTCCCTCAGCAAGGACTGAACCCAAATGATCTCAGCTGTCGCATCAGCAACTGCTTTGTACTCGGCTTCTGTGCTGCTGCGAGACACCGTGGCCTGCTTGCGAGCATTCCAGGCAATCAAGTTGGGACCAAGAAACACTGCATACCCCCCCGTGGATCGCCGGTCATCAGGACTACCAGCCCAGTCAGCATCAGAGAAGGCCGAGATCTCATAAGACGGCGCACGCTGAAGAAGCAAACCATGAGATGCAGTGAGGCATATATATCGCAGAATGCGCTTCACAGCGGACCAATGGGATGTCGTGGGCGCATGAAGAAACTGACAGACACGGTTGACTGCATAAGAGACATCTGGTCTGGTGATAGTAAGATACTGCAGGCCTCCAACAAGACTGCGGTACTCAGTGGCATCATCATAGGAGAGAGGGTCACCTCAAAAGCAGACAACCGATCAGTGGCAGACATAGGAGTAGCGACAGGTTTACACTGCAACATACCAGCACGACGCAACAAATCCAGAGCGTACTTCTTCTGAGTAAGAGTGACTCCAGCAGAAGACCGTGACACCTCCAGACCAAGGAAGAAGTGCAGAGCACCGAGATCCTTGACAGCAAAATCACCACTCAATGCAGCCAGAAGGTGGTCTGCCGCAGAATCCGAGGAACTGATGAGAATAATATCATCAACATAGACCAGTAAGTACATCGTAACCTCAGGGAGTTGAAGAAGGAACAGTGATGTGTCAGCAGTAGAAGGAATGAACCCAAGTGCTCGCAAAACCGAACCAAGACGTGCATGCCAGGCACGGGGAGCCTGCTTAAGACCATAGAGCGCCTTAAAAAGACGACAGAGATGATTAGGACGTGCAGGATCAACAAACCCGGGTGGCTGACGCATATAAACCTCCTCCTCCAGAACTCCATGCAAAAAAGCGTTCTGCACATCAAGCTGACGGAGAAACCATCCTCGAGTAACAGCAAGGGATAGTAGCAGACGAATGGTAGTAGGCTTGATAACTGGACTGAACGTGTCTTCATAGTCAAGACCATACCTCTGTTTGAAGCCCTTAGCCACTAACCTTGCCTTGTAACGCTCAATGGAGCCATCAGCATGCCGTTTAACTTTAAACACCCACTTAGAGTCAATGATATTGACCCCAGACACTGGAGGAACAAGCTGCCAGGTGTCATTCTTCAGCAATGCTTGAAACTCCTGTTCCATCGCGGCACGCCAGTGGGGAATGCCTAGCGCAGCCTGAAAGTGGCGAGGCTCAGCAGTGGGATCCGCAGCAGCATGAGCCATGCACGCGGCGAGCCACGCAACAGTCCCATCGGTCCGGATCTTAGGCTGAAAGACACCGGTCTGACTGCGCGTGCGAGGTCGAGGAGCAACAGGTTGTGGCGACGACGCAGGGCATGATGCAGGCGACGAAGAAGGCGACCCCGAGTCGCCAGGGCTCACGCCTGAGCCACTGGGCGTCGGGGAGGCGGGCGGTGTGGCGCCCGACACGGCCACGTCGCCCAGGCCCACGCCGGAGCCGCTGAGCGCCGAAGAAGCAGGCGAGCCTGGGGTGACCGGCCCATCGGGAGCCGAAGCCGGCCCAGGCGAGCCTGGCGTGGCTGGCCCAGGAGCAACCTCCTGCGAGGCGGGCGAGGACGCCGCTCGCGGAGCGGGGTCGGGCGATGCCCGCGAGGCAGCCGCGGGCGCAGCTCTTGCGGGTTGCGGTGTGCCGCCCGATATGCATGCCCCATGAACGTGATCGTCCTCCGGACGCGCCGGTGCTTGTTCTTCAAGGAGCTCGAGACGAGCACCACGGCCAACACCTGCAGCATGGTTAGGGAGCAACACAGGAGCATATGCAACATCCACAAATTGATCAGGCAGAGGTGTGGTAGAAGAGGCGTCTGGCATAAGAGTGATAGACGTATTCGGAAGTGCACGAAAGGGAAACACATTCTCATCAAAAACAACGTCACGAGAAATGTAAACACGATTGGTGGGAACATGTAGGCATTTGTACCCTTTGTGAAGGGAACTATACCCAAGAAAAACGCACTTTTTCGACCGAAACTCTAGCTTATGTTTATTATATGGACGCAAATGAGGCCAACAAGCACACCCGAAGACTTTGAGAAAGGTGTAGTCTGGGATTTCATTGAGCAAGAGTTCAAGTGGGGTTTTCATATTCAGTAGTCGTGAAGGAAGCCTATTGATCAAAAAACAGGCAGTGGAGAAAGCATCACTCCAGAACCTAAAAGGTACGGAGGCATGGGCTAACAAAGTGATGCCAGTTTCTACAAGGTGACGATGCTTACGTTCGGCAGTCCCATTTTGCTGATGCGTATGGGGGCAAGACACACGGTGTGTAATCCCAAGCTTGTTAAAGAACGAGTTGAGGTTGTGGTATTCACCCCCCCAGTCGCTTTGGACATGAATAATTTTCTGGCGAAGGAGACGCTCAACATGTGCTTGAAACTGGATAAACACATCAAACACATCAGATTTTTTCTTAATAAGATAGAGCCAGGTAAACCGACTGTAAGCATCAATGAAACTGACATAATAATTATGGCCACTAACAGACGTTTGGGCATGACCCCATACATCGGAAAAAATAAGCTCAAGAGGATGTTTCACAACACGACTAGACTCTGAAAACGGGAGTTGGTGACTCTTGCCCTGCTGACAGGCATCACAAATAGTTTCAGCAGTTTTATTTAACACAACTGGTAGCTCATGATGATGCAACACATGACGGACTATGGGAGCGGCAGGATGGCCAAGTCGCGCGTGCCAATGTGTAGGCGAGACACGAACACCACTGAACGCCCGAGGAGAAAACTGCATGGGAGGTGCGGTTGGCGCGTCAAGTGCATACAAGCCACGGTGAAGACGACCGCTAAGCAGAACGGCCCTCGTGTCCCGATCCTTGATAAAGAAACGAAAAGGGTGAAATTCAGCAAGGACATTATTGTCACGAGTAAGTTGTGGGACAGACAACAAACTACGTGAAGCAGTGGGAATACGAAGGATGTTAGACAAATGCAGTTTTCGTGAATTGTGTCCAAGAAGGGATGCCTGACCAACATGGGAGATGCGCATACCTGCTCCGTTAGCGGTGTGCACCTGATCATGACCGCGATATGGCTCCTGGACCGAGAGCTTGCTCATGTCGTTGGTGAGGTGGTTGGTAGCTCCCGTGTCCATGTACCACGAGGGATCAATCGAGTAGGATGGAGTACGCCCGTGCTCATGACCCACCACCGCAGCGGCCGCCTGTTTTTCATTCCCCTTGCCATTGTTGCCGAGGCCAAGGAAATCTTGCTTGTAGCGGCGATGGCAGCGAGAAGCTACGTGGCGCTCAATCCCACACAGTTGGCACGCCTGCTGAGCACCACAACTGGGGCAGCAAGCCACCGGCCGCGATCCCCCTGTGATGGACGGCGCGGCTCCCCGTGAGGGCTGAGAAGTGCCCGCCGTCTTGGCAGGGAGTGACGGCTTCTGCGATTTGCCACGGGTTGCGGCGTTAGCAGAGGCAAAACTCGGAGTAGATCGACGCGCTTTGATGCGCTGTTCGCGTCCAAGGAGCCGCGCATACAGTTCCCGTGGCGGGAGAGGCGCCTCGCGCCCATGGACGTTCTCAATGAGATTGTCATAGTCGTCATCGAGGCCATTGAGTACATGAGTGGTGAAGTCCTCATCTCCAAGGGGCTGGCCAATGGAGGCCAGCGTGTCTGCAAGTCCTGACATCTTGTTGAAGTACTCCGTGATGGTGAGGCCTCCAAGCTTGGTCTCCCCCAACTCAGTGCGGATAGAGTGAGCACGCGCCTGAGACTGAGAGGCAAAACTGCTGTGAAGTGCAGACCAAGCCTCCCGGGATGTCGCAGCGAAGATGACAAGCGACGACACGCCGAGTCAGCGAGGACTGGATGGCGAAAGTATCGCTGGTCTTGGGCCACCCACACATGATGAGCGGGTGATACGGCGGCGGACACGGATAGAGCCATCAACATAGCCCTCAAGTAGCGACTCCGTAGGAGAGGTAGCACCGCGCCCGCCAGATAGGTAGTTGTCCGGTGTAAGCTTCACCGAAGAAGATGCGAAGTAGAACGGCGATGGCGCGGAGCATAACCCGCATGGGGACCCATGTTCGCCCATCATGGGGAGCGAGGGCAAGGACGCCCGTAGCGGGACCGGAAGGGGCATCGACCGAACCAGCGTGGCCACGAAGACGCGGCGGGCGCTGGCGCCAGAGGGCCGCGCCATAGGGCGACGGCGCCATCTGTGACGGCGGAGGCATCGGCCAGGTAGGAGGCATCGGTGGCGCGGCGCCGTAGGTTGGTGCAGGGGCGCCGTACCACGGAGCGTAGGTCGAGGTAGCGCCATAGTAGGGCGGAGGGGCTCCGTAGGGTTGGGGAGCCGCCCCGTAGGCGGACGGTGCAGCGCCGCGAGAGGGCGGCGGCGCGAAGGCGAAGGTCGACGGGGAGGCGCCACCAGTGGCGATCGGCGGCTGGGCCAGGCTCGCCCGCCCGCCTCCTCGCTCGCCTCGCCCGCCCTGCAGATGGCTTTCGGCGGCAGCGACGGCTGCCGCCAAGCCGTGGCGGCGGGGAGATGCGAGGAAGGGCGACGAGGGAGCGACGGGCGCGCCAGCAGGAGAGGAAACCGAGGCGGCGGCGGAGTGCGCGGAGGCCATCGGGCTAGCGGCGGCTGCGATCGGCGGAGGCGGCGGCGGCAGCAAGGGGTGCAGCGGAAGACGGAAAACCCTAGTCTGATACCATGTAAAACTAGAATATTTGGGGTAACTGCTCGACACCCTTGGGGGTGCGGCTATCTCATTATATATAAGTATCAAAGGGTACAAATACAAATACAACACGTATACACAAGTCTACGTATCCATATACAGTCTAACAAGTGTGCTAGCTAGCTGACCGTGCGGCGCAGTGAGCTGTTAGCTAAAGTCGTCCAGTGATGTATATATATAGATAGCCGTACCTAGAGAAGTAGAGATGGAGGCTGAGCTAGCCAGAGATTGTTCATGCACGAGAAGAGATCAATGGAGGATAGGTGAACGCTACGGCTGAATATGTCAGCTGAATATGATTCTCTAATAATTATCTTCTGGGTGAAGGTTATGATTTCTCGGCGCCGGTCAGTCGTCGACGTGGACGTGTACTGCTCCCACGAGCACCATATCTGCGGCTCTTCATGCATGCGTGGTACCTGTAGCTATTGCACTGCTCCAACGAATGCAACGACACGGTCGAGCAGACCAACCACATCGCTGGCTAGCAGCTCCTCCATGCACTGTAGCCGGTTGACAGTCCCGCTTGTGTTCAACGGTGGTACCTGTGGCGGTGTGGTGTTTTCAGCGCTGGGAGTTGGTGAGCATGCAGTGGGAAGTTCAGACGGATAGGTTTGGGCTGAAGGGATACATACGCGTATAGTAGCGTCGTTGTTCTTGTAAATAACCAATCTTGTGCGTGCAAAATATCCTTCTTTCATCTAAATGAAAAGGTGGTGTTCCTTGTCGTTCCTCGGGAAAACATGGTTACGTCGGTGTGCGGTTGATGTACCTCCAGCAAGGACATGACTACGGCTATGCACCACCTAGCACAATTCCTAGTACTCGTACTGATCGTGCGTGTGGGACGTGGAAAATGGAGCAAGAGGAAGCATGTGTCGTGATCGATCGGGGTATGCTGTCGACCGCCGCAAATTCGATGTGCACGTTACCCGATCGAGCGACCCCGGCTGGGCCAAATGTTTCCAAGTTTGTATATCGTGGTCAGATACTTACACTAAGACAAGCTTGGACTAAATGGTACAGTACTACTATTGTCTACAGATAAGCTAAGCCTTTCTCAAATAAAAGTCTACAGATAAGCCATGCATTCATCCAGTGGCGGAGCGTAGTGAGGACAATACCGGGCCTTGGCCCCCCCTTGCTAGAAAAAAAAATTACACAATAGGCTTATATTTCAACTAATCGCTCTACTAATTCTCCAGCATATCTGATCACCCTAGCTTTTTCTATGTCATACACTCGTTTTGGCCCTTCCTAACACTTGGTTCACGCTCCACCACTGCATTCATCCCCGGGTCAAACTAGATAGCTACTGCTGCTACTAGTTTGTGGCTGTACGTGCAGCACACAGTTGTGATGAAGTAAATATCATAGGCACTATCGGTCATTTTTGTCGCCATCTGAATCTCCAATCTAAATGTGCAGCTTAAGTATGAGTCTCGAAATAAGTGTGGGAGCTGTGCCTAGCTGCTCTCGGCTCAGCAGCACCTTGCATGCCAAGCGCCCAAGCAGCTAGGCTCGGCTCCTGTACCTCATTTTAAGACTCGCAGTTAAGCTACACATTTCGATCGTATGATTACTGATAATGCTTTGATAGCATTTGAATGTTTTCATGCCATTGAGCACTGCAAAAAGGAGCAAGATTCTTATTGTGCATATAAGTTGGATTTATCAAAGGCATATGACAGGGTTGACTGAAATTTTCTAAGAAGAATGATGCAGAGTTTGGGTTTCGCTCCCCGGTGGGTGGATTGGATTATGTCCTGTGTGACATCGGTGAGCTATTCGGTAAAATTTAATGGAACCCTCCTTGATTCGTTCTGTCCGTCCAAAGGTCTTTGCCAAAGTGATCTTCTATCTCCATTTTTGTTCCTGTTTGTTGCCGATGGCCTTTCCACTCTGTTACACCGTGAAGCGTCCCATGGCTCTATTTCGCCGTTCAAGGTGTGCCGATGTGCCCCGGGTATCTACCACTTACTCTTCGCAGATGATACCTTGTAGTTTTTCAAGGCTGACAGTGAGGAAGCAGAACAGATTAAACAAGTGCTTGAAATATATGCTAAAGGAACAAGCCAGGTGATCAACCCACACTAGTAGAAAAGGGGGCAATGGTCCATGCCGGGTCAGCCAATTAGTCTCGGTTCAATCCAGAACCGGGACCCATGGGGGCATTGGACCCGGTTCGTGAGCCCCGGGGGCCGACCGGGCCATGTGGGCCATTGGTCCCGGTTCATCTGGACCTTTTGGTCCCGGTTGGTGGGACGAACCGGGACCAATGGGCCTCGCTCCTTGCCCACCACCATTGGTCCCGGTTGGTGGCTTGAACCGGGACCAAAGGCTGCCCTTTAGTCTCGGTTCATGCCATGAACCGGGACCAATGAATTGCCTATATATACCCCTCGCCCGCGAGTAGAGCACTTCACTGCTCTGTTTTTCTGCCCGGTCGTTGGAGAGCTTTGTGGTGCTCTAGCTCACCTCCTATGCACACGAGGTGTTCGATGGCATGCCCGAGCCACGCTACTTAACTTTCTCCTCTCCAAGCTCGACCTCCAAACTCCATTTTCCTCAATATTTGTTTAGGTTTAGCGGTCTGTCACGTCCCGTCTCCGTCTTCACCGCCGACGATCGCCCGCACCGATCTCATCGCCGGCACCACCGTGGTGAGCCTCTTGTTCTTATCTTCTTTCTGAAAGGTCTTACTTGTATGTTTAGATAGATACTTGCATTATTTTCTTACTTTTATTATTGCATCTTATATAGTGTGATGGTTTTGGTATCCGCCCCCGTCGGCCCTCGTCTTGTCTATGATAAGGATGTGGTATATATTATCTTTTCATAACTATTGGTTTATTTATTGTTTATGAAAATTATGCCGAACAACGTGACATAGATTTTATTTATCTAGGAGGTTGTTGAACCGGAAATTCCAACCGACCCTATTGTCGAGAGGTTAAATTTAGTTGAAGAAGAAAACAATTTCTTGAAGGAAAAAATAAGAAAAATTGAGGAGGAGAAGATGATATTGGAGTTGCATGTTGCGGATGTCGTCGATGATCACAAGATCAAGATGGATGCAATGCGATTGAAGATTAGAAAGATTAGAAAATATGCCATTCATACCGAGGCTTGGTATCATTATGCCGTTGGATCAGTTGTTACCTTGGTTGCGATTATGATCGCATTTGTTTTCGCATTAAAATGTTTTACATAGTTTCAATGTATGGTTTAATTAATTTAGATGCTCTGCAGAGCTTTATGTTGTTAGATGAGAACTATGTATGTACTTTGGTTTTAATGTGATGATTAACTTCTATTAATTTGGTCACTTAATTATCTATTCATGATGTTCTGTAATGATTTTTGACACACTTAATTATATATAATGCACGCAGATGAACCGGCAATGGATGTCCGCTTTGATGCAGCCACCGAGATTGGAAAGGACACATATTATGGTTACATATAGTGGAGATATGGAAACAAAATAAATAATGCAGAAAACAAAACAAAAAAACTGAAAACAAAATAAAAATAGCAACAATAAGTATTTTGTTGTAAGTAGAAACAAAATAAAATAAATAAAGCAACAAACAAAAAAAACAAAAAAGTGTTTTCAAATTTTAAAACTAATGGCGCTAACAAAAAGTTTATAATTTTTCTAAAACTAAAAGCAAAAAGAATTAAAAAATAAAGCAAAAAACAAAAGAAAATAAATAATTCAAAAAACAAAACAAAAAAACTGAAGAAAAAAATTAAAAAAACTGCCACCTATTGGGCCACCACGGCCTGAATACGACTAGAAACCCATCCTGGGCCAGGATTCAAGCCCGCAGAGGGCCCAATAGGCCCACAGGCAGCACAGTGTGAGATTAGGACCATAAGCCTGCATTTGAGAGGAGCTCGAGAGGGTAGCCGCAGTGGGGCTTATAAACCACTCCGAGCCCCTCTCAACTAGCGAGGTGGGACTAAACTTTGGCATGACGCTGGCAGCAATAAGTCTTTGGTACGGTTGGTGGCACCAACCGGGACTAAAGTGCATTGGTCCCGGTTGGTGGCACGAACCGGTACCAATGCCTCTTTAGTCCCGGTTGGTGCTACTAACCGACCAGGTCGCCGCTTCCGCCCTTTTGGTTGCTGAAAATTGGCCTTTGGTTCGGTTGGTGCCACCAACCGGGACTAAAGGGAATTGGTCCGGTTGGTGCCACGAATCGGGAGCAAAAGGCTGGTATATAAGTAGCACTTAGGAAAATTTGACGAACTCATCGCCATTGCCCCCTCGCCCGCTCGACGGCCGCCGCCAGTTGCCCAGATTGACGCCGTCTGTTGCCCACGCCGCCGCCCGCCTCGCCGTCGCGCTCGATCACACAGCGCCGTTGCCGTCGCCCGTGCCTCGCCGTCGCCGTCGCCGACGTCGTCCTCGAGCTCAGCAGCCTCGACGCCATCGCCGCCCGACGCCGTCCCCCGCCTCTGGGCCATCGCCTCTGCCTCGAGGCCGGCCCGACCTCGCCGTCGCCGACGCCGCCCATAGTGAGCTGTCGCGCCCCTGCCCTGCCCCCTGCCGCAAAAATATATATATATGTATGTATGTATGCTTTTTTTTGCTAGCTAGGAAAGTATGTATGCTTTTTGTATATATGTATGTATGTATGCTTTTTTTGTATGTATATATGTATGTATGTATGCTTTTTTGTATGCATATATGTTGATGAAATATGAACAATGCAATAGGCAAAACCTTTACTTTTTTTCGAAATTTTCTATTTGAACATTTAAAAAAACAAGCAATACTAAAAGAATGAGAGGAAAAAGGAAAATAAGAAGAGGAAGAAAGGAGGAGAAGAGGAGAAATAAATAAGAAGAGAAAAAAGAAGAAAAAGAAGAGGAGAAGAAGAAAGGAATAGACGAGAAGATTCTATTTTTTCTTCTTCTCCTCTTTTTTTTTTCTTCGATCTTCTCCTCTATTCCTTTTTTCTTCTCCTCTTTTTATTTCTTCTTCGTTTTCTTATGTTTTATCGGGTGCGTCAGTCGATAACTTCAACACGCGGGGGGGTCGATATACCCTCCCGATAATATTATTTTCATGTCCGTATGTCGGTCGATATAAACTCCCGATAACTTCAACACGTGGGGGGTCGATATACCCTCCGATAACTTCAACACGAGGGGTCGATATACCCTCCCGATAACTTCAACACGTGGGGGCGATATACCCTCCCGATAATATTATTTTCCCATGTACGTATGTCGTCGTTGTCGATATAAACCCTCCCGATAACTTCAAAGACGTGGGGGGGGTCGATATACCCCCTCCCCGATAACATTATTTTCCCATGTATGTATCTCGTCGTTGTCGATATTACCCCCTCCTTGAAGCGTTCTCGAGGCCACCCCAAATCCTAGCTAAAGAAGCAGCGTCGAGGCCACTAAATAATATGATTCCTTACTGTGATTAGCTAGCTAGTTCTATGTTTGCCACTAGCTAATATATCCATCTGTCATGTTTGAATAATAATTGCCATGTTGTAAATATTTGTAGAAACTATGGACACCCCCCGAGACGAAGCACAAGAAGCGTTGTTGGGGGACATAATCGTTCAGGGAAACATTTGGGGATTCCAACAATGCTCACAAGTTCAAAATATGTGTAAGAATTTCAAAAAGGTCCGCTAATTTCAAGAAACGTTCACCAATGTGAAAAAATATCTTCATGAATTAAAAAACGTGCATGATTTTCAAAATGTTCATCAAAGTAGAACTTTCCTGAGTTCTGAAAATATTTACCTAATCTTTACCTAATAATAAAGAAAATTAGGTTCCTGGTCGTCCGCCGTCGCTAGCGATTTTGCATAAAAGTCCCTCGGTTTATAAGAAATTAACCCGCACTCCCTTTTTAAGTGGTTATCTGAGAAAACGCTTCGGTTTTACAAAAAAGACCCTATATTTTTTGGTATTCAACCCGCGGTCACCTCAACAGAGTTTCAGCCCAGCCATCACGCATGCAAACTCTGCCTGGTCATGCGTCTATGTTCGATTTTTTTTTATATACAATTGCAGATTATCCGTAATATCAATCAGACTCCTCAAAAAACAACAAACAGACCGCAAATACACGGGAGAGAACAATGAGGAACAAAGAGGGATCCGCGGGCAGATTCTCACCAGACATGAGAATCAGAGGCAAAAAAGAAAGAAATAACCCATCATGATGGGAAGGCAACGAAGAGAACCGGAGTCCTCGAGGAGGGAGGGAGGGAGGAGGGTTCCGACGGCCGTCGTTGACCGCAGGTGTGACGCGCGCGGACAGGATGCAGCGGGGGCACTCCGGATCTGGTGGTCTGCAACGGCGTGTCAGCGGCTGGCTTCACATCGGCCTGCAAGCATAGAACGAGATGAGTATCGGTGGAAGCACGGGATCAGAAAGAGGGATGCTAATATAGGCCGATTTCAGCCAGTTGGGCTGACAAAGAAGGAAGGATCCCCTTGATCTAGCCGGCGAGAGCCTCGCGTGCTAGGCTGGCTGTGGCGTAGTAGGCCGGGGCGACTCTGGTGGGCCACCGCTGGACGAGACGCTGGCCTCCTCCTCTCACGGTCAACGCGAGGATGAGCGGCGCGGGATCGCCCGAATCCAGAGCACGGGGCGGCGAGTTCGCGGCCAGATCGGGACCACGGCACAGGGGAGCTCCCATGGCGTCCTCTGGTCTGACGGCTGCGCGCACGCGTCCTCTGGTCTCATGCCCGAGCGCACTCCAGGGGAGTGGAGTCATCGGCAACGCCAAGGCCAGCCAGCCGTTTGTGGGTTTGTTGGATAGATAGGAAGAGGAGAGCTGGGTGGTGATGTGAGGTGGATGGTGAGTAGAGGAGGAGGAACAACTGCGATGAGGATAAGAAGAAGTAGGGCTTGTTGTTGCTGCTATCTCTCGCTGGTGGGTGCTGGATGGGAATGGGGAAAAAGGGAGGGGATGCGCCGGGGGCGGCAAATTTTCATGTTTTGACCCTTTTCTGAAAGTTAATCGAGATCTGACCCTAGTTCGTAAAAATTTTGAGATCTGACCTTTTTGCTACCGCCATAGTACCTGATGGTAGGGTAACACAGGCTATCGCCAAAGTGAGTGACGGTAAACTTAACTGTGCCGTCACGGCACGTTTGACGTGTAAAAAACCCTACCGCCAAGGACTTTGGCGGTAGACTATCTTACCGCCATAGTCATTGGCGGTAGGCTTATAGCAGATGTGGCCGGCCCTGATGGGGGCGGGGGCGCCCGGCCCCCAATATCTTGGGGCCCCTCCTACCTGGCCTGCATACATACGTACGTTAGTGATCTGGGCCTTGCTAGGTGAGGCGAAAAAAAAAAATGCAAACTGGGCTTCGTGGAACCGTGCAAGTGTTGGCAGCCTAACCGTACATTACACACGTACTATTGATCCATCCGATGGATCTAGGTTTGCGTATGGATTGCCGGCCCTCGTCTCTATCTCCACTAATCGCGATTTGTAAAGTCGCCTGAGCCACCGAGCGCTGAGCGCTGGCCGCCGCCCGCCGCCCGCCAGCGGACGCAGCAGAATGCCACCGCGCTTAGGCTACCTCGGTCCTTGCCATACACACCATCGTTGATTTCAAATAAGGTAGCTTATGTCTTAGTGATTTGGCCTTATCTTCTGCCCTAGAATTTTTCCATAAGACCTTGTGTTAAGTTTTTAATTAGTACTTGTATCTTCTAAATTTCAGATCTACTATGTCCGATGGTGAGAAAAAAGAGATGAGAAAATTATTTGATGAGTTGATAGTATCACAGAGATCGTTGTGGATGAGAAAACTAATGCTAATCAAGAGACGATGACCATATAGAAGTCAATGTTGACATCATGGAATGTTTGAAGAAAATTCTAAGGTAATCTATAAATGTTCTTGGTAACATTTCATGTACGAAGAAAATATTTGATATAGTTATTATTTCATCTATCTCTATATATACTATCTAAAAGAATGAGGTTATGTATTACGTTTGTCCTTCGTTTAACCTTTCTACGTCCTCGCACCTGTTTTTGTTTATCTCTCTCCCATCTTTGATCCTCAACTGTCCCAATGTTTTATTAACTTATTACCATCTCTACTATTTATAAAGAACGCAATGTTCCGTCTTAAGTTTGTCCTTAGTCCAACCTCCCTATGCCTCCTCCTTATTTTGATTTTTTTCTTTCATATTTGGTTTTTCCCACAATTATTTTCTCAAAACCGCCTCAACTAACCCATGTTTTATTGACTTACTGTTTGGTAAGCTAATAAGTGTCTTCGTTGTAGTGCAAAAAAAAAATTATCTAGTATGCTAATAAAAGGGCCCCGGATTTTAGTTTCGCCCCGGGCCCCCGAAATTTCAGGACCGGCCCTGAGCAGATATACACCGGGCTTGGCAGCACTTTTAGACTAGCCCATGCAGCCAATGGCCCCTGCATGCATGTTTGTTGCCTGTCTAGCTCGGCAGCAGAGGGCACATTATTAGCTCGAGGAGTTGTCGCATCCGTCCATGTGAGAAAAAAAAAAGTACATGGTGAAGCAGAGCTTGAGAAATGCAACAGCAGAGCACTTGCTTTGACCTGGGCTCGTTGCAGAGAAATTGTTTAAGTAATATACTCCTACATGGCAGAAAAAGAAGACAGGTTTGCTAGCTAGTTGAGCTAGGAGCTAGTACTAGTAATGATGTGTATGTAGAGAGAAGGAGAGATGGATGCCAGTGCATGGTGTGCAGCAGAGAGAGTGCAGTGCGCCAGAGTGCAGTGCTCGCATGCACGCATATGCATATTGTAGTAGCAAAATAGCCTACCGTCAAGTACAATGGCGGTAGGGTTACACGGCCTACCGCCAAAGACTCCGGCAGTAGGGTGTTTTTCACGTTAAAACGGCCGTGACGGTGCAGTTAAGTACTACCACAATGGACTTTGGCGGTAGGTTGTATAACCCTACCGCCAGAGACTATGGTGGTAGGAAAAAGGATCAAATTCTGAAATTTTTACAAACTAGGGTCAGATCTCGATTAACTTTCAGAAAAGGGTTAAAACACGAAAATTTGCCGCCGGGGCGGTGGGTGGGTCCCATGAAGCACGTGGCAGCAGCCAGTTGACGCGTGTGCGAGTCGAGAGCGCCGTCATGATCCAGCGGGACGGGTCGTGGTGCGGTTGATGTCAAAGAAAAACCAATTGGTCCGTACAAACACTATGAAAAGAAATTGCACCGAGTTCTGTTGGCTATATGCGTGCTAGCACTGATTTAAAAAAATTCGGATGAACACCGATTATTTTATTACTTATGTTGTTTTTACATTATCAAATGTAATAATTAAGAGCGAATGTAATATTTATTGGAAAGAAATATTTCTTAAAGAAGAAGATATTTGAGGCTCACCGGTACTTGTTGTCCACAACTTTGAATGTCATCGATGTCGTTGGTGAGATAGGGAGGGATGAAGAGTAGGGAACGTGCGACAACGATGCATCTTGCTCGCGTTCTATTTCGCCCCTCACAGCAGTTGGGAATGCCAGATATAGGAATTAATGTATGATCTATTTCAAGCTGCTAAAGGTATGCTAATGATGTACAATTACTTTTGCACCGAAGGAGTAGCCCTTGATCGATAAATGTTTAGGTATCTGTAATTTTTTGACACGTGATTATTGAATATCATCATCTTATTACACATAATTCAAGTTCTTTAGAATACCACACGAACTGTCAGAAATATTTCTCATCGGTTGCAACGCACGGGCATTTTTGCTAGTGTTCACTACATTCAGTAAATGTTCGTGAATTTGGAAAAAAATTCAAAATATGTCCATGAGTTTAAAATAGGTAGCTGGCTTTCAAAAATGGCCCTTTTATTCCAAAAATGTTCATCATTTTTGTTTAAGTTCAAGAATTGAAAAAAATGCAATTTTTTCCATCTGAGGTGGCACTAAATTTGTGTTTGTCCGTCTGCTAGAAAACAAAAAAAACGGCTTCTACAGAATTTTATACGTGGCCCACCTACGCTGTGGCCCAGCAAAGCCTGCCCATTTACATTCCTACCGCATCATGCGGCAAATAGTTGAGCTGCGCACACGGCGCATGAGACTGGCTGGCCCATTTATTTTCCTGCTCAGTTGTTTTATTTTCTTCTCCGTTTTGTTTCTCTTTTTGTTTTTTTGTATCTTTTCTCTTTTTGCTTTTTTGTATCTTTTCTCTTTTTGCTTTTTTGTATCTTTTCTCTTTTGGCTCTTCCTAGTTTTATTTAGTTTTCCTTTTGGATAAATTATTAAATTTTACTAAATTGTAGAAAATTTGATTTTTGTTCAAAAAATTTCAAATATAATCGGAATTACCAAAGTTTCTTCCTGTTTTGGTAAATGTTCCGTACTTTAAATTTTTGCTCACGTAAAAATTGCCCTTTATTCAATTTCTTTTTGTGTTTTCCAAAATTATTCAAGATTTTATGATTTTGTAAGAAAATTCAAAAAATCCTGTTTTAATAGAAGCTTCTTGTTTTCAAAAAGATTCTGTGAATTTAAAAAATTGATCCCGTTTTAAATTTTGTTCATTTTCTCAAAAATTGATAAAATTTTCAAAAAATTGTTTAGGCTTCGAAGAATATTTGGCAAATCATAATGTTTTGTAAAAACTAAAATTCAAAAAAGTAAAAAAGTTTCTTGCATATGATGCTATAGTATGTTCTTAAATATTCACATTGCCATTGGTTGGCAGTACGCATTTGTTCCAGCGGCTAGCAACACGTGCTCGGGTCTTTAAGCTTGTGAGTTCGACTATTCAACGCGTAGTTTTTTTTTGGATTTTTACTCGCGCCTTACGAACACAGGTCGTTTCGGTGCTTTCTTGTGGGTTGGCCCATACATGAACTGTTGTGCGTCCCACGCGCTATTTGCTGCGAGTTTATTTTCTAGAAAAGGAAAAATGGTTTCTCCATATGTGGCCCGTGCATGTTGTGACCTGGCTATTTCAGAGCTGGGAAACCTTACTTGACGTACGACGGAGCAAATAAACAGAGTTTTGCATAGACTGGGCCGGCCAATTTTTAATTTTTTCTATGTTCTGTTTCGATTTTTCGTTTTCCTGTTCCTTTATCATTTACTTTCCTATTTCTTTAACTTTTTCCCATCCAAGTTTACTTTATTTTTCCTTTTTTGAAATTGAAAATTGAAAAACCTTTTTAGAATTATATTTTTCAAATTTATTTAAAAAGTTTCCAAATTACAAAATCGTCTTCCCGTCTTGGTAACTATTCGGAACTCTAAATCTCTTTTTTCATTCCAAAATTTCTTAAAAATTTAAAAAATGTTCCAATTTTCCGAAGAAAATTTATGTTTGATAAAATTGTTTGATATTTTCAAATGAAATGAAATTTTCCTAAAAGTTCCAAATTCAAAAGGTATTCTTTCTTTACTGAAATGTTCACAAATTCCAAAAAGCAATTCTTAAATTTGTTCTGAATGTTTAAACATGTTCCCATTTACAAAAACTGTGCACGAATTCTAAAAATGTTCATGTTTTTATAAAATGTTCCTGTTTTTTTATTTACATAATTTTCCAAAAACTATTCATGATTTAAAAAATTATTTATGTTTCCAAGAATATTCAAGAATTCATAATTGTTTTTAAGTTCAAAAAATGTTTTGAATCTGAAGCTCCGAAATATTCATGTTGGCAGCACGTGTTCCGATTGCTAGCAACACGTGTTCGGGTGTTTGAGGTCATGAGTTTGATTATTCAACTCTTCTTTTTTGGATTTTTGCTCGTGCCTTACAAACACAGGTTGTTTTGGTTCCTGCCATTGGGCTGGCCCAGACGTGAACCGTTGTGTGTCTCACACGCTATTTCACGCGACTAGAGTCATATAGTAGCTCCCACGCAACTGGCCGAAGAAAAGGCAAAAATATACGTATATATTTTGTTCCGTCCATCCACACATAGTTTTGAAATGTTTTTCATTTGTCCCTCCGGTGGGCCAAACGGTCGACCTTCACTATTGTGCCGATGGACAAAACTAACTCACCTATATTACAATTATGATAGGAATAGTCCCACCTCGAAGCTTTATACTACATCACACAAATTTTTATGTGTCCCTATATTATCTGGAAATAAGGGGGTTGTCTGAGAATAAGAAAGTTGTCTTGAGAATCATGAGCAGAATGAGGGCCTCCATAATTTTTTTGTCGGTGGCACCTTGCATGTGCCAGTTGGCTATAATGGAAAGAAATCATGGGCACTGGCAATAAAAGTGAACAGGCTGCTTTTTCTCTAATAAAAAATGTGGGCACGTGAGTGCTAAAGTAATCAAAAAGAATAAATCACGATAAAGAAGGGACATTTCCATGCTTGGTTATGCATTGATTATGCTAATGAAAGAAGATTTATGCCCTGCAATTAGTAATCCATTCGGTTACACCGTGGTGGGAGAGAGTGGTAGAAGCAACCGTGTGTCAAACGTCACTATACATAAAACCAAATGAGGAGGCAGCCGCAACCTCGAGACGGAGGTGGAGCCGGAGGAAAATAAGGCATGAGTTGGGTAGTCGTCGCCATGCCGACCAATCCCACCATTATTAAGATCTCGCGGGCCAAACATGACCCGCTAGAAGACCGCATCTCCTCGCTCTATTGACAACAACTGCGGAGACCCTTTTTGGTAGACACGACAACTGTCTGTCCCGTTGCTTCTCGCAAAAAAATATCTCTCCCGTTGCAATGCACGGGTATATGTGCTAGTAAAAGGAAAACCAGTTCTAGGAAGGTTTGTGGGGAAAACCCTGAATGGGCTGACCCATACAGAGGGCCAAGCGGGGTGGGGAAATATCAGGTACTCCCACCCCTAGGGTGCTCCCGGTGATCCAAACTCGGTAGCACATTTTAAATTATTCAAAAAAATTCTGAAAAAAATCCAACACATCGACACATTGCTCAAGATACAAAAATGACAAAATGGATATCAATGTGATAATGGGCCTAATCTAAAGCCCAACTTATGTTGTGTACCATTTACTGTCGAATTTGTCATTTATGTTTCTCAAGCTATGTTTCAATTTTTGGTTTCATATTTTTTGATAACATACTTTGAAGTTGTGTCAATGTGTTTGATTTTTTTTTTAGAATTTTTCAAACATTTAAAAATGTGCTACCGAGTTTTGGAGCACCGGGAGCACCCTGGGGGTGGGAGTACTAGATATTTTCCCCAAGCGGGGTAGCACAGCTAACACTGCGTGAGTTGTAGTTGGCGTGTCACGGCCTGTCTTGGGTTAATTTAATTTATTTATGTATACGCGTGTATACGAGCACTTGGGGTCTGTACTATGTTAAAAGAAACTTATAAGTTAATTTAATTTATTTCTCAGAAAATGTTACAATATTTTATTTCTCATAGATGTTCATAATTTTCGAATAATAGAAAAAAATGTTCATAAGCATATCACAGCTAACCCTCCATTATACTTCAGAAATGTTCATATTCATTTTACCATCTCTACTATTAAAGGGAGATTTGTCGTCGGTCGTCGTCATTGTCTTCACGCGAGAACCATGTACGCTCCCGTTTCTGTTTCCTTTTTACCGATACTCCCTCCCACCTACAATATTTTTCATTCCCACGCATGCACGTCTCACCCGTTTTCCCCAACCTCCGCTCCCCTTGTTTCGCACGATCCAGCCTCCATATGTGACACTACTCCCGTCTTTCCAAGCCCACGCACATCTGACCCCTCGTACCTGCACAAAACAAATAACTCCTCGCAACCAATGCGATAAGGGGTTGTCAATCCCTTCACGGTCACTTACGAGAGTGAGATCTGATAAATATGATAAGATAATATTTTTTGGTATTTTTGTGATAAAGATGCAAAGGAAAATAAAAACAAGGTAAAAAGCAAGGAAATAACTAAGTGTTGGAAGATTAATATGATGAAGATAGACCCGGGGGCCATAAGTTTCACTAGTGGCTTCTCTCAAGAGCATAAGTATTTTACGGTGGGTGAACAATTCTGTTGAGCAATTGATGAACTGAGCATAGTTATGAGAGTATCTAGGTATGATCGTGTATATAGGCATCACGTCCGAGACAAGTAGACCGACTCCTGCCTGCATCTACTACTATTACTCCACTCATCGACCGCTATCCAGCATGCATCTAGAGTATTAAGTTCAAGAAAACAGAGTAACGCCTTAAGCAAGATGACATGATGTAGAGGGATAGATTCATGCAATATGATAAAAACCCCATCTTGTTATCCTCGATGGCAACAATACAATATGTGCCTTGCTGCCCCTACTGTCACTGGGAAAGGACACCGCAAGATTGAACCCAAAGCTAAGCACTTCTCACATTGCAAGAAAGATCAATCTAGTAGGCCAAACCAAACTGATAATTCGAAGAGACTTGCAAAGATAACCAATCATACATAAAAGAATTCAGAGAAGATTCAAATATTGTTCTAGATAATCTTGATCATAAACCCACAATTCATCGGTCTCAACAAACACACCGCAAAAAGAAGATTACATCGAATAGATCTCCACGAGAGAGGGGGAGAACATTGTATTGAGATCCAAAAAGAGAGAAGAAACCATCTAGCTACTAACTATGGACCCGAAGGTCTGAAGTAAACTACTCACACTTCATCGGAGAGGCTATGATGTTGATGTAGAAGCCCTCCGTGATGGATGCCCTCTCTGGTGGAGCTCCGGAACAGGCCCCAAGATGGGATCACGTGGGTACAGAAGGTTGCGGCGGTGGAATTAGGTTGTTGGCTCCGTATCTGATCGTTTGGGGGTATGTAAGTATATATATGAGGAAGGAGTACGTCGGTGGAGCAACAGGGGGCCCACGAGGGTGGAGGGTGCGCCTGGGAGGGGGGGGGGTGTTGGAAATATGCCCTAGAGGCAATAATAAATTAGTTATTATTATATTTCCTTGTTCATGATAATCGTTTATTATCCATGCTATAATTGTATTGATAGGAAACTCAGATACATGTGTGGGTACATAGACAACACCATGTCCCTAGTAAGCCTCTAGTTGACTAGCTCGTTAATCAATAGATGGTTACGGTTTCCTGACCATGGACATTGGATGTCATTGATAACGGGATCACATCATTAGGAGAATGATGTGATGGACAAGACCCAATCCTAAGCCTAGCACAGATCGTAGTTCGTATGCTAAAGCTTTTCTAATGTCAAGTATCATTTCCTTAGACCATGAGATTGTGCAACTCCCGGATACCGTAGGAATGCTTTGGGTGTACCAAACGTCACAACGTAACTGGGTGGCTATAAAGGTGCATTACAGGTATCTCCGAAAGTGTCTGTTGGGTTGGTACGAATCGAGACTGGGATTTGTCACTCCGTGTGACGGAGAGGTATCTCTGGGCCCACTCGGTAGGACATCATCATAATGTGCACAATGTGATCAAGGAGTTGATCACGGGATGATGTGTTACGGAACGAGTAAAGAGACTTGCCGGTAACGAGATTGAACAAGGTATCGGATACCGACGATCGAATCTCGGGCAAGTACAATACCGCTGGACAAAGGGAATTGTATACGGGATTGATTGAGTCCTTGACATCGTGGTTCATCCGATGAGATCATCGTGGAACATGTGGGAGCCAACATGGGTATCCAGATCCCGATGTTGGTTATTGACCGGAGAACGTCTCGGTCATGTCTGCATGGTTCCCGGACCCGTAGGGTCTACACACTTAAGGTTCGATGACGCTAGGGTTTTAAAGGAAGTTTGTATGTGGTTACCGAATGTTGTCCGGAGTCCCGGATGAGATCCCGGACGTCACGAGGAGTTCCGGAATGGTCTGGAGGTAAAGATTTATATATGGGAAGTCCTGTTTTGGTCACCGGAAAAGTTTCGGGTTTTATCCGTAACGTACCGGGACCACCGGGAGGGTCCCCGGGGTCCACCAAGTGGGGCCACCAACCCCGGAGGCTTGCATGGGCCTAGAGTGGAAAGGGACCAGCCCCAGAGTGGGCTGGTGCGCCTCCCACCCTTTCCCAAGGCGCAGCTAGGAGGGGAGAGGGGAAACCCTAGGCGCAGATGGGCCTAAAGCCCACCCTAGGGGGCGCCCCCTCTCTCCCCCTCTTGGCCGCCCCCTCCTAGTCCCATCTAGGGCTGGCCGCCGCCCCTAGGGGTGGAAACCTAGGAGGGGGCGCAGCCTCCCCTTCCCCTATAAATACTTGGGGTCTAGGGGCTGCCCAACACATGAGAACCTCTCCCTCTATTGGCGCAGCCCTGCCTCTCCTCCTCATCCTCTCCCGCAGGTGCTTGGCGAAGCCCTGCAGGATTGCCACGCTCCTCCACCACCACCACGCCGTTGTGCTGCTGCTGGATGGAGTCTTCCTCAACCTCTCCCTCTCTCCTTGCCGGATCAAGGCATGGGAGACGTCACCGGGTTGTACGTGTGTTGAACGCGGAGGTGCCGTCCGTTCGGCACTAGGATCATCGGTGATTTGGATCACGACGAGTACGACTCCATCAACCCCGTTCTCTTGAACGCTTCCGCTTAGCGATCTACAAGGGTATGTAGATGCACTCTCCTTCCCTCGTTGCTGGTTTCTCCATAGATAGATCTTGGTGACACGAGGAAAATTTTGAATTTCTGCCACGTTCCCCAACAAATGGCATCATGAGCTAGGTCTATTGCGTAGATTCTTTGCACGAGTAGAACACAAAGTAGTTGTGGGCGTTGATGTTGTTCAATATGCTTACCGTTACTAGTCCAATCTTGTTTCAACGGTATTGTGGGATGAAGCGGCCCGGACCGACCTTACACGCATTTCCACGTGAGACAGGTTCCACCGATCGACATGCACTTGGTGCATAAGGTGGCTAGCGGGTGCCAGTCTCTCCCACTTTAGTCGAAATGGATTCGATGAAAAGGGTCCTTATGAAGGGTAAATAGCAATTGGCATATCACGTTGTGGTTTTGCGTAGGTAAGAAACGTTCTTGCTAGAAACCCATAGCAGCCACGTAAAACATGCAAACAACAATTAGAGGACGTCTAACTTGTTTTTGCAGGGTATGCTATGTGATGTGATATGGCCAAGAAGAATGTGATGAATGATAGGTGATGTATGAGATTGATCATGTTCTTGTAATAGGAATCACGACTTGCATGTCGATGAATATGACAACCGGCAGGAGCCATAGGAGTTGTCTTTATTTATTGTATGACCTGCGTGTCATTAAACAACGCCATGTAATTACTTTACTTTATTGCTAACCGGTAGCCATAGTAGTAGAAGTAATAAGTTGGCGAGACAACTACATGGAGACACGATGATGGAGATCATGATGATGGGGATCATGGTGTCATGTCGGTGACGATGATGATCATGGAGCCCCGAAGATGGAGATCAAAAGGAGCAAAATGATATTGGCCATATCATGTCACTATTTGATTGCATGTGATGTTTATCATGTTTATGCATCTTATTTGCTTAGAACGACGGTAGTAAATAAGATGATCCCTTACAACACTTTCAAGAAGTGTTCTCCCCTAACTGTGCACCGTTGCTAAAGTTCGTCGCTTCTAAGCACCACGTGATGATCGGGTGTGATGGATTCTTACGTTCACATACAACGGGTGTAAGACAGATTTACACACGCGAAACACTTAGGGTTAACTTGACGAGCCTAGCATGTACAGACATGGCCTCGGAACACGAGACCGAAGGTCGAGCGTGAGTCGATAGTAGATACGATCAACATGAAGATGTTCACCGATGATGACTAGTCCGTCTCACGTGATGATCGGACACGGCCTAGTTGACTCGGATCATGTAATCACTTAGATGACCAGAGGGATGTCTATCTGAGTGGGAGTTCATAAGATGAACTTAATTATCCTGAACATAGTCAAAAGATCTTTGCAAATTATGTCGTAAGCTCGCGCTTTAGTTCCACTGTTTATATATGTTCCTAGAGAAAATATAGTTGAAAGTTGATAGTAGCGACTATGCGGACAGTAGAAAGCTTATGTCCTTAATGCACCACTCAGTGTGCTGAACCCCAAACGTTGTTTGTAGATGTTGCGAACATCGGACATACACATTTTGATAACTACGTGATAGTTCAGTTAAACGGTTTAGAGTTGAGGCACCAAAGACGTTTTTTGAAACGTCGCGGAACATATGAGATGTTTCGAGGGCTGAAATTGGGATTTCAGGCTCGTGCCCACGTCAAGAGGTATGAGACCTCCGACGATTTTCTTAGCCTGCAAACTAAGGGAGAAAAGCTCAATCGTTGAGCTTGTGATCAGATTGTCTGAGTGCAACAATCACTTGAATCGAGTGGGAGTTGATCTTCCAGATGAGATAGTGATGTTTCTCCAAAGTCATTGCCACCAAGCTGCTAGAGCTTCGTGATGAACTATAACATATCAGGGATAGATATGATGATCCTTGAGGTATTCACGATGTTTGACACCGCGAAAGTAGAAATCAAGAAGGAGCATCAATTGTTGATGGTTGGTGAAACCACTAGTTTCAAGAAGGGCAAGGGCAAGAAGGGATACTTCATGAAACGGCAAATCAGCTGCTGCTCCAGTGAAGAAACCCAAGGTTGAACCCAAACCCGAGACTAAGTGCTTCTGTGATAAGGGGAATAGTCACTAGAGCGGAATTACCCTAGATACTTGGTAGATGAGAAGGCTGGCAAGGTCGATAGAAGTATATTGGATATACATTATGTTAATGTGTACTTTACTAGTACTCCTAGTAGCACCAGGGTATTAAGATACCGGTTCGGTTGCTAAGTGTTAGTAACTCAAAATAAAAGCTACGGAATAAACGGAGACTAGCTAAAGGTGAGCTGACGATATGTGTTGGAAGTTTTTCCAAGGTTGATGTGATCAAGCATCGCATGCTCCCTCTACCATCAAGATTAGTATTAAACCAGAATAATTGTCATTTGGTGTTTGCGTTGAGCATAGACATGATTGGATTATGTCTATCGCAATACGGTTATTCATTTAAGGAGAATAATGGTTACTCTATTTATTTGAATAATACCTTCAATGGTCTTGCACCTAAAGGAATGGTTTATTAAATCTCGATTGTAGTGATACACATTTTCATGCCAAAAATATAAGATAGTAATGATAGTACCACTTACTTGTGGCACTGCCATGTAAGTCATATTGGTATAAAACAAATGAAGAAGCTCCATGTTGATGGATCTTTGGACTCACTCGTTTTTGAAAAGTTTGAGACATGCGAACCATGTCTATTGGTGTATACGCATGATGAAACTCCATGCAGATGGATCGTTTGGACTCACTTGATTTTGAATCACTTGAGATATGCAAATAATACCACATGGACAAGATGACTGAAAAGCCTCGGTTTCAGTAAGATGGAACAAGATAGCAACTTGTTGGAAGCAACACATTTTGATGTGTGCAGTCCAATGAGTGCTGAGGCATGCAGTGAATATCGTTATGTTCTTACTTCACGGATGATTTGAGTAGATACTGAGTATATTTACTTGATGAAACACAAGTCTGAATTATTGAAAGGTTCAAGTAATTTCAGAGTGAAGTTGAAGATCATCGTGAAAAGAGGATAAAATGTCTATGGTATGATCATAGAGATGAAAATCTGAGTTACAAGCTTTGGCACGCAATTAAGACATTGTTGAAATTGTTTCACAATTAATACCGCATGGAACACCATAGTGTGATGGTGTGTCCGAACATCATAGTTGCACCCTATTGGATATGGTGCGTACCATGATGTCTCTCATCGAATTACCACTATCGTTTATGGGTTAGGCATTAGAGACAACCACATTCACTTTAAATAGGGCACCACGTAATTCCGTTGAGATGACACCGTATGAACTATGGTTTAGAGAAACCTAAGTTGTCATTTATTAAAAGTTTGGGGTTATGACGCTTATGTGAAAAAGCTTCAGGTTGATAAGCTCGAACCCAAAGCGGATAAAATGCATCTTCATAGGACACCCAAAACAGTTGGGTATACCTCCTAATTCAGATCCGAAAGCAATAGGGATTGTTTCTTGAATCAGGTCCTTTCTCGAGGAAAAGTTTGTCTCAAAAAGTTGAGTGGGAGGATGGTGGAGACTTGATGAAGTTATTGAACCGTCACTTCAACTAGTGTGTAGCAGGCCATAGGAAGTTGTTCCCGTGGCACCTACACCAATTGAAGTAGAAGCTTATGATAGTGATCATGAAGTTTCGGATCAAGTCACTAACGTACCTCGTAGGGTGACAAGGATGCGTACTACTTCAGAGTGGTACGCAATCCTGTCTTGAAGGTCATGTTGCTAGACAATAATGAACCTACGAGCTATGGAGAAGCAATGGTGGGCCCAAATTCCGACAAATGGTTAGAAGCCATGAAATCCCAGATAGGATCCATGTATCAGAACAAAGCATGGACTTTGGTGGACTTGCCCGATGATCGGCAAGCCATTGAGATGAATGGATTTTTTAAGAAGAAGACGGACGTGGACGGTAATGTCACCGTCTATGAAGCTCGACTTGTGGCGAAGAGTTTTTCACAAGTTCAAGGAGTTGACTACGATGAGATTTTATCATCCGTAGCGATGCTTAAGTCCGTCGGAATCATGTTAGCATTAGCTGCATTTATGAAATCTAGCAGATGGATGTCAAAACGAGTTTCCTTACCAGTTTTGTAAGGAAAGGTTGTATGTGATACAATCAGAAAGTTTTTGTCGATCCTAAGGATGCTAAAAGGTATGCTGGCTCCAGCGATCCTTCTAACGACTGGAGTAAGCATCTCGGAGTTGGAATATACGCTTTGATAAAATGATCAAAGAATTTGGGTTTATACAAAGTTTGTGAGAAACTTGTATTTCCAAAGAAGTGAGTGGGAGCACTATAGAATTTCTGATGAGTATATGTTGTTGACATATTGATGATCAGAAATGATGTAGAATTTCTAGAAAGCATATAGGGTTGTTTGAAAAGTGTTTTTCAATGGAAAACCTGGATTAGGCTACTTAAACAGTAAGCATCAAGATCTATAAGATAGATCAAAATGTTTAATAATACTTTCAAATGAGCACATACCTTGACATGATCTTGAAGGTGTTCAAGATGGATCAGTCAAAGAAGGAGTTCTTGCCTGAGTTGTAAGGTATGAAGTTAAGAGTTAAAGCTCGACCACGGCAGAAGAGAGAGAAAGGACGAAGGTCGTCCCCTATGCTTCAGACGTAGGCTCTATAGTATGCTATGCTGTGTACCGCACTGGAAGTGTGCCTTGCCATGAGTCAGTCAAGGGGTACAAGAATGATCCAGGAACGGATCATTGGACAGCGGTCAAAATTGTCCTTGGAGTAAATAAGGACATGTTTATCGATTATGGAGGTGATAAAGAGTTCGGCGTAAAGGGTTACGTCGATGCAATCTTTAACACCTATCCGAGTGACTCTGAGTAGCAAACCGGATACGTATAGTGGAGCAACCATTTGGAATAGCTTCAAGTGGAGCGTGGAAGCAACATTTACAATATGACATAGAGAATTGCGAAGTACACACGGATCTGAATGTTGCAGACCCGTTGACTAAAACCTCTCTCACAAGCAAAACATGATCAAACCCCAGAACTCATTGAGTCTTAATCACATGATGATGTGAACTAGTTTAATGACACTAGTAAACTCTTTGTATGTTGGTCACATGGCGATGTGACCTGTGAGTGTTAATCACATGGCGAGGTGAACTAGATTATTGACTCTAGTGCAAGTGGGAGACTGTTGGAAATATGCCCTAGAGGCAATAATAAATTAGTTATTATTATATTTCCTTGTTCATGATAATCGTTTATTATCCATGCTATAATTGTATTGATAGGAAACTCAGATACATGTGTGGGTACATAGACAACACCATGTCCCTAGTAAGCCTCTAGTTGACTAGCTCGTTAATCAATAGATGGTTACGGTTTCCTGACCATGGACATTGGATGTCATTGATAACGGGATCACATCATTAGGAGAATGATGTGATGGACAAGACCCAATCCTAAGCCTAGCACAGATCGTGTAGTTCGTATGCTAAAGCTTTTCTAATGTCAAGTATCATTTCCTTAGACCATGAGATTGTGCAACTCCCGGATACCATAGGAATGCTTTGGGTGTACCAAACGTCACAACGTAATCGGGTGGCTATAAAGGTGCATTACGGTATCTCCGAAAGTGTCATTGGGTTGGCACGAATCGAGACTGGATTTGTCACTCCGTGTGACGGAGAGGTATCTCTGGGGCCACTCGGTAGGACATCATCATAATGTGCACAATGTGATCAAGGAGTTGATCACGGGATGATGTGTTACGGAACGAGTAAAGAGACTTTCCGGTAACGAGATTGAACAAGGTATCGGATACCGACGATCGAATCTCGGGCAAGTACAATACCGCTGGACAAAGGGAATTGTATACGGGATTGATTGAGTCCTTGACATCGTGGTTCATCCGATGAGATCATCGTGGAACATGTGGGAGCCAACATGGGTATCCAGATCCTGCTGTTGGTTATTGACCGGAGAACGTCTCGGTCATGTCTGCATGGTTCCCAAACCCGTAGAGTCTACACACTTAAGGTTCGATGACGCTAGGGTTATAAAGGAAGTTTTCTATGTGGTTACCGAATGTTGTTCGGAGTCCCGGATGAGATCCCAGACGTCACGAGGAGTTCCGGAATGGTCCGGAGGTAAAGATTTATAGATGGGAAGTCCTGTTTGGTCACCGGAAAAGTTTCGGGTTTTATCGGTAACGTACCGGGACCACCGAGAGGGTCCCGGGGGTCCACCAAGTGGGGCCACCAACCCCGGAGGCTTGCATGGGCCTAGAGTGGAAAGGGACCAGCCCCAGAGTGGGCTGGTGCGCCTCCTACCCTTGCCCAAGGCGCAGCTAGGAGGGGAGAGGGGAAACCCTAGGCGCAGATGGGCCTAAAGGCCCACCCTAGGGGGCGCCCCCTCTCTCCCCCTCTTGGCCGCCCCCTCCTAGTCCCATCTAGGGCTGGCCGCCGCCCCTAGGGGTGGAAACCTAGGAGGGGGCGCAGCCTCCCCTTCCCCTATAAATACTTGGGGTCTAGGGGCTGCCCAACACATGAGAACCTCTCCCTCTATTCGCGCAGCCCTGCCTCTCCTCCTCCTCCTCTCCCGCAGGTGCTTGGCGAAGCCCTGCAGGATTGCCACGCTCCTCCACCACCACCACGTCGTTGTGCTGCTGCTGGATGGAGTCTTCCTCAACCTCTCCCTCTCTCCTTGCTGGATCAAGGCATGGGAGACGTCACCGGGCTGTACGTGTGTTGAACGCGGAGGTGCCGTCCGTTCGGCACTAGGATCATCGGTGATTTGGATCACGACGAGTACGACTCCATCAACCCCGTTCTCTTGAACGCTTCCGCTTAGCGATCTACAAGGGTATGTAGATGCACTCTCCTTCCCCTCGTTGCTGGTTTCTCCATAGATAGATCTTGGTGACACGTAGGAAAATTTTGAATTTCTGCTACGTTCCCCAACAGGGGGTAGGCGCGCCCCCTACCTCGTGGCCTCCTCCCTTGTTTCTTGACGTAGGGTCAAAGTCTCCCGAATCATAATCTTCCTAAAAATCACGTTCCCGAAGGTTTCATTCCGTTTGGAATCCGTTTGATATTCCTTTTCTGTGAAACTCTGAAATAGCCAAAAAAAAACAGCAATTCTGGGCTGGGCCTCCGGTTAATAGGTTAGTCCCAAAAGTAATATAAAAGTGGATAATAAAGCCCAATAATGTCCAAAACAATAGATAATATAGCATGGAGCAATCAAAAATTATAGATACGTTGGAGACGTATCAGGCATCCCCAAGCTTAATTCCTGCTCGTCCTCGAGTAGGTAAATGATAAATACAGAATTTTTGATGCGGAGTGCTACTTGGCATAATTTCAATGTAATTCTTCTTAATTATGGTATGAATATTCAGATCCGAAAGATTCAAGACAAAAGTTTAATATTGACATAAAAAATAATAATACTTCAAGCATACTAACAAAGCAATCATGTCTTCTCAAAATAACATGGCCAAAGAAAGTTATCCCTACAAAATCATATAGTCTGGCTATGCTCTATCTTCACCACACAAAGTATTTAAATCAAGCACAACCCTGCTGACAAGCCAAGCAATTGTTTCATACTTATGACATTCTCAAACTTTTTCAATCTTCACGCAATACATGAGCGTGAGCCATGGATATATCACTATATATGGAATAGAATGGTGGTTGTGGAGAAGACAAAAAAAGGGAAGATAGTCTCACATCAACTAGGCGTATCAACGGGCTATGGAGATGCCCATTAATAGATATAAATGTGAGTGAGTAGGGATTGCCATGCAACGGATGCACTAGAGCTATAAGTATACGAAAGCTCAACAAAAGAAACTAAGTGGGGATGCATCCAACTCGCTTGCTCATGAAGACCTAGGGCATTTTGAGGAAGCCCATCATTGGAATAAACAAGCCAAGTTCTATAATGAAAAATTCCCACTAGTATATGAAAGTGACAAAATGAGAGACTCTCTATCATGAATATCATGGTGCTACTTTGAAGCACAAGTGTGGTAAAAGGATAGTAACATTGTCCCTTCTCTCTTTTTCTCTCATTTTTTTTATTTGGGCCTTTTCTCTTTTTTTATGGCCTCTTTTTTTCTTTTATTTATTTATTTAGTCCGGAGTCTCATCCGACTTGTGGGGGAATCATAGTCTCCATCATCCTTTCCTCACTTGGGACAATGCTCTAATAATGATGATCATCACACTTTTATTTTCTTACAACTCAACAATTACAACCCGATACTTAGAACAAATACGACTCTATGTGAATGCCTCTGACGGTGTACCGGGATATGCAATGAATCAAGAGTGACATGCATGAAAGAATTATGAATGGTGGCTTTGCCACAAATACGATGTCAATTACATGATCATGCTATGCAATATGACAATGATGGAGCGTGTCATAATAAACGAAACGGTGGAAAGTTGCATGGCAATATATCTCGGAATGGCTATGGAAATGCCATGATAGGTAGGTATGGTGGCTGTTTTGAGGAAGGCATATGGTGGGTGTATGATACCGGCGAAAAGTGTGCGGTAATAGAGAGGCTAGCAATGGTGGAAGGAAGAAAGTGCGTATAATCCATGGACTCAACATTAGTCATAAAGAACTCATATACTTATTGCAAAAATCTACAAGTTATCAAAGCAAAGTATTACGCGCATGCTCCTAGGGGGATAGATTGGTAGGAAAAGACCATCGCTCGTCCCCGACCGCCACTCATAAGGAAGACAATCAATAAATAAATCATGCTCCGACTTCATCACATAACGGTTCACCATATGTGCATGCTACGGGAATCACAAACCTTAACACAAGTATTTCTCAAATTCACAACTACTCAACTAGCATGACTCTAATATCACCATCTTTATATCTCAAAACAATTATCAAGCATCAAACTTTTCTTTAGTATTCAACACACTCATAGGAAGTTTTACAAATCTTGAATACCAAGCATATTAAGATTATTTAAGCAAATTACCATGCTATTTTAGACTCTCAAAATAATCTAAGTGAAGCATGAGAGATCAATAGTTTCTATAAAACAAATCCACCACCGTGCTCTAAAAGATATAAGTGAAGCACTAGAGCAAAACTATATAACTCAAAAGATATAAGTGAAGCACATAGAGTATTCTAACAATTCCCAAATCATGTATTGATTTCTCAAAAGGTGTGTACAGCAAGGATGATTGTGGTAAACTAACAAACAAAGACTCAAATCATACAAGACGCTCCAAGCAAAACACATATCATGTGGTGAATAAAAATATAGCTCCAAGTAAAGTTACCGATAGAAGTAGACGAAAGAGGGGATGCCTTCCGGGGCATCCCCAAGCTTTGGCTTTTTGGTGTCCTTAGATTATCTTGGGGGTGCCATGGGCATCCCCAAGCTTAGGCTCTTGCCTCTCCTTGTTCCATGATCCATCAAAATCTTTCACTCAAAACTTGAAAACTTCACAACACAAAACTCAACAGAAATCTCGTGAGCTCCGTTAGCGAAAGAAAACAAAAGACCACTTCAAGGTACTGTAATGAACTCATTCTTTATTTATATTGGTGTTAAACCTACTGTATTCCAACTTCTCTATGGTTTATAAACTATTTTACTAGCCTTAGATTCATCAAAATAAGCAAACAACACACGAAAAAAAGAATCTGTCAAAAACAGAACAGTCTGTAGTAATCTGTAACTAACACAAACTTCTGGAACTCCACAAATTCAGACAAAATAGGAAGACCTATACAATTTGTTTATTGATCAGAATCAATTGGAATCAGTATTTTATCACGTTGTGGTGATTTTTAACAATTGTTTTCGTGAACAAAAAGTTTCTGGAAATTACAGGAAGATCAAATAACTATCATCCAAGAAGATCCTATAGGTTTAACTTGGCACAAACACTAATGAAAACATAAAAACACATCTAACCAGAGGCTTAAACAAAGATCTATTGAATAACGTAAAGGAAAAATATTGGGTTGTCTCCCAACAAGCGCTTTTCTTTAAAGCCTTTTAGCTAGGCATTGATAATTTTAATGATGCTCACATGAAAGATAAGAATTGAAGCACAAAGAGAGCATCATAAAACACGTGAAAAACACATCTAAGTCTAACATACTTCCTATGCATAGGCATCTTATAGAAAAACAAACTATCATCGCAACCAAAAACTAGCATATGCAAGGAAGCGGAAAGGAACAATAGCAATCTCAACATAACGAGAGGTAATTTAGTAACATGAAAATTTCTATAACCATATTTTCCTATCTCATAATAATTACATGTAGGATCATAAGAAAATTCAACAATATAGCTATCACATAACATATTCTCAACACGATCCACATGCATGCGAAGTTGACACTCTTCCAAAATAGTGGGATTATCCTTAACTAATGTCATGATTTCTCCAAGCCCACTTTTATAAAAAAATTCATAAGATTGAATATTATCAAAATATGTGGGATCTAAAGTTGACACTCTTCCAAACCCACTTTCAATATTATTGCAAACACTATTATCAACTTATATTCATCATGGGGCTTAAATAAATTTTCAAGATCATAAGAAGAATCTCCCCAATCATGATTATTGCAACATGTAGTGGACATAGCAAAACTAGCATCCCCAAGCTTAGGGTTTTGCATAATATTAGCACAATTGACATCAAGAGAATTTATAATAAAATTATTGCAATCATGCTTTTTATTCAAGGAACTATCGTGAATCTCTTCATAAATTTCTTCATCACAATTTTCAGATTCACAAATTTCAAGCAAAACTTCATAAAAATAATCTAGTGCACAAAACTCACTAGCAATTGGTTCATCATAGTTGGATCTCTTAAAAAGATTAGCAAGCGGATGAGGATCCATAGATCTTAGCTTCTCTGTTTAGGAATAAATACTCAACTATTTCAACCAAGCGAGAAAACGAGCCAAGAAAGACATCAAGGCGAACGGAAAAAGGGCGAATAAAACGGCAAGGGTGAAGTGGGGGAGAGGAAAACGAGAGGCAAATGGCAAGTAATGTAATGCGGGAGATAAGAGATTGTGATGGGTACTTGGTATGTTGACTTTTGCGTAGACTCCCCGGCAACGGCGCCAGAAATTCTTCTTGCTACCTCTTGAGCACTGCGTTGGATTTCCTTGAAGAGGAAAGGATGATGCAGCAAAGTAGCGTAAGTATTTCCCTCAGTTTTTGAGAACCAAGGTATCAATCCAGTAGGAGGCTACGCGCGAGTCCCTCGTACCTGCACAAAAAAAATAACTCCTCGTAACCAACGCGATAAGGGGTTGTCAATCCCTTCACGGTCACTTACGAGAGTGAGATCTGATAGATATGATAAGATAATATTTTTGGTATTTTTGTGATAAAGATGCAAAGCAAAATAAAAGCAAGGAAATAACTAAGTGTTGGAATATTAATATGATGAAGATAGACCCGGGGGCCATAGGTTTCACTAGTGGCTTCTCTCAAGAGCATAAGTATTTTACGGTGGGTGAACGAATTACTGTTGAGAAATTGACAGAACTGAGCATAGTTATGAGAGTATCTAGGTATGATCATGTATAT
Organism: Aegilops longissima; assembly: GCA_021605205.1. Lineage (NCBI taxonomy): Eukaryota > Viridiplantae > Streptophyta > Magnoliopsida > Poales > Poaceae > Aegilops > Aegilops longissima. The sequence continues at coordinate 849,435,009 of CM038677.1, forward strand.
AGGCATCACGTCCGAGACAAGTAGACCGACTCCTGCCTGCATCTACTACTATTACTCCACTCATCGACCGCTATCCAGCATGCATCTAGAGTATTAAGTTCAAGAAAACAGAGTAACGCCTTAAGCAAGATGACATGATGTAGAGGGATAGATTCATGCAATATGATAAAAACCCCATCTTGTTATCCTCGATGGCAACAATACAATACGTGCCTTGCTGCCCCTACTGTCACTGGGAAAGGACACCGCAAGATTGAACCCAAAGCTAAGCACTTCTCACATTGCAAGAAAGATCAATCTAGTAGGCCAAACCAAACTGATAATTCGAAGAGACTTGCAAAGATAACCAATCATACATAAAAGAATTCAGAGACGATTCAAATATTGTTCTAGATAATCTTGATCATAAACCCACAATTCATCGGTCTCAACAAACACACCGCAAAAACAAGATTACATCGAATAGATCTCCACGAGAGAGGGGGAGAACATTGTATTGAGATCCAAAAAGAGAGAAGAAACCATCTAGCTACTAACTATGGACCCGAAGGTCTGAAGTAAACTACTCACACTTCATCGGAGAGGCTATGATGTTGATGTAGAAGCCCTCCGTGATGGATGCCCTCTCCGGTGGAGCTCCGGAACAGGCCCCAAGATGGGATCACGTGGGTACAGAAGGTTGCGGTGGTGGAATTAGGTTGTTGGCTCCGTATCTGATCGTTTGGGGGTATGTAGGTATATATAGGAGGAAGGAGTACGTCGGTGGAGCAACAGGGGGCCCACGAGGGTGGATGACGCGCCTGGGAGGGGGGGGGGTAGGCGCGCCCCCTACCTCGTGGTCTCCTCCCTTGTTTCTTGACGTAGGGTCAAAGTCTCCCGAATCATAATCTTCCTAAAATTCACGTTCCCGAAGGTTTCATTCCGTTTGGACTCCGTTTGATATTCCTTTTCTGTGAAACTCTGAAATAGCCAAAAACACAGCAATTCTGGGCTGGGCCTCAGGTTAATAGGTTAGTCCCAAAAGTAATATAAAAGTGGATAATAAAGCCCAATAATGTCCAAAACAATAGATAATATAGCATGGAGCAATCAAAAATTATAGATACGTTGGAGACGTATCAGCAGCTTCCTCGATCATCCTCCTCTTTATGACTCACCGCCTCCCACGTGATGTGCCGCCCCATGATCTCCACAGACGTGGTGCCGGTCGCGGCCTCCCCATGCAGGTGGCTGGATGAATCAAGAGAGGCACATGTCAGCAGTGGCAAGGGCGCAGAGGGGAGGCATGCCATGACATCATCAGTGGAGGTGTTCAAGGATGTGGCGGTGGGCAACATGTCACTTTCAAGTTCCGACAAGGCGGCCTTCCGGCGCACAGTGGCTGCATTGGAGGAGAAGAGTGGAATTGGAGACGGCAAGCCGGAGTTGAATGACCAGCCGCTTCATGCTCTTCCTGAACCATGGAGCAGTCATCCTCGACTCATAGGTATGCTATCCATCTATTTTCACCAATTCCTCTTTTTTAATTTAGTTCCCGTTTAATTCTAATGTAATATCTTGCTACAAATTAAAGTGCAGTTTACTTGGTAAAAGGTATTTTACTATCAGAACAAGAACACACATACATCTACTAAACGTCGCACTGCTGATATGAAGTTATGGACTATCATGTTGAATCATGCAGCCATGTTCATTTTTGCACACAACTACTAAAAGCCTCCCAACACTACATCCCCGTTGCTTGCCGCATGTTATTATTGAAACTACATCGCATTATTGGTGCCTTTGCATTGCCCTTACTGCTGCTTGGAATGGCCTGACTTTATGCTACTACTCTCTACTTTACTTCATTGCTTGTATTGTTGTCTTGTGTGCTCGTATTTTAGAACATGGTCTTAAGAAGAGGAAGACATTATGTTGCCAAAAAATCAATTTTCTTAATACGTAAAACCACATAGAACACCAGAAATTATTTCAAGAACTTCCTACACTTGTAAGACGGTTCCAACAGTCACTGTTGATGATATAACCACAATCTGCTACAGAATATGGTATCATACTGAGGTTGGATGATATTTAATTGACAATGTTTTTCCTTCTATAATGTTCATGATCTCTTGATGCACAATGTCAGAATTTTATTTTGCGTCATCTTCACATATTTACTATTGTTTCTATTCAATGTACGTTAATGAAAATTAATTGGAAGTAAATTATTCATTTGTAGCTTCATGTATTTTCTGTTGTAATTTTTTTTCTTATTTGTGCCAAATTGGACATTTACATACAATATGAAAATTTACGCAGAAGAGAAGGACCCATCACTCTAGGCAAGTTGGGTAAATGTAATCTTTTTATGGTATGTGATTTGATCTGGACCAAGTCTTACAGGGTTAAATGTGGAATTTTGATTCAGTTTTAGAACTTATTTTGTGTCTGAAAATAATTAAACATGAATTAAAAATAAGCATCAGTTTGCTCAGGCACTTAATAGTATTACTTTGGTAGCAAGGTATTCATTTCCATCTTTATATATTCTGTTGTAATGTTTTTTCCTATTTCTGCTGAATTGGACGGGCGCATACATACATAAAGATCCCTTCCGCAGAAGAGAAGGGACACTTCACTCTAGAAAATCTGGGTAAATGTAATATGGTACATAATCTTATCTGGTTGAAGCCTTGCAGGAGTAGATGTAGATTTTTTTCATTGGTTTTAGATTTTTCTACATGTCCGAACAGAATTAATAATGAACTAAATAGAAAATATTATGCTGCCCTATAGTTTTGTGTACTAACACAATATGATTTAGCGTGTGTTGGACTGTTCTATGCTGTCAATGGAGCCCCGCCGATGTTGTTCTTTACTTGGTGTACGTATAAATTGTTCCCCGAGCCTGACTAATTGAACCGTCTTGATTATCATAATGGTGTTCCTTTGGTTGGTCTTTACAATTGGCTGATGTTGTATGCAAAGATTGAATGTAAATGAAGTTCTGATGTTGTGGTTTTGTCTGCATTTATTATGTGTAAAACAAGGGTCAAAGAAAACGAAATATATGCAATTTTTAATTATTCATTGTTATCCATTTAAATCTATAGTCTATCTGATAGCTTGGTTAAAAAGCATAAAAATGAGCATTTGGTATTTCCACAACCATGATTATGCTTGTTTGTACGCATTGAGCTGACCCAAAGTGCTCAAACTATCATGGATGTTCTTGTGGCATTGAACACTAGCTACTCGAAGAGTTCCAAACTTCAGTTTCGCCCTTAAAAGATGAAGGACCTGCATCTATCCAAGTTTGACATGCTACTTCAAAGATGTCAAAACAATCAGTCTACCATTTTTATCTCACACTTCTTCGTACTTATTTCAGGAAAAGATGCAAAACCAGTCAGCCATCCCTAGCAGAGGGGCCAGCGCTCTTTATCTGTATAATCCTTTTATTTGGCATTGTTGGCTTGCCGCTATAGCTGGTCTTTTGCTGTTCTCCTTTTCCTGTAATCTGTTATAGTTGGTTTTCTATATCCTTATATCAATGAAAATGCAGCGTTGACTGTGTTTTGTCAAGAACAAGTACTCCCTCTGAGCGCTTCAAGTTTATCTTAGTTAATGCTCCGACGATCCATAATAAGTGTCGTGGTTTTAGTTCAAATAAGTGTCGTGGTTTTACTTCAAATTTGAAATAAAACCATGACACTTATTACGGATTGAATATTTGAACTAAGACCACGCCAATTGTTATGGATCGGAGGGAGTGAAAGATAATTAGTTAGATGCTTGTTTTATGTGTATGCCATGTCTAACTATATTATTAATTAAAATATACATTTCAAGCGAAGTCAAATTTATTGTTTTTTGAATATTACATGTGACTTTTGACATGCATTATGTCTACACTATATGAGATGATGAAAAGTTAAGGAGCTGTGGCAACGCATGGGTAGTCAACTAGTTTTGGGAAATTTTAAAAATGTTCATCACTTTAAAAAATATTCATAATCTCAAAAAATTATCATTTTTATTAAAAAAGTTTAATTTTTTAGGATATTTTAAAATTTGTCATGTTTAAAATATGTTAAATTGTTTTAAAAATGCTCACAATTTTTTAAAAGTGTGTTTTCCAAAAAAGTTCATAAACCACTTTCCATAGCAATATATGTGACATTGGTCAAAATTGGTCTTATGTGTGTCTAGGCATGTATGTGACATTGCAACGAGCGCAAGTGAAGGACACTATAGGTTTTCGGCATACATGCATAGCGTTGTGGGCTTTCAAGTTTCAACATATATAGTGTTCACCCGTTCGGCTTACATAAAGTCATACAGAGCCTTCTTATGGCAAGCTTTTGCCTTGTGATCCTTCATCTGATTATTGAGGATCAACCTTTTTTGACATCCAAAAAAAACACAGGTTCACGGTCACATGGGCTCCCGCCGTTATGCAGTGAGTATGCATGCGTATGCGGTATATTTTTTAGATGAGAAAAAACCCTCATTTCCTCCAACTCATGATAGCCCACCCAGCGCAGGATACGCCTATAAAAAAGGCTGACCCCCTTTCACCGACTTGACAGGAGGCGGATCGAGATCAATTTGGCCGCCGCCAATGTGAAGGCGCGATGGATGCGCTGTTCCCCCACTCCCAGGCAGAGGTGACCAAGGTGCAGATCATGCAGTTCGACATCCTCACCCCTGATGAGATTGTAATGCCCCACACCCCACCCCCACCAACTACCGCTTCCGATTCACGAAAAATACAGGAAAACGGAAGAAACCGAAAAATGTACACTAAAAAAAGTAAAAATATGAAAACTAAAAAATTGGCAATAAAAAACAGATAAAAAAAGCGGAGCCCAGAAGCACTGTTGTGGTTTTTTCTTTTCTTTTCTTTTTGGGAAGTACAACCGAAAGCAAATATGTGCTTCCACGGGAAGGAAATTTGTGATTCTCGTGAAAGTAAAAAAAGAAATTAGAGAAGCACATTTGTGCTTCTGTGGAAGCACACTTTTTTTTCTTTTCAAAAAGCATAGTTGTACTTCTTACGGAAGCAAATATGTGCTTCTGGGAGCAACAAATATGAGCTTTTCATACAAGCACAAAATTTCTTTTTACTAGAAACACAGTTCGCAGAAGTAAATCCGTGCTTCTTGTTGAAGCATATTTTTTTTCTCTTTCCGAGAAGCGCAGCTCTGCTTTGCAAAACAAAACATTTTTTTCGCCAAAACCTGGGAGAAAAGCAGTCGAAAACCAAAAACCAAAAACGCCTTCCAAGTCTCGAATGCGTACAGAAAAATAAAAAAAAAAAATACAGAGGGAGCACCCAGGACGAGACACGCCACGACGGCTGGACGGACCACTTGGAGCACTCACAGGAAAATAAGTTAGCTTGCAGGAGCACCCCAAAGGGTAACCAATGATTAGTTGCTTCCTTGGAGCGGTTGTGTCTCACACGCGGCGAAATACAAGCTCATCTCGCGTGAGCCTCACTACTAATGGGCCAGCATAACTAGCTTCGTTTAATTCATTTTTATTTGATAATTTCTATTTGTTTCTTTTTTTATATTTTTCAATGCATATAATAAAAAACTTCAATTTATATTAAATTGAAAATACCAAGAATTTAAACAAATGCTAATGCAGTGTAAGACAATTGTTCGTGTAATTTTTAAAAATGGTGATAGTATTCAAAACACTATTTCTACCATTTACAAATTTTTTATGTGTTTTAAATAGTTTATGTATCTATTTATGATTTTTGTGAAATATAAAAAATGTTCATATAATTTATAAAAATGTGTTGTACCGTTGAAAATAATATACGGTGCATTTAGAAAAAATTCACACATTTCAAAAATAAGTTCTGGTATTTTTAAAAATTTTATACAAAGTACAAAAACATTCACGTAGTTTAAAATGTTTATATGATTAAAAAGATGCTGCCATGTGTATTTGAAAAATGTCATGTATTAGAAAATTTTAAATAACATGTACTCTCTTTGTTAATCATGACACTTATTTTGAAACAAAAGATGTATTAAAGAATGTTAATCACGTGTTCGAATAATGTTAAACATTTATCAAAATATTTCATTTGTATAAAAAAATGTATAATTTGTATGAAAAAATTATAGATCAAAACGCACATATAAAAATATAGTATTTTTATTTGAAAAAAGTTTAACATTTATTAAAAATTAGATACGGAACATGTACAATGTGTAAAAATTGTAGACACCAAAATATACAGAAAAAATGTTAATCATGTATTTGGCGAATGTTAAACGTGTGAAAAATGTTTTCATGTATGCAAAAAAATGTACAATATGTATGAAAAATGAACATGTGTTGCGGACAACTCAAAGAAAACTAAAGAAAGAAACAAAGAAAACAAAAGAAAAAGCAAAAAAAGAAAAGAAAAACCGAAGAATACTGATGCAAACGGTCAAGAAAGATGAGTTCTTTGAAGGAAGCAAAATGACACATGTGTTACGGATGAAGTTTACCATATGATTAGGAAAGATTAGCAATAAGTAAATGATAGTGCGCAATATCAGAAAAACATAGAGAAACAAGAAGAAGCGCAGAGACAACTTCAGTACTGGGACGGCCCACTAGCCTCGTGCCTAAGGCGAGCCGGAGCTACATTTCGTAGTACACGAGACCTAACTCCCACGTAGAACGGAACTCTTACTATTCCTCAAAAAAAAAGTAGAACGGAAATCTTTCCAATATCGGTTGTGCTTGTGGTGGTGATGGTGTAATGATTATGTGGACTTCTATGTACTACCGCATAGAAGCCCATTTTCAAATACTATGGATGCTTTGTCCTAAAGTAATTTCTTTTGAAAAAGGACTACCTGCACAAGAAGTAACACATTTTCAAATATAAATAAACCAGCTCAAAAAAAATATAAATAAACAAAAATAAATACCCATTCATCAATACCATATGGAGATGCATGCTGAAATTTTCAATTGGTTTGTGGAAAATTAGTTTCAAAATATTAGATCAAAATTGTACACTTGGCATGAACAACCGGTCATGCGAGTCAAAAATATGTTCCTTTGTCGGTCAAAGCATGCACGCATTTGTTTTTCTCACTGAATATATAGCTTATTTTCTCAAAAAATGCATATCAAACTTTTTATCTACTCACATGAATTGTGTGTAAATGAACATTTTATAGTGATGGTGGACTATATGATTCAACCAACCTGTCCATATGGAGCCTTTTTTGTTACCTATCATCGCACTAGTTGCTTAAATAATTTTATGCATATGAATCAATATCCATTTTGAGTCGGGCCTATGGCGCGGTAAATGGAAGAATTTCTGGCGAGGGTGGCACCGGAGTTTTTGTCACCAACCGACAAACTCAGGTTGATCGATCCGACAACCATGTGTTGAAATTGATTGCCGACAACCAGGTTGAACAAACTTACTCAGCACCCCACCATGAAGGGATGTTCCTGATGCAGTCTGAAATAGCAAACCGCAAGTTCACGAGTCAAGACAACACGAGCACTCCATCATTCTGAGATGAGTGCGTATGCACATATTAGCATAAGTGTTTGCATTGTATTTCCACTGGAAAAAAACATCGTTTCTTTTTTAGTAAACAAGGGCTCATCATTGGTTTCATTTCATTCAGAATGAATCTGCGAACATCATCCGGTATCCCTAACTCATTTATGGAAACATCTCTAGCTTCACCAAAAAGAAAAAAAACCATCGGGGGAAAATATTCCCACCGAAAAGCGCATTTCCTCTGGCCCACGGTAGCCCCCCCCCCCCCCCCGGCGCCGTTGCATGATACATCTATAAGTAATGCCCCATCCCCCACCCTCTTCCTCAGACGCACCGTGTCCCGGGTTGATCCCCTTCCGCTGACTCGAGCGTAGGCGGTTCAAGATCGATCTTGGCGGCGGTAGCGGCACCGGCATCGACGTGGAGGAGCGATAGATGTGCCGCGTGCGCTTCCATGAATTGTGTTTTTTTGTGTGTGTAAATGAACATTTTTACATTGATGGCGGACTATGTTATTCAACCAACCTATCTATACTGAACCTCTTTTTCGTTAGCTATCATAGCACTGGTTACTTAAATGATCTTTTTATGCAGATGAACATTATCCATTTTTTGCTGGACCTATGGCGGCGACATGTGATATAGTATTCAATAATTTATTTGATATGCCACCCAAAAGTTATGGAGAAACGGCAACGCTGAGGAAGTAGGGGGCGTAAGCTAGAGTCGACGCCACATGAGTAGGATAAAAGGAGAATAATGCATGCGAGGAGGCTAGGTCGATGGGAGAATTTACTGCAAGGGGGACACCATCAGAGGTGGTGTGAGATCGATCCTGGCGGAGGCGACACCGCCGACATGGGGGTGCGATGGACGTGCGGTTCCATGAATTGTGTTATTTTGCGTGTAAATGATCATTTTTACAGTGATGGTGGACTATACTATTCAACCAACCTATCTATACGAAACCTTTTTTTCTTACCTATCATAACGCTAGTTGCTTAAATGATTTTTTTGCAGATGAACATTATCCATTTTTTGCCGGACCTTTGGCGGCAACCTGTGATATACTGTAGTATTTGATCATTTATTTGATATGAAGTCGTGTAGAAACGACAACGCCAAGGAGGCAGGGGGCCGTAAGCTGGAGTCGACACCACATGAGTAGGGTAAAAAGGAGAAGAATGCAGGCGAGGGGGTAGCTTAATGGGAGAATTTACTGCAAGAGGGACACCATCAGAGGTGGTGTGAGATCGATCCTGGCGGCGGTGACGCCGCCGACGTGGTGGTGCGATGGATGCGCGGTTCCATGAATTGTGTTTTTTGCGTGTAAATGATCATTTTCATAGTGATGATGGACTATACTATTCAACCAACCTATCTATATGAAACCTTTTTCCCCACCTATCATAACACTAGTTGCTTAATGATTTTTTTGCAGGATGAACATTATCAATTTTTTGCCGGACCTATGGCGGCAACCTGTGATATACTGTAGTATTTGATCATTTATTTGATATTCCACCCAAAAGTCATGTAGAAACGACAACGCTAAGGAGGCAGGGAGCCGTAAGCTGGAGTCCCACGTGGGCAGGGTAAAAGGAGATGAACGGCGAGGGTGGCTTGGTCAGTGGAATAATTTACCGCAAGGGTGGCATCAGAGGTTTTGCTATGAACCGACAAACTCAGATGTATTGATCCGACAACCAAGTGATGAAATTAATTATCGCGCAACGACCTTATTCAACGCCCACCATGTAGAGGTGCTCTCCATGCGGTCTGAAATAGTAAACCACAAGTTCAGGACCAGACGAGTACGTACGCATATGTGAGCATCTGTGTTTGCATGGTATTACCACTGGAAAAAAGCCTCATTTCATTCAAAATGGAACCATGACAACTCAAAAAATTGAAAAAAAGATATTCAAAATGAAAAAGACTCGATAAAATGCATTATTACTGGTAAGGAAAAAAGCCCATGAGGGAAAAAGATATACCCACGGAAGAAAGCCCTCATTTCATTTCTCTCTTACAGAAAACCCTCATTTGCTCCGGCTCACGGTAGCCGGCCCGGCGCAGGATACGTCTATATATAAACCCCGACCCCCCACCCTCTTCCCCAGACGCACATTGCCCCAGGCCGATCCCCTTTCGCCGACTCCCGGCGGTCAGAGACCGATCTTGTCGGCGCCGGCGCCGGCGCCGCCGACGACGTGGGGCCGCGATGGACGCGCGGTTCCCGCACTCGCCGGCCGAGGTGGCCAAGGTCAAGCTCGTCCAGTTCGGCGTGCTCAGCCCCGACGAGATCGTAATCCCCCACACCCCACCTCCACCCACCGCGTTCCTTCATCTAAATCTCGGATCCGTCCTTCATCTCCTCTGATCTGCTCTCCCTGCGTGGAGTCGGAGTCGGATCTCGTGCAGTTCCCGACCCTCGGTGCACTGTGTGGTTGTAGATTCGACATTTTTTTGGTGTTTGGGTAGCGAGTTTTGATCGATCTGACGGATACCTAGGGTTTTGCGTTTGGCACGTTTGAACATATCTCCGATTGCTGTTTGGGTTTTGATAGCATGGGGAGTTAGTCGAGAGAAAATTTCGAGTGGAGCGGAATACTTTGCCGTAGTAACTTGTAATAAGTCTATGGTTCGTTCTGGGTTCAAGTTGTGGTAGGATTGACATATATATATTAGGTCAAGTTGAAATTCTCTTATACAACAAAGTGATAATCAATGTTCTTGGGACATCTGATGTTTGGGTTAACTCTCTGAGGCACAGCCTGCATGGATTTGTGTGTATTATCTTCACACTTGATTAGTTGATTTTACAGTTTGCTCTTGATTAGGTTTTTGTTCAGCGTATAAGTTCTCTTGAATAAAAGTCGCACACAGATGTTGCTTCTCTCTTACTTAGATCTAGCAATTAATGAGATGGATTTGACACATTACGATGATTTATTCGGTTCAAATGTCCGCCGACCGTTATTCTGTAACGGTTTAACGGCACCGCTGCCCGTTTTTGTAATCGTGGCGGGTCAATATTGAAATGTGTGCCATTTTAGGAATGAATTTGACTGGGTATTCTTGTGTTGCTTTCCTTATTTACAGAGACAAATGTCGGTGGTGATGATTGAGCACGCGGAGACTATGGAGAGGGGCAAGGCGAAGCCCGGGGGTCTGAGCGACCCTCGTTTGGGCACCATCGACCGGAAACTCAAGTGCGACACGTGCATGGCTGGGATGGCCGAGTGCCCGGGCCACTTTGGCCACCTCGAGCTTGCGAAGCCCATGTTCCATATCGGCTTCATCAAGACCGTGCTCTCCGTAATGCGCTGTGTGTGCTTCAACTGCTCCAAGATCCTCGCGGACGAGGTACAGCATCTTCTTGACCCTTCTGCTGGTCTGGTTTCCTTTTTAAGAGCTGTGCATCTTACTGGTTGCTGGTTGATGCATATATCTATCCAAACCGAATGACCCTTCTGTAGGCCAGGTTTCCTTTTTAAGACCTGTGCATTTTACTGGTTATTGGTTGGTGCATATCTAGCCAAACTGAAAGGAAGGGTCTCTGATGTGCCAGACAAGCTACACTCAAATCATAGTAATCTTAGTTCTCACCATATTTATGTTTGTCCAATTTTGCACCTCTTCTCAACCATGCAACATGGTAATTTTGAGATATAGAATCATTTGTGCCGGGTATGATGAGCTGTAGATGCGACTGCTTTAGACTTCTTGCATCTTTTTTATGGACCTGGAGATCAACATTCTAATCAGCACCACGGAGCCGAATAAGAAACAAATTTATGGTTTAACTCAATAATGGACCATTTATTGTTGTGTGCACTGATTTGGCATGTTACTTATCAGTGATATATATCTTGCAGGAAGATACCAAGTTCCAGCAGGCTCTGAAAATCAAGAACCCCAAAAATAGATTAAGAAGAATATATGATGCTTGCAAGAGCAAAAAGGTTTGCTCTGGGGGTGAAGACCTTGAGGGTCAGGATCAGCAGGACACTGAAGAGCCAGTGAAGAAAAAAGGTGGTTGTGGGGCTCAGCAGCCAAATATCACAGTTGATGGTATGAAGATGGTTGCAGAGTTTAAAACAACAAAGAAGAAAAATGATGAGCAAGATCAACTCCCGGAACCAGTGGAGCGAAAGCAAATTCTCTCCGCCGAGAGGGTATTTACATTATCTTTGCTCAACTCAGTAGGTTCTAATTAAGAATTTTCATTGAACCATATGGATCACATCATGGTTTGTTGGGGCAGGTCCTTAATGTTCTCAAGCGTATAAGTGACGAGGACTGTCTTTTATTGGGCCTGAACCCTGAATTTGCTCGTCCTGATTGGATGATACTGCAAGTCCTCCCAATTCCTCCGCCCCCTGTGAGACCATCTGTCATGATGGATACTTCCTCCAGAAGCGAGGTTAGCCCAGTACTATTAAATTTATTACGAATCCACTAGATGGCTAATTCCCCCACCGCCCGTGAAACCATCTGCCGTATGGTTTGTCACATGGCATGCTTTCACTCTTTCTTTATTAACTTGCTGTTTCTTCTGTTTCTACAGGATGATTTGACTCATCAGTTAGCGATGATAATTCGACATAATGAGAATTTGAGGAGGCAAGAGAGAAATGGAGCCCCAGCTCACATTATAACAGAGTTTGCTCAGTTGTTGCAGTTTCACATTGCAACATACTTTGATAATGATCTTCCTGGACAACCAAGGGTGAGTAGTTTATAAGTCCATTTTCCATATTGAACACTAATGGATATTTTACCACACTTGTTTCGCCCAAAAAAACAGTAATGGATAAATTGTCCTGAATATTCTTTTCGAAACTATTCAGGCCACTCAACGTTCTGGAAGGCCTATTAAGTCGATTTGCAGCAGGCTGAAAGCAAAAGAAGGTCGGATTAGAGGAAACTTAATGGGGAAGCGTGTTGATTTCTCAGCTCGTACCGTCATCACACCAGATCCGAATATCAACATTGATCAATTGGGGGTGCCATGGAGTATTGCTTTGAACCTGACATACCCAGAAACTGTCACTCCATATAACATTGAGAGGTAAATTTTGCTGCTATTAAAGCATCTTGTGTAATTGTTGTTTTGCATTGATATTTGATAAGTAATGTCCAAATCTGATTATACCAGGTTGAAAGAACTAGTAGAATATGGGCCTCACCCTCCCCCAGGCAAGACAGGAGCGAAGTACATTATTAGGGAAGATGGCCAGAGGCTGGATCTTCGCTATGTGAAGAAAAGTAGCGACCAGCATTTGGAGCTTGGTTACAAGGTTAGTACCGACATCGTTGCATCATCTATTGTTTTACTGTGGCATCACAAAAATTGCCTTTTTTTTTTGTTTTAGCTCACCAAATTTGCGCTTGACTTCTCAGGTGGAAAGACACCTCAACGATGGAGATTTTGTTCTTTTCAACCGGCAACCCAGTCTCCACAAAATGTCTATCATGGGCCATCGCATTAAAATTATGCCCTACTCAACTTTCCGCCTGAATTTGTCTGTCACATCACCCTACAATGCTGATTTTGACGGGGATGAAATGAATATGCATGTTCCCCAGTCATTTGAGACCAGAGCTGAAGTTTTAGAGCTGATGATGGTGCCAAAATGTATTGTGTCACCTCAAGCAAATAGACCTGTCATGGGTATTGTCCAGGACACACTTCTTGGGTGTCGAAAAATGACCAAAAGGGATACTCTCATCGAAAAGGTTAACAATAATACTTTCCTTAAACACCTTAAATAGTACTGTGTGTGTGGTTTTGTAGCTTACTGTGCTGAAATTTCTCCCAGGATGTATTTATGAACATCTTAATGTGGTGGGAAGATTTTGATGGGAAGGTCCCAGCCCCTACCATTTTGAAACCAAGGCCGATTTGGACTGGCAAACAAGTTTTCAACTTGATCATCCCCAAGTTAATCAATTTAATTAGGTTTTCAGCCTGGCACGCTGAAACAGAAAATGGATTTACAACTCCTGGTGATACCGTGGTCCGGATAGAGAAGGGAGAGCTTCTATCCGGTACACTTTGCAAAAAAACACTTGGGGCATCAAGTGGAAGTCTTATTCATGTTATTTGGTAAGTAATGAAAGGTGCATTGCAGATTTTAGCAAACATGTTCTACTCTGCTAAATGATTTTGGTTGAACTGTTTGCAGGGAAGAGGTAGGTCCAGATGCGGCACGGAAATTCTTGGGTCACACACAGTGGCTGGTCAACTACTGGCTTCTGCAAAATGGTTTCAGTATTGGGATCGGGGATACAATTGCAGACGCAGATACTATGGAAAAAATTAATGAGACAATTGCAAACGCCAAGGTTGAAGTGAATGGGCTTATTAAGCAAGCGCAAGAGAAGGAGCTGGAACCCGAGCCAGGACGCACGATGATGGAATCATTTGAAAATAGAGTAAATCAGGTACAATAGCTGATCATATCCTTGTTTGGTCCTTTCATCTGGGAAAATAGGAGTTTGCGATAAATAACTTTCTTGACATACTTGTTTTGACATATCTGTTTCTCATGCCAGGTTCTTAACAAGGCTCGTGATGAATCTGGCAGTAGTGCCCAGAAGAGTTTGTCCGAGAGCAACAATTTGAAAGCTATGGTCACTGCAGGCTCAAAAGGCAGTTTCATTAATATTTCGCAAATGACTGCTTGTGTCGGACAGCAGAACGTTGAGGGCAAGCGGATTCCTTTTGGTTTTGTTGATCGTACGTTGCCCCACTTCACGAAAGATGACTACGGCCCCGAAAGTCGTGGATTTGTGGAGAACTCTTATCTTCGAGGCTTGACACCACAGGAATTTTTCTTCCATGCTATGGGTGGTAGAGAAGGTTTGATTGATACTGCTGTGAAAACTTCTGAGACTGGGTATATCCAGCGGAGGCTGGTGAAGGCTATGGAGGACATCATGGTGAAATATGATGGTACCGTGAGAAACTCCCTTGGCGATGTCATCCAATTCTTGTATGGAGAAGACGGCATGGATGCTGTTTGGATTGAATCCCAGAAACTGGACTCCCTGAAGATGAAAAAGGATGAGTTTGATAATGTATTTCGTTATGAACTGAATGATATGAACTGGAAGCCTAATTACATGCTGCCTGACCATGTTGAGGATTTGAAAACCATTCGTGAATTCAGAAATGTGTTTGAGGCAGAGCTTCAGAAATTGGAAGCTGACAGGTTACAGCTTGGGCAAGAAATTACCACGACTGGCGAGGGTACATGGCCTATGCCTGTCAACCTCAAGCGGCTTATCTGGAATGCTCAGAAGACTTTCAAGATTGATTTAAGAAAACCTTCTGACATGCACCCAATGGAAATCGTGGAAGCAATTGATAAGCTGCAAGAAAGACTCAAGGTTGTCCCCGGCGACGACGCCATGAGCATTGAGGCCCAGAAGAACGCTACTCTGCTCTTCAATATCCTGCTTCGGAGCACATTTGCTAGCAAGAGGGTCTTGAAAGAATACAGGCTTACAAAGGAATCTTTCGAATGGGTCATTGGTGAGATTGAATCGAGATTCCTCCAGTCTTTGGTGGCTCCTGGTGAAATGATTGGATGTGTGGCTGCACAGTCCATTGGAGAACCGGCGACTCAGATGACGCTCAATACTTTCCATTATGCTGGTGTTAGTGCTAAGAATGTTACCCTTGGAGTTCCCAGGTTAAGAGAGATCATCAACGTCGCCAAGAAGATAAAGACCCCATCGCTGTCCGTCTTCCTAAAGCCTGGGGTGAACAGCAGGAAAGAATCGGCCAAGAATGTCCAGTGTGCCCTGGAGTACACCACGCTACGTAGTGTGACCCATGCCACTGAGATATGGTATGATCCTGATCCTCTAGGAACCCTCATTCCTGAGGATGTGGACTTTGTCAGGTCATACTATGAGATGCCCGATGAGGATGTCGACCCGGATAAGATGTCTCCTTGGCTCCTGCGTATTGAACTGAACCGCGAGATGATGGTTGATAAGAAGTTGAGCATGGCTGATATTGCAGAGAAGATCAATCATGAGTTTGATGACGACTTGTCATGCATATTCAACGATGACAACGCGGATAAGCTCATCCTTCGTGTCCGCATTGCAAACGACGAAGCTCCTCCAAAAGGAGGAGAGGCACAGGGTGAATCTGCCGAGGACGATGTCTTCCTCAAGAAGATTGAGGGGAACATGTTGACTGAGATGGCCCTTCGAGGCATTCCCGATATTAACAAGGTCTTCATCAAAAAGGGGAAGGTGAATAAATTTGATGAGAAGGAAGGTTTCAAAGGAGAAGAGGAGTGGATGCTTGATACAGAAGGTGTAAACCTCTTGGCCGTCATGTGTCATGAGGACGTTGATCCTTCTAGGACAACAAGTAATCATTTGATTGAGGTGATTGAGGTTCTTGGCATCGAGGCTGTCCGCAGGTCCCTCTTGGATGAGCTGAGGGTGGTGATATCTTTTGATGGGTCTTATGTGAATTACCGGCATCTGGCCATTCTCTGCGATACGATGACGTACAGAGGTCACCTGATGGCGATTACCAGGCACGGCATAAATCGTAACGACACAGGGCCTCTCATGAGATGTTCTTTTGAAGAGACGGTGGATATCCTGCTTGATGCCGCTGTATATGCTGAATCTGATTACCTGAGAGGTGTCACAGAGAACATTATGCTTGGCCAGCTTGCTCCTATTGGCACAGGAGGGTGTGGATTGTATCTGAATGACCAGATGCTGAAGCAGGCCATTGAGCTCCAACTCCCGAGCTATATTGACACTCTGGACTATGGTGTCACACCGGCGCGTTCACCCTCCGGGACACCGTACCATGACGGAATGATGTCGCCATTGCTGAGCCCGAATTTCCGGGCTTCCCCCCTCACGGATGCTCAGTTCTCGCCGTTTGTTGGCGGCATGGCGTTCTCGCCCATGCCGTCGAACTACAGCCCGTCCTCTGGGGGTTACAGTCCATCTTCTCCGGTGTTCAGCCCAGGGCCAGGACACAGCTACAGCCCCACTTCTCCGTCATACAGCCCCGCATCGCCCAGCTACAGCCCTGCATCACCATCATATACTCCTGGCTCTCCTTCCTACAGTCCGAGCAGTCCATCATACTCTCCAACCAGTCCGTCATACTCTCCGACATCTCCGAGCTACAGCCCCACATCTCCTAGCTACAGTCCAACCTCTCCGGCATACTGCCCCACTTCGCCAAGCTACAGTCCAACCTCTCCGGCATACTGCCCGACATCTCCTGCATACAGCCCGACCTCTCCAGCATACTGCCCGACATCTCCTGCATACAGTCCGTCGTCGCCATCTTATAACCCAACGTCGCCATCTTATAGTCCGACATCTCCTTCATACAGCCCGACTTCACCATCCTATAGCCCGACGTCGCCATCATACAGCCCCACATCTCCTTCATACAGCCCTTCATCACCAACTTATAGCCCGACGTCGCCCTCATACAGACCGACATCGCCCTCGTACAGCCCGACATCACCTGCATACAGTCCGTCATCGCCTGGTTACTGCCCAACGTCACCGAGCTACAGCCCTACTTCACCGAGCTACAGCCCTTCTTCGGCCAAGTACAGTCCTTCAAATATCTATTCTCCAAGCAGCCCAAGGATGATGAGCCCGTACAGTCAGACTTCTCCAAACTACAGGTAATTCTGTAACTTCTGTTCATAGACTTTCTGGTGGCATTCTATTCATACATTTTTAGTTCATAGCCTTATTATCGGGTGATGCTCGAAGCAAAATACTTATGCTTATTTGTGCTCACATATCTGTTTCTGCAGCCCGACCTCACCGTCCTACTCGCCCACCTCACCGTCGTATGCGCAACCAAGCCCGTCATACAGCCCGACCAGGTGAGCCGAATTTCAGTTGATCATCCTCCTTGTTTCAACTTAAAGAAGACCTGTTGCTGTGACAAATACACTGGGTTGCCTAACTCACTGCCTGCATGCTGCAGCCCGATCACTACCTCTGGAGGACCTAGCCCAGATTACACCCCAACTTCTCCAAACTACAGGTAATTAAATTAAATGCGTAATCAGGCTTATCTATCTCGTCGATCTGCCCTTGATGGAAGTACAACCATTGGTTAGCTCTTCTGACGACATCACTTTTGAGCGTGCAGCCCCACTGCAAGCTACTCCCCCACCGCACCGGGCTACTCGCCGATATCCACCGAGCCGCAAACTAGTGACAAGGACAAGGAGACTGCTCCCTGAGGCCACAACTCAGAGAAAACTGCTGCTGGCCGAGGCAGAAGCACACCCCACTAGCTGCTGCTCTTGTTTCCTTCCGCGTCGCCAGAACAGGCATTGGGTTTGCTGCGCTTGCCGATAAATTGCTGCTGAACTTGAGTTGTTATGTATGATAGATGTTGCCAGTGACTCCCCAGTAACTGTGTTGTTGAGAATTTGCAACTGTACTTAATAATGTGTTGTTGATCGGATTGTTATGTTGATGATGTTGTTGACCGGATTGTTATGTTAATGTTTCCATTGGAACTTCTTATTTGCACTCAGCTGTGGAGCGCTTTTGCAAGTCCTGCAGATTTCCTGTTGCTGCTTTGGCGTTTGGTAGGCCTTTGCTGTGCTTAAATGTTTTTGAGCTGCACCATGTCCTCGATTTCCTCTAAAGGCTGCCTCTTGTGCTAATTTCTACTTACACCTGAGCAAGGATTAAGGGTTACAACTTGTACTGTTACTGCTGTCAGGTACAAGTTTTTTTTCCCTCTAATTTTCATATTACTGCTGCAGGTATTTGTTTCCCAGTCCTTTGTTCTGATCTAATCAGCACAATTTTTATGTTTACTTCTCTCGCTGTTTACTTGGTATAGTTATTCATACACAACAACGGCAAGTTTATTCATCCATTTTATTTACTCAGAGTACTCCTCGAGATTATTTATCAGTAATCACATGCACACAGGCATGCATCGATCGAGGACTCACGCTAGATTTAGATCGTAGTATGTTGTTACTCCGTCACTAGCTGGATCAAAAGCCCCTCGACGAAGGGCCTCTGGTTGTAGCAGTCGAGGTTGCTCCCGTAGCCGACGCCAAGGATGTTGCAGTAGCGCTGGTAGAACCCGATCCGGTCGGCAACACGGCTGTCCTGCCCCCTGCCGCACTCGAGCCCGCCGTTGATGATGTTGGTGATGACGCCGTAGCCGGGCACCCTTCCCGCCGCGTTGTCTGCGGCCGTCGGCGTCCACTGGCCCGTGATCACGGCGTGGGAGGACGGCTTGTTTGCCTGCGGCGTCATCCAGAACCATAGCGCCGTCTCGAACGACACCGTGGCATCCGTGGCCACCAGGTCGGGGTTGTTGAGCAGGTCCACGCCGATGGCGCGCCCCGCGGGGCCGTAGTTGTAGTTCCAGGAGAGCATGATGGGGCCGCGGCCGTAGTACTGCCTGCCTTGCGCGCACGGCCACTCCGACGATGGCTGGCAGTAGTCCGGCGGTGAGCCCAGCTCCCGCTTGTAGCAGTATCCCCAGGAGTAGGGGCCGTCGGGCGCGGTGGCCCACCCGCCGGTGGTCTCGTGGGAGGTCTGCCCGAAGAAGGCCGCCACCTCCTGCTTCCGCGTCTCGGTGCTCCCCGTGGTGCCGAAGGCCGGGAACGCGGCGGCGGCGGCCAGGAATGCGTCGTACGTGTAGAACCCGCCGGCATCTGAGCATTGGCTGCTGTGGAGCAGGAACTGCTCGAAGATGTCCCTGGAGATGATGGACGACACGCCCCCGCCCGGGCTGGGGCCTGGAGGGGTGGGGCCGCAGCCGCTGCACTGGCTCTGGCAGCCGGCGCCGCAGTAGTCGGAGGTGCTGCCGCAGTAACCGAAGCGGCTGCAGCAGAGGCAGTTCGGGCACGTCGCGCCACCGGCCTGCGAGCCGCACTGCTGGGAGCGGGCCGCCGTGGCGAGCGCCGCAGCCAGGACGACGGCCAGGATGGCCGCCACCCTTGGGGCTCTCAGTACCTTGGTGGATATGTATGGCTTCATGGTCTTGGTGGTGCCTGATAGATTATGGTGCCAAGTGCCGCCATTTATAGATCTTTGGTGGAGAGAAGTGTGCGGAAAAATCGGTGGAGAAAGGTGTCTGATACTGCTAGTCAGTAGTCACACGTTGTTCATCGCTTGAATTCTGAGCATGACATGTCACAAATTCCCCTTATCATCTGCATTACTACAGGAGCATGTGACATGTCTTCTCTCATAAATTGTTGAAATGGACCAAACATTCATCGATCAACCACCTCTGACTGATAAACTAGTTAATACGTGATGATAACGTGGTGGGATTGGTTGCCCTGTTCCTAAAAGTTATCCTCATCTTCTGAAAATTTGTGTCGTACTGCACGCGCGTGTGTGTAGGGTATTGGCTTAAAATTTGACTATAAGATTAGCTTGTATTATAAAAATGTTGTGCAACTTTGTGCCTTGTACATAGTGCATATTGCAGTGAACTTATTTTCTTGCGGGCCCTCCCAAATTTGTGTTGTCCATATTTTTATTCTAATAACACAAACCATCTATAAAATGGATATTTCATATTTTGATGCGAGACTAGAGCGTTTCAGAATCAAGGAGAGTCGTATTATTATTTTCCTCCATTAATGTGAGTGGCGACGTAGAAAAGATACGTCAGTGGCAGTGTCGTTCGTTTCATAAGACAATTAGGTCACTTCCAATGGTTATATCATGGTTAACCTTGTTGGTAATAGTTATCACAAGAAACATATAGTAATGTGATGTGGAAATAAACGAAGAAAGAAATCCTGGTTGTATATATATACATGAAGCAATAAATTTTGCACAAGAACTGAGGTATGTATGGAGAGCCAACTATATTTTTATTGGTTGATCTCATAGACACTCTGGCCTACCTTCTATTGGACAACTTAGACACACGCTGTTCGAGTATAATGGGTTATCGGTTGACGTCATAGAAAATTCACCAGCAAAGTAAATCATGAACTATTGAATATGCTCATATATATACTCAACAAACGACTGATGCAATAAGAAAATGACCATTCAGTAGGAGGATCTCTAGAATTTGGAAAAAGATAACACAAAAACACAAATTTTATTTCTAGCGTCCTATCACACTTAAAATATGTTCCTAACGATCAAACGAACATCCTTCCAGGAGTGAACTGCTTCAAGGAATTTTTTTTAATTTCTTGCAAGGATGAATTATCAAATCTAGTAGTGTCTCTGACCAATTTGTAGTTTTAATATAAAAGAACACAGTTATAGGTGCGGCAGGGAAGAAAACCAGTTGGTGATCCCTAGAAGTTTTCATGCTAGTATGGAAGGAAGTATTGTAATGGACCCAGTTCTCTTTCGGGCACTATCAATTTTGTGCCGAATAACCCAGTGTCTCCACACATATATTTATTCGGATAAAACTGACCATCTATAAAATGGCTATTTGATGGGATACTAGACCCTTCCAGAATCAACAGAGTCGTCTTACCATTTTCCTCCACTAATGTGAGTAGCGACGTCTAAAAGACACGACGTTTACATTGCTGTTCTTTTGATGAGACCTTTGGGTCATCTCCAATGGTTATACGCTGGTTGCTGGTAACATTTATGACAAGGCACCCATATGATCCGCGTCAATGATGTGGCGCAGAAATAAACAATTTAAAAGAAATCAAGATAGAAATAAACAATTGAAAAGAAATCAAGGTTCCATATGTATACATGAAACATTATTTTTTGCACAAGCTCTGAGGTATAAATAGAGAGCAAATATACCTAATTTCCCCCCTACCTTCTATTTGGCAACTTAGACAGAGTCTGTTCGATTAGTTGCATCATGGGTTATTGGTTGATATCATAGACAAGTTTACCAACAAAGCAACACATGAACTATTGAAGTGATTTTAGAAATACTCAAACTAATAAATGATGCAATAAAAAATTGACCGTTCAATGGGGGGATCTCTAAAATGTGAGAAAGGATATCACACACGCAAACTATTTATTTCTAGCGACTGATCACATTAAAAATATGTTCTAAAGATCAAGCGAACATCCTTCCAGGACTGAACTACTTCAAGAGAACATCTTTTTTTTTCTTGCGAAGACAAATTATCAAAACTACTGGTCTCTCTGGCCATTTCGTTTTTGTAGTACTAAAGATGCATGGCTACGTGTGGCAGTGAAGAAAAATAGTTGATGATATCTAGAAGTTTTTGTCACTATGGAAGAGAGTATTGCACTGGAATCATTTTCTTTCGGACACTCAAGTTCTAGGGTATAAATTAGCAGAGAGTAAATTTATACTTTTCTCCCACCTTCTATTGGGCAACTTAGACACTGTTCGGACTATTGTATGATGGGTTATTGGTCGATGTCATAGACAATTTTACCAACAAAGTAACACATGAACTATTGAAGATGCTCTTAGACAGGACGGAGAAAAGGAATAATGAAAGTGTTGGAAGAGTGTCGTAGTGAGACGGTGTTGAAGTCTTGAAATAAACTAAAAGATTGCTAGTCCCTATAAGCATTTTTGCCGCCGTGCCAACAAGACATTAACACCAATTTTGCCATGCATGTCTGCCAAAGTATCAAATAAAATGGGAGTGGCTTGGCACATGCGTGTACCATGAAGATGATCATGTAAGGTAGAGTGCCGTAGCAAGAACACCTAGCTGATATCCACTCATGTCTCTGTGGAGGGATCCCGGGATAGGCAACAACTTCTGGACATAGTCGTGTATAATCTAACTGTAAACTACAACCTAACTTCTGTGTGTACGATAGGTTTTAGTTAACCTAGTTGTGACGAGTCTTAGACTCTTCCCCTAAAGGGTCCTAGATGTATTTAAGTTCAAGCTATGTTTTGAATTCAGTTTAGAATAGAGTTGCATATGGTATATAAGCCGAATGGTGTTGCATGTATCGATTCCAGCTAGTGTCGTGTGGGGCATGTTGAGTGATGTAAATACTAATACCACCGTCAGATGCAATTAATCTTTGATGTGTCGAGAGATGATTTATCTCCACCTATTATTTGAAAATTGAGTATAACACAGACGTCTACACGCAATTTCCAAGTATAATGATGTACTCTAGTACTATTTAATTTAATACAAGACAGTTAAATTCTCAAGTAAATATAACATTGTTTCCCAATGGACCAAGAGGATATTATGTTCACACTACAAATAGTAAGGGGACCAACATGACCATTTGCTCGGAGGAATGTATTTCGTTGGATCTCGTAAGAGGGAAGAACATTAGCATACGCTTATACACACGTTCTTTTTACTCAAAACTACATACAAGCTTTCTACTTT
Source organism: Aegilops longissima (assembly GCA_021605205.1). NCBI lineage: Eukaryota > Viridiplantae > Streptophyta > Magnoliopsida > Poales > Poaceae > Aegilops > Aegilops longissima. Next base: position 849,457,905 of record CM038677.1, read on the forward strand.
CTTAGTGTAATTATGTAAAGAAGGAAATTAACTTAGGCTAAGAGTATGCATGCTGATTTGTGCATAATCTTACCAAATCTGGATGTATATACCCTGAGTGAATATAGACCACCTATTCAATCTATTCCATCCATGCAACATGGAGTATCATTTAATAATAATAGAAACGTGACATATTAAATTAAAGGAAGATAACCCTGAGGGTGAGAGGATGATGAAGTACTCATAGTAGTAGTTGTCATTAAGCCGATGCAGATCATTATGGTTAAAAATTCAACAGTTTTACACAAATATGCTAAGTTGTAACACCTATTTTTCAAGGGATATTGTTTGTGAAAAACCCTTTGGAGTTGCAAAATTGTAAGAGGATCTTATAATATATACAAATTGGACATCATTTCATGTATATGGGGATCTATACATTGTATCAGTTCTAACTTTGTTAATTCAAATAATTCATATTTTAATACCAAAATTAACATGTCTTAATTCTGTCAGAATATAAGTTATATGCTGTTTATTTGTACATATAATCGAATCTTTTATTAAAATGCATTATTAAAATAATACTGAATGAAACAACATTACTAAGATAGAACATTTTCTAGCCCGTGCATACGCACGGGTTGATGACTAGTAAGTATTAATTGTAATGGGATTTTCCGAAGTTTGTGGGGTACATCTGAACCCAATCTCTATATACTGGCTTTGCCCCTGAATTCTAGAGAACACCCCTTAGATATTAATCATTGCCACCACAAGATCAATATCATCTCCCCTTCGGCTCTGACTGTTGCTCTGGTGTTGTGTGGTGGAGGGAAGGGATTCTCGTCTCTCAGCCTTTGTGTAGTAGGTTTTAGAATCACGGCGACATTGCTCTGACAATAATGCTGGTGTCGTGTTAAAATAAAACCATCTGGCTCAAATCAGAGTCGAAGCATGTGCGTTGCTTTGGGCGATATGGAATTGTCGGAATGATGTTGCCTTTAACAGACGAAACATTACTAATTTTTTGCAGATCATCTTCATAGCGTCTACATGGATCCGTACGTGGTCCTTGCTGAGCCATACGGACCACAGGGCGCACATGGCTATTGGGTGCAACCGATGGAAAACGGTTGCACGGGATACATACAACCGATATGGATGGCGGTCCAGTAATAGGCTAGGTGTGTAGACATCTTGATCTATTATAGCCGGTTGTGGCTTTTTTTATTTTTGGCCGCGTGTGGCATTTGTTTCTTCATGATCTTTTGAGACCAGTTGATGAGACCTTTGGACCTCTTTTCTTAATAAAATGGTTGTGTGCATCGAATGATGCAGAGGCCGGGGGTTAACCTCATTTTTTTTAAAAAAATACCCTTCTCGGTGACGCTTGGTGTCTCCAAATAGGAAAAATCCTGCTAATTCATTAGAAGATGAGGAACTTGTGCTGTCCCATATTTACCATCGGGCAGCGCTAGGGATCAGAACTGATCCCTTGCCTTCCATCAGACCAGTGCATGTCCGTAGGATGAGAAGTATGATGACCGTCAGATTTGATAGTGCAGACCCCACGCATGGTGTGTTGGATTGCTTAATTAAAGTGTGCTTCCATTAGTTACGGGATTTGTGCACTAATTGCGTCTAATTTGTTTCCTAATAACTACTCGTGATTTGCTTTTGTTTCCAAGAAACAATTTTTTTTGGCAGTTGCATTTCTGTACAAGGAAACAATATTTTAAATTATGATGTGACAAATATTATAAAGTAACTATTTTGGTAGATGCATTTTTTCATGGCAAGTTTGCATAGAAGCATTATTTTTCATCGATGGAAGCACCCTTGTCACGCTGCGATGGAAAAATATTGTCCAGTCATAGAAGCATTACTTTTTATCGATGGAAGCACCCGTTCACGTGGTGATAGAAACATATTATCCAATCATTTGATAGAAATCCTTTTATTTTGCATCAATGGAAGCATTATTTCTATGAAGAAGCATTGTTTAGTTGCTTTGGAAACATTATTTGGTGTACCAAAAATGATATTCGCATTTGATAGAAACATTCGCTTCGCCGAAAGAATCGTCTGGAAAAAAAATCAAGAATATACACTGCCTGAGAATTCATCTGATACAAACATTATATAATTCTGTTTACGACAAAAATACTAATTTCACTTATGCATAGTTGGCTTCACTGTATCTTTTGAATTAGCTAATCATAGGAGAGCTCCGCGGATGTGACGAGTTCTTCCTCAACAAGGTAGCGTCCAATAAGAAGTGATGGCTGGTCCAACGCACTCAACACTATTAGCATTGTGTTGGAAATCAAAGAGGCGCTGCTGAATCGGGTGGGAAAAATGTTTGTACATGGAAACACAAGAAAGAAGCATTGAAGCAGAATGCATGTAAATAATGTAACTGAAAGAAGACTCGCCGGTATTGGTTAAATCACTCACATGGTCGAACCAAATGTGTCTAGACAACAATAGAAGCACACATTAGCAATGCTTGAAGCCGGGATTCACTACAATGGAAACATCTATAAGAAATTTTTAGAAGCATCTTGTATGTTTTTCAAGGAAACATCAATGAGAAACAATGAAGCATACATTGGTAGTGGTTCAAACAAAAAAAATATACGAAAAAGAAAAATGTATGAACAATAATTTTATGAAAAGAAGCAGCATTGCCATGGCTGTAGCACAAACTAATATTGGTTAAAGCAGTTGAGGTGTGATTCAGAAGCACAATTTGCAGGAACCATGAAAATATGCTATATACATATGATTCATCTTTAATGGAAGCATACAACACTCAAACTGAAACATATTTTCCAGCCCAAAGAAACATAGCTGAATGAAAAAGGAAAATGAAAGGAGAGCTCAAGGAATATAATAAGTGTCATTTGAAAGCATGGAATTTTGAAATTAGAACAAATGAATATGAAGCATGAAAAGAGTGGTCCGGGTGATGAATTGTTGAGTAGGATGCTGGAAGAATATAAACTGAAATGGGAATGAAAGAAAGTAGCTACCAACATGCATATGCAAGTTTCTGCCAACTATAATGGAAATTAAAAAACAACGGTTGAAGCATTTTAAGGAAAAATTATCTATACATTTTTAGTATACTTTGGAAGCTCCATATATAGGAAGCGTGTAAAGGTTGTTATCTCAACAATAGAAGCATTTCCAGTATACTTTGGAAGCTCCATATATAGGAAGCGTGTAAAGGTTGCTATCTCAACAATAGAAGCATTTCCAGTATACTTTGGAAGCTCCATATATAGGAAGCGTGTAAAGGTTGCTATCTCAACAATAGAAGCATTTCCAGTATACTTTGGAAGCTCCATATATTATTTCATGGAAACTTTATCACGTAGAGCAAAATCTATGTACAATGGAAGCATCGTTAAATTGCTTCCAAGGACCATTAAGACGGAGCATTGGGTTGAGACAAAACAGAGCTATTGCTTACAAAGAAACGAGAATGCACATCCAAAAAAATAAATCAGAAATTGCTTTCATAAAACAAAACGCAGCATCTAGGCACAGTTCAAACACCACTGGGCCGACGGTCACCCTGCTTTGTTTCAAAGTTGGTCGTGCTTCGTTGTGATTGTGATCGTGCTTCTGTTTGATGGCGGACGTGCATCCTTCCAATGCTGGCCGTGCATGGTTGTCGTGCTTCCTACCAATATTGGCCATGCTTCTTTGTGATGGTAGTTGTGCTTGGTTCCTATGGTGGGCGTGCTTCTGTCTATAGCCATGGACAGCGTCATTATAAAGGATTGGATGGATGGAGCGGCGCTGCAACAACGATGCACCATTAGCCGAGACCTCCTGTACTGCAAAGTAGGACATCTGAATATTAATTAAAACTAGGTCGGCCGAGGATGGGAGACACGGTTAGGTGAAACCAGCCGGCGTGCTCACATTGTTGTGATGGCGCTCGAGGTGAAGGAAGCATTCTCCCGTCGCTTGGTGATTGCCTGATGCATATTCACCCTCCCTGCTGGGATGGGCATCACCGACACCTACTAAACAAGCACATAAGAATCAGGCATAAGCGAATTAAATCATTGTGACTTGACCAGCAAAATCAACGAGGAACACACATTGGAATCAGCTCCCACTGTGACAAGGGATCGGCCATCAAACTTCTCTCAAGGTCGTCGGTGCCCGCTCTCGTTGGCCTTGGCGGATCACTCTCGCGGTGCTGTGGAGAATAAGCACCGGCGCAGATCATGGCCATGCATGAGTGTCGTGAAGAAGTAGCACCTCGGTAGATCGGTGGACAAAGACGTTGTGGTGGGGAGGAGTAGGGGAAGGGGGCTGACCCGTGAGGTTGCATGCTGCTCGATGACGACGGGAGATGGAGGCAGGGAGTAGTGCAAGGCGGCGGTGGAAGGGGATCTGGACGAGGCGACCTCAGGGCTGTGCGTGCAGTTGAATCGGGAGGGACATGGGGCAAGAGATTTGGGAGAGGTTACATGCGGGGGTTACGGGAGGTTAATTCCCGGTAGACTGGATTTTCTTTTTCTTTTTTACATATACGAAGCACATCTTTGAGCGTCAGATTCAAATTGAATCAACGGTCGTCGATTAGTCTGACGTTCGTTCTTCTACCAGACTATAGATAGGAAGTGTTTCCCTTTACTATAAAATTCAACTTTCTACGCCGAGGCACCGGCCTGACCCTAACCCAGTTTGTCTGTCTTTACCATACCATAGGACGTGCAACCTGGAGTCGGTGCACGGCATGGGCACACTAGCACAAACTATTTGGAAATTTGAAGTCTTGCTCTTTTGTTGTTTCTCCGCTGCGCCATCATCAACTGCGTCTCTAATGGGTCGGCAGTTAGGGCGGTGACTGCGTCCCCTTCTGGTGCCTTCCTGCCTTCTCCTCTATTTCTCATGTTGGAAAAGCTCTTCTTCCTACACCGCATGCACCTCTTGTCCTTAACAATGTTCTTCATGTTCCACAAGCAACAAAAAATCTTGTCTACCGATCGACTCACTTCCGATAACAATGTTTGTGTTGAAATTCATCCTCTTTATTTCCTTGTCAAGGATCGGGCTTCGAAGAGGGTTCTTCTTCACGGACCTAGCGAAGGTGGTCTCTATCCAGTTCATCCTCAGCAACCAAGTAGGAATAAAACGGCGTCCTCTGTCGTCACCAAGCCCAGTCATGATCGGTGGCACTGTCGACTCGGTCACCCCTCCTCACGGATAGTAGATCATGTCTTAGGTCATATTAATCTTCAGTTCAGTAGTGAGTCAAATAAAGCACATGTGTGTGATGCATGCCAGCAAAGGAAGAGTCACCAACTTCCTTATGCCAGTTCTTCTAGGGTTACTTCATTCCCTCTTGAGCTTATTTTCTCTGATGTTTGGGGGCCTGCGTGCACCTCGTCAGGAGGTTTTAGCTACTATGTGAGTTTCATAGATGATTTTAGCAAATTTACTTGGCTGTTCTGTCTTAAGCATAAATCCGATGTTTTCAATATCTTCCATAGCTTTCAATCTCATGTTGAACGTCTCCTTAATCGCAAAATCTTGCAGATTCAGACCGACTGGGAGGAGAGTACTGTAAGCAATACTTTCTTCCAAAACATCGGCATTGAACACCACCTATCATGCCCCCACACACCAGCAAAATGGATCAGCAGAAAGAAAACACCGCCATGTCGTGAAACCGGCCTCACCTTGCTCGCCCAAGCTTCCATGTCATTGCGATTTTGGGATGAGGCGTTTCATACTGCATGTTTTTTGATAAATCGTCTTCCTACATGTACTATTAATATGAATACCCCTCTGCAACGCTTGTTCGGCACCGCTCCAGACTATACTTTCCTTCGTACTTTCGGGTGTGCTTGTTGGCCATGTCTTCGCCCCTACAACAATCATAAACTCCAGTTTAGGTCCAAGCGTTGTGTCTTTCTCGGGTACAGCAGCATGCACAAGGGTTACAAATGCCTTCACGTCTCTTCTGGCAGGGTGTATATCTCACGTGATGTTGTATTCGACGAGCAGCCTTTTCCCTATGCTGATTCATCCCAATCAGACTCACTACCCCCATCATATGATGAGCTCCGTCTACTTGCTCCACCTAAAGCTTTTGATCCTGTCATAACAACTGCTGCGGTGGATGAAGAAACTTCTCCTATGGGTGATACTATACCTGTTTTGTCTCATGTAACGCATGATAATCCATGCTTGGTCTCTGTTTTTCCTGTGCAAGAACCTACGTCGTCAGCACCATGCCCTCGATCTGACCCTGCCATGCAGGAAACCGATCAGCTCAGGTCACGCATGGAAGCATCCGTCCCGTCCTCACCAGTCCGGATGGCTCCCTCGCCTGCGCTGGCTTCGCCCGCTCGGCAGGCTTCCGCTGAGCCGGCCGATGGGCCGGGCTCCCCTACGCTCCCGCAGGTTGACCTGCGTGTGTCTGCTCCTGCTGACGTGCCTCCGGGATATGCTACTCGCATGTGTGACGGCACTCAACGCGAGAAGGTGCGCACCAACGGTACTGTACCGTATGACACTCGTCGTCGCCGGCGTCAAAGCTTCCTTGGCCACCGTTGAACCCTCCAGTCATCTTGATGCTCCCGCGGACCCTTGTTGGCGGTCTGCCATGGACACGGAGTATGCGGCGCTGCTCAAGAATCGGACCTGGCACCTCGTTCCTCGGCCGGCTAACTGCAACCTCATCGACTGCAAATGGGTTTTCAAGCTCAAATACCGTGCTGATGGTTCTGTTGATCGCCACAAGGCGCGGTTGGTCGCAAAGGGGTTCAAGCAACGCCATGGAATCGATTATACAGAGACGTTCAGTCCAGTCATTAAGCACACAACTATTCGACTGATCTTATCCATTGCAGTTTCCCGCGGCTGGATGCTTCGTCAGTTGGACGTGCAGAATGCGTTTCTCCACGGCATTCTCGAAGAAGATGTCTACATGAAACAACCCCCGGGGTATGTTGATCCACGGCTTCCGCATCGTGTGTGCAAACTGGACAAATCACTGTATGGTCTCAAACAGTCTCCCCGCGCTTGGTTCTCTCGCCTCAGCACAAAGCTTCTGGAGCTTGGTTTCCATCCATCTCTTGCTGATTCGTCTCTGTTTATTTATCAGCAAGGGGGAGTGTGCATCTACATGCTGATTTATGTCGACGATATCATCATCACCGGTTCTTCAAGCCAAGCTATAGCATCACTTGTTAGTAGTCTGCATGAAGCTTTTGCTTTGAAGGACTTGGGTGACCTTCATTATTTTCTGGGAATTGAAGTGCATCGCCAGGGGGAGTCTATACTGCTGAAGCAGACCAAATACACATCCGATCTCTTGAGGAGAGCAGGTCTGGTTGACTGCAAACCGGTTACTTCGCCAATGTCTACTTCGGAGACTCTGTCCCGTGAAGGAGGACAACTTCTGTCATCAGAAGGAGCCACGAGATACATGAGTATTGTGGGGGCATTGTAATACCTGACTTTGACTCGCCCGGACATCAGCTATGCCGTAAAGAAAGTGTGCCAGTATCTTCACTCGCCAGCAGAGGAGCATTGGACAGCAGCGAAACGTATCTTGCAATATCCGAAGCACACAGCCGACATAGGATTGAAAATCAGCAAATCCACGTCCACCCTGCTAAGTGTTTTCTCTGATGCTGATTGGGCTGGGTCGACTGATGATCGGCGCTCTACCAGCGGTTTTGTGTTGTTCTTTGGCTCTAATCTTGTGTCTTGGAGCGCGAGGAAACATGCTACGGTGTCTTGGTCGAGTACAGAAGCCGAGTACAAGGCACTAGCAAATGCAACAGCAGAGTTGATTTGGCTTCAAACTCTACTTGGCGAGCTTGGCATTCGGCAATGGAGACCACCGGTGTTGTGGTGCGACAACATAGGAGCGACATACTTGTCTGCTAATCCAGTTTTCCATGCACGCACCAAACACATTGAGGTTGACTTTCATTTTGTCCGGGAACGAGTAGCTCGCAAGAGATTGGACATACGCTTCGTGTCGTCTCAGGACCAGCTAGCTGATGGCTTGACCAAACCGATTGGCGCTGCACAGCTTCGACTTCTGCGTCACAATCTCAATCTCTCGGGAGCTAAGATTGAGGGGGAGTGTTAGCAGATATACATGATAGCTGTGATTAGTTAGTATCTAGCAGGTAGTTAGATATTGTTAGCTAACTTGTACTACACGTACATATCTATAACCGAGCATATCTTTCTGTTGTACATGATCGGTTATTGTTCTGAATATAAATAGCAGCCTGCGCCATCTGTTTGGATGTGCGATCCAATCTATCGTGTGTTTTTACACTACGCCTCATTTCGGTTTGGCAAAAGTAACTTCGTAGGTCAAAAAGAAACTGAAAGCAGGGATGCATAGATGCATATATCTATATATCTATCACGAAACATGCTCAGGATCCAAGTATTATGCCGGCAATCAATTTTGGGTCAAGTGTGTCCAGTATCAACAACAACAAACACAAAAGGACATGTTTTTAATAAAGATGGCAACATTTTTTACCTCTACATCGAGAGAGATACTCACACAATAATGTGGAATTTATTCATCCATTTATACTCACGCAACAATGGGAAATTTATTCATCCATTTATTTACTCATACAGTACTTCTCAAGCTTATTGATCGGTTATCAGATTCATACATCCATGCATGGAGGACTCACTCATGGTCTTGGTATGTTGTCACTGTGACGCAAGCCCCACCGAGAGCCCATTGTTGAAGGGCCTCTGGTTATAACAGTCGAGGTTGTTACCATAGCCAACGCCGAGGACATCGCAGTAGCGCTTGTAGAACCCAATCCGGTTAGCAACACGGTCATCCTGCCCCCTACCGCACTCGAGCCCGCCGTTGATGATGTTGGTGATGACGCCGTACCCAGGCACCCGACCAGCAGCGTTGTCCGTGCCCGACGGCGTCCACTGACCCGTGATCACAGCGTGCGACGCCGGCTTGTTATCTTGTGCCGTCATCCAGAACCACAGCGCGGTCTTGAACGACACCGTTGGGTCTGTCGCCACCAGGTCCGGGTTGTTGAGCAGGTCCACCCCGACTGCGCGGCCTGCTTGGCCGTAGTTGTAGTTCCATGAGAGCTGGATGGGGCCGCGGCCGTAGTATTTCTTGCCCGGCGCGCACGGCCACTCCGGCTTTGGGTCGCAGTAGCTTCCCGGCGAGCCCTGCTCCTGCTTGAAGCAGTAGCCCCAGGCGTACGGTCCGTCGGGCGCCGCGGGCCACCCGCCGGTGGTCTCGTGGGAGGTCTGCCCGAGGAAGGCCGCCACCTCCCGCTTCCGCGTCTCCGTGCTCCCCGTGGTGCCGAATGACGGGAACGCGGCGGCGGCAGCGAGGAAGGCGTCGTACGTGTAGAACCCGCGGGCCTCTTGGCAGTCGTTGCGGTGGAGGAGGAGCCGGTCGAAGAGGTCCCTGGAGATGATGGACGACACGCCCCCGCCGGGGCTGGGGCCGGGAGGGGCGGGGCCGCAGCCGCTGCACTGGCTCTGGCAGCCGGCGCCGCAGTAGGCGCTGCCGCTGCCGCAGTACCCGAATTGGCTGCAGCAGAGACAGTTTGCGCACCTCGCACCACCAGCCTGGGAGCCGCACTGCTGGGCGTTCACGGCTGTGGCGAGCGCCGCCGCCAGGACGACGGCCAGGATGGCCACCACCCTCGGGGCTCTCGGTACCGTGGGCATGTATGGCTTCATGATCGATCTTGAGTGGCGCCTGATAGATTATGGCGCCCAAGTGCCGCCATTTATAGGCCTTTTGCGGAGAAAAGTCGTGGTGTGCCTTAAAACTAGATCAATCGTGTGTGTGGAAAATCGGTGGAGAATGGGCCTGGAGAAAGGTGCGTGCAACGCCATTGTACTCACTCATTGCCCATCGTTTGAATTATGCTGCATGGCGCGCCACAAATTTCCATTATCTTCTTCATTGCTACGCAGGACCATGTGACCACGTCTGCTCTCATAAATAGGCGAAATGGGCCGATCAACCACGTTCCACTGATAAATTAGTGAATACGCGATGAAGACGTAGTGGGAGGATATCCTTGCAAAGAAACGTAATCTATGAGACTAACTTGTTGCAACAGAAATATATAATACTCTGCAACTTTGTGCTGTGTAGAAGGATTGTTCGTGCATGAGGTAAACACTTGTAACTCTGACAAACAAAAAAGCATTGCAAAATCTTGTTGTTTTAGCATTAAAAAAACTGAAATATGTCTTGCTAGATAACATCGATCAATGATTCTCACGGCAGGCAAGGAAGCGGGGTAGGGTATGGTAGGAGGATCAGTCCTGTTGGTGGGCCACTAGTAATCAACCACTAACTTCAATGCCGGCCACAGAGCTGAGCCTGTATGTGGTTGTATGTTGTTGGGCTACTCTACATTGCCACGTATGTGGACACGATACCTTATTTGTTTTTTTATCTATGATGAAAAATAGTTGATCTTCAATCATGGCAGTACAGAGAACATCGGAAATAATATATTTACATCCAAATTAATAGACCACCTAGCGATGACTATAAGCACATAAGCGAGCTGAAGAGGCGCCACCGTCATCACCCTGCCCTCACCCAAGCCAGGAAACACTTGTAGTAGTAGACAGTCGAGAAGTCATTGTGCTAAGGCCTCATAGGACCAGCGCACCAGAACAGCTACCGTCGCATATGAAGAATAATGTAGATCCGAAGAATTCAACCTGAAGACACACGAGCGTAGACGAACGACAAACAGATCCAAACGAATCCACCAAAGGCATACCCGCCGGAGACACATCTCCACACGCCCACCGAAAATGCTAGATGCACCACTAGAACGGCCGGCTAGGCGGGGAGAACCTTATTCCATCTTCAAGGAGCCGTGGCCGTCTCGCCTTCCTGAGCAGGACACAGACCCTGACAAAACTCAGAAACACATCTATAAACGAAGCCCTCCCGCCGGCAAGTGCATGCCGGGATCCACCGCGCCCCCATAGCCCTAAGGCCACCGGAAATGATGCGGACCGCCGGCAGCGCCAGCGGGAGGCGGATGAACCTTAATTTTTTAGAGGAGGAGGCGGCTACTTGAACCCCGTTGTTCTTCCGTTGTTTCACGTACCTTATTTGTTCATCGAGTCTCTTACAGTTTTTTTTTTTCGAAAAGGAGGAATACCCCCGGCCTCTGCATCTGGTCGATGCATACGGCCACTTTATTAATTATTAGCACAAAACCTTACAAAGTCGTACAACAGTAAGACCAAAGCCACCATCTTCGCAACCTCTGTCGCTACTCCTATCTAACTGATGAAGGGGCGCTAATGGTCTGGACCTAATACCAAACAGACCTCGCAGCCAGACCTAACATCTAAGACACGAGGTCCCAACACGACGCCTGCCGGTATGGGCACCCACCATTCGGCGTGCTCCTCAACCAGGCCGCCCACGGGTATGAGGCCGCCACAACCACCTACCACATATCCATCTTGAGCTGTCTTGTTGTAACGGCCTTGCCGGTCTCGCTGCCGCCAGCGCCACCACGACGCCGACAGCGTCGACCTCCTGCGCGTGTCCGTCACCACACATCGGCGCCAAGCCTCCGCTGCTCCATGCCGCCAAGAGCCGCCGCCAAGAATATGTAGAACGAAACACCGCTCCACGAAGGGAGGCAGCACACCCCACCCCTCACCTGCAGACCCTTCCATCCGATCCCAATGTCCTTGGCGTCGCCTCCAGCAAGGTTACGGTGCCAAGGGCGCCGCCGACGCCCGATCCGCATCGGATCTTGGGCTTTCACCCGGACATGGGTTGGAGAGGAGAGATGGTGCCCTCAGCAACGCCCCCAAGGAGGAAAGCGGCGCCAAAAATCGGCGTCGCCGCTGCCGGTCAGCCTAAGGCAGCCAAGGTTTCCCCCGGACACCGATCTGCTCCACCAGAACACACCGGAAGTGGATCCGGCAAGATCCAAACCGACCCGGGAACTGGGAAGGGATGCATGGAAGGGAGAGGGGCAAAACCTCCAGATCTGGCACGCCTACGGCTCGCCGTCCTCACGGCCGAACCCACAGGCACGCCGCACGCCACCAGATGCGCCGCACCAGATCGAAGATGGCCAGCCTCAGCGCCGCCCCCACTCTCCCGACGAGGGAGAGGAGGAAACAGCGCCGCCGCCGAGCCCGGGGCCGCCGCCTCGCTTGCCCGCGCTGGCGAGACGCAGCCGCCGCCGGATCAGAGCCGCCGTCAGGGCGAAGACTTGCAGCGCGCGGCAGTGCGCCGCCACCGCCGTCCGCCGAGTGGGCTTTGCCCGTCGGCCTCCTCCGGCGGTGGCGGGCGGAGCGAGGGAGGAAAGGGGAGCGGGGGCGGCGGCGGCTAGGTCGCCCGAGCCGCCCCCCAGGGAGCGACGCGAGCGGTACTCATCGAGTCTCTTACAGTTGCCTAGTCGCATTTTGTTAGTTTGATAATAAATACCAAGAAACTGTAGGGTGACACGGCGCGTCGACTTGTCAGGTGGAGTTTAAGCGCAGGCATGGCTGGGGCATGTTGGGCTGCGTGGAGGGTGGAGCGCACCTGGCTGCCGGGGTCGGATCTGGATAGCAACCGGCATGGGCCAGAAGCTGTTGTTCCGCGTCCCTGCAATGGTGGTGCCTTATTGCTCGCTCAGACTATTGGTCAGGGCCTCAGCGGGGAGGGGTGGCGGATGAGCTTGTGGCAGCTATGGTAGCACGACGGCTGGGGTCTAGCAGGCGGTGCGGGGTGGCGATGATGACCTCCTTTCTCCTAGTTCCAAACCTGGTATGTGGGGCTGGGCAGGTGCTGGTGGTGCCGGTCGCATCTGCGATGGAGGCTCAGATCTAGGGTCTATGCTTGGGCGGCCCAAATCTAGGCCCAAGGCAGATCGGGGCTGGTGCTTCGGGTAGGTGAGGTTGGGTCTGGTCCGATGGTGGCGGTCCTCACATTGCTTCGATGTCCTAAGGGTTGATGCAATGGCCTCAGAAGTGGTGTTGCTCGAACTCGCCTTGTCTAGGCCAGAGGGCTTTAAGCGGCGGCCGGCGGTGGTCTTGATGGCATTGTCCCCTATGGTCGATTAGAACTAGATGGGGACATAGGCGTCCGCGCCTCCTACCATTGAGGTACAGACCCAGACCCGCAGACTGATACTGGGCTAGAAGTGGAAGGATTGCCGTCTACTCTTCCAACCGGGGTTGGTGTGATGTAACATGGATGGTACGCGGTGTCGCAGGGCATGGATGTCGGGGCAGCGGCCCTGTGGCCTGCATGGTTCGCTCTCCGGCAGACATCATGGTGCCAGTGCTGGCTTGGCCTCTCATCCGTGTGGGTGGTGAGGGGTGCAGTGGCGGGTGGCTCGGGTTAGCACTCTGTCGTGGACAATAGGGAGGCCCAAATTCAAAGCTGAAGGGTGATGCACATCATGGCTATCCTGGGTGCCTTGTGGTGACATGGGCGAGCTACTGAGCGAAAGCTCTGCGCCTTGGTGCCAACAGCTGCGGTGTCTGTGAGCATCTTCTCCTCTTGAGGACGCTGTTATGGTTCCGTGTCAGGGTTCTGAGTAAAGACCCTCATCCATCTCGGACTTGGCAGTGGTGTCCTAGGACGCGTGGCGTTGTATTCATGCCTTTTTGTACTATCAAGATACTATACAAGGCTGTTTTTGAAAGAGCATGTTTGACTATTATTTCCGAGAACAAAACGCACGTTTGATTTGGTCCCTGCATCTGCATGACTGCATGGGAACCATTCTCTAGGCCCAACAAATTCCATTAGGGCCAAAAACAAAGGTGGATTTTTCTTTACGATGAAAGATGTCACCGAGTTGATGACACGGTTGCCGGTCGCCGGTCGATGTACCTGCTAAAGATCAACGCAGACCGTACCGCTGACACCAGTGTGGTGCCAACATCGTTGAAGGACCTGCCGGGTCGAAACCATGTTACAAAAACTGATATTTTTGCCAGCACTGTCAAAGGACCCGCTCATCCGAGACCACGCGGCCGTCACGGATGTGCTCAACTCAATCACATCATGAACCTGAGATCTAGCACCCATCACAACTCACCAAGCAAACGAACAAAAACACTGCCTCCACAAGAACTAACTGCGGCATTTTAAACTAATTTATGTTACACTAAAGCAATTTTATCTTTCTACTAGTGACCACACGATCGAGTGAAATAATATTCCATGGGACCAACTATACCTGAACGTTGCTAGATGGACCGGCCAAGCAAGCCGAATTTTTTATTATTGATAATTAATATTCCAGAATTCGGAAACTAATAAAACATTAATGAGAAATTTGAAAAGTAGGAAAGACGCTAGAAATAACAACATCCAGGGCTGGACGCCAATACCGACAACGTCCAAAGTTGGACGCTCTTATAAACAATGTCCATTGGTTGATTCGACCAGACCCCAACTGGCTACCTTTGGCCTTTGACTTGTACCCTCGGCCACCTCCACACTGCCAAAGCTAGACTCCGCCACCTCTAGCCCATCAAAAATGGCGCTCCGGCAACACCCTCCTTTCGCTAGCCGTTATCCCATTTTTGGCGCCAATTCCCATCATCGTGCCTTGCTCACGCCAGGGCCATAGCTGTCCAACTCCGGTTGTCATATCCTCCTCAGCAAGGACTGCGCTGACCTCTTCCCCCTTCCCCGTTACGTTCGAGCAATCTCTAGGCACACTGACTACTACCACAATCATCGTGAGCCCTCTCTCCACCCTTCTTGCTCTCCTACACTAGGAATCCGCAACCATTTGAGTGGTTGTGTTGCGAATTTGCGTGTGAATATTTGTGCATGTTGCCATGAACTCGAGTTGTTTTTTACCTAAAAAAGGCACATGCCCTGCTTTATAAATAAAGCAACGATCATCAGGGGCGGGCCCAGGAATTGGAGACTGTGTATTCAAATTTTGAAAACCTTTTTTCTGAAAACAAGTTGGCTTCCTTTTGGCCCGAACCGAATATAGTAGCATAATGTACTACTTGCGAAATAAATAAAAGATAACACATAATATATTATATTCAGTAAAAAATGATAACTTGGAATTGTACAACATATGGAGGTAGTAATTGTTCAACAATGCGTGGCAAAATCTAAGATATATAGAGGGTAGAAACATAGCAAATGATCAGAAAGCTTACAAATTACAAGATAACTTTGTGATCCTTGATGCTTTGAAAAAATGATAACTTGCACAAAGAATTCACTTTAAATGAATGTAACCAAGCAATCATCGAAGTATTCCCTTGCAAATTATCTTGTCTGAACAATTCAGGATTGACTGCGAACAAGTCTCTAATTTTACTAGATTTAAATAGAAAGACAAGTGGTCATTCTAACTTGCTTAAACTTGTACGAGTACGTCCGTACCAGCCTGCTCCCTGCTGGACACTGGATATAGTATGAGAAGAAAATTGTGTCCGGGCCAACAGTGATGGATGGATTCAGGTCGATTAAGTATCGGTTTGAGAGGAGAGATCCCAAATTCAGAAGTTGCAGGATTAATACATCGATCTAAATAGTAATCATACCTTGGATAGATGAATATGTGTGTTGTGGCTTTGAAATTGAATCGATGCCTGCTGCCCGGTGCAGACTGCAGGGATCAAAATGTGAGAACCAAAGGAAGCGAGGGATGGATTCGTTGCGCCGCCGTGTGCTGTGCACGTGCGATCGCCGATCAGGCGATGGCAATAGACCTGGCGGCTCGCATGGAAGAGAACTGGGGAACAGAGAAAGGGAGGTGCCTAGGCGGTTCCTCTCCTGAGTCCTGCTGCGTCTGATCGATGGACCTATTTTTTGGGCGATGATGGATGTGTGCGTGTCGTGCGTACAGCGTGCAGCCATGTGGGCCGATGGGCCAAGTCGTGGTGGTGAGCGGTGGCTAGCCTCCGTTTATGGGCTGAATTGCTTAACTAGCATCCAGTTTCGTTTTTCCTTATATACATACACACTATATATATACTACATATACCTAGTTCTTTTGCCAAAAATAATGGGTATTCAACTGAATACCCTTGAATTGAGGTGGGCCCGCCCCTGACGATCATACAACTCAATGCATACAACTTGACACCATACCACACACACCCGAGGAAGGATACAACAATGCAAAAGAACAACGACACCACCACAACCCACTCCAAGCTCGCAACAAGACAAAGACGTCACGAAGAGACGATGTTGCGCCCGACGAATCGTGGACTCCTAGAAAATGCCTTCGGGGAGGGTATGACACCGGAGCGCCGCAACTGACGGTCCAAAAAGATAATGGCACACCCGGATAAAACCGAAGAAGGAGAGTAGCCGTGATGCTGCCTAAAGGAAGCATGTAACGAGGTCCATGCAGTGGCGGAGGCAGCAATCTGGCAAGCTTTGGCCTCCGCCACAGCTTAATTTTTTCCTCTCTTCATGCTATATACACGCTGACGTTGAAGAAAGCTTCACACACTGTATTGTTGTACACTAACCTGCCTACACCTGCCATACCTACAAGACAATTCTGCCTTCGCCACTGGGTCCATGGTTGCCGCTGCCATCGGCCTGGTGCAAGCTAGACAAGGATTACCCTCTGGCACATAGTCTTCTCCTCCCTCCTCGAATTACCGCTGCTGCCAGCAGCCGACCAACAACGCTGCATGCATTGAGCCGCCAACACTTCACCACAGGACGCCACCAGCCAACGCTCCTAGCCGTCGAGCAAAGGAGGACGAAGTCGACCACCATTGTTGCGCCCCCACCCCCACCAGCCAACGGCCATGGCAACCAGCGGCGCCCGCAACCCGCGCCACCACAACCAGCAGCCGCCACTGTCCCACCCCGACACGAGCACTGCTTCCAAAGCGATCTAGGATAGCCTATCATCTGAGTAGAAACTGGAGATTGCCGCCATTGTTGTCGGCTGGTAGACAGAGGCTAGTGCTATGGACGTCCCAATCGAGGACGCGACCGACGATGAAAGGCATTCGGTTTTATGTAAAAAACCATCCAAGCATAAATGACTATCATCCAGTGCATTTAAATATGCATCAAATTTGTTCAATTTCGTTAGAATTCTTCCAACATGTAACCGGATATATGCGGAGATTTTTGGATGGCCGCCTCCGTGTCCACGGACTGGACTCCCCTGTATACGGACAAATGCATTGTCGTGCTTGGAGGTTGGCATTGAAGACGCCCTTAGTAGCATGGTTGAACCGCTGGAGCCTTTCATCCTCTACGCAGCCCTGAAAGCAATTAAGTCTCCGTTGTAGAATGAACAATTAGACTTGCTTGAGACATTTTTGGTAGCTGATGAGTTACTGTTTTTTCCTCATTATATTTTGGCAATCATTGAGTTGTGGTTGTGTGTTAGAAATTCATACATTCATGTGTTTTAAGATGATTTCTCATCTAATTGGCAAAAGCAAACTGTGCTAGAAACAATTCATGAATACAAAGTGTTCTTAATTTTTGAAAAATGTTCTTGCTTTTAAAAAATGTTCGGAACTTTAAAAAATGGTCGTGCATTGAAAACAGAATATGTCAAAAACACAACAGTCTGTAATGATCTGGATAACTACCATACTTATGCTACTCCAAAAATTCTGCAAAAATAGGAAAAGCAGGGTAATTTGCATATCTACCACATGTAAAAAACTTCAGGTCAAAAGCATGTTCCAGTGAATTTTCAAAATTCCTGGACTTAGCGCAAAAGTTTCTGTTTTTGGACAGAATCAAGTCAACTATCATCCACACTATCCCAAAGGCTTTACCTGGTAGTTTACTGAAACAAAAGCTATAAAACATGATTACTACAGTAGCATAATCATGTGAACACACAAAAACAGTAGGTAAAAGTGTTGGGTTGTCTCCCAACAAGCGCTTTTCTTTAATGCCTTTTTAGCTAGACATGATGAGTTCAATGATGCTCGCATAAAAGATACGGATTGAAACACAAATAGAGCATCATGGAGTATATGACTAGCAAATTTAAGTCTAACCCACCTTCTATGCATAGGGATTTTGTAAGCAAACAACTTATGGAAACAAGAATCAACTAGCATAGGAAGGCAAAACAAGCATAAGTTCAAAACTTTCAACACATAGAGAGGAAACTTGATATTATTGCAATTCCTACAAGCATAAGTTCCTCCCTCATAATAATATTTAGTAGCATCATAAATAAATTCAACAATATAACCATCACATAAAGCATTCTTTTCATGACACAAAAGCATAGAACACTTATTACTCTCCACATAAGCAAATTTCTTCTCATCAATAGTAGTGGGAACAAACTCAACAAAATAACTATCATGGGATTGAAAATTAAGATCATGATGACAAGTTTCATGGTTATCATTATTTAAAATAGCATACATGTCATCACCATAATCATCATAGATAGCAACTTTGTTATCATAGTCAATTGAAGCATTATCCAAAATGGTGGATTCATCACTAAATAAAGTCATGACCTCTCCAAATCCACTTTCATCATTATAATCATCATAAGGAGGAATGCAATCATTATAACAAATTTGCACATCAAATCACGGGGGACTAAAAATATCATCTTCATCAAACATAGCATCCCCAAGCTTATGGCTTTGCATATCGTTAGCATCATGGATATTCAAAGAATTCATACCAACAACATTGAAATCATGCTCATCATTCAAAGATTTTTTGTCAAACATTTTATAGAATTCTTCTTCTATCAGTTGAGCACAATTTTCCTTTCCATCATTTTCACGAAAGACATTATAAAGATGAATAACATCATGCAACCTCAATTCCATTTTTTGTAGTTTCTTTTTATAAACCAATCTAGTGATAAAATAAGAAACTAAAAGATTCAATTGCAAGATCTAAAGATATACCTTCATGCACTCACCTCCCCGACAACGGCCCCAGAAAAGAGCTTCATTGACGGGATGTGAGTGCCGCTTATCTAGCCTCCCCAGCAACGGCGCCAGAAAAGAGCTTGATGTCTACTACGTAACTTTATTCTTGTAGACACATGTTGGGCTTCCAAGCGCAGAGTTTTGTAGGACAGTAGCAATTTTCCCTCAAGTGGATGACCTAAGGTTTATCAATCCGTGGGAGGCGTAGGATGAAGATGGTCTCTCTCAAACAACCCTGCAATCAAATACAAGAAATCTCTTTTGCCCCCAACACAACCAATACAATGGCAATTTGTATAGGTGCACTAGTTCGGCGAAGACATGGTGATAAAAGTGTAATATGGATGGTAGAAATATATTTTTATAATACGAATAAATAAAAACAACAAGGTAGCAAATAGTAAACTGGCACAAAAATGGTATTGCAATTCTTGAAAATGAGGCCTAGGATCCGTACTTTCGCTAGTGCAATCTCTCAACAGTGCTAATATAATTGGATCATATAACCACCCCTCAAAGTGCGATGAAGAATCACTCCAAAGTTCCTATCTAGCGGAGAACATAAGAAGAAATCATTTGTAGGGTACGAAACCACATCGAAGCTATTCTTTCCGATCGATCTATCCAAGAGTTTGTACTAAAATAACACCAAATAATTTCAGATTCATAATACTCAATCCGACACAAAGAACTTCAAAGAGTGCCCTAAGATTTCTACCGGAGAAACAAAGACAAGAACGTGCATCAAACCCTATGCATATATTACCCCAATGTCACCTCGGGAATCCGCGAGTTGAATGCCAAAACAAATATCAAGTGAATCAAAATAATACCCCATTGTCACCACGAGTATTCATTTGCAAGACATATATCAAGTGCTCTCAAATCCATAAAAGTATTAAATCCGATAATAACGAAATCTCAAAGGGAAAAACTCAATTCATCACAACAAGATAGAGAGGGGAAAACACCATATGATCTGACTATATTAACAAAGCCCGCGATACATCAAGATCGTGACATCTCAAGAACACGAGAGAGAGAGAGAGAGAGAGAGAGAGAGATTAAACACATAGCTACTGGTACAAACCCTCAGCCCCGAGGGTGGACTACTCCCTCCTCATCGTGGTGGCCGCCGGGATGATGACGATACCGGAGATGATTCCCCCCTCCGGCAGAGTGCCTGAACGGGGTCTAGATTGGTTTTCGGTGGCTACAGAGCCTTGCGGCGGTGGAACTTCTGATCTAGGTTAACCCCGAGGGTTTTTGGAATATTTGTGAATTTATAGGGTAAAGAGGCGGTGCGGGAGGCCACCGAGGTGGGCACAACCAACCTGGGCGCGCCTAGGGGTTTGGACTCCGTTTACTATTGATTTCGCGGTGTTTGGACTCCGTTTGATATTGATTTCCTGCGATGTAAAAAACAAGCAAAAAACAGCAACTGGCACTGGGCACTGGATCAATAGGTTAGTCCGAAAAAATGATATAAAGTTGCTAAAAAATGATTGTAAAACATCCAAAAATGATAATATAACAGCATAAAAACCTCATAAATTAAAGATACATTGGAGACGTATCAGAAAGCAAACCACATACCCAGTTCCGCCCAAACTGCTATAAGTTGGCACTGCCTTGATGGTGTGGCACACCTTCCATTTGGGCACGCCGGTCCTTAGCATTCTTGTGTGGAGGGCTAGCCATTGGTCTGAGCACCACTCATCCACCAACACCTCCCAACAATCCATATGATCCGCACACCATCTCGGGGGCACCTAAGTTAGTAAAGATAAACTTGAGTGCTACGCCTACGAATCAAATCGAGGAAACTAAGTACACGGCTTTAAGAATAGGTAATTACCGTCATGTACTGCTCCTTCTTCAGAAACTTTCCGCGGCATGCCGGCTTGGTCTTCTTAATACCACGCGAGGCGTAGTAGTCTCGAACAGCCTGCAATTGAGCCTCGTGTCGTAAGTTTTGTAGTAGGCGCTTGCACTCGGTATCGATAACCTGTGCCGCGGCCTCCTCGTATCCCTCCTCACACCTGTAGAAGGTTTGCAATAAACGAGACAACATTGATTAGTACAATAACTAGCTATTTGAAGATTTTTAATTGTGTAAAGGAGAAATTACCCAAAACTTTCTGATCACCATGTCTGCCCTCGTGTGGCACAAGACACCGTCGATCATCTCCTTCGGCGGGGTCGAGGCAGCCAAGTAGTGCTCCCAGCTCAGTCCTAGTTGTGGAAGCTGACCCTCACCGGGCAACGTGACAAACCCCGGGAAGTTTTGCCGGCAAATCACACCAAGGACGGTGTTGGGCCTGCGGACATCCGGAGCGTGGTCCCAACCCCTGTAGTATGACAAGGCCAACGCATTAGATATTTGAAGAAACGTGAAGGCAAAAGGTACAAAAAGAGTAAATGCACTTACCTCTCCCTGAGAGGCCAAATCAACCACCTCCACTCGTGGGTCGTCGGCACAGGTGGGAGCTGTGTACTACCACACTGGTAGACGGTGGCCCCCTCAACCACCTCGCCCTCGCTATAAAAAATCTGATCCCGCCACCATCAGCATGGCCACTCGGCCCCTCAGGCGGATTCGGCCAGGTACCCCATCCAGACATCTCCTGGGACATAGCCTGGTTCGGAGACTCGTGGGCCAAAGTCTCGTGGGCCGAAGGCCCGTCTACCTGAGGCTCATACTGGAGTCCACGTAGCCTCCTCCTCAGACGGGTCCACCCTAGGAGTCATGTGCTCGGGTGAATTAGCTAGGGGTGGCGGCGAGGAAGGCGTAGGAGCCTTCCTACCTCTCCCGCGACCACGTCCTGATCTACCTCATCCCTTCTTCCCTCCCCGACCTCCTCTCCCGGTGGGCAACGGCGCCGACGAAGAAGCGCCCGGCGGTGTCCCAAACTGTCTAACAATGCTCTCTGGAGAGGTACGAATGGAATGGAAGTACCCCTCCCACCACGCGCCGACGAAGAAGGAGCCTCGGAGTGGTCCGGACCCGCGCCCACCATCTTTCAACACCTGCCATGACAAAGAGTAAACGAAATCAATACAACATAAATTTTTTTAATACCGACATGAATAATAATATGTATATAATAATATGTATATAACTTAAGTTTATCATCGTCAAGTACAACATAAAAAAATTGAATACCTGACATGAACTAACAATATATATGTATATAATACAAATTGAATACCTGACACGTTGTCACACAGTGAGATACCAAGGCTAATAAATGTATTATTTTTCTATTTCTTAGTTGCATGTTGTTTTGTTTCTGTTCGAGTCCATCTTTTCCTTTGTTTTAGTCTTTTTCTCTTTGTGTGTGTGTGTGTGTGTGTGTGTGTGAGAGAGAGAGAGAGAGAGAGAGAGAGAGAGGTAACATCTCCGACATGAGATGCAGTTAATCTTTAACATGTCAAGGGATGGTCAACTGCTAACTGTTGTTCGAACACTGGACATATACATGAAAGTTTTACAATCATACTATTCTATGAAGAGCAGTTACATTATTGCATTGTTCTTGCACACTATAAGCTTTATGCAATCTGTGCAAGTTTTTAAATTATTTGCTATTTATTCACTATCTCTGGTTTGCACGAAACGTATTCTGTTCCGAGACTTAAGGGGCCAAATATATTGTGAGGAAAAGGCTTAGGTTTTAAATGAAGACTTTTGGTAAAGTGAAGGACCAAAAACATATTTTTTTTCTATTCGCAAAACAAACTTTTTAGGGTTAACAATAACTAAACACATAGTAATATACTTTTCTCTGCTTGTACAAAAAAAAATATGTTTATCATTCATATGATGAAATACACATATAATAAAATTATGGGATCACTAAATATGAATTATACATTGTACAAAAATTACGGCAATTATTCATTTATTTTTAGATAATGCATCTTCAAAATCACTGGCTAAGCCTTCATTGTATTTTATATAGCGGAAAAGGAAGAAAGTTGCATTGCTTTGCAGATTAATTTATTCCACTTATATGAATTAAAATTATATGTATGGGCTTTGTATACTAGTTAAAATAATGTTCGCCATTTTATACTAAACATTTTTACCTTTTATTGTTAAAACTCCTTTTCCATGAATAGTCTTACTGGTTCAATTTTCTATTACATTGAGCAAAAACTATTTTTTGAGGGATTATAAACCCAAACACATAGTATTATTATTATTATTATTATTTATTTTTCAAATAATGTCACTTCAAAATCATTGCCTAAGCCTTTAGTGTTTTTATATATCGTAAAAGGGAGAAAGTTGGATGGGCTTTGTATACTAGTTAAAATAATGTTCGCCATTTTATACTAAACATTTTTACCTTTCATTGTTAAAACTCCTTTTCCATGAATAGTCTTACTGGTTCAATTTTCTATTACATTCAGCAAAAACTATATTTTGAGGGATTATAAACCCAAACACATAGTATTATTATTATTATTTATTTTTCAGATAATATCACTTCAAAATCATTGCCTAAGCCTTTAGTGTTTTTATATATCAGAAAAGGGAGAAAGTTGGATATCTCTGTAGATAAGTTTATTTCATTTAGATGAATTACAATTATATGTATGAATTTTGTATCTACTTTAGTTTTCTTAAATATCATGGCTTAGGTCTCTGAAGGCGATAGAGGTTTCTAGAGGGCATGGTTGTCCCATTGGGTTACGTTTTTTGTTTCCTTCAATATCAGCTTAGATCTGTGAAGGCCATAGAAGTAAATAAAAGTTATAGTTTCCAGCCTAAGCAAAGCTGGCCCGTGTTTCTGCTATGTCTTTGTCTATGTGGACCAAGTAGTGTACAAACATGCATAGGGATACAAAAGAGACTTGCACACCCTTGGCAAAAGACACGACATATATAACAACTTAAATGATAGTCAAAAGGAAGTAAAACAATCAGATCAAAAGATAGAGTTACAATCCAACTCAGAATTTAACAAACCATAACGAGTCACAACATACAAGTTCTTGTTAGTACGATAGCTAGTTATATGACTAAGATAAGCTAGACTAGACCTGATGATGTTACACAAAAATTAGTTTCACATCTTACATATATATCCTTCTTACTATATATGGCTGGGCAATCCACAGAGCAAAACGTACACCTTTTCACTAACAAGAAAGGACGAAGCTATGACAATCTCCACTGTGGCGTCCCCAAATGAACAAAAACGCGTTCTTGTTTGGTGGTGTTCAACAGGAAAGCCGATGTGAACCTTTCGAGCAATACAGCGACCAGACTTGCCATAGGATTCTATGGCCACTCTCAATGTCCCTTGTGGTTCCACTGAAACCACTTTCCTCGATAGATAAACGTAGTTATTTGATCCTCTATGCATTCCTTTACCACAGTGGTCAAGCAACACAACTCGCTTGTAAGTGCTAGGAATAACCTGTGTTGTAGTAAATACCAATCGACTTTAGCAAAGTGTACACCCACTTAGCCTAGAGTTACCCATCAAGCAATACAAAAGTTAGCTATGATATATGACAAGAAAAGAAGAGAAGGAAAAGGAAAGAAAACCAGAAATATAAAACCAAAAGAAGAACAAAGAAAATAAAAGAAAAAAAGAAAAAACAGAAAACCGGCTAAGATACTGCACAGAAAAAAGCCCGACACAAAACCTTGCTCAAACCATGCAAAGTGGCGTAGAAGGTTCACACAAATGAGCTAAATGGGTTGTCCCACAACTTCTCTGTAGGTGACCCTACCATTGGTTTGGTAATAAGCAAGATTTAGCTCTGGTGATGCATCCAAGCAATAAAAATGAGCAGTTAACAGGCTCGGTCCACTCATTACCTTGTTGAAGGCATTGCTCGGATATGCTTCGATTATTTTTTCCAGGTGAAAACCTAGATTTGGGCCTTGGTGGTTGGATCCGGTGACGGCAACACTTGAGTGTCGCTCCCTTCTTGGAAGCGTTGCTATTGAAGAACCTCGTGGTCTGTGTGGTGTCATGAGATGGTTGGTGCGGATATGGTCTCTTTTGTAGTTTGCCGATCGTGAATCTAATCACTTTGGGTTTTTCTTTTACTCGCCTACACATAGCATTGGTTTTATATGACTTTGATATCTTGCATGTTTTTTGTGTGTTGGTGTTGGCTGTGTGCATCCTAGCTGTAGAGAGGTCGAGTGTGTTCTCTTTGGGTTTGTATCCTCTTGATGCTCCTCTTTGAACAAATAAAATCCATCCTTTGTCAAAAATGCAGGCTCGGCCCACTCGAACTAACTGAAATGAAGTCATGTGTCTTTGTTTGGACTAATCTTACTGGGTTTTTTTTCGAGGGCCAACGACAGTAGGGGAGCCCCTCATTGACCTTTCCATTAGCTAAAATCTTGCTGGGTTGTGGTGTGCGTGTACACAGAACTCTTTCGGCTCTTGCTCTAGTGATTTTGTGGGCACCTTGTATGTCATGTTGTATTGTCAGCAAAGCGGCTTGGTTCCAAAATAAAGACTAGAAGTTCCTTCACTAACATCATTTAGAAATTTTCATGATTTGGTCTATTTGTTTCACTATATGGTAAACCTAGAGTTATTAGTAATAATCAGTACATAAGCGGTAATTATAGAGGGATTTGCCGAAGTTTGTTGGGTTCATCTGAACCCAATCACTATATACTTGCTCTACCCCTGATTTTGAGAGAACGCCCCCTTATATATAAAGAGCAATGCTACATCTACGTACTCAATTTTACGTGATTAACGTAATCGCCAGGTGGCATTTATTCTTTGGACAGATTAGGGGAGGGGTCCCACCCAGTTGAAATCAAGGGAGGTGGAGAGTTCAAAATAGGAAGATTACGTAGGTTGGTTACGTAGCTTTACCTAGGTGTAGCATTTTCGATATATAAATCATAGCCGCCACTTTCGGCTCCGAATGTAGCATTTGTGCTCTACGGTAGAGAGGAAGGGATTCTCGTCTGTCATCTTTATTGTATGGTTTGATTTATGAAGGACATGCACGATGACATAAATCAAACCTTCAGCTTTTAACCAGGGCACGGTGAGGCCATACCATCGCACCATGCCAGGCGTCATATTTTTCAAGCACGTATTTCATTTTTCTATAGTTGATAACTCAATAAATGACGCGTTTGTGGTTGACTATTGCCACGCATTCCCTTAAAATCCCTGCCCATTCCTTGTAAAAGGCTTCAGAATTTACTAAATACCACGAGCATGGTTTTTCCAGACCGTTCTTGTGCACCTTTTGATGCACCGACTGTTCGAATTTGAA
Source organism: Aegilops longissima (assembly GCA_021605205.1). Classification (NCBI taxonomy): domain Eukaryota; kingdom Viridiplantae; phylum Streptophyta; class Magnoliopsida; order Poales; family Poaceae; genus Aegilops; species Aegilops longissima. The sequence goes on from CM038677.1 coordinate 849,484,101, forward strand.
TTATGTGGATTAATGCCTAGAAAATGCACATAATCCCCTAATATGGTAAATGAGCCTGAAAAAATGCCAAATTTGAACATATTGCATTCGAGAGGGTATGTTGATTGTAGAAAAAACTGAATGACAAGCTAGGAAGGAAATTTGGATTCCCGACCCCTTCAATCTTGCTGATTTCCCCCTCGAAACCATTAAATTTCCTCGGTGATGATTCGGTTTATGAATGGCGTGCATGACGACATAAGACAAACATTCTCAAATTTTTACCAGGGCATGGTGAGGCTATACCATGGCACCACGCCAGGCGCCATGTTTTTCAAGCATGTATTTCATTTTTGTATAGTACCCAGTAAACACATTTCCTTGAAATATCTGCCCATTCCTTGTAAAAGGCATGCGAATTTACTAAATAGCACGATCATGGTTTTCCAGACCGTTCTCGTGCACCTTTTCAAGCATGATTGTTTGAATTTGAATTATGTGCATTAATGCCTAAAAATGCACATAATCCCCTAAATATTATAAATGAACCCGAAAAATTGCCAAATTTGAACACGGTGATTTGCAAGGTTTATGTTCATCGTAGAAAAAAACTCATGGGCAAAGGATAAAGGAAATTTGGATTCCCATTCAATCTCGGTGATTTACTATCGCACACGATTCATCTCCGTCGCCTCTGCGAACCGTGTGTGTTCATCCACACATGCAAAAGGAAAAAGAAAACCCTCGCCCACTTCGTCCCCACCCACTCGCCACAGACTCCTCCGCAACTCTACACCTCATCAACTTCTATCACGGTGGCCACCCTAAGCTCAACGGCTGTTGTCGGCGGGCGGCGGTCGCGCTCCAAACGACACGGGATTTCGTCCCTACCGCTTTCGGCCGCATATCTGCACCGACATTCTAGACTCTGGTCGATTTGGGTTTTCTGCGGGATTGGGCCGGGGATTTTTCTCATGGAGAAGGTAATCAACTTAGCGAAATATTCACTCATCTCTTATCGCAGTCCGTCCGTCGCTGTTAATCAACCTGCGGAAATCGCTGTCGATTCATTCATTCATGTGTCCATAGTGCGAGCACAAATAGGGCAAGTGTGGTCGCGGCCAGTCGGAAACGAAGTTGTATCTCACCATTCTGGATGACTTCAGGGAGCACTCGGTATGTTCAATCTCAACCTACCACAGTCGGCATGGCCTAAATTTGTGAACATCGTCTGTTTCTACATTTGGATAAAAGGTACGGTGCCACGTGCAGCCTAGATGTTGAAGCCGATTCCCCCACCTATATTAGGCAAATATATGATGTATTGTTCATTCAATTACTCTCATATTTGCATTAAATCTTTGTTACATTATCTATTTTAAATTATATATTTTTGTACTTTGCTTTCATCTATATATTGATATGTTCTATCAGTTACTCCCATATTTGCATCTTACTCTGTTATTTTAATATATCTACTTTACGATCTTAATTTTCATTTCAAGCAGTACATCCCTTGCTTTGCAAGAACAGGAGTAGAAGGAAATCTTGGGCTTTACTTTGTTGATGACTCCCAGGATGTCATATTGAGAATGCAGCACGGATTTATAATGACGGTTAGCATAAAACTTGATAAAGATGGTCACTCCTATTTTGATGCGGACCTTTGGAGAAAAATGTCTAAGTGTTATGAACTGAAAGCTGGCAATAAAATTCTAGTGCATGCACCACAGCCTGGTCTAATTAACATGGATGTTTACTTCCCCAACGTCATCAGCCGATCAAAGTCTGGTCGAGGTTAGTGTCCTTTCAACTTTCTCCATGCTGTCATATTACTTAGCAAAATCGGGGTATTTGTTCTGACTAATTGATCACTATTTAAGCAACCAATTATGATTTCATTTTCTGACTCTGTTCCTAGGCAGTAACAAATTCTATTTACCAATTTATGCGCACTATGTATTCTTCTGCCATGTTCTGAATAAATAATACCTTTCCATCTTTTAAGCAGGATATGTTGGATGCATAGTGAACGATCTGTATGTTACTAAGCGTACCAAATTTTACTGGAAGGACTTGAAGCATGTCATAAACTTTGTTGATAATCTGACAAAGATAGCACAACGTATGAACGCTGCATTTTGGATGGGATTAATTATACCTATGGTGCACACATTGAACAAGACCAATTGTGTGCACAAAACGCTGGTAAAAAGTCTTATTTTAATGTTGATGCTCATAAACTATATATATCTTCAACTATGTGTTACAATTGGTTTTATTCTACATTTTAACAGAAATTGCCCACTGTAGCAGTTCCTGCATCAATTTCCCGGTGTGTTCGAATTACACTTGTGCCTGCTAATAACGCCAAAGTGATTGCAAGGTACTGCATTTCCCGCAGAAATGGAACCATTCAAATTAACAAGTTCTCGCTTGTCATGGCAATGCATCTATATTGGAAAATTGGAGACACTGTTCTACTCATGCTCTACCAAGGCACAAGAGGTCTCTTTCTTTTCATTGACGAGATGCCGAGTCGCCATGATCAAGCTGCTTCCAGCGGATAGTTGTGGTTGTTGGCCCTCTGCCTCTTAAAATGTGCTAGTTGTTACTATGTTAAGTATGTAGATATGAACCATATGGTTGTTGGCCCTCAGCCTTTTAAAATGTGAAAGTTTTTACTATGTTAAGTATGTAGATATGGACCATATGGTTGTCAAAACCGTGTTACGAAGATCCTCCTTTTGTCGAATAGTGTAACCATTATATATATATTACTCAAATGTTGTTAGCCAAGTTCATAAATTTTCATGGAAAGTATTAGTATCGTACACAGTTCATTGAGTTTAAGTGTGTGCCTGATGTCCTGAAGGCATTCGCATATTAACTGTCCATATTGCAAATTCACACATGTGTTAATATAAGGAAACGTATGTGTAGCTTACTAATCATCGCATACGAGTACTCGCAGACGCATCGTGTGCAATACTCCTAGCCACCGCAAGCAACTAATTTGCATTTTTCAAAGTTTTTTGTACACACAGAATCGCACACGAACTAACTGTATTAACCGTCTGTGTTGTAATTTCTCATCGCAAACAGTTCATCCGAGTCGGCTGTTTGCCGCGTATCACACACATCTTGTTTACACGACTCATTTGTGTTCTTTTATTTCATCGTAAACAGTTCATCTATGTGAACTGTATGCCGCATATCACACACATCTTGTTAAGTTGAACTGTTTCTGTTGTGTTCCCTAATCGAAAATAGTTCGTCCGAGTAAACCTTATTCCGTATATCACACACACCTTGATCTGGCTAACCGTTTCTATTGCACTCCCTAATAGCAAACAGTTCATCGGAGCGAATTGTGTGCCGTATATCGCACACACATTGATATAGCTGCCCGTTTCTGTTGTTCTGCCTCATCGCAAACAGTTCGAATGGATTAACCGTATGCCCTGCATCGCACACGCAACTACAATCGGAACCGTGTTTGATGGCTCCGCCATCGCAAACGTTTTGCATCTTTTTTAATGGTTTTTTTTACATCACCATTTGTGATTAATGCATCGCACACAGTTTCGTCAAAGGGTCTCTAATCGTAGTGTCGCGTTAGCAGCATCCTGCAGTAGTGGTGGCTTCTCTCTTGAAATAGTACAAAGTGGGTAAACAAATTACTGTTGGGCAATTGATAAAAGAACGAATAATTATGATGATATCCAAGACAATGATCATGTATATAGGCATCACGTACAAGATTAGTAGACCGACTCTTGCCTACATCTACTACTATTACTCCACACATGGACCGCTATCCAGCATGCATCTAGTGTATTAAGTTCATGGAGAAACGGAGTACTGCCTTATGAATGATGACATGATGTAGACAAGATATATTCATGTAGGAATAGACCCCATCTTTTTATCCTTAATGGTAACGATACATGTGTGTCATGTCCCGTTCTGTCACTAGGATTGAGCACCGCAAGATCGAGCCCATTACAAAGCACCTCTTCCCATTGCAAGATAAATTGATCAAGTTGGCCAAACAAAACCAAAATATCGGAGAAGAAATATGAGCCTATAATAATCAAGTATGGATATGAATTCATAGATCTGATCATAAACTCACAATTCATCGGATCCCAATAAACACGCTGCAAAAAAGAGTTACATCGAATAGATCTCCGGAGAGAACATTGTATTGAAGAACAAAAAGAGAGAAGAAGACATCTAGCTACTGCCTACGGACCCGTAGGTCTGAGGTGAACTACTCACGGATCATCGGAGGAGCACCAATGAAGATGATGAAACCCTCCGTGATCGTGTTCCCCTCTAGCGGAGTGCCGAAAAATTGCTCTAGCTTGGATCTTGTGGCTCTGGAACTTGCGGCGGCTGAAAGAGTTTTTCGTCGACTCCCCTAGGGTTTCTGAAATATTCGGGTACTTATAGAGTCGGAGGTCGGCGGAACAGAGTCCCGTGGGCTCCACTAGGTACCAGGGCACGCCAGGTGCCTTGGGCACGCCCTGGTCTCTAGTGGGCCCCACAGGCCTTGTCTTGTGTGGCCTCTTGACTCCCTGGATGTCTTCTGGTCCCAAAAAAATCTCCAAAAAGTTCCGTGGCATTTGGACTCTGTTTGATAAGGATTTTCGATGAAGGAAAAAACAAGCAAAAAACAACAATTGGCACTGGGCAGTATGTCAATTGGTTAGTCCCAAAAATGATATAAAATTAATAGGAAATTATTGTAACACATCTAAGAATGACAATATAACAGCATGGAACAATCAAAAATTATAGATACGTTGGAGATGTATCAGAGTCTCATCCGAGGGGCAGGGGAAAGAGGAGCACTAAGGTCGGGGAGGAGATCACCTCCGCTGCGGGCTGCGGCGTTGCCCATGGCGCGTGGAGGGGATAGGAGCTTTGCTCCGATCCAAAAATTGTGGGGGACGGGGAGAGATAGGTGGTGGCCTGGTGGTGGGGACGTGGCTTGAAGAGAGAGAGGTGGTGGGGACGGGGGGCGTCACGTGGGGTGAGGAGAGAGAGCGACTGGTTCGTGGGTGAGTGGCTTTATCGATTTGTTTGGTTTATTCTGGTTTTGAAGTCTGAAACCCGAACCCTAACCTAAAGACCGAATAAAAAGAAAATAAAACCCGTACCGTAGAACAAAAATCGAAATAACCGAAAATTTGGTTATATCTGTTCGGTTCGGGTTCGGTTACGCAAATGCCCACTGCTAGGTATGACGCTCGCCACAGGCAATATGTGAGCTCCTCTTCCTTGTGTGCGGTCGCCAGAAACGGAAGCTGACGCTCATGCCTTCACTAGCTCGGGCGTGGCCCCATAAGGCTTCCCACTGTCGCTTGGAAGGTCTAGTACCTCACTTGGCTCCGTAGCCAGTAAAAAGCCAACAGCTACTAGTTAAATAAAAAGTGGATTTTATTTTTGATAGATTTAGAAAATTCTTATATTGAAAAAAAACACAAAATAAAAACGTTTATGAAATTTTAAGATGTTCCTGAACTATAATATTGTTGGCAAGTTTGAAAACTGTTCACCAAATTTAAAAATGTTCATGCATTTGACAATTATATTCATGGGTTTGAAAAATATTCTTGAGTTTGAAAAAGCGTTCATGAATTTGGAAAAATGTACATGGATTTTAAAAAGCTACCGAACTCGTAAAAAGTTCTAAAAATGAAAAGGAAAAATAAAGGAAAACCGAAAAATCTGAATAGATAATTTTAAATATTTTTTATACATTAAGAAATGTTTTCATAGTAAGTAAAATAACAATATTTGACAAAAACATATATATTAGAAAAAATTGAAATAGATAAAAGGAAGCCTACCAACCACGTATCCTATAGGCGATATAAAAGAAAGTGTAGCCGAGCTAGTCGTGCTTTGTGGGCCTGGCACAAAATTTATCGGTGTAGCGAGGTGCAGTGGCGGAGACAGGGGTGCCAGCAGGGCCCTGCCCCCCCTCCCTAACATCCAAAATTTGTTGATAATTTTCTGGTGAACAGTGTAAAATAGCCATTAGATGCTGCTAAATGTCTCTCTTTCAATGGTTTGGCCCTCCCCAACCTGATTCACAATCACTCGGCCCCCTTGATCTATTTTTTCTGGCTCCGCCACTGGCGAGGTGGGCATGTCCCTCACCATAGGCGGCATATGAGAGCTCCTCTTCAGCATGTCCAGGCACAAGAAAAAAGAGATGGCACTCATGCTCACACTAGCTCGGCAGCTACCCACTAACGCTTTACTCAATCGCTTGGAAGGTCTAGCGCTTCCCTCAATCATCTGGATCAGTAGCTAGTAAAAGGCCAGTAACTACCTGTTTAATAATTTTTAATAGATTTAGAAAATCCTTATATTTCCAAAAAAATCATGAAAGAAAAAAATTCAAGACATTTTGAAAATTTTGTAAATTCAATAATATTTCAGAATATATGCTAAACCCGAAAAATCATGAATTGGGAAAAATGTTCATGAATTTGAAAATGTTCACGCATTTTAAAGAAAATCACAAATTTTAAAAATAAAAATCTAAAAATCGTTCAGATATTTGAAAAAGTGTTTATTAATTTTAAAATAATATGCAGATAGGAAATGAAAACATATACATAAATTTAAGAAATTGATTAAAAAAACTAAATGAAAAAACAAAAAAAACTAACCAATAAAAATCAATAGATATTTTAGAACATATACATAATGTAATGGTTTTACAATAAGTAAAATAATAATAGGTTTGGACACTTACAACATGAAACAAGATTTTATTTTAGAACATTTTAGAATAAATAAAATGTGCGGGAAAAAAAGGAGCTACAGCTCCTGATGACACTAGCTCATCCTCGGCCCAGTAATGCTTCGCTCACCCGGTTGAAAGGTCTACTGTTTCCCTCGCTCAGTGGCGAGTAAAAAGCCAATAGCAAGCGGTCTAATAAATAACGTTTTTTTGTTTCTTTTATTTAGATAATTATTTTACTTAAAACATATTCTCGAAATAAAAAATTTCGAAAGTTCTATAATATTTTCGATTTCCAAAGACATGTTGGCAATTTACAAAAATGTGCATGATTTGTTTTGAAAAAACAAAATTGCTAAAAATATTCATGAATATGAAAAATGTTCATGCATTTGAAAGAACTTGATGATTGTTTTAAAACATAATGAATTTCAAAAGTTGTTAATGGATTTGGTATAATATTCATGAATTTAAAAAATGTTCTTGCATTTGAGTAAATGCGCATATATTTAAAATAGAAAGGGAATTAAGATATGTTCGCTTTTAAAAAAATGGAAATGAAAAAAGTAAAAGGAAAACCCAAAAATTCTGAATGGATATTTTAGAATATTTTTATTACATGATGAATTTTTTTTCCCATGTTTCATATCGTTGAACACACATGTAACCTTTGGAAAACACTTTGCCCTCTGTTCTCAGGGTTCAAGCCAACAAGAATTGTACTCCCGGGATTGCTTCTTACTAGTTCTAGCTCGTAACCAAAGACCTTGATGTACTCGTCTTTCATCCTCGTTAGTAGTTTCTCTAACACTATCTTTTTGGCAGCCTTACACTTTGATGTTGATAGATTAACAAAGAAATCTTTCAGAACAATAGATTTAACGCTACTAACATAGCATCTTTTGGCACAAGGGTCGGTCAGTGTGCATCTTTTGTCTGACACGGTATCTTCTTACAGATGCAGGCTGCAGAGTGCGAGAAGCTCCTCTGGATGCGTTTTCTCAGCCTCTCCCATTAATTGCAACACTTTGCTCAAAACAATAATTTGCTGCAGTTAATTAAGGTTTATCCGTGAGCCAATCACCATCTCCTTCTCTTGGGCAAGTATAATGCTACCCCGACCTCTGGTTATGTCTTGCCCTCATCATCATCAGACCATAGTTCCTTCTCTTGTGTTCTGAACTACTCTGAACTGGATCCAAAACGTGATGGTGGAGGTGTGATAAGAGCATCTTCAACAGCCTTTGTATATTTGCACTTAATTACTATTTTAGCAATATAGCTAAAAAAGCTCGTGCGTTGCAACAGGAGAAAAAACATAACACACGCTCTTAACCCAACAATAATCACTCAAGACCACAATAGCCTTTGTATATTTGCACTTAATTACTATTTTAGCAATATAGCTAAAAAAGCCCGTGCGTTGCAACGGGAGAAAAAACATAACACACGCTCTTAACCCAAAAATAATCACTCAAGACCACAATAGGTCCATCTCCTTTATTTTAGCGAGGCACTCATACAGCTCAAAGCAGATGATAAAATATGTATAATCCAATCTAATGAGCAGTCACTCATACATTTCAAAGCAGATTGTCAAACACGTATAAACAAATCATCCATTTCTAAGAAAATAACACATCAAGACTCCTAAAAAGATAGAAAGATTGCTAACTGCAGGGCATGAAGACATCAAGTCGACGGCAAAGAAGAGCACCTGAGATGGATACCCACGAGGTAGGTTGTCCAATTCCAAAGGAACACCAGCCATGCACCCGGCAATGACCCTGGCACCAAACCCTAGCCACCACCTTGAACCATCTGGTGTGAGATGTGTGATTAAGGGCCTTTGGGTCAATGAAATGAATGTTGGCATCATTGTCACTGTTGGAGACATTAAACAATAATCAATATAAAAGCCTATGAGGCATATACGATGTGAGGTCAGGAAAAAGAAAGCAATGTGGGAGGGAGACAATTACCGAACCAGCTTCCATGCAAGGTAAAGGAAGGGCTTCTTAAAGTCGTAGTTGCTCTTGGCGGAAACTTCATAGTACTAAGGTTTCTTCTTCATGTGGAATGTGACCACTTTGTTAAGGAACAATCATAATAGAGGCGGTCAACGACATGGATAAATAACTCTAGAGGGGCACAACAACAAAATATCTGAACCCCAAGCATAGTGCAAGCAACGCAATTACTATACATACTTACTTGAAACCGATTGAATAACCCAAACATTTGAGAGTTATGTGAACAAATAAGTCTTCTTTACATATGCATTCAAAATTGAAAATATGATAACATTCTACCGGTGTCTTATTTCTATGTTCAGCCAAGATTCTAGAAAAATGGCATTATAAATAAAAATATGTTGACATTAAATATACCAAAACTGGATAATGCATCACTGCCATCCAATGGGCATCATTGCAAATAGAAATAAAATACAAAGGTATGCCACCATAACGCTAATAGCTAGACCAACGACATATATATGTGGAACTGGCATTAACAACAAATAGAATAGTCAATTATTAATTCTACATCATTCTTCAGGCCAATTCCAATCTGGATAACAAAAGGAAACCGTGGTTAACATCACACTCACACACAGAGAGAGATTGTAAACAAAGTAAAACTAAAGGCACTGCAGATTCTGAAATTACCAAGGTCATCCAAAAGATTCATTGCTTAACAGTACAAAATAACAAAGAAATTTGCAATTGTGATCGAGCAGACCTACTGCTGCTACTCCTTGCTGCCATACTGCCATTCATTGATGTTCAATGCAAGTATCACGCTATCAAGCACAACAGAGTAAGCGCAAAGTAAAATAGAGATAAGAGGAAGAAAGAAGACTCTACCGGTGTGCAATGGAAGCTGGAGTATGTAGAGGATGAGGTCTTTGCCACGCCTCACCATGTGCAGCCTCCCCTTCACCCCCACCCCGTCCCAATCCACACCTCCCTGCGCCACCGCCACCAATCCACGCTGGGAGCCTAGGGTTTGCACAGGAAGGTCAGGGGTGCCAAGATCAGCACGCCGACACCGACCCTGAGCCCCAAGCAACAGCAACAGCCGGAGCAACCACCCCATGCCGTTGTCGATCCTCTCTACAGGGTGGTGTTCATGATCCCCACATCCACCGCCACCGCCGCTGGCCATGTTACCTGGGTGAAGAGGAGGGATCCTATGAAGCCGTCAGTGAGAAGAGGGAGCACGAGAGGAGCACCAGGGGAGCCGCAGTCACATCCGCATCAACCCACCGTAGTCGCTCCTGGCTTCGCCGCCCTTCATGACTGCGAGTGGCTAGCACAAGGGAGGGCCGCTTGCGATTCCGTGGGGAGGAGCAGGGAGGCGCGACGGGGATGGGAAGCGGGAGGACGAGGATGAGCGGGTGAGAGGGGATGAGCCAGATGTGGCAGCCGGAGGGGAGGAGGCAGAGATGATGCTGGGGGGGGGGAGGAGGGCGGGAGGAAGAGGATGGGGAGGCGCGGCAGGGAAGAGGAGAGGGGGCGCGAGTGCGGGAGGACGCAGGAAGCTAGGTCTCCGCTGGAGTCGCTTCCTTTTATACGCCAACTGATGAAATGATGAAAATGCCCTCGACTGGAATTACAAGCGGTGGCACGACCGAGAGGTAACTATTCATCACTACAGCACCTTTTTTGATCCGACGACCCAGGTCGTCCACGCGCAAGATCCGACGGTCGCAATCGCATCAAGCAAACGTAATGGACGACCAGATGTTGCTAAACTCTGAGGAGGTCGGGTTCTCCCGTGATTCTTGTTTCTGGATTAGCATATGAGACCTCCTCTTCGGTGTGTCAGGCGGCAGCAAATTGGAGCTGGTCCTCGTGCTCACGTTGGCTAGGCCTGGCTCAGTAAGACTTCGCTTAGTCACTCGATCTATCTAGCGCTTCTCTCGCTCCCTGCTGTGGGTAGCCAGTGAAAAGTCCACAACTACTCGTTTAATAAAAATAAGAATTTAATCTCTTTTATATATTTAGAAAATTCTTACATTTAAAAAATGTTCATGAAATAAAAATTATAATAAATATGTTCGTGAATTCAAAAAAGTGTTGACGAATTTGAAAAAAAAACGAATTGGGAATCAATGTTGAAGAATTTCAAAATTTTACAAAATAGTGAATGGATTTTTAAAAAGATTCAAGAATTCAAATATTCATAAATTTGAAAACAATTGTACATAGATTCAAAAAAGATAGTGAAATGAAAAAATGTTATATTTTAAAAACAGTGAAATGAAATAAAAAAAGCAAAAACTAAAAAAATGAATAGATATTTTCACAGTAGATATAGAAATAAATAAAAAGAGAGAAAAAAGAGGGGGGGGGGGGGTCTAAGTGAAGCGTACCTACTATGTTGCTTGTTTCTGTAGGGGTACTATGTTGCTTGTGGGAGGTAAAAAAAGAGTATAGCAGTTCTAGTGAGTGATGGGATGAGCCGTGCTTTGTGCTCTGGCTAAGTACTAGCTATGCCCGCGCGGCGACACGCTGCTCCCTATTTATTCATTGCCGTGAAATTGGTTCAATGTTGCTAATGAAATTTGTAATGTTGTGTGAGGTGTTGCTGAGTTGACATTCCTTTTCTTCAATCGGCTGTGATTGAATATAGAAGATATGTGTGTGAAATTGTACAGTCATAATAAGGCAAGTAATGATGATGTTAGTAAATTGCCTTGATATTTTCAATTGTAAATACCTCTTCCCACATAGCATTTGTGTGATATACTCCTCTATTACAGTTTGCACTGAAAAGAGACAAAGAAGTTGAACAAATGTTCAATAGAAACTACTGTCAAATCTAAAGTTAATTCACTGAGAAGAGTATGAGGAGATGTTATATACATGCTACTTATTTAATTGAGAGGAGCATGATGAGATGTTACATGCTAATTGATTCTCTTTTCGCCTGTTTGGAGTAGTGTGGCTGATTTTATCCCTAAAACTCCCAACTCTCCATAAGAGAACAAAACTATAAGTTTCAGATCACATCATTAAATATCTTGAAGAATTCAATGATAAGAAGAATGCTATTTCATTTTAAAGCAAAAGAAAGGAACAAGTAGCTAGATGCATCAACACTATAAATGGACAAACTAAACTAAAGACTACTTTGTGATCCTTCCAAATTCATTCACAACCCAAACCATGAAATAAAGTAATTCAAGGTTCTTACAGAAGATAGTGGAAGCACGACAGGGGAAGGGACTTTGATCGTTGTAAACTCGCCAATGATAACACAGAAAAAAGGACATCATAAGATATTTGCACAAAATAATTAGAAGAAATCACTTACGTTACATGAGTTCTGATGTGAATCCATATCAAATTTTCACTCAACTGTCCGTCATACAAAAGTGGCCACCTTCACTCAACTTGGCCTAGTCGCGCATAGCCGCAATCACACGAGAGATGTGGCAGTGCCCACCGCCAGCGGTAGAACTGCGAGCCACCTACACTGCCGCCACGCGCTGCGTGAACGACTGCATGGCCTCGTGGTCGCTGCTGCAGACCTGGAGTGCCAACACCAGGCGGAGTAGGAGGACGGCGACCAACGACAGCTTCACGTAGCTGAGGAGGCCGACCCGGACGCCGCAGCCCATTATGACAGCAGGAAGAACGAACCATGGAGCTAGTATAAACAAGAAGAAGGAAACAAACCAAAGAAAGTAGGCGAAGTACAGGAAGAAAGAACACCTATTTTTTTCGGCAGGGAAAAGGGAACTCTCATTACTCTAGGAGGCTTTTCAGCAAGAGCCAGGTTTACAACAAAGTCCATCCCCGCAGTAAGCCGGACTGCTGTGCGCGGAATGCTAGGGCCATAGGCGGCCAGCTCATGACTAATCATGTTCTACAGAAGGCTACAAAGAGTAAAAGAGATCTCCCTAGCATCACTTCCAGCCACCTACGTATCTCCTCTATAAGTGCACGATGTGACGATCTATCCATCTCTCGCGCTGTAATCATCGACACTGCCTCCACGCTATCCAACTCAACCAGAATAGGTAAGTTAGGTTGGTGCAAGGCTAGCTCCAAGTCTTCTCTGCACGCTGCTAGCTCCGCCTCTAAGGCGTTGTCGCATGTGTGTAGCTCCCTACATGCGTTGTAGATGATCTCGCCTCTGTCATCACGAAGGATCATATCTCCTCCTGCCGCACCCGTGGCCGCTATGTAGCTCCCACCCGTATTCAACTTAACCCAGCCCGGCTGGGGCGGTACCTAGCGTGCGCGCACCTTGGGCGCCGTACTTTCTGGAGCGCATGGTGGTGAAGGCAAGACCACCATCTTCCTTTTCTCTAGGTTACCATCAGGATGTTGTTGTATGCACAGGAGTGAGTTGATGTATCCTTGCAAAAAGCGTCGAGAGGCTTCGACAGTGGGCGGCGCCTTGTCGTGTGTGATCTCATCTCGGACATGCCATACTCTCCACATGGTCATGAGCACCACCAGTCTCGCCGTCTGATCCAAGGGGTCCAGAAGTGAAAAGATTCACTCTGGGCCAGTGTTGACGATGGCCTCCACCTTGAGGATGTTCCAGTCCAAGGCCATAACTCGCCATAGCTCACTTTCCAGGGGACACCTATTTATAGTGTATAGAGGGATGGAGAGTCGGAAACAAAACCAAACACAGAGTGTAGAACAGCGACAGGTATAGAATGGCCCATATAAGCGGCGCCGCTTACAAAAAGCAAAACACAGACGCGTCCAGAGTAGACCATGCAAGCGGTGCCAATCTCTGGCTGAGTAAGCGGCAAGCTGGAGTGGCGTGGGTGTCCCGGTCAATTTAAAATTACCCCAACAATTCGCTGTAGCTGAACCAACTGCCGGACCGCCCATACCTCCTTGTCGTGTTGCCATTGGCCCCAACCACGCATCCCCAGAGCACCGCTTCGGCGAGTGATTATTGTCCAGTCACGTACGCAGACGTCGTGTTCTGTCTCGACTGCATGCACCTTGTCGTCTTTTTGATGGATCCAAGTGCAAATCCCCTGATCATCACTTCGGGCAGTTGCAATTAGTCGCTCGTCCACCCAAGCGGCATGTTCCCATTCGTCCGCATGCATGCATATCTTTGTTGCCTTTCATCTGAACGTATGTACGCAGTGCTGACCACCGGTTTGCTCTCATTTCTTAACCATTATACGTGGTTCCTCTGGCATGCGAACACATACATATATTTTCTGTGACACAACCTGGCCTACTGCATGCTAGAACGGGGTAAAAAGGAAAAGCATAATTGAAAACCAACACAACACGTGAAGCACATACATCTTGAACGGCTAAAGCCACACGGTGAAAGAGCAAGCAAGTTCAAAAAACTTACAAAACAAACGTACGGCCACACATGAGTTTCTACCCCGCAACATCCCAAAGAAATGCGCGCGTCAAAAAATCAAACACACATGAGTTGCTTTCATCCAAGTGGCTAACCGTGAGGAAGTAGACATCCCCGAAAATACGGGGAGGGAGAAGACCCTATGTCCTCTGCATCAGGATTCAGGCGACCACGTGCGGGAGGGAACCACGTGGATGAGGTCGTAGGTCGCCATCTTCCTCGAATCCGAGGCTCGCCGTCGGATCAGATGAGGCGACAAGCAGTGGACGGCATGGCATGGTGGAGCTCTTCAGAGGAGGGGACGACAGTGGCTGGAGAGATATGGTGGTAGGAGACGGTGAGGTCCAGGTCGGAAGCAGGAGTCTTGTCCGAGGGGCAGGGGAAATAGGAGCACTAAGGTCGGGGAGGAGACCGCCTCCGCTGCAGGCTGCGGCGTTGCCCATGGCGCATGGGGGAGAGAGGAGCTTTGCTCCAATCCAAAAATTGTGGGGGACGGGGAGAGATAGGTGGTGGCCTGGTGGGGACGTGGGTTGAGGAGAGAGAGGTGGTGGGGACCAGGGGCGTCACGTGGGGTGAGGAGAGAGAGCGACGGGTTCATGGGTGAGTGGTTTTATCGGTTTGTTTTGTTTATTCTGGTTTGAAGTCTAAAAACCCGAACCCTAACCCGAAGACAGTATTAACAGGAAAAAAAACCGTACCGAAGACCAAAAACGGAAATAACCGAAAATTCAGTTATATCTGTTTGATTCGGGTTCGGTTACCCAAATGCCCACTGCTAGGTATGACGCTCGCCACAGGCAATATGTGAGCTCCTCTTCCTTGTGTGCGGTCGCCAGAAACGGAAGCTGACGCTCATGCCTTCACTAGCTCGGGCGTGGCCCCATAAGGCTTCCCACTGTCGCTTGGAAGGTCTAGTATGTCTATTGCTCTTCTGGCTCAGTAGCCAGTAAAAAGCCAACAACTACTAGTTAAATAAAAAGTGGATTTTATTTTTTGATAGAAAATTCTTATATTGCTCAACACGCAAAATAAAAACGTTCATGAAATTTTAAGGTGTTCCTGAACTATAATATTGTCGGCAAGTTTGAAAACTGTTCACAAATTTAAAAATTCATGCATGTGAAAGAAGTGTTCATGGATTCGAAAATATATTCATGGGTTTGAAAACTATTCTTGAGTTTGAAAAAGTTTTCATGAATTTGGAAAAATGTACATGGATTTTGAAAAGCTACCGAACTCAAAAAAAGTTCTAAAAATGAAAAGAAAAAATAAAGGAAAACTGACAAAATCTGAATAGATATTTTTGAATGTTTTTTATACATTAAGAAATGTTTTCATAGTAAGTAAAATAACAATATTTGCCAAAAACATATATATTAGAAAAAAATTGAAAAAAATAAAAGGAAGCCTACCTACCACGTATCCTATAGGCGATATAAAAGAAAGTGTAGCCCAGCTAGGCGTGCTTTGTGGGCCTGGCACAAAATCTGTCCCTGTAGCGAGGTCAGCGTGTCGCTCACCATAGGCGGCGGCATATGAGAGCTCCTCTTCAACGTGTCCAGGCACAAGAAATCAGAGATGGCGCTCATGCACACACTAGCTCGGCAGCGACCCACTAACGCTTCGCTCAGTCGCTTCGAAAGTCTAGCGCTTCCCTCAATCTTCTGGATCCCTAGCTAGTTAAAAGCCAGTAATTACAGGTTTAATATTTTTTAACAGATTTAGAAAATCATTATATTTCAAAAATGTTCATGAAAGAAGAAAATTCATGACATTTTGAAAGTTTTGTAAATTCAACAAAATGTCGGTAGTTTCAGAATAAATTCTAAACCCGAAAAATTCATGAATTGGGAGAATATATTCATGAATTTGAAAATGTTCACGCATTTGAAAGAAAATCACAAATTTTAAAAATAAAATTTTAAAATCGTTCATGTATTCAAAAAACGATCACAAATTTGAAAAACAATTATGAATTTTGAAATAAAATGCAGATAGGAAATGAAAACATATACATAAATTTAAGAAGTTGATACAAAAAAGTAAATGAAAAAACAAAAAAAAGACTAACCGATAAAAACCAATAGATATTTTAGAACATTTACATAATGTAATGGTTTTACAATAAGTAAAATAATAATATTTTCGGACACATGCAAGATGAAACAAGATTCTATTTTAGAACATTTTTAAATAAATAAAATAGGAGGAAAAAAGGAGCTTACCGCTCCTGATGATACTACCTCAGCCTCGGCCCAGTAAGGCTTCGCTCACCCGGTCGAAATGTCTACTGTTTCCCTCGCTCAGTGGCGAGTAGAAAGCCTACAACAAGCGGTCTAATAAATAACGTTGTTTTTATTTTTTGATTTATATAATTATTTTACTTAAAACATACTCTCGAAATAAAAAAGTTCGAAAGTTTTATAATATTTCAATATTCCAAAGGCATGTTGGCAGTTTACAAAAATGTGCATGATTTTTTTTGAAAAAATAAAATTGCTAAAAATATTCATGAATATGATAAATGTTCATGCTTTTGAAAGAAATTGATGATTGTTTTAAAACATGATAAATTTGAAAAGTTTTAATAGATTTGATATAATATTCACGAATTTTAAAAAAATGTTCTTGCATTTGAGTAAATGAACATATATTTAAAATAGAGAGGGAATTAAGATATGTTCACATTTAAAAAATTGAAATGAAAAAAGTAAGAGGAAAACCCAAAAATTTTGAATGGATATTTTAGAATTTTTTTTATTACAGGATGAAATATATTTTTCCATTTTCATAGCGTTGAACACACATGTAACCTTTGGAAAACACTTTGCCCTGTGTTCTCAGGGTTCAAACCAACAAGAATTGTACTCCCGGGATTGCTTCTTACCAGTTCTAGCTCGTAATCAAAGACCTTGATGTACTCGTCTTTCATCCTCATAAGTAGTTTCTCTAACACTATCTTTTTGGCAGCCTTACACTTTGATGTAAATAGATTAACAAATAAATCTTTCAGAACAATAGATTTAACGCTACTAACATAGCATCTTTTGGCACAAGGGTCGGTCAGTGCGCATCTTTTGTCTTGTAGATGCAGGCTGCAGAGTGCGAGAAGCTCCTCTGTTCTCACCCTCTCCCATTAATTGCAACGCTTTGCTCGAAACAATGATTTGCTGCAGTTAATTAAGGTTTATCCGTGAGCCAATCACCATCTCCTTCTCTTGGGCAAAGATAATGCTACCCCGACCTCTGGTTGTGTCTTGCCCTCATCATCATCAGACCATAGTTCCTTCTCTTGTGTTCTGAACTACTCTGAACTGGATCCAAAACGTGATGGTGGAGGTGTGATAAGAGCATCTTCAACATCCTTTGTATATTTGCTCTTAATTACTATTTTAGGAATATAGCAAAAGAGCATGTGTGTTGCAATGAAAGAAAAATATAACACACGCTCTTAACCCAACAACCATCACTCAAGACCACAATAGGTTCATCTCCTTTATTTTAGCGAGGCATCATATTTGTGTTGCCACTTATCCTTCCTCTCACCCTCGCCGGTGATGGTCTCAGTGTTCACACAAACCAAAACATGTTTGAATGTGGTTAATGCTTAGGCGTCTCTCTCTCCCTCTCCCTCTCTCTCTCTCTCTCTCTCTCTCTCTCTCTCTCTCTCTCTCTCTCTCTCTCTCTCTCTCTCTCTCTCTCTCTCTCTCTCTCTCTCTCTGATGAAAAATCTGTTGTTTTTTCATGCGACGTTTTTCAGAGGTATGCATGTGTAGTTCTCAATGTTTTCTTTTCACTATATGGTTGGGTGTTTATTTGCAATCTGAATCGCCACCGGTACGAAAAAATGAATCATGTGTTATGAATTATAAATTTGCTTCCAAAACAATATTTAAAAAAATATTTAACAGGTAAAATTAACATCATATTCAGATTCCACACATTTTTCTAATCAAATTTCATATATAAGATGTTAAAATCGGAGTTACGGTTTAAAAGATATGGATAATTTAGAAAATTATTTGTTTGAATTAAATATCTTCCAAAATAATCTTTGAAATACTTAACAGGTAAAAATAATCTCGTATTCATATTCTACATATTTTTTTAATCAAATTTCATATATAACATGTTACAATTGAAGTTACGGTTTAAAAAATATGAATGATTTAGAAAAGCATTTGTTTGACTTAAATATGATCCGTGGATGAATTACCTAAAAGGTTAGTGGATTTTTTAAAAAAAAAATAACGGTTCGAGTGTGACTTAAGTCCAGACTGCGGGTTGATTACAAAAAACACAGGGGGCTTTTTGCAAAAAGATGAGACGGAAGCAATCCGTGTTCTATTATTAGGTAGAGATCTTGGCCAAATACCCTCCTCCAACAGCTTTTGTATAAGTGGCTCCTCACCAAAAATTTTTACAAAAGCTTGCTATATTTACACCCAGACTTTGTATATTTGCAAACAGAAGAGAACACTTGTTATAATTTTACAAAGCTTCCTAAAGTGATCCCCTTCATATTTTTGTCTCAATAACCGATGGGCTCTGCATGCCGCGCGTGTGTGTTGTGTACTGTGTGCTGTGTGTGTACCTTTTTTTTCCTTTTTTGCATGGAATTTTTTTTCATGCCGCGTGTGTGATGTGTTGTGTACGCTTTTCTTTTGCGTGGTCTTTTCATGGAGTGTGTATGTGACGTGTACGGTGACGATTTGTGGTTGTATATGTATTCATGTATGTAAGCTAGTCTGTAGTATGTATGGCAAACTGTTTTTATATGTCATTGTGTATTTTGTAAAAATATACTAATCTAATGTACAAAGATGCCAAAGCAAAACTTGATTTGGATTGCTAAACCTTCTCTCCTCTTCCTATCATCACATTTTAGCACTCCAATATACTCCCTCCGTTCCTAAATAGTTGTCTTTTTAGAGATTTTAACAAGTGACTACATACGGAGCAAAATAAATGAATCTATACTTTAAAATATGTCTACATACATTTGTATGTTATAGTCTATTTGAGATGGCTAGAAAGACAAATATTTGGGAATGGAGGGAGTAGAAAGGTTGTCGGAGATGCTCTAAACAAAAGAAGAGCTGGGAAAGAAGGGAAACGAGATGGGACGCTGAGTCAACGGTGGAGCCATAAAAACGAGCGGACAAGAAAGATCCGGAGGGCATAACAAATAGTGGTCACGAGCAATGTGTGGGCTCTGCACGTATTCTCTTCGTTCGGAATTACTTATCTCAAAAATGGATGTATCTAGAACTAAAATACGTCTAGATACATTCATTTTCACGACAAGTAATTCCGAACGGAGGGAGTACATATAGATGGACCCGATTAGATGCACGTGTCATTTTTTTTTCTTTATTTAACACAATGCAGACGCAAGTGCTCATATACACGTGCATACACTCACCCCTATGAATACACACACCCTACTTTTAAGAGCACATCCGAAAGACTGAGGCGGCAATATCATCTTAAAATTTACAAAGTCAGCGTAGGCACCTCGTCGTCGACGGGAACGTCTCCTCCCACTAAATGCGCATCGCCGGAAATCCTGAAATAATCCAGGAATAAATGCGAGCACCAAGACTTGAATCCTGATGGGCCGGTGATACCACAGTCCCTCTAGCCATCTAATCACAAATTGGTTCGCCACGTGTCTCATCTTGGGTCATCTTGGGTGTGGGGACGCGAGCACCTTGCAGTCGGTCGATCATCATTGTTTCCCTTGAACAAATGTATTACTTATTTTTGTATGTTGTATGTTGTGATCCAAATTCAAGTATAAAAATACAGGCTAACTTATGTCGAGCAAGCGGAATGAGGCCTGAAACCTCACAGGCTCACTAAGAGACAAACCTTTCTTTCTTTTGAAAATCCATTTGCAGCGAACGGTCTTCTTTTGTTTAGGCAAGCGCACAACATCACATGTGTTATTTTTCTCATGTGACTGCAAGTTAGACACAATCTCCTTGAAGATCGATAAGTGGTTTAGCGCTGAACCACCTTCTTGCAACTTGTGCGTGAATAACTTCGTCTTCATGTGCATGTTACTGACGCGTGAATAGATCCTTGGACATGCAGATCGAATCAACAACCAGAGGGCTGTTGCAGTTTTCTCCTCCGACACTTCTTGCAAAATATTTTTAGATAGATGACGATGAATCATAGACATAGCCTTTACGATTTTTGCATGTCTCATCATCAGTCCATGCCTCATCCAGATCGGGATGCGCCAGCATTGCCCGCATCTTCACTTGCCACAAGGAAAAACCATCATCTTGTAGTCCAGCGGCGGAAGATCAAAATTCATCGATGACATGTCATCGAAACCCTAGACAAAAATGGGGCTCTGATGCCACTTGTTCGAGACCTTGTTGAGCAAGATAAACTGAAGATATGCAAGATTAATACTCATAATAATCCTATTGATATATTGACAAAGCTAGTTCTTGTTGAGTAAGGTAAACTGAAGGTATGCAAGATTAGTACTCATGATAATCCTGTTGATATGATAAAACTAAAGGGGCTAGTTCTAGTTGGTATATGCACACACTGCCCCTATGATCACCAACAAGGTATTGAGCCGGTACAATATCTTGAGAGATCGACGAAGTCACCGCATGCTCCTTCGTAGTCGACAGGAACGTCTCCTCACAGTGAACAAATATCATCAAAAGTCTGAAATAAATATAGAAAAATGCGAGCATCAGTGTCAAATCTCGGACTTGAACCCGGGGCTGGTTCCATCACAAGAAATCGAACCATTTGAGTTACCCTTGTTACGCTACAACGTACTTTGATGGTAATGATTTTAGTTGGTTTATTACCTCATAATACATGAGTTATCTCCAGTATATATGGACTTCCAAAAAATGTTAGCACTACTAACTTAGAGCATCTTCAATAGAAGATGTAGATGCAAAAGTAAGTTATTTTTGCATCTCCGATGCCCCAAAAATCTTGTCAAACAGATGATGTAGATGCAAAAGAAAAAAATATATCTCCACCTTCCGGAGATGTAAACTACAACACTCCACAGTGCAAATATACATCTCCATCTACAGGAGTTGTATATTTGCCAGTCGCGCGCCAACCGCCAACTGCCGTTCACTTCACTTTCGCGCGACCGCCCGCCGCCCGCCCAACTCCGCTGCCGGCTGAATTTGCCCAAATTCGCCGCCGCCTGCCTGACCCTTCCGGCACCCCGCCGGTTTTGACCGCCGGCCGCCGCCGCACGCCACAAATCGGGTGTTTAGCCGCCACTCGATTTCACCGTCGTCGCTTCCTCGCCCGCATCACCGCACCATCGCCGCCCTGCCCGCATCACCGGCCACATCCCCGCACCACGGCCACTCGATTCCACCGCCGCCGCCATCGAGCACCCGCACTCCCGTCGCCGCTCAATCTGGCCACAGCCCCGCACAGCCGCCCCGCTGCATCGTCGCCCGCAGCCCCGCACCGCCGCCACCCGTCGCCGCTTGAGTAATAGTTGAAGTACAATTCTACATCTCCATTTGCATCGTTTGTTGGAGTTTCTCTTTTACATCTCCGTTTTGCATCATCTGTTGGAGTTGGCACTTTTTTGGAGATGCAAAAAACACTTTTTAAATATGTAAATTTTTACATCTTCTGTTTTACATCTTCAAATTTTCATCTCCTATTGGAGATGCTCTTAGTCAGTTAACGTGGTTCCGTTGTAGCCAATATGTTTCCTCGTGTCCAAGCACCAATTCTAGTGGTGAGTGTGGTGCGCTGCAACATTGCCATGCGTTACGCACTAGGCGCTCTATCCACATCAACAATTTTTGTGGGGGTTTCCTGGCGTTTTTCCGTTTTCCAATTTTTGTGGTACTTGGTTGTATTGTGTTCCGTAGCACCCAGAGTAAAAGACCGGTTAAAAAGGGAAGCACAAGGCTACTTCGTGAAAATGGTTCGTGCTTTCGGCTCATGGTTCCAAAGATAAATCGTTTTGAGAAAACACATCTACGAAAAAAGCACAAATAGCTAGCCACCCTTCCTCATGCGTGCAGGGTAAGAAAAGCTCACCGAAACTCTGTGAATGCTACAAGTGGTGGTGCACTATTTTTCACCATCAAAAGACATGCGTAACATTTGTAGGAGGTACCCCTTAATTAGTGATTTTTCCCAAACATGCAATGCACCATGAACTGCATGTCTATCAAAAATGATGGTAAAGTGATTTGAATATGTTTATCAAAAAAAGCCGTACGATATGAAAATAACGGGTTCACATAGTCACGTATAGCAAAGAGAAAAGAACATATATATCTGCTTCCAAAGAAAAGAATAAGTGAACACTTTACAACTAAAATAATTAAACAATGATGTACAAGGACAATGCGTTCACAACTCAATAACATCATCCTTGTTCTTCAATAGGATTTTCTGTTCACCCTACGACAGTTGTTCCTAATCTCCTAGCCCTTCCAGTCAGCGGGCTTATGTTCCCCATTTTGACCATCGAGCCCGTGAAATTCTTCAATAAGTCTTTTTGGATATCATTGAACCTGTGAACGATCGACCGCGATAGTCACGGTGGTGATGAGATCGGATTACATTACCTGGTTCAAAGGAAGCGGGGCGCCGCGACCGCGCAAGAGGACGCCATAGTTCTTGTTATCGAACATGTCGGGGGTCACTGCGTCGAGGTTACCAGCTTCTCCTCGTCCAGCCCGACGTTGTAGTTGCGCTACATGAACTAGCACTACACCCACCCAAAGGTACGGTGTAGGCTCCTTGGAGGGCGGCGAGTTTTCGAACCTAAGTTTCTAAATTTCTCGTGGAGCGTCTCGAGATAGTCGAAGGGGCTCAGGAGATTGTTGACACTCTTGACATTGGTGGTCGTGCCATCACGGCAGCCCAACAACACACTCCAGTGTGGCTCCCCATCCAGGTCGACGAAGATCTCGAAAGCAAGGGCACGGATGTCAGCGCAGGACATGATGCGAGGGCACTCATTCTCCAGTGTGTGCTTTATGCTGTCGACCACCTCGAACCTACACGTGGACCTATCATTGGTGGGGACCTATTTCTCGGTCTCAGTCGCCGGGAGGTCGTTGTCTAGCAAAATTGAGTCGTCACAACCCTGAACAAAGCAGTCATGGAAGTGGAAGCAGATGAGGTTGGCCGGAATTCATGTGTTGGTCACCGCAGCTTTGCCCTACGTCGGCCCTGTTTGGATACTCTAACTTAGTTAGAGGTTAGAGTTAGATTCTAACCTTGAACCAACCCTAAACTAACTCTAACCAAAGAGCTGTTTGAATGGTAGGGTTAGATTGACAATAAATATTTTTTCTCAATCATTTGACTACTTTAGACCATGTTTGAATGAGAGGGGTAACTTTCTTTTACTAATTCTTTTAGTGGGCCCAAGAGAACTAACCCAAATAAGCTCCTCTAGTGTGGGCTAATTTTTTAGGATGGGTTAGATCCAACTAACCCAAACTAACCCATCATGTTTGGATACTTTTGGGTTATTTGAGCCCCAACTAACCAAAACTAACTCTAACTTAGGGATTCAAACAGGGCCGTCGAGGCAGATGAGGCTGGACGGCAAGCCCTCGAGGTCACCGACATCATCCATTGCCCAACAGCAGTGCGACTGAGGGCTTCCGGCGGAGGCATGCCCGCCACTGATAACCTGTTAGCAATGGCGAGAAGTCAGTGGACGGCGTCCCTCATAGCCACGCCTGAAACTAATGACCTTTTTGTGCGCGCGACTAGTATGTTCTGTAGTGTCGGCATAAGCAAAATATTAGTAGAAGAGAGAAGGAAAAAAGATTATGGGCTCGGTGTTGATCTCGCTGAGCTCCAGCACGCGCCACAAATTGCATTCATTCTCCATGTTGGACTGATGTATGATGGCATCAACCTTGGTCGCTCTCGCCTCATCCCCGATCTCCATCCCGACGCGGTACCATGATGGGCAGGGGAAGTGGCGCTACAGCCGGCGAGGACTTGCTTCGGTGTCCAGCGATGGGCTAGTGTCAGCATGTCGCCTTCCCCTCAGTTCTCGGTAGCAAAAGGAAAAACAAAGCCTCCGTTCCGAGGCGGTGCCAATAATAGCGAGGGAAGTGACGCGGCAACAGACGGGGAGGTGGATTGGTGGGCTAGAGGCGGCATGCCACCTTCCCCTGATCCATCGGCGGCAAAAGAGTTACAATATTGGAGAACGTTGCAGCAAACGAGAGCAATAAAAAGCAAAATTATAGAAAAGGAACTAATAAAAGAAAAGGAAAATAGAGGTGATCCATAGAAAGTGAAAAAATAGAGCAATAAAAAAGCAAAATAACACCAAAAGTGAAAAAATAGGAAAATAAAAAAGCAAAATAATTGGAAAAGGACTAATAAAATAAAAAGAAAAATAGAGGTGAGCCATGAAAGTAGAAAAAGAGCAATAAAAAACAAATAGTAAAAAAGACTAATAAAAGAAAAGGAAAAATAGAGGTGAGCGATCAACAACAACAACAAAGACTTTAGTCCCAAACAAGTTGGGGTAGGCTAGAGGTAAAAACCCATAAAATCTCGCGACCAGCTCATGGTTCTCGCACATGGATATCAAGCTTCCACGCACCCTTGTCCACAGCTAGTTCTTTGGTGATACTCCAATCCTTCGGATCTCCTCTTAACGGACTCTTCCATGTCAAATTTGGTCTATCCCGACCTCTCTTGAGCTTCTCCGCATGCTTTAGCCGTCTGCTGTGCACTGGAGCTTTTGGAGGACTGTGTTGAATATGCCCAAACCATCGTAGATGATGTTGGACAAGCTTTTCTTCAATTTTTGCTACCCCAATTCTATCTCGTATATCATCATTCCGGACTCGATCCTTCCTCCTGTAGCCACACATCCATCTCAACATACGCATATTCGCCACATCTAACTGTTGAACATGTCGCCTTTTGGTCGGCCAACACTCAATGCAATACAATATTGTTGGTCGAACCGCCATCCTGTAAAACTTGCCTTTTAGTTTTTGTGGCACTCTCCTGTCACGGAGAATGCTAGAAGCTTGGCTCCACTTCATCCATCCTGCTTTGATGTGATGGTTCACATCTTCATCAATACCCCCATCCTCCTGCATCATTGACCTCAAATATTGAAAGGTGTACTTTTGAGGCACCACCTGCCCATCAAGGTTAACCTCCTCCTCCTCCTCCTCACACATAGTAGTACTGAAACCGTACATCATGTACTCGGTTTTAGTTCTACTAAGACTAAACCCTTTCGGTTCCAAGGTTTGTCTCCATAACTCTAACTTCCTATTTACCCTCGTCCAACTATCGTCAAGTAGCACCACATCATCCGTAAAGAGCATACACCATGTGATATCTCCTTGCATATCCCTTATGACCTCATCCATCACCAAGGCAAAAAGATAAGGGCTCAAAGTTGACCCATGATGCATTCCTATCTTAATCGGAAAGTCATCGGTGTCAGCATCACTTGTTTGAACAATTGTCACAACATTATTGTACATGTCCTTGATGAGGGTAATGTACTTTGCTCCGATTTTGTGTTTCTCCAAGGTCCACCACATGACATTCCGCGGTATCTTATCATAGCCTTCTCCAAGTCAATGAACACCATATGCAAGTCCTTCTTTTGCTCCATGTATCTCTTTATAAGTTGTTGTAACAAGAAAATGGCTTCCATGACCAACTCCCAAGCATGAAACCAAATTGATTTTGGTCATGCTTGTCATTCTTCTTAAGCGGTGCTCAATGACTCTCCCATAGCTTCATTGTATGGCTCATCAGCTTAATTCCATGGTAATTAGTATAACTCTGAACATATTTCTTGTTCTGGAAGATTGTTGCTAATATACTCCATCTCCATCCTTCTAGTATCTTGTTTGCCTGAAAAATAAGGTTGAAAAGCTTTGTTAGCCATACCATCGCTATGTCCCCAGGGCCTTTCCACACCTCAATGGGGATACAATAAGGGGCAATCGCCTTGCCTTCTTTCGTCCTTTTTACAGCCTCCTTCACCTCAAACTCCTGAATTCGCCGCACAAAATGCATGCTGGTATCATCAAAGGAGTCGTCAGTTCAATGGTAGAACTCTCATTCTCCCCATTGAATAGCTTGTCGAAGTATTCCCGCCATTTATGCTTAATCTGCTCGTCCTTCACCAGGAGTTGGTCTGCTCCATCATTGGTGCATTTGACTTGGCCAACATCCCTCGTCTTCCTCTCTCGAATCTTGGTCATCTTATAGATGTCCCTTTTGGCTTCCTTCGTGCCTAACCATTGGTAGAGGTACACATACGCCCGATCCCTTGCTTCACTGACAACTCGCTTTGCAGCCTTCTTAGCCATCTTATACTTCATTATGTTGTGTACACTCCTATCCAGGTATAGGCGTCTGAAACAATCTTTATTCTCTTCAATCGCCTTTTGAACATCTTCATTCCACCACCAAGTATCCTTATCTTTGCTTCTCCTTCTCCTGGACACTTTAAAGTCCTCCGAGTCCACCTTACAAATGCAAGTCTCCATCTTCATCCACACATTGTCCGCATCCCCTCCTTCCTCCCAAGAGCCCTCCTTAATGATCATCTCCTTGAACGCCTAAGCTACCTCCCCCTTGAGCTTCCATCACTTTGTTCTAGCGACTTTGGCATGCTTATCCTGCTAGACACGAATCCGAAAGCGCAAGTCAGCGACCATTAGCTTATGCCGAGGGACAACACTCTCTCCAGGTATCACCTCACAATCTAGGCACACACGCCTATCTTCTCTTCTCGAGAGGATGAAATCAATCTATCTAGAGTGTTGGCCACTACTAAAACACCAGACGTGATTCTCTCTTTTTAAAGAGGGTGTTAGGTACGATCATGTCGTAGACTAGAGCAAAGCTTAAGATAACTTCTCCTTGATTCCTGATGCCATAGCCAAAGCCCCATGCACCCCTTCAAAAGATGTGTTAGATGTACCCACGTGGCCATTGAGGTATCCTCCTATGAAGAGCCTCTCGCCACTTTGTACACTGCTAACCATGTCCTCTAAGCCTTCCCAGAAGTCCCACTTGATGTTCTCATTGTGGCCTACTTGCGGGGCATACGCGCTGATAACATTGAGAACTAAGTCCCCAACTACCAGCTTGACCAGGATAATCCGGTCCCCACGTCTCTTGGCGTCCACCACTCCATACTTAAGGCTCTTGTTGATCAAGATGCCTACACCATTTTTGTTTGCAGCCGTCCCCGTGTACCACAACTTGAAGGCGGTATCCTCCACCTCCTTCGCCTTTTGTCCCCTCCATTTGTTTTCTTGGACGCAAAGGATATCAACGTATCTCCTTACCGCTGCATCAAATAGCTCTGAAGCTTTCCTGTCAGAGACCCTACGTTCCAGCTACCTAAGCTAAAAATAGAGGTGAGCGATCGAAAGTGAAAAAATAGAGCAATTAAAAAGCAAAATAGAAAAGGACTAATAAAATAAAATGAAAAATAGAGGTGAGCCGTCGAAAGTGAAAAATATCGAGCAATAAAAACAAAATAAAAGGACAAAGGACTGATAAAAGAAAATAAAAAATAGAGGTGAGCCATCGAAAGTGAAAAAGTAGAGAAATAAAAAACAAAAACATAAAAAATCTATATAATAGAGAAATATACTAATAAAATAAAAGACAAAATAGAGGTGAGCCGCCCAAAGTAAAAAAGAGCAATAAAAAGCAAAATGTTAGAAAAAAATAATAATAAATTAAAAGGCAAAATAGAGGTGAGCCGTCGAAAGCAGGAAAAGTAGAGAAATAAGAAAGTAAAATATTTGTAAAAATACTAATAAAACAAAAGAAAAAATAGAGGTGAGCCATCAAAAGCGAAAAAATAGAGCAAAAGAAAACCAGTATTAGAAAAAAGACTAATGAAAGAAAAGATAAAATAGAGGTGAACCATTGAAAACGAAAAATAGAGCAAAAGAAAACCAGAATATTAAAAAAAGACTTTTGAAAACACGAACAATTGGAACACTTTTAAAATTCTAAACAAATTTTGAAAAATGAGAACAGATTCTGAAAAATAAACTAAAAAAGAAACAAAATTTGGAAATTATAACATATTTTGAAATTTTAGAACAAATTTTCAAATGCGAATAAATTTTTAATTCGATTTATTTTATTGAACGTTTTGGAATTTCCGTACAAAATTTTAAAACAAGAACATTTTTAGGAAATGCAATCATTTTTTAAATATCTGAACACTTTTTTAAAGGAAAATAAACTTGAAAAAAAAAGAAATAGAAACAGAAAAAATTGAAAAGAAAATTGAAAAATAGGAAAAGGAAAAAAATAGAAAGCCGAAAGAACCAGAAAAGAAACAACACAGAAGAAAAACCTGTTCAGGGATCCTTCCAGAAGGTTCCCAAAACCGGTTAGACGAACTGTGTAGATTCTGGAACTGGGCCGGTCCATGTTGGTGGCTCTAATCGCTGCTCTGTGCAATTGCTCGACAGTTCGCCGCAGCTTTGCCTTGCTTTGCTGCATGAGGCTGCTCATATTATTTTAGATATGGAATAATATAAGGCAATAGTAACTCAGCGCATGCCGTACCAAAAAAATGCTCGAGAGAGAGGCTGCCTGTTGGTTGTTCCTAATTGTTCAAGCTACTAATCCTAACTGTTGACTCTGCTCAACAGAGAGCCAAGTCACCCCAAGCACAATACCTCTGCTGCTGCTGCTGCTTCTGCTGCACAGTGCAGTTTCTGAAGAACATGCATGTGCATATTTTCACGAGAAGCAAGCAGCCGCAGCATCAGGCCAGCTTTGTTGCATAGCAGTTTGATATATGAGTAGATTAGATAGATAATTACAAGGCAATCAAGGAAGTTACAAACTAACCAAACTCCTGAAACCCCACTTTAGATGCCACATATCTTGAAAAATAAAAAAAAGTGCAGTAAGAGTGCTACTCCAGTAGCCTGAACCCTGTAAGCAAATTTGTTTTCCTCACTTCTGAACCCCCAGACACTGTCTTGAAAAAATAGTCCATTCAGTAAGCCAAATTGCCTCTCTAGTTCAGGCCCTTTGCAGATACTGTGTTACTGAACCAAAGTACACTACCTTAGCTGCACACTGCAAAAAAATCCCTTTTTTAAAAACAGACTCACTGTCCAAGCTAATCCTAATTTGTTCTCGATTCTACACCCTAGCTACATCTCAAAGTGCAGCCTTCTGCCAGCAATCGGGCCTCAACAGGTCTTTCTTTTTTTTAACTTTGTGCCTGTCCGAAATAATCTTTAGAGGTCCTGCAAACAGCTACAGCACACTAGCTACTGTTTCTTTACTTCTAAACCTGATGAAAACGGAAGAGAAACAGACAACAAAGAGAGCACAAGAAGAAGGGAAAGATGATCATCAACAGACAGATGCAGATGTAGTGCTCATGCGTGGCAGGTAAACATATTCCGGAGTTAAGATGCAACGAAACAAACAAATTCATACAGTTACGACATGTCTTACAGACACACGGCAACTCTGTCGTTTCATAGGTTAAACAAGTTTATCACTGTCCAAAATGGAAACTCATAGTTATCGCCACAGGTATGAGAAATAAATGACAGAATGTAACTGCAATAAGGGAGAAGCAGTCACGGATATATAGACAAAGACGACGAGACCAAGGGCATGACGTCTCCTTGTCCCCAGGTCTTCCAGCTCCCAGGTATTGCAGCTACGGGTTCCAGCGCAGTCGCCTGTCAACTAGTCGTCCTCGTACTTGAAGAAGAAAGCATGACATAAAGCTAATTTAGAGCGACAGAGTTTCACGCAACAGGGCAGCACAATCACGATTTTTTATCACGAAATATTAACAGATCAAGATTTTGTACAGACTAAACATTGGAACTAACAAGCATAAACAAGACATACAATACATGTAGTTGTTTTCAGCGACTAAGTTCAGCGTACTTCAGTAATAATGACACAGGTAAGATTTTTACTAGATATACATGAGTTATTTCCAGTATATACGGAACTTTGAACAGCATATCAAACTAGGTCTGGACAACCCCAAATCTGCAACAACTCAAGTGATGTAAGATTACTATGCCTAATGTCACCTGGGCATCGAGCAATCCTCAGTGAGGTTTCGTAGGCAGCTGGGAACATACGGAGAGATATCCCCACACCACTCTAACCTGAGCCTTCGGAGAGATGATGGCAATACCAATCCCCTTTGCCAGTTGATACTTCGGCACTCAATAATCACCAGATCTTTAAGATAAGCAAAACTCCTAAACCTTTCACCTGGCAAGGACAGTAACTCGTGGCAACTGTCGACGTGAATGTACTCAATAGAAGGTAGGTATTCTTGTGTTAGGAGCCATCAAGGGTTGACAATTTATCACAGCATGTAACTGTTAGGACATCAAGGGATGAGAATGTAGTAATGCTGCCGGTGTCTGCAGAAATGGAAAGGTTTGTGGAGCCTCCAATTGATGTAAGAGATATGCACTCAATGTGCAACTTCCGTAGAGCTGGAAGACACCACATTTGTAATTGGATGGACATGACAAACTCACATTTCAAATGAAAGTAGGTGAGGGGGCAGCACTCAGTGTGGCTAAAGAGACCAGAACCCCACATGCTGAGCTTCTTAAGGGACGGCGATACCAATCTTTGGGTGCAAATGTTTGGACAACGGACCATTTGCAGTTCTTCAAGGAAATGGAAATCCCCAAACTTTTCAGTTGTTGCCCATGCTAACATCTCGCATAATTCTGGAGGAACAGAGACTTGAGAGTTATAGGAGGTTGCAGAATTTGAAGCAGTTCTAACTCATTATCCTGGATCGTTTGAGGCCTCCGTGGATGCACCTTCAGTGTCAACTGGTCAAGATACTTCTTATTCTTCAGTTCTGCTTCTGCTGCATCATCCTTTGCTTAGGATGCCAACATTAGCTACCTCCAAGTGTCCACGAAACTGCTTGTTGAAGCTGCCCGGGACGACCGTATCAAAGAATTCAGTGAAAGGAGACTGGCTTGTATCACCCTCTACTTGCACCTTCTTCTCCTACCATGTGAACTCGTCAAGAAGGTCCTCGGCCTCAGACACTGCATCCTTCAGATTCAGGAGGGGCATGGCCACACTGTGTTCATGGCTTTGCCACACTCTGCTTTATTAATGAGGTCATGCATTGCAGGAAGAGTATCCCTGAGAAGTTGTAGGCCACTCTGCAACTGTAATACACGATCCTGGAGACTTTGCTCCTCCTGTGAACTACACCATCTGGAGTGGAGAGACGAAATGGCAGTTCGTCTGACTATTCGTGTACAACAAGTTGACTATTGTAGAAATCATGCACGCTTTGCTTAATATATATGTCAAGAAATATACACTGCGATGTTCAAGTGAAATTTATTTAACATATGGAACTGAACTGACGGAAAGAGCATGGGGAGGAACGTGACAGGGTTGAACCATGACGGAGATGTCCATACTAAATAGTGAGGTTTTTTGTTACCCTAGCCTGTAATGTGGTAGCTTTTTGCTAATTACTCCAGTTGTTTCCCTTACTCCCGTTGAACGAAAACCTGCAAACAAGTTGCAGGTTGGAACAAAGTGCAGTAAGCAAGCTCCCAAGCAGAACCAGCAGCAACGTCAACAACACAGGCATATACTGTATTAGTGTGCTAAAATACAATACCTTAGCTAGCTCCGCCGCACACTGCAATGATGTCCTTTCGACATAATCTATTGATCCTGGAAAACAAGTGCAGCTTGTTAGCTTGTTAGCTTGGTTGCAGTTTGGTATACATAATTATAATAACTGCTCTCTTCTGTTCAGTTCTGAATTAAACCTCACAAGGCAATAATCAATTAATAATCTTGGTTGCAATCATCTTTGGACAAAACTAAATCTGATTTCTGCACACTAAGCTTTGCAATCATCGTTTTTTTCCTTCAGTTCGAACTGAAGTTGGTACTAAGCCAAAATAGCTCGCTGTATTCTAATTTTAACAGCGTAGTGAAGCAAAAAAAAAGTATGTGGAACGCAGAAGCAGAAATCAAGCTGCAGAAGAAAGCTCAGTTCAAGGGGGACATGCTCACCTGGATCGGTGCTGCTTGCCGTCGACAAGCGCTCACTGCCAAAAGCACAGGAGAATGATAGAAATGAAGCTAACAACCTTGGATATGTCTTCCAGGAAGAAACAACCAGGGTGCCAATGAGCTCACAGCTTGTCCGCTTTGCGGAGGTGGGGTGCTATGCTACCAACATGTCTTAAAATTATGATGCTCCATGTTCCTTGTTGCATATCTTAAATTATATTTTGTTCCCAAAGTGCTATATTTAGTTACCAAAACCTCACTATGTAGTATGTATATATCTTGATAAAAGTGCAGCACTGCAGTAGGAGTGGTGCTCTGCTGGGACGTAAAAGAAAGCAGAGGATGTTACTCCAGCAGCAACAGAAATGGGCAAAAACAACAGTTTGGTTCCTTTTGATAATCAAAGGCATCAAATGCTTGCTTAAGAATGCAAACCAAACGCCACCGATTTGGCAACCCTACCCCTCAGATCTGAAGTGCCCAAACTAACCTTGATCACCAACCAGTAAACTAACCTTGATCATCAACGTGACCAAATTAATACCAAGTCTGAACCCTGCAAGCTAAATTGTTTTCATACTTCTGAAACCCCACTGTCTTGAAAAAAATGTCACCCAGGCAACATCAGCAGCACATGCATATAGTGCTGTATTCATAAGCTAAATAGGGTACACTACCTTAGCTAGCCCTGCTGCAAACTTAGGTGGGTTAGCTGGGCATAAGTGGGGTCTTACTTAACAAATTTATATCTGACTCTTTTGCACAAACTACATGAAGATATGATTTGAATATGATATCCAGCAGCCTGCTAGAGGCAGGGTGTGATAACCATGCTACAACACTGCAATGCATCCCTTTTGATAATTAACCTGAAGGGCTAGAAAACAAGTGCAGGTTGCTGTTAGCTTGGTTGCAGTTCGGAATAGATAATTATAACTATTGCTCTCTTCTGAAATTAAACCTGTTAATCCAGAAACCTCACAAGGCAACAATTAATTGATTAACAATCTTGGTTGAAATCACCATCATAGCATAAAGTTGAAACTGATTAACCCACCCAATGTTTCCTCAGAAAAACTTGGAAGCGACCTAGCTAACTAAAATGGCCACTCACCCTTGTTTGATGTTTTGTGAAATGCAAGTTAACCCACCCAAGCTACCAAATCCGAATCAATCATGAAACCTGTCATGGGATGCAAAGCGTGAACCACGCCGATGGTGGCTTGTTCCGGTGCGGCCCAAGGCCCTCGACCTTCTCCTCCCTGACGTCCTTGAGGCTGAACACCCCGGCGCCACGCTGCCAGGGCTGCCCTGGCGCTACCACCACACGCACTCGTGAACACGCCGGTACCATCGGCGACCTGCTCCCACGCCTCCACCTCGCCGGAGTAGGTGATCGAGTAGAACCTGCCCTCGTGGAGGACGGCGGCCCCGATGCTGTCACGCGAGGGCGGCCTCGGCCACCTGGCACACTTGGTCCCGGCCTTGGTTATGCCGTACCGTAGATCGGTGATGAGCATGGCGATGGCGGCGGAGTCGGAGAGGACGACCTTGCGGTAGAAGTAGCGGCGCACCGAGCCGGGGGTCGTCACTGCGAATCCGTCGGGGTACGGCGGGGCCCCCCTGATGAACGGCTTCTCCTCGAACGCGAAGACACAGGGGATGGTCTCGATGGCCGGGGGCGCCCGCTGCTCGCCGGTGACCGGGTTGACGAGGCGCAGACGGGCGAAGGCATCAGCGGTTACGAGCCACCCGCCGGAGGACGAGGTGGTCGGGCCCCGGGGCGCGCACGACGGCGGAGCGGCGGTACGCGAGCGAGAAGAGCGTGG
Organism: Aegilops longissima; assembly: GCA_021605205.1. Lineage (NCBI taxonomy): Eukaryota > Viridiplantae > Streptophyta > Magnoliopsida > Poales > Poaceae > Aegilops > Aegilops longissima. The sequence goes on from CM038677.1 coordinate 849,518,124, forward strand.
CTGTGTTCGGGGTGTCGCCGGGCAGGACGAGGCGGTGGCGCACACAACAGGCGGGCTTGGATGTGGGCTAGCATGTCCGGCGGGAGGCCGGCGACGCCGACGGCGGTGGCCTCTGCTCGATTCCGCGGCATTGGAAGCATAGGATTGGGGATTGGAGATGGGATGATCAGGTCTGCATGCGTCGTCGGATTGGACATCAACGGTCCAAATGTTGACTGGCCTTCATACCCTAAATTGGTTATCAAATGGTAAAAGAGCCAGGTCCACATTAACCCTCCCCAACTTGTTCTAAACGGCTTTGTGAAACTTAGATGGTTTTGCGGGTTTAAGGGGGCATTTTTTTATGCCAAAGTGAAGTTCAACATTATCCTTATGGTGAGTTCAGGGGATTATAACGGGTTAAGTCTTTGTACGATTTACACCCAGGAGATTTACCCCATTTAGTGGAACTTCCATCAAAATATCGGATTTTCAAGACTGCTAACACGATTAATTTTACCCCAATTTTGCATTTTGCTTATTTGTGTTAGATAGGGTCGGCATGTTGCGTCAATGATTCGTAAAAAAAAAAAAAAAAATCGGAGGGCATCATTAACCATCATGTCCAGACTTCTCTTGCTCATCTGCTCCATTCGTTCTCCTCGTACGGATATTTGTGGACCCCGGGCGTCACTTCACCTCACATATTGCCTAATTGACACGCATCAGAAAACAAGGGCCCAAAGCTTCTAAAAAGGGTATTCTAGACGATTTTTCACTCGGGTTAATTAGTATCAGAAATGCATATCTAGGGGATAAAATGTGGAATTCACTCCAAAATAAACAACCACAATGTTCAAGCTTCCCTAAAACGAAATTTCTAGTTGTCAATTGTCGTGAACGAGGGTCGGTTGGATCGAGAAATTGTGTCACGGAACAAGTGTATGACAAAAATGATGGGCTCAAGGGTATAACAAAAAAATTGTTTATTTTACTTAATTATTAAGCATTTTTCTGATAAAGGGAGTTTTATTAACTCAGTATGTAGCATCAAGCGGATACAACACATCATGAGCGACACCCGGTCTCTGCATATTCAGGATGCACACAGTCAAGAGTAACGAGTCCGACTAAAAAATATAACAGAACGACATATAGACATTAGTAAAGCCCTATAAGACCGACACTATGCCTATGTCAAAGGAGCAGTCGACCACCCATGTTGAGTGAAAACCTCTGTGACCACCTACTCCCACCGCTTACACACTGCCTTGAACAACGGCCGGTAATCCATACGGTTTAACATCGACCACATATGAAGTCAATGCGTGAAAAATAACCTGCAACGGAGAATAGAGTGTGCCATTGAAAAAACAAAAATTATTTCTACTTAGCCAAAGCGACCATAATAAGGCAGACGCTCCCACCTTTACCAGCGTGCTATTTGGTATTCCGTCCAGCTAGTGACCATATATATTGGCAAACACTTGTGAGCGGGTACAAATTTGATGCAATTTGAATGACTGGCCAAGTAGAACGCGCAAAGTTGCATTGAAAGAAGAGGTGTTTGATTGCACCATCATGGGCACAAAAACCTACACTAGTTCCTACCTTGCCAGTTGCGCCAAGCGAGGTTGTCTTTAGTTAGCACGACACCTCTCCGAAGATACCACATGGCAATCTTTATTTTTAGTGGTATCTTGGATTTCCATATTTGGTTATTATTATCGACTAGAATCTCATAATACATGAGAGCACGGTGCATAGTGTTAACTGTGAAAGATTCTGGTGTGGTGATATTCCAGCGAAATACATTCCGTCCTTCTGTCAGGTTGACCGTTTCCAGTCTACATAACAGTTGTTGCCATGACATGAGGTGGGGGACAACCAAGTCCCACGAAAAGATACATTTGGGGGGTTGGAGCCGAGCACTTGCGCGAGTTTATCGTTCTTATCACGGACAATACGGTACAAGGCCAAATATTGTTTTCGAAGAGTGGTGTTTTCTAACCACTTATCCTCCCAAAAAAAATCTCTGAGCCGTCCTTTATCGTGGAAGACCCAAAACGGAAAAGATGCTTCTTTGCTGATATCATGCCTGCCCAAAAATTTGAGTCCCCTGGCTTCTAAATATGCCTGGGACACCGCTATTTGACCTAGATACTTATTGCGTAGCAGAGTTTGCCAAACGCCCTCCTCAGTAAGAAGCTTGGAAAGCCATTTATTTAGTAAGTCATCATTATTGACCTTAAGGTCATGAATGCCTAGAACTCCCTGGTCCTTCGGTCGACAAACCACGCACCATCCGGTGAGCCGATATGTTTTTCGCTATCTCCTTGCCAGAAGATTCTGGATCTGAAATAATCCATCCTCTGCAAGACCCCTTTAGGGATTAGGAAAAACGATAGCATATAGAGAGCCATGTTTGTGAGAACTGAGTTTACCAAAACAAATCATCCCCCAACAAAGAGAAACTTACCTTTCCAACTACCCAGTCGTTTCTCTAAGCGTTCTTCCACATGTTTCTAGTCTGCAATAGTGAGACGCCGATAGTGAATCGGAATTCCCAGATAATTAATCGGGAATTGGCCTTCTTCACAACCAAACAAATATGCATACTGTGCAGCCGCCTCTTTGGCTTTTCCGAAGCAGAATAATTCACATTTATGGAAGTTTATTTTAAGACCAGACATTTGCTCGAAGGCTGAAAGCAAAAGTTTTAGATTCCTAGCTTTATCTAGGTCATGTTCCATAGAGAGAATCTTATCATCGGCATATTGCAAAATGGAGAGCCCCCATCGACAAGGTGAGGCACAACTCCTGCAATTTATCTGTCCTGCGTAGCACGTTCAATCAATATTGCTAGCATGTCAGCAACAATGTTAAACAACATTGGAGAAAGTGGGTCACCCTGACGTATTCCTAGGTCATCATTGACTTTAATCGCCACACTACCTCCCAAAATAAAAGTTTGGGCCCATTCATGCCATTTCTCAGAGAAACCTTTCATTCGAAGGGTTTGTTGAAGGAATGACCATTTTACTTTATCATAGGCCTTTTCGAAGTCAATTTTGAAGACAACCCCACCCATGTTATTTCGATGCATCTCGTGAACGGTCTCATGAAAAATGACTACTCCATTGAGTATGTTCCTTCATTGCATTAAGGTCATTTGTGATGGTCGAATCACATGGTCATCAACCATATGAAGAAGTGACCACCCGCAAGGCGATCCAAGATGGTCACAAGAAAGTCTCGTTTACCAGCCTCGGAAATAGCCACAAAATCTAGCCCAAGTTCCTGTACACAATCACCGACGTGTTTATGTTTAGTCAATTCTGTTACGTGTTTATGTTTAGTCAATTCTATTAGACCTCTTCGATTCCAAAACATGTCTCTCATGTGGAAACTCATGCTAATGTGGATGACTTGGCGTTCTTGGGTGGTTTTTGTTTCTTTTTAGAGGAATGTGACTTTGATTTACGTGAAGACACCGTGTAGTCATAAAACACTTCATCCATTCCAACCTCGGTAACCTCACCAACCAAGTGCGAAAGAAGTGGACCATCATATGTGGCAACCACCTCCTCCTCCTCCCCGGTCTCGGGGTTAGGAAGGGTATTCAAACATTTTGAAGAAACCTTTAAACGGTGTATCTCCATATGTTTGAGCACCCCAACTATTAACTTCATTTCATGATCATTCTTTCCAATAGATACTCCAACATTCTTTGAAGTAAAAGAAATGCGAGAATCCGAGAAGGAATGAAAAGATTTTGCGGAAGATGTACGTGGTGCAGAGTCCAAATTGCGCGCGGCTTGACGTTTCATGGCCTTGCCCAAAGAGTCCTTGTCAGTCGAAGAAGAGCTATCCATGGAGATTGCGTGCCTTCGGCCGGTCTGACTACAGCTGAGCCAACAACGTGTTGGCTGACCTTGCCAGCGCCATCGCTCTCATGTCGGGCTGGTCCAGTCTGGACAAGACTTATTTGCTCCGTCATTGTGCTCCCATCCATTTAGGCAAAAAATCACAAACTATTGACATGTGGACGAAAGTATTTCATAAATTGAACCGTGTTTGAAAAAAAATCACTCAGTTGACCTTTTGTGCAGCGCCCGACAGCCAAGCGATGCATCCTACTGAGTAGCGCCTTACTAACAGGCTTTGCACGCGTGGCCAGCATGGCAACCCTGGTACAGGCCCGCCCCACACCTGACAGTATAGCGCCTAGCAGGTAGCTCCACAAGGTGTGAAAAGGCAATGCCACAGCCTCATATTTAACCAGGCGAGGGGGGGGGGTCGAGGATGGGTAGGTGGTTGCTCTCGCATTCGCATTGCGCCGCATATCCAACGCTTCTCTTCCTTCCCTCCTAATAGCTAGGTGCTGCACATTACACGTGTGGCGCCTAGATGTAAGGCGCTGCATGGCCAGGTGTGTGGGCGGGCTTGGATCATGGGTGCCACGCTGGACAGGCATGCAATACCTGTCAGTAAGGCGTTGCATGGCCAAGTGTGGGGGCGAGCCTGGACCAAGGGTGCCATGCAGGCTAGGTGTGCAAGGCTTGTCATTAAGGCGCTGCACATTAGGGTGCAGCGCCTCACTATAGGATGCTACATAAAAGGATGGGCGGTGTGAAATTTTTTCAAACACGGTTCACTTTGTGAAATACTTTCGTCCACATGTCAGATTTGTGATTTCTGGCCTCCGTTTATCCTTCATCCAACGGCCAGACCAGATCTCCTTCCCCACGTCAGTATTTTTTTTCTTTTCAGCTAAAGGAAAACATAAATTCCCATGTATTCTCCCGATGGCCATCGTATTTTGGTCTACCTGGGAGCGGGGCGAGGTAACCCATGCCATGCAATGAAGAAGGACATGGCCGGCACGGGGCAGTCAATGCCGGAGGTGACTTTGACCCACGCGAGGACGACGCAGTCGTTCATGGCCGTGGGGTGCTGGCAGAGCGGCACTGTCGGCCCTCGCTTGGATGCTGCGTGGCCCGGACGACGGCATGCCCGGTACGTACAACAAGCGCCACCACGATCCCTGCGTCGATGCCGGAGGTGTCCGCCGCAGTCCTCGTGTCTGTCGATGCGAGAGATGAGAGTTGAGCAGAGCAAACCCGCGCAAACCCGCTACGGCAGCGATAGGAAGCTGCACCGGACACGTGCTCGTGGCGGCGTCCCAATTGGGCTCCTCGGCGCGCCGTAAAAGCAGCAAGCAGGCCGACCCCAAAAGTGTCTGACGAGGAGCTCCGCACATGCGCATGCACGGACGAATCTACCTAGTCGGTAGCGCGAGGATGTGTTCGGCGGTGCCAGGGTTCGCCGGCGAAAGGTGATGCCCGGAGCTGAGAGCCGACGGTGCGTGACTCAAAAAAAGAAAAGCTAGTTTGCCTCGGGCGGCCGACTCAAGGGTGCAGAAGAAAATACGTACAAACCCATCCAAAGACTGAAAAATGTACGGGGCGCTTGGTAGTTTTTTTGCTGGAAAAAATGACGTGGGGAGAATATTTAATCTGATCGTTGGATGGAGAATGGACGCAGGCGCCCCGTCCGGTCTAGTGGTCTTACCAGCGACTGCAGCCAGGTCAGCTCGAAGGTGCGAGGGTTTCACCTCTGACCCAGCTATCGCATACGTTCCCTGCACGCACAGATGTACCATCGTTGGTCTTCAAAGAGTTGTTCTCATGGACAGAGTTTTGAGCTCAATTTTGTGCATCACGGTCCAGCAAATCCTCCTCTTGCTTAGCGCATCTCCAACACTGATCCTCACAATCGTTTGGACCGCGCTATCTAGTCCATAAAAATCATCCAACGTGGACCTGTTTCGGTCCGCGGCACGGTCTAGACGTGTTTTCTTCCGCAAACCGAAGACAAACGCATGAGTCTGACCGCTGTCATGCCCGCTTACCGTCCTGGTCCGCCAAAAAACCCTCCACCCTCCCGCACGCTTCTCGCACGTTAGTCAGTTGCCCGCATTCATGTTGCTGTACAGCACGCAGCTCCACATTGAAGACGGCTCAGGGCGGATGCGATCTCCCACTGTCTCCGCCATTGAAGCACTATGCAGGCCAAGGCCGCCATCCGCTGCACGCCCGGCTGAATAGCCTCCTCGGCATATCCAAACGCCTCCATTAAACCCGCGTGGAAGCAGATGAACCTACTCCGACCATGAGCGGGCCAGCGTTAAACGCAACGCCGGGCAGGCTCCTCCCATCCGCCCTCTATATAAACCAGGCCAGACGACGGTCAAGAATCTTACCGCTCCGCCGCTCCCCATCTCCTCCTTCCACCATTTTCTCCAATCTTTCAATGACATTCGACGAGCCAGAAGAGCAGTTCTTCGGCATAAAAGCCAGCTACGTGGCCCACCGAACTCGGCGGTTACGAGCGAGGCACCTCGTTGCTCCATGTCCCTCGCCTAGCCCGACGGAGCAAGTTGTCATCCCAAGCCGGCGCGTGGTTCAACAACTCGCGCTCCATGCCAGGTCGCAGAGGAGTAGCGAGTTGCTCAATCCCGGCACGCGCGGGGAGCACGGTGACACGAGCATCGTTGCTGCCGTCAAGGACGCCATGTTGTGCCGTGCCTCCACCGACCGCGACCGTGCCAACCATCGTCGACGCGTGCGTAGCTGCACCATGCAGGCAGGGAAAGGAGCCGGCTGCGCGGACGTCGACGAGGTGGCGGCGAACATGCCCGTGCCCGCCGCCATCATCGAGGAGAAGTAGAATAATAGAGGCCGCTGCTGCTTGGGTCCCAGGAAGGTCACTGTCGATGATCCTGTCGGTTCTCCTTTATCTCGGACCATCCTGGGCACCCGCCTGAGCTCCAAGAAAGCACTCTTCTCCTCTGACCGATGCACCCTTTTTGCCTCTCCGATGAGCGGCACAGCTAGACATAGGGAATATACGGGCGAAGAATATGCCTCCGGGACTCCCGGCAGTCCGATTAGCGGGCTGCCGGACTTGGGGAAGAAAAAGGGATCCGCCGCAGCCGGCCGTAGATAGTGTAGTATATCAGTGTGGTTAGTGGCGGAGCTACATCAATAAATCTGGGCGGGCCACTAGGAAGAAAGCCCACTATATTTGCACTCACGGCCCAGTATAGCGTCAACCCCTCGCTGTATTGCCATGGATTGGGCGGGCCGCGGCCCTTTTTCGTAACACATAGCTCCGCCGGTGAGTGTGGTGGAGTGGAGCTCCGCGTGACCGTATGTGCACATACTTTTAGTTTTTTAGTTGAAAAAATGTCCAAAATATAACCATTTTTGTCCCGTTTGTATGAAATCCGGCCTTGTTTGCACGAATTTCATCTGATTTGTTGAAAAAGAGTTTGAAAGGTATGCGGCTACGGTTGGATGGCGTATCCGTGTCCACGTACGCGATGCGAGAGGAAATTTGAGAGTTGAAGTTGGAGATGCCCTTAGCTCCTTTTGTCAAGACCATGATTATGTTGCTTCCAAATAGGAGTATTATAGCCTTATAGGTGTATAATAAATTAAGCATCGTCAGGAACGAAATGGTCATCCTAGAGCACAGACTTGAAGTCGTACCCGTTGAGCTTGATGTAAACCCCTGCCTGCAGAGACCAGCCTCGTTAAAAATTTCCTATCGCTGGCCACGTCATCGACTATTTTTCCTAGAGCACAGACTATTTTTCATTCAATCTTATCAACGACTGCTTCCATCTTGGCGCTGGCCACGTCGACGCGGTGAGGTCCGAGGCGACGAACCTCACCGCGTCGGAATCCTATCGCTGCCGACGCACGTAGGCATGGGGAGTATACTACCGGCTTGCATCAAGAACCCTGCACAAGGTGGAGGCCGCCGCGGGGATGCATTGCAGTTCCCCTGGGTGTCCGGACGGTGCATATCTTCTCCCTGCTCAGCGGCGAGCGGCGGATCGCGTGCCACCTGGACCCGGCCGCGCATCCTGGTCGCGACCGGCAGAGGCTGAGGTGCAAGGGAGCCCGCCACGGACGGCGTGACCGGGGTGCAGTCCAAGAGCGCCAACTGGAGCTTGTGCTGCACGGCGCACCAGATGAGATGGGCAGCTACAGCGCCGGAGCGGCTACCCGACTCCACGGTGCCTGCCTGCGGGTTGCAATTGCAAGTGCGGGACACAAGGACCGGTGCGCGCAATCGCAATGGCGACGCGATGCCGTGATTGCTTTGCTTGCATCGGCCGAGGTTGTCAGACGGAGCAACGTGATCCGAAGGTCAAAAGCAACGTCAAGTCTGTTTTAACCCTGGGAACGTAGAGGGCGACGCAAAACCTTTTCTTCATCCCGGCTGCCTTTGACCTTTAGATCGTATCCAAACACGGGATTCCTACGTGGCTTGGGAAATGACGGGATTGGGGTGACTTAACTACCTGCATGTGGGTCCCATGGTTGCCGGGCTTGTTCTGCGAACGGACATTTACGGGGGTTTCACGGAGTTTCCTTCAAAACTAATCACTGCTCCCCCTGATTTTCAGACGGGGGTGGGGCCCTCCACTTTATTTGATCCAATCAAAAGATCATAGCTAGGCCTCTCCGTTGATCCCGTAATAGCCATACCCGTGTGTGTAGCAAAGCCGACGACCACTGGGTGCGCTCCCTCCCTCGACGTGAATCAGCGCAGTGCCGAGGCCTCCGTCGCCTCCATCAAGTGATCCAAGGCATGCGTTGCTCGCCACAAGCATCTGTTTTTTTTCTACCCACAAAAAAAAAAAGAGATCATGCCGCCAGCATGGAGTCCAAGATCGGCGATATGGTGTCTGGTGGAGCTTGAGGATGATGACGCCGCCGACACCAACTGGTCGCGCAACGTGCGGTTCGACCAATGCATAAGCATTACGGCGGCGCCGCCGACCTTCTCCACGACGCGCTCGACAACATGCAGGTCAGTGTGTACAGCCGGACCTTTGGGCAGCTCATGGAGGTCGGTTTGAACTCACCAGCACGTCGGAGTACCGTCTTTCAAGTAATGGCGGCGTCCAGTGTGAGAATTGTGTGTCTTCAGGAGACAAAACTAGAAGTGATCTCGAGTGATGTTGTAAGGCAACGTCTCAGGCAATATATTTGAGAATTTTTACTACGTCCAGGTATATCTGACCATGGGCCGGGCGGGCCGGGCTTGGGCTGGGCCTAAAAAAGCCCATGGCAGAAAACTAAGGCCCGGGCCCTCCCAGGCCCTACCATCGGGCCTACCCTTTTCAAGCCCAAGCCCGACCCATCTGGTAAAAAGCCCTGAAAAGCCTTTAGGGCTTAGGGTCGTGGGCCGGGCCTCTTCCTTAAAATGCCAATATGCCAAGACCAAGCCCACCCAAGCCCTACCGGTAGGCTCAAAACTCAGGCCCAAGCCCGGCCCACGGACAAGCCCATCGGGCCTAGGCCCTGGATTTTAGGGCAGGGCCTGGGTGGGCCGACAGGGCCGGGCCTGAGATGGCCAGGACTACGTCCAGGTGATGGGTACCCATGGCGGGATCTTATTGGCATGGGATAGCTTGGTAGTTTCTGTCACGAGCCTACACTGTACGGCGAACACGCTCACTACCCTAGTCAAAGCATGAAGGGGCTCCATTGTGGTGGCTCACAAGGGTCTATGGGCCACAAGGTGATGCGGTGAAAGTTGACTTCATGCAAGAGATTTGTGACGTCCAGGATTTGCATGTTGGGTCGTGGGCCTTTGTGGGAGACTACAACTTGCTTGTCAACCCGGAAGATAAGAACAAGGCCACGTTCAACAGGCAGATGATGGCCAGATTCAGAGCCCATCTCGATAGGCTTGAGCTCAAGGAGCTATACATAAATGGGAGGTGGTACAAGTGGAGTAATGAAAGGCGCAATCCCACGATGGAGAAGATCCATCATGTCTTTGTTTCCAACTCTTGGGAAGATATACACCCCCAAAAACCTATTGACGGTTCTGGGCTCGGCGGTATGGGATCATTGTCCTCTTCTTGTGGATCTTGACGCAGAACTAGAGATGGGCCGGCGTTTCAAGTTTAAAAGTTTTTGGCCCAAGGTTGAGGGATTCGTGGACACGGTCCAGCAGGCATGGCAATCCGTATCTTCCCAAGAAAACCCTTTTATAGTCCTGGATAGTAAGTTACATGCCACTGCCAAGGCCCTGCAAAGCTGGAGTGATCGTTGGATCGGCAACATTCGCCTTCAAATCTCCATCGCAATGGAAGTTATTGGTAGGCTCGACGTGGTGGTAGAGAGTAGGACTCTCTCGGACCAAGAGCATGGGCTACGCAAGCTACTCAAGAAAAACTGTTGGGCATCTGTTCACTTGAGAGGACGCTAGTGAGACAGCGATCTCGTTTGTTTCGTCTGAAGGAAGGGGATGTGAACACTGCATACTTCCAAAAGCAAGCACGCCATAGACAAAGAAAAAACATTATCACTTCTTTACATCACAATGGTGGGATATACACGGGACAAGATAACATAGCCGAAGTGGTGAACGGATACTATGCGGATCAATTGGATCAGCCCCGGCCCGGGAAGCTTCGATTAATCTGGACATGCTTGACTTACCACCCTTTACCTCACGCATTTGGAAGAACTGTTCACGGAAGAGGAGGTGCTCAAGACCATCAAAGCTATGCCCTTCGATAAGGCGCGAGGGGCTGACGGCTTCACAGACATATTCTATGTGACTTGTTGGCCCATCATCAAAGGTGACCTTATGAATGCACTGGAGCATTCTCGTCGAGGAGATGTCCGAGGTATGGCAACAATCAATAAAGAGATCGTCTCGCTACTGCCTAAGAAAGCCAGAGATGTGGATATTAAGGACTATCGGCCAATTAGTCTTGTTAGTGGACCAATCAAAATTTTCAACAAGACCCCTATGTCGAGGCTTGCAGATGATTTACCAAAACTCGTGGGGCATCATCAGAGCGCGTTTGTCGGAGGTAGATCACTACACGACAACTTCATGCTAGTGCAATGTATGGCGAGACGGGTGCACACCTTAAAAGTACCCACAATCATGTTTAAGCTGGACATCACCAAAGCTTTTGATTCACTACAGTGGCCATTTGTCTTGGAGGTTCTAAGGAGGCTTGGTTTTTGTGAAAGATGGATCTCTTGGATTTCTGGGTTGCTGGCTACCTCATCCACGAGAGTCATGGTCAATGGTGCTCCCAGAAAACCAAACCTAGCATGTCAAGGTCTAAGGCAAGGAGCCCCCCTCTTAGTCATGATCTTCATCCTATGTATAGAACCCCTTCGGGTGCTACGAAAAGAGGGTTGTTGGCACCTTTGGCGAGGTCTGGCTTGAAACAAAGGTTGTCCGTGTTTGCGGATGATGTAGTGGCGTTCTTCAAAACAAATGAGACTGAGACGAGCATGTGTGGATCGATCTTGGGGATGTTTGGGCAGGCTTCGGACCTGGTGGTGAACATGAGTAAGTGCGTGGCCATGTCCGTTAGATGCTCACATGATGAGATGGAGGTTGTCTCGGCATCCTTGGGCTGCCCCACTTCACCGTTTCTGTGCAAATACCTGGGTATGTCGTTGACGATCAGAAAACAAACAACGACGCAATTGCAAGGTCTGGTGGATCGAGTTGTCGATTGTCTCCCGCTTTGGAAGGCGGCCATGCTACCAAAAGACGGCTGACTCCTGCTTATCCAATCTGTGCTATGCGCTATTCCCATCCACTCTATGATAGCGTTGGAACTGCCTTCAAAACCCTGTCGGCCCTGGTAAAGATTTGCAGAGGCTTTCTGTGGTGTGGCAAAAAAGAAGCACGAGGTGGAAAACGGGGTGGTAGCTTGGGAGGTGGTCTGCACGACGAAGTGGGATGGTGTCTTAGGAATCCCCAATCTTCACTGGCTGAACAAGGCGCTACAAGCGCGTTGCCATGGCTGCAAAAGGTTGTTAAAGACGGACCGTTGAAGAAATTTCAGATTAATGTCCCCGCCGGAATCTTGCGCCCTAGTGAGGCGGCTGCATGTACGAAAATCGGTGATGGGAGAGCAACGCTGTTTCGGGAGGATCGGTGGATCAACTGTCTACGGATTTGCGAGATTGCGCCATATATTTATGAAAGGATCCTGAGGAGAGTCAAGAAAAGCAGACTTGTCGCAGACGCGCTCGCGGAGGACAATTGGGCAGGGGACATTGGCCCTGACATTACCCAACATGCTTTGGGCCAGTTCATACGTTTGTGGCCACGAATCTTTGCCTGGCAACTAACGAATGGGGTGGAAGATTCAGTCACGTGGGCTTGGGAAGCGAATGGTAACTTCTCGGCCTGCTCAGCATATGCGGCTAGGTACATGGGACTTGAGTTATCCCCGACGACCTCATTCACTTGGCAGTCTAAGGCACCCCTCCAATGCCCTTTTTTTTGCTTGGCCAGCACTCAAAAATCGATGCTGAACATCTGACAGGCTTGCTCGACGTGGATTACCCCATCAGGATGCATGCCCATTGTGCAAACAACAGGAAGATACTATGCAACACTTGCTAATTGACTGTGTGTTTGTCAAACAAGTTTGACACTGGCTAGGATCAATCACTGGGAGGATGGAGTTGGAACCACGGCAAAATGAAACCTCCAGTCAGTGGTGCGCCAGGCAGGACGGCAACGCGAGCCACTACCGCAAGTCTTTGCGCGCTAAATGCCTTCTCGGCAGGTGGATGTTATGGAAGCATCGGAACGCCATTGTGTTTTTCTTTTTGGGATCCCTGAAAATTTCCAGTTCAATGGCGTGCTCGTGTTCAAAAATTTCGGGCCCAACTAACCAAAACAAACCGCAGCAAAGCCCATCGGTCTACCCTCCAGCTAACCCTAATCCCCTTCTGCTTGCTTCTCAGCCGCCGGCGCCTCCCACCCCCCGCTCCCGCGACGGCGCCCCTTCCTCCGTCTGCACCGCCGACGCCATGTCGTTGTCGGTCGCTCTCCCGCAACAGGGCTACTACTGCCACTAGTGCGACCTCGCCATCACCATCGCCGCCCCCGCCTCCCGCGACGACAAAGTCTTCTGCCCGGTCTGCGCCGGGGGCTTCGTCGAGGAGCTCTTCGACGACGAGGAGCCCCCAAACCCCATCCCTCACCACCAGCCCCACCCGTCTCCCTTCTTCCCCTTCTCCAGCTTCCTCGACCTCCGCAACCCCAGCGACCTCGCGGTGGTTCCTCGGCTCGCCCTCCCCCTCCGCGACCCCCCCCCCCCCCCGCCGCCGCCTCCTCCAACCCCAGCAACCAGTTCGACGTCCACCTCGGCGGCCTCCTCTCCGGCGGCGCCACCATCCAGATCGTCCTCGAGGGCTCCTCCTTCCCCAACGGATTCGTCACCTTCGGTGCCGGCGGGGTCAGCCTCGTCGACTACTTCATGGGATCCGGCCTCAAGCAGCTCATCCAGCAGCTCGCGGAGAACGACCCCAGCCGCTACGGCACCCTGCCGGCCGCCAAGGCTGCGGTTGCCGCCCTCCCTGATGTCGCCGTCGATGGGGGGCGCCCAGCACGTCCTCCACAAGGACTGCATCCTGCCATGGCTTGACCTCCACAGCTCCTCCCTGTCTGCCGCCATCTATGACCACCAGCGCCAGGCAGCTGCCGCTGCGGTAGCGGCACCTGCGTCCCCGGGTGGCGGCCCTTCGCCTAGGGTCATGGTGAGGAGGTTCAGGATCTCGTTGCCGTGGCCTCTCAGGGCCGCTTTTGGAGCTCAGCAGGCGGAGAGCAGTGACCAGGACGCTGCTGGCTATGGCGACTACAAAAACGATGGGAATGCGAGCGGTCGCTCGTATGATGATCTCGACTGAGGTGCTTGCAATGATGATTATGAGATGAGCTCAACTTCGGGTGATATGTTCGATGTTTTGAGGGGGGGGGGTCTATCAAGAATCATACAATCTTTGGGGTCTGTGTTGTTTCCGTCAGCTTTCAAGTCTTGATTTCTTGTATTATCATCATTTTATTCCTAGTCCACTAAATTGACAGGTAGTTTTGTTCTAAAATATGTCATATGATCCTATAAAGTAGTAATCAGAGTTAGTTAGTTTTGAAATAGTGATACGACATAATAAGTATAATGATACAGAACGAAAAATACCTATATAGGAGTATCAGACAACATATCTCCGGTGAAGTACTCCATAAAATTTATATTAGTTTACAAGAGGAAGTATTTCATAAAATTTACCATCCACGCACCACAAGATGACCTACAGGATTACAGAACATAAAATATATTCAGTTTTATTTAATTTTTATAGATGTTTATACAAAACTTTTAAAACCATCAACTGATCATGACTATAACAAGCCGTGATGATTAAAAAAATGGCACCCAAAATCGAACATGCCGTATAAAAGAAAAGCATTTTTCTAGAAGATGAAAGAAAATTGGTTTGGACAACGCCACAGTCACTCACAATCCTTCTCTGGACACTGCTAGTATATACTGTAGTTGTACTAAAAAAAGTCAGTCATTCCACCGCCCCTGTCTTTTCTCCTCCCTTCCCTAATCTTCCATGGTCGCCAGATCCCTCCCTCCACAGCCGGCCTCCCTGTAAGGCCGCCCCTCCCCTTCGTCACCCACGCCGACGAACGTGCATGCCCCTGCTCCACCTCACTCCTTCTTTGAATTCGGCCGTCGAAGTGCTTGGCATGCTCGCCGGCGACGCCGGCCCCTTACCGCACACGCCGGACTGCCGACCTCTCAGGCGGGCGGCGCACGCCGACCCCAGGAAGAGAGAAGCGAATATTTTGTGCCGGCTTCTTGCTCAGCTGGGGATTTGAAGAGGACGGCCGTGGCCATGGCCTTGGAGGAGGTGGAAGTTCCCGTCCCCACGGAGAAGCTGTCCACGGATCCAAATCTGTAAGCAGAAAGAAAAGAACCTGATCTTGGATTTCTTCACTTGCGTTATTCAGAGTCATCCTAATCCACCATACGTTCCCTTATTCAACTGGATGACCGCAGAGACGGGGGAAGGCGAGGTGGCCACCGGGAGCTTCAACCTTCCCACCTACATGCACAGGCATGTTTGGTAAGCCGCAGCACCTGTTAAATCTGTTTAGCAACTATGAAGTGTTGTGTTAATATTAGAACAAGCTGAGAATCAGAACAAACAGATTACATATTACCCCATCTCTTGTTTCATACGTACAGAGCTTGCGAAGGATGAGTTGCAGCAGCGAGGGTAGTCGGTGCTGGGCCTTACTGGATACATGTCCCTAGTGAACCGATGCTAACAAGAAGAAGGTACTATGCGGAACTGGAAATGTGGATGGGTTTGTGTTAACACCACATTCTCATGACCGAATTCGCAATTTGGGGCTGCTCATGACCTCTTGCCGTCTGCGAATTGGCATGTTGAAGCTCATCTTTCGTGATGGTTGATCCATGCATAATAACCTGATTTTTCATGTTATCAGTACATGCGTACCATTGGATTTTCGCTGTCACATAAGGTACTTTCAGTTCGGACGATGTGTTCATTTGATGGACACATTCTTGTGTTCTTGATACAGGCAATGCAGAAAGGTCATCAGCGTACCTTGACCATTCTCTCAAGAGTTAAGAATTCTTCTGTGCAAGGACGGCTTAGCTGATCAAGGTATATGACAATGATTTTTGTTGTTGCAACACAGTAGTGTCTTCTCTCACATTGTTGGATCACCAAATGTATCAGTACTATAACACTGTATATAAATCAGTTGTTTACGACTTGTGTTTTGTCTCAGGAAGTGTCAAGGTAATGCTGCTATGTGGTTCTGACCTGCTCGAGTCATTCAGCAAGCCATGGGTTTGGATTCCAGATCAGGTACAAAACTTGAACACGTTTTGGTACCGAAAGGGGATGGGAGCAACAAGTCTGAATCAAAGAGTATGTTTTGAATCTTCGTTGCATTGCACAATATTTTTATTCTTCTAAGAGATTCATGTAGTTGTACATGGAACATTTCCTTGATGTGATGGTCGGGCATATTTGTTTACTAAATCATACTTCCAGATTACCTTTGTCGGCAACTCTAAATATTTCTTAGATGGCTTACCACAAGCATTAGTCCTGCAGAAACATATATTCTAAACAGGTTCATGATAGATCAACAAAATCTTGTTGATGCTCTCACCTATTAGGATATGCACATGAAAAAAAAAAGATATGCCAAAGTTGCGTAGTTCCAACAAACAGACATTCAAATGCACCATTTTGTACTCAGGAAGCAGGAAGTGCGACTTCTTTAGTTTTCAGAATTAGAATGGATCACGTGTACTTCAGAT
This sequence comes from Aegilops longissima, assembly GCA_021605205.1. Taxonomy (NCBI): domain Eukaryota; kingdom Viridiplantae; phylum Streptophyta; class Magnoliopsida; order Poales; family Poaceae; genus Aegilops; species Aegilops longissima. The sequence continues at coordinate 849,534,337 of CM038677.1, forward strand.
GTTTTCAGTTTAAATAATCATGCACATTCTCAATCTTCATGTGTGCAAAAGTGGGTTTATACAGATTTATACAATTCATTGTAACATCCTGGAGCTGGATAGATGCTATATTACTTTGTAGAACGATTGTGTTGGTGGTCATGTTGATGGAACTTGATATAGTAAAGTCACTTTCCTGTATTTACTTGATATAGTAAAGGCAATTTGCAACACAAATCCAGTTTCATTATCCTCATATAGTCAGTATGTAAAATGAACGCCTTATAGCATTTTGCTGTGCAACTGTTTATTATTTAGAACTCTATTATCAAAAATCTAATCATGAGTAATGCTGCAACAGTCAAAGGAAGAAGTTGAACCTGAAGAAGTCCTCGGAAGAATCACATCTGCGTGTGCCCGGCTGGTTCAGGGGACGCGACAGGCGCTGGCGCCCTACTACTACGGTCCGTGATTTCCGTGATTGTAGGGGAGGCGCGGGGCTGGTTGTTCGACTACTACTACGGTCAGTCATTGGTAAATGCTAAGTGCACACCGTAGAGGTATTGGATTAATGATGGCTGTTAGATTGAGACTCGTTGGCCTAATTGTGTGGTGCTGATTGGCTTATGCGTTATTGTGGGACTAATTGCGGGGTGCGCGTAGGAAAGTTTTTGTTTGATTGTTTAATAGTAGTAGAGATGCATGACGCGTCGGTAATTGCACGTATGAGTGGAGACGGGGCGGGGCGATGTATGTGTCCAACAAATGGACGACATAGTTGCAGTTCAGTAAAGTGCGCGCGTGCGTTGGAAGTGAAATTTTGGTTTTGGTTTATGGGCGTGCAAAACAAATCTCTGCTGAGCCTGAGCTGTGTGGTACGTACGGGCGTAGGATATAGGAAAATAAACCCCCTATGTATGGCGTGCACGGTCCATATCCTCAAAAAAAAAAAAAAAAACATCTCGGGGGAGGTTGCATCTCGGGGAGGCTGGCTGGCTGGCTTTCCTTGCTTTATTTTGGACGGTCTCGGTAAAATACGCGCACCAAATCAATTGATTTCAATTCCTCGTTAAGTGACGCGTCGCTTTCCATGCGAGGCTCCTCGATTATTGCTGGCGCATTCATGCTTTTGTCGGGTGCTAACAAAGAATGCGACACGACGCGGTAGGCGGGCCCGAACGTAATTAATGCCCCCCACCTCCACCGTTGCGCCACGCCTGGGCTATATAAGTACGCACACATCTTCCTTAACCTAATCACATCTCCTCCTCCTCTACTTGTCGTTCAGCTGCCAAGCTCCTCTCCTCTCCTCCGAAAACGGTGGCACGCATCACCATGCATGCCCGTCGTCCTTCACCGGTGGTGCCCGGCCGTCAACAACCTCCTCCAGAAATCGTATCTCCCTCACTCGTAGCAGCCGTTGGCCACGTCCATCGCCGGTGCTGGTCCGACGGCCCTTGGTTCGCCGGCCGATCCTTCCGCATCAGCAACCATGAGATTCAGCCGACGGTCGGTCACGTCGTCTCGTCGTGCAATCCAAACTAGAGATTCTTCTTCACGGCGGAACGACGCGAGTGGATGTGCGGGCTACTACCACTAAGGCCTGCGAATGGCCCATCCTATCCTATCCTGCCTGGTGGCTCCGAGTCCGTCTTCGGCCCGCCACCGAAACGGAGCCCAGGTATGTATTACCCTTTTTGGCCCGCCATCCAGTTCCCATTAATTCACCACCCCACCCCAAGCTTAACCTAGCCGCTGTCCCACCACAGCACCCGCCGTCACGCTGTTGCTGGATGGATCACCGTCCTTCCCTTCCCTGGTGGCAATCAGATTCTTCAAGCCCAGCAGCGTGGTGGCACCGTCCTGTATGGACGCGGATGGAGGAGGATGTGTGCCGCGCTAAGGCCCGCCGAACTCCGGCCCGCCTGGAGCCCAGGTACGTGAGTGAGCCCTGGACGCAGACGCGGATGCGGATGGAGGAGGATGTGTGCCGTGCTAAGGCCCGCCGGACTCCGGCCCGCCTGGTGCCCAGGTACGTGAGTGAGCCCGGTCCATCTCCCGTTCTCAATCCCTCTCAAGCCCCTAACCCTAGCCGCGCCTGTGTACACGGAGGGAGGGCATGGGAGTCAATTGCGCACCTCCCCCACCAACCCTAAAACCTCTAATCCCCACACCACACCACACTCCCAAACCCACGCTCCTCCCGCACCACAGTCCCGACTCCGTCCCTTCCCTTCCCTTCCCTTCCTCCGGGCGAGCAAGCAGACGGCGGATCTGCTCTCCTCTTGTCTCCTCCCCTTCCCCTCCCCCTCCTGGTAAGCAGCAGCCTTCGCCTTCCCCCGCTCCGATCCATTGATTGCTGCATCCGCCTCCCCTCCGCCTTCTGGTAAGAAGCAGCCTTCGCCTTCGCCTTCCAACGCATTTATAATAAACAGTTTTACCTTTGTTATTAGAACTCATTTTCTCCACGAATAGTCTTATCTGGTACAATTTTATATTATATCCAGCAAAACTATTTTTTTGAGGTAGCAAAACTAAACATATCAAAAAATACTTTTGCTGGATATAATATACTAAATATTTAATTTTATCACTGATATGATGTAATACACATATAATAAATATAAGGGACCCTTAAATACAAAGTATACATTGTACAAAATGACATTAGTTAATTTTCTTCAGATAATGCCTCTTCTAAGTCATTGGCTAAGACTTTAGTGTTTTTATGTAGTGGAAAAGGAAGAAAGTTGCATGTATTTGTATATTAATTATTCCACTAAAATTAAAATTATATGTATGAGCTTGTATCTATTTTAGTTTTTTTAAATATCATGGCTTAGAGCTCTAAAGGATACAGAGGGTTCTAGACTGCATGGTTGTTTACTCTAGGTGTAAGTAAGTAAAAGTTGTAGTTTCTAGCCTAAGAAAGTTGGTTGTGTTGCTACTATGTCTCTGACCAAGTAGTGTACAAACATGCATGGGAATGCAAAAGGGACTTGCACACTCTTGGAAAAAGAAGCGACATATATAATGACTTGAATCTATACCTAGTAATAAGGAGAGGTGCGTTTCTGTGAATTTTTTGGTCTGTCCACCGCTTTCAGATTTTATTTTTATCCGAGGTGGTACTAACATTTTGTGCATTTGCCCGCTTAATTTTTTGGGTCTGGCCTTAACATGCACTGTAGCCAAAAATTTCATCCGTCCAGGCCGTGTTTAAAAAACTATTGGCAAATACACGCCCAGGGTGTGCCCAATTGAGCCATCTCGGAAGCATTATGGTAATATATTAGTTTTAACTGCACTAGTAAAACTGCGAAAAACAGAAGCAGGTTTTGGAAACATTTTCGTTAGGTTTTTAGGTTCTCTCGAAAGCGATTTGTTGCCACCGTCGAGGTTTATCTAGCCTAGCCGGTCCAACTGATTTTTCTTTTCGAGCTCACCTTTGGGAGATCCCAATATCAAAACTCGGCCTTGATCGAACTTCTAGCATGTGAGAGGTGATTTAGGGTTCCTGCAACAACCGATCCGGAAACTGTTGGGTTAAGGTTCAAGATGTCCGCGGTAAGGTCAGCGGCGGCAGAGGAGTCGATCATGGGGTCTGCGGCTGAGTTGGAGAAGTTGATGGCGGAGCTAGAGCCCCGCGAGGAAGATTGATGACCCACAAGTATAGGGGACCGCAACAGTCTCCGAGGGTAGTATTTCACCAAGATGTATTGATTTGACACAAGGGGAGCAAAGAAATATTTATAAGCCTTAGCAGTTGAGTTTTCAATTCAACCACACCTGAGAAGTCACTTTCCTTGCAACAATTTATTAGTAGCACAGTAGTTTGATAATAGTGGAGGTAGCAGTAGTAACAGTAACATAACAGTAGCAGTAGTTTTGTAGCAATTGTAACAACAACAATAATAGTGATTCGAGCGAATATAATATTATGAAAAGTGAAGGCATGAAGTAGCGATGGATATTTGGATGATATTGATCATGTAACAGTCGCAATCTAGAGCGGTACACAATAGCTGCAATTCATCAATCATATGTAGGCATGTATTCCATATATAGTCATATGTGCTTGCAGTAAGAACTTGCATGACATCTCTTGTCCTACCACCCATGGCAGCGTGGTCCTATTGGAAACTACGAGTGATTAAGGTGCTCCTCTTAATGAAGAACTGAAACAAAGCATTAATACATAGTGAATACATGAACTCCTCAAATTACAGTCATCCCCGAAGAGTATCCCAATTATTGTCACCTTGGGGTCTACGGTTGAGAACAATATCAGGTGCATATAACTTGTAGATATGATCAAGAAATCAAATATATTCATGAAAATACAATAGGTTTAGATATGAAATCATGGCACTCGGCCCTAGTGACAAGCATTAAGAATAGCAAATTCATAGCAACATCAATCTCAGAACATAGTGGATACTAAGGATCAAGCCATAACAAATTGACTCGATTACATGACAAATCTCATCCATCTCCATCTACCTCTAGTGTGCCTATAATGAAATTACTCACTCCCGGTGGTGAACATCATGAGGTTGTCGATGAAGAAGGGATGGTGATGATGGCAGCGACGAATCCCCCTCTCCGGAGCCGCGAACGGGCTCCAGAACAGCCCTCCCGATGAAGAACAGGAGGTGGTGGCTGCTCCGTATTGTAAAACGATGTAATTCCTTCTCTCTGCTTTTTTCTCGGGAAGACGGGACTTATGGACTTGGAGTTATGGCAAATGGATGTTTGTGGGTTCCACAAGATCTGGCGGCACGCCCCCCGGGAGGGTGGGGGTTGGGAGGGGGCACCCAGTGAGCTTGTGGCTCCTAGGTGCCCCTCCGATAACTCTTTGCGCCCGTATTTTTTTATATATTCAAAAACAAATCTCCGTAATTTTTCATTCAATTCCGAGAACGTTTTATTTCAGCACAAAAAAACACCATAGTAGGTCTGCTAAAAACAATGTCGGTCCGGGCTAGTTTCATTCAAATCATGCAAGTTAGAGTCCAAAACAAGAGTAAAAGTGTTTGGAAAAGTAGATACTTGGAGACGAGGACAGGCACATAAGTTTCCGAGGCCACTTCGAAGACGGGGACATGACTTCTTGAGGCCTTAGGGGCAATCGCATAAGTGGAAAGGGAGACCTGTAGAATAAGAAAGTAAAGCCTCATAAGGATAATGTAAGGATATGCAGAAGTTCACAATGAAAACGACACTTACATGGCAGGGTTGTGCGCTGTCCCGTCAACGGGTCGGTGGACGGCCGACCCGGTTTTTTCCAGTTCCATTGAGGAATTGAGCTAATCCTTTGACGATTCGATCAACGGACTTTGATAGAAGGAGTATAAGTTCTAAGTCAAAATAGCATCGGCGAGGATCGTTTCCGGGAGGAAGCGCAGGGAGCACTGTCCACACTTGAGGAAACTAGAATGCCTGGGTAATCGACGATAACAGCCACCTCGGCACTGCTACTTGTGAGCTGCGTTGGGATTTCATCGAAGAAGAGAGGATGAAGCAGTACAGTAGAGATAAGTATTTCCCCCAGTTAAGAACCAATGTTATCAATCCAGTAGGAGAAGCACACAGAACCTCGTTAGCAGCACCTACACTCACAAAAGCAAATACTTGCACCCAACGCAAACCAGGGGGGTTGTTAATCCCCTCGACGGTTAATTGAAAGGATCAAATCTCGTAGTGATAGATAGAGAGATCAAAACACAAAATAAAAAGACGGTAAGTAAATTGCAGCAAGGTATTTTTGGATTTTATATATGATAAAAGATAGACCCGGGGGCCATAGTTTCCACTAGAAGCTTCTCTCTTGGACATAGCATATAGTGGGAGAACAAGTTAGTATTGGGCAATTGATTGAAAAGTGCATAGTTATGACGAGTGGAATGATCATGTATATAGGCATCACGCCCGAGACAAGTAGACCGACTCCTGCCTGCATCTACTGCTATTACTCCACCCATTGACCGCTATCCAGCATGCATCTAGGGCATTAAGTTCATAAAAAATGAAGTAACACCTTAAACAAGATGACATGATGAAGACAAAGTAAACCCACTCAATATGAATAAACCCCATTTTTTATCCTTAATATAAACGATACAAATACGTGTCATGTCCCTTCCTGTCACTGTGATTGAGCACGGCAAGATCGAACCCATCAAAAATCACCTCTCCCATTGCAAGATAAATCAATCTAGTTGGCCAAACCAAACGTGTAGATCGAAGAGAAATACAAAGCTATAACAATCATGCATATAAGAATTCAGAAAATACTCAAATGATATTCATGAATAATCTGATCATAAACCCACAATTCATCGGATCCTAACAAACACACCACAAAAGAAGATTACATAGAATAGATCTCCAAGAACATCAAGGAGAACATTATATTGAAGATCAAAGAGAAGAAGAAGCCATCTAGCTATTAGCTATGGACCCATAGGTCTTAGGTAAACTACTCACGCATCATCAGAAGGGCAGCAAGGATGATGTAGAAGCCTTCGGTGATCGGTTCCACCTCGGGCAGAGTACCGGAGAAGGCCTCCAGATGGGATGACGGAAGAACAGAGGCTTGCGGCGGCAAAAACATTGTTTCGGGTGGCTCTCTGTTGTATTGGGAATATTTCAAAATTTATAAAAGCGGAATTAGGTCAAGAGATGCCACGAGGGGCCCACAAGCCTGGGGGTGCCCACCTCGGGGCATGCCTGGCAGGCTTATCACTCCCTCGTGACTCTTCCGTTCTTCTCCCGAAGCTTCTAGGGTCCCTTCTGGTCGAGATAAAAATCCTCAAAAAGTTTTGTAGCGTTTGGACTCCATTTGGTATTGTTTTTCCGAAAATCCAAAAACAAGCAAAAACAACAACTGGCACTGGACACTAGGTTAATAGGTTAGTCCAAAAAAATGATATATATGTATATAATAGCATAATAAACATCCAAGATTGATACTGTAATAGCATGAAAGAATAAAAAATTATAGATTCGTTGGAGACGTATCAGGAACCATCATCGCTCCTAATAAAAGACCCTTTCCTTGAAGATGAGGGCTATTTCCAGGTCCTCAACATAGCCAAGGTCATCATCCCAGATATAGTTTTCTGGTTGCAGAATGGGTGGAAGTACTTCCCCATAACGGATGAACGCGTTGTTGAAGAGGCTGGACTCCTCGGGCCATAGGCACGACCATCACATTAAAAACGGTAAGCTTGTGGCGGCCGAGGCAAGTAACTTGAGCAGCCAGCCGGGACACCTCGGTGTCATCCACCTCGGATGGACTTCTAGGCCGCCAGTTGAATGGCTTCTTCAGCGGGGCATGTAAGAAGGGGGGAAGCCCTTGTCGAATAGGATCTTCTAGTGGTACGTCCGCAATATAAAACCACTCGGTCGACCACATATCTGAACCCTCATTAGGGGTGCCAGGAAGATAATTCGCCCCAGCAATCCTGCATACCTCGGCATCTCCAACTTCGAAAATTGTGTCGTCTAGGAGCAAGGAATTAAAGAAAAATACTTCCACCACAACCCAAAGTGGGCTTCACAGCCAAGGAAGGCCTCGCAAAGAGTTACGAAGCCCAATATGTGGAGGATGGCATTGGGCATGGGGTAGTGGATATGGATCCTATAAAACACTAGAAGGCCCATAAGGAAAGGGTGCATGGGAAAGCCTAGTTCTTGAACGAGAAAGGAAATGAAGCAGATTCACGATACACCTCCATCGCATCTACTTTTCCAAACATTTTTGATCTTGTTTTGGACTCTAATTTGCATGATTTGAATGAGACTAACCCGGACTGACGCTGTTTTCAGCAGAACTATCATGGTGTTGTTTTTGTGCAGAAATAGAAGTTCTCGGAATTGGACGAAACTTTTTGGAGAATTTTTATGGAATAAATAAAAATACTGGAGCCAAGACCCACTAGAGGGGGGCCACCTGCTGCCCACAAGGCACCAGGGCGTGCCAAACCCCTGGGCGCGCCCTGGTGGCTTGTGGGGGCCCACGAGGCTCCTCTGACCCTAATGTCAACACTATGAATTCATGTTCCCCGAGAAAAAAATAAGAGAAGAAGTTTCATCACGTTTCACGATAGGGAGCCACCGCCACCTCCTGTTCTTCATCGGGAGCCTCGTGGGCCCCCACGAGGCTCCTCTGACCCTAATGTCAACACTATGAATTCATGTTCCCCGAGAAAAAAATAAGAGAAGAAGTTTCATCACGTTTCACGATAGGGAGCCACCGCCACCTCCTGTTCTTCATCGGGAGGCCCGACTTGGAGTCCGTTCAGGACTCTGGAGAGGGGGATTCGTCGACATCGTCATCACCAACCCTTGTTCATAACCAGTTTCATTATGCTCACCACCGGTAGTGAGTAATTCCTTCGTAGGCTTGCTGGATGGTGATGGGTTGGATGAGATTGATCATGTAACCGAGTTACTTTTGTTAGGGCTTGATCCATAGTATCCGCTATGTTCTGAGATCGATGTAGCTATGACTTTGCTATGCTTAATGCTTGTCACTCTGGCCCGAGTGCCATGATTTCAGATCTGAACCCTTTATGTTTTCGTGAATATATTTATGTTCTTGATCCTGTCTTGCAAGATATACACACCTATTACGTGTTATGGTCTGCATACCCCAAAGTGATAATAATTGAGATTCTTTCCGGTGATTACCGTAGTTTGAGGAGTTCATGTATTCACTATGGGCTAATGCTTTGTTCTGGTTCTCTACTAAAAGGAGGCCTTAATATCCCTTAGTTTCCTTATGGACCCCGCTGGCACGGGAGTGTAGGACAAAAGATGTCATGCAAGTTCTTATCATAAGTACGTATGACTAAATAAGGAATACATGCCTATATTACATTGATGAATTGGATCTAGTTCTGTGTCGCCGTAGTTTATAACTGTTACATGATGAATGTTACCCAACATAATTATTCGTCACTGATCCAATGCCTACAACTTTCGCATATTTATCCTGCTATGCTACTATTGTTGTTGCTATTGCTATTACAATCACTATAAAACTGCTACTGCTACTCTTACCGTTACTATTGCTATTGCTACCACTATTATCAAATTATCATACTACTGTGCTACTGATCACTCTGCTACAGATATTTAGTTCTCCAAGTGTGGTTGAATTGATAACTCAACTGCCAATACTTACAAATATTCTTTGGCCCCCCTTGTGTCGAATCAATAAATTTGGGTTGAACACTCTACCCTCGAAAACTGTTGCAATCCCATATACTTGTTGGTTATCAATTTGCTCTGCACCATGGGGTACGGGATACCTATCCTTGAAGACCCCTCTATCTATGGCCACCAGCCAGGGCGAAACGTTGCGAACTTTGGATCAGGAAGATACCTTTGTGTTGTCAGTCGATTCAGTTGCCCTTGGGCAACCAAGCAACTCCTTCAGTCTCCATCGAGGGGACAATTGGGGCCACTCAATGAGCCAGGCGCATTCGCCATTTTTGGAGCTCTAAAACTGATGACAGGGAGTTGCGTGGGCGCGAGAGATAAGTAGATAGGGAGAACTCTTCCTTAGTCTTATGTCCGCAATAATGGGACATGCAACAATGGGACACTTTAATCCCTGATAGTTAATTGTGGCCCACTATGACCCCTTTAACAGGTATATTGAGACGTGGGTCCACAAAATCACCAACGCTATGTTTGGATGTCTGCATTAAAGACCTTTGTATTGTATTAGTTTCAATTCCATTTCAGGCAGGAGACTGTAATGAACATGAATACGAATTCAGTTGTTTGGATGTTAACTGAATTGGCTCACGGAATCCTACTGAGGTTTCAATATGGATTCATTTTTGGGTGTCAAACTATGGAACTGCATAGCAACATTAGTGTATGCATCCAACAGAAGTTGTATAATGTGCGAGTGGCTACAGTTGGATGATTATATAGCAACAAAAAAATATCTAATATACTAGAATGGTGGAGGAAGAAGAGTAGCCGTGTTGATGCACGAAGAAGGGGAGCCGTCTTGGTATCCGGCGGTAGCTAGCTGGGCAGAGGAGGACCAGGAAGAAGGGGAGCCATGTCTCGGCTGAGATGGCCCAAGGGAGAGGAGATGGGCTCCAGCGGTCGGTGACCGCAGTGCCGGCATGAAGGGAAGGGTTGGCGCCAGAAGGGACTGCAGCCGCAGCCATCAGAGGTCAGATGGGATTTGGCTGCGGCGAGCATGGCCGGAGACAATGGGAAGGGGCGCTGCAGGAGAGGAAGGATCGGCGGCAGTGGAGGAAAAAGGCAACGGGAGGGCATCGATCTGCGGGGCGCCGCCGTCTTCGATCTGCTTGGGCGTCGGCTTCTTTGATCTTCCTGGGTGCCGCCGTCCTCTGTCTCATGGTGGAGGGAGGAAGGGACAAAAGAGAGGCCCGACAGAGCCAATTCGGCAGAAATCGGACACTAGTAGAAAAAGGGTCATACGTGAAGCACATTAGTGCCGGTTTGAATTTGAGCCGGTACTAATGTATACATTAGTGCCGGTTCGTGGGGGCGATCAATAGCACCGGTTCGTGGCGAACCTTTAGTACCGGTTCATGCCACGAACCGGTACTAAAGAGGCTGTGTCAGCCTGCGGTCAGGCTATGGCCCCACCATCACCATTTAGTGCCGGTTCGTACCACGAACCGGTACTAATGACGTTGTGGCAGGATGTTTTAATTAGTCCCACCTCGCTCCCCTAACAAGCCTTTTACCACCTTAAATATGTTATTTCTCAAACTATCATAAGCACTTGGTCTTCATTGAACTCTATGTGTAGAATTTGTGACCTCAATATGAGTCTTCATCGGCTTATAAATCGTTGATGACTCATATTGATAATTCAGATTGTACACACAAAGATCATTGATGATCAAAGTATCTTTTTGATGTTATATGATCATATTGACAATTTAGACTGTAAAGAAATATAAGATCATGATGTAAATGCTCTTATATTTTTTGCGTTCAGTATGCACCATTCAAAGCGACGCCATCAACTTTCAACCATTTCTGCCTTCATTTGCTATTTTTCATGCATTCAATGATTTGTTTTGAGAACTAAATGACCTGGAAATTGAAAAGCACTACAAATGAACTCTGAAAAGTTGAAACTTGGCATGGTATCATCATTTCACCCACATAGATTGTTCAAAAAAGTAGAGAGGGTTACGGCAAAACTAGATGCACCGTTCACAAACTGGACAATCTCTTTCGAAGTATTCAGGTTTCAGACGAAATTAAACTCATCTGTTACAAAGGCATTTCATTTTTTTAAACTTATTACAACTCCAGACTTTTTGTGCATTCAGTATGCACCATTCAAAGCGACGCCATCAACTTTCAACCATTTCTGCCTTCATTTGCTATTTTTCATGCATTCAATGATTTGTTTTGAGAACTAAATGACCTGGAAATTGAAAAGCACTACAAATGAACTCTGAAAAAGTTGAAACTTGGCATGGTATCATCATTTCACCCACATAGATTGTTCAAAAAGGTAGAGAGGGTTACGGCAAAAACTAGATGCACTTCGTTCACAAACTGGACAATCTCTTTCGAAGTATTCAGGTTTCGGACGAAATTAAACTCATCTGTTACAAAGGCATTTCATTTTTTTAAACTTATTACAACTCCAGACTTTTTGTGCATTCAGTATGCACCATTCAAAGCGACGCCATCAACTTTCAACCATTTCTGCCTTCATTTGCCATAACTGTTTTAGCGCACCACCTTTAGTACGGTTGGTGGCTCCAACCGTACTAAAGGGTGACCAATACTACAGTTGCTTAGAAAGCTGTTTTTAGTCCCACCTCGCCAGAGAGAGGGACTAGGAGCGTTTATAAGCCCTGAGTGCGAGACGATGAAGAAGAGGCTCAATGCTCACGTTGTTAGCTTCAAGCCTTCAGGAATATGGTAGATTGCGGAGCTATGCGCAGTGCAGTTTACACTATTCGAAAGGCTTGAAGCAAATTAACGAGCATTGCACCTCTTTTTATTTTAATAACTTATTACAACTCCGGACTTCTTCTGTTATGGCAAAAACTAATTGCACGTCGGCATTTCTTTTTTTTTTAACTTTGGTTATAACCCCAGACTTTGACCATCAAGTTTTGCAGAAAAGAAAAAATAGCAGAAAAGAAAATATAGAAGAAAAGAAAAAAAACTATTGCTGAAAAGAAAAAAATTATATAAAAAAACTACTCAGAAATAAATAGAACAAAATAAATATAGCAGACAAGAAAAAACTGCTCAGAAATAAATAGAAGAAAAAATAAAGCAGAAAAGGAAAAAATTATATTTGCTATTTTTCAATCGTTTACAAAATGACCATGAAATTGAAAATCACTACAAAATGAACTCTGAAAATGTTGAATTTTGGCAAACTAGATGAAAAGCTACTCACAAATAAATAGAAGAAAATAAATATAACAGAAAAGAAAAAACTGCTTAGAAATAAATAGAAGAAAAATAAAGCAGAAAAGGAAAAATTATATTTGCTATTTTTCAATCGTTTACAAAATGACCGTGAAATTGAAAATCACTACAAAATGAACTCTAAAATGTTGAATTTTGGCAAACTAGATGAAAAACTACTCACAAATAAATAGAAGAAAATAAATATAACAGAAAAGAAAAACTATACAAAAACTACACAGAAAGAAATAGAAGAAAAATAGCAGAAAAGAAAAAACTACAAAAAAATTAGGCGCTGCCTGTGGGCCTGCTAGGCCACAGGAGTGCAATTACAGGCCTTAAAGGCCCAGCAGATTCACAGTGGCAGCGCAGAATTTAGGCCCACAAGCCTGCTATATAGAGGAGTTGAAGAGGTAGCCGCTGCTGGGTTTATAAACCAGTCGACTGCCCTTCACCCGGCGAGTGGGACTAAACTTTGGGGTGGCAGCTGAGGCCTTTAGTACCGGTTGGTGGCTCCAACCGTACTAAAGATCACCTTTTAGTACAGTTGGAGCCACCAACCGGTACTAAAGGCCTGCTCTTCCGCCTCTTGGCACGGCCTTTAGTACGGTTGGTGGCTCCAACCGGTACTAAAGGCTCACCCTATATATACAGCAATTACGAAATTTCAGTTACATCTCCCCACTTCTTTCGTCAACCTCTCTCGCGCCGCTCCGTCGTCGCCGCCGTTGCTCCCGTCGTCGTCGTCTTCGTCCCCGCCGCCGCCTCAACGCCGTTCGCCGCCGTCGTCGTCGTCGCGCCGCCGTCCGTCGTATCTCGCTCTCTCTCCTCGCGTACCAGCCGCCGCCGTAATCGCCCCAACGCGCCGCGCCTCGTCCGTCCCCGCCGCCGCCGAACGTTGGCGCCCCAGACGTCTTGGCGCCCGCCAGACAGATGGGCGGCAGGCGGCGGGCTGGGCAGCAGCACACACACACACACATATACCACACACGCATACACACATACACACATACGTACTAGATTAATGTCGAATGTTAGATTAATGTCGAATGTTAGATTAATTAGCTAGCTAGATAGAAAAATTGTCGAACTAGAGATTAGAACTAGTTCAATAATTAATATAACTAGTTTATTTTTAGTAAGAAAATTTAGGTATATGAGATTTGAACTAGTTTAATAATTAATATAACTAGGTTAATGAGTTTTTTGTTTATTTAATTTTTTATATATTTTGAGTTTATATAAATGTTAGATTAATGTCGAATGTTAGATGAATTAGATAGAAAAGTTAAATATATAGTAATGTCAATTGAATATATAGTTAGATATATTAATGTCAAATGTTAGATGAATATATATTTGGCTAGATATAGGTGTTTAATGTTTCACCTATATGAACATAGGAAATGTCATCTGATTGACGAAAAAGATTTCATTAGTACTACTTAGAAAGTGTTTAATGGACTTAGTTAGAACTAGGGAAACTTGTTTATTTTTAGTAAGTACTACATTATTCTATTTATAGTAAGTGCTTAGTAGTTGAACTAGTTGATTTAATAAAACTGGTTCATTTTACTATAGAAGTAGTTTATTTTTAGCAAGAAAATTAATAGAACTAGTTTATTTTTTAGTTAAAGCAATTATTCCGCATCGGCGTGGGCGATGCCTATCCCGCATCCTCGTCGTCGAGTCGGCGGAGGACGACACCTGCTTGACCAGATGGGCCATGTCCGGGACTGGGCTCCGCCGGGGTGGTACTGGGAGGTGCTACCTTCCGGGGGGCGTAGCTTGGTGAGGAGCCAGCCCGTCGTTGACCCGATCCTTGTTTGGTGGCGGTCGCGTGGGCCAGTGACGGTGCCGAGGCTTCCGGACACCGCGGAGGTGGTACATCACCGTGTCAGCGAGGAGGACGAGCACGTCCGTCGCTATATGGTTGCGTTGGAGGGCAGGTTCGAGAATACCTGGCAGGTTCTTCAGGGATCTCACTGGAGCTATGATCCTGTGATGGTTCCTTCCCTTTGGGTGTCCATCGCACGCGCCGATACCCGTCGGGCGCTACGGTTCGAGCTGTACTGGCGGTATGTATGATATATAGTATTCGACGTGTATTAGTGATAATATTCGATGTATGGACACATGGAGATGATGTAGTTTTTCTTATAATTGAAGGCATCCTAATTTGAATACTACTTAATTTTGCGATTTGATTTTTCTTATTGAATGCTCAAATTGGAGAGCACTATGCAAGGCATATGCATATGATTAGTTGAATAATAATGATCTAATTTAGTCTTTGAATTATGAACGTATAGGAAATGTCATCATCGGAGGACGAAAGTCTCCCGGAGTGCGTTGGTGCCACGACGATCGAGGTGAGTGCGACAGGCCTCACCGGGCGATGGTCGGCGCTTCAGCATTAAGCTCGAGGAGACCTTGAAGTTGAAGCGATGCATAACGACGACAAGTGTTTTTTTCATAATTAAGCATGACTTCAACTATTTCAACGTGTAATTTTCATCTTTTACAATTCGAGTATAGTTAATCCCATGCCATGCAAGACGCTATGTCTTGGAGAGGATGGATTTTGAAGACCATGAAAATTTTGAAACACAGAAAATTCACCTAAGGACCCATCATGATGTGGATTTTGAAGTAAAGTTGTATAATGCTGAGAGCGTAACCCATTTTGGTTGCAAAAATTAGGAAGCATTTTGCAAATTGTATGGTTTTGATGAGGGTATGCTTGTCACCATGGATCTTGGTGATCCTGAAATCGAGCAAGACAATATGGACATTTGGGTCCTTGTTGATACTCCTCCAGTTCTACCGCTATGTGAGTTTCTCAAACATAGTTAATTATTAATAGAACTTATATTGTTCATTTCAAAATAGTTGACAGCTTATTTCCATTGACAGCTTATTTTGAAGTATCAAAGAATGTGCAGAAGATGGTAGATAGAACTTACTACACCGATGGCTCTGAGTTAACTTACAAGGAGAAAACTCATCTGGTTGGATTTTGTAATGATATTGAGAATTACAATATCTACAATCGAACTCCTCAACATTATGGTCAATACGTGCCACTAGTGCACGTGTTGAACTCTGATAACTACCATGAAGATACCCTGGTAAGTTTTATTACTATTACGACATCCGTGCATCTTTTTGCATACTTCTAAAACTAGTACATCATTGCTAACTACGAAGTTATTACTATGTTTTTCAACAGAGAATCCCAGAGGATTGTGTGCCTCATTTGATGTATCAGAATGGCGGTAGCCTTCGTGTTTTGAACATATATCCAGGTCATCCTACGAATCTCAACTGTCCATACCGGATTTCTAAAACAAGTGGAGACATGACAATCAAAGGATGGAACAAATGTATGGACAGTCGTAAGGAGCTTCTTGGAAGCAAAAGGAAGCGAGGCGCAAGAATTGGAGACAGGATGATCTCCATTCTTCATAATGGAGAGTCAGGGTCTATATTGTTTTATGCTATTTTACCTTAAGTGTGTTTAGGTATGATCCTACCTGATACAGATGATCATGTGCTAAGAACAATTATGTAGGGTTGGGTTCGATGACTATGAGGATGATGATCGTATGACTTATTATTAATAACGAGTAGAAGTTGTATGATGATGCTTGATTAATTAGCTAGTAGGACTTGTTATTATATATGATGATGTATGATGCGAGCATGCATGAGTTATATATATATATATATATATATATATATATATATATATATATATATATATATATATATATATATATATATATATATATATGCTGGTGAAACGAAAAAAGAATTAAAATGGAAAACACAAAATTAAATGAAAAAAAATCATAAAACCAAAAACCCCCCAAACATTTAAGTACCGGTTGGTGTTACCAACTGGTACTAAAGGGCTCCCGGCCCCCGGAGCTGGCTCTTGCCACGTGGTTGCCCTTTAGCACCGGTTCGTGCTGAACCGGTACTAAAGGGGGGGAGGGGGGCCTTTAGTGACCACACTTTAGTGCCGGTTATGTAACCGGCACTAAAGGGTCTTACGAACCGATGCTATTGCCCGGTTCTGCACTAGTGGGAGGTGCAAGCCTCCAAAATGCCGCGAGGATTGGGTGCATGCGAGCGAAAACTGTTGCATATTCGTTACCATTTCTGTCTACTATTTTAGAGTACATCCAAACCCTTGAACTGGGGCAGCCCAATATCAAATCCAATACAGAGAGCCCAATACAGACATCCAAACGCAGCGCAAGGGTCGTTGGGAATCCTTGGAGAGTAAGAATTCGCCTATAAGAAATGGACTTCGGAGTAAAAAAACTTCGGACTTGGGGTCC
The DNA here is from genome assembly GCA_021605205.1 of Aegilops longissima. Classification (NCBI taxonomy): domain Eukaryota; kingdom Viridiplantae; phylum Streptophyta; class Magnoliopsida; order Poales; family Poaceae; genus Aegilops; species Aegilops longissima. Next base: position 849,551,115 of record CM038677.1, read on the forward strand.
TCAATCGGGACTGTTCGGACACGATAAAACGACATTATCTTCATGACGAGCCTTGTTAAAACAACGCCCCGATTACCCAGAGTATATCAATGCTCGGGTTTACATATCAGCGTGGTGCAAGAAGAAGCTGAACATAGAAGGGAATTCGGAGCCAAGTTAGTTCTTGGATTTAGAAGCAGACGTGGAAGGATCGAACTCGCCTACGAAGCCGAAGACCAGAAAGTTCAAGCTATTCCAAAGAAGGAGCCAATGTCCTCGGCTTGAAGACTAGTTCAGGGGCTACTGACGGTGTCCTGAATTAGGGGGTGCTGACCACGTTGGCCTGTCATCAATGGCCTGAGCCGAGGATCTACTAACGACTGAAGAATGGGACACACCAGCTGTGGCCCTCGACGTACTCAAGGCAAACCCTCCGAAGACTTGGTGTACACTTCAAGGCGTATTCAAATAGTCGACATGTTTATCCCTGGCTGTAGCCAATCATATGTAAACCTTAGATACCCCCATACCTATATAAGCCAAGGGGTCTAGTTTGTTGGGGCAAGGTGTTTAGACTAGATCCATTCATACGATCTCGAGGTAGATCATCTTGTACTCTAGACCCCATCACAATCAATATATCAAGAGTAGGATGTAGCACTTTACCTCTTATAGATGGACCGAACCTAGGTAAAACATCGCGTCTTTCTCTACTTCCTGTTACTATCGTGCCATGATCACCAACTCAGGATCCCCTACCCGAGATTCGTCCATTTTAGCATTGACACCCTGGGGCACACAAAGAACACGAATCACCCCACAACGCCTCCAATGAAGTAACGACACCCGCGGGCGTCACCGTTGACAGTTCTGGCCAAGGCCGAACGAAGCTTTCACTGGTAAATTCGCGCCCTTCCCTGACTGGACCACCAGATCTACCTCATCTGTCATCCAGCACAACCATGGGCAGTGGCAGATCTAGGATTTTAAACCAGGGTGGTCTACCTAAAAAAAATTAGAACAAATATGACATGTGTACGTTCTAATTAGTTTACCAATACCATGTAGAATTATAAATAGATCAATTTGGTGAATGTGGTTTTACAAACATACTACAATTCTTAATTATGTCTTTTTCTAAACTTGCTCTTGAGTAAACTCATGGTAGAAAATCAACACTTATCGTCGCCGCCGGCTGAAGCAATAATAAGTCTAGAAGCAAGTACACCAAATTATGATATATATGCCTCTTTGTTCGAAATTGGGTTGAAACCGTGGCTGCTACACGCCTCCAGTGAAGCCAACCTGCCAAGGAGCGGGATGGATGTGAAGAGCCAAGGAGCATACCACTACTGAATGCAGTTTGCTCTACACGCGCCACAGCTGAAAAGTTCAGAATTCGTACAAAATATCTAGTCAATCTCCATGTAAATTCGTCTAAATCAGAGCAACAATGGGGGCAGGGGAATGGCCGGGTGGATTACCTCTCTCAGAAAAAGGCAACGGGTTGAGCGGCCGAGCGGACTAGGCACTAGCTGCGGCGGCCGGGCGTGGCAGGCCGCGGCCCGTTGGCGTCAGACTTATTCAGGGCGGCCGGGAGGGGCCACCACAAACGCATACCGGAGCCATGGCGGATGAAGGCCATGCAACCGCCATCATCCCCCGCCCGAGTTTTTCCCAGCAGAGCTCCGGCGGTGGCGAGGAGAGGGGCAACGGCGGCTCAAATTCCTAGAACAGATCGGCACGAAGGGCATTGGGAGGGAGGGAGTCGAGGATAGGGGAGGCGGCTAATGGTGGTCATGTAAGCCCACTCGAACTAACTGAAATGAAATCCTGCGTCTTTGTTTGGGTTAATCTTGTTGGGCTCTGCGGTATACAAAGCTCTAACAACTCATGGTGTAGTGATTTTGTGGGCTCCTTCTATATTCTATTGCACCTCAAGCAAAACGGCTCGGCTAAAAAAGGGACTAGAAGTTTCTTCACTAACATCATTTAAAAAAATTCATCATTTGTTATTGGTTTCACTATATGTGGTAAACTAGATTTAAATTAGTAATAATCAGTACATAAACAGTGGTGTACATCTGAACCCAATCTCTGTAAACTGGCTCTGCCCCTGAATTGTAGAGAACACCCCTTAGATATTAATCGTAGCCACCACAAGATCAATGTCATCTCCCCTTCGGCTCTGACTATTGCTCTGCTGTTGTGAGGTGGAGGGAAGGGATTGTCGTCTCTCATCCTTTGTGTAGTAGGTTTTAGAATCACGGCGACATTGCTCCGACAATAATGCTGGTGTCGTATCAAAATAAAACCATCGGCTCAAATCCCTTCTTGGTGACGCTTGGAGTCTCCAAGTAGGCAAAACCTTGCTAATTCATTAGAAGATGAAGAACTTGTGTTGGCCCATATTTATCATAAAATTCAACTTTCTACCCCTCATTCCTGTTTGGCAAACGTTACTTCGTAGATCAGAACCTCTACATCGAGTCGAGAGATACTCACACAACAATGTGGAATTTAATCATCCATTTATACTCACACAACAATGGGAAATTTATTCATCCATTTATTTACTCATACAGTACTTCTCAAGCTTATTGATCGGTTATCAGATTCATACATCCATGCATGGAGGACTCACTCATCGTCTTGGTATGTTGTCACTGTGACGCAAGCGCCACCGAGAGCCCATTGTTGAAGGGCCTCTGGTTGTAGCAGTCGAGGTTGTTACCATAGCCAACGCCGAGGACATCGCAGTAGCGCTTGTAGAACCCGATCCGGTTAGCAACACGGTCATCCTGCCCCCTACCGCACTCGAGCCCGCCGTTGATGATGTTGGTGATGACGCCGTACCCAGGCACCCGACCAGCAGCGTTGTCCGTGCCCGACGGCGTCCACTGACCTGTGATCACAGCGTGCGACGCCGGCTTGTCATCTTGTGCCGTCATCCAGAACCACAGCGCGGTCTTGAACGACACCGTTGGGTCTGTCGCCACCAGGTCCGGGTTGTTCAGCAGGTCCACCCCGATTGCGCGGCCTGCCTGGCCGTAGTTGTAGTTCCATGAGAGCTGGATGGGGCCGCGCCCGTAGTATTTCTTGCCGGACGCGCACGGCCACTCCGGCTTTGGGTCACAGTAGCTTCCCGGCGAGCCCTGCTCCTGCTTGAAGCAGTAGCCCCAGGCGTACGGTCCGTCGGGCGCCGTGGGCCACCCGCCAGTGGTCTCGTGGGAGGTCTGCCCGAGGAAGGCCGCCACCTCCCGCTTCCGCGTCTCCGTGCTCCCTGTGGTGCCGAATGACGGGAACGCGGCGGCGGCTGCTAGGAAGGCGTCGTACGTGTAGAACCCGCGGGCCTCTTGGCAGTCGTTGCGGTGGAGGAGGAGCCGGTCGAAGAGGTCCCTGGACAGAATGGACGACACGCCCCCGCCGGGGCTGGGGCCGGGAGGGGTGGGGCCGTAGCCGCTGCACTGGCTCTGGTAGCCGGGGGCCAATAGCTTCTGTGCGACGTTTTTGAGGTGAATTGGCAAGAGTGCGACGTAGTTTGAGCGAATGGCTGTGGTGCGACACATTTGAGCAGGTAAATAGCCCACACACGACATGGCTGTTAAACTCAACGGATGCCCTCGTTACCTGTTGGGGGCTGGACCCACCACTTATCCACGCAAGCGCGGGACCAACCACTTGTCTATTCGCGGGACCCACCTCCTCGCAGCTAGAAGAGACGAGCGCCCGTGCCCGTCCCCCGCCGCCGCCCATTCATCCCCTTTCCCAATCTTTCTCTTCTCCGCGACCTAGCGCAAATGTCTACCTCCTCCGCCGCAAGACTCAAAATGGCGGCAGTATGGACCAGTGCTGCTCACAAGGTGCCTGACTGCCCATGCCCAGACCCTCTTAAGCGGTTGGTCACTACGAGGGATGACAATGGCAATCTTAGGGGAATTTGTGAAATGCTTGAGCAAACCAATGACAGGAAGGGATGGCAAGGTTAGATCTTAGTTCTTAGCCCGTTCTTTCGCTGTCTTTTGCTCTGATTTCTCCATATTTTATTTTTCTTCTCGAATTTGGGATTTAGGGTTCATGTTGTTCTTTTCAGATCTTGAAGAAATGTTACCATTTGAGTGGATTGATGAATATGTTGATAGGATTCAGTTTGAGGGCTACGTTGATTCGAGTGTGGCCGCAACCTGGGAGCTCAATTTGGGCGGGATGCCGCCGATTGCTGTGGAGAATACGGGGAGCTCGGGCGGAGGGGCGGGCAGAGTCGTGCCGATGGCAATGTATGCGCGCAATGCTGAACTGCATGCGGAGTCCGAACTGACCGAGGAACTGAAGAAGATCAAGAAACATCTAATGCAGATGATCGATTTGCAGAAGCAAGCAAATATCATGGCAGGGGGGTTCTATTGTTGTATCATTGCTCTGTTTTTGTTTTATTTGTTGTTCATCCATCATTAAAATGGGCATTTAGGCCTGTCAGGGTAGAGGATGTGATCTGTGCGCCATGCCAAGTTATGTATCTGAATTGAAGCAGCAATTTGGAACACAAATTATTCAGTGTTCATGCTCTGTTTCCTCTGTTTTTGTTCTTCAGTTATAAGAGTACACACCCAAATTCAGTTTCTAGTAAAATAGAAAATTGGGCTGCTGAATAGATGTTGGGCGTGACCAGCCCACCAGCAGAGGGGCACCAGCCCGCCCACCTCTCACTTGACAAATAAAATGGGGCCCAATAAAATGTTACTTGTTTCAATTTTGGCCTTTTCTTGCACTAAATTTTGTGATGGATCATTTTTTGCCCAAAACTAATGCATGTCTACGGTTCCATGAACTAAATGAGTTGCATGCTTGCATGAAGTGCCCGAAGTAAATTAGTTTGCATTTCCTCCCATGTCCATAGTGGTTTTGCATGGGGCTCCTTGTTGCATTTCCATGGTTTGGCCAATATTTTGAAGATGGTGTGTGTGGTGAGGGCGCCCGTGTGGTGACTGGGGTCTAGAAATCCGGGCCCGTGGCAACCCATAGCAATACACGAATAATAAGCAAAAACAACCCATAGCAATCCACAAAAAATAGCACGAAACACACAATATATATAGTAGCATAACGATTATATAGAAGCATAAAGATTCCAACCCATAGTTCCATGATAGCCTTACAACTTAAAGTACTAATAAAACTTAATAATAGTAGCTTAACGATTACAACTTAAAAAACTAATATGATAGATCTCGCTAGATAGATAGGGGGCACCAAGCGGGTTCTTGGGTTCTTCTTCTCCTCCTCCTCCGGGCCACCTCGCTCCTCCGGCGCCGCCTTCCTCCTCCCCCATTGTTGATGGGAGTGCGGAGCGCGTGTGCATAACGCCGTTGTTGGGGAAGATGCCGTTGAAGTCGGTGTAGATATTGTAGGTTGTGAAAGCTATGAACTCACAACCAACCCAATACGCTTCCCGAGGAGATGGAAAGCATCGAAAGGATTAGTGAGCGTGGCGAGGAGCCCAACCACAATGCCGTTGTGGTTGACCTCCTCAAGATGGTACATCCGAGGAGAGCAGCGGGGAGGTGGCGGAAGCCGCCCCAAGGAAGAACTCCGTTAACTCCTTGCGCCCCTCCACCTCGAGATCGCCCAAACCCTAAGGGTTCTCTCTACATACCTCCGTCTGGGTAGAGCCTTTCCGGCACGGTTGGGGGAAGCGGTAGGTGGGGCGGTGTACTGCATGGTGGCGAGGTGGCTCGAGGGCTCGATCGGGTTTCTGGAGAAGAAGGAAGAAGGAGGGCAGAGGAGGCGGATGGGGTGTGGATGAGGAGGAGAGGAAGGCGATAGTGCCCGGCTTAAATAGCCCAAGTGCGACGTGGTTTCACCCCGTAGAATTAATGGGCGTGCGGCGTTTGGTGGGGGCGTGGCGCCCCATGAAAGTGTGTACACGAGGGGGTGGCGGCGTTTGGTGGGAGCGTGGGAAACGGGTTGCGATCCTTCTGTGCCACTGGTCGCAGGTCAAGGGGGACGGGCTCACGACGCGCTGTGCCCTCGTGGGTCAAGGGACACGCCTGCCCGGGTTCTTTGCGTGTGCCGCCCGTGCATTCATGCCCTAGCCCATTCTTGCTAGTGCCTGGCTAGAGGGCAACGTTCGGTCGATGGGGGGCCCGTCGATGGGAGTCGTGACAAGTGACAATAATGGACGCCTTCATTTGCCCATCTTGTAACGGGCAGCACGCTGTTTGAACTGCATCGATACCCACATCGATGCCCCGATACCCCATGCCAGTATTGCGTCCTCAAAGAAGAGCACGCCATGTACAGCACGCCATGCAGCGCTGGCTTTTTGGTTGTCTTCATCGGGCTGCTGCATTGTGGCCAGGTGCATGCTTTGATGCGACGATGCATTACTTCTAATGGTAGGCATGCGACAGCTTACTGCGTCGATAGGGGTGGCGGAGCAGGGCGACGTCGAGGCCATGCATGCAACGGGCCCGCATGCAATGCACGGGCGCAGTTCTGCGGCTGGGCATGCATGCTGCGGTAGGCTCGAGCACGCATGCAATGATTGAAAGGGCACTGCGTGAGGCTTGGTCCATGCACGCGTCAACTCTTGCCGTTGGATTCAAATGAGCGGTCCCGATGCCCCAGCGAGAGGCGGATCCAAACCCCACCGATTCAACCAATCAGCGTCTCATGCGGATCGATGCACACCTGTAGCTAACCCTAGCGCCTGATCTCAACCGCCCACGCTGTGATCGACGGCCCGGTAGTGTGCGGGGTTTTGAGGGTTTTGGGAGGGTTTTGAGGGTTTTGAGGGTTTTGGCTGATTAGGGTTGAGCATAACTAATTCAAAAAAAATCAAAAATATATAAAACTTGCGCATATAGTCTTATTATGTCGTGTAGTAACGAGAAAAAAATATAAATATGGTTTACATACATTTTTACGAAAATTCCTTCACAAAATTGTCACTCCTCGAACAATGTAGTATGGAGTTCAAGGATGAGAGTAGTGGGCACCCGAGAGAGTAGGTGGGGTTTTGAAAATGAAAAGTGTGTAAACCTCATCAAAACTTCATTTTGGATTGACTAAGAAAGATCTTAACTTACTTTTCTCATTTTCATGTTTTAAGCTTGTTTCATATATAATTTTCTATTAAACCTTGTTTTCTCAAAAAAAATAGAAAATTAATTCAATAAATAGTGAGACTTTAGATGTACACTATATAGGTAGAATAGATGTGTAGAAAAATTATTTGGCTGGTTTAGACAAGGTGCCAAAAAAACTTGCTTAAATATGAGGCCGTTTACCCTACCTTTGGAGGTCATTTGAGACACACTTTTCATGACTATGAGTTCAACTTACCAAAAGGGCTCGGAATGATCAGCAAGCAAACATAATTTCAGTTGAGGTAGTTTAGATAGCATTAAAAGATCAATACCCCATCCCTAATTCAAATTTGAGCCCAAATTTGAATTTAAATTTGAATTTTATTTGGCTGGTAGGTACCAACAAACAAGTTCGAATAGAAATACGGGGATACATAGTGACTACCAGTACGCATCAAGTTACAAATATTATTACATGCCCCAAATTTTCAAACTGTTCTCTGTTCTACCTCTTCCTACCACGTCGCGTGCCCTTCTTCGCCTTAGCACTTATTGTTTTTGTTTCTACTACACACACAAGTTCACTGATCATCTTGGTTTTCTTCACTGGCCTTTTCAACACCTCGCCAACACCCTCATGATCAGTGTCTTCCGTCTCAATGTTGACAGCAGTTTCAGTTTCTTCGGTGTGTACCTCAACATGGGTTTCTTCAGTCTGAACCTCGACACGCTCAGGTTCAGTTTCAACCTCGAGAGCAGTTTCTTCGGTGTGTACCTCAACATGGGTTTCTTCAGTCTGAACCTCGACACGCTCAGGTTCAGTTTCAACCTCGAGAGCTGTTTCTTCAGTTTGAATGTTGACTGCAGCAGGATTTTCTTCAGTCTGCTCAGGCTCAGGCACACTTCTCCTCTTTCTACCGCCACTGACTCTTACTTTTTTTGTTGGCCAACACTGTTCAACAACAAGGGGTTGACTTGCTCGCTTCCTCCTGGCCATTGGGAAAATGCTATACATATAATAACTAGAAAAAAGCACCAAATCAAAACACAGACAAATAAACAAGAACATACTTTGGCTTATCAGGAGTGTAACGGCATTTGACAGATCCCACTCTGTGCCCAAGTTCCTGGCACAACTTGCATCTATTTTGTTACCTTTTGGGCCCTTTTGGCTTTCCATCTTTCTTTCCTTCTTACTACTCCCACCTTTCTCAAACCATGCCTTGAATCTACTCTGTTTAGGCCTGCCAGCCTTTCTTTTCATCAAGGGAGGACACATGGAAAATTCAATGTCCATTTCAGGCCACTGAGACTGATCTGTAAGTGCTGGAATTGGAGTAGCATATGCAGCTTTGAATCTTGCTACCGAATAATATTCATGCAAATATGGGTGCATGTTTATCTTCGGTTGGGATGCTAAGAAGAGAATGGCATGCTCACATGGTTTACCAGTGTGTTGCCACTCGAGGCAAGTGCAATCATGCAATTCAGTGTTAACAACATGTCTCCTTCCAGTTTTGTTATCTCTAACTTCAGCACCCCAAGGTGAAGATTTTTCAACAAACAAATGTGAAAGATTTCTGCTCCTATTGACCACCTGTTGTACCACTGCTGAAAACTTATCACCTTGCAGACAATCACCTATCCTTCTTCTCAATTCCCACAGCCGCATGAGCATGATCCTGATTTGGTCAACCATGTCATGCACAGGCAAATCTTTTAACTCCTTCACCTTGTTGTTGAAACTCTCTGCCAAATTGTTGTTGATGTGGTCACACTTGATGGCAGTGTTGAATGCTGACCTGTACCATAACAAAGAATGGTAGGTGTTCAGCCATGGACCAAACTCATCACATGCTGCCATTATCTTATCAAGATGATATTTGTGTGTCATCTAGTGTAAGATCTTGCTGCTGGCCACATGCGCCCAAATTCTTCTCCTCTAAATTTTTGATCAAATTCATCCACAAATGACCGAAGCACTCCTCTGCTCAGCATGTGGGAAAACATTTTCACTGAATTTTCAAGCCCCTTACATGCATCTGTGTGTATAGCCAAAGGTGACACTGGCCCTAGGCACCTTTTCAACTGGATCATGAACCATGTCCATGAAGCTCTGCTTTCGATGAAACAAGCCAACAGCAATAGGAAACATCCAGTTGTGTCCATCTAGAGCATTGCATGCTGCCAACTGACCATTCCACTTGCCTGTCAAAAATGATGAGTCTATGCTCAAATATGGACGGCACCCTGCTTTCAACCCATCAATGCAAGGCTTCAAAGCCATAAAAAACTTGGAGAACTTGACTTCACCTGAGGGTGATACCTCTGTATCTATCTCCACAACACTGCCAGGTGACCTCTTTTCCACCTCTGCTTTGAAGTTGTAAAGCATCCTAAATGTATTTGCCCAATCACCATATAAAATTTTCATTGCCCTTTGTTTTGCCTTCCACACTGTGGTATATTTCAGTTTAATGGGGTACATCTTTTCCAAGTCTACTTTGAGTTTCTTGGCAGTAGTGTTTGGTGTTTTGGCTAAAATTGGGGTGATCTTTTCGCAACCCAAAGTTGTGATGTCATGGTTGATACTGTCGTGAACTTGTAATACAAGTATGTTGATTGGGGATTTGATTAACCCTGACAGTACTTCCATCAGGTTGCAGTCTAGCAGATATGTACCACTTGCAAGGCTTCACACTACCATCAAATCCTCTGCACCTCGCATAAAACTTCTTTCTATCAGTCCAAACAGTCTTGGCATCAAATTCATGTTTGACTGCATAAGTCTTGAAACACATCCTAAACTCCTTCATGCTTGGGAACAACTTGCCTACTTCAATGACAGGGTTTTCTTTGTCATACACATGCACCAGCTCATCATCATGTGCATCATCTACTTCATCTGCAGCTTGTTCCATCAACTGTCCATCTACTTCTTCATCAGCATTAGCAGGCAAACTAGATTCACCCTTCTCCTGCTTATCTCTGTCATCAACTGGAATGCCAAAAAGTTTGGCCATCTCAATGTCAGGCATTGGTGCAATGACCAAATCAGTAGGCTCATCTAATTCAACTACATTCCAATCAACAGTTGCTGCAGTTTCAGTTTCAGTTCCAGTCACATGTCCCTCTTCGGCTATTACTGTAAGTTCAGTACACATGGGAATCAATGGCCTCTGTGTAGCCCAATCATCGTCTACCACCTGCGCAGCCAATTGTGATGGCACATATCCAACCTTCGAAAAAAATGTTCAGATCAACGAGCTCAGCAAAAAAAGTAGCCCGTTTGCTTGTCCAGCCGTTTTGCCGATCGATTTCTTCAACAATCTGTTCACCATCTTCTATTCTAACATACTCTCCTTTCCAATTATCAAACCGCAACAGTGATACTTCTTGCTCTGGACCCCAAACAATTTTCTCCCCAATTTTTTCCACCCATTTCTTCACTGCCGTCTCTCCCATGTTCTGTAGAACTTGTGGATCAATCTCTGCAAACTCAACCTCCCATTTAACAATTGTGTCTCTCTCAATGTTTTGTATGCTACCATCAACTAATTTTGCCTTTGATGGAAAGAAATTGACTGTCAATTCAAAGGTCCGAGCGGCAGCATCCCCTCTGTCAGTGGCGGACAGTGTGAGCCCGTGAGAAAGAGCAGACGAGGCCACCCCCTAATTGCATGCAAAATTGGATCGGAGAGAGGCGCATTACCTATTAGAAGTTGAATCTGGCGGCTCCATCTCAGTATGCCCACGGGCTCCCTCACAACCTATCGATTCGCATAGCGAAAACAGAGAAACGAGCTGAGATCTGGGCCCGAGAGAGGAACGGAAGGCGACTAGGGTTTGAATTCACTCACCATTTTCTGAGGACGAAGGCTCCGCCACCGTTGAGAACGAGGGCTCCGCCACCGCCGCCGAGAACGCAAGATCTGCCGCCACCGGAGAAGAAGGGGGGCAGAGTGGCGGGCCCGGCACGGTCGAGCGGCAGGGCACGGTCAGCTGTTTTGAGGAACAATTAAGTTGGACCCACATGTCCTAACATAAACGGGCGGGCTTGGTTGACGACCAATTTAACCACATTTAACAGCCATGTCGTGTGTGGGGTATTTACCTGCTCAAATGTGTCGCACCACAGCCATTCGCTCAAACTACGTCACACTCTTGCCAATTCACCTCAAAAACGTCGCACAGAAGCTATTGGCCCGGCAGCCGGCGCCGCAGTAGGCGCTGCCGCTGCCGCAGTACCCGAATTGGCTGCAGCAGAGACAGTTTGCGCACCTCGCACCACCAGCCTGGGAGCCGCACTGCTGGGCGTTCACGGCTGTGGCGAGTGCTGCCGCCAGAACCATGGCCAGGATGGCCACCACCCTCGGGGCTCTCAGTACCGTGGGCATGTATGGCTTCATGATCGATCTTGAGTGGTGCCTGATAGATTATGGCGCCCAAGTGCCGCCATTTATAGGCCTTGTGTGGAGAAAAGTCGTGGTGTGCCTTAAAACTAGATCAATCGTGTGTGTGGAAAATCGGTGGAGAATGGGCCTGGAGAAAGGTGCGTGCAACGCCATTGTACACACTCATTGCTCATCGTTTGAATTATGCTGCATGGCACGCCACAAATTTCCCTTATCTTCTTCATTACAACGCAGGACCATGTGACCACGTCTGCTCTCATAAATAGGCGAAATGGGCCGATCAACTTGCAAAGAAGCGTAAACTATGAGACTAACTTGCTGCTACACAAATACGTATATAATATTCTGCAACTTTGTGTTGTGTAGAAGGACTGTTCGAGCATAAAGTAAACACTTGTGACTCTGACAAACAAAAAAGAAAAGGCATTGCAAAATCTTGTAGTTTTAGCCTAAAAAATCTGAAATATGTCACGGCAGGCAAGGCAGCGGCCGATCGCTAGGAAGTCGTTTCGGGTAGCAGGATTAGCCAAGTCACTGGTGGGCCACTAATAATCAACCGCTAACTTCAAGTCTGGCAAGACAGTGACTGGACGCGTCTAACCGACGCGTCTAAACTTTAAAAAACCATAATTTTCAAACCGCGCACCGAAATTAAGTTCCGTTTTCACGGTTGAAACTCTCGCGACATGCTCTTCAAAAGTAGATCCCGTATGGGGATGTTTCGATAAACTAGTCTTTTTTGCCAACTAAACATTAATGTCTGTGCAACTAGACTACATTGCCGCGTCAACTGAGCATATGTGCGTGCCAATAGTCATGTCAACTAAATATCAATGTGTGTGCAACTAGGCTACATTGCCGCGCCAACTGAGCATGTGTGCGCCAATAGCCATGCCAACTAAATATCAATATGTGTGCAACTAGACTACATTGTCACGTCAATTACGCGTATGTGTGTGCAACTAGTGTCCTGCCAACTAAACATCAATGTGTGTGCAACTAGACTATATTACAAACCAACTAAGCATATATGTGTGCAACTAGTCTTCCTGTCAACTAAACATCAATGTGTGTGCAACTAGACTACGTTACAAGCCAACTAAACATCAATGTATGTGCAACTAGACTACATTACAAGCTATGACAATTCATATGCGACTGTGCGGACCAGATTGTGGAACTCTGTGGCCATGCATGTGCCAAATAAGACTACTATGTGTGCAATTACAACTACTGTGGATGCAGCTCTAAAAAACTGGGTTTGAAAAAAAATTACACCATGTAGTACTAAAGTTGCACAAAACAGCACTGAAGTTGCATAATATAGCGTCAAAGTTGGCATCAAAATTTTTTTTGTCGAAACATACCCATGCGGGATCTAGTTTCAAAGATCTCGTCGCAAAGATTTCAACAGTGAAGACGGATCTGAATTCCGACATGCGGTTTGAAAGATATGGCTTTTTAAAAATTTAGAAAACAAAATAATTATACGTGAAACTGTTTTTTTTCAAATCAGGCTAACCAGCGTGAACACATTAAATACTGATAATGACATGCACTAGCAGACAAAAAAACAACTTATGCATGGCTAGAAAGCCCAGCCGCTCGTTGTCTCCAAATAGTGCGTATGCACTTTTTAGATTTTAGGAAAAGAAAAGGCATTGCAAAATCTTGTAGTTTTAGCCTAAAAAATCTGAGATATGTCACGGCAGGCAAGGCAGCGACCGATCGCTAGGAAGTCGTTTCGGATAGCAGGATTAGCCAAGTCACTCGTGGGCCACTAATAATCAACCGCTAACTTCAATTCCGGACACAGAGCAGAGCCTCTTTGTGGTTGTATGTTGTTGGGCTACTATACATTGCCATGTATGTGGACACGATACCTTATTTGTTGACCGAGTCTATTATAGCTGTCTAGTTGTGTTTTTTTAAATGTTTTTACCAAGAAACTGCAGGGCCAACGACACGGCGATTTGTTAGTGTGGAGGTTCGGGCGTGTTGGGCTGTGTGGAATGTGGAGCGCGCCTGGCTCCCACAGTCAGATCTGTCCGGCAGGGTAGATTTCAGGTGATAGCACCCTTTACATGCTTCAATGATACAAATTTTGAGAAGTCATATTTAAATGTTTTGAAAAATTCTGAAAAAAAATTGTGAATATTCACAAGACATATGTCTATAACCCCTAAAAATTCAGATCAAAATTCGAAATATACATTGAGAAACAAAATAGACAATCCATATGTGAATAGTGTCATTTCTGACACTATTCATATTTTGTCTTCTTTTGACACCATTCATTCTAGATTTGTCTTTTTTGTTTCTCAATGTACAATTTTAATTTTGATCCAAACTTTTTAGGGATTATAGACATATGTCTTGTGAACATCCATAGAATTTTTTAGAATTTGTTGAAACATCTAAATGTCACTTTTTAAAAGTTGAAACATGGTAACATGTGAAGGATGGTATCATCTGATATTTTCCCCTGTCGGGAAGCCGGCTCGGGCCAGAGGCTGCTGTTGCGCCTGCCTCGAGTTTTCTGTTGTCAACTTCGCAATTTGGGTACAACCCTTTGTGATCTTCTAATATGCGATCGAACTTCAACTTCTTCCTTTCACTTTGGTGTTGTCTCTTTGCATCAACAATGACCCGGCGAAGATCATTATCGGGCACATCGTCTGGTTCCACTTGATCTTCAGCTTCCCCTGTTGCAGTATCACCGTGTTCAGGCGGCGGATAGTTGTCATCACCCTCTTATTCTTCGTTGTCTTTCATCATAACCCCTCTTTCTCCGTGCTTGGTCCAAATATTATAGTGTGTGATGAAACCCTTCTCAAGCAGGTGGACGTGAAGGGTTTTCAAGTCAGAGTAATCCTTCGTATTCCCACAGATAGGGCACGGACAATACATAAAACCATTCTTCTTGTTTGCCTTAGCCACTTCGAGAAAATTATACAGGCCCTCAATGTACTCGGAGGTGCGTCTGTCACCGTACATCCATTGCCAGTTCATCTGCGTGCATTATATAATTAAGTGTATCAAAAACCATTACAAAACATCATGAATAGAGAAGTGACCAAATTAATACAAGTTCATCATCACATTAAAACCAAAGTACAGTAGTGATCAAGTGTTATTATTGAAAAAATAAATACATAAAGTTCATACATAGTTCTCATTGAACAACATATAGCTCTCTAAAGCATCTAATTATACCATACATTGAAACTATGTAAAACATTTCAATGCAACAACAAATACGATCATAATCGCAACTAAGGTAACAATTGATCCAACGACATAATGATACCAACCCTCATTATGAATGGCATATTTTCTAATCTTTCTAATCTTCAAGCGCATCGCATCCATCTTGATCTTGTGATCATCGACGACATCCGCAATATGCAACTCGAATTCCATCTCCTCCTACTCAATTCTTTTCAATTTTTTTCAAGTAATTGTTTTCTTTTTCAACTAAATTTAACCTCTCGACTAGAGGGTCGGTTGGAATTTCCGGTTCACATACCTCCTAGATAAAAACATCTATGTCACGTTGGTCAGCATAATTGTCATAAACACTAAATGAGACAAATAGTTATAAAAGATAATATAACACATCCGAATCATAGACAGGATGAGGGCCGACGGGGGCGAATCCAAAACCATGGCACTATATAATAACAAACAATAATAAAAGTAAGAAAATGATACAAGTATCTATCTAAATCATACAAGTAAGATTTTTTTCTTTTAGAAAGAAGATAAGAACAAGAGGCTCACACGGTGGTGCCGGCGACGTGATCGGTGCGGGCGATCGACGGCGGTGAGGACGGGAACGGGACGGGACGGACCGCCAAACCTAGACAAATCTTGAGGAAAATGAAGCTTTGATGTCGAGCTTGCACTAGTAGAAAAAGGGGCTATCGTCCAGGGCAGTTTAGCCCATTAGTCCCGGTTCAATCCAGAACCGGGACCAATGGAGCTATTTGCCCGGTTAAATGAGCCCGGGGGCGGCCGACCCACGTGGGCCATTGGTCCGGTTCGTCGGACCTTTGGTCCCGGTTGGCGGGACGAACCGGGACCAATGGTCCTGGCTCTGGCCCACCACTATTGGTCCGGTTGGTGGCATGAACGGGACCAAAGGCTTCCTTTAGTCCCGGCTCATGCCACCAACCGGGTCTAATGGTGCTGCCTATATATAGCCCCTCGGCAAGAGCAGAGCACACTGCTGCTCTTTTTTTCGGCCGAGGGGAGAGGGCCTGGTGGTGCTCTAGCTCACCTCCTATGCACACAAGGTGTTCGATGGAATGCCCGAGCCACACTACTTAAGCTTTCTCCTCTCAAGCTCGACCTCTAACCTCCATTTTCCTCAATATTTGTCTAGGTTTAGCGGTCCGTCACGCCCGTCCCGTCTTCACCGCCGTCGATCACCAGCGCCGATCTCATCGCCAGCACCACCGTGGTGAGCCTCTTGTTCTTATCTTCTTTCTGAAAGGAAAAATATTCTTACTTGTATTATTTTCTTACTTTTATTATTGCATCTTATATAGTGCGATGGTTTTGGTATCCACCCCCGTCGGCCCTCGTCATGTCTATGATTCGGATGTGGTATATATTATCTTTTCATAACTATTGGTTCATTTATTGTTTATGAAAATTATGCCGACCAACGTGACATAGATTTTATTTATCTAGGAGGTTGTTGAATCGGAAATTCCAACCGACCCTATTGTCGAGAGGTTAAATTTAGTTGAAGAAGAAAACAATTTCTTAAAGGAAAAATAAAAAACTTGAGGAGGAGAAGATGATATTGGAGTTGCATGTTGCGGATGTCGCCGATGATCACAAGATCAAGATGGATGCAATGCGCTTGAAGATGAGAAAGATTAGAAAATATGCCATTCATACCGAGGCTTGGTATCATTATGCCGTTGGATCAGTTGTTACCTTGGTTGCGATTATGATCGATTTATTTTCACATTGAAATGTTTTACATAGTTTCAATGTATGGTTTAATTAATTTAGATGCTCTGCAGAGCTTTATGTTGTTAGATGAGAACTATGTATGTACTTTGGTTTTATGTGATGATGAACTTCTATTAATTTGGTCACTTAATTATCTATTCATGATGTTCTGTAATGATTTTTGACACACTTAATTATATATAATGCACGCAGATGAACCGCAATGGATGTACGGTGTGAGACACACCTCCGAGTACATTAAGGCGTGCATGCTTTTCTCAAGTGGCTGAGGCAAACAAGCAGAATGGTTTTATGTGTTGTCCATGCCCTATATGTGGGAATACTGAAGTCTTACTCTGACGGAAAATCCTTCACACCCACCTGCTTTACAAGGGTTTCATGCCACACTATAATGTTTGGACGAGGCACGGAGAAATAGGGGTTATGATGGAAGACGGCGAGGAAGAAGAGTACGATGACAACTATGTGCCCCTGAATACGGTGATGCTACTGAACATCAAGATGCACAGACGATGTGCACGATGGTGCTGCAACGGGCGAAGCTGCTGAAGATCAAGAGGAACCGACGATGTGCCCCATGATGATGATCTCCGCTGGTCATTGTCGATGCAAGGACACAATGCGAAAGTCAAAAGGAGAAGCTGAAGTTCGATCGCATGTTAGAGGATCACAAAAGGGTTGTACCCCAATTGCGAAGATGGCAACACAAAGCTCGGATACCGTACTCGAATTGCTGCAAGTGGAAGGCAGAGAATGCTGTGCTTGATAAAGGATTTGAGAAGCTACTGAAAATAATGAAGAAGAAGCTTCCAAAGGATAACAAATTGCCCGACAGTACATACGCAGCAAAGAAGGTCGTATGCCCTCTAGGATTGGAGGTGGAGAAGATACATGCATGCCCTAATGACTGCATCCTCTACCGTGGTGCCTACAAGGATCTGAACGCATGCCGGTATGCGGTGCATTGCGGTATAAGATCGACGAGATGACCCCGGTGATGTTGACGGCGAGTCTCCCGGAAGAGGGTTCTGCGAAGGTGATGTGGTATGCTCCTATAATACCTCGGTTGAAACGTCTGCTCGAAACGGAGAGCATGCCAAGTTGATGCGATGGCACAGTGAGGACCGTAAGAAAGACGGGAGTTGAGAGCACCCACGACGGGTCGTGATGGAGAAAAATCGAGAGAAAGTACTGGGATGAGTTTGCAAAGGACCCAAGGAACGTATGGTTTGCTTTAAGCGCGGATGGCATTAATCCTTTCGGGAGCAGAGCAGCAATCACAGCACCTGGCCCGTGACTCTATGTATGTATAACCTTCCTCCTTGGATGTGCATGAAGCGGAAGTTCATTATGATGCCGTTCTCATCCAAGGCCCTAAGCAACCCGCAACGACATTGATGTGTACCTAAGGCCATTAGTTGAGGAACTTTACAGCCGTGGAATGGAAACGGTGTACGACGTGGGATGAGCACAAAAGGAGGAATTTGACCTAAAGGCGTTGCTGTTCGTGACCATCAACGATTGGCCCGCTCTCAAGAACCTTCGGGACAGACAAACAAGGGATACCACGCATGCACGCACTGTTTACTTGACACCGATAGTATATACCGGGAAGCTGCAGGAAGAATGTGTACCAGGCCATCGCCGATTTCTTCCGACCAACCATCAATGTCGAAAGAAAGGCAAGCATTTCAAAGCGAGGCAGATCACGGAAGAAGCCCGCCATGCGCATCGGTGGTCACGTACTTGCTATGGTCAATGATTTACACGTAATCTTTGGAAAGGGTCCCGGCGGACTAGCTGTTCAATGACGCTGAGAATCACACACCCATGTGGAAGAAGAAATCTATATTTTGGGACCTACCCTCACCGAAAGACCTAGAGGTCCGCTCTCGATCAACGTGATGCACGTGACGAAGAACCTTTGCGTGAACCTGCTAGGCTTCTTGGGCGTGTATGGGAAGACAAAAGATACACCGAGGCACGAGAGGACCTGCAACGCTTGTAACGAAAAAGAGGGCATGCCTCCGAAGCAGTATGTAGGTCCTGCCAGCTACGCTCTTCTAAAGAAGAGAAAGAAATATTCTTTCAATGCCTGCTCAATATGAAGGTCCCGACTGGCTTCGTCGAATATAAAGGGAATAATAAATATGCGGAGAAAAGTTCCGAACCTAAAGTCTCATGACTGCCACGTGATTATGACGCAACTGCTTCGGTTGCATTGAGGGGCTTCTACCGAAAACGTCCGATTAGCCATTGTGAAGCTATGTGCATTCCTCAATGCAATATCTCGAAGGTGATCGATCCAGAAATCGTAGCAACGCTAAGGAGTGATGTGGCGCAATGTCTTGTCGGTTTGAGCTGGTGTTCCCACCATCCTTCTTCAATATCATGACGCACGCCCTAGTTCATCTAGTCGACGAGATTGTCATTCGGGGCCCGTATTTCTACACAATATGTACCCCTTTGAGAGGTTCATGGAGTCCTAAAGAAATATGTTCAGAATCGTGCTAGGCCGAAGGAAGCATCTCCATGGGCCATCAAACAGAGGATGTCATCGGGTTTTGTGTTGACTTTATTCCTGGCCTTAATAAGATAGGTCTCCCTAAATCGCGGTATGAGGGGAGACTGACCGAAAAGGCACGCTTGGAAGAGACTCAATAATATGCAGGGACGGATATTCTTGGTCTCAAGCACACTACACAGTTCTACAGAACTCTACCTTGGTGACCCGTATGTCGATGAACACAAGAACAGTCTGCGCTCCAAACACCCGGAGCAAAGGCGACGATTGGATTACATGTGAACACATCAGACTTTCAGCAGTTGGTTGGAAACACGCCTCGGAGGTGACAGCACTGTTTGTGATGAGTTGTACTTGTTGTCCAGGGACCATCTTCGACTGTAATGATTTGGAAAGGATCTGAGATAAATGGGAATACATTTTACACGATTGACCAAGATGAAAAGAGCACCAACCAAAACAGCGGTGTCCGCTTTGATGCAGCAACCGACAAGGAAATGACACATATTATGGTTACATAGTAGACATATGGGAACTTGACTACGGAGTAGATTTTAAGGTCCCTTTGTTTAAGTGCAAGTGGGTCAATCTGTCGGAGGCGGGTGCAGGTAGACCCACGAGACGGAATGACAACAGTGGATCTGAAAAATCTTGGGTACACCGACGAACCGTTCTTCCTAGCCAATGATGTGGCACAGGTTATCTATGTGAAGGACATGTCTACCAGACCGAGGAAAAGAAAAGATAAGGAAGCGAATACATCATACAATGAGCCAAAGCGCCACATAGTTCTTTCAGGAAAAGGGACATCCGGGAGTGGAGGGCAAGATGACATGTCTCAAGAGTATGAAAAGTTTCATGAAATTCCCCCTTCAAAGTCAAGGCTGACCCAAGCATCCTGATAAACGATGAAGATTATCCATGGTTCTGGGCGCAATAAGCAAACGACACAAGCGAAGAAAAAGTGAAGACTTTCTCCCGCAACTATTATGATGATACCATGCCAACTTTGTAACACACGAGTATGATACCATTGTCCGTGTTGTTCATGAACATGCTATGCCAACTTTTTCAGAGTTCATTTGAAAACTATGAATTTGAAAACCTCGCCAACCGAAGGGCGCTCACACCGGTTTATAAGCCCGTCCCTCTACGCCTTGTTGAGCTCACAAAATTGTGATTCACACAAATTTCAAAGAATTCAAATTTTATAAAACTAATGGCACAAACAGAAAGTTTATAATTGTTCTAAAACAAATGGCACTAACAGAAAGTTTATAATTTTGCTGACCTAAAAGCAAAAAGAATTTAAAAATAAAGCAAAAAACCAAAAGAAAATAAATAATGCAGAAAACAAAACAAAAAAACTTGAAAAATAAAATAAAAATAGCAACAATAAGCATTTTGTTGTAAGTAGAAACAAAATAAAATAAATAAAGCAACAAAGAAAACAAAAAAGTGTTTTCAATTTTAAAACTAATGGCACAAACAGAAAGTTTATATTTTTCTAAAACTAAAATCACTAACAGAAAGTTTATAATTTTGCTGACCTAAAAGCAAAAAGAATTAAAAATAAAGCAAAAACCAAAAGAAAATAAATAATGCAGAAAACAAAACAAAAAACTTGAAAAAAATAAAAATAGCAACAATAAGTATTTTGTTGTAAGTAGAAACAAAATAAAATAAATAAATCAACAAAGAAAACAAAAAAGTGTTTTCAAATTTTAAAACTAATGGCACTAATAGAAAGTTTATATTTTTCTAAAACTAAAAGCAAAAAGAAATAAAATATAAAGCAAAAAAAGTGCCACCCTTGGGCTCCCACGGCCTGAATACGACTAGAAACCCTATGGGCCAGGATTCAGGCCCGGAAGGCCCAAGCAGGCCCACAAGCACAGTGGCGAGATAGGCCCAAAGCCTGCTTTAGAGAGGAGCTCGAGAGGGAGCCGCACCGCACCTTATAAACTGGTGCGGCTCCTCTCAACTAGCGAGTGGGACTAAACATTTGGCGCAGGCAGCACACGGCCTTTGGTCCCGGTTGGTGACACCAAGGGACTAAAGGGGTTTAATCACGGTTGGTGCCTCGACCGGGACTAATGGCCCCCTTTAGTCCCGGTTTGTGCCACCAACCGGGACCAAAGGCCGCCGCTTCCGTCGTCGCCCGCCACGCCCCTGCCCCGCCCGCCCGAGCCCGTCGTCGCCTTGCCTTGAGCCCGTCCTCGTCGCGCCTGCCCCGCGCGCCCGAGCCCGTCGTCGCCCCTGCCTCGCGCCGCCCGAGCCGTCGTCGTAAATGCCGCCGCCGACGCCGCCGCTGCCGTCGCCCTCGGCCGCCGCCCGTTAATGAGCCGCCGCCGTCGAGCCGCCCCGTTTTTTATTTTTATTAGTTTATTTTTTTATTCATATGTGATGTATATGTGTATGTGGCTATAATGTATATGTTTTTTATTTTATTAGTTTAGTTTTTGTTCATATATAGAAAGTTACAATTTTAATTAGGTTAGTGCATTTTAATTAGGTTAGTGTAGAGGAAAAGGTAAAATAAGGAAAAGGAAGAAAGAGGAAGAAGGAAGAAGGAAGAAGAAGAAGAAAAGAATGAGAGGAAAAGAAGAAAAGAAGGAGAAGAAGAAAGGAATAGAGAGAAGAAGAAAAATAGAATTTTTTTCTATTTTTCTTCTTCTTCTATTCTTTCTTCTTCTCCTTTTTCTTCTTTTTTTTTCTTCTTCTTCCTTCTTCCTTCTTCTTCTTTTCTTCCTTTTCCTTATTTTCCTTTCTCGAGGATAAGAAGAAAAAGAAGAGGAGAAGAAGAAAGAAAGGAATAGAGGAGAAAGAAGAAACTTTGACACGAGGGGGGGGGTGATACCCCTCCCGATAACATTATTTTCCCATGTATATGTATGTTGCGTCGTTGTCGATATAACGAGGGTGTCAAGGATCGCCGAGGGTCGAGGGTCGGGAACTAGGGTAGAGGGTCGAGGGTCGTTAAGGGGTCAAGGGTCGAAGGTTTCGTGGTCGAGGTTCCTATAGTGTCAAAGTATTGAAGAAATCCATGGCTTCATCATTAGCCGGAGTAACCATGGCATGATGGTGCATGAAGTCCTCCAAAGTTGTTCTGGAATGGAGTCCGGATAGAATAATTTGCCTTTTGCTGAACTTTGTACCAAAAAGCTAATTATCCTATCTCGACTCCGCTCCAAAACAACTTTGAGAGCTTGCACCATCATGCACCTGTTATTCGCCTAATGATGAAGACATGGTTTTGTTGAACTTTGACACTAGGCAACCTCCCGACCCTCGGCGATCTTCGACCCTTGACCTCGACCGCTCGGCGATCCACGACCCTCTACCCTACATCGAGGCGCCGATGCCCACGTCACTTGTGGGACATAGATGTCTGTTCAACGCCGACCCCTCCCGATAGCTTCAACACGTGGGGGGCGAGATACGTACCCCTCCTAGCTTGAAGCGTTCTCGAGGCCACCCCCTAACCCTTGAAGCGTTGTCGAGGCCACCCCAAACCCTAGAGAAGCAGCATCGAGGCCACTAATATGATTCCTTATTGTGATTAGCTAGCTAGTTCTACGTTGGCACTAATATATCCATATCTGTCATGTTTGAATAATAATTGCCATGTTGTAAATATTTGTAGAAACTATGGACACCCCCCGAGGCGAAGCACAAGAAGCGTTGTTGAGGGACATAATCGCACACGGAAGTGATGCCGTCTCCTCGATGATGTTTCTCAACGTCGACAACGATGGTCTGGAAGGAGAGGGTGAAGAAGCAGCTGGCTATGATTTACATGGCTCCGATGACCCAATGCCGGTGCAAGAAGGAGAGGGTGAAGAAGTAGACCGTGAGGACGGCTCCGGTGATCACCAAACCGAGTCCGGCCAGGTATATATATTAGTTAAGCCTGTCTGACTAGCTCTCGTCTTTGTTTTGGTATATGTACACATATTAATTAACTCTCGTCTTTGTTCTTTTTCTAGCCCTCCGGATCGAGCACAACCGGTAAAGAGACGAGGCCCAAGAAAAGTTGAGCTCGGATGAAAAGTTTGAGATCATACAAATCGCGTGACGGCCAACCGATTGAACCCTACCGGACAAAGAAGGCATTTGTTGCTCGGTCACGGGGTTCGGTTAGGGACAAGATCCCAATCAGCATCCACCAATGGTATAAGCCTAAGAACGAAGACCACGAGGTGTCTTGTGTCAATGATATGCAGAAAAATGATCTTTGGACTGAGCTGAAGTCAAATTTTACCCTACCGCCAGAGGATGATCCGGAGAAGCCAGTAATAGAGCCATTAATCAAGTCTTTTGCTCTTAAGAAGATGGCAGAACTATTCAGGAATTGGAAGAAAGACCTCAATACGTATGTCGAAAAAATGAGACACCAGAATTCACGGGCAAATATGAGAAGATTAGAGATGATGGCCCGCATTTGTGGCCTACAAGACATCGGAAAAGAGTAAAAAGATGTCAGCGACAAACAAGAGAAATGCTGCGAAGAAGAAGCTTCACCATCGCACGGGTCGGTGGCTACCTCATAGCCCGGCCTAAGTGGGCCAAGGCTGAGAATGATCTGCTTGATAAAGGGATCGAACCGAGACAATGAACTGGCAGACCGTTGCGGACTTGGTTCTTGGGGCGGCGGATCCTTGGACCCTATAACGGGAAGTGCATTTGGGCGGACGAACAATTGGACATACCAGTCAAGAGGCTTAAGCATTATATCGAAGCAGCGCAGCAAGGGAAGTTCGTTCGAGACAGGGAGAAGGACGAGCTCACAATGGCCCTCGGGAATCCGAGCACCTGGGCGGACACGAGGCACGCCAGCTCCGTTTCGTGGAAGGCTGGATTTCGGACGAGGGGTTACAAAACCCATGAGAGGAGGAAGAAGCGGAGCAGAGCCTAATGCAGGCGCTGCACGAAAGGGTAATGGGGCTAGAGGGCGAGAAGAGGAACGAAGCAGCAGATCACAACAAACGACCTGCGA
This sequence comes from Aegilops longissima, assembly GCA_021605205.1. Classification (NCBI taxonomy): domain Eukaryota; kingdom Viridiplantae; phylum Streptophyta; class Magnoliopsida; order Poales; family Poaceae; genus Aegilops; species Aegilops longissima. The sequence continues at coordinate 849,575,109 of CM038677.1, forward strand.
AGCTTCCCGAAGCTACCCGCCATCTCAGCGGAGAAGCAGCGTGGCTTCCACCGAGCTTCTTCAGCCAGAGCAGCATGCCTTGCGGCTCCTGCCAGCTATCCCGTGGATGCTATCACGGATGCTGAAAGTTGCCACCTTATGGCGCAATGGAGCAATTTGAAGGTCAAGGCGGCTGTTGGCTCTGTTTATCCTACTAAACCCGAATCAACTTTTCACCGCCGCCGATTCCGAAGGATATGCTAAGGTGATGGTCGATGAAATAACGGAGGGATTTGAGGAGCTCGGCTTGACCACCCTACCGGTGAAGGGAGTATCGGCTGGGTTACGCTCGAAGACTCCATGCCTATGGCGGAAGGATCTCATCAACCTTCCGAACTGGGCGCCTCGCATCCTCCTCCTCCTCCGCGAGTCAGGGCACTCCGCCTCCTCCACCGCCTCCTCCTCCGCGAGTGACGATCAGGGCACTCGGCGGCTCCTTCTCCGCGGCGTGGCGGCACTCCGTCTCCTTCTCCGCCTGCACCGGCGCGTCCGGGCAGCCAGCCTCCTCCTTCTCCGCCTCGTCGGCAAGGCGGAAGAGACCCGCCGCCCTCCGGCCGCTCCGGCGTCGTAGTCCTTCTCCTCCGCCTCGTAAGCAAGGAAAGAAGACATCCGCTCCGTCTGCTCTGCGGCGTCTAGCAGTACAGCCAAAGGCGGGAGGAGATCTGATTCGGTCCTTCTCTGAAGACTCGGAGAAGTTACCGTCTGAGAGGAGCGAGGAGGAAAACGCGAAGATCGCGCAGACCGAAGTGGATGACTGGTTTTAAGGGTTGAAAGCAAAGAGACATCCACCTCCGGAGGAGAAGGTAGATCCGGTCAAAGCGAAGCGCACTTGCTGCCCCGACAAAACCACCCAAGTCTCCGCCGAAAGGCAACTATGAGCGCATTATTGGAAAGGCATTTGCCGAAGCGGAGAGACCGGGAAATACTGTCAGTGATCAAAGGATGAAAGAACGACGAGCTGGGAAACAAATTGCCCAGCTCGGCGAACAAGCGAAGCAATCGTGCCCCCCGCTCAAGGTGCCTGCTAGCGACATCGTCGATCCGAGGATGGTGCCGGTTATGGCAATCCTGAAGATTACCTGCCCGACGATGTACAATTTGATTTCTTGGAGGTGCAGATACAAAGATACGAGTACGGAAGCCTCTCGTCAAAGATGAAAGCTCTCTAACAACGATGATGCGAAGATTGCATGATTGGTACATGAAAACCTGCAAAGAGTCGAGGGAGGAATACTTTGTATGTGAGAGTTAAAAGGAGCATGACCTCCTTGGAATTGAACTGTTGCCTATTCCATTTGAGGAGTTCTATCAGTTTTCAATCAATTGGCCCTCGATAAAGCAACGGTCACCTGCTACTGTCTGTAAGTAGTACTACTTCTGTCATTAAGTATCTCTATATAACTCAGCTCTTTCATTGCATGTATTTATAAATATCCTCACTATATTATGCAGATTGAAGATCATGAAATGAAGAAAAAACAAGTGGGTGATATTGGGTTCATTAACACATATCTCATCGATGCAAATGAGGTTAAATATCGTGCCAAGGAAACCGAGGCCAACTTGCTACGATCGTTGGAAATAAATGAACACAAAAATACAATACTCTTTCCTTACAACTACACGTGAGTGTTACTGTCTTATGGCATATTCGGTTTCCCTTATTTAGTCCAGGTTATAGAAATGTAATATTGATGAGTTATGCATAAATGCATGAGGTTCCACTATATTCTCCTAGAGATTAAGCTTGAGCAGGAGTAGTAACTGTCTTAGACTCGAGACGAAAAGATCCCAAGGAGTATGCGGAAATGACTGAAATGCTCGAGAAGTAAGTTAAATCGATCATTATCCACCATATCAGCAACTTTGTTCATTTCTGATATCAAGTAATTGTTTTCTTTGTATGGCAGGGCTTGGGAAAATTCACCAAAAAGCTCGGGACTACCGAAGAAGCTGCAATTTAGACACCAAAGTAAGTACTATATAGTAGCATATTCCACGCGCATCTCCTAGTGATTCAAGCGCTAGTTTCATCAATACCATTTAGCATGTGCTTGCTAATTATCAGTTTGATTGACCTCTGTTTCTTGTAAAGTGGTTGTGGCAGGAACAAGGGAATGATTTCTGTGGATACTACGTTTGCGAGTCCATCCGCCACACGACCTGTGAGAGGGCTACTCCGACAAACAATTTGAAGTGCGTAAATAAAAATATTCACAATTTTATTTTATTACCATCATTTGTGTTGAGTTTCATTCATTCATATATATATATATATATATATATATATATATATATATATATATATATATATATATATATATATATATATATATATATATATATATATATGTATGTATGTATTGACCCTTTCTTAAAATTAGATGTTTGAGCGGGATGAACTCCTAGCACCAGATCGCATGCGAGCAATTCAAGAGGAATTGGCGGCATTCTTTCTTGACTATGTGATCGCTGAAGGCGGGAATACCATGTGGACCACGCGTCCGTATTGTAAAAGATAATTATTGTATATATGTAGCGGTAGTGTCGGATAGATATACGAGAACTTGTTGTTCGACCAATCTCTCGGAGAAGGAGAGGTGGTCGATATCACTTCTCTCTGTATGCATATATATGTTCATGGCGATCTTCTGTTTGCTTAATTACTAGCTAGCTAGCATGTCTAGTTAGTCCTCTCTATCGTATGTATAGTACGTAGCGTCGACCAAGCACGGACAAAAGAAAGGACACTTTTCTCTATTAATTAGCTAGCTATAGCACAATATATGAAACACCTAAATTAACCCCCAAAACCCCCAAACCCCCTTTTGAAAAAAAACAAAAACCAGAGCCAAAGAAATGTCGACGCGTGGATGCCTATTGGTCCCGGTTGGTGCCACCAACCGGGACCAAAGGCCTCTCTACTGGGCTCAGCGGACATGCCACGTGGAGGGCCCATCTGTCCCGGTTGGATAGAACCGGGACTAAAGGGTGAGGGTATTAGTACCGACCCTTTAGTCGGTTCATGAACCGGGACTAAAGGCCCTCACCAACCGGGACTATAGGCCCTTTTTCTACTAGTGTTGGAGAGGAGAAAGCTTAAGTGTGGCTCAGGCATTTCATCGAACACCTCATGTGCATGCATAGAAGGGAGACAGATCAGCGCATGCACACACTTCCCACACGGCCAAAAAACAGAAGAGTGAGCGGGCAAGGGCGAGTGTATATATAGGCATCTCTTTAGTCCCTGTTGGTGGCTAAAACCGGGATAGAAGACTGACCTTCAGTCTTGGTTCCAGCCACCAACCAGGACTAAAGGTTTTGCGCCAGGAGCGAGGCCTATTGGTCTCAATTTGTGTCTGAAACCGGGACCAAAGGGGTCAGACGAACCGGGACCAATGGCCCCCGAGGCCCGGCCGGCGCCCTGGCCTCACGAACCGGGACTGATGCACCCATTGGTCCCGGTTCGTAGGAGAACCAGGATTAATGCCCTTTTCTGGCCTGGACCAAAAAGCCCTGTTTTCTACTAGTGTAAGTTGCCTAATTTTCAGTTTTCATGTAAGTCTAGTTTTTCCATTGGTTTTTTTAGAACCTCATGTTTTTCCATTGTATTTAGTCTATTTTCTCTTCTTTTCAGTTTATGTGTCGTTTTTTTCTATTTGTGTTCGTGCATACTAGTGTTGCATTGGGCTCTTGTATGTACATGCACGTGTTTTAAGAGTGAGAGGGCTGCCTAGGGGAAACATACCATCCAATCTGCCAAGTCGAGTGCACGGTCCAATCTCACGCGAGTGAAAGAATCACCCGCTACCTTTTTTCAAAAGTCAAGAAACGACCCGGATAGCCAATGTCCATCAACAATTAGGTGTCAACCGCATTTCAGAAAGCTTGATTTTGGGCATTGCTTCAATTAGCTAGTCCTTCATGTTTTTATGGACGTTAAAAACTCATTGAATTCATTAATACATAACCACTAGAGATGCTCAAAGAGCCCATCCCTCGCATAAGATCCCACGTTTGGTGCCTTAATTGGGGTCTTAGCTTCCCCATAGATACAAGTGAGCTGCCATGGTTCCTGTCCTACCTCCTGAACTTTGGCATCAATGTGATAAACTGAATAGCCCAAAATTTCAATATCAACTGAATTATTCCAAAAACAAACCAATACCTCCGGTTCAAACCTGACTATCTATAGCATTAGACTTATCCAAACCCGAAGTACTAGCGAGATATTCTATTTGTGTTCCACTAATTTGAATGTCTTTGACGCACAACACAGTAGAGGCAAATTTCCTCACGAAATCACGAAGCTCACGAACCATCGCAGTATTGCACGCATACAGTTCCAAACGAAAGCAAACATTGGGCCTGGCAGCGCCCCTCGAAGGATCCTGCCAAAGTTATCTTTTTTGATGCGTTGTTACCCTCCTTGGCATCTATGCTAGACTATGCTCTCTTCGGATCCCTCTTTAGTGGGGGCTTAGAGGATTTGGAACAATGGGCACTAAGGCCATCTGATTCTCATTAGGCTCTATAGGAAGTTGAGCCGACTGGTTGGTATTGGTCGCTGATACATCTCCAACGTATCTATCATTTTCTATTGTTTAATGCTATTATATTATCACTTTTATATGCTTTATATGTAACATTATATTATTTTTCTGGACTAACCTATTAATTTAGTGCCCAGTGCCACTTCATGTTTTTCGTATGTTTTTGTTTCACAAAAACACCATACCTACAGAAGTACAAACACGATGAAACTTTTGATGATTTATTCTAGACAAAAAGAGACCCTAGAAACTTCGGGGGAGGACGAGAAGATCCACGAGGGCCCCACAAACCAAGGGACACACCATAGGGTGTAGGACGCCACCCTGACTCGTGGCCTATAAATTCCCGTATATTCAGAACCCTCGAAGCGAGACCCAATTTTATCGCCACCACAAGCCTCTATTCCGAAGCAATCCTATCTAGAGCCATGTTACGGTACTCTGCCAGAGGAGGAAATCATCGGGGAGGCGTCTTCATCAACCTTGCTGTCTCCATGATGATGTGTGAGTAGTTCCTTCAGGACCTATGGGTCCATAGTAGTACCTACATGCCGTCGGGGTCTATTCTCCATCAATACCAATAATCCTACAATTACTTCATTTGCTCTCTTAATTTTCTTTCTACCATTTGTTGCTTTGCCTATCAGTTTTAATCTTGCAAATGGCAAGAACAACAGGAATGATGACCCCTTGCCATTGTTGGGTGCAAGAAATTGTTTTGTCTATGTACATGTACTATTCATGTTGCTGGTGTGGCACCTCCTACTGGTTGAATAAACCTTTGGTTCATAATTGAGGGAAATAATATCTGCTACTATACCGCTTCACCTTTTCTTTTCGGGGAAATCCAAAAATTCATCATGAGTAGCAGTCACCAAGATGTTGTTCCCATACATGCCCCCATCTTCCCTTTCCAGTCTCTTCTTGTTGGCATCGACCATCTAATCGTCCATGGTCTAGGGAAGATGAACCTCGACGGTGTAGACAGATGGCCTCCGGGAGAACTTAAAACCCTAATGTGAGGGTAAACTTTTCCTACACCTGCTTCTTTTTTTGGCAGTTTTACTGCTACAGTTAAAACTGGTAAATTAACATAGTGCTTCGATGGGCGTGTATTTTCCAATAAATTTTATACACGGACTGGGTGGACGAAAATCTGGGCTACGGTGCATGTTGAGGCCAGGCCCAAAAAACTAAGTGGGCAGCCGCACAAAATTTTAGTACAACCTCAGATAAAAATAAAATCTGAAGGCGGTGGACGGACAAATAAAATCAAAGAAACACACCTTCCTTTATTATTATTAGGTATTGATTCAAGTCATTATATATGTCCCATCTTATGCCAAGTGTGTGCAAGTCTCTCTTGTATTCATATGCATGTTTGTACACTTCTTGGCCAGAGACGTAGCAACAACACAACCGACTTCGCTTAGGCTGGAAACTACAACTTTTATTTACATACACCTAGAGTAGACAACAATGCACTCTAGAAACCTCTATCTCCTTTAGAGCTCTACTAAGCCGTGATATTTAAGAAAACTAAAATAGATACAAGCCCATACATATAATTTTAATTCATCAAAGTGGATAAATTAATCTACAAAGACATTCAATTTTTCTTTCTCTTTGGCTATATAAAAACACTAAAGTCTTAGCCAATGATTTTGATGAGGCATTGGCTCAAAAATAATTAACTAACGTCATTTTGTACAATGTATAGTTTATATTTAGGGATCACTTATATTTATTATATGTGTATTTCATCATATCAATGATAAAATTACATATTTAAAATATTTTATCTTAGAATTTATATATATTACTATGTGTTTAGTTTGGCTATCACCAAAAAATAGTTTTGCTGAATATAATAGTAAATCGTACCAGTTAAAACTATTCGTGGAGAAAAATAGTTTTGACAACAAAGGTAAAAATGTTTAGTATAAATTTAAATAATCCAAAATGCTATTTTACATGAACTTGCCATCAACAATTCAGTAGCAGCCGATAAATATTAACACTATTTAATAAATATCACATGGATGCAAATATATCTAAAGGATACAAAAAATAGAATACTGAACTTACACAACAGAATATACTGATTGATGTTTAGTCGGCTTGAATGTCCAAAGCTTTTTCAAATCTTTCACAATTGCAGGCTAATCAGAGAAGTAACACCAATATGCAAATTTTAAAAGAGCTAGACTCGCAAATACTCTCCAAGCCAAAATGTACCCAGTAGAGTACTGTCAGAGAAACACTAAGAACTGCCCACCACCCCGAGCATCCCACACACGTACGATATGATAAGTATTCTACATATCAAAGAATAACTGCCATAAAGATTGATTGCACTGCATGTGGTATCATTAGATGTAACAATGGGTTGTAATTAGCAAACATGAATGAGATTATTACAATTATGATATATCTTTCCTCGATACCACATGTCTTCATCAAGGTGAATTACTCGTATCTAGTTCTACTTTCTCTTCCGTGTGTGAGACATGAAGGTGAACTAGATACGAGTAATTCACCTTCATGTCTTCATCAATACAGAAAGTGACTGGAGTCCCATCATGCTTAATCTTAGGGGTAATTTTCCCATTATGCAAAATCCCAGTTCTAACGTTGCACTTCCTGGAGCCAATGAGTGTAGAGAATTAGGGAATGCGTGTTCGTGGAGTTTCCCATATATGTTGTCAAGTTGCTATTTACTGGGTCTTGCAAGAATCCAATCACGTGAAAGATTCTGTTGAATGAATTGTTCACGACCGAATCGTTTTGGAGTTGTAACCCACTCAGGAGGTATCGCCCTTTGTCCGTACCCATAAGGAAATACAGGTATGTCCTGGGCATGGGCAAGTATAACAAAGTCAGGAATTTTCAAAAGCATAACACAAGGATACCATCTGAATTTTAGCATACCTCATATGATGACTGGAACAAGTGCTCCACTCACTACACCAACAACCCCCTATAACAATGAATAGTTTGCGATGAAAATTAATATTATGTTGCAACTAGCCCACGTATCGTCTCCCACGTCTTTTTTATTTGACCTCTCCCACGTCTTTTCTTTTAGGATCACCTCTCCCACGTCTTGAGCGAAGAGTCTTCGTAGAACTCTACTCTTCCTCCGCCCGTAACACAATCTTCCACTACTAAAATCACATTTTGTCCTGCATTCCAATACTTCACCGAGTTCATTCTATCGGTAACTTGGCAAACTTCTGTCTGTCGGGTTTGAACCCAAATTGGACGGAACAGTGATAGGCAACTCCGCAGTGCACTGGCTTAGCTTGGTCCAAACGAAAAACTACTCGGCGAAGAAAAACATCTCGGCAGAATATTTAATTTGCAGAGTTCCAGACATAAAGAACTTAGTAAATCCTGAGAGGTGGGCCCTGCTATGCAGCAGGCAACGGAGCCGTGACGACGGCCTTTTTTTGCCGAGTTTCATCCAACTGAGACTCGGCAAACATTTATATTTCTTATTTTCTTAAATCAGAATTCTGTGGGACCCATCTTTGCCGAGTTCCTAATAGAATAAACTCGGTAGTAGTTTAGTCCCACCTCGCCGCGGTAGGTGCGACGCGGCCTGCTTAAATAGCTCCGTCGTCCAATTGCGTCAAGCTTGAGTCATCATTGCACCCTTTGTGGAAGATCTGACTATCACCTACTCAAATGGCATTCGTAGTCACAGATTGTATCCATTACAAAGTGAGAATTGATGGCTGCTCGGCTCTTTTTTGAATCATTTTCGTCACGTTCCATCGGTCCATACTCCCTGTTTGGGTCGCTCTTTTTTTAGGACGTCCACCCGATGTTTTGAGCGGGTTTTGCGGCGCCCACTGGGACCTCAACTGCATGCAGCATGCATACCAGAACTTAGCTCACGGCTAGGATACCGGCTACGTACATATGAAACCAGCGGAAAAAGGTGTATCCGACTAGTATGTGGATGATGAGAATGACAAAAGCTCGCCGCAAAAGGTGGACTTCGCGGATGCAATTTTTCTAGCTTGAGAAGTACTATTTGAGAAAATAAATGGATGAATAAATTTCCCATTGTTGTGTGAGTATCTCTCGACTCGGTGTAAAGGTTGAGAATGTTGCCATCTTTATTAAGAACACATCCTTTTGTGTTTGTTGTTGTTGATACATGACACACTTGACCCAAAATTGATTGCGGCCATAATACTTGGATCTTGAGCATGTTTTTGGATATATAGATATATAGATCTATGCATCCATGCTTTCAGTTTCCTTTTTACCTTGGAAGTAACTTTTTCCAAACGGAATTCATGGCTAGAAAGTTGGATTTTATGATAAATATGGGGTCAACACAATTTCCTTATCTTATAATGAATTAGCAGGGTTTATCTATTTGGAGACACCAAGCGAGACCGAGAAGGGATTGGAGCATCATCGTCGGAGCGACGTTGCCGCGATTCTAAAACCTACTACGCAAAGGACGAGAGACAAGAATCCCTTCCGCTTTACCTCACAACACCAGAGCAACCGTCAAAGCCCAAGGAGATAGGAGATTGATCTTCTGGTGGATATGATTAATATCTAAGGGGCTTTATCTAGAAATCAGTGGCAGAGCCAGTATATAGAGATTGGGACCAGATGAAGCCAACAAACATAGTCTCATCCCTCTATAATTACTGCTTACGCACTGATTATTACTAATGTAAATCTAGTTTTACCACATAGTGAAACCAATCACTGGTAGAAAAAGGGCGTATTGTCCCGGTTCGTAAGGGCCTTTTGGGTCGGTACTAATGCCCTGTCCCTTTAGTCCCGGTTCAATCCAGAACCGGGACAGATGGGCCTCCACGTGGCCTGTGCGCTGAGCCCAGGCAGGAGACCCTTTGGTCCCGGTCGTATAGATAAGACTAGACACGCTAGCTAGCTAGTAAGCAAACGAAGGAAACAAAAGATCGTCATGAACATATATGCATACAGAGAGAAGTGATATCGACCACCTCTCCTTCTCCGAGAGATTAGTCGAACAACAAGTTCTCGTATATCTATCCGACACTACCGGCTACATATATACAATAATTATCTCTTACAAATATAATCATACGGACTCATGGTCCACATAGTATTCTCCGTCTTCAGGGATCACGTGGTCAAGAAAGAATGCCGCCAATTCCTCTTGAATTGCTCGCATGCGAGCTGGTGCTAGGAGTTCATCCCGCTTCCGAAACATCTAATTTAAAGAAGGGGGTCAATACATATATATATGAATGAATGAAACTCAACACAAATGATGGTAATAAAATAAAATTGTGAATGTTGTTATTTATTTACTTCATATTGTTCGTCAGTGTAGCCCCTCTCACAGGTCGTGTGGCGGATGGACTCGCAAACGTAGTATCCACAGAAATCATTCCCTTGTTCCTGCCACAACCACTTTACAATAAATAGAGGTCAATCAAACTGATAAGCAAGAATGCCAAATGGTATTGATGAAACTAGCGCTTGAGTGACTAGTAGATGCGCGGAACATGCTACTATAGTACTTACTTTCGGGTGTCTAAATTGCAGCTCCTTCGGCAGTCCCGGAGCTTTTCTGGTGAATTTTCTCCAAACCCTACCGGACAAAGAAAACAATTACTTGATATATCAGGAAATGAACAAAGTTGCTGGTATGGTGGATAATGATCGATTCAACTTACTTCTCGAGTATTTGAGTCATGTCTGCATAGTCCTGGGGATCTTTTCGTCTTGAGTCTAAGACGGTTACTAGTCCCTGCTCAAGCTTAATCTCTAGGAGAATATAGTGGAAACTGCACACGCATGCATAACTCATCAATTACATTACTATAACCTTGACTAATATATAAGGGAAACCGAATACGCACAAGACAGTAACACTCACTTGAAGTTGTAAGGAAAGAGTATTATATCTTTGTTTTCATTTATTACCAACGATCGTAGCAAGTTGGCCTCGGTAGCTGCAGCATGAAATTTAACCTGAGTTGCATCTATGAGATATGTGTTAATGAACCCAATATCACCGACTTGTCTTTTCTTTAATTCGGCGATCTTCAATCTGCATAATATCGTGAGGATGATTATAAATACATGCAATGAAAGAGCTGAGCTATATAGAGAGACTTAATGATAGAAGTAGTACTACTTATAGACAGTAGCAGGCGACCGTTGTTTTATCGAGGGCCAATTGATTGAAAAACTGATAGAACTCCTCAAATGGAATAGGCAACAGTTCAATTCCAACGAGGTCATGCTACTTTTTAACTTTCACATACAAAGTACTCCTCCCCCCCAGAGTCTCTGCAGATTTTAAAGTACCAATCATGCAATCTTCGCATCATCGTTGATAGAGATCTTTCATCTTTGACGAGAGGCTTCCCGTACTCGTATCTTTGTATCTGCACCTCCATGGGTTCATAATGTACATCGTCGGGCAGGTAATCTGCAAGATTGCTATAACCGGGCACCATCCTCGGATCATTAGCGACGTTGTGGCTAGGCACCTTGAGCGGGGGGCACGATTGCTTCGCTTGTTCGCCGAGCTGGGCAATTTGTTTCCCAGCTCGTCGTTCTTTCAGCCTTTGATCACTGACAGTACTTCCCGACCGCTCCGCTTCGGCAAATTCCTTTCCAATAATGTGCTCATAGTTTTCTTTCGGCGGAGACTTGGGTGGTTTTCTCAGGGCAGCCAGAGTGCGCTTCGCTTTCACCGGATCTACCTTCTCCTCCGGAAGTGGATGTCTCTTTGCTTTCAACCCTTGAAACCAGTCATCCACTTCGGTTCGTGCGATCTTGGCGTTCTCCTCCGGGGTCCTCTCGTATGGTAACTTCTCTGGAGTCTTTAGAGTAGGACCGAATCTGTATGTCTTCCCGCCTCTGGCTGTACTGCTAGACGCCGGCCGAGCAGACAGAGCGGTTTTCTTCTTTACTTGCTTACGAGGCGGAGGAGAAGGACTACGACACGCCGGAGCAGCCGGAGCGGCGGCAGGTCTCTTCCGCCCTTGCTGAAGAGGCGGAGAAGGAGGAGGCTGGCTGCTTGGGCGCGTGGGCGCAGGCGGAGAAGGAGGCGGAGTGCCGCCACGCGCTGGAGAAGGAGCCGGTCGAGTGCCCTGATCGTCACTCGCCGGAGGAGGAGGCGGCGGAGGAGGCGGAGTGCCCTGACTCGCCGGAGGAGGAGGCGGTGGAGGAGGCGGAGTGCCCTGACTTGCCGGAGGAGGAGGAGGAGGCGGAGGCGTCCAGTTCGGAAGGTTGATGAGCTCCTTCCGCCATAGGCATGGAGTCTTCAGAGCAGACCCCAGCCTAGTCTCCCCTTCACCGGTAGGGTGGTCAAGCTGGAGGTCCTCAAATCCCTCCGTTATTTCATCCACCATCACCCTAGCATATCCTTCTGGAATCGGCCGGCAGTGAAAAGTTGCGCCGGGTTCAGTAGGATAAACAGAGCCAACAGCCGCCTTGGCCTTCAAATTCATCCATTGCGTCATAAGGTGGCAATTTTGAGACTCCGTGATAGCATCCACGGGATAGTTGGCAGGAGCCGTCAAGGCATGCTCCGGCTGAAGCAGCTCGGTGGAAGCCACGCTGCTTCTCCGCTGAGATGGCGGGGTAGCTTCGGGGGAAGCTTCGGCAGTACGTTTGCTGCGATTTGCTTCTCGTTCCTCTATCGCTTGTACCCTTGCTTGCAGCGCCTGCATTTGGGTCTGCTGCACTTTTTTCCTCCTCTCATGGGATTTGTAACCGCCAGCGTCCGGAAACCCAACCTTCCACGGAATGGAGCCTGGCGTGCCTCGTGTCCGTCCGTGGTGCTCGAGATTCGAGGGCCATTGTGAGCTTGTCGTTCTCTCATCGGAAAGAACGTCCCTTGCTGCGCTGCTTCGATATCTGCTGAAGCTTCTGACTGGTATGTCCAGTTGATCGTTCGTCCAAATGCACTTCCCGTTACTGGGTCAAGGTTCCACCAGCCCGAAGAACCAAGTCCGCAACGGTCGGCGATTAATTGTCTACGGTTCGATCCTTTATCAATCGATCATTCTCAGTCTTGGCCCACTTAGGCGGGCTACGAGGTAGCCACGACCCCGTCGATGGTGATGCTTCTTCTTCGCGGCATTTTTCTTGTTTGTCACCGACATCTTCTTACTCTTTTACGATGTCTTGTGGGCCACAAATGCGGGCCAGTGATCTCTGATATTCACATATCTGCCCTTGAATTCTGGTGTCTCATTATTTTTGACAAACTTATTCAGCTCTTTCTTCCACCTCCTGAATAGTTCTGCCATCCTCTTAAGAGCAAAAGACTTGATTAATTGCTCTTTAACTAGGTTCTCTGGATTATCCTCTGGCTGTAGGGTGAAATTTGACTTCAGCTCAGTCCAAATATCATTTTTCTGCATCTCATTGACATAAGACACCTCAGGGTCTTCTGTAGCCTGCTTAAATCATTGCTGGATGCTGATCGGGATCTTGTCCCTAACCAGAACCCCGCACTGAGCAACAAATACGTTCTTTGTTCGGATGGGTTCAATCGGTTGGCCGTCGGGCGCGATTGCTATGATCTCAAACCTTTCATCCGAGCTCAACTTTTTCTTCAGGCCTCGTCTCTTTACCGAAGTTGTGCTCGATCCGGAGGGCTAGAAAAAAGAACAAAGACTTAATTGATATGTGTACATACAAAAACAATGAATGCATAAATTAGCTAGTTAGCACAGGCTTAACTAATATATATACCTGGCCGGACTCGGTTCGGTCACCGGAGCCATCATCACGGTCTCCTTCTTGCACCGGCATTGGGTCACCGGAGCCGTCCTCATGTTCTTCTTATTGCACCGGCATTAGGTCACCGTAGCCACCTTCTTCACCCTCTCCTTCCAGACCATCGGTTTCGTTGAGAAACAACGAGATGGCATCACTTCCTTCTGCGATTATGTCCCTCAACAACGCTTCTTTTGCTTCATCTCAGGCGGTGTCCATAGTTTCTACAAATATTTACAACATGGCAATTATTATTCAAACATGACAGATGGATATATTAGTGGCAAACATAGAACTAGCTACCTAATCATAGTAAGGAATCATATATATTAATTAGTGGCATCGACGCTGCTTCTCTAGGGTTTGGGGTGGCCTCGACAACGCTTCAAGGGTTTGGGGTGGCCTCGAGAACGCTTCAAGGAGGGGGTAATATCCACCCCCCCACGTGTTGAAGCTATCGGGAGGGGGTATATCGACAACGACGACACTACATCTATGTCCCTCGACGACCCTCGTTCCCGATAAAAAAATAGGAAGAAGAAGAAAAAAAGAGGAGAAGAAAGAATAGATTCTTCTCCTCTTTTTTTCTTCTTCCTCTTCTTTTTTTATCCTCTTCTTCCTCTCATGTTCGAGAGGATCGCCGAGGGGTCGGGAGGTTGCCTAGTGTCAAAGGATTCAACAAAACCATGTCTTCATCATTAGGCGAAAGTAACATGTGCATGATGGTATGAAGCTCTCCAAAGTTATTTTGGAACGGAGTCCTAGATAGGATAATTCGCTTTTTGGTACAAAGTTCAGCAAGAACCTTCCAAATATCGTTATTTGGAAGGTCTTTGCTGAAATTCATACAAAAGGCAAATTATCCTATCCGGGACACCATTCCAAAATAACTTTGGAGGACTTCGTCATGCCCTGGTTACTTCCGCTAATGATGAAGCCATGGATTTCTTCAATACTTTGACAAGAGGAAACCTCTCGACCTCGGCGATCCTCGACCTCGAACCTCGGCGACCCTGGAACCCTCGACCCTCGGCGATCCTCTTCTTCCTCTCATGTTAGAGAGGATCGCCGAGGTGGGAGGTTGCCTAGTGTCAAAGGAGTCAACAAAACCATGTCTTCATCATTAGGTGAAAGTAACAGGCGCATGATGGTACGAAGTCTACAAAGTTGTTTCGGAACGGAGTCCCGGATAGGATAATTCGCTTTTTCGTACAAAGTTCAGCAAGAGCCTTCCGAATATCCCTATTTGGAAGGCCTTTGCTGAAATTCGTACAAAAAGGTGAATTATTCTATCTGGAACTCCGTTCCAAAACAACTTTGCACAACTTCGTACCATCATGCCCCGTTTACTTTCGTCTAATGATGAAGCCATGGATCTTTAATACTTTGACACTAGGCAACATCTCGACCCCTCGACGACCCTCGAACCCTCGGTGACCCTCGAACCTCTACCCTAGTTCCCGACACTCGCCCCTCGAACCCTCGGTGACCCTCGAACCTCTACCCTAGTTCCCGACCCTCGCCCCTCGAACCCTCGGTGACCCTTGAACCACTACCGTATTGTTTTCGACCCTCGCCCCTCGAACCCTTGGTGACCCCCCCCCCCTCATGTTGAAGTTATCGGAGAGGGGGTATATCGACCCCCCCACCCTCATGTAAGAAGAGGAAAAAAGATCGAAGAAGAAAATAGAGGAGAAGAAGAAAGGAATAGAGGAGAAGATCGAAGAAAAAAAAGAAGTCTTCCTCTTCTTATTTTCCTTTTTCCACTCCTTCCTTTTCTTCTTCTTCTTCTTCTTCCTTCTTCCTCTTTTCTTCCTTTTACTTATTTTACTTTTTCCTCTACACTAACCTAAAATCGATATCTACTAATTAACAACCTAAATAAAAAAATTAATACATATATGAAAAAAACATTTTTGACATATTTAGCATATTCTAAATTTTCCTAACTCTTTTACAACCAGAAAAATTACTCCAACTTCATGACAGTACCCACAATCCATTTCACCAAAAACCTTCTGATCCATAGTTTAAAATTTTCAAATTTCATTCAAATGAAATTTGAATCGGATTCAAATAACTTGTTGAAAACCTATTCTAAACCACTCCAAAAATTCTGAAATTTTGCCATCGCCTTTGTCTTGCATCAGTACCTCACCACAAATTTTTTTAAAAATTCCAAAAATGCCCAAAGCTATCTAGCATTTCATCAAACACCTTCTATATGGACAATTTTTTTTAGAAATTCCAAAAAATTCAGAAAAGTGGACAGCGCGTTGCTGCTGCTCCACTTCTCCTCTCCTCTACTTCTCCTCTCCTTCTGCTCTTCAATGCATCGGGGCCGGCGGCGACCATGGAGCAGGGGCAGAGCAAGGGGCGCTCGGGCGCAAGAGTGGCACTCGGGAGGGGGGCTCACTTTGAGGGGGGCGGCGACGGCTGGAGTCCGGCGATGAGGACGGCGGGCTCGGGGCGGCACGCGGTGACGGGGACGGCAGCCTCGGGGCGGCACGCGGTGACGGGGACAAGGAGGCGGGCTCGGGGAGGCACGTGGCGACAGGGACGAGGGCGGCGGGCTCAGGGATGACGGCGACGAGGACGGCGCGGGCTTAGGGAGGTGACGACGTGATCCGGAGGGCTCGGCGGCGACGAGGACGAGGAGCAGCCTGGCGGCGTCGTCAAAGGAGAGGACGAGGAGATCGATCGAACTGAATCGAGAATGTCACAAGTGTTGGCTTATATAGCCAGAGCACTAGTCCCGGTTCGTGGCACCAACCGGGTCCAATGCCCCCTTTAGTCCCGGTTGGTGCCACCAACCGAGACCAAATGCCTCTTTTCAGCAGCCCAAAGGGCGGGAAGCGGCGGCCTTTGGTCTCGGTTGGTGGCACCAACCGATTAAAGAGGGGCATTGGTCACGGTTTGTGCCACGAACCGTGACCAATGCCCCCCTTTAGTCCCGGTTGGTGCCACCAACCGGGACCGAAGGCCTTGTGCGGCTGCTGCGTCGAAAGTTTAGTCCCACCTCGCTAGTTGAGAGGGGTGCACAGTGGTTTATAAGCCCCACTGCCGCACCCCTCTCGAGCTCCTCTCCATTGCAGGCTTACGGGCCTAATTGTCACTGCTATGCCTGTGGGCCTACTGGGCCTCCTGCGGGCCTGAATCCTGGCCCTTGGATGGGTTTCTAGTCGTATTCAGGCCGTGGGGGCCCAGTAGGTGGCATTTTTTTTGTTTTTTTGTTGCTTTATTTATTTTCTTTTGTTTTTTGCTTTATTTTTTAATTCTTTATGCTTTTAGTTTTAGAAAAATTATAAACTTTTTGTTAATGCCATTAGTTTTCAAATTTGAAAACACTTTTTTTGTTTTTTTGTTTTCTTTGTTGCTTTATTTATTTTATTTTGTTTCTACTTACAACAAAATACTTACTTATTGCTATTTTTTTCCAGTTTTTGTTTTGTTTTCTGCATTATTTATTTTCTTTTGTTTTTGCTTTATTTTTTTATTCTTTTTGCTTTTAGTTTTAGAAAAATTATAAACTTTCTGTTAGTGCCATTAGTTTTCAAATTTGAAAATAATTTTTTAGTTTTTTTGTTTTCTTTGTTGCTTTATTTATTTTATTTTGTGATTAACTTTACTATAAAAATAGTTTTTTCCTGTTTTTTGATTTGTTTTTTGCATTATTTATTTTCTTTTGTTTTTGCTTTAATTTTTAATTCTGTTTGCTTTTAGGTTAGCAAAATTATAAACTTTCTGTTAGTGCCATTAGTTTTAGAAAAATTATAAACTTTCTGTTAGTGCCATTAGTTTTCAAATTTGAATAGTTAAAATTTGAGTTCTTTGAAAATTGTTTGAATCACAAGTTTGTGATTAACTTACTAAAAATGAGAATAGATGCGCTTATAGAGAAAATTCAACCTAAATTCCTAGTAAATTTCTATGAATTTCAGAGAAATTCACTATGAATTTAGGTTAAACTTTTCTCTATTAGGGCATCTATTTTCACTTTGAGAGGAGCTCAACAAGGCAGAGAGGGAAGGGCTTATAAACCGGCGTGAGCCCCCTTCGGTTGGCGAGGTGGGACTAAACTCTGCCCGCAATGAGGACCAACCCTTTAGTCCCGGTTTGTGGCACAAACCGGGACTAATGGTCATGGGCCAGGGGCGAGGACCAAAATTATAAACTTTCTGTTAGTGCCATTAGTTTTAGAAAGTTGAAAGTTGAAAGTTGGCATGGGCCAGGGACTAATGGTCATGGTATTACGAGGGCCGAACCATAAGACATGAAAGCATTTCAAATGAACTCTGAAAAAGTTGAAAGTTGGGATGGTATCATAATTTCACCCACATAGCATGTGCATGTACAAAACGGACAATGGCAGCATGTTCGTGTGTTACAAAGTTGGCATAGTATCATCATAATAGTTGCGGGAGAAAGTCTTCACTTTTTCTTCGCTTGTGTCATTTTCTTATTGTGCCGTAACCATGGATAATCTTCGTTGTTTATCAGGATGCGTGGGTCAGCCTTGACATTGAAGGGAGGAATTTCATGAAACTTTTCATAATCTTCAGACATGTCTGTCTTGCCGTCCACTCCCAGGATGTCCCTTTTTCCTGAAAGAACTATGTGGCGCTTTGGCTCATCGTATGATGTATTCGCTTCCTTATCTTTTCTTTTTCTCGGTTTGGTAGACATGTCCTTCACATAGATAACCTGTGTCACATCATTGGCTAGGATGAACGGTTCGTCAGTGTACCCAAGATTTTTCAGATCCACTGTTGTCATTCCGTCTTTGTGGGTATACTGCACCCGCCGCCTAACAGATTGACCCATTTTCACTTAAACAAAGGGACCTTAAAATCAGGTCCGTAGTCAAGTTCCCATATGTCCACTATGTAACCATAATATGTGTCCTTTCCGCTCTCGGTTGCTGCATCAAAGCGGACACCGCTGTTTTGGTTGGTGCTCTTTTGATCTTGGGCGATCGTGTAAAATGTATTCCCATTTGTCTCGTATCCTTTGTAAGTCAATACAGTCAAAGATGATCCCCTGGACAACAAGTACAACTCATCACAAACAGTGTTGTCACCTCTGAGACATGTTTCCAACCAACTGCTGAAAGTCCTGATGTGTTCACATGTAATCCAGTCGTCGCACTGCTCCGGGTGTTTGGAGCGCAGACTGTTCTTGTGTTCATCGACATACGGGGTCACCAAGGTAGAGTTCTGTAGAACTGTGTAGTTTGCTTGAGACCAAGAATATCCGTCCCTGCATATTATTGAGTCTCTTCCAAGAGTGCCTTTTCCAGTCAGTCTCCCCTCATACCGTGATTTAGGGAGACCTATCTTCTTAAGGCCAGGAATGAAGTCAACACAAAACCCGATAACATCCTCTGTTTGATGGCCCATGGAGATGCTTCCTTCTGGCCTAGCGCGGTTACGGACATATTTCTTTAGGACTCCCATGAACCTCTCAAAGGGGGAACATATTGTGTAGAAATACGGGCCCTAGGATGACTATCTCGTCAACTAGATGAACTAGGACGTGCATCATGATATTGAAGAAGGATGGTGGGAACACCAGCTCGAAACTGACAAGACATTGCGCCACATCACTCCTTAGCCTTGGTACGATTTCTGGATCGATCACCTTCTGAGAGATTGCATTGAGGAATGCACATAGCTTCACAATGGCTAATCGGACGTTTTCCGGTAGAAGCCCCCTCAATGCAACCGGAAGCAGTTGCGTCATAATCACGTGGCAGTCATGAGACTTTAGGTTCTGAAACTTTTTCTCTGGCATATTTATTATTCCCTTTATATTCGACGAGAAGCCAGTCGTGACCTTCATACTGAGCAGGCATTCAAAGAAGATTTCTTTCTCTTCTTTCGTAAGAGCGTAGCTAGCAGGACCTTTATACTGCTTCGGAGGCATGCCGTCTTTTTCGTGCAAACGTTGCAGGTCCTCCCATGCCTCAGGTGTATCTTTTGTCTTCCCATACACGCCCAAGAAGCCTAGCAGGTTCACGCAAAGGTTCGTCACGTGCATCACGTCGATTGAGGAGCGGACCTCTAGGTCTTTCCAGTAGGGTAGGTCCCAAAATATAGATTTCTTCTTCCACATGGGTGTGTGTCTCTCAGCGTCATTCGGAATAGCTAGTCCACCGGGACCCTTTCCAAAGATTACGTAGTGTAAATCATTGACCATAGCAAGCATGTGATCACCGGTGCGCATTGCGGGCTTCTTCCGGTGATCTGCCTCGCCTTTGAAATGCTTGCCTTTCTTTCGACATTGATGGTTGGTCGGAAGAAATCGACGATGGCCCAGGTACACATTCTTCCTGCATTTGTGCAGGTATATACTTTCAGTGTCATCTAAACAGTGCGTGCATGCGTGGTATCCTTTGTTTGGCTGTCCTGAAAGGTTACTAAGAGCGGGCCAATCGTTGATGGTCACGAACAGCAACGCCTTAAGGTTAAATTCCTCATGTCTGTGCTCATCCCACGTACGTACACCATTTCCATTCCACAGCTGTAAAAGTTCTTCAACTAATGACCTTAGGTACACATCAATTTCGTTGTCGGGTTGCTTAGGGCCTTGGATGAGAACTGGCATCATAATGAACTTCCGCTTCATGCACATCCAAGGAGGAAGGTTATACATACATAGAGTCACGGGCCAGGTGCTGTGATTGCTGCTCTGCTCCCCGAAAGGATTAATGCCATCCGTGCTTAAAGCAAACCATACATTCCTTGGGTCCTTTGCAAACTCATCCTAGTACTTTCTCTCGATTTTTCTCCACTGCGACCCGTCAGCGGGTGCTCTCAACTTCCCATCTTTCTTTCGGTTCTCACTGTGCCATCGCATCAACTTGGCATGCTCTTCGTTTCTGAACAGACGTTTCAACCGTGGTATTATAGGAGCATACCACATCACCTTCGCAGGAACCCTCTTCCTGGGGGGCTCGCCGTCAACATCACCAGTGTCATCTCGTCTGATCTTATACCGCAATGCACCGCATACCGGGCATGCGTTCAGATCCTTGTATGCACCGCGGTAGAGGATGCAGTCATTTAGGGCATGCATGCATCTTCTCCACCTCCAATCCTAGAGGGCATACGACCTTCTTTGCTGCGTATGTACTATCCGGCAATTCGTTATCCTTTGGAAGCTTCTTCTTCAATATTTTCAGTAGCTTCTCAAATCCTTTGTCAGCCACAACATTCTCTGCCTTCCACTGCAGCAATTCCAGTATGGTACCGAGCTTTGTGTTTCCATCTTCGCAGTTGGGGTATAACCCTTTTTTGTGATCCTCTAACTTGCGATCGAACTTCAGCTTCTCCTTTTGACTTTCGCATTGCGTCCTTGCATCGACAATGACCCGGCGGAGATCATCATCATCGGGCACATCATCTGGTTCCTCTTGATCTTCAGCAGCTTCACCCGTTGCAGCATCATTGGGCACATCGTCTGGTTCCTCTTGATCTTCACCAGCTCCCCCCATTGCACCATCACCGTATTCAGGGGGCACATAGTTGTCATCGTACTCTTCTTCTTCGCCGTCTTCCATCATAACCCCTATTTCTCCGTGCCTCGTCCAAACATTATAGTGTGGCATGAAACCCTTGTAAAGCAGGTGGGAGTGAAGGATTTTCTGGTTAGAGTAATACCTCGTATTCCCACATTCAGTGCATGGACAACACATAAAACCATTTTGCTTGTTTGCCTCAGACGCATCGAGAAACTCATGCACGCCCTTAATGTACTCGCGGGTGTGTCTGTCACCGTACATCCATTGCCGGTTCATCTGCGTGCATTATATATAATTAAGTGTCCAAATTAATAGAAGTTCATCATCACATTAAAACCAAAGTGCATACATAGTTCTCATCTAACAACATATAGCTCTCCAGAGCATCTAATTAATTAAACCATACATTGAAACTATGTAAAACATTTCAATGCGAAAACAAATGCGATCATAATCGCAACCAAGGTAACAATTGATCCAACGGCATAATGATACCAAGCCTCGGTATGAATGGCATATTTTCTAATCTTTCTAATCTTCAAGCGCATTGCATCCATCTTGATCTTGTGATCATCGACGACATCCGCAACATTCAACTCCAATATCATCTTCTCCTCCTTAATTTTTTTTATTTTTTCCTTCAACAAATTGTTTTCTTCTTCAACTAAATTTAACCTCTCGACAATAGGGTCGGTTGGCATTTCCGATTCACATACATCCTACATAAATAAAATCTATGTCACGTTGGTCGGCATAATTTTCATAAACAATAAATGAACCAATAGTTATAAAGATAATATATATACCACATCCGAATCATAGACGGGACGAGGGCCGACGGGAGCGGATACCAAAACCATCGTACTATATAAGATGCAATAATAAAAGTAAGAAAATAATACAAGTATCAATGTAAACATACAAATAAGAATATTTTTCCTTTCAGAAAGAAGATAAGAACAAGAGGCTCACCACGGTGGTGCCGGCGATGAGCTCGGCGCGGGTGATCGACGGCGGTGAAGACAGGGACGGGACGTGACGGACCGCTAAACCTAGACAAATATTATGGAAATGGAGTTTGGAGGTCGAGCTTGGATAGGAGAAAGCTTAAGTAGTGTGGCTCGGGCATTCCATCGAACACCTTGTGTGCATAGGAGGTGAGCTAGAGCACCACCAAGCCCTCTCCCCCTCGGCCAGAGAAAAACAGAGCACTGGGGTGCTCTGCTCGCGAGCGAGGGGTATATATAGGCACCTCATTGGTCCCGGTTGGTGACATGAGCCGGGACTAAAGGGGAGCCTTTGGTCCCGGTTCAAGCCACGAACCGGGACCAATGGTGGTGGGCCAGGAGCTCAGCCCATTGGTCCCGGTTCATCCCACCAACCGGGACCAAAAGGTCCAGATGAACCGGGACCAATGGCCCACGTGGCCCGGCCGGCCCCCTGGGCTCACGAACCGGGACCAATGCCCACATTGGTCCCGTTTCTGGACTGAACCGGGACTAATGGGCTGACCCGGCCTGGACCAAAGCCCTGTTTTCTACTAGTGAATAGACCAAATGATGAAAAAAAAAATCTCAATCATGTTATAAGTGAAGGAAATTTTACTTTATTTGGAACCAAGCCACTTTGTCGACGATACAATTGAAGATAGAAGGAGCCCACATAATCAGTACACACAAAGAACCGAAAGAGTTCTGTGTACACAAACAGGGTAGCCCGACAAGATTAGCCCAAAGGAAGACGTGGGATTTCATTTTAGTTATGTTAGTTGCATGTTTTTATTTGCTCGGGTTGTCAGCACAACTAAATCTTGCTTATTGCCAGAGCTATGGTAAGACTCACCTACAGAGCTGGGAACTCAGTTGAAACTTCTGTTCCGGTTTGTATGGTTTGGGGAAGGTTCCGGTCAGGTTTTTTTTTTTTTTTTTGCTTTGGTTCTTTGCCGGGTTTCTGTCTTTCTTGCTGGTTTCTTTCTTCTTTTTGCTATTCTTCTCGTTTTATTATTTTTTGTTTTTCTTTCATTTAAAAAAAATCATGTTTTTTTCATCCATCCATTTTAGTGTATGAACATATTTATATGTCAGGAATTTTTAAAATTTGCAGGTACAAAATTTTACATTCATGAATATATTTACATACATGTCAACATGTTTCCAAATACATGATGAAAGTTTTTCGAATACATGCTAATTTTTTATATATAAGTTGAACATTTTGTAGTAAATGTTCAAATATTTTTACATTCATTCAAGAACATTTTTTAAAATGTTTGAAAAAAATAAGTGTTATGAACAATTTTTAAATGATATATACACTCAGGAACAAAGGGTATTTCCCTGCAGAAAGGAAGCGCTTGAAGCTTCATCAGTTTTCGAAGTCCTGAGTCCGCCAAGTTGCCGGCTTTATTTATGCTCCAGGCTGTACCCTACGACGCATCAGGGAGAAAAAAATGACTAACCGCAAGTCTAACTTAGTCACCTGACTCCTAGACGGTCCGCATATCTTTAGATTTTTCACAATAGCCATATGTAAATCACCTGAATTTAGAATTTAGGTTAGTTGATTTTCGCGTGAAGGAAGGAACAACGAAGGGAAGGAAGAAGCTCTGAAAGAGAAGCCCTCTGGTTCTATCTTAGGGTGGCAAGCGACCCCGATATCTATCTTATGATGGCACGCGACCCATTATCTATCGTTGGGTTGTTGGGGTGGTGTAGGTTTGCCAAGAAAAACTGGTCATCAGCGGAGTTAGAGGGATGGCCGAGGGAGGCGGCAGCACGACGGTTGAGGGAAGGGCGCGGGAGCTCCACCGACCATGGGCGACGAAATCTGTCGGGTTCGGCATGGACTGGGCTAGAAGGCGATCGAGGATATGTTGGATCTTGATCCAACGGTTAAGTTAGACTCTGAGTTGTCAAAAAACTGTTTTTGGCCGACTGACTGTAAGCCACACCCATAGATTTGTACAAAGCTTATTTCTGACATGTTTTGTTGACAACTTATTATTCTTATTACTTTTCATGTCGTCCTTTTTTGCTTTGCTACTCCAGTACTACTACTATCTACTCCCTTCGTTCCTAAATAATTGTCTTTCTAGAGATTTCAACAAGTGACTACATACGGAGCAAAATGAGTGAATCTACACTCTAAAACATGTCTACATACATCCGTATGTTGTAGTCCATTTGAGATGGCTAGAAAGACAATTATTTGGAAACGGAGGGAGTAACTACGATGAAGACTAATGCATGCATCGTCCCATGGCTAAATATTGTGTTTTGACCTTTTTTTTTAAGGTTAATCGAGATCTGATCCTAGTTTAAATTTTTTTTAGGGAACTGGCCCTTTTGCTACTGCCAAGGTCCATGGCGGTAGGGTATAACGGCCTACCGCCAAGGTCCCTGACGGTAGGGTTGCATGCTCTACCGCAAATTCCTCCTAAGTATGGAACACAGTGCGTGATCGCGCCTACCGCCGGGCACCTTGGCGGTAGGTCTGTACAGGCTACCTCCAGCCTGTTTGGCGGTCGGGATGTTTCCTACCGCCAAGGTCCTTGGCGGTAGGCTGTTACACCTTACCGCCATGGACCCTGGCGTTAGCAAAAGGGTCAGATCCCGATTTTTTTCAAACTAGGGACATATCTTGATTAACTTTCAGAAAAAGGGTCAAAACACAAAATTTTGCCTCATCCTGACGATGGTCAGACAGCCGAGGTGGCCGTCTCTTCTACCTCAGGGGTGGTGGCGCCGAGCAAATTAGGAAAGCGCAAAGATGAGCCGCATCTGCATCCGTTGGAGGGCCCTGCAGCGGCGGGTCCTGCTAGGCCTTACCATGATGAGGAGGAAGCTTTCGCCGCCAGCCTGTCCGATTCTCGTGTGCCGGTGGTCAGATACAAAGGGAATAGCAAAGACGAGCCTCGCCCGTTCAGCTCCGTCTCTGCCTCCTCTGAAGATGGCATGCTCGACACCATGCGGTGGCGGGCGCCAGGCCCACAGCCGGGGCAGACGATGGTCATGCCGCCCGGATTAGCGTCTACCAGCTCATCGAGACTGTTAGAAGGGATAGAAAGGGATTGGTGGAATTGTTGATTATTGCTTGAGCCTTGTTGGCATATTTTACACTATATATAGAGATTGACTATTCGTCACCCTGGGTGAGGAATAGTTATTCTTCACCCTCCTCTATTTTAATAGCAATGCACCGTAATTTTACATTCCGTAAATTTTGTCTTATTTTATACGTAAAAATAGATCGTAAGAAAATATATAGTCGCCGTAAAAAATATTTTATATTACGTATTACAAACGTAAAACATAGTGTAAAATATACATAAAATGCATTTTTTCTGATCTTATCACCTATATTTTTGTATTCTTATGCCAAATTTTATGTAGTGAATCAATACGAATGCAACTATTTGTATTTCAAACGTAATTTATTTATGATACGATCGTAAAATTACCTTGGGTGAAGAATAACTTATTCTGCACCCTGGGTGATAAATAGTAACACTTGGATGGTTAGGGATTTTGAGATGGGGGGACCTGACATTCACATAATTAGTTTTGCTATCCTTACTTTAATCTCTAAAGAACCTGGTGCTGATGGGATGAGGAAATTTAGACCAATCAGTCATAGTAACCGTGCTATCAAGATTTTTACTAAAGCTATGACCACCAGGGAATCTCCTTTATGTTATAGACTAATTTCTCGTAATCAAACTACCTTCATTAAAGGAAGATTTATATTGGAATGTGTTGTTATGGCTCATGAAGTGATTCATGAGGTCGATAGAATAGGGACTAGTGGGCTTATTCTTAATATTGATAATGAAAAATCCTATGACAAAGTGAGCTGAGATTTCCTTGTAGAAATTCTTACCTCTAGAGGATTTGAAATAAATAAATGAATTGGTTGGATTTGTAGCCCTCTTTCTAAAAGTTCTTTCTCTGTTAGACTTAATGATACTAATGGATAACACTTTGTTGGTGGCAAAGGCCTCAATCAAAGGGGACCCTCTTTGCCCATGTTGTTTAACCTTGTGGCTGATGTTTTTTTTTTACTAAAATGTTATTCAAAGCTATATGAAGAAACTCGATTTCTGGTCTCCTCCCACATGTGATCAGTGCGTGCAGATGACACCATACTATTCCTATGGAATTCTGTGGATCCAGCTAGGAACCTGAAAATGATTCTGTCATGTTTTGAAAAGCTATCTGGTCTTAAAATAATTTTGCATCAAACAGACATGCATACCATTCATGTGGATGAGGAACTTCTGACTATATTGCACAACTTTTCTATTGTAAGATGAGCTCTTTCTCTTTTAAGTATTTAGGGGTTCCTCTACATTATAAAACAATGAGGAGAGATGATTTGCAACCCATCAGTGACATAATCATTTACAACATTTCTGGTTGGCTTGGAAGGAATTTATCATAAAGGGGCAAATTGATTCTAGTTACCACTTTCATTGCAATCACTAATTCCTACATATTTGATGTCCATGATGAGGTTTCCTAAGTGTGCCGTTGATCACATCATCTGCCACAAGTCCCATTTCCTTTCGGAGGATGTGGGTAATGAACATGAATATCATTTGGCTAAGCGGGGGGCTTATTTCTATGAGATTAGAGTTTGGTGGGATGGGGGTTCCCAACCTTGAAGATTTTAATATGGTAATGTTGGTAGCTTGGAGCAAAAGGTTTTATGATGGTAGAAATAGTGACTGGAAAAATATCACGTGCTATAAATATGGCACTAATAAACCTAACATCCTTTGCGGTAAACCATGTGTGGGTTCTCCCTTTTGGAAGAATATTTGTTGGGCTTTTGATGCCACAATTTTTTTGTAAACGGAATGAGGAAATGGGGTGAATATTACTTTTTGGCATGATCATTGGGCTAGGGATGTATCTCTTAAGGCAATGTTCTGGGAGCTATTTGGCATCTGCCAGCAAAAGGATAACACTGTTGCGCAGGTGTAAGAGGGCAAAAACCTGAAACTTTCATTTAGAAGATGTGTTGATGAAGCTCTGTGTATGAAATGGTTGGAACTACTGTCTTTGCTTCAAAATACAACACTTTCTTCAGGTAAAGATAAACCCACTTGGGTGCTTGAAAAATCAGGTGTCAACACTGTTCGATCTTTCTAAAAACTAATTAACTTTGGAGGGATTCATGATGCGTTTAAAGATTGTATTTGAAAGATTAAATTGCCCTCTAACATACATATTTGCTTGTGCCTTATCATTCATAACAAGAGCTTGACTAGAGATAATCTAGCTAAGTGTCACGTAGTTCCTAGCACTTCTTGTGTTTTATGTCCGCAGGCTGAAACTATCAAGCATCTTTTCTTTGACTACATTGTTGCTAAACAGATTTGGGGCATTGTGGCTGATATTTTACAAATATATAGGATGAGTTGGTTCCATCCCGCGATGAGGAAGCAGTTGTTTCAGGCTCTTCAGCTGGAAATTTTCATATTTTGAAACTTCTTATAAAATGACTGAATAATACCTTGCACATAATACATTAGATCACTATATGAATATCTTGCAGTGCTATGCGCTGCAAATTTTATGCATACATACATCTACTTATTTTTTGTTCCTGGAACTTCATTTGTAGAATTTGTCGCTGAAAGAATTGAACCGATGATTCATGAGATATGTTTTAGTATGTTCCTTAAATCCCCCATTGAATAGTTGTATCCTATGCACTACTACCCTTGTTAGACACTTGGACGCGATGGCCATAGAAGTTGATTTTCTGGGCTAAGGTTTCATGCATATTTTGTGTGTACAAGTGACTGATAACCCACAAGTATAGGGGATCGCAACAGTTTTTGAGGGTTAAATATTCAACCCAAATTTATTGATTCGACACAAGGGGAGCCAAAGAATACTCTCAAGTATTAGCAGCTGAGTTGTCAATTCAACCACACCTGGAAACTTAATATCTGCAGCAAAGTGTTTAGTAGCAAAGTAATATGATAGTAGTGGTAACGGTAGCAAAAGGTAACATTAGTAAAAGTAATGTTTTTGGTATTTTGTAGTGATGATAGCAATGGCAATGGGAAAGTAAATAAGCGGAGAACAATATATGGAAAGCTTGTAGGCAATGGATCGGTGATAGATAATTATGCCGGATGCGGTTCATCATGTAACAGTCATAACCTAGGGTGACACAGAGCTAGCTCTAGTTCATTGATATAATGTAGGCATGTATTCCGGACATAGTCATACATGCTTATGGAAAAGAACGTGCGTGACATCTTTTGTCCTACCCTTTTCCGTGGCAGCAGGGTCCTTACGGAAACTAAGGGATATTAAGGCCTCCTTTTAATAGAGAACCGGAACAAAGCATTAACACATAGTGAATACATGAACTCCTCAAACTACGGTCATCACCGGTAAGTATCCTGATTATTGTCACTTCGGGGTTAACGGGTCATAACACATAATAGGTGACTATAGACTTGCAAGATAGGATCAAGAACACTCATATATTGATGAAAACATAATAGGTTCAGATCTGAAATCATGGCACTCGGGCCCTAGTGACAAGCATTAAGCATAGCAAAGTCATAGCAACATCAATCTCAGAACATAGTGGACACTAGGGATCAAACCCTAACAAAACTAACTCGATTACATGATAGATACCATCCAACCCATCACCGTCCAGCAAGCCTACGATGGAATTACTCACGCACGGCGGTGAGCATCATGAAATTGGTGATGGAGGATGGTTGATGATGACGATGGCGACATATTCCCCTCTCCGAAGCCCCGAACGGACTCCAGACCAGCCCTCCCGAGAGGTTTTAGAGCTTGGCGGCGGCTCCGTATCGTAAAACGTGATGAACTCTTCTCTCTGATTTTTTTCTCCCCGAAACATAATATATGGAGTTGGAGTTGGAGTCGGAGAGGCAATAGGGGGCCCACGAGGCAGGGGGCGCGCCCCCACCCTCGTGGAGAGGTGGTGGGCCCCCTGGCCTTCATCTTTTGCAGGTATTTTTCATATTTTCTGAAAAGTGGCTCCGTGAAGTTTCAGGTCAATCCGAGAACGTTTGTTTCTCCACATAAATAACACCATGGTAATTCTACTGAAAACAGCGTTAGTCCTGGTTAGTTCCATTCAAATCATGCAAGTTAGAGTCCAAAACAAGGGCAAAAGTGTTTAGAAAAGTAGATACGACGGAGACATATCAACTCCCCCAAGCTTAAACCTTTGCTTGTCCTCAAGCAATTCAGTTGACAAACTGAAAGTGGTAAAGAAAAACTTTTACAAACTCTGTTTGCTCTTGTTGTTGTAAATATGTAAAGCCAGCATCCAAGTTTTCAGCAAATATTATAACTAACCACATTCTCAATAACGCATAGGTCTCAAGTTTACTCATATCAATAGCATAATCAACTAGCGAGCCATAATAATAAATCTCGGATGACAACACTTTCTCAAAACAATCATAATATGACATAACAATATGGTATCTCGCTAGCCCTTTCTGAGACCGCAAAACATAAATGCAGAGCACCTTTAAAGACCAAAGACTGACTAGACATTGTAATTCATGGTAAAAGAGATCCAGTCAAGTCATACTCAATGTAAACTAACAGTAATGAATGAAAGGACAGTGGTGCTCTCCAACTCGTGCTTTTTAATAAGAGGATGATGACTCAGTATAAAAGTAAATAGATAGGCCCTTCGCAGAGGGAAGCGGGAATTTGTAGAGGTGCCAGAGCTCGGTTTTGAAATAGAGGTGAATAATATTTTGAGCGGTATACTTTCATTGTCAACATAACAACCAAGAGATGGCGATATCTTCCATGCTACACACATTATAGGCGGTTCCCAAACAGAATGGTAAAGTTTATACTTCCCCTTCCACCAACAAGCATCAATCCATGGTTTGCTCGAAACAACGAGTGCCTCCAACTAACAAGAGTCCCAGGGGGAGTTTTGTTTGCAATTATTTTGATTTAGTTTGCATAAAGCATGGGACTGGGCATCCCGGTGACCAGCCATTTATCTCGTGAGTGAGGAGCGGAGTCCACTCCTCTTGAGAATAACCCGCCTAACATGGAAGATACAGACAAAACATGATATTTATTTGAAGGTTTAGAGTTTGGCACATACAAATTTACTTGGAACGGCAGGTAGATACCGTATATAGGTAGGTATGGTGGACTCAAACGGAATAACTTTGGGGTTTAAGGGATTGGATGCACAGGCAGTATTCCCGCTTACTACAAGTGAATGCTAGCAAAAGACTGGGAAGCGACCAGCTAAAGAGCGACAACAGTCATGAACATGCATTAAAATTAATGAACACCGAATGCAAGCATGAGTAGGATATAATCCACCATGAACATAAATATCATGAAGGCTATGTTGATTTTGTTTCAACTACATGCATGAACATGCGCCAAGTCAAGTCACTTAAATCATTCAGAGGAGGATACCACTCTATCATACCACATCATAACCATCTCAATAGCATGTTGGCACACAAGGTAAACCTTATAACTCATAGCTAATCAAGCATGACACAAGAAACTATGATCTCTAGTTGTCATTGCAAACATGTTTATTCATAATAGGCTGAATCAGGAATGATGAACTAATCATATTTACAAAAACAAAAGAGGTCGAGTTCATACCAGCTTATCTCATCTCGGTCAATCCATCATATATCATCATAATCGCTTTTCACTTGCACGACCGAACGATGTGAATAATAATAATAGTGCGCGTGCATTGGACTAAGCTGGAATCTACAGGCATTTAATAAACAGGAGAAGACAAGGCAATATGGGCTCTTTTGTCAGATCAACAATAATGCATATAAAAGCCACTTCAACAATTTAATCATGGTCTTCTCCTATCGCCCCCAAAGAAAAGAAAAAAACTAAAACTATTTACACGGGCAAGCTCCCAACAAGCAAAATAAGAACATGCAATCTTTTTGGGTTTTCTTTTTAATTACTACTACACGCATGGAAATTAAAACTAGCTAAAAGCTACAACTAATTTTTTTTGGTTTTTCTTAAGGTTTATTAAACACACAAGAAGAAAGCATAAAAAGGTAAATAAACTAGCATGGATGATACAATGAAAAAGTATGAGCACCGATATCTAGCAATGAGTGTGTGAGCATAAATGTAATGTCGGTGGGAAATACATACTCCCCCAAGCTTAGGCTTTTGGCCTAAGTTGGTCTATGGCCACGGCTGGCCTGGCGGATATCCATAATAGTAGTTGGGGACGTACTGAGAAGAAGAAGAGAAAGAGTCCGATTGTCACTGGCTGATAATCATCTCCGGACCCCACTGGTAATTAGACTGTCGTGGAGGATCAACTTGTGGTTCCGGCTCTGGCTCCACGGCTGGTGCAGGGTTCCGGTAGGCGTGAATAGCCTTCAATGGAACAAGGTACATGTCTGAAGATAAATCAAACAAAGAAGGAGCAGGCAGGGTAATAGTCTCAGGATGATGTTTGTTAAAGAACAATAAATATTTAAGCTCTCCTTCCCTATTCTTAACAATAAAATCATGTGCCACCATACTTTTAAAATCTAGATAAGCACGAGGCAGCACCTTTTCTTCCTTCTCATAATGCCTAACAGGTATGTTAAAATGTGCAGCTAGGCGTGAAGCATAGATGCCTCCAAAGATGGGGCCTTGGTACGGTTCAGACTTACCGTTTAACAATAATGCCTCCCATACTAAAAGTGTTATCACTGTATAAACGTGGAGCAAAATAATAATATCAGGGATACTAAGATTTCCACAGTTTCCGCGACCAATTAAACAATGACTAGCAAATAATGCAAAATAGCGTAAAACAGGAAAAATGTATGCTAGTGATTCGTGCATCGGAAACCTTCCTTGTTTCCCCTACAGTGATAGTATCAATAAACCCCTCTACATCATCGCGATGTGGTTCTTCTGTCTTGCCCTCAAAAGGGACTAAACAAATCCGACAAAAGTCATAAAGTGACATCTCCTTATGCTCATCATATAAATGAAACTCCACCGTAGGTGGCGAGTTCCTAGAATGGAAATGAAAGTTTTGCACAAAGGTATTTGTGAGTAAGAGATACTGATCGCATTGGTCATGGAGGAAAGCGGTGAGGCCTGCATTCTTAGTCAATTCATGAAAATCTTCATAAATATCGGCCGCTCTCAAGAAATCGTTGGAAGGCCATTCACACGCCCAAACCTCCGCGGTGCGCGGCAAATTATACTTAGGCTTCAATGCCTTTTCCTTCGAGCTTTGGCTCGATGAGCCCCTCAATAGTCTCCTCATAATTTTCTAAAAAATTCTGAAATTTTTAGTAACTTCAAAATAAAAGTAAACCAAACTCAATAATATTTGTAGCAACTACTCCTACAAGTGCCTAGGGCCTATATCAGGCATCAAAACTACTTGGAACCATATAAATTTGACATGCAAGCTCAAAAACAGGGTCACCTAAGCAGCAAAAATTTGTAATGAATAAATCACTAGAACAAAAACTAATTGGACCAATGGAGGAGTCACATACCAAGGAACAATCTCCCCAAGCAGTTTTGTGAGAGGTGCTTTGAGCAAGGAGATCGAAAATGGCAACAAAGTGAGCTAGAACTCATGCTTGAGCTGGATATTCGTGTTTGTGGCAGGAAGATGAAGTGTGTGGGTGCATGAATAGGTGGAGGAGGGCCACCATGGGCCCACGAGGCAAGGGGCGCGCCCAGGGGGGTAGGGCGCGCCCTCCACCCTCGTGGGCAGGTGGTTGCCCCCCCTGCTGTGTTCTTAGTGCCAAATATTCCCAAATATTCTAGACAAAAATCATATTTAAATTTTAGGGCATTTGGAGAACTTTTATTTTCGGGGTATTTTTATATTGCATGGATAATCAGATAACAGACAGAAAAATATTTATTTTTATTTTATTTAATATAAATAACAGAAAGTAAAAGTGGGGTACAGAAGGTTGTGCCTTCTAGTTTCATCCATCTCATGATCATCAAAAGGAATCCTGTAACAAGGTTGATCAAGTCTTGTTAACGAACTCATTCTGAATAACATGGAACCGGAGAAATTTCGAATAACACTATGTTACCTCAACGGGGATATGCACATCCCCAATAATAAGAATATCATATTTCTTCTTGACAGTAGGAAGAGGAAATTCAAAACCTCCAAATATAATCGATGGAATTTTTCCAATAGAGTTGATACTATGAACTTGAGGTTGTTTCCTTGGAAAGTGTACCATATGCTCATTACCATTAACATGAAAAGTGACATTGCCTTTAGTGCAATCAATAACAGCCCCTGCAGTATTAAAAAAAGGGTCTTCCAGGAATAATAGACATACTATCGTCCTCGGGAATATCAAGAATAACAAAGTCCGTTAAAATAGTAACGTATGCAACTACAACAGGCACATCCTCACAAATACCGACAGGTATAGCAGTTGATTATCAGCCATTTGCAAAGATATTGCAGTAGGTGTCAACTTATTCAAATCAAGTCTACGATATAAAGAGAGAGGCATAACACTAACACCGGCTCCAAGATCACATAAAGCAGTTTTAACATAATTTCTTTTAATGGAGCATGGTATAGTTGGTACACCGGGATCTCCAAGTTTCTTTGGTATTCCACCCTTAAAAGTATAATTAGCAAGCATGGTGGAAATTTCAGCCTCCGGTATCTTTCTTTTATTTGTAATAATATCTTTCATGTACTTGGCATAAGGATTGGTTTTGAGCATATCAGTTAATCGGATACGCAAAAAGATAGGTCTAATCATTTCAGCAAAGCGCTCAAAATCCTCATCATCATTTTTCTTGGATGGTTTGGGAGGAAAAGGCATGGGTTTCTGAACCCATGGTTCTCTTTCTTTACCATGTTTCCTAGCAACAAAGTCTTTCTTATCATAACGTTGATTCTTTGATTGTGGGTTATCAAGATCAACAGCAGGTTCAATTTCTATATCATTATCATTACTAGGTTGATCATCATCATGAACATTATCATTAACATTACCACTAGTTTCATGTTCATTACCAGATTGAGTTTCAGCATCAGAAATAGAAATATCATTGGGATTCTCAGGTGTTTCAACAATGGGATCACTAGAAGCATGCAAAGTCCTATCATTTTTCTTTTTCTTCTTTTTAGAAGAACTAGGTACATCTATATTATTTCTCTGAGAATCTTGCTCAATTCTCTTAGGGTGGCCTTCAGGATACAAAGGTTCCTGAGTCATTCTACCAGTTCTAGTAGCCACTCTAACATCATTACCATTATTCTTATTATTCAATTCATTGAGAAAATCATTTTGAGCTTTAAGTACTTGTTCTACTTGAGTGGTAACCATAGAAGCATGTTTACTAATAAGTTTAAGTGCACCTTTGACATTAGCCATATAATCACCCAAGTGTTCAAGCATATTTGAATTGTATTTCAGTTATCTACCAAAATAAGCATTAAAGTCTTCTTGCTTAGCCATAAATTTATCGAACTCATCTAAGCATGGGCTAGCAAATTTAGTAAATGGGATTTCAGCTTTATCATATCTGTAGAGAGAATTTTCCTTTACTACCTGTGTTAGGTTATCAAGTCCATGAGTTTCTTCAATAGGTAATGGATTAAGACTATATGTTTCTTCAACAGGCGGTAAATTAAGACCGTGTATTTCTTCAATAGGAGGTAAATTCTTAACATCTTCCGCTTTAATACCCTTTTCTTTCATAGATTTCTTTGCCTCTTGCATATCTTCAGGACTGAGAAATAGAATACCCCTCTTCTTCGGAGTTGGTTTAGGAATAGGCTCAGGAATTGGCTCCAGAGGTGTCCAATTATTTTCATTTGTCAACATATTATTCAATAGAATTTCAGCTTTATCCGGCGTTCTTTCCCTGAAAACAGAACCAGCACAACTATCCAGGTAATCTCTGGAGGCATCGGTTAGTCCATTATAAAAGATATCAAGTATTTAATTTTTCTTAAGAGGATGATCAGGCAAAGCATTAAGTAATTGGAGAAGCCTCCCCCAAGCTTGTGGGAGTCTCTCTTCTTCAATTTGCACAAAATATATATATATATATATATATATATATATATATATATATATATATATATATATATATATATATATATATATATATATATATATATATATATATATATATATATATATCCTTAAATCAGCTTGTTTCGTAAGAGGAGGGAAATAATTAGCAGAGAAGTAGTAAATTCTATCCTGGGGACTACGCACACAACCAGGATCAAGAGAATTAAACCATATCTTAGCATCACCCTTTAATGAGAACGGAAATATTTTGAGGATGTAAAAGTAACGAGTTCTCTCATCTTTAGTGAACAGGGTGGCTATATCATTCAATTTAGTAAGATGTGCCACAACAGTTTCAGATTCATAACCATGAAAAGGATCAGATTCAACCAAAGTAATTATATCAGGAACAACAGAGAATTCATAATCCTTATCAGTAACAAAGATAGGTGAAGTAGCAAAAGCAGGGTTAGGTTTCATTCTAGCATTTAGAGATTGCTTACTCCACTTAGCTAATAACCTTTTGAGTTCATTTCTATTTTTGCAAGCTAAAATAGCGAAACAAGCTTCTTGATCAAAAACATAACCCTTAGGAATAACAAGGGATTCTTCATCATCACTTTCATCAGTACCATCAGATTCAATATTTTCAATTTCTCTAGCCCTTGCAAGTTGTTCATCAAGAAAATCACTAAGTGGCACAGTAGTATCAGTATAGAGGTAGTTTCATCATAAATATCATGCATAGCAGAAGTGGCATCATCAATAACATGCGACATATTAAAACGAATAGCAGAAGCAGGTGTAGGTGTCGCAAGCTTACTCAAAACAGAAGGTGAATCAAGTGCAGAGCTAGATGTCAGTTCCTTACCTCCCCTCGTAGTTGAGGGATAGATCTTGGTTTTTGGATCTCTCAAGTTCTTCATAATGATAAGCAGATATATATCCCAAGTGACTCAAAGAATAGAGCTATGCTCCTCGGCAACGGTGCTAGAAAATAGTCTTGATAACCCACAAGTATAGGGGATCGCAACAGTTTTCGAGGGTAAAGTATTCAACCCAAATTTATTGATTCGACACAAGGGGAGCCAAATAATACTCTCAAGTATTAGCAGCTGAGTTGTCAATTCAACCACACCTGGAAACTTAATATCTGCAGCAAAGTGTTTAGTAGCAAAGTAATATGATAGTAGTGGTAACGGTAGCAAAAGGTAACAGTAGTAAAAGTAATGTTTTTGGGATTTTGTAGTGATGATAGCAATGGCAACGGGAAAGTAAATAAGCGGAGAACAACATATGGAAAGCTCATAGTGATAGAGAATTATGCCGGATGCGGTTCATCATGTAACAGTCATAACCTAGGGTGACACAGAACTAGCTCTAGTTCATTGATATAATGTAGACATGTATTCCGAACATAGTCACACAAGTTGATCTTCGTGATCGTTCCTTAGCCGTGTGCGGTGCCCCCCTCCACGATATTAACCTCGATCATATTGTAGCGGTGCTTAGGCGAAGCCCTGCGACGGTTAAACATCAAGATCGTCACCACACCGTCGTGCTGACGAAACTCCTCCCCGAAGCTTTGCTGGATCGGAGCCCGGGGAGCGTCATCGAGCTGAACGTGTGCCAAGAACTCGGAGGTGCCGGAGTAACGGTGCTTGGATCGGTTGGACCGGGAAGACGTACAACTACTTCCTCTATGTTGCGTCAACGCTTCCGCTTCGGTCTACGAGGGTACGTAGACAACACTCTCCCCTCTCGTTGCTATGCATCACCATGATCTTGCGTGTGCGTAAGAAATTTTTTGAAATTACTATGCTCCCCAACAACTCTCAGTGTCCCTTGTGATTCCACTGAAACCACTTTCCTTGATAGATAAACGTAGTTAATTATTTGATCCTCTACGCATTCCTTTACCACAGTGGTCAAGCAACACAACTCGCTTGTAAGTGCTAGGAATAACCTGTGTTGTAGTAAATGCCAATCCACTTTAGCAAAGTGTATACCCACTTAGCCTAGAGTTACCCATCAAGCAACACAAAAGTTAGCTATGATATACGACAAGAAAACAAGAGAAGGAAAAGGAAAGAAACCCAGAAAATAAAACCAAAAGAAGAACAAAGAAAATAAAAGAAAAAAAGAAAAAAACAGAAAACCAGCTAAGATACTGCACAGAAAAAAGCCCGACACAAAACCTTGCTCAAACCATGCAAAGTGGCATAGAAGGTTCACACAACTGAGCTAAATGGGTTGTCCCACAACTTCCAGCTCTGTAGGTGACTCTACCATTGGTTTGGCAATAAGCAAGATTTAGCTCTGGTGATGCATCCAAGCAATAAAAATGAGCAGTTAACAGGCTCGGCCCACTCATTATCTTGTTGAAGGCATTGCTCGGATATGCTTCGATTATTTTTTCCGGGTGAAAACCTATATTTGGGCCTTGGTGGTTGGATCCGGTGACGACAACACTTGAGTGTCGCTCCCTTCTTGGAAGCGTTGCTATTGAAGAACCTCGTGGTCTGTCTGGTGTCATGAGATGGTTGGTGCGGATATTGTCTCTTTTGTAGTTTGCCGATCGTGGATCTAATCACTTTGGGTTTCTCTTTTACTCGCCTACACATAGCATTGCTTTTATATGACTTTGCTATCTCGCATGTTTTTTATGTGTTGGTGTTGGCTGTGTGCATTAGGGAGGTCGGGTGTGTGTTCTTTGGGTTTGTATCCTCTTGATGCTCCTCTTTCAGCAAATAAAATCCACCCTTTGTCAAAAACGCAGGCTCGGCCCACTCGAACTAACTGAAATGAAGTCACGTGTCTTTGTTTGGACTAATCTTGCTGGGTTTTTTTCGAGGGCCAACGACAGTAGGGGAGCCCCCCACTGACCTTTCCATTAGTTAAAATCTTGCTGGGTTGTGGTGTGCGTGTACACATAACTCTTTCGGCTCTTGCTCTAGTGATTTTGTGGGAACCTTGTATGTTATGTTGTATTGTCAGCAAAGCGGCTTGGTTCCAAAATAAAGACTAGAAGTTCCTTCACTAACATCATTTAGAAATTTTCATGATTTGGTCTATTTGTTTCACTATATGGTAAACCTAGAATTATTAGTAATAATCAGTACATAAGCGGTAAGTGTAGAGGGATTTGCCGAAGTTTGTTGGTCATCTGAACCCAATCACTATATACTTGCTCTACCCCTAATTTTGAGAGAACGCCCCCTTATATATAAAGAGCAATGCTACATCTACGAACTCAATTTTACGTGATTAACGTAATCGCCAGGTGGCATTTATTCTTTGGACGGATTAGGGGAGGAGGCCCCACCCAGTTGAAATCAAGGGGGGTGGAGGGTTCAAATAGGAAGATTACGTAGGTTGGTTACGTAGCTTTACCTAGGTGTAGCATTTTCGATATATAAATCATAGCCGCCACTTGCGGCTCCGATTGTAGCATTGGTGCTCTATGGTAGAGAGGAAGGGATTCTCGTCTGTCATCCTTAGTGTAGTGGGTGATGAGATAGGTGGAAGTGGAAATAGCCTCAGTCCAAAAGTGAGGCGGAAGAGAGGCAGCGATCATCATCGCACGCGCCGTCTCAAGAAGGTGACAATGCTTGCGCTCAGCCACACCATTCTGAGCATGAGCACCAGGACAAAAGAACTGGGGAGGAGTACCCTGTTCAGCAAGAAATCCTCGCAACGCTCGAGACATATACTCACCAGCAGAATCTGTGCGAAAAACAAGAATAGGAGTGGAGAATTGGGTACGAACCATGGCAGCAAAGTTTTTGTATATAGATAAGACCTCGCTACGAGAAGACATGAACCAGATCCAGGTGTAGCGAGTAAAATCGTCTATAAAGAGAATATAGTAGCGATGACCCCCTTTCGAAGTGAAGGGAGCAGGACCCCAAACATCTGAGTGAATGAGATCAAAAGGACGCTTAGACATCGACTCATTGTGAGGATAGGGTAGCTGAATCTGCTTACCAAGCCTACAACCTAGACAATCCAACGAAGCGTTGCCGGAGACAGACCCCAGAACACCATGATGAACTAAAGACGAGAGACGAGAACCGCATAAATGGCCAAGACGATGATGCCACTACTGAAAAGAGCTAGCAGAAGCGGCAACAGGGGCCACAAAATTAAACTGGCGGCGGTGGCATCGGAGGGAAGACGAAGCCAGTCAAGCTCCCAAAGACCATCATGGCGTCGAGGGCCAGCACCAAGCAGAGCGCCTGTGCGGCGATCCTGAACAGAACATGAATCGAAGTTGAGATTGACCCTACAATTAGAGTCAACAATCTGACTACCTGAAAAGAGTTGCATGCTAAGTCGAGGAACATGAGCAACAGAGGGAACAAGAAAAGAAGATGTGCTAGGAGTGCCTCGACTAGCGACAGGGAGGGGAGTACCATCAGCAGTATGAACACGAACATGAGACTCGACAAGTCGAATGGATGTCAAACTGAAGGAATCATAAGTCATACGAAAAGATGCTCCAGTATCAAAAATCCATGAGGATGTACCTGAATGAGTAGAAGATGGTTTCTCATTGCCTGAAAACTCAGGCGCAGAACCAGCAGAACCTATCGGTGAAGAATCCCAAGTATCAAGAAGGCATCGGAGTTGCACAATCTCATGCTTAGACAGAGACAAAGTGGCAGACGTCGAGGTAGAACCATCTGCTGACGAAGAGCGGTCGCCACCACCCGTGAAAGCCGTGTGTAGAGTCGACTGAGAGTAGCGAGTCGACGTAGAGCGGTCACCGACGCGCGTGGAAGCGGCAAGGGAAGTTGGTGTAGAGCAAGCACCACCACCACAGATAGAAGCCATGAAAATAGTCGATGAACAACGACTATCACAGCCTGCTGAAGACGTCATAGAAGGCGACATCAAAGACGGACGAGCGCCAAGCACCGAGCAGCGGCGCATATGCGACACGGGATCAATATAGGGAACACCATTGGTAGTCACTGGACGGCGATGAGCGGAGACCGGCAACACAATATCTCTCTCTTACTCTTTTTTTTTATCTCTCTTTTTTTTTATCTGTCTCTTTTTTTTAAGCTCACGTACCAATCTGAATTCTGATGGTACCAGATACACCAGACGAGGCCCAAAGTAAGCTGCCGGATCAACACGATCCAATCCTTCTCGATTCTAATTGTAATCAATGAGAACACCAGGAAACCACCCGAACGACGGGTGGACGAGCGTGATCTCCGGCGACACGGACGGAGCGGCTCAGACGAGGAAAACACGCACCAGCGGACAACGACCGAATCGGCGGTCCGCGGCAGAGCAATCCGGCACCTGGGTAGGGACCCGAACAGGCAGCCACGCGGAAGAGACGGTGACGGGCTCATGGGAAAACCAGCCAGTGGGCTGAGGCGGAACGAAGCAGCACCGGCCGAAACGCTCACGCGCTGAATCGGCCAGCGGTGGGTTGGGTCGAGCGAGCGCTCATGCTCGACAGCTCGAGGACCAGAGAGTCCCGCCGGGACGAGGAGCAGCCCGGGGATTGAATCCAGCCGGAGGTGCCGGGATCTGGCGACTGGCGGCGGAGATCCAGCGAGGAACGCGGATGATGGCGGAATCCGGCGGGGGCGGCAACGGTCAAATTGAAGAGGAGCAGCGGACGAAGTCGAATCGAAGACGAACAGAGGCGTCGCGGGTGGTTCGGCTGAAACGCGGGCGACCAGAGGCGTCGCGGGTGGCACGAGTGGACTGTGGACAGCAGCAGGGTTGACCTGCAGTGGAGGCGCAGAAGAGCAGCGCCAGCACACGAGGAGATAGCACGGGTAAAATTGATCATTTATGAACTAAGTAAGTCAAAATGGGTCATTTTAGTGCTAACTTAGGTAAAATAAATCGTTTATGAGCTAACTAAGGTAAAATGGATCAGTTTAGAACTAACTTAGGTAAAATGGATCGTTTATGAGCTAACTAAGCTAATTATGCCATTTTTTACATAAGTAAGCTAAGTCCATGTCACTATTGAGCAAACCTAGTTAACTAAGCATATTAGAGCCAACTTTGGTCATTTTGGAGGAAACAAAGCTAAGTATAGATCGTTTTAGAGCTAACTTAGGTAAAATGGATGGTTTTGGAGGTCAGTATGCTTATTAAGTCATTTTGGAGGAAATAAAGCTAAGTCTAGGTCTTTATGAATTTGTTAAGAAAAACAGTAGAGAAACTTACCGTGATCATGGAGGTGTGGGAGCGGGCTGGCTCGTGCCGGTACCTGGAGAAGGATCGTGCGATGTTTGTCTGGAGTTACGCTGCACCAAAGATCATTTCCAATGTCTCGTTAGCATGATGACACTAAAATGTTCAGACTAGCAAGTAGTGTCTATTCAAATTAAACTCACCATCATCCCAGGAGCAATCACTGGCATCGGCGGAGCGGTCTGACCGGACTTCTCGCACAGAGACTGCACATTTGGTTTTGACGACTTAGTCATACTAGTTAGTAATGAGACAAACACTACATGAATGTTTTGGCTAATCAGCAGAAGAAACTTACCACAAGGAGCTCGTACATTGCCCTTGCATGCATGTCATTCCGTGCCCTCTCATCCTCCAACATCTTTGTCGTCCTCTCCTCCAACTCCCGCTGCCTCTCCGCCGCCTCCCACAGAAGTTTTTCCGTTCTATCTCTCTCACTCTGTATAGCAGCCTGCAACACCACTCCTCGTTAGCATTTGTAATCATTGATGGAAGCGCACACAATGTAATGTAGAAAGTTAGCTGAGTACGTATAACTAACCTTGAAGGCGAGTTGGACTGGCCGTTCACGAGGCCTTACCTCAGGAGCAGATCTCGACTGGTGCGC
Organism: Aegilops longissima; assembly: GCA_021605205.1. Lineage (NCBI taxonomy): Eukaryota > Viridiplantae > Streptophyta > Magnoliopsida > Poales > Poaceae > Aegilops > Aegilops longissima. The sequence goes on from CM038677.1 coordinate 849,616,892, forward strand.
CTTGATCTCCGGAAGAGTGCTAGGACAACAGATAAGTCCATCTCAAATGGCAATCGAGCCATGGGACCTCCCGCCACCAGTTATCATCACCGGCTCGGGATCAATGGGACCCTGGCTCGGGTTAAAGTCCTCCCCTTTCCTCGCCTTCCCTTGATCTCTATATTTCACGAGCTTGTCGTGGGAGGAGATGTTGGTGAAGTTGTTTGCATCATCGAGGTCAGACGGAGAGAATGCCTTGACTTTTTTGTAAGAGGCAGTATGGGCCATGGCATAGAGGTTGTACACCTCTGGCACCTTATCCGACTTATTGTAGCGTGCCAGAAAGAGAGAAACAACGTAAATTAGTAATTAAAGGGCTCAAGCTAGCATGATGAATGAATTGCATGAATCATAAAGCAAACCACATACCCAGTTCCGCCCGAACTGATATAAGTTGGAGCTGCCTTGATGGTGTGGCACACCTTCCATTTGGCACGTTTGTCCTTGGCCGTGTTGTCGATGGCTAGCCATTCTTTTGAGCACCACTCATTGACCAACACCTCCCAACAATCCATCCGATCCGCACACCATCTCGGAGGCGCCTAAGTTAGCAAATAGAAACTTGAGCGCTACGGCTATGAATTACTAAATGAAGGAAGTAAGTACAATGCCTTAAGAATTACCTTCATGTATTGCTCCTTACTCAGGAACTTCTCGCGGCACGCCGGCTTGGGCTTCTTGATACCACGCAAGGCGTAGTAGTCTCGAACAGCCTGCACCCGAGCCTCGTGCGGTAAGTTCTGTAGTAGGCGCTTGCAGACGTTCTCGATAACATTTGCCGCCTCCTCCTCATATCCCTCCTCACACCTGTAGAATGTCTGCAATCAAATGAGACAATATTGATTAGTACAATTAATAACTAGCTAGTTGAAGATTTTTAATTGTGTAAAGGAGAAATTACCCAGAACTTTCTGATCACCATGTCTGCCCTCGTGCTACCTCTTGAGCACTGCGTTGGATTTCCTTGAAGAGGAAAGGGTGATGCAGCAGAGTAGAGTAAGTATTTCCCTTAGTTATTGAGAACCAAGGTATCAATCCAGTAGGAGGCTACGCGCAAGTCCCTCGTACCTACACAAAACAAATAGCTCCACGCAACCAACGCGATTAGGGGTTGTCAATCCCTTCACGGTCACTTACGAGAGTGAGATCTGATAGAGATGATAGATAATATTTTTGATATTTTTGGTATAAAGATGCAAAGTAAAATAAAAGAGTAAAGTAAAAAAGCAAAGCAATAATAAAGTGATTGGAGATTGATATGATGAGAATAGACCCGGGGCCATAGATTTCACTAGTGGCTACTCTCAAGAGCATAAGCATTCTACGGTGGGTGAACAAATTACTTTTGAGCAATTGACAGAATTAAGCATAGTTATGAGAGTATTTAGGCATGATCATGTATATAGGCATCACGTCCGAGACAAGTAGACCGACTCCTGCCTGCATCTACTACTATTACTCCACTCATCGACCGCTATCCAGCATGCATCTAGAGTATTAAGTTCAAGAAAACAGTGTAACGCCTTAAGCAAGATGACATGATGTAGAGGAATAAATTCATGCAATATGATAAATATCCCATATTGTTATCCTCAATGGCAACAATACAATACGTGCCTTGCTGCCCCTACTGTCACTGGGAAAGGACACCGCAAGATTGAACCCAAAGCTAAGCACTTCTCCCATTGCAAGAAAACCAATCTAGTAGGCCAAACCAAACTGATAATTCAAAGAGACTTGCAAAGATAAACAATCATACATAAAAGAATTCATAGAAGATCCAAATATTGTTCATAGATAATCTTGATCATAAACCCACAATTCATCGGTCTCAACAAACACACCGCAAAAAGAAGATTACATCAAATAGATCTCCACGAGAGAGGGGGAGAACATTGTATTGAGATCCAAAGCCATCTAGCTACTAACTATGGACCCGATGGTCTAAGGTAAACTACTCACACTTCATCGGAAGGGCTATGGTGATGATGTAGAAGCCCTCCACGGTGGATTCCCCTTCCGGCGGAGCTCCGGAACAGGCCCCAAGATGGTATCTCGTGGGTACAGAAGGTTGCGGCGGTGGAATTAGGTTTTTGGCTCCGTATCTGATCATTTGTGGGTACGTAGGTATATATAGGAGGAAGGAGTACGTCGGTGGAGCAAAGGGGGCCCATGAGGCAGGGGGCGTGCCCTAGGGGGGGCGCCCTCCACCCTCGTGGCCGCCTCCCTCCTTTCTTGACGGAGGGTCCAAGTCTCCCGGATCTTATTTGTTGAGAAAATCACGTTCCCGAAGGTTTCATTCCGTTTGGACTCCGTTTGATATTCCGTTTCTTCGAAACACTGAAATAGGCAAAAAACAGCAATTCTAGGCTGGGCCTCCGGTTAATAGGTTAGTCCCAAAAGTAATATAAAAGTGAAAAATAAAGCCCAATATGGTCCAAAACAGTAGATAATATAGCATGGAGCAATCAAAAATTATAGATACGTTGGAGACGTATCACCTCGTGTCGCACAAGACATCGTCGATAATCTCACCCGGCGGGGCCGGGGCAGCCAGGTAGTGCTCCCAGCTCAATGCAGGCTCTGGAAGCCGACCCTCACCAGGCAACGTGATAAACCCCGGGAAGTTTTGCCGGCAAAACACTCCAAGGGCGGAGTTGGGCCGGCGGACCTTCTCATGGTGGTCCCAACCCCTGCAGCATGTCAAGGCCAACGCATTAGATATTTGAAGAAACATGAATGCAGAAGGTACAAAAATATTAAATGCACTTACCTCTCCCCATCAGGGAAAATCAACCACCTCTGCTCGCGGGTCGCCGGCACGGACGGGAGCCGTGTACAACCACGCGGGTAGACGATGCCCCCCTCCTCCTCAATATCAGTCGGCTCCCCGCCATCATCAGCATGGCCACTCGGCCCCTCAGGCTGATCCGGCCAGGTACCCCATCCAGACGTGTGCTTGTCCGGGGTCCCGTGGGCCCAACTATCGTGGGCCGAAGGCCCGTGGACCCAAGGCTCGTGGAACGGAGTCCGTGTGGTCTCCTTCTAGGACGAGTCCACCCTAGCAGTCATGTGCTCGGGTGAAACAGCTGGGGGTGGCGGCGAGGAAGGCACCCTAGCAGTCACGTGCTCGGGTGAAACAGCTGGGGGTGGCGGCGAGGAAGGCACCCTAACAGTCACCCTACCTCCTGTCCCGCGACCACGTGCTCCAGCTCCTCTCTTCTTCCCTCCCTTTCCTCGTCCCCTGCTGGGCACCGCGGTGGAAGAAGAAGGGCCCGGCGGTGTCACCATACTGTCCAGCAACGCTCGTCGGATTTGTGCGGGTGGAATGGAAGACCTCCCACCACGCGCCGACGAAGAAGGGGCCTCGGAGCGCTCCGGACCTGCGCCCACCATCTTTCAACACCTGCCATGACAAAGAGTAAACGAAATTAATACAACATAAAAAATACCGACATGAATAATAATATATGATGTTTTTCATAACAAAATCAAAATATATATGGTGTCGGGGTGGCGTGTCGGGGTCGGGGTGCCGTGTCGGGTCGGGTGCTGTTTGGGTCCAGGTGTCGGGGTCGGGTGTCGGGTTGGGGTGTGGTGTCAGGTGTCGGGGTTGGGGTCGGGTCGGGGTGTCAGGGGGTCGGGGGTTGGGGTCGGGGTGTCAGGGTGTCGGGGGTCGGGGTCGGGGTGTCATGCCGGGGTGTCGGGGTGGCGTGTCGGGGTCGGGGTGCCGTGTCGGGGACGGGGTGCCGTGTCGGGGTCGGGGTGTGGGTCGCGGTCGGGGCACGTGACAGCCTTTTCTTCTTCTCTTCTTCTCCTCCTCCTCTTCCCTCCTCCTCCTCCTCCTCCTCTTCTTCTTCTTCTTCTTCTTCTTCTTCTTCTTCTTCTTCTTCTTCTTCTTCTTCTTCTTCTTCTTCTTCTTCTTCTTTTCTTTCTTCCTCTCCCTCCTCCTCTTCCTCCTCCTCCTCCTCTTCTTTCTTCTTCTTCTTCTTCTTCTTCTTCTTCTTCTTCTTCTTCTTCTTCTTCTTCTTCTTCTTCTTCTTCTTCTTTTTTTCTTCTTCTGCCTCCTCCTCTTCCTCCTCCTCCCTCTTCTTAAAACTAAAACTAATCTAAAATAAACTAAACTAAAAATAAAAACTAAAACTAAACTGAAACTAAAACTAGGGTTTAGGGTTTCCTCTTCCTCTTCTTTTCTTTCTTCTTCTCCCTCCTCCTCTTCCTCCCTTCTCCCCACTTCTTCTTCTTCTTCTTCTTCTTCTTCTTCTTCTTCTTCTTCTTCTTCTTCTTCTTTTTTCCCCTTCTACATATTCTAGCACTAAAACTAAAATGAATCTAACACTAAAACTAAACTGAATCTAACACCAAATCTAACAGCAAAAAAAAAAGAAAAACAGAAAAAAAAATAACTCACCGGAGCGGCGGTGACGGGGGCGAAGGTGGCGCCGGGCGGTGGCGAGGTGGCCGAGCAGCAGAGGAGGTGGGGCCGATGGGGCCATGGTGGAGACGGGCGACGGTGGCGCCGAGTGGTGGGCGGGTGGAGGGCGGCGGGTGCCGGGTGGTGGGGGCGGCGGGGCGGTGGGGCGGTCGGGCGGCGACGTGGTGGGGCGGCGGGGCACCAGGTGATGACCCACAAGTATAGGGGATCTATCGTAGTCCTTTCGATAAGTAAGAGTGTCAAACCCAACAAGGAGCAGAAGGAAATGATAAGCGGTTTTCAGCAAGGTATTCTCTGCAAGTACTGAAATAAGTGGTAACAGATAGTTTTGTGAAAGGATAATTTGTAACGAGCAACAAGTAACAAAAGTAAATAAAGTGCAGCAAGATGGCCCAATCCTTTTTGTAGCAAAGGACAAGCCTGGACAAACTCTTATATAAGGAAAAGCGCTCCCGGGGACACATGGGAATATCGTCAAGCTAGTTTTCATCACGTTCATATGATTCCCGTTCGGTACTTTGAGAATTTGATATGTGGGTGGACCGGTGCTTGGGTGTTGTTCTTACTTGAACAAGCATCCCACTTATAATTAACCTCTATTGCAAGCATCCACAACTACAACAAAAGTATTAAGTTAGCAGCAACGCGCTCATACAAGTAGCGCGCCCAAGTTAAAAGCGCTGCAGCTATTAGCAATAGCGTGTTAAACTAAAGCTCGCTGCTGCTAGCCATGTATAGCAGTAGCATGTGGCAACACGCGCTACTGATACATGTTAGCTGTTGCGTCGTATCAGTAGCGCGGGACCCCGCGCTACTGATACACCAATTACCCACGCTACTGCTAAGTTTTTCCCTAGTAGTGACGGGCAGCGACGCCACAAGGATGATCTTGCTGGCGAAACTCTCGGAATGCTCCCGGTGCTTTGTCCCCGTGGTGGCGTCTTCTGCCGCCTCGTCCACCATCATCCCACGGCCCATCTCCAGTTTGAACAATTTCGACGGCCCGCGCGCAGCCACGCGGGTGATGATGTGTCCGATGGGCTCGTCCCTGCCGGCGGCCACATTCTCCTCCACCGTCACCACCAACGGGTCCTGCAATGTCTCGCAGGCCACGAACATTAACTCCTCGTTCCACGCCTGATTCGCCGACCCCTGCGGCTGGCCCGGCCGCATGCGACGGATCTGGCTGCCCATCTGGATCTTGACGATGGTGGGCACGAGCGGCTGGGCTATCTCGGCACTGACCAGGTTCTGTGCCGCGATGATGGCAACCTTGAGACCGACGAGCTTCGGGGAGTAGTACACCTGGGAGTGCCTGTTGGTGGGCACCTACGACCGTAACAACATTCTTGTTTTAACATGTGATTATGCTACCTGTTGTTTGGCTGGTGCACATATTTGCATTCATTTTGCCTGCTGCGATGGAGTTGTTTTAATGTGAGATGTAGTAGCTAGGCCTGTAGCTCCCTAAAACAACCCTGAACCTGATGAGTGGTTTGTTGCTGCTGTGTGGCAACGGACTGGCTGCAAGAAGGGAGAGAGAATATGAGTTCAAGGTAGAGAAGACAATGAGAAGAAGAAGAAGAAGAAGAAGAAGAAGAAGAAGAAGAAGAAGAAGAAGAAGAAGAGGACTTATGTTGTTCTTCTTTATCTGAATTGGAATCTTTTTTCTCCCCTCTTTGCCGCGGTTGTAGAGAGAGAGTTGTTGATCTGAAATTATTTTGTTGTCTGGTCTGGTCTTGTTGTGACCATGTATATTGAGAGAGAGAGAGAGAGAGAGAGAGAGAGTTGAAATTATTCTTTTGTTGCCTGGTGTGGTGTGGTCTGGTCTGCTCTTGTTGTGACCATGTATTTTGAGTCCATTTAGCTAGCTAGCTAGCTAGCAGCAGAATTGTACCCATGTAACTCTATATACATCCCCAATTTTTTTTTGTGTGCCCACCTTGTGTATGGACGACATGTTCTCTTGTACCCCATGCGTGCACGTGAATAAAAAGAAAAAATCGGTCAACAACGATGAAGGCCAAGCGTTTCTCAATCAATCCATCCATCAGAAAAAAGAAAGTCAAGTGAGAGGATTAGGCCGGAGTAGTTGCCGCTTTTATTTTTATTTTCTTCCTTTTATGAAAAAGACATTGACGCCACGAGAATGGTCGGTGCAAGAGACAAATTTATATTAAATATTTTTACTTATTTTTCAAATACAAACCATCCTCTCAGACATACATTCATAATTAGTATGAGTTTTGTATTTATTTGGAATTAGACATGTAATAGTGCAGATATATAATAATATATGATATTTTATTATCTCATTTGAAGATTGACCGCACTAATATGGTTGCACTAAATATGAACCATATACTACACAAAATGATGTTACTTGTAAATATTTTTGAGATGTTGCCTCTTCTAAAATTTTCTATATTGGATAAAAAGGACAAATTGCCTATCTTCATATATTAATTTGTTATCTAAAGGTGACATGGGTTTTTATAGTTCCTAGAGTGTCTTGGTTGTTGAATATATGTAAGTTATCATGTGTCTTTTAGTTTTCTTAAATGATACGGCTCACTCTAAAGGGGACATGTGTTTCTATAGTACATGGTTATCTACTTATGATGTAAATAAATAGAGGGAACAATTGCGAATGGACTAAATAGAAAATTCTAGAATGTAGAAAATATCAATGTGGGGCATTTTCCCTCCAATCGCCATATGTCTCGTCTATTCGTTTTGTCATGGCAGGATGTGTCCTCTTCTTCTTAGGATTAACTATCAATTGCATCTATACTTTGCACTTGGTTTCAAATACCGTTAGCTCAACTCACATCGAATGTGTCTAGTTTTACCTTGGCTTAATCTGGAGTAATGTTGTACTTAATAAAATAGCACCACTTGCAATAGGTACTCATGTGATTTTTGTCTACACAACATTGTACGATTCAACCCCAACAAGATAGCATGACGCAACCTATAAACAAACTTGAAGGATGTGCTTTGTGAATTACCTTTCGTACTGCATTTACTAATGATCAACAATGGTGAAACCTTGTGAAGTTGAATCTAGTTCGACGTTTTGATATTATAGGTGACCCATTGCGCCATTGATGCATAGACCAACTATAGACAGAAAGTAAAGTGAATTGTTTTGAATCGTAGCGAGGAAGGTAAGCAACATTATGGGCAGCACGTCTAACAAATGTTCGTTGTATAAATCGTCCCTAGAGGTCATTATCATGAATAAATCCAGAACCCTTGCCAAAGGCCCGAGACATGCAAACGTTCATTGAGGAGGAAAAGGGACGAAGAGAGCGATGATCAATGAGGTGGTGACATGTCATTTGTCATGCCCCTTCACCGCTTGATTGAATCATTACGTATTATATTTCTTATCGGCCATTATGTGATAATAGTTGGCAACACTAGTTTGATCGGGTTTTACCTATAATTCGAGGTATCTAAGCATGAATACATGACAATTTGGGAAACTACCCCTCGATCATCTATACTACTATTAAATAAGCGAACGTTATCTTTTCTAAACACACTCCGTCAAACGTACATGTAACAACACAGAGTAATTAGAACCTCACGATCAGTCCCGTTTGTTTAGATCTAACCGTTAACACAACAACTAACTCTCCCCTGCGAAAAAAAAACACAACAACTAACTCTCACCAAAGTAGATTTAGCAATTTAAGAGGGCAGACGAAAACTCTGCCATCCGCATCCGCATCGGCTGATCCCACTAATCCATCCGCTCCGCTAATCCCTCCGTCGTTTCCTCCCCTTTGGCTCCGCTAATCCCTCCCCTGCCAAATATCCCTGCCGCTAGCCCATGGAGGCAGGCACGCAGCCTGTACGCGCCGGTCATCGCCACCGCTCCTCTGCTCCGCCGGCCGTCCACGCCCAAACCATGCCTCCTGCCCTCCACATCTCCCCACACAGCACCGCCTCCGCCGGCCCTCCACGCCCCCACTTCCCATGCCAGAGGTGCCTCCTTCTCCTCACTTCCTCGGTCGAGATGCCGCCGCCCAACCACAGCATCCCACCCGCGGGCATCTTCGGCGCCCCTCACCCGCCGCCCTCCCGGTGCCCCCTCTCACTGCTCCCTTCTCAGTGCCCACCAGCCGTCCTCCCGGCGCTCCCCACTCCACCCCACGAAGACAAAGTCGAGACGGCAGCGGGCGCCCGCATCGCCGGCTCGCCGCACTTCGTTGGCCAACAACCGCCGTGGGCGCTCCCTGATCCCTTCGCGCGGCAACATCAACGGGTGCCCCAATCCCCTCCATGTGTCCGTGCACTCCGCCTGGGAGTTGCTCGGTTGCCAGGTACGTTTGGCCATGCCGGCGGCCGTGACGCGTGATGCTCTATGGTTAGGAACGACTTACTTGCATGAACTGCTTAGCTCGTGAGTTTTGCATCAGCCGCTTAGAGCAAGGCCATGTGCATATTAATTCATCTCAAGCTATTGGGGATCGTTCTTTAGTAAAACAAATCTGTACTATATCACACTTCAGTTTAATTGGTGTGGCACAGCTATTCATTTTAGGAGAGTCAAGACTTCTATCTCATAAGATATTCAATGGATATTTTGTGAAACTATTCTACCTCAGTGTTTGTCCAGAAGAAACAAACTCATGTGAGTGATTCAGTAGCCTTATAGTAGCTATTTGTGAGTGAGTTCGCCTGCATCACTAATGTTAATTGTGGCTTTCGCAGGTTCAGGAAGAGCTATTTTGTGCACATGAGTTGCTATTGGTCATGGACAGATTGTCTATGCAGGGAGCTTAGAGAAAAAAGTGAGTGGTTCAATTTTATGTGATGGGAATGTTCACAAAGCATCTTAAATTTTGGAGAGAGATAAACCCATAAAGAATTCAGAATTGTTCTTGCTCAGAGCTTTCTTTCGGTGATTAGTAGTTGATTTGTTTTGCAAAACAATTATATTATAGGTTAACTTGTCTATATATTGCTTCACATTGTGTGTTTTAAGGTGAATTTAGTACAGATTGCGGTAGCTAGAGCAGGTGAATGTCCGTGGCTGCCAGCTACAAGCATCAAGTAATCGTACCAAGATTGCTTTGGTGTCGTGCTCCGATAAACATCAAACATTTGTGTGCCGATTGGTAACAGGCCGATTTAGAGTGGATAATCTACCGGTTTTGGGACTGACTTCAACAAGTAAAAATTTATGGATAATCAAGGTAAATGCTCACCCAAAGGGCAACAAATTGGTTATCGTTTTAACAGCAACCGGACAAAAGGTCCATTTTCAAAGCATTGTTTGAACTGGAATGGTCGATTTCTTTCTGCAGAATATAGTGTTGGTTTATGTGGATAAGGTGTCTTGGTATTTTTGTTTACTGAGAAATGCATCTTCGTTCAGCCTTTCATTTATGTTTTCTGAACATAGTTCATGATTCTGAACGAAGAGAGTGAATCTCGAATAGAAGATGGTATTGCCCCATATAACTACAGTGCAATTATACTGGAGCATGCAGGTTCATCTTTGTGCAGTTATGTTGTGCAATGTAGGTTCATCTTTGTGCAGTTATACTGCCTTCGTGTCCTATAACTACTGGAACCTATGACTACAGTGCAGTTATACTGGAACCTATAACTACTGTGCAATGTAGGTTGTTCTTTGTGCAGTTATACTGCCTCCTAACCCAACCTTCACTTTGTTGATTCTGAAGCATGAAAGCATATTATGTAGTATGATCTTTAGCCTTTTCAGCACTGTTTTTATTTTCTTTTTTTCTCTTTTTTCGTTTCCAGTTCTTTGTCTCTAAGCTGGTTCTCAGCTAATGTATGGTTGTTCCCCTTCTTAATGCAATGGCAGAACTACTTCTTGTTATGGTAAAAATCAAGTAAAATATAACATCTTGATTTGACTCTTATAAAATAAAATAAAAATATTCATATTGATGACCATTTCTTGTAGCATTGTTGATGTTCTTTTGTTCGCCGCTTTATGTTTTCACAGTTTGATGATGGTATTTTTGTGGTGTAGATTTAAAATAGATCAGACTGGAGAATGATGTTCTGGATCCGTGCAATGATGACATTAACAGGGGAATTTCATAAATGGGGTAATTCAATTTTTGATTTAGTCACTTGCAAAACTAGGTAATAGAACTTTGCACTATCACAATACTGTTGCTTTGATACTAATTTGTCATCGTCAGTGTGGATGTGGGGCGTAGGATGCACAGAGATGACGCCAATCGCCAGTGATTAGCAGTCGAGGAGCGGTACCCCGGCCGGCCCCAACACGCCATCCCTCAGCCCGCTCTGCTCGGTGCCGGTCTTGCTGTCTGCGTCGGAGAGGCAGCTGCAGATCAGGACGTGCCGGGAGATCGCCGCGCTAGGGCTGCAGCTGGGCAAGATGAGCATCACGTTCTGGGCCAGCAAGGAGGATCACATATGTACCAACACCGGACAAGAGCTTCGGCAAAGAAGACGAGGTGAAGGAGTTCAAAGCTTGAGCTGCAGCATGGGCAGAGTCCAAGAAGTGTAAACTCACTTCAAGGCACGAACAAAATCTCCACATATTTCTCATGGTTTTTGTGCCTAATTGTTTCACTCAAAAAACCGTATTTTCTTCTCAATCTTATGTTGTTTTGGTCATGATGGCTCAGATATCAAAGGAAGGAGGTGATGACACATGAGTAGGAGAACTGCTAGAAATCCAAATTTGAAGCCAAGATGAATGCAGAGGTCAGCAGTCATCTGAATTCCTGAACTTGTTGCACTGTCCAGACAAAAACTATGAAACAAATCTCAGCTGGCTGTAATTGTGCAAATTCTGTTTCAGGTGCAGGCCGAGAAGGTGCCGGCGAAGAACAGCTTGACCAAGTGGCTGCCCACATTGAGCCACAAGGTGGAGGGGAAGCAAGCAAGGTCGAGGCGAGGTGGAACCAACGAGCATTTCGGTTGGCGTGACAGGTGCAGCACATCCAGAAGACCAAACAAATTTTGGTTGGCGCGACGTGTGCCGTCCTGGTTCCGGTGCTGCAACTGGTTTCTATGCTGAAAACCAAACAAAATTCAGATTGCGTCTGAAATGCAATCTCACTGAAGAAGCCTGAAGGTCTCAGTGCAAGTTTCTGAGACAAGATGTACATGAAATTATTTGAATCAGTGTGTTGTAGGTGTTGGTTTGCTGTGTGGTCTGTACAATCTGAATGGCTGTGACCCGAGCCACAATAGCATGTTACCATTGATAACATGAGCTAATGCTAATGGTCTGCTGACTAATGTAATGAGAACTTGAAATCATCTTTTCTTTAGACTTAGTGGTAATTTATCAAGGAAAGATATATATTCATTGGTCAGTTGCTCAGTTCCAGGATGGAATCGGGCTTGCTTGCTGCTTTGCCATAAGCTGCTTTTGTTTGCGACCGAATTTAGCTCATGATAGCTCAAAATGAAATAAAAAAGCCATTTTATACTGTGACAAATATACTACCATCTTTTATCTAAACATTTATTGGCACTTATTTTGTGTTGTTATTATTTTTATCTCACTACTTTCCGGTTGCTTCCAAGCTTTACTTGAAGAACTAATATTAAATTGTGAATTCATTTGAGATCCTGCCATCTCATAGTGGAGAATCTATAAGAGAGTGTTCATACCATGTGTCTCTTCACACTTACATTGTATGAGTCTTTGGAATTGTATATCTATTCTATCCGAGTGGTAATAGAGACAGATGTTGCTGATGTATTTAATCTCAGTACATTGTAGAAGATCTCATCGAGATTTGAACTCGCAGAGTTTATCGAATGTATCCAAATCATTGCACGTATATATGGAGTGAAAATTTAAGCTTTAAAGTATTCAAATTTTGAATTCTAATAAGACGTGCAATCGTGCATTGCACGTGCACACTTACTAGTAGCAACTAATAGTTCATACTAGTCGCACTTAGACGGAACCTCCTTCTAACCCGCCGGTCTTAATCGCACATGGATCCAGACATGAGTCCTTGGGCTCATGCATCGCGCCTGTGAGGGACTGGCGTTGACACGTAGGTCCGTGAGGGACTTAGCTGCCCGGTTGTGTCTACGTACGGCCAAGCCGACGCGATACAGGTCCGAGCACCACGCGACGCTTTAACGCTATTGTTTGCGATTTGTTTGCGATTTGACAAAAAAATAATGGATATCACAGACAATTGTTCATGATTTTTATGAAAATATCCATAAATTGTAAAAATGATCATGAATTTTAACAAATCATCTCAAGTTTAAATGTTCATAGTTTTTTAATATAATTTTGTATAATTTTTTTAGAAAATATTTCTGGATCATAAAAAATGGTCCGAAATGTAAACCTAGAAAAAAAAGGTAAAAGATAATAGCTGGTGAAAACTATATGAAACCCAATAACAACTGGATGCATAAACAAAACAGGGGAAAAAGGCAAAATGAGGAATAGAAAAAGAGAAGACCGGAAAAAGAAGGCAGCTGTAAATCAAAAGAAAACCAACCCCAAAATTTGCTAAGAGCATACTACAAAAGTTAGCCTCGAATCGTCAATTGGGCATGTTTATGGGTGTGTCTGCCTATTGCCTGAGGGTAGCTCCCATATAGGGAATATCCTATTCGACGTCGAACAGTCGACCTTTCGCATAAGAGTTGGCGATCGAACGGTGAATTGTGCGCATTAACAGGAACAGCCCATTAACGTGTTCCTCGTTTCCGGTTTTGGGAACCTTCTAGAGTTTCCCATCCGGTTTTTCTGGTTTTTCAACCTTCTAGAAGGTCCCATGAACCGGTTTTTCTCTTTCTTTTTTGTTTTTGGGTTTTTTTATGTCTTTCTTTTTATTTTTCTACTTCCTTTTCTATTTTTTGTTTCTTTTTATTTTTCAAGTTTAATATTTTAAGAAAAGAGTTCATGTTTCAAAAAATGTTCAGAAACATAATAAAATTGTTCCCACTTTTAAAAAACATACATTTTTCAAAAATTCTCGTGTTTTAAGAAAATCATAAATTCAGAAAATATTCGCACTTTAAACAAAATTTATCTGGGATTTCAAAAATGTTCCCTTTTAGAAAATTCTACGGATTGTTTTTATACAATTTTATCAGGACTTCTCATATAAGGTCAAGATTTCAAAAAATGTACCTTTTTTAAAAATTCGTTCACAAATTTCAAAAGAAATATTGTTTTCAACATTTTGTTCACGTATTAAATAAAAATTCGCGTTTCAAATTTGTATGGGATTTTAAAAATTGTTCTCCATTTCAAAATTTGTTCCAAAAATCAAATAAAATCGTGAGTTTAAAAATTGTTCCTGTTTTGAAAATTTTGTTCACAAATTTAAAAAGTGTTCATGTTTACGAAAAAAATTAGGAAATTTGGAAATGTGGTTGCATTTCACAAAATCGTTTGGGTTTGTTAAAACTTGTTCGTATGTTCAGAAAATAAGTCAATTTTTTGAATATTGTTCGGAATACTGCTATTAGTGTTTAACTATTGTGATGTATTTATGTCGCAATATCACTGTGGTTGTAGTGGCAAGCAGTGACCGAACATGAGTAGGTAATCTCAGCTTCGATTCCCACCCAGAATCAACAAATTTTCCCTGATTTTTTCATTCGCGGTGCACCGCAAAGGGCCGCCCTAGTGTGGGCGCACCGGTGCGATGGGGCATCTATCTGCCACAAAATGCTGCGCATAGGAGCTCCCCCCATGCTTGTATGGGCCGGCCCATTTCTCGGGTTTTTTCATTGGTTTTTTCCTTCTTTTTATTTTTTGTTTCCTTTTTACTTTCCTAGTTTTTATTTTCTGTTTTATATTTTATATTTTATTTTTATTTTCTCTTTCTCTTCTTTCCTTTTTCACTTTTGGGTGAAGTTTCTTTTCAAATTCGTTAACATTTTTTGTTAATGGATTTCAACAAATGTTAATCAATGTAAGAAAAAGTTCAGCAAATTCAAATGTTGTCTGTCTGATATTAAAATTTTCATAAAATTGAAAATTTATTCATTAAATTTATATTTTTTATTGTGTTTTCAATTTTGAAAATACCTTCAAATTCGTGAACATTTTTTAAATCATGAATAGTTTGCGACATTAAGAGCATATTTTTAGATTTTGTTCATCAGATTTAAAAATGTTGATCAGCATTCAAATTTGTTCATAGATTTTCAGAAAAAATTTATCAATTCAAAATTTATACATCCATTTAAAAATGTTCTCGGATACAATTTTGTTCAACATGTCCAAAAAATGTTCATCCAATTCATAATTTGTTCATCAAATACAAAAAAAATGTTTGTCATTGTTTGAAAATTCTCATAGAAATTTTCATCAAAATAAAATAAATTCATTAAATTAGAAAAATGTTTATTCTTTTGAAATCGCAAACATGTTTTGAAATCGAGAACCTTTTCTGAATTTGGCGCACATTTTTGAACCCATGAGCATTTATCATTCCCAAACATTGTTTCAAATTATGAACAATTTTTTACTTCTCGATAATTTCACAATTTGCAACTTTTTTTAATTCTGGTTTATTTTTAAAAAGGGAAAAAAGTAAAAACTGAAAAATGAGAAGAAAAGATGCTTCCCGCTTTTCCCGCCGCGCACATGGGCCGGCCCAGGAGGTGTGCGGGGCAGCGGGGTGCACGCTCGTTGTTCCTGTTCGTGGCACACGGTACGCGCCAAATAGGAGCACCCTTGTGTAAGCTAGAAGTTTACCTCGCCTACACACTGTCTATTGGGTGACAGTCTCCATCAGCAGCAGCTACGACCACACACCTTGAGCAAAGCAGCGACCAAATAATGGTAGCTTTGCTGGACGCGAGCAGAGCGCCTGACTACTTTTTTTTCGAAAAAAACTTCCAATCTATTCATCTTCAATCATGGTAGTATAACGAACACTAAAAATAATAAAAATTACATACAGATCCGTAGACCACCTAGCGACGAGTATAAGCACTGAACCGAGCCGAAAGCGCGCCACTGTCATCGCCCCTCCCTCGCCGGAGCCGGGCAAACCTTGTTGTAGTAGACAGTCGGGAAGTCGTCGTACTAAGACCCCATAGAACCAACACATCAGAACAGCAACCGCCGCCGACGAAGAGCGTATATCAAAAGGATCCAACCTGAAAACGCACGAACGAAGACGAACGACGAATAGATCTGACCAAATCCATCAAAGACAGATCCGCCGGAGACACACCTTCACACGCCTACCAATGATGCTAGACGCATCATCACAAGGGGGACTAGGCAGAGAGACCTTTATTCCATCTTCAGGGAGCCGCCTCCGACTCGCCTTCCTGAGCAGGACACAAACCCTAATAAAGATCGAAAAAAGATCTAAAAACGGAGCCCTCCTACCGGCAAGGGCCGAGATCCACTCCGTCTCCATGGCCCTAAGGTCACCGGAGACGGGACGGACCGGCGGCGGCTGGCTAGGTCACGTACGAGTTGAATTGCTGATGTTTAATTCATAGTTGGCCGGCCAATCTTCTATTCACGAAAAAAAGCTAGCCCATCTTCTAGCAAATATAGGTTGTTGAGGGAATTCAGTTTACACTCCCAACAACTTATATTTCAAAACGGAGGAAGTATTATTTTAATTAAATTATTTATCACAAGCTATGTGAACATTTATGTTCATGCACTACAACATTTCCAGAGAATGCTAGAATAATTTTGGAGCCTGTTACACAATAAAAAGAAGCACCAAAACTAAAGTTGAACATTTGTCTAACCAATTAACATTTTGCAAATGGACAAACTGAAATAATTAAATTTCATTTTGTTTTTACAGGAGAAGCAGAATGTTGTCATGCAAAACTGATTGACCAAAAAGAATGAATTTTACGATAATTGTGCAATCAACACAAGTTCAACATCTTCTAATGAATCGGCACTTGTTCTGCCTGTTTCATCGAATATAAGCACTGACGCGCCTGGTGAAATAACAATCGAAGTCCTGCATTAGAGACAATATCATATAAGATAAAGAAGGTAATGTTCTATGGAAGTATAACACCATCACCGTGGCCACCACCCGGAACGGCGTCAAGTACAGTACAACAGCCATCACCAGCAAAAGCGCCATGAAGACGGGCGTCAACCTGGGGTCGTGCCAGAACTCTCGTCGGGCCACAAGAGGCAGACGTGTGTGTTTGCTAGCCCATTAAATGAACAAATAAGACGGGCGTCAACCTGGGGTCGTGCCATCGACGACACTCTCGTCGCCATTGTCGTTTCGATGAAACCGTACGCTGATGCGGGGGCCGCCTGCACCGGCGAGGAGGGTGGCATGCCTTTGCTCTTCCCCTTGGATTCGGTCGCCGCCACCGCTGATATACAAGAGGCCTTTTGCTCCCCCGTCTGGCCACCAAAACACGAGCGAATATATTCATGCATTAGTCTTCTTCAATAAATATAAATATAAAATTACTAAGCAAATCTAGAGGACGACAATAAAACTAAAAATAATACTTTCTCCGTCCTATAATGTAAGACGTTTTCCCATAATATACGAAGGCAGTATTACTTGAATGTGGTATAATACATACATAGTATACATAATTCCTTCATGTATAATTCTTTGAATATTATGAAAATATATCTCATAAAAGATCTAGTAATATAGTTTGTGTTTTTTATTTTCCTAATTACTTATATATATATATGTACATATACTGATGGTCAAACTTTAAAGTTGTTTGATTGACAACAGTCCAAATCTACTAGTATTACGAAACATATATTAGGGCATCTCCAACACTGACCCGCAAACTTGCTTCGGCATCTGTCCACAGACAAGGGTGCGGGAGGCGGCCATCCAACGCTGCCTTCATACGTTTCAACCACTGTTTGAACTAACCAGATGAAATTCGTGCGAGCACGACGGATTTCATATAAACCGGATGAAATTCATTACATCTTGAACATTTTTCATATCAAACAAATGTAATTCATTACATTTTTTATATAAACTGGACCAACCATACCCTAAACCTAATTTAAATGATCGGCAGTGCCTGTTCCCCATACCCGGCCATGAGCCCCGAGAACTGAAGCTCCGGCTATTGCATTCGCTTTCTTCAGTTATGCCTTGGCGCTCTCCAGCTCCGCCTCCGTAACCTGACGAAATGAAGTTTTCCGCCTCCACGTCGCCGCCAAGCGGCTAATCCGCCAATGATGTTCGGCCCACTAAGCTTGGCTTCCACAGGTGGGGAAGAGCGATGTCTTTCTTGGGACCCGAGCGGCGGTGACCTAACATGCACTACTCTTGCTCGCTGTTGGCGGTGCCCGCGGACGTCCCGACTTCATCGTTGTGGCGGCGGGCCGGTCGCGGCCGCGGCGCGGCTGGCGATGTCCTCCCCATCATCGCTCTTGCCCGACACCTCATCCGCCACCTCGTCGAACTCCCTGTAGGCGGCTTCTAACTCTGCCTGATGTTGGTGGTATCGCCAGCAGTCATGGCGGATCTCACGGGCGGAGCGATAGGCCTTGAGCAGCGCATCCTTCTTGGGCACGTCCACATCCGGCACGATGGATGGGCCAGCGACGAGCAGCTCCTCCGTGTGCCGGTGCTCCTGGAGGAGGCGGAGGTTGTAGGCTTGGTCAGCCTATGCCTACCGGAAACTGGCCTCCTCCTCCTCCTCCCATATCATGTCCGTGTAGTGCGCACAGGACTCGCCGATGGTGAGGCCCAATTGCACCGGCGAGGAGGGTGGTGCCGCCTTGTCCTCCATTCGGGCGTCGTCGCCCTCCGTCTGTTGGTCGGCCTGCCAACCGACAACAATGGTATCCATCTCCTTCTACTCTGAGGAGAGGGTGTCCGAGAGTGCTTTGGAGCACGAAGAGGCCATGTCGGGCGTGGTGCAGAGAGGAGAAAGTGATCGGAGGAGGATGACTGCGGCTATGACCAGGGATGGAGTTTATATAGCGAGCGGATGGCTGTGGGCTGTGGCGGTGAGGTTAATGGTGGGCAGCAGACGGACGGACGGGTGGCGCTAAGGTAGATTCCTTGGCAACTGCATATCATTAGTGTAGACGTGACGAACCGACGGAGTGTCGCTTGTACGCGGAGCAGTCGCTAGCACCGGGAAGCGGCACAGGCGGCGCTCTCTCGGCCGTTGCGCTGCTTCAATGTCGGCCATGAGAGGTCGCGTCCACTCTGGCCGTGCATTAATGTGGCACTGACGCTCTGGAGCCACGCCGACTTTTTCGGGCGGGAAGCGGGCGAGTGCGAGGGTTATGGTTTTTGATGGGTCAGGGCAGTCAGACGGGAGCGCGGTAGCGGTCCGGACACCTGCAAAGCCACCTTACTTTGTCTCAGGTTTGCGAGAAAAAATATGTCTGGACCACCGAGTGAATCGATACAGGCCCGCGTGGATAGCACAACATGTCTGGGTTGGTCCGCACGTATGCGGGTGTTTTTAGGGTCCGTGTTGGAGATGCCCTTAGTAAGGTTCTAGTTTCCAAGCAGGGATGTGCGACTAAAGCAAATCAATGTCATCGGATTCCTAGCCTTGTTCATCAAGTACCAAAGTCATATACCAAGGATGCGAGTGGTATATGTAGCACTTAGTATTAAAGGATGAAATTTACAAACTGTCAATTTTTTTAAATATACCTGGATACTCTCCGTTCTGTGAAGTCTGTCAATTATATCTTGTGCGGTAGCCGGTCTCTTCTTTGGATTGAAGTCTCTGCACTCTAAAGCTATTTCGTACATACTCGTATTTGTTCGGATTCAGTGTCTCGTTGTGATCCCTCCAACTTATCATTCCAACTTTCAAGCACCTAAAGAATTTCAATGGTGGGTTATGATCTATGGAATGGATCTGCAGCATCTTTCTATATAGGAAATAATATGTATACCATACAGCAACTTTCAAGCATCAAACGAAGAACAAAAATTCACTGGAATGTAGACCGTGTCCCACTAGATTCAAGTCAGGTCTATCACAATGTAAATTGTACTTTCAGAAATGATGCATCAAACTGAGAAGAAAACTTCTTTAACAATAATTTGATGTGTTAATTCTTTTGCAGCCAGCTCAAAAAAAAATTCTTTTGCAGCCAAACTATGCTTCCCACTTCTGGGTGTGCTTCGAGAAATAATATGATTATATACATCTGAAACTAAAATATAGTGACAATATGAGAAGTAAATGGGTGCCCATTTTTTAAAAGTTGGTCCTTCTTAGCCAAAAAGGAAGTTGAGAAGTTGAGATATTATCTTGTAACAATGGCATATATTGTTCTTACATTCTTAGTCAGTTGATACCCCTTCTCCCATCGAAAAGGTGTGATGGCACCCGGGAGTCCAGGCACCCTCCAATCTGTCCGTCCAGTGGCAATAAGATTCGTGCAGCCTCTATCCAGTTACAGACGCATTGCAGTAGCAGCGTAATTAGGCAGGCTTTTTTGCATGCTGAACCAGGTTTGGCAGGGGTAGGCTGGCAGGAGGTCATGCGGTCATGGATGAAGTGACAGCATATAGATTCTGCGTGCGGCCCACCCATATCACATGACTCAAGATGGCAAGAATTGAAATAAATAAAAGGAGAGTGTGTGTTGCATGCAAATGGTAGGAGAGAGAGTGTGTTGCATGCAAGGTTAAGAGAGAGAGAGAGAGAGTTGTCTGCTTCATGCCGAGTTATTAAAAGAGAGATACTAGTGTGTTGCATGCAAGGGTCAGAAGAGAGGGAGTTGCATGCAAGGTTTGGAGAGAGAGAGAGAGTTGTATGCTTGTCACGTGAGAATAAAACTTAACTTCTCATATCCGGACAAGTCAAGAAAAAGTGCGCAGTGATGGGATAGATCCCTCTGCATGCAGTACAGTGGCAAGGCCCATGTGCATCAGCTGGCGCACTGCAAATTACAACGTGATCACAGAACAGGGATCAGTTCACGAGGCAGGAGAAGCAGGTGGTGTCCCGACACCCGGGAGTTGAAAATCCGTTCTCTTCTCCCATGTCAATATTTCTATGACAATAACACCAAGACTATACAAGTCAGCACTGGGTGCGATTACACCACCTTAACGAAATTCTGGCGCCAAGTATCCTCAACAAGGAGAGTGGGAGTCAAACCACAGAGCAACTTACAAAAGGAGTTTGCTAGCTTACATGGTTCCTAATATAGTTTTGGTACATCGCGGCTTTGATTTTCATCAAAGCATCTGGAGAACAAACCCAATTTACAAATACCATGCCTTGAACCTAGATGGATAGGAGGCATTAGCCCCTTCCCACCACTAAGCTATGCCTTAGTCTGCCCCACATCGAGTATTGGGTGGGAGGTTGTGTTTGGCGCCGGTTAGCGAGTGCCCTACCTCTCAGCTTGCTGAGTTCAGGCAGGTCATTGCTTAGCGACCACGCGGGCACCCCCCCCGCCCCCTCTCCCCCTTCAAGCAGCGTAGGTTTGGACCGGCCTAAATAGCTAATTCCAGTTTTGGGAAGCAACTCGTTTTCATGCCCGCGAGCTGCTTTCGCTAAAGAAGATGCACAAACTATTAGGGAAAACTCTAATAGTAGCACGGGTTTTGAGGCTATTAGCAGCGCGGGCAGCCACGCTACTACTATGGTGCTACAGCTAATTGTTAGTAGTAGCGTGGTCCGTACCCGCGCTACTACTATTGACTATAACAGCAACGCTTTTTCAGAACGCGCTACTATTAGTTAGCTGTAGCCTTTTCCTAGCCCTGCGCTACTTCTATAACTTTCATCATACCCCCCCCCCCTTCCTACCCCGTTTTAGTTTCAATAAACCGCAATTTCCAGATACTAGGTACTACTAGATATCTGCAATTGCCAGATATCAATTTCATAAAGCATTATAGGTATTGGGTAGTACTCCCTCCATTCCAAATTACTCGTCGTATTTGAACTAAAACCACGACGAGTAATTTGGAACGGAGGGAGTACTAGATAAGAATTTCATATATAGTCAACATGCATCCTCAGACAGTACTAGGTGATATCGACGACGATCATCATATGTAATTCTAGATGATATCGACGACGATCATCATATGTAGTTCTAGATGATATAGCCACACACACATATGTAGTTCTACATGATATCGACGCCGATCATCATCCTGAAGCCTGGGAGGTGGGTGTTCCTGATAATAATTAGGATGGCCTGTCCAACACGAAGATTCTCGCCAACGAGGAATCTCTTCCATCCAACCGAGTTTAAGTGTGTGCGGCCGTCTGTGTCCATGCGGTAAGTATAGGTGATGACGGAGCCCCTTGCGCTAAGGCGTAGTCCAACTGAACCTTCTTCATCAAGCTTGATACCACAACTCACAGATAGGTTCTTTGGCAATTTCTGAATAAGAAAAAACATATCAATTAATAAATAGCCTCGCACATACTCTTGCAAATATATTTCTATTAAGTATAGATTTCTACACTATCAAGAGACACAGTACTACACATTTATACTAATTAAGCATGAATTCTACTAATAAGTACATATGGATTATCTACACTATTAATAGTTCCTTGGATTCTACACTAATAAGCATGTGATCAGACTCTACACTAAAGCATATCATCGACTAGATTCCACACAGCATATCATTGGACTCTACACTAAGCATATCATCAGATTGACTAAGCATATCATCGGATAATTTGCATTTGTAAGTATAACAATAAAGCATATATATATCATCAAATTACTACAGTCAGTGTAACATACCATTTCATGCCGATCGACCATGGTACTTGTCAGGCGAGTCGCGAATGGCACCCCGACAAAGTCATCCCGTGGCGGAATTATGTCCCATAGGTAGGACACCTCCTCCTCGCTCAGCCTCATTCTTTGAGCTACGGTGGCTTCATGAAGTGGGTTCATCTTCATCGAGTGGGTCCTCATTATCTTCATTATCTTCATCATCTTCATCATCTTCGTCATCTTCATCATCTTCCACCAGGTTGATATAAATGACAGCCAGCTTGGGTCTTTCTACTCTGAAGGAGAAGCTGATCAACTCACCACCAGTAAGACGCATGCGGGCGAGGAAACGGGCCCATCCATCTCCTCCAATTTGCGACATATTGCGTCCTTTCTCGACCTCCATAGTGTATGGCCCCTCAGGAGCCTCAAATGTCACAGTGTCTCATGTCAACTTGTTGAATTTTAACCTCAGATTACATGGGACGATCTGTTAAAAAAACAAAATGACACAATGCAGTAATGCCAACACTAAAAATAAAATAGTTGTTACATTTCATCTAATTTCTTACCGCCGCATGACGAAAACTCGGCTGGAAGTAGATGCCGAACAGCTTGCCAGTTGCAAGGCTGCTAGCGCACCTTGACTTGCACAGTCGACATGGTGGTGGTGGTGGCGGCGCCATTTTCCTAAAGCAATATGAGCAAAGGATTAACAATCCAGTTCACAGGAAAGAAAAACAGTAGTGTGTGATATTTTTGGTTCTTCTTCAGTTATATTTTCATAGTGGAACCCGATCTCAAAAAGTAAACAACAAGCTCTCAATTAACTTACTAACACCTTCTATAATAGAACCAACAAGTCTTTTTAAAGATTCCAATAAGAGACTACATACGGAGCAAAATGAGTAAATATACACTCTAAACTACATCTATATACATCTGTATGTAGTCCATAGTGAAATTCCTAGAAAGACTTATATTTAGGAACAGAGGGAGTATTTCTTAGGGGATATCACAGTGATATGTCATGCAACCATGCATGTGCAAATTGGAAGCTTGATATTTGACATTAAAGAATTGAGCTTGAGTAGCATACCGTTTACATTCGGTCTATAGATGGAAAAACCGTACTTCACTGGATGATTGCCTACAATTTAAGTTTAATGCAATACGGATTTCATTTAATTTACAAGCATATGTTTCTAGAGAATTTTATTACGTGGCAATGCATGAGCATCAGGGAGTAGCTTGCGTCAGCCGGCCCTCATGGCTAGCTCGATGATGTTAGTTTTTCAAACTATAAACATTCCTTTGCGCCGATGTGGTTCAGTGTCAGTGTGGTGGCATGACTCATCGCTTTCGGATTGATCACGTTCGAACGCATTACGATGAGTAGAATGGCCACCGTGGGTGACAATGGGAAGAAAGATAGCCGATGAGACAAATGGGGCATCAAGTTGAAATAAAGGGCGTGGATTGTGGGTGATGATGAAGGGTTGTGATATTATGTTTCTCCCGTTGCAACGCACGGGTGTTTTTGCTAGTACACATATAAATTAATATCGATACACATATAATAGACACAGATACACCCTGACAACAAACTTAATTATATGTCCTAAATTAATGTCGATACACATATAATAACCATAGATACGCCCTAATAGTGAAAACTATATTACCGCCTAGGCCGCACCAAGGCCACTTATGCACCGCCTAGGAACTAGGCGAAGGCCAACCGCCTCGCTTACGCCTACCACTTTTTCCAACCTTGGTCCTTCCATTATGCTTTTGAAAATTCCTGACCTTATTATACTTGCCCATGCCCAAGACATACCCTTATTTGACCATGGGTACGGAGAAAGGGCGATACCTCCTAATTGGGTTACAAGTCCAGAAGGATTCAACCATGAACATTTCATTCAAGAGAATCTTTCACATGACTGGCTTCCTGCAAAACCCAGTAATTGAGCAACTTGACAACCTCTATGGGAAACTCCATGAACACACAGTTTCTATTTCTACACACTCACTGAAGGGCTGCAGGAAGTGCAGCGTTAGAGCTAAGATTGTGAATAATGGGAAAATTACCCTTGAGATGAAGCATTATGGGACTCCAGTCACTTTATATATTGATGAAGTCATGAAGGTGAGTTACTCGTATAGTTATACTTTCTCTTTGTATGTGGTATATCATTACCGAGGTAAGATATATCATAATTATAATAATCTCATTCATGTCTGCTTGTTACTACCCATTGTTACATCTGATGGTACCACATGCAGTTCAGTCCATCTTTATGGTTGTTATTCTTTAATATGTAGAATACCTATCATAATATCCGCGTGTTGGATGCTCGAGATGGTGGGCAGTTCTTGGTGTTTCTTGGACATAACTCTATTGGGTACATTTTAGCTTAGAGAGTGTTTGCAAGTCTAGCTCTCATTAGATCTGTATATTGATGTTACTTCTCTGATGATCCTGCAATTGTGGAAGATTTGAAAGAGCTTTGGACATTCAGTCATCATTTTCTATTATGTAAGTTCAGTGTTCTGTTTGTTTGTATCCTTTAGATATATCTGCATCCATGTGATATTTTCTAAATAGTGTTGAATTTGTATGTAGAGAAGAAACCATATTTGGAATTGATTCAATGGAGTTGGGGATTGACCATCTTGATGCAGTTTATCAAACCCCTGACATGGACGAGGATGCTGATACTGTGTTGTCTATCCACTTTTTCCTTTTACTCTTTGGGGAAGCTCCACGATCAGATATTATGAAGAGAATTATTTTTTTGCACCATAAAAACCATGGAATAAAGTGTGCAAAGGTGCTTGTCTCCTAAGGTTGATGATTGTAGAGACTGACATCGCAACAACCTTGATGGTTCAGAGAGTGATTCAGAGCAACCCATCTATACCTCATCACACCTTGACTGAGATGTTCAAAGGGAGGAAAATTTCATAACAGAATGGTGCAGCACCAGTGGAACACTATTGTAGTAAATAAGAAGAAACTGCAGAAGTTTACAGTTTATCGAAGGAAATGAATGACAATGAAAAGTTTGTTTTATAGCAAAACTGCCTATAAAAGGATAATAGACGAGTGCATTTCTCTGATAACTCAGATCTGGAATGTTCATTTTAGGGAAGGATGAAATGTCTGTAAGGGCCTCTGCCGCTGAACTATTGATGGCAAGTACAGATACCAAGATGCAGACTACAATAAAATTGTGGATGATTTAACTTTATACTAAACATTTTTATCATTGTTGTTAAAACTTATTTTCTCAACGAATAGATTTAACTGGAATGATTTTCTATTATACTTAGCAAATCTATTTTTTGAGTAATAGCAAAAGTAAGCACATAGTAATCTTTATAAATATTGAGAGATAATATTTTAACAATGTAATTTTATCAAGTATATGATGAAATACACATATAATAAATGGAAGGATCCTAAATATAAACTATAAATTATACAAAGTGGCATTGTTTTTTTTTTTAAGATAATGCCTCTTCAAAATTGTTGGCTAGGACTTTAGTGTTTTTATATAGCGAAATAAGAAGGAAGTTGCATGTATTGGTAGATTAATTTATTCCACCTAGATGAATTAAAGTTAAATGTATGGACTTGTATCTATTTTAGTTTCTTAAATATCATGGCTTAGAGCTCTAAAGGAGATAGAGGTTTCTAGAGCTCTAAAGGAGATTCCTGCAATGCCCGATCCAGATGTTGTTTATGGGTTAAGATCAACTAGCCATCAACCCGTGCATCTGCATGGGCTAGCCATCAATCTTGAGTAACATGTGGATGCTAATATGAATTAGTTTTCAAAACTTTGTTGGGAGTTACTTAAAAAAGGAATATTAGGACATTTATATAAGTATATATTTGAATGTTATAACATTAATTTTTGATATTTAAATATTGTAACAGAAAATAGTGTATGTTGACACACTTATGATTTCTTATGATTTGAAGCAGACATAATGTGGTTATTGAATCTAATGATTCTTCTGTTTTATCAGAATACTTTGCGAACTTATATGATTTTATCCTAAAAAAATAGATTGCTATACATGGGATTGAGTAGGGTATTACAATGTAAATTTGTACTACCGAGTTGGTAAGAAAAACATTTCCCTTTTATCATTTTAACTACCAACGTCAGTAGGAGTGAGATGGTTGAAAAACTACTGCAAAATTCACTGCAAGTTCAATTGACTATGAAGCGGGGGCATAACATCAGGTTAGTTAATGTGGCGCATGACCACATCTCTTTATTATATTCAGATCCGCTTATGGGTAATGAGGTCAAAGGAAAAAATGACAAATATTTGCGGCAAAGGAAAAGTTATGTGAAAAAGGAAAGTCCATGTGAAGTATTAAACTTTGATGACACTACCTGATATATGGTTGAGTAATGTTAAGACTATAACAAAAATAACCGAGAATGAAACAACTAATATATTAAATGTCATATCTCTTTTTAAATTGGATGAAAAATTAGAATCCCATTACTATTCAAATATACACAGAAACGTTTACCTGAATGCCAAAAATATTTGTCGCGAATCAGGCAGCTGTTTTTTAATAGTTAGAAAGGACAATAAGGTGCATATGCAAAATTAGGACTACATCTTCATTACAAAAACCGCGGCGCTATTCCGAAGATAATCTCAACATATGAAGCTTTACTTCAACCGAATGTGGTAAATCTGCATTATAAGTTACTTGTTTTGCTAAGCGTACATCTCAGATTATCAGAAGAAGTGCACAAAAGAAATATAAACTGCAAGTTATATGAATCCGAAGGCTATGTATGTTCCTTTTCATAGCTTCCATGATGGACATCATTGGACAATAAGTAGGCTCCTCTATCTAGATAACGGGATTCTGCTGCTCCAGGGCACGCAAGAAAAGTTAGGAGTGTATAATTCCAAATCCATACCCACAACTCTACGGTGCATAGGCATGAATCAAAATATTGAGTCTATAAATAGTAGGAAAATGTAGCTAATTCAATTGAGTAAATATGGCTTGCAAATATCATGCATTCAGCTGAAACTGTCCATGTATAAATGGCGATCAGCAAGGATCACGTACCAAGAAAAGAACACGGAGAGAGTGCAGCTAAGCAATCTGCCGTCCAGGTCGCGCGAGCAGGCGTGCTCAGGATTGACCAGATAAGGTTGTTAGCTAGGAGTAGGCTAGTTGTTAGTGCGTGCATGCATCAGCTGGATAGGGACGTGCATGTAGGGTTAGGACATCTCCAGCCGTTGGCCTCCCCAGGAGGCATTTTTTTCGCCTCCTGGGGGGCTGCCGGTGAAAACTTCGGCCTGGGGGTTGAATTTTTTCCACTCGTTGCGCCCCCAGGAGCACGGCGGCGAGGCGGCCCAGCGAGGAAGGTGCGCGGTGGAGACGAGAGCCGGGCGGGGGCGGCGCGCGGCGGACCGGCGGGGGCCGGAGTGGACGAGCGGGAGCGTCCAGCCCGCACCAGGGCGCGCCCACGCAGGTGGACGCCATGGCGAGGCGGCCCCAGCGCCTGCTGGGACAGCGGCGGCGGCAGCGAGGGCGCGAGCGCGGGAGGCGGCGGGTGCGGGGCCGGGGCCAAGCACGAGGAGGATGCGGGGCGGCAAGCTCGGCGGGCGGAGGAGGCGGGCGGCGAGGACGCGGTGCGGGGCGAAGCTGGTGCCGGAGGCCAACGCCCGAGTCGCTCGAGTTCGCCAGTGGCGAGAACTCCAAGCTACGCGAGCAAGGCCATGGACGAGCTCCTCGCCTCCCTGCGTGCTCCGGCGCCCTCCCCGCAAGCTCACGCGGCCGCCGTGACGCCCGCGCTCGCCCATGCCCCAGCTACGGTGCCCTGCTCGCCGCGCCCGTCCCGTCCCGTGCGCGCCTACTTGCCTCGGTGGAGGATGGGGGAGTGTGCTTGTGCGGCCGAGCACGTGGGTGGGCCTAGAGAAAAAAGAGGGAGAGAGAGAGGAGAGAGGGATTTGGGACACTGACAGTGGACCATCTGCATGTAAATACTATTGCCGGCGTCCCCAGCTGCCCCCCGGGGGGCTGGGTTTCGCCTGGTCTCGCCGGCCGTGTTTTCCCTCGAATCCGGCGAAAACTGTGCTCCTGGGGTGACGAGTGGGAGAAATTTTACTCGCCGGCGGTGAAAAAGTGCCTTGGGGAGGCTTCTTGGGGGGACTAGTGGAGATGCCCTTAGTTAGTGGGTGCTACGTGCGTGGGTTCATGGCCGGTGTGGCTGGCCGTTGAGTGCGTGCGTGCGTGTGTACTAGCCTGGGTATAAAAGCCCCTGATTGTTGTAACCGCATGAGCGGAGCCAACTAGTTGGAACAAAGAAAAACCAGGGCGTTTGAGCCCCGGAGCGTTGGTCGCCAGAAAAAAAAAAGTGATTCTTCTACCTTTGTTCAGAGCTAGTCTTTTTTTGGAAAAGGAGGATGACCCCCGGTCTTTGCATCTGGGAGATGCATGCGGCCATTTTATTAATTATTCTGAAGAACCTTATAAAGTAGAACAACAATATGCCTGAATTCGTCATGTTGGCAACATCTGCCGCTACTCCTATTCAAATGATGAAGGGGTGCAAGATGGGCCACATACCCATAACTTTCATCTAAGCCTAACATCTAAAGCCGGAGGCCTCGACCGAGCCATCTGCCAGGTCCGGGGCTCAAACCGGTCCGACGCACTCACATGTGTCGTCGCCGCCGTCTTCCGCTGGTCCATCTTCAGAGCAGATTGAGGTGACAACCTTGGCAGGTCCTCCGCCATCGACGCCACCACGACGCCAAATGACGACCTCCACCAACACGAGCCTTGGCAGGTCCTCCGCCATTGACGCCACCACGACGCCAGCCGACGACCTCCACCTACGCGAGTCCATCTCCAAGCAACGGACGTAAATCTATGCTAGGATAGGGCCGCACCACCGCCATCGCCCACCACCCACAAGCGCCACCCAACCCCAAGGTTCTCAAAGCAGCGCCTTCAAAAAGGGAACGGCGCCCTGAGCGCCGCCGCCGCCCAACAAAGTTAGGGCTTTCGCCCAGGAGACCTATGGGAAGGTTAAGTGAGGAGAATAGTCCATACTGACGCCTCCAAGGAGGGGAATGGAGCCCTCAGGCGTCGCCTCGGCGCGGCCGGTCATGGCCGGTCAGAGATTTCGCCCGAACTAGATCTCCGCCACTAGCAGCGCCTCCTGTACAGAAACGTCAACCAAGAGGAAGCGCGACCCGACTAGGCTGGTCCGCGCGCCGAACAGGGGGGAGGGGAGGCGCTAGATTGCGTGCACCGGCCGCCGCATAAGCCGCTGCCGACCGCCAATGACCACCGGATCCCGCCGCCCACGCGGCCGGGACACCAGATCCACAGGCTGCACGGCTGCTAGCCGGCCGTGCCTTGCCAATGGAGCCGCCGCTCTATATCCGGGGTTCCCCATGCAGAAGTAGGGCAACTGAGGCCCCGCCGCCACCATCCTTGACGCCCCGGGCTTGCCCGGCGGCTGCCACAGGCGGCGGCGTGGAGGTGGGACGAGGTGGGGAGAGGGACGCGTCGGCGCGGCTAGGGTTCCCCCACCGCCGCCGGGGGAGGCGACACGGGGGTTGCGAGAGGAGGGGGCGCGAGAGGAGGTCACAGGGGTACTCACGCATCCATCTCAAGACTAATTACCCTTGAGATCAGGCATCCATCTGCTGCCCTCCCGTCGTTCGTAGCCGGACGAGCTGCGGCGAAGAATACTCGGAGAAGAGCGGCGCCGCATTTACGTGGACGATGTAAGGCACCTTACCGTCGGGGTTTCGAGTTGCTTGGCAGCGTAGTTGTATGGAGGCTTGTATCAGCAGTGGAAGGAAGTAGACTGTGGGAGAAAAGAGCGGGAATTGGGTGGGCGACAGGGGATGGAAGAAGAGAGTGTGCGATTTCGGCGCGGAAATAGTGCGGGTTGCTACAAAAGCGCGGGCTCGATTCCTTTTGGGTGGGTCGAGGGGGAGGGGGCAGAGAGCCACGTTTCACGTGTCCGGATTCGTGCAAAAAAAAAAACAACCACGTTTAGTTCCGGTTCGCGGTAGAGAATACATCCGGACCGCTCGGCGAACCGATACAGCCCCGCGTTGGATGGCTTCTGTGGTCCGGATAATGCAATCCACATGGATGCGGGCGGTTTAAAGGTCCACGCTGGAGATGCCCTTATCCCCTTCTGTTGATTTCGACAATTCTCACAACCAGTAGATCCTCTGCCAACTCCAATGCTTCTTTCTTTAAATCCACACAGTACGATTTATCCAACGAATTGCTCGAAGAACGGGGGATATACAGTCACATGAATAGTAGGCAAAAAAGAAGCCCCGCACCCATCACGTTCATTGCATGAAAAAAAAAGGGACTGTCTATTTGACATTTGACTGTTTTTCAATTCAAAAACAGTCAAATTTCTCGACCAATCAACACAGTACACCTGTATTAGCAGGAAAATCACCAAAAGACAGAAAAGAATGCCTAAACGGGTCGGGTAATCATCTCACGCAGTTCGTCCTGGACAAACAAACCCCCCTCCCGATCAGGGGAACACATAGCACATGCCAGCAAGTTTGCAACGCACGCAAAGACCAAACCCCTCCACAAAACAGGGCTAGAACAAATCTGGGAGCCGCCCATGGGAGAGGCAGCCATGGCAGATCGGGGAGAAGGAGAAGAAGGAAGAGCAAACAAAAAATTCAGAGAAGATCAACAACACGATCATCTGCAGGTCAGCAAAAACAGTCGAACACCAACTCCCTCATCCATCATCTCTCTTCACCTCTTGCAAGAACAAAACCTGAAGGAGTTTCCTTCATGTACAAAACAGATACATCAACATCAGGAAACATCCCAGAAAATTCCATAGTGTGAAAAACCAGAAAATTACTGTGTAAATCCCCATGTAACTAGTTTTGTTCCTAACAGTTTACACTGTAAATTCCCCATAAATTCCAGTGTAAATTAGACATTGTAAATGCACAAATAATTACAGTCTGAATCATAGACATCAGAAAAGATGAACATCAGAAAACATTTTAGGAACCTAGTCAATTTCCAATGTAAATCCTAGAATTTTACAGTATAAATCCCCATGTAAAACCAGTCAATTTCCAGTGTAAATCCCAGAAATTACAGTGTAAATCCCCATGTAAACTAGTCAAAATTCCAGTGTAAAATCCCAGAAAATTACAGTGTAAACTAGTCAAAATTCCAGTATAAATCCTAGAAAATTACAGTGTAAATCCCCATGTAAACTAGTCTTGCACCTAGAAAATTCCAGTGTAAAATTCCCATAAATTCCAGAGTAAAGAAATGATGGAATTACATTGAAAAGTATACACTGTAAAATCCCCATAAATTCCATTGTAAGCATGTAGACAAAAGATGAAGTTACAGTGTAAATCATAGACATCATAAAAAATCCCCATGTAAATCCGGTGTAAATCTAGTCAAAAATCCAGTGCAGATCCTAGAAAATTACAGTGTAAATCCCCATGTAACAAGTCTTGTACCTAGAACTTTCAAGTGTAGATTTCCCATAAATTCCAGAGTAAAGAAAATGGTATAATTACATTGAAAGTACACTTTACAGAGTAAAAAATGCAGTGAAGACAAATGATGTACTTACGGTGTAAATTACTTAGTAAATTAAACTGTAAATGCAGATCTACAGTGTAAAATATGAAAATTACACTGTAGCTACATGGAAATTTTCCACTGTAAAACCCCTAGAAATTCCAGTGTGAAATTAAACATGTAAAAATCCAGTGCAAAGCTAAGGGTTTTTACACTGTAAGTACCTAGTAAATTGCAGTGCAAAACCCCTAGAAAATACAGGGACTATCTCCTGAACAGTGAACACCTGTAATCGAAGGAGACCTCCCGCATGTAGAAAGAAGCATTTGCTGCTCATGATTACGTGTAAACCCCTAGTAGAAAGAAGCATTTCAAAAAAACTTTCATCTATTACTAAACGCTTTGCTGCTCATGATTATGTTAACACTGACATTCTGCTTTCCAAATGTCACAGGAGAGGAGCGTGATGAGGGTAGTAACTGAAGAGGATCTACTAAGATTGTCACAGGAAGAACTCATACTAAATGTGAGATGCAATTGCTTTGGGAATATGTTTAAAATACATAAAAGGGTAAAAAGCTAACAATATTATGATGCAGGAAAAAATTTCTTTCACTGTGCTCCTTCATTCCGACATTATATACAAGGTAAAAATCCCAAAAAAAATAAAATACCAGGTACATTCAGGAGATCTCTAAAAAATAACTTGTGATGAACCTTGCACGTACATTCAGAAGAGGGATCTACGAACATTACCGAAACTATCCACGAAAACTCCAGGAGTAAATCAGATGACAGTTTCATCACCACAAGAGATGACAATGTAAGCAAAGCAACAACTGAATAACTATTACAAGAAAATGCCGAAGGACAACACACTAACAATCAATAAACTTATTGTGCAGACACTGGAGGCAGAATTGCATCAGGAAATGCCAGCAAGCGAAGATGGGGGAGGAGAATCCAATCCCTGGGACACAAACCTATTCTACAACATGAATCTGCAACAGGAACCACCTTCTGCAAAATCATTAGGCATGAAAGGTTCACCCCGAGAATCTGCGCTCTCTAAAGATGATACTACAGGAACATCCCGATGAGAGGCTTTCTGTAGCTTACCCATTTAAACCTATAAACAGGAAGGGGGACAAAAAGGAAAAATGAAGTTAAATAACAGTGAAAGGCATCCAATTAAAACATAAGAAATCACTATAATCTAACTGACAATTACAGTACTGAACCATAGAAACTATAGAGTAAAACTTGGCAAAAAATAAAGTTAGCTGAAGCATTTGAAAAGTCCTATAGTACCAATTGAAGCAAAGTATAGTGAAATTGTTGGGTAAAACTACATTCAAATTACACTTTCAATCCACTGTAATTACACTAGGACAATTCACACTGGAAAAAAATTAGGTAAAAAATCTGCAAGTCTGGGACAAAGTGCACTGTAAGCTTGGGATAAAATTACACTGTAAATAATGTGTAGCTTACACTTTAAACTTGGGACAAATCACCTTGTAAAAATTGGATACACTACACTGTAAGTGCAGGACAAATTACACTGTAAATTTGGGAGAAATTACATTGTAAACATTGGGTACATTACACTGTATAAGTGCAGGACAAATTACACTGTAAACTTGGTACAAATTACGCTGGGATTACACTGTAAAAATTGGCTAGAATACACTGAAAAGTACTATACAAGAAGGGGGTCTGTACATAATCCCCCAACTTCCTTCAGAAAATTACATTGAATGCGCTGTCACAAATTACACTGAAATTAAACTCAACAAATACATGCCTGCTTGAACTCAAAACATCATACAAACATCTTAGGTGAATTATACATCAGCATGAAAAAAAAACCTAACCCTGTATAGGCACAAAAGCAAGCTGCATAGCTGCATACAGCAGCAAGCATCAGGAACAATGAAAAAAATAGCGCGCTACAGCAAAATAGCGGCGACCTCAAAATATGCTATTAGCATGCTATGTCGCGCTATTAGCGAGACATCATACACTGATATATTTAGCGAGACAATTCTCAATACGCTATAGCGTGCTATTAGCGACGCTATAGCGCGCTATTTTTTCCAGTGATCAGGAATAAATAGACCAGAACACAAAAATCCGCGGAATCCCCCAAACTACATCAGGAATAAATAGACCTAAGGGGGGGGGGGGTCACATCTATATAATCCCCCAAACTACAACAACCCGCGGACAGGAGAGAGGAAAACAACCACCGCATCAACAATTACATCAGCGGCATGGGGAGGCGCACAAATCACGCACCTCCACCTCCAGCGGGGAGTCAACCATAAAATCATGCATCTATTATGCATCTCCAACTACAAAACAGGTGCTCGGGAAGACGCAAATCACGCATCTGCATCTCCGGCAGGTAGTCAACAAAGTCATGCATCTACAACTACAAGCAGGTGCTCGACGGCACACACAAATCAGGTATCTCCACCTCGAGCAGGGAGTCAACAACACCATGCATCTACAACTACAACAGCGTGCGAGACGACAGGGGCACAGCGACAGGGACGACATGAACTCACCTGGATCTGGAACTAAAACGGAAGCAAAAAGCACACAGGCAGAGAAAGGAAGAGAGCGGGAGAGAGGAACAACCAACCGCGACACCGAGGATCCAAAGAAAGGGAACCGAAATCAAAATTGAGCGGCGAGAATCGCAATTGACGGAGAGAATCGCCTGTTGTGCTGCTCGAGCTTATCGAAATAAAGCATCCAGAATGGGAAAAGTGCAAAAGACACGCTCTCCCAAATTCAAACAAGACAAAAACTGAACAGAGTCGGGCCGGCGATAACGGGCGGACTGAAAACCGCGCCCGGCAAAAAATCCAGACCCGGAAACGAACCCAAAAAAAATTCAGCGCGAATCTCCGCGCAAAAACGGACGGACAACAATTTGAATGACGACGAATTACAAAACACTCAGCTGTAAAATAGCAAACCCGAAAAAAAATTATAGCATCACGTCGTCCTTGGAAGGAAGACGACTGTACAAGTTGAGTAGCAGGTTGGTCCTGCCCCGGAACGACGGCGGCCGGAGGAAGTATAGCACCATCACCATGGCAACCACTGGGAATGGCGTCAAGTACAGTACGGCGGCCAGCACCGGCAAGAGCGTGATGAAGACGGCCGTCAACCTGGGGTCGTGCCAGCGCTCTCCCTGTGTAGCCGCTCTGGGGTCGAGCAAGAGGAGCACCGAGTGCACCGCGCTCTCCGTGCGTAGCCAGGTAGCCAGTCATCATCTGCACCATGCCGGCGATGCCCCTATGTCAATCATACCTCTGCCTCATGATGTCATCCGGTTTCGACGTTGGGAACGTGTCAAACTCCTGATCTAGCTTGTCGGGGTACATCTGACCCCAGTACCACCACAGCACCGCATCTATGTTCACGAACGTGTTGAGCTCCTCGTCCGGGTGCGCGAGCTCCATGTGCGGCGGGTGCCGTAGCCGCCAACAATAGTTCCACGCCGCAATCATGATCAATCATAGGAACACGATGGCAGGATCAACTCCGGGTTGCGCACCAGCTTCAGAAACACCGCGTGCCCCCAAAAAATCGTCGTCAATGACAACACTCGAGAAGAGCGCGGTGATCCGGCAGATGTATGCCTTGCTTCCACGAAGGCTAAACATGTGGGAATCGTCCTCCAGCATGTACTCCACCGCCTCCTTATGTAGTGGCGCGTCGGACTTGTCCAGCCGCGCGGCCAGCATCTGCATCGCCAGGATGGGTGTGGTGTATCTTCCACAGCAGAGGACTAGGCTACAGCCTAGTGGCAAGGGTCGCAGTGGCGAATCCTATGCCCACGGTTCAACTCCCGTCAGGAGCGAATTTGTGGCGCCTCATCCGGATGAGCTTCTTCTATTAAAATATGTTTTGAGTGCTAGTGCCCATGTATTTTTTTTAGCGGTTTGGCGTATATGGCCAGCATTTTGGCCCACGAAATTGCAGGTGAACCGGACGGCAAGGTGGAGCTCCCCCATCTTTTTCAGCCCCGACGGTTTGAGCGTGTACACGCGGTCTCTCTCTAATGTCGCAAGCCGGACGCGAACCTTGCCGATCCTCTGGTCCTCGGCTGGTCTGACTGCATGACCGCGGTGGATGTGGTTGCTGTCCAAGACGGCGACGGTGATGACGGTGCTGAGGTCGAATACATCACAGGTGTACGGCTCGTTCCACTGTGGTGCAGCGGTGCCCAGCAGCGTGCGCGTGCGCACCCACTTGGCAACGCAGTAGGGGTTCTTGCTGCCGACCAGGCCGTGCGCGCTGAGGATGCCCACCCTCCACTCCTCCAGCACGCCTATGGCACTCTTCCGGAGGTTTTTCGCTGTCGGCTGCAGGTCGCTGCTGTAGTGCATCCGCTCGTCTAGCACGTTGGTACACCATCTCCAGGCTCATCTTCAGGTGTATCCTGCTGGCGAACGTCTTGGACGACTCCCGGTTCTTGCTCCCGATCGTGACGTCCACCGTCATCCCGAGCAAGCGCGACAGATTGAACCATTTCGAAGGCACTGACTTGGCCATGTCGTTGGGCGGCAGGTACAGCGACGCTACGGGGACGATGATGCGTCTGATGGGCTCATCTCTTCCGGGGCCGACCCTGGGGGAGTAGTAGACCTGGGAGCGCGTTTTGGCGAGAGCCCCTGGTGACACCGAGTACGCTTGGCCTCATCCGCCTGGCCTGGGTACCGACCCAGACGGCGAGCATGATCTCGCCGAGGCTCTGGCCATGGTGGAACTTCTGGCCATGGGCGTCGGAGAGGCTGTACCACTGCGGCGCCAACGGGCTGTCGGGCGGGAGGCGGCAGGGGATGTTGGACGTTTCGAAGGGGATGCGGCCGATGAACTTGTCGCTGCTGATGTCCTTCTTAGAGAGAGGTTTGGCAATGCTGATGGTACTGATCGGGTGCATGTGCACGTATATAAAGAGTAAAATGTGGGCCTCAACCTCACACTATTTGGAAAATGCTTATATGTAGAAGTTTAGCAGTAGCGTTTGTTTGGGCCACCACGCTACTGGTAATTTGCAGTAGTGTTGGGTACAAAGCATGCTACTAGTATGTCTTAGCAATAGCGTTTGTTAGCACGTGTCGCGCTGCTGTTACATCGGCCGTAGGGCCAAAACGGAAGCCCACTTAGCTGTAGCGTTGGCTGTTCACCGACGCTATAGCTAGTGGGCTTAGTAGTAGAGCCGGCCGTACGCAGCTCTACTACTACATCAAAAGAAAACACCGCACGGCCCACCGCACCCTCACTTCGATCGATCCACGCGCCCGACACCGCCGCGGTTAGGGTTCCGCCCGACGCCACCACAGTGCGCCACCTCTCGCCGCCGCAGGTAATGCTCCCCCCTCTTGCCGCCCGCTCTCGCCGGCCGCCTACCTACTCCCCTGCTTCCCCACTATCCCGGCCGCCGCCCCCACTCCGGCCCGCTCGGGTCCTCACTGTCCGATGCCGAGAGAGATGTTGAGAGCCCCGCTGCTCTAGTGTAGTATAGTGTAGGCTACCGATGCTCACAGTAGTTGGAGAGGAACCCTAACCACGAAAGACAACGACGAGGCCGATGGTTTAGAAGTTTGTTGACCGATCCAAGATTTTAGGGATTGTAGCTAGCTGTTCTCACTGGAATACTACAAAATTTACAAGGTCTCACTCTCGGCGGCTCCTGCTATCAATGCTCTGCGTTGGTTGTGGTTTTTGTGTTCCTCACAGTAGTTGTTTTTTTTATGCTATATTGAAGTTGGTGTTGAAGGAAATATGTCCTATAGGCAATAATAAAAGTTATTATTTATTTCCTTATATCATGATAAATGTTTATTATTCATGCTAGAATTGTATTAACCGGAAACATAATACATGTGTGAATATATAGACAAACAGTATGTCACTAGTATGCCTCTACTTGACTAGCTTGTTAATCAAAGATGGTTATGTTTCCTAACCATGAACAAGGAGTTGTTATTTGATTAACAAGGTCACATCATTAGTTGAATGATCTGATTGACATGACCCATTCCGTTAGCTTAACAGTTGATCGCTTAGTATGTTAATGCTTTCTTCATGACCCATACATGTTCCTATAACTATGAGATTATGCAACTCCCGTTTACCGGAGGAACACTTTGGGTACTACCAAACGTCACAACGTAACTGGGTGATTATAAAGGAGTACTACAGGTGTCTCCAAAGGTACTTGTTGGGTTGGCGTATTTCGAGATTAGGTTTTGTCACTCCGATTGTCGGAGAGGTATCTCCAGGCCTTCTCGGTAATGCACATCACTCAAGCCTTGCAAGCATTACAACTAATGAGTTAGTTGTGAGATGATGTATTACGGAACGAGTAAAGAGACTTACCGGTAACGAGATTGAACTAGGTATTGGATACCGACGATCGAATCTCGGGTAAGTAACATACCGATGACAAAGGAACAACGATGTCGTTATGCGGTTTGACCGATAAAGATCTTCGTAGAATATGTAGGAACCAATATGGGCATCCAGGTTCCGCTATTGGTTATTGACCGAGAATGGTTCTAGGTCATGTCTACATAGTTCTCGAACCCGTAGGGTCCGCACGCTAAACGTTTCGATGACAGTTCATAATGAGTTTATAAGTATTGATGCACCGAAGGTTGTTCGGAGTCCCGGATGTGATCACGGACATGACGAGGAGTCTCGAAATGGTCGAGACATAAAGATTGATATATTGGAAGCCTACATTTGGACATCGGAAGTGTTCCGGGTGAAATCGGGATTTTACCGGAGTACCGGGAGGTTACCGGAACCCCCCGGGAAGTCTATGGGCCTTAATGGGCCATGGGAGAAGAGGAAGGGCAGGCCAAGGTGGGCTGCGCGCCCCCCTCCCCCCTCTAGTCCGAATAGGACAAGGAAGGGGGGGGGCGGCGCCCCTTCTCTCCCCTCCTCCAATCCTAGTCCAACTAGGAGAGGGGGAGTCCTACTCCCGGTGGGAGTAGGACTCCTCCTTGGTGCGCCTCCCCTAGGGCCGGCCACCTCCCCCTTGGCTCCTTTATATACGGGGGCAGGGGGCACCCCAAGACACACAAGTTGATCTACGGATCTTGCCTTAGCCGTGTGCGGTGCCCCCTTCCACCATATTCCACTTCGGTCATATCGTCGCGGAGCTTAGGAGAAGCCCTGCGCCGGAGAAGTCATATCGTCGCGGAGCTTAGGCGAAGCCCTGCGTCGGTGGAGCATCAACATCGTCACCACGCCGTCGTGCTGACGGAACTCATCCCCGACACTTTGCTGGATCGGAGTCCGGGGATCGTCATCGAGCTGAACGTGTGCAGAACTCGGAGGTGCCGTACGTTCGGTGCTTGGATCGGTCGGATCGTGGGGACGTACGACTACATCAACCGCGTTGTTATAACGCTTCCGCTTTCGGTCTACGAGGGTACGTGGACGGACACTCTCCCCTCTCGTTGCTATGCCATCACCATGGTCTTGCGTGATCGTAGGAAATTTTTGAAATTACTACGTTCCCCAACAGTGGCATCCGAGCCTGGTTTTATGCGTTGATGTCATGTGCACGAGTAGAACACAAGTGAGTTGTGGACGATACAAGTCATACTGCCTACCAGCATGTCATACTTTGGTTCAGCGGTATTGTGAGATGAAGCGGCCCGGACCGACATTACGCGTACGCTTACGCGAGACTGGTTTCACCGCTCCGAGCACTCGTTGCTTAAAGGTGACCGGCGGGTGTCTGTCTCTCTCACTTTAGTTGAATCGAGTGTGGCTACGCCCGGTCCTTGAGAAGGTTAAAACGGAGTCTATTTGACGAAGTATCGTTGTGGTTTTGATGCGTAGGTAAGAACGGTTCTTGCTCAGCCCGTAGCAGCCACGTAAAACTTGCAACAACAAAGTAGAGGACGTCTAACTTGTTTTTGCAGGGCATGATGTGATGTGATGTGGTCAAAACGTGATGCTATACTTTATTGTATGAGATGATCATGTTTTGTAACCGAGTTATCGGCAACTGGCAGGAGCC
The DNA here is from genome assembly GCA_021605205.1 of Aegilops longissima. NCBI lineage: Eukaryota > Viridiplantae > Streptophyta > Magnoliopsida > Poales > Poaceae > Aegilops > Aegilops longissima. The sequence goes on from CM038677.1 coordinate 849,656,727, forward strand.
ATATGGTTGTCGCTTTATTGTATGAAATGCAAACGCCATGTAATTGCTTTACTTTATCACTAAGGAGTAGCGATAGTCGTAGAAGCAATAGTTGGCGAGACGACAACGATGCTACGATGGAGATCAAGGTGTCGCGCCGGTGACGATGGTGATCATGACGGTGCTTCGGCGATGGAGATCACAAGCACAAGATGATGATGACCATATCATATCACTTATATTGATTGCATGTGATGTTTATCCTTTATGCATCTTATCTTGCTTTGATTGACGGTAGCATTATAAGATGATCTCTCACTAAAATTATCAAGAAGTGTTCTCCCTGAGTATGCACCGTTGCGAAAGTTCTTCGTCTTTGAGACACCACGTGATGATCGGGTGTGATAGGCTCTACGTTCAAATACAACGGGTGCAAAACAGTTGCGCACGCGGAATACTCAGGTTAAACTTGACGAGCCTAGCATATAACAGATATGGCCTCGGAACACAGAGACCGAAAGGTCGAGCGTGAATCATATAGTAGATATGATCAACATAGTGATGTTCACCATTGAAACTACTCCATCTCACGTGATGATCGGACATGGTTTAGTTGATTTGGATCACGTAATCACTTAGATGACTAGAGAGATGTCTGTCTAAGTGGGAGTTTTTAATATGATTAATTAAACTTAAATTTATCATGAACTTAGTACCTGATAGTATTTTGCTTGTCTATGTTTACTGTAGATAGATGGCTCGTGCTGTTGTTCCGTTGAATTTTAATGCGTTCCTTGAGAAAGCAAAGTTGAAAGATGATGGTAGCAATTACACGGACTGGGTCCGTAACTTGAGGATTATCCTCATTGCTGCACAGAAAAATTACGTCCTGGAAGCACCGCTGGGTGACAGGCCTGCTGCAGATGCTGAGCCAGAAGTTGTGAACGTCTGGCAAAGCAGAGCTGATGACTACTCTATAGTTCAGTGTGCCTGAAGGAAATATGCCCTAGAGGCAATAATAAAGTTATTATTTGTTTCCTTATATCATGATAAATGTTTATTATTCATGCTAGAATTGTATTAACCGGAAACATAATACATGTGTGAATATATAGACAAACAGTATGTCACTAGTATGCCTCTACTTGACTAGCTTGTTAATCAAAGATGGTTATGTTTCCTAACCATGAACAAGGAGTTGTTATTTGATTAACAAGGTCACATCATTAGTTGAATGATCTGATTGACATGACCCATTCCGTTAGCTTAGCACACGATCGTTTAGTATGTTGCTATTGCTTCCTTCATGACTTATACATGTTCCTATGACTATGAGATTATGCAACTCCCGTTTACCGGAGGAACACTTTGGGTACTACCAAACGTCACAACGTAACTGGGTGATTATAAAGGAGTACTTCAGGTGTCTCCAAAGGCAGATGTTGGGTTGGCGTATTTCGAGATTAGGATTTGTCACTCCGAATGTCGGAGAGGTATCTCTGGGCCCTCTCGGTAATGCACATCACTTAAGCCTTGCAAGCATTGCAACTAATGAGTTAGTTGTGAGATGATGTATTACGGAACGAGTAAAGAGACTTGCCGGTGACGAGATTGAACTAGGTATTGGATACCGACGATCGAATCTCGGGCAAGTAACATACCGATGACAAAGGGAACAAAGTATGTTGTTATGCGGTTTGACCGATAAAGATCTTCGTAGAATATGTAGGAGCCAATATGGGCATCCAGGTTCCGCTATTGGTTATTGACCAAGAATAGTTCTAGGTCATGTCTACATAGTTCTCGAACCCGTAGGGTCCGCACGCTTAAGGTTTCGATGACAGTTTTATTATGAGTTTATGAGTTTTGATGTACCGAAGGAGTTCGGAGTCCCGGATGAGATCGGGGACATGACGAGGAGTCTCGAAATGGTCGAGACGTAAAGATCGATATATTGGACGACTATATTCGGAGTTCGGAAAGGTTCCGAGTGATTCGGGTATTTTTCGGAGTACCGGAGAGTTACGGGAATTCGTATTGGGCCTTAATGGGCCATACGGGAAAGGAGAAAAAGGGCCAAAAGGGTGGCCGCCGCCCTCCCCTTGGACTAGTCCGAATTGGACTAGGGAGGGGGGGCGCCCCCTTCCTTCCTTCTCCTTTTCCCTTCCCTTTCCTAGTCTCCTACTCCTAATACATGGAAGGTCTCCTAGTTGGACTAGGAAAGGGGGAATCCTACTCCCGGTGGGAGTAGGACTCCCCAGGGCGCGCCATAGTAGAGGGCCGGCCCTCCCCTCCTCCACTCCTTTATATACGGGGGCAGGGGGCACCCCATGGACACACAAGTTGATCTTCGTGATCGTTCCTTAGCCGTGTGCGGTGCCCCCCTCCACCATATTCCACCTCGGTCATATTGTTGCGGTGCTTAGGCGAAGCCCCGCGACGGTTGAACATCAAGATCGTCACTGCGCCGTCGTCTTGACGGAACTCCTCCCGACGCTTTGCTGGATCGGAGCCCGGGGATCGTCATCGAGCTGAACGTGTGCTAAGAACTCGGAGGTGCCGGAGTAACGGTGCTTGGATCGGTCGGATCGTGAAGACGTACGACTACATCAACCGCGTTGATATAACGCTTCCGCTTTCGGTCTACGAGAGTACGTGGACGGACACTCTCCCCTCTCGTTGCTATGCCATCACCATGGTCTTGCGTGATCGTAGGAAATTTTTTGAAATTACTACGTTACCCAACAGTGGCATCCGAGCCTGGTTTTATGCGTTGATGTCATATGCACGAGTAGAACACAAGTGAGTTGTGGGCGATACAAGTCATACTGCCTACCAGCATGTCATACTTTGGTTCAGCGGTATTGTGAGATGAAGCGGCCCGGACCGACATTACGCCAGACGCTTACGCGAGACTGGTTTCACCGCTGTGAGCACTCGTTGCTTAAAGGTGACTGGCGGTGTCTGTCTCTCTCACTTTAGTTGAACTGAGTGTGGCTACGCCCGTCCTTGAGAAGGTTAAACGGAGTCTATTTGACGAAGTATCGTTGTGGTTTTGATGCGAGGTAAGAACGGTTCTTGCTCAGCCCGTAGCAGCCACGTAAAACTTGCAACAACAAAGTAGAGGACGTCTAACTTGTTTTTGCAGGGCATGTTGTGATGTGATATGGTCAAGACGTGATGCTATATTTTATTGTATGAGATGATCATGTTTTGTAACCGAGTTATCGGCAATGGCAGGAGCCATATGGTTGTCGCTTATTGTATGAAATGCAACGCCATGTAATTGCTTTACTTTATCACTAAGCGGTAGCGATAGTCGAGAAGCAATAGTTGGCGAGACGACAACGATGCTACGATGGAGATCAAGGTGTCGCTACCGGTAACGATGGTGATCATGACGGTGCTTCGGAGATGGAGATCACAAGCACAAGATGATGATGGCCATATCATATCACTTATATTGATTGCATGTGATGTTTATCCTTTATGCATCTTATCTTGCTTTGATTGACGGTAGCATTATAAGATGATCTCTCACTAAAATTATCAAGAAGTGTTCTCCCTGAGTATGCACCGTTGCCAAAGTTCGTCGTGCCCAGACACCACGTGATGATCGGGTGTGATAAGCTCTACGTCCATCTACAACGGGTGCAAGCCAGTTTTGCACACGCGGAATACTCAGGTTATACTTGACGAGCCTAGCATATGCAGATATGGCCTCGGAACACGGAGACCGAAAGGTCGAGCGTGAATCATATAGTAGATATGATCAACATAAGATGTTCACCATTGAAAACTACTCCATCTCACGTGATGATCGGTTATGGTTTAGTTGATTTGGATCACGTGATCACTTAGATGACTAGAGAGATGTCTGTCTAAGTGGGAGTTCTTAAGTAATATGATTAATTGAACTTTAATTTATCATGAACTTAGTCCTGGTAGTATTTTGCAAATTATGTTGTAGATCAATAGCTCGCGTTGTTGCTTCCCTATGTTTTCATATGTGTTCCTAGAGAAAATTGTATTGAAAGATGTTAGTAGCAATGATGCGGATTGGATCCGTGATCTGAGGTTTATCCTCATTGCTGCGCAGAAGAATTATGTCCTTAATGCACCGCTAAGTGACAGACCTATTGCAGGAGCAGATGCAGACGTTATGAACGTTTGGCTAGCTCAATATGATGACTACTTGATAGTTTAGTGCACCATGCTTAACGGCTTAGAATCGGGACTTCAAAGACGTTTTGAACGTCATGGACCATATGAGATGTTCCAGGAATTGAAGTTAATATTTCAAGCAAATACCGAGTTGAGAGATATGAAGTCTCCAACAAGTTCTATAGCTAAAAGATGGAGGAGAATCGCTCAACTAGTGAGCATGTGCTCAGATTGTCTGAGTACTTCAATCGCTTGAATCAAGTGGGAGTTAATCTTCCAGATAAGATAGTGATTGACAGAATTCTCTAGTCACCATCACTAAAGTTACTAGAACTTCGTGATGAACTATAATATGCAAGGGATGACGAAAACAATTCCCAAGCTCTTCGCGATGCTAAAATCGGCGAAGGTAGAAATCAAGAAAAACATCAAGTGTTGATGGTTGACAAGACCACTAGTCTCAAGGAAAAGGGCAAAGGGAAGAAGGGGAACTTCAAGAAGAACGGCAAGCAAGTTGCTACTCGAGTGAAGAAGCCCAAGTCTGGACCTAAGCCTGAGACTAAGTGCTTTTGCTACAATGGAACTGGTCATTGGAAGCGGAACTACCCCAAGTATTTGGCGGATAAGAAGGATGGCAAAGTGAACAAAGGTATATTTGATATACAGATTATTGATGTGTATTTTACTAGTGTTCGTAGCAACCCCTCGGTATTTGATACTGGTTCAGTTGCTAAGAGTAGTAACTCGAAACAGGAGTTGCAGAATAAACAGAGACTAGTTGAAGGGGAAGTGACGATGAGTGTTGGAAGTAGTTCCAAGATTGATATGATCATCATCGCACACTCCCTATACTTTCGGGATTAGTGTGGAACCTAAATAAGTGTTATTTGGTGTTGAGCATAAATATGATTTGATCATGTTTATTGCAATACGGTTATTCATTTAAGTAAGAGAATAAATTGTTGTTCTGTTTACATGAATAAAACCTTATATGATTACACACCCAATGAAAATGGTTCATTGGATCTCGATCATAGTGATACACATATTCATAATATTGAAACCAAAGGATGCAAAGTTAATAATGATAGTGCAACTTATTTGTGGCACTGCCGTTTAGGTCATATTGGTGTAAAGCGCATGAAGAAAACTCCATGCTGATGGACTTTTGGAATCACTTGATTATGAATCATTTGATGCTTGCGAACCGTGCCTTTTGGGCAAGATGACTAAAACTCCGTTCTCGGAACAATGGAACAAGCTACTGACTTATTGGAAATAATACATACCGATGTATGCGATCCAATGAATGTTGATGCTCGTGGCAAGTATCGTTATTTTCTGACCTTCACAAGATGATTTGAGTAGATATGGGTATATCTACTTGATGAAACATAAGTCTGAAATAGTTGAAAGGTTCAAAGAATTTCAGAGTGAAGTGAAAATCATCGTAACAAGAAAATAAAGTTTCTACGATATGATCGTGAGAGGAAAATATTTGAGTTGCGAGTTTGGCCTTCAGTTAAAACAATGTGGAATAGTTTCACAGCTCACGCCACATGGAAACACCATAACGTAATGGTGTGTCCGAACGTCATCACCGCACTTTATTTGATATGGTGCGATCAATGATGTCTCTTACCGATTTACCAATATCGTTTTGGGGTTATGCATTAAAGACAGCTGCATTCACGTTTAATAGGGCACCATCTAAATCCGTTGAGATGACACCGTATGAACTATGGTTTAGCAGTAAACCTAAGCTGTCGTTTCTTAAAGTTTGGAGTTGTGATGCTTATGTGAAAAAGTTTTCACCTGATAAGCTCGAACCCAAATCGGAGAAATGCGTCTTCATAGAATACCCAAAGGTAACTATTGGGTACACCTTCTATCACAGATCCGAAAGCAAGATATTTGTTGCTAAGATGGATCCTTTCTAGAGAAGAAGTTTCTCTCGAAAGAAGTGAGTGGGAGGAAAGTAGAACTTGATGAGGTAATTGTACCTTCTCCCTTATTGGAAAGTAGTTCATCACAGGAATCAGTTCCAGTGATTCCTACACCAATTAGTGAGGAAGTTAATGATGATGATCATGAAACTTCAGATCAAGTTGCTACCAAACCTCGTGAGGTCTTCCAGAGTAAGATCCGCACCAGAGTGGTACGGTAATCCTATTTTAGAAGTCATGTTACTAGACCATGATGAACCTACGAACTATGAGGAAGCGATGATGAGCCCAGATTCATGAAATGGTTTGAGACCATGAAATCTGAGATGGGATCCATATATGAGAACAAAGTGTGGACTTTGATGGAGTTGCCCGATGATCGGCAAGCCATATTATATAAATGGATCTTCAAGAGGAAGACAGATGCTGATAGTAGTATTACTATCTACAAAGCTCGACTTGTCGCAGAAAGGTTTTCGACAAGTTCAAGGTGTTGACTACAATGAGATTTACTCAACTGTAGCGATGCTTATGTCTGTCCGAATCATGTTAGCAATCGCCACATTTTATGAAATCTGGCAAATGGATGTCAAAAACTACATTCTTTAATGGATTTATTAAAGAAGAGTTGTATATGATGCAACCAGAAGGTTTTGTCAATCCTAAAGGAGCTAACAAAATGTGCAAGCTCCAGCGATCCATCTATGGACTGGTGCAAGCATCTCGGAGTTGGAATAAACGCTTTGATAGTGTGATCAAAGCATATAGTTTTATACAGACTTTTGGAGAAGCCTGTATTTACAAGAAAGTGAGTGGGAGCACTACAGCATTTCTGATAAGTATATGTGAATGACATATTGTAGATCGGAAATAATGTAGAATTATTCTGCAAAGCATAAAGGAGTGTTTCAAAGGAGTTTTTCAAAGAAAGACCTCGGTGAAGCTGCTTACATATTGAGCATTAAGATCTATAGAGATAGATCAAGACGCTTGATAAGTTTTTCAATGAGTACATACCTTGACAAGATTTTGAAGTAGTTCAAAATGGAACAGTCAAAGAAAGAGTTCTTGCCTGTGTTACAAAGGTGTGAAATTGAGTAAGACTCAAAACCCGGCCACGGCAGAAGATAGAAAGAGAATGAAAGTCATTCCCTATGCCTTGGCCATAGGTTCTATAAAGTATGCCATGCTGTGTACCAGATCTATTGTATACCCTGCACTGAGTTTGGCAAGGAGTACAATAGTGATCTAGGAATAGATCATGGACAGCGGTCAAAATTATCCTTAATGGAATAAGGATATGTTTCTCGATTATGGAAGTGATAAAGGTTCTGTCGTAAAGGGTTACGCCGATGCAAGTTTTGACACCGATCTGGATGACTTTAAGTCTCGATCTAGATACATATTGATAGTGGGAGCAATTAGCTAGAGTAGCTCAGTGCAGAGCATTGTTGACATAGAGATTTGCAAAATACATACGGATCTGAATGTGGCAGACCCGTTGACTAAGATTCTCTCACAAAGCAAAACATGATCACACCATAGTACTCTTTGGGTGTTAATCACATAGCGATGTGAACTAGATTACTGAATCTAGTAAACCCTTTGGGTCTTGGTCACATGGCGATGTGAATTATGGGTGTTAATCACATGATGATGTGAACTATCGATGTTAATCACATGGTGATGTGATCTAGATTATTGACTCTAGTGCAAGTGGGAGACTGAAGGAAATATGCCCTAGAGGCAATAATAAAGTTATTATTTGTTTCCTTATATCATGATAAATGTTTATTATTCATGCTAGAATTGTATTAACCGGAAACATAATACATGTGTGAATATATAGACAAACAGTATGTCACTAGTATGCCTCTACTTGACTAGCTTGTTAATCAAAGATGGTTATGTTTCCTAACCATGAACAAGGAGTTGTTATTTGATTAACAAGGTCACATCATTAGTTGAATGATCTGATTGACATGACCCATTCCGTTAGCTTAGCACACGATCGCTTAGTATGTTGCTATTGCTTCCTTCATGACTTATACATGTTCCTATGACTATGAGATTATGCAACTCCGTTTACGGAGGAACACTTTGGTACTACCAAACGCCACAACGTAACTGGGTGATTATAAAGGAGTACTTCAGGTGTCTCCAAAGGCAGATGTTGGGTTGGCGATTTGAGATTAGGATTTGTCACTCCGAATGTCGGAGAGGTATCTCTGGGCCCTCTCGGTAATGCACATCACTTAAGCCTTGCAAGCATTGCAACTAATGAGTTAGTTGCGAGATGATGTATTACGGAACGAGTAAAGAGACTTGCGGTGACGAGATTGAACTAGGTATTGGATACCGACGATCGAATCTCGGGCAAGTAACATACCGATGACAAAGGGAACAAAGTATGTTGTTATGCGGTTTGACCGATAAAGATCTTCGTAGAATATGTAGGAGCCAATATGGGCATCCAGGTTCCGCTATTGGTTATTGACCAAGAATAGTTCTAGGTCATGTCTACATAGTTCTCGAACCCGTAGGGTCCGCACGCTTAAGGTTTCGATGACAGTTTTATTATGAGTTTATGAGTTTTGATGTACCGAAGGAGTTCGGAGTCCCGGATGAGATCGGGGACATGACGAGGAGTCTCGAAATGGTCGAGACGTAAAGATCGATATATTGGACGACTATATTCGGAGTTCGGAAAGGTTCCGAGTGATTCGGGTATTTTTCGGAGTACCGGAGAGTTACGGGAATTCGTATTGGGCCTTAATGGGCCATACGGGAAAGGAGAAAAAGGGCCAAAGGGTGGCGCCGCCTCCCCTTGGACTAGTCCGAATTGGACTAGGGAGGCGCCTTCCTTCCTTCTCCTTTTCCCTTCCCTTTCCTAGTCTCCTACTCCTAATACATGGAAGGTCTCCTAGTTGGACTAGGAAAGGGGGAATCCTACTCCCGGTGGGAGTAGGACTCCCATGCGCGCCATAGTAGAGGGCCGGCCCTCCCTCCTCCACTCCTTTATATACGGGGCAGGGGCACCCATGGACACACAAGTTGATCTTCGTGATCGTTCCTTAGCCGCAGGCGGTGCCCCCTCCACCATATTCCACCTCGGTCATATTGTTGCGGTGCTTAGGCGAAGCCCTGCGACGGTTGAACATCAAGATCGTCACCACGCCGTCGTGCCGACGGAACTCCTCCCCGACGCTTTGCTGGATCGGAGCCCGGGGATCGTCATCGAGCTGAACGTGTGCTAAGAACTCGGAGGTGCCGAGTAACGGTGCTTGGATCGGTCGGATCGTGAAGACGTACGACTACATCAACCGCGTTGATATAACGCTTCCGCTTTCGGTCTACGAGGGTACGTGGACGGACACTCTCCCCTCTCGTTGCTATGCCATCACCATGGTCTTGCGTGATCGTAGGAAATTTTTTTTGAAATTACTACGTTACCCAACAGTGCCATGCTTTACGGCTTAGAACCGGGTCTTCAACGACGTTTTGAACGTCATGGAGCATATGAGATGTTCCAGGAGTTGAAGTTAATATTTCAAGCAAATGCCCGGATTGAGAGATATGAAGTCTCCAATAAGTTCTATAGCTGCAAGATGGAGGAGAATAGTTCTATCAGTGAGCACATACTCAAAATGTCTGGGTATAACAATCACTTAATTCAGCTGGGAGTTAATCTTCCGGATGATAGTGTCATTGACAGAATTCTCCAATCACTGCCACCAAGCTACAAGAGCTTCGTGATGAACTATAATATGCAAGGGATGACTAAGACAATCCTGAGCTCTTCGCGATGCTGAAAGCCGCGGAGGTAGAAATCAAGAAAGAGCATCAAGTGTTGATGGTCAGCAAGACCACTAGTTTCAAGAAAAAGGGCAAAGGGAAGAAGAAGGGAAACTTCAAAAAGAACAGCAAGAAAGTTGCTGATCAAGAGAAGAAACCCAAGTCTGGACCTAAGCCTGAAACTGAGTGTTTTTACTGCAAGCAGACTGGACACTGGAAGCGGAACTGCCCCAAGTATTTGGCGGATAAAAAGGATGGCAAGGTGATCAAAGGTATATGTGATATACATGTTATTGATGTGTACCTTACTAATACTCGCAGTAGTACCTTGGTATTTGATACTGGTTCTGTTGCTAATATTTGCAACTCGAAACAGGAACTACGGATTAAGCGAAGATTGGCTAAGGACGAGGTGACGATGCGCGTTGGAAATGGTTCCAAAGTCGATGTGATCGCAGTCGGCACGCTACCTCTACATCTACCTTCGGGATTAGTTTTAGACCTAAATAATTGTTATTTGGTGCCAGCGTTGAGCATGAACATTATATCTGGATCTTGTTTATTGCGAGACGGTTATTCATTTAAATCAGAGAATAATGGTTGTTCTATTTATATGAGTAATATCTTTTATGGTCATGCACCCTTGAAGAATGGTCTATTCTTGTTGAATCTCGACAGTAGTGATACACATATTCATAATGTTGAAGCCAAAAGATGCAGAGTTGATAATGATAGTGCAACTTATTTGTGGCACTGCCGTTTAGGTCATATCGGTGTAAAACGCATGAAGAAACTCCATACTGATGGGCTTCTGGAATCACTTGATTATGAATCACTTGGTACTTGCGAACCGTGCCTCATGGGCAAGATGACAAAACGCCGTTCTCCGGAACTATGGGCGTGCAACTGATTTGTTGGAATTCATACATACTGATGTTTGTGGTCCAATGAATGTTGAGGCACGCGCGGGTATCGTTATTTTCTCACCTTCACAGATGATTTGAGCAGATATGGGTATATCTACTTAATGAAACACAAATCTGAAACATTTGAAAAGTTCAAAGAATTTCAGAGTGAAGTGGAAAATCATCGTAACAAGAAAATAAAGTTTCTACGATCTGATCGTGGAGGAGAATATTTGAGTTACGAGTTTGGTTTACATTTGAAACAATGTGGAATAGTTTAGCAACTCACGCCACCCGAACACCACAGAGAAATGGTGTGTCCGAACGTCAGAATCGTACTTTACTAGATATGGTGCGATCTATGATGTCTATTTCGATTTACCGCTATCGTTTTGGGGTTATGCTTTAGAGACGGCCGCATTCACGTTGAATAGGACACCGTCAAAATCCGTTGAGACGACGCCTTATGAACTGTGGTTTGGCAAGAAACCAAAGTTGTCGTTTCTTAAAGTTTGGGGCTGCGATGCTTATGTAAAGAAACTTCAACCAGATAAGCTCGAACCCAAATCGGAAAAATGTGTCTTCATAGGATACCCAAAGGAGACTGTTGGGTACACCTTCTATCACAGATCTGAAGGCAAGATTTTCGTTGCTAAATTCGGGTCCTTTCTAGAGAAGGAGTTTCTCTCGAAAGAAGTGAGTGGGAGGAAAGTAGAACTTGATGAGATAACTGTATCTGCTCCCTTATTGGAAAGTAGTTCATCACAAGAAATGGTTCCTGTGACAACTACACCAATTAGTGAGGAAACTAATGATGATGATCATGAAGTTTCAGATCAAGTTGCTACTGAACCTCGAAGGTCAACCAGAGTAAAATACGCACCAGAGTGGTACGGTAATCTTATTCTGGAAGTCATGTTACTTGACCATGGCGAACCTACAAACTATGAAGAAGCGATGGTGAGCCCAGATTCCGCAAAATGGCTGGAAGCCATGAAATCTGAGATGGGATCCATGTATGAGAACAAAGTATGGACTTTGGTTGACTTGCCCGATGATCGGCAAGCCATTGAAAATAAATGGATCTTTAAGAAGAAGACTGACGCCGATGGTAATGTAACTGTCTACAAAGCTCGACTTGTTGCAAAAGGTTTTCGACAAGTTCAAGGGGTTGACTACGATGAGACTTTCTCACCGTAGCGATGCTTAAGTCTGTCCGAATCATGTTAGCAATTGCCGCATTTTATGATTATGAAATTTGGCAAATGGATGTAAAAACCGCATTCTTGAATGGATTTCTAGAAGAAGAGTTGTATATGATGCAACCAGAAGGTTTTGTCGATCCAAAAGGTGCTAACAAAGTGTGCAAGCTCCAACGATCAATTTATGGTCTGGTACAAGCCTCTCGGAGTTGGAATAAACGCTTTGATAGTGTGATCAAAGCATATGGGTTTGTACAGACTTTTGGAGAAGCCTGTATTTACAAGAAAGTGAGTGGGAGCTCTGTAGCATTTCTGATATTATATGTGGACGACATATTATTGATTGGAAATGATATAGAATTTCTGGATAGCATAAAAGGATACTTGAATAAAAGTTTTTCAATGAAAGACCTCGGTGAAGCTGCATACATATTGGGCATCAAGATCTATAGAGATAGATCAAGACGTTTAATTGGACTTTCACAAAGCACATACCTTGATAAAGTTTTGAAAAAGTTCAAAATGGATCAGGCAAAGAAAGGTTTTTTACCTGTGTTGCAAGGTGTGAGATTGAGTCAGACTCAATGCCCGACCACAGCAGAAGATAGAGAGAAAATGAAAGATGTTCCCTATGCTTCAGCCATAGGCTCTATCATGTATGCAATGCTGTGTACCAGACCTGACGTATGCTTAGCTGTAAGCTTGGCAGGAAGGTACCAAAGTAATCCAGGAGTGGATCACTGGACAGCGGTCAAGAACATCCTGAAATACATGAAAAGGACTAAGGATATGTTTCTCGTATATGGAGGTGACAAAGAGCTAGTCGTAAATGGTTACGTCGATGCAAGCTTTGACACTGATCCGGACGATTCTAAATCGCAAACCGGATCGTGTTTTTATTAAGCGGTGGAGCTGTCGGTTGGTGCAGTTCTAAACAAAGCGTCGTGGCGGGATCTACATGTGAAGCGGAATACATAGCTGCTTCGAAGCAGCAAATGAAGGAGTCTGGATGAAAGAGTTCATTTCCGATCTAGGTGTCATACCTAGTGCATCGGGACCGATGAAGATCTTCGTGACAATCTTGGTGTAATTGCCTTGGCAAAGGAATCCAGATTTCACAAGAGGACCAAGCACATCAAGAGACGCTTCAATTCCATTCGGCACCAAGTCCAAGTGGGAGACATAGAGATTTGCAAAATACATACGGATCTGAATGTTGCAGACCCGTTGACTAAGCCTCTTCCACGAGCAAAACATGATCAGCACCAAGACTCCATGGGTGTTAGGATCATTACTGTGTAATCTAGATTATTGACTCTAGTGCAAGTGGGAGACTGAAGGAAATATGCCCTAGAGGCAATAATAAAAGTTATTATTTATTTCCTTATATCATGATAAATGTTTATTATTCATGCTAGAATTGTATTAACCGGAAACATAATACATGTGTGAATATATAGACAAACAGTATGTCACTAGTATGCCTCTACTTGACTAGCTTGTTAATCAAAGATGGTTATGTTTCCTAACCATGAACAAGGAGTTGTTATTTGATTAACAAGGTCACATCATTAGTTGAATGATCTGATTGACATGACCCATTCCGTTAGCTTAACAGTTGATCGTTTAGTATGTTAATGCTTTCTTCATGACCCATACATGTTCCTATAACTATGAGATTATGCAACTCCCGTTTACCGGAGGAACACTTTGGGTACTACCAAACGTCACAACGTAAACTGGGTGATTATAAAGGAGTACTACAGGTGTCTCCAAAGGTACTTGTTGGGTTGGCGTATTTCGAGATTAGGTTTTGTCACTCCGATTGTTGGAGAGGTATCTCCAGGCCTTCTCGGTAATGCACATCACTCAAGCCTTGCAAGCATTACAACTAATGAGTTAGTTGTGAGATGATGTATTACGGAACGAGTAAAGAGACTTACCGGTAACGAGATTGAACTAGGTATTGGATACCGACGATCGAATCTCGGGTAAGTAACATACCGATGACAAAGGGAACAACGTATGTCGTTATGCGGTTTGACCGATAAAGATCTTCGTAGAATATGTAGGAACCAATATGGGCATCCAGGTTCCGCTATTGGTTATTGACCGAGAATGGTTCTAGGTCATGTCTACATAGTTCTCGAACCCGTAGGGTCCGCACGCTAAACGTTCGATGACAGTTCATAATGAGTTTATAAGTATTGATGCACCGAAGGTTGTTCGGAGTCCCGGATGTGATCACGGACATGACGAGGAGTCTCGAAATGGTCGAGACATAAAGATTGATATATTGGAAGCCTACATTTGGACATCGGAAGTGTTCCGGGTGAAATCGGGATTTTACCGGAGTACCGGGAGGTTACCGGAACCCCCCGGGAAGTCTATGGGCCTTAATGGGCCATGGGAGAAGAGGAAGGGCAGGCCAAGGTGGGCTGCGCGCCCCCCCCCTCTAGTCCGAATAGGACAAGGAAGGGGCGGCGCCTTCCTCTTCCCTCCTCCAATCCTAGTCCAACTAGGAGAGGGGGAGTCCTACTCGGTGGGAGTAGGACTCCTCCTTGTCGCGCCTCCCCTAGGGCCGCCACCTCCCCTTGGCTCCTTTATATACGGGGGCAGGGGGCACCCCAAGACACACAAGTTGATCTACGGATCTTGCCTTAGCCGTGTGCGGTGCCCCCTTCCACCATATTCCACTTCGGTCATATCGTCGCGGAGCTTAGGAGAAGCCCAGCGCCGGAGAAGTCATATCGTCGCGGAGCTTAGGCGAAGCCCTGCGTCGGTGGAGCATCAACATCGTCACCACGCCCGTCGTCTTGTGGAACTCATCCCGACACTTTGCTGGATCGAGTCCGGGATCGTCATCGAGCTGAACGTGTGCAGAACTCGGAGGTGCCGTACGTTCGGTGCTTGGATCGGCCGGATCGTGGGGACGTACGACTACATCAACCGCGTTGTTATAACGCTTCCGCTTTCGGTCTACGAGGGTACGTGGACGGACACTCTCCCCTCTCGTTGCTATGCCATCACCATGGTCTTGCGTGATCGTAGGAAAATTTTTGAAATTACTACGTTCCCCAACAGGTGTACCACTGTTTTTTGATTGGGTTAATTCTAGCATCTCTAGATCCTACTGTTGGTATTACATATAAACCTGAATACATTCAGTTTGGCTTGGGTGGAGATATCTTGTGGTTCAGTTTAGGTTAGGTGGCATAACACATTTGTGTGGTTTGGTCTGGTTTAGTTTTCTTAAATTTGTCACGTGGGTTCAGGTTGGGTATGGTTAAGTTACCCAACCATTGCCAGATTTACTCACATAGGATCCTCATGGAATCTGTTGCTAACCTCGTATCATCTTATATGTTACTAGATCTTAGGATTATAATTGTCCATCATATGGCAGTTCTTGTCATATGTAATGTCCTCACACTGCAGAATCTAATAAGTTTTGATTTTTTTAATATATATATGCACAAGATAAACAACAAAGATTGAAAACAGTAGCATGGCAGTTCTTGTTATATGTAATGTCTCACATGCAGTTCTCATTAGCCTTTGTGGCTGTTTTTTTATATGCACAAGGTAAACCTGAATATTCTGTTTTTCGATTAAGATCGATGCATTGAGAACTTTATGTTACTGTTTTTCTTTCCTGTGAAGTGGATCATTCATCCTTGCTCATATTGCTTTAGGAAAATGGCTCAACCACCACCACCACCATGTTGACTGTGCAAGTCAAGGTGCGCCAGCCGCCTTGCAACTGGCACGTTGTTCGGCATCTATTTCCAGCCGAGTTCTCTTCATGCGGTGTTAACAAATTATATGAAACTTGTAACAACTATTTTGTTTTTAGTGTTATTGGCATTAATGCATTGTGTATATATCATTTTGTTTTTTTACACAGATCATCCCATGCAATGTGAGGTTGAAATACAATAAGCTGACCGGAGACGCTGTGACCTTTGAGGCTATATGACTACCTAGTGGACTGCTATATATGTGTGTGTGGCTGTATGACTACCTAGTGGACTGCTATATATATATGTGTGTGGCTGTATGACTACCTAGTAGACTACTTATCAACTATTATTATATGCTACTGTATGAACCACATATGTATGTGAGGATGCATGTTGACTATATATATATGAGTACCTATTATGTTTAATGATATTGTATGACTATATATGAGTATCTGGTATTGTGGTTAATGATACACTATTAGCAAAAGGGCTATAGATGGAAATGACACTAATGGCGCACCAGACATGTGGTGCGCCATTACTATATACTAATGGTGCACCATCTGTTGGTGTGCCATTAGTGCGGAAGACACTAATGGCGCACCAGGCACACGGTGCGCCACTAGTAACAAAATCTTTTTTTTCATTTTTTTCAAACATACTAATGGCGCATCCGGGTAGAGTGCGCCACTACTGTATTTTTTTACTTTTTTGCAAAACTACTAATGGCGCACCTTTGCATAATGCGTCATTACTAGTTTAAACTAGTAATGGGCACTTTTTTTTACTTTTTGATATCATGAATATTTTTAAATTTCATGGGCACTTTTTGAATTCATGAATATTTTTTCAAATTTGATGATATATGAAAAAATATTGAATATTCATGAGGACACTCGATCTCGATCCCCCTCCCTCTCGATAGCTATCCCCCTCGCCAGATCCCCCCCGCTGAGCACCCCCGCACCTCCCCGCTCCACCGCCACGACGACCCCCGCACCCTCCCGCTCCACCGCCCCCGCCGATGATATTTTCAAATAACAAATTTGATGATATTTTTAAAAATTATTACTGTTTTTATAAAAAAAATATTACGGTTTCATATTCATATTCATTTTAAAAAATAATAACAAAAAGTGTAGACTACAATTGTTGTTAAACAACAATTATTACTGTTTTATAAAAATATTACTATTTCATATTCATATTCATTTTAAAAAAAAAATAAAGTGTAGACTACAATTGTTGTTAAACAACAATTATTACTATTTTTATAAAAAATATTACTGTTTCATATTCATTTTTTTTTTTAAAAAAATTATTACTTATGGCGCACGGGTGGCTAGTGCGCCATTGCTATCTAAAAAAAAGAATACTTATGGCGCACTGTCCCGCTGGTGCGCCATTGCTATAAAAAAACATTCTAATGGCGCACCGCCTCGGGGTGCGCCATTAGTAATCTTCCCCCATCCATACACTTCGTCCCTCCCTCGTCCCTCCCTCTCACTAGACTACTTCGTCCCTCTCCCTCCACCGCGCCGCCTCCGCCGCTGCCCCGACCCACTGCGCCGCAGCCGCCCACGCGCCCCCGCCGCCTCCCTCTCCTTTCCTCCCCCTCGAGCGCCGCCTCCCCCCGAGCCCCGCCTCCCCCCCTCGAAACCCTAGAAACCGCCGGAGATTTGGAGCCTCGGAGCCGCCGGAGCCTCGGAGCCCCACGTCCAGTAGGAGAGGAGGGCCCACGTCCAGTAGGAGAGGAGGCCCGCGACCTCCCCGCCGTCCAGCAGGAGAACAGGGTACGAATCCCTCTTCCCCTTGTCTCTTGCTGATTTTCTTCTTCATCTCCTCCAATCTCTGACGCGGTCTCATCTATAGCTGTGTTGTGCTGTTGTGTTGTGTGAAGGAAGGACTTGGTTCAACAGGATACAGAGAAGCTGCTGCTGTGGGTTCGACTTGTTTGGATTTCGTTCCCCTGTCACCAAGGTGACCACTTGTCTCGCCTCTCTCCCCCTCTGTACAAGTTCATGGCTGTGGACTGCTATGGTCGATGCTTGTCTCAGCTGTATGCATTTGATTTCAGACTATATAGCTTGTATATGCAAAGTGCAAAAATTTCCGAGCAATGCTGTACTTTTACCTGCTAGTTTCTTTGGCATGGTTTTTATTCAAGTGAAACCAAACCCTGACAGTAACACATTTGGTTCTTATTGTACATGAGTATGTTTATTGTGTTGAAACATCTGTCTGATCTAATTAGAATGTATATGTGAGTTAAATAGGTCTGATTTTGTTTCATGAAAGTAAATTGCCATGATCCAAATGTAGCAGAAGTTTCAAGTAGTGTTTTGTTTCTGTGTTTGAATAGGCAGCAAACTTTCTATTCTTTCTGTGTTTGTACTGACTTGCTAAACTATTGATGATGTTTTGTTGGGTGACCTATTAGATCTGGAATGGAAGCTCACATAAGTTGAGCTGATTTTTGTCCATATGAAAGCAGAGGACCAGATGGTCTGTGGCTGGGTTTTGTCTCCGACCATTGTGTCGTGATGAATTTGCAGGTACCCTGAGAGGCCCTTGAGTTTGCAGTAATGTCGATTAACTTCCGTTCCAGCAAATTCGGGTAATCCATATGTCCTATTTTCAGCAAAGGTCATGCTGAAATTTTCCGTGAATTTTAGCATGACTTTGCTAAAAATAGGACATATGGGGTACTTGCGACTAATGCATTGGCCGGGGTATCTTAGTACTTAGTTAAGTAGGATCAACTGCCCCGCCATTCTTGCTGCATTAAACCATAGGTGGCAATAGAGCCAAGTGATTAGGCCCAACTTAGAATTCTCGTTAGCATCGATAAACCCTAGATGATAAACCCAACATAGGTGGCAATAGAGCCAAGTGATTAGTGCCAAGTGATTAGGCCCAACCTAGGGTGCCTTGACATCGATAAACCCTAAATGATGAAAACTTAACTTGGCTTCTATAGGGTGCCTCGGTGTCGACGAGAACCTAAATGATGTACACTTAGGCTTTTAGGGTGCCTCGGCGTCGACAAAACCTAAATGATGAAAGCTTAGGCTTTTAGGGTGCCTCGACGTCGACAAGCCCTAAATGATAAAACCTTGGCTTTTAGGGTGCCTCGGTGTCGATAAGAACCTAAATGATGAAAGCTTAGGATTTTAGGGTGCCTCAGCGTCGACAAACCCTAAATGATAAAAGCTTAGCTTTTAGGATGCCTCGGTGTCGACAAACCCTAAATGATGTAGTTTTGAATTATGAACGTAGGATATGTCGTCATCATCATCGGACGACGAAAGTCTACCGGCGGAGTGCGACTGGTGCCACGACGATCGAGGTCTGTGCGACATGCCTCACCGGGACGATGATCGGCGCTTCAACATTAAGCTCGAGGAGACCTTCGAAGTTGAAACGGTACACGACGACGACAAGTGTTATTTTCATAATTAAGCATGACTTCAACTATTTCAACGTGTAATTTTCATCTTTTACAATTCGAGTATAGCTTATCCCATGCCATGCAAGACGCTATGTCTTGGAGAGGATGGATTTTGAAGACCATGAAATTTCTGAAACAAAGAAAATTCACCTAATGACTCATCACGATGTGGACTTTGAAGTAAATCTATATAATTCTGAGAGCGTAACCCTTTTTGGTTGCAAAAATTGGGAAGCATTTTGCAAGATGTATGGTTTTGATGAGGGTATTCTTATCACCATGGATCTTGGTAATCCTAACATCAACCAAGACAATATGGACATTTGGGTCCTTGTTGATACGCCTCCAGTTCTACCGCTATGTGAGTTTCTCAAACATAGTTATTAGCTAATTTTATATTGTTTATTTCAAAATAGTTGATAGCTTATTTCCATTGACAGCTTATTTTTATTGTTCAAAGAATGTGCGGGAGATGGTAGACAAAACCCACTACACCGATGGCTCTGAATTAACAACTTACAAGGAGAAATATCATCTGGTTGGATTTTGTACTGACATTGAGAATTACATTATCCACAATCAAACTCCTCAACATTATGGTAAATACGTTCCACTAGTGCATGTGTTCAACTACGGTAACTACCATGGAGATACCCTGGTAAGATTTTTACTATTACGACATCCGTGCATCTTTTGCATACATCTAAAACTAGTACATCATTGCTAACTATAAAGTTATTACTATGTTTTTCAATAGATAATCCCAGAGAATTGTGTGCCTCATATGATGTATCAGAAAGTAGTCTTAATGTTTTGAACATACAGCCAAGTCGTCCTACCAATCTCAACTGTCCATACGAGATTTCTAAAAGAAGTGGAGACATGAAAATCAAAGGATGGAAAAAATGTATGGACAGTCGTAAGGAGCTTCTTGGAAGCAAAAGGAAGCGAAGCACAAGAATTGGAGACAGGTCGTTCTCCATTCTCCATAATGGAGAGTCAGGGTCTATATTGTTTTATGCTATTTTAGCTTAAATAGGGTATTTAGGTCCTGCCTAATACTGATGATCATGTGCTAAGAACAATTAAGTAGGGTTGGTTCGATGACTATCAAGATGATGATCGTATGACTTGTTATGAATAACGAGTAGAAGTTGTATGATGATGATTAGTAGGACTTGTTAGGATTAGTATTACTTCCGACAAACTCGATACTCGCGGTCTCGAGACTTGTAATGTTTTATCTTTGTTCGGTCTTTTGAATTCGGAGACTAATATGATGAATTGTATTCGGAGACTAATCTTCTATTGTATCCGATGAATCTGCTGTTGCTGTGTGCTACTGTCTATATTCTGTCAAATAATATATTTTGTAACCTGTGCAAAAATCAGAAAAGTAAAAAAAAAACCTAATATTCATACTAATGGCGCATCACTACAGAGTGCGCCATTAGTATGCCAAGTATACTAATGGCGCATCCATCCGCAGTGCGCCATTAGTGTGCCAAAGCACATGGTTAAATATGGCCCTGGGAGGCATACTAATGGCGCATGGTGTTATATACTAATGGCGCACTGGGTGGTGCGCCATTAGTATACCAGATACTAATGGCGCACGAGTGGTGCGCCATTAGTAATAAATACTAGTGGCGTGATACTAATGGCGCACCAGTGATGCGCCATTATTAGGCAAAACTGGTGCGCTATTAGTAGGCATTTTCCTAATAGTGATATTGTTATTTGGTATATGTGAAATTGCAGTTTATTGAAACAGGTACTGTTCTAGCACAATAGAATGTAGAAAAAAATGTTGAAAGATACAACAGCTGCGCGGGGAAAGGAAAAACGCTACAGCTACTTAATAGTAGCACGTGACAGGAGAGCGCTACTGATACAGTTACTAGTAGTAGCGCTGGGTTAGACCGCACTACTACTACCAGTTAGATGTAGCGTCGTAGTAGTAGCGCGGCTACCCGTGCTACTGATAGCATTACACCCCGCGCCACTACTAGGGTTTTCCCTAGTAGTGTCAACTATAGAAAGACTAGGAGGTGGGCCATGATATACACATATACATGCAACACATATGTTCAACACCACCCCGCGCAGTCGAATCGAAATGTCGTCGGAGACGCAAAGACTAGACCAAAACTCCTCAAAGACGGGAGTATGCAATCTCTTAGTCATCACATCAGCAAACTGTTGCGTCGTCGAAACGTGGAGAACCCGAACACGGCCAAGTGCTACCTGCTCATGAACGAAGTGAATATCGAGCTCAATATGCTTCGTACGACGATGATGCACCGGGTTGGCGGAGAGGTAGACCGCGCTGACGTTGTCGCAGTAGACAAGGGTGGCCTTGTGAACATCACAAAGCAACTCTTGGAGCAGTTGACGAAGCCAAGAGCATTCCGCAACGGCATTAGCCACTGCCCGATACTCTGCCTCGGCACTCGAGCGGGAGACCGTGGGCTGCCGCTTGGACGACAAAGAGATCAGCGAGGGCCCAAGGTAGACGCAATAGCCTAAAGTAGAGCGACGGGTGTCGGGGCAGCCTGCCCTGTCTGCGTCAGAGTAGGCGACAAGATCGGTGGAGGCGGAGGCCATCAGAGTGAGTCCCAAGGACATAGTGTCGTATGTAATGGAGGACACGCTTCATCAAGGCCCAATGAGAGTCACGCGGGGAGTGCATATAGAGGCACACCTGCTGAACACCATACTGCAGGTCCGGATGTGTCAGCGTCAGGTACTGCAAGGCACCAACAATGGAGCAATAAAACACTGCATTGGACGCGGGAGACCCTTCCAAGGTAGAGACCTTGGCCTTTGTGTCGACTGGAGTGCCTGCTGG
Organism: Aegilops longissima; assembly: GCA_021605205.1. Taxonomy (NCBI): domain Eukaryota; kingdom Viridiplantae; phylum Streptophyta; class Magnoliopsida; order Poales; family Poaceae; genus Aegilops; species Aegilops longissima. The sequence goes on from CM038677.1 coordinate 849,678,766, forward strand.
CTTGCAGTTAAGCATACCAGCACACTCGAGAAGCTTAAGAAGTTGATGCACAATCCACTTGTTGGCCAAATAGATGACTTGACTTGGAGAAACTGTGCTCCACTCATGAAGCTACGACAGACTGAGTAATCTGGACAACAGAGGCACTAGAAGTCTGACGACTCTTGGCAGATAAAGCATGTGTGCCAACCTGCCACATTAAGCAGTAATAACTAGTACAACAACTGATCAATTAAATCATAACAGGAAGAACATCTAGATACTCATGACAGATGAATGTCTCAGACGAATGAAGGACTTTTTTGCATCTTATTTTTTGCGGGGAAGGACATTATTGCATCCAGGATGGTAAACCTTGGGGCAGTTCCTGAAAGATAACAATAGGTATAAATATATCTGATGAATATGTTGGCACTCTGAACAGGGTGAGAATCCGACGCCGGCGAACCTATAATCGCAGAAGCGGAGAGTGCCACCGTCCTTGCACGAGAAGCAGACTTCATCGCCACCCTCCTCGAAGGACTTGTAGAGGTCATCCACCCCCTTGTTATCCGGCCCCGGCTCACTCCGGCCTCCGCCCTCGCCCCTACGGCTCGTCATCCTGCCCTTAGGCTTACCCATCCCACAGCGAGATGGGGGGGCGATTGAAGTTTTGGGGATCGATTGTGAGGATTTGGCGACTCCAGGTCGTGAGGATTGTGGGTGGGGGGTGGGAGTTAAGTTCGAGGACGGTAATTACTCTGACTGTGGTTTCAAGGGCGCAAAACCCGAGGCCTGTTCAACATGCAAATGGGCATGTTACGTTTTTTTAGGATTAATGCCGCACTTTATTCAACTAAAACGAGTCTGAGATCTCATCAGAGATCACCTCAAGCACAAAGTCTGATGGTACCATAAGCCATACCATGTCAGAGTTCATGGCCGAGCACCACCGCCGGCGGCCGTCGCTCTCCATCATCGACGGGAATGGGCTACCAGCCAGTTTCGTCATCCTCCGTGATGCTGCTGCCGCTGGAGCCACCAGCTAGCAAATGCTCTTCCACTGGCCACTGCAGTCGCAAGGAGTAGAGGAGAGCTAGCTAGTTTGACCACCGTTCCCCTTCCACACGATACCTCACGGGGAGTTCCCCACGATGCCTCCTCTCCCACGCCCCTTCCCCTTCTGCCTCTCTCACGTCGCCGGCGCCCCCACCTCCTCCCGCACTTTCCGTCACCGAGCTCGAGCTGCAGAGTTGCGCCAGTGCTCGTCCGGAGAAGCGCGGCCCATCACTGGTGCCAGTGTTGTGCATCCCTTCCCCTCAGCCCTCACACGAGGGTCAGCGCCACCACAAGATCACCTCGTTACTTGTACTCCGCCTTCCCTCGTCGATGATCAACAAAGAGAACATAGGCCGCCACTCGGCGTACTCAACAAGGAGAGCATGGTTCACCACTCTGTGTCGTGGATACGCTGCTACTTCCCTCACCTCGACTCCTCCCAGTCCCTTTGGCCCACCCTGCACCCCGCTAGTGCGCCAGCGGCTGGCCCGTTCGCCCAAGTCAACATCAGCGATCCTCATTCCCACATCCTCCATCCCTGCACCTCGTATTTGTTTAAAAAGCAATAGGCACAACATTGTGAAGGATATAGGGGTAGAGAAGGGCGGAGCTGGCAGCACAGAGGACGATGATGGCAGATCCATTTGTTGATGATGGTGGGATTTGAGCCGCCAGTTGATGTCTACTACGCAACCTTCTTCTTGTAGACGTTGTTGGGCCTCCAAGTGCAGAAGTTTGTAGGACAATAGCAAATTTCCCTCAAGTGGATGACCTAAGGTTTATCAATCCGTGGGAGGCGTAGGATGAAGATGGTCTCTCTCAAACAACCCTGCAACCAAATAACAAAGAGTCTCTTGTGTCCCCAACACACCCAATACAATGGTAAATTGTATAGGTGCACTAGTTCGACGAAGAGATGGTGATACAAGTGCAATATGGATAGTAGATATAGGTTTTTGTAATCTGAAACTATAAAAACAGCAAGGTAACAAATTATAAAAGTGAGCGTAAACAGTATTGCAATGCTAGGAAACATGGCCTAGGGTTCATACTTTCACTAGTGCAAGTTCTCTCAACAATAATAACACAATTGGATCATATAACTATCCCTCAACATGCAACAAAGAGTCACTCCAAAGTCCGTAATATCGGAGAACAAACGAAGAGATTATGGTAGGGTACAAAACCACCTCAAAGTTATCCTTTCTGATCGATCTATTCAAAAGTCTGTAGTAAAATAACACGAAGCTATTCTTTCCGTTCGATCTATCATAGAGTTCATACTAGAATAACACCTTAAGACACAAATCAACCAAAACCCTAATGTCACCTAGATACTCCAATGTCACCTCAAGTATCCGTGGGTATGATTATACAATATGCATCACACAATCTCAGATTCATCTATTCAACAAACACAAAGAACTTCAAAGAGTGCCCCAAAGTTTCTACCAGAGAGTCAAGACGAAAACGTGTGCCAACCCCTATGCATAAGTTCACGAGGTCAAGGAACTCGCAAGCTGATCACCAAAACATACATCAAGTGGATCATGTGAATATCCCATTGTCACCACAGATAAGCACATGCAAGCCATACATCAAGTGTTCTCAAATCCTTAAAGACTCAATCCGATAAGATAACTTCAAAGGGAAAACTCAATCCATTACAAGAGAGTAGATGGGGAGAAGAAACATAAGATCCAACTATAATAGCAAAGCTCGCGATACATCAAGATCATGCCAAATCAAGAACACGAGAGAGAGAGAGAGAGAGAGAGAGAGAGAGAGAGAGATCAAACACATAGCTACTGGTATATACCCTCGGCCCCAAGGGCGAACTACTCCCTCCTCGTCATGGACATCGCCGGGATGATGAAGATGGCCACCAGTGAGGGATCCCCCCTCCGGCAGGGTGCCGGAACAGGGCCCCGATTGGTTTTTCGTGGCTACAGAGGCTTGCGGCGGCGAAACTTCCCATCTAGGTTTATTTCTGGGGGTTTCTATATTTATAGGAATTTTTGGTGTAGGTCTCACGTTAGGGGGGTCTCCGGGTTGTCCATGAGGCAAGGGCCCATGCCCAGGGGGGTGGGCGCGCCCCCCACCCTCGTGGGCAGCCTGGGACTCTTCTCGCCCAACTCTTTCACTTCGGGGGCTTCTTTTGGTCCATAAAAAATCATCAAAAATTGGCACGTCAATTGGACTCCGTTTGGTTTTCCTTTTCTACAATACTAAAAAACAAGGAAAAAGCAGAAACTGGCACTGGGCTCTAGGTTAATAGGTTAGTCCCAAAATCATATAAAATAGCATATAAATACATATAAAACATCCTAGATGGATAATATAATAGCATGGAACAATAAAAAATTATAGATACGTTGGAGACATATCATCAGTGTACCTTCCTAGACTTCCTGGCAGATCCATTTGGTGGATTAACACTATCCAGGTTACTGCCCCGCTTTCTATTCATACTGGGATTAGCAGGCTTGGAATGCATGATGGCGTGAAGCTGTTAATTTTGAAAAGATACTATGTGAATTTGGATCTGTGCATTATCAAGTTTAAGTCTCTCTCTCTCTCTCTCTCTCTCTCTCTCTCTCTCTCTCTCTCTCTCTCTCTCTCTCTCATACCTGTTCATTATCTTGTGATCTTGCCTTCACCTAAAAGCTATGTATTTGTTTAAAAAGCAACAGGCACCTAAAAGCTACAATATTTGTTTAAAAAGCAACAGGAACATAAACGCAACAGAATACTATTGAAAAACTACAGGCGTTGAAAAGTAACGGAATAAAATTCAAAAGCTACAGGATCCTAAAAGTAATAGGAACCTAAAAGCAACTGAGTACAAAACAAAGGAAACAGAAACGTAAAAGCAACAGAGTACAATACAAAGGAAACTGGAACCTAAAAGCAATGGAGTACAATACAAAGGAAACATGAACCTAAAAGCAACAGAGTACAAAGCGGTTGCTGCGGCGACGGAGGGATGCAGTACGCCGTCACCGGACACTGCAATCGAGAAGTATGTCACCGGGCTCCTCCTCTTCCTTGGCAAACATGCAATTGGAGGAGAAGGTGGTGCCGGTTGTCACCCGTGCCTCCCTCCCACGCTTCCACTACCGGCCAAGAGGGTGGTTTTCCACCTCCTCGCCAGTCTCGTCTTCACCATAACACCAACGACGATGAGGAGGAGGAGGATCCCAGCGACACCGACCTCGACAAGGAAGCGGAGGAGCCAGGGTCACTAATAATCAGTGCCTTGTTGAGTCTTAACCTTTTTTGAAAATAAGAAAAAGACAGTTTTTGTAAGCAAGAGGTCGGCCTCATCTTCATCATCGATGCAGTCATGACATATGTCGTCGGGATACTCCTACTCATCGTCGGCGCCTATGCTACTCCCTCCATTCCACATTTCACTGGAGCACTCACCTTCTGCATTTGGTGCCCTTGGCAGCTTCTGCCTCGACGACGATGGTGTCCTGCTCGGCCGGAGGAGAAGAAGATATGCCTCGACGACGGACACTATGCTAGGCGTGCTTCCTCTATTCCTCATGGCAGCGGATCTACACATAGCTGAGCACATCCAAGTGGCGATCGGTGTGCAGAGCTGAGCACACACCGATCTCCAATGGCAGAGAATGGGGTGGAGGATATAAACTAAGTAAACTAGCGTTGTACCTTTTGGACAATTGTTTCAGATCATCCTCAGTCTTAGCTCGGGCTCCTTTGATGATGAACATGGTCTCATAATGCCGTAGGACAGTAGTCCATCGTCCGTCATCGTTACGAGTGCACCCGTGGCCGCGATCAGTGTCCGCAATTGCCGCCTGAAGGGTGGCGAAATTGTCAGTATAGTATGCCAGTGGAGAAGATGGTGGCACCGGCTCTCACCCGCGCCTCCCTCCCACGCTTCCGCCCATGTACACCAGTGCCGACTGCACTTAGTTGAGAACACACCGATCTCCAATGGTAGAGAATGGGGTGGAGGATATAAACTAAGTAAACTAGCATTGTACCTTTGAACAATTGGTTCAGATCATCCTCAGTCTTAGCTCGGGCTCCTTTGATGATGAACATGGTCTCATAATGTCGTGGGACAGTAGTCCATCGTCCGTCATCGTCACGAGTGCACCCGTGGCCGCGACCATTGTCCGCAATTGCCGCCTGAAGGGTGGGGAAAGTGTCAGTATAGTACGCCAGTGGAGAAGATGGTGGCACCGGCTCTCACCCGCGCCTCCCTCGCACGCTTCTGCCCGTGTACACCAGGGCCGACCGGGTGCAGGCCGCTGGCTGCGCCCTCCATTCGCGAGCGTGGTTGCATGTATCTCTCCTTCTTAGGACGCTCGGAGGCGCCACGGTGCAATAAATATCAATATAAAAGCATGATGCAAAATGGACGTATCACGGAAGCCGGCAAGGGCACCAAGTGCAGAAGCGCAACGCGTTTTCTTCATCCTCCTCGTCATCCGCCGTCGTCATCGGCAACGACGACGACGCCACCTCTGATGCGCTCTCTGGGCCCATCGCTGAGTGCATCGCCTCGACCCTACGCACCCATGCCGTCGATTCCCTCGGCAAGAAGGGTGGGCGCGAATGGGTGGTCTAGCAAGGAGACAGTGCGGGACTCAACGAGGACGTGGGAGGTCATCCGTCATCGTCAAGGAGGTCGACAACCTTGAGCGCGTAGAGCGGGGAGGTCGGCGGCAAACAATCCCCGTGCACATGAGGTGTCTGTGGCCGAGCTCGCGGAGGATGTGGAGGTGTGCGAGGCGGAAGCCGCTGTCGTGGGCTGGCGGCGAGGTACGTTTAGTACGGTGAGGTTGACAACGAGTGCGCCCGCGGCAAGTTTCATGATTGTCGCACGAAGGGTGGGGAAATTGTCAGAGAAGAAGGATGACAACAGGGCGGGCTCAAGGACGTCCATTGGCAGATGACCAAGTAAGCTGTGGTGCGGCGCTTGTTCTTCCATGGCGGCGAGAGTGAAATCTGTATACAAAACACATCGATTAATATAGTTCAAATGCGATCCAAGCTGTCTTAGATTTTAGCAAGCCTGACTCATTGAAACTGTACGCCGAAACCCTGATGTTAATTTAACATACATTTCCTTATTCTTGTTGTCAAATGGGCACAAATTTTATGAGACCATGTTCATCATCAAAGGAGCCCGAGCTAAGACTGAGGATGATCTAAACCAATTGTTCGAAGGTACAAGTCTAGTTTACTTAGTTTATATCCTCCACCCCATTCTCTGCCATTGGAGATCGGAGTGTGCTCAGCTTAGTACACACCGATCGCCACTTGGATGTGCTCAGATATGGGGTGGTGGTTTTTTGCCCAACGGCAGAGGTTTCGACTCCGAGCCTCTGTGGGTGGTTTCCCACTGATCTCGAACCTGTACCATTCCGCTCTTTCCCTCTCCCCTCTCACTTGAACCCTGTATTTCTGTTATGTGAGTAATGGAAAGGGGCAATAGTCCGGTTCAAAAAAATAACCTTATCAAGAAGATGTTTTGACTGTTGGCTCCATTTACTGCCTTGGTTGGAGAGATGATGGGACGACACGGTTCGTAGGGGCGTAGAATAGGCGTAATGACATGGTTCGTAGGGGTGTAGAATAGGCGTAACGACACGGTTCGCAAGGAAGATGTGCTAGCTGGTGGCTCCAGCGGCAGCAGCGTCACGGAGGATGACAAAACTGGCTGGTAGCCCATTCCCGTCAATGATGGGGAGCGATGGCTGCCGACGCCGGTGCTCGGCCATGAACTCCGGCATGGATGTGGCGCTGCACCACGACGTGCAAGCGCATGCACACGAAATACATCTTGGTCCTGGATTCGGGGCTAGTTCAAATGCGATCCAAGCTCTATTAGATTTTAGCAAGTCCCTCCCTAACTATGTTGAGTCGATAATGTTGGACCTTGAAGTAGATGTGTCTAGAGGGGGGTGATTAGACACTTAGTGCTAAAGTTGCAATTTTTAGGCCTTTTTGGTTTGAGTGGAGTTTTAGGCACAATTTCAACATACACAATACATATCAAGCAAGCATGCAAAGAGTATATGAGCAGCGGAATGTAAAGCATGCAACTTGCAAGAATGTAAGGGGAAGGGTTTGGAGAATTCAAACGCAATTGAAGACACGGATGTTTTTCCCGTGGTTCGGATAGGTGGTGCTATCCTACATCCACGTTGATGGAGACTTCAACCCACAAAGGGTAACGGTTGCGAGAGTCCACGGAGGGCTCCACCCACAAAGGGTAACGGTTGCGCGAGTCCACAAAGGGCTCCACCCACGAAGGGTCCACGAAGAAGCAACCACCCACAAAGGGTCCACGAAGAAGCAACCTTGTCTATCCCACCATGGCCATCGCCCACGAAGGACTTGCCTCACTAGCGGTAGATCTTCACGAAGTAGGCGATCTCCTTGCCCTTACAAACTCCTTGGTTCAACTCCACAATCTTGTCGGAGGCTCCCAAGTGACACCTAGCCAATCTAGGAGACACCACTCTCCAAGAAGTAACAAATGGTGTGTAGGTAATGAACTCCTTGCTCTTGTGCTTCAAATGATAGTCTCCCCAACACTCAACTCTCTCTCATAGGATTTGGATCTTATGGAAACAAGATTTGAGTGGAAAGCAACTTGGGGAAGGCTAGAGATCAAGATTCATATGGTAGGAATGGAATATCTTGGTCTCAACACATGAGTAGGTGGTTCTTTCTCAGAACATATGAGTTGGAATTGTGTATGTGTTCTGATGGCTCTCTCCACGAATGAAGAGGAGGTGGAGGGGTATATATAGCCTCCACACAAAGTCCAACCGTTACACACAGTTTTCCAATCTCGGTGGGACCGAATCAACAAACTCGGTCGGACCAAAAAGGTAAAACTAGTGACCGTTAGAGATTTTCGGTGGGACTGACATGCAACTCGGTAGGACCGATATGGTTAGGGTTTGGGCATAACGTAATCTCGGTGTGACCGATTACACAAACTCGGTGGGACCGATTTTGGTAATAAGTTAACCAGAGAGTTGGTCAGGCAAACTCGGTGGGACCGATTTGCTCTTTCGGTGAGACCGAAAAGTTACAAAAAGGAAACACTGAATTTACATTGCAATCTCGGTGGGGCCGATTGCATATCTCGGTGGGACCGAGAATATTGCAATAGGTAACAGAGAGTTTGCAATCCCATCTCGGTGAGACCGAGATCCCTATCGGTAGAACCAAATTGCTAGGGTTTGGCAGTGGCTTATGACAAGTGAAACTCGGTGGCGCCGGATAGAAAGAATCGGTAGGACCGAGTTTGGCTTAGGGTTTAGGTCATATGTGGAAGTGGGAAAGTAGTTGAGGGTTTTGGAGCATATCACTAAGCACATAAAGCAAGAGGCTCATTAAGCAACACCTCATCCCTCCTTGATAGTATTGGCTTTTCCTATGGACTCGATGTGATCTTGGATCACTAAAATGTAAAATAAAGAGTCTTGAGCTTGAAGCTTTAGCCAATCCTTTGTCCTTAGCATCTTGAAGGAGTTCCCACAACCTTTAGTCCATGCCACTCCATTGTTGAACTTATCTGAAACATGCTAGATAGAAACATTAGTCCAACAAGAGATATGTTGTCATCAATTATCAAAACCACTTAGGGAGCACTTGTGCTTTCAATCTCCCCCTTTTTGGTAATTGATGGCAACATACATCAAAGCTTTAGATAAAGATATAAAGAACAGCAAGTAAAGCTTTGGAAGAACATGTAACAAGCATAGGCTCCCCCTACATGTATGCACTCATGTAAATATGAAATATAGAGGCATGTGAGAGCATAACCATGACAGAGTAGGCAATGTGTTACATGTATCTTGGCCATATGCATCAGAGCAAAAGATTATCAAGGAAAATACCTTCATGCTCATGAGTCCTTCTTGCAAACAGTATGTACATAAGCAAGAACTCCTCATACTCATGATTTTGATGCGTATACTTACCTTGTGGTCTTGAGTTGGCTTAGGATGGAATGAACCTGCACAAACAAAGTTAGATAACACAGGTACATCCCCTAGCCAGAGCAAACAGAAGAAACCACAAGAATACCAAGACTGGGATGACATGTATAGAGTGAGTACAAGGTACCACATTGGATTTAACATGTCCCCAAGAGTAAAGATATGCAATGAATTTGACTGATTTCTTTCCCTTAGGTGTCTTGCTCCCCCTGAATCTTACATGGGATATTGGGAGAAGATAAGGAACAGAAAATCAGAGCTGAAAGATACAAATGAACATGTGACATCTCTCCTCTTGAACATCAAGCATCAAGCATCTGGGATCCTTGAGTATTCTCTTCTTCTTCTTCTTCTTCTTCTTCTTCTTCTTCTTCTTCTTCTTCTTCTTCTTCTTCTTCTTCTTCTTCTTCTTCTTCTTCTTCCTCTTGTCTTCTTTTTCTACTTCATTTTCCTTATTTTCCCTTTTCCTCTCAACTTCTACTTTTTCTTCTTTTTTTCATCTCACAAAATGTACTAATAACCTAAAATATGACTAACCTAAAATCTACTAACCTAAAATATGACTAAATATAAAAAACTAACCTACAATCTAATCAACTAATTAACCTAAATCAACTAATCAACATAAATCAACTAATCAACCTAAATTAACTAAAATCTACTAACCTAAAATCAACTAAAATCTATTAACCTAAAATCTACTAACCTAAAATATTACTAAATATAAAAACTAACCTACAATCTAAAGCAACTAATTAACCTAAATCAACTAACAAATTAACCTAAATCAACTAATTAACCTAAATCAATCTAAATCAACTAATTAACATAAATCAAAAAACATCAACAAAAAAGAAAGAAAGAAAAGGGTAGAAGCTCACCGGGCGGTTGGATTGAGCAGGCCGGGCGACGGGGCGGCTGGACGGAGAGGCTCTGCACGGCGGGGGCATAGCGGCGAAGGGCGGCGAGGAGCCGGGGCGGCAGGCGGCCTGAGCGGCGGGCGTCCTTGGGGGTCGGGCACGGGGGTGGCGCGAGTGTGCTGAGGGGAGAGAGAGGGGTGGGGCACGGGGCCGATTGTTTTTTAATAAGGTTGAATTTCTTTGCCGTCTGCTAGCAAACGACAAGGATTTGGATACGCTCTTTGCCATCTGCTAACAGACGGCAAAGAAGCAGCAGACAACAAAGAAAGTGGCCGATAGGTGGTTCTCGTTAGCTTCGATGCCGTCTGCTAGCAGACGGCAAAGAGCTGGCTGACGGTAAAAATGATATTTGTCGTCAGCTCTTTCTTTGCCGTCAGTTTTTTTGTAAGCTGATGGCAAAGACCTTCTTTGCGTCAGCTAGCAGACGGCAAAGACATGGCTGACGACAAAGATCCTGATTCCAGTAGTGATTGCAACTGGATATCTTCTTGCTTTTAGGTTGTTTGACAGTCTTGACCAGGTGGCTATGGTGTACTGGTGTTATTTTTGTTATGAACCTGGCTTTTTTAAAGATCTAAAATGGATTTTTAAATTTAAAAGGACTCAATACCAAGCAAGATATAGTGTGCCATAAGTACAATGGTTCTTTAGTTGTACATTTATTGAATTGTGCGTCCACATGAATCTTGACTCTTTGGTTTTTCTTTACAGGTGAGTGTTTGGTTTATCTTTATGGATCAACGATTTCTCTTGCTCTCTTTGTAGTTTATGAGCAACATGTCAATATTGTTGATGACGATCAAGATGTTGCTGCTGTTGGTGGTCAAGATGTTGCTGTTGTTGATCATGAGGATCATGATGTTGCTCATGCTGATCTTGTTTACGGTAATAATCGTCATGACGTTGGAATGGTGGTAGTGTTGCACTTCTATTTCTTTGTTTTTGGTGAGTGTCCAAGTTCTGACCTCCTCAAAGATAAAATAAATGAAACCATCACAACCAGAAAAGAAGTACATTGTCAACAAGTTGGATGGGTCTTCGATGATCTTGCTCGCCACTGGAACTACTATTGCAAAACGTCGCTTTTACTCAGCCTCATGATTAAAGACACATAAATTGCACGAGCACTAAAGGTTGCGAAACCGTATATCTATGTGGAACTGAGAAAGTAGATCCAAAGTTACCGTAAAATGGCTTAGGAGTGCAGCCAATACATTGTTGGACATCATAAGGACATCCAAGTTGATTTCAAGTTAACAAAGCAAAAGGTGCACAAGTTAGTAAAAGGAAAAGTTGTTGGATGATGAATGTATAAAAAATGAAGCCTATAACAGGATCGTGGATGCTTGTCTAATGTTAGTAATGTATTCCAAGCTTGTACTTGGGGTGAAGTGAGAGAGGAAAAATATCAGAAGCCACTCTACCTTGAAGAGTTTGTGGTGAAGGAAATTTCAGAGAAGGCTATTGATGGTGAGGCATTGTTTTTGGCATAGTTCAAGTCTTCTGTAACTGAGCACGAAAAAGCTATAGAGGTAATAATTCAGTACTTGCATTACACCATGTTATAGTTTATTTCTGTTGTTGATTTTTTCGTAATTGAAAACCTGAACTAGAGATTTGCATTATTTTCAGCGCCGATCAACTATCTTATTGGGTTTCGTGATGTTACCGTCCTCATTTTAAAACGGCGGGGTTACTCCATGCTTGTGAACCCTTCATTGGATCTCAACGATGTCAACCAGTGGTGCAAAAGGTTTAAAGTTTGTAACCAAAGGTAATTTAAGGCTGGCCTTATGATTCCATAGGGCTCCAACCCCACCTTGCCGGTTAGTGAATATCCTTTTGTTTACTTAGACTCTTGGTGAATACAGAAATATATTTATACAAAACTTTCATACTTGTTTAATTTTTTTATTAAACTAGACTATTAGAGAATATCTTTTTTGCTTACTTGGTTGGTATAATTATCCACACAACAACATTATTAAATAATAATTACTGTTAATATTAATATAATCATGGTGTGTATTATTGATAAAAAATCAGCAACAATTAAACTTCATATTATAGTAAAAATTGTTTGAATTGAAATTTGATGATTGCATAAATCATGTAGTGTATTTTTACTTATTTCTGTGTGTATATATATGTGTGTGTCTCTGTATATTTAAATACCAGTATGGTTTAGATATCTTTAAAGCATATCATTCATCCAATATCTATCTTGATAGTGGTTTCTAGTGGACTATTAAGTACCTAGAAGACCCGTTGTGCCGTTGGTCCAGAGATCAATTGCAACCCGAAAGTTAAGTGAAATATTTTAAACATAAAGTGAAAGTTAAGTGAACTATTTGAAGAGACCAACTGCAACCAAGAAGCGAAGTACCTAATACAACCGAAAATTCAGGTAAACTATTTGAATGATGCTTTCATGAATGGTTTGAAAGTGGTTATATTCATATTGAGTTTGTATCTACTTTGTATATTTACGATTAATGTTGCACATGTGGCTCTATGCATCGTTGGTCAAATAGCGGGCAACTAAGCTGAACTGGAGCCGAGAAAAGAAACAACTCACGAATAACATATTTTAAAATAATCCACAAATGCAAAAACATATCCAACCAAGAACTTAGGAGTTCTATTTTAATGATGTTTTCAGGAATTTCCTGTATGCGATTAAGTTCGACCACACCCCTACGACAAATGACGTGAACCATCGGAACTGGGTTTACCCTGAGAGGGGTGGTTATCACAATTTAATTTCGCCATGACAACGGTCAAATAAAGAGCGGAACATGCCAGTCTAGGGGGCGTAATTCGTTGGTTGACGACATGCCCAGGGCCACCTCGCCTGCCGCCCACTGCCCTCATCCTGCGTATGCAGCCCCATGCGTTCATGGTAGGGCATGGCGTTTGCTCCACCAAGTAGAGGCGTCGACTCTGCATGCGACGGGTGCGCTCTAATAAGCCCCTTCGCACCCGAGTAAGTCCAACAAGCGAGCTCATTAAAGCTCCACAAAAGTGCCAACGGGACAAAGCCAATGACCACAAGTGCCCGGGTAGGCAAAGCCATAGCCGTGAGAAAGAGAATGAAACAGAGCTTCATCACCGACAACGTGCGCAAGTGTGTGTATGTACTATGCATTTTCCTTTCGTGCATATCACAACCGACCAGGGATGGAGGTCACCGTGTTAGTCGGGCCCTCTCTTTTGTACCTAAAGCCAGTGGCCTTCCGCCAGCCTGACAACAACACAAGAGAGGTATCCGATGCCATCATATTCCAGAAACAATGCGCAAAAGGCCTAACCGCATCTTCCACATCATGTGTAGGGCGTTGGCCTCGGCTCGCTCATCGGAGAGACCGGCATCATGTGGAGGGCGAATTCGTTACTTTGCTCCATGACGGGTGGTATCCCTTTGGTCCCTATCTATCTTTCCTCCTCGTCCTAATGAGCCAGTGTTCGGATCCGCCTGGTCCTAGTTAAGAAAGCGATTAAATGGACTAAATCTGACAATCAATGCTTTCTGCAAAAGGATTACTAGGAACACGGTGGATTTTTTAAAATTTAGAGACTCGGTGGTATTTTACAATCCTAATCACAAATGTGGTGGTTTTGTGCAATTAACTGTTGCCAAACAGATAAAGAAATAGAAGGAAACACTTCTGCTTTGGCACACCCCCCCTAAATATAAGGACAGCTCAGATTAGACCATACCTCTTCATAATAATGGACATGATAGTCATATTCTTCCCCTGCCGTACTAAACGATAGACATTGACGAGTTTCCTTTTTTTAGAAGAGGCCGAGTTTCCTATTTGGCGAGTGCCCGTTAATGCACAAACACTCTCCGGCACTAGACCGGCGCATTAATCTATTATTTTTTATTTTTTAAACCACAAAAAAGTGTGTCCCACAGAATTCGAACCGACATACTTCAGGATTTAACACAACCAAACTTATCAACTCGGCAACCCAACCTCATGTGCAACATTCGTTTTCTATTCTTAAAATACACATTGAAAAACGCATTGTTTCTTGTTTTTTTTCCTTTTTTCCTTTGTTCTTTCCTAAATGTGGAAACTTCTTAAATCTGAGAATTTTATTTTCAAAAATGATTTTTTCCAAATTCTTAAAAAAATCCAAAATTGAAGATGTTCTTCTAGATTCATGAACTATTTCTGAAATCAGCGATTTGTGCTTGAAAAATTGATGAAATTTATTTCAAAATCAATGATTTTTTTCAAACTTGTGAAATTTTTCCCAACTTTTGATGAATTTTTTGAATCTGGTTACTCTTTTTGAAAATCGATGGATTTGTGTCGGTGTGAAGCACCAAATAGGAGTACCAGCTACTCCTTTTGACCTTTCGGCGCCTGAAGCACCGAATAGGAGCTCCCGTACATGGAGTAGCGTCACACAAACCATCACACACATCCCTCTGTCCTCGGCCTGGTCCATTAATTTGCAATTTTTGTGTTTCAGACAAGTTGATAATTTTTTTAAAGTACATGGTTTGCAATTTGTGTTCGCCATCAATTACTGGGAATTTTCATAATTTTCAAAAAAACGGCCAAGTCTATAAACTTTTCATACATAATTTAGAATTACAAAAATGTTGGCAAATTTCAAAAAATTGTTGGCATACAAGAATATGTTCATGTTGATTGATAATGACGAAAATTGCCAATAACTGAGGCATTCAAATTAGGTAAAAATTACATTCCCACGGATGCACCCGTTTGGCCTAGTCTAGCACACTCCTCTCAACTGCTGGTTTTTTGAACTTTGGATAAATCACCCCACCTTCTTGCACCAGCTTGGCACAAACATATGAGCCATCCATGGAAGGTTCGCATGACTTCCGACAGCTGTTGCATGTTGTGACATGTCCGGTCATTATTTGACCCTTTTTCATTGAGAAACCTTAGAAAATGCAAAACTTTGGTCATAGAAGTTGTTGGGAAATTTTTGGGGCCATTTGACGGATGTCGAAAAACAACGTGCTCTCAAGCTAACCCTTCCTGCCCTACCCAAACATCATCCGATGCACATGGTCTATTTTTGGACATCCTTGAAATGACTTCAACTTTTGCACGTAGGTCGGAATGCCCACTGTAGGCATCAATGTCAAGTTTGAACAAACTCGGACACCATATGCAAGTTGCTTCATGTCTGACTAAAAAACTTAGCATGGTGGCTTCAATTAGTCATACAAGGCCATGAAAAATAATTGGTGCCATTTAAGGATTTTTGGGATACAACATGCTATTAGACGGAGCCTTCTTGCCTACTTGAACCTCCGTTGAATATGGCGATTTTTAGACAAAAAGGTATTTTAAATCATAATTTAAGCAGATACTTATTTATGTGTATATACATGTGTCTATGTGTGGTTTAGATATCTTTAAAGCGTATCATTCATTCAATATCTATCTTGATAGTGATTTCTAGTGGACTATTAAGTACCTAGATGAACCGTTGTGCCATTGGCGCAGAGATAAATTGCAGCCCGAAAGTTAAGTGAACTATTTCAAACATAAAATGGTAGTTAAGTGAACTATTTGAAGAGACCAACTGCAACCAAGAAACAGAGTACCTAATACAACTAAAAATTGAGGTAAATATTTGAATGTTTTTTTTTCATGAATGGTAATCCACAAATGCAAAAACATACACAACCAAGAACTTAGGAGATCTATTTTAATGATGTTTTTGAGGAATTGCCTAGGCGATTAAGTTCGACCACACCCCTACGACAATTGGCTTGAACCATCGGAACTCGGTTTACCCTGAGAGGTGTGGTTATCACACTTTAATTTGGTGCATGACAACGGCCAAATGAAGAGCAGAACATGCCTGTATGGGGGCCCTAATTCGTTGGCCGACGACATGCCCAGGGCCACCTCACCTGCCGCCCACTGCCCTCATCCTGTGTATGCAGCCCCATGCGTTCATGGTGGGGCATGGAGTTTGTTCCACCACGAGAAAAAAAAGAGAGGCATCGACTCTGCATGCGATAGGTGCGCTCTAATAAGCCCCTTCGCACCCGAGTAAGTCCAACGTGCGAGCTCATGAAAGCTTCACACAAGTTCCAACGGGACACAGCCAATGACGACAAGTGTCTGGGTAGGCAAAGCCATAGCCGTGAGAAAGAGAATGAAAGAGAGCTTTGCCACCGACAATGAGCGCAAGTGTGTGTATGTAGTATGCACTTTCCTTTCATGCATACCATAACCGACCAGGGATGGAGGTCGTCGTGTTAGTCGCGGCCTCTCTTGTGTACCTAAAGCCAGTAGCCTTCCGTCGGTCTGACAACAACACAAGAGAGATATCCGACACCATCGTATCTATATCTATTACCTACTAATAAAGCAAGGTGTGTTTCGTCAATTTTTCATCCATTCGCCGCCGAAAAGATTTTTTTTCTATCCGAGCTGGTACTAAATTCTTAAGCATTTGTCTGCTAGAAAAAGAATTTTCTTACGTGGGCCGTGCGCTGTGGACCGGCGAAGCCAGCCCACTTTTTTTTTCTGCCCAAGCGGCTGGGAAAGTTCTATTTTCCGCATAGGGCAAAAAATAGTCTAAGTTTCACACAGGACAACCAATAATGAGCTGGCCTATTTTTCTTATTTTCTGTGTTTTATTCTTATTTCTATTTTTCCTTCCCTATCTCTTTTTTCACTTTCAATTATACTTTTATTTTAGAATTTATTTCGTAAATTAAAATTCTAAAAAAAGTTCAAAACTAGATAAAATGAATTTTAGAAAATGTCAAAATTCCAAAGTTTTGTTTCTATTTTGAGAAATGTTCAGAACTTGCAAAAGTTTTCCATTTTTTGAAAAACATTTTTTTCAAAATTGTTCGAGATTTCTAAAAGAAAATGGCATTTCAATAATTGCTCCAAATAGAAAAAATATTCTTATTTTAGTGAAATTTTCAAAATAAAAATAGTATTCATGTATAAAAGATACACGTTTTCTAAAAATCTTTTGAATTTTCAACACATATTCCCGTTTTAAAAGATGTTCACAAATTCAAATAATATTCATGTTTTTATAAAAAAAGTGGGTAGTTTCAAAAAAATTGTTAATTTTTGAAGATGTACCTTCATATTTTGTTCGCATTTTTTTGATAGTGTACATAATTTTTTAAAAATGCTTCAGGATTTAAAAAATTGTTCATGTTTCCTAGAATATTCAGAAACTTCATACTTGAAAGGATTGAAAGGAAGAGTAGATTGAATAACTCATGGGCCTTCTCTGGCGTATGATGATGTAACAAAACTCTTAAATGCCCTCAATCAATGAATGGAAAAACAGCGGATTGACTCATTCACACGCGGCAAAATCGAGAAAGCTAAATGTTCCTTTCTCGTGTGCACACATGGTTTTGCTTGCATATATAATTCTCAATGACTTTAAATGCATACCATTTTATCTCCCGTTGCAACCCACGAACATATGTGCAAAAAGGATTGACCGTGTCTTCCGCATCCTGTGTAGGGCATTTGCAGGGCGGGTTAAAGAGACCAGCATCATGTGCAGGGCGGGTTCGTTACTTTGCTCCATGACCGGTTGTATTCCTTTGGTCCCTATCTATATTTCCTCCTGGTCCTATCGAGCCAGTGTACTTCGTCTAGTCCTTGTCAGGAAAGCGATTAAACGGACTAAATCTGACAATCAGTGCTTTCCGCAAAAGAATTACTAGAAACACGGTGGCTTTTCAAAATTTAGGGACTCGGTGGTTTTTTACGATCCTAACCACAAATGTGCCCCCTCCCCCCCTAAACACAAGGACGGCTCAGATTAGCTCATACCTCTTTAGAAAAATGGACATGATAGTCATATTCTTCCCCCGCCGTATACTAAACGCCGGACATTGACGAGTTTCTATCTTTTTTTAGTAGAGGATGACCCTGTTTGGCGTTAACCCGTTAATGCGCATACACTCTCCCGCACTGGGCCGGCGCATTCATTTTTTTATTTTTAAATCCACAAAAAAGTGTGTCCCGCAGGAGTCGACCAAAATTCTTCAGGATTTAGCACAGCCGAACTTATCAACTCGGTAACCCAACCTCATGTGCAACATTCGTTTTTTATACTTAAAATACACATTGAAAAACGCACTGTTTACTGTTTTTTTTCTTCTTTTTCTCTTTTGGTTTTCTTTGTTCTTTCCTAAATGCGCAAACTTTTTAAATTTTAAAATTCTATATTAAAAAATTAAATTTTTTAAAAGTCGTGAACTTTTTTTCAAAATTGAAGATTCGTTTTCAGATTCATGAGCTATTTCTCAAATCAGTGATTTTTTTTTGGAAAATTGATTAACTTTATTGCAAAATCCATGATTTGTTTCAACATTTTGAAAACTTACCTAGATTTTTATGAACTTTTTTTGATCTGGGAACTCTTTTTGTAAATTGGTCGATTTGTTTCCGTGCCTGAAGCGCCTTATAGGAGCACCAGTACACACATCCCTCTGTCCTGGGCGTGGCCCATTAATTTGAAATGTTTGTGTTTCAGACAAGTTGATAAATTTTAAGAAAGTACATGGTTTGCAATTTGTGTTCGCCATCAATTAATGGGAATTTGTCATAATTTTGAAAAAATGTTCAAGTCTATAAAGTTTTCATACATAATTTAAAATTACAAAAATATTGACAAATTTCAAAAACTGGTTTGTATACAAGAATATCTTCAAGTTGATTGATAATGACGGAAATTGCCAATAGTTGAAGCATTCAAATTATAAAAAATGCAAAACTTTGATCACATAAGTTGTTTGTAAAATTTTTGGGGCCATTTGACGGATGTCGAAAAACAACGTTCTTTCAAATTGACCCTTCCTGCACTACCCGAACGCCATCAGATGCACATGGTCTATATTTGGACATCCTTGAAATGACTCCATCTTTTGCAAGTAGGTGGGCATGCCTATGGTATGCATCCATGCCAGGTTCGAACAAATTCCGACACCATATGCAAGTTGTGTCATGTGCGACTATTTACCGGTCATTTTTTAACAAGAAAATGCAAGAATTGTTGAAAATTTAAAAAACGATGCATGATGCTTTTAATTGGTCATGCAAGACCATTAAAATTTTTGGGGCTATTTATGGAATTTTGGGATACAACGTGCTATTAGACGGATCATTCTCGCCTGCCCGAACACCCTCCTTTGAACATGACATTTTTTTCGAAAAATTCATGAAATGACCTCAACTTTTGTCAGCAGGTGGGCATGCCCATGGTAGGCATCCAAGCTAGTTTGAGAGAAAAATGTAATTTAAATCATAAGTAAACAGGTACGTAGAACTGTTATTTTAAATTTCCATATTTCCGCGCGGGGCGATGGACCAGCCTAGTTGGGCCTATGAAAAAAGTATTTAATTCGTGTACTCTTTTTCAAATCAATGAACTTTTTCAGTTTCCTGAATTTTATTGTCAAATTCGTGAACTTTTTTCAAATCGATGAACTTTTTTTCAATTTCGTGAACTTTATTCTCAATTTCATGAAAAACAATTCAAAATGATGTTCATATTTTGAAAAACTATTTGGGAATTTCAGAAATGTTCGTGTTTTCCAAAAATTGTTCTGAATGTCTTTGTTCAATATTTCACAAACTTTGAGACAAATGATCATATCTTCAAATTTTGTTCCGCAATTTAAAAAATTTCATATTCTGGTATTTCAGAAAATGTATGTCTTATGTTCCTGTTTCAAAAATTTCAGCGATTTATTTTATTTTTTCAATTTTTTAAGTTTCAAAAATCTTCGCATTTTGCATTTCCCAAAAATTGGAAATATAATTTTGTTAAAAATAAGTTCATGAAATTTGCCAAAGTTCAAAAAGTTAAAAAAGTTAATAAGTTAATTTCTTTGTGAATTAAGAAAAGAAAAAAAAAGAAAGAAACAAGGAATTAATAATAAAAATGAAAATCAAGAATTCCCGAAGAAAATGGCCATACAAAAAGTGTAGACCGGAAGGATTTTTATTAATGTCATATTTCCCATAAAAAGGTAGAAATAAAAAAAATTTGTAGAATAGCTTAGCTGTCCTATTGCTTATCACCTGCATGTCTAAACGTGGAGTGCTGAGTTTGAATGCCAGCCATCGCGCTTGTCCTAGTGGTTGCCAAAGGTTAGTATTGCCTTTTATACGTTTGTGTATCTTCGGGTTGGATCCTTTTGATCTATTTTATTTTCTATCGGCGGTGGTTGCTGTTTTGATGTGTTGGTCCTAGGGGTCTTATCACGACGACTTTCTAACTGTCTACTACAACAAATTGTGCCCGACTCCGTCGATGGAGGGCCGATGACGGCGGCATGCCTTCAGCTCACTTCAGAGTTTATAGTCATCGCAAGGTGGTCTACGGATCATAATGTAATATTTATTATTTTTTGTGTTCGTTGTACTGCTATGATTGATGATAAATACTCCATTCGTTCTCAAATATTTGTCTTCCTAGACATTTTAAATGGACTACAACATACAGATGTATGTAGACATATTTTAAAGTGTAGATTCATTCATTTTGCCTCGTATGTAGTCACTTGTTAAAATCTCTGGAAAGTCAAATATTTGGGAAGGAGAGAGTAGATTGAAAGTTTTTTTTGCGAAAAAAGAACCGAGAACCACATAAAAAAGTAAGAAACAAAAGCACTTGAGGTAAAATTATAGATTGAAGAAGAGTACTTTCGTCTGATGGGTCTCTCACATACTCTCGTTCGAGCGCAAATATATGTATCTTTCAAAATGCGAACTAATATGTGGTTAGATGTTTAGAAGGACAGTAGTACCTCTAACCCATCAAAGTTCAAGTCCTAAACTACTTGATATTGTGCTCGCATTATTTTAAATTTATTTCAGACTTGCACGTACATTCGTTCAATGGGAGGAAACATTCCTTGAAGTCATCGGGTTCCACGGGTTCACGTTGTCTTAATCCGTAGATGAACCGCGGTGGCGCCCGGTTTGCCTCTATCGGATGTTCCGGTTCTGAAGCATACGCTTGTTGGAAGATTCGGGGCGAGTGAATTATTCCAAGTCGAAGATGCTACAATAGAGCTTTCGCTGCCGTTTATGGACTTCTCTTCCTTTCGATAAGTCATTTTTTCTTTGTTTTCGAGCCAGTAAAGTCAGCATCATGGCAGAAGTTGGCTTTTCTGTCCATCTTTTTTTTGCAAATATTTTGTTCGCAAATAAAAAGCAGTGACAAGCAAAATGTAGAAATTTATAATAGTGACAAGCAAAATGTAGAAATTTATAATAGTGGAGTCTTCCAAGAAAGCGACGTTGTTTTTCACTGAGAACGACACTCTGGGTCAAGCACCATAGTCAATGCATTTGCTTAAGAATTTTTTTGGCGAATAATTGTTGAAGGGGTGTGCCTAAGTCTTAGTTGACTGAGATTTAACCAAGTTTTTGTCTAGTGACATAACATACGAGAGAGAAAAAGAAAAAAAATGAAAAGAAAGTTTTGCACGAATCTCAATGTGAAATCTTACGCATATAGCATCGACTGAGACTTAACAAAATCTCACTCGAGTAAGACATACCAAGACTGTTGCTGAAGTTGAGCTGGAAAGAATAAAATTGGCAGACCAATTTATCAAGGGAAAAAACCATAGTCAATCCTCTCTTAGTTTTCAAGACTAGTGAGTACTGTCTTGTTTGCATTCTGTTAAATGATTCATCATTCAGAACCATATATACCGGCGTTGGATGTGTGTACCTTTTAATTTGAGATGAAGTGGAGTCTTGTTGCCCACCAAGGCACCAACCTGGAAACCTCTATAGCCAAGCACCAGCACGAGTGACTCGGAAAGTTCAAACTCCATTGCTACTTCCAGGTCTGGGTGGCTGGCTATTCTTCCAAGCTCCCATCCATGGCTTCTCTCGTGTTCCTCCTCCTCTTCAGCCAAATCCTACTATGCAGAGCCGTCGACACCATCGACACCACCACACCGTTGTTTGGGTCACAGCTGATTGTGTGGCAGGGCAACCAATTCACCTTGGGCTTCTACTCCCCACCACTAAGTAATACCACCTCTTCCAACACCGGCAATTACTACATAGCCATATGGTATAGTGGCATGGTGCCGGTGACCACCGTATGGATGGCCACCACCAACATGTATGTGTCCGACCCGACACTTAAAATATGTCCCAGTAAACTTTTTCGGTTTTAGAGTAGTGACGAAGCCATTAGTTGAAAAATGTCTAAAATAAGGATTTTGGATTGTTGGAAATGTTAATACTTTTTCGACTAATCTAATCCATGAGTATACTATAAACATGACAAATACGGTATGCATCTCATACCGATACCTAAGCATATTAGCATGTACAGTACACAAAACTGAACCATCTATGACCAGAATATATACTGCTAGTACTTCTACGAGTAAACGAGAAATGAACAAACAATACCTTCCGGTCAGCGAAGCTAACACGGCAACAACAGCCCCTACGTCGTCTGTGGCCTTCTTGGCGGCAGCGTCTTCGACCATGTTGTCAATGCAGGGAAGTAGTGGAAGCAGAGGAGTACGAAGATCAGTGGCAGAGCCAAGGGGGGACGAGCAGGGGCCCAACGATCGACTAACTCTTTGCAGGAGTAATTACCAATTAGATTTGGTGAATACGTATTAGCCAATTTAAAACTGATAGTATAAAATCTCAATAGAAAACGTATTAGGCTGGTCATAGTGGGAAGTAACTTAGACTAGTAACATGCATCTATGCTACTACCTGTATAGTGCATAGTACCATAGATTAGTATCATAGGTGGTCTCATTTATTGCCATGCATGACAGATAGTAGCATCACATTTATTATGTTACGGTATCTACCTATGTTACTATAACCATCTCTCTTTTCTTTAATTGCATGTCACATAAGCATGTTTGCGAGTCCCAAGTGCATGATACTACTTATGTTACCCCCACTATGGCCAGCCTTAGCCTCCCCCGCTCTTAACTAGTACCAACTTTCTAAAAAAAATTAATACTAGTCCTTGTGGTTACCTAAAAAGGCTCCTGACCTGATTAACGTGCGATCTGAGCGATTAGCGCAGCCGGCGGCGGCTAGCTTATGCCCTCCCTGCTCGCAAAGTTTGATCGAATCAGGCGACAACAGTGCACGGCGAATCCTGGAAACTACTCTAGCGGTTAACTCCCAAGGTTAGCACTATTAAGTACTCTCAATTAATCCCTCTCAGCTCTCATGTTATATGTGTCGAATTGTACAGCCGATCTAGCGGTTAATTCTATTGTACTCCCAAATTAAAATTGAGGGAGTGGTCTACGATGCTAATTTATTTGTAGTTTCTTTTAATTGTTCGATTTATGACGCGCTTGTGAAGGGAAAATCGTCGCCAACACCATAGAGATTAGTTCAATTTTTATGCATGTTGTTTCAAGTTCCTTTTTTAGAGTATGTTGTTTCAAATTCTGAACATATTGAGAGGCAAACGTGCAAATTACCACTCCCCAATCCGATGGAAGATGACTTGCTACGAAATTACATGATAACCTACATTGATAAGGAAACTTAGCAACTAGGTTATCTTCTCATGAAATTATTAAATAAAATCATCTTACTGGCAGTTTTAGGGGAAATTTTAAAACTAAATGCAGCTATGTTTTAATTTTCTTGCCGTGCCACATTATTTAGTATTGTACTCGGTACTCTTTTTTTTTTTTTGCACCACACAGTTTTATTTTGTAAGTTACCTTGGCCCCCCTATACGTAAATCCTGGCTTCGCCCCTCGAAGATGGGTCGGATCGGGAACAGTCGCCGTTCTTCTGAGCAGGATTCCGGAGGGTGCATTTGTTAGCGACTTCCTTAAGTAATCCCAGATTAATTAATTAGTAGTAACGTGTGTACCACTTCTCTTCACAAGCTCCCAATGGCAATGGTAGAACAACCCTTATAAAGGTGTCTCAACTCTCCTTAACTAGCAAGGTAATATTAAACTTCCCAGCACCTGCCATATCCTACATGGGCTTCAAGATTAATCAGAAATGATTGTTCATATGGGCCTAAAGCCAACCTATGATTCAACAGTCTCTAGTCACACATTGCACATACTCGTGGTTTCACTCAGAGTTAATAGAACAACGGATCGCCTCCCTGTTTTTCTAAAACACATCGCACGTACTGGGCCCTGTTGTTCTGAAACACATTTCACTTACTGAGGTAACGCATTGATGCGATCATATACTTGGTAAAAACATGAATTTTACTCTATGCACTAGCCATTGTTCTGAAGCATATGCTTGTTTGAAGATGGCAGACAAGTCTTACATGATGTATATAACGATGCTACAATAGATCTGTCGCTGCCGTGGCAGGACTTCTCTGCCTTCAGTCAAGTCTTCCTTTTTTGTTTTCCAGCTAGTAAAGTCAGCATCATAGCAGAAGTTGTCTTTTCTGTCCACCATATTTTTGCCAATATTGTGTCCAAAATAAAAAGGAGTGACAAGCAAATATAGCAAAAAAATTTGGGAAAAGGACATCATGGCTAGCTTTATTAAGATCAAATAAGAGTTACATCGTTCACTAGATGTGGAACTAAGAACCCAGGAGGTTCATCAGTCCAACTAGTCTCACACTTATTACAAAAACTGAATTTAGCTAGCTCATGAGCTACCGAACTTTCTTCACGAAAACAATGAGAAAAGATGACATTTTCTATCGAAGTTGCCGTGTCAATGCATTCAGCGAAGACCACCGCCGCTGCATCCCACCACTAGAAAGCGAGCGTGGTTGTTGACTGAGCTCCACAGTCCATGCATTTACTTAAAAAAAATTGTTGCGAATAATTGTTCAAGTTGAGCTGGAATGAATAAAATAGGCAGACTTTTTTAATTTTTGCAAAAATATCAGATTTATTATAAAGACTCGCCGGAATTTTGAAAAACCCCAAACATAATAAAAATTACATCGAGCTTCGTGGATAATCCAACGACCATTGTGGCTGCCAGAACGAGCTGCCGACGCGCTGATGTCGCTACTCCCATACTGGAGCCGGCCTGACCTTGTCGATAAAAGCCGGAAAGTCTTCGTGCACGTGCCCCAAAAGGACCAGCATTCGGGAGCCGCAACTGTCGCCATTGGATACTTGAATCGATCTGCAGAACCTGATACAAAATCTCGCCATTGCGTATGCACGTCGAGAAACCCTAACCTCGCCGCTCCTAGCAGGAATCTAGGCCGGAGTTCCGTCTAATCCGTCCCGGTGAACGAACTTGAGGAGGATTGGAGCCCCGAAGACTAACTCGAAGAAGAAGCGATGCCATCCGTCCGCGCACTGGCCTTGCGAGAACCAAAACCCTACCTAAGCCGAGGCACTAGGAATACCTCCCAACCACCGGCTGCCGGAGGGGCAGGCGGAGGGGAGGCGAACCCACAGGCTCGCTGGCAGAGATCGAAGGGAAGAAGGCTTTACCTAGTCGCCCTGCAAGAGGGAAAGAAAAGGTTTACAATTAGCAGAACAATTTATCAAGGGAAAAAACCCAGAGTCAATCCGCTCTTAATTTTCAACACTAGTGAGTGGTGACTAGTTTGCATTCTGTTAAATGATCCTTTCAATCGGCCTAGCTAGTGGAGAAGAACGATCCTTTCTATTTGAGATGAGGTGGAGTCTTGTTGCTCACCAACCTAGAAACCTCTATATCCAGGCACCACCTCGAGTTACTCGGAAAGTTCAAACTCCCTTGCTCCTTCTAGCTCTGGGTGGCTGGGTATTCTTCCAAGCTCCCATCCATGGCTCCTCTCGTCTTCCTCCTCCTATCCGGCCAAACCTGCACCGCCTTCAACATCATCGACTCCACCAGACCATTGTCCGGGTCACAGCAGATTGTGTCCCTGGGCGGCATATTCACCTTGGGCTTCTACTCCCCACCAATAAGTAACACCACCTCTTCCACCTCCGGCAATTACTACATATTGATATGGTACAACAACATAGTGCCAGTGACCACCATGTGGACGGCAACCACCAACGTGCCCGTGTCCGACCCGACCACTGCCTCCTTGGAAATTGCCGGCGACGGCAACCTGATCCTCCTCGATCAAGCAAAGAACCGGCTGCTGTGGTCGACCAATGTACGTATACCCTCCAACTCAACCATGGCAGTAATCAGGGACAGCGGTAGCCTAGAACTAATTGATGCCTCCAATTGGTCGACACTTTATTGGTAAAGCATAGACCATCCCACAAACACCTTGCTTCCCGGCTCCAAGCTGGTGCTGAACATAACCACAGGTGTGAGCCAGAAGCTTGTTCCTTGGAAGAACAGCGCTGACCCATCTCCTGGGTTCTTCTCTCTGGAGCTAAACCGTAACGCGGAGTTCTTTATTCGGTGGAATGAATCTGTAAACTACTGGACCAGTCACCCCTGGAACGGCATATACTTCAACTCTGGGCCAGAGTTGTCGGACCCTAACTCTTACGACTTCCAGTTCGTTAACAACGCCACACAAAGCTACTCGGTGAAGGATTACAGTGTTGTCTCGCGGTTCATCATTGACGTGGGCGGACAGTTCAAGCTGCTAACATGGGCAGATGAGTCACAACAGTGGAGCTTGGTCTATGCCCAACCACTTGCGCACTGCGACGTGTATGCGCTCTGTGGGGCATACAGGAGCACCTGCAGTAACGATCCGTTGTCGTACTGCAACTGTGTCAAGGGATTCAGACCGAAGGTTCTGAGTGACTGGGACCTTCAGGATTACAGTGGCGGGTGCAAGAGGAACACGCCGTTGCAGTGCCAGACCAACTCTTCTCAGTCTGATAAGTTTTACGTCATGGAAGATGTGTTGCTGCCTGATAACGCTCAACGCTTATGGTCTCCTTCAAGCCCTCGGGAATGTGAGGTGGCTTGTTTGAATAGTTGCTCTTGCACTGCTTACAGTTACAATGACAATGTGTGCCTTGTTTGGAATGGGGACCTGGTTGACCAAAAAACATACATGGGAGGCACGCTCGTCCTCAGGCTCGCGGCATCTGAGCTACCAGATCAACAAAGGAGGAAAACAAACATCATTGGCTCAGTTGTTGGTGGAGTTGCTGCAGTTTTGGTAATACTTGCAATTATGTTGTTCTTTCTATCCCATGCGTGCCTTCGAGTCAGAACTTTTCAGATATCCAATTATGCTGGAGGCGCACCAACTGACTTTGGGTACAATGTGTTAAACGTAACGCATGGGATATGTAGGTTCGGTAGGACTCCTAGCTATTCACGTTGTATTCTTATCTCCTGTAACCGAACTCTCGATCTCTTTCTTATCCCTTCCTCTCCAAGATTGTAATCCCAACGATGTATGCGCTATCACCAGGGAGGTGCGCCCCTGCCTATAAACACGAAGGGCGTCCCCTCATACGAGGCAAGACGCTTTCCGCCTATCGCACACAATGATCTGTTGGATGATATTCAAACAACAGATTCACTTCTTATCAATCTGTCAACACTAAGAGTTGCTACAAATGACTTTGGCGAAGGAAATATGCTTGGTAAAGGAGGTTTTGGGATGGTTCATAAGGTACAAACCAAACCATGCCATATGTGCAATTTATCAGCTTTATATATTTACCAATGAGTATGTATCCTGTCTTGCATAGGGAGTCCTTCCTGACGGCAAAGAAATAGCAGTGAAACGGCTATGTAAGAGTTCCAGACAAGGAATAGGGGAGCTGAAAAGTGAACTTGTCCTAGTTGCTAAGCTTCGCCACAGGAATCTTGTGAGCCTGATCGGCGTTTGTTTGGAAGCTCAAGAGAAAGTACGTGTGTATGAATTTATGCCAAACAGAAGCCTTGATACCATTCTTTTTTGTATTACTTCTTCACTACTGATTTCTCAGAAAGAAAATTTTCACTGCCGCCAAGCTTAAATAGAAGTAGTACAAATGCCACCAAATTTTCACTGGGGAAGGAGGTTCAAGATTGTTTGTGGAGTTGCTAGGGGTTTACAATATCTCCATGAAGATTCTCAACTAAAGATAGTTCACCGGGACCTGAAACCAAGCAACGTTTTGTTGGACTTTGATTACAACCCTAAGATTTCTGACTTTGGCTTAGCAAAGATATTTGGAGGGGATCAATCAGAAGATGTCACTAGCCGTATCGCCGAGACATAGTAAGAAGTGTCATCATTTCATCATAGTTTAAGGCATGGAAGTAGAAGTTATAATAACAACTATCTTCTTCTTGCAGCGGATACATGTCTCCTGAATATGCCATGCATGGTCAGTTCTCAAAGAAGTCGGACACATTCAGCTTCGTTGTTTTGGTTTTAGAGATCGTCACAGGAAGAAGAAACAATGGCTCCTGCAACTCCGACAAATATGTTTATCTTGTAAATCTTGTTAGTACTTAAGAACCAATGCTAGTAAATTCGATGGACAGAGCTAAATCCCGATTATAAGATCTGAACAATTTCCCAATTTGGTGCAGGTATGGGAGCACTGGACCAGGGGAAATATCATAGAGTTGATCGATCCGTCCCTTACCGACCATCCTTCTCACGTGGACCAGGTGCTCAAGTGCATCCAAATAGGGCTGCTGTGTGTGCGGAACAGACCTGAGGATAGGCCGACAATGTCATCAGTGAGTACGTGATTGGATATGGCTTCTATTTTGCAGCTGAACATTCTCAACTACTCGAAATTGCAGCCATTTGTTCCTTCAATATTTGTTTTTCTTAATCAGGTAGGTGCTAATATGTGGTTTGTTGGACTTCATTTGGCATTGGATGTCTTACGATTGGTGATCTGGGGCTATCATCGTGGGGATAAATTTAGCAGCTTTACCATTTTCACTTGCACTTAAGACAAGGATTTTATATGGATCCTTGTCTTACGATTGTTCTAAAATTAGCATTCCTTTTGTAAAATTTCACTTGCACTTAAGACAAGGATTTTATATGGATCTTGTTTGTTTTCCATGGTGCAGAGTACACCTAATCTTCTGCTGATGGACAGACATATTTAGTGCTGTCATTGATAGCTTGGATTTAAAAGAGATCGAGTTACCTCATCAAAATTTTATTCTAAATAAAACAATATTGAGATGATTGATATTGAGAGCAAAAAATCCCCTGAAACCTAGATAGAGCCCTTTGTAATCATACCTCGCTGATGGATTGATCAATGCGTTGTTGGATCATGTGCTGGATCAACACACACACACACACACACACCTACCTGAACCTTGCATAGTTCAGATGGTTAAGGAGCAACTCTTATTGCTTCCCGTCAAGGTGAAGATAAGCCAAACAAGCCTCTGAAAGGATTATTTTTCATATTATAAATGTTTCATTACCAAATTTCACTCACCAAAAGCACTTCACTCCACGGCAACGACGCCAGAAAAGAGTCTTGATGACCCACAAGTATAGGAGATCAATCGTAGTCCTTTCAATAAGTAAGAGTGTCGACCCCAACGAGGGAGCGGAAGGAAATGATAAGCGGTTTTCAGCAAGATATTCACTTCAAGTACTGGAAGTAACGGTAATAGATAGTTTTGTGGTAGGATAATTCGTACCAAGTAACAATTAACTGTTTTTTTATCCTCCGCCTCCTCCTCCTCCAAGAAAAAAGTTAGGGTTCGTGCCTCTCGCCGGCGCCGGTCCGCCTCGTCTCCGGTGGCCTAGGGCCATGGAGGCGCGGTGTATCCTGGCAAGGGCCGGCGGGAGGGTTCCGTTTTTAGTCGTTTTTTTCAATCTTGTTAGGATTTTGTGTCCTACTCAGGAAGGCGAGACGGCGGTGGCTCCCTGAAGATGGAATAAAGGTCTCCCCGCCTAGTCCCCGTTCCGGCGGTGAGTCTAGCATCGTTGGTGGGCGTGTGGAGGTGTGTCTCCAGCAGATCTATCTTTGGTGGATTTGCTCGGATCTCGTCATTGTTCGTCCACGTTCGTGTGTCTTCGGTTTGGATCCTTCCGATCTACGTTATTTTTCATCGGCGGCGGTTGCTGTTCTAAGGTGCTGGTCCTATGGGGCCTTAGCACGACGACTTCCCGACTGTCTACTACAACAAGTTGTGTCCGGCTCCGCTGATGGAGGGGCAATGACGGCGGCTGCAGCGGGCCTGCACAACCAGTCGGCCTGCAGCGGGCCGACGGTGTATTATTTTTCAAAAAATTTATCCAGCATAATATTTATGAAAATTAATAAAAAAATGTATTATTTAAAAAAATTAGCGACTATCTATGCATTACGAGTGTATTGGGAAGGGAATCTGTGGCATACAAGTTAATGCCAATGGGAAGGCGATCTCTAAGAATAAAGTAACACACTCATCATTGATAGAAGACACTGAAAAGTAGTTCACAGATAAGTGATGGACAGGTCTCAATTATTTTCAAGAGGCCATCATGTTGACAAGAAAGTTGCCGCTCACCCTATTTTGACAACCAAGAAAATGCAATTCTATTTGAGAAAGTAAATGCAGGATTTTTTTTAGGGTGCATCTATACAGCAAACATGTGTGTAACAACAGTTAGATTTGAAAGTTAGAAGCAATGAAAGTTGTAAAACCAAAGCAACATTGGTTATGGTTCTTAAGAGCCGTGCTAGCCTCTTCCTAAATAAAAGTATGATCTGAACTAAGAAATTTGTTTAGTTTATGGGTTGGAAGTACCCCATATAAGCTTGGTCCATGTGAATTGGCACACTGTATGGAACAAAATAAAACTTAGCAGTACAATTTGGTAGTTAAACTACTCCTTACCTCAACATTCTGATTATTTGTAATAATAGTTGGCATTTATCAGGCAAGATCACTTGGAAATTGGTGGCTTGGTTCTGTTGTACTTCACAATTTGTGTTGCTTCTGTTCATTTTACAGGTTTTTATTTACTGTGATTTACAAAACAAAAGTAGCATAACTAAAATTTCTGCTTGTGTTGTCGCTCGAAATGGACGACATGCCTGGGTCGCCGGCACCGCAGCCGCTGCACTGGCTCTGGCAGCCATCGCTGCTGCCGCAGTATCCGAAGCGACTGCAGCTGAGGCAGTTTGCACACGCCCCGCTGCCAGCCTGCGAGCCACACCGTTGTGCGTTTACGGCCGTGGCGAGCGCTGCCGCAAGAACTATGGCCAGGATGACCGCCACCCTTCGGGATCTCAGTGTGGTGGTGGACTTCATCGGTCCGGCTAGTTCTATGGTGTCGGATAAGGGCGACAGATGCCATCATTTAATGAACTTCTGCATGGAAAATCGGTGGAGAAAAGTCACCGAGGTAGGTGCGTGCTACGCCATCGCAACCACGCGTTTGCTCATCCTTTGAATTATGGAGCATCGCAAGCCACATGATGTTTCCCACATCTAGTTTCTTCACTAGTACTCCTAAGAACACATGACCAGGTCCTTTCATAAATTATTGAACTGGACCAGGAATTGATGGATCAACATTGATATAAATTAGTTAATACATGATCAAGACGTACAGTGATCGGATTGGTGTTACCAAAAACAACGACAACAAGTTTTACCTGTTACTAATTCTAGATGATACCCGGGAATTACATGCAATAATTTCTATGAGATTCAGCGGTATGAAACTTTTGTTCTTATTAGCAATTATGAGAATGGAAACACAATCACATGTAATTTAATATACAAATTGTTATATAGTTGTAGAAAAATTATTTAATATACTAGTATGTAACATCTATGATGCATGTTAACACTAGTAGAAAAGGGGCCTATTGACCCGGTTGGTGAGGGCCTTTAGCCCCGGTTCATGAACCGGGACTAAAGGGTCGGTACTAATACCCTGGCCCTTTAGTCCCTGTTCAATCCAGAACCGGGACTGATGGGCCTCCACGTGGCCTCTGCGCTGAGCCCAGGCAGGAGGGCCTTTGGTCCCGGTTGGTAGCACCAACCGGGACCAATAGTCATCCACGCGTCAGCATTTCTGTGGCTGAGTTTTTGTTTTTTTTTTGAAAAGGGGGGGGGGGTTTGGGGTTTTGGGGGATAATTTAGGTGTTTCATATATTGTGTTAGCTAGCTAATTAATAGAGAGATGTGTCCTCTCTTTTGTCCGTGCTTGGTCGACGCTACGTACTATACATACGTATAGAGAGGACTAGCTAGACACGCTAGCTAGCTAGTAAGCAAATGAAGGAAACAGAAGATCGTCATGAACATATATGCATACAGAGGGAAGTGATATCGACCACCTCTCCTTCTCCGAGAGATTGGTCGAACAACAAGTTCTCGTATATCTATCCGACACTACCGGCTACATATATACAATAATTATCTTTTACAAAAATAATCTCCTAACATACGGACGCGTGGTCCACATAGTATTCTCCGTCTTCGGCGATCACGTGATCAAGAAAGAATGCCGCCAATTCCTCTTGAATTGCTCGCAGGCGATCTGGTGCTAGTAGTTCATCCCGCATCCGAAACATCTATCGGGAGGGGGTATATCGACAACAACAACGACGACACTAAATCTATGTCCCACAAGTGACGTGGGCATCGACGCCCGCGTCACTTTGTGGGACGTGGATGTCTATTTAATTAGGGTTTCCTCTACCGCTCGGCGACCCTCGACGACCCTCGTTCCCGATAAAAAAAAGAGGAAGAAGAAGAAGAAAAAAGAGGAGAAGAAAGAATAGAGGAGAAGAACCCCTCTATTCTTTCTTCTCCTCTTTTTTTCTTCTTCCTCTTTTTTTATCAAGGGGTCGAGGATCGCCGAGGGGTCGAGGATCGCCGAGCGGTCGAGGGTCAAGGGGTCGAGGATCGCCGAGCGGTCGGGAGGTTGCCTAGTGTCAAAGGATTCAACAAAACCATGTCTTCATCATTAGGCGAAAGTAACAGGTGCATGATGGTACGAAGCTCTCCAAAGTTATTTTGGAACGGAGTCCCAGATAGGATAATTCGCTTTTTGGTACAAAGTTCAGCAAGAACCTTCCGAATATCGTTATTTGGAAGGCCTTTGCTGAAATTCGTACAAAAAGGCAAATTATCCTATCCGGGACTCCATTCCAGAATAACTTTGGAGGACTTCGTACCATCATGCCCTGGTTACTTCCGGCTAATGATGAAGCCATGGATTTCTTCAATACTTTGACACTAGGAAACCTCTCTCGACCCCTCGAACCCTCGACGACCCTGGAACCCTCGACCCCTAGACGACCCTGGAACCCTCGACCCTCGATCCCTCGACCCTATAGAACCCTCGAACCCTCGACCCTTGACCCCTTAACGACCCTCGACCCTCTACCCTAGTTCCCGACCCTCGACCCTCGGCGATCCTCGACACCCTCGTTCCCGATAAAAATTAAGAAGAAGAAGAAGAAGAAAAAAAAGAGGAGAAGAAGAAAGGAATAGCTAGAGGAGAAGATCGAAGAAAAAAAAGAATAAAAAAAAGGAGAAGAAGAAAGGAATAGTGGAGAAGAAGAGAAAATAGAATATTCTATTTTCTCTTCCTCTCCACTATTCCTTTCTTCTTCTCCTCTCTTTTTCTTCTTTTTTCTTCTTCTTACTTATTTCTCCTCTTCTTTTCCTCTCCTCTTCTTCTTTCTTTCCTCTTCTTATATTTTCTTCTTTCCTATCCTTCTTTTTCTAAAATTGTAACTTTTGCATATATAAAACTTTTCTAAAATTGTAACTATCTATATATGAACAAAAAACTTTCTATGAACCAAAAAAACATCACATACATCACATACACACATACATTATAGCCACATACACATATACATCACATATGAACAAAAAAATAAACTAATAAAAATAAAAAACATATTGCAACATATGAACAAAAACATATAGCCACATACATACACATACATTATATATATATATGAAAAAAAATTAAACTAAAAAAATCATACATTATACAACATATACAGAGCATATACAGAGCATTATACATACATCTTAATAAAATAATGAAAAATAGGCCGCGGTGGTCGGCGGCGGCGACGATGGTTGGCGGTGGCGCTTACGGATGGCGTGCGGGGACGGCAATGAGAAGGAAAGGGGAGGAGGCAGGGGCTCACAGCGCGGGGAGGGGTCGAGGTCGCCGGCCGGAATCGGGGCGACGCAGCGCAGCGGTGGCGTCGAGGCGGCGAGGTCGGGGCAGCGGTGGAGCGGGGCGTCGACGGCGTCGGGGCGGCGCGGTGAGGCGGACGGCGACGGCGCTGGTGGTGCGCAGTAACGGGCGGTAACGACGAAGGGGCGACGACGATGGCGGCGGCGGCACGGCGACGGCGTCGGCGTGGCGCAGGGCGCGGCCGGGCGACGGCGTGGGCTCGAGGGCGGCGGACGGCGCTGCGTGGGCTCGAGGGCACGGGCGACGGCGACGGCGGGCGGGTCAGCTGGCGGCGTCGAGGAGGTCGGCGCTCGCGGGCTGCAATCGCGATGAAATCTGAAAAAACGCTAAGGGTTTGCTTATATTGAAAAGCCTTTGGTCCCGGTTCGTGGCACAAACCGGGACTAATGCGCCCCTTTAGTCCCGGTTGGTTCCACGAACCGGGACCAAAGGCCAATTTTCAGCAGCCCAAAGGGCGGGAAGCGGCGGCCTTTAGTCCCGGTTGGTGCCACCAATCGGGACCAAAGGCCTTCTGCTGCCCCGCGCCCAAAGTTTAGTCCCACCTCGCTAGTTGAGAGGGAGCTGCATCTGTTTATAAGGTGCGGTGCGGCTTCCCTCTCGAGCTCCTCTCTAAATCAGGCTTTCGGGCCTAACACTACAATCTGTGCCTGTGGGCCTACTGGGCCTTCCGCGGGCCTGAATCCTGGCCCATAGGGTTTCTAGTCGACATGTGCCATGGGGCCCAGTGAGGTGGCACATTTTTTGGCTTTATTTTTATTTCTTTTTGCTTTTAGTTTTAGAAAATTATAAACTTTCTGTTAGTGCCATTAGTTTTAAAATTTGAAAACACTTTTTTTGTTTTCTTTGTTGCTTTATTTATTTTATTTTGATTCTACTTACAACAAAATACTTATTGTTTCTATTTTATTTTTTTCAAGTTTTTTGTTTTGTTTTCTGCATTGTTTATTTTCTTTTGGTTTTTTGCTTTATTTTTAATTCTTTTTGCTTTTAGGTCAGCAAAATTATAAACTTTTTGTTACTGCTTTTAGTTTTAGAAAAATATAAACTTTCTGTTAGTGCCATTAGTTTTAAAATTTGGAAACACTTTTTTGTTTTCTTTGTTGCTTTATTTATTTTATTTTGTTTCTACTTACAACAAAATACTTATTGTTGCTATTTTTATTTTTTTCAAGTTTTTTGTTTTGTTTTCTGCATTATTTATTTTCTTTTGGTTTTTGCTTTATTTTTAATTATTTTTGCTTTTAGGTCAGAAAATTATAAACTTTCTGTTAGTGCCATTTGTTTTAGAACAATTATAAACTTTCTGTTTGTGCCATTAGTTTTATAAAATATGAATTCTTTGAAATTTGTGTGAATCACAAGTTTGTGAGCTCAACAAGGCGAGAGGGACGGGCTTATAAACCGGTGTGAGCGCCCTTCGGTTGGCGAGGTTTTCAAATTCATAGTTTTCAAATGAACTCTGAAAAGTTGGCATAGCATGTGCATGTACAAAACGGACAATGGTATCATACTAAATCTGTTACAAAGTTGGCATGGTATCATCATAATAGTTGCGGAGAAAGTCTTCACTTTCTCTTCGCTTGTGTCGCTTTGCTTATTGCGCCGTAACCATGGATAATCTTCATCGCTTATCAGGATGTTTGGGTCAGCCTTGACTTTGAAGGGGAATTTCATGAAACTTTTCATACTCTTCGACATGTCTGTCTTGCCCTCCACTCCCGGGATGTCCCTTTTTCCTGAAAGAACTATGTGGCGCTTTGGCTCATCGTATGATGTATTCGCTTCCTTACCTTTTCTTGTCCTCGTTCTGGTAGACATGTCCTTCACTCACATAGATAACCTGTGCCACATCATTGGCTAGGACGAACGGTTCGTCAGTGTACCCAAGATTTTTCAGATCCACTGTTGTCATTCCGTACTGTGGGTCTACATGTACCCCGCCTCCTGATAGATTGACCCACTTGCACTTAAACAGAGGGACCTTAAAATCTACTCCGTAGTCAAGTTCCCATATGTCTACTATGTAACCATAATATGTGTCCTTTCCCCTGTCGGTTGCTGCATCAAAGCAGACACCGCTGTTTTGGTTGGTGCTCTTTTCATCTTGGTCAATCGTAAAATGTATTCCCATTTATCTCAGATCCTTTCCAAATCATTACAGTCGAAGATGGTCCCTGGACAACAAGTACAGCTCATCACAAACAGTGCTGTCACCTCCGAGACGTGTTTCCAACCAACTGCTGAAAGTCCTGATGTGTTCACATGTAATCCGGTCGTCGCCGACCGCCCGGTGTTTGGAGCGCAGACTGTTCTTGTGTTCATCGACATACGGGTCACCAAGGTAGAGTTCGTAGAACTATGTAGTGTGCTTGAGACCAAGAATATCCGTCCCTGCATATTATTGAGTCCCTTCCAAGCATGCCTTTTCCAGTCAGTCTCTCATCATACCGGATTTAGGGAGACCTATCTTCTTAAGGCCAGGAATGAAGTCAACACAAAACCCGATAACATCCTATGTTTGATGGCCCATGGAGATGCTTCCTTCTGGCCTAGCACGGTTACGAACATATTTCTTTAGGACTCCCATGAACCTCTCAAAGGGGTACATATTGTGTAGAAATACGGGCCCCAGAATGACAATCTCGTCGACTAGATGAACTAGGACGTGTGTCATGATATTGAAGAAGGATGGAGGGAACACCAGATTGAAACTGACAAGACATTGCGCCACATCACTCCTTAGCGTTGGTACGATTTTTGGATCGATCACCTTCTGAGATATTGCATTGAGGAATGCACATAGCCTCACAATGGCTAATCGAACGTTTTTCGGTAGAAGCCCCCTCAATGCAACCGGAAGCAGTTGCGTCATAATCACGTGGCAGTCATGAGACTTTAGGTTCTGGAACTTTTCTCCGCATATTTTTATTCCCTTTATATTCGACGAGAAGCCAGTCGGGACCTTCATACTGAGCAGGCATTCAAAGAAGAATTCTTTCTCTTCTTTCGTAACAGCGTAGCTGGCAGGACCTTCATACTGCTTCGGAGGCATGCCCTCTTTTTTGTGCAAGCGTTGCAGGTCCTCCCGTGCCTCAGGTGTATCTTTTGTCTTCCCATACACGCCCAAGAAGCCTAGCAGGTTCACGCAAAGGTTCTTCGTCACGTGCATCACGTCGATCGAAGAGCGGACCTCTTGGTCTTTCCAGTAGGGTAGGTCCCAAAATATAGATTTCTTCTTCCAAAT
This sequence comes from Aegilops longissima, assembly GCA_021605205.1. NCBI lineage: Eukaryota > Viridiplantae > Streptophyta > Magnoliopsida > Poales > Poaceae > Aegilops > Aegilops longissima. The sequence continues at coordinate 849,716,052 of CM038677.1, forward strand.
GGGTGCGTGATTGTCAGCGTCATTCGGAACAGCTAGTCCGCCGGGACCCTTTTCAAAGATTACGTGTAAATCATTGACCATACCAAGTACGTGATCACTGGTACGCATGGTGGGCTTCTTCCGGTGATCTGCCTCGCCTTTGAAATGCTTGCCTTTCTTTCGACATTGATGGTTGGTCGGAAGAAATCGACGATGGCCTAGGTACACATTCTTCCTGCAGCTTCCCAGGTATATACTATCGGTGTCAAGTAAACAGTGCGTGCATGCGTGGTATCCCTTGTTTGTCCGTCTCCGAAGGTTATCGAGAGCGGGCCAATCGTTGATAGTCACGAACAACAACGCCTTTAGGTGAAATTCCTCCTTTTTGTGCTCATCCCACGTACGTACACCGTTTCCATTCCACAGCTGTAAAAGTTCTTCAACTAATGGCCTTAGGTACACATCAATGTCGTTGCCGGGTTGCTTAGGGCCTTGGATGAGAGCTGGCATCATAATGAACTTCCGCTTCATGCACATCCAAGGAGGAAGGTTATACATATATAGAGTCACGGGCCAGGTGCTGTGATTGCTGCTCTGCTCCCCGAAAGGATTAATGCCATCCGCGCTTAAAGCAAACCATACGTTCCTTGGGTCCTTTGCAAACTCATCCCGGTACTTTCTCTTGATTTTTCTCCACTGCGACCCGTCAGCGGGTGCTCTCAACTTTCCGTATTTCTTACGGTCCTCACTGTGCCATCGCATCAACTTGGCATGCTCTCCGTTTCTGAACAGACGTTTCAACCGTGGTATTATAGAAGCATACCACATCACCTTCGCAGAACCCTCTTCCGGTAGGCTCGCCGTCAACATCACCGTGGTCATCTCGTCGATCTTATATCGCAATGCACCTGCATACCGGGCATGCGTTCAGATCCTTGTATGCACCATGTAGAGGATGCAGATCATTAGGGCATGCATGTTTCTTCTCCACCTCCAATCCTATAGGGCATACGACCTTCTTTGCTGCGTATGTATTGTCGGGCATTCGTTATCCTTTGGAAGCTTCTTCTTCATTATTTTCAGTAGCTTCTCAAATCCTTTATCAGCACAGCATTCTCGCCTTCCATCGCAGCAATTCCGAAGACGGTACCGAGCTTTGTGTTGCCATCTTCACAATTGGGGTACAACCCTTTTTGTGATCCTCTAACATGCGATCGAACTTCAGCTTCTCCTTTTGACTTTCTCATTGCGTCCTTGCATCGACAATGACCAGGCGGAGATCATCATCATCGGGCACATCGTCTGGTTCCTCTTGATCTTCAGCAGCTTCGCCCGTTGCAGCACCATCGTGCACATCGTCATTTCCTCTTGATGTTCAAGAGCATCACCGTATTCGGGGGCACATAGTTGTCATCGTACTCTTCTTCTTCGCCGCCTTCCATCATAACCCCTATTTCTCCGTGCCTCGTCCAAACATTATAGTGTGGCATGAAACCCTTGTAAAGTAGGTGGGTGTGAAGGATTTTCCGGTCAGAGTAAGACTTCATATTCCCACATATAGGGCATGGACAACACATAAAACCATTCTGCTTATTTGCCTCAGCCACTTCGAGAAAATCATGCACGCCCTTAGTGTACTCGGAGGTGTGTCTGTCACCGTACATCCATTGCCTGTTCATCTGCGTGCATTATATATAATTAAGTGTGTCAAACATCATTATAGAACATCATGAATAGATAATTAAGTGACAAAATTAATAGAAGTTCATCATCACATAAAAACCAAAGTACATACATAGTTCTCATCTAACAACATAAAGCTCTGCAGAGCATCTAAATTAATTAAACCATACATTGAAACTATGTAAAACATTTCAATGCGAAAACAAATGTGATCATAATCGCAACCAAGGTAACAACTGATCCAACGGCATAATGATACCAAGCCTCGGTATGAATGGCATATTTTCTAATCTTTCTAATCTTCAAGCGCATTGCATCCAGCTTGATATTGTGATCATCGACGACATCCGCAACATGCAACTCCAATATCATCTTCTCGTCCTCAAGTTTTTTTTATTTTTTCCTTCAAGAAATTGTTTTCTTCTTCAACTAAATTTAACCTCTCGACAATAGGGTCGGTTGGAATTTCCGGTTTAACAACCTCCTAGATAAATAAAATCTATGTCACGTTGGTCGACATAATTTTCATAAACAATAAATGAACCAATAGTTATGAAAAGATAATATATACCACATCGGAATCATAGACAGGACGAGGGCCAACGGGGGCGGATACCAAAACCATCGCACTATATAAGATGCAATAATAAAAGTAAGAAAATAATACAAGTATCTATCTAAACATACAAGTAAGAATATTTTTCCTTTCAGAAAGAAGATAACAACAAGAGGCTCACCACGGTGGTGCCGGCGATGAGATCGGCGCGGGTGATCGACAGCTATGAAGACGGGGACGGGGCATGACGGACCGCTAAACCTAGATAAATATTGAGGAAAATGGAGCTTGGCGGTCGAGCTTGGAGAGGAGAAACCTTAATTAGTGTGGCTCGGGCATTCCATCAAACACCTTGTGTGCATAGGAGGTGAGCTAGAGCACCACCAAGCCCTCTCCCCCTCGGTCAGAAAAAACAAAGCAGTGTGCTCTGCTCTTGCGCGAGGGGCTATATATAGGCAGCACCATTAGCCCCGGTTGGTGGCATGAACCGGAACTAAAGGGAAGACTTTGGTCCCGGTTCATGCCACCAACCGGGACCAATAGTGGTGGGCCAGGAGCCAGGCCCATTGGTCCCGGTTCGTCCCACCAACCGGGACCAAAAGGTCCGAACGAACCGGGACCAATGGCACACGTGGCCCGGCCGGCCCCCTGGGCTCATGAACCGGGGCAAATAGCTCCAGTGGTCCCGGTTCTGGATTGAACCGGGACTAATGGGCTGAACTGGCCTGGGCCATTGCCCCCTTTTCTACTAGTGTAAGGTGGGCCTTTTCCATGCATGGTGGCGTAGTGGCATGCTGAGAGAATTAAATATAGTGTGGCATGTATGGTGTGATGATAAGTTTTCTTAGTTTCATGTCAAGATAATTGAGTTAGTGGGGACCAACTATTTAGGTATATAGGATTCCCCAACTTTGTGTTGTGTACTAAATATGCCAGGGGTCATTCATAAATTAATTAAACCAACAAGAGTAACTCAATCAATGTTTAAGAAAGAGGAGTGTGCATGTTTATGTTGTGTGTTCTTACCTCAATCAATGTTATAGTTGTCACCTAAAAAATGTTATAGTTGTTGGATTATGCATGGAGATTTGTTCCAATTTTTAATTTAGTTTTTGATGGTTGTTTTTCTAATAGGAGATGATTGAGAAATAGTTACTTCTCAATAGAGTGAGCTCTAGCCTCTACTCCACAATCTATCATAACCTTGGTATTACATCTACAATCAAGTTGGGGACACATGTGTCTTTAATATGATTGACAACAACAAGACATGTATACCCGAGAAGATAAGGCTTTTAATTACTGCGATGTCACTTTTTACCTGCATTAAGGGAGTTCAGCCATGACACACAACAGCGGAAAGTTCATTTATTCATTTGTTTACGCACAGACAACTACATGATATATTTTCTGAAAGGTTACTCACTACAAGAAATATGTCAACTAGTGACCTTCTGTTAGTGACCCTGGAAGAATTGGTCATAGATTTATGACCATTTCAGACCAATTGGTCAAAAGCTGTTCGGGGGGCTCCAAACCCTAAACCATTGCGACCATTTTGGTCAGAAAGGTCGTAATTTCCTTACACGAAATGGTCACAAAGCAAACAGTGCTAGTCCGCTGCCTTATTTCTAGTTGTTGATGACCAATATAGATGGTCATAGCCTTGTAGATTGTGGTGGGTTGTGATGACTAGGCGCCATCTCATCAGTTTTGCCTATGTGTCATGTCCATGTGGCAGTTTTTGCCCTAGGTTGTGAAGCAACCTATATTTCTGTTATTCCCAAAATTCCCAAAAAAGTCTCATAAATGTTTTGGATCATATCTTCATCAAATATGTCAAAAACATTCCTTGCCTAGTTAAAAAATAATTCAAAAATATTCATTTTCCTATTCTGTTCAGAGCAGTACTTTGTGAAGGAAGTACCACTTTGGCATGTCCAAATAGTATCCATTTTCTACAGTGCTTTCCTATGCCCAAATAACCATCCTTCACCAAATGCCAGTTCAATCCATTCATTATTTTGAGCCGAGCTTCAACATTTGTATTTATGTCCAGTGTGGTACTTTGTAAAGCAAGTACCACCTAGGCTCCTCCTTTTGAGGTGAAAATTTGTGAAGACGGTCTTCTTAGTAACCGATCATCCTCAGCCAAAACTCACACCCATTAGCCATGTGCATTTCCCGTACCGCAAATCAAACACTTGGCTGCTTATTCATGTTTGAGCATCGATCGGTCTCCTCGTGAGAATCTTATGTTGTGGTTTTCTTCCTAGCACCTACCTGGGGAGTGCCCAACCCACTAGACATACCTAGGCCTCCCAGAACACATGGCAACGCCACGGTCACGCGGTGACTATGCCACGAATGTGGCCATAAGATTGATCATTTGGCTTGAAAGCCATGAATCTTCAGAGAAGATAGCTCATTTCTGAGAACACTTTTTTAAAATAATTGCCGTATTACAAGTTTATAATTTTTCCTGGGAACTTGGCCACATATAATGACACAATGCGAAGGTTTCCCATTTTTTTTTGATTTTTTTTGAATTTTTTATGCCCGTTTTAAAATGCGGTCAAAACGGCGGGAACGACCGTTCCTAGCTAGTGGTTGAATCTTGGAAATTTTTTTGGTGTTTCTCTGATTAAATAGATACTTATGTACCTAGAAATGATTTTTGGAAAAAATAAAGAGCAAACTATGAGGCAGTTGCAGTTCAAATTTGAGCCGCTTCCAGCTGAATCGACGATAATTTGTCTATTTCACTAGAGGTGGATCAAAACTTTTTTCACCCAACCATTTTGTCAATTGTGCATTATATATGTCCTAGTATTTTATAAAATTGATTTGGTCCATTTTTGCAACAATTATTTGGTAGGTCCTTCACAAAAAAACCTCCTTTTGGGCACTCGGAAAATGAAAAATGAATTTTCCGTGCAAAGAAAATGAAAACTTCCTTAGGCAACATTGTTTGGTATTCCAAGATGTACCCTTGTGCACAGTATAAGATCATTTGAACAAACTATGCCATGAATGTGGCCATAAGAGTGATCATTTGGCTTGAAAGCCATGAATCTTCACGCATGGTAGCTCATTTCTGAGAACACTTTTTTAAAATAATTACCGTATTACAAGTTTATTAATTTTCCTGGAAACTTGGTCACATATGATGACACAATGCGAAGGTTTTACAATTTTTTGATTTTTTTTGAATTTTTTATGCCCGTTTGAAAATGCGGTCAAAATGGCGGGCTTAACCGTTCCTAGCTAGTGGTTGAATCTTGGAATTTTTTTGGTTTTTTATGATTAAATAGATACTTATGTACCTAGAAATGATTTTTGGAAAAAATAAAGAGCAAACTATGAGGCAGCTACAGTTCAAATTTGACCCGTTTCCACTTGAATCGACGACAATTTGTCTTTTTCACCAGAGGTGGATCAAAACTTTTTTCACCCAACCATTTTGTCAATTGTGCATTATATATGGCCTAGAATTTTTTAAAATTGATTTGGTACAATTTTGCAACAAATATATGGTAGGTACTTCCCAAGAAAACCTCATTTCGGGCACTCAAAAAATGGAAAATGAATTTTCCGTGCAAAGAAAATGAAAACTCCCTTAGGCAACATTGTTTGGAATTCCAAGATTCAACCTTGTGCACAATATGAGATCATTTGAACAAACTATGCCATGAATGTGGCCATAAGATTGATCATTTGGCTTGATAGCCGTGAATCTTCACGCATGATAGCTCATTTCTGAGAACATTTTTTTAAAAGAATTGACGTATTACAAGTTTATTATTTTTCCTGGAAACTTGGTCACATGTAATGACACAATGCGAAGGTTTTCCAATTTTTTGATTTTTTTTTGAAATTTTTTATGCACGTTTCAAAATGTGGTCAAAACGGTGGGCTTGACCGTTCCTAGCTAGTCGTTGAATCTTGGAAAACTTTTGATGTTTCTCTGATTAAATAGATACTTATGTACCTAGAAATGATTTTTAGGAAAAATAAAGAGCAAACTATGAGGCAGCTGCAGTTCAAATTTGACCAGCTTCCAGTTGAATCAAAATTTGTCATTTTCACCAGAGGTGGATACAAACTTTTTACACCCAACTATTTGGTCAATTTTGCATTAAATATGGCCTAGTATTTTCGAAAAATGATTTGGTACAATTTTGCAACAATTATTTGGTAGGTCCTTCACAAAAAACTCATTTTGGGCACTCGGAAAATGGAAAATAATTTTTTCGTCCAAAGAAAATGAAAACTTTCTTAGGAAACATTGTTTGCCATTCCAATATGCACCCTTGTGCACAATATGAGATCATTTGAACAAATTCTCGTTCAAAATTTCCCCGCTTCCCACTGAATGGGTGAAATTTGTTTTTTATAAGAGGTGGATCAAAAGCTTTTGACATGTAACTATTTGGTCAATTTTACATAAAATATGGTCTAATATTTTTGAAAAATGGAGTTATGCTATTTTGGAACAAATATTTGGTCGCTTCTTCACAGAAAAAACCATTTTATGCACTCGAAAAATGGAAAATCATCTTTTTGTGCAAAGAAAATGAAAGCCGTTGAGCTATGGCATCGTTTGCCATTCTAAGATGCACACTTATGAAAAAAACAAGATCATTTTGACAAACTATGACATTGTTATGTTTACAAAAATTCAAAGTTTGGGGTCCAAAATTTTAAGATTCAAGTGCGAAATAGCCGGCCAATGAGACGCGAGGAACTGCTTTCACGCGGATCACCAAATTGGACGCAATCTGAGCCATACATCACGCATCCATCCAACGGTGGAGCTACTCCCGAGAATCAAAAACCCTAATCCACCCACCCACCCTTCCCTCGATCCCCAGATTCTCACCCGCCGCCACCCCCACTCACCCACTCCCTCGCTCGCAGATCCATCCTCTCCTCTCTCGCAACCCCAAACCCGGCCACGGCGAGGAGGAGGCCAAGCACGCCGTCTGGGCCAAGTCCGAATCCCGTAAGCGCTCCGACACACCCACCCCTCCGTTCGCTTCGATCTCAAGCTAACGCGTGCTCGATCGGCTCCCCCGCAGCGCTCATCCCTCTGTCCGAGTACCGGGAGCCGGAGGTGATGAAGAACTACGGCGTGACCTGCGACGCCGAGGTGCTCGACACCGCCGCGCGCTAGCTCGTGGTATGTTGCTTTTTTGTATATGCGTGGGAGGTGTTCCGATCCTCTGATGTGATCGATCGAGCATGGAGGAAGATGGACTGACTCGCTCTCCGGCCTGATTGTCAGCTGAAGGTGGTGGCCAAGGTGTACTGGGGCGACGCCAGGGAGAAGCTCTGCGACGCGGTGGAGGAGCAGAAGATCGACCGCGGGTGCTGATTGGCAGGGAGAAGGTGGTGCTAGGGATCTTGAAGACGGTGAAGAACCCGCGCAGCGCCGTGCTCAAGACCTCTGTGATGGCGTGCACTGCTCTGTGTCCATTCATGCTTCGCAAAGGTAAGTCCTTCCCTGGTTATTCCTTGTCGATCTCATGGCACATACTTATCCCTCCATGGTAGCTGACCAAAGAACCATCTGATTTCTGAACCTGTTCCAGGGGGAGCTAGATGTAAGATGTACGGCAACGGGAATGGTGAGCTGGGACAACCAGATCGAGTCCCTTCTCTACATGTTGGTTTTGCTCCCTTGCACAACAGTAAATGACATATCACATTTTTAGAACGTACGATGCAGCAAAATTTGTGTGCTACCCTTTGTTTGTTGGTTGTTATTTTGTGATACACCTTTGCTCAAATACCGATCTGTACTGCCCTGTTATTATGCCCCACCATATGTGCATTTATGCTTGTTCGCCCTAGCCTAGTTGATGAACTATTCACCATATAGCTCAACTAAAATACGGCATGTTGTTTGATTCTTGTAGTGTACCATCGAATGATCAGTTCACAAACATTTACTTTTGTACCTGTGCTCTCTAGAGATGTTCATGTCTGCAATCCCGAATAGATGATCTTGCCCTCTTCTGAGTTGGTTTGATGATTTGACCTGAACTGAGTTGTTTGGTTAATGATCTTAATGCCTCTGCAAACATGATACTATATAATTGCATGTCATAGTCAGCAGTTAGCGTGTGACAATGAAGTGAACCATCAACTCTGTTATATCTGTAGCTCGGCTCCCCACATGTTTTTGGTTTGTTCTCAGTCTGATTGTGGTGTGCCTTTCTGAATTAATCCAGTAGATGCTTTTAGTTTTTTTCTAGAATGCTGTAATTGTATTTAAGGTAAACTTCTGACCTTGGGGTTGTATAAACTGGACTATGGTGAAACTGCACATTCAGTTAAACTTCATTGAATTTGAATTGGATGTTGAATGCCATTTTTTTGCATAGTGTAAACTACAAGCAGTTTTCCATGGAATTCTATTTCTTTTTCACTTTTAAGAAACAATCACTGACCAGCAGTAGTAATATTTATGCAAAATTATGCAAAGTTCACTGAAATTTTGAGCATCTACAGTTTACTGAAATTTTGTGTGACTTGTCCATGATTATGCAGCAAATTAAACTTGTGTTTACTTAAACTTGTCCATGATCATGCAACAACTTAAACTTGTGTTTACTAAAATGGATGCTTTTGATTCCCATTCAACAATATAGTGACAAGTGAAAGTCTACATAAACACCATTGCCTGAAATTATACATATTGCTTGTGAGTTCTAATTGTGGCCTAGTCAAGAAAAAACATGATTTATTGGTCTCTTTTTATCATCAAATATTAGAAACTTAAGAAAGTAAATTGAAATGAGCTGATATCTATTAGGAACATATTGCTTGTGGACATGCATGGTGCTGCTGAAGCTACACATGTTCTCCACCACAAACTTTGTAATGTCTCCTCATTGTTTCCTGCTTGTGATCTTGTTGTGCAAAGTGGTTGAAGTACCTTCTTTTTCTACCCATCTTCATGAAGCCTATATTAAATGTATAATTTATACAAATTTTCTATAAGATTTGTAAAAGAAAACATTTCACTATGCAAGTCTGTTGTTTTATTTGCCCTTTCTAGTACTTTCCTGCTTACATTTCTGTTGCCATTGCATTTGTTTGGTTCTGACCAGTAGCAGTACACTAATGCTGGAAGTATTTGTGTTCACTCTTTTACAGGAGCACCAGGACAAATTTGAAGTGCAAAGCCATGAAGCCAAGTGCAAAGCCATGATGCTAGTGATTTGTTTGTTATGTTTGACTGTAATAGGCTGTAGAGATTGTGACATTGTAACAGATTTGATAAATTATGTTTGTTTTTTTTTGTTTGAAATAGTGATTTAAAAATTTGTGAAATGGAAACCTGCTTAGTGGGATCCACTTACCAAAATAATCTGAGCAATGTTGAAATATGTGACGTGTGGGACCTACTTTGGTTGTTATTTGAAGATTTTCATATTCTTTTCTTCTTTCTATTTGATATATACTGCTTGAAAAGCCATGTGGATCCACCGCCAGGAAAAATCTGACAATTAGGACCCATCTAAAAACTGGACCACAAAAAACCCTCGAAAATAAAAATGAAATGGACCGCAAAAGGCCATGCCTAGAAAATAAAAAGGCCAAATTGTTGGGCCAGGCCCATGTAGCTAGAGAAAATTAATAGAGAAAATATACAGTAAAAAGGCCGAATTGTTGGGCTAGGCCCATGTAGAAAACCGAATTGGACCGGGCTGAATCTTGTGCCACATCAGTTTGCCACGTTGGATGCCTACGTGGCCTGGGGAGGTTGCTAGTGACCAAAACGCCACAGTAGGAATATTTTGGTCGTAAACGTCCACGACCTTCTCACAAAGAAGGTCTCTATAGTCAGTTAACGACCCTCAGCTTTTGACCTTCTGTTTTTGGTCAAAAAAAGGTCGCACATGAAAAACAATGACCTTTCAGTGACCAATAGTCAAGGTCACAAGTTGACATATTTCTTGTAGTGACTCTGTATTAACAATAAGAAGTTTTTCTTCATCTGTTTATTTCCCCACAGGGATACACCTGAAGATTATTTATTGGTGATCACACTTACACATGCATAGATGAAGAACCCACGGTAACAGCACACACGTAGCTCATGTTGTTGGAAATTGTTGGATGTTCGGTCTACCCCTTAATTTATCTGCGCTTATCTGCGGTGCCGCTCAAAATGATATATTAAATTATATGTGATTGTGTTTCAGTTCTCATAATTGCTAATAAGAACTAAAGTTTCATACCGCTAAAGTTTCAGACCCAAACCCCCAATTTCTCGGGTAGCTAACTAATGAAGTAATATTGACCGATATACACAACACATAACAAATTACCACCACTCGCCTACATATTATGCTAACAGAAGGCAATAATTTTGATTTTTGACCCTCCTTTGTTGTGCACTTGTACGACTCGAACTCTTCTCGAGCCCATGCCGCCCGACAGCCCAGTGTCTAGTGGCAAATTGGTGGTAATTGATCTGCCAGAGACGGAAGATCCCTGAAAGCAGCAGCTTCTCAAATTGCAGCTACCAAGAAGACCATCTGCAAGGGCAAGCCGATCAACCTCCTAACACTACCAGAATAACTGGCGATGCCGACGGCCGAACCTATGCCGACGGCCCCCGTCGGCATAGATTGGCCTATCCCGAAGGCCCAGCCCAGGCCGTCGGCATAGAAAAGCCGTCGGCGTATATCAATCTATGCCGACAGCCCCCGTCGCCAAAGCTCAGCCGTCGGTGTCGCGAGAAATATGCCTACGGTGGCCGTCGGCATAGATAAGGCCGTCGGCATAGCACGTGGGCCCGGCTACCCGGACGGAGACGGCCTTTTGACGGCGTCAGTCTACGCCGACGGGCTAACGGCGGCCGTCGGCATAGACGCCACGTCATCGATCCGCGTCGCCCGCCACGTCATCGATCCACGTCGCTCGCCTGTCCGTGGGGTGGGAAATATATGCCGAGGGCCAGGCCCATGGATGTTGCCACGTCATCGATCCCCGCCCTTAGGCACGTCATCGATTTGTGGCCGTGTGCGCAGGTATGCCGACGGCATACCTCTATGTTTTTTATTTTTTTATTTATATTATTTACTTTTTCCTGTTTTTTTCACAACATAAATGTGCCTTATCTAACAAAAAAATACCCAGATGGTATATCGATTGCCCCCCTCACGGACGTTGCTGCCGCCATGCGCCACAGCAACGCCGGAGAAGGGGGGCACACCCCGGAGCTGCGTGCCGGGTGCCTGCGCTAGCCACCACGCTTCCACAACTGTAGGAGGGCCCAAAGCAACACCTAGCGGCATTGCTACCCCCCAGGTATACCCTCCCGTCTAACCGGGCCCTCATACATGCGGGGCGGTGTGGTGCCATGTCTGAAGAGGCGGGACGGGGACCCTGGGGGATAGCAATACCACCGGAGCGTCGCACCGGGCCCTCATACATGCGGGGTGGTGTGGTGCCATGTCCAAATTAGAGGCGTCGCGCATCTCCGAGGTGTGCCCCCCTCACGGACGGCGCCGCGGCCGGCACCTGGAGGGGGAAACGGACATCCAGTGCGGCGGCGCGCGTCCGTCCGGGGGGCACACCCCAGACGCATGCCGCCTCTTGGACATGCCACCACACCACCCGCATGAATGAGGTCCGGTGCGACGCCGGGTGGCATTGCTACCCCTGTGGCCCCTGGCCCCGCCTAACCTCAGAAGCGTTTGACCACGAGATCTAGCCCTTTGACTTTGCACGGACGGGGTTTGAGCGGTGGACCTATCCACCGGTTGTGTTAGGTCAGCCCATAGGAACACTTTAGAGCAACATCCGGCCACCCATGGCAAGATTCCTCCGTAGACCCGACGTCCGTCTGCTTCTCCAGTGCGGCGTCGGCGCCGTTCGTGAGGGGGGCACACCCCGGAGACGTGTGCCACCTCTTCGGACATGCCACCACACCACCCCGCGTGAATGAGGGCCCGGTGCGACGCTCGGGTGGCATTGCTACGCCCCCAGGGCCCCCGTCCCGCCTAACCCTGTAGCATTTGACCACGAGATCTAGCCCTTTGACTTTGCACGGACGGGCTTTGAGCAGTGGACCTATCCACCCAGTTGTGTTAGGTCAGCCCATAGGAACACTTTAGAGCAACATCCGGGCCAGACCCACGGCAAGATCCCTCCGTAGACCCGACGATTCGCTTCTCCAAAGCCGGGCGGCGGCGCGCCGTCCGTGAGGGGGGCACACCCCGGAGATGCGTGCCGCCTCTTTGGACATGCCACCACACCATCCCGCATGAATGAGGGCCCGGTGCGACGCTCGGGTGGCATTGTTACCCCCCAGGGCCCCCGTCCCGCCTAACCCTGTAGCGTTTGACCACGGGATCTAGCCCTTTGACTTTGCACGGACGGGCTTTGAGCAGTGGACCTATCCACCCGGTTGTGTTAGGTAAGCCAATAGGAACACTTTAGAGCAACATCCGGGCCAGACCCACGGCAAGATCCCCTCCGTGTAGACCCGACGCGTCCGTTTCCCCCCTCCAGGTGCCGACGGCGGCGCCGTCCTTGAGGGGGGGCACACCCCGGAGGCGCGTGCCGCCTCTTCGGACATGCCACCACACCACCCCGCATGAATGAGGGCCCGGTGCGATGCTCGGGTGGCATTGCTACCCCCCCGGGCCCCCGTCCCGCCTAACCCTGTAGCGTTTGACCACGGGATCTAGCCATTTGACTTTGCACGGACGGGCTTTGAGCAGTGGACCTATCCACCAGGTCATGTTAGGTCAGCCCATACGAACACTTTAGAGCAACATACGGGCCAAACCCACAGTAAGATCCCCTCCGTGTAGACCCGACGCGTCTGCTTCTCCAGATTGCGGCGGCGGCGCGTCGTCCGTGAGGGAGGGCACACCCCGGAGACGCGTGCCGCCTCTTCGGACATGCCACCCCACACCACCCCGCATGAATGAGGGCCCGGTGCGACGCTCGGGTGGCATTGCTACCCCCCCCCCCCAGGGCCCTCGTCCCGCCTAACCCTTTAGCGTTTGACCACGCACTAGTAGAAAAAGGGGCTATCGTTGAGGCCTGTTTTGCCCATTAGTCCCGGTTCAATCCAGAACCGGGACTAATGTGAGCATTTATCCCGGTTCGTGAGCCCAGGGGGCCGGCCGGGCCACGTGGGCCATTGGTCCCGGTTCGTCCGGACCTTTTGGTCCCGGTTGGTGGGACGAACCGGGACCAATGGTCCTGGCTCTGGCCCACCACTATTGGTCCCGGGTGGTGGCATGAACCGGGACCAAAGGCTTCCCTTTAGTCCGGCTCATGCCACCAACCGGGCTAATGGTGCTGCCTATATATAGCCCTCTCGCAAGAGCAGAGCACCTGCTCTGTTTTTTTCCGGCCGAGGGGAGAGGGCTTGGTGGTGCTCTAGCTCACCTCCTATGCACACAAGGTGTTCGATGGAATGCCCGAGCCACACTACTTTAGCTTTCTCCTCTCCAAGCTCGATCTCTAACCTCCATTTTCCTCAATATTTGTCTAGGTTTAGCGGTCCGTCACGCCCCGTCCCCGTCTTCACCGCCGTTGATCACACGTGCCGATCTCATCGCCAGCACCACCGTGGTGAGCCTCTTGTTCTTATCTTCTTTCTGAAAGGAAAACTATTCTTACTTGTATTATTTTCTTACTTTTATTGTTGAATCTTATATAGTGCGATGGTTTTGGTATCCGCCCCCGTCGGCCCTCGCCCTGTCTATGATTGGGATGTGGTATATATTATCTTTTCATAACTATTGGTTCATTTATTGCTTATGAAAATTATGCCGACCAACGTGACATAGATTTTATTTATCTAGGAGGTTGTTGAACCGAAATTCCAACCGACCCTATTGTCGAGAGGTTAAATTTAGTTGAAGAAGAAAACAATTTCTTGAAGGAAAAATAAAAAACTTGAGGAGGAGAAGATGATATTGGAGTTGCATGTTGCGGATGTCGCCGATGATCACAAGATCAAGATGGATGCAATGCGCTTGAAGATGAGAAAGATTAGAAAATATGCCATTCATACCGAGGCTTGGTATCATTATGCCGTTGGATCAGTTGTTACCTTGGTTGCGATTATGATCGCATTTGTTTTCACATTGAAATGTTTTACATAGTTTCAATGTATGGTTTAATTAATTTAGATGCTCGCAGAGCTTTATGTTGTTAGATGAGAACTATGTATGTACTTTGGTTTTATGTGATGATGAACTTCTATTAATTTGGTCACTTAATTATCTATTCATGATGTTCTGTAATGATTCTTGACACACTTAATTATATATAATGCACGCAGATGAACCGGCAATGGATGTACGGTGGCAGACACACCTCCGAGTACATTAAGGGCGTGCATGATTTTCTCGAAGTGGCTGAGGCAAACAAGCAGAATGGTTTTATGTGTTGTCCATGCCCTATATGTGGGAATCTGAAGTCTTACTCCGACCGGAAAATTCTTCACACCCACCTGCTTTACAAGGGTTTCATGCCACACTATAATGTTTGGACGAGGCACGGAGAAATAGGGGTTATGATGGAAGACGGCGAGGAAGAAGAGTACGATGACAACTATGTGCCCCTGAATACGGTGATGCTCTTGAACATCAAGATGCACAGACGATGTGCGACGATGGTGCTGCAACGGGCTAAGCTGCTGAAGATCAAGAGGAACCAGACGATGTGCCCGATGATGATGATCTCCGCCGGTCATTGTCGATGCAAGGACACAATGCGGAAGTCAAAAGGAGAAGCTGAAGTTCGATCGCATGTTAGAGGATCACAAAAAGGGTAGTACCCCAATTGCGAAGATGGCAACACAAAGCTCGGTACTGCATCGAATTGCTGCGGTGGAAGGCAGAGAATGCTGTGCTCGATAAAGGATTTGAGAAGCTACTGAAAATAATGAAGAAGAAGCTTCCAAAGGATAACGAATTGCCCGACAGTACATACGCAGCAAAGAAGGTCGATGCCCTCTAGGATTGGAGGTGGAGAAGATACATGCATGCCCTAATGACTGCATCCTCTACCGTGGTGCCTACAAGGATCTGAACGCATGCCCGGTATGCGGTGCATTGCGTATAAGATCGACGAGATGACCCCGGTGATGTTGACGGCGAGCCTCCCAGAAGAGAGTTCTGCGAAGGTGATGTGGTATGCTCCTATAATACCACGGTTGAAACGTCTGCTCGAAACGGAGAGCATGCCAAGTTGATGCGATGGCACAGTGAGGACCGTAAGAAAGACGGAAGTTGAGAGCACCCACGACGGGTCGCAGATGGAGAAAAATCGAGAGAAAGTACTGGGATGAGTTTGCAAAGGACCCAAGGAACGTATGGTTTGCTTTAAGCGCGGATGGCATTAATCCTTTCGGGGAGCAGAGCAGCAATCACAGCACCTGGCCCGTGACTCTATGTATGTATAACCTTCCTCCTTGCATGTGCATGAAGCGGAAGTTCATTATGATGCCGTTCTCATCCAAGGCCCTAAGCAACCCGGCAACGACATTGATGTGTACCTAAGGCCATTAGTTGAGGAACTTTTACAGCTGTGGAATGGAAACGGTGTACGTACGTGGGATGAGCACAAAAAGGAGGAATTTGACCTAAAGGCGTTGCTGTTCGTGACCATCAACGATTGGCCCGCTCTCAAGAACCTTTCGGGACAGACAAACAAGGGATACCACGATGCACGCACTGTTTACTTGACACCGATAGTATATACCGGGAAGCTGCAGGAAGAATGTGTACTGGGCCATCGCCGATTTCTTCCGACCAACCATCAATGTCGAAAGAAAGGCAAGCATTTCAAAGGCGAGGCAGATCACCGGAAGAAGCCCGCCATGCGCATCGGTGATCACGCATTTGCTATGGTCAATGATTTACACGTAATCTTTGGAAAGGGTCCGGCGGACTAGCTGTTCGAATGACGCCGAGAATCACGCACCCATGTGGAAGAAGAAATCTATATTTTGGGACCTACCCTACTGGAAAGACCTAGAGGTCCGCTCGATCGACGTGATGCACGTGACGAAGAACCTTTGCGTGAACCTGCTAGGATTCTTGGGCGTGTATGGGAAGACAAAATATACACCGAGGCACGAGAGGACCTGCAACGCTTGCACGAAAAACAGGGCATGCCTCCGAAGCAAGATGAAGGTCCTGCCAGCTACGCTCTTTTAAAGAAGAGAAAGAAATATTCTTTCAATGCCTGCTCAAGATGAAGGTCCCGACTGGCTTCTCGTCGAATATAAAGGGAATAATAAATATGCCGAGAAAAGTTCCGAACCTAAAGTCTCATGATCGCCACGTGATTATGACGCAACGCTTCCGGTTGCATTGAGGGGCTTCTACCGAAAACGTCCGATTAGCCATTGTGAAGCTATGTGCATTCCTCAATGCAATATCTCGTAAGGTGATCGATCCAGAAATCGTAGCAACGCTAAGGAGTGATGTGGCACAATGTCTTGTCGGTTTCGAGCTGGTGTTCCCACCATCCTTCTTCAATATCATGACGCACGCCCTAGTTCATCTAGTCGACGAGATTGTCATTCGGGGCCCGTATTTCTACACAATATGTACCCCTTTGAGAGGTTCATGGGAGTCCTAAAGAAATATGTTCAGAATCGTGCTAGGCCAGAAGGAAGCATCTCCATGGGCCATCAAACAGAGGATGTCATCGGGTTTTGTGTTGACTTCATTCCTGGCCTTAATAAGATAGGTCTCCCTAAATCGCGGTATGAGGGGAGACTGACCGAAAAGGCACGCTTGGAAGAGACTCGATAATATGCAGGGACGGATATTCTTGGTCTCAAGCACACTACACAGTTCTACAGAACTCTACCTTGGTGACCCGTATGTCGATGAACACAAGAACAGTCTGCGGCCCAAACACCCGGAGCAAAGGCGACGATCGGATTACATGTGAACACATCAGACTTTCAGCAGTTGGTTGGAAACACGCCTCGGAGGTGACAGCACTGTTTGTGATGAGTTGTACTTGTTGTCCAGGGGACCATCTTCGACTGTAATGATTTGGAAAGGATACTGAGATAAATGGGAATACATTTTACACGATTGACCAAGATGAAAAGAGCACCAACCAAAACAGCGGTGTCCTTTGATGCAGCAACCGACAAGGAAATGACACATATTATGGTTACATAGTAGACATATGGGAACTTGACTACGGAGTAGATTTTAAGGTCCCTTTGTTTAAGTGCAAGTGGGTCAATCTGTCAGAGGCGGGTGCAGGTAGACCCACAAGACGGAATGACAACAAGGATCTGAAAAATCTTGGGTACACTGACGAACCGCTCGTCCTAGCCAATGATGTGACACAGGTTATCTATGTGAAGGACATGTCTACCAGATCGAGGAAAAGAAAAGATAAGGAAGCGAATACATCATACAATGAGCCAAAGCGCCACATAGTTCTTTCTGGGAAAAGGGACATCACGGGAGTGGAGGGCAAGACAGACATGTCTCAAGAGTATGAAAAGTTTCATGAAATTCCCCCTTCAAAGTCAAGGCTGACCCAAGCATCCTGATAAACGATGAAGATTATCCATGGTTACTGGCGCAATAAGCAAACGACACAAGCGAAGAAAAAGTGAAGACTTTCTCCGCAACTATTATGATGATACCATGCCAACTTTGTAACACACAGTATGATACCATTGTCCGCTTTGTTCATGAACATGCTATGCCAACTTTTTGAGAGTTCATTTGAAAACTATGAATTTGAAAACCTCGCCAACCAAGGGCGCCACACGGTTTATAAGCCCGTCCCTCTACGCCTTTGTTGAGCTCACAAACTTGTGATTCACACAAATTTCAAAGAATTCAAATTTTATAAAACAAATGGCACAAACAGAAAGTTTATAATTGTTCTAAACAAATGGCACTAACAGAAAGTTTATAATTTTGCTGACCTAAAAGCAAAAAGAATTAAAAATAAAGCAAAAACCAAAAGAAAATAAATAATGCAGAAAACAAAACAAAAAACTTGAAAAATAAAATAAAATAGCAACAATAAGCATTTTGTTGTAAGTAGAAACAAAATAAAATAAATAAAGCAACAAAGAAAACAAAAAAGTGTTTTCAATTTTAAAACAAATGGCACAAGCAGAAAGTTTATAATTGTTCTAAAACAAATGGCACTAACAGAAAGTTTATAATTTTGCTGACCTAAAAGCAAAAATAATTAAAAATAAAGCAAAAACCAAAAGAAAATAAATAATGTAGAAAACAAAACAAAAAACTTGAAAAAAATAAAATAGCAACAATAAGTATTTTGTTGTAAGTAGAAACAAAATAAAATAAATAAAGCAACAAAGAAAACAAAAAAAGTGTTTTCAAATTTTAAAACTAATGGCACTAATAGAAAGTTTATATTTTTTCTAAAACTAAAAGCAAAAAAGAAACAAAATATAAAGAAAAAAAAAGTGCCACCTACTGGGCCCCCACGGCCTGAATACGACTAGAAACCCTACATGGGCCAGGATTCAGGCCTGCAGAGGCCCAATAGGCCCACAGGCAGTAGAAAGTTTAGGCCCGAAAGCCTGCATTAGAGAGGAGCTCGAAAGGGGAGGCACACCAGCGCTTATAAACCAGTGTCGGCGCCCTTCAGCTAGCGAGGTGGGACTAAACTTTTGGGCGCGGGGCAGCACAACGCCTTTGGTCCCGGTTGGTGGCACCAACCGAGACTAAAGGGGTTTAGTCCGGTTGGTGCCACGACCGGGACTAATGACCCCTTTAGTCCGGTTGGTGCCATCAACCAGACCAAAGACTGCCGCTTCCGCCCTTTGGGCTGCTGAAATTTGTTTGGTCCGGTTGGTGGCACCAACGGGATTAGTAGCATTAGTCCGGTTCGTGGCACCAACCGGGACTAATGCCCTGCTATATAAGAAAGCACTTGGGAAATTTCAGATTCATCGCGATTTTCTCCCCGACGCCGCCAGTTGCCCCGACGCCGCCGACGCTGCCGCTGCCGCCCACGCCCGTCGTCACCATCGCCGTCGCCCGCGCCGTCGCCGCCGCCGTCCCGCCCCCGCCGTCGTCGCCAGACCAAGATTCTGCCCTAACGCGTCGCCCTGCCTGCGTCGTCGTCGTCCCGCCCCGTTGCAGCGCCCTCGCGTCGCCGCCCCTGCCTCCGCGACCTCGCCGACCTCGCCGTCGCCGCCCCTGCCTCCCCGACCTCGCCGTCGCCTCCGCCTCCCCGACCTCGCCGTCGCCTCCGCCTCCCCTGCCGCCCCCGTCGCCGCGACCTCGCCGTCGCCTCCGCCCACAGTGAGCCCCCGCGCACCTGCCCTGCCCCCCTGCCGCCGCCGCCATGATTTTTTTTCAGAGATGTGATGCTTTTTTTCATATATAAATGTTCATGTATATATATTGATGTATGGATATATGTATGATGCTTTTTTGCATATGTGTTGATCTAATGTTTTTTTTCTGCATATATATGTGATGTTTTTTTGTTCATAGATGATCATATGAATTTTTTTTGTTCATAGATATGATCATATATATGATGTATGCATGGATCGATGTGGATGGAATATGATGTTTTTTTGTTCATAGAATATGATGCATGGATCAATGTTTTGAGGGTCGAGGGTCGTCGAGGCCGGTCGAGGTTTCGAGGCACAAGGGTTTGAGGGTTCGAGGGTTCTAGGGTCGAGGGTTCGAGGGTTCTAGGGTTCGAAGGTTCTAGGGTCGAGGGTTCGAGGGTACTAGGATCCGAAGGAAGAAGGAAGAAGAAGAAGAAAAAGAATTTGAGGAAAAAGAAGAAAAAGAAGAGGAGAAGAAGAAAGGAATAGAGGAGAAGAAGAAAAATTCTATTTTTTCTTCTTCTCCTCTATTTTTTTCTTCTTCTCCTCTTTTTTTTCTTCTTTTTTTTCTTCTTCTTCTTCCTTCTTCCTTCTTCCTCTTTTCTTCCTTTTCCTTATTTTCCTTTCTCGAGGGATAAGAAGAAAAGAAGAGGAGAAGAAGAAAGAAAGGAATAGAGGAGAAAGAAGAAACTTTGACACGAGGGGGGTACGATACCCCTCCCCGATAACATTATTTTCCCATGTATATGTATGTTGCGTCGTTGTCGATATAACGAGGGTGTCGAGGATCGCCGAGGGTCGAGGGTCGGGAACTAGGTAGAGGGTCGAGGGTCGTTAAGGGGTCAAGGGTCGAAGGTTTCAGGTCGAGGTTCCTATAGTGTCAAAGTATTGAAGAAATCCATGGCTTCATCATTAGCGGAAGTAACCATGGCATGATGGTACGAAGTCCTCAAAGTTGTTACGGAATGGAGTCCGGATAGGATAATTTGCCTTTTGCTGAACTTTGTACCAAAAAGCTAATTATCCTATCGGGACTCCGCTCCAAAACAACTTTGGAGAGCTTGCACCATCATGCACCTGTTACTTTCGCCTAATGATGAAGACATGGTTTTGTTGAATCCTTTGACACTAGGCAACCTCCCGACCCTCGGCGATCTTCGACCCTTGACCTCGACCCTCGGCGATCCACGACCTCTACCCCATCACAGCGCCGATGCCCACGCCACTTGTGGGACATAGATGTACTGTTCAACGCCGACCCCTCCCGATAGCTTCAACACGTGGGGGGGATATTACGTACCCCCTCCTAGCTTGAAGAGTTCTCGAGGCCACCCCCTAACCCTTGAAGCGTTGTCGAGGCCACCCCAAACCCTAGAGAAGCAGCGTCGAGGCCACTAATATGATTCCTTATTGTGATTAGCTAGCTAGTTCTACGTTGGCACTAATATATCCATATCTGTCATGTTTGAATAATAATTGCCATGTTGTAAATATTTGTAGAAACTATGGACACCCCCGAGACGAAGCACAAGAAGCGTTGTTGAGGGAGATAATCGCACACGAAGTGATGCCGTCTCCTCGATGATGTTTCTCAACGTCGACAACGATGGTCTGGAAGGAGAGGGTGAAGAAGCAGCTGGCTATGATTTACATGGTCCGATGACCCAATGCCGTGCAAGAAGGAGAGGGTGAAGAAGTAGACCGTGAGGACGGCTCCGTGATCACCAAACTGAGTCCGCCAGGTATATATATTAGTTAAGCCTGTCTTGACTAACTCTCATCTTTGTTCTTTTTCTAGCCCTCCGGATCGAGCACAACTTCGGTAAAGAGACGAGGCCCAAGAAAAGTTGAGCTCGGATGAAAAGTTTGAGATCATACAAATCGTACGACGGCCAACCGATTGAACCCTACCGGACAAAGAAGGCATTTGTTGCTCGGTCGCGGGGTTCTCGTTAGGGACAAGATCCCGATCAGCATCCACCAATGGTATAAGCCTCAAGAACGAAGACCCCGAGGTGTCTTGTGTCAATGATATGCAGAAAAATGATCTTTGGACTGAGCTGAAGTCAAATTTTACCCTACCGCCAGAGGATGATCCGGAGAAGCCAGTAATAGAGCCATTAATCAAGTCTTTTGCTCTTAAGAAGATGGCAGAACTATTCAGGAATTGGAAGAAAGACCTCAATACGTATGTCGAAAAAATGAGACACCAGAATTCACGGGCAAATATGAGAAGATCATAGATGATGGCCGCATTTGTGGCCTACAAGACATCGGAAAAGAGTAAAAAGATGTCAGCGACAAACAAGAGAAATGCTGCGAAGAAGAAGCTTCACCATCGCACGGAGTCAGGTGGCTACCTCATACCCCGGCCTAAGTGGGCCAAGGCTGAGAATGATCTGCTTGATAAAGGGATCGAACCCGAGACAATGAACTGGCCACACCGTTGCCGGACTTGGTTCTTCGGGGCTGGCGGATCCTTGGACCCTATAACGGGGAAGTGCATTTGGACGGACGAACAATTGGACATACCAGTCAAGAGGCTTAAGCATTATCTCGAAGCAGCGCAGCAAGGGAAGTTCGTTCAGACAGGAGAAGGACGAGCTCACAATGGCCCTCGGGAATCTCGAGCACCACGGACGGACACGAGGCACGCCAGCTCCCTTTCGTGGAAGGCTGGATTTCGGACGCAGGGGTTACAAAACCCATGAGAGGAGGAAGAAACTGGAGCAGAGCCTAATGCAGGCGCTGCACGAAAGGATAATGGGGCTAGAGGACGCGAGAAGAGGAGCGAAGCAGCAGATCACAACAAACGACCTGCGAAGCTTCCCCCGGTTACCCGCCATCTCAGCGAAGAAGCAGCGTGGCTTGCACCGAGCTGCTTCAGCGAGCAACATGCCTTGACGGCTCCTGCCAGCTATCCGTGGATGCTATCATGGATGCTGAAAGTTGCCACCTTATGGCGCAATGGAGCAATTTGAAGGTCAAGGCGGCTGTTGGCTCTGTTTATCCTACTAAACCCGACTCAACTTTTCACCGCCGCCGATTCCGAAGGATATGCTAAGGTGATGGTCGATGAAATAACGGAGGGATTTGAGGAGCTCGGCTTGACCACCCTACGGTGAAGGGAGTATCGGCTGGGTTCGCTCAAGACTCCATGCCTATGGCGGAAGGATCTCATCAACCTTCCGAATGGACGCCTCCGCCTCCTCCCCCTCCCGGCGAGTCAGGCACTCGCCTCCTCCACCGCCTCCTCCTCCGGCGAGTGACGATCAGGGCGCTCGGCGGCGGCTCCTTCTCCGGCGTGGCGGCACTCCGTCTCCTTCTTCGCTTTGCACCGCGCGTCCGGCAGCCAGCCTCCTCCTTCTCCGCCTCGTCGGCAAGGGCGGAAGAGACCCGCCGCCGCTCCGGCTGCTCCGCGCGTCGTAGTCCTTCTCCTCCGCCTCGTAAGCAAGGAAAGAAGACATCCGCTCCGTCTGCTCTGCGGCGTCTAGCAAGTACAGCCAAAGGCGGAGGAGATCTGATTCGGTCCTTCTCTCAAGACTCGGAGAAGTTACCGCACGAGAGGAGCAAGGAGGAAAACGCGAAGATCGTGCATACCGAAGTGGATGACTGGTTTCAAGGGTTGAAAGCAAAGAGACATCCACCTCCGGGAGAAGGTAGATCCGTCAAAGGAAGCGCCTCTGGCTGCCCCGCAAAACCACCCAAGTCTCCGCCGAAAGGCAACTATGAGCGCATTATTGGAAAGGCATTTGCGAAGCGGAGAGATCGGGAAGTACTGTCGGTGATCAAAGGATGAAAGAACGACGAGCTGGGAAACAAATTGCCCAGCTCGGCGAACAAGCGAAGCAATCGTGCCCCCCGATCAAGGTGCCTGCTAGCGACATCGTCGATCCGAGGATGGTGCCCGGTTATGGCAATCCTGAAGATTACCTGCCCGACGATGTACAATTTGATTTCTTGGAGGTGCAGATACAAAGATACGAGTACGGGAAGCCTCTCGTCAAAGATGAAAGCTCTCTAACAACGATGATGCAAAGACTGCATGATTGGTACATGAAAACCTGCAAAGAGTCTGAGGGGAGGAATATTTTGTATGTGAGAGTTAAAAAGGAGCATGACCTCCTTGGAATTGAACTGTTGCCTATTCCATTTGAGGAGTTCTATCAGTTTTTCAATCAATTGGCCCTCGATAAAGCAACGGTCACCTACTACTGTCTGTAAGTAGTACTACTTCTGTCATTAATTAGTATCTCTATATAACTCAGCTCTTTCATTGCATGTATTTATAAATATCCTCACTATATTATGCAGATTGAAGATCGCAGAAATGAAGAAAAAACAAGTGGGTGATATTGGGTTCATTAACACATATCTCATCGATGCAAATGAGGTTAAATATCGTGCCAAGGAAACCGAGGCCAACTTGCTACGATCGTTGGAAATAAATGAACACAAAAATACAATACTCTTTCCTTACAACTACACGTGAGTGTTACTGTCTTGTGGCATATTCGGTTTCCCTTATTTAGTCCAGGTTATAGAAATGTAATATTGATGAGTTATGCATGCAAGCAGGTTCCACTATATTCTCCTAGAGATTAAGCTTGAGCAGGAGTAGTAACTGTCTTAGACTCGAGACGAAAAGATCCCAAGGAGTATGCGGAAATGACTGAATTGCTCGAGAAGTAAGATAAATCGATCATTATCCACCATATCAGCAACTTTGTTCATTTCAGATATCAAGTAATTGTTTTCTTTGTATGGCAGGGCTTGGGGAAAATTCACCAAAAAAGCTCCGGGACTACCGAAGAAGCTGCAATTTAGACACCCGAAAGTAAGTACTATATAGTAGCATATTCCACGCGCATCTCCTAGTGATTCAAGCGCTAGTTTCATCAATACCATTTAGCATGTGCTTGCTAATTATCAGTTTGATTGACCTCTGTTTCTTGTAAAGTGGTTGTGGCAGGAACAAGGGAATGATTTCTGTGGATACTACATTTGCGAGTCCATCCGCCACACGACCTGTGAGAGGGGCTACTCCGACAAACAATTTGAAGTGCGTAAATAAAAATATTCACAATTTTATTTTATTACCATCATTTGTGTTGAGTTTCATTCATTCATATATATATATATATATATATATATATATATATATATATATATATATATATATATATATATATATATATATATATATATATATTGACCCTTTCTTAAAATTAGATGTTTCAAAGCGGATGAACTCCTAGCACCAGATCGCATGCAGCAATTCAAGAGGAATTATGCATTCTTTCTTGACTATGTGATCGCTGAAGACGGGGAATACCATGTGGACCACACGTCCGTATTGTAAAAGATAATTATTGTATATATGTAGCCGGTAGTGTCGGATAGATATACGAGAACTTGTTGTTCGACCAATCTCTCGGAGAAGGAGAGGTGGTCGATATCACTTCTCTCTGTATGCATATATATGTTCATGACGATCTTCTGTTTGCTTAATTACTAGCTAGCTAGCATCTCTAGTTAGTCCTCTCTATACGTATGTATAGTACGTAGCGTCGACCAAGCACGGACAAAAAAGGACACTTTCTCTATTAATTAGCTAGCTATAGCACAATATATGAAACACCTAAATTAACCCCCAAAACCCCCAAACACCCCCTTTAAAAAAAACAAAACCAGAGCTAAAGAAATGTTGACGTGGATGCCTATTGGTCCCGGTTGGTGCCACCAACCGGGACCAAAGGCCCTCCCGCTGGGCTCAGCGGACAGGCCACGTGGAGGTTTGATCTGTCCCGGTTCGGATAGAACCGGACTAAAGGGTGAGGGTATTAGTACCGACCCTTTAGTCCCGGTTCATGAACCGGGACTAAAGGCCCTCACCAACCGGGACTATAGGCCCTTTTTCTACTAGTGACGGGACCTAGCTCTTTGACTTTGCACGGACGGGCTTTGAGCAGTGGACCTATCCACCCGGTTGTGTTAGGTCAGCCCATAGGAACACTTTAGAGCAACATCCGGGCCAGACCCATGGCAAGATCCCCTCCGTGTAGACCCTACGCGTCCGTTTCCCCCCTCCAGGTGCCGGCGGCGGCGCCGTCCGTGAGGGGGGGGCACACCCCGGAGACGCGTGCCGCCTCTTCGGACATGCCACCACACCACCCCGCATGTATGAGGGCCCGGTGCGACGCTCGGGTGGCATTGCTACCCCCCACGGCCCCCGTCCCGCCATACCCTGTAGCGTTTGACCAGGGGATCTAGCCCTTTCACTTTGCACGGACGAGTTTTGACCAGTGGAACTATCCATCCGGTCGTGTTAGGTCAGCCCATGCGAACACTTCAGTTGATCTTCCGTGTGGTCAAAAGGGAAAGGTGTATATTCTAACTATTTGAGGTGAGAGTGTCTATTTGATAAAATCTGAAAAGATGAGAAGTAAGAGTCTTTTTGAAAATAAAGTTTTAGAAATTTCCTGTCCAAGGGGCTTTTCGATTTCTAGGGTCACGTCTTACAGTCAACATGTGCTCTGATACCATTTCTGTAGCGACCCGACCTCAGACGGTCAAGCCTCTGTGTTGCTGTGCCATCCCTGGATCAGTATGCTGGCACACACAGTACATCAATGTATATATCAAAGTGCAATCACATGTATAAATAACATAAAATGATATATACCTCATAATACTCAGCGGAAACAATCAAACGGGTGTGGAGTCCCATCAACGCCATCGGCAGGTTGAGTGTAGACCGTAACCCTGTACCGTACTCTTACTCGTCGGAAGTAAAATATCTGCAACATGATACGTTGCAGCCGTGTAGGTCAGTACATTGAATGTACCGGCAAGGTCACAACATGAGAAAACAGATGATAAAACTATACTATATGCAATATGGCTTTATGGCTCTGTATCTGAATTTTGTTTGCGTAAAAGCTGATTTTATTTTACCTACATCAAAGGAATAAATGAAGTCTGTACTATGGAGTTTTCTATCATGACATGGTTCCGCCAACCGATGTCTCATAGCCCAAAATCATCATAAGTTGCCCTCAATTAAGTTATCAATCCGGTGTTGAGAGTTCCGAGATAGATCCAAGTCCAGATGCTCAAATTGTCCGTAACCGGGGACACGGCTAATCGATTAGGTTTAAACCCTCTGCAGAGGTTTGTACACTTTACCCGCAAGATTCGATCCCTCTCTTTACGTTCTCGCACTTCAGAGTGTTTGAGAACAAGATGACCGAAACATGGTCTTCCAAAGAGTTCCTCTGACCACTGTCCGGTACCCATCCAATCCTACCGTAGTTCTACATCTGCTAGCACCGTCCCAGCCAGAGTCACAACTAAGGTCAACCAAGCCAGAGCCCATAATGACTTGCGGTTGCAGGTAAGCTTCGGGCATGAAGTATTCTTCCGTCTCTTTGAGTCTGGGTGAAGCTTTCCGCAAGATGTCATGGCGCTTCTCCATGCATCCCGCCAACCACTGGTTTCTCCAGGGTGCCCGTCAACCGTCCTTCACCCAGTAGTGTGTATTGAATTCTTGTCTCGAGTCTTGAAGTCTCGAGGTCTTGAAGATGCAGTCCTTGCAGATTCCATCATGGAGTTGTCGTCATTGACGAGAGTCCTCCTTCTTCACACCACTCGAACACTCATACCAAACCCCGTCTACTACAGCGTAGCATTAGAATAAAATAACGTCCCGGGCTTGGTAACAGGGTGATGGGTTCCTACCTCATGCATACTACTCAACTACAAGAATTTCAATAACACTACTGAGGGGTGGTTGCAAAGGTGCCACTAAATGCAATAAAACATAGGTAAGAAAGCATGGTCAAAGTGAACTTGCCTGGTGATGTTGACGAAGAAGAATTATCGTTCTCAAGAAATAACTTGATAGACTACTCGTCACTCTCGATGAAATCTATATAACAAACATATCATTCACATAAGCACTCACACTAACAATCAAAACAAAAGAGAGAGCGAATAAGAATCCGAAGGAACTTCAAATAAAACTAGGGAGTCTTCTTCTACAACATTCACAAAAATAGTTTTGTCTAACGGAAAATAAAACACTAAAATAACAGAGAATAAAATATAAATTTAGTTAAGACAAAGAAAAAAATAAAGTATTTTTTTCATAAAGCTATTTTGAAAGTATTTTCAATTGGGAGTTAAAACAGTAGAGAAATCCATTGCAAGTTATTAGCTAACTTGAATTGATTTCACGATAACAAAATAAAAATAAATATAAAAACTTGTTGAACACCTACTGTTTAACTAATAGAAACCAAACATAAACTTTCTGAAATATAAAATAAAATAATTTAAAAACAACTATAGAAAAGAAGTAGCTATAATTGAATAGAACTAAAACAGAATTTGTTTTACATGAAACAATAAGCTAAAATACTCAAACAATTTTGAAGTTTTTACCACTGGTAAATATGATCACTAGTGATCAGTAGAAAAAGAATCAAATAAAATCTATTTTTAAACTCCCGGAATAAGCAAAACAAGCTTTAATTCAAATCTGATCTAACTCAATTTTATAAATCCAAACATAGACAAATTATATATTTTGAAACTACAAGAAAATTTTGATCTAACGCAAAAAGAATCAGCATCATTGGACTTCTAGATCAAAAGTTATAAGCTAAACAAGAACGGAACTAAATCTGTTACAGGAATAAATCTGAAAACGAAAACGGAGTTACCTGTACGTGAGGCAGAGATGGCAGGAAGGAGACGGTGATGTGGAGGGCTGCTCGGCAAGGGGCGAGGTCGCCAAGCGAGGGTGGGGTGGCGGAGGAGGGGTCGGCGCTGGGGAGGTGGCGCTGGGCGATGGGAGGTTCCAGGAGAGCTCCTGGTGGCGTTCTAGGCAGGAAAAGGAGGACGGTGGCGAGAAGGCTACGGGCAGGAGGCGTGGTGATGGGAAAAATGGAACGAGGAGAGGGAGGGGTTTTATAGGCGGTCTCGGGAGGCGCTGGGATGGAAAGACGAGGGAGATCGGGAAGGTGGAGATTCCTGTCTCCATGGATATGGAAAGCTTCAGAACGTGAGAGGAAACAGAGGAAGGAGATGATCTCTTGTTGGGCTAGAATAGGAATGTGCTTAATGGGCCAGGTTTTTCCTAATAAAACGATTCCATTCCTATTTTTAAAATTAGGAAACTAAAACAATAAAAAGGAAATCAAATCAATTCGAATAAAGAGTTTTATATACTAAAATTATCAGAAAAATAAAATGTAGATGATGAGCATTATTCCACGGCCAAAATAAAACTTAAAAAATATGTTTTCAGAAAATTCCTAAAGGCTTTATTTCTTTTTGCAAATAATTTTAAATAAAACTTTGGTTTTCTTGGCTCAAATATTTTCAAAATGCCCCTGATTTTGGAGGGTCATTTTCCTCCGCTCTTTCTTGCTTGCAAGAATTTATTTTCGGGTATTTCTCGGGAAGAAAAATAGAGAAGCAAGTGCAAATATTTGAAAGAATTAAATTGCAAAACTCCGCTCAAATTCTTTATAGTTGATGAAGTCATGTCATCTTCTCTCATTGATTTTAATAGGATGAATTTGAATTTACGGAGAAGGGAAAGTCATTTTATTCCTCTCTTTCAAAAGTTTTGAAAAGGTTCAAATTTCACTCAAGTTTAATTCACTCAAGCAAACAAACAAACAATTCAATTAATTATATTATCATTCCAAAATTTGGGATGTTACAAACCTACCACACTTAAAATGAATCTAGTCCTCGAGATTCAAGAGGCTATCAAGAAAAGGTTAGGGTTGGGGTCTTCTAGCAAATGTCTTGGTCAGGAAGGTCAGGGTGCTACCACACTTAAAAACAAGGTCATGGTTCCAATAAACTCAGATATTTCCTCTGAAGGGCTGACAATGTATGTCTCTTCACATATCTTACAATAGCTCCTTCATTAAAGCTCTTCTGTCAGAAGCATAGAGTTTTCCTCAAAAGCTTGGGTCGGTTCGTCAAAGTTGAAGTTCGTCCGAGACTGGATCTTCTTAGCTGATGGGTCTGTGTCCATTCTAAACAACTATCGAAACACTCATGGTGGTCTACAATTTATGGTTTTCTCCTGCAGAAAACGGGTCTGGGTTGAACCTCACCGTATAACCTACGTTTGGCAACGGTTGCCTGAAATGGGGTTCCATCGTCCTACCATTTTATGGTTTTATGGCTTATCGCGTCGACACTCTTCTAAGTTTTTCAAGGCTCTCTGATTTTCCATCAACATATGATGGTTCATGATAGAAGTCTCCGGTATGGGGGCCAATCCATCCCGTACTTGAATCATTACCACATACGTAAACAGTGAATCACGTATTCTAACACTTGGGCATACTCACAAGCATTGCAGAATTTCTCTTGTCCTCGAACTGGTTTCGAGTAAATCCATGGTTTCTGCAAGCCAAACAAAACATCTATCGTTACTTCACCACTCTTAGGTTTTTGCGTAACCTCCTACGAAACGTATGCTGAGTGGATCACTGATTCTTCCAAGTTTTATTCCTTTATCAAGGTTACATCCGTTCCTTTTCAAAATCCTGGGCCTGTGGGTTATGGCCCACTTCAACACTAGTGCAGCTTTAACTCATCCTTGGAGTAACTCTCTTGTTCCATATTACACCTCCTGTACATCCAATAGTACTTCTTCCTTCATACCCTTGTGGTGATGATCATACAAAACTCCAACTTATTTTGTCCAGCTCCTTCTATGGACCGTCATGAATAACACATTTCTTGCTTCATTGATCCTGTGGCTTTACGGAGTACTATGACCAAAAGAAATGCACAAGTTTATCCATAAATCTCATTATTTTCATATCAATCCTTTATTACATCCTTAACCATCTTTCGTGAATCCAAATTCCAAAAAGTTTATTACAAATGCTGCCACCCACATGGTTCGGTATGGTCAGACATTACGTCCAACTTTATTCATTTTTCCTCCTTGAGGATTCTTCAGTCCCACTGGAATTGTGCGACATGTGCCTTGAATTTTTCAATCTTCTGTTTCATCGGGGTGGCCTTGAGCTTCACCTCCATCATCTCCGTATGCACTTCGCTTAGGTATTTCTGAGTATGACGGAGTCTTGCTTCAAGTATTTCTCGATCGGCGATGGCTTCCATGGCTGCTTCATGAACAACATCGAAGAAAGTTGCTTGTGGCACACGTGAAATGAAAAAGTACTGCCCCATCATCTTTGGGCAAACTCCTTTCAAATGGTGGAGGTGTACCTCCACATACCAAAGTTCCACTCCCTTTTGCATGAAGGGGTAGCCTTTGTAGACTGCATCTCCTTCAAGGTGAATATGCTTCATCATGTCCTTCAGGATCTTTGGGTAATCATGATCACTTGTCAGGGTCATGATGGTTTCCGGACCTTTAAGGAAAGACTCGTAAAGGTTCGTCATCTGCAGTTGTGAAACAGAAATGATGCTCAGAATAAGGTACTTATCTCCTGGGCACACATTCATATCATCCAAACAGAACTTCAAACTCAATTTCCAATTTCCTGTTTATGCATCACAACTCACCTTCTTCCATGTTCATCAAGAATATTAATTTCCAAGATAAAATATGACAACTCCTTAAAGCTTTT
Source organism: Aegilops longissima (assembly GCA_021605205.1). Lineage (NCBI taxonomy): Eukaryota > Viridiplantae > Streptophyta > Magnoliopsida > Poales > Poaceae > Aegilops > Aegilops longissima. The sequence goes on from CM038677.1 coordinate 849,747,262, forward strand.
CAGCATGTGACATTACAACTTTATTGAGTCATGAACTATTACAATCTCTGAGAAATCTATTACATAACTCAACTCATTGAGCTCATGAAAATGAAATTGCTTTCTACTACTCCATATCAAAATTCCAACTACTCAACTCCAGCTTTCATCTTGTCGGGACATTTAATAGCATAATGTCCTGCCCCCTTGCAGCGAAAACAAATGACTTCCGACATGTCTCGGGGCTTCTTTGTGACTATGCGGACTCCTTGGATTCTTGGCTTCTTTTCTGGACATTTACTAGCGTAATGACCTAAATCCTTGCACCTGTAACAGGTGATATGACTCAAGTCCTTCTCTGCAAAAATTGTGTTGCTCTCAGGTTGCCTTCCTTTTCTCTTCTGGATTTCTCTGTAATGATCGAGTTTCTATCTCCGGGGTCAAACTTCACTTCGCTGTCGGAAATATCCTGGATACTCTTTTCTTTCCTTGGTGCAATCTGTGAAAATGTCCTTCTTCTCCACATGAATAGCAGGCATTGAGTAAAATCTGTTGAGACCTTCTCCATCCAGGTCTTCAACACTTTCACTCATTACTGATTCTTCTAGATCTTCCTTGAGGGCTTCTTTCATTCCATCTTCCTGCTTCGGAATAGTTTGTTGCACCGTGGAGTAAATGTGACACTGCACCGGTAGTGGGTGGTTCCTTCACACGGAAGCAAGTCACACGGCTAGTTGGGCATTCCTCACTGGGTGTTTCTCCTCACAATGAGGGCATCCATCTTTGTGTTCCTCCTGGTGTGTCCTATTTCTCCATAAATCTTGCAGGCACAAGGTTTACTTCTTGGTGCATCATTGTGTTTCCGGATAAGACGTGATTTCAACAGGTCTTCTTGAATTCCTCCCAAGTTCTTGCTCCATTAAATCCTGTATGGCTTGATGCATGTTCCACCAGGTTGCAGCACTTTCGTAAAGTATTGAAGAGCATATTGAACCTCATACTTCCTTGAAACCAAATTGCTCCCAAGTGATTTTCCATGTTCGCATCCATAGCTCGCCTCGGGCTGAGTCTTCGTCCAGAGAATATCAGTCCAACTTCATTCATCATCTATGGGGTTCAAGGGTTTTAGGCTGAGATGAGAGAGGTGGGGAGGATATACACAATACAACCAATAGTTTTTGAAGAAACAAGTTTTATTTTGGGGCTGTCGGAAAACATCAAACAAATGACAGCTCACAAATCATCGATCTAACGAGGTGTATAGCAGGGTTTGGTCTCTAAAGGTCAAATAATTCTTCAGAACTTCAAATTCTTCAAGTCTTGAGTCTTCAATTGTTGCAGCTGCAATTCTTCCAACACATGGTGAAATCCTCTTTACTCTGAAATGGCCATCGGTTGTCCGATATCTTTAATTCTTGGAGTGACTTCAGTTGATCTTCCGTGTGGTCAAAAGGAAAGGTGTATATTCTAACTATTTGAGGTGAGAGTGTCTATTTGATAAAATCTGAAAAGATGAGAAGTAAGAGTCTTTTGAAAATAAAGTTTTAGAAATTTCCTGTCCAAGGGCTTTTCGATTTCTAGGGTCACGTCTTACAGTCAACATGTGCTCGATACCATTTTCAGAGCGACCCGACCTCGACGGTCAAGCCTCGTGTTGTGTGCCATCCTCGGATCAGTATGTCGGCACACACAGACATCAATGTATATATCAAAGTGCAATCACATGTATAAATAACATAAAATGATATATACCTCATAATACTCAGCGGAAACAATCAAACGGGTGTGGAGTCCCATCAACGCCATCGGCAGGTTGAGTGTAGACCGTAACCCTGTACTGTACTCTTACTCGTCGGAGGTAAAATATCTGCAACATGATACGTTGCAGCCGTGTAGGTCAGTACATTGAATGTACCGGCAAGATCACAACATGAGAAAACAGATGATAAAACTATACTATATGCAATATGGCTTTATGGCTCTGTATCTGAATTTTGTTTGCGTAAAAGCTGATTTTATTTTACCTACATCAAAGGAATAAATGAAGTCTGTACTATGGAGTTTTTCTATCATGACATGGTTCCGCCAACCGATGTCTCATAGCCCAAAATCATCATAAGTTGCCCTCAATTAAGTTATCAATCCGTGTTGAGAGTTCGAGATAGATCCAAGTCCAGATGCTCAAATTGTCCGTAATCGGGACACGGCTAATCGATTAGGTTTAAACCTCTGCAGAGGTTTGTACACTTTACCCGCAAGATTCGATCCTCTCTTTACGTTCTCGCACTTCAGAGTGTTTGAGAACAAGATGACCAAACATGGTCTTCCAAAGAGTTCCTCGACCACCGTCCGTACCCATCCAATCCTACCGTAGTTCTACATCTGCTAGCACCGCCCCAGCCAGAGTCACAACTAAGGTCAACCAAGCCAGAGCCCATAATGACTTGCGGTTGCAGGTAAGCTTCCGGGCATGAAGTATTCTTCCGTCTCTTTGAGTCTGGGTGAAGCTTTCCGCAAGATGTCATGGCGCTTCTCCATGCATCCCGGCCAACCACTGGTTTCTCCAGGGTGCCCGTCAACCGTCCTTCACCCAGTGAGTGTGTATTGAATTCTTGTCTTGAGTCTTGAAGTCTCGAGGTCTTGAAGATGCAGTCCTTGCAGATTCCATCATGGAGTTGTCGCCATTGACGAGAGTCCTCCTTCTTCACACCACTCGAACACTCATACCAAACCCCGTCTACTACAGCGTAGCATTAGAATAAAATAACGTCCCGGGCTTGGTAACAGGGTGATGGGTTCCTACCTCATGCATACTACTCAACTACAAGAATTTCAATAACACTACTGAGGGGTGGTTGCAAAGGTGCCACTAAATGCAATAAAACATAGGTAAGAAAGCATGGTCAAAGTGAACTTGCTCGGTGATGTTGACGAAGAAGAATTATCGTTCTCAAGAAATAACTTGATAGACTACTCGTCACTCTCTGATGAAATCTATATAACAAACATATCATTCACATAAGCACTCACACTAACAATCAAAACAAAAGAGAGAGCTTAATAAGAATCAAGGAACTTCAAATAAAACTAGGAGTCTTCTTCTACAACATTCACAAAATAGTTTTGTCTAACGGAAAATAAAACACTAAAATAACAGAGAATAAAATATAAATTTAGTTAAGACAAAGAAAAAAATAAAGTATTTTTTCATAAAGCTATTTTGAAAGTATTTTCAATTGGGAGTTAAAACAGTAGAGAAATCCATTGCAAGTTATTAGCTAACTTGAATTGATTTCACGATAACAAAATAAAACAAATATAAAACTTGTTGAACACCTACTGTTTAACTAATAGAAACCAAACATAAACTTTCTGAAATATAAAATAAAATAATTTAAAAACAACTATAGAAAAGAAGTAGCTATAATTGAATAGAACTAAAACAGAATTTGTTTTACATGAAACAATAAGCTAAAATACTCAAACAATTCTGAAGTTTTTACCACTGGTAAATATGATCACTAGTGATCAGTAGAAAAAGAATCAAATAAAATCTATTTTAAACTCCCGGAATAAGCAAAACAAGCTTTAATTGAAATCTGATCTAACTCAATTTTATAAATCCAAACATAGACAAATTATATATTTCTGAAACTACAAGAAAATTGTGATCTAACGCAAAAAGAATCAGCATCATTGGACTTCTAGATCAAAAGTTATAAGCTAAACAAGAACGGAACTAAATCTGTTACGGGAATAAATCTGAAAACGAAAACGGAGTTACCTGTACGTGAGGCAGAGATGGCAGGAAGGAGACGGCGATGTGGAGGGCTGCTCGCGAGGGGCGAGGTCGCCAAGCGAGGGTGGGGTGGCGGAGGAGGGGTCGGCGCTTGGGGAGGTGGCGCTGGGCGATGGGGAGGTTCAGGAGAGCTCTGGTGAGCGTTCTAGGCAGGAAAAGGAGGACGGTGGCGAGAAGGCTACGGGCAGGAGGGGCGTGGTGATGGGAAAAATGGAACGAGGAGAGGAGGGGTTTTATAGGCGGTCTCGGGAGGCGCTGGGATGGAAAGACGAGGGAGATCGGGAAGGTGGAGATTCCTGTCTCCATGGATATGGAAAGCTTCAGAACGTGAGAGGAAACAGAGGAAGGAGATGATCTCTTGTTGGGCTAGAATAGGAAAGTGCTTAATGGGCCAGGTTTTTCCTAATAAAACGATTCCATTTCTATTTTTAAAATTAGGAAACTAAAACAATAAAAAGGAAATCAAATCAATTCGAATAAAGAGTTTTATATACTAAAATTATCAGAAAAATAAAATGTAGATGATGAGCATTATTCCACGGCCAAAATAAAACTTCAAAAAATATGTTTTTAGAAAATTCCTAAAGGCTTTATTTCTTTTTGCAAATAATTTTAAATAAAACTTTGGTTTTTCTTGGCTCAATATTTTCAAAATGCCCTGATTTTGGAGGGTCATTTTCCTCCGCTCTTTCTTGCTTGCAAGAATTTATTTTTGGGGTATTTCGGGAAGAAAAATAGAGAAGCAAGTGCAAATATTTGAAAGAATTAAATTGCAAAACTCCGTTCAAATTCTTTATAGTTGAAGAAGTCATCTCATCTTCTCTCATTGATTTTAATAGGATGAATTTGAATTTACCGGAGAAGGGGAAAGTCATTTTATTCCCTCTCTTTCAAAAGTTTTTGAAAAGGTTCAAATTTCACTCAAGTTTAGTTCACTCAAGCAAACAAACAAACAATTCAATTAATTATATTATCATTCCAAAATTTGGGATGTTACAGCGGCGGCGCCGTCCGTGTGAGGGGGCACACCCCAGAGACGCGTGCCGCCTCTTCAGACATGCCACCACACCATCCCGCAAGTATGAGGGCCCGGTGTGACGCTCGGGTGGCATTGCTACCCCCCAGGGCCCCCGTCCCGCCAAACCCTGTAGCGTTGGACCACGGGATCTAGCCCTTTGACTTTGCACAGACGGGCTTTGACCAGTGGAACTATCCACCCGGTCGTGTTAGGTCAACCCATACGAACACTTTAGAGCAACATCCAGGCCAAACCCACAGTAAGATCCCCTCCGTGTAGACCCGACGCATCCATTTCCCCCCTCTAGGTGCCGTAGGCGGCGCCGTCCGTGAGGGGGGTGGGGGCACACCCCAGAGACGCGTGCCGCCTCTTCGGACATGCCACCACACCACCCCGCATGTATGAGAGCCCGGTGTGACGCTCGGGTGGCATTGCTACCCCCCCACGGCCCCCGTCCCGCAAAACCCTGTAGCGTTTGACCACGGGAACTAGCCCTTTGACTTTGCACGGACGAGTTTTGACTAGTGGAACTATCCACCCGGTCGTGTTAGGTCAGCCCATACGAACACTTTAGAGCAACATCCGGGCCAAACCCACAGTAAGATCCCCTCCGTGTAGACCCGACGCATCCGTTTCCCCCTCCGGTGCCGGGCGACGGGCGCCGTCCGTGTGAGGGGGCACACCGAGACGCGTGCGCCTCTTCGGACATGCCACCACACCACCCGCATGTATGAGGGCCCGACGCGACGCCGGGTGGCATTACTACCCCCACGGCCCCGCCCCGCCAAACCTCAGAGCGTTTGACCACGGGATCTAGCCCTTTGACTTTGCACGGACGGGCTTTGACCAGTGGAACTATCCACCCGGTCGTGTTAGGTCAGCCCATACCAACACTTTAGAGCAACATCCGGGCCAAACCCACAGTAAGATCCCCTCCGTGTAGACCCGACGCGTCCGTTTCCACTAGTAGAAAAGGGGGCAATGGTCCAGGCGGGTCAGCCCATTAGTCCCGGTTCAATCCAGAACCGGGACAAATGGGTGCATTGGACCCGGTTCGTGAGACCCGGGGGCCGGCCGGGCCACGTGGGCCATTGGTCCCGGTTCGTTTAGACCTTTTGGTCCCGGTTGGTTGGACGAACCGGGACCAATGGGCCTGGATCCTGGCCCACCACCATTGGTCCCGGTTGGGGGCATGAACCGGGACCAAAGGACGCCAATTAGTCCCGGTTCATACCACCAACCGGGACTAAAGTGCTGGTCCTCGTTGCGGCCAGAGTTTAGCCCCACCTCGCCGACCGAAGGGGGCTCACACCGGTTTATAAGCCCCTCCCTCTCTGCCTTGTTGAGCTCCTCTCAAAATGAAAATAGATGCCCTTATACAGGAAATTTGACCTAAATTCATATTGAATTTCTCTGAAGTTAGTAGAAATTTATTATGAATTTAGGTTAAATTTTCTATAAGTTTATCTATGCTCATTTCTGAGTAGTTTTTATGTAGTTTTTTTCTGCTATATTTATTGTTTTCTATTTATTTCTGAGTTGTAATAAGTCATTAAAAATAAAAAGATTTTAGTAAAGTTAATCACAACTATTTTTCTTCTATTTATTTATGAGTAGTTTTTATATAGTTTTTTCTTTTCTTCTATATTTATTTTTTCTATTTATTTCTGTGTGGAAATAAGTCATTAAAAATAAAAAAGAGACGCAATGCTAGTTAATTCGCTTCAAACCTTTCGGAATAGTGTAAACTGCACTGCACATAGCTCCGTGCAGTCTACCCTGTTCCTCAAGGCTTGAAGCGAACCAACGTCCAGGTGAGCATTGAGCCTCTTCTTCATCGTCTCTGCACTGAGGGCTTATAAACAGCTGCGAGTGCCTCTCGCTTGGCGAGGTGGGACTAAACTTTAATGCCCCTCTTTAGACGGGACCATTGGTACCGGTTGATGGCTCCAAACGGGACCAATGCCCCTCTTTAGTCCCGGCACATAATGCTTTAATGTCTTATGGTTCGGCCCTCGTGATACCATGCCAACTTTCAACTTTCAACTTTTTCAGAGTTCATTTGAAATGCTTTAATGCAGAAAACAAAAGAAAATAAATAATGCAGAAAGTTTATAATTTTTCTAAAACTAAAAGCAAAAAGAATTAAAAAATAAAGCAAAAAAACAAAAGAAAATAAATAATGTAGAAAACAAAACAAAAAATTTGGGAAAAAAATAAATAAAGCACGAAACAAAACAAAAAACAATATAAGTGTTTTCAAATTTGAGAACTAATGGCACTAACAGAAAGTTTAAAAAATAAAAATAGCAACAATAAGTAAAGAAAAAAAAGTGCCTCCTACTGGGCCCCCACAGCGTGAATACGACTAGAAACCCACCATGGGCCAGGATTCAGGCCCGCACGAGGCCCATTAGGCCCATCAGGCAAAGAAGTAGTAAGTAGGCCCGTAAGCCTGCAGTGGAGAGGAGCTCGAGTGGGGTGCAGCAGTGGGGCTTATAAACCACTGCGCGCCCCTCTCAGCTAGCGAGCTAGGACTAAACTTTCGTGCCGCATCCTGCCAGCACACGACCATTGGTCCCGGTTCGTGGCTCCAACCGGGACCAATGCCCACCCTTTAGTCCCGGTTGGTGGCCCCAACTGGGACCAAAGAGTTTGCTATATAAGGAAAATTTCAGAACCGCAACCCCACTTCGATCTCTCCGGCCTCCTCCTCGATCTCCCGACGCCGCGCGCCGTCACCTGCCGCCACCTCGTCGTCGCCGCCCGCCCGCCTGACGCCGTCGCCGCCCGCCCGCCTCGACGTCGTCGCCACCCGCCCGCCCGCCCTGCCGCCCGACGTCGCCGCCCGACTCCGTCGCCGCCCCGCGCCGCACCTCGCCGTCGCCGTCGACCTAGACGTGAGCAACTTTTTATGACTTTTGTTAGATTTTTGTTAGATTTTATGTAGTTTATAGATTTTTTTGTTAGATTAGATGTGTAGTAATTTAGATATGTAGTTCATAGTATGTTAATTTAGATTGTGTAATTAATTTGTTCATATTGTGTTAGATTTTTTTTTCTGTTAATAGATTTTTTTCTATTAATTTGTTCATAGTATGTTTGGTGATATTATTGTTAATAGATTTTTGGTGATATTTAGATTGTTTTAGTAAGTACTATAATTGAACTAGCTAGTTAGAAAAATATAATTACTATTTTATTTAGATTTTTTGGTGTAATTAATTTGTTCATATTTTGTTAGATTTTTTTCTGTTAATAGATTTTTTTCTATTAATTTGTTCATAGTATGTTTGGTGATATTATTGTTAATAGATTTTTTGGTGATATTTAGATTGTGTTAGTAAGTACTATAATTGAACTAGCTAGTTAGAAAAATGTAATTACTATTTTATTTAGATTTTTTGGTAATATAATTAGTTAGAAAAATATTAGTTAGTTAGAAACATACTAGTTTATTTTTAGTAAGTGTTATATAGTAAGTGCTACTTTGTTTTTAGTAAGTACTACTTTATTTATTTATAGTAATTAAGTGCTTAGTAGTTGAACTAGATAGCTGATTTAATTAATAAAACTACTTTATTTAACAATATATAGAAGTACGTAGTTCCCGCATCGACATCGGCGATGCCTATCCCGCATCCTCGTCGTCGTCGACTCGGCGGTGGAGGCCTGCTTGATCAGGGCCATGTTCGGGACTGGGCTCCGCCGGGCTGGTATTGGGAGGTGCTACCGTCTGGGGGACGTAGGTTGGTGAGGAGGCAGCCCGTTGTTGACCCGATCCTTGTTTGGTGGCGGTCGCGTGGGCCAGTGACGGTGCCGAGGCTTCCGGACACCGCGGAGGTGGTACGTCACCTTGTCAGCGAGGAGGACGAGCACGTCCGCCGCTACATGGTTGCGTTGGAGGGCAGGTTCGACAATACCTGGCAGGTTTTTCAGGGATCTCACTAGAGCTATGATCATGTGATCGTTCCTTATCTTTGGGTGTCCACCGCCCGCGACGATACCCGTCGGGCGCTACGGTTATAGCTGTATTAATTAGCGATGCTATATGTATGATAGTATTCGAGGAGTATTCGACGATGTACGGACACAAGAGATGATGTATTTTTGGTTATAATTGAATGAATGCTAATTTGAATACTACTTTATTTTACGATTTGGTTTTGCTTATTGAATGCTCATATTGGAAAAGTACTCCTACTTTGAATGCTAAAATTGAAGAGCACTCCATGCAGAAATCTAGGAGCCCCCCTCCATCATCCACGCAGTCGTGGGGGTAGCTTCTCCTTCATTCCCGTGTGCTAGACAATTTCTTGTAATAATGCACTCGGGAATGAAAGGAGGAGCTACATACCATCACCGATAGTCAACCCGTGATTAATAATAATGATCTAATTTAGGTTTTTTAGTACATATATTTAATATTTGAATTATGAACTTAGGCCGGAAATGTCGTACTCGGACGATGAAAACCGCCCGGGGGAGTGCGACTGGTGCCACGACGACCGAGGTATGTGCGACAGGTTCATTGAGCTGGACGAAGATCGGCGCTTCAGCATTAAGCTCGAGGAGACCTTCGATGTTCATACGGTACGCAACGACGACAATAGTTTTTTTCGTAATTAAGCACGACTTCAACTATTTTAACATGTATTTTTCATCTTTTCCAATTCGACTAGCTTATCCCATGCTTTGCAAGACGCTATGTCTTGGAGAGGATGGGTTTTGAAGACCATGAAAGTATGGAAACCAAAAAAATTATCCTAAGTACCCATCATGGTGTGGATTTTCAAGTAAAGTTGTACAATGCTCAGAGTGTAACCCATTTTGGTTGCAAAAACTGGGAAGCACTTTGCAAGATGTATGGTTTTGATGAGGGTATGCTTGTCACCATGGATCTTGGTGATCCTACAATCGCGCAAGAGAGACCTTCGATTTTCGTCCTTGTGGATACACCTCCAATTCTTCCCCCATGTGAGTTTAACATAGTTATTAAGTAATTTATATTGTTTATTTCAAAATAGTTGACAACTTATTTTCATTGACAGCTTATTTTCATTCTTCAAAGAATGTGCGGAAGATGGTAGACAGAACCTACTACACCGAAGGCTCCGAACAAACTTATCAGGAGAAAAATCAACTGGTCGCATTTTGTACTGATCTTGAGAATTACAATATCTACAATCAAACTCCTCAACATTATGGTCAATACGTACCACTAGTGCACGTGTTGAACTACAGTAACTACCATGGAGATACCCTGGTAAGATTTTTTACTATTACAATATCCGTGCATCTTTTTGCACACTTCTAAAACTAGTACATCCTTGCTAACTACGAAGTTATTACTATGTTTTTCAACAGATAATCCCGAATAATTGTGTGCCTCATCTGATGTATACGCACGGTAGCCTTCATGTTTTGAACATACAACCAGGTCTTCCTACGAATCTGAACTGTCCATACCGGGTTTCTAAAAGAAGTGGAGACATAACAATCAAAGAATGGAAAAAATGTATGGACAGTCGTAAGGAGCTTCTTGGAAGCAAAAAGCAGCGAAGGGCAAGAATTGGAGACAGGATGATCGCCATTCTTCATAATGGAGAGTCAGGGTCTATATTGTTTTATGCTATTTTACCTTAAGGGTGTTTAGGTCATGTCCTACCTGATACTAATGATCATGTGCTAAGAACAATTATGTAGGGTCGGGTTCGATGACTATGAGAATGATGATCGTATGACTTATTCTTAATAACGAGTAGAAGTTGTATATATGATGATGCATGATTAGTAGAACTTGTTATTTTATATGATGATGTATGATGCGAGCATGCTTGAGTTATATTATACCAGCGGGTGAAATGAACATATATAGCAGCAGCGTTGGTAAACCAAGGACGAAGATATAAGAGAGGACACTTCTATCTATTAGCTAGCTAATAACAACCTAAAAATAACCCCCAAAACCCCTAAAGCATCCACTTTTCTAAAAAAAACATGGACTTTTGGTCCCAGTTGGTGCCACCAACCGGGACCAAAGGCCCACTGGCTGGGCTCGGTGCACAGGGCCACGTGGAGGCACATTGGTCCCGGTTCGTGTTTGAACCGGGACTAATGGGTGGGGGTATTAGTAACGATCCATTAGTCCCAGTTCATGAACCGGGACTAAAGGCCCTTACGAACCGGGACTATTAGGTGTTTTTCTACTAGTGTTCCCCCCTCCAGGTGCCGGCGGTGGCGCCGTCCATGTGAGTGGGCACACCCCAGAGACGCGTACCGCCTCTTCGGCATGCCAGTACACCGTACGACATGTATGAGGTCCCGGTGCGATGCTCCAGTGGCATTGCTACCCCCTACGGCTCCCGTACCACCTAACCCCCCCAGGGTCCCGGTGTCACGATCGTCGCACCGGGTACCGGGTGCCACACAGACGGTAAACTAAAGATCTAAAAATGTAATAATTGAATTGATTAAAAACTCCGGTATTCATCATTGAAAACGTACTATCACTCTGAAACCTTTAGTGCCCGGGCACCGGGCCGGCTGCCCGGGTACTGAAAGTTTGAGAGTAATTGTCCATTTTCTTCATATAAGTCTAATGAATACCGGAGCTTGTAACGTATGGATTAGTGAACTATTTAAACAGGTCAAATTGCTTTCCCTTCGGCGAGGTGGGAATATTTTAAAAAAAATGTGGTTTGCATATATGCCGACGGCCTAGCCGTCGGCATAGGCCTCCCATCTATGCCGACGGCCGGGCCGTCGGCATATGTGCACGTTATCCACTCCATCGGGCTGCTGACATGTGGACCCAGGCCTATGCCGACGGCCATGCCGTCGGCATAGGGCCCTCCCACTCCGACTCCATGGGCGCACAGGCAAACCCAGCATTGCCGCCCGCCCGACCGCCCGACCTTCCGGCCCGACCCGACCCAAGACCGCCCGCCCCTACCCCCTCGGCCGCCCGCCCGACCCCCTCCGGCCTCCCGCCCCGACCCGCCTGGCCGCCCCACCCGACCCCGCCTGGCCTCCCGCCCGACTCCGCCTCCCGCCCCAACTCCGGCCGGCCCTCTCAAGGTGAAAATTTTATGTATTTTAGTGTTTTTAGTAATTTTGTAGCTAGTTAGATAGGTATTTAGATAGATATTTAGATAGTTAGATACATAGTTAGATAGATAGTTATATAGATAGGTAGATAGTTAGATAGTTAGATAGATAGTGAGATAGTTAGTAGGTAGATAGTTAGATAGTTAGATAGATAGTGAGATAGGTAGTAAAAAAATTTGGTTAGATGAGATGCTATATGTTGCATATCTTGCAAAAAAATTTGGTTCGATGAGATGAATCAATGATTATGACGAATAGGTGATGATGATGATGATGAATATGTGATGACGATGATGAATATATTGTTAATGTTTTTAGTTTTTTTGCCTGCATGATGCAAAAATAAATGAATGCATGTTTAAATGTTTTAAATATGCTCTATGAGTTGTGATGTTCTAAATTTTTTGCCCCGATGGAATTTGCAGGCTTTGTAGTGTTGCATTTCATCAAAGTGACCATCGTCCGACGCGTTGTTCCCTGAGCATCCCTCTGTTGTTCGACTCCTTCCCCTACAGCCGAGGGTGAGCTACAAGTCCATCTCCTCCATTTTTTGATGTCACTAGATTTCATTCTCAAGTCAACTGGCGTAACCTAGGCGTCTCCCGTCCGAAAGGGTTGCATCGATAAATATGCATTCAATTGCATATTTATCACCGCAGCTCTTTCGGATTGTCCAGCGTTTTCCACGGACAGCCCGAGGATGTGTAGATTGGGTATGTTCTCCATGTGCTACCCCGTTCCAAGACAGTATTTCGGCGGCGCCTCCCCATTGTTCTCCGGAGCACATTCTCTCGGCTATTTGCCGAGACGTGTATCTGGAGAACAGCGGGGAGGTGCTGCCGAAATTTTGTCTCGAACGGGTAGAATGGAGAATATACTCAATCTACACATCCTCGGTGGGATTAGGACCCATCTTTACCTATTAGAGATGTAGGTGGATTCAACGCGGTAGAAACTGAAAATTTGATGTGATTAATTTAAGTGAATCCTTAATTATGTTGTGTGGCCTGCAAAATAGCAGAGGATGGCAGATAATCAGTGGATGTACAGTGGTTTTATCCGTCGAAATCGAGTAACATTAGAGTGGATCGCGAAAACCGATGTGTATTTGAAGGAGATATTTCGTCGTCCAATGAGAATTATCCCACCATGCCCCTGTGCGAGATGTGCCAGACGTCACCGTAGAAATCAGACGGACATGAGTGAGCACCTTCGCACGCACGGATATATGCCAAACTTTGACATGCCACCAATAAACATAGCCGAGCAGGACCGTGGTAGAGAGGAGGTGATGCGACAACGCATCGATGGATATGAGGACGACGGGTCAGGGACATGCTAGATGATGTCATTGTTGCAGTAGCGGCAAATGCGACACCTTCAGAGAATGAACCGGAGGAGCCGAAGGCAACCGCAAAGGCCTTCTTGGAGGTCCTGGCCTCGTCGAAGAAACCTCTTTATGCGGGTGCGAAAATATCTCAGCTGGATGCCATCTCAACTGATTGCGCCAAGGCTGAGTACGGTTGTAGCGTAAATGCTTCAAGCATTCTTGGGAGTATGGGCTAACAGCCTCCCGAGGGTCATGAACTGCCGAAAAGCATGTACGATACAAAGAAAATCATGAAGGCACTCTCTATGGATTATGAGAAAATAGATGTTTGCCTCAAGAATTGCCTTTTGTTTAGGCACGCAGTATGCAGATGACAAGTATCAGAGGCAGTGCGGTTCGTCTGTGTACATTGAGGTGGTCGGTGAGGATGGTGAGAAAAGCAGCTAACCATCCCTGTTAAGGTTCTTGGTATCTTGATTTTATAAAAGACTGCAGCGCCTTTTCATCACGAAGAGTCTGCCAAAATGATGAAGTGGCACAAGGAAGGTATAAGGTACAATCCAAAAAAATCGTACATCCATCGGGAGGGGAAGCATGTAAGTCGTTCGATGAAGAATACCCCGAGGAAGCAGCCGAGGCTGGGAATGTCAGAATAGCCATATCAGGTGATGGGTTGAATCCATATGGTATGTCGTCCAATCCATACAGCTGATGGCCCGTGTTTGTAATTCCGCTCAATCTTCCTCCCGGTGCCCTAATGCAATGCAAGACCATGTTCTTGTCGCTCATCATTCCAGGGCCTGATTATCCGAGGAAGCAATTGGGTGTGTTTATGCAGCCGCTGGTGGATGCTTTGCACCATTCTTGGTACTTTCCGACGTTGACATACGACCGGGATCTGCAGAGAAATTTCTTGATGAAAGTTTGGTTGCACTATTGCATGCATGACTTTCCCGGCTATGCTCTATTCTGTGGATGGTGTACAAGTGGGAAGATGCCATGCCCAGTGTGCATGCAGGCTCTGCGAATGATTTGGCTGAGTAAGGGTGGCAAGTATGTAGCCTTTGACCTGCATCGGCAGTTCCTCCCTCCAGACCATCCAGACAGGGAAGACAAGAAGAACTTTACAAAAGGCCGTGTTGTTCATGAAGTAACCGAGATTCCAACATTTTCGGGGGAAGATGTTCTTACTCAGCTAAAAGCTCTCCGGCCTAAAGTCAAAGGCAAAGGCAAAGCCAAAGCCAAAGGCTTCGAGGGATATGGTGAGACGCACAACTGGACTCACATAACCCCCTTCTCGCAGCTTCCCTATTTCAAGGACCTCAAACTTCCTTACTATATCGATGTGATGCACACCGAAAAGAATGTGGCAGAGTCCCTTTTCCACACGATCCTCAACATTCCTGATAAGACGAAGGATAACGTTAAAGCTAGAGCCGATCAACAGAGAATTTGTGATAGACCACGTCTGAACATGAAGCCTCCCACAGGCGGTCGAAAAAACTGGTTCAAGCCGATGTTGACTTTGTCCTTAAACCGCCGTAAAAAAGGAAGTACTTATCTGGCTGAAACACATTTTGAAGTTCACCGATGGTTATGCATCCAATATAAGTAAGGGGGTCAATCTTTCAACGGGCAAAGTGACCGGCCTGAAGAGTCATGACTACCATGTATGGATTGAGCGGATAATGCCGGTGATGGTTCGAGGCTATGTCCCCGAGCATGTCTGGCGAGTGCTTGCCGAGCTAAGCCATTTCTTCCGCACGCTCTGTGCAAAATAAGTAAGTAAAGACGTGATTGAAGAATTGCATAAGAAGGCACCAGAGTTGATAGTCAAGCTAGAGAAGATCTTTCCCCAATCTATTCACCCAAAGCATGTCATGCCTTTCAACACAGTCATATATCCCGTTAATATGTCTTTTCAACATCGAGGGAACAGGTGGATCTACCGTTGGCGGTGGTCTTCGCAGCACTCCGGAGACACGGAGCCCGACCACTTCGATCCACAGAGGCGGAGGTGGAGGTGGAGGCGGTCTTGGCGGTAGCGTTGCCACTAGCAGTGACGACCTGGGCTTCGGCGGTCTTGGCGGTGACGACCTCTGCGGTGCTCGACGTCCTGGCGCTTAAGCCTTGTGTGTGGTGATGATGCTTGAGATGACTTGTGTGTGGTGATGATCATTTAGATGACTTGTGTGCTTTTCTATATGCTTATGCTTATGTTGGTTGTGATGATGATCATTTAGAGACTTGTGTGTGATCACGCTTATGCAATTATTGTTGTGATGATGCTTATGCTTACGTTCGTTGATATGTGCTGATATGTGCTGCTGATATGTGCTGTTATTTGAATTGAACTGATTTGAAAACAAACAAAAAAAAGAAAAAAAAAGAAAAGCAAACTATGCCGACGGCTATGCCGTCGGCATAGGGCTGGCGTGAGCTCCCAGTAGCTGACACGTGGAACCTATGTCGACGGCCCAGCTGTCGGCGTAGTTTTTAAGCTAAGCCGACGGCTAGGCCGTCGGCATAGGTTCCACGTGTCAGCTGCTGGGAGCTCTGTATGAAGGAGTATGCCGACGGCTAGGCCGTCGGCATAGTTTGAAACTAGGCCGACGGCTAGGCCGTCGGCATAGGGGTGCCACGTGGCGACCTGACTTGGGCAAACTTGACGGCGGCCGCCGTTTGGCATGATCGTTGCCAACGGCCGGGGCCGTCGGCATAGATGTACGGCCCCCGTCGGCGTAGCATGTATGCCGACGGCCACCCTGGCTGTGCCGATGTATATGTTGCCGACGGCCCTATGCCGACGGGGGTCGTCGGCATAGGTGACGGGAATCAGGGATATGCCAACGGCCCTGGCCGTCGGCATAGGGGGCGATTCCGGTAGTGCAATAAATATCTCAGAGAAGATCTATTCACTGAAAAGAAGCTGGTAATTATAGTACCTAGACAAGCCTCTTGCCGCTTGATGCCCAGCCAAGGCGATTGAGCTTTAGATTGCCCTGCCTACTGAAGGGAGGAGGAAGGGATGAGCCTATCAGGTCATCAGGCACTTTCAGAGAAGGGACACAACAATTGAGCAAGCAGGTGCCTCTAGACGAACATGTGCGTTCCATTTGCAGTCACCACGTACAAAAGCGAACTCATGTGTCGGTATGAGCCTACTTGCTGCTACTAGCTAGATCTTGATCCCCAATTACTCATGTAGCTAGTGAATGAAGTAGCATCGACATGTGCAGTACCGAACAAAGTAAGATATAACTCACTTATTTATACATTACGCAAATACTCCTCTTTGTGGCGTCATTTTGATTTTGACCCTCCTTGTTGTGCAGCACGGCTTAACAGCGCAGTCTCTAGCTGCAAATTTGAGGAAAGTTTATCTGCCATCGACGATGAATCCCCGTCTGCAAAGAGCAAGCCAACCTACAAACGATGTATGCATCTGAGACGAGATTTATTACGGTACCTAGCGGCTCTCCCAGAGGGAGTAGGGAGGCTTCCAATCTGACACTAGTGAAGAAGGCGATGGACGATCCACCTGCCTAGCGAAGGAGAAGGAGGGGATGTGAATGTGATAGCAGCTGGTCAGCTGGAACTTTCAGAGAAGGGATACAATAATTGAGCTAGCTGCCTCTAGATGGACATGTCACATGTGTGTGTGGTGCCACGGCCAGCAGTACTTAGAGCATCTCCAACAATATTGCTTATATACTGGCGCACCGCAAAAAAAGGGACTATAATACAAGAACGCGGCCGACAGCTCCAGCGGGCAAGCAAAAACGCGCTGCTTAAACGAAGTTCGGCGGCTGGCCATAGCCTCATCCCGCGGTTAATTTCGGCGCCCAGTTCGCTGGCGGCAGACTCGAAGGCCAACTCGCTTCTTTCCTTCCTCCTTCAGACACACAGGCCGGGCGCCAGCGCCTGCCACCATGGACGCCAAGACACCGGCGCTTCGCTGACCCCGCTGTACAGCCGCGACCCTCCCGCCCCGCCGCCGCCGCCATCGCCACCGAGTTCGCCGACCGTCGGCCTCGCACAAGAGCCTCTTCTTGCCGCCGCGGATGACCACGCCGACGGGTGGCGTCGCGCCGGCGCCGTCCCGTGCTGCCGCCGCGCCGTCAAAGCTCCCCAATGCGTCGGAGCCGAAGAAAGGAAAAACATCCGCGAAAAAGAAGGCGGCGGACGGCCCGCAGCTCAAGGCGAAGAAGAAGTTTGCAGGCGGCGGACGGGCGTGGCGTCTACCAAGCGCCGATGAGCTCACTCGCTGAGCCGGGCGGCCGACGCGCACCACGTGTTCGATTTAAATGCTCCCAAGGTGAAAAAATTCCAACTTTTATTTTCTTGTTATTTTTCAATGCATCATCATATAGATAGCTTATATTTGCATTTGTAGTCTCAACGATGATGCATACATGGCAACAATGGGTGTTGGGTCCAACAATTCGCATTGGTCTCAAACCAATGACATCCATTTGGACGACCATGAGTTTGAGGTGGACGAGGAGGGTGAGGGCATTGTCGAGGCGCCGAAAGGAAGAGCGGGCAATTACACCACCAACGATGACAAATTACTATGCAATACTTGGTTGCAAGTGTCGAGGGATCCATCCGTTGGAGGTGATCAAAGTAGAGATGCTTATTGGGGGCGAATGAAAGAACACTTTGATGCTCAGAACGTGAGTGGAATTGACCGCTCCGAGAGATCACTTCGGTCCCGATGGTCGACAATCAACTCGGATTGTCAAAAGTGGGCGGCCGCACAAAAGGCAGTTGACAAGCTTAACCCAAGTGGCACAAATGAGGATGATAGAGTAAGTGGCATCTCATACATGTTCATCATACTTGTTTTTGGTGTCCGAAGTGCTAACTTGTTTTGTTTTTCTTGTAGTACAACATTGCACAAAACTTGTTCAAAGAAGAGACGAGGACAACCAAGAAGGGGAAGATCAAGAAAGGAAAGATCTTTACCTTGCCTCATTGCTATGAAGTGTTGAAGGATGATGAGAAATGGAAGAAGCGTGAAGATTTGGATGATTTGCATTTGAGCAACAAACGCAAGCGCACAATTGAGTTGAATGATGATGAGGAGGAGGATGATGCATCAAGTGATGACGGCAAGAGAAGCCCCACACCCAACTCGGTTTCATACTCGAAACCAAAACGACCGGATGGGTACAAGAAGGACAAAACCGAAAAGAAGAAGAGGAAAGGAGATGATGAGCTCACAAATGCTATGGAAGCTATTGTGAAGGCAAGAAAAGAAGCGAACGAGGTGAGGAAAATGGCAAGGAACCAAGATGCATGCCGAGGAGAGGAGGTTACGGCCGAGGAGAGAAGGGTGGCCGCCGAGGAGAGGAAAGTGGCATTGGAGGAGAGGAAGGTGGGCATGGAGGAGCGAGCTAAGTTGTTGGAATGGGAAAAGCACTTGTTCTTCTTGGACACATCTTTGTTCAATGATGCTAAAAGGAATATGTCAACCTTGCCCGTGAAGAAGTCTTGATTCAAAAAAGAGCCATGATCCGCGGTGGCCTTGGCGGCATGGGTGGCGGTGGCCTCGGCGCCATGGGAGGCATGGGCCTCGGCGCCATGGGAGGCTTGGGTGGCTTCGGCGCCATGGGAGGCATGGGTGCACCTCCGGCCGCCATGGGAGGCATGGGTGGCTTTGGAGCACCCTCCAACGCTATGGGAGGCATGGGTGGCTTTGGAGCACCCTCCAACGCTATGGGAGGCATGGGTGCACCTCCGGCCGCCATGGGAGGCATGGGTGGCTTTGGAGCACCCTCCAACGCTATGGGAGGCATGGGTGGCATGAGTTTTGCTTCTCTCATGGGAGGCATGGGTGTACCTCCGGTCGCCATGGGAGGCATGGGTGCACCTCCGGCCATGGGTGGAATGTCTTTCGATGTGCCTCACACACATACCCATGAAAATGCCGTTGAAGAACTTGCCAAGACCGTCGGAGCTACACGTGATGCGGTGCGTGATGAGGTTAGGGAGGAAGATTCATCTTCGAAGGCGGAAGAATCGTCGGCGGAAGAAGAGGAAGAAGAGGAAGAAGAGGAAGAAGAGGAAGAAGACGAGGAAGATGGTTGATGTGTTTATGTCTTCAACTTTGTTGGATGAACTTGTATTTTGAACTTGGTTTGCATTTTGAACTTGGTTGGATGAACTTGTGGGCATGACTTTTATTCATCAACTTGTTTGTGTTAAAAATTTCACATGTTCATTGCATTTTGATGAATGTTTCAAACTATTTTGTGTCCATATGCCCTATATTTGAAAGCTGCTGGAGCGGGGCGCATTGTATTTTAGCCATTGTTGGAGCGGAGCTGCTGCTGCATTTTAAAGCTGCTGTTGGAGCCTAGGCGCTATGACGACGCGCAAACCAAGCGACCAGCCATGCAAACAGGTTTTTAGACGGCGCAGAAGACGGCTGTTGGAGATGCTCTTAGCAATGCTACGTACAGTTATGGACTATTTTTAGGTGTCGTGTCGTCACCTGGTTGAGAGGAGGGATGAATTAGAAGATGGAAGATGACAGATAGGTTATTTTCGTAAGCATTGTCTGTACGAAGGTCTATCATTGCCGGCATCTCACATCCCCACTTAATGAAGGAGAGACCCCGCTGCTAGATCGAAAGAGATACGGGCATGTATAGCCGGACTTTACAAATTTAGCTCCTCAAACGCCCGCGGGTTCATCCAGATGGGCCTTCATATTTCCGTCCCGGTATCTACATATCTTAAATCCGGACTCTCAAATCCATGCAAATCCATGCACGTCGATCATACAAGACAATGTCGTACGTAAATAGCAAATGTTGGTACGAAACATAGATAGCGTTTACATTTAAAGACATTAAAACTGAGCATGTTTCCATCTCTCTCAGGTCATCAGCTCTTTGAGCCATCGGATCTCGCCCTCTAGACATTCTTGGCCGTGAGATGCACTTCTAATCCCGCATGGATGGAGCGAACTGGATTGGGCGGCTGCTCCCATAAGAAAATCCGACGTTTCTTGTTAACTGGGCCCTGCTTACAATTGGGTTGTGCCGACTTGAGCTTGTTGGGTTCTACCTCTCTCCGGAATCGCTCGCTCCTCCCTGACTGTGGTCCTCTCTCGTGGCCATCGTGCGTTAGTGCCTCGATGGGTCGGGGGGGGTGGTGGAGGAGCCACACGGTGATCTGGCATTCACGGGATGGGGGCGACGAACCGTCCCTTGAGTTGAGTACAGAGTTTGCGGAAATAAATCACCATTGCTAATAGCGTTTAATGGCGATCGAAGTGCGCCACTCACGGATGCCAATAATTGCATGCCGGTTACCACGCCGCTCAGTGCTCCAGCGTGTACATATAGTCGCTCTGTTCCTTCCCAACCTATTCTTTATTTCGGCAGTGGCGTCTCGGGCAGCCATTGTTGAGCCCCTCTTTCTCAATGGAATTCATGATTCATTATTACTGATGCTTCTTTTCTTTCTCCCAGCTTGATGCACCTGCTCTAGGCCGATGGATTCAACATGGGTCTGCTTACTGCTTGGTTTCCCTCTCCCTTGCTGCAGATTCCCCTTCATTCTACCTCCTCTAGAGTCACGGCCTTGCCCCTCGAAAATGAAAAAAAAAACGCGTTTTCTATTTTTTTTTTCGTGAGAGGCACGGATGTGCTTTCACGAGAGTCACGGCCGTGCCTCCTCGGCAATGAAAAAAAATGTGTTCTCTCTTCTTTTTTCTCCTTCCGCGAGAGTCACGGTTTTGCTTCCGCAAGAGGCATAGTTGTGATTTCGTGAGAGGAACGGGCGCGCCTCTTTCGGAAAGGGAAAAAACCCGTGCTCCCGGTTCGTTTTTTCGTCGGATTTATTTGGCCAGTTTTTTCGTGAAAAAAAAGTTCATTAAAATCTATCAACATGATATCTAGTTTTGAAGATCTCGTCAGGGCTCTCCGGAGAGATAATACCCTACTCCTGCATGTCTGAGTATATCTGGTATGTATATCCGGTACAGAGTGCTCCCAGAGCTGTATCTAAGCTCAGTGCCATAGACATCTGGCTTTGCATATGTATGTGGCATGGTGGCCGTTGCCTCTGGCCGTATGGGTGTGCTTGGGCATGCTTGCCCGTGGGAGTGGATGGATAGATGGCTAGCTAGCTCTTTCGCTAGCTAGCTTGCTTGTGGGTGTGTGCGTGAGAGTCCATCCTGGATGGATGGATGTGTGCCCATATATATAGGCATGGCTAGCTTAGAGAGTAAGCTAGGTAGTGGCATGGGAGCGAGCTAGCTAGAGGCATGGTGGGGGTGTCATGCTTGTCTCCTAGGTCACTCCATGAATAGTGCCCAGGGACAAGTGACACTGTACATGATATCGCGGTATGGCCGTCTTGTCGGTGTCTTGTTGGTGTCGGGTCGGGCTGCAGTCGGCAGCTGGCTGGTTGGCGCAGTCGGCAGCCGGCAGCCGGCCATGTGGAGCAGTCGAACGGGGAGCCGGCAGGAGTGGCCGGGCTGTCGGACTAAGGGACTTTGCTATCCCCGATGTCTTGAAATATCGTCTTGCCGTCTTCGGGGTACCCGTGGCCAATTACTCCGACACCTAGCCTGGAGCGCCTTCATTTTCTCCAACCTTGCCTTGACTTCTTCTTTACCGCAATTCTCCTTGATTTTTTCAAAGTCCTCTTCCGTTATTGACGGATTATCAGCATGAATCTTTGACCATGGTTCATTCTTCGCAATCACTTTTTTCACCCGAACTTTCCAGGAGGACAAGTCGTTGGTGAACGTCACCATCGCCTTGTCGTTTATCTTTGTCATGGCGACATTGTCCCACGGGTCTTTAAATTTTCTTTCATCCCGGCCGGGAAACAGGAACCTATTGTGCAACTTCTTTAGGAGCATATGCTCCATATGTGGTATCTTGCTCCATATATATACGCATTGCTCAGGCTAAAAAAAACGAATGGAGCAATTACTTCACTTTATTTATTTGAGTTAAAAAATTCCATGAAATTAAATTGCATGCTATTTGGACTAACTTATGCATAAACAAATAATCCTATAGTAGCAGGTATATAAACGGATAATCCTACAATCGGGAGAACTAGACTGAAAGTTATTGTAATATCTTATATTAGAAAAAAGGTTTATGTAAGCTGTTAGAATTACACAGGACCATTACATGATTTAGATTTCAAATGCTACTGATGGAAAATAGTTGAACTGATAGTGTTTTGCATATATACATTGTCCAAAAGATATAGGACAACAAGTCCGAACTATAAGTGAGCTGTAGCCATCGTCTCCTATTTTTGTGTAGTTTCAGTACTTTAATCTTTGCAAAGACAAGCATGAGTGATATCCGTGTGCTGATTTCTTAATCCGGCACTTGTGTGAAGGTGAATATCTTCGGAAATAAGAATGACCCAGGGAGGATAAAGTGACATGGATGACTGATTAGAAGATGCAATGGCAGCGGGCGTGATGTAAGAAAAAGAGCAGAGAGTGTTAGAAGAAATAATGAGGTGATAAGGTCTCTAAATGTTCTTTATCTCATGCGAAGAACTCAAATTCAGATATGTTTCAAGAAACCCATGTCCATGATTGTTTGATTTAGGTCATTCACTTGTCGTCCATCAAACGAAATCAGAACTTAAACACTTAGGGAAGTAGAATAAAATTTGGTTATATCATGTGTTAGGGGATGTTCTATGTGCAACTAGCTATTCCTAAATTGGTCCAAAACTTCATTTTCTTCAAGCATGAATAAGAAGAAGCACTTAAAATGGCGAGTGGAGAGACTGATGCTGTGTTGCAGCTGACCCTCATCTACACGCTATGCTGATGGTGGTGGTGCTGCTGCTGAGCTGCCCCTCCTCTTCTCGTAAGAGTCGTTTTTGTTATTTTGCTGATAGATAGAAGCACTAGATTTTGCCTTTATTAGTTGCACATTTATATTTAGCAAGAGATTATTTAGCATGCAGATGCACTTTGGACTAACCTCAAACTTCACTTCACTTTTTTCAGCTCAGCATTATAAACAAGGCCTTGAACACATCTCCTGAAGGCTTGACAAGATCTTGAAGGTGTTGGAGGTTTGGCAAGATCTGCAAGGCGTCCATACTTAATTTTTCTGCTCATTTTGGTGGTTATTTTAGCACATAAGCCGATGAATGCTCATTTTTTCTGTGTAGCACATCTAGAAACATGTCTTCTTTTTTTCCTTTTGTGGCACAACATCCTTAATGTATCAAGAAACATGTATTTGGTCGCTTATCAAATGAAGCTTAAGGTTTTGGATGTGGCTTATATGTAACTTTGATTGAGAAGTATGTATGAGCAGTGAGATCTGGCATGATTGTCCGAACATACTGAATGTATATTAAATTAGGGATAAGCTGCGTAGAAAATTTTGTTAGTGAAATCAATGTGCTGGCATGTTAACTGCCGGGTTAACAAGGTTCTGCCGGCAGTTTTATTGCCGGTGACTGCAGTTCCCATTATATGATAAATCTGCCGGGAGAAATAGAACTGACGGCAAATAAAACAGACAGGGCAGACAAACTGCCGGGAATAGGTTATCTGCTGGGACATGTAATCCCCGGCAGCCGTTCTTGTGGCAGTTCTATTTGTCGGAAGAAACTCCTTCCCGACAGTATATCTGCCGTCTTAAGAGCATTCTCTCGGCAGATTACATGTCGTTGCATTCGTGTTGTGGTGTAGTGTCCAACATATTCTACGAAGATCTTTATCGGTCAAACCGTAATGACAACATATGTTATTCCCTTTGTCATCAGTATGTTACTTGCCCGAGATTCAATCGTCAGTATCTTCATACCTAGTTCAATCTCGTTACGGCAAGTCTCTTTACTCGTTCCGTAATGCATCATTCCGCAACTAACTTATTAGTCACATTGCTTGCAAGGCTTCTTATGATGTGCATTACCGAGAGGGCCCAGAGATACCTCTTTGATACTCAGAGTGACAAATCCTATTCTCGATCTATGCCAACCCAACAAACACCTTCGGAGATACCTATAGAGCATCTTTATAATCACCAAGTTACGTTGTGACGTTTGATAGCACACAAGGCATTCCTCCGGTATCCGGGAGTTGCATAATCTCATAGTCGGAGGAATATGTATTTGACATGAAGAAAGCAGTAGCAATAAAACTGAACGATCAATACGCTAAGATAACGGATGGGTCATATCCATCACATCTTTCTCCTAATGATGTGATCCCGTTAATCAAATGACAACACATGTCTATGGTTTAGAAAACTCAACCATCTGTGATTAACGAGCTAGTCTAGTGGAGGCTTACTAGGGACACTGTGTTTTGTCTATGTATACACACATGTATCAAGTTTCCGGTTAATGAAATTCTAGCATGAATAAAAGACATTTATCATGATATAAGGAAATATAAATACCAATTTATTATTGCCTCTAGGGCATATTTCCTTCACACATAGTTGTCATCATCCTCTTCTTCTTCGTTGTCTTCCATCATAACCCCTCTTTCTCCGTGCTTGGTCCAAACATTATAGTGTGGCATGAAATCCTTCTCAAGCAGGTGGGAGTGAATGATTTTCCGATTAGAGTAAGACTTTGTATTCCCACATATAGGGCATGGACAACACATAAAACCATTATGCTTGTTTGCCTCAGCCACTTTGAGAAAATTATGCACGCCCTTAATGTACTCGGAGGTGCGTCTGTGACCGTACATCCATTGCCGGTTAATCTGTGTGCATTTATACAAATATCTATCTAAATCATACAAGTAAGCTTTTTTTTTCTTTTTGAAAGAAGATAAGAACAAAAGGCTCACAACGGTGATGCCGGCGACGAGATCGGCGCGGGCGACCGATGGCGGTGAGGACGGAGACGGGACAGGACGGACTAGCAAACCTAGACAAATCTTGAGGAAAATGGAGTTTGGACAAGGAGCTTCGAGAGGAGAAAGTTTAAGTGTGGCTCGGGCATTTAATCGAACACCTCATGTGCATAGGAGGTGAGCTAGAGCACCACAAAGCGATGGCTCTGCTCGCAGGCAGGGGCGGGGGTATATATAGGCCTCTCTTTAGTCCCAGTTTGTGGCTAAAACTAGGACTAAAGGCTGACCTTTGGTCTCGGTTCCAGGAACCAACCGGGACTAAATATGGTGGGCCAGGAGCGAGGGCCATTGGTCCCGGTTCTTTTCTGGAACTGGGACCAAAGGGGTCAGATGAAACGGGACCAATGGCCCCCGAGGCCCGGCCGGCGCCCTGGCCTCACGAACCGGGACTGATGCCCCCTTTACCGAAGGCTTTCTCCCCGCTTTATAAATAAAGCAAACCATCACAACCAACGAGTGTACAATAAAGTTCACACTCACACACACAGACAGAAAGCGACAAGGACGAGTACTAGGTTCTGCTGAGGGCACAGCTCAACAAGCCCAAAACATAAAAAAAAAACAAGGCCAAGCCGCAGGCAGGCCACAGACTACATGATCTAATCCGGCTCTGGAGGTGGCGGAGGGAGCGGTGGCACCAGGCGGATGGCCAACGCACGAAGGGAAGCGATGATGTTGTTGACGGTGTCGAGATCCTGGGGACGGCTAAGCTGCCGCCAAAGCTGCAGGTAACCACACATTTTAAAAATTGCGTCAGTCGATCGTCGAAGGGGCATGCGCTGTATCACGCGCTGATGCCCCCTTTGTCCCGGTTCGTGAGTGAACCGGGATTAATGGCCTTTTCTGGCCTGGACCAAAGCCATGATTTCTACTAGTGGTAGTAGTACACAACCACATGGCAATTTATCTTCCTTTGTATATTTAGTAATTGTGCCTTTGAAAAAACATGACAATATTATCTTTGTATATTTACCAATTGGTATCTCTGGGTAACGGTGTCTTTGCTAGGGGACCTCTCACCATATCTGACTCCCGGCCTGGTGGGCCAAACCGAGGACCCCCTTTGGCAGTTCCGTTGGGGGCCACTTGGGAATGAGAGGAATAGAATTGCGTCATGATTTTTCATGCCAAACGTGTGTTAATGGGAAGGAAGGGATCATGTCTAGATTTTCTTCAGGAGAGATGTGCCTTAAAAGGAAAGGTGGATTGCGTTTTGATTTTTGGACGGAAAAAGAAAACTGAAATGGAGATGGTGTGAGGGGTGGAAGACCTAGAGAGGACGAACGATGAACAAACTGGGCTTTAGTAGTAGAGATTTCCTCCAGATAACTTTGGCATAAATTCCATGCAGAGGATAATCTTGTCGGTCCTCGTGATAGTATGATAGTGGCACATAATTTCGTGGTCATTGGAACGCGGTCTCAGGAACGAGGGATCTTGTACTTGATTCGAGTGGTGGACACAATTTACCTAGGTTCGGATTCACTACAAGAATGGCGATATAAATCTATGGCAAAACCTCTTGAAGAAAAATATAACTCCTAGTACCATCTTCTTCTAAAACAAAAAAAACAGTGTGCACACTCTCTCTGCCCTTGGTGCACGCCGCCCCCACGTTGCTGTAAGCTCCCTCTACCCCTTTGGCTAGTGGGACTTTTTTTTTGTTGCGGATGACTAGTGGGACATTTTAACACAGAGGTTGCAGCGAATTTATTTATGCTGGTGCTCGTTGATTGTTGTACATCTACAGAGAAGAGAACATAGATAATGCGGTTGCTTATAGGTTGTGATTTTCTTACTTGTTGCAGTTGCTTATAGGTTGTTGATAATTTTTTACTTCTTGCAGCTGCTAATGTATTTAATTTTTTTGCTGCTACGCATTTAATTCTGAGCATAGGGATTTTGTATCCGTTGCAACCCACAAGCTCTTTTGCTAGCAGAAATAATAAATATACAAAAGTGTCAAACGTAATTATAATCAGAGGGCCTTGAATTGGAGACGGTCAAAAGAAGACTTGGAGATCTGAATTCATGCATCAACCTTGCAACATCAGGCCTTCATTTGAAGGCAGACGACTGTAGAAGTTTAAGAGCAGGTTCGGGGTCCAGCTCTGGAACCACGGGGGCCGGAGGAAGTAGAGCTGTATCACCATGGCCACCACCCGGAACGGCGTCAGGTACAGTACGAGAGCCATCATCACCAAGAGCATCATGTAGATGGTTGTCGCCCTGGGGTCATGCCAGCGGGGCAGGAACAGCAGGCGCTCTCCCTGCGTAGCAAGGTCCCCAGCCTTCGTCTCCAGCCTGCCAGCGATGCTCCTTAGTCGATCATACCTCATCCGCATGAGGGCAGCCGGCCTGGACGACGGAAACGTGTCGAACTCCTCGTCCAGCTCGTCCGGGTGCGCGAGCTCCGCATGTGACAGCACCGCATCCATGTGCGGCAGATTCCGCGGCCGCTGCCGGTAGTTCCACGCAGCGATCATGATGAAGCACAGGAATACCATGGGCAGGATCAGCTTCGGGTAGCATACCAGGTTCAGGTATACCACGTGCACCAGAATCGTTGTCAGAGGGTTCTTCCACTTCCAGACGTCGTTGAACCACTTCCACACGGCGATGACGCCTGAGAAGAGGGCCATGAGCCGGTAGAAGTTGGCCTTGCTCCGTCGCAGGCTGAACAGGTGCAACTCGTAGTCGAGCATGCAAAACACCACCTCCCTCCGCAGAGGCGGCTGGGCTCTGCCCATCCACGAGGCCACCATCTCCATCGCCTGGATCCGCCGGAGGTAGTCGCTCGACCCCATATAGATGGGGCCCTGGGTGTTGAGCATCTTGGGCAGCAGTGGTTTGCCATACACGGCAAGCATTTTGTCCCACGATTTGCAGGTGAAGCGGACTGCAAGATGGAGCTGCCCCATCTTCTTCAGCCCGGACGGGGTAAGCGCCATGAGAGGATAGTACTGGGTGTGCATGCGGTCCGTCTCGAGGGTGGCGAGCCGAACGCGCACCTTGCCGATCCTCTGGTGATCGGCATCGCCAGGGTAGTCGTTGAAGACTGCGACGTTGATGACGGTGCCGACGTCGAACACATCCCAGGTGTAGTGCTCGTTCCACTGCGGCGCGGTGGTGTTGGGGAGCGTGCGTGTGCGCACCCACTTCTTGCCGTGCTTGGCGACCACGTACGGGTTCACGCCTGCGGCCAGGTCACGTGCGCCCAGTATTTCCACCTCCACGACGCCAATGGCGCTCTTGCGGAGTTTCTTCACCAACGATCAACAAGTATACTTACGTGTTAAATAGTACTACTAGTAGTATATATATGCATTGTGCTGTCAAGACTAATAATAATAATAAGCAAAATACGAGTTTGACAAGTATGCTAATAATCGTACTTCGGTGCAAATTTCCAACTTCATATATGTATGCTGCTACTAATGAATAGAGTCAAAACGCCGCCGGCGGATGCAGGTCGCTCATGTAGTCCGTCCACTCAGCCATCACGTGGTATGACGTGTCCAGGCTAATGCTGAGCTGGATCTTACTCCCCGTCATCCCAGGCGAGAGGCTGAACCACTCGAACGGCACCGACATGGCCAGGTCGTTGCGCAGCTCGTACGGGGACGACATGGTGATGATAACGCGGCCAATGGGCTCTTCCCTCCCGGCGCCGACCTTCTCCACCACCGTCACCACCAACGGGTTCTCAGACGCCTCGCTGACGACGAACCTGAACAGCTGGTTCCAGGCTGGGTTCGCCGACCCCTGCGGCTGCCCCGTCTGCGTCAGCTTGATCTGGCTGCCCATCTGGACCTTGGCGATGGTCGGCCCTAATGGTTGGTCCTCCTCAGGTCCCTTGAGGTCCTGCGCCGCCAGGACGGAGACCTTGAGGCAGAAGTGGTTGGGGGTGTAGTACACCTTGGAGCGCGTGTTGGGGATCCTCCCCATGGAGAGGGCGTGCGCATCAGAGTGCCACGCCTCCATGTAGGACTTGTCGGCCTGCGTGCCGAGCCAAACGGCGAGCATGATCTCGCCGAGGCTATGGCTGTTCTCGCCGTGGGTATCGGAAAGGTGGAACCACTGCGGTGCCAGCCGGCTGTCAGGCAAGAGGCGGCTGGGGACGTCGGACATGTCAAAGAAAACGCGGCCGACGAAGTGGTCACGGTGCGCGTCTTTGTGCTTGACTATAATCTGCAGCTGGTTGGACTGCAGGTCGGCAGCGGAGAAGGTGAACATCTGCCGCCACACCAGGTTGGGGTTCTTCTTCAGTTGCCGAGTCATGCCCTTGAAGTCTCCCAGCTGCACCTCCACGTAGGGGTCCAGCGAGCCGGTGCTGCTCATGGTAGGCAGGTCCCGCGCCTTTACCACGCTCACGCACAGATGTGACATCTGCTCCAACATATCGTCCGCCGACGCCTTCTTCGACGTCGCCGCGCCGCCTGGGCTGAGACTGAGATTCGCGGGAGTGTCTGGCAGTTGAGCCGGGTCAGGAGAAAAGTTAAATATTTCCCCAAACCAGCCCTACAAAAATACACTTTTGCTATTATTCACGCGCCTTGAAACGGAAAATTCAATTCGAAGCTCGAGCACAAAAGTGAATTCAAATTCTTTTTTTTGTAAAATAAAATGATGCTCTAAAAAACCTTTTTCGAGTACTGAACTATGTTTCCCAAACCTCCACACATTGTATTTCTTCACGAAATTTTGCATGCAGTTGGACGACAAGACATGAACATGTTCACTGTCCATACAATGCAGATTTGTTTTTAGATTTTTAACTCCTTTTTTTTTCAATTATTGTTCATGCAGGTGGACATGAGACTGAGGTCCAAATCGTCTCTCCCTAAACCAGAAACCCTAGAAACATTTTTGGAAAAGCAATGATACCGGCCGGCTGATTTCCTAAACACATCGGTCCATGCCGCACCGGTCGATCACTCGTGATCCAATGGATGTAAGAGGCTAAGAGCACCACTAGTATGTGCCCTATTTGCAAAAATAACAACTTTTAGGCATAAAGGAGCATCAACGCTACTCCGATAGGTGCCCTATCGGCACAGTTTTGTACTTCAAATTTAGGGTACTCCAAAGTACATGGTGCTACAAATTTGCAACGCTTGGGTGGCTACCGCAAAACAGAAAGCAGCCGCGCAAGCAGCAAACGGTAATGCCGAACCACATCCCCATCCCATCCCCGTGCAATAGCTGCATCACCTCCGCGCCGCCGCTGCCCCCAATTGGGCCGAATCCCATCCTGCCACACGTGTCCGAAGGATTTGCCCCAACCAGTCTTCGCCGCCTACAACACTGACAAAATCGGTGGCCCCGCATCCCCATTCCGTCGTACCACCTCCTTGCTGCCGGCGCATCCGCACCGACCGATTCACCACCGTCGGTCCCCGTTCTGATGATACAACACCTTCTTCCCACCGTTGTCATCGCACGACAGAATCCGGCTTCCGCGGCGCCCCCGTGCCACCAAACGTCAAGTCCTATAGCAAGAAGGGTGTCAAGGGGTTGTGGCCATGGGGCTCCGGCTGCTTCGTCGTGGAGTTCTAGTGCGGAAGTCGTTGCTACTGGCTCGAGACGTCATGACGGCCGAACTTTCCGTGCAAGCTTACGACGTCGCCGTTTAGCGGTCCTGGAGATGTATTGAGGAGGAGGAGAAGAAGAAGAAGAAGAAGAAGAAGAAGAAGAAGAGGAGGAGGAGGAGGAGGAGGAGGAGGAGATCGCCGTGCAAGCTTACGACATCGCAGTTGGCTGTGGCAGTTTTGCCGAGCGCGGCTATCGGCAAAGAGCCGACAGAACCAACGGCCGTGAAGTCATTTTATTTTGCCGAGAGGCACTGTTTGGCTCTCGGCGAACTCTTTGTTGAGTGTCCATGTCTTGACTCTCGGCAAATTCCTGTTTGCCTGAGAGGTGTACGCCGGGTGGCCTTTGCCGAGTGCAACTCTCAGCAAAGGCTTTGCTGGCGGTTATTAGACCTTTGCCGAGTGTCCGTTGCACTCGGCGTACAGGGCGATTCTAGTACTGCTAGTGTGCAAGTTCACATGGGCACCTTCCACTCATAATTAATAAGACGCACGCCACTAGTTGCTACTCCCTCTGTAAATTAATATAAGAACCGTTTAGATCACTATTTTAGTAATCTAAACGCTTTTATATTAGTTTACGGAGGGAGTAGTTACCAATGACCTGACCAGGAAAAAGGTTTTTTTTTTTTGAAGGGAAACGCTCAGGAAAAAGGTTCTAGTGTTGAAACAGGGATGTGCGGCTAAAGCGGCTAGCATTATGGGAGCGCGACTAAAGCAACTAGCATCACGAGACTCCTGACCCTTTTGGTAAAGCATCAAAGCCCATACTCTATAGGCACAACTAGTACAGATCCAAGTGGTATATGTAGCAACTCAGCATTAAAGGAATAAAAGCATAAAATCTCAAATTTTCAACATACCTGGATACTTTCCATTTTGTGTAGTCTGTCAATCATGTCTCGTGCACTAGCTGGTCTGTCATGTGGATTGAACTGTATGCAATTTAAAGCTATCTCATAACATACACGTATTTGTTCGTAGAGTGTGTCTTGTTGTGATCTCTCCAACCTAGCACTCCAACTTTCAAGTACCTAAAAGAATTGCAGTGGTGAGAATATGTATAGTATATACTGACAACATACATTCAGGCATCAAACTAACAATAAAAAAATGCTAAAAAGTATACAGAGTCCCAATAATTTCAGGTCAGATCTATGACCATGTAAATTGCACTTAATATTCAACCAAAACAAGTAAAATGAAATGTTAAGTCCTTCCTGCAAACAATAACCTATGAGATTATATTTATTTGTATGACATTTTTCTTTCCATATTTTCCTGTGCTTTTTTAGTAGTGCCGGGATTCTTCAATATTTCCATTTCTTATCTTCAAAGGCTTGGGTACTTGTATCAAGGTTTTGGGTACCGGGCGGAATATTCGGATACCGCCCGGTTACCGCGTTTCTCGCCACCCCACGAGAATCCTACTTACCG
Source organism: Aegilops longissima (assembly GCA_021605205.1). NCBI lineage: Eukaryota > Viridiplantae > Streptophyta > Magnoliopsida > Poales > Poaceae > Aegilops > Aegilops longissima. Next base: position 849,779,413 of record CM038677.1, read on the forward strand.
AGCGAATTATTTTGAATATTTTTGAATTTTTTGAATTTAAACTCTGGTTGTTAGGTTACATACATTAGGACCTCCCGCAGAACATGCAGCGAGCTATGGCGTACTGGTAAGCGTGGCTTTCCTATCTATCCTGAGGTCTCAAGTTCGAGTCCCATTGTTTCCGTCACGATTCGATCTTGCAACCTCGAGGGACCAGTAATACATATACGACCTAACCACTGCACTAGAAGGCTATTGGTGATGATATTGAGTCCAGAGCTTATCTATAGATTATTAAAATAATTGAATTCAAAATTCAAGTTTAAATTTCGTCCGAATTTTTTCCGGGATTTCGCGGTTACCGCTGTAACCGAGAATTTCGGTGACCCGCGAGAAAAAATGTGCACTTGGGATCCAAATCCTTGACTTGTAGACCTTTTAAGTTTTTATTTATTCTTCATAAGGACAAAGTTCAAGTTTTCCCTTAGCAAATGGTAATTTTACAAGTGTCTCCCAGATATGGTACTATGCAACATCTCAAACTGAAATGAAATGAATATATGTGAATTAAAAGCGTGACAAGGATTTTAAAGTGGACCCTTCTTAGCCAAAAAGGAAATTGAGCTTTTATCTCTATAACAATGGCATATATTATTGTTCTTACATTCTCACTAGTTTGATGCCCCTTCTGGCCGGTCAATATTTCCATAATAATAATACCAAGACTATACAAGTCACCGCTGAGTGTGATTCCACTCCCTTCAAAACGCTCGGGTGCCAAATATCCCCTGTATGAAAAATATAAAAGCCCTGATCGATTAATCAACAAATAGAGTGCAATTAATTCACATAACACAAAAGACTGAGCATCAAGAGGAGTTCACTAGCTTACGTTGTTCCTAATATATTTCTGGTAAGCACTTGGCTTTGATTTTCATCTAAGCATCTTGACAGACCAAAATCAGTTATTTTTGGTACCATGTCATTGTCGAGCAGTATATTGGCGGGTTTCAAATCCAAGTGAATAATACGATTGTCATGAAGGTATTGCAGACCGTGACATATCCCTTTGATTATTTTGTAGCACGTATCCCAATCACGATGTGCATCTATCAAGGGGAGAGGAGAAATCGAGATTATAATTTGAGATACTTGATGTGTTCACGTTTGAATAATGAATGCTATATTACTTATATGGCACATTACGGAATTAGTACATGAAGAAAATAAAGATAAAAGTTAGAGGCCAGATGGTCGTACCTTTAATATACAAATCAAGACTCCCATTATGTATGTACTCAAAACAAAGCAATCTTTGTTGTACATCTGCCATGATAAGTTTTCCATCATATGTTTCCGCACTTCTTTGTCTGTCATCACAATATCCCAGAAATCTTACGACATGTTTGTGCTTAGCCCGCGTGAGGCATTCAATCTCTCGGTCAAATTCGGTTTCATGCATATAAGCTCTGGACAACTTCTTCACGGCAACCGACCTGTTGCCAAGTATTCCCTATCACTCACAAGTGTTATCATCAGTTTAAGGTCTCAAAAACGGTTTGATTTAAGATTGGAATGTATACTAATACTACCTTATAAACCACAGCAAATCCACCTCTTCCAATCTCCCGATCATCGGAGAAATCATCTGTGATGGCCTTCAAGAGTGATAATGGCAGGGCCTTGGGCTCAATTGTTTCATCGGCTAACATCTGCTCTAGGTCACTTCGTGCAGTAGAAGCTTCGTGTTCCATTTACAGTCAATATATATTTAACCTGGAAACAAGACCAAACCCGTTGTGTATGTATGAGCGATGTAGTTTACCTGGAAACTGAAGCAAACTGATTATGTATGTATGAGCGTAGCTACTACAACAAAATCCCTAAGTTCTCAGGTAGACAACTAATGAAGTAATAAACACGCTACTGATCGTCTGATCTACATACTTGGTCCAATACACCACGGCCTCAGGGCCGGATTCAACGGAACAAAACACAGAGGAAGCATCCCAGTGCAAAGGAAATAGCAGTTACAGCTAGGCTTGAAGTTGAGGCCGCACCAAGCTTGCCCCTAGATCGACTAGACAATAACAAAGCAAACAAGCAAATCAAACTTTTTATTCACACAAAAGAAAAACACCAGATCATCGGAGAGAGAGAGACCCACAAGCATCAGTACCAAGCCACCATAAAAAAAAAACAGATTCAAACACCAGAGTCACAGTAAAATAACACATCAAGACGGCTACTGCAACAGCCCGCCGGTAAAGAAACGGAAGAACCGGGCGCCCGCTGGCTCCCAACAAAAAAAGAAAACATTACAATCAACCAAAGAGCTAACCAACTCAACAACGGCGACCCAAAATAAAGGCAGTAGTTTTTAGCATTACAGTAAACCGGAAAACCAAAACAGTCGGCCAAACACAGACACATACACAGTTACACACATCCCAGACGATACAAGATCTACTACTGCTTTACCTGAACAGGCCTCGCTGCTTGCAGCCGAGTGAAAGTGACGGAGATTCAGATTTACTAGCAGCCTCGCTAGTGACGGAGGGGATCGATGAGTCTCTCACGTGAACGCACACTCTGAGTGAAGTGAAGGGATGGATAAAAGTGAAAACAACCCCGAACCACTGACAGGCTATGAGTACTTTGGCAGTACTATTTAGAGAATGAAGGCTTCCAGCCCTGCTTTTCTAAAGCATAAGTTTCAGTGGGAAACAAGCGTTCACCAACTCAATAAGCGTAAACACCACACAAACCAAATAAAACAACCTCACAGGCAACCTAAACAGTTAACCAACTCCACAACAGCGACCCAAAATAAAGGCAGTGGTTTTTAGCAGCAGCAAAGAACAATCCCCAGTTGACTGCTGCTTGACAGCGCAGTCTCTCTAGCTGCAAATTAGTGGTAAATAAATGCGCAGAAGCCCGCGACCAATGCTGAATCCGCACTACTCTACCTGGACAGGCGACGCTCCTTGCTGCCGAGTCAAGCAATGGAGATTCAGATTTACTACCAGCCTGAGTGAAGGAGGAGGAGGGGATGAGTCTCTCAGGTCAACGCACACTCTGAGTGAAGTGAAGGAGGAGGAGGGGATGAGTGAAGTGAAACGCCGAACCTTTAACAGGCTATTAGTAACGAAATCCCACGTCTTTGCTGCTAACCTAATCTTTGCTGGGTTGGGCTGCGCGTGCGCACAAAGCCACGTTGGTGAGTGAGTGATTATGTGGGCTTTCATGTTCTACTGTACGTACTCCAACAGCAACACAAAGGAAAAAGACCGAAAGCCCACTAGCTCCAACCGGCTGAAATCAATCCACGCGTCCGCCACCTCCTTTAAGCGCCACGTGCCTTCAAGGTCCCACTCAAGAAAACACGATATGTACCTCTTCAATAAAAATCTCGCGAAACAATTTATGTTGCAAAAAAATTCTGCAACACAATGTATGTTGCAAATGTTTCAGCAACAAGAGCTTTGTTGCAAAGCAAAAGAAAACATTCAGCCGCTAGATTGATCAGATCTAATGGCCCATGAGGCGATGGATCTTTTAAAAAGATCCGTCGGCCGACGCGTAGCAAGGCCCTTAGCTCAAGGTACTTCTAGTAAACATTTTGTAGTACTAGTACCAAACCTGGATACACTTCTTCAAAAAGAAAACTGAAAGTTTAATATGGCCCGCAACAGCTCGATATAACGGTTTTAGCAGGACGACAAGAGCTTTGTTGCAAAGCAGGGTGTCATTGATCCTGTAAAGGTATGCATACATTGAATCAGCTGCGATAGGTTCTTGCCAAAGGCTTTGACGGCTCTGCAACTGATGAGATGTTGGCGTGCCAGGTGGCACTAGTCGTCGTCCTGAACGTGCAAGCTCTACCTGCATTTTTTCATAGGGAACTCCAATTTTTTAGCGCAACTAGTGGCCGCATCTGCAGTTTTTGCGTCGCCACGCTCCTCGTCAATGTCCATGGATGCCGCTGATGCAGCAGCAGCACTGGGAGTTCCGGATTTCACTCGGTCAGACAAAGCAATTGAATTCACGATAACACAGAAGAACACAAGAAAGAAGTGCCTACGTTGAAGTCACGGGCACAACCACCTTGATCTTTCGCAAGGCCTTCCGAAGCTTGGGCGGGACAACTTTGGCTTGCTTTGGAGCCTTTTCAGTCGGCTCAGGAGTTGACGTTCGAGTGCGCTTGGGAACTTTGGCACTTCATGCATCAACCTTGCCATGTCCTCCCGCGGGGTCTTGCGATTGTTTGGAACGACGCTCCAAGCGAGGCAGCGAGTCGACTTCTTCGCCGTTGCTGCTCGAGTCCTCACTCTCCTATTCACTGTCTTCAGCGTACTGGTTGTCACTACCCTCACTGTCATTGTCAATCCCTTCCTGGTACCGCTCTCCGTTGGGCATCGAGTTCAGCTTGGTGAAAACCTGCAAGACACATGTTCCATATATGAGTCGGATTTGAGAACAACCACTCGACAAAAGAAAAAAGGAAGAAAAACACTCAGATATGCGAGCCTGACCTCTCCTAGAGCGTGATTGGCATCGAATGGCTTAATTCTTTTTGCCCCCCTTGTATTGTCCTTGTTGCCCGTAACACTCCGGAGCCACTGGGCCACCGTCTCTTTGTCAACCTCCTCCGAGTGGGTTCGAGCGGTGTCCTCTGGACCCGAGTACATCCACATGGGGTGGTCACGAGCTTGCAGTGGCTAGATCCATGGACTGAGATATCCATCCTCGTCACTCCTCCCTTTACCAATTCAACAATGGCTGTAACCAGCATCTCCACTTCCTCCCTCTCCTCCGGAACTACGACTAGGGAGCAAGGGGTGCAGAGTCTCTCCAAAGTGAAGGGAGGGAGGCCAGTCGGCTGACCAAGAATCGGAACATCCTTGAAGTAAAACCAGGTCGACTGCCACCCTCTAACTGATTCGGGAAAAGTCACAGGGGGAAAACCAGCTCCTACCCCTCATTTGGATCCCTAAGCCCCCGCACATCTGGATCACGTGCATTTTCTGGTCGACTGGGTTAGCTTTCTTCACCGTCTGAGATCGACAAGTGAATATATGCTTGAAGAGGCCCAGTGTGGGTAGCATCCCAGGAAGTTTTCGCACATGGAAATGAGTGCAGCAAGATACAACATTGTGTTGAGAGGGAAATGGTGAATCTGGGTTCCGAAGAAGTTCAAGAACCCTCGAAAGAATGGGTGCGGAGGAAAAAAAACCGCGCTCGACATGGGTGGTGAGGAGAACACACTCACCATCGCGCGACTGAGGCTCAAATTCATCCCCGGGCAGTCTCCAAGACCCAGGAGTAATCAAGCTGTCGTGGGCGAGATTCTCCAAATCCTCCTGCACGACCGTGGAATGGGTCCAATACCCTTGGATCTAGCCGGGCAGCAGACCGGACCGCGACGACGAGCCCCGTGCTGTCTTCTTCCCCTTTGCCGCCGCCATCGCCTTCTTTGCGCGCTCCAGAGCCGCGGTCTTCTCCTTCACCATGGCGTGGAGCTTAGGAGGGTCGAGGAGAGGCATGGGAAGTGGAGAGTAAGGAGGTGGAGAAGAAAATAGAATGGGGATCGATTGAAGGCACTGTACCTTGCATCAGCTTCGACGCCTTTTATGAGGCTGGCTAAGGGTGGCTGACCAGTGGCCCCCAGCGATCAAATCATATCCCGTCGCTGGCGCAGGCTCGATACGTGGTGAAAAAGGCGGCACAAAAATCGAGGAGTCCCAATCCGATTCGTTCCGTTTACTACGCCGCGCCCCATTCGGTGCGCTTCTCCAAAATTTCGATTCCCGTGAAATTCGAAAACCGCAGGGCAGTCAATTGTTGGGAACGTAGTAATTTCAAAAAATTTCCTACGATCACGCAAGACCATGGTGATGGCATAGCAACGAGAGGGGAGAGTGTCCGCCCACGCACTGTGAGACCGAAAGCGAAGCGTTATAACAACGCTGTTGATGTAGTCGACGCCTTCACGATCCGACCGATCCAAGCACCGAACGACGGCACCTCCGAAGTTCGCACACGCTCAGCTCGATGACGATCCCGGACTCCGATCCAGCAAAGTGTCGGGATGAGTTCCACAAGACGACGGCGTGCAGGACGATGTTGATGCTCCACCGACGAGGGCTTCGCCTAAGCTCTGCGACGATATGACTTCTCCGCGCAGGGCTTCGCCTAAGCTCCATGACGATATGACCGAAGTGGAATATGGTGGAAGGGGCACCGACACGGCTAAGGAAAGATCCGAGATCAACTTGTGTGTCATGGGTGCCCCTGCCCCGTGATATAAAGGAGCCAAGGGGGTGCGGCCAGCCTTGGGAGGCGCGCCGAGGAGTCCTACTCCCACCGGAGTAGGACTCCCCCTCTCCTAGTTGGATTAGGATTGAGGAGGGGAAGAGGGAAGGCGCGCCCCCTCTCCTTGTCCTATTCGGACTAGAGGGGAGGGGGCGCAGCCCACCTGGGCGGCCCTTCCTCTTCTCTCTTATGGCCCATTAAGGCCCATAGACCTCCCGGGGTTCCGTAACCTCCGGTACTCGTAAATTTCGATTTCACTCGGAACACTTCCGATGTCCAAATGTAGGCTTCCAATATATCAATCTTTATGTCTCGACCATTTCGAGACTCCTCGTCATGTCCGTGATCACATCCGGGACTCCGAACAACCTTCGGTGCATCAATACTTATAAACTCATAATGAACTGTCATCGAAACGTTAAGCGTGCGGACCCTACGGGTTCGAGAACTATGTAGACATGACCTAGAACCATTCTCGGTCAATAACCAATAGCGGAACCTGGATGCCCATATTGGTTCCTACATATTCTACGAAGATCTTTATCAGTCAAACCGCATAACGACATATGTTGTTCCCTTTGTCATCGGTATGTTACTTACCCGAGATTCGATCGTCGGTATCCAATACCTAGTTCAATCTCGTTACCGGTAAGTCTCTTTACTCGTTCCGTAATACATCATCTCACAACTAACTCATTAGTTGTAATGCTTGCAAGGCTTAAGTGATGTGTATTACCGAGAAGGCCTAGAGATACCTCTCCGACAATCGGAGTGACAAAACCTAATCTCGAAATACGCCAACCCAACAAGTACCTTTGGAGACACCTGTAGTACTCCTTTATAATCACCCGATTACGTTGTGACGCTTGGTAGTACCAAAGTGTTCCTCCGTAAACGGAGTTGCATAATCTCATAGTTATAGGAACATGTATGGGTCATGAAGAAAGCATTAACATACTAAACGATCAAGTGTTAAGCTAACGGAATGGGTCATGTCAATCAGATCATTCAACTAATGATGTGACCTTGTTAATCAAATAACAACTCCTTGTTCATGGTTAGGAAACATAACCATCTTTGATTAACAAGCTAGTCAAGTAGAGGCATACTAGTGACATACTGTTTGTCTATATATTCACACATGTATTATGTTTCCGGTTAATACAATTCTAGCATGAATAATAAACATTTATCATGGTATAAGGAAATAAATAATAACTTTATTATTGCCTCTAGGGCATATTTCCTTCAGTCTCCCACTTGCACTAGAGTCAATAATCTAGATTACATAGTAATGATTCTAACACCCATGGAGTCTTGGTGCTGATCATGTTTTGCTCGTGGAAGAGGCTTAGTCAATGGATCTGCAACATTCAGATCCGTATGTATTTTGCAAATCTCTATGTCTCCCACTTGGACTTGGTCCCGAATGGAATTGAAGCGTCTCTTGATATGCTTGGTCCTCTTGTGAAATCTGGATTCCTTTGCCAAGGCAATTGCACCAGATTGTCACAGAAGATCTTCATCGGTCCCGATGCACTAGGTATGACACCTAGATCGGAAATGAACTCTTTCATCCAGACTCCTTCATTTGCTGCTTCTGAAGCAGCTATGTACTCCGCTACACATGTAGATCCCGCCACGACGCTTTGTTTAGAGCTGCACCAACTGACAGCTCCACCGTTTAATAAAAACACGTATCCGGTTTGCGATTTAGAATCGTCCGGATCAGTGTCAAAGCTTGCATCGACGTAACCATTTACGACTAGCTCTTTGTCACCTCCATATACGAGAAACATATCCTTAGTCCTTTTCAGGTATTTCAGGATGTTCTTGACCGCTGTCCAGTGATCCACTCCTGGATTACTTTGGTACCTTCCTGCCAAGCTTACAGCTAAGCATACGTCAGGTCTGGTATACAGCATTGCATACATGATAGAGCCTATGGCTGAAGCATAGGGAACATCTTTCATTTTCTCTCTATCTTCTGCTGTGGTCGGGCATTGAGTCTGACTCAATCTTACACCTTGTAATACAGGTAAAAAACCTTTCTTTGCCTGATCCATTTTGAACTTTTTCAAAACTTTATCAAGGTATGTGCTTTGTGAAAGTCCAATTAAGCGTCTTGATCTATCTCTATAGATCTTGATGCCCAATATGTAAGCAGCTTCACCGAGGTCTTTCATTGAAAAACTTTTATTCAAGTATCCTTTTATGCTATCCAGAAATTCTATATCATTTCCAATCAATAATATGTCGTCCACATATAATATTAGAAATGCTACAGAGCTCCCACTCACTTTCTTGTAAATACAAGCTTCTCCAAAAGTCTGTATAAACCCATATGCTTTGATCACACTATCAAAGCGTTTATTCCAACTCCGAGAGGCTTGCACCAGACCATAAATTGATCGCTGGAGCTTGCACACTTTGTTAGTACCCTTTGGATCGACAAAACCTTCTGGTTGTATCATATACAACTCTTCTTCTAGAAATCCATTCAAGAATGCAGTTTTACATCCATTTGCCAAATTTCATAATCATAAAATGCGGCAATTGCTAACATGATTCGGACAGACTTAAGCATCGCCACGGGTGAGAAAGTCTCATCGTAGTCAACCCTTGAACTTGTCGAAAACCTTTCGCAACAAGTCGAGCTTTGTAGACAGTTATATTACCATCAGCGTCAGTCTTCTTCTTAAAGATCCATTTATTTTCAATGGCTTGCCGATCATCGGGCAAGTCAACCAAAGTCCATACTTTGTTCTCATACATGGATCCCATCTCAGATTTCATGGCTTCCAGCCATTTTTCGGAATCTGGGCTCACCATCGCTTCTTCATAGTTTGTAGGTTCGCCATGGTCAAGTAACATGACTTCCAGAATAGGATTACCGTACCACTCTGGTGCGTATTTTACTCTGGTTGACCTACGAGGTTCAGTAGTAACTTGATCTGAAGCTTCATGATCATCATCATTAGTTTCCTCACTAATTGGTGTAGTTGTCATAGGAACCATTTCTTGTGATGAACTACTTTCCAATAAGGGAGCAGATACAGTTATCTCATCAAGTTCTACTTTCCTCCCACTCACTTCTTTCGAGAGAAACTCCTTCTCTAGAAAGGATCCGAATTTAGCAACGAAAATCTTGCCTTCAGATCTGTGATAGAAGGTGTACCCAACAGTCTCCTTTGGGTATCCTATGAAGACACATTTTTCCGATTTGGGTTCGAGCTTATCTGGTTGAAGTTTCTTTACATAAGCATCGCAGCCCCAAACTTTAAGAAACGACAACTTTGGTTTCTTGCCAAACCACAGTTCATAAGGCGTCGTCTCAACGGATTTTGACGGTGTCCTATTTAACGTGAATGCGGCCGTCTCTAAAGCATAACCCCAAAACGATAGCGGTAAATCGGAAATAGACATCATAGATCGCACCATATCTAGTAAAATACGATTCGACGCTCGGACACACCATTTCTCTGTGGTGTTCGGGTGGCGTGAGTTGCTAAACTATTCCACATTGTTTCAAATGTAAACCAAACTCAAAACTCAAATATTCTCCTCCACGATCAGATCGTAGAAACTTTATTTTCTTGTTACGATGATTTTCCACTTCACTCTGAAATTCTTTGAACTTTTCAAATGTTTCAGATTTGTGTTTCATTAAGTAGATATACCCATATCTGCTCAAATCATCTGTGAAGGTGAGAAAATAACGATACCCGCCGCGTGCCTCAACATTCATTGGACCACAAACATCAGTATGTATGATTTCCAACAAATCAGTTGCTCGCTCCATAGTTCCGGAGAACGGCGTTTTGGTCATCTTGCCCATGAGGCACGGTTCGCAAGTACCAAGTGATTCATAATCAAGTGATTCCAGAAGCCCATCAGTATGGAGTTTCTTCATGCGTTTTACACCGATATGACCTAAACGGCAGTGCCACAAATAAGTTGCACTATCATTATCAACTCTGCATCTTTTGGCTTCAACATTATGAATATGTGTATCACTACTGTCGAGATTCAACAAGAATAGACCATTCTTCAAGGGTGCATGACCATAAAAGATATTACTCATATAAATAGAACAACCATTATTCTCTGATTTAAATGAATAACCGTCTCGCATTAAACAAGATCCAGATATAATGTTCATGCTCAACGCTGGCACCAAATAACAATTATTTAGGTCTAAAACTAATCCCGAAGGTAGATGTAGAGGTAGCGTGCCGACCGCGATCACATTGACTTTGGAACCATTTCCCACGCCAAGATCGTCACCTCGTCCTTTGCTAGTGCTCGTCTATTCCGTAGTCCCTGCTTGAGTTGCAAATATTAGCAATGTAACCAGTATCAAATACCAGGTGCTACTACGAGCTCTAGTAAGGTACACATCAATAACATGTATATCACATATACCTTTGTTCACCTTGCCATCCTTTTATCCGCCAAATACTTGGGGCAGTTCCGCTTCCAGTGTCCAGTCTGCTTGCAGTAAAAACACTCAGTTTCAGGCTTAGGTCCAGACTTGGGTTTCTTCTCTTGATCAGCAACTTTCTTGCTGTTCTTTTTGAAGTTTCCCTTCTTCTTCCCTTTGCCCTTTTTCTTGAAACTAGTGGTCTTGTTGACCATCAACACTTGATGCTCTTTCTTGATTTCTACCTCCATGCTTTTAGCATCGCGAAGAGCTCAGGAATTGTCTTAGTCATCCCTTGCATATTATAGTTCATCACGAAGCTCTTGTAGCTTGGTGGCAGTGATTGGAGAATTCTGTCAATGACACTATCATCCGGAAGATTAACTCCCAGCTGAATTAAGTGATTGTTATACCCAGACATTTTGAGTATGTGCTCACTGACAGAACTATTCTCCTCCATCTTGCAGCTATAGAACTTATTGGAGACTTCATATCTCTCAATCCGGGCATTTGCTTGAAATATTAACTTCAACTCCTGGAACATCTCATATGCTCCATGACGTTCAAAACGTCGTTGAAGACCCGGTTCTAAGCCGTAAAGCATGGCACACTGAACTATTGAGTAGTCATCAGCTTTGCTTTGCCAGACGTTCACAACTTCTGGCTCAGCATCTGCAGCAGGCCTGTCACCCAGCGGTGCTTCCAGGACGTAATTTTTCTGTGCAGCAATGAGGATAATCCTCAAGTTACGGACCCAATCCGTGTAATTGCTACCATCATCTTTCAACTTTGCTTTCTCAAGGAACGCATTAAAATTCAACGGAACAACAGCACGAGCCATCTATCTACAGTAAACATAGACAAGCAAAATACTATCAGGTACTAAGTTCATGATAAATTTAAGTTCAATTAATCATATTAAAAACTCCCACTTAGACAGACATCTCTCTAGTCATCTAAGTGATCACGTGATCCAAATCAACTAAACCATGTCCGATCATCACGTGAGACGGAGTAGTTTCAATGGTGAACATCACTATGTTGATCATATCTACTATATGATTCACGCTCGACCTTTCGGTCTCCGTGTTCCGAGGCCATATCTGTTATATGCTAGGCTCGTCAAGTTTAACCTGAGTATTCCGCGTGTGCAACTGTTTTGCACCCGTTGTAGATGGACGTAGAACTTATCACACCCGATCATCACGTGGTGTCTGGGTACTACGAACTTTGGCAACGGTGCATACTCAGGGAGAACACTTCTTGATAATTTTTAGTGAGAGATCATCTTATAATGCTACCGTCAATCAAAGCAAGATAAGATGCATAAAGGATAAACATCACATGCAATCAATATAAGTGATATGATATGGTCATCATCATCTTGTGCTTGTGATCTCCATCGCCGAAGCACCGTCATGATCACCATCGCCACCGCGCGACACCTTGATCTCCATCGTAGCATCGTTGTCGTCTCGCCAACTATTGCTTCTACGACTATCGCTACTCCTTAGTGATAAAGTAAAGCAATTACATGGCGCTTTGCATTTCATACAATAAAGCGACAACCATATGGCTCCTGCCGATTGCCGATAACTCGTTACAAAACATGATCATCTCATACAATAAAATATAGCATCACGCCTTGACAACATCACATCACAACATGCCCTGCAAAAACAAGTTAGACGTCCTCTACTTTGTTGTTGCAAGTTTTACGTGGCTGCTACGGGCTGAGCAAGAACCGTTCTTACCTACGCATCAAAACCACAACGATATTTCGTCAAATAGACTCGCTTTAACCTTCTCAAGGACCGGGCGTAGCCACACTCGATTCAACTAAAGTGAGAGAGACAGACACCCGCCAGTCACCTTTAAGCAACGAGTGCTCACAGCGGTGAAACCAGTCTCGCGTAAGCGTACGCGTAATGTCGGTCCGGGCCGCTTCATCTCACAATACCGCTAAACCAAAGTATGACATGCTGGTAGGTAGTATGACTTGTATCGCCCACAACTCACTTGTGTTCTACTCGTGCATATGACATCAACGCATAAAACCAGGCTCGGATGCCACTGTTGGGAACGTAGTAATTTCAAAAATTTCCACGATCACGCAAGACCATGGTGATGGCATAGCAACGAGAGGGGAGAGGTCCGTCCACGTACCCTCGAGACCGAAAGCGAAGCGTTATAACAACGCTGTTGATGTAGTCGACGTCTTCACGATCCGACCGATCCAAGTACCGAACGACGGCACCTCCGAGTTCTCGCACACGCTCAGCTCGATGACGATCCCGGACTCCGATCCAGCAAAGTGTCGGGATGAGTTCCACAAGACGACGGCGTGGGACGATGTTGATGCTCCACCGACGCAGGGCTTCGCCTAAGCTCTGCGACGATATGACTTCTCCGGCGCAGGGCTTCACTAAGCTCCGCGACGATATGACCAAGTGGAATATGGTGGAAGGGGCACCGACACGGCTAAGGAAAGATCCGTAGATCAACTTGTGTGTCATGGGGTGCCCCTGCCCTCAGATATAAAGGAGCCAAGGGGTGCGGCCAGCCTTGGGGAGGCGCGCCTGGAGGAGTCCTACTCCCACCGGGAGTAGGACTCCCCCTCCTAGTTGGATTAGGATTGGAGGAGGGGGAAGAGGGAAGGGGGCACCGCCCCCCCTCTCCTTGTCCTATTCGGACTAGAGGGGGGAGGGGGGCGCAGCCCACCTGGGCGGCCCTTCCTCTTCTCTCTTATGGCCCATTAAGGCCCATAGACCTCCCGGGGTTCCGTAACCTCCGGTACTCAGTAAATTCGATTTCACTCGGAACACTTCGATGTCCAAATGTAGGCTTCCAATATATCAATCTTTATGTCTCGACCATTTCGAGACTCCTCGTCATGTCCGTGATCACATCCGGGACTCCGAACAACCTTCGGTGCATCAATACTTATAAACTCATAATGAACTGTCATCGAAACGTTAAGCGTGCGGACCCTACGGGTTCGAGAACTATGTAGACATGACCTAGAACCATTCTCGGTCAATAACCAATAGCGGAACCTGGATGCCCATATTGGTTCCTACATATTCTACGAAGATCTTTATCGGTCAAACCGCATAACGACATATGTTGTTCCTTTGTCATCGGTATGTTACTTACCCGAGATTCGATCGTCGGTATCCAATACCTAGTTCAATCTCGTTACGGTAAGTCTCTTTACTCGTTCCGTAATACATCATCTCACAACTAACTCATTAGTTGTAATGCTTGCAAGGCTTAAGTGATGTGTATTACCGAGAAGGCCTAGAGATACCTCTCCGACAATCGGAGTGACAAAACCTAATCTCAAATACGCCAACCCAACAAGTACCTTTGGAGACACCTGTAGTACTCCTTTATAATCACCCGATTACGTTGTGACGTTTGGTAGTACCAAAGTGTTCCTCCGTAAACGGAGTTGCATAATCTCATAGTTATAGGAACATGTATGGGTCATGAAGAAAGCATTAACATACTAAACGATCAAGTGTTAAGCTAACGGAATGGGTCATGTCAATCAGATCATTCAACTAATGATGTGACCTTGTTAATCAAATAACAACTCCTTGTTCATGGTTAGGAAACATAACCATCTTTGATTAACAAGCTAGTCAAGTAGAGGCATACTAGTGACATACTGTTTGTCTATATATTCACACATGTATTATGTTTCCGGTTAATACAATTCTAGCATGAATAATAAACATTTATCATGGTATAAGGAAATAAATAATAACTTTATTATTGCCTCTAGGGCATATTTCCTTCATCAATCGCGTCTAAGATTGCACATCCTAATTCACTCGAAGGCTTACCACATTTATTCACTCGGCGACTTCAAGCTACCAGAATCGATCGAGCCAATTGAAACAAGATGATGCCTCCGGAGCATTGAATTGCGTCGGGAACAACTTCAACCTTTCTTCACTTGGACCTCAATCCGTTCAGGGGCTAATGACGAGGACATGTACCTAGGGTAGGTCTTAGGCCTGACCTAGACACCCCACCCAAGGACATTGACCTACAGTCAAAGACATTCAACGAGCAACAGAAAGTACCGACGGGAATGACCATGGAGTGCGATCCACTCGACAGAAGATACCACTTGGATACACCAATTCCACTCGACTACAGTACAGCCACTCGACCATATGAAGAACCACTCATACAGAAGATCTAAAGCCACCCCATTCACTCTGTAGTCTTAAAGATCATTTATGGCTGGCGTTACCAGTAACGCCCCATCTTAACTCACATTGAACGCTGTGTAACGGAGGTCTGAGAGGGTCCTGGTGCACTCTATATAAGCCACCCTCCTCCTCTGGCACAAGGGTTTGCACCCCTTGTAACATTCACACATTATCTAGTCGACACAGCCTCATGGCACCGAGACGTAGGGCTTTTACCTCCTCCGAGAGGGGCCTGAACTCGTAAAACTTGTGTGTACAACCTCACTATAGCTAGGACCTTGCCTCCTCCTACGTACCTCCTATTCTTACTGTCAGACTTACTCCCACGACACCGGGGTGCCAGCGCCGCGACTATAGGAGGCACCACATGCGGGGGCCATCAAAGCCAGGGGATGGGCCAAGAGAGGTGTGTGAGCTCCCTGGGAGAGGTGTCAAGGAGTCCGCGTCACCGGTGGCGGGAGGAACAGCCGGGGGTACCTGCTGAAACGGAAAAACATGCTCATCAAAGTAACGTGCCGGGAAGTGAACACACGGTGGGAGACTGGATCGTAGCACCGATATCTCTTGGAGTTGGAGGGGTAGCCGATGAAGATACAAGCGATAGAACAAGGTGCGAGTTTGTGAGGATAGCAAAGGCACCCAAAAATACGCAAGCCATCATAAGATGGTGGTGTACCGAAGAGAAAATGGTGAGGTGCATAGTTCCACCGTGGACGGCAAGGGCGAATGTTAAGGAGAAGTGAAGCAGTAGCGAGTGCGTCCGGCCAGAAACGAGGCGGCACATTAGCATGGAATGGGAGGGTGCGAACGCAGTCGTTCAGAGTGCGAAGGAGGCGTTCGGCTCGACCATTCTGCTGTGAAGTATACGATGCATGTGAGACGAAAAATTGTGCCGTGGTGTGACAGAGAAGTGCGGGAAGCAAGGTTGTCGAACTCTTTTCCATTGTCAGTATGAAGAGCAAGGATGGGATGCCCAAACTCCATGCTGTCATAGGAGTAAAAAGCCGTCAAAGCGGAGAGTGCATCCGACTTTCGTCGTAAAGGAAACGTCCACACATAGTGAGAATAATCATCAAGGATAACCAGATAATATAAGTATCCCGAGTTACTAGGGACCGGAGAGGTCCACACATCGCTATGAATCAACTGAAAAGGAAACGAAGCTACGGTGGTGGAGTTATTAAACGGGAGGCGAACATGTTTGCTAACACGACATGCATGACAGGTGTGATCCTCTATCTTATTACAACTGAAATTGAAACTCCTAACAATATGACGAAGTGTGACGGGGTCGGGATGACCCAAACGATCGTGCCAGAGATCGATGCCGGCGGAGAGAGCAACCGGTGCGGTGGTGGAGGAGGACGACGAAAGCACCGGATGGAGCTCGTCGAGGCTGTCACATCGGTAAAGTACCATCCTGGTTCGAGCGTCCTTGACACAAAAACCAAGCTCGTCAAATTCAACAGAAACAAGATTCTTAATAAGATGAGGTGACACGAGTATGTTAGACAAAGTAATAGGCATGGAATTAGAAGGAAAAGAAGTGTGCCCGACATGTGTAATAGAGAGTGTGGAACCATCGCCGACAATGATGCGGCAGTCGGTGGTGACGGGAGTGAAGAAGGCAAGATTACCAGGATGAGCAAACATGTGAGCCGTAGCCCTGGTGTCCATGTACCAATCAGCGCCTCCAGTGTAGTTGTTCGGCGTAGGCGCGATGTGCAGTGCAGCGAGGAGCGCCGGATCCCAAGGCGCCGGCGGCAGGGCTGGCGAGGGCGGCGGCGGGGCCGCAGGGAGACCGTAGGCGCCGCTTAACTACGGTGGTGGGTATCCTCCGTACGGCTGCGGAGCCGCTAGTACACCTGATGCGCCGGCGGGCGCGGCACGGGAAGGGTCAGTGCAGGAACCCGTGGAGCCAGCATGGTGTAGGCATGAACAACACCGGTCCACGGGTTGGAGCCGCCCACGGAGGGGGCACCTGGAACTGCTGCTGTTGCTGACAGGGCTGGTCGGCGCCCTCCGGCTGCTGCTGCTAACCGTCGCAGTGACCCCCATCGCGCCGGCCCCCGCGGCGCCGTTCGGTGGAGGGGCGGGAGGTCCATAGAGCAGCGGAAGCAGCCCCGGCTACTGGGTCGCCCGGACAGACGCCGGGTTGCGCGGGGGCGTGGCCGGGGTGGCTGGAGGCTCCGAGGGCCCGCCGCGGGTGCTGCCGGCGGCGAGCACGGTGTGGATGGCCCGCGCCTTCACCTGCTTTATTCGCCGCTCCTCCAGGCGGAGGTACGCACGAACATGGCGAAGGATGGGTTGGGGATGAGGCTGAGGTTCGCCGCAGCATTGCCGAAGTCCTCTTTGAGCCCGGCGGTGAGCATGCTGAGGAGGAGGTCGTCATCGATCCTCACGCCAATATCACGGAGCTCCTCAGCGAGAGTCTTCAGGCGGCGACAATAGTCGTCGACTGAGGTGTTATCTTGGTGACACTCAAAAAACTCTTGCTGCAAAAAAACACGACGCTGGAGATGGTTGTCGGTGAAGAGCCTGTTCAGCTTGGTCCACACGGTGCAGGCATCATCACCGTTCGCCACGACCGTCTGGAAGAGGTCCGGCGAGATGGTGTGGAAGAACCAGCGGATGATCGTGGTGTCGATGGTGGACCAGTCATGGAACTCAGGGAAGAGGCTGGAGTCGACGGTGCCGTCCACGTGGTCGATGAGGTGATACTCCCGGAACACGAGGGGAAAATACGTCTTTCACGTGTAGTAGGAGGAGTCCGCCTGCGAGAGACGAACTGGCACCCGCTCGAAGATGTTCAGGTTGCGGATGTCATTGACGTCAGGAGGGTTGGCGTCGGTGAAGGGGTTGGAGTTGGTGGACGCGGAGGAGGTGATAGATGACATGGCGGGAACGGAACGGCGCGGGCGACTCGGACGGCTCGGGTGGAGCGGCGGCAGCAGACTACTCTTGTGGCATCTCGGGTGGATGCGCGACAGTAGCGGCTCGTAATCGCGCGGCGGCTGGCGGGCGGGATCGAAGCGGCTGGCTCGGGCGAAGTGGTGTAGCGGGCGCGCGGCTGGATCGGGTTAGCAGGCGCGCGAGTGGGCGGCTGGATCGGGTAGCGACGCACGGCGACTGGCGACTGGAGACGCGCGGTGGGCGAGTCGGGATCGATCGGGCAGGAGCGGTGGCTGGCACGGAGGGCGCGTAAGCGGGGGCGGCGGGTTGGCGGCGGCGGCGGCGGCGGCGGAGGAGCTGGAGGAGGCAGGCAGCGGGCGGCGGAAGCGAGAAAGAAACCGAGGAAACTGATACCATGTATGAGATTATGATTGCACGATGTATTGCTTCTTCGTGCATAGGCATCGTATATATGATGTACAAAGATGGGCCATGGATCTCAACTATACAAGGAACTAGGAGGCGGGCCCAATACACAATATGCACATAACACATATACTCAACATGCTTATATTTGAGTTGTGGGTTTAAGTTATTGTGCTGCAAAAAGGAGAAAAAAAAACATTTATCCGTTGATAACCTGCCATTATATTCATGTAGATTGACATAGATGAAAAGATACTAAGACCTGCTTCCGAAATTTCTTTGATTATTTTTCTGCCCCTGATCATGTGCCAATTATCAATGTTCTCTCAAATGTATTTTCTTCTTACTATTTCTTTTTTGTTGCACTGTTAATCTGAACATAGTAAATTCATCTTATATCTGAACTACTTCTATAAGAGTCACGCTTCATTGATGGTGACTTAGCTGAGAACATCAGTATCTTACTTGCACCAACAAGTTTTTAGCTTTCACAATGTGGCTCTCACACTTTTCATTTCCTACTAATTTTTATAATATTTGTTTTGCCTACCTATAATCTCCGTTTATGTTCTCTTGTATTCACTAGAGTCGCTTGATAAACTAAGGTGCAGCTCTGTCTCAGATACAATTATGATCCATGTTAATACTACCCCTCCTAACTCTTAATATATTTATTTCTTTATATCATAATGTTGCCTGCATGGGTCCAGTCAGGATCATGTATAGAAACGATCGACCATACTATGTTGTATTCTTCTTTCTCTCGAAAGGCTCATAATGATGTGGTCTTCACTCTAAAATTAGCCTAGCTGAAGACATGTCATTGAGCGAACATCTTCTATGTGTTTTAATCCGATGTAAGTGTAAAATTACGTTAACTATCCAATTTGTAAAAATTGTATATTCTCAATACATGGAATCAATTTGTACACATTGTATGAAAAAAATTATTCAAATATTTTCCCTTATGGTGTTTAACATTTTGGCAATAATAAAACTTTTAAAAGGACACCAATACTAAATGCAAACAAAAAATATCTGAAAAGTGGTATAGATCCTCATTGTTGTTAGTTAGCACCCAAATGTATGAACTAATGTTGTAAAACTGTGAGTGCAAAAATGTCTCAAGGTTGTGACACATCTGGAATTTTATCCAACAATTGTCGGGTGATGGATGCACGGACACACATGGGGTTGCATAGCATATGGTGCCAATATATAAATGAAGAAAATAGAAAATAGCAATGACATGAAAGAAGAAGGGCAACAGTATGGTAGGTAGAACGGATGACATGGTATGGTCGGTCATTAAGCCATAAATTCCTAATGGGATCAAATTTTGATTATTAAGAATTATATGTACAAATCAAGTAAAGGACATGAAAATTACAATTATATGTGCACCGTATTTTTAGTAAAGAATGCTGCCCATTATTCAGTTGCTCAATTTTTAATAAATAGATCTGGTGGATATATATCTTCTCATAATTAAATTATAGGATGGTGAAACACGGACCAAGCCAACTTTGAGTGTTATGTCAGGTCTACATAGTGTCATTTAGGGGCTATCTTTGCTTTAACTTTATTTCCAATGACACATTTAACGGGATCTAAATAGTACAATTTTACTTTAGAAAATATGTTCTCATTACTAAATTTGTAAAATTCTAGCCTGCGCATCGAGCAGACCACTCTGCTAGTTCAACCTAACAACTACTCCCTCCGTCCGAAATACTTGTCGGAGAAATGAATGAATCTAGAGGTATTTTAGTTATAGATGCATTCAATTTTATCCATCTATCCGACAAGTATTTTGAAACGGAGGGAGTACTTAATTACTAGCTCTATTCAACGCAACTGTAGCTTCGTCCCAAGTAGCTGTCCGCTCAGGTTCAAGTGCAGGTTATATAGATGTGCTGGGGTCCACAAAGATTGTTTTTTTACTTATGTGACAATGCATGTTACTACTTATATTACTTCCGTTCTCAGTTGTCCCATGGATCAACCTATAAATAATAGTAATTAGCTTTAGATCTCGCGCTATTTGTGTAGCTTTCTCTGTGCCAAGAAAAACTAAACTAATCGCTGCCCCGTGGAGCAACGGATCAACACCATCGAAATAAACTACTCCCTCTGTTCTTAAATATTTGTCTTTTTAGAGATTCCAACAAGTGACTATATAGTACATATGGAGCAAAATGAGTGAATCTACACTCTAAAATATGTCTATATACATCCGTATGTGATAGTCCATTTAAAAATACTAAAAAGATAAATATTTAAGAACGGAGAGAGTATTATCTAGCTTCAGATCTCACGCTGGTGGCTGACCAATTTGCTTCCTCACCGAGGCAGCACGAGTACTTTGTATGTGGTGATGTAGGAGCAGCTTCTGCTTGGAAGAAGGAAATATATGGCATTTTGATTGGCGATCAAAAGATATATCAGGATGCTTACATTAGTTAACTTTACTGTTTCTCTTTATTTTAGCACCGCCTGGGCTTCAGTATATTGCAGTACTTGTGAATTTACACTTTGTGAGTAAGTCGACTCCCCCAAGTCAGGCATGCATCAGATCTCCCCCCTAGCTCTCTCTCCACTTCTGACGATGACAGAACAAAACAAATGCCGCCAGTAAGGCATCCAATGGAGCTCTCTCTCCACTAGTTCAGATGAAAGAAAATGCTGCCAGTAAGGCATCCAATGGATTAATTGATAGTATGTGATATTGATTATTTGTTAATTTTATTTGTATACACTATCTATACCATCAAACTGGGCTCTAACTTGAGCAACTTACAATTATAACAACACAATCAACACTTAAACCTAGTCCGCGAAAAACTGAGGGCATTCTAGTAATTTTCAGTTTGTTTCTGCGTGAGCTGCAGCTACTGCAGCACAATTGCCAAACGACTGCATCTCAGCTTCAACCTTCCAACCATAGCTAGCAACTACAGTCACTCCTTTCACCTAGAGCCGTTGAAGCTTTAGCCATTGAAACTGCAGCCAAACAAACATTGTATACTTAGCTTCAAATCTCACGCTGGTGGCTAGACTACAGTGGTGCTTTTGTATTGAAGGTGCACGTACTTCAACCGGTACAGACAACACCAAAGCATCCAACAATACAATGACATCCTCCCCATTGGCAAAACAAAACAAAGCCTCAAAGCCTCGTGCAGTACAATGACATCGTGATGTGTGAATGAACGTGATGAGCAGAGCACTACTGGTGGTAGCGAACTTAAAAGGTTGTTTAGAGTCCCGAGTCCTCTTGGCTTTGCTTACTTTACTATTTCTTCCTTTCTGGTGGTTTGCTGGTGTAGACAAAAGGAGTTGTCTCCACGGGGAGAAAAAAAGACGGATATTTTTTGTTTGAAGGAAAAGTACCAGCGGTAGGTAAAGATAAGACAACAGGAAGCTCAACAATGGAGACAAGGATTTTTTTTTTTTAAAAGTGGGATTCCCCGGCCTCTGCATCAGATCGATGCATACGTCCTCTATTATTAAAAAGTAAACAAGGTCTCAACAAGGTCTTACAGAAATGGAACAAAAGCAACATCTAGCTCACATAGAGCGTCAACTGCAAAGCAGAAACGAGAGAAGCCTCAACCGGCTGGCATAAAAACAGATAGGTAAACTAAATGCCTATCCTATTACATGATCGCCATCCAAACCGGTTGAAGATATCCCGCGCTACCGTCTCCCACCGGACAAGGAATAACCAGGGCCTTCGATGAGATTGTCGCCTTCTTACTATGTTCTAACCACAACACTAGTTATCCCGCAAAAGAAAAAAAAAACAGGACACTCGTTAACTCAAGAAATACTGGCTTATTTATTACGGCATGGTCAATATCCTCCCGGAACGACCATGGGGTTGGTTCTGACGCTGAAAAAAATCTTAGAACCAACCCTGGCGACTCGGCTTGTCAGTATGGTCGGAGTGAGGGCTGGCGATGGGCCGTTGTCCCAGAATTTGCAAGAGACCAATTGAGGAGTACTCCTTACAAAGATCACTTCCATCTTCCTTGTTTTCCCGAAATGCCTGTAAAAACAAACTGCAAGCACGACACTTGTCGCAGCCTGGTAGTTTTCTCATTTTTCATAGATTCGTTTATCCAAAATGTTTTATCTTTCAAACCATGCTTTCAAATCTTGAACCATTTTCACCGTTGAATTCCTAGTGTCGAGATCTTCAAAATTAGATCCAATGTTGATAGATTTTGATGAACTTTCTTTTCATGAAAAAACCGGTAAAAAAACCAAATGAAAAAACAGAACCGAGAGCATGATCTCTTTCTGAAAGAGGCACTGTCGTGCCTCTCGCAAAAACACAACCGTTCGTCTCGCGAAAGAAAAAACGTGCCCCTCATAGAAGGAAAAAAAAAGAGAAAACACATTTTTCTTTTTGTTTCCGAGAGGCACGACCGTGCCTCTTGCGAAAGCAAAACCATGTCTCTTGCGGAAGCAAAACCGTGCCTCTCGCAGAAAAAAAAAATTAGAAAACACATTTTTTCCCTTTCCGAGAGGTACGACCGTGCTTCTCATGAAAGCACAACCGTGCCTCTCGCGGAAGCAAAACAGTGTCTCTCGTAAAAGAAAAAAAACGAAAATGCGTTTTTTTGGTTTCCGAAAGGCACGTCCGTGCCACTCGCGGAAGCAAAACTGTGCCTCTGGCTGGAGGAAAAAAAAGGAGACACATTTTTTTCATTTCCGAGAGGCAGGGCCGTGCCTCTCCCTGAAGCAAAATTGTGCCTCCTGCGGAAGGAAAGAAAAACAGAAAAGACGTTTTTTCCATTTCCGACAGGCACGCCTGTCCTCTCGAGGAAGGGAAAAAACGTGTTTTTCGCGCAATTTTTTTTTGGCCCAAAAGCTAAGGAAGAGCAGCGGAACACCAAAAAGTAAAAAAAACAAGAAAAAACATCTAAAAAGCCGAAAACGCTTTCAAAAAATAAAAAAAACGAAATCAGAAGGAAGCGCCCAGAGCGCGACACGTGGCGGCGGCTGAGAGCGCGCCAAGTGACAGTGATCGTTGAAAGGCTCCTGAAGGAGTGCTCGTTAATTAGTTGCTCCCATCTATTCTTGACCAAGTTCTTATGCTCGCGGCTGATTTTAACACGGCAGGGCATTTTGCCGCCTGCACACCTCATGTTTGGGCTGTGCGCTCGGTCAAATCGAGTAGTAACAAATAATGCATAACACAAAAAAATGGGCCTCCCCCTCCCTCATTTTGAAGGGTCAGGGCGCTGAATCCTAAACGGCGCCTTAAGCACCCATTTTACGCATTTACACAACTAGGCACACTTCCCTCCCAGTGCACTGGGCCGGCCCATTTTGAATTCTTTTTTCTGTTTTCTAAACGCAAAAAAACAGCTCACAAAGGCGCGATTCGAACTGGGGATCTCACGAATATATGCGCGCTGCCCTGTCAACTCGGCCACCCAGTGCGAATATATGCACGCTGTTCGTGTTTGTTCAGAGGTTTTTCACTCTTTTCTTATCTGTATTTCAATTTTTAAATTTTCTTGAAAATGCTTTTGCTCAGTTTTTCCTTCCTTTTCGTTAGTCTTTTCTATTAATTGCGTGAACTTTTTTTTTCAAATTCATGAACTTTATTTCAAACCGATGAACTTTTTTCAAATTTGATGATTTTATTTTCAAATTCAATGAACTTTTTTCAAAAATTGATGAACTTTTGTTTCAAAATCGATGAACTTTTTAAAAATTTGATGAACTTTTTCAACTTTGATGAAGTATTTTTCAAGTTCGGCGAAATTATTTCAAATTTGCTGAACATTTTTTCAAAATCAATGAACCTTTTTTCAGTTTGTGAACTTTTCTTCCAAAATGATGAACTTATTCAAATTCATGTTATTTTTGTAAATAATTCAGAAGATTGAGTGATATAGTAGACATGCAATAAATAGCGTGGCCGCATGTTCTTATATTTTTGGCGCTTTTATCATCCAGCGTAGGTGAGTCATTCTAGTGGTTAGGCACTTACATAACGACAATAGCTCGATTTCAAATCCTGGGAGCGCCAATTTTTTGCTATTTTTTCGCGCGTCCCGAGCGGTCTTAGCGTCCGGGCGCATCGGCCTTGTTGGTCTAGGCCCAGGTGGGAACCGCGTGGGTGCCAAGCTAGGCCCAGGTGGGAACCGTGTGGGTTCCTGTAAGCGTTAGCAGCGCTAAAGGCGCCGCTTAGGAGGTCTCGGTCGGGGCGGCCGCCCCTGCAGCACCCTCAAGGTCATGTGTACATCATTCTGTTATGGTTCGACCTAGCTCAAAATCGTTTTGCAAAAATAAACTAGTTTAAAATCATTAATTAAGGTGTACCCATTGCAAAGTTTGCTCCCACTTCCCAGGTGGCGCATATGCAGTGTGTCATTTGTCATAATCTGGGATTTTGCCCTATTTCATGTATTCATTTATTCAAAATGTTTCATCTTTTAAACTGTTCGTCAAAATCGTGAACCATTTTCATCATTCGATTTCTCACATTAAGATCCTCGTAACTAGATCTCATGTTCATAGATTTTGACGAATTTTTGTTCACAAAAAAATCAAATAAAAAACCGAGACGAAAGCACATTTTTCAGTTTTTATTCCTTTTTAGAATCTACGCCTCCACAAGAAGAAAATGTGTGGCTCTTGCAGAAGCAAAAAAAAAGAAAGAAAACACAATTTTTTTACAAGATGTACAACCTACGGAAGCAAATCAATCCATCTCCTGGAAGAAAACAAATGTTTTTTCCTTTTCCTAGGCAAATTAATAACTGCAGATTGGAGCAAATCTATGCCTCTCAAGAAAGAAAAAAAAGCTCATTTTTATCTTATTTCCGGAGAGACGCAATTGTACCTTTCATGGAAGGAAATCTGTGTCTGTATGAGAAGCAACTCTGTACCTCTCGCCGAAAAAGAAAAACGTGTTTTTTCTCTTTTTCAAGGAGCGCAGCTGTACCTCTTGTGAGGCAAATCTATGCCTCCACAAGAAGCAAATATGTGTCTCTCGTTGAAGCAAATCTGTATAACTTCTTTTTCGACATACAAAAAAGCAAAATTGCTAAAGGATTGTGTTTGAGGGGCATCTCCAACCCGTACCCCAAATTGCTCCAGCATCCTAAGCCGGAGGCCGCCATCCAACTATGCCCGCATACATTTCGACCACTGTTGGAACTAAATGGACGAAATTCCTTCCAACCAGGTGGATTTTCATATAAACCGAAAGAGATTCACGCTAACACACCGGATTTCATATAAACCAGATGAAATTCATTACATTTCAGACATATTCAACTAAAACCGGAGCTTGTCCGACTCTGGACATATTCAGCTGTATTCTTCTTCCCACATTCTCCTCCCCCACCTGTTCGCATATGCACACGGGTGCTTTGGCTTATCCATCTCTCCAGACGTGCATGCGCCTGCATGCGTTTCTCTACCTTGTCTTGTAGATGACACTCAAGAACTTGATAAACGACACTGCTGCAAGGTCATGCACGCATCTCTGAAACCTCCACTTTTTTCTATGTATAACAGGAACCGGGCCGGCTTGCGGCAAGGGCGGAACAGAGGGGTGCTCGGGGCGAGGTTAGTACGGCGGCGGCTCAGAGCATCTCCAACAGCTGCCAAAAAACAGCTCCGCACGTTAAAATTCGGATTTTTTGGACGCCAGACAGCTTCAATAGAAGTTGTAAAGTAGTGCGAGCGTAAAATAAAAGGGTTAGGCGCGCGCTGAAAAACATTATTAAAAACTGCAAATTTGAGGCGCCGGATTGCACGTGCTTCACAGTTTACATTGCGTGATTTTTTGGGCGCGCGTTTTAAGACATCTGCTAAACCAATGTTCGGTCGAGCGCGTTTTAAGGCATCTGCTAAACTATTTTAGGGCACAGAATTTTTTTGCGACTTTTGGAGATGCTCTCAGTAACTTTGAGGCGACCATGGTGATGACGGAGACCCGCCGGTGGGTCATGTCAGAAACAACTCATAGGCGGAGTATGGGAATTCAAGGCAAGCGGCACTTACACCCTGTTTGTTTAGGCTTTTGCTTCTACTTTTGCAGCTTTTCTTCTTTGAGAAAAAGCCATAAACACTTCTAAATAGGTGAGCTTTTACGGCTTTTGATGAATCAATATAAGAATATTTAGCTACAGAGGCCATAAAAACTCTAAGAGCACCTATTTAGGAGCTTTTATTGATTTTTGGCCAAAATGAAAAAACTGCAAAAACAGAAGCAAAAGCCCAAACAAACAGGGCCTTAGAGTTGTTCCTCGGAACGGAAAATAAGGCGGGAGCAGGCCGGCTCAGAGTGATGGCTGATGCAGCGGCAACTCGGAGGTCACGGCAGCGAGACCGCTCGGCCGGGCTGGCCCGAAGGCCTGGGACGGCTATGGCGGCTCGGGGTCGGGACGGTGGAAAGAGGCCAGACCACAGCAGATGTGGCTGAATCGGCGGCTCGACGGAGGCGCAGTCCGACGGTTCGGCGGCGGCTCAACAACACACCAGCGAGGGCGTCTCATCGTAAAGGATGCGGTAGCTTGTGGTCCAACGGAGGCCATTTTGACGTGCTAGCGACCGACGAACTACGACAGTGGCTTGGCGGCTCTGAAAGCGAGGTCGGTCGCTGTGGCAGGGCTCGAGCCCGGGGAATGGAGATGGCGGCTTGAGTTGCGGCCGTCGGGGCGGCGAGTCAAGCACCGCGGAGATGTGGCTGCTTGGCCATAGTGGATCCACCCTAGAGAAGACACGATGAGTCAAAGAGACGGTCACATGCGGAGCAAGGCGAAACCCAGCGCGGGCGGCTCTCAGGCAGTCGTAACGGCTCGGAGTCACACCGGCAAGAGCGACTCGGCGAGGAAGATGTGGCGGTTTTGCGAAGGGTGAGCCCGTACAGAGGGCGGCGCTAGAGCAGCAGGTTGGCAACGCTACAATAGCGGGATTAGAATACCCATATTGGCTCCCACATGTTCCACAATGATCTCAACGGATGAACCACTATGTCGGGGATTCAATCAATCCCGTATACAATTCCCTTTGTCCATCGGTATGTTACTTACCCGAGATTCGATCGTCGGTATCCCCATACCTCGTTCTATCTCGTTACCGGCAAGTGTCTTTACTCGCTCCGTAACGCATGATCCCGTGGCTAACTCCTTAGTCACATTGAGCTCATTATGATGATGCATTACCGAGTGGGCCCAGAGATACCTCTTCGTCATACGGAGTGACAAATCCTAGTCTCGATTTGTGCCAACTCAACAGACACTTTCGGAGATACCTGTAGTGCACCTTTATAGCCACCCAGCTACATTGTGACGTTTGGTACACCCAAAGCATTCCTATGGTATCCGGGAGTTGCACAATCTCATGGTCTAAGAAAATGATACTGACATTAGAAAAGCTCTTAGCAAACGAACTACACGATCTTGTGATATGCTTAGGATTGGGCCTTCTCCATCACATCATTCTCCTAATGATGTGATCCCGTTATCAACTGAAGGAAATATGCCCTATAGGCAATAATAAAGTTATTATTTATTTCCTTATATCATGATAAATGTTTATTATTCATGCTATAATTGTATTAACCGGTAACATAATACATGTGTGAATACATAGACAAACAGAGTGTCACTAGTATGGCTCTACTTGACTAGCTTGTTGATCAAAGATGGTTATGTTTCATAACCATGGACATGTTTTGTCATTTGATTAACGGGATCACATCATTAGTATATTGTTATTGCTTTCTTCATGACTTATACATGTTCCTATGACTATGAGATTATGCAACTCCCGTTTACCGGAGGAACACTTTGTGTGCTACCAAACGTCACAACGTAACTGGGTGATTATAAAGGAGCTCTACAGGTGTCTCCAAAGGTACATGCAGGGTTGGCGTATTTCGAGATTAGGATTTGTCACTCCGATTGTCGGAGAGGTATCTCTGGGCCCTCTCGGTCATGCACATCACTTAAGCCTTGCAAGCATTGCAAGTAATGAGTTAGTTGTGAGATGATGTATTACGGAACAAGTAAAGAGACTTGCCGGTAACGAGATTGAACTAGGTATTGAGATACCGACGATCGAATCTCGGGCAAGTAACATACCGATGACAAAGGGAACAACGTATGTTGTTATGCGGTCTGACCGATAAAGATCATCGTAGAATATGTGGGAGCCAATATGAGCATCCAGGTTCCGCTATTCATTTTTGACCGGAGACGTGTCTCGGTCATGTCTACATTGTTCTTGAACCCATAGGGTCCGCACGCTTAACGTTACGATGACAGTTTCATTATGAGTTTATATATTTTGATGTACCGAAGGTTGTTCAGAGTCCCGGATATGATCACGGACTTGACGAGGAATCTCAAAATGGTCGAGACATAAAGATCGATATATTGGACGACTATATTTGGACACCGAAAAGGTTCCGGGTGAGATTGGGACAATACCGGATCACCGGGAGGTTATCGGAACCCCCCGGGAGGTATATGGGCCTTATTGGGCCTTGGTGGAAAGGAGGGGAAAGGAGCAAGGGAGGGGGCGCGCCCCCCCAAGCCCAATCCGAATTGGGAGGGGGGCCGTCCCCCCTTTCCTTCCTCCCTCCTTCCTCTTCCTTCCCTCTCCTACTCCTAATAGGAAAAGGGAGTCCTACTCGGTGGGAGTTGGACCCCCCTGGGCGCCACCCCTTGGTCGGCCCCTCCTCCACTCCTTTATATACGGAGGAGGGGGGCACCCCATAGACACAACTATTGATCCCTTGGATCTCTTAGCCGTGTGCGGTGCCCCCCTCCACCATAGTCCACCTCGATAATACTGTAGCGGTGCTTAGGCGAAGCCCTGCGACCGTAGAACATCAAGATCGTCACCACGCCGTCGTGCTGACAGAACTCTTCCTCGACACTTTGCTGCATCGGAGTCCGGGGATCGTCATCGAGCTGAACGTGTGCTAGAACTCGGAGGTGCCGTAGTTTCGGTGCTTGATCGGTCGGGCCGTGAAGACGTATGACTACATCAACCGCGTTATTATAACGCTTCCGCTATCGGTCTACGAGGGTACATGGACAACACTCTCCCCTCTCGTTGCTATGCATCACCATGATCTTGCGTGTGCGTAGGATGTTTTTTTTGAAATTACTACGTTCCCCAACAGTGGCATCCGAGTCAGGTTTTATGCGTAGATGTTATATGCACGAGTAGAACACAAGTGAGTTGTGGGCGATATAAGTCATACTGCTTACCAGCATGTCATAATTTGGTTCGGCGGTATTGTTGGATGAAGCGGCCCGGACCGACACTACGCGTACGCTTACGCGAGACTGGTTCTACCGACGTGCTTTGCACACAGGTGGCTGGCGGGTGTCTGTTTCTCCAACTTTAGTTGAACCGAGTGTGGCTACGCCCGGTCCTTGCGAAGGTTAAAACAGCACTAACTTGACGAACTATCGTTGTGGTTTTGATGCGTAGGTAAGAACAGTTCTTGCTCAGCCCGTAGCAGCCACGTAAAATTTGCAACAACAAAGTAGAGAACGTCTAACTTGTTTTTGCAGGTCATGTTGTGATGTGATATGGTCAAGACGTGATGCTATATTTTATTGTATGAGATGATCATGTTTGTAACCGAGTTATCGGCAACTGGCAGGAGCCATATGGTTGTCGATTTATTGTATGAAATGCAAGCGCCCTGTAATTGCTTTACTTTATCACTAAGCGGTAGCGATAGTCGTAGAAGCAATAGATGGCGAAACGACAACGATGCTACGATGGACATCAAGGTGTCGCGCCGGTGACGATGGTGATCGCGACGGTGCCTCAGAGATGGAGATCACAAGAACAATATGATGATGTCCATATCATATCACTTATATTGATTGCATGTGATGTTTATCCTTTATGCATCTTATCTTGCTTTGATTGACGGTAGCATTATAAGATGATCCCTCACTAAATTATCATAGTAAAAGTGTTCTCCCTGAGTGCATCTTGCGAAAGTTCTTCGTGCTGAGACACCACATGATGATCGGGTGTGATAGGCTCTACGTTCAAATACAACTGGTGCAAAACAGTTGCACACGCGGAATACTCAGGTTAAACTTGACGAGCCTAGCATATAACAGATATGGCCTCGAACACGGAGACCGAAGGTCGGCGTGAATCATATAGCAGATATGATCAACATATTGATGTTCACCGTTGAAAC
Organism: Aegilops longissima; assembly: GCA_021605205.1. Classification (NCBI taxonomy): domain Eukaryota; kingdom Viridiplantae; phylum Streptophyta; class Magnoliopsida; order Poales; family Poaceae; genus Aegilops; species Aegilops longissima. The sequence continues at coordinate 849,809,888 of CM038677.1, forward strand.
TACTCCATCTCACGTGATGATCGGACATGGTGTAGTTGATATGGATCACGTAATCACTTAGAGGATTAGAGGGATGTCTATCTAAGTGGGAGTTCTTTAGTAATATGATTAATTGAACTTAAATTTATCATGAACTTAGTACCTGATAGTATCTTGCTTGTCTATGTTGATTGTAGATAGATGGCCCGTGCTGTTGTTTCGTTGAATTTTAATGCGTTCCTTGAGAAAGCAAAATTGAAAGATGATGGTAGCAATTACACGGACTGGGTCCGTAACTTGAGGATTATCCTCATTGCTGCATAGAAGAATTACGTCCTGGAAGCACCGCTGGGTGCCAAGCCTGCTGCTAGAGCAACGCCAGATGTTATGAACGTCTGGCAGAGCAAAGCTGATGACTACTCTATAGTCCCATGTGCCATGCTTTACGGCTTAGAACTAGGTCTTCAACGACGTTTTGAACGTCATGGAGCATATGAGATGTTCCAAGAGTTGAAGTTAATATTTCAAGCAAATGCTCGGGTTGAGAGATATGAAGTCTCCAATAAGTTCTACAGCTGCAAGATGGAGGAGAACAGTTCTGTCAGTGAGCATATACTCAAAATGTCTGGGTATAATAATCACTTGATTCAACTGGGAGTTAATCTTCCGGATGATAGCGTCATTGACAGAATTCTCCAATCACTGCCACCAAGCTACAAGAGCTTTGTGATGAACTATAATATGCAAGGGATGGAAAAATACTATTCCCGAGCTCTTCGCGATGCTAAAAGTTGCGGAGGTAGAAATCAAAAAGGAGCATCAAGTGTTGATGGTTAACAAGACCACTAGTTTCAAGAAAAAGGGCAAAGGGAAGAAGAAGGGAAACTTCAAGAAGAACAGCAAACAAGTTGATGCTCAGGAGAAGAAACCCAAGTCTAGACCTAAGCCTGAAACTGAGTGCTTCTACTGCAAGCAGACTGGTCACTAGAAGCGGAACTGCCCCAAGTATTTGGCGGATAAGAAGGATGGCAAGGTGAACAAAGGTATATGTGATATACATGTTATTGATGTGTACCTTACTAATGCTCGCAGTAGCACCTGGGTATTTGATACTGGTTCTGTTGCTAATATTTGCAACTCGAAACAGGGACTACGAATTAAGCGAAGATTAGCTAAGGACGAGGTGACGATGCACGTGGGAAATGGTTCCAAAGTCGATGTGAACGCGGTCGGCACGCTACCTCTACATCTACCTTCGGGATTAGTTTTAGACATAAATAATTGTTATTTGGTGCCAGCGTTGAGCATGAACATTATATCTGGATCTTGTTTGATGCGAGACGGTTATTCATTTAAATCAGAGAATAATGGTTGTTCTATTTATATGAGTAGTATCTTTTATGGTCATGCACCCTTGAAGAGTGGTCTATTTTTATTGAATCTTGATAGTATTGATACACATATTCATAATGTTGAAGCCAAAAGATGCGGAGTTGATAATGATAGTGCAACTTATTTGTGGCACTGCCGTTTAGGTCATATCAGTGTAAAGCGCATGAAGAAACTCCATACTGATGGACTTTTGGAACCACTTGATTATGAATCACTTGGTACTTGCGAACCGTGCCTCATGGGCAAGATGACTAAAACACCGTTCTCTGGTACTATGGAGAGAGCAACTTGTTGAGGCTCGTGGCGGATATTGTTAATTTCTCACCTTCACAGATGATTTGAGCAGATATGGGTATATCTACTTAATGAAGCATAAGTCTGAAACATTTGAAAAGTTCAAAGAATTTCAGAGTGAAGTTGAAAATCATCGTAACAAGAAAATAAAGTTTCTACGATCTGATCGTGGAGGAGAATATTTGAGTTACGAGTTTGGTCTACATTTGAAACAATGCGGAATAGTTTCGCAACTTACGCCAGCCGGACCACCACAGCGTAATGGTGTGTCCGAACGTCGTAATCGTACTTTACTAGATATGGTGCGATCTATGCTGTCTCTTACAGATTTACCGCTATCATTTTGGGGTTATGCTTTAGAGACGGCCGCATTCACGTAAAATAGGGCACCATCGAAATTTGTTGAGACGACGCCTTATGAACTGTGGTTTGGCAAGAAACCAAAGTTGTCGTTTCTGAAAGTTTGGGGCTGCGATGCTTATGTGAAAAAGCTTCAACCTGATAAGCTCGAACCCAAATCGGAGAAATGTGTCTTCATAGGATACCCAAAGGAGACTGTTGGATACACCTTCTATCATAGATCCGAAGGCAAGACGTTTGTCGCTAAATTCGGAAACTTTCTAGAGAAGGAGTTTCTCTCGAAAGAAGTGAGTGGGAGGAAAGTAGAACTTGATGAGGTAACTGTACCTGCTCCCTTATCGGAAAGTAGTATATCACAGAAACAGGTTTTTGTGACACCTACACCAATTAGTGAGGAAGATAATGATGATGATCATGAAACTTCAAATCAAGTTGTTAGTGAACCACGTAAATCAACCAGAGTAAGATCCGCACCAAAGTGGTACGGTAATCCTGTTCTGGAAGTCATGTTACTAGACCATGATGAACCTACGAACTATGAAGAAGCTATGGTGAGCCCAGATTCCGCAAAATGGCTTGAGGCCATCAAATCTGAGATGGGATCCATGTATGAGAACAAAGTGTGGACTTTGGTTGACTTGCCCGATGATCGGCAAGCAACTGAAAAAAATGGATCTTCAAGAAAAAGATTGACGCTGATGGTAATGTTACTGTCTATAAAGCTCGACTTGTCGCGAAAGATTTTCGACAAGATCAAGGGGTTGACTACGATGAGACCTTCTCACCCGTAGCAATGCTTAAGTCTGTCCGAATCATGTTAGCAATTGCCGCATTTTATGATTATGAAATATGGCAGATGGATGTCAAAACTGCATTCCTGAATGGATTTCTAGAAGAAGAATTGTATATGATGCAACCGGAAGGTTTTGTCGATCCAAAGGGAAAGTGTGCAAGCTCCAGCGATCCATTTATGGACTGGTGCAAGCCTCTCGAAGTTGGAATAAACGCTTTGATAGTGTGATCAAAGCATTTGGTTTTATACAGACTTTTGGAGAAGCATGTATTTACAAGAAAGTGATTGGGAGCTCTGTAGCATTTCTGATACTATATGTAGATGACATATTGCTGATCGGAAATGATATAGAATTTCTGGATAGCATAAAAGGATACTTGAATAAAAGTTTTTCAATGAAAGACCTTGGTGAAGCTGCTTACATATTGGGCATTAAGATCTATACAGATAGATCAAGACGCTTAATTGGACTTTCACAAAGCACATACCTTGACAAAGTTTTGAAGAAGTTCAAAATGGATCAAGCAAAGAAAGGGTTCTTGCCTGTGTTACAAGGTGTGAAGTTGAGTAAGACTCAATGCCCGACCACTGCAGAAGATAGAGAAAAGATGAAAGAAGTTCCCTATGCTTCAGCCATAGGATCTATCATGTATGCAATGCTGTGTACCAGACCTAATGTGCGCCTTGCTATAAGTTTAGCAGGGAGGTACCAAAGTAATCCAGGAGTGGATCACTGGACAGCGGTCAAGAACATCCTGAAATACCTGAAAAGGACTAAGGATATGTTTCTCATTTATGGAGGTGACAAAGAGATCATCGTAAATGGTTACGTTGATGCAAGCTTTGACACTGATCCGGACGATTCTAAATCGCAAACCGGATACATGTTTACATTGAACGATGGAGCTGTCAGTTGGTGCAGTTCTAAACAAAGCGTTGTGGCAGGATCTACATGTGAAGCGGAGTACATAGCTGCTTCGGAAGCAGCAAACGAAGGAGTCTGGATGAAGGAGTTCATATCCTATCTAGGTGTCATACCTAGTGCATCGGGACCAATGAAGATCTTCTGTGACAATGCTGGTTCAATTGCCTTGACAAAGGAATCCAGATTTCACAAGAGGACCAAGCATATCAAAAGACGCTTCAATTCCATCCGGGACCAAGTCCAGGTGGGAGACATAGAGATTTGCAAGATACATACGGATCTGAATATACCAGACCCGTTGACTAAGCCTCTTCCACGAGCAAAACATGATCAGCACCAAGGCTCCATGGGTGTTAGAATCATTGCTGTGTAATCTAGATTATTGACTCTAGTGCAAGTGGGAGACTGAAGGAAATATGCCCTAGAGGCAATAATAAAGTTATTATTTATTTCCTTATATCATGATAAATGTTTATTATTCATGCTAGAATTGTATTAACCGGTAACATAATACATGTGTGAATACATAGACAAACAGAGTGTCACTAGTATGCCTCTACTTGACTAGCTTGTTGATCAAAGATGGTTATGTTTCCTAACCATAGACATGTGTTGTCATTTCATTAACGGGATCACATCATTAAGAGAATGATGTGATTGACATGACCCATTCTGTTAGCTTAGCACACGATCGTTTACTATATTGCTATTGCTTTCTTCATGACTTATACATGTTCCTATGACTATGAGATTATGCAACTCCCGTTTATCGAAGGAACACTTTGTGTGTTACCAAACGTCACAACGTAACTGGGTGATTATAAAGGAGCTCTACAGGTGTCTCCAAAGGTACATGTTGGGTTGGCGTATTTCGAGATTAGGATTTGTCACTCCGATTGTCAAAGAGGTATGTCTGGGCCCTCTCGGTAATGCACATCACTTAAGCCTTGCAAGCATTGCAACTAATGAGTTAGTTGTGAGATGATGTATTACGGAACGAGTAAAGAGACTTTCCGGTAACGAGATTGAACTAGGTATTGAGATACCGATGATCGAATCTCGCGCAAGTAACATACCGATGACAAAGGGAACAACGTATGTTGTTATGCGGTCTGACCGATAAAGATCTTCGTAGAATATGTGGGAGCCAATATGAGCATCCAGGTTCCGCTATTGGTTATTGACCGGAGACGTGTGAGATTGGGACAATACCGGATCACCGGGAGGTTATCGGAACCCCCCGGGAGGTATATGGGCCTTATTGGACCTTAGTGGAAAGGAGGGGAAAGGAGCAAGGGAGGGGGCGCGCCCCCCCAAGCCCAATCCGAATTGGATGGGGGGCTGGCCCCCCTTTCCTTCCTCCCTCCTTCCTCTTCCTTCCCTCTCCTACTCCTAATAGGAAAGAGGGGAGTTGGACTCCCCCCCTTGGGCACGCCACCCCCCTTGGCCGGCCCCCTCCTCCACTCCTTTATATACGAAAGAGGGGGGCACCCCATAGACACAACAATTGATCCCTTGGGTCTCTTAGCCGTGTGCGGTGCCCCCGTCCACCATAGTCCACCTCGATAATACTATAGCGGTGCTTAGGCGAAGCCCTGCGACGGTAGAACATCAAGATCGTCACCACGACGTCGTGCTGACAGAACTCTTCCCCGACACTTTGCTGGATAGGAGTCCGGGGATCGTCATCGAGCTGAACGTGTGCTAGAACTCGGAGGTGCCGTAGTTTCGGTGCTTGATCGGTCGGGCCATGAAGACGTACGACTACATCAACCGCGCTGTTATAACGCTTCCACTATCGGTCTACGAGGGTACATGGACAACACTCTCCCCTCTCGTTGCTATGCATCACCATGATCTTGCGTGTGCGTAGGATTTTTTTTTTGAAATTACTACGTTCCCCAACATCAACGACATCCAATCTCCATGGTCAGGAGACCACAACCATCTATTGATCAACGAGCTAGTCAACTTGAGGCGTATTAGGGACATATTACATTCTATGTATTCACACATGTATTACGGTTTCCGGTTACTACAATTATAGCATGAACAACAGACAATTATCATGAACAACGAGATATAATAATAACCATTTTATTATTGCCTCTAGGGCATATTTCCAACAGTTAAATCTCAAAGAGAATTGCCAGAGTAGCAACTAGAGGAGGCAAAATGACTCAGGAACCAACTTATCCCAAGAGACACCCTAAGAGAGTTGAACAAGATTCACAAAGAATTCATACTGATGCACCTAGTCCTTCTAGAAAGAAAAAGAAGAAGAAACATGATAGGACTTTGCATACCTCTAGTGAACCTGATATGCAAAAACCTCCCGACAATAGTAATGATGTCTCTATCTCTGATGCTGAAACTCAATTTGGTAATGAACATTCACCTAGCGATAATGCAAATGATAATGATGATATTCATGTAGACACTCAACCAGACAATGATAAACAACGAGATAATGATGTTGAGATAGAGCCTGTTGTTGATCTTCATAACCCACAACCTAAGAATAGAAGACATGATAAAAGAGACTTTGTTGCTAGGAAACATGGTAAAGAGAGAGAACCATGAGTTCAAAAACCCATGCCCTTTCCACTTAAGCCAACTAAGAAGAAAGATGATGAAGAATTTGAACATTTTGTTGAGATGGTTAGACCAGTCTTTTTGATCACTCGCTTGAGTGATATTTTAAAAATGGCCCCTTATGCAAAATACATGAAAGACATCGTCACTAATAAAAGAAAGATATCAGAAGCTAAAATCTCCACAATGCTTGCAAATTATTCTTTTAAGGATGGAATACCTAAAAAACTTGGAGATCCGGGAATACCAACTATACCTTGCTCCATCAAAAGAATCTATGTTAAAAATGCTTTATGTGATCTAGGAGTTGGTGTTAGTGTTATGCCTTTCTCTTTATATAAAAGACTTGATTTAAATAAACTCACACCTACCGAAATATCTTTGCAAATGGCTGACAAATCAACTGCAATACCTATCGGTATTTGTGAGGATGTGCCCGTTGTTTTTGTAAACATTACTATTTTAACTGACTTTGTTATATTTGAGATGCCCGATGACGACAACATGTCGATTATCCTTGGTAGACTATTGCAAATCTCAACTTTGATACCAATCTTAATTCTCTTTGAAGAAATTGTATACCACTAGGTTATAAGGATCTCACATCATGGCGAGCCATGCTCCACAAGCACATTAGGCAACCACAACACTAGTCACAGTACTCCGGCCATATGAACCCACGGTAAGGGCCTACTCCCATGCCAACCTTGCCAGCAATAGTCCACCAGAGAAATCGTCCCCGAGATCTGAGCAGGTTCAGATTTACCTTTGTACATTAGAAACAACATATATAATATTAGTCTAATGCAAATGATTTATACATACACATAGGCTTCATTTCGGATCCATATTATGGAATCTAAGCACATGTAAAGCCAAAAGAAGTCAGCTACAGTATGCTCCATCAGGAATTTAAGTTGTTAAATTAAATAACTACATGCATTAAGATAACGGTATGTGTTTTTGTACATTAGTTCAATTGATAAAATGTAGCAAAGGTGTATGCTCACTCATTTCTCTTTGGTTCCATTCCTTTCTTTTTCCTTGGTCCAATTAAGTAATTTAAATACATTATGTAAGATCAGTTTTCTTCCTTTTTTAGACTGGAGATGCTTGTGATATGTTACGAGTGGAATCTATGAGAGAGAAATACAGTTGAATTCTTGAAAAAAAGAGTGTTTTCATGCGCTCGAACGTTCGTCAGGACCCAACTCCAAACCAATGAAAAGCTAGAATCTATTTTTAGAACATGGCTCTGCTGTTGTATAACTACCTATGAACTCTTACATCAAGGCCATCACCATATGCAATGAATACACAATGTTTTATTGATTGGTGATAACAAGAACAAAAAAATAAGCCTCGTGTGGATAGAAAAAGGATGACATACTTGCTTCAAGCTTTTGAGTTTTTGGCTAGATAATAGCTCATCAACCAAGATTTTCTTCAGTTCCTTCTTTGTCAACCTATTTCATCAATACAGGCTTAATAACCCGTCCCAACCTAAACCCATTATAAAAATACTAATGAAATTAGCTACTGATGAGCATTCACAAGTTTTCACAAGTAAGATATGTAAAATATTTAATAAAGCTCACAAGTTGATCACTTACTTGGAAATACTTTAGAAGAGCATTGTATTTACAAGGTGCTTAAGCCAACAAAGACATAAAGTCTCAGGAATAAGTAGGTGGTCTCGTCCAACATTGTGATTGAACATTAACATAGCATTCCAACTAAAATAATCAATTCTTTGAAGAAACACAGATCAACCAGATTGCAATAATATCAGCTAATCCTCCAAATAGGTGCATGTTGACAAGAAAATACGAGTGGTATACTAAGTTTTCACTGTATCATGCATAGGGATGAAAACGGCGCGGAAACGGACGGAACTGGGTGCTACCATATTTGTTTTCATATTTTTTTGCAGAAGCGGAAACGAATACAGAAATCCCGGAAATGAATACGGAAACAGATACTACCGGAAACAAACATGGAGCGAATACAGAGCGGACACGGAAATAAAACGGTGGGTTAATCGGAACTTAAAGCCCCCTTGAATCATGGAGAAATACAGACAAAAAACAAAGAAATTGATGGAATTGTTAACATGGCTACAAAATAATATGGTTGTGTTGGTAACACAGGGTAGTATTGTAGTAGTACATGACAATTTCGTATAGGGTCTAGCTGCGTATGTGTGTGGTAGTAAAAGTTGGAACTCAAATGATACATTTTTCTCATTCTACTCATTGTGTCATTGCGTGTTGTTTGGTAGTTGGGCTACAAAGCAGTCATGGGCCTATAGTAAAAACGAAAATATCATATTAACGGAAACAAAAAGTTCCGTTTCCACGTGTGTTCCACCGGAAAACATCATTCCGTTTTTGTTTTTGTTTTCGTATAAAAAATTCCATTTCCATTTCCATTTTGCAAATTTCTATTTCCATTTTCATATTTCCTCTTCATTTCCATTTTTCCTCCGGAAACGCGGAAACTTTCCACTCCATTTTCATCCCTAAGCATGCATGCTTTCTTAATGGTAATCGTTATTGATTTCCCTATTGTGCAGCAAATACGGAAGACTGATGCTTTCCCGTCTGCAGTATACATTCCTGAATGTTAAACTAAACAGTTTCTTTTTCTAGTTACATAATGCAACCCCAGACTAAAGTATTGGAGTATACTGACAACAACACACTAAATGTAACACCGTACCTATAGAATCTCAAGGTCTTTCTTCGACTCAGGAGCCTACTTCTGCACTCACATATCCAACCTGAACCTGGAAACCAACAATCCTCAGTTTTATAGATAACGCATATGCACAAACATGTGATAACTTAACTGAACATCAAAATACCATTGTTCACACGCGTCATGTGAACCCTGCCAGGCATGAAGATCATGGCTCACACGATACTAAGAAAACTAAGTAATATTATTTGCAGTGGATGGTGGTGAGAACACACAACAACAGGGGCACACCAGCAACATCCACACACGCACATTAGCCAGCAAGCACGACTGCCAGCAACTACAAAAAATCTCCATGGCGGCCCGTCTCCCATAACCAGATATAGAAAAGAGAAAACGAGCAGAAAACGATGGTGGGGTATACCTGTCGCTCCTCCTCGCTCCACTACACGCCCTTGCGGCGATCCATGATGCCCACGCCACGGCCATGGCTACGCGTTGCCCCGGGGTTACACGATGGCGGCGGCGGCCCCTGAGTCGGGGGCCTCAACCAGGCCACATTTGACTCTCTCGATGTCAGCCACCAGCCGGCGTAGGGGGCAGGTGAGGTGTAGGGGTGACAGCGGCGGCAGTCTCGGAAGTCGGCGGAGAAGTTAAGACATTATGCAACGGAGGCTGGGAACCCTGGTTCCGCGATGGGGGCGGGGGTGGCGGTGTCCCACAACCACTCCCTAGAAAACAAATCGAGGGAGGAGTTGGATCGAGAGAAGAGTGGCTGGCGAGGAGGGTTGCGCGTACCCTAGCAAAGAGAGATGTCATCAGCCTTTTTCTTTCTGTATGTTCGGGGGATTGGGTAGATTTATTATTAGAAGAAAATAAAAACCACGACAGGGGAAGACAAATCAGTCGGGGCGGCCAAGCGACTTGTTCGATCGATGGTGTGGGTACAGACAAACGAAACGACGTACGGACTGCTTCATTAGGAATAGAGATTATTATTATATCTTTCCTTGCATGAAAAATATATACTAGTAGTAATAGGAGTAGTAATTAGCGAGAAAGGAGCAAGCATCGTGGGGGAGGCTTGGCGTGATCAATATTCATGTTGATTGACACAAGCAATAATGAGCGTCGTTGCTTTCTTTTATTTACAGGGAGTGAAGTCTATTTTAAATCCTGAGATTGTAGAGCGCGACGCAAATGAACCCCTACGTCTAAATCTCTGAAATCTGTAGCCTGACCTTACGTATCCCGATCGTTTTTTACCATTAAGCCATATCCAAACAGGGGGATTCCTACGTGGCTCAGAAAAGGCCGGGATGTATGAGTTATACAGCACATGTTTGTGGTACCCACTTGTCAGTTGAAGGAATAAATAGCAAAGTAAGATAAAAATGGAAATAGTTAAAACCAAAGCCCTATAATTAGACTGCGCCACCTGCTAACCACCCCATCAAACAAACTTTCGTGTAAACATAACAGCCATAGGTGTATATAGTATACCGTATAGACAACACGCACACACAAGAAAAGAGAAGTGCTCGCGCTTGCTCGTTGGCTAGGACCTTGACTCTGTAAATCCACGCGCGCCTGAAACCCTCCAGTATTGCTTTGGCCAATGTTCACAATCCCGGACTCTCGGTACCACGTCACCAAATCCCCTCCTAAAACAGAGTGAAGGTTTATTTAGAGTGGGATAAAAAAGGACATGGTACAAACTTCAGGGATTTAAACGTGAGGGTCCGTTTCGGACGAGATCTACAACCTGAAGGTTTAAATTGGACTTTACTCATTTGACGACTCCTTCCCTTCCTCGGTAATCGATTGATGCCGCGCGTGCAATGCACCGCACCGCACCAATTCAATTCATGCATGACGCGTCACTTTCCATGCGAGCGTCCTCGATAATTGCCGCTTGGCTGACGCATTTATTGTTTTGTCGCGTGAGTGAATCTTGATCAGATTCAAATAATAATGTGACACGGTAGGCAGGGGTGGCGGGCCCGAATGTAATTAATGCCCCACCTCCACCGCTGGCCTATATAAACAACCATACCTTAACACTAGTAGATAAAGGGCTTATTGTCCCGGTTCGTATGGGACATTTGTCCCGGTTGATGAACCAGGACTAAAGTGTCGTTACTAATGCCTTAGACCTTTAGTCCCGGTTCTTACACGAACCAGGACAGATGGGCCTCCATGTGGCCAGCCCAGGCGAGGGGCCTTTGCTCCCGGTTGGTGGCACCAACCGGGACCACACTAGTAGAAAAACCCCCACTAGTCCCGGTTGGTTAGGGCCTTTTGTCCCGGTTCTTGAACCAGGACTAAAGGGTCGTTACTAATGCCCTAGACATTTAGTCCCGGTTCTAACACGAATCGGGACAGATGGGCCTCCATGTGGCCAGTGTGCCGAGCCCAGGCAGGAGGGCCTTTGGACCCGGTTGGGGGTTGGTGGCACCAACCGGGACCAAAAGGTATCCACGCGTCAGCATTTCAGGGGCTGGGGGTTTCTTTTTTTTGAAGGGGGGGGGGGGTTAATTTAGGTGTTTCATATATTGTGTTAGCAGCTAAATAATAGAGAGAAGTGTCCTCTCTTATGTCCGTGCTTGGTCGACGCTACGTAATGTACATAGAGAGGCCCTCGACACGCTAGCTAGTAAGAAAATGAAGGAAACCATTAAGTACAGAAGTTCGTCATGCATACCGAGAGAAGTGATCGATCGACCTCTCCTTCTCCGAGAGATTGGTCGAACAACAAGATTTTATATTATTATCCGACGCTACTGGCTACATACATATACAATATGTAAGATCTCTTACAATCCCCTAGCATTTGAAATCAACTTCCACATGGTATTCTCCGGCTTTATTGATGACGTGGTCAAGAAAGAATCCCGCCAATTCCTCTTGAATTGCTTTCATGCGATCTTGTGGTAGGAGGTCATTCCGCATCTGCCACGTCTAATTTGAAGAAGGGGGTTAATACATATATATGAATGAAACTCAGCAGAAATGATGGTGTAATAAAATGAAATTGTGAATATTATTGCTTACGCACTTCATATTGTCTTTTAGAGTAGCCCCACTTATTTTTCAAAGTCGCGTTGTAGATGAACTCGCACACGTAGTATCCACAGAAATCATTCCCTTGTTCCTGCCACAAGCACTTTATGAGAAATAGAGGTCAATCAAACTGATAATGAAGCATTATAAATGGCATTGATGAAAGTATAGCTATAGAATCAACGGGAGATGCGCGCAACTAGCTAGCTAGTAGTACTTACTTTCGGGTATGTATATCGCAGCTCCTTCGACAGTCCCGGAGCTTCTGTGGTGAACTGTTTCCAAACCCTGCAAGACAAAGAAAATAATTATTATTACTTGAGATATCAGGAAATGAACAAAAAGTTGCCGATATGGTGCGATAATGATCGATTGAACTTACTTGTTGAGCAATTTAGTCATGTCCGCATAGGTTTCGGGATCTTTTTGTCTCGAGTGTAAGACGGTTACTAGTCCCCGCTCAAGCTTAATCTCCAGAAGAACATAGTGAAAGCTGCGCACGTATGCATAACTCATCAATTACATTACTATAACCTTGCTCGAGTAATAAGGGAAACCGAATATGCACACGTAAGATTGTAGAAAGGGGTTTTAAAAATAGGTTCCTTCCGTCTGAGAGGCTTTGCAATCCAACTCAGTCTCCTTTGTGTGCGCGCACACGCAAGCCAAGTTTCACTTTTAATACCCCTGCCCCGGGAGCTGCAGAATTCTGGCAGGGGCAGCCCCCTTTTCCAGATCATGAAAATGTGGTGGAGAGTGATGATTCATCAACTCGTCCGAGAGATTAGCAAGCACCTCAGGGTTGTGAGAAATCCATCCCCAAAACCCAGAATTGGATCTATTGTTTTCACTTTCTA